>OV049924.1:355397645-358100980 GCA_920104205.1 Eupeodes latifasciatus | reverse complement strand
TTATTATTTTTATAATTATAATTATTTAAAGACACGTTGTTTCTTGGAATCCATAACAACAATGTTTAAAAAAAAAACCTTCAACCGAAAAGGTTGAATGCGTTCAGTGTATATTAAAAAAAACAACAGCAACAAAAGAAAGAAAGCACTCATAGCAAAACATATCATATCTATCGCCATATGCTTATCTATGGAGTCGAAAGATTAAAATTTATATCGATGGAAGATTTTTAAACTTCTGTAGAAAAGACATCTTTCGAAGAAGATGGAAATTAAAATCTCTGCATTTACTTTCAGAAACTTTAAAAAAAAGAAAAATCAAATTAGTACCTTATTTTAACGGTTAGTTTTTCACTCCAAAAAGTAGTTTTGTAGTAACTGCCACTAAAATAACCAAGACAACACAGAATACAAAGTTACTGACCAAAATTGGTCCTGCTTCTATAACGCTTCTAAGACGTCTTTTAAATCAGTTTCTAACTTTTACGGTTAATAATCCGTGGTATTAATCCAGTTTATAAACCGCTTTCTAATCAAAATTTGTTTATTGGGATAACATTATTGTTGAATGCGTTTACGCCCTCAGTACTATATATAATACGCGCCATCTGCCTACAAGTAGAAGTAATATCAGTCATCCTATTTTATAAATCAGCACTTCAGCACTTCAGCCAGACGTTTACACATGTCAACATTCAAAAAAACTCATTCATTCGTTTTTATTAATAAAAACATCTCTACTATTTTTATTAGTAAATTAAAACTGCATTTAATTTCAAATGTAAAGAGGACAAAGAAATATTTCTTAGATTTCGTTTCCCTGAGTCTTGCAATTATTGGAAATTTCAGAGTAGATTATTGTAATATTCGATGGCTAAGGCTGTTCAAACATAAAAAAGGACTATCAAAACTGTAAGTGAGTAAAAAAAAATGTTTAATCATCACAGCAACCACGTGGAGTATGTAGAAGAAACATCTCCCACTCTACGAGTGTTCAGGCCGAGCTCACACAAAGACACAGCAGTTTTCTAAACAATCATCTACTCCACCAAGAAAAACATGCAAGATGGAAGATACAACAGAACAACTATCCCATCCGAGCTCCAGCTCTTCAACATCACAAGCTCAAGTGATGAAGAAAGCTTTTTTGACAACACCTTCCGCAACCAACTTCGCAGCCTGGAACATTGCCCCATTAACAATAGTGGCCGCGAACAATGGTCCGTTGTCGGCCTACAACGGTGGTTGGGACACAGCCAAAGCTCATGGCTCCGCACTGCAGCACTATTCTTCGTATGCCTGCCAGCCATCATCCTATGTTACATCCATAGAAGCAGAAGAGCGTCCGGCTCCAACCACAACAACCCAGACACAGACACCCCTGACAGAAGAAGAAGAAATACGCGATCCGACAGAAGAAGAACTAAGCGCAATATCAGTAGCGCGAAGGAACGCCTATTTTGCGGGCGAGCTCCGGTTCTCGAGGACATACGGGTTCCTACCACTGAACGCGATACAGAGGAAGATGCAAAGAGCAAGAAGGGGAGAAGCGATAGTGATGACAAACACAGTTTCGTTGACCCCTCAACTCCCCCCCGTCCCACCAACCCCCCAGGGATCAGTCAACACATCTGGGAGTACTGGAAGCGGCGAAACAGAGGGAACACACTCTACTCTGAGCACAGACACCCCATCTTTACAGCTTAAGCGGGTGGTTGCATCACACGTTCCCGTTCGTGTCATGAGCCCAGCGTTCGTGTCGCCTATTTCCCAGCCAAGACAACCCCCCCTGACTCAAATCTACTCAACTTATGCTGAGGCACTGTCTAATGACACCTACTTCTACCTGAGCGTCGAACTTGTCGAGTTGTAGAAGCTGAGTAAGGTCAATGATTCTCGGGAATTATTTCTCCAGAAGAGTCCTGAAACCAAAGGTCGCTCATCCCCACACCTCCCAATCCCTACCCCCTTAAAATGCAAACTTTGCTGAAAGTATATAGTTATGTCACAGACATACACCACTACCGTCCCTACAATATCACTTAACGTGATGGACGGATATAGCCATCGAGCTATCGGCGCCGTCTAATATAAACAATAACTTCCATCAATGACCATTGACATAAATCTTAACACATAAAAATTCTTCCCAGCGAGTAACATAAACATTTACTCGCTGTAAACATAAATGTGCTGACTCGCACATCTTATCGATTGTGTCACCATCATTCCCGTTAGATCATGTATTGATCGTATTCCAGAATAATGGAATGGGGATGATCGGTTGATTATAAATAAGACTGCAACAGTCGATGAGTAGTTCACTTCACTTCATCACTTCGTATAGCCTATGGTTTCCCCCGACCCACGGTAAGGGACCAGAAGCTTTAATAAAGATTCAAAATTAATGTTATTATAAATTGTTTTCCGGAATAAAGAAAAACTTAGAATTAAAATAAAGGTTTTTTAAAAAGAAATAAAATCGTGTTCGTGTTTTATTAAAACTCCCAAGTTGAAGGGGAGTATAAATGTGTTTTTTTGCCTTAGCGGGTAAAGAGGCATATAACTATATACATACATATGTAAGTGCGGAAAAAAAATAAATTCCAGATTACTTGAAGCATTTAGCTCAGTAAAATTTCCCTATTTCATTCTGAAAGTCAGAGCATACATATTGGATTTTAAAAATAATTCACGGATTGTTTAATACCACTATGGGCATTGGCATTATTATTATCATTATTATTATTATTATTATTATTATTATTATTATTATTATTATTATTATTATTATTATTATTATTATTATTATTATTATTATTATTATTATTATTATTATTATTATTATTATTATTATTATTATTATTATTATTATTATTATTATTATTATTATTATTATTATTATCATTATTATTATTATTATTATTATTATTATTATTATCATTATTATTATTATTATTATTATTATTATTATTATTATTATTATTATTATTATTATCATTATTATTATTATTATTATTATTATTATTATTATTATTATTATTATTATTATTATTATTATTATTATTATTATTATTATTATTATTATTATTATTATTATTATTATTATTATTATTATTATTATTATTATTATTATTATTATTATTATTATTATTATTATTATTATTATTATTATTATTATTATTATTATCATTATTTTTATTATTATTATTATTATTATTATTATTATTATTATTATTATTATTATTATTATTATTATTATTATTATTATTATTATTATTATTATTATTGTTGTTATTGTTATTGTTATTGTTATTTTTATTATTATTATCATTATCATTATTATTATTATTTTTATAATAATTATTATAATTACTATGATTTTTATAATTATTATTATTTTTATAATTATTATTATTTTTATAATTATTATTATTTTTATAATTATTATTATTTTTATAATTATTATTTTTATAATTATTATTATTTTTATAATTATTAGATATTATTTTTATAATTATTATTATTTTTATAATTATAATTATTTAAAGACACGTTGTTTCTTGGAATCCATAACAACGATGTTTAAAAAAAAAAAAACCTTCAACCGAAAAGGTTGAATGCGTTCAGTGTATATTAAAAAAAAAAACAGTAAAAAACAACAGCAACAAAAGAAAGAAAGCACTCATACAAAACATATCATATCTATCGCCATATGCTTATCTATGGAGTCGAAAGATTAAAATTTATATCGATGGAAGATTTTTAAACTTCTGTAGAAAAGACATCTTTCGAAGAAGATGGAAAGTAAAATCTCTGCATTTAATTTCAGAAACTTTAAAAAAAAAAGAAAAATCAAATTAGTATCTTATTTTAACGGTTAGTTTTTAACTCCAAAAAGTAGTTTTGTAGTAACTGCCACTAAAATAACCAAGACAACACAGAATACAAAGTTACTGACCAAAATTGGTCCTACTTCTATAACGCTTCTAAGACGTCTTTTAAACCAATTTCTAACTTTTACGGTTAATAATCCGCTTTCTAATCAAAAATTGTTTATTGGGCTAACATTATTGTTAAATACGTATACACCCTCAGTACTATATATAATACGCGCCATCTGCCTACAAGTAGAAGTAATATCAGTCATCGTATTTTACAAATCAGCACTTCAGCCAGACGTTTACACATGTCAACATTCAAAAAAACTCATTCATTCGTTTTTATTAATAAAAACATCTCTACTATTTTTATTTGCATTTAATTTCAAATGTAAAGAGGACAAAGAAATATTTCTTAGATTTCGTTTCCCTGAGTCTTGCAATTAATGGAAATTTCAGAGTAGATTATTGTAATATTCGATGGCTAAGGCTGTTCAAACATAAAAAAGGACTATCAAAACTGTAAGTGAGTAAAAAAAAAATGTTTAATCATCACAGCAACCACGTTAATTTCAAGTTTTATAGTGATTTTTATAGTGATTCAGAACCACCTAGTATTAAGCGTTTGAGTTATAGTTCAATTCACTAAAAGAAATTGTATCGCTAAACACATTCAAGTCAATTGTCTTATTCTTTGGTATAAGTAAAGTTATATATTTATTCTTGTTATTGTATGCGAGTGCAACTTAGAAAAGTAAGTTCACTCATTCAGCCTCGTACCTACAATACAATTTGTGATGAAAACTAACAAACGTACCGTACAGTAAGCATTACAGACAAAATATCTTAATAAAAATAATCAATAGTCGGGTTTTTTAGACACTTTTCCGGACTCTAAAGTGCCGTGTTTTATTTTTCCTATGATCTTACAGTCCACTTTATACATTTGGTCCACGTCGAGACCGGATAAAGATATACCGGTAAAAGTGCTCCCCATTGTCGGTTTTAATCCGTTTTGTGATAATGTGTTGTGGCCGTGCGGCGGCGGCGGCCGGCGTCGTGTCGTTGTTGCCCCTTTTACTTTCGTACAGAAAATAAGTAAAAAAAAAGTAAAAAAAACACACATACCGATACTGAAACAAGACTCACCTCTCAATTAAATCCGTAGAGTTAGCGAAAACTAACGGTGTAACTTTGTTAACCCTACCACCTCGTTCATCCCACAAAACTCAGACTCTCGATGTGGGTCTGTTCAAGCCATTCAAAAGCATTTATAACACGAGAATGACTTCCTGGATGATGAGGCATCTAGGTCAGCCTGTTACAATATATGACGTGGGTGCTTAAGTTGGTGAGGCATATCAAAAGTCTATGACGCCCACATCAATCACAAATACAAATACTTCGCTTGGGAGACACAAAAAAAAACAACTTTTTTTTTTTTCACTCAAACCAACAATAAAGGACTCACAGCAATCGCTCATTATAGACGTAAAGCGGGCCAACAATTTTAATCCTACACTTGACCACTTTGCGTCAAAGGTGAGAGCTTTTGGTCAACACTTACAACCTCTTATAATTCGTTGCTATTTCGATGATTCGTATGTAGTTTATTTCAATGAAATTAAATATAAATTTAAAGATATATTGCCTGCATTGGATAGTTGTTTCAAAATATTTCAGTTTGAGAAGTTCTTTGAATTACCTGAAATCTATAAAGCTACTACCCAAAATATGAAATGTCTTATTACTAACAATAAAACTCATTTGATAACAACTGATATTTGGAGTACAAAGTACACAGTTGATCATGTGGTAAGGTAAGTTAAAAACATTTTTTTTCTATTTTCTCCAAAATATGAAGTTTTGAAATGTTGTGCTTAAATTGAAGAAAATATTTTGAAAGTGCTGTGAAAAAAAAAATTCATGGCTACTATTATAAATGCGAGTTAACAACCCTAGATGTAAAAATTGATCCACTGTTGAAAACTTTACATATTTTAATTTTCATTAAGTTTGAGATGGACAATCAAACTAACATTTATCTCTCATTTGTATAGCTTATTTTAATTTTCATTAAGTTTGAGATGGACAGTCAAACTAGCATTAATTCTCCCACCAAACAGATTTCAAGAAAATTACAAAATTTTAACAATCATCGGCTAAACATCTGAAAAACTACCAGGTACAACAATCATCGTCTAAACATAAACATCTGAAAACTACCAGCTACTACAATCATCGGACATCTAGACATCTAAAACCTACCAGCTACTACCATCATCTGCCAGACCAAACTAAATTATATTTTAAACAGATAAAAACAGTAAGTAACACCTTTTTAATAGATACGAAAATAAACTTTATATCTATTGCACGTATAGCAATAAGCGCTACACCGTGAAAGATATAATTTTAAGCAAAAGAATTTCAATAAATTAAAGAACTCATACACACTCAAATAAAACATTCATCACATTATATGAATGATATGATATAAAGCATACCTACCTATTACTTCAAATTGTAGTTTTGACCAGAATTTCATATCTTGTAACATGGATCCTTATGAATTAACATTGTCAGATTATCAATCAGTTTGTCATATAAATATACCAGCATTAAACACTTCACTAATAGTCAACTTTGAATTTTCTTTCGTTGGTCAACTCGACCCTTCTAAACCTATATATGCAGTGGAAACACAAATGGAAGTTTTGAGTGGCATTATCAAAAGTGAAGGATTTATAAGTGGATTGCTTGGAGTTTTTAGCACAGTAAGCCTTGTTGGAATAGGTTCAAACCTCATACTTAGGATTGTTAAAATTTAGCAATATTCTAATCTCATAAAGCAACAAAACAATTCTATAATTTAAACATACAACATAATCATCAACATTTATAAATATATCTATAATAATTAACCATTAAAATAATCATCAATATTAAATATATTCTTAAGTAATCTATTTGGGTTACAAATTTAAATATATTAATGTTATATTTTTTAAGCTTACTTATTTTAACCTTAAATCTAAGTTTTTAGATTAAAATAATAAAAGTAAAAAATATGTTTGTATGTGTATTTTTTTTTTGTATAAATACTTAGAGCATTATCATCATAATCATCAGTTTATAGCAAACATAGAACCAACATGCATCATCAGGACTCAAAAATTACTCAGCAGACGGAAGAGTGGTTAAGAAATAATAGCTGCCAATGCTGGGAGTTCCAGCAGCTTCAGGATGCCGCTTGGGAGGAGGTTGGTAGTGTGGATACTACCAACATTGACAGCCTTGTGGCAGTGGCCCACCTGCGGCATTCTCTACAAATAAAAGCTTCTAAAGGGGGGTTTGATGTAAGCGCCCTACCAGCAATAATGAATATTTTTTTTAATATTAAAATTTAAATAAAAATTAAAAAAATATAAAAATATAAAAAAAAAAATAAAATGTCTTTCTATTTCTTCTTCACTCATATGGACCATCTTTTCTAAAAAAAAAAACTTAACCCTTAAACATTATGTTCTGTTCATGGTGATTTTTGCGTTCCGAACGTGAATTTTACGTTTTTGCGTTTTAACGTAAACGTTAATTTTACGTTTTTTTGCGCTTTAACGTGAACGTGAATTTCACGTTTTTGCGTTTTAACGTGAACGTGAATTTCATTTAACTTTATTGAAAGTGTGCTACGAAAATCAGAGGGTCTTTGAAAATGTGTGGATTGTAATGGTCTGCATACAAATACTTATGTTTGTACATATGTGTATTTTCCTCCCTCTTTTTTTTTGGTATAAATACTTTGAGCATTATTATCATAATCATCAGTTTATAGCAAACATAGAACCAACATGCATCATCAGGACTCAAAAATTACTCAGCAGATGAAAGAGTGGTTAACAAAATATAGCTGCCAATGCTGGGAGTTTCAGCAGCTTCAGGATGCCGCTTTGGAGGAGGTGGTAGTGTGGATACTACCAACATTGACAGCCTTGTGGCAGTGGCCCACCTGCTGCATTCATTACAAATAAAAGCATCTAAAGGGGGGTTTGATGTAAGTCCCCTACCAGCAACAATACCTTTTTTGTTAAATATTAAAATCTAAAATTAAATATAAATAAATATCGTAAAAAAAAACAAATGTGTCTTTTAATCAAACTCTTCTGAAATTCTCTTGCATTGTATATAATTCTAACCAGCACAACCAACATAGGTAAGTATTTTGGAATGCTAGTTCTTATTTGATCTTAAGCATATGAACATCCTATTAAGAATATGTTTATACAATGCACACATCAATTTTATATTACATGCCGTGCAGGTGCTACTGTTTTGCTATTCAAAAATTCCAATTATGAAAGTATATCCCACAACCAATTTATCACTGAAAATCCAATCCCACAACTAATGTTGAAATGAAAAAAATACATATGGTGCTAGAAATCCAACCACTGATAATTATTCCCAATTAGAATCAAACTGTTGGAAATGCATCCCAATATTTTTGCGTTCCGAACGTGAATTTTACGTTTTTGCGTTTTAACGTGAACGCGAATTTTACGTTTTAACGCGTATTTTACGTTTTTGCGTTTTAACGTGAACGTGAATTTTACGTTTTAACGTGAATTTTACGTTTTTGCGTTTAAACGTGAACGTGAACGTGAATTTTACGTTTTTGCGTTTCAACGTGAACGTCAATTTTACGTTTTTGCGTTTTAACGTGAACGTCAGGAAAAATAATGCTGATTGATATATTATTAATCACACTTTTAGCATTCCTTATTATTCTTTATTTTCTTTACAGTAATTTCGGCCTTATTCCTATTAGACCAGTTGCTTATAAGGTTACTACAAGAGTTAGAGATGCTTTTAGTCCTAATGGGCGTGGCCGCAGTCGTCATAGGCATTAAAACCCATGATGCATATAAAAACTATCAAAGCTCGAAATTTTATAAGTATTTATATCCAAATTATATAGCTAAGAAAGTTCTGGAACCAGAACAAAATATTTATCTTGATCTTCTGATAATATTGTTATGTGTTTTTCTTATAACTATTTTATTGAACTGTTTAATCCAACACAATAGAAGAGCCAGGATTTTTCTTAGGGATAATTATGTAATAAATTAATAAGAGATTAAATAAATTTATAGTATGATACATTTTATTTGGATCTTTTTATATTTGAGTATATTTTACTTTTGTTTTACTTTATTTAGATTCTTCATAACATCTCTTTAATAAAACCCGTAGGAATAATCACAGTCATTTGATTTTATAACTACTTTATTTAATTTTCTGAACCACATCTTATCATAACTACCGATAATATGGCATATGATTTCCGCAATTTTGTAAATTGGTATGATAAAATTACTGATGCTGCTCGAAGAGGAGAAGAAAAAATAATATCTGAAGAACTTTTAGAATTGACTAAACCATTTTACTCGATCCCAGAAGAATACTTACAACAAATAGCGGAAGCCTGGACAAAATTTTATCCAACATTAAAATTCGATCATAGTACATCTAGGTATCAATTGGGTTTGATGAAGATCTTTTTTGTCTTTATTTATCAAGGTGATGGTAGAGAGGTAGTCAATTTGACAAGAAAGGACTATATAGATGCTTTTGATTTCCTTGAATTTGTTCTCATTTCTGATATTTAAGGAGAGCAATCGCTTCAAGGGTTTAATTTAATAGATGCAGTTGTAGATGACATCGAAAACAGAGGGGAAGAACATAAAAAAACTTGGTTAACTCCTTTTAGACCTAACAGATCGGAGGATCAAGGAAATGAAGGATCTGAACAGATACTCGAGGATGCAATAACATCAAATACTCAATCATCGGTTGCTGAAGAATATGATTCTATAACCCCAGTTCTCCAAATCCAGCCGGATACCAATTTATCTACATGTCTGCGGAATAAAAAAGAATGTAAATTTCAATTTCTTAGATCTCCTCCACCACCAGATCTCTTTTGTTCAGTTTTTAAACTAGAATACTTAGAATGTCTAATTCTCACTAATGTGTTCAATGAAGAAATTTACAAGATAAATCAATTGTCATTTATAGATGCATGGAGATATTGTGATGAACGTATTTTTATATACCGCAATTCGATTTGAGAAGATCAGCTTACCAAAACAAATATTCTAATAAAACTGAATATTTTTTAAACTCTATTCGTAGTATGCTAGATGAAAGAGACAAAGAAAAGGAACAAACAAAAAATATTTCTGTTCCATTTCTCGAAGACCAAATGAAATCTGTGCTCTCAAAACTGAAAGATATAGAAATAAACCTTATATCCTCAGGAAATGTCCCACCAATTGTTGAGATGCATGCTCCTCCCTTTGTTCCATGCAATGTGACTGCAACTACTTTTACAAAAAAGGAATCTTTTACTGATGAAGATTTAAAAAGCTTATTCAAATTCTAAAATTCCGATCTGAATCACCAGATTATTCAGTTTAATAAAACGTGAATTTTACGTTTTAACGTGAATTTTACGTTTTGCGTTTTAACGTGAACGTGAATTTTACGTTTTCGTTTTGCGTTTTAACTTGAACGTGAATTTTACGTTTTTGCGTTTTAACGTGAACGTGAACTTTACGTTTTTACGTTCTAACGTTTGCTAGGCATAGTCTAGAACCCAAAATAATACCGGTATTTAGCATATATCAAAACCCCGAATGATACCGGTATTTAGCATAGATCAGAACCCCGGTGATGCCGGTGTTCTCGTACCCTCTAGTTTATACTACTCATCAACAGTAGTATTATCCACCTGAGAACCATTAACGACTTGGAGCTGGCGAGAGAAAACAAATTGAAGACATCGATTCTCAACAAGAATACGATCCAACCGTACATTTTCGTAGTAGAATCAGAGATAACAACATTAAAAGAGTTTTATGTAAGTTTCGGCAACAATATACTGAAATTTAATTATTTTTTATCGGTTCTCGATATGTGTTTTGAGGTTTTTCAAATATTCCAACTAAAATATCTAAAAGAATCAGCACTGAGCTGGCTTTTCATTCAAAACCATATTTTTGAAATTTCGACAATCTTTGATGAAAAGAGCCCGATATTAGCCGTGTTTATACAACAATTACACAACAGATGGAAGAGTGGCTAGCAAAATATGGCTGCCAATGCTGGGAGTTCCAGCAGCTTCAGGATGCCGCTTGGGAGGAGGTTGGTAGTGTGGATACTACCAGCATTGACAGCCTTGTGGCAGTGGCCCACCTGCGGCATTCTCTACAAATAAAAGCTTCTAAAGGGGGGTTTGATGTAAGCGCCCTACCAGCAATAATAAATATTTTCTTAAATATTAAAATTTAAATAAAAAATAAAAAAATATTAAAAAAAATAAAATGTCTTTCTACTTCTTCACTCTTCACTCATATGGACCCATCTTTTCTAAAAAAAGCTTAACTCTTAAACATCATGTTCTGTTCATGATTTTGTTCAGTTTCCTATGGTGATTTTTGCGTTCCGAACGGGAATTTTACGTTTTTACGTTTTAACGTAAACGTTAATTTTACGTTTTTGCGTTTTAACGTGAACGTGAATTTTACGCTTTAACGTGAATTTTACGTTTTTGCGTTTTAACGTGATTTTTATTTAAATTTATTGAAAGTGTGCTACGAAAATCAGAGGGTCTATGAAAATGTGTGGATTGTAATGGTCTGGACTCAAAAATAACTCAGCAGATGGAAGAGTGGTTAAGAAAATATAGCTGCAAATGCTGGGAGTTCCAGCAGCTTCAGGATGCTGCTTGGGAGGAGGTTGGTAATGTGGATACTACCAACATTTACAGCCTTGTGGCAGTGCCCCACCTGCTGTATTCTTTAAAAATAAAAGCTTATAAAGGGGGGTTTGCTGTAATCCCCCTTCCAGCAATACTAACTATTTTTATTAAATATTAAAATCAAGACGCAAGTATAAAAATTACACAACAGATAGAAGAGTGGCTAGCAAAATATGGCTGCCAATGCTGGGAGTTCCAGCAGCTTCAGGATGCCGCTTGGGAGGAGGTTGTTAGTGTGGATACTACCAACATTGACAGCCTTGTGGCAGTGGTCCACCTGCTGCATTCCCTACAAATAAAAGCTTCTAAAGGGGGGTTTGATGTAAGCCCCCTACCAGCAATACTAACTGCCAATGCTGGGAGTTCCAGCAGCTTCAGGATGCTGCTTGGGAGGAGGTTGGTAATGTGGATACTACCAACATTTACAGCCTTGTGGCAGTGGCCCACCTGCTGTATTCTTTAAAAATAAAAGCTTATAAAGGGGGGTTTGCTGTAATCCCCTTTCCAGCAATACTAACTATTTTTATTAAATATTAAAATCAGGACGCAAGTATAAAAATTACACAACAGATAGAAGAGTGGCTAGCAAAATATGACTGCCAATGCTGGGAGTTCCAGCAGCTTCAGGATGCCGCTTGGGAGGAGGTTGTTAGTGTGGATACTACCAACATTGACAGCCTTGTGGCAGTGGTCCACCTGCTGCATTCCCTACAAATAAAAGCTTATAAAGGGGGATTTGCTGTAAGCCCCCTACCAGCAATACTAACTGCCAATGCTGGGAGTTCCAGCAGCTTCAGGATGCTGCTTGGGAGGAGGTTGGTAATGTGGATACTACCAACATTTACAGCCTTGTGGCAGTGGCCCACCTGCTGTATTCTTTAAAAATAAAAGCTTATAAAGGGGGGTTTGCTGTAATCCCCTTTCCAGCAATACTAACTATTTTTATTAAATATTAAAATCAGGACGCAAGTATAAAAATTACACAACAGATAGAAGAGTGGCTAGCAAAATATGGCTGCCAATGCTGGGAGTTCCAGCAGCTTCAGGATGCCGCCTAGGGAGGAGGTTGGTAGTGTGGATACTACCAACATTGACAGCCTTGTGGCAGTGGCCCACCTGCGGCATTCTCTACAAATAAAAGCTTCTAAAGGGGGATTTGATGTAAGCGCCCTACCAGCAATAATAAATATTTTTTTAAATATTAAAATTTAAATAAAAAATAAAAAAATATTAAAAAAAATTAAAATGTCTTTCTACTTCTTTTCTTCTTCACTCTTCACTCATATGGACCACCTTTTCTGAAAAAAACTTAACTCTTAAACATCATGTTCTGTTCATGATTTTGTTCAGTTTCCTATGGTGATTTTTGCGTTCCGAACGTGAATTTTACGTTTTTGCGTTTCATCGTAAACGTTAATTTTACGTTTTTGCGTTTTAACGGGAACGTGAATTTTACGTTTTAACGTGAATTTTACGTTTTTGCATTTTAACGTGAACGTGAAATTTATTTAAATTTATTGAAAGTGTGCTACGAAAATCAGAGGGTCTCTGAAAATGTGTGGATTGTAATGGTCTGCATACAAATACTTATGTTTGTATGTGTATTTTTCCCCCCTCTTTTTTTTTGTATAAGTACTTTGAGCATTATCATCATAATCATCAGTTTATAGCAAACATAGAAGCAACATGAATCATCAGGACTCAAAAATTACTCAGCAGATGAAAGAGTGGTTAAGAAAATATAGCTGCTAATGCTGGGATTTCCAGCAGCTTCAGGATGCCGCTTGGGAGGAGGTTGGTAATGTGGATACTACCAACATTTACAGCCTTGTGGCAGTGGCCCACCTGCTGTATTCTTTAAAAATAAAAGCTTATAAAGAGGGGTTTGCTGTAATCCCCCTTCCAGCAATACTAACTATTTTTTTTAAATATTAAAATCAGGACGCAAGTATAAAAATTACACAACAGATAGAAGAGTGGCTAGCAAAATATGGCTGCCAATGCTGGGAGTTTCAGCAGCTTCAGGATGCCGCTTGGGAGGAGGTTGGTAGTGTGGATACTACCAACATTGACAGCCTTGTGGCAGTGGCCCAACTGCGGCATTCTCTACAAATAAAAGCTTCTAAAGGGGGGTTTGATGTAAGCGCCCTACCAGCAATAATAAATATTTTTTTTCATATTAATTGATTGTCAGAAGCTAAACTGAACAATACAAAAATGCATTTCGAAGAGTCGGAATATTCAATTTTTACTGTAGATGACTTTGCAGTAAGAGAAATCAACTCGATTAATGAAAATAGTAATTTCAAACCAACCAGGAAGCTTGCAGAGTTGCAGATGAACATTAAGTATGATATTATAGCATTACAAAAAGTTAATACTAAGTGGGGTGAACGTATCGTAGCAGATCTTGGCGAGTTTAGAGTAAGTATAAATTTAATTTTTATTATTTTCTTTTTAATGAATTGCATATTATTTTTACAGGTTTTTCTACCTCAAAGATATTCAGACCTTTCAACAAGCAGTATATCAACTATTGGAGGAGGTGGTTATGCTGTACAAATAATCCGTCAACGTGGATCAACTTATGAGCTGAAATTCATGAAAAAATGAAGTAATATATTTGTTTTTTTTTTTACGTAAATTTATTTCGATTTTTTTTTTATATATAATTTCAATCAGTTAATTGTAAAATACATTAGGAATTTCAAATTCATGTAATAAAAATATAATAAAAACTATTAAGTAAAAATTAAATTCTGTTGATATTTGTATAATCCTTTTTTCACTGACATACCCATCTTTTGATTTGTACAGGTATTGCTTTATATACCCACTTTTTTTCTTTTTTATGAGGGTAGAAAATTTAAAAAACTGATTAGATTCGTGATGCATATACAATAAAAGTTATTGTTTTTCTGTGTATGGTATATGCGTACAAGAAGTAGGCATATAGATATGAAGCAATATAAGGGTTCGATACTTAGAAATGGTTAGTTAGTTTACGTGCGACAACAGTAACGTTTGCTACGAAAAAGAAAAAAAATGGAAAATAAGAACGATGACGAAAACCATACAAGATACCAGGGCATTGAGGAGCCAGATGTGTTCTGTCCAAGTCACAACCAGGAAAGATTGTATTACGGACCAACTCAAAGATACCTAAATGCATTATATGATCCAGTCAATGGGACTGCTACCATAAAGGAATTGGTTGACGAATACGGAACAAACTGTTTTGATATTGAGGAACTAACCGACGACGAGGAATATAAAACAAGCAAGCTTCTAGAGAAAGTACTACTTGCAAAGATTCGTCCAAAAAGGAAAAAATACCAGATCCTTTATTAGATGCAAAGCGGGTTCCAACCGGAAAATATTTAAAAGGAGAGAAAGGCCGACCTAGAATATAATAATTACAAAAAAACAAAAATTATAAAGTTACGTCTGAGACGTCACCCACAACGGTAATCCCGATAGCCTTTCACACACCCTTTGCCAATACTTTAATTCCCTTCTCCTCTCAACACACCCCTCTTGACTAACGGCATTTTTACTTAAGCCATAACGGTTTCCCACCATTTTTGCTAACATAGCAAAACCTATCACAAACGGATACACCCCTTTTCCCCCAAAGCCAACAAATGAAAAACAAAATACTCATATTTATTTATTATTTTAACGTAAACGTTAATTTTACGTTTTTGCGTTTTAACGTGAACGTGAATTTTACGCTTTAACGTGAATTTTACGTTTTTGCGTTTTAACGTGATTTTTATTTAAATTTATTGAAAGTGTGCTACGAAAATCAGAGGGTCTCTGAAAATGTGTGGATTGTAATGGTCTGGACTCAAAAATAACTCAGCAGATGGAAGAGTGGTTAAGAAAATATAGCTGCAAATGCTGGGAGTTCCAGCAGCTTCAGGATGCCGCTTGGGAGGAGGTTGGTAGTGTGGATACTACCAACATTGACAGCCTTGTGGCAGTGGCCCACCTGCGGCATTCTCTACAAATAAAAGCTTCTAAAGGGGGGTTTGATGTAAGCGCCCTACCAGCAATAATGAATATTTTTTTTAATATTAAAATTTAAATAAAAATTAAAAAAATATAAAAATATAAAAAAAAAAATAAAATGTCTTTCTATTTCTTCTTCACTCATATGGACCATCTTTTCTAAAAAAAAAAACTTAACCCTTAAACATTATGTTCTGTTCATGGTGATTTTTGCGTTCCGAACGTGAATTTTACGTTTTTGCGTTTTAACGTAAACGTTAATTTTACGTTTTTTTGCGCTTTAACGTGAACGTGAATTTCACGTTTTTGCGTTTTAACGTGAACGTGAATTTCATTTAACTTTATTGAAAGTGTGCTACGAAAATCAGAGGGTCTTTGAAAATGTGTGGATTGTAATGGTCTGCATACAAATACTTATGTTTGTACATATGTGTATTTTCCTCCCTCTTTTTTTTTGGTATAAATACTTTGAGCATTATTATCATAATCATCAGTTTATAGCAAACATAGAACCAACATGCATCATCAGGACTCAAAAATTACTCAGCAGATGAAAGAGTGGTTAACAAAATATAGCTGCCAATGCTGGGAGTTTCAGCAGCTTCAGGATGCCGCTTTGGAGGAGGTGGTAGTGTGGATACTACCAACATTGACAGCCTTGTGGCAGTGGCCCACCTGCTGCATTCATTACAAATAAAAGCATCTAAAGGGGGGTTTGATGTAAGTCCCCTACCAGCAACAATACCTTTTTTGTTAAATATTAAAATCTAAAATTAAATATAAATAAATATCGTAAAAAAAAAACAAATGTGTCTTTTAATCAAACTCTTCTGAAATTCTCTTGCATTGTATATAATTCTAACCAGCACAACCAACATAGGTAAGTATTTTGGAATGCTAGTTCTTATTTGATCTTAAGCATATGAACATCCTATTAAGAATATGTTTATACAATGCACACATCAATTTTATATTACATGCCGTGCAGGTGCTACTGTTTTGCTATTCAAAAATTCCAATTATGAAAGTATATCCCACAACCAATTTATCACTGAAAATCCAATCCCACAACTAATGTTGAAATGAAAAAAATACATATGGTGCTAGAAATCCAACCACTGATAATTATTCCCAATTAGAATCAAACTGTTGGAAATGCATCCCAATATTTTTGCGTTCCGAACGTGAATTTTACGTTTTTGCGTTTTAACGTGAACGCGAATTTTACGTTTTAACGCGTATTTTACGTTTTTGCGTTTTAACGTGAACGTGAATTTTACGTTTTAACGTGAATTTTACGTTTTTGCGTTTAAACGTGAACGTGAACGTGAATTTTACGTTTTTGCGTTTCAACGTGAACGTCAATTTTACGTTTTTGCGTTTTAACGTGAACGTCAGGAAAAATAATGCTGATTGATATATTATTAATCACACTTTTAGCATTCCTTATTATTCTTTATTTTCTTTACAGTAATTTCGGCCTTATTCCTATTAGACCAGTTGCTTATAAGGTTACTACAAGAGTTAGAGATGCTTTTAGTCCTAATGGGCGTGGCCGCAGTCGTCATAGGCATTAAAACCCATGATGCATATAAAAACTATCAAAATTCGAAATTTTATAAGTATTTATATCCAAATTATATAGCTAAGAAAGTTCTGGAACCAGAACAAAATATTTATCTTGATCTTCTGATAATATTGTTATGTGTTTTTCTTATAACTATTTTATTGAACTGTTTAATCCAACACAATAGAAGAGCCAGGATTTTTCTTAGGGATAATTATGTAATAAATTAATAAGAGATTAAATAAATTTATAGTATGATACATTTTATTTGGATCTTTTTATATTTGAGTATATTTTACTTTTGTTTTACTTTATTTAGATTCTTCATAACATCTCTTTAATAAAACCCGTAGGAATAATCACAGTCATTTGATTTTATAACTACTTTATTTAATTTTCTGAACCACATCTTATCATAACTACCGATAATATGGCATATGATTTCCGCAATTTTGTAAATTGGTATGATAAAATTACTGATGCTGCTCGAAGAGGAGAAGAAAAAATAATATCTGAAGAACTTTTAGAATTGACTAAACCATTTTACTCGATCCCAGAAGAATACTTACAACAAATAGCGGAAGCCTGGACAAAATTTTATCCAACATTAAAATTCGATCATAGTACATCTAGGTATCAATTGGGTTTGATGAAGATCTTTTTTGTCTTTATTTATCAAGGTGATGGTAGAGAGGTAGTCAATTTGACAAGAAAGGACTATATAGATGCTTTTGATTTCCTTGAATTTGTTCTCATTTCTGATATTTAAGGAGAGCAATCGCTTCAAGGGTTTAATTTAATAGATGCAGTTGTAGATGACATCGAAAACAGAGGGGAAGAACATAAAAAAACTTGGTTAACTCCTTTTAGACCTAACAGATCGGAGGATCAAGGAAATGAAGGATCTGAACAGATACTCGAGGATGCAATAACATCAAATACTCAATCATCGGTTGCTGAAGAATATGATTCTATAACCCCAGTTCTCCAAATCCAGCCGGATACCAATTTATCTACATGTCTGCGGAATAAAAAAGAATGTAAATTTCAATTTCTTAGATCTCCTCCACCACCAGATCTCTTTTGTTCAGTTTTTAAACTAGAATACTTAGAATGTCTAATTCTCACTAATGTGTTCAATGAAGAAATTTACAAGATAAATCAATTGTCATTTATAGATGCATGGAGATATTGTGATGAACGTATTTTTATATACCGCAATTCGATTTGAGAAGATCAGCTTACCAAAACAAATATTCTAATAAAACTGAATATTTTTTAAACTCTATTCGTAGTATGCTAGATGAAAGAGACAAAGAAAAGGAACAAACAAAAAATATTTCTGTTCCATTTCTCGAAGACCAAATGAAATCTGTGCTCTCAAAACTGAAAGATATAGAAATAAACCTTATATCCTCAGGAAATGTCCCACCAATTGTTGAGATGCATGCTCCTCCCTTTGTTCCATGCAATGTGACTGCAACTACTTTTACAAAAAAGGAATCTTTTACTGATGAAGATTTAAAAAGCTTATTCAAATTCTAAAATTCCGATCTGAATCACCAGATTATTCAGTTTAATAAAACGTGAATTTTACGTTTTAACGTGAATTTTACGTTTTTGCGTTTTAACGTGAACGTGAATTTTACGTTTTCGTTTTGCGTTTTAACTTGAACGTGAATTTTACGTTTTTGCGTTTTAACGTGAACGTGAACTTTACGTTTTTACGTTCTAACGTTTGCTAGGCATAGTCTAGAACCCAAAATAATACCGGTATTTAGCATATATCAAAACCCCGAATGATACCGGTATTTAGCATAGATCAGAACCCCGGTGATGCCGGTGTTCTCGTACCCTCTAGTTTATACTACTCATCAACAGTAGTATTATCCACCTGAGAACCATTAACGACTTGGAGCTGGCGAGAGAAAACAAATTGAAGACATCGATTCTCAACAAGAATACGATCCAACCGTACATTTTCGTAGTAGAATCAGAGATAACAACATTAAAAGAGTTTTATGTAAGTTTCGGCAACAATATACTGAAATTTAATTATTTTTTATCGGTTCTCGATATGTGTTTTGAGGTTTTTCAAATATTCCAACTAAAATATCTAAAAGAATCAGCACTGAGCTGGCTTTTCATTCAAAACCATATTTTTGAAATTTCGACAATCTTTGATGAAAAGAGCCCGATATTAGCCGTGTTTATACAACAATTACACAACAGATGGAAGAGTGGCTAGCAAAATATGGCTGCCAATGCTGGGAGTTCCAGCAGCTTCAGGATGCCGCTTGGGAGGAGGTTGGTAGTGTGGATACTACCAACATTGACAGCCTTGTGGCAGTGGCCCACCTGCGGCATTCTCTACAAATAAAAGCTTCTAAAGGGGGGTTTGATGTAAGCGCCCTACCAGCAATAATAAATATTTTCTTAAATATTAAAATTTAAATAAAAAATAAAAAAATATTAAAAAAAATAAAATGTCTTTCTACTTCTTCACTCTTCACTCATATGGACCATCTTTTCTAAAAAAAGCTTAACTCTTAAACATCATGTTCTGTTCATGATTTTGTTCAGTTTCCTATGGTGATTTTTGCGTTCCGAACGGGAATTTTACGTTTTTACGTTTTAACGTAAACGTTAATTTTACGTTTTTGCGTTTTAACGTGAACGTGAATTTTACGCTTTAACGTGAATTTTACGTTTTTGCGTTTTAACGTGATTTTTATTTAAATTTATTGAAAGTGTGCTACGAAAATCAGAGGGTCTATGAAAATGTGTGGATTGTAATGGTCTGGACTCAAAAATAACTCAGCAGATGGAAGAGTGGTTAAGAAAATATAGCTGCAAATGCTGGGAGTTCCAGCAGCTTCAGGATGCTGCTTGGGAGGAGGTTGGTAATGTGGATACTACCAACATTTACAGCCTTGTGGCAGTGCCCCACCTGCTGTATTCTTTAAAAATAAAAGCTTATAAAGGGGGGTTTGCTGTAATCCCCCTTCCAGCAATACTAACTATTTTTATTAAATATTAAAATCAAGACGCAAGTATAAAAATTACACAACAGATAGAAGAGTGGCTAGCAAAATATGGCTGCCAATGCTGGGAGTTCCAGCAGCTTCAGGATGCCGCTTGGGAGGAGGTTGTTAGTGTGGATACTACCAACATTGACAGCCTTGTGGCAGTGGTCCACCTGCTGCATTCCCTACAAATAAAAGCTTCTAAAGGGGGGTTTGATGTAAGCCCCCTACCAGCAATACTAACTGCCAATGCTGGGAGTTCCAGCAGCTTCAGGATGCTGCTTGGGAGGAGGTTGGTAATGTGGATACTACCAACATTTACAGCCTTGTGGCAGTGGCCCACCTGCTGTATTCTTTAAAAATAAAAGCTTATAAAGGGGGGTTTGCTGTAATCCCCCTTCCAGCAATACTAACTATTTTTATTAAATATTAAAATCAAGACGCAAGTATAAAAATTACACAACAGATAGAAGAGTGGCTAGCAAAATATGGCTGCCAATGCTGGGAGTTCCAGCAGCTTCAGGATGCCGCTTGGGAGGAGGTTGTTAGTGTGGATACTACCAACATTGACAGCCTTGTGGCAGTGGTCCACCTGCTGCATTCCCTACAAATAAAAGCTTATAAAGGGGGATTTGCTGTAAGCCCCCTACCAGCAATACTAACTGCCAATGCTGGGAGTTCCAGCAGCTTCAGGATGCTGCTTGGGAGGAGGTTGGTAATGTGGATACTACCAACATTTACAGCCTTGTGGCAGTGCCCCACCTGCTGTATTCTTTAAAAATAAAAGCTTATAAAGGGGGGTTTGCTGTAATCCCCCTTCCAGCAATACTAACTATTTTTATTAAATATTAAAATCAGGACGCAAGTATAAAAATTACACAACAGATAGAAGAGTGGCTAGCAAAATATGGCTGCCAATGCTGGGAGTTCCAGCAGCTTCAGGATGCCGCTTGGGAGGAGGTTGTTAGTGTGGATACTACCAACATTGACAGCCTTGTGGCAGTGGTCCACCTGCTGCATTCCCTACAAATAAAAGCTTCTAAAGGGGGGTTTGATGTAAGCCCCCTACCAGCAATACTAACTGCCAATGCTGGGAGTTCCAGCAGCTTCAGGATGCTGCTTGGGAGGAGGTTGGTAATGTGGATACTACCAACATTTACAGCCTTGTGGCAGTGGCCCACCTGCTGTATTCTTTAAAAATAAAAGCTTATAAAGGGGGGTTTGCTGTAATCCCCTTTCCAGCAATACTAACTATTTTTATTAAATATTAAAATCAGGACGCAAGTATAAAAATTACACAACAGATAGAAGAGTGGCTAGCAAAATATGACTGCCAATGCTGGGAGTTCCAGCAGCTTCAGGATGCCGCTTGGGAGGAGGTTGTTAGTGTGGATACTACCAACATTGACAGCCTTGTGGCAGTGGTCCACCTGCTGCATTCCCTACAAATAAAAGCTTATAAAGGGGGATTTGCTGTAAGCCCCCTACCAGCAATACTAACTGCCAATGCTGGGAGTTCCAGCAGCTTCAGGATGCTGCTTGGGAGGAGGTTGGTAATGTGGATACTACCAACATTTACAGCCTTGTGGCAGTGGCCCACCTGCTGTATTCTTTAAAAATAAAAGCTTATAAAGGGGGGTTTGCTGTAATCCCCTTTCCAGCAATACTAACTATTTTTATTAAATATTAAAATCAGGACGCAAGTATAAAAATTACACAACAGATAGAAGAGTGGCTAGCAAAATATGGCTGCCAATGCTGGGAGTTCCAGCAGCTTCAGGATGCCGCTTGGGAGGAGGTTGGTAGTGTGGATACTACCAACATTGACAGCCTTGTGGCAGTGGCCCACCTGCGGCATTCTCTACAAATAAAAGCTTCTAAAGGGGGATTTGATGTAAGCGCCCTACCAGCAATAATAAATATTTTTTTAAATATTAAAATTTAAATAAAAAATAAAAAAATATTAAAAAAAATTAAAATGTCTTTCTACTTCTTTTCTTCTTCACTCTTCACTCATATGGACCACCTTTTCTGAAAAAAACTTAACTCTTAAACATCATGTTCTGTTCATGATTTTGTTCAGTTTCCTATGGTGATTTTTGCGTTCCGAACGTGAATTTTACGTTTTTGCGTTTCATCGTAAACGTTAATTTTACGTTTTTGCGTTTTAACGGGAACGTGAATTTTACGTTTTAACGTGAATTTTACGTTTTTGCATTTTAACGTGAACGTGAATTTTATTTAAATTTATTGAAAGTGTGCTACGAAAATCAGAGGGTCTCTGAAAATGTGTGGATTGTAATGGTCTGCATACAAATACTTATGTTTGTATGTGTATTTTTCCCCCCTCTTTTTTTTTGTATAAGTACTTTGAGCATTATCATCATAATCATCAGTTTATAGCAAACATAGAAGCAACATGAATCATCAGGACTCAAAAATTACTCAGCAGATGAAAGAGTGGTTAAGAAAATATAGCTGCTAATGCTGGGATTTCCAGCAGCTTCAGGATGCCGCTTGGGAGGAGGTTGGTAATGTGGATACTACCAACATTTACAGCCTTGTGGCAGTGGCCCACCTGCTGTATTCTTTAAAAATAAAAGCTTATAAAGAGGGGTTTGCTGTAATCCCCCTTCCAGCAATACTAACTATTTTTTTTAAATATTAAAATCAGGACGCAAGTATAAAAATTACACAACAGATAGAAGAGTGGCTAGCAAAATATGGCTGCCAATGCTGGGAGTTTCAGCAGCTTCAGGATGCCGCTTGGGAGGAGGTTGGTAGTGTGGATACTACCAACATTGACAGCCTTGTGGCAGTGGCCCAACTGCGGCATTCTCTACAAATAAAAGCTTCTAAAGGGGGGTTTGATGTAAGCGCCCTACCAGCAATAATAAATATTTTTTTTCATATTAATTGATTGTCAGAAGCTAAACTGAACAATACAAAAATGCATTTCGAAGAGTCGGAATATTCAATTTTTACTGTAGATGACTTTGCAGTAAGAGAAATCAACTCGATTAATGAAAATAGTAATTTCAAACCAACCAGGAAGCTTGCAGAGTTGCAGATGAACATTAAGTATGATATTATAGCATTACAAAAAGTTAATACTAAGTGGGGTGAACGTATCGTAGCAGATCTTGGCGAGTTTAGAGTAAGTATAAATTTAATTTTTATTATTTTCTTTTTAATGAATTGCATATTATTTTTACAGGTTTTTCTACCTCAAAGATATTCAGACCTTTCAACAAGCAGTATATCAACTATTGGAGGAGGTGGTTATGCTGTACAAATAATCCGTCAACGTGGATCAACTTATGAGCTGAAATTCATGAAAAAATGAAGTAATATATTTGTTTTTTTTTTACGTAAATTTATTTCGATTTTTTTTTATATATAATTTCAATCAGTTAATTGTAAAATACATTAGGAATTTCAAATTCATGTAATAAAAATATAATAAAAACTATTAAGTAAAAATTAAATTCTGTTGATATTTGTATAATCCTTTTTTCACTGACATACCCATCTTTTGATTTGTACAGGTATTGCTTTATATACCCACTTTTTTTCTTTTTTATGAGGGTAGAAAATTTAAAAAACTGATTAGATTCGTGATGCATATACAATAAAAGTTATTGTTTTTCTGTGTATGGTATATGCGTACAAGAAGTAGGCATATAGATATGAAGCAATATAAGGGTTCGATACTTAGAAATGGTTAGTTAGTTTACGTGCGACAACAGTAACGTTTGCTACGAAAAAGAAAAAAAATGGAAAATAAGAACGATGACGAAAACCATACAAGATACCAGGGCATTGAGGAGCCAGATGTGTTCTGTCCAAGTCACAACCAGGAAAGATTGTATTACGGACCAACTCAAAGATACCTAAATGCATTATATGATCCAGTCAATGGGACTGCTACCATAAAGGAATTGGTTGACGAATACGGAACAAACTGTTTTGATATTGAGGAACTAACCGACGACGAGGAATATAAAACAAGCAAGCTTCTAGAGAAAGTACTACTTGCAAAGATTCGTCCAAAAAGGAAAAAATACCAGATCCTTTATTAGATGCAAAGCGGGTTCCAACCGGAAAATATTTAAAAGGAGAGAAAGGCCGACCTAGAATATAATAATTACAAAAAAACAAAAATTATAAAGTTACGTCTGAGACGTCACCCACAACGGTAATCCCGATAGCCTTTCACACACCCTTTGCCAATACTTTAATTCCCTTCTCCTCTCAACACACCCCTCTTGACTAACGGCATTTTTACTTAAGCCATAACGGTTTCCCACCATTTTTGCTAACATAGCAAAACCTATCACAAACGGATACACCCCTTTTCCCCCAAAGCCAACAAATGAAAAACAAAATACTCATATTTATTTATTATTTTAACGTAAACGTTAATTTTACGTTTTTGCGTTTTAACGTGAACGTGAATTTTACGCTTTAACGTGAATTTTACGTTTTTGCGTTTTAACGTGATTTTTATTTAAATTTATTGAAAGTGTGCTACGAAAATCAGAGGGTCTCTGAAAATGTGTGGATTGTAATGGTCTGGACTCAAAAATAACTCAGCAGATGGAAGAGTGGTTAAGAAAATATAGCTGCAAATGCTGGGAGTTCCAGCAGCTTCAGGATGCCGCTTGGGAGGAGGTTGGTAGTGTGGATACTACCAACATTGACAGCCTTGTGGCAGTGGCCCACCTGCGGCATTCTCTACAAATAAAAGCTTCTAAAGGGGGGTTTGATGTAAGCGCCCTACCAGCAATAATGAATATTTTTTTTTAATATTAAAATTTAAATAAAAATTAAAAAAATATAAAAATATAAAAAAAAAATAAAATGTCTTTCTATTTCTTCTTCACTCATATGGACCATCTTTTCTAAAAAAAAAAACTTAACCCTTAAACATTATGTTCTGTTCATGGTGATTTTTGCGTTCCGAACGTGAATTTTACGTTTTTGCGTTTTAACGTAAACGTTAATTTTACGTTTTTTTGCGCTTTAACGTGAACGTGAATTTCACGTTTTTGCGTTTTAACGTGAACGTGAATTTCATTTAACTTTATTGAAAGTGTGCTACGAAAATCAGAGGGTCTTTGAAAATGTGTGGATTGTAATGGTCTGCATACAAATACTTATGTTTGTACATATGTGTATTTTCCTCCCTCTTTTTTTTGGTATAAATACTTTGAGCATTATTATCATAATCATCAGTTTATAGCAAACATAGAACCAACATGCATCATCAGGACTCAAAAATTACTCAGCAGATGAAAGAGTGGTTAACAAAATATAGCTGCCAATGCTGGGAGTTTCAGCAGCTTCAGGATGCCGCTTTGGAGGAGGTGGTAGTGTGGATACTACCAACATTGACAGCCTTGTGGCAGTGGCCCACCTGCTGCATTCATTACAAATAAAAGCATCTAAAGGGGGGTTTGATGTAAGTCCCCTACCAGCAACAATACCTTTTTTGTTAAATATTAAAATCTAAAATTAAATATAAATAAATATCGTAAAAAAAAACAAATGTGTCTTTTAATCAAACTCTTCTGAAATTCTCTTGCATTGTATATAATTCTAACCAGCACAACCAACATAGGTAAGTATTTTGGAATGCTAGTTCTTATTTGATCTTAAGCATATGAACATCCTATTAAGAATATGTTTATACAATGCACACATCAATTTTATATTACATGCCGTGCAGGTGCTACTGTTTTGCTATTCAAAAATTCCAATTATGAAAGTATATCCCACAACCAATTTATCACTGAAAATCCAATCCCACAACTAATGTTGAAATGAAAAAAATACATATGGTGCTAGAAATCCAACCACTGATAATTATTCCCAATTAGAATCAAACTGTTGGAAATGCATCCCAATATTTTTGCGTTCCGAACGTGAATTTTACGTTTTTGCGTTTTAACGTGAACGCGAATTTTACGTTTTAACGCGTATTTTACGTTTTTGCGTTTTAACGTGAACGTGAATTTTACGTTTTAACGTGAATTTTACGTTTTTGCGTTTAAACGTGAACGTGAACGTGAATTTTACGTTTTTGCGTTTCAACGTGAACGTCAATTTTACGTTTTTGCGTTTTAACGTGAACGTCAGGAAAAATAATGCTGATTGATATATTATTAATCACACTTTTAGCATTCCTTATTATTCTTTATTTTCTTTACAGTAATTTCGGCCTTATTCCTATTAGACCAGTTGCTTATAAGGTTACTACAAGAGTTAGAGATGCTTTTAGTCCTAATGGGCGTGGCCGCAGTCGTCATAGGCATTAAAACCCATGATGCATATAAAAACTATCAAAATTCGAAATTTTATAAGTATTTATATCCAAATTATATAGCTAAGAAAGTTCTGGAACCAGAACAAAATATTTATCTTGATCTTCTGATAATATTGTTATGTGTTTTTCTTATAACTATTTTATTGAACTGTTTAATCCAACACAATAGAAGAGCCAGGATTTTTCTTAGGGATAATTATGTAATAAATTAATAAGAGATTAAATAAATTTATAGTATGATACATTTTATTTGGATCTTTTTATATTTGAGTATATTTTACTTTTGTTTTACTTTATTTAGATTCTTCATAACATCTCTTTAATAAAACCCGTAGGAATAATCACAGTCATTTGATTTTATAACTACTTTATTTAATTTTCTGAACCACATCTTATCATAACTACCGATAATATGGCATATGATTTCCGCAATTTTGTAAATTGGTATGATAAAATTACTGATGCTGCTCGAAGAGGAGAAGAAAAAATAATATCTGAAGAACTTTTAGAATTGACTAAACCATTTTACTCGATCCCAGAAGAATACTTACAACAAATAGCGGAAGCCTGGACAAAATTTTATCCAACATTAAAATTCGATCATAGTACATCTAGGTATCAATTGGGTTTGATGAAGATCTTTTTTGTCTTTATTTATCAAGGTGATGGTAGAGAGGTAGTCAATTTGACAAGAAAGGACTATATAGATGCTTTTGATTTCCTTGAATTTGTTCTCATTTCTGATATTTAAGGAGAGCAATCGCTTCAAGGGTTTAATTTAATAGATGCAGTTGTAGATGACATCGAAAACAGAGGGGAAGAACATAAAAAAACTTGGTTAACTCCTTTTAGACCTAACAGATCGGAGGATCAAGGAAATGAAGGATCTGAACAGATACTCGAGGATGCAATAACATCAAATACTCAATCATCGGTTGCTGAAGAATATGATTCTATAACCCCAGTTCTCCAAATCCAGCCGGATACCAATTTATCTACATGTCTGCGGAATAAAAAAGAATGTAAATTTCAATTTCTTAGATCTCCTCCACCACCAGATCTCTTTTGTTCAGTTTTTAAACTAGAATACTTAGAATGTCTA
Source organism: Eupeodes latifasciatus (assembly GCA_920104205.1). NCBI lineage: Eukaryota > Metazoa > Arthropoda > Insecta > Diptera > Syrphidae > Eupeodes > Eupeodes latifasciatus. The sequence continues at coordinate 358,073,240 of OV049924.1, read as the reverse complement.
ATTCTCACTAATGTGTTCAATGAAGAAATTTACAAGATAAATCAATTGTCATTTATAGATGCATGGAGATATTGTGATGAACGTATTTTTATATACCGCAATTCGATTTGAGAAGATCAGCTTACCAAAACAAATATTCTAATAAAACTGAATATTTTTTAAACTCAATTCGTAGTATGCTAGATGAAAGAGACAAAGAAAAGGAACAAACAAAAAATATTTCTGTTCCATTTCTCGAAGACCAAATGAAATCTGTGCTCTCAAAACTGAAAGATATAGAAATAAACCTTATATCCTCAGGAAATGTCCCACCAATTGTTGAGATGCATGCTCCTCCCTTTGTTCCATGCAATGTGACTGCAACTACTTTTACAAAAAAGGAATCTTTTACTGATGAAGATTTAAAAAGCTTATTCAAATTCTAAAATTCCGATCTGAATCACCAGATTATTCAGTTTAATAAAACGTGAATTTTACGTTTTAACGTGAATTTTACGTTTTTGCGTTTTAACGTGAACGTGAATTTTACGTTTTCGTTTTGCGTTTTAACTTGAACGTGAATTTTACGTTTTTGCGTTTTAACGTGAACGTGAACTTTACGTTTTTACGTTCTAACGTTTGCTAGGCATAGTCTAGAACCCAAAATAATACCGGTATTTAGCATATATCAAAACCCCGAATGATACCGGTATTTAGCATAGATCAGAACCCCGGTGATGCCGGTGTTCTCGTACCCTCTAGTTTATACTACTCATCAACAGTAGTATTATCCACCTGAGAACCATTAACGACTTGGAGCTGGCGAGAGAAAACAAATTGAAGACATCGATTCTCAACAAGAATACGATCCAACCGTACATTTTCGTAGTAGAATCAGAGATAACAACATTAAAAGAGTTTTATGTAAGTTTCGGCAACAATATACTGAAATTTAATTATTTTTTATCGGTTCTCGATATGTGTTTTGAGGTTTTTCAAATATTCCAACTAAAATATCTAAAAGAATCAGCACTGAGCTGGCTTTTCATTCAAAACCATATTTTTGAAATTTCGACAATCTTTGATGAAAAGAGCCCGATATTAGCCGTGTTTATACAACAATTACACAACAGATGGAAGAGTGGCTAGCAAAATATGGCTGCCAATGCTGGGAGTTCCAGCAGCTTCAGGATGCCGCTTGGGAGGAGGTTGGTAGTGTGGATACTACCAGCATTGACAGCCTTGTGGCAGTGGCCCACCTGCGGCATTCTCTACAAATAAAAGCTTCTAAAGGGGGGTTTGATGTAAGCGCCCTACCAGCAATAATAAATATTTTCTTAAATATTAAAATTTAAATAAAAAATAAAAAAATATTAAAAAAAATAAAATGTCTTTCTACTTCTTCACTCTTCACTCATATGGACCATCTTTTCTAAAAAAAGCTTAACTCTTAAACATCATGTTCTGTTCATGATTTTGTTCAGTTTCCTATGGTGATTTTTGCGTTCCGAACGGGAATTTTACGTTTTTACGTTTTAACGTAAACGTTAATTTTACGTTTTTGCGTTTTAACGTGAACGTGAATTTTACGCTTTAACGTGAATTTTACGTTTTTGCGTTTTAACGTGATTTTTATTTAAATTTATTGAAAGTGTGCTACGAAAATCAGAGGGTCTATGAAAATGTGTGGATTGTAATGGTCTGGACTCAAAAATAACTCAGCAGATGGAAGAGTGGTTAAGAAAATATAGCTGCAAATGCTGGGAGTTCCAGCAGCTTCAGGATGCTGCTTGGGAGGAGGTTGTTAGTGTGGATACTACCAACATTGACAGCCTTGTGGCAGTGGTCCACCTGCTGCATTCCCTACAAATAAAAGCTTCTAAAGGGGGGTTTGCTGTAATCCCCCTTCCAGCAATACTAACTATTTTTATTAAATATTAAAATCAAGACGCAAGTATAAAAATTACACAACAGATAGAAGAGTGGCTAGCAAAATATGGCTGCCAATGCTGGGAGTTCCAGCAGCTTCAGGATGCCGCTTGGGAGGAGGTTGGTAGTGTGGATACTACCAACATTGACAGCCTTGTGGCAGTGGCCCACCTGCTGTATTCTTTAAAAATAAAAGCTTATAAAGGGGGGTTTGCTGTAATCCCCTTTCCAGCAATACTAACTATTTTTATTAAATATTAAAATCAGGACGCAAGTATAAAAATTACACAACAGATAGAAGAGTGGCTAGCAAAATATGGCTGCCAATGCTGGGAGTTCCAGCAGCTTCAGGATGCCGCTTGGGAGGAGGTTGGTAGTGTGGATACTACCAACATTGACAGCCTTGTGGCAGTGGTCCACCTGCTGCATTCCCTACAAATAAAAGCTTATAAAGGGGGATTTGCTGTAAGCCCCCTACCAGCAATACTAACTGCCAATGCTGGGAGTTCCAGCAGCTTCAGGATGCTGCTTGGGAGGAGGTTGGTAATGTGGATACTACCAACATTTACAGCCTTGTGGCAGTGGCCCACCTGCTGTATTCTTTAAAAATAAAAGCTTATAAAGGGGGGTTTGCTGTAATCCCCTTTCCAGCAATACTAACTATTTTTATTAAATATTAAAATCAGGACGCAAGTATAAAAATTACACAACAGATAGAAGAGTGGCTAGCAAAATATGGCTGCCAATGCTGGGAGTTCCAGCAGCTTCAGGATGCCGCTTGGGAGGAGGTTGGTAGTGTGGATACTACCAACATTGACAGCCTTGTGGCAGTGGCCCACCTGCGGCATTCTCTACAAATAAAAGCTTCTAAAGGGGGATTTGATGTAAGCGCCCTACCAGCAATAATAAATATTTTTTTAAATATTAAAATTTAAATAAAAAATAAAAAAATATTAAAAAAAATTAAAATGTCTTTCTACTTCTTTTCTTCTTCACTCTTCACTCATATGGACCACCTTTTCTGAAAAAAACTTAACTCTTAAACATCATGTTCTGTTCATGATTTTGTTCAGTTTCCTATGGTGATTTTTGCGTTCCGAACGTGAATTTTACGTTTTTGCGTTTCATCGTAAACGTTAATTTTACGTTTTTGCGTTTTAACGGGAACGTGAATTTTACGTTTTAACGTGAATTTTACGTTTTTGCATTTTAACGTGAACGTGAATTTTATTTAAATTTATTGAAAGTGTGCTACGAAAATCAGAGGGTCTCTGAAAATGTGTGGATTGTAATGGTCTGCATACAAATACTTATGTTTGTATGTGTATTTTTCCCCCCTCTTTTTTTTTGTATAAGTACTTTGAGCATTATCATCATAATCATCAGTTTATAGCAAACATAGAAGCAACATGAATCATCAGGACTCAAAAATTACTCAGCAGATGAAAGAGTGGTTAAGAAAATATAGCTGCTAATGCTGGGATTTCCAGCAGCTTCAGGATGCCGCTTGGGAGGAGGTTGGTAATGTGGATACTACCAACATTTACAGCCTTGTGGCAGTGGCCCACCTGCTGTATTCTTTAAAAATAAAAGCTTATAAAGAGGGGTTTGCTGTAATCCCCCTTCCAGCAATACTAACTATTTTTTTTAAATATTAAAATCAGGACGCAAGTATAAAAATTACACAACAGATAGAAGAGTGGCTAGCAAAATATGGCTGCCAATGCTGGGAGTTTCAGCAGCTTCAGGATGCCGCTTGGGAGGAGGTTGGTAGTGTGGATACTACCAACATTGACAGCCTTGTGGCAGTGGCCCAACTGCGGCATTCTCTACAAATAAAAGCTTCTAAAGGGGGGTTTGATGTAAGCGCCCTACCAGCAATAATAAATATTTTTTTTCATATTAATTGATTGTCAGAAGCTAAACTGAACAATACAAAAATGCATTTCGAAGAGTCGGAATATTCAATTTTTACTGTAGATGACTTTGCAGTAAGAGAAATCAACTCGATTAATGAAAATAGTAATTTCAAACCAACCAGGAAGCTTGCAGAGTTGCAGATGAACATTAAGTATGATATTATAGCATTACAAAAAGTTAATACTAAGTGGGGTGAACGTATCGTAGCAGATCTTGGCGAGTTTAGAGTAAGTATAAATTTAATTTTTATTATTTTCTTTTTAATGAATTGCATATTATTTTTACAGGTTTTTCTACCTCAAAGGTATTCAGACCTTTCAACAAGCAGTATATCAACTATTGGAGGAGGTGGTTATGCTGTACAAATAATCCGTCAACGTGGATCAACTTATGAGCTGAAATTCATGAAAAAATGAAGTAATATATTTGTTTTTTTTTTTACGTAAATTTATTTCGATTTTTTTTTATATATAATTTCAATCAGTTAATTGTAAAATACATTAGGAATTTCAAATTCATGTAATAAAAATATAATAAAAACTATTAAGTAAAAATTAAATTCTGTTGATATTTGTATAATCCTTTTTTCACTGACATACCCATCTTTTGATTTGTACAGGTATTGCTTTATATACCCACTTTTTTTCTTTTTTATGAGGGTAGAAAATTTAAAAAACTGATTAGATTCGTGATGCATATACAATAAAAGTTATTGTTTTTCTGTGTATGGTATATGCGTACAAGAAGTAGGCATATAGATATGAAGCAATATAAGGGTTCGATACTTAGAAATGGTTAGTTAGTTTACGTGCGACAACAGTAACGTTTGCTACGAAAAAGAAAAAAAATGGAAAATAAGAACGATGACGAAAACCATACAAGATACCAGGGCATTGAGGAGCCAGATGTGTTCTGTCCAAGTCACAACCAGGAAAGATTGTATTAAGGACCAACTCAAAGATACCTAAATGCATTATATGATCCAGTCAATGGGACTGCTACCATAAAGGAATTGGTTGACGAATACGGAACAAACTGTTTTGATATTGAGGAACTAACCGACGACGAGGAATATAAAACAAGCAAGCTTCTAGAGAAAGTACTACTTGCAAAGATTCGTCCAAAAAGGAAAAAATACCAGATCCTTTATTAGATGCAAAGCGGGTTCCAACCGGAAAATATTTAAAAGGAGAGAAAGGCCGACCTAGAATATAATAATTACAAAAAAACAAAAATTATAAAGTTACGTCTGAGACGTCACCCACAACGGTAATCCCGATAGCCTTTCACACACCCTTTGCCAATACTTTAATTCCCTTCTCCTCTCAACACACCCCTCTTGACTAACGGCATTTTTACTTAAGCCATAACGGTTTCCCACCATTTTTGCTAACATAGCAAAACCTATCACAAACGGATACACCCCTTTTCCCCCAAAGCCAACAAATGAAAAACAAAATACTCATATTTATTTATTATTTTAACGTAAACGTTAATTTTACGTTTTTGCGTTTTAACGTGAACGTGAATTTTACGCTTTAACGTGAATTTTACGTTTTTGCGTTTTAACGTGATTTTTATTTAAATTTATTGAAAGTGTGCTACGAAAATCAGAGGGTCTCTGAAAATGTGTGGATTGTAATGGTCTGGACTCAAAAATAACTCAGCAGATGGAAGAGTGGTTAAGAAAATATAGCTGCAAATGCTGGGAGTTCCAGCAGCTTCAGGATGCCGCTTGGGAGGAGGTTGGTAGTGTGGATACTACCAACATTTACAGCCTTGTGGCAGTGGCCCACCTGCTGTATTCTTTAAAAATAAAAGCTTATAAAGGGGGGTTTGCTGTAATCCCCCTTCCAGCAATACTAACTATTTTTATTAAATATTAAAATCAAGACGCAAATATAAAAATTACACAACAGATAGAAGAGTGGCTAGCAAAATATGGCTGCCAATGCTGGGAGTTCCAGCAGCTTCAGGATGCCGCTTGGGAGGAGGTTGTTAGTGTGGATACTACCAACATTGACAGCCTTGTGGCAGTGGTCCACCTGCTGCATACCCTACAAATAAAAGCTTATAAAGGGGGGTTTGCTGTAAGCCCCCTACCAGCAATACTAACTGCCAATGCTGGGAGTTCCAGCAGCTTCAGGATGCTGCTTGGGAGGAGGTTGGTAATGTGGATACTACCAACATTTACAGCCTTGTGGCAGTGGCCCACCTGCTGTATTCTTTAAAAATAAAAGCTTATGAAGGGGGGTTTGCTGTAATCCCCTTTCCAGCAATACTTACTATTTTTATTAAATATTAAAATCAGGACGCAAGTATAAAAATTACACAACAGATAGAAGAGTGGCTAGCAAAATATGACTGCCAATGCTGGGAGTTCCAGCAGCTTCAGGATGCCGCTTGGGAGGAGGTTGTTAGTGTGGATACTACCAACATTGACAGTCTTGTGGCAGTGGTCCACCTGCTGCATTCCCTACAAATAAAAGCTTATAAAGGGGGGTTTGCTGTAAGCCCCCTACCAGCAATACTAACTGCCAATGCTGGGAGTTCCAGCAGCTTCAGGATGCTGCTTGGGAGGAGGTTGGTAATGTGGATACTACCAACATTTACAGCCTTGTGGCAGTGGCCCACCTGCTGTATTCTTTAAAAATAAAAGCTTATAAAGGGGGGTTTGCTGTAATCCCCTTTCCAGCAATACTAACTATTTTTATTAAATATTAAAATCAGGACGCAAGTATAAAAATTACACAACAGATAGAAGAGTGGCTAGCAAAATATGGCTGCCAATGCTGGGAGTTCCAGCAGCTTCAGGATGACGCTTGGGAGGAGGTTGGTAGTGTGGATACTACCAACATTGACAGCCTTGTGGCAGTGGCCCACCTGCGGCATTCTCTACAAATAAAAGCTTCTAAAGGGGGATTTGATGTAAGCGCCCTACCAGCAATAATAAATATTTTTTTAAATATTAAAATTTAAATAAAAAATAAAAAAATATTAAAAAAAATTAAAATGTCTTTCTACTTATTTTCTTCTTCACTCTTCACTCATATGGACCACCTTTTCTGAAAAAAACTTAACTCTTAAACATCATGTTCTGTTCATGATTTTGTTCAGTTTCCTATGGTGATTTTTGCGTTCCGAACGTGAATTTTACGTTTTTGCGTTTTATCGTAAACGTTAATTTTACGTTTTTGCGTTTTAACGGGAACGTGAATTTTACGTTTTAACGTGAATTTTACGTTTTTGCATTTTAACGTGAACGTGAATTTTATTTAAATTTATTGAAAGTGTGCTACGAAAATCAGAGGGTCTCTGAAAATGTGTGGATTGTAATGGTCTGCATACAAATACTTATGTTTGTATGTGTATTTTTCCCCCCTCTTTTTTTTGTATAAGTACTTTGAGCATTATCATCATAATCATCAGTTTATAGCAAACATAGAAGCAACATGAATCATCAGGACTCAAAAATTACTCAGCAGATGGAAGAGTGGTTAAGAAAATATAGCTGCCAATGCTGGGATTTCCAGCAGCTTCAGGATGCCGCTTGGGAGGAGGTTGGTAATGTGGATACTACCAACATTTACAGCCTTGTGGCATTGGCCCATCTGCTGTATTCTTTAAAAATAAAAGCTTATAAAGGGGGGTTTGCTGTAATCCCCCTTCCAGCAATACTAACTATTTTTTTTAAATATTAAAATCAGGACGCAAGTATAAAAATTACACAACAGATAGAAGAGTGGCTAGCAAAATATGGCTGCCAATGCTGGGAGTTTCAGCAGCTTCAGGATGCCGCTTGGGAGGAGGTTGGTAGTGTGGATACTACCAACATTGACAGCCTTGTGGCAGTGGCCCTTCTGCGGCATTCTCTACAAATAAAAGCTTCTAAAGGGGGGTTTGATGTAAGCGCCCTACCAGCAATAATAAATATTTTTTTTAATATTAATTGATTGTCAGAAGCTAAACTGAACAATACAAAAATGCATTTCGAAGAGTCGGAATATTCAATTTTTACTGTGACTTTGCAATAAGAGAAATCAACTCGATTAATGAAAATAGTAATTTCAAACCAACCAGGAAGCTTGCAGAGTTGCAGATGAACATTAAGTATGATATTATAGCATTACAAAAAGTTAATACTAAGTGGGGTGAACGTATCGTAGCAGATCTTGGCGAGTTTAGAGTAAGTATAAATTTAATTTTTATTATTTTCTTTTTAATGAATTGCATATTATTTTTACAGGTTTTTCTACCTCAAAGATATTCAGACCTTTCAACAAGCAGTATATCAACTATTGGAGGAGGTGGTTATGCTGTACAAATAATCCGTCAACGTGGATCAACTTATGAGCTGAAATTCATGAAAAAATGAAGTAATATATTTGTTTTTTTTTACGTAAATTTATTTCGATTTTTTTTTATATATAATTTCAATCAGTTAATTGTAAAATACATTAGGAATTTCAAATTCATGTAATAAAAATATAATAAAAACTATTAAGTAAAAATTAAATTCTGTTGATATTTGTATAATCCTTTTTTCACTGACATACCCATCTTTTGATTTCTACAGGTATTGCTTTATATACCCACTTTTTTTCTTTTTTATGAGGGTAGAAAATTTAAAAAACTGATTAGATTCGTGATGCATATACAATAAAAGTTATTGTTTTTCTGTGTATGGTATATGCGTACAAGAAGTAGGCATATAGATATGAAGCAATATAAGGGTTCGATACTTAGAAATGGTTAGTTAGTTTACGTGCGACAACAGTAACGTTTGCTACGAAAAAGAAAAAAAAATGGAAAATGAGAACAATGACAAAAACCATACTAGATACCAGGGCATTGAGGAGCCAGATGTGTTTTGTCCAAGTCTCAACCAGGAATGATTTTATTACGGACCAACTCAAAGATACCTAAATGCATTATTTGATCCATTCAGCGGGTTGCTATCATAAAGGAATTGGTTGACGAATACCGAGCAAACTGTTTTGATGATGAGGAAATCTTCGATGATGAAGAATACAACTCAAGTAAGCTTCTGGAGAAAGTACTACTGGCAAAGATTCGTCCAAAAAGGAAAAAATACCAGATCCTTTATTAGATGCAAAGAGGGTTCCAGCCGGAAAATATTTAAAAGGAGAGAAAAGCCGACCTAGAATATAATAATTACAAAAAAACAAAAATTATAAAGTTACGTCTGAGACGTCACCCGCAACGGTAATCCCGTTAGCCTTTCACACACCCTTTGCCAATACTTTAATTCCCTTCTCCTCTCAACACACCCCTCTTGACTAACGACATTTTTACTTAAGCCATAACGGTTTCCCACCATTTTTGCTAACATAGCAAAACCTATCACAAACGGATACACCCCTTTTCCCCCTGTTTCCAATTAGCTTTATAATTTTTGGAATGTAATAAATTTAAATTTGTATATATATATATTTTCCAACAAAGGAACAAAGAAAAATAACACCACCTCTTTTGTTAATCGAATCTTTATTATAATTGTCCTTTATTTCAATATCAAAGTCATTTTGTATATTCTTATTACTTTCATATTGTGGATTGTGGAACGTATTTTTTTACAACTTCAAGTTATGTTTGTTTTCATTATTTTGAAATGAAACGAATTCCTTGTACATTCGTACATTCTCCCCCCACGATAGAATGATGATGTGAATTCTGCTCAATCAAATACCCAGTGTAAACGATTTAATTACAGCAACTTGGCATCATTATTTGATAACGAACTGCATTACCGGACTGCATTATCGGCAGGGCCCATTTTCGATGTTGTCATTCACCACTTTCCTTCTTATCTCATTCGTACATGAAAAGAGACAGACTATTAGTAAATATATTTTGACATTTAAACAAATACAAAAGACAAAGTCAACTACAGAGAATGCAAAACAAATAGGAGAAATTTGTAGTTTTTTATTCCTTTTATTCATGAGAATTGTTGTTGTTGATTTCATTCATGCTGCATCGGGTTGTTTTGAAATTGTTATATGTAGTATAAGTATAGTAAGTAAATGTGCATCCATCTTGGGTGATTTGTGTGCGCGTCGGTGATAGTTTTTTTTTTATTGTGTTGTTTTAATTAAAAATTAAATTAATTCGTGCGTTAATCAATTATTAATCATTTCATCTATTGCATCTATTAATTCAGGTAAGTTTGTTGAATGAATTGTGCGTGGTGTGTATGTGTAAATAAATGGATTTCGCAAATCCATTGCCGATATCGCGCGTTTATATCGTACGGCGGCGGCGTAAGTTGGTCGCGACCGCGGTGTATGTTTGTACATACATGTATATGGCTGGTATATTTGATATGTGATGTATTTTGATTTGTTTTCAAATATTAATTTATTGATTTATTTTGAAATTATGCTCATATTATATGATCAAATAATTGGCTTATGATGCCATTAATTTTAAAATTAAATATATACATATATAGTTAATATTAACTGTATGTATTTACATAATTGTGTGAATCGCGGCGTGGGTTGCTTATGTACACGTAAGTATATAACAACCAAAAATTGATTGTTTCCAGTTGGAACAAATTTGATTTCCATTGAATGCGGGGAGTTTGTTTACGTTTTGAATTCGAGTTAAAGTGATTGTGTACATTACAAAAACAAAACCAAACAAAAAATTATATTGGTTTTGTACTAAGGTGAAATACAATTATCATTAATTTCCAAAGTTTAATTTTGAATTATTTCAAAGTTTGATTTTATTTGTGACAATCATGGTTGTGTTAATTGATTTAATTTTGTTGGTGAATTATTGCGATGAATTTAAATTGATGTGTTTCTTATTTCGAATGTGATTCGGTTTTTTGATCAAGTGTTAATTTTCCTTGATATTCAATAAATTCGTGTTGGTATAAATACATATTTATTCGGTTTGGAATTAAAGTATTTTTTTTTTTTTTCAACTATTTTATCAAATTATTTTGACGCGATATGATATTTTGGATATGCTTGTAAATTATGATTGTTTGTTTTATTCTGTTTTGTAAATTTCGCGTTTCGGTGAATTTGACATATTTTTAGTGCCAAGTGTTTGACAGCAGTTTGTTTATTTTAATTTGTGGATGGTGTTTTAAAACTCCATTGACACATAATTATTTTGTTGAAATTATAGAGTTGTTTGTTTAGAGTTTTTTATTACTAAAAAATGGAAAATTTATTTGTTTTTTCGAATGAAACGTTGAATATGTGTACATTAATTCAGACAAGATGAATAAATAAATTAACAAAATTATAATTTATGTGTTTTTCTTTTATTTTTGTGAAATTTGTGTTTTCAGCTTTTTCAGATTTTTGTAATAAATTTATATTTTTCAGATTTTTGTAATAAATTTATTTGATACTTTTGTTATATTGATTTTGATTTATTAATAAATATTAACATTTTAATTGATCAATTATTTGCGTATATTTTTTTAATTTCATTCGGTATATTAATTTTACTGGCGTAATTTCATACGATGGCTATTTGTTCTGCAGTTTTGTTCGATGGTAGCAGGCAGATTTTTGTTATTGGCCGTTTCAATTGCCCGTTTTGTGTTTTGACCGTCACGACGCGTATCAATCCGTCCGATCCGGTATGGGTTTCTTCAATTCTTGCAAGATTCCAGTAGGTCGATGGAAGTCGTTCATCTTTAAGAAGAACTAAGTCTCCTATTTTCGGCGATTCTTTGACTTGTGTCCATTTTGGTCGTTGCTGAAGCCTTGCGAGATATTCAGAATTCCATTTTCGCCAAAATCCTTCTGATAGAGCTTGGACGCGTTTCCATCGATCATTATGCGTGATGTTGTTATCGAGTTCGCCTTGTGGTATAGCGTGTAATGATTCGCCGACTAGAAAGTGAGCGGGCGTGAGTGCATTTAAATCATCTAGGCTGTCGGAAAGAGGGCAAAGGGGCCTCGAATTCAGACACGCTTCTATTTGTGCTAGAAGCGTCGCGAGCTCCTCGAATGTTAGCCTTTCTGTTCCTACAACTCGTTTTAGATGGTACTTGACAGATTTCACACCCGCTTCCCATAACCCACCGAAGTGTGGAGAAGCCGGGGGAATAAAATGCCAATCTGTACCGTGATTTGCTAATTCTTCCGCAATTTCCTTCCAATCGTGTTGTGCGTCTTTCAACATTTTTGCTAATTCGTTATGAGCACCAACAAAATTAGTTCCGCAGTCACTATATACCTTCACACAGCTTCCTCTTCTGGCAGTAAATCTCTTAAATGCTGCTAAAAACGCTTGTGTTGTGAGATCTGAAACAACTTCCAAATGAATAGCCTTAGTTGCTAAGCAGATAAAAATTGCAAAGTAACCTTTAAGGATTTTTGCACCTCGTGCCTTCCAGGACTTGATATCAATTGGACCTGCATAGTCAACGCCGGTATGACTAAACGGTCGAGACATACGAACTCTCTCTGCAGGCAAATTTCCCATTAACTGCTGCATTTCAGATGCCTTTTGACGATAGCATGAAGGGCATCTATGCAGTTGGTATTTAACGCTTCTTCGTATTTGTCCAATCCAGTATCGTTGTCGAATGTAGCTTATCATTTGTTGGATACCGCCATGAAATGTGTTCTTATGAGCATCTCGGACAACCAGACTCGTAAAGTGATGGTTGTTTTGGAGCAATATTGGATGTTGAGATTCGTAGGGAAGCAGAGAGTTCTCCAAACGTCCCCCAACTCGTAAGACTCCGTTAGCATCGATGAACACGTTTAACGCCCGTAAGGCCTTTGGTGTTTTGTTTTCACGAATTTGTTAAATTTCGGTTTCAAACATTTCCCTTTGTACTGCTTTGACGATGAATAGGAGGGCAGTTTCCAACTCTTTTGGTTTAAGTGATCCTGTATTAGGTCCCAACTTGGGTCGACATTTTGTTATGAAACGATAACAGGTGGCGATAATTCTAATAACTTTGAGAAGACTCGAAAAGTTGTAGATAGTTTGTAATATGCTATCACTTTTTATCGCATGTATAACGAATGCTTTTATTGTACGTTGTTCTTCTACAACGTTTATTTCGGTGGGTTGATCTGGAAGATCGAATACCCATTTTTTTCGCAGAAGCTCTGGACCGTTCCACCACGACGTAAGTGACTCCAGTTCCGATGGATATACACCCCTGGACGCCAGATCGGCTGGGTTATGAAGCGTTGCGACATGTCCCCAGCAATCGATCCCCACTAACCGCTGGATTTCCGACACACGGTTGGATACGAATGTGGTCCATTTGGCGGGAGTGGCACGTATCCAGGCAAGTGCAATTGTGGAATCTGTCCATGCGTACATCTTCACATCTGGAATTGCTAGAACTTCCTTGGTGTATTGTAACAACTCTGCCAACACTACTGCGCCACAAAGTTCAAGGCGAGGTAGAGTTATTGTTCGTTGATTTGGCGCTACCTTAGTCTTTGACAAAAGAAGATTGACATGAATTTTGCCTTTACTATCCAGGACTCGTACGTACACTGCTGCACCGTAAGCCTTCATAGAAGCATCGCAAAATCCATGTAGCTCGATCGCTTTATTAGACTTGCTCAACTGGATCCATCTTGGAATCCGCAGCCGTTCGATTAGATGGAGTTCTCGGAGAAAAGCATCCCAATCTTTCTTCAAAGCAGCTGGAATTGGATCGTCCCAGTCACAGCCAAGCTCCCATAAGCGCTGCATCATAAGCTTTGCAGTGATGATGCATGGTGAGATCCAACCCAAAGGATCGAATAATTTTGCTATGGTTGACAGCATAGACCTTTTTGTCGTTGATTCTGTTGCAGGTTGCAGATTTTGGTATGAGAAGAAGTCATCGATGGGGAACCATTTGATGCCTAAAGTCTTGACATGGTTTGACAAGTTGAACGGAAGTTCAAAATCAAGTTCTCTATCCTGAACTGGAATATCTTCTATGAGTTCTTTCGTGTTGCTTGTCCACTTTCTGAGGTTGAGTCCTGCTGTTGCTAAAAGTTGCTTAACTTCGTCACGTTTCTTTCGCGCTTCTTTAATAGTGTCAGCTCCGCTGATGAGATCGTCGACGTACATGTCTTCACAGACAGCCTTCGCCCCCTCAGGAAAATTTTCATTTTCATCATCAGCTACCTTTTTCAAAACTTTGATCGCAAGGTATGGTGCACTTGCTGTACCAAATGTAACCGTGTTCATTTTAAATATTTTTACAGGTGACGTCTTCTTATCTCTCCACAAAACAAGCTGATAATATCGGTCTGATTGATTGACGAAAATTTGTCGATACATCTTCTCGATGTCGGCCGTGAAAGTTACTCGGTGAGTCCGCCATTTCAGAACAAGATCTATGATACTTGATTGCAATTTTGGACCCACAAGCAACCAATCGTTTAGAGATTTGCCATCGGACGTTTTCGCTGCAGCGTCGAATACTACCCTCAGTTTGGTTGTAGAACTCGCTTCTTTGAAAACCGCATGGTGTGGTAAGAAATAGTGGAATGGGGATTGAAGCACCGCATCATTGCCATCTACCTCTTCCATATGACCAAGCTCTTCATATTCTTTGATGCAGTTTTTGTAGGCTTCAGCCAGCTTTGGATTCGAATCCAGCCTTTTTTCAAGATGTAGAAATCGTCGAAAGGCGTTTTCTCTACTACATCCCATTGCTGGATACTTTTCACCTTTAAACGGTAACTTCACCTCGTAACGCCCGTTCGGTAAACGTGTTGTGTGTCGTTCAAAATGATTGTCGCACGCAGTGTTTTCTTCCGTATCTTGCTTCTGAAAAGGCATCTCCTCCATCTCCCAAAACTTCTCTAACTGCGAACTCAGGTCAGTAATTTGAACGAAGCTTCGAACTTGCTCAGGAATTTCGGCTGAAACTTTCCCGAACACAACCCACCCCAGTTCTGTTTTTTGTGCTATAGGTCCATCTCCATTTTCCGAACGTCTTATTTCAGGAAGGAGTATTTCGGCGCAAACTTCACTACCGAGCAGTAAATCTATGGGTGCAGGCACATAGAGATGAGGATCAGCTAAAGAAAGGCCTTTCAAATGCTTCCAAATGCCAGGTATCACTCGATGGGTCGGGAGATGGCCAGTCAACGACTTGAAGACCAACGCCTGGATGGCAGTCTCGAACGTCGAGTGGCGTGAAGCAAATCTTACTTCGACGGAGTATTGCGCAGTGCCGTTGTTGACCAACCCTAACCCGGATACCTCAACATTTGTACGCTTTCTTTCTAATTTCAGAAGTTGTGCTGCTGCTTCAGTGATGAACGATGTAAATGTATATTTGTTAGTGTCTTTCCTGGACACTTTGTTCATAAATTAGTTTTAAGTTAAATTTAAGTTAAATTACTTAGTTTTAAGTTAATTTGTTAAATATGAATTCGTGATTAAAAAACGATTTATTTAACGCACAATTTAAATCACGTATCTATTTTTATACGAATCGTAAATTCGGTTTTTTCTAAATTGTAATATCGGGGCACACACCGCACATATATTGTATTGTTCTTTTAAAAATTTTTAAGTTCGTATTTAAAGGCTCGAAGGACCAATGTTTCCAATTAGCTTTATAATTTTTGGAATGTAATAAATTTAAATTTGTATATATATATATTTTCCAACAAAGGAACAAAGAAAAATAACACCACCTCTTTTGTTAATCGAATCTTTATTATAATTGTCCTTTATTTCAATATCAAAGTCATTTTGTATATTCTTATTACTTTCATATTGTGGATTGTGGAACGTATTTTTTTACAACTTCAAGTTATGTTTGTTTTCATTATTTTGAAATGAAACGAATTCCTTGTACATTCGTACACCCCCAAAGCCAACAAATGAAAAACAAAATACTCATATTTATTTATTATTTTAACGTAAACGTTAATTTTACGTTTTTGCATTTTAACGTGAACGTGAATTTTACGCTTTAACGTGAATTTTACGTTTTTGCGTTTTAACGTGATTTTTATTTAAATTTATTGAAAGTGTGCTACGAAAATCAGAGGGTCTCTGAAAATGTGTGGATTGTAATGGTCTGGACTCAAAAATAACTCAGCAGATGGAAGAGTGGTTAAGAAAATATAGCTGCAAATGCTGGGAGTTCCAGCAGAGTAGAATACTTGGCGGTTCAGCGTGGGAACTTTTTTTATGGTCTTTTTTAATGGGTTCTGTTTTGAATAGTATTTTAATAGGTTTTTAATAGGTGCGGCATGGTGTTTGATGATATGACGGCGGATGGTGTTGTGAGTAGTGATCTGAATGTGATGATCATGAAAAGGAGGTGGGGGATGGTTTGGATGTTGAGAATAGTGAATGTTTTGGGATGGAGGAAGAGCGCTGGTGTGTTAGAGTAGTTTGGGACCGGTTGGTGATGTAAATGTAAATGAAAAAAATCTCTGTTTGGGATCGCGGGGGTGGTGATGTAAATGTAAATGAAAAAAATCTCTGTTTGGGGTTGGTGGTATGGAAGGAGTTTAAATTGGATGTGTTTAAATTGTAGGTAGTTGTGGGTACAAAGAAAAAAAGACCGTGCGTGGTGGACGCGAGTTAATACCATTAAACAAACAACCCAAGGTACCATACGTCGAACAGATGTAAATTCAAAATTCCCAAACAATAACCGTAATCCGAACCACCATATGTCAGAAAAGAAAGATAACACAGCAACCCAAACATCATCGCTATCTCGAAAGATACCAAACGCTGACCAGATGGAAGTAATAAAAATAAACATGGAAAATTCTCAAGGAATGGCTTGGATTCACCTAGATCGAAACACATATAAATATAGACTCAGGACAAAACGAAATTGTCCTCAGTACAGTTAAAACATCGTAAACAGTAAGATCGACCTAGCTCAGAACCAGACTTACATAGTTAATAATAGTACTAAGCAACCCTGTAACTTTGTCTAGAAAATAATAAAGTAAATAAAAATATAAAAAGAAAAAAAATATTTTTTTTTTAATTCTTTCACGAATGCTACAGTTTAACTCGCGTGTGATGAGGTAGTGGTGGCTGGTGTGGTTGGTGGTGGAAAAAGTGTGTATTATGGGGTACTGTGTTAATTTGGTAGTGTTTTTGGTGGTGGTTGCTACCGTAGCCGTGGTTGTCGTCGTGTTCGTCGTCATGATCGTCATGGTCATCGTGATTTTAATGTTTTTTTAAATATGTCGATCATGAATCGACATGATTAGATTTGTTCTAATATTTTTTTAGGGGGATTTGTTATGAGATATTTGTATGGTGGCAATAACTTAAGACAATGTTGATTTTGTTTGATTGCCATGAAATCATATAATGAGAAAGTAGGACTGCAAGCATTTTAATGTTTTTTTTTTATCGAAAAACATCTCTTCCACTCTTCCTTTTTTAATGAATGATTGAAATGCTGCAGTATTTTCCTTTTCTCAAAAGTTTATTTAAAATTTAAGAATTGGTTAGTTTGATTGTGTACTTTGCAGTGATCGTTTCAAAAAATTTAAAAATAAAAATCAAAATGAATTCCCAGTTCTTGAATAAACTGAATAACTTGGGTATGGTTAAACCAATAAAAAGTTTAAGTGAAATTAATCCGGATACTAATTTAATTAAAAATGGTGAAAGAATTCGTACACTATACGGTGCGAAAATTGTCTTGGAAATGGAGAGTTTTAAGGTATTTCTACCTTATAAGTTCAATGAACTTTCAGACGAAGAAATAGCTCTGTTCTCAGGGTATTTCTTGAAAGTTTCTGAAGCATCAAGACAGCCAAAAATTGAATTTCTTCCACCCGCTGAAGAAAAGGTAAACATAAAATTTGATAAATAAGAAAAAAAAAAGAAAATATAGGTAATTTTAATGTTGTTTAATAGCGATATGAAGTAGTTTCATCCACCGAGACGAAAGTGAAGCGGTTCAACCTTATGGCTCGCAAAATAGAATTTAGGATCAGACCTATACCAAAACGAGCAGAGCCGACATCATGGGTAAGAAATGCTGTTGAAGAAGCTCTTAAATTTGCTTTTCAGGGTGTGGGAGCTATGGATAAGGTTGGAGTGACGTTTGATGGAAAAGGATTTTCCAAGGAGAGAGGAAGTGGATGGATGAATTTTAAGAACGCATCAGAATTTAAAATTGAAGATTTATGGGAAATGATGCTTAAAATTTTTCAAAGTAACTCAGAAGGATTCTGCACAGATACTTTTGAATTAACAGTTACTTCCGCAAAATTACCGACAGGTAGAGGGAATCCTCGCCGTTCAATATCATACTACAATTCATATGATGAAGAATGTCTTAAAAGACGAGGAATCATAACCATCAAAAACAATGATAACTTGTGCTTACCTCGAGCCCTAGTAGTAGCAGTAGCATATGCGGACAAATCTTCAGATGCCAACAAACTACGAAATGATGAGGGAAAACAACAAAAAATAAGAGCGGAGCTATTGATTAGTAATGATAATATTGTTGTACCATTGGATGGTTGTGGCTTGGAAGAATAAAAAGAATTCCAAAGATATCTGAAAGATTATATAATTACGGTTTATGAATATGCAACGAAAGGAAGAACAGTAATATTCCAAGGCAAAACAACAGATGAATCAAACAAAAAAAGAATAAATTTTCTTCATTACAAAAATCACTTCAATGTAATAGTTTCGTTAACAGCAGCGTTCTGTTGCAGTTACTATTGCGAGGCATGCCATAAACCGTATGAAAATAAAAAAGAACACAGATGTATTAAATCTTGTCCACAATGTGAAAAAACACCAGCTTGTAAGACTACTGCTAACGAGATTCTTTGTAGAGAATGTAATCGTTATTCCGAGGTAAAATATGTTTTGACAATCACAAATCTTCAAGTTCAGGACAACCAGCTATGTGTGATGAAGTCAAAAGATGTGTAAATTGCCTTAAAACTACGGGTAAAAGAGATCATGTGTGTGGGGAATACTTTTGTCATACGTGTACGATATACGTACTGCAAAATCACCAATGCTTTATGATGCCAAATACGAGTAACCCAAATTTTGAAAAATGTCTTTATATTTTCTACGACTTCGAGAGCCGACAAGAAAAAGAATCTGATGACTCTTCGTACAAAATACATACGCCAAATTTATGTGTTTTCCAGAAAAGATGCAGCTTATGTATTGACATTGATAATCTGCATTTTTGTCAGCAGTGCAGTTATAGAAATCATATAGAAACCAAAGATGTGGTGCCTAACTTTTTGAACTATATTTTAAAGATTCGCCGAATTAAGACGCCAAGAGTTATTGCCATACCAAAAACTGGAGGAGCAATTCCTTTCCTTATTCCTCTGTTTGCTGGACTTTCAGCACTTGGAGCTTTAACGGGTGGAGCTGCAGGAGTAGCAAAAGCTGTCAGCGATATATCAGCATTGCTAAAAAGATCTAGAGGAGAAAAAACGTCATAACGAGAAAATGGAATCAATTGCAGTCGGACAAGGCTTACACCTTAAACCTTATAGAAAGGGCCTTGGACTTTATTTAAATCCAAAGTCAAAAAACTCCTAAGTTCGCTACCCAATCGTGCATTAAATGAAATAGATTTGAGAAATTTTGCAAAGAATTTAATTCCGAATTTTCGAGGAGTTTTCATGCGCGATAATTTACCAAAAACTAAACCGAAGAAAAATGAATCTGGGATTGTAAATCTTGATTCCTCAATTGGTCCTGGAACGCACTGGGTAACGTATTATAAAGAAGGCAGTAAAATTGAATATTTTGATAGCTTTGGAAATTTACAGCCTCCTAATGAAATTATTAACTATTTGGGTGACAAAATTAACTATAATTATACTAAATATCAAGATTACGACTCTTTTAATTGTGGCCATATATGTTTAAGATTTTTATATGATTGCTTATTTTCAAATAAATAAAGAGTTTTCTTTTAAAATGGTTTCATTGTATTTTTTATAAGCATGACGTTGACACTTACGCTAAGCGGAAGAACTTCCCCATCTATTAGCTGAATATTTTCCACCTTTGAACCTGGATCAGGACTACGTTTGCGGATTGATTGATTTTCAAACGTACAACTCCATTCCGAATGTAGATGAACGGAACAATTTGTTTCATATAGGAGAATATGAAATTGAAATCCCAACTGGGTCTTATGAAATTGATAACATTGCAAAATTTATTTCCAAAGAATTATTATCACGAAATTCTACAGCTATTGTTCAAATAGAGGCAAATAATAATACTATGGTATCTGAAATCCGGAGCAACGAAAAAATATATTTCAATAAGGATAGAACTATTGGAAAATTACTTGGTTTCAGTAAATGTGTTCTTGACCCCGGTGTGGTACATTTGTCGGATTTACCTGTTGATATAAATAAGGTGAATGTAATACGAGTTGAGTGTAATATCATTACTGGTTCTTATTTTAATAATACTCCTGTGCATACTTTACATGAATTTTCTCCAGAAACAGGAGCAGGGTATAAAATCATAGAAGTCCCGAAAAATGTCATCTATTTACCTGTGAACGTCAAACGAATAAGCAGTCTAACATTAAAACTCGTGGATCAAGATGGTGACTTGATAAATTTCAGAGGAGAAAGAATAACTGTACGACTGCATTTAACTCCAAAATCACAATAATGTTAATCTATAATAGTAATTATAAAATAGATACGAAAAGTAACCATCCATTTCGTTCTATTAGAACAGCACCACCGTCAAGACCAAAACTATCATCTGAAAATAAGACCTACCTTCTTACATTAGGATTTAAACTAAAGTAAAACAATATGAACGAAATATTAAACATTACCCATGGACCTAACTATGATAATAGCATATCTAAGTTTGAGTACCATAGTTACTCGCCATTTCTTCAGTCATTCAATCCAAGTGATGAAATACGTATCCCTATACAACAACAGGATTTGTGCATTTTACCCAGTGAAAGCTACATTTATATAGAAGGAGGTCTAACAAAATTAGATGGAAAGCCTTCTTCTACGGGAAAATTATCTAATAATGCGATGGCATTTCTTTTTGAAGAAATACATTATGAACTCAACGGAGTGGACATTGATAACAATAAAAATGTTGGCATCACAACATCAATGAAAAATTATATATCATTGAATGAGAATGAAAGTAAAAGCTTAGAAAATGCTTCATGGACCGGAAACTCCAACATTACACCTGCATCGGGTACTTTTAATTTTTGTGTACCCCTAAAGAATCTGTTGGGATTTGCTGAAGACTATAAAAGGATTATAGTAAACGCAAGACATGAATTGGTTCTAATTCGTACTCGAAGTAATGAGAATGCTTATTATACTACAGAAAACGAGGAAATAAAACTATCAATTTTCAAATTGCAATGGATATTCCGCATATTACCTTATCCAATTCAAGCAAGATTACATTATTAAAACAAATACAATTAAATCCAATTCAAATTCATTTTCGAACTTGGGAAATGTACGAATATCCAACGCTGCCAACTAACACTGATCATGTATGGACAGTTAAGACTTCAACTCAACTTGAGAAACCGAGATATGTTATTATTGCTCTACAAACGAATAGAAAAAATCAAAAGGATAAGGATGTAAGCAAATTTGACCACTGTGAAGTTAGCAATGTAAAGGTACATTTAAACTCTGAATCGTACCCTCGTGAAGATTTAAATCTAAAATATAAACTAGACCAGTATGCCATTCTCTATGAAATGTACAGTAAATTTCAATACTAATACTATCAAAAACGCTCACAACCACTTTTATCACGACAAAACTTCAAGGATATCGCCCCAATAATGGTGGTTGATTGTTCCCGTCAAAATGAATCAATTAAAACAGGACCAGTGGATGTAAAAATTGAACTTAAAACAACACTTCCAGTTCCACCTTTAACAACTATGTATTGCCTTATTCTTCATGACCGTGTAATAGAATATAATCCAGTTACTAGAGAAGTTAACAAACTTACTTAAATTGACTGTCATGGTGTGTAAACTAATACGTAATCAAATAAAAAAAAATCATTTTATCTAACAATATTTTAACCTATCGGGTTCATGCTCAATGATTTTGTTAAAACCAATACTCACCATGTAACCATTCCAAATATAAATAAACACATAAACAATATTGTACTTCTAGTTCTTTTTATTTAATTCGTTTTTACATTTTTTATTGTAATATTTTTCAAAGAAATATCAGAAAATGTTGCAAATGCATTGTAAATCTAAGAGGGTAAGAATGCCGTGGGACTATTTTGACGATAAAATCCAAAAGGTAGGGAGCTATGGTTAGAGAGAAAGTGGCGTTTTTCCGATCTTGGTCTATAGGTCTTGCACTGTGTCTTTGTTATCACTTGATGATCCCTTGTCCTGCAAATATTGTCAGAAATAATCTGAATGTGATCATTGCCATCGGCGTTAAGAACGGCTTCTTTGATTGCTTCAAAATTAACTTTTTTTTGATGCTGAGTAATTTAAGCATAATCCCTTTACCTTGCAAATAACCTCTTCAGTGTTGTCTTTTCCACTTAAGACTTTGTAGGCATGTCCGCATATGCTACTGCTACTGCTAAGGCTCTGGGTAAACACAAGTTATCCTTGTTTTTGATGGATATGATCCCACGTTTTTTAAGGCATTCTTCCTCATATGAATTGTAATGAGGTTCGCGGCTATTCCCTTTTACGTGAAGGTAGTTTTATGGAAGTAACCGTTAATTCGAAAGTATCTGTGCAGAATCCTTCTGAGTTACTTTGAAATATTTTAATCATCATTTCCCATAAATCCTCGATTTTAAATTCTGATGCGTTCTTAAAATTCACCCAACCACTTCCTCTCTCCTTGGAAAATCCTTTTCCATTAAACGTCACTCCAACCTTGTCCATAGCCCCCACACCCTGAAATGCAAATTTAAGTGCCTCTTCAACGGCAATTCTTACCCATGTTGTCGGCTCTGCTCCTTTGGGGATAGGACTGATCCTAAACTCTATTTTGTTGGCTTTCAGGTTGAACCGCTTTACTTTTGTTTCAGTGGATGAAACTACCTCATAACGCTATTGAACAAAAACAAAATTATCTATATTTTCCTTGTTTTTAAACCATTTTTTTTTATAACTTACTTTTTCTTCAACGGGTGGGAGGAATTCAAGTTTTGGTTGCCCTCCTGGAAGTGATGCTTCAGAAACCTTCAAAAAATAGCTTGAGAACAGAGCTATTTTTTCTTCTGAAAGTCCATTGAAGTTAGAAGGTAAAAATACCTTAAAACTCTCCATTTCCAAAAGAATTCTTGGACCGTATTTCGTAAGAGTTTTCTCCCCATTTTTTATTAAGTAGGTAATGGATTGAAGATCGCTTATACTTTTTAATGGTTTAACCATACCCAAGTTATTCAACTTGTTCAAAAATTGAGAACTCATTTTGGATTTTTTTTTTAATTTTATTTTTCAACCGATCACTGCAAAGTTCACAATTAAACTAACCAATCCTTTTTAAAAATCTTCCATACACCAAACAAAAACTTTGAACAGAAACACCTATTTATTTATAAGCTCACATCATACAAATACATATTCCCATCTATTGTTCATTTGACAAAAGCAACCACAATCATTTAATATCAACATAATAATTTTTTCTTAATGTTGTAGAATTTCTTATTACTTCTCTTCAAATCCAATACATCGGATCGCTTCATCCTAAAAATCGTTTGTCTTCAGATATCAATTTAAAATTTAATAACAATTTGCCCCGTTACGGAATTAAATTTTTTTTTTCTTTTTAAAAAAACATTGGAGCAAATCTAATCGTGTTGATTCATCCCCATTTGAAACGAGAGCTAGGCTAGGTACGCAACGCAATGCTTTTATTATTCCAGGGGCAGCGAGTGGTTAGGAATAGTGAGTTATAAAATTTTAATTGTTCTTTGTCTATCTTTGATTGCTTCAATGGTGAATAAATTCAAACGAAAATATGTATTGGGTTTAAGATTTTATTTTATTATTAAGATAACTGGTCTTAAATGAAGAAACGCAACTGCGATTTGTACAGATAGAACTGCTACACTGAACTGTAAATAACTGGTCTTTACCGTACAAAACCGAGAATCAAAACCGAACTGAACTGCAAATTACTGGTCTGAACCGCATAAAACCGAAAATCAAAACTGAACTCAACTGCAAATTACTGGTCTTAACCGCACTAAACTGAACTGAACTGTAAATTACTAGTCTTAACCGCAAAAAGCCAACATTCAAAACTGAACCTTTTATTAACAGAAGTGTTATTAACAGAAAGTACTTCTTCACTATACTGCTCGCAACTGTATTTATCAACCATTACTCGGGCAATTGGCTTTAGAATTCAAATGTACCTGCTTTTTATAACTTGGGAAAACAGTCAAAACCTTTTCTATAGCGACCATTATTCAGTGGACTTTCTTTATCGATTACAAAAAAAAATCCATAAACGGTTTTCCAACAGTCTGCACATACATTTTGAAATGTTTTAAATGTCATGTCGGAATTAACATGGTCATTGTAAATGTGTTTTAAATTCATACCGTCCTGTTTAAAAATTATCAAAAAAAAATTGCATTGTCCCGAATTAAGTGTTTTGGTATTTTTGTATAGGTTTGACACAAGTAGAAACTATCTAATTGATAATGACGGTAGAATAACGTCACTATTATTAGAAAATGTAAAGAAACCCATTTTTTGTATAGGTTTAATTACTTGTTTTAAGAACTCATATTTTGTTTGGTGTAAAGATTTTGAGTAAATATATATGTTTTCAAAATTTAGTGCGAAAATATAAAATTAATCATTATTCGACATTTACTCAATTGAAGGCATCAATTGTAGAACGATTTATTCGAACATTCACAATTCAGTATAAACGGATCGTACAAATGGACCGATATGCTGTCAACACTAACTAAAACTTATAACAATTCAAAACATCGAACTATAACAATGAAACCTTCCGAAGTAAATACTGCAAACGAAAAACTCTCTTCTGTATATCAATATATTAAAATTCGTTTAACTCCTAAATTCAAAGTTGGAGATTCAGTGAGAATCAGTAAATACAAACATGTATTTGAAAAAGGATACACACCAAACCGGACAACTGAAATTTTTAAAATTACAAAAATTCAACGAAGTAATCCTATAACATATCTGCTAGAAGACTATCAAGGTCATCCTATTAAAGGTGGATTCTATGAATTAGAGATACAAAAAACCAAATATCCAGACACATTTCTTATAGAAAAAGTATTACAAAGGAAAAAGATAAAATAATTTGTAAAATGGTTAGGTTTCCCTCCTGAACATAATTCATGGATACACATATCTAAAATAAATAATAATAAGTAAATTTCAAATTGATGTTTTTTTTTTATGCTTTATTTATTTTTTTTTTTTTTTTTCTTAAATACAATATTTCAGATTTTGTTCTTTTATCTTTTTAAAGATATATTCATACATATATAGATAGATAGTTAGATATATAAATATATGTATATACGGTGATGAAAAATAAGGCTATTTTTGCGAAAAAACGCTTCCTTCAAAAGTTACAGCCTTTCAAAGTTTTCAACATTTTTCTCAATATCCATTTCCATTTCACATTATAACAAAAATACAATTCCATCTCATTCTCCATATTTATAAATAAATCACCATCATCATGGTCACCAACCCATCCATACATCCCTACACAAATAAAATCTACTTTCACTCATCCTCACACAAACGATCGCTCCTCATAAAATCCTAAACAAACCAACAAATTAACCATCAAACAGATCACCATATCACCACACTGCCGCACCGTCACCTCCTCGTCCTGATACATCATACCCCTACATACCATCTCACACATCAATAAAAAAAATATTTTCTTTATTTGTTTTCCCTCTTCAAGGGGCCCTTTACCTACTGACATACAACAAAGACGACCACGACCATGACGACGACGACGACGACGACGACGACGACGATGACCATGACGATCATGACGACGACGAACACGACGACAACCACCACCACGGCACATGCTGTACCGCACAACCATACCATATAAACGACGACGACGACGACGACGACGACGACGACGACGACGACGACGACGACGACGACGACGACGACGACGACGACGACGACGACGACGACGACGACGACGACGACGACGACGACCACGACGACGATGACCATGACGATCATGACGACGAACACAACGACAACAACGACTACGGCAGCAACCACCACCAAACACATTACCCACACCCCACCAAAATCATCACGATCCATCCAACGCACATTCTCCAAATATCCAAAACTACTTCACACACATCTTCTTTAAACTCCCTCCCGACCGACCGACCGACCGACGGCAGCAACCACCACAATCATCACGATCCATCCACCGCACATTCTCCAAATATCCAGAGAGCCCGCGCCGCCGCCGCCTCTTCCTCACTTCTATTCAAATCCAATAAAACATTTACGATCCTCAACATCACAAACCAACCCTTCATCATCATCACTTCCACATGCGGCGCCAAGCCGTGCGCCAAACAATACATCAAACACAATACCGCACCAATTAAAAACACATTAAAAACTATTCAAAACAAAACCCATTAAAAAAGCCATCAAAAAAATTCCCATGCTCAAGCGACGCATATTCTACTGATATGCACTGCCTGTGCCTGCACTTCACCCAATATATTTGTGTGTCATCAAATAGGCATGGATATTCAACATGAATTTGATGACACGACAAAAATATAGCTTACCGTATGATATGTATACTTTTATATTAGATATTGAAAATTATGTTTATATGTATGTTATAAGTGAATATTTTACTTGTTAGTGTGTAAGGAACTATTTTGTATAAATAGGCTAAGAATTGAATCAATAAAATCACTCTTTAATCAGGACTCAAATCGGCACATTGGCCTATTCTTTTCTCATCATTTTTATTGCATCTAAGATCGGCAGTTTAGCCATTGAATATTTAGGCTTGGGGAAGCTAAATAATATCCCCCATAGATTATTAGGAGAGGCAGGCACCCCTTATTATTACACTTTTCGAGCATCATTTGCAAAAATGGCGGGATTCTATTGGCACGCCCCTATTATCGGGCAATCCATTACCGTCATGTTCACTATCTACCGAAATGCTATTTCAAGCTCCAAACTCTTCAGCGTCATCGTATCTTTCATAAAGAGCTGCGTCACCCACGTCATCTCCAAAACTCACTAGCATTCAATCGATAGATCTATCGACTATGCTATCATCTTAAAAGCATGGACAAGAAATTGTAGAGTATTACAATAAACATGAAAAGTTTCAAACTGAGCACCGACATCTACTTATCTGTCTCGAAGAAAACAGCATTCCCATGTCCTTAAAAACTAGCTACAGGATCGAAAAGGAGATATTGGACCGATTTCCGATAGAAAAAATTGAATATTGCCGCACGGAAAAGCGAGGTAAAATTTACACGAAGCTCCACAATATAAAAAGGATTTAAAAATCCTTAAAACCAAAGAAGACTAAAAAATCGCCATCAAATGAAAACCCAAAATCCTGCAAACGGAATTTAAGTAAGTATATACTCGTACATAGTAGTTTTAATGGACGAGCATTCAATCATTTTCTTTAGTTCCAGAGCCTGATGCATAAATTTGTGTAAAAAGTTTAAATTTTGACAACTTGTCAGCTGAAGAGTTTAATAGTCTATGGGATTCATGCACGGAGTACCGACTTCTAGAGATACGAAATTCTTCAACGCAGGAGGAGATTTTCAAGACATGGCCGCAGTACAAGAATTTGAATGGTTATCGTTTGGTAAGGTCTTAATCTTCAAAAGTTTTGTTTATTAAGTAACTCTTTTTTTTTAATAGTTTGACAGACTTTAAACACTTATTTACTAAAAGCCAAACCATTTGCGAGAACTGGGAAACCAACTTTAAAGTAATAAAACAGTTTCTCATTCAAAATATAAAAGACAAGAAACCCAAACATCATGAGGGAAGACAGGTCCCAGTACCAATTCAAAATAAACTATTGGACTGGGATTCTCAATGGGAAAATAATTGGACCCTTTGAATTGCCGGGGATTTTAACTGGCCAAGGTTATTTGGAGTTCCTCCAAAATGATCTCCCAACCTTGGTGGAAGAAGTGCCTCAAGAACTAAAGGAATCCCATTGGCTTCAAAATGATGGTTGTCCAGCACACTATGCTGTGCCTTTGCGGGCATATTTAAATGCCAGATATCCAGGCAGATGGATAGGACGTCTGAGACCAGTTTTATGGCCATCCCGTTCACCAGACCTAAATCCACTTGATTTTTTTTATTGGGGATGCATTAAGGAAATCGTATACAGCAAGCCGATCAGGTCTATAGAGGAGCTAAGAAATCGTGTGGAGGCAGCTGCATTACAAATTTCTGAACAAAACCTTGCACGTTCACTAAGACGTTCATTTATTCGGAGGTGCAGAACCTGTATAAGAGTGGGTGGCAAACAGTTTGAGCATTTGCTTAAAAAAAAAATAAAAAATTATCTATTTTTGTTTTTGTTTTCTAACTAAGTGATCATGTGATTAAAAGCTGGCTCAAAAACTTTTTGTTTAGAAAAAATAACAAATAAACTCTTAGCAACCAACAAAATATTTGATGGGTTTGTTAAAGCCCAATAGAACAGGTAAAATTCAAAACAAGCTCGAAAATGTAACCGTTTTTTGCACTTTTTTGACATTTTTATCAATAATGCATTCGGCCATAGAAGTTGAAAGCTTGGATTTATCATTAGGACAACATCATAGAAACAGCCAATAAATCAAAAATCTGCTATGTTCAACGCTTGGTATTATTTTCACGTTTACTGTGTTAATTTTGAAAACTTTTGTTTTTGCTAAATTTACTCTAGTATTGCAGATTTCTACCAATAACTTGCTATTGACCATTTTGAACTCTGCATTTAACGCGCATATTTTTAAAATAGTTGGCCACTCAGGTATTCATGCATTTTTTTTATACCAGCTATGATTTAACTTTTTCAAAAATTATTTGTTTTCACATTTTGCATTGAAATTCAATGTTAAATAATTTTTTTTCTCTAAGAAGTCCAACAGTTATAATAATTTTCTTCTACTTATTTGTTGGCACAAGTAATGTAAAATATTCCTGCAAAAAAAAATGATGGAACTCATTCACTTGTATTCGTGGTATTCAAAAATGTAAAGCAAGAAAATAAAAATAATGCACTGAACAAAAAATGCATATAACTTTTCTTGCGGTTGGGATAGAACTATTTTATCAGTTTTCAGAACATCCATAAAGTCTACTATGCGGCATTTCAGGGTTATCCATTACTTACGGGACACCCTGTATAAAATGTAATATTTAATTGTATTTAAAAGAAATACCGGGGAATTAAAATGTAAGTAATCCAGTATTAGATTTAAATACCATTATATTCAATTTTAATACAACTATATTAGATTTTAATTCCGTTGTATTAAATTGTAATACAACTTCATTATAATATAACCCAAATGAATTGAAAACAAATACACACATGTTGAATTTCAAGTTTGTATCTACATATGTATTCAACTAACAAACAAAGGACACGTATTGCGTCATTCTCAAAAGTATCGCCATGGAGTTAAGTATTCATTTCGGGTCCGAAGTTAAAGTGCGCAATTTTCGAACAAAAAAAGTTTCATATGTGAAAATAAAAAATAAAGGTGATAGTTTTGGTGTTTCTTCTGAAGAAAGTCCAAGGGAGGCAAATTCAACATTTTACTTTCAGGTACGTAAAATATTGTTTTGAAATACATTGTAGGTATCTATATTAGTAAAACTTTCTGCCGAGTGTGTAAGGCGCCATATAGTATATACGTAGGTACATATTTTTGTTGTCGCGTCGCTCCAGTAGATAACTACTTGTTAAGTGTTTTGTGAAAAAGTGTTTAAATACTATTTATTCATTAATTATATTCCCAGTTACCTACCTGATAGATTTTAATATTTTCTTCTGTTCGTCGGTCTGTCTGTCCGCCTGTCCGTCTGTCCTTCTGTCTGTCTGTTTAGCCTCCAAATTGGTAGACAGGGTCTTAGGGCATCCTACAATATCAATCATTTGGTTAAAATAAAGTTTCCGGGAAAAGTCTTAGGAACGGTACCAACCATAACACTGTTTTTTTTTTATCAAATCGGATTATTTCGTTAACTCTTGAACCATTTTTCTAATAGTTCTTGAAGTTACCCCAGAGATAGAATTAACCTTCACAATCAGAGATCGCGATGGGGCTGAGATACTAATTGAAGATTTAGCCACAACTGTAAAGAGGTATGGAATCTGCAATTATTTCTTACTTGAGATAGTTCCAACTGACATCGAAAAAGAAAAGAGATTGGAACTTTGAGTAGAATTACCGCAAAGTTAGGACCAGGAATGCAGCTTTACAAAGAGGTATCAACGTTAATTTTTAATTGTGAACACACAAGAAAACAAGAATACACCAGCATATACACACAACCAAAACATTCACATTATAATTATGTATGAAAACGTCGTTTTTGTTCAGACTATGTAGATTTTTCCAATCAATTCAATTTTTATCAATTCTGGTCATTTGTATCCTTAAATATCAGGGTTTAGAAGCATTTATCAAGGCCAGCGAGCACGGCCATATACTGCCTGAATATTCGCAATCAAAGACATTTAAGGACACTTCTCGCAGAGCTTTGGTAGCCTGTGCCACTAATTATCTGCGGAGCTTGTGTGGCAACTACCCCTCGAAAGAAGAAAAAGTAGCGTGCGCTAAAGCTGTAATTTCATTATTTCCCTCCTACAAAGTTCTCGACAGCAAAATTGGCGGAATTGTATGTATACACATATTCATATGAAACAAATTATTATCTGTTTTAATTTTTTTTTCCGTTTCGTCCTAGGACTTATTCTATAATCCTATTACCAACACCGGTTATCTGCTTAATAAAATAAAAAAAACACGAACATCAAGCGACAAAGTGTGAGTGCACATACGGCAAATCAAAGATTTTAAAAGCAAGCTGCAGTCAAAACATTATAACCAGCGATGATTCCGACATAGAGGCGGAAGATAGAGATTTTTTCTAAAATTGTCTAGCTGTGGAGCAGGAAGACGCCATAAAGGAGTGTCTTTTCAAAACTTTGCGCAAAAGAAAAAAAAGAAACAATCACAGTAAAGACATTTCTCAAAAATATGCCTTCTTCTTTTTCAATGCGAATTTGGTAGGTTCCTTTTTAACTTACATTTGAATTAAATTTGATTTATTTCTAATAACTCGAATATTTTTAGATTCTGTTTGACTTCCATCTACACGCAGAAAAAAATAATAAACCGAGTGCTTTTTTCCATGGGTTACCAAAAATCACTCGAAGAATTTTTCTCGTGAAGCAACCCAAAGCGTTTTCATCCGATGTTGTCATGGTCCATGTCTCTGCACCATACATTAGAACCGAATAGGGTTTTGTACAATGACACACTAGTTGCTCGAGAGGACTTGACTACTCAATTGCCTTCTAAGTCTAAAGAATTCAAGATTTCAGCGCTGGTGTTGTTGTCTGAGTTCACAGCGGATTCTAGGTAGACAAAGTCCGTAACTACCTCGAAGTTAAGACGTTAGCTCCAAGACGTCGATGTTGGGTGTCCTTTCTTGTTGGCAGCATTAACTTGGGCTTGACCTCGTTAACCGCTAGACCCATCTTCCTGGCCTCCGTCTCAAGACTCACAAACGCTCCACTGACATCAGGCTGTATTCTTCCAATTATGTATGTCGTCTGCGTATACTAGTAGCTGGACGGACTTTTGAAAGATTGTGCCCCGGTGTTGACGTTGGAGTTTTGCACAATCTTTTCAAGAATGAAGTTGAAGAAATCATGACAGCGCGTCGCTTTGTCTAAAACCTTTTTTCATATCCAATCCGTCGGTTTTTTCCGACCATTATGGAAAAGCGTGAGTTTTGCAATGTCATTTTATACATTTTTCTGGAATGCCAAAACTAGACATTGCTCTACTAATTGCAAATCGATGAAAAAGTGGTAGGTATCGATTTGAAGTTCTTGTGTCTTCTCCAAGATCTATAGATATAGAAAAGGGTGAATATTAGATCGATGGTGGACTTTTCGGGTCAGGTTGTTGACGAAGGGCTTCAAACGTTCACAAAGCACGGCAGACAAGACCTTGTAGGCGATGTTAAGGAGACTTTTACCTCTGTAGTTGGTGCAGTTCAGGGGATCTCCTTTCTTGAGGATCGGTCATATAATGCTGAGGTTGTTGGCCTTGATTGGGATATGCGCATTCGTACCTTGGCTACAACAAGGTAGTGGTCCGAGTCGATGTTGGCACCTCGGAATGTGCGCACATCTTACATGCTTGAGAAGTGTCGTACGTCGATCGCAATGTGATCAATCTGGTTGATGGTTGATTGTTCAGGAGATTTCCATGTTCCCTTGTGGATATCGAGATGTGGGAAACGCGTACTTGCTACCATTACGTCTCGCCCGCAGCGAAGTCGATTAGCCTAAATCCGTTATCGGAGGTGGTGTCGTGTAGGTGTAGGCTATGTCGTCAGATTATTCCACCAAACATTTCTTCTCTACCCAGCTCAGCATTCAAATCTCCAAGGACGATTTTAATGTCATAGCTAGGGCATTGCTCATATGTCTTGTCGAGCGAGCTCGTAGAACCTGTCTTTGGTGTCTTTATCCTTTTCCTCAGTGGGGGCGTGAGCACAGATGAAGTGAAATTAGCCTTAATGCGGATTGTCGTGATGCGCCCATTCACTGAGTTGAAACTCGTAACATTTTTTATTTGAATGAACGTGGTCACACTAATTGAGGGTTGAAATGAACAAGTTTTCTATGACAACTGCCAAAACAATGCTCCTTATGCTGCTTAAATTCAACAATAAAAACAAAACTAAGAAAAAAAAGGAAGAAAACCCGTTTCCAAAAAATCTTATAAGAGCTAGAAAGAAATTCGAAGGTCACATTATAGAGATGTTAATGCTAATTTTTGGCGATTCATATATTATGGAGAAATTTGCACTATCAACATTCATATTATCGGGGGACTATTTTTGTAGAAATGCATTAGACTTTTTTTCGAATTTTTATTCATTTCATAAAAATATTAAAATTTCTTAGAAAACAATTTAACAACGATGACAATGGCTCTGCTGGGACCTGAAGAGATTAAAGAGCTGATTCCAAGCGTTGGCCCCCGTGTGCTATTTACCAAAAACTTGGAGGAATATAAAAAACGTATGTACCCGGAAAATATAGACTAATTGAAGTTTAGAAAAAAAAATTAGGTTATTAAATAAATTAATTCAATAATATTTACAGGTTTTTGATTCCGACATAACGATAGATTCTGGGAATATTCAAGAGATTCCGTTCAATGAATTGATTTCTTTCTCGCAATCAACCAGCAAGAAAAATGTTGAATCATGTAAAGATTCAACAAACCCTTTAGTATGTTTACATTTTTACACTTCACTAAGAAAATATGTTTGCTATAAAAAGAGCTCAAGCCCACTCTTGTGGGAAATTAACTTCACTGCGGATGATTCCCAAAAGATATTTCTATAAAGAAACTGGTAAATGCTTAAATTATCACATTTTAATATGATGTACAAGTCGAAATGATATATTCATAAAATTCCTTACTTAAGCTCTTCTTATAGCATACTGAAGATATATTTGTATTCTAAAATATCAAAGTCCGTAGTTAATAAGTTAATATAACCTTCATAGTTAAAAAACAAATTCTTGCCTACGTTTTTTTTTCAAGTCGTTTTTCCAAGTTTCTTTTAAATATTCCCTTTTCCATGCCCCTAACAATCAATTATTTCATTCGTCGAACAGTTTCGAAGATAAGGTGAAGAGAGTAGTTTTCGGCCCCTGTTTGTAATTCAAAATATGTTTAATACTTTATTAATTCTGGACTTTCTAAGAAGTTTTATTCGAAGTATATAAAATGGAGAGCGTGTATTAATTAAAAATTCAATTTCAGACCCTAACTGAACTACTTGAAAGCAGCTTAGAAGGGAAACGTTTACTCTCGATTCCCAAAACAGCTCCTCTGGATAATACTTCGCGATTACATCTTGTTCGTTTAATCGGGACGTATATTTTAAGAACTCAACCCGAGAGAAATATTACCACCGATATTTATACTTATTGGATGCATGAAGTCGTCAAACTCTTTCCGCAAGAAAATAAAACAGTGTATTTCCACACAAAATTAATAGAAACTACGGGTCGTGGTATTTCAAATCGTTTAGTGGGAAAATTACCCGACCAAATCCACAACCTGAAAAGGAAATACCGGCAATCGGGACTAATTCCGAGAAGAACACGATTGCCAAGAACGCCCTCACCTGCACCTTCTTCACCAGCACCATCAATTTCATCCAGACTTGATTTCCTTGACGAAGTGGAAACACAAAACTTTAGCAGCTGCGAAGACACCATTGAATGACTCAGGAATTCTAGCCACCCATGGGACACTGTAGTAGAAAAATGGGAGCAAACCACTCGGGCTCGCCTACAGCTGTTAAAAAACAACATCAATTGAAAACTATTTCAAAGAGTTTCCAACACTACAAAAACCGATTGGGTATATTCTGGTTAGTTAATTTCCCAATTACTACTTTGTATATTATGTAAAATTTGTTTAATATATTGTACCCAACGTTGCAACGCTTATGTGATTTTTTTCTTCTTAAATTTTTAAAGTTGCAAAAGGACTTCCAGTTCCTCTATCCGGATAGCTTTAATGGACTTATGGAAACGTTACCAAACACGAAAGTCAAGATATACCAAATAGCCAAGAAACGTTCAGTCAAGGACAAGTGCATCCAAAACTTTTTGGCCCTTGAAAATAGTTAGTAAAATCACCTTTATTTTATATATACACAATCAACATTTGTTTACTTTTTATAGCTTCTGAAGACACCAGCAACCTCGCTGCTTTCCTCCTCATTCTATCGCTGCTCTCCGTGAGCACCATAAGATTGAAGGGCAGCTCAAAAAAAGTTAGGCGGCCTTCGAAATCAAAGGTGAGGGAGGCCTTTATTACTCACATAATATCGGATGCTGGCATCAGCGAGGCAATACAGAGCAGAAAAACAAAACTGGAAGGGTATAATCTCATTTTGGCAGTTGGTGAGTCCTTAAGCAATATTACATCATATTTTGTTATAGTGAATGAAAATAAATATGTACTTAATTCAATAGTGGAAGCAGTGGATACTTGCCTAAAATTAATATTTACGCTCAATGCTAAATATCCAGAGGAGAGTTTATGTACCTTGATGTTAATTCAAAAAGGCTTTTATAAAATTAAAACCCGATTTGATTCAACATCCATTTCCACTCTCCTCTCGGAACTAGGCTTGACGGAGAACTAGTTAGTTTCCACTTTCCGTTCCTGTCATAGAAAACGACACTTTTAATCATTGAATTGATATTATGTCCTTTTTGTCATAGCGAATGACACTTTTTATCGTTCAATAGTAGTGTTAAGTCCTTTTTGTCATAGTGAAATTCCAAGCCGTCAATACCTACCTGCTACACTAACTTTCATTTTTTGTTTAAGTTTATATACTGCGCTCACTATGGTTTCCTGCTTCTTATGTGAAATGAGTCTACTGTGATAATTTTTGTTTGTTCCGTAAAGTAATAAGTCTTTTTTATGTTAAATTATTTTAGTGTTAATTTATTTTGTTTTGTTTCCAATTAAACTATGTAAATTCAACAAATTCATTCAATCAGTAAGTTTTTCATTATAAATAAAATTATCCGAATGTAAAATTATTAAATAAATACAAATAAAAAAAAAAAAAAATCTAGATAAACCCCTGAAGAAGTCGTGGATAGCGACGAAACGTTGGGAAAAGATGAAATAAACTTGTTTTATTTGCATTAAAAAACAAATTGACCAAAAAAGCCTACTTAAACTAATTAGAAATATAATAAAAAATAATTGGTCACATATTATAATCGTTAATCTCCAAGATGTTAGATGTCTAAGGCAACATCTGTATTTTGTACATAGTGACCAAAAATAATTCCATATAACTGTAAAGAAGGCAATTGTAGCCGATCATTTCAAATATTTAGTTCTTACCAAAGACATATTAAAAAAGATCATTGTACTGAACAAAGTAATGAAGACCATAAACGAGATGTACCTTTTTCTTCACCTTTGGCTGTACCTAAGTAGTATAAATATCGGACTTGAGGAATAAAATGCTCCTCCCTAGTGTAAAAAATGTGCTCCGAGCATCAAAATTGCTCCTAAAGGAGGACAGCTATGACACTGGCTCGTTGGTGTAGTATCATGGGCAGTATGCATTGAGTGTCATGTGTGTGCTTGTGTGTGGAAAAAAAAGGTGGATGAAATTTGTGGGGATTGAAAATGTGATAGGAAATTTCGAATTGATAATGAATGAAAATGTAAGGAAAATGTAAGGAAAAAAAAAAAAAAAAAAAAAAAAAAAAAAAAAAAAAAAGTGTTGGTAGAAAACTATTGTTGGGACTGTAAGAATATACTTTTTGGGCATGGGAATAGGGATGGGAAAATTTCATGCATGTTAATTACAACAACTATACAGTAGTATAAATATCGGACTTGAGGAATAGAGCATTTGGGTAAAATGTATTTTGTTGTTGTAAATTGTGAATTTTGGTGTGAATTTAGTTTTCGTGACTGTGAATTGCGGTTAGTGATGTACCTACAAAATTTTTTTATGTTTTTAGCTTGAATATTGACGTGGAGGATGCGGTGTATGTACACTGTACAGTAGGATGCTAGAAAAAAGGGATTCTTGTATGGTTTGTAGGTAGATTTCATTAGAGTATGGGTATATGAGTTTTGTATGGTAATGAGATCATATTACATCAGTGGGAGTTCATTGACTTTAAGATGCATTGGTTGTTTGAAGGTTGATAGTAATTTATGAAAAACAATTTAAGAAATAATAGAAAGGAAACAAATATTTTATGTCGTTTATAATAATTGTGATTTATTAATCCATGAATTGTTAGTCGGTGGGAAGCCGAGCCATTTAACATATACATTGTCTCCATTACTTTTAAGTACTTTTTCCACGAGATAAATATGAGGGTATTTAGTCTTTTGTAATTCTTTTTCGTAAAAACATCCACTAATAGGTTGACCATTAAAATCTTCAAGGAGATATGTTGGCGGGTTGGTTAGGTTTACTTTTCTCATCATAAAAATTTCCGTTGTCCAATTTGGTGTGATTAAAACTAAATTCCTTCCACATTTTTTTTCAGAAATTTCTGTATAAATAGCTGTTTCAGTTTAGGATGTATCTCATACCGTCGACGATGAATCTCAGAGAAGAACTTTTACAAGTTGAAGAGGAAGTTTTGTTCAAGCCTTGTAAAAAGGTTATTGAATTAAAACAAAATGAAAAATATCGTATTGGTAAACTGAAACGTTGTGTTACGAAATTTGGAGAACGAATTGTTGCTGATTTGGGCGAATTTCAGGTAATTTCCCATTTTTATTTCTTAAAACGTTTAAAAACGTAAATACTAAAGACTTTTTTCTTTCAGACTTTCTTCCCAATGCGATACAACAAATTGTCAGACGCTGCAATAACCGAAATCAATCGAGGTTCATTCAACTTTACCTATTTATGTCCGTTAGGACGAACTGCTAGTATTAAAATTGAAGAAGAACTGTAAATTATTAAATAAACCTTACATGTTCTGAGCATACATATTTTGTTTTTAATTGCCTCTTTTCATTTCATTTGCGTAAAAGTGTTTACTTTATGAGGGGAAGAGTTTGACAGGTTTCAACATGTTTACCTCTGGTTAATCAGCGAAAATAAATTAAACTGAATTCATACAAAATCAATAGTATTTAAATATACTTTTAAGGTTTTTATATTGGGCATGTAACAAGTTATTAAGGCGAGAAAAGCATATTACAGTTTCAAAATCTGTTTGCTAGCTAGAAAACCATAAAATACAAACTTAATAGCATTTTTTCTTAAAAAATCATAGATACTAAATTTATTGGGTCAAAGGATGGTCAGTAAATTTAAAAAGAATAAATTATAAACTATCTTCACGTATACCATCATCATGTAAACTTACTTTTTAAGTTATGAGACCACTAGAAAATCAGAAATATAAATATTTTACCAAAAGTAATATGTGTCAATTTTTAAAGCATGATGAACATCAGAAAATCCTAGATGAATAAATTATGATGTATACTTATCTACAGTACATAGTCAGAGATTCATTAGAAAATAATAAAATACTAAATTTATGAGGTGTAGATTACTTACTAAAGGGAGTCTGATTATCTACTAACTCGGTTTTGATATTCAAGATGTTTGAGCTATATACAAACCTAGCTGATATATTCAAAATATTCTTATTCTTAAAGAATACCTCACCCCGGTACGACCCAAAAATCAATTCAATCATGAAGTCGTTTTTATGTGAAGTTTGCGGAAAATCGTTTTCCAAAAATTTTAATTTGAAAAGACATATGAAAATTCATACGTCTTTAAGGGAATCGGTTAACGGTGAAAATAAAAACTTTTGCTATGTGTGTGAAAAAAGTGTTAAAAAGGGGCAGTGGATTGATCATGCTAAAACCAATACTCATTCGGAATTGGTTAAGCAATTATTTGAGAAAATGGATGGCTCGAAAGAAGCTGCCCCTGCAAAAAGATTATGTGTGGTGTGTGATAAAAATGTGATCCCATGTCAATGGAATAACCATTTGAAGAGCAAGGCACATTTAAAAATGCAACAAGAACTTTTATTTGAAGACAGTTCTTTGGATCATGAAATCTTCCAAAACGGTGATTGCTCGACTCAAGCTGGACCAGCGAAAACGCGTTGCGAAATCTGCGAAAAAGATGTTATATTTTGTCAGTGGGATAATCACTTAAAAAGTATTGAACACATCAGTTTGATAGAGGCCATGTTTTCGAACGCAGAAGAAACTCAGAAGTCTGCAATAAAATATTGTGATGTGTGTGAGCTGAACATCAATGCAAGAGATTGGACAAACCATGTACGGCGAAATGTCCATAAGCGACTTGTTGCAGAACTCCTTTCTGATGACTTCCTGGTGCTGAAAAGTTGTTTCAATGGGAGAGTAGAAACTCTCATTTATAAAAACAAGAGTGAAGAAAACCTAAGTCCCCCTGAGTTTCTCAATGAAGCAGAGTCAGCAATTCTAGGAAAATTGAAAGATCACCTGGAAAAGTTGCAAAGTGTTAAGTTCAACTTAGAATTGTTTGCTGAGTATATTAAATTTACGTCGGAGGATGAAATGGAGCTAAGTCTTAAAAGTTTCAACACAAAAATGGAAATTGCACTTGAAGGCAGTGATATAATTTCTTCATATAGGAATATGATAGATGAAATTGACACGAAAATGCAAGAATTTCAAGAAAAAGACAGTGGATGGGCCTTGCTGCGGATATGTCACGTGGAAATAAACATAAATCAATACACACCAATCAAAGGTTCAAGACATATACCGTTGCCTAGTTTTCTTTCTAGAAAAAGAGCCTGTATAAACGTTCACAACACTGATGAGTATTGTTTCAAATGGGCCATCATCTCAGCACTTTTTAGCAAAGGAAAGAACAATACCCATAAACCTGAAACATACAAGATACGAGATATCAGTTCACGAACGATTTATAAAAATAACATCAGAATTGATTTCGCTGATCTGCAATTTCCTTTAAGACTTAGCGATATTTCTAAGTTTGAAACACTAAACCCTACTTTAAGCATCAATGTGTTTGGATTTGACGATGAGAAGAAGATAGTAGTAGGACCCTATTACATTACACCACAGGAGAAGAGAAATCACATCAATCTAATTCTCTTGCAAAACGAGGGAATTTCGCACTTTGTCTGGATTAAAAGCATATCAAGGTAAGCTTTATTGCAATTATAGATCTGATTATTACCTATTATTAAAACATATACATTTTTCTAATTTCTTTAAAAATTTTTATTTTTAGACTTGTTTCAACGCAGGCGAAAAACTACAGAGGAAAATCTTGGTTTTGCAACACGTGCTTGCTAAGATTTATATCTGAAGAAAAACTGATGACGCACAAGGACAACTG
This sequence comes from Eupeodes latifasciatus, assembly GCA_920104205.1. Classification (NCBI taxonomy): domain Eukaryota; kingdom Metazoa; phylum Arthropoda; class Insecta; order Diptera; family Syrphidae; genus Eupeodes; species Eupeodes latifasciatus. The sequence continues at coordinate 358,033,165 of OV049924.1, read as the reverse complement.
CTGTAAAATGGTGACAAAAATGCCCAACGACGATAAAAAGACTGTATCGTTTGAACATTTTGAGCGGAAGATGGACGTGCCTTTCACAATATATGCAGATTTCGAATGCATCCTCGAGGAAGTAGGATCCCCAGGTAATGCTAGTAGTAGTAGTAGTATTAGTAGTAGTTTAAATATTCAAAAACATATCCCATGCGCAGGTGCTTACTTTATAAAATCTTGTGATAGTTCTCTCAACAGATTTAAAATGTTTAAAGGCAGCAATTGTGTAAAAGATTTTGTTAGTTCTCTGATAAAAGATTGCTATGAATTACATAAAAGAAATTCTAAACCCCTGCTACTTTTATCAGAAATTGATTTAGAATATCAAAGAAATTGTCCATTATGTCATATCTGCAACAAAGAGTTAGGAACAGATCGAGTTGCAGATCATTGTCATTATACAGGCAAATATAATGGCCCAGCGCATAATAAATGTAATTTGATTTACCAAAAACCTAAATTTTTCCCAATATTGTTCCATAATTTCACCGGGTATGATTCGCATTTACTTATCAAAGAACTTGCTTCATACAACGGAAATATTTCTTGCATTCCTCTTAATAAGGAGCGCTATATTTCTGTTTCAAAGACATTACATACGTTTGATAACAGAACTATAGAACTGAGATTTTTGGATTCTCTACGTTTTATGCCTTCTAGCATTGATTCCCTTACAAAAGACTTAACACCAAGTGATTTTAAATTAATAAGATCTAATTTTCCAATTGAAGAAGAGTTTAAGCTTCTGACAAGGAAAGGTGTATTTCCCTATGATCATGTAAAAACATGGGAGAGTTTAGAGGAAAAAACCCTTCCTCCTCAAGAGTGTTTTAAAAATAAATTGACTGGTGAAGCTTGCTCCGATAGCGAATACAATCATGCTAAAAAAGTATGGACAGTTTTTAAATGTCAGACTCTTTCAGATTATATGGAGTTATATTTAAAAACTGACGTTCTTCTACTAGCTGACATATTTGAAAATTTTAAAATTATTTGTAAAAGTATTTACGAACTTGATCCCTGTCATTATTACACAGCACCAGGGTTATCTTGGGATGCAATGCTTAGAAAAACCTATATAAAGCTGGATCTTATTCAAGACATTGAAATATATAATTTCATAAAGAAGGGTATTAGAGGAGGCATCTCTCAATGTTCACATCGCCACTCAGTTGCCAACAATAAATATATGCAAAACTATGATGAAACAAAAGATTCACAGTATTTGATGTATGTTGATGCCAACAATTTATATGGGTGGGCAATGTCTTGTCCTCTACCTTATTCATCTATTAAATGGGTTAATAATATTCAAAACATTGATTTAATGAATATTTCAGATGACTCGGAAGTCGGGTATATATATGAAGTAGACTTAGAATACCCAGATTCCTTGCATGAATGTCATAATGATTTACCATTTTGTGTGCAAAACAAAAAAGTAAATCAATCAAAGTTTTCGAAATTAATAGCAGATTTAACTCCAAAACAAAATTATGTTATACATTATAAAAATCTACAACAATGTATTAAAAATGGGTTAAAACTCATTCGTATACATAGAGTTTTACAGTTTAAACAATCTAGGTGGCTTCAAAAATATATTGATTTGAATAATCAACATCGCACCTTAGCTACGAGCGATTTTGAGAAAAATTTCTTTAAGTTAATGAACAATAGTGTTTTTGGGAAAACTATGGAAAACGTAGATAAAAGAAAAGATGTTAAGATTGTAACCTCTTGGGGGAGTCACAAAAAACGTCTAGGAGCTAGAGCTTTAATAGCAAAACCGAATTTCCATAGTTTAACTAAATTCACTGATGAAATGACGGCAATTCAAATGAAAAGAGTTAATACTTATTACGATAAGCCGTTGTACTTGGGATTTTGTGTGTTAGAGTTTTCTAAATGGAAAATGTATGACTTCCATTATAGCTATATGCAACCCAAATATGGTAATTGTTTAAAATTAAACTATATGGATACAGATTCATTTATATATACAATAAAAACTCACGATTTTTATAATGATATTCAACATGATATTGATTCATATTTCGATACTTCTGCATACTCAGTTGATAATCCCTATAATATTCCAATAAAAAATAAAAAAGTCTTGGGTATGATGAAAGATGAAAATTCTGGGGAGATAATGAAGGAATTTATTGGGTTAAGATCGAAAATGTATTCTTATTCTGTTGAAGAAACGGAAGTAAAAAAAGCTAAAGGCGTCAAGAAAATAGCATTGAATGATATAAATTTAGCCAGCTATAAGGATTGTTTGTATAACAAACGAATTTTTCATGGTGAAATGTTTGTTTTTCGATCTTTTGCTCACCAAATCTATACACAACAGCTAAATAAGATTGTTTTAAGTCATCTTGATGACAAGAGATATATAAGGGAAGATGGAGTAAGCACCTACGCATGGGGTCATTATCAAATGAATACACATTAAAAACAAAAAAGAAATATTGTTAATTTTAAGTAAATTATTTTTATTTATTAACCTATTTATATAAGAAAAAACAAAACAAAAAAATGTTAAGCTTAAGGAATTTTTAAAATAAAGAAAATTAAAAAAAAAAAAAAAAAAAAAAAAAAAAAAAAAAAAAAATTGTTGCTTTTTATTTCACATTACATTTTTAGGAAAACTTTAGATTCTGGCTGCATACAAAATTATTAATTAAAAATACATTTTGCAGGGCACAGCATTTGCTATGTGATAAGCATCTTGTCTCACTTGGAAAAAGTCTTTTCAGTTCTTTGAAGTTGGGGCAGTTTATATTTTCAACATTTATTACTTCAACGTTTTCATTTAGTAGTCGCTTTATCCATTGTAATTTTTCATCGCCTTTTACATAAACAATGTGATTTATAATATTATCTCGAAGAAATTCTTCCACTTTATTATATTTGGTGAATCCGCCATTCCAGTGCAAACCATGATGGTTTTGATATAGCCATTTTGCTTGTCTTTTTAATGTTGTTGGTAAATGCTTAAAGTCAAACGGAGGTGTTATAATGAAGTGCTGATGGCTACAGCCACGCAGAATAGCTATTTCCTTAACTATCAACTTGTCATTGGGACCTCTAAAACCTTGAATGTCAATGATGAATGCCATTGCTAGGGTTCGTGTGTTCTTGATTATAAGCTATATTGAACTAAATCTTTAAATATTTCGAGATACTAATTGACTCAGAGGATTGTAATTTATTATTCGATCATGCAGCATAAGGCAATACGCTGATGTATTTGGAGGTAGTTCTTTAGCTGTTTTAATTTCCAAACGAATATCAACTGGTCCAGTTTTCACTATTTCATTCTGATGTCTACAATCAATCACAAAAATCGGTGCTTGTGATTTAAAGAGAGTTCTTGTTAGCAATGGCTCTGCAACTGAACAATTATAATAATTTTTTCTAAACTCACAGTACATCTGATAAATAATACTAAAGTTGTTGTTTTTAAATGATATATTTTGGTCTTCGTATGGATAAACGTCAGAATTTAAATATGCCTTTACGTTGGTAACGTTACAATGATCAAAATAGGTAGGATTCTCTTTCAGTTGATTTCTCTTGTTAGTTTGTAACGCAACAATAATGTATCTAGGCTTTTCAACTTGTGAAGTGGTCTTAACATTCCAAATATGATGGTCACTTGTAGGTAGGACAGGATATTCATATAAATCCCAATTACGAAATGCAATTTTCATAGTATCATTATCATTTATAGACTTGAATAGGTTCAATTTCAAAGAATCAGTAAGGTGAACATGCGGAACTTTCCATTGAACTTTGAGTAATGTTATCTTCGCTTGTTCATCTGCATCAGCTATTAGTGAATTTTCATCAGTACGAGAACGGGTTAGAATTAAGTCATGTCGAGCATTAGGAATTATTTTTTTGAAATCCTCTGCAAAACCCAAAAGTTTGTTTAGCGGCAAACAAAAATTAAAATATGGTCCATCTAAGTTTAATGAAGAATTTGGACACCAACCTCCATTATACAACATAACACTTTCATTTTGATTCAAAGAAATATAATTTTTTATAGAAGTTGTGATTCCAACATTACGATTACTATCTATTTCAATACCATTCAGTTCATATCGGATCTCATCAAAGAGAAATGCTATACAATTGTTTACAAGTTGTGTCTTTTTGACTTCCGATCCATCATTTTTCGATACAGTCCCCTCAACATAAATGTAACTTTCCGAAGGTAATATATTGAGATTTTGATGTTGCACACAGATGTGGATGATGTCATTTTTACCGAAGTTGTTTAAATACGGGGAATAGGAATGATATTCGTATTTTGAAATACTATCATCAAATGTTGGTTCTTGAAAAATATTCAGCATATCTTACTTTGTTAAATTGAATTTATTATTTTCTTTTCTTCAATGTGAATCCTAATGATAATAAAAACAATTGGTTTGCTTCTGTTAGCGTTTGTACTGTTGCTTTAGGAGTTGATGAAGCATTGATTATAGAGCCCGGTGAACCCTGTCTTTTATAGGAATTATTAGCATCAGATATAGTATTATAAATTATCATTTTTGGTGATTGAGGTGTAATCGTATCGTTATTAATTCACCTCGAAAGTTAATAAGGTTTCCGTCTTGATCTAACAAATTTATTGTTATTGAACTTATCTTCTTCACGTTCACTGGTAAATAAATAACATTTTTAGGAACCTCAATTATTTTATACCCTGGACTGACTTTGATTGAAAATTGATGAAGTATATGCGCAGATTGGTTATTTATAAATGTTCCGTCAATTAAGTTACACTCAACTCTCACCGTATTTACACGATTGATATCAACGTAAAGATCTGACTCATGCATTTGTTTTGCAACCAGTTTTCTGTTACTGAACCCCAGTAGTGAACCAATGGAATTAGGATGTGAAAAATCTATGTCTTCACTGCAGTATATTTCACATTTTAAAGTGTTGTTATTTGCTCTGATCTTTACGCTTGCCGTATTATTTTTTTTTAAAAGCCCTTCTTGAATAAAATTATTTATATCTTCAATTTCGTAAGAGCCAATAGGAAGTTTAATTACATCATTACCTAAATGAAATAAATTATTCATTACATCAACGTTAGGTATGGAGTTGTATGTTTGGAAATCCACTAATCCACAAACATAATTCGAGTCTAATACTATTGGTGGAAAGTACTCTGTTGTGAGAGTAGACTTGTTCCCGCTCAGTGTAAGTGTTATCGACATTATCAGTGGAAAAGAAATGAAACGAATTTTATAATGTATAGCTTATTTATTCTGATCAACAAGAAACTTCAAACATAAATGTCCACAATTAAATGTATTAAAACGCTGTAAACATTTATGATTGTAATAAATATTATTTCCATGCAAGTATCTTACTATTTCCTGGGGAGGTCTTAAATTACCAAAGCTATCAAAATATTGTACATTATTTTTATTTTTGTTATATGCTACCCAATGGGTACCGATCCCACTATTATCATCTAAATTTACGACTCCACTCTCTCTTTTAAATGGTTTGTTTGGCAATTCATCCCTCATAAAAACGCCTCGGAAATTTGGGATATAGTTTTTGCCAAAATGCGATATATCTATGTTAGTGAGAGGGCGGTTGGGTAGCATTTTTAATAGTTTTTTGATTCTTGCGGACTTAAAAATAACCCCAAACCAGTTTTATATGGCTTCAGATAAAGGCCCTTTCCTTGTTTAAGTTTTATTGTTTCCATAGCTTTATTGTGACGTCTATTTTCTTCCAATTGTTGTCTTCCGATCTTTGAATCGTTTATAGCTTTCGCCATTCCTGCAACACCACCGGTAAGAGAACCTACAGCTGATAACCCTGCTAAGATAGGTAGCAATGGTAAAAGTCCTCCAACTTTGGGAATTGGTATTACTCTAGGAAGTGTTATACTCCTACGTTTTTTCTTTATTATTTGTCTGGCTGCATGTAAAGCCGTTGTTGCTAATTTATTTGAGTCTTCAGTGTTCAGATTTTTTATTGCCGCTCTGGCTTCTTTTACCGCATTTTTGAATAGATTTGTTTTCTTAATCCTAGGGCACTGACGGACTTTCTTTGTTTTTGTTTTTGATGATATACCCATTCCAAGAGTAGATTTAGCCTTCATCATGCTCGTAACTAAAAGACTATTTATTTTTTCTGGTAGTGTTGAATCCTTAGCTCTAAACCTCTGCCAGGATTTCTCACCCAAAATTTTATCGGCTGTATGTCTATAATTCAAATTATTGCTTTTACTGTATGCAATATCGTGTTCTCGACAAGCTTCATCCAATTGGTTGATTCCACGGTCTCCTCTAGCAAGACGCTCTTTAAGTTTAGTTCCAGGTCCACAAAAATTATAAGATGGTAGATGTAACTCAAAAGGAAGTTTGTTTATTATTGAATTAACCAATCCGTTTCCCTGAACTGAATTATTCAAACTAACAGAGTGGGTCTTAAAATCAATCATTATATAACTGTTTTCTTAGACGCATGGAGCGATTATGAAATAATGTTTATAAAACACGGGGATTTATGTGTAAAAGCCTCATTCTACAAAATGAAGTTTGTAAGACAGCAAGAAGCTATTTCTGTACAAAACTTTGATGGAAATGTAAAACAAAAAAAGAAGCATGGAACATTATTTCCAAATAGTATTCGAGGAATAATTGTAGGCCCATCTAATTGTGGGAAAACAAACGTTATGTTAAGCATTCTTTTAGATGTCAATGGTTTAAAGTTTGAAAATATATACCTTTATTCAAAATCATTGCATCAACCAAAATATGCATATCTAAAAAAGGTTATAAAATCAATAAAAGAAATGCATTATTATGAATTTTCAAATAATTGTGAAGTTATGCTGCCTTCTAAGGCTAAACCCAATTCAGTTTTCATATTTGACGATGTAGCTTGTGAAAAACAAAATACCATAAGAGACTACTTTTGTATGGGTCGACATAGCGGTGTAGATAGCTTCTACTTATGCCAATCATATACACACATTCCAAAACATTTGATTCGAGATAACGCTAACTATATAATTCTTTTCAAGCAAGATGATCTTAATTTGAAACATATTTTTAATGATCATATTAATTCAGATATGACGTTCAAACAGTTTAAAGAGTTGTGTTCAGAATGCTGGAAAGAATTGTATGGGTTTTTAGTTATTGATAAAGATAGTTGCGTTAAAAATGGACGGTATAAAAAATCTTTTAAAGAAACAGTTATTTTATAAATTGATACAGTCGTGAAACTGCTTTTCATATTAATACACCTATCTTAATATTACCTGTATTATACTGCCTTGTATTGAACAACCCCTGTATTGAACAGCCCTGTATTGAACAGCCCTGTATTGAACAGCCCTGTATTGAATAGCCCTGTATTGAACCGACCTGTATTGAACCGTCCTGTATTGAACCATCCTGTATTGGACTACCCATTCTTCAGATCCTATTAGAAGTAATCTAACACTCTAAATAGCTATGGATACGAATATGAATACGCTTAAAAATCTTATAAATACACAGAAAGCTTTAAAGAAAAAGTATATGCTCCTCAAGACTGGAAAATTGATTAAAGATACTGAAATTGAAAACACGTTCAAAACAATTGTTGAACCCTTACAGAAAATCGCGAAAAATGTGAAAAATAATGAAAACATAAATGATGAATTTAAAGAAATAAAACCACCTACTGTAAAACGTCGTCTTCAATTTAAAAGTCCTATAGAAGAAGAAGATGAAAAAATTTCTCTAGAGAGAGATTTAAATTTATCATTAACGAATTCAATGTTAGCCGATGTAGACTCTTCATTTAAAACACCTTCAAATAGCTTCAATGAAAGTACTCCGATTAATGAAGCCATACTTTCAAATTCAGATCATGATAAAATCTATGGTCCATACTTTGACGTTGAATCAAATTCAAACAAGTTAGGGAGATCAAATTTTCGAATTAATGATGAAAACAATATTGTAATTGATAAAGAAATTTTCCGTGGAACTGATGGTCTTCTCGAACTTGTTCTACATAAAAATCCACGAAAGAGTATTTATACTAGTGAAGATTTAAAGCAGTATCAGACAATACTACAAAAAACATGTGCACACATGAAAAATCATGATATGAATTCACAGGTTAAAGGTAATAGAGGACAAAAGTATAAGAAAATCATTAAACCTTTGGTCCAGGGTATGACACAAAATACACAAAAGAAAATTGGAAAAGCATACACAATTAATGCACCTGCAATGATCTACTCAACCAACCCTATTGATTTTGTGTATTGGGATGATCCAAATGAGCTTGTGGATAGGTTGAGACTTTTAATTGCTTCTGAAAAATCAGGGCATAACAACCATAAAAATGAAATAAATTCAATTGTGGAAGAGTTGCGTGAGCAAAATTTAATTTATTAGCAAAATGATTGTTGACAAGTTCGGAAGAAGCACTAATAAATTTCAAAGAGTAATTGTTGGTCCTGCAGGACCTCCTGGTAATGGTTTTAAGCGAACTGAGAATGGTGACTTTGATATTGAAGGAAAACGTCTTCGCAACATAAAAAGTCCTACAACGCCCGATGAAGCAGTAAACAAAGCATACATAGATGATAAATTAGAAAATAAAGAAAAAATCTTAAGAGATTACATTGACATACAAAATTTGAATACAATTCGCTTGTTGGATGATCTTCGAAAGTATTTTCTTCTTCATATAGGAAAACTGAAAGAGAATCAAGAAGGTGAACCAAATATTTTCATATAAGAAATCATAGCTAACCGATCTTGGATTCAGTTTATTTGTAAATCAAAACGATAGCACATCATGTCGAATATAAACATATCTTTAATTTTAAATGAAATTATGAGTTTTTTAAGGGCTTATAAATATGATTTACTTGAAGAACATCATGATGAGATTATAAGTAATATTTCATATTTTAGTAACTATAAAAACGTTAGTAAAGTTAATTCTAAACATGGATGTCATTTTACAAACTGTTCGTGGTCTTCAAATACATGTAAAGAGGGACCAGATACGTGTGGATGTTTTATGATTGAGCATCGTTTGATAAGATTAAAAAAACTAATGTTACTATATAAAAGATTAAAATAAATGTTATTATAAAACCATACATAAATGTTTTTTTCTTGCATTCTTTAAAAAAATGAGTAAACGACAAGTTGTTGAAGAGCTTCACAGGTCAGCAAGAAAGAATTTCAATCGACGTAGGGTTGTTATCAAAGGATTTGATGACCTGTGGCAAGCTGATTTGGTTGAAATGATACCTTACCACAAGGAAAATAATGGCTATAAATACCTAATGACGGTCATTGACACATTCTCGAAATATGCATGGGCAGTTGCTTTAAAAAATAAGACCGCTTTATCTGTTGCAGAAGCGATGAAATCAATTTTCATCAGATCATCACGACAGCCTAAGAACCTTCAAACTGATGATGGAAAAGAATTTTTTAATAAGATGTTTCACGATTTAATGAAATTATACAACATAAATCATTACTCTACATACAGCTCCCTTAAGGCATCAATTGTTGAACGTTTTAATCGCACACTTAAGGAGAAAATGTGGAAGGAATTCAGTCTTAATGGTAATTACAAATGGACGTGCATTATTAATGATTTGTTGAAAGAATACAATCACTCTATGCATAGAACTATAAAAATGCGCCCAATCGATGTGAATCAGGAAAACTCTAAAAAAATCTTATCTACAGCTTATAATAGAATTAAAATCGCTCCACAGGGTAAATATAGAGTTGGCGACAATGTTAGAATAAGCAAGTTCAAACACGTTTTCGAGAAAGGCTACACACCAAATTGGACAACGGAAATTTTTATGATAAGAAAAGTAAACCTAACCAACCCGCCAACATATCTCCTTGAAGATTTTAATGGTCAACCTATTAGTGGATGTTTTTACGAAAAAGAATTACAAAAGACTAAATACCCTCATATTTATCTCGTGGAAAAAGTACTTAAAAGTAATGGAGACAATGTATATGTTAAATGGCTCGGCTTCCCACCGACTAACAATTCATGGATTAATAAATCACAATTATTATAAACGACATAAAATATTTGTTTCCTTTCTATTATTTCTTAAATTGTTTTTCATAAATTACTATCAACCTTCAAACAACCAATGCATCTTAAAGTCAATGAACTCCCACTGATGTAATATGATCTCATTACCATACAAAACTCATATACCCATACTCTAATGAAATCTACCTACAAACCATACAAGAATCCCTTTTTTCTAGCATCCTACTGTACAGTGTACATACACCGCATCCTCCACGTCAATATTCAAGCTAAAAACATAAAAAAATTTTGTAGGTACATCACTAACCGCAATTCACAGTCACGAAAACTAAATTCACACCAAAATTCACAATTTACAACAACAAAATACATTTTACCCAAATGCTCTATTCCTCAAGTCCGATATTTATACTACTGTATAGTTGTTGTAATTAACATGCATGAAATTTTCCCATCCCTATTCCCATGCCCAAAAAGTATATTCTTACAGTCCCAACAATATTTTCTACCAACACTTTTTTTTTTTTTTTTTTTTTTTTTTTTTTTTTTTTTTTTTTTTTTTTTCCTTACATTTTCCTTACATTTTCATTCATTATCAATTCGAAATTTCCTATCACATTTTCAATCCCCACAAATTTCATCCACCTTTTTTTTTCCACACACAAGCACACACATGACACTCAATGCATACTGCCCATGATACTACACCAACGAGCCAGTGTCATAGCTGTCCTCCTTTAGGAGCAATTTTGATGCTCGGAGCACATTTTTTACACTAGGGAGGAGCATTTTATTCCTCAAGTCCGATATTTATACTACTACTTACCTAATATACAAATAATACCAAAAAAGTTAAACTTTACTCCTGATAACCAATTACGGAAAATAAAAACTAGAGAAACGACACCCACTGTAGATAAAGCCATGTCAATTTGTATTGCTTCTTTGTATGGAAACGCACTTCTGCCTGTTAATGGGTTACTCCAACAAAGAAAGTATGATAATTTAACCGAGTAGATGGGCCAATCTAACTGCACAAATGGGTTAATCCCACAAGGTAGTTGAAGTAGCCAACTAGATGGGTTATATACAAAAAATAAGGTGGTAACTTTAATCAAGTCAACAGTTTACTTCAATAGAATAAATACACTACTCCAACTAAGTAAGTATGTTAATTTAACCGAGTAGATGGGCTACGCGAACTGAGCAAATGGGTTAATTCTATCCAGTAAGTAATTTAAAGGAATCCATTAGATCGGTTATGTGATAGCATTTATTAATATTTCTAACCGAATAGATTAGTTAACTCAACCAGATTATATGTTAATTTAACCGTGTTGATTAGCTATCGCGTTTTAGTTCTAAAAAGTTTAACCGAGACAGTATGTTACGGCAACTAATTAAGTGTGTACATAATAATCAAGTAAATGTTTTATTTTAATATATTTAATATGTTATATTTACTAACTTACTAGGCTGTTGGTTACTGACAACATTTAGAACCATTTAACCGAGAAATAGGTTGATTAAATTTTAGTACACCTTAACCGAATATGTGGGTAGAATTTACCAATTATTTTTAACACAGTTGCACCGGCTCAATTTGACCCAGGCAGGTTACAGGTTCCATATTAGCAGTAGGTACCCCGGGCTTAAATTTACACGAAACTTGTTCTATTTTACCCATTTTTTTTCTGCTTGTATTAACGTACAAGCTCATCCATTATAAATTGCCTCCATTTCAAAAAATTTCACTTCAAAATGGGAAAAGTGGCACGCTTCAATCCAAGACTCTATCAATAGCACTATATTAGAAGCCGAAAACCAGGCAGATATCCTTGTTAAATACCAACATATAAAAGAATCGTACAAGGGCTTTCATTCAACATTCAACCAATGGTAGTGGCAAGTGAAAAATTATATTATGTAATATCAGATAACATATTCCATAAAACAGAAAGCTTTTTATCGGCTCTTGATTCGGCTTTTAAATTAATGTATGTATGCAACAACAGCCCTGATTAATGAATTAAGAGATAAACAATTTTTTTTTTTTTTAAACAACACAAATTGTAAGACGTCCTTATAAACCTTATCTAATTGCTTGATAACACTTGATACGACTAAGTTTCTGAAGACTTTTTTAACATCTTTTTAAACGTTTATTAGTACTTAAGAGGATCAAGCTGATAAACTTGATTCTGACTTTGCTACTTAAGACTTTTTAACGTCCTTTTTAACAGTTTACTAGTTCGGATCAACTTTGAAACGACTTAGCTTTTTAAGACTTCTTTATTATCCTTTAAAACAGTTTATTATTGCTTTAGCAGATCAAACTGATAAACTTGATTTTGACTTTGCTACTTAAGACTTTTTAACGCGAACTGAGCAAATGGGTTAATTCTATCCAGTAAGTAATTTAAAGGAATCCATTAGATCGGTTATGTGAAAGCATTTATTAATATTTCTAACCGAATAGATTAGTTAACTCAACCAGATTATATGTTAATTTAACCGTGTTGATTAGCTATCGCGTTTTAGTTCTAAAAAGTTTAACCGAGACAGTATGTTACGGCAACTAATTAAGTGTGTACATAATAATCAAGTAAATGTTTTATTTTAATATATTTAATATGTTATATTTACTAACTTACTAGGCTGTTGGTTACTGACAACATTTAGAACCATTTAACCGAGAAATAGGTTGATTAAATTTTAGTACACCTTAACCGAATATGTGGGTAGAATTTACCAATTATTTTTAACACAGTTGCACCGGCTCAATTTGACCCAGGCAGGTTACAGGTTCCATATTAGCAGTAGGTACCCCGGGCTTAAATTTACACGAAACTTGTTCTATTTTACCCATTTTTTTTCTGCTTGTATTAACGTACAAGCTCATCCATTATAAATTGCCTCCATTTCAAAAAATTTCACTTCAAAATGGGAAAAGTGGCACGCTTCAATCCAAGACTCTATCAATAGCACTATATTAGAAGCCGAAAACCAGGCAGATATCCTTGTTAAATACCAACATATAAAAGAATCGTACAAGGGCTTTCATTCAACATTCAACCAATGGTAGTGGCAAGTGAAAAATTATATTATGTAATATCAGATAACATATTCCATAAAACAGAAAGCTTTTTATCGGCTCTTGATTCGGCTTTTAAATTAATGTATGTATGCAACAACAGCCCTGATTAATGAATTAAGAGATAAACAATTTTTTTTTTTTTTAAACAACACAAATTGTAAGACGTCCTTATAAACCTTATCTAATTGCTTGATAACACTTGATACGACTAAGTTTCTGAAGACTTTTTTAACATCTTTTTAAACGTTTATTAGTACTTAAGAGGATCAAGCTGATAAACTTGATTCTGACTTTGCTACTTAAGACTTTTTAACGTCCTTTTTAACAGTTTACTAGTTCGGATCAACTTTGAAACGACTTAGCTTTTTAAGACTTCTTTATTATCCTTTAAAACAGTTTATTATTGCTTTAGCAGATCAAACTGATAAACTTGATTTTGACTTTGCTACTTAAGACTTTTTAACGCGAACTGAGCAAATGGGTTAATTCTATCCAGTAAGTAATTTAAAGGAATCCATTAGATCGGTTATGTGAAAGCATTTATTAATATTTCTAACCGAATAGATTAGTTAACTCAACCAGATTATATGTTAATTTAACCGTGTTGATTAGCTATCGCGTTTTAGTTCTAAAAAGTTTAACCGAGACAGTATGTTACGGCAACTAATTAAGTGTGTACATAATAATCAAGTAAATGTTTTATTTTAATATATTTAATATGTTATATTTACTAACTTACTAGGCTGTTGGTTACTGACAACATTTAGAACCATTTAACCGAGAAATAGGTTGATTTAATTTTAGTACATCTTAACCGAATATGTGGGTAGAATTTACCAATTATTTTTAACACAGTTGCACCGGCTCAATTTGACCCAGGCAGGTTGCAGGTTCCATATTAGCAGTAGGTACCCCGGGCTTAAATTTACACGAAACTTGTTCAATTTTACCCATTTTTTTTCTGATTGTATTAACGTACAAGCTCATCCATTATAAATTGCCTCCATTTCAAAAAAATTCACTTCAAAATGGGAAAAGTGGCACGCTTCAATCCAAGACTCTATCAATAGCACTATATTAGAAGCCGAAAACCAGGCAGATATCCTTGTTAAATATAAACATATAAAAGAATCGTACAAGGGCTTTCATTTCAACATTCAACCAATGGTAGTGGCAAGTGAAAAATTATATTATGTAATATCAGATAACATATTCCATAAAACAGAAAGCTTTTTATCGGCTCTTGATTCGGCTTTTAAATTAATGTATGTATGCAACAACAGCCCTGATTAATGAGTTAAGAGATAAACAATTTTTTTTTTTTTTTAAACAACACAAATTGTAAGACGTCCTTATAAACCTTATCTAATTGCTTGATAACTTGATACGACGTTTCTGAAGACTTTTTTAACATCTTTTTAAACGTTTATTAGTACTTAAGAGGATCAAGCTGATAAACTTGATTCTGACTTTGCTACTTAAGACTTTTTAACGTCCTTTTTAACAGTTTAAGTAGTATAAATATCGGACTTGAGCAATAATTCAGTGCTCCTCAGTGTAAAACTGTGTGCTTCTAGCATCAAAAATGCTCCTCGAATAGAAGAGCCAGTGATCATGTTGGAGCCTAGGGTAAAATTGTGTGCTAGGAGCATTTCTGCTCGAGAAGACGAGCATGCATTGAGTGTGTGGAAAAAGGTGGATGAAGTGTGTAGGATCTATTTTTAGAACTGAATGAAAATGTGGTAAGAAATTTGGAAATTTGTGAGGAAAATGTGTTGTCAGAAAACTATTGTCGGGAGTGTAAGAATATACTTTTTGGGTATAGAAGTAGTGATGGGGAAACTGTTTGCTGTGTAAATTACAACAACTATGCAGTAGTGTAAATATCGGACTTGAGCAATAGAGCACTTTTGAATGATTTTTATGGTTATAAATAATAATTTTCGGGGTGAATCTATTTTTTGTGACTGTGAATTGTAGGTAGTGATGTGCAGAGATATTTGTATGTTTTTTAGGGTTGACGTGGTGGATGTGTCTTAGGTAGGCAGGTAGGTTTGAAGTGGGTATGTTGATATGAGTTTTGAATGGTAGTGGGATCATGTGTCATGATATGAGAGTTCATTGACTTTGTAGGTTGAAGAGGGATAATGCTTTAAGAAGAACTAATTTATGAAGAGAAAGGAAACAAATGTTTTTTATATTTTATAATAGTTGTGATTTATTAATCCATGAATTGTTAGCCGATGGGAAGCCTAGCCATTTAACATATACATTATCTCCCTTACTTTTAAGTACTTTTTCCACGAGATAAATATGAGGGTATTAAGTCTTTTGTAATTCTTTTTCGTAAAAACATCCACTGATAGGTTGACCTTTGAAATCTTCAAGGAGGTATGTTGCTGGATTTGTTAGGTTGACTTTTCTTATCTTAAAAATTTCCGTTGTCCAATTAGGTGTGTAGCCTTTCTCGAAAACGTGCTTGAACTTGCTTATTCTATCATTTCATTTCAAGTTTGGCTTTTCTGATTTTTTATGATGAACAAGTTCGTTCATGCTTTATCTGAATACGAGTGCATGACTGCATGAGCTTGTCTCCACACACAGTGTAGTGCTTTTTTCCCACTACATAAATTTTGATGTTTGTATCTCGTATAAAGACATGAATATTCTTTTCATAAATGCTATTTCAATTTTCGTATAAATAGCGCTTCCGATAAAGAAGTTCTGTTACAGTCAACGATGAATTTCAAAGAAGAACTTTTAGAAGTTGAAGCTGCGGTTAATTTCAAGCCTTGTAAGAAGGTTGTGGAACTTAAACGTAATGAAAAGTATTCCATCAAAAAACTGAAACGTTGTACAACTAAATATGGTGACAGAATTGTGGCTGATTTAGGTGAATTTCAGGTAATTAAAAATTCCTACGGTATTAAGAAATACAGATAAACAATTTTCTTCTTTCAGATTTTCTTACCAATGCGCTATAATAAATTGTCAGATGCCGCTGTATCGGAAGTAAATCAGGGATATTTCACTCTTGAGTGCTTACATCCATTGGGGCAAACATTTAAATTAATTATAGAAGAAAATGTAAATCAAAATAAAATAAAATAAAATTTCATAGTATATCAGGAGATGATTTTTGTTTTTATTCAGGAAAAATAAATACGGTCAACGGTGGATTTAATAAGCATTGTATAGTTTTTAATCATTTAGTGTACTAAAAGTCATAAAGTGTACATTATTGACAAGTCCATACATCAGTAAAAATTTTAGCCCCCCCCCCTTAAAATAGCGGATTCATCATTTAAAATATAAGATTTATAGACTAAGGGAAAAACTAAGAATTCGATTATTTGATGATCCAATTTCCATTACAATTTTTTGATGAGAACGGGGTTTTGAGTTTTTCATTTGAAAATTTAAACAATTGAAGGTCATAAAGCGTATATTGACAAGTTCATATCAGTAAATATTGGCGCTCTTATAATAACAGACTCATCATTAAAAATATAAGATTTATAGACTAACGGAAAACTAAGAATTTGATTACTTAAAGATCCAGTTTTGAATACAATTTTCTTTGATAAGAAGTGGTTTTGAGTTTTTTCAATTGAAATTTAGACAACCGAAAGTCATAGTGTACATTTTATGAGTTGACATGTACAGATAGATCAGTAAATATATCCTATTTCAGATGACTCTGAAATAGGATATATTTTCGAAGTTGACATAAATTTTTAATAGATTTTTAAAAGATATTTGAGTCGAAAATCAATTTTTACGAAAGCGATGAAATCAATTTCTAGGAAGTGTTATCAGCTGTAGGTTCTCTTACCGGTGGTGTTGCAGGAATGGCGAAAGCTATAAACGATTCAAAGATCGGAAGACAACAATTGGTACATTTTATGAGTTGACATGTACAGATAGATCAGTAAATATATCCTATTTCAGATGACTCTGAAATAGGATATATTTTCGAAGTTGACATGTACAGATAGATCAGTAAATATTGGCGCTCTTAAAATAGCGGATTCATCATTTAAAATATAAGATTTATAGACTAAGGGAAAAACTAAGAATTTGATTTGATAAGAACGGGGTTTTGAGTTTTTTTCATTTAAAATTTAGACAAGAGAAAGTTATAAAATGTACATTTTTATGATTTGACACGTACAATGTATGTACATATCAGTAATTTTGACTATTTTGATTATTGTATGGGGTTTATGGACAGAGGGAGATTCAAGTTGTTGTCCTGCTAAAAATGTTCTTATTCTTAAAGAACTCCTCGCCCAGTACGTTCGAGTGCTCAGTTTTTCTTACTTTTTTAAAATTAAATAAAAAAATATAATAATAATAATAATGAAGTCGTTTTTGTGCGAAATTTGTGGAAAAATCTTCTTGAAAAATTTTAATTTAAAAAGGCATTTGACGAATGTTCATGCTATTCCGTAAAAAAAAAACAGCGGTACATAAAGAATTTTGTAATTTGTGCGAAAAAAGTGTTGTTATGGGGCAGTGGTGTGAACATTATAATACCAATTATCATTCTATGTTGGTTCGCGAACTTTCAAAAACCATGGATTATGAAGAACCTGCTGCCCCAGCCAAAAAATATTGTGAAATTTGTGAAAAAAATGTGATCCTATGTCAATGGAACGACCATGTGAAAGAAAGCGGACATTTGAAACTCATCGAGGGAATTTTTTCGGGGATGGAAGTTGAAGGTGCAAACGATAAGTTGAATAAGAAAAAGTGCGAAATTTGTGAGGTTGAAGTGGAAGGAGACTGGAGTAAGCACGTTCGTCGAAATAGACATAAAAGACTGGTTGCTGATTTACTTTCCGACAACTTTCGTGTTGTGAAGAGCTGTTTCAAGGGAAGAATTAAAACTCTTATTTATGAAAATAAGGAAGAGGATAATTTAAGCCCCTCTAAGTTTTTGAGTGAGGCAAAAGAGGCCATTACGGAGAAGCTGGAAGAACATTTGCAGAAGTTAACATGCATCAAGTTCAACCTAGAACTTTTCGGTGAGTTCATAAAGCTCAATTCAGAAGATGAAATGCAGCTGAGCATTAAATCGTTTAACACTAAAATGAAAATAGCGCTATCAGATTCAGAACTCTCCCCCACATTTTCTGATATGGTGGATGAAATAGAAACTAAAACTCAGGAGTTCCAGGAAAAAGATAGCGGTTGGGCATTGCTCAGAATATTGCAAGTGGAAATCAATATAAATCAATATACACCTATAAAAGGTTCAAGATACTTGCAACTACCAGAATTCGTTTTGAGAAAAAGAGCTTGCATAAATGTACAAAACGAGGATGCATATTGCTTTAAATGGGCAATAATCTCTGCTCTTTTCAGCAAAGGAAAGCACAACCTCGAAAAAACAGAAACATATAGAATAAATGACATCACCGCAAGAGTTCTATATAAAAATGGCCAAAGGCTAGATTTTGGAAGCCTACAGTTCCCCCTTAAACTAGGAGAAATCTCAGAATTCGAAAGGTTAAATCCAACAATCAGTATTAATGTTTTCGGGCTCGATGAAGAAAAAAAGAGTATTGTAGGACCATACTACATTACAAACGAGGAGAAGCAAAACCATATAAATTTGCTACTTCTACAAAAAGAAGAGTTATCCCACTACGTTTGGATTAAAAATGTATCAAGCTAAACTATCCCTATAAATTTAAGCCTTATCTCTAAATAAAACTAATTTTTTTTTTCTGTTTCATTTCCAGACCTATATCAAATCAAGTGAAAAATTATAGAGAAAAGACTTGGTTTTGCAACATGTGTTTGCTAGGATTTCGATCAGAGGCTAAATTAACTTCACATAAAAGTGAATGCTGTAGGATGGTTACAAAGATGCCCAAAGAAGATAAAGCCTCCTTAAGTTTTGATCATCCTGAAAGGCAAATGAATGTCCCATTCGTCATCTATGCCGATTTCGAATGCATACTGGAGGATGTTGCGATAGATTCAGGTACAAATAATTTAATCCAAAAACATATTCCGTGTGCTGGCGGTTATTTTATTAAATCAAATAATAGTAATTTAAGTAAATTTAGATCATTTAGAGGTAGTAATTGTATTAAAGATTTTTTAGATTCTCTAGTAAGAGACTGTTTAGAATTATTTACGATAAAACCCAAACCTATGAATCAACTCTCTGAAATATATTTAAGCTATCAGAAGAGCTGTCGGGTTTGTCATATTTGCAATAAAAGCTTAGGGTTAGATCGAGTTGCTGATCATTGTCATTACACTGGTAAATATAATGGTCCGGCACATAACTCTTGCAACTTAGCCTATAAAAAACCAAAATTCTTCCCGATTTTCTTGCACAATTTCTCGGGCTATGATTGTCATTTGTTAATTAAGGAACTTGCTTTACTTAAGGGTAATATTTCAATAATTCCCCTTAATAAAGAAAAATATATTTCCGTTTCAAAGACGATCTATTTACCTGATAAAAAGTCGTTTGAATTGAGGTTTTTAGATTCATTCCGATTCATGCCTTCTAGCCTAGATGCATTGGCAAAGAATCTAACAACAAACGACTTCAAATTAATTCGTTCCAACTTTCCAATTGAAGAAGAATTTAAGCTTCTCACTATGAAAGGAGTATTTCCATATGACTATATAAAGTCATGGGCAAGTTTAGAAGAAAAAAATCTTCCTCCACAAAATAATTTTGATAATAAGTTAACTGGAGAACCTTGCTCATTAGATGAGTATAGTCATGCGAAAGAAGTGTGGAATACTTTTAAATGTCAACGCCTTTTAGACTATATGGAGTTATATTTAAAAACCGATATTCTACTATTAGCAGATATTTTTGAAAATTTCAGGGGTATTTGTAAAAATATTTACAAACTTGATCCCTGTCATTACTATACAGCCCCGGGATTATCTTGAGACGCGATGTTAAGAACAACAAAAATCAATCTTGAGTTAATTCGAGATATTGACATATATAACTTCATAAAAAAGGGGATAAGAGGAGGCATATCTCAATGTTCCCATCGACATACTGTTGCTAACAACAAATATATGATCAACTATGACAAGGAAAAAGAATCGCAATATTTGATGTATGTTGATGCAAACAATTTGTATGGTTGGGCTATGTCATCTCCTCTTCCATATTCTACGATTAAATGGGTAAGTGATTTTGAAAATATTGATCTAATGAATATTTCAGATGACTCTGAAATAGGATATATTTTCGAAGTTGACTTGGAATATCCTAATTCTTTGCATGATTTGCATAATGATTTGCCATTTTGCGTGCAAAACAAAAAGGTTAATAATTCCAAGTTTACTAAACTTATTGCAGATTTAACTCCGAAATTCAATTATGTCATTCATTATAAAACCCTTCAGCAATGCATTGCTAATGGGTTGAAAATTGTTCGTGTGCATAGGATTTTAGAATTCAAACAGTCTCGTTGGCTTCAAAAGTACATAGACTTGAATAATCAGCATAGAACTATTGCCACCAGTGATTTCGAGAAATTTTTTTTCAAATTAATGAATAATAGTGTTTTCGGAAAAACTATGGAAAACGTAGACAAGAGAAAAGATGTTAAAATTGTAACTTCATGGGAAAATAATAAAAAGCGTCTTGGAGCTAGAGCTCTGATAGCAAGGCCGAATTTCCATAGTTTGACCAAATTTACAGAAAACATGGTGGCCATTCAAATGAAGAGAGTAAGTGCCTTTTATAACAAGCCTCTGTACTTGGGATTTTGTGTTTTAGAGTTTTCAAAGTGGAAAATGTATGACTTCCACTACAGCTATATGAAACCTAAATATGAACACAATCTAAAACTCAATTATATGGACACAGACTATTTTATTTACACAATAAAAACTGACGATTTTTATAACGATATAAAGAATGATATAGAATTGTATTTTGATACTTCTGCATACTCTCCAAATAATCCATATGGTATCTCCTTGAAGAATAAAAAGGTGTTAGGCATGATGAAAGATGAAAATTCGGGAAGAATTATGAAAGAATTTATAGGTTTAAGGTCAAAAATGTACTCCTTTTCTGTTGAAGGAACCGAAGTTAAAAAAGCAAAGGGTGTCAAAAAAATTGCACTCAAAGACATAAGCTTGATTAACTATAAAGATTGTTTATATAGCAGACGAGTATATCATGGAGAAATGTTTGTTTTTCGATCTCTCGCTCATCAAATTTACACCCAACAGCTAAATAAGATAGTTTTAAGTCATATCGACGACAAAAGATTCATAAGGGAAGATGGCATAAGTACATATGCTTGGGGTCATTTCAAAATAACATAATAAAACAGTCCCTCTAGTTTTAAGTAAATTATGTTTATTTATTAAATAACAATATTTGTTGAAAATTGCAAAAAATTGTACATGAAATAACTTTATCTGTAAAAAGAAAATAAACTAAAAAAATAAAATAAAAAAAAAAAAAAAAAAAATTAACAATGTTTTTTATTTAAAAATTCAGGAAAACTGTTGTGAAAGCTCACTGTTTAAAAAATTACTTACAATTTATTGTCCCAACAAACTGTTTATTGTCCCAACAAACAGTTTGTTGTCGCAATTAATTGATTTATTGAAATCTGAATTTCAAAATTAGAGTTGACGTTTAAAAACCATTTATGGTCCCAACAAACAGTTTATTGTCGCAATAAACTATTAATTGATTTTCCAAATCTAAATTTAAAAAAAAAAACATTTATCTTTTAATAAACCATTTATTGTCCCAACAAACAGTTTATTGTCGCAATTAACTGATTATTGAAATCTTAATTTTAAAATAAGAGTTGACTTTTAATAAACCATTTATTGTCCCAACAAACAGTTTATTTTTCGAAAAAGGTGATACCTTAGATAAAACACTCCGCTATATGGAAAAATTAAATAATTCCAACGAAAATAAGTCAGATTTTATACAAGGTGAACTTTGGAAGGAAAAAATTAAAATGTATCCTGACAAAATTCTTGTTCCATATTTTTTATACACCGATGATTTTGAAATCAACAATCCTTTGAGTTCACATGCTGGTGT
This sequence comes from Eupeodes latifasciatus, assembly GCA_920104205.1. Lineage (NCBI taxonomy): Eukaryota > Metazoa > Arthropoda > Insecta > Diptera > Syrphidae > Eupeodes > Eupeodes latifasciatus. The sequence continues at coordinate 358,010,852 of OV049924.1, read as the reverse complement.
TCACTCAATGTGTGCTGTATACTATTCATTTCCTAGTCTTCCTTGGAAAGAGTCCAGATAAGACAATGTGTTTTTAGCAGGCATTTTAAGATCTTCAGACATTAAGTGTCTTGGAAACAATGTATGTTTTCAAACTTTGGTACGATAGTTACAAAGCCTCGAAGTTGACGGAATCAAAAATAGATTAGAAACCAATGTTTCAATTCAAGTTCATTTTATTTTAGGTCTTATTTTAGGCGATAATTTAGGTTTGAATTCATTTTTAGGCTTTAATACATCTTTTTCTAGCAACTCTTACTGTAGGTTTGGCAAAGTTCAAAAATCAGAAGCTCAATCATTATCATTGCAAAAAGTTGATTTGCTTAGAAACCGTTTAAATTACAGAAACGATATTCTTTTAAATAACTCTTCCGAAACAGGAATATAAATAGAATCTCAATTTAATCAAATTCCATCTTTTCATGTTTCTGAAAATTATTGTGTTGACCTAATGCACGATGCATTTGAAGGAATATGTCACTATGATATCTGTCATGCCTTAGATTATTTTATATTTAGGTACAGCAACATATTTTTCTTTACAAACTCTAAATTTTAGGAAGCAAAGTGTTAAGTACGGACCAATCGAAATTGATAATATTATGTCGGGTGAAATTAAGTTGAATCACATACAAAGTAAACATCTTAAAATGACAGCCCGAGAAATGATGACTTTTATTTAATTTTTTCCGATAATGATTGAGGACCTTGTACCCGACGATGACGAGGTTTTAAAATTCATTCTTAATTTTATAGAAATAATAGACTATTTGTTCTTATTTGAAGTTAATGATAGCATCATTTCCATGTTACAAGAGAAAATTCGTGTGCACCATGTAGACTATGTTCGTCTTTTTAAAGACACATTTAAACCAAAGCATCATAATCTAACGCACTACCCTTATATTATCAAAAAATAAGGGCCACTTAGAAATATGCGGTGATTTAAGTTTGAAGCAAAGCATAAAAGTTGCAAGCTCTATTCACATGCCATTACATCGCGGAAAAATGTTTGTTTGACATTAGCAAAAAAATACCAACTTAAAACAGCATACGAGTATAAATGCAGTTTGGGGACTTGGGGAATTTTGCACTGAACGACGACGATATGATATGGATCTTTAAGTGTCACACCAATGGGACGAAACCACCCATTACATTCGAGGTGTCTTTTATCTTGTCTTTTACGAAAGTTTATCTTATAAATACCTACTAGTTTTATTTAAGTAATAGATAATTATATCACAAAATTTTATATCCATGTTTTCATTTATATTTTTAGACTGTCGAGATGCCGCTCTTTTGTGGGCACTTCATGGGTACCTTGTACCCACATTAAAGTCTGTGCGAAAGGACCGGAAGGGAATGAAGACAACATTGAAACCAACCATCAAGGACTCCCAGGAATCATTCATTTTTGTTCCAGCCTCTATCCAGAATGTTGAGGATCACATCCAGCACCTACAACAAAAAGGAGATAACGTGCAACCGTTTAATATTGTGGTTGGCAAGGATGTAATTAATTTTAAAGAAATATTTTTGTATTTCGATGGCGTAAAGTTTCCTTTTATTAGTTTCATCCGGGCGGTGGACATTTGTTTTAAAAAGTTTTTTCTTTTTAATTTAGAGTTTACTAATCCAAGTTCCAACTTTTGGAACTTTATTCAGTCATTGTATTTTGATAATAAGAAAAAAATATTTGTTGTACAAAAGCACACATCCTCCTAACGCCATTAATGAATAATGTGGACATTTGTTTTAAAACGTTCAGTGATTCTGGAGCAGACGGTGCTGAATCAACAAGACGTAAAACCAACCTAATTATCGGATGCGACGCCAACTCGCACCATACTACGTGGGCTAGTACCGATATAAATGACAGAGGTAAGTCTCTTTTTGATTATATTTTAACAACTAATCTGGTAGTAAGTAGAGAAGGTATTAGGTAAGTATTAGATATCACTCTTGTCTCGTAACATCTCTCAAATAAAATATTAAATTGGAGATTATCAAAGGAGCACTCGTTCTCCGATCATAGATACATCCAATTCACACTTATTGAAAAGTCCCCAAAACCGATCCAATTCCGGATTTATAGGAAAACAGATAGGCCAAAATATAGGACAACTCTGAAAAGCCTGATTAAACCAGAACTTTCTGATCCTCCCTTGTGCGCTTTAGAACTCGATCAAAAATAGGGAATTGAGGAGCCCGATTTGTACTGTCCAAATCCCAACCAAGAAAGAGTGGATTTGGAACCAACATATCGGTATATAGAAGCACTTTTTAACCCATTCACTGGACATGCTACCATAAAGCAGTTGGGGGACGAATATGAACCAAACTATTCTGATCCTGAGGAACTCTTCGACGATGAGGAATATAAAACAAGTACGCTTCTGCAGAGAGTAATAGTGGCAAAGTTTCGTCCAAAAAGGAAAAAAATTCGAGATCCTTCAAAATGCGCATTTGATTCAATGCGCAAAGAATTATCAAAATGGACATATTCGCAAAAATGATCACAAAACCAAAGTGCAAACAGTTAATAAGGGAAACGTGAACGAAATAAGGAATTCATTTAAAAATCGCGTAATTTCCCTTTCTGTTCAAAATAAAAATGAACATGAACTGGATGCTAAGGTACTTATTTCTTTATAAGACTAAAGCAATAATGCATGAAATTCTTCACCAAAAAATAAGTGAACACCAATCCATAAAATTCAACTTGGAACTTTTTGCGGAGTACGTAAAAATAAGTGGTGAGGAAATATTAATAGAACTAAAATCAGTGGCTGCAGAAATGAAAGCAGTTTTCCTGGAAATAGAAATAAATCCCATTCTTGATAGGGAAGGGATAGTGGATGGGCACTGATAAGAATAAAATCAGTGGAAATAAACATTAATAAATACCATATAAATTACAGTTTTCAGATAAAATTTAGTACAGTAGGTACCTTTTTTAAAAGTTTTAAATAATATAATTTTTTGGCCAAAAAAAAAAGTTAATTGGCTCATGAGCGTGTTTCTAATTGAATTAAAAAAAAATTGAATTAAAAAAAATTTAGTGTGTGCTGGACTGCTGAAAAAACGTATGCAGTTGAGTGCAAAATATATATTGAACATAAAGGTAAAAAACTAAGTTATCACTTGAGTAGGTAAAGGGTCCCTTGAAGCTCCAATTTTTTGAGGGTGCGTGGGTATAAAAAAAGAAGGAAAACAAATAAAGAAAATATTTTTATTGATGTGTAAGATGTAATGAAGGGGTATGATGTATCGGGACGAGGAGGTGGCGGTGCGGCAGTGTGGTGATATGGTGATCTGTTGAAGTGAGTATGCATTTGGTTAATTTGTTGGTTTGTTTAGGATTTTATGAGGAGCGATCGTTTGTGTGAGGATGAGTGAGGGTAGATTTTATTTGTGTAGGGATGTATGGATGGGTTGGTGACCATGATGATGATGATTTATTTATAGATATGAGAATGAGATGGAATTGTATTTTTGTTATAATGTGAAATGGAAATGGGTATTGAGAAAAAATCTTGAAAACTATGAAAGGCTGTAACTTTTGAAGGAGCCGTTTTTTCGTGAATATTGCCTTATTTTTCATCACCGTATATATATATTTATATATCTAACTATCTATCTATCTATGTATGAATATATCTTTAAAAAGATAAAAGAACAAAATCTGAAATAATGTATTTAAGAAAAAAAATAAATAATTAAAATAAAGCATAAAAAAAACATCAATTTGAAATTAACTTATTATTTATTTTAGATATGTGTATCCAAGAATTATGTTCAGGAGGGAAACCCAACCATTTTACAAATATTTTATCTTTTTTCCTTTGTAATACTTTTTCTATAAGAAATGTGTCTGGATATTTGGTTTTTTGTAGCTCTAATTCATAGAATCCACCTTTAATAGGATGACCTTGATAGTCTTCTAAAAAATATGTTATAGGGTTACTTCTTTGAATTTTTTTTTTTGAAATTGAAGTCAGGATGAGTTTGGTTTATTTCTTGGTTTGTATAGGAATAATGACGATGGATCGTTTATGTGAGGATGAGTGAGGGTAGTTTTTATCTGAGTAGGGACGGATGTATGACTGGCTTGGTGACCATGATTATTTATAGTAATGGTCTTGTTTATATTTTGGAATATGAATATAGTTCTTAGGTTGATAAAATTGTGTGAAAAACATGAGACTAAGATAGCTCTAGTTCATAGAATTGTATGTTCAATAATATGATACTTTTGTGTAAAGACCTTTACACTTTTCAATCAAGTATTTAAAATGTTCAGTTTTCTGACAAGAAAAAAAAAAAAAAAAAGGAATAATAAAAAGTATTATTATCATCTTGAAAATCGACAGAATACCAAAACATAAATAATTCATTTATTACCCCATAAATATTTATCTTCATAACTTACATAATATCAACAGACAAGGAAAAAAAAAAGGAATGTGTAAAAATCAGTCCTTCAATAATAAAATCAAATTGTGATCTATGCACAATCCACTTGAAAGGCAATTCAAAATTTTACTCAAAGAAAACCCCCAAAAAAAATGCAGATATCTCATCATTTTTTTTTAGTAGTTGGATCTTTTAACATAAGACTGAGCTAGATTTCTTATCATATTTTGATAGTATAAAAACAAACTGGATTAAGGTTTTTCAATTCAGTATCCCACAAGTTGTTCGAAAATCAACAAGTGATTTTACATTTTTTAAATTTTCAATTTTATATTTTAAATTTTCAATTCAAAATAAAATGTCTTCAATACTGAATAAAATTAAATCGCGGGCAAATATGTTCGAAAGGAAAAATAAATTGTGCAGCATTAAACAGCTGAAACTAAAGACGAAATATAACATTGTCAATGCAAGAAGATGTCGGACCCAATATGAGGACCAGATTCTGGTCGAATTGGAAGACTGCAACGTTTTCCTACCAAAAAGGTGTGCGAGAGATTTCGACGACGAAGCTGTGTCCGAGCTCCCTAAATTAGCGTTGGAAGTGGTTGAGCCGATGAATTCAAGCTTCATCTTAGATTTTCACGAGAAGGAGCCGGAAATCAACGAAGTTGAGGTAACCTTACCTGCCATCCGATTTTGCGAATACGCAAAAACATATTTTTTACAATAGTTTATATTAAAATTACATTTTTAATACATTAGAAAAATAAATAAAAACAATAAAACAAAAATTATTTGAAATTGTTGTTGTTCAAAATCTGAGTTCATCATATTTTGTTTATATTGAGGTTCGAAGACCTAATTAATTATCGCAAAGTATGCACTTTGTATACTTCGTGGTGAATTCATAATAAATGAAAATTTAAGTTGAAATCGATTCGTCAGAGGCTTCGGACGTCTAAGTCTTCGTTTATATAAAGTTTTCGAGATTATATGAAATTAAAGATTCAAAAATAAATAAAACATTTGTTTCATTTCTCTTATTCTCGACACAAACATTAATTTACCAGACAAAGGATGTGGGATTCCAGAGTAAAGGGAATTTCAAAATCATTTATTTGATTACAAAATCACTGTCTATAAGTATGACACTAAGGGACGTGAAGTGATTTTCGAAGGAGATGTTGAATCGAATAAAAAGATTAATTTTCTATATCACAACAATCATTTCAATGTGATTTCGTCATTAACAGCTGCATTTTGTTATGTTTACTATTGCGAGGATTGCCATGTACCTTACAACACTAAAAATCAACATCGTTGTCAAAGAACCTGCCCGCAATGTCAAAGTTCACCCCTTTGTGAGAAGATCTTACAAGAAACTGATTGTAGTGATTGCAATCGTAAGCTTAGAGGAAAAGCCTGCTTCGACAACCACAAATCCAGCAACTCAAGAGGCAAATCAATTTGCGATCAAATAAAAAGATGTTAAATATGTTTCAAATCGTACGGTGGCCATCGTCAGCATATACATATGTGATGAATATTTTTGTAAAATGTGTAAAACACATGTGCCTAAGGATCATCAGTGCTTCATACTTCCCGATACGAAAGACCCAAACTGCAAAGACACGCTGTATATATTATATGATCTTGAGAGCAGGCAAGACAAAATAATAGGGGACAAAATAATCAATTTTAATAATGAAGAACTGAGTACTACTGTAAGAATGCACGTACCAAATTTATGTGTGTTTCAGCAAACGTGTGCAAGAAGTGTAAATTTTCCTTGAATGTCATCAGGGAAGGAAATGATGTTGAAAGTGTTGTGAATAAATTTCTGAATCATATTTTAAAAGTTCGAGCCAATTTTAAAAGAATTGTTGTGATAGCTCACAACGGGCAAGGATATGATTATCAGTTTATTCGGAATTATATGCTACAAGAAACAAAATTTAACCCAACTCTCATCATGCGCGGAAGTAAGATCATACTAATGGAAATAAAGAACATTAAATTTATTGACTCACTGAACTACTTCCCAATGGCTCTATCAAAAATTCCAAAGGCATTTCAGCCATCTTCGGTAATGCGCAAAGGATTTTTTCCGCATTTATTTGATTGCAAGGAAAATCAACATTATAAAGGCAAGTTACCAGCCATAGAGTATTACTGTCCCGACTCTATGAAACCCGAAGATCGTGAAGTATTTTCAATGTGTGTGTACCTTTGAAATCACTAATGGGTTTCGCTGAAGACTATAGAAAAATCATAACAAACGCAAAGCATGAACTAATTCTGATTCGATCTCGGACCAATGAGAATATTTATTTATCTAATTCAAAAGAAAACGAAGAATTAAAATTGTACATTCTTAAAATACAATAGAGTTCCGCACATTAAATTGGCCGATTCAGATAAACTTTCACTATTGAAACAAATCCAATCAAAACCTATTCAAATGTACTTTAGAAATTGGGATCTCTATGAATATCCATGGACAGTAAAAACTTCTACCCAACTTGAAAAACCAAGATATGTGATTCTTGCTCTACAAACCGATAGAAAAAATTGGCGTAATAAAGATGCGACTATTTGAGTATAATCCTATGAGTGGAGAAGTTCAAAAACTTACATAAACAAATTGAATGCTATTCAAGAATCAGTTTTCAAATCAAACTTGACAGAGATAGACAAACAATTATCATGGATACATATTTTATAATTGATTTTCAAGGTTTTGGAAATTTAAGCCGCTCGATTGAGAACCATACTCACAATAGTGTCTATCATGTCCAACAGAAATTTTAGATTCATAATCGAAGATATTTCAAAAGTTCTTAATGAACATAAAGAAATAATTCCTGAAGAACACTATGCGGAGCTTATAAATCTTATAAATTATATTAAACAATACGTAAATGTCTCCCAAGTTAACTCTAAATATGGATGTCATTATACGAATTGTTCATGGTCAACAGATGCTTGCACCTGTGGACCAGATACATGCGCATACTTTTATCTTTAACGTAAATTAATAAGAGCAAACAAATTATTGTTACTTTATAAGAGACTTAAATAATAATATAAACATAAATATACACACTTTCCCTAAAAAAAAATAAAGTTATTCTTGTTATACATAAACACCAAACACATTGTTTTCTTTATCATTTGAAATTAATATGACTAAAAGAGATGTTGCTGAGGAGCTACATAAAGCTTCACGTAAGAGTTTCCCTAAAAGACGAGTTACCATCAAGGGTATTGATGATTTATGGCAAGCTGACCTTGTTGAAATGGGTCTGTATTCGACTGAGAACAATAATTATTATCGATATCTCCGATACATCATACCCCTACATACCATACCATCCTAAACATCAATTAAAATATTTTCTTTATTTGTTTTCCTTCTTTTTTTTTATACCCAAGCACCCTCAAAAAATTGGTTCCCAGCTTCAAGAAACCCTTTACCTACTGTGGTTGTATATAGTTACTGTACTAACTAAATAATAACGATATGATAACTAATAATGATATTACAAATTTTTAAAGGTGGACATGGACTTTGGCTATTTGCACAAAAACTGCTCTTCACTTTTAGACACTTGGGAAGAACTTCATGAGAAAATAGTAGACTTTCTGTGCAACGAAGACCACAGCAAAGAAAAATCCATAGAGCAGACTCTCATAAAAATGAGAACGATGAATCCATCCGATAGTAAGTTACAATATTTGCTCAAAATAAAACTTTATTTCCTTAAGAAAATAATTATTTGTTTTATAACAATAACCTTATCGTTTATCTATTAACAAACTCAGATGATTTGCATAAGATAAATTAAAACACTAATGCTTGTAGATTGATTTAAACAAAAATAGTACAGGAGGGTATAAAACGGTCTAGAACACCCATTAACGTGGGAAGGTCAATATCACTGCATCTTATAGTTTTTGGAACTAGTTGAATCCCTATAATTGGGGAAGATGTAATACATTTTCAAGAAATGTATGTGTTTTTTGATGGTGTTGAATTCCGTTGTATTTGAAAATTGATAATTATAACAGATTTGGAAAGAAAAGCACCACAAAGTATATGATCACGGACTCCCAGGAATCATTTCTTTACATTGGGCGAAATACGCAGGTGATTAAAGAACATATCGGATTTTTGAACCAGAGATCAGAAAGTGTTCAGTCCTTCATATACATATGTCCTTGGAGAAGATGTATTGTACTTTCAAGAGATATACGTCTACTTTGACTAAAAATATGTTTTTTACTTTCATATTTTCACAACAGTATTCCAGAATACGTATTGGACGTTGCTATAAGAATTCACTTGGATATATTTCAGAAAACGAATTGGACTTTTCTAGCCAATAAACAGCCTTTCTTGGCCCAATAAACCTGTTTGTTGGACAAATATTGATGAACTTTTTTATTGGCCCAATAAAATTTTTGACTGTATTTACGTATGTTTTAGGTTCAGTGTACAGAAAGAAAAGAACAAAAAGAATAAAAAAAAGGTACAGAAATTTGGAAGAACAAAAAGAAGAGTTGGTACAGGAAAGTCCGCTTTATACAATGACCTTTTTAGGAAAACAGGTCAATGTAAATACAGATGACTCTTACTTCTACAGACGATACAGGGCGTTCGCAATATGAGCACAAAGTTCCAATGTGTGTGACATTTTGCAAGAATAAGCATTACTACCAGACAAAAAATTATGTGGAGAAGCATATTCTACAATCTGTGGTTCTCATGATATAAGTAAATACATATATATTTGTAACTATGCGATCTTATATAGCTACTACTAATTGGGGAAGATGCAATACATTTTCAAGAAATGTATGTGTTTTTTGATGGTGTTGAATTCCGTTGTATTTGAAAATTGATAATTATAACAGATTTGGAAAGAAAAGCACCACAAAGTATATGATCACGGACTCCCAGGAATCATTTCTTTACATTGGGCGAAATACGCAGGTGATTAAAGAACATATCGGATTTTTGAACCAGAGATCAGAAAGTGTTCAGTCCTTCATATACATATGTCCTTGGAGAAGATGTATTGTACTTTCAAGAGATATACGTCTACTTTGACTAAAAATATGTTTTTTACTTTCATATTTTCACAACAGTATTCCAGAATACGTATTGGACGTTGCTATAAGAATTCACTTGGATATATTTCAGAAAACGAATTGGACTTTTCTAGCCAATAAACAGCCTTTCTTGGCCCAATAAACCTGTTTGTTGGACAAATATTGATGAACTTTTTTATTGGCCCAATAAAATTTTTGACTGTATTTACGTATGTTTTAGGTTCAGTGTACAGAAAGAAAAGAACAAAAAGAATAAAAAAAAGGTACAGAAATTTGGAAGAACAAAAAGAAGAGTTGGTACAGGAAAGTCCGCTTTATACAATGACCTTTTTAGGAAAACAGGTCAATGTAAATACAGATGACTCTTACTTCTACAGACGATACAGGGCGTTCGCAATATGAGCACAAAGTTCCAATGTGTGTGACATTTTGCAAGAATAAGCATTACTACCAGACAAAAAATTATGTGGAGAAGCATATTCTACAATCTGTGGTTCTCATGATATAAGTAAATACATATATATTGTCAAAAAAAAATACATATACAAAATGTCAAAACATATACAGGAGTATATAAACTTAATTGTGACGATTGCGACAAATTTTACATCGGTCAAACCGGCAGACCATTTTACGAAAGATTTAAAGAACACAAGCCGAAAGCCAACACCAGATCGAATTTTGCCCTGCATCTCATCGACGAGAACCACAATTATACAAATTTTGACAAGAACTGCACCCCCCTTCACCTATGCAAGAAAGGACGCATACTCGACGCCACCGAGGAATATGAGATTTACGTTGCATATAAACAAGAACAAAACAATTTACTAAATGATAAATTGACACTAAAAACGAACCCACTATATGACACTGCCATCAAATATTACAACAACAAAAACAATAGACATAATTAGATATCAAACTTATAATCCACTATACAATAATAACAACAACATAATAGAAGAACCTCCAAAGCTCAAACTATAGCAACAACAAAAAACAGCAATTGACGTCAAACACACAACTTATATTAAACAATCAAAAAATAACAATAGAAGAGCTTCAAACCTGCATTAGAGCTACAACATCAAACATCAAGCCAATAATAAATAAAAATTAATGCAGTCAGTGAATTATACGCCCGATGATGGATGACAATATCCGAAACGCGTCGCGATACATCATATAATCCTTAAGTTGTGAAAATTATTGTTTATTCAAAAATAAAATAATAAATATAAAATTAAAAATTTTAATATTCTTTTTATTTTCGTTTTTTATATTACTACACACAACCGGAGACAACCACATCATGTACATATATATTTGTAACTATGCGATCTTATATAGCTACTACAGATGGAGCTTATAAAGAACCTCAGACCACAGTAACGTTTGCTAGAACAAAGGAAACGAAAAAAATGGAAATTGTGAACGATGACGAGTACCATAGCAGATTCCAGGGCATTGAGGAGCCTGATTTGTACTGTCCAAATCCCAACCAGGAAAGACTGCACTTTTTAACCCACTCACTGGACATGCTACCATAAAGCACCTGGGGGACGAAAATGAACCAAACTATTATGATCCTGAGGAACTCTTCGACGATGAGGAATATAAAACAAGTACTTCTGCAGAGAGTAATAGTGGCAAAGTTTCGTCCAAAAAGGAAAAAAATCCCAGATCCTTGAAAATGCGCATTTGATTCAATGCGCAAAGAATTATCAAAGTGGACATATTCGCAAAAATGATCACAAAACCAAAGTGCAAACAGTTAATAAGAGAAACATGAACGAAATAAGGTAAATTCCCTTTCTGTTCAAAATAAAAATGAACATGAACTGGATGCTAAGGTATTTCTTAATAAGAATAAAGCAATGATGCATGAAATTCTTCACCAAAAAATAAGTAAACAACAGTCCATAAAATTCAACTTGAAACTTTTTGCGGAGTACGTAAAAATAAGTGGTGAGGAAATATTAATAGAACTAAAATCAATGGCTGCGGAAATCAAAGCAGTTTTCCTGGAAGAGGAAATAAATCACATTCTTGAGGAAATGTTCAAGATTATCCTAATCAAAATGGATCAATTTCAAGAAAGGGATAGTGGAAGGTATTTAGCAACATATATGCCCACGTAACAGGTGTTGAAATGGTTGGTAGTTTACTTGAGATAACAGTAACGTTTGCTAGAACAAAACAAAGAAAAAGAAAAAATGGAAACTGTGAACGATGACGAGTACCATAGAAGATTCCAGGGCATTGAGGAGCTATATTTGTACTGTCCAAATCCCAACCAGGAAAGAGTGGTTATTATACAATGTTGTGTCAGGCGTAGAAATACCATTGCGTACAAAATCGGAAACGGTTACCCGAACAGAATCTGAGAAGATTTCAATCTTAACTTTTGTCCTTTCTACGTTGCAAGACGCCGCCGTATTCAAAATAGTGCATGGTCGGTTTTGGAAGAATGGACAAGTCCTTTTCAAGTTAACACTAACATTATATTCCCACGGCGATTCAATCGCGAAAACAGAAGATTAATCTAGACATTTTCACAAAGGGTAAGTAATTTTTGTTATATGGCACAAGAACGAAATAATGGCCAGGAGCCGATGAATATTGCGGAGAGTGGGACGTCAAGGGGACCGAATGCAGGACTTCGAGATGGAGCCAGTGGTTCATCATCATCAGGGTCCGCATCGACCAGTGTACAAGGAAATTTAACCTTTATCCATCCGAGTAGACCATCTAAATGCACGCAGAAAAATAATTTTTAACCGAGTGCGATTTTACGTGGGTTAGCAAAAGGGTTAAAAATACAGTTTAATCGGTTAAAAATTACGTAGTTAACTCTGTTAAATTTACACGAGTTAACTTGGTTAAAAGAAATAGGTAAAAAATACCTATGAAATATATAAATTTTACCGAGAAACTTTGTTATGAGCGTTTACCCACTCGTACTCGGTAAAATTTACTGAATACAAACAATAAAGTTGTAGATAACTTGTTTAAAATCAACCAACTTACTTGGTTATGAGTACCAAGGTAATAATAACCAATTCGGTGTGTTAAAATTACACATCACTGGGTTAATTTTACGAACTAGAGAAGGCAAATTTTACCCATCGACTTATTTATTTTTACAGAATCATGTTTGCTAAAGTTACCCACTTAATTGGTTAAAATTAACCGAGCAAATGTGCTAAAATTACACATCACTCGGTTAATTTTACAAACTACCGAAGGTAATTTTTACCCATCGACTTATTTATTTTTACAGAATCATGTTTGCTAAAGTTAAACACTTAATTGGTTAAAATTAACCGAGCAAATGTGCTAAAATTACACATCACTCGGTTAATTTTACAAACTAGCGAAGGTAAATTTTACCCATCGACTTATTTATTTTTACAGAATCATTAACCGAGCAAATGTGCTAAAATTACACATCACTCGGTTAATTTTACAAACTAGCGAAGGTAAATTTTACCCATCGACTTATTTATTTTTACAGAATCATGTTTGCTAAAGTTACCCACTTAATTGGTTAAAATTAACCGAGCAAATGTGCTAAAATTACACATCACTCGGTTAATTTTACAAACTAGCGTAGGTAAATTTAACCCATCGACTTATTTATTTTTACAGAATCATTAACCGAGCAAATGTGCTAAAATTACACATCACTCGGTTAATTTTACAAACTAGCGAAGGTAAATTTTACCCATCGAGTTATTTATTTTTACGATTCTTTCTCATGCAATGTTTTTCTTCTCTTGTTTTGAATCATTATCAGAGTATGGGTAAAATGGACCGAGTAAATCTTCTATGTATGTATCTGAATTAACCGAGGCGTGGGTACATTTTACTCAGTGACCGTCTGTGTATTGGTAACGCTCAAATTCACTCAATACATGAATAAAATTTCACAATTTACAATCTTCTCATTCTCTGTTCAAGTCTGGTCGAGTGCAGTTCATTGTTCGTAGTGATTAGTGAATAGTGGTAGTGATTTTCTTTTTCATATTATAAAAATAAAAAACATTTAAAAAACAATTTAAAACATTTACAAAAGTGAAAAATTATTAAGTGTCAAAATTATGGACGAAAATGTCGAGTGCCTCCTGAGGGAGTGGGGGTTGGAGGCCTATATTCCAACATTTAAAGGTGAGTTAAAATATTTATTTTTTTTTTAACTATTAATATTTTTAAATTGCATTTATTCAATGCATAATTTTGTAAAAAGTTGTTACAAAATTATGCATTGAATAAAAATAATAGTGTTAGTGAATTGTGTTCAATTTAAGTTTGTAGAAAGTACCTATTTGCAACAGTTTGAGTTTGCTGTGTTGTGTTGTTTAACCGAGTAGATGTGTAAAAAATACACATTTGCAATTGAGTAAGTGAGTGGCGCATTTTTTTTAACCGAATATAAATGTGTAAAAACTACCCATTTGCAACAGTTTGAGTTTGCTGTGTTGTGTTGTTTAACCATTCACATGAAAGCGACCAACGAATAAACAATGAAAAGTGATTTTACGCACATTATAGACATTTATTGCTTATAATTTTTAAACTAAATGATAGAAACATAGTTAATGATGAATTTCAAAAGCATACATTTGCTTTTTGGTTGCTTAAAGTTAAGAAAATAAATTATTCGTCGCAACTTAAATCTATTCGTGGACGAATGATTTATTTTCTTAAATTTATGAAATTTAAGCAACCAAAAAGCAAATGTATGCTTCTGAAATTCATCATTAACTATGTTAGTATTTTTTTTTCTTAAAAACTATTGGGTTAATTTATGTATTGAACAAATTTTATAAACAATTTTCAGCTTTTTGGTACACAATTATCAGACATAACGATAGATTCAGCTACAACAATTCAAGAGTATCCTTTTAATGAGCTTATTTCCTATATCGATGCAAGCGGAGCTAAAAAACAAACTGATGACACAACAAATAATGAGACACTTGTACGGTTTTTTTCTTTTTTACATTTTGTAAATTAGTTTGTTATAAAGTTTGTTGTGAAAATTCTATTCCAAAATTTCATTACTTTGCAAAAGTAGATCAATTTCAATATAACAGTGAAAATAAGTCCACTTTTCAACTGTTTTAACAAAGGGGCTGTTTTTTAAAGCTAACATTTCTATTGCATGTGCAAATTTAAAATGTTTGTATCATTCATTCGTAAATATATAAACTACGAGTATCAAAAAATACAATTCAAAATAATTTGTTTTCATTTCGATTAACTTTTCAAGTAGAAAATTATAATACAAAATTATAATATATTATTATAATAATTAACTGATCCTTTATATTACTGTTGTGAAAATTCTATTCCAAAGTTGATCGTAAATTTGCATTCATCTCTTTTTAACTCTCTAACGCATTGAAAATCGTGTAAGGAATTTTGATTTAAATGTTTGAATCAAATTCCATTATTTTGCAAAAGTAGTTCAATATCAATATAGTTAACAGTGAAAATAAGTCCACTTTTCAACTGTTTTAACAAAGGGGCTGTTTTTTAAAGCTTACATTTCTATTGCATGTGCAAATTTAAAATGCATCAACAAATACAATTCAAAATACTTTAGTTTCAATTCGATTAACTTTTCAAGTAGTAAATTATAATAAAAAAATGAAAAATTAAAATGTATGATTTCAGACCTTAACGAAATTGCTTGAAAGTAGTTTGGAGGGAAAAGCTTTGCTCAATATTCCAAAAACCAGTCCACTTGAAAACTTGTCACGAATGCGTCTTGTACGTATAATAGGAAAACACATCCTAAAAACTCATCCCGAAAGGAACATCACTGCGGCTATTTATAGTTATTGGGCGAATCAGATTATTGAGCTGTTCAAAAAAGAGCAAAGGGCAGTGTATTTACATACAAAGTTGGTTGAGTCCACTCGCGGTATCACCAACAGGTTGGTGGGAAAACTCCCAGACCAGATACATAACCTAAAAAGAAAATACAGGGAGTCGGGAATAATAACAAAACGACCAAAACTGGACCCACCAACAACGCCCACTTCATCTCGTTGCTCATCACCATCATCGCCATCATCGCCAGCATCACCATCATCGCCATTAAGCCGTTTCGAGGATATTGATTCTGAGGCTGAAAAAGAATGCAGCGGAAGCCTTGAGTGGCTTAAGAATTCAAGCCATCCCTGGGAATCTGTTGAGCAAAAATGGGAGGAAACATCAAGCGTTCGGTTAAGCCACCTCAAAAACCAGAGTATTGATGAGTACTTCAAAGAGTATCCAGCTCTGCAGAAACCAACAGGCTACATTTTGGTAAGTTAAATCATTTTTTATTAAAAAGCATTTGATGAATTTAAGTCTTGCATTATTTCCCTTTTAATATGTATGCATATTTATTTATTTTTTTCCAGCTTTTACAAGATTTCAAAACATGCTGTCCAGCAAATTTTAACGGGCTTTTTGAAAATTTTCCTTCCTACAAAAAGGAAATTTTTAAAGTTGCTTCAAACCGGCCGAATAAAGATAAATTTATTAAAATCTTACTTTCACTCGAAAATGGTTAGTATACGAAATATATCTCGACTGAAAAGGTAAAATATCTTAAGTCAACTTAAGATGATTTGCTTTTTATTAATGGATCCTAATTCTTTTTTAAAGGAGTATAGATCTGTCCAATCCGTATTCTTTTATCTCACTCCTTTCGCTTTGTATGAAGAAAAAAATTTCATCTTATGTATTAAAAAGATATTGCTACAAAACGTAAAACATCTTAAGTCAATATAAGTTGTTGTCTTCAATCAAATTAATAAATTTTAAACAGACTTAAGATTATTTCATCTTGATCATTTGTTATAATTGTTAAAATGTAAAACATATTAGGTTGACTTAAGATACTTTACTACGTGCAAAACAAAAAAAAAACTCGCCCTTAAGTTGACTTAAGATACATTTCATTAAAAAATTTCTTGAAAGTGAAAAAAAGCAAATCATCTTATCTTCATATAAGATTTTATCGTGAAATTCAATTTTTTTTTCTGGAACCTAAGTAGACACAGGATATTTTACCGTTTGCAATATAAAAAAAAATACACGCAACTACGATGACATAAGATGGATTCAATGGCAGTTTAGTTCAGTATTTTGCTCAGAGCATATGTTCCTTAGATTAAAGTGCAATTATTGTGTTTGAAAGATCCTATGAAATACAACGATAACTTCTAGCTAAACTTAAATAAAGAGACAAACAAACTAAAATTTAATTCAGAGGTAAACACCTTTTACTTTTTTGTTAGGTTTTTAAATGTGCAGCCTTTTAAATAGATAAGTAATTCTAGCTTATTTCTCATTTAAAATCATTTTTAGACAATCATAATGTATAGCAATTCCCGTGCAGCAGCCATTTTGCGTATGGTTAATTCAAAAAAGAAAACTGGAACTCAACTTTGCACGAAAGAGGAACATGAAAAGAACATTGTTCAAAATGAACTTCAATTTTTGAATGATGAAGTTTTCGATGATGACATAACCGACCCAAACTATTATCCTTTTTCTGAGGACGAAAGCATTGTTTCAGATAAGAATGATAATGTTGGCATTGAAGACACAAACTGTTCTTCTGAAGAAAGCATGGTCTCAGAAAGAAACGAAAATGTGGATCCTATCATTCAACAAATGGGAGAAGAAGTTGAAAGGCAGCTATACAGCTCCTAGTTTATCTTGGGATGCTATGTTAAAAGTGACAAAAGTGGAACTGGAACTCTTGACTGACATTGAAATGTAGAATTTCTTTCAAAAAGGGATAAGAGGTGGTCTTCCCAATGCAGTCATAGAAATTCCAGAGCCAATAATAAATTTATTGAGTCCTATGACTCTGAAAAACCATCATACTTGGTTTATTTAGATGCCAATAATTTAAATGGATGGCCAATGTCTCAGAAACCCACAAGATTTTTCTCTGAAATTCAAGGTGTCTCAAAAGTAAGTTCACATTTGCTTATCTTATTACGCGAAAGCAACTATTCTGAGGGGCGCGGGGGGTATTCAGTCGGTAGTCTGGCTCTTGGGAATTTAGTCGCTATGGAGCGTTTCTCTGGTGCGGACCGTGCGTTGTGCGTACGTGAGTTTTACAAAAACGGTAATTCGGCGACTGTAGCACGTAGAAAATTCTGCAGTATTCGACATATTCGTCACTTAAATGATGCGCCTAGCACTCGACTCATTGCAAAATGGGTTGAGAAGTTTGAAGAGACTGGGTCAACTCTGGAGAAACCAAAATCTGGGCGGCCAAGAACATCAAGAACAGCCGAAAACGTGGACAGTGTTACTCAGTCTATTCGAGATGACCCAAATCTCTCGATTCGGAAGCGTGCTGTTGCTTTAAATGTGCACAGATCTTCATTATGCCGCATTTTACACAAAGATTTAAAGCTGCACCCGTACAAAATTCAGTTAGTGCAAGAACTGAAGCCTCAAGATGCTGGTCAGAGGCTTGCCTTTGTAAATCAGATGATTGAGCGCTTTCCAACGTTCACCAACATCTTGTTTTCCGATGAATCCCATTTTCACCTGAATGGGCATGTAAACAAGCAAAATTGTCGTAACTGGAGTGCAACCAACCCAAAACAAAAACATCAGAAACCGCTACATTCACCCAAAGTCACCGTATAGGCAGCGATGTCGGCGCGGGAATTGTCGGCCCTTACTTTTTTGAAGATGGAAGGGGACGCACACTCACAGTGAATTCAGAGCGTTATGTGGAAATGTTAGACGAGTTTTTCGTACCCCGACTGCAAAACTTTCCTGGTTACAACCAAAGAACATGGTTCCAGCAGGATGGAGCAACTTCACACACGTCCAACAGATCTCTGCCTCGAGTTCGAGAAATTTTTCCGAACAAATTAATCTCCAGGCGAGGTGACATAAATTGGCCTCCACGGAGTCCCGATTTAACGCCTATGGATTTTTTCCTGTGGGGTTATGTCAAATAAAAAGTTTACGCTAATAAACCGACTTCCCTGGCACAATTAAAAGAAAATATCCGTCATGAAATGGCAGCCATCACGGAGACTACCTGCCGAGCTGTCATAGGCAATTTTAGTGCCCGACTAAATGAATGCCGAGAGCGCAACGGTTTACATTTGGACGATGTTATTTTTAAAAAATAAATTCCCAAACAGTGTACTTCAATGTAAAATAAACATTTTTTCAATAAAGCTAAGACTTTTCTTTTAAAAAAAGATTTAAATGTGAACTTTCTTTTGAGACACCTTGTATTTAATATTCAAAATTATTTTAGCAGGGAACCTATGAGGACACGCTATCTATTAACTCAAAAATAACATTTTGGCAAAACCTGAATGAGTCTGGGGTGGACGCTCCCGCTTCCAGCCCAATAACGATGTATTTCCTAAAGAAAAAAGTGGTAATGGGTGCTTTGGACAGGAGAATTCACTTTTATAAAAAAAAACGCCTGCAGTGCAATAAACATTTTGGTAGCTAGAAAGAACAAAAAATAAATCCAAATAAAATTTTTAAGAAAAAAATTTATAAATTTATAAGAAAAGTCTGGGTTAAGGTAAGTACAATGTACAACAACCCAGTCTGTATTTATTTGTATTGTATTTATTATATTTCCAATTTCACAGGTACGTTCATCGTTCAAGTACTTTTAGGGAAGAGGATGTTATTGAGAACTTCGATGAATTCTTTAAAGAAAATTTCCATATGTACCGACAGAATTTTGAAGATCTTTGTTCTCATATTCAACATTTAAAAAAAAAAAAAAAAGACGCCAATTATAGGAAGTCCATACCTCTTGAGAAGAGGATTGCAATAGCTTTATATGCACTTGGATCCTCTGCAGAGCACAGAAGTGTTGGACACCTCTTTGGTGTTGGAAAATGCACGGTTGGTAAAATTTTAAAAGAATTTTGCAAAGCCGTGTGGAACGTGATCTCACCTTTAGCGATGCAGAGGAATTCGCATACATAAAAACGTACTTGAAACATGTCCGTTTCAGGCTGGGAAAAATTTAAGTTCATTTTTCCTTTATTTCTTTTTATATAAGCTGTACGATCGACATAGAGGACAGCGCAGGTCGCTCAAGAAGCTCTACAACAGTCCCACAACATCAAAGAAGGCAAAAGTCGTAGAAGTGGAAGATCATTCCAATGAAGATCATTATGTGGAACCACTAAATTCTAACGAGATGCAAAAAATTTGCGATGAGCTGAAACAAAACCGCGACTGGGACACCGTTATTAAGCAATGGAAGCAAACTATGTCAATGAGGAGGGATATGATAAGCCAGAGTAATGACAACGACATTCAGACAGTCCTCCAGGAATGGCCGCTTTACAAATTTTCACGAGCGCCAGAACTGGTAACGATATTTGTTTTTTTTTTTTAACTTATTTCTTCACCTTTCTTAAACAAATAATAAATTAAATGTTAACATAACATTCAATGTGTTTTCTTCTTTTTATAAACAGATTGCCATGGATTTCGATTTCTTAAGGCCAAACAACGGGTTTGACTTTTCGAAGTGGGAGCAATTTTCAAAAATTGCCATCAAATTCTTCAGTGAGAGGGTGAAGTGTAGCTAGCGGGCTTAAATCATACCTCAATGAGGTCAAAGAAAATATTGCTGAACTTGACATAGGTAAAATGACTCTATTTTAACACTTTGTTTAATTAAATACTTTTCTTTCAATTGTGTTTTAAATACTATGTTTATTCTATTTTTCTTATGAGGCTTTAATTTATTTTCAGATAATGTTAACATTGCTTATGCAACCTTGTTACATGGATTGCTGCCGCCATCATCGCAGCAGTTCAAAGGCAAGTTCAAGAAATTTACAATCGAGGACTCCAGGCAATCATTCACTACTGAAGTTGAAAATGCAAGCCACATTGAACAGGTCCTTAAACAAAAACAAGAAGAATGTGCAAAATCCGGCACGAAACTTCAACCCGTTATATTTGTTATTAGTGAGAAATTTAAATACAAAAATTTTGTCGTTTCCTCGGACAACATTAAATTTAAATTGGATACGTACTTGCATTGTATTATTTTTTATTTAAAGCTTGCATACGTTTTAAATATTGAATACCGTACTCAATGTTTTTCAGTATGGGATTTTATTGAATCTTTTTTTTTTAATATTCACGATGGCAAAAAAATTCCTTCTGTTTCAGCATTGATTAACGATATAAATTCATTACTTTCTTAATGGCAAAAAAATTCTTTCTGTTTCAACATTGATTAACGATATCAATTCATTACTTTCTTAATGGCAAAAAAAATTCCTTCTGTTTCAAGAATGATTAACGATATCAATACTCATATGTATATTTATGTATAAATATTTAAAAATAAATAAATATAATTTACTATTATAAAATTAAATACAAATTTTATTTTTATTTAAAAATAACTTTTTTTTCAGCTGACCTAGAAAATAGGTAAAATTTACCTTAGGAAATAGGTAAAATTTACCTTGGGAAATAGGTAAAATTTACCTTAGAAAATAGGTAAAATTTACCTTAGGAAATAGGTAAAATTTGCCTTAGGAAATAGGTATTAGGAAATAGGTAAAATTTGCCTTAGGAATAAGGTAATTTGCCTTAGCAAATAGGTAAAATTTGCCCAAGGAATAAAGTGAGTCATGTTAGGAAATAGGTAAAATCTACCTATTTGCTGCATAAGTAAAACTTCGGAGGGCAAATTTTTAAATCACCTTAGGGAATAGGTAAAATAGGTAAGGTTTATGTTAGGGATAAGGTAAATCTGAAGATTTTCAAATCACCTTAGGAAAATAGGCTATCGTAGCCTATTCCTAAGCTAGCTCAAAACGGCCTTAGGCCTAACGTGAAATCAGCCCCCGAAATAGGCTAATTTTACACCGACTTTTCTCTGGGTGTATACATATGTAGTTTTATTTCTATTATATTTATGTAGCAATAATAAACTAAAAAAAATAATTTAGATTATTATTTTTATTTTTTTCAGCGAATTTAACCGATTAATTTTTTTTTAATCTTAAGTTATATAAATATATACATAGTATATATTTAAGTATGCTTTAGTTTTAAGATCCTAAAGCAAATATTTTTCGTCTGATAGACAAGAATATACTTTGTTTTATTTCAAAAATTATAAAGTGAGTTAACTGTGAAGTGAAACAAACAAGAAATAAAAATGAAGCGGTCAAGAATACAGAAGGTATTCGATAAATTTCTTTCGCTTTCCTGATGTGTGCAATGGCACTTTCTTATTTCGTGAAACAAGAAACCGTGTTTTCAGCCTTTAAACTGATTGTATGTACCTACACAAGGACTGATTTGTGTTGTTTTTACTTCTTAATAGGTTTTGTTGTTGCCACACTAAACGAGTTAAATATATGTCGGTTGAACTTTATTCCTTTGGGAAAACTCCAACCAATGCAATGAAAAATGCGATGGATATGGTTGTAAATGGAGAAATATCTATACGAGAAGCAGCTAAAAAAAAAACAGGTGGAGCATTCCAAACACTTTCGCGTTATATAAAAATGTTCAAAGTATCTCCTTCTGCAAGGATGTACCCGAACTACGCAGTGAATTTCTTGTTCACTAAGAAAGAAGAACTATTTCTTCTCTTACGACCTATATAAAAAAGTGATCCACTATGTTCTATGGATTTTTTTTACAAGATGTAGCAAGGTTGGCTTATGAGACCGCAGTTACTAATTCCAAAAAACTACCAGAATATTCGATACAACACAAAATAGCGAGCACCGACTGGCTAAAACGCTTCCGGAAAAGGAACCTTTTCACTTTCGCTTCGCTACTGGTTAACATTATAAGGAGGACAAAGAAATATTTCTTAAATTTCGTCTGGCTGAGTCTTACAATGAATAGAAATTTCAGAGTAGATTATTGTAATATTCGTTGGCTATTGCTGTTCAAGCATAAAAGAAGAACTAACAAAACAGTAAGTGAGTAAAAAATTATTTTATCATTACATCAACATCATTACTCTCCAACTTTATAGTGATTATAGACTTAGGCAACAAAGAAGGTGGTTGTCAAGTTCACAGTTTCAAGTTCACAGTAGTCATTCTTATGAAGAAGAGATTTGGGTTTGATAAAAACATTTTATAGATTTCTTTAATACGGTGCAGAATTTATAAATAGTTATCTTGATAGAATCAGACATCTAAACAAGAGTAAAAAACGCTGGTTTAAAAGATAAAGCTATTGTTTATGTGAAAATAGCTGAAGGACGCGATATAAACATCGCAAAATCACAACTTAAATTTTAGCAACAAAGAACAGTGTTGTCAAATTCATAGTTTCAAGTTCACAGTAGTCATTCTTAACCGAGGGTATACGAAGGTTTATTAACCGTGTTATTATAACGCTATCTTCATATTTAAATGTTTGGTTGTTTAGGATCGTGTTATCTGTATTCAGAAAAAGTGCCTAATTACCTACCACTTTGCGTGAAATAATAGGTATTTATTGAACAATTAACAATCTACTGCGGTTGAAACAGATATTTAAAACTACATCAAATAGTTAGTTAACGTAAAGATCCGCATAGCTTGTGGTTTCACGGCATGCGTAGATCGACAACACTGTTGAACCTATTACTGATAATGTTATCTCACAAAACATTTATCAGGAATGGTCATTGGTCTTGATTGATCATTAAAATAACAAAAACAAAGACGAATATCATCTGTATACAAGTGTTCTGTATCATCTTCTCATTTAGTATACAAGTAGAAAGGTTGTTTAATTGTTTTGAAGTCTAATTTTGGTTCACCCAAAACAACCGGCTTTCATCTCCAAATTGTGTTTTGAGTAAAAATTTACCTAATTTAAAAAAATCTCTTTCTTTATTTTCATGAAGATAACAGTGAAAAATGAGTAATAAATAATGTTGAAAAAAGGTTGAAAGAAGCGGTTTGAGAATCTCAAAATCGCAACAAATAAAGAATTATTGTCAAATTCATAGTTTCAAGTTGATTTCACAGCAGTCATTTCTATTTGTGATAGACTGCAAAAAAAGATCTTGAGGATAAACAAAAGACGAATTTAGTTACCAAAGACTTTGAAAAAAAAAAATAAAAAACACATTACTATGCACGTTAAAAAAACAATGGAAAAAGCAATTCCAAAATCTCAAAATCACAACAAAAAAATTAGATAACAAAGACTTAAAAATAAAATTATCTTAACATATGTAAAAAAGACTGCAAATTGCAAAACGTAAAATATTATCGAAAGTTTATCAATAAATATTTCTTGGAATCAAAAAGATCTAAGTATTTCATTATGATCATTCGATATCATTTCATATATAAATGATCATTCGAAAAACTTATCATAATGTGCAGTTTCAAGAATTAATAAATATCTCCCCATAGTAATTCCAAAGCTAGTTTTGTGTACGGCTTTAACTTGATTGTAGTTCTTAAAGCATGAAATATAAAGTTTTACTATGAAATTATTTATTTATCATTTTTGTGTGTTTATTTACCTATAGATTAAAATTTTTTTTTAAGCTTTAATAAAACAAAAATCGAATGAAACCAACAAAATTATTCATTTGTTGAATAGAACAACGATAAATCTATTACTTTAAACAGAAGCAAACTAATTATCAAATTTTCCAAAATATTTCTTATCAAGTTGATTGAAAGAAATCCTGCCTTGTACTCACAAGCAATATTTTGGATGCGCAAACTATTTACCCGCATCGGTTGGTCATATGTTGTTACACCCTATATACCAAATTTTTTTCACTCACAAGCTAGACACAAACAAACAAAAATCATGCTTCACACAATCTTTTATTTTTTATAAAAGATACGACAGAGAAGAATTGAAATAAATTAAAATCCCTGGATGCAAAATTTAGTTTAAACAAATAATTTCAATCACTTTTTATATATGGCTCTTTTTTATAATATTGTGGAACCAAATTTATTTGCGAATATATCGACTTGTGTACTTCAATAATTATCAATTTTTCGAAACCACAATCATGATAAAAGTAGTATGTAGGTACGAGTATACTTACCTGACCTTTTTTGAGACCATTGAGTTCACTTAAATGTTTTGTTAAAAGTATTTATTTAAATAAATTTATTCAGTCCGGTGTGTATATTATACAATTATTTGCATTTAATGCCATCACTTTGTTTCGCACTGACCATAATTCATGAAGATATGTCTTCCACGTTCCACGCCACATTTAATTAAACTGAAAGTGAAACTGAAATAAAAATATGTTCATCGAAGTTTGTTCTCGTTTGAGCATGATCAAAATTTTCAACATTGGAATATTGAGACAACATGGCATTCACATACGTTAGATAAAAAGAGAAGGGTATATATACTGCTGCGAATTTACTTGTATACACACAACACAATGTTAATGTCAATGTAGTATACAGTCTGTACAATATATACATGAATTTTGTATTCGCTGTTGTTTGTATTTGTAGCCGGTGTACACCGCCACAAAGTACACAATGAAAGAAATGGAAATTGTTTTTTCAAATACTTGGCCATCTGCAGGGAAAGGGAACATAATTTTTAAACTCAAAATTATAGCGTATCATGGTTCTCGCTTAGGTATTTTATTTCAATCAAATATTTTGTTTATATTATCATAGTGTTTTCTAAAATTATAAGTATTTCCTTGTGAATTTGGTGGCAAGTTATGATTTTATTGAAATATACCGACTTCAAAAACTTTCAAAATCATTTTCTATAAAAATTTCGCTTACAAATCTACACTTCAAGTATTTTTCACATATTGAAATAACTTTTCAAAAGAGAAAAATTCTCTGAATATATGTACATATACAATTTCTGTTTTAAATTTCCTTAAATTTTACTTGAAATATGTAATTTGTTTTAAACAATATAAACCCCTTATACATACATATGCAAACATCAAAGTATTAAATTGAATATAAAAGATGGCAATCATTGTAGAGACGCGTTTTCGTTTTGTGAACACAATGGTCATTATCATACAGAATTGCCACTTTTTTGCAATTACAGTGCATACAGAATGAATATGTTGTTTATGGATTTAATTTGTTTTTCAATTTAAAAGATGAGTCTTCTCAGAAATTCATAAATTTAGAAGAAGATAATGTGAATATTAATTCAAATGAATTATGATTTTTACTACCATAAAACTTCGAGTATTTAAAAATGAAAACAAATAATCAGAAAGTGGTTTATTTAAAAAAAAGAAAAAAGAAATCCACCAAGATAATTCTACTAAGTATATTTATTTCTTTTTATTTTTGTTCGAAATTATTTATCGACAGAGGCAACCATGTTACAGTATGATAAAATTAACGAGCTTGGAAGTATTGGTGTAGTTCAAAAAAGACCCCATGACCGGTATCGGTATGTCTCTTTCTCGTGAAATAGGGAAATCTATTTTGGCAGATGGCAGACAGCAAAAAGAAACAAAATTAAATGAAAAATTTAAATGTGGGCTGAGATGCAAACAGGTATAAGGCGCCCAATACACGATACAATTATTGTACCGATTATCGTACAAAAGTTGAATCGTATGCAATGATTGTATCGTGTGTGTAAAACAAAGTATCCGCTGTACTGAAATCGCATGGTCGAATGCTATCGAGCGAAAACGAGAGGTTGCATACGGCTGCTTCGATGTGAATCGTTTTGACAGTTGATGAAATCGTGAGCTAGTCGTATGGTGTGTGTGCTCACTTTCGATATCGCTACCGATATCGGTACAACTCAAGTCGGTACGATGGATTGTATCGTGTATTGGGCGCTTAAGGGATTTACTTGATACCCATATCCTTCCTACCTGCATAGGTGCAACAGCAACTAAAATCATTATTTTAAAGTGTTTTTAATTTTACATTAAACGCAACAAAAATCAAGACGATAGACAAAATTTTAAGAAAGTACCTACCTATTTGAAAAATAACACGTGTTTAGAAATATGAAATTGTCAAGAAATATGAAACATATCGCACCCTTAGTGCAAGAGAGTGTTAAGTTGAAAAATGACATTAATATAATAATAAAACTTCATTTTTCTTTCAAATACAAATTTCGTTTAATTCAATCTTTTTCTATAATTTCGCTTAAGCTAAGTGTACACGATTGCCAGATCTGCAAATATTGCCAGATCTGTCACTGAAAAATTTGTCTCGAATGGCTGGCAATCGTGTACACACCAAATTAATTTGCAGACAAATGGTTTGGCTTCTAATTTGCAGACAAATATCTGCCAATTAATTTGTAGATATCTGGCAATCGTGTACACGCAAGCTGACAACCGTCTACACACCAAATTGATTTGCAGAAAAATTTGTTTATCAATCATTTTGAAGACAAATTAATTTGCAGATATGGCAATCGTGTGTACACAAAATTCATTGGGAGATCACCAAATTTCTTTCATTTTCTGACGTTTCTGCAAACGTCTGACAATGAATAAATTTGCAGATGCCGTTTGAGGAACATTTGCAAATTTATTCATTGGCAGACAAATTTTCTCACTGATGCGATGTGTGACAATGAGCTGAAAATAAATTTGCAGATCCAAAATTTGATTTGGTGTGACACGGTTGGCAGAAAATCTACAGATGTTTGCAAATCTATTGCTAGCTATTTGGCCAAATTAGTTTGTCAACATTGTCAGACAAATATTTGGCAACAGATTTGCAGATGTTTGTAGATATCTGCAAACCGTGTACACACAAATTAAATGTTCAGCTCATTGTCAGCTCATTTTCACACATTGTCAGACGTTTGCAGATCTGACAATGATTGTCAGACCTGGCAATCGTGTACACTAAGCTTTATACTTATTTTGAGTTGCAGCTGTATTGCACTTGAAGATGCTTTAAATTCAATAAGAGTTATTTTGGTTAAGATATCTTTTGTACTAAAATTTTGAATAGCTTTTATGAACTATCTCAAAAACTTGATCAAAAATATATCTACCTAACAAACATATTTAAAAAATACAGCATATATTTATTTTTTATTGTAATGGAATTTTAACATTATGGAAAATGATGTCGATTGATAAGTTATTAGCAAAAGTTTAGAGTCAGTATTTTGCAGTTGCGTTCTCTTGAAATTACGTTTTTGAAATAATGATCTTTTGCACTGAAGGTGGGATACAGAAATACAATAGTATCTAAAAATAAATATAATACAGATTTAACATTCTCTGCGAAAGTATCTTAAAATATGATACAAAAACAAGAATAGTGAAGTAAATTTATGAAAAACTTAAAGATAAAAAGCTTAAGTAAAGTCAAAGATTTAAGGTATAGTAGAAGACCAGTAACAAGAAACCGATGCTGAATTTTAGTTTGAGGGCTTAGTTTGCGTAGGAATTAGCTAAAGAAGAGAGCATATGTAAATTTCTCCACTCAATTTGAAGATTAATGTTCAATATTTAAGATAACTAAAAATTAAATTGCGATTAGGAATTAGCTAAAGAAGAGAGCATATGTAAATTTCTCCACTCAATTTGAATATTAATGTTCAATATTTAAGATAACTAAAAATTAAATTGCGATTAAAAGATATAGTTGGGTTTATGTGAAACAGATCTACTAATATCATTTAACAACAAATTATTTTAATAAAGAAGAAGCACATCAATCCACCGAGTTTTAAATGCACTTTTAAAGAGGAGAAAATTCTTGATATTGTGCAAGGTATAAGATATGGTAGACACTACGCATTTGCGTGTGCCTAAGTGAACCGAAGTATTAAGTCACTGGGAAATATTAACCCGTTCGCCGCTTGTGTAAGCCCATGAGATGTCAACAGATCGAGCCTCGAGAGTATCGAACTGGATGACGTCTGTGATTTTTAAAAAGGAAAAAAAAATGTTTTGTTAGAGGAAACGGACGACTGGTGATAAAATGAAAATCGAAAACTTTTGTTGCGAATGTCATTGCCTAAAGCGAATACCGATTCGATTAATAAGTTTAGAATTATACGGTTAAATATAGGTTTTTTAAGGAATTATGAAACAAATTTAAGTTTTCTATTTCTTAAGCATAGTAAATACGCAATCTTGTAGGTACAAATTACAATATAAATTTATTTTATTTTTAAAATCCATTTATGTCCATATGAAGTTGTTAACATAATTCAGGTTAATTTAGAATTAAATTCAGGTGAAGATTTAAATTACATTTAATAAAACTATTTGTTCACTTAAAAAAATTGGCAATTCCTTTAATTTTAAGTGTGAAAAATATTTTATGTAATATAAAACATTTTTGAATAATCTGAATTTCCTTGAAAAGGGTTTTAAATTTCATACGTTAAAATTTAAAATGTACCTACTGTGGTTCACGGAAACATTAAAATACAATTTTAGTTGACGTAAATGCATACTCGTATACCTATTCGTTGGTACGCATTTATAAGGTGAAATGAAAAACAAATCTTAAATTACTAATAAATGTTTTTATTATTATTCACATTCAAAAGTGGCAGCCCTGTCCTATTTCTTTCGAATGCAAATTGTAGCGTTCTTTCTTTATACATATTTAAAATTGATTTGTTTCCTGGAATCAATTCAAATTCAAAACTTTTAAAATTTCAACATTGGCGGTTGTGCGGTTTTGTGTGGTGATTACAAAATAATAATAAAATCGGTCAAATTTGTGAAATGTGTTTAGACTAGTTTTTTTTTTTCAAAACTAGTAGCATATATTTAATTTAAATTAATATAAATAAAGTCTGTCGGCAGAAATATAAAAACTGTAGCAAGCTTTTTTAAAGATAATTTTAGCTAGTACCTAGTTTAAGTTCATTTTTCAAACTTTGATTGAAAGTACGGGTTTTTCAGTGTTGTTTCTAATTTGTTTTTTTATTTAGATTTTAATAGAAAGTGCGGGTTATTGTTTTGACTTAGTAGGATTCAAAAATTGCTGCATAGCATTTTAATTTATTTTAAAGACAGGGTGTTTCAGGTAATTTTCTCTGTATTAGAATTGTATTCCCTTTTTCTGGGTACACATTTTTAAAATACAAATAATTTGTAGTAGTGATATTAGATTTAATACAGCTTGGCTTATTTTGATAGGAAAAAAGTTGGTAATTCTATATTATCATCTTATTTATAAATTATTTATTTATTTTTATTAGTTATTGTTCTTTTTTACTAAATAAAATTTATAACTTTTATTAAATGTATTGCTTTTTCTTTGATATTAAATTCATTTTATTTATTGTTTTTTTTTGTATTTAAATATTTATTTATATATATATATATATACATAAATATATTTTGTTTTTTTAATTACACTTTTTGCAATAAAATATATTTTATTTATTTTCTTTTGTGCTTAATAATTTTTATTTATTCTTTTTAAATACATTTTATTTATTACTTTTAATTTAATTATATTTATTGCTTTTTAATATTAATTAATATTAATATTTATTACTTCAATATACTTTTTATCTATCGCTTTTTATATTTTATATTTACTGCTTTTGTTTTGTATGAAATTGTATGTATTGCTTTTTAAAATTATATTTACTGCTTTGTTTATAAACAGTATTGCTTTCTAATAAACTTGATGTATAGCTTTAGGTAAATAATATTTACTAATTTTTAATAAATGTAAATTTAAAAATAAATTATATTAATTTTCTTATAATATATGTATTTATATATAAATTTATAAATTAAAAATGGTTATGTGCTGCTATTTCAACTGCTATGAACAGAAAAGGTCGGCTGGCTACGTTTCTTTTTTTTCAATTGCCGTCTGACCAACGAAGACCGATTTGGATAAAGCATGGAAATGTTTTGCACATTAAGAAAGTTGCAAAATCTTCCTTCATGTGCGAAAACCATTTCTATGCTAAGGACATTAAAGTACGAGCTACATATAAAAGTCTGTCCAAATCGGAACTTCCCATTCGTTTTTCATCCTCCACTTGCTATTGCTCCGAGAATTCCCACGACAGATCGTGCGTTCGCATAATGGAAGCGTACAAAACCCGAGATCAGCCAACCTCCACGATTAACTCTGCGATTCAGGATTCTGGATCCAATGAATCAACTTCCAGCCCCACTTACACCGGTTCCTTCTCGTCCAGCCGTATCAATCGTTAATACGGCTGCGACTGGTTCTGCGAATTATGTACGCAGATTTTCCCTACCACTAGCCGATTTCAGTTTGAAAATCATGCCGGAGCACTTGCCATCCCCAGTTTAGGAAACTATAAATTTGTCCCGCGCGTGAAATCACCGGAAACGTCACAACCTTTGTGCAAGTGTTACATGGACACACCCAAAAAACAGCAGTGAGAACAGAAGACTTTTCGGAAGAACTCAGGACTTTCATCATCTCCCAGCTCTTTCACAAGGCGAATGCACCCTGGGCACCAAAAGAGAAAGATTTGTTTACAAATTTTTCTTTAAGTCCCCAGCATGCTACGATTTTATGTTGAGTGCAGGATTCAAGCTGCCATCGGTAAGCACGATTTACCAGTGGCATTCAGCAATTCGTCTGCCCACAGAATTGAGCCAAAGGATGAAGGAGCTGCTCACTGACAAAGCTAAGGACATGACATCGATGGACAAAAAGTACGTGT
This sequence comes from Eupeodes latifasciatus, assembly GCA_920104205.1. NCBI lineage: Eukaryota > Metazoa > Arthropoda > Insecta > Diptera > Syrphidae > Eupeodes > Eupeodes latifasciatus. The sequence goes on along the minus strand of OV049924.1, from coordinate 357,979,628 downwards.
TACTATTCGACGAGATGTTAATTAAAAAGGAGTTGGAATATAACGTCAAGGATGACTTTATATGGATAAACCGACTTTGGAGAATTGGGAAGGAATAACCATGTGGCCTATAAGGTAATGGTTTTTACACTTTCAGGTTTAAACAAAAATTGGAAGCAGACTATTGTCTTCTATGTTGGGTCACCTGATACATACATGCTATTCAAGATTTTAGTAACAATTATTACGGGAGTAATAAATTGTGGACTGGCCATTGTCGCAACATGCTGCTACCAAGGCCCAATTAATGTTGCAGCTTATAGCAGAATAGCACCCTTTAACAAGGAACTTGAACCATATGTGGATATCGAGGGCCATAGAGTTTTTTTTACTTTATGACTATCCACATATGTATGTTCAAAAGTGTAAGAAATATATTGCTCAAACACACTATCTCAATTGGAGATGAAGTTGTTGATTGGCGCATTTAAGAAAAGATCTTTGAAGACGACTCGGAAGGGATATTTCACTTTCAAAAGCGCAAATCAAACCCAATTTTTATGGGAAAATGTCCGTGAAAGTGGCAACGCAAGTTTTTAGCGCTAGTGTGTACTCCGGGATAATGTACGCACTTAACATAAACTTTTTAAGACGAAGCAGGAGAAAAAAGTTGCGGAGTCAACGGCGAAGTTCATCAAAAGGATGAACGATTTATTCGATACCCTAAATACAGGACAGTTGTACTCAAGGAACCCTAACAAGCAGGTTCTATCGGACTCCACTGAGACCCTGGATGCACTTAAAAGTACAAGGGAGTGGGTATCGACTTGGAAATTCAGCAGCAGAATACCAATTCCACCTTGCTTTAAGGAATTAAAGCAAACTCTCTTAGGAATAGAGAAGATGTGGAATCATTACAAGAGCGATGAACAAAGCTATTTTCTGCTTTTGCATCTAAACACATATGTGGCAGAAAATTAGTTTTCAATGCTTCGATCCAACAGAGGATCTTATGAAAGGAATCCTTCGGCTTGGAGATTCATCCGGAATCTGAAGCAAATCATTTTCCAGCATTTGATACGAGGATGCTGGAGCAGAACCGCTGTTGCAAATGGTTGGCAGCATGGATGCAGATACAGAAGGAAATGAATCTACAAACGAGGAATTCGTATTCGAAGAGCGACCGGAAGAACTTCAGGACGAAGATGTAAATATGGATGGAAAGGAAGCAAATGTCAAGAAACTCCAGAAAGGAGCTGCTGCATATTACACCGGATTTGCTGCAAAAAAACTGAAGAGCAAATTAAACTGCGATAAATGTGCCCAAATTCTAATAGACAAACAAGAGATGGACACGGAAAGGCAAGAGACGTTTTTAACTAAACTGAGAGCCTACGAGACATCGGCCACAACTTCAAAGTTTGGACAACTGATAGTTCCTTCGATCCGTTTTGAAGAAACTGTCAATATTCTGCACACCATATTTTTGCACAATTTTTCAACAATGAATGCTATAGAAAAGCTGGCTGATACTTGGACTAAAAATATTTTGAAGGTGAAGGACATGATTCCAACAGTAAGTTGTTCAACCGAACATTAAGAAGCTATCACCAAATTTGTGCTGATCGCACTGATCATTTTGGAACTCAGAAGGAAAAACAAAAGCTTTAAGGAAAAAGAAAGCAAAGAAACAAAATATGTTTATGCTTAGTTTTTAAGATTGTAAATATTATATGTACATACATACACAATTAAATACTTTTGGAAAAAAAACGTCTTATAATTTTAAATTGTACTATTCATTTTAAATATTTCTTTTTTTCCTTATCTAGCTCTTCCATAATCTTATAATTCATACTTCCTTTAAAGCTCTTTTTTACTTCTTCCTTTCCGATAGGTCTGACTTCCTTAGCGGTTTTTTTTTTTTTCATTTTAAAATATACATACATAGTAGGTTGCACCATGAGTTTAACTTCTTCAAAGGCCTTTTTCTTATTTGATTGTTGCAGATTATCTTTTTTCTTTTCCTTTAGTTTGAGTGCTGTGATACATTTATTATGCAAATATTTATACATAATTTATAGTTTAAGGACGAGGAATAGGCCTACTGGGGATACCTCGAAAAAAAACGCATCTAGTACTCTATTTATTTTATTATTTTTGGCTTCATTGTAACCAATTAGGTATTAAAAAAAAAGTTATTCCACCGCCTAGCACTACAACATAGCAATCTCCTTAGATACTACATTCATACCTACCCTCTACCTACATATACCTTCCTTATAAAAATATAAATATTAAAAAAGGAATATATGTACTGTACATACTTGTATACACCATATTCTAATATGGCAACAATGAATCCTAAAGAGAATGAAATTTGAAAACGTTGCATTTAAATTTTCAAATTTCTCAAAAACTGAAAATCTAAAATCAAATGAATATAATTTTCTTCAAGCAAAATACCCACTGCTAAAAGCATACAATTCATAGCTATAACGATATGCATATCAGGGTTTTTGCGGATGTAAAAATTTTGACATCCGCGGATGCGAATGCGGATGCGGATTTTAGAATTTATTAAATAAAAGCAATAATTTTAAGTCCGTAAATAAAGGAAAATTTTATTGATTATCTTTGCGTTTAATAAATAAATTTAAAAACGGGTGAGTTATATTTAATAAAAAGCAAGATTGCAGCCTTCTCAGACTGCAATCTGTTTCTTAGTGGATCGTATATTAACAAGCTATTTCAGAATTTAATGTTTATAAATAAATATCATACCTGCATCTTCTTTCTTTTTTTTAAAAAGATTTTCATTATTCGCACTCTCAAATAAACCAAACTCCTCTGGGTGCTTTGACTTCAGGTGGTTTTTCAATGAAGAAGTCGTGCGTCCTTTTCGTGAATATGTTTTACGACATATTTTACACTCAGATTTGTCAGGATCATTTTTGTTTAAATTAAAATAAATCCAGATGATGCTTTTTGTTGGTGGCGGCATTTATGTTCTGTATCTGTATCACTTTTTCACTAAATATATAAAAATAAACTGTGTCTTCTGGCCACTTAGCAAGCAAGAGCTTTTATATCCTCCAATCTGTGACCATTGCATATCACTTGTTGTTGCTTTTGTCGTCGCCTACCGAGATTTTTTAATTTAACAGTTTTACTAAGGGTGAAAGGGGCGTTGTTGTTGATCATGATATAGTATCCCGTGCTGTTGTTATTTTTCGATTGCAACTGCAAATTTGAAAAAAAGCGTTTAAAAACATCCGCATCCGCAACAAACTCCGCATCAGTTTATGCGGATGCGGATGTTAGAATTATTGCGAATAATCCGCAATTGCGGATGCGGATGCGAATATTCGCAACATCCCTAATGCATATGCATACCTAACTCCTCTACATTGATAGAAAGGCACAAAAAAATCCAAGGTAACTATGTTAACGAACTGTTTTAGTTTTCACATTTTCTCATATGTTTTGAAATAAACAGCTGATTCAGCTGACTCCTCCACACATCTTAATACTAATGAGGACAAAAATAATATACTCCTTTCATTCCCACTCTTGCTTTCAAAATTTTATTTTTCCAGTCGCTCTTAGGTTTCACACTTAATTTTCGTACAGGCAGCGATACGATCGAGTACCGTTTCGATCTCACTTCATACCAGGTGACCAAACGTCACAAAAATTATTTCCTTTTTTAGTAGATATTTTTAAAAAAGTAAAAAATATATCGGATGACGAAGCATCAATAGAGTTACCGTTACTATTTAAAGATTTCGCAATAAGGTGGTGGAAAGGCATAAAAAACGAAGCTACTTCTTGGAAACGGGCCATTGAATTCTTGAAAAAGCAATTCGCCCCCAATAGAAAAGCTCATATAATTTTCCAGAAAATATATGATTCCAAGCAGAAAAGAGGAGAAGCTGCAGATATTTTTATGAGCGAAAAAAGAGCATTGAACGCAGAGTTTCCATCCATATGCGAAATTTTCGGATGAAATGGCTCTTGACATGGTGTATTCTCTATTGGTGGAAAACATTCGCAAGGATGTACTAAGAGACCAATTTTCAAGTTTTGAGGAATTGCTTACTTTATGTAGAGACTGGGAACATCTCTCAATAAATACGAGACCAATACACATAGAAGCACCATCATTAAAGCAAAAACCACGATGCAACCAATGCAACTACAGATGTCATAAAACGGAAGACTGTAGAAAGAACAAAGCCAGTGAAGTACAGGCAAATTGCCGAAAGACACCTCTCAGTAAATCAATCAAGCAGATCCAAAGTTTTCAGGCCACGTCAAAAGGAGGTATACCAACTATTCCATTTTTGTCAAAGGGTAAGGAGATGTTCGCCTATATTGACACTGGGGCCTTGACTGCAATTGCAGGCAACGATTTTTTTATGCATTTCAAAAATACTGGGCATAAGTTTAATAAGATAAGTGCCAACATCACGCTAGCTGATGGTTTAGATACTTGGAAAAATATGCTGTGCACAACATGCAGTCATTGTGGGAAATCAATCTAAAACAATAAACATAAGCGTGTTGCCGGAAAAGCTAAATGAAATAACATTATTTGGAATCGATTTCTTAGAAGAAGCTGGCGTTATTTTAAATCTAGAACAGGGTGCTTTATTGATAACAAGTATGTAAGAGAAGTGAAAACACCGGTGTCATTACTAAATGTGGAATACAACAGCGTCGAGCCTATTTCTTCTCTTGCAAACACTCCGAAACAAATTTTAAATATGTCCATAGACGAAACTTATGAAGAAGTACCTACATCTTCAAATAAATCCAACAGAGAAGAATTATATGACATGTTTCGTAATGCACTTCCTCTACATATCCAAAGTCCAAAGGATGACAAAAATTATGAATTTTTTTTTTTTTAAACACGACAGTCAGACCTGGAACCTAGATTTGAAACCCTTTCCGCACCGCCACACAGGATACCTCTCAACACCATTGAACTTCGCATTGAAGAAGGATGTCACCTGTCACAGGAACACCGTACAATGCTTGATTCAATCTTGAAGGGGCATGAGACAATTTTCTCCCGGAACACCAGAAATCATCCGCCAATCGCTTCACCGCCATATAGGCTTTCTCCAACTAGAAAAGACCTTGAAGTTGGAAGTACAAAAGATGCTTGCACAAGGAATAATTGAACCTTGTGATTCCCCATGGGCATCACCAGTAGTTGTACCCAAGAAGACTGGAGATATACGAGTCTGCGTAGATTATCGGCAACTTAACGCAATTACAACACCAGACCGTTACCCTCTACCTAAAATTGATTTACTGCATGACGCAAAAGCAATATCATACATGAGTACGCTTGATTTGCAATCAGGATACTGGCAAATAGCTGTCGTTGGAAGTGGCCAAAAACAAAACAGCATTTAAACCCCTTTCGGGACATTTCGATTCAACCGTATGAGTTTCGGACTTCGTAATGCACCTGCAACGCTTCAACGCCTTTAGGATCGAATAAAGACTGTCTTAGGCGAAATGTGTATTTTTGCATACTTGGACGACATAATTATTTGTTCTCCAACTTTTAGTGACCACATAAATGGTCTCCAAAAATTATTTTACAAACTCGGTGAATATGGTCTTAAAGTCCACAGAGAGAAAAGTCGATTCTGCTGTGAGGAAATCAAATATTTAGGACACTTGATCACCAAAAATGGTATTCGAACGGATCCAGACAAAACATCAGCAATAGAGAGGATGAATCCACCAAGAAATGCAAAAGAAGTTTTGACATTTTTACAAACTTACTCTTGGTATCGGTGATTTATTCCCAAATTCTCAGAAGTAGGAAAACCATTGAGCAGCTTATTAAGAAAAATGTTTCATAAACATGGACAAATGAACAACAAGAAGCTTTCGATACGCTTAAGAAGTTGTTAGTAACCGTTCCTATCTTGCATCAAGTAAATGAAAACAAACCATTCTTATTAAAAACCGATGCTAGTAATTATGCCAACGGAGCAGTTTTGGTCCAGGGGGAGGGTTCCGAAGAGAACCCTATTGAATACGATAGTCGATTGTTGACATCAGCCGAAAGAAATTACGCTACAACTGAACGTGAAGCACTGGCAATAGTTTGGGCAGTGAACAAATTTAGAGGATATTTTGAAGGATCAGAAATAAGTTTACTGACTGATCATCAACCTCTCAAATGGCTTATGTCACTAAAATCGCTAACTGGTAGACTCGCCAGATGAGCCATGCAATTATAATCTTACGATATTAAAATCAATTATATTAAAGGTGAAACAAACGTCGTCGTAGCTGACACATTGTCTCGCCCACCTTCACAATCCTGCGAATTATGCTACGTTCAAATCGATATCCCTACACAACGCCCTTCTGAAATAAGAAATGGTCAACTGTCCGACCCGAAGCTAAAAAACATAATTAGTGCTTCTGAAGACAGTGGAGATATGGAAGCAGAGCAGTACGTCATGAAATTTTATACAAATACACAAATGATATCGAAGAAGCAGCATTAGTTATCCCCGACTGTGAAAAAGAAAACATTTTACTCGCTTTCCACAAAGCGCCAACAGCTGGACATTATGGAATCGAGAAAACCAAAGCTAGAATCATGTCCCATTTTTATTGGGAGAATATCAACACAAACATTACGGGCTTTGTCAAGAATTGCACTGAATGTCAAAAATATAAGCCTTACAATCAGAAACCTGTTGGGTTACCAGTCAACACCACTAAATCAGCGTTTCGAAGTAATCTCAGTAGATTTATTTGGACCTCTACCACCAAGCAATGGATATCATTGGATCTTTGTAGAAGAAACTACGAGTAGATGGGTAGAATTGTTCCCACTCAAGGAAGCCACGGCTGAAAGCTGTGGAACTACATTATTAAACGAAATTTTCCTTCGATTTGGCATAGCACGTCGAATAATTAGTCATAATGGACCACAGTTCATCTCAACAATTATGCAACATCTTACTTCCTGTCTTGGCATTGATGAACAAAGGTTAACTCCTGTATATCATCCGCAAATGAACATTGTAGAACGAAAAAATCGTGATTTAAAAACACAATTGGCTATACTAGTGGGTACAGAACATTCTGCATGGAGTACAAAATTAACATCAATTCGTTTCTCAATGAACACCACCGCCGCACAGTGGCCCGTTTATGCAAAACTGCTTGCAATATTCATTTTTCGAGTGGGTCTATAATGCAAAACTTTTTAGTTCACTGGACTCACAAATATTTGGAGCTTGAGTAATCGAAAAAAATATTCAATTTGGGTTATTGGTGTGCCTTATAGAGCAGGCCAAAGTTGAACATTTTTTATGATGATCATTTTTTTTTATTTTTTTATTTTTTTTCTTAACTTTGAATGAAAAAACTAGAAAAAGGGCTTCCAAACGCTTTTCGTTTTTGTTTTTATGATATGCTTTGCCATTATTTAGATCGGTAGTTAAAACAAAAAAAAAACAAAAAAATTTTTTTAATTGTTTAATTTAATTTTTTTGGAAACACTACTTTTTGCACACTTTTTCGACTTCAAATTGGATAGAAAAAAAAGGTTCAACGAGTGGTGCTAAGATCTCAACTGATTCAGAATCCTTATATATTCCTTTACATAAATCCAAAAGATCAACTGCGTCATTTTGCATCGAACTGAGCTAGGGAGATTTGAAGTGATGAAGTCAGTCATTTTTTCCCCTCTTTTTTTATGGAAATTTTTTTTTTATGGTTTTCTTTGTTTTGTGTGTGGTGGATTTACAAAAGATGATTTTATTTTAAAAAGGTAAATCATTTTTATTTTTTGTTTATTACATAAGATTTTCAAGAGTTTTAGAACTAATTTTTTTAATCCTGTTATAAAATTTTAAATAACGCATTTGTTTTCGGGTACGATTGAATTTTGATCAGGTACTTTTATTGATAAGGATTAAGATTAAGAATTTATTGATAAGATTTAAGGATAAAACGATTTTGGAATATGTTAGTATACAGGTAGACAGACAGGTAGTTTTATTGGGGTGTCTTTAAATATAATTAATATAAGGATTAAAGCGACTTGAGTGCAGGTATTTACTCTAAGGTATAAAAAGATGAAACATTTGACTAAAATAATCATTTACAATTCAAACGAGCGTTCGAGCAGTTGCTTTTATTTTTCAAAACAATTTAAAATGGATATTCCGAATAAGGATTTGTTTGAACTTTTTGTCAATGTTACCACTTGCAATGAGTTTATATCTGCCGTAGAAATTGAATACCAACTACCAGATGCAAATGCAATCAAACAGATATTAAAACAATTCTATTACAACCTTGATAGAAAATGGATAGCAGCCAATGTTCCAATATGTTAAAGAGACTAGTGACATCATAAATACCACAGTCAATAATATTAAAAGTCAAATAGCAGATATTCAACCAACAATATATAAAGTTAATGAAGAAACAACTATTACTGTGAATCACGAGTTCTTTTTAACTATGATAGACGGAAGAGTATTAAACGAATTAACGGAAACAAAGTCTACGCGGTCATGTCCGATATGCAAAAGGACACAAAAGAATTTCAATAAAGATGAATCAATTGAGGACGAACATAATTACGAATATGGAATCTCTCCACTGCACGCTAGAATCAGATGCATGGAATTTATTTTGAAGCTTGCGTATACTCTTCGACAAGAAGGAGAAGGTACTGATGAATCGGTTGGGACCAAGGAGGCGGAAAAAAGAAGAAAACAAGAGATCCAAAGGCGTTTTCGCGATGAGCTTGGCCTTGATGTGGATAAACCAAAGCAAGGGTTTGGAAACACTAATGACGGAAACACTGCAAGAAGATTTTTTGAACAGTCAGATGCAACCGCTCGAATAACTGGAGTCAATGGAGAAGTTATAATGAGGCTCAAAGTAATATTGAACGTTTTAAATTGCAGAGAAGTAGTGAATGCAGTTAAATTTGGGGAGTATACAAAAAAAACTGCAGAGCTTTTAAAACAAAAGTATCCTGAAAAATTACTCACACCTACACTACACAAAATATTGGTTCATAGTCAAAATATCATTGAATATCAATCACTACCACTTGGAGAACTGTCAGAAGAAGCCCAGGAATGCAAAAATAAAGACTACAAGAAATATCGATATCAGAATACGTGTAAAGTTTCAAGGATTCGGCAGAATGAGGACCTATTTAACATGCTTGCAACCTCTTCGGATCCACTTATTTCTTCATTAAGGCATGTGAGAAGCCAAAAAGATCTGAAAGAACGATACTCTCCAGAAATGATGAGTTTATTACACATTTCCCCGGACTTAGATGACAGTTTTCAAGAAATTTAGTGTTTATATATTAATTTGTTTTGTCTTTATTTCTTTTTACACTGACTTTTGATATATGTATAACCAAAATACATTATGTACTCTTGAATACTGGAAAATAAAAAAAAAATGCCTTAAAATTAAAAAAAAAAATACTTTTTTCCCCACTGTTTCACTCGAATTGGTTCTTTTTCTCTTTGCTCCACTGTTTCAATTCACTAAATTACTTAAAAAATTGATTTTGATGATTGCATATTAAAATACCGCTACGTTTATCACCTTTGTTAAAATTTTTAATTTTAACACAAATTTCTGAAACACCCTGTAAACAGTTTTTTTTTTTGCTCTACTGTTTCAATTCACTCAGATTACTTAAAAAAATGATTTTGACGATTGCATATTAAAATAACGCTATGTTTATGACCTTTGTTAAAACTTCTTATTTTAACACAAATTTCTGAAACACCCTGTAAACAGTTTTTTTTTTGCTCTACTGTTTCAATTCACTCAGATTACTTAAAAAAATGATTTTGACGATTGCATATTAAAATAACGCTATGTTTATGACCTTTGTTAAAACTTCTTATTTTAACACAAATTTCTGAAACACCCTGTAAACAGTTTTTTTTTTGCTCTACTGTTTCAATTCACTCAGATTACTTAAAAAAATGATTTTGACGATTCCATATTAAAATACCGCTATGTTTATGACCTTTGCTAAAACTTCTTATTTTAACACAAATTTCTGAAACACCCTGTGAACAGTTTTTTTTGAAAGTCACAATTTTTATAGCCTTAGAAATTTCCTTCAAGATAAAAAAAAAATTAAAGCAATATCTTTATTCGTTTAGGAGATATGATTTTTGCAACCAAAAAAGTCAAAACGGGCCACTGTGCGCCGTGCGTCGCCGGCCATCTGTCAAACAACAGGTCAAACTGCAGCCTACCTTACATTCGGAAGAGAATTAAGAACAACAATGCATGTCACACACAATTTTAGCGCAATATTGGAAAATGAAAACTTCGTCCCGGAAATCACTCTATCGCATGAACGACTAGCTTATAGGGCCCATACACTACACAAACTGTTTGAGCAAACGAATGTATTTTGTTGTTCTAAAAATGTTTTTGCAAACTGTTTGAGTAGTGTGTAGCGATGATGCGTGTTTGCGCAAGCGGTTTGAACAAAATCAAAACATTTTGAATTTTCCGTGCCTGCACAAACATGTTTGTGTGGTGTGTATTGAATTTTGCTCAAACCGATGCCAATTTTCATATTGCTGACATATGAATAAAGAGGAACAAATTTTTTGCACTGAATTCATTGAACTTTATAAAAGTTTACCGGTATTGTGGTGTGTAAAAAGTAATATCTCTCAAACATGTTTGTGTAGTGTGTGGCGAAACTATGTTTGCTCAAACACACGTTTGAACAAACGTGTTTGCGTAGTGTATGGGCTCTATTAGGCCGCAAATTCACGACACAAAATAGGTTGTGTTGTGTTGTATCATTAGTTTTTTAAAATTTTATTTGTTTTAAAAAGTCCAAAAATGTCAACTTTGCGACTCAATTTAGAGGGTAAGGGGTGGAGATACTAATTTGGGGTTTCGCTAACTTAGGAGCCCAAAAAGAGCCCTAAATTCCCTCATCATCAGTTTTTTGAAATTATGAACCTAAAGGTGTGGTGTATCCAGCTTGACGTCAAGCTGGGAACACCACAAGTTTGAGGGGGAAGGGATTTTTGAACCAAGTCGGGATTACGGCACTAAATTAGCCCAAAAAGAGCCCTAAATCACCCCATCATTAGAATTTCGAAATTCGATTGTGGTGTTTCCAGCTTTACGGACCTTGTTTTTTTTTATAATGGCTGATGAACAAAAGTTCTGGAGCGAGTTCCTCGAACTTTATAAAGAATATCAGGCTCTATGGAAAATAAAAAGCCCAGAATATAGCAACAGGATAATGAAAAGTAAAGCCTATAAGCTCTTGGTTCTAAAACTAAAAGAAAAATACCCAGAAGCTGACCGAGACACTGTTGTCAAAAAAATTAATAATTTTCAGACAAACTACAGAAAAGAATTAAAAAAGTTAAATGCAGCGAAAAGTCTGGTGCCGGAGCCGATAACATATATGAACCATCTTTATGGTATTATTCAATACTATCTTTTCTGGTGGATCAAGAAACCAGTAGGTACTCCAGGAAGATCTTCAATGGATGATGAAGAAATGGTAAAGTATTTTACAATATGTTTTTTTTTAATTGAATTGAAATGTATGTTTCCCATTACAGGTGTCTCCACGTTCAAAGAAAAAAAGGTGTCTGAAGAAGATAAGCTCATTAATGGCATGTCAACATCTTCAACAGGAGCGCACATCGTTCAGCGGGGATGATGCGATTGCTCAAGGATGGGCATTCCAATTAAAAGAAATGGGAGCAGATCAGAAAGTGATTGCCAGGAAATTAATTGCCGATGTTCTAGTTTATGGATCTGTGGGAAATTTATCCACATTCCACACAGTTGAGGTTCCAAAATTGCTGCAAGAAAGGTCAAGGACTGACTCCAGAGCTTCGGCATCGTCATATAATGAAAACACATCATCTATAATGCCAGATCAAATAATAGCGCAAGAAAGTACTAGCTTTGCCTCCACAACATCGTCTGCTGCATCTCCATATAATGAAAACACAACAATCCGAAACTTTCACAATCAGAGAATTTTACCAAAATTTTGAACAGTGAAAACAAATAAAAAATTCTTTTATTAATGTAAAATAAAGATAACTTTAATATCATTTTTGTGTGTTTGGATTAATTAATTTTTTGTAAACATTGTTTTGCCATGAAACTTCTCCAATAGTATTGAAATATTCGCAGAAGTTTTGCCTTATACTTTTGATGTTGTTGCAAACATTTTTTGCAGTGGTCGATCTCAAAGGAGTTAATGGGTCTGTATTAAGACTTTCTGTACTATCATTACTTGCATATACTGTATCTTTCTTTCTTCGCAGATAGTTATGTAAATAACAGCAAGCTAAAGTTATTGTTGTTGCTTTTACTGGTGCTAAATTTATGGGCTTCAATAAAACTCTAAATTTCGATGTTAACTGCCCAAAAGTCATTTCCACATTGCCTCGTGCGCGAGAAAGTCGATAGTTATATATCATTTCTTTTTGTCCATTGATTTGTGGCTGAAGGGTTTCATGATATTTGTCATCAGTGGAAAAGCATCGTCTGCAACAAACACATAAGGCATTTCTATACTGAAGTTAGAGATCAATTCGGGCGCTGGAATGTTCAAGCTATTCTGTTTTAGTTTTGAAAAGAATTTCGTTTCGCCAAACATTCCCGCATCTGAACAGCGTCCATTTGCTCCAACTTCTACCATAATAAATTCACAATTGGAATTAATAATAGCCATCAAAATAATTGAAAAATGCTTCTTATAATTGAAAAACTGAGAATCAGTTCCTGGTGGTTTCGTTATAGACGCATGCTTGCCATCGATAGCACCAATACAATGAGGAAAGTTCCAGCGTTGATTGAAAAATTCAGCCAACATCTTCCATTCGCTTTCACATTCAGGTAACTGCAAAACAAACTCATGTTCAACGAACGAAAACTTTGTTAAACTGAGGACTGTGCAGTTAACTTGTATCGTGTTTTGCACAAACCGACTTGAGTAAAATTTCAGTTTGCGCAGTTATTTTGTGTCGTGAATTAGCGGCCTTACAGGCGACATTATTTTAATTTCTATCTAATTAACCCACACCTCATACTCATACTGTTCGTTCATTCCTTATACTTATATCTAATGTATACGTACATATTTTCCATTTTCCAACTCGCGCATTCCTTCTGTGAACTACCCAAATAAAACAAAACGAACTAGCTACCTGCTACTGTTTTGGTTTACTCAACCGATCTGTATAGCGTATCTACCAAGTCGTTCATACGATTTGGCAACGAAATGAGCCCATAGAAAGCATACAAGAAAAAAAAAAAACAATTCGCTCGTTGTAGGGAGCATTTCGTGCAAATCTGTTTTGAACGAGTAGAGCTTTTTTTTAATATATAGAATGATGGAAATGAGGAAAACGGATAGCTAGGGCGTAGGTAAGTAGTTTATTTATTTATTTATTTATTTAGGTACATATTCCAACATTTTATTTTTTTATTTGTTCGAATATGAGAAATAAGACGCGCGTCGTTCATAAGGACGATTTCGTTCAAATCAGTTTTGAACGAGGAAAGCTTTTTTTTTACTGTGGAATGAAGGAAATGAGGAAAACGGCTAGCTGGGGCATAGTTTTTCGATTGTGAAAGATGTATAGGTGCATTGCGCAGAGTTTTGTTTTCATGCGTATCTAAGATTAGGTCAATGAAAATTTTGTTCAGTATAAGTTGTGCGGCATTATATTTGATAGAAAATGGGCATCTCATAATGAAAGTGGTTCCGCGTGTGATTGTGTTATAGAAAAACTAATAAACAAGCCATTATCTACAGTGCTGTGCAAAACATTTACAACTTTAATCACCTACCAAAAATACAACATATTCGACACATATAAGTTGTTAAAACGAAATTATTTCTATTGCTTTAGACTTTATATGAATCAAACTTACTGTAAAAAAATTGAAACCACTAATCTACAGATAAGTATAACAAATGCAACAGCTTAACAAAAAAAGTACTGTATTTTGCTGTGCAAAACATTTGCAACTGACAGCCATGATTTATTTTGATAACGGTTAATTTCATTCATTTTGAAATTGTTTAATTTGTTTCTGTAGCTTAGTTCATTGAGCAAATATAAGATCGAGACAAAAGTTTTTTAAAATAAATACAAATAAAAAAAGTAAAAAAAAGAAATTTTAATTATAATGGCCGGAAACAAGTAGGTATAATTCAGAAATGAAATCAAGAATTTTGAGTGATTTCAAAAAAGGATTATCCCAGAAAGATATTTCAATCAAATATTCGATACATAAATCTACCATTTGTCGGATAATAAAGTCTGGAAAGTTAATAACTCATCATAGAGGAGGCAGACCATGCTGTACCACAACAAAAGAAGACAGGCAAATTATTAATTTCTTCCGGAAAACACCAACAGCATCTTCAGGCCGGATTGCGTGATTTCCAAATACTGAAAAAGCCTTTTATTTCAAAAAAAAAATTAAAAGCCCGTTTAGAATTTGCACGAACTCATCTTAATTGGAGTTTGCAAAAATGGAAAGTTTTATTTTCTGATGAATCAAAATTCAACATGCACGGGTCCGATGGAAGGCAACATGTCAGGAGGCCAAGAGGTGAGAGACTAAAACCAAAGTATACAAAAGGAACAGTTAAACACTAAGGTGGCTCTGTAATGGTCTGGGGCTGCTTCTCTGGCCAAGGAATTGGACCTATTCGACAAGTAGAGGGCAAAATGAAGTCAACAGACTACGTTGAAATTCTTAGAAACACCATGCTTCCTTATGCAGATTGGGAAATGCCACTTGCCTGGACATTCCAACACGACAACGACCCAAAGCACAAGTCAAAGTTCGCCACAAACTGGATTTCTGAGAATAAGATAAGGGTTTTGCAATGGCCAGCGCAGTCCCCAGACCTAAACCCCATTGAGAATTTGTGGAGATAGTAAAAAGAAGAATCGGATGCCGAATTTTTAAGCGGAAGGGCGATCTTTATGCTGAAATTCAAAGGCAGTGGAATGATATTCCGGAAACTATTATAAATAACCTCATTGCTTCTATGCCTAGAAGATGTGGAGCGGTTATCAAAACTAAAGGGTATGCAATCAATTACTAGCATTTTCTTGCATAGAAGTAAGAAAATTGTAGGACATTGTTCAAAGTTGCAAATGTTTTGCACAGCAATAAACCCGTCTTTTCAAGTGGTTATTCGATTTTTTTTTTTAAGTGAATACTGTTGTTTTTTTTTTGTTTCGTCATATACTGTTATAAATAAAGTTTTCAAATTTGTGCAAAGAAGTTTGCTGTTTATTTTCTTAGATACTTTTTATGGGATGGAAAGATCTGCAACTTTAAGTTGCGAATGTTTTGCACAGCACTGTAAGTTAAATTTAACTGGAACAAAAAAGAAATTGTACTATCAGAAAGACCAACTCCCTTGCTTCCAGAACTAACAACAAAAATGTGTAATAAAAAAAAACCGGACAAAACGAAACTGTTGGAAGTTTTCACGTAGAAACTTATAAAAGATATACAGAGGTAGTCAAAAGTATTTACACAACAAGCTTTTTTGTGCACATTCAAGCTTTTTCTTATTGTTGTTGTTGTTGCAGTGCAACAAAATGCTATGTTGTTTTAAGCCTTATGTATGCCTTAGCGACCGAAGTCTATTTGGTAAGGATAACGGTACATACAACAGAAAACAAAGCAAATGAACTGATGATTAGCGGCAGCGTTGCCGTTTGTACCCTAAAGGGGCCATTTGGTCCCTTTTTTGCGTTCGATCCCCGTGGCCCCGACTTTAGAAATTGCCCAATTGGCCCCTTTTTACGATTTTACTAGTAATAAAATAATTTTCAAGGATAAATTAAGATATTTTTTATCTTATCCACTCTTTAAGTAAATTAATTAAAAATCGGTAACGAAGTTTCATACTGAACTTGAACTGAACTCTGTCGGTCATTTCAAGTTTAGTTCAAAAAGAATGAAAGATCTTAAAGATTTGCAGGCTATTTTCGATGTCCCTGAGCATAAAATGTTAAAACTGAGTGCCACTAGATGGCTGTCATTTGAAGCAGTAATAAAAAGAGTGGATGAACAATGGATTGTTCTACAACATTACTTCCTTCGTGAAGAATTTGAGCAAACCTCAGACAAAATTATAAAAAAAGTTAGAGATATAAATGAAAATTTAAACGGTATTAATCATGCTTACATAAAGTTTTTAAAATATATTTTAGAAATAATGAATAATTTGAACAAAATGTTTCAAAGTGAATCATCCCAAATTCTTTTTTTGATTTCTTCCGTGAGAGAAATTCTTTTAAATATTTTTACGAATTTTTTAAAAAAAGAATATATTAAAAACAATGACATTAAAGATTTTGACTATAAAAATTCTGTTCATATTAAAATATCAATAGACATATATATTGGCCATGAAGCTGAAAAGTTTATCAAATCAAAAAACATATCTGATGAAGATGTTTCTATAATTAAAACTAACGCTCTTATTTATTATCAATCGGTTGTTGATGAAATACTAAAAGAATAGATATTAATGATAAAAAACTTTCGCTATTGCATTTTCTAGATCCCAAAGTTGTCAAAAAAAATCTTGAATTTAACTATGTACAGTTAGTTTCCAATTTTCCAAAACTGGTATTCAATTCAGGAAAAGTCATTGAGGAATACAAACTCCTTGAGATAAAATCCGAGGATAAGGCTTTTCAAAGCACATTTCAAATCAATGATATTGAAGAATTCTGGTATGAAATAGGGAAATGTAAAAACAATTTAGATGAATTTATGTTTCCAAATGTATACAACTTTGTTACAAACATTTTTACTCTGCCCCATAGCAGTGCCTCTGCCGAAAGAGTTTTTTCAAAGCTGACCCTTATTAAAAATAAGTTGACGAATAGGCTGAATGTGAAAACGTGCAATTCGATGATGTCATTGAAAACAAAAATAAGGTGGAAAATTGGGTTCCAAAAAAAATCTTGTTTATTTATACAGAAAGACAATATTAAAAAAATGAAAGACTTAATTTATTTATGTATTTGTTGTTATTAACAAATGACTTGTTGTTACTGTTTTGTTTTTTTAATGAATTTAAGTTTTTATTTTAATGTTATTGAAATAAAATTGTTTTTTAAGTTTTTGAATACATTTTTGTTTTACTCCTGAATACAGTTTTGTTTTATTTGTATTTTTTTTCTATGGTGTCCAATTTACGTATGTTGGCCTCTTTTTTTGTGTCGGGACCCTTTTTTGTACCCTTTTTGATTTTTTTCAGCGGCAACACTGATTAGCGGTAGTCAAAAGTATTTACACACATTTCTATTGCATCAAAAGTATTTACACAATACAAATTAGCATTTATTTTTTCATTTAGTTTGAGTCAGAGCAGTCTTTGAGTTCTATTGCCTTCATAACAAACTTTAAAATTTTATAAATAAAATGCCGAAAACAAAGGAATTATCCATTGAAACTCGATCGGAGATCGTTACCAAGTTTAAGTGTGGGATTTCGTCTTCGGAGTTAGTAAAAATTTATAAAATTTCAAGGAAAATTGTTTATAATTTAGTTAAAAAGAAAAAGACGAACAATTGCTTGGACAATTTAAAGAGAACTGGGAGGAAACCGGTGATGACTCAAAGAGAATGCAGAAAATTGATAGGCACAATCATACAAAATCCCACAATAAGTCCCGTTAAGGTTGCAGCAGCATCGAATCAGCTTATTGGAAAAAAGTCAGTGATGCTACACTGCGCCGGAGATTAAAAGAAATTAACATAAACACGCACGTTGTGCGCAAAGTGGTCGATATTTCTGAAACCAACAAAGCGAAACGCCTCTCATTTGCCTTGGAGTACATCCAAAAGCCTCCACAGTTTTGGAATAATGTGTGGACAGATGAGGCTGCATTTCAATTCCAGGGCTCGTTTAGTAAACACTTTATGCATTTACAACGTGAGAAGAAGAAAGATGCAGTTCAGCCGCTAAACAGATTCGGAGGTGGCACGGTTTTGGAGATTTGGTACCAATTCAGGGCGCTCTTAAGCAGTCTGGGTATACAACAATCTTAAATGACCATGGCTTTGTATCCGGCAATAGGCTTTTTTCCAACTATCGACTGGATTTCACAACACGACAATGCTCCATGTCATAAAGGCTGGTTGCCTACAAGACTTTTAAGTGCAGTAAATCAAGTTGTTCTTCCCTGGCCTGCGCAGAGCCCCGACCTAAACATCATTGAAAATGTTTGAGCTTTCGTCAAACGTCAGAGGA
Organism: Eupeodes latifasciatus; assembly: GCA_920104205.1. Lineage (NCBI taxonomy): Eukaryota > Metazoa > Arthropoda > Insecta > Diptera > Syrphidae > Eupeodes > Eupeodes latifasciatus. The sequence goes on along the minus strand of OV049924.1, from coordinate 357,961,301 downwards.
CAATTGATAAGGACCAAAAACGCAATGACACAATTGCTGAAATAACCGAAATTTGGTCCAAATTAACAGTTGACTTTGCGTGCAATTTGGTTGGATTAATTCCAGCCAGATTGCAGGCAGTTATTGATGCCAAAGGAAATGTAACCAATTATTAATTTCACATGTAAAAATAATTAGTTAAGCTAAACTTCAAAATTTAAGAATTCTCATTAATCTGGAACATAATAATTAATTTAAAGTTTTGTGTAAATACTTTTGATGAAATAAAAATGTGTGTAAATACTTTTGACTACCGCTAATCATCAGTTCATTTGCTTTGTTTTCTCTCCTATGTACCGTTATTCTTAACAAATAGACTTCGGTCGCTAAGGCATACACAAAGCTTAAAACATCATAGCATTTTGTTGCACTGCAACAACAACAACAACAACAACAACAACAACAACAACAACAACAACAAGAAAAAGCTTTTTCAATTGAATGTGCACAAAAAAGCTTGTTGTGTAAATACTTTTGACTTTTATATACATTACCGGTTGCAAGAAAATAAACAAGCTGTTCTGTTGGCCATGTTAACTTTTAAGAATCGAAAAGGACAAAAACCATTGGAATTTTTTTGGGTTTTCGGATTTAAATCATTTAAGCGACAGCTATGGTAAGCATTTAAAATCGTGTTCTCACATTGATTCTCTGTATGCATTCAAGACGTTTGGAAAAGTAAGGGTAGATTTGCTTTGAGACAAATCCAAGCAAATAAGTGTTAGTAAACACAATGAAAAAATAAAAAAAAATCGTGAGATAATGAAGCGTCTGATTGATACAACGTGTTTAATGGGACAGTTAGAGCTACCATTTCGAGGACACGATGAGACAGAAGAGTCGCTTAATCAAGGAAATTTTAAGGATTGTTTAAATTATCTTGCTAGGTATGACGATGACCCCATTCTAGATAACCATTTACAAGAGGCGACTGTTTTTCGTGGAACGTCAAGCGATATACAGAATGATGTTATTAATGCAGTAAGCACTTTTCTTTCAAATGAAATTGAAAAAGAAATAAAGGAATGCAGTTTTATTTCTTTTTAATGGACGAAACAACTGATAACAATAAGAAGTCACAACTGTCTACAATGGTGCGATTTGTTTCGAAAAATGGAATTATTGAAGAACGATTTTTGAGCTTTTCAGATGTAAGCGCTAACAAGTCTGCGGAAAGTCTCTCTGAACATATCATAAGTCAAATAAATTATTTTAATTGCTGCCAAAAGTTAATTTGTCAATCTTATGATGGAGCAGCAGTCATGGCGGGGCATTTATCAAATACCCAATCCCGGGTAAAGAACATTTTTCCGAATGCCAGATTTATTCATTGTGCGGCACACAGGCTGACCTTATGCCTTCAGGATTTTTTTTTATCTGAAAACCAACATTAATATTTTAGTTTATTCTTTAATTTATCAAAACAAACAATGTATAGAGTTAGGCCCCCTAAGTGCCAACATATATGTATGTTATATCCAAATCCACTTGTGTGATCGGTAATAAAATACCCACACAAAATCTTGACTTTAAATTCAACCAAAAATAAACAAAGATAAAGAAATTATGAATAAACACTTTTTGCCCTCTGTAAAAAGTGTATCAACATTATAAACAATATGCGCATATGAAATGCTGCGTAAGCAATTATTGTTATATCCGAGTCCACTTGTGTGACCATAAAATCTTGACTTTAAATTCAACCAAAAATAAACAAAGATAAAGAAATTATGAATAACCACTTTTTACCCTCTGTAAAAAGTGTATCAACATTATAAACACTATGCGCATATGAAATGCTGCATAAACAATCAACTAGTATAAAAACCGAATGATGTATCGAGAATCTTTTGATTCTTGGTTTAGAACTGAAGAAAGATACGACGTATAGCGGAAGACTTCCCCCCACCAGTGGTAAGGGGTCAGATGCTTTGAATAAAGATTACATTAAATTTAAATTTAAAAACGGTCTTTTTATTTAATCTCTCCAACGAGAGAAAAAGTTGATATTTTTTTCATTAAACGAAGATCCTTTAATAAAAGTGGCGCAGTCGGTAGGATTAACTTAAATAGAGCGAAAATCTATTTTTCGAAAAGTTAATCCGTGAAACGAACGACGCGAAACTCTGCAATCGCGTCAAAAAACATTGAAAGTGGAAAAAAAAAAGATTTATTGGTGAACGAAAATCATCAATTAACATTTTAATCAAACACAACTAAATAAAGTGAAAAGTGTTAACTATCGAACGAATATCGGTGGTGCATTGAACGATATTTAGAAAAAAAAAAAACCCTGAACGAAAATCAGGATAGATAACATTTTTTTTTTTAAATTCAGTGTATTTGAATGAAAAAATTTTTTTCATAAGCAAGAATTATCTGAAATCAATATCAGTGCAAATGATAAATATTTCAAATTCCGTAGAGGAAAGATAATTGAGTGAAGAAGGATAGTGGAAACGAAATAAAATATTCTTAAATAAATGAAAAACATTTTAAAACGAATCAAAAAGGATTCGCAACGAACTGAAAGTGAAACACAATTAAGACAGCATAACAGCAGAAATACATCAAACATGGATCCAGAACAAATTGCAGCTTTACAGCAACAAAACATCCAACTGCAAGAACAGTTACAACAGCGGCAACAACAAATCGAAATAATGGCGGCGAGGATGCATCAAGCAGCAACAGCAGCAGCATCAGCACCTTAACCTGCAGCAAATGGTAATGTAATTTTAAGAAATTTGGAAATAAATCCAATTCATTATATAGAAAAACTTGAAAATTTGATGGTAGAGCAGAAGATTTAGCTATTTTCATACAAAATGTGGATGATATAATTCCAACTTTGCTAACATATGACGAGCAGGGCAAAAAAATGTGCATAAATCTTTTAAAGTCGAAATTTATAGGTAGAGCTAGATTAGCCATTGAGATACATACTCACCTTACTACATGGTCTGAAATAAAGAACATGCTTACAGAAAATTTTGGTGGCTTTAAAAATAGTGATCAATTGTACGAAGAGCTTAGGTCAGCGCAATACCGGGGCGATGTAATAAAATTTTATAATTACATCCAAAGATCTCTCTCATTACTGAATCAAAAGTGTCTACAGGAAAATAATCTCCTAGACATCCCAAGAAATACAGAAACTGGGCTTAAAATTTTTAAAGAAAGATTGCCAAATCACATGAGAACCATTCTATATTCTATTAAACCAAGCACGATAAAACAAGTTTTACACGAGTTAAGTAATGCAGGATTTTTAGGGAGATCGGAAAATACATACACTGAAAAAATAAATAAGCAAAATCTAAACCCACATAAAATGTTTAAGAATCCTAACAATCCTTTTAGAGATAATCCCCAAAACAGAAATAATCAAATTTGGCATCCAAAGCCATACATTCCAAAAAACAATAATTTTCAAAATAATAATTTTCAAAATAATAGTTATAATCCCCATAATTATCGGCAATTTCCGCAAATGTTCGAACCCATGGAACAAGATCCAACCTCTTCTCAACTTAGGAGAGCCCCTAAAGCCACTAACTATGTAGAAGAATACAATAAAGAAGCTGGTTCTGAGGCAAATTTTCGGCCCTTAGCCTCGGAAACCCCAGATTACCCTATATTAAACTAGGAAAAAAAATGGTAAAACTATTAAGCTTTTAATAGATACCGGAGCAACCAATAGCCTTCTAAGAGAAGAAGACGCTCCTAAGCATTACATCAGAAATCGAAAGAAACCTTTAGTAATACAAACAGCAGGTAACCCCATAACAATAACAAAAGACATAATAATACCCAAAGAAAAATTTGCTCTTCCAGTAAAAGAAGAATGCGAATTTCAAGTTCATAATTTTAGTAAAAATTATAACGGAATTATAGGCAATAGCATTTTAATTCCAAATAATGCTGAAATAAAATACCTAAATAGGATTATGACACTTAATGGAGAAACAATACCTCTGTTCTTCAGCATAGACGAAGAACGTGAGTATAATGAAAACCTTAGTTATATGAATAATATGCTTCCAGAAAATACTATTCTTGAGGATAATATCGAAAAAAAAACTTAATGGTTTGTTCCATTTAAATGCGGAAGAAAAATTTAAATTAATAAAAGAAAATAAAAATGCGTTTTACAAAAAGGGTGATGATTTGTAATTTACAAACCACGTTAAACATAGCATTCCAACAGAACATACTTCACCCACATGGTATAAAGAATACAAGGTATGCTGTATATGAGATGATAGGTCGCCATCTTGTATTCGTGTGACGTCATTGCGAGTGACAGCCAGTTTTGTGCGGTTTTTATTTCTTAATGTTTTGGTTGATTTCAATTGCAAAAGTAAATAGACAGTGTTCCCTTGAAAAATATAAATAATTGTAACTTCTTTTTAAATAAACAAACTATTTACATAAATGTAAATATGCCAAATTACTATTGTGTGAAAAATTGCAAAAGTTATTCAAACAACAAAAAATGTGAAAACCTGAGAATCCAGAATTTATGGAAAAATTGTTGCTCTTGAAAACATATTTATTAAAATCAATAGCAATAAGATACATGTGATAAGTGATTACTTAAAGTTTCACTTAACAAACTGTGATGATGTAAATTTACCTGAAAAAGTTAAACTTTTGTTCTTTAGATGTAGACTTTATTTTAGAATAAAGTCTTTAAATAATACTAATAACGAAAAAAGGAAACAAACCTACAAAAAAAAAATAAAAACTATTACTTAAAAGAGAAATACCTAGTTTATCTTCTTATTTCAAAGTTTTACATATATAGAAATTATAAACCAAACGCAATTCACCCACTAAATATTTATAAGAAAATGGGATTTCTATAGTTTCGATTTCCTCTTTTCCTTTCCTATATCCACATATTCTATAAGTTTCCGGTGTGGCTACAATTCCAATATCTGTTGACTTGGTTACCTTGTTCAAGGGCATTCTTGGTTGTAAATTCTACAAAACAAACAAAATTGGTTTAAATAGAATTTCATTATTAATTTTAATTATTAATTATACCTTGAGAAGATCAAATTTATCAAATAACCACAAGATAATTTCAATTCAAGCAATTGGAATCCTGAGAATTTTTGTTCAATAATCGTTCGAACTTTTTCTTCATGAAATGTTTGGCCATCTAAAACTATAGATAATTAAACATTAATCAATTGTAACAATATGTTTAACCATATTATGAACCACCTACCGTAATAACTCTTCTTCAAGCAAAATATATACAATAGGCCAGGGATTAACTAAGCACTTAAGAATCACTAAGGACCTTTTGAACACTATCAATTTGAGGTGATGCTGGTCTTTGCAGAACATAAAATAATATAAATGAAATAAATTATGAATGTTTCAATTCTCAATAACAAATAAATTATTGTTTAGTTTTTTTTTTCGATCTGCCGATTGAGAACCAAAGAATATCAAAGAACATCATAAATAAGAAAATTCACTCGCAATGACGTCACGATTCAGTCGACCAGAACTGTCAAGCATACCTTGTATTCTTTATACCATGCTTCACCCATATATACAAGAATTTACCGATACCCGGAAATTCATAAAAAAGAGGTAGATCGGCAAATCACAGAGATGCTCGATCAGAAGGTAATTCAACCTTCAAGTTCACCTTACAATGCTCCCATCTGGGTGGTACCGAAAAAAGAAGACCACACTGGAAGTAAAGAATGGAGAATTGTAATTGATTATAGGAAATTGAATCTTATAACAAAAGAAGATAAATATCCCATACCTAATATTGAGTCAATATTAGATAAATTAGGTCATTGTAATTACTTTTCGACACTTGACCTGACAAAAGGTTTCTACCAAATTGAGTTAGAAGAGAAAGATAGAGAAAAAACCGCCTTCTTTACTCTAACGGGACACTATGAGTTTTTACGGATGCCATTCGGGTTAAAGAATGCACCCGCAACCTTTCAGAGACTTATGAATGAAGTCTTGAAAGACTACATTGGGAAAATATGTTATGTATATCTCGATGATATCATCATATTCTCAGCTAGCCTGCAAGAACACATGGATTCGCTCCATAAGATTTTGATAACACTGAAGAACGCAAATCTGAAGGTATCTCTAAACAAATCTGAGTTCTTATGCAAAGAAACAAAATTCTTAGGTCATGTAGTGACTCCAAATGGTGTTAAACCAAATCCCACGAAAATTGAAACAATTCAAAAATTCCCCATTCCAAAGAACGTAAAAGAAATTCAGTCTTTCCTCGGATTGACTGGCTATTATAGAAAATTTATTTGTGATTATGCAAGGATAATAAAGCCAATGACCATTTGCCTCAAAAAAGATGCTATAATAAACATTGAAAATAAAGAATACAAAGAGTCATTTTACAAACTGGAAAAATTAATGTCAGATGATCTGATAAACAAACATCCAGACTTTAGTAAGGAATTCGTCCTAACGACAGACGCGTCTAATTTCGCGATCGGTGCGGTTTTAAGTCAATCACATGGACCTCTCTCATTTGCTTCCCGCACCCTAAATAAACATGAGTGCAATTACAGCACTATAGAGAAGGAACTATTAGCTATAGTTTGGGCTACAGCTCAATTTAGACATTATCTTTACGGTAGAAGATTTATTGTTAAAACCGACCATAGACCTTTGGTATGGCTTTCCACTTTGAAGGAACCCAACAGCAAGCTTCAAAGGTGGAAGATTAAACTTGAAGAATACGATTTCAAGATAGAGTATATACAAGACAAAGAAAATAGAGTAGCCGACGCTCTTTCTAGAGTAAAAATAAACTGATTAAAGGATGATGATCTAGCAACTCAACATAGTGCTGAATCAGATAATATTTCTCTTATTCCTATTAGCGAACGACCTATAAACTACTATAGTTGACAAATCGTACTTGATACCAACGAAAATGGAACTCAAGACATTTGTTATCCGCATGTTGGAAAGAGGCGTATAACATTTAAGTGCACAAATCTCACTTTAGAAACATTTAAAGATATTATTAAAGAAGTTGACGTCAATATTTTAAATAGTATATACATAACAAATGACGCAATCTTCAATGAATTCCAAAAGATTTGGAAAGAAGAAAATACATTAAATAAAAAAATACTGCATAGAAGTATGAAAATACTCAAAGATTTGAGGACAGATGAAGCAAACGAACTCATCTTGAAAATACATAAAAAATTCAATCATATAGGTATAGATAAAACTTATTTAGAGATATCCAAAGAAAATTATATACCCAACTTAAAACTCATGATAAATAAAATTTTAAATAATTGTGCAATATGTATGACAAAAGTCGATAGAAATCCTGTCAAATTACCATATGAGAAGACACCCACACCAACAGGACCCAGACAACATTACCATATTGACATATGGTTCTTAAATAGAAAAAAGAAATATGTAACTTGTGTAGACCAATTTAGCAAATACGCCGCCGCAGAACCTATAAAGCACAAGACTCACATAGATACTATAAAAGCGTTAACGAAGATATTTTCCTATATGGGTACACCAAATCTAATAACACTCGACAACGAAAATGCTTTTGTTTCTGATTCTCTTAACAACTTCTTAGCAAATAAAGACATACAAATTCATTACTGCACAGCCAATCGGCATACAGGTAATTCTGACGTCGAAAGACTACATGGAACACTTAACGAACACTTGCGCACTCTAGCGTCAATCGAACAAAGTGGCGAACAAACTGATACAAGTGATCATACGGTTCAAGCTCTTATTGCATACAATAATATAATCCATCTAACCACTCGAGAAAAACCATTCGATATCCATTTTGGTGTCATAAATAAAGAAATAATTTTTAAAATAATAGAATATAGGTAGTAAAATCAAGGTAATTAACAAACTAAATGAAAAACGTAAGAATGTAGAAATAAACGAACAGTATGTAAAAATAACCGATCCTGACAAAATAAAAAATAAATTGACTCCAAAATATAAAAAAATAAAAGTAATAAATAAAGAAGGGAAAAAGTATACTCTAAAAGAAGGCAATAGATTTAAAAAGAAGCCCCATAGAATTTTACATAAAGATCAATTCCATAGATTAAAAAAATTTACAGAAATTATTCCTGCTCACAGGGATGATACTTCATCAAAAGAAGCCACTTGCGGTTCAATTTCTGATCAACCCACTACTCATCATATTTGTCTTCATCCTACCAATAATCACAACCCAGGAAAGACAAATATTGGATTTTAACCACGGTAACGGTTTTACAATCATACAAATCCAAAAATTGCAATTAATAGAAAACTTTACTAAAATATTACACATTATAAATCTTACTAATTATGAAACAAATTTAAAAATATTAGAAGACCATATAAGACTTCTACCTGAACAAAACACAGATATTATTAATTTAATGAAACACACTAGAAAATAATTTGAAACTATGATACCACATGTTAGACAGAAAAGAGGACTTTTCAATATTTTAGGTACAGGTATGAAATTTCTATACGGTACCATGGACGATGAGGATAGAAAAGAAATAGAAGAAAGAATGATTCTAATAGAAGCAAATACACATAATTTAATAGAAAGTTCAAATCTGCAAATACAAATAAACAACCATTTTAACGAGCAAATTGCATTACTAACTAACGAATTTAATGATAAAACTAAAAAATTACAGCGTACAGCACGATTTAGAGAGAGAGACTTTTATAAATTAAAATTAGAAATCGAGATCAAAGAAAATATAAAATACTTGATAAACGACATAGGAAAAATTAAAGACATAATTTTAACATCAAGACTAGGAATCCTAAGCAAATATATTTTTTCTGAAGCAGAACTTGACAAAAACAATATAACAATAGAAAAAACTTTCCCAAATTCAACTTGAACTTGCTCTATATAAAAACACTATCGTATATCGTATTCATAATTAGAATCCCAAACTTTACACATGAAATATACACACAAATTTATATCCAACCCATACTGAATGTAGAAAGTAGTCAACAATTAGATATTACTAATAAAATGTATTTGACTAAAGATCAAACAATTTATAATAATACAAAAATGAAAAATTTTTATCAGAAATAAACGATAACTGTTTACAGAATTTGTTTAAAAATCAAATGAATTGTAAATTAATAAAATATGTAAATGAAGAAATATTAGAAATTGGAAATAACAATCTCGTAGCAATTAATGTAAAATTACAAGAAATAAAACAAAATTGTAATAATCAAAACATTACTGTTAAAGGAAATTACTTAATCAAGTTTGAAAATTGTAAAATTGAAATAAATAATAAAATGTATGAAAGAAAAAGTTATAAACATGAACCATTAATTCAAAATACCATTCAAGATATTAATTATACTAAATTTAAAGAATTAACTTTTCAAGAATTACAATACCAAAGCATAAATAACTTAAAAGAAATTGAAGAACTGAAATATAACCACAAAAAGTCAAGTTTTACGATGAATTGTATCATCATAATTATTATAATCATATTAATACTTTATATCTATTTAAAAATAAAAAACAAAAAACAGAAAAATAATAAATAATGTAAATCTTCCAACGGTTACTTTTAAACCATTAGAAGACTCTAAGAGGGGAGGTGTTATATCCGAGCCCACTTGTGTGATCTTGACTTTAAACTCAACCAAAAATAAACAAAGATAAAGAAATTATGAATAAATACTTTTTGCCCTCTGTAAAAAGTGTATCAACATTATAAACACTATGCGCATATGAGATGCTGCATAAACAATCAAATAGTATAAAACTGAATGATGTATCGAGAATCTTTTGATTCTTAGTTTAGATCTAAAGAAACTACAACGTATAGCGGAAGACTTCCCCCCACCAGTGGTAAGGGGTCAGATGCTTTGAATAAAGATTACATTACATTTAAAATCAAAAACGGTCGTTTTATTTAATCTCTCTAACGAGAGAAAAAGTTAATATTTTTTTTCATTAAACGAGGATCATACCAAGGACATATACCGAGGACATATACCAAACCAATACAAATTTTAAAAATAGCGTGTTTCCAAGGCTTAAAATGTTGCTTCAAAGTTAAAAAAGCGTGCTGTGTCAATAATTAAGTGCTGCACTGTATGTTTTGACTTTATTTATTTTATATCCAATAAAATGTTATTATTCTTGTGTAACTTCATCAATGCTTTCCCCTGATTAAGAAAAACGATTAAAACATTTCAAACTAATATCATCGTATGCAATTAAGATTTATCGAATTCCATGAAATCACATTAATTCCGCCGCATATTACATGCCCAATAGCCATTCGATGGTGCAACCAATCTACAAAAATATCAAATTAAATATACATATATACAAACATGTATACACATATTTACGAGCAAACTATCAATATTTGTATACATCTATCTATAATAACCAGTCTATACACTAAAATCAATTTCCTAAGCGGATATCCTAAAAATCTTTAACCTTTATTCGCGCGTTTTCAATAGCTTATAATTATTATGTAGGAGCAAACATCAGCTTCAGCAGCAAATGCCATGTAAAGTTTTACATGGGCGTGAATGGCGAACATGATTTTTGGTGAAATAACATCGAACACCTGCCGGATACACACACATAACATGGTAAAATTTACAAAATTAATTCAACGCTCTCACGCTAGAGAAAACATACGCTATGCCGCACCGCCCCGACCACCGCTTCAATGTTAGAGTTGGTGTATAGATGAATTCATAGCATAAGCGTTAGGCACATGGGCCGGCCGGGAAAGAGGAGAGACACAGGGGGTAGGTTGGTTCTAGGGATATACGATTTTGGGGTTCAGGATCGGGTCGAGTGATGTACATATGCAAGTTGGTTTAAGGACGAATATAGCTAACAGTCAGGTGGTGCGTTTTATTTAACCGCATCCTTTCACCTGCTGGCTAACCCATAACTTTGTGTTTACTCTTCATTTGTTTTCTATTGTAGATATACAATAGTATAACACTGGTTTGCGTTTGGTATGTGTTACCTGATGGTTGCAAAAATTAATATTGACCTTTCAATCCTTCCTTGATCAAAATAGGCTTAGACAAAAGCATATGTATCGTTTATATAACAAATGTTTATCTCTTCACATTAATGGTTTGCTATCTTTTTTCGTGTAAACGTAGATGAAGGCCTTTGGTGTGTTAGAAAATAAAGTTTCGCATAATTAATTTATTTCACAAATTGTGAACATTAATGCTGTGTATCCTGTCTATATGTCATTACAACACGTGGCTCACCTGCATTTTTGTTGATGCAGGTGAGCCACGTGTTGTAATAATAACTATTTCGGATATTTTTTTTTAATGGTATTTAACTTTATTTGAACGAATATTTGAATTTTGATTAGCGGTTAAATTATTTAAACAATTTTAAATTTAAATTTTTTGACGAAAAAAGATGAAATTTGCAACGATTTTGCAATATATTATTAATTCAATAAGAATTTTTCGAGGGAAGCCACTTTGAACTGGCCTCCAAAGAGCATACCTAACTAACAAATTGAAATCCTCTCAATACTTTTTACTAACAAGAAAGTGATCGACACAAATAATGAAACAAAATAAAGCAAGTTAACAACACACTCCTTATTTTACAAATCACACATTCAGCATATTCTAAAAGAGCAATATGCCACCAAACCAACGACACAACTTGAACTTTAACACAGAAGATCATTATAACAATTAGTCAGCAAAATTAAGCAACAAAGAAAGATATGCCACCCACTGGGGCTACACCACCATCATCCTGAAGTACATCCATCTGCATATAATAAGCAACAAAGAGATATATGCCACCCACTGGGGCTACACCACCATCATCCTGATGTACTACATCCATCCTCATGCTGCACCCAAGCAGTCGCAGTAGGAAGTTGCGTTAGTCGATCGAAGGGCACGAGTACGATAACTTTGGCGCCAAGATATAATAATGGTTTTTGGTAAAGGGTCTTAATACAAGATTTTTTTACTATGGGAGGGGGGTCTATCTCCCCCTTTTAGGCGGGAGGGGCAATTTAAAAAAGTTATTATTTAAAATGGAAAAAAATAATTAAAAAATAACGGTGATACTTACAATTAAGTTGTATACATTTGTTTAAAGCCAACATTCTGTTCTATTAGCCAGTATTTAAATCAAGTCAAAACTATGCGTAGTTTTTGAAAAATTTAATTTTAAACTCAAAATTTGAGTAAAAAAAGTTAAAAAAAAAGGTTTAAAGTGTAACTTTTTCAATACTTCAAGATTATCTACCATTGTTTTTATTTCAGAATTTATTGCTCTTATTTGTTTTTGATCAAAAACTGAAAACTAGATGATTTATTTCTTTTAGTTTTTGAGAAAATTGAAAATAACCACAACTACTATTTTGATTTAATTCTTTTTTTTTTTGCTCGAGTGGTCTTATTTTGATAGTAATAATGGTATTTGCGTATGCGTAATGCGTGATTGGGTGTATGCAACAGTAAGGTGTGCGCGAGTTTGGGTGTGTGCAACAGTGGGATCTGTAAGGGGGGGCATGATGCCCCCTGCAACCCCCCTGCTTGGGAACACTATAGGATTTGGGGTGGGTGCAAGTTGGAGTGCATGCAAAGTTTCTTTTGCATTTAAATAAGCTGGATTTAAGAAAAATTAATTTACCTCTTAATCCATATTCGATTATTACTATCAAAATAAGACTACGTTAATACCTACTTAAGTAAGGAAAAAGTAATTTAATTAAAATATTTTGTTTTGGTAATTTTCAATTTTCTCAAGAACTAGAAGACATCAAGTCATCTAGTTTTCACTTTTTGATCAAAAACAAATAAGAGCAATGAATAATAAAAAAAAATAGTAGATCATCTGAAAGTTTTGAAAAATTACACTTTAAACCTTTTTTTTAACTTTTTTTATCACAAATTTTGACTTTAAAACAATTTTTTTCAAAAACTATGCATAGTTTTGACTTGATTTAAAAACAAGCTAATAGACAAAAGTGTTGGCTTTAAAAAAGGTATAATACTTAATTATAAGTATTACCGTTATTTTTTAATTATTTTTTTTCCATTTAATGTACATATTTTTTAAACTGCCCCTACCGCCTAAACGGGGGGAGATAGATATAGTAAAAAATGCTTGTTTTTAATTGTTCTATACAAATCCGTCATTAAACTTTGTCGCCAAAGTTATCGTACTCTCCCCGATCGAAGTACCTATAGTCAGTAGAAGTAGTTTAAGAAATTTCATTGTTAATTTTTTTCTATATTAAACCGTACGGTATAAAAATAATTTGCATTTGTCAATAAATTCGTATGCAATGTTAAAAAAAAAACAGTCTTAAAATCTTAACTGCTCGTTCAAATTGATAAATCTAATTTCATTCGTATTCATTTTTTAATAGAAAAAAAAAATTTATTTAACTAAGTATTTAAACGAGTGGGACAATTCACATAAGAAGCCGGACGTTCTTCTAAAAAGAAGAAGGCATTACATTATTCCGAAATCGAAAAGAAAGCATTGTGGTTAAGTTAGGCCCTTGTTACGAGAAGCGAATCGAACGTTTGACTTAAAGCGAACGTTTTTGAAATGACTCAAGTCGTGAATACCATTTCAATATTCACTTCAAAAGCCAACTTTTTTGGAAAAAGACAATTCACCCATCTTAATTTTGCTCTGTATTGGATTTGTCAGACGCCCGCTTTAAGTCGAACGTTCGATATTTCAATATTCACTTAAAAACCAACTTTTTTGGAAAAAGAGGTGTTGAACCATTTGAATATCGAAATTCACCCATCTAAATTTTGCTCTATATTGGATTTCTTAAACGTTCGCTTCTTAAGTCGAACGTTCGATTCGCTTATCGTAATAAGGGCTTTAGTTCTAATGAAATGATCTTATTTATGCACATTCTTTAACTTATTCGATGTGATTGAAATTATAATTTAATATAAGTGCTTGATTCAACAATTCAAATCATAGAAAAATAACAAGAAACCTGAAATTAAAATTTATCAATTCAATTAATATAAGTTTTCAGAACAACTTTGTCCCCAATCCAAAGAGAAAGACAAATTACAAACGGTTAATAAAATATAAGAAAATAATCAGCCCTATCATGAATTCCATCGTAATTGGAAATTTTTACGAATCCCGAAAAACTGTACCTATCATGAAATCCGTTCGTAGTGGAAAGTCTCATACAATTTTGCATTACGAACGGATTTCATGATACAGTTTTTCGGGATTCGTAAAAATTTCCGATTACGATGGAATTCATGATAGGGCTGAGGCTGAATATCTCAACTCCACCAAATACGTACGTCAGCAACACAACAGTCAACAGTACAGTACAGTACAGTACAGACAGCCAACACATTCTACAAAAAGAAACGAAACATATACATACATAATTACATACCTGTAATCCTGTAAAACAAAAACAAACACATGATATACGGTTAGACAGAAACAAAACTACCACCGTCTTCGCGTCTGTGCTATTGCACATGCAATATAATTTGTACCCAACAAAATAACAGATTTATTTTTACAAATAAATTAAAACTATTAACTGCATATCCATGTAAATGTAAAATGTACCATTTATACACAAATCCTAAATTACAATAATTGCACATACATACATTTCAACAATTATTTAAAAGACACAAATTGTTTAAAAGAAATATCTTACAAACAGAACATCGACAGAATAATGAATGAATAACGAAGCTCGACGACGAACTGAAACAGCATGATGGATGACATTTGGCGTTCGAGTATCGAATATATTTCATCATCTGTTCTGTCGGCCTGTCGCACTTTGCAGCACAGGGTTGTTCAGAGGATCTTATGCTATGTTTCATAAGACATTTACACGTATCAAACACAAATCATTTTTGGATAAATTTAAATAAAATTATAATTTAATATTTTGTTTAAATTGTTTATTAACTTCCCATAGGAAGTACATAATTGTAATCGGTCCGATTTGTCGAATTGAAAATTTTGACATTTCTCGACGTTTCAAGGCCCCTAGAGTCCAAATAAGAGATTTTAGAGAGATGTGTGTGCGTGTGTACGTACGTGGCGTCCGTACGTTCGCGACGTTCTTTTTTTCGTCCATACTTGGGATCTCCATTGAACATTTGGTGCGGGGAAATAAATCCACGGGAACTAAAGCATCATTCACATGAGCGCCACCAACGAACGACGAATGAATTGCAAAATGTGAGTTTATATACGTTTGAAGACATATTTCCACACAAATTCTTAACAAAACGATAGCAATATAGTTTCTATTTGATTTATGATGCATACTTTTACTTTTCAATATCATATATTAATAAATTTAAGAAAACAAATTTATTCATCGCGAACAAAATTATAGTTGATACGAACTGTCAAACTTTATTCGCGTTCAACATTATCCAAACTCGCAACGAATAAAAAAATCGCGCGTACTTATTCTAAAAAAATCGTTCCTGTTCTGGTTTTGGTGGTGAACGTCAAACTTCATTCGCGACGAATTAAAAACTCTCATGTGAAAGAAATGTCAAAATCGACGAATATTCGTTCATTCGCTGGTCGTTGGTCGTGCTCATGTGAATATTGCTTAACTCCACTGAGGGATTTAGTTCCCACTCAGTGGGAACTAAATCCACTTTAGTAAAGTGGATTTAGTTCCCATGCTAAGTGGGAACGAACTCCACTTTTTTATGGGAATTTAGGACACATTCAAAAATATGAAGAGGGAACTAATTTCTAACAACAACAGCTTCAAATTACAGTTAGTTATCAGATTCTTGAAACTTGTTCGATTTTGATGAGTACAGTCGAACATCAGTCTTAAGCAATTTAAGAAAACAGTGCGTAGTGTGAATAAAATTAAAATACAAAATTAAAAGCATGGAAAATAAAATTGAATTTATTACCGGGTTTCGTAAAAATAGTGTGTTAATTTATGACCGTGAAGAAAAACAAATTTATGTTAAAAAATATACTCGAAATAATATTTCACGTTACATTGGCTATTATGGTCAAAATTGCAAGAGGAGCTTAGTTATTGATGAGCAAGGTGATAAAAAACTAATAAAACATTGTCCCCAAATTTTTGCAGAGCCAATAATTTTTTGATACGGTGATAATACAAAAATTAGGAAAAACAAAAAAAGTTTATTTTCAACATTTTTTTCGGGATCTCAGGATTGTAACTCCCTTTTTCGGGGTCACTCCGTTGCTCCGCTTAGGGTTTGTAAAGTCGCCAGGCAGGCGCCTATATCAACAACTTCTTTCAATAAAAGCACCTGTGGGTGGCCCGCTTCGCGGGTTCTCAGGATTTGAACTCCTTTTTCGGGGTCACACCCGCTCACGCAACTCCGTTGCTCCGCTTAGGGTATGTAAAGTCGCCAGGCAGGCGCCTATATCAACAACTTCTTTCAATAAAAGCACCTGTGGGTGGCCCGCTTCGCGGGATCTCAGGATTTAAAGTGCTCCAAGTTGTGTCATTTGGTGATTCTTATTAAGTGGGACATTAGCCCCAGAATTTTCATTTGGGGCTTCGGTCTTACTTGGGTGGGACTTAGGGCCCAAATAAGATTTCGGTTTTATGTCCCACCGAAGTGAGACATAAGCCCCAAAAAAAAAAGTTGGGCGTTATGTCCCTGGGCCCTATGTCCCTGCGCCTTATTCTACTTGCTTCTTCTTTTAAAAAGTGGGAATTAATTTCGAACTCAAGGAGAACTTAAATCACACATTTTTTTCGGAAATACATAGATTCCCAGTTAGTATGGGAACTAAATCCACTTTACTAAAGTGGATTTAGTTCTCACTAAGTGGGAACTAAATCCCTCAGTGGAGTTAGTTCCCGTGGATTTATTTCCCCGCACCTGAACATTTCCGATGACAGGACTATCGGCATGTCATCAGATAATCCAAAAGAGACCAACATCCAGTCCATGATCTGGTCACCCCAGTTTGTATTTTTCGAGCGGATCAAAATCCTGTTATCAAATTTGACGTTTGTGTTGTATGTAGTAATTAGCGTCCATACATGGCCAGACGATTTCTTGCCGTAATGGCGTAACGCATTCGTGTGTCCATTTTTTGTATATTAGGTTCACCTGTTTAAAATTTTTTAAAATATTTATGTATTTACCTAAATTCATTAATTCAAGGCTATCTTTACTAGGCACAGAACAGCTTCAAAGCTGTCGACCGACATCCTACAAAAATTCTTATAGTCTGCACCGTCCTCCCATAGTAAGTCCTTGAGTAGGTGCGCCTCCAAATCATGAAGTTCCCTTACTTCCAGAAATGGATTCACCCAAAACCTGTGTTTTTTTTTATCCTCTTGAATAGTTAGCAGTTTTAGTTCCTCCAGCTTCTTAACCAGCATTAATTTTTTTAAACGGGCTAATTTTTGTTTATTCAAAGGCATTTTTGTTTATTAAAAAACAACAACTACCGACACAAAAGGAAAATAAACAAAAAAGTAAACAACAGATTAACCGTTGTGTCAAATGTGACATTTTAAGTTGCTCATGGCAAGACATAATATGCCCAGCCAAAAAAAAACACTGGATTGCGGATGAGATTGCGGAAGAAAAGTTGGATTGGATTTTATTCTTGTGGAGCCTCAGGGATAGCTCAAGAACCAGTGGAGATATGAACTTGAAATAAATTTTGCTATACAGATAATAATGCAGAAAGGACTCTCAAAAAAATTGCGTGGGTGGTGTTTTTACCGTAGCAATTTAAAAAAAGTGAAAATTTTGGTTTACCAAAATATCTCACGATACAATAACTTTAGTTAGTTAGTTAGTTGTTGGAAAAAATTCCAACTAACGGTTTTTTTTTATAAATCAAAAAAATAAAAAAAAATATTTGTCACCTCGAATATTTTACGAACAAAAAATGATTTTATTTAAGAAACAATTTTGTGCAACGAAGAATAACGTTTTTAACATCTGGTTTAATCTTAAGAAAAATCGAATCGACAGTTTTTTTTATAAAAAAATAAAAATCTAAAAAAAAAAAAATACCAAAAATTGGTAAAAAGTGATTCTCGACTCAAATATCCTTTCAAAAATTTGAGATTATGGCTTTAAACTAATTTTGTCTTATAAGAAATATTGTTTTCCACATTCGGAGAAAAATCGAATTGACAGTTTTTTTTTTAATAAGAAATAAAAACCTTAACAAATCACTACTAAAAGTTGGTAAAAATTCATTTTCGACTCAAATATCTCTTAAAACATTTGAGATATTGGCTTCAAATTAATTAAAAAAAAAAATATTGTTTTTAACATTCGGTAAAATTTTAAGAAAAATCGAATTGACAGTTTTTTCACAAAAAAAAAAACAAAACGAACTTAGTACAAATTTACTTTCGACTCAAATATCTTTTCAAAAATTGAAAATAGTTTTCAATTAGTATTGTATTTCTCAGATTGTGTTTTATCTTCTGATTTAGTTGTTAAAAAAACAATGATAATATTAAGCCACGTTCGTTGATTTGTTTTTTGAGAAAAACGATTATGACAGAAAGATGGAAGAAAGGATAAAGAAACATCTAAAAGATCTGCCTGGGCCCCAGTCTGTGTTTGCAACTACTTGAATAGTTCAGATTCCCTTGCATTGGAATCGCTGGTCTGTTCCGACTTGGCAAGAAACTTTGTTGTGCAGATGATTCTTTTGACTTGGTCGCCCTCAGTTGAACTTGGCTTCAATGAGTTTTGTTGCAAAAGATCCTTCAACCTGTTCACATGCCTCAAGGTTGATACTAATATCTTGATGAAGTTTTTCAAAATTAGTCGTTACATCGGTTGATAGTAAATCCTGTGAAGCCTTGTGGATTAACTGCCTGGCTCAGACTAAGAAGTCTGTCTACAGCTTGCTCGAAAGAATACAAATACGCTTGGCAGTATGGTTCTCCACCAGTAGCTGTGGATTTTTTTTTTATTTTGAGCAATTTTTTGTTTGAGTTTTACATTTTAGTCCAACCAAACCTATTTTCCATAAAAACTTCTTTAATGGAAACTACAAATTTTTATCAACAAACGTTATGCCAATCTTTTCCATCACGATCACGAAACGGAGGTCCAGAATGTTCAGTTCTTCTGCAAAACTCTACCAAATACTCCTATGCCGCAAGCCATATCGGGATTCGTTTTCATCAATTGCACCCACCTAGCATATTAATTTGCATTTGTCCTTGAAAATATAATTTTGTGTTTCCTTTTTTTGTTACCTATAATAATATAAAAATTATTTGCAAATACATTTTTCTTTTATCACTCATTTTAAAAAACAAACAAAAATTCGCCAAGGTTATCACTGAATATTTTGATTCGATAGAATTTGACGTTTTTAGCCGTTAAATTAGCGAACATTCGCTCATGGTAATATTTAACAATAACCAAGTTCGATAATGTTTTGACATTTGAAGCGAATCGATACTCATAATACAAAGTTATCGAATTCGCAAGTTTTTAATCTCGCTTCGCTACTCATAATGAGGGCCTAAATCTTTTATAATAATTCAACTGACAACTTTTTTAAGAAAATACGAAAACCTACAAACTTTTAAGCAAGACAATTCGACAGACGAAGTTATCAGTGTGGGTCACATCCCAGCCTCTTTTTTTAAAATTGTAGTTAACACGAACCATTTCTTTTTAAATTTGAGGATCACATTTCAAAGCTTTAATAGTGGAGGAAGGATGTCATGGCCGTTTACTTTGTGTCTTGATAGGGGGGTGGTGTATATACTGTCGGTGTCATAAAGGGTCCACATTTAATTATTTTGTATGCCCACAATACATTTATTCTTACATTACATAACATTGGGAGTAAAAAAAGGTTATATAAAGGGGGGAATAATAACGATAAGTTAATATTATTTTAACAACAAGATTTATTTCATGAAAAAAAAATTTCAAAAACATAATTTTGTTAATTTGAAGCGATTATATTACATACATATATATCTTTCTCTTAACAATTAATGTAAGATCACAAACTGATATCTTTAGAATTAAAACTGCTACTTATTAAGAAAATTGCTTTTATTTGTTGACAATAGTTTCTTTAAAATACCTGTTTTTTTAATTTTAGCAGGAAACAAAAATGGCAGCTGTTCATTGTTATTTTACTTTTTGATATACTAAAACTATAAGGCTAGGCGCGCACATGCAACTTTTAGTTTCGAAACTGTTTGGTTTCTAAACTGAGCATTATAGACTTATATGAGAGTCCGCGCACATGCAGAAACCATTCTGTCGCCCATTCGAGCAACTTTCACCTCGCGAACCAATTCCTTAGTTTGTGTCACAAGGAATCATAGGTAATTGCGTGGACATTCAACTAAATCGTGGATTAATTTTCTGTAAGTGCAAGAGAGAGAAAAATTTAGTCAAGGTGAATAAATGTTTCCTGTGCATTGGTTTATTTTGTTGTATACTTTCGGAGTTGCTTATGTACGCGATGTTTGGGCAACTAACGATCGAACTATTTGGTTTCGAAAAAGTTGCATGTGCACGCCTAGCCTAAATACAAGTAAACGGTAAGCGGTTTCAAAAGTAAACGTAAATAAAACACATATGTATAAAGTATTTGTTTCATGATATTTCTTTTTTATTATAAAGTTCAAACGTTGACTAAGTGCGTTTTTTCGTATTCCATGAGAAATTGCCAACAAAACGATCCGCAGTAGTCCGATTTTTATATTTGAAAGTTGATACAACTGAATATATGTATTCAGTTTTTCATTGTTTAACACGGAACTATCTCACTTGCACTTCATAAGAAACATCGAAACACCATTTGCATTTTAGAAAGTGCTGTCAAACTTAATCATTTTTAAATCTTCTTGTGCGGTGGAAACACCAACAAAGATTTATTTAATCTAAACTGAGATAAACCTTTGGAGGAAACATAGCAAATCATAAATATATTTTCTATTGTTTTCTCTTGCAAAATAAGACCAGTTAGTCCCTTTTCCCTAATGGAAAACACACATGATTCCAAATGCACAACTACTCAATGAACACAGCCATCGATATATAAAGGCAATAAAAATCGTACCAACATTTGAGAACGAAATCACATAAGATCCATTCGAGGCTCGTATAAATGTCAAAAACCTATCCATAGTGAGATTCTACTCTAACTTTTATCGGTGTTATTCATACTATGGATATTGTTTTTGTTATTCGTGTAAAATCCTACTATACTATGGATAGATTTGCCAACAAAACACGCGTATTATGTGTGGAACACTACATCATTTAAATGACCACCACTCGAATTGTTGCAAGCAACGATTCTTTTGAGGTAATTTTCGACCGCTTTTGGACACATATTTGGCAGTATCTCAGCCATAACTTGATGAATGTTGGTTTTTAAGTGTATAAGTGGTTTTTAAAGTAAGAGGAAGCCCCACGAAAAAGAGTCCAGCTGTCTCAAATCGCATGATCTTGGTGGCCAGTTGATATCTCCACGACGAGATATTACGCGTCCAGTAAATGTCTTTTACAATAAAGCCATATTCGATCGAGTTGTGTGGCATGTGGCACCGTCTTGTTGAAACCACATATTCTATAAATCGTATTCTTCAATAGCAGGCAAAAAAAGTAGGTTATTATATGACCATAACGCTCCGAATTGACGGCGACAGGTGTTCCATCGTCGTTTTCGAAGAAGTAAGGTCCAATCGCACCTCCGCTCCGGACCAAAGAGCTCACCAAACAGTGACTTTTTGTGGATGTAATGGCCTCACTGTAATTACTTGAAGATTCTCAGAACCCCAAATACGACATTTTTGTTTATTAACATACCCACCGAGTGAAAAATGTGATTCGCCGCTGAAGAAAATTTTGTTCGAAAAATCGCCTTCCACTGCCTGTGGTTCAAGCACCCATTCGACGTATCTACGACTTTGTGAATGGTCTGCTGGCTTCAGTTGTTGTGTGAGCTGGATATGGATATATGTATGTAGGTGTAGATCAAAATGCAAAATACGCCATAACGTGCCGTAAGACAATCTTAATTCCTAAGAAGGACGAGGAATCGACACATTCGGGTCTTCGGAAACACTTTAACTTCCATCAGCGATATTTTCAGTGGTATGAACGAAACGATGATGCACAGCACATGCCTTACAATATCTGTAATAAATCCAATATTCTTCACAATTTTGACAATTGCTTGCGTAGTTGGACGATTATGTAAATCATAATCTCCTTTTAAAGCAAGATATGTGGCTGTGGCAGAACCACCATTTTTGTAGTAATAGGTTTTAACAATTTGTATGCATTGTGCGATAGTTAAGCGATCTATTTTCGTAAATGTCAGACTTTACACTGACAAAAAAATTTGGTTTAACAACTTAGTTTGACAGATGGTCGATAAGATTTTCTACGGAATTTAGGTTATGTTAATTCAGACCATGGAGAATTCACGCTGCTCCATAAAGGTTGGAAACAACTTAACTGAACCTTTCGATGTCAAAAAAGGTTTTAGACAAGGTGATGCGCTGTCATGTGATTTTTTTAACATCGTACTTGAAAGAATAGTGCAAAGCTCGCACGTCAACACCAGAGGCACTATCTTTCAAAAGTCTGTCCAATTACTAGCACATGCTGATGACATTGACATAATCGGAAGAACTCAGCGTGACGTCAATGGGGCTTTTGTGAGTATTGAGGCAGAGGCGGAAAAAATGGGTTTAACGGTTAATGAGGGCAAAACAAAGTACATGCTGACATCAAGAAAGGACCTACAACACCGACGTCTTGGTCAAAACGTCACCATCGACAGACGTAACTTTGAGGTAGTCAAGGACTTCGTCTAGGCTCCGCTGTAAACGCAGAAAGCAACACCAGCGCTGAGATCAAACGAAGAATAACTCTTGCTAACCGCTGTTTCTTTGGGTTAAGAAAGCATTTGAGTGGAAAAATTCTCTCTCGAAGGACCAAAGTGTCGCTATATAAGACCTTATCATCCCCGTCCTGCTATACGGTGCAGAAGCATGGACTTTGACAAAAGCGGATGAAAGCACCTTGGGTCGTTTCGAGAGAAAGATTCTTCGTGTGATCTACGGTCCCGTATGCATCGAAGAGGAGTGGAGGAGAAGATGGAACGACGAGCTGTACGGGCTGTACAGCGACGTAGACTTAGCTAGAAGGGTAAAAGTCCAACGACTAAGATGGCTAGGTCACGTAGAGCGCATGGAAACCAATGCTCCGGCCCGGAAAGTCTTCGAATCCACACCCACAGGACAGCGCAGTAGAGGAAGACCGCGAATCAGGTGGCGCGCACAAGTGGAAGGAGCGCGAAACTGGAGACATCTAGGTAGGGACCGAGCTAGAATGAGAAGTTTGTTGGGTAAGGCCCTAGTTCACACAGGACTGTAGCGCCACCTTAAGTAAGTAAGTAAGTAATTCAGACCTGACTCGCTCCATCATGACAGGTTTTTGTAATATTTGTTTATGTACCGAATCCATCCTCTAAAAATGGCTATCACATCAAGTTCTTGAAATAATGAAAACGAGTCATTTTAAGAATTGAGCAGACAGTTCAAATTAATTCGGACTCGAAATCAGCACTAAAAATTAATTCCAAAACCATGAAGAAATTCATTTCAAAGTTTCTGAAATACTTCATATAGAGTTACATATATGAAGACCTCATAACTAATGACAATTTCTGAAAACTTAGTAAAGTAAAGCCAAAGTGATTTAAACTGTACAAAGATTTGTACTTTGCAGAATCATCATACGACACCGTTTTTGGTTGTCGTTAAAAATTTTTCTTTTTTTAAAGGGGCATATTTTAAAAACCTGATGTGATAAGAAATTATAAGGCACCATTCAAGTTCGGGACACGACAACTTAGTCCTTTTAAAAGTATTGTTATTTTTGTGAGACAGAAAAAAAAACGTAATTCTGCCATCCCGGTATCAAATTTAACGATGTCTTAAAAATACAACTCTGTTTCGTTTTTTTTTCGTATCGGTCTTTCGAGACTTTGAATTTTCACGTCACTTGCGGCTTATCGTTAAGTTTTTATTGGGATATAATTTATCAGCATTTAAAAGCTGTGATATCTTTTATTCAAGAAAACGACATCAGTAATGTGATTTTGAAGAAGTGAATTATAAATGTGAATGAAGTAAGTCTCCAATTTAACAGCTATCGCCACCAGAAATTAAGTGCTGCTCATTCATTTTGATAAATGTCTGATGAATGTCAGTTGAAGCACATCCCACGTATACTACAAAGTCTATACAATGTACATATAGATATATTATATAGAAGAATATGTGAAACCTCATAATGTCATTCTCAGGCACACTGGCACACTGTTCATTTTGTTAGAATTCTTATGCTCTAGTATCTTAGGGGGCTTCAAAACGTGAATGTTATTTTGCCCAAAAAGCAAACCCATCATTTACGTCCGCCCAGCATTATACTGGCTCATAGTACAGCCATCAACAGTAAAGCCTTATATACGAGTATATCACCATTCACCGCACATCTAAGCATCAGTAGGTTAGGTACCTACTCTGGAACCGTCATCATCATTTTACTCCTTGGAAGGATAATGTTTTTCTTTTTTCGTTTTTATTATTATTTTTACTTACCGATCCAAGGATGATTTTGATGGGACTACGTGAATAAAGTGAAGCTTCTATATAATCATGAAATAAAACTAGTATAAAATTCGTCTTGACTCTATATATTGTAGGTAACGTATGGTATATTGGTTCTTAGCTGAGGCATATTACTATTTTCCTTTTCTCATATGGTTATATGTAATGGTAGCTTTATGTCGAATTCTTGCACTTTTTAAGGAATAGCCTTAGTACATTTTGTGTGCTGTTTTTCAATGTAAGGTATTGTTGCAGGTTTAGCATCACAAATAAGAAAATCAAAATGAGCATTCTAAGTTTTTTAGATGGCATAGGCAGGGATCGAACCAAGACCTCTGGCATTACAGTCTAACGCACTTTTTTTTAATTCATTTTTATTCATTAATTCTTAAAACTATCTTAAAGCTACACAAAAATTCATAAAACTAGTCTAATTAACCATAACTCACAACTCACTTACTGGTCCCATACGGACACTCTAAGTTAAACAATAGATAATACTTAATTCTAATGCCTTTTGGCCCTAAGATCTATGTTCCTGTAATTCATTTTATTTATTATAGTCTAACGCACTACCCATCATGCCACGGGTACTACACGCCGAATAGCTGCGATGTCAAATTCGTCTATTCCAGTTTTCCACTTCGTATGCTGTATTTTTAACTTCCCATAGGAAATTATTGTAATGGGTCCGATTTGTCAAATTGAAAATTTTGACATTTCTCGACGTTTCAAGGTCCCTAGAGTCGAATTAAAATATTTTTAGAAAGATGTCTGTGCGTGCGTGTGTACGTATGTTCGTACGTCCGTATGTCCGTACGTTCGCAACGTTTTTTTCGTCGTCCATAGCTCAAGATCCAGAAGAGATATTGACTTCAAATAAATTTTGTTATACAGATAATAAGGCAGAAAGATGCAGAAAGGGCTCTCAAGAAAATTGCGTGGGTGTTTTTTTTTTTACCATAGCAGTTTAAAAAAAGTGAAAATTTTGGTTAACCCTAAATATCTCATGAACCAATGACGCTAGAGACTTGAATTAAATTTTATATTATATATTGTAACGTGATACAAAACAAGTATATTTTTGGAAAAAAATAATAATAAATATAATAATATAAATCAAAAAAAAACTGAAAACACAAATTTTTCACCTCGAAAATTTTACGATTAAAATATGATTTCATCTCCAAAACAATTTTGTGGAACGAAGAATAATTTTTTTGACATCTAATCAAATTTTAAGAAAAATCGAATTAACAGTTTTTTTTATAAAATATAAAAACCTAAAAAAACATTCCTCAAAGTTGGTAAAAATTGAATTTCGACTCAAATATCTTTTCAAAAATTTGATATTAAGGCTTCAAACTTATTTTGTCTTATAAGACATATTGTTTTCAACATTCTGAAAAATTTTGATCGAATTGACAGTTTTTTTTACAAAAAATAAAAACCTAAACAAAATTAATAAAAGTTGGTAAAAATTGATTTTCGACTCAAATATCTTTTCAAAACTTTGAGATATTGCCTTTAAACTACTTTTTTCTTTCAAAAAATATTGTTGTCAACATTCAGTAAAGTTTTGAAAAAAATCGAAGTGACAGTTTTTGTACAAAAAATTGAAAACCTAAAATAAATTTAACAAAAGTTGGTAAAAATTGTTTTTCTACGTAAATATCTTTTCAAAACTTTGAGACATTGGCTTCAAACTAATTTTATCTTATAAGAAATATTTTTTTCAACATTCGATTAAATTTTGAGAAAAATCGAATTAACAGTTTTTTTTAACAAAAAACAATACTAAAACTTGGTAGGTACTTGGTAACTTTCGACTCAAATAGCTTTTCAAAAATTAAAAATATTGGCTTCAAACTTATTTTATTTCACAGAAAATATTGTTTTTTATATTCAGTAATTTTTTTATAAAAATCCAACAGTCCGTTTTTTCATAAAAAAATAAAATCTACAAAAAATAGAACGCAAATTTGGTAAGAATTGATACATTTAGGCCTCGGCCACGCAGTAAGCGGCTGAGCGGCTAAGCGGCTGAGAGGCAACTCTAAGCGACGTATGGCCAGGCACTGAGCGACTGCTTTTGAGCGATTAGTAGTTAAAGTCGAGATTGCACACACGAAATTAACAACTCAATGTTTAGTTTGGCCATCTTTACTTCTTGCCGCTCAGAAAATTAAAACAGGTTTGGTTGCTGAGCGGCGCCGCTTAGCCGCTCAGAATTTTGTTTCGCCGCTCGCTCATTGCGTGGCCGCTTCTATGTGATTTCATGTTTTATATTTTTTTTCCGCTCAGCCGCTCAGCCGCTTACTGCGTGGCCGCGGCCTTAGACAAACTTTTAAGCAAGACAAATCGATAGACGGGATGGGAAGTTATCAGTGTGGGTCGCATCCCAGCCTCTTTTTTTATACAAATCCAACAGTCTGTTTTTTCATAAAAAAAATAAAATCTACAAAAAATAGTACGCAAATTTGGTAAAAATTGATACATATATAGACAAACTTTTAAGCAAGACAAATCGACAGACGGGATAGGAAGTTATCAGTGTGGGTCGCATCCCAGCCTCTTTTTTTATCAGGTGACTGCACAGCTCCTGTCTCTTCTGATTCCTTAATAATCCTTCTGATTGAACCTTCAGAAATTCCAGTAGTTTCCAGGGTTTTCGTGGTTGCGTAACTCACAGCATTTTCATGAAACGAATTCTTTGCTTCTTCCAGTTTGTCATTAGTGCTTCAATATTTTTGGATCGCTGCAGCGTCATTGGCAACAACGCCAGCATGTTAATTTTTTTCAGGGATTTTTCTGTCTCTTTCAGAATTAAACAGTAAATCAGAGAAATTAAAAGAGACCTTATATCAGTAGAATGGCCAACTGAATTACATACTTGTGTAAGTCTCAATATCGTATATTTCAGTTTGAATTTTATATAATGGATGATGTTGTGTCATAATGATATGAGTTTGCAGTCTGATTGCTACAACGGCAGATTGGATGAATAGAGTGTTCTCTTCGAGAGCGTAGCACAACCTAAGCACGACTTCTACTTTCTGATTATTATTGATAGTAATAAAACTATTTATTTCAACTTAGTAAAATTATTCTTAAACTAAATCAAAACTTTTGCCTATGAATATATCCATTCGCCTTATTCCATAGAGTTTGGAGTAAATAAAGTTCAACAAAACCTTTTCTTAACAAACAACAACAAGAAAAAGACAAAAATTATTTCCTTATGTTTTAATTAAGACCACTATCGTCATATTTCATTTCGATATTACATTTCCATCTTTCTAACTTACATCATCATAATCAATTACTTCCCTTATGGATTTTGGCTAAGACCTAGCAACCGCCCGCCTACAGCCAAAAAACAAAACCTAATGTATGTATTGCTATAAGCTTGTGGTATCAAAAGTCTTCTCTCTGGTGGCATGCATGGCAGTGGCGGCGGCGGCGGTAAGCGGGTGCTATACTAGAATTGTCTTTCCACAGAAATAACGTTGTCAAGCTGCCTATTGACAACATCAGGCAATTCACACTGCTTAAGAAATCTTGTAACCGCATAACTTGGTGACAAATGCCAAGTTTCTTACATATAACATAGCATAAACTCTCTATGCTCCTTTTCCTGCTGCTGCTCTCTTCTTTGTGTTAAAGTCCTGATACTGATGCTGATGCTGATGGTGTCCCATAACACAAACATTCCCAGGACCAGACCAAACCCACATAGGTACGAAAACATTCTTATATTACTTAACTATATATAGAAAATAACATCTTTTTGACTTCGCTCCAAGGACCATGGATGATATATTCCTGGCAGCGTTTAACGTAATTCTTTAAGACAACCTCCCACTTATTGCAGGCTCTGAAAACAGAAAACGTTTTAGTTAGGTATAGTCCTTTCCTTTCGTTTCCTACTACGAAAAACATATTTCACCAGTCTCAACAATATTAGCATTATTTTTATAGGTATAGGCTATGATTGTAGCTGTAGCTGTAGCTGTAGCTATAACTATAAGATGTGGGTTATGACGTATGGAAGGATGTTTGTAAGCCAAGCAACTTTGTAGTCCTGCAGTAGACCGAAAACACCCACCAGCCACAGAGCCGCACAAACAATCATAAAGAGTTCACCCCATTACACGAAGGAGAACAGCTTTCGGAATTAATTATCTGCGAATTTTATTAACTTTGAGTAAACATGCTTCATTATCCTTCGCCAAAGAAATATAATGAAATTTGCTATTAAATCATTTGAGGATTGGTGTTGAGGCTGCGGCTGTGGCTTTTTGCCGAAAGATAAGTGTAAATGTATACCTACATATATTTCTGGAATATGGCATAGGATATGATGTATTATTGGAGTTAGCTTTATGCGGGAGCCGATGATGAGGAAAAGGGGCTAGAGCAGAATTTTTAGTACAGAGTATCGCATATCAAGCGTAACTTGACTGAAGTTTGGAATATAGAAAATTCTGGTGAATGGGTATTTTTCTGGTGTTGTAAAATTTTAAATTTACATAAATGAATTAGGTAGGTAAGTAAGGACCCTAGCACCTACATCTACCTACCTATAGCTATAGCTTCTTTGTATTTATGTTTCAAAAGAGTTTTGTTACTTTGATGGAAATGGATTTCTTCTTGTTGATCCTTTAAGAATTTTAATTAGTTGATGATGGAGTGGAAGAGATTTACTAAGAAACATTTTTCTTAACAAAACTGAAAAATTTGGTAAATATTATCTAGAAGAAGGCTTTTTATCATCATCTTATTTTAGATAGAATCACGGGTAGTGATATATTTTAGGAAGCCTTTAAAAAAAAGAAATTATGTATTTCTTTCAATGCAATGTATTTCTTGAGATTTCTGTAGAATTTAAGAAATCTTTAGTCCATGCGACCCTCGTAAAAAATTTGAGATTTCCGTGGATTCATTTGATGATCTTTGGTAGGTAGGATCCTTGCAAATTATTTGGGATCTTTAAGTTCTCAAGTTTGGCATCAAGCTCTCTTATCGAATATTTTTAGAAAAGAATATGTTATATTAAATTAATTCTTGGTTGTTGGCAACGAAAACGCAAAGATTGGGCTCGCGTTGGTCAAATGAAATGACTTTATAATGTTTTGATTGCAAAGGACGAGTTCTACAAGAAATAGTTATTGTGATCGTAATAGAATTTCAGTACATCAACACACATTTTATCTTTGTTTTTGGACAACTTGAAAATATCTTTTCATATTGAAAACAAAAAACCAAATCCAAAATAACACTAAAGCACAACTGAACACAAATAACAATAACAAACAGAAAAGAAATAAAATGCATGACTGGTTCGCATCCAAAAAAGTGTGTTTAAAACTATTTCCTGTATTTTAAGATTTAAAATGTACCTGCAAATTTTAAATGTAAATGCCATTTGGTTTCTCAAAAAAACCTTAATTTTTTTTAAAATTTGTATTTGAAAATCGTTTTTAAATTTTAGTTAAAAATATTTTTGGTATAGAGTTTTGAACTTATTATTAGACGTCTGGCATTTCAATATTGTAAAAAATGATGACCCATTTTCAAGATATCAAATTTCGAAACATCAAAAATTATTGAGACAGTATAAGAGCTTTTGCAGAAAAAAAAATAGTTTGGTTCTTGAGAAAACTTAAAAACAAAATAACGGTTCTATGGGGGGTACCCTCCTGGAGCAATAGAAAAATATTTTTTTATATTAAATGAAGCCAAACTAAGAACACAAATTTTAACAAAAATTAAAAAAAAATCTATTGGTTTGTTTTTGAGAAAATTCGAATTATCGATTTTTGATCGTACAAATTTGTATTGGGACTACTGTTATTTTTAGTTTAAAAAAAAAAACAGGAAAGACATACAGACGAACCGACGAAATCCTGGGGATTCACTTTTTCGACTTCTCTACCATCGTAATGTTTGATTAAAATCTCGAATTCGAATTTGTTTACGAATGCAAAACTTGCCATACAGGTCCTATATGTCGCAAATGAAAATGACAAAAGGGTTAAACTAGAATACATTAGATAAAACGGAACCTCATCGCAAATGCAAACACTCAAGCGATTTTTAATTCTCTAGAAAAATTTGAGACTACATACAAGAGTAGATAAGGAGAAAAAAGGAGTAGATTCAGTCTATTTTTATTAAAATTGAAGTAGTTAGAAACACAAATCTTAAAAATGAAGTAGATTTCAATATTTTGATGATGGTGCGAAGTAGGAAGTAGATTTTAAATTTATTTTAAAAAAAGAAGTAGATCTACTTCAATTGAAGTAAAGTGGTAACGCTGAATTGTGTGTCAAAAAAATGTAATAATAAAATTGAAAGCTAGTTTAGGGAATTTAAAGTCAACTTAATACAAAATTGATGATCTCTTATTCAAGGTTTTTTCTTAAGAACCTGAATATTTGCTCTTTTTCTTAGAAACAATTTTTATGAAAATAATTAAAAGCATTATACTAAAGTTTTTTTCAAATTCTAAATTGAGTGAACAAAAAAAATTTAGTTGTTTTTGACAGCAAACCACTTTTTGTTGAATGTCGTTAAATTACTAATAAATCTATAGATGAAATCTTTACTTATACAACTTAACTGTATAAGCTTTATGGCTCATATGACGCCCCCCCCCGTGGATCGTCAGTTGGTCAAAAGTTGATGAATTATGCTGAATTTGCGATTCATATTATGTTCTTGGTCCAGCCCTCAGTTAAAAGTAGTACTTTTAGCAACAAAGTTTAAGGAAGTAAAATACAAATATTGTTTTAATATACAAAAAATAAATAATTCAAAATATAATGGGGCTCATATCCATTAACGCAATACAATCAGTTTTGAATTGAAGGGAATTCCCACGAAAAAGCAAACAAATTATCTCCCAGGGGGGGGGGGGTCATGACCCCTACGACCACAGTCTTTCCCTACTGCTCTGCCCTGTGGGCGTGTCTCAAGAGACCTTTCGAGCTGGAGCATTGGTGTCCCCGCGCTCTACGTGACACAGCCAACTCAGTGGTTGGACTGTTATCCTTCTGACTAATTCTAGATTAGATTAGATTAGATGTTGATTTTTATTCGGACAAATATTAATTAGTGTACAAATATATATTTACAAAAATCAATAAAACATGGCATGTGCCGTCTGCCTGATTGACAACAGTTATAATAAATATTTAAGGATCTACAATTATTGTAACATGTTTTGTTTTCTCAATATAATATACTAAATTTGTTTTTGTTTTAATTAAACTTTTATATTAACTTTTGGGTTTAGAAATTTTCAGTTATTATACTTTTTCTGTAAGCGAGCGCAATTTTACAATATAGAAATAGTTTTTTGACATCCATTTCATTTAGTAGCTCTATAGTCTGTTCACTTGATAAATAATCACGTCCTAAGATACTTTTCCTTGTCTCTCTCAAAACTGGGCATCTGCCTAGAAAATGAAGTATGTCCTCTCTTTCTCGTAAGTTACAGATGCTGCATAAGATGGGTAGATCCGGCCTATGTGGTATGAAATTGAGACTTAAGAGCTCCCCTCTTACACGAAATATAGTGGAAATTTCATCAACACTGCACGAATCTCGAAAGTAATTTTTATCCTGTAGGTTGTGTTCCAGTCGACTGTAAATAGTTCTGTACAAGGAGTCCGAAGCTTCTTGCAGGTAATTCGTTCTTATTTGTTCGTCTAGTCTTTTGATTACTTCATACATTGTGTTTTGCCAAGATCCAATATCCTCTATGTCCAAGGTAGCAATTATTCCACTCTCTCGTGCAATATCCATCCAGTTCTTAAACCATCCCGTTTCAGTCTGTATTGAGTGTAAAGCTATTTTCTTTGGAAGTCTATAGTTAGGCATTTTCATCACTTTAATTATGTATTCGACGTGTAGTTTTAGTGTTTTGATAAAAAGTGGAGATAGTCCCGTTTCAAGCATTACCATGTAGTTTGGTGAGTTTGGTGGCAACCGAAATATTCTTTTTATGTAGAATCTAAGGAGTTTCTCTACAGTTTCAAACCTCCTTCCTCCCCAAACCTGAGCTGCATAAAATAGGACTGATTCTGATACCGACTCGAAGACCTTATACTTTTTACTATGCGCGATATATTTATTGTTAAAGCAGTTTTTCCATGTCGCGTTGATGGCTGTTTTGGATTTTTGCAGTTTTTCCTGCAGGTGCGTTTCCATATTCATATTCATAGTGATGTTAACACCCAAATACTTATATTCTTTTACAAGTTCCACCCTTTCTCGGTTAAAGTACCACCGTTCATTTGAGCATGGTCTTCCCGAACCGTTTTTGATCACCATTACTTTAGATTTACTTGTGTTGACAGTAAGTTTCCATTTTACGCAGTATTCCGCAAGCCTATTCATCATCAATTGCAAGGTCTCTGTTGAGTACGCCATTATGACTATATCATCCGCGAATAATAGAGCCTTGATGAGAGTTCCTGCATACTCTATTCCTCCTGGCAAACAATCAGTTAGGTCCTCAATGAATAACGCAAACAAACTTGGGCTGAGTGCACATCCTTGTCTTACCCCGGCATATGTTTGAAACCACTCAGATATTCCATATCCGTTCCAAACTGCAGCTCTGGTATCCTTATATAGACTTTGAATTAGTTTTCCAAACTTCTGAGACATACCATACCCATATAATTTATACCATAGAAGTTCACGGTCTACCGTATCAAATGCTGCTTTTAGGTCCACAAAAAATACATAGAGTTTCTTCTTACTGGTGATGAACGAATCAGCAATAGTTTTTAGAACGAATATGTGGTCTATTGTGGAGTATCCAGCTCTGAAACCTGCCTGTGTTTCCTTTAGAAGATTGTTCCTGGCTATCCATGTATTTAAACGTTTGATCAAGACTGCTGTAAATATCTTATAGGAGCTGTTTAAAAATGAGATTCCTCGATAGTTGGCTGGGTCTGTCAATGAACCTTTCTTATAGATTGGAAAAATAAGCGCTTCCTTGAACCGCAGCGGTATAGTTCCACTCTCAAAAATTTGATTGAACACACGACAAAGTGTTTCACATAGGTTAGAAGTACCGTATTTGTAAAATTCCGCTGGTATTCTATCAGAACCTGCTGCTTTACCATCCTTTAGCCTGGCTATTGCTTCATGAACTTCTCTAAAGATGATCGGTGAATCCAGAGTATCATCTTGGAAATTTGGCACCGCATATTGTACCGCCATGTTCCTTACAGATGTTTGTGCAAGAAGATTTTGGAAATGAGACTGCAGTACATTTGGTTTTAGCTCACTGCTTATAACGTAGCGACCTCCGTTCAATTTCCGGGCTAGTTTCCAAAAATCTTTAGAATTATTAGAGTGTGTTAACTTCATAGCTTCCAATTCATAAAAAGATTTCTTTTTTATTTTACATAGCTCTTTAAACTTTTTATTTGCTTCTAAATAAAAGCACTTATTTCGACCATCACTCGTTTCACGAAATATTCTCAACCACGCATAAGATATGTTTCTCGCTTTCATACACTCCTTGTCGAACCATGGTTCTTTAAAAGACACAGTTTTTCCTTGTTGACCATACGAAGAGATCGACTCCTGAATTACGCACTCAATCTTCTCTAAGTCAGAAACATACTCAACACTCAGCTTGCTATCTATTTTGTTTCTATAATCATCGGCCTTGGAATGTTTCCACGCAAGTTTAGGAAGGAGCACCATATCGACAATTTCTGGATTGGCTGTTTCCATATGATCGAAGGTTACAACTATTGGCATGTGGTCTGAGTAAGGTACCTGCAGCACCTCCAAGTTGGAGATGTAATCCTTCCATTCACCTGAGAAGAAACTGTAATCTATAACGGATGATCCCTGCGCTCCTACAAAGGTAAATTCACCATTTGGATCACCTTTGCTCGTTCCATTTTGGAGTCTTAATCCTAAGTCGTCACACAGTTCTAATATTTGAATACCTCTCGAGTTACATATTTCATCCTTTGACTTTCGGTTAATACCGGATATTATGTTTTCTATACCTTCTTTTTTTCCCACTCTTGCATTTAAATCACCAATAAGTAAAGTATTCGGTTTATATTGACATACCATCAATTCCTTTAGTTTATCAAAGTCACGATTCCAATTGTTACAGTTGAGATATGCTGGTATGATATAAAACTTTTTGTTGTTTATTTCTACGTTAACGAAAGTATTATCTGCGAAACAGTCGAAATTACACCGGATGTTAAACAAGTCTTTTTTGTACCCAAAGTAGCATCCACCACTGGCTCTTCCCCTTGTATGTGATCTAACAGCTGGTATTAGTTTTAGTTCATAATTTGCAAATTTATGTTGGAAATTGTTAAAATTATTTTCAGTTTCAGTGATATATGTTTCATACAAAAAGAAAATTTCATATTGATTGACAAAATTAAAAAAATCATTAAAAAGTGACTTATTACTTAAACCTGCAATATTATATGATAAGATTTTATATTGTTTTATATTTAAACTACTATTTTTTGTATTTTTATTAGAATAAAGGCAGACGGCATTACAATTAAATATTCTGAGTAGGCTGCAAGCCACCTGTAGTCGATGCATTGTTTATTGTAATCGTCCTTGCGTGTCCACCTTCAGGATTGGATTTATGAACGCGCCCTTCCGAGCTGTCACCTATCATCTGTGACAGCAATGACATTCCGCATTCGCCATCACATTTCAGATTGTTGTTTCGATCATAATAAAAAGCTTTTTCACCGATTATTAATGATTGACCTCGTATCTCAGTTTTTATCGTCTTATTTCTTGTAAAAATATCATTCTTCAGTTTGTACAAAAGTCTTCTTCTATTTCGTGATGCAGCTGGATAATCCTTATGTAATGATACCGCAGTATTTCGGAGTTTAGCTTTTGCTTTTAAAATGCGTGCAACATCTTCTTTTTTTTGCAATTTAACAATAACGTTGGAAGTTGTGTTGTTTCTTGTTTGAAGTAGTTGTGTTTCTGCAATAATGTTACTGTTATTTGATTCAAGAAGCCCCAAACATAATTGTTTTGCTTTTTCCACGGGGTCATCTCCATCTGCAGTCGGTATATGCATGACGATATTCCTTTCGTTGGCTTTCATTTCCAAATACTCAACTTGTCGTTCTAAGGAATTACAACGATCTTTAACCTCTTTCAGCTCTACCTGCAGTGATTCATTGGTGTTTTGTAGTGTTGTTATTTTGGAAGAAAGACCCTCAAAATCTGTTTTCGTCGGCATGTTCATGAGACGTGAATCAAGAAGTTTTGCCATTGTGTTTTCAATCATTTGATTCAGGTCAATTGCATTCATTTGCCCGACCGAGATTTGTGCACTTGTTGTACCATAAGCTTGATGCTCTGGAGAAATTTGCATAAATCCTCGTTTTGGCGGTCTTTGTTCGAATTGACCATTCAAGCTGTTAATATCAGTTTTTTTTGGGGTCCGTTGCATTTTGATTTTTTTTTGTTCCGTTGCAAAACTTTGGATACTTTTGTTTTTCTTAGTTTTTTGCTTATAATAAGGACTCACCTCCTTTTTTTTATTGACACTACAAAAACTACTCAGATAGAGCAACTGTTTGACAAAACTTTTTATTTTTATTTTTATTTAGATTAATATAAATATGTAATTTCAACTAGCGTAGATCAAACTTAAACTTTTGTCCAACAAACCAGTGTTGCCAATCCATCTAATTCTACATCGCTGTACAGTCCGTACAGCTCGTCGTTTCATCCTTCTGCTCCACTTACCTTCTATGCATACAGGACCGTAGATCATGCGAAGAACTTTTCTCTCGAAACGACCCAAGGTGCTTTCATCCGCTTTTGTCATGATTCATGCTTTTGCACCGTATTGCAGGACGTCAATGATAATTTATAAGGGTCTTATATAGCGACACTTTGGTTTCTCAAAAGAGGTCTTTACTACTCAATCGCTTTCTCCGCCTAAGGAAATGAAACAGTGGTTAGCAAGAGTTATTCTTCGTTTGATCTCAAGCTGGTGGTGTTTTCTGCAATTAAAGAATAGGCTAGGTAGACAAAGTATTTAACTACCTACCTTAAAGTTACGTCTGTCGATGGTGACGTTTTGACCGAGACGTCGCGTCGGTGTTGTAAGTCCTTTATTGATGCCAGCATGTATTTTGCTTTGTCCCCATTAACCGTTAAAATAATTTGTGTCCCCTCTGTCTCAATACTAACAAAAACCCCATTGATATCGCGCTGAGTTCTACCGATTAAGTCAATGTCATCAGCATATGCCAGTTATTGGACAGACTTTTGAAAGATAGTGACTCTAGTGTTGACATGGTTCTATACATTTCGTCCCTGTAGGTGCTATTATATATGCGGCCTTGAAATCAGCGAAGAAATGGTTGTGTCAATTCAAAGTTCTTGAGTTTCTTCCAGGATTTGCAGTAGGTAATGTGAATATTTGATCGACTGTGGACTTTCGAAACTTCATTTCTGCTTTTGAACCTCTCAACATCTTTGACCGCATGCTTCTCATGCGCTTTCTTTTTCCTTCTAAGAAGTCGGTGTTCCTGTCTCCTCTTTGGCTCATAGAACTCGTGAGCAGCTTTTGTCCTCCAATGCAGCGCCTCTTTACGTGCCTGTTGCTTGGCTACATTTGTCTGCCGACATTCCTCATCAAACCGGCGGCGGGGGTTTCTTGTTGTTGGCTGGTGTTGGTTGCCACTGCTTCTCGATACATTGTGTTGGTGGCAGAAAACTTCAAAAGAGGTAACTATTGACTCGGTCAGAGAAGGATTTGGCGATCTCTTGCGAATGTAGCCGTTCGACGTTGTATCTTCTCCCAGCATCTTCCTGTATTTTTAAGGTTAAAGTAAAACACAATATAGTTCTTAACAAAATTTTGTATGATGGTTTTTCAAAGTACAAATCTTTGTATTGTAGATACAGTTTAAATCATTTTAATATTTTACCTAGTTATTGGAAATAAGTTACGATGAGTCTTAATTTGACTCAAAAGAAAGTTTTAAGGAAAGTTGAACTTAATTATGTTACGGTTTTTATTAAAAATACGTTTTAAAATTAATTCTTAGTGCTAAAAATAATTCTTTTAAAAAATGTTTGCCTTTTCCTGTTAAAGACATTTAAGCATAAATGGTTCAGTTTTTCTTTGAGATTAAACCTCAACTCTTACATCTTTCACAACAATTAAACAATCAAGGCAAAATATCCTCATTATACCAGAAATGGATAACATTTTATTTTTTATCTGAACTTCTGACGTACTGTCAAGTATAGAGATTAATTTTTCAGTCGTACATCCTTCCTAATTTTTTGTTATGTTCGCTTTGTGTTTAACTTTAAGGTTATGATCTAGTAATAATAAATAATAATATTATAAAAATGAGAAAGTTAGTTTGCTTGTTTGTCCGTCCTTCACGTCACAACGGGCCAATATTATGACATGATTTTTTGTGTAGAGGTAGTAACGAAGCTGAAAATATTTAGTTTCCAGGTCATAAGAGCAGATCCACCGCCGCCGCCGGTAACACTTAACATTATACTTATTCTGTTTTTTTAGAACCCTAAAGGCCCAACTATAATAGACTTAACCGAGCTTAAGCCAGCTTAAGGGAACGAACCAATACGCAGCCTTATATGTCACTAACCATAATAGACGTTCTGCTCAGTTTCGTTAAATTTCGCTAACTTTCGCGCAATTTCGCAAGAGCCATTTAAATGGCTCGAGCTTAAAGGCCCAACTATAATAGACTTAACCGAAAGTAAGCTAATGTCAAAACCGAACGAAAAGTTATCAGAAGTTATCGTCAAAGCAAAAAGTAACCATAATGGATTCAAGTAACTTAAGCAAATGTAATGCAGTAATTTGACATTTGCTTAAGCTCGAGCCATTTAAATGGCTCTTGCGTAATTGCGCGAAAGTCAGCGAAATTTAACGAAACTGAACAGAACGTCTATTATGGTTAGTGACATATAAGGCTGCGTATTGGTTCGTTCCCTTAAGCTGGCTTAAGCTCGGTTAAGTCTATTATAGTTGGGCCTTAAGCAAATGTCAAATTTGAATTGAATTTGCTTAAGTTACTTGAATCCAGTATGGTTACTTTTGGTTTTGACGATAACTTCTGATAACTTTTCGTTCGGTTTTGACATTAGCTTGCTTTCGGTTAAGTCTATTATAGTTGGGCCTTAAATCGGTGCTCCTTGCTTTTGGATCTATCTTGATTGCCTATCATTAAGCGTTTCTTATAATAAGTGTGTTCAGTGACGCTGTGCTGGACTGTTCTAGACAGAAAAGTACAGCTTTTTGCTGTTCATTGATGTTTTTTCTGTGCTGAACTGTTCTATCTTCCTGTTCATTGACAAACCTAGAACAGTCTAGAACAGGATTTTCTGTTCTTGCTTTTGAGTCAGATCAGGTTAGAACAGAATCGTGAGAAATGTCAAAATCGAAGTTGTCATTTTTTTTGTTTACGTTTTGATTTGGCTGTGCTTTGTGTTTTTTTTCTCGTGATTTAAAAAAATTCAAATAAAGTTATTTTGCCAGTTTGTTTTATTTGTTTAATTAAATAATTATAAAATATAATATAATAACTTTCAATGCAATTTCTTTTACATTTCATCAAGGAAAAGGTAATAACATTCGTCACACTTTCATTCCAATCATCTGAAGAGGAATCCGACAAAAAATCACTATCGGTGTCCGAACCACTAACATTTTCATTTAGTATTATCTTAGCAATCACTTGATTTTCCATTTCAATAATTTTTAATAATATTTTTCACAGTAAAAACACAAAAAATGAAAAAAAAATAAGCGGGAAACGAAAAATTCACACAATTTGCAATTTGTTTTGTTTTTTTTTACAACTGACGTTTAACTGACTGTTCTAACTTGATCTGACGTTTCTCACGAAACTGTGCTGTCCTGTGCTGTTCTGATCTAGACAAAACCTCAGTGAACAAACTTAATGACATTAACGAACGAAATTATGCAACACTATAGACATAGAAGATGTCTTAGTCTTTTTGCAGCTCGGTCAATTTCCTTAGCGATGTATCTGTTTGCCGTAATTGTGTGTTCCAAATTCGGTAGCCGAGTCTCAGCTGAGTCGATTGTACCTTAAGGGCCCTTTCACACCAAACGAATCCGAATCAATCAGAATCACTCCCAATCAAGTTGAATCTGATTGACCAAGATTCGGCTTCGAGCCCTCCGTTTAAATGTGAAGGGATTCTTTTCCCGCCTTCAGACCGGACGAATCTGGTTCAATCAGGTTTGATTCGAGGTCGCACTTGTCAGATTCCTCGTCCGGTCAGTCTTGAATCAACAACCATACGAGATGAACGTGGAGTTACACAGTGAATCGAAACGATGAGATGTTGAGACCTACGTTTGCATTTTATCACAGCACATCTTATTTTCGGGTCCACTTTCTTTAATATAACAACATTGGTGATCTTATGATAGAGTTGTGGGATTAGAACAGTTCATAGGGCGTGCAAGCGTTGCTGGCGTTTTAAAGGGGCTCCCTTCATTTTCCTTCAAGAGAGAAGTGCAATCCCAAATATTTAAGTGTCGCCATCCTTTTCATCGCGGGTATAGTACGGCCACCAAAGTAAAAAGCTTTAGGTACGATGACAGTTACCTTTTGCTTTCTATGTCCCTTAATTGAAATTGTTTTACATTTTTCTGCATTGACGTTTATCGAACATGATACGAGAAATGCATTTTTAGCACCAAGGAGTCTCTGGAGGTCGTTAGCTGTTGTTGCACAAAGCATAATATCATCCGCCAAGGCCAGGCCGTTGGCTGACACATCTCCCATCTTTGCGCAGATCTCACATGGGAGAGATTTCAGAAGACGGTCGATTACAATGTTAAAATACACTGCCGTGAGTGGATCGTTTGCTTAACTCCGGATTTGATAGGGTCCAGTTTCGAGCCTCATTTTGGTTACAGATTTTTCGTACAGGTTTTGGTTGTACTCAACTAGACCACCTTAAATCTCTAGCGATTGTAAAATCGTACGGTGCGAGACCGAGTCAAATGCCTTCGCGCCATCAAGGCTCGCCAGGTGAAAGTCTCTGAAAGCTCCGTGGTGGTACCTTTAACAAAAGGTCAAAAAGAGCAATGTTTGTCGAACAACCATCATAGTTGATAAACTCCCGTTGCCGGTTGTCAAGCTGAATTGCTTTTTGAAATTGTATTGCTAAAATACTGTGCAGCTGCCTAGCAGTAACCGAAGACACGGCTATAGGCCTAAAGTCTCCAGGTTCCTTGTCTTCATTGTATTTTGTAGGTAATCACTGTTTTTTTGATTCGTATAAACTTTCTGGCAGTTGTACGCACGATAATGGAGCGTTGAAGATCCTACATTTTTGGTTTAGACTTAGGGCATTACGATTTCTTGATGTAATACCATCAGGTCTAGGGGATGTAGATATAGGGAACGCTGCGAATTTTGTACTTCTTCAGGTGTTATTGGTATCCATAACGCTTCAAGCCGTGTCTGCCTTAAGCCATCAGCTAGTATCTAACTAGTATCAGAAGGGTATCATAACTTCTTATCGGGGTATAGCTCCAGTTTAAGGGCCATCAAGTATGTTTATACCAATTCTTCTGTGCTCTCCTGTTGGTCGGTTAAGTCCTCTGTAGGTGTGGTTGGTGGTTGCGCATTTGACTTCTATTCTGGGGAAAAAGTTGTTGTAGTAAGTTTTCCATTCAGGCAATAGGTAGTTTGGATCTTTCCCAAGTGTATAGCTTTAGTCGCTATTGTATCCGATTCTCTTTCTTTGGTATTTCTTGATGGTGACAGAGTGCAGATAAATTCAAAATAGGTTTGTTGAGAGTCGTCGGCATTTTTAGCACCTTCGACGTTTTCGGATTTTTTTGTAGAAAATTCTTCGTATTCGGCATTTTGCCTAACCAACTTGATAGCTTCTAGGGTTCGTGACAAGAAAAGTTGGTCTAGCTCAATGTTTATAAAGCGTACTCCTGTTTTGCCTAATTCCTTCTTCATCACTCCACCTCGCTTTTTAGCCAGAGCGTAAACTTTCCACTTCTAATTGGTTTAGGTGTTTACTTCTCTTACGAACGCCTAGTCCGGTTTTCGTGGATAATGTTCGGTTGCAGTACAGGGCATAGTTCTTGAGATAGGTTGGCCAGTGGGCCCTGGATTTGAATTATTATCAATTATCCGAGGCATGTTATTTTCATTTGAAATCATGTCAGGAATCGGAATTAAAACTTCTTCCGTGGCTCTACTTTGTTGGGCTCATCCAGCGGTCTCAAAAAAAATTAACCAAGTACTTTGTCATTTATGACGAAGCACTTGGCTATTTTGTGTAAGAGCTTATTTAAAAGAATTTCTACACTTTGACATTCAGAACACTGCTGGGCAGAAATCGCACTGTATCGAAACATGTTACAGCCATTACAATGCTTTGTTTTAATTAGACATTCGGATTCCCCAAGTCCGTGCCAGTTCTGAATTGATTGTTAATTGATAGTTGTTATAAATCAAAAGAACATACCTACCTTGAGACTTTAAGCAAGAAAATTCCACAATTGGTTACGTAAACTACTATCCAAAGAACGAAATTCCAAATATTTTGTATTTACCCAGGACGAGTACATAAACCATGTTAATGCTTCCAATATAAGCCCGATTATCTATTTCAGAGCCAATCCTAATCCCGAAGTTACGGATCTAATTTGTCGACTTCCCTTACCTACTTTATTCTATTGACTAAGAGAGTCTTCATAATATGTGAAT
Organism: Eupeodes latifasciatus; assembly: GCA_920104205.1. Classification (NCBI taxonomy): domain Eukaryota; kingdom Metazoa; phylum Arthropoda; class Insecta; order Diptera; family Syrphidae; genus Eupeodes; species Eupeodes latifasciatus. Next base: position 357,918,730 of record OV049924.1, on the reverse strand, counting down.
ATCGGTACGACCTGTTGAAAGTTTGAGCAAGTTTTAAATATGATTTCTATCATACGAGTATGCCATAAATCATAATCATAATGATAATCCATTTGATCAGTAAAAATGTTCACCAGGTACTTTTTCCAATAAATAAGGCCATATGGTGTCAATGGTGGGTTGAATATTGCTTCAATAGTTGCTTGACTATCGGCATAAACCAACGACTTAACATTGACCCATACAAAATAACTTAAGCTTGTTAAGTTGCATGTACGAGGAAGCCAATTAGTAAGACTACTTCTGGAAATAAAGTTGTGACAAAAAAATGTTCTGCCAAAGTCGAAAGAAAATGGCGGATTGTCTGTTAATGTTGATGCTGTCAATATTGATTCTATGTTCAGCTGTTAATTAATTTTTTTAATGATTTTATTCAAAAGGAAATTTTATTATTTTGAGCTATAGTACTGTACGTTCTTGATATGTAAAAAGTACCATTAAATTCAATTTTTAAAAGTTTCGGTATTTTGGAAATGTGTCATTTCCGTCGGATGCCTCTCAAACATTTACACTTTAGTCTTAAACAAGCAAAGATAGATTGACTTATACCCCTGGTAGATGTCCAACTTCAATGTAGGCAGGTGCTTAATATATTTTTTTACATATTGTAAATTGTTAATGAAGTCTTTATATATCACTCAACTCGAAAAGTTTACCTTGTCTTTACTATATATGCAGAAATGCGGTGGTGAATAGCAGTGGGGACTGATGGCAGACGGCATTGCGGACGGATTTATTTATATGGAAGTAGGTACATTATTACATATACTACATACTTGAATATATAGACCATAGGCATATCTTACTGTGATGATATTGCAGTATAGTTGTCATTACCAGGAAGGAGGTCAAGAGTGACTATATCAGTTGTTAGTGTTGTAGTTGTTGTGAAAGGGTAATTTTCATTTAAAATTAACTTATTCGCATATTAATTAAGAGCAGGAATTCCGAATGATTATTTACGCAGTTTAAAGAAACACCATACGTGATTGCTTTCGAAAATAAATAAAATAAAAGCAAAAAAATATCTTTAAATGAATTAAATTGATTTTCTGTTTTTAAAACTCATTGTTAAATTCATGACCTGAAGAAAAGAATGTAGGACAACAACAACAACAACAACAACAACAGGAAGTAGTAAAAAAATGAGGTAAAATAAAATTAAATGAGTTCAAATTAAGTTAACAAAATAAATAAAGAAATATTTACAAGAATTAAAGCTTAAAAATCATATTGTGGACGTCAAATGAATTAAGGTGAAGGCTTTATTTTTCAGTAGAAAATTTTGACCAATTCACTTTCTGATTTTCTCATTAGTTTATTCAGTCAATTTATTTGTGTGAACACAACATATCCATTGAAAACACGACTCCGAAAAGATCGGATTCAAAACGAATGAGGAACCACTATAAGGTGCCAGTTATAGCTATCATTGGTTTTTATCATTGATAATTTTGTTTCGAGATTTAAAAGCTTTTATTATAGTCAACTTTGATATGTTTGCTATTAAAACAGTGCTAATAAATTGTAGAATTTGTTCTATAAACAAAAATTCCAGAATCCAGAACCCAAAACTTTTATTTATTTTTATTTATAATTTTTCAATGATGAAAAATCGTTTTCACTGCTAATTTTTGTTTTAATAATTTGAAACTAGATCGTTCCACTGAAAGCGTTTCATTTTCTTTTTATTCTCACCTGTCAGTTTTACTTTCATCGTTTAACTTAAACCTCAAATGGTTAATTCCAATCAGGACATTTATGTTTAATGACAGAAATTTTCAATGAAAGTTATAACCAAGCTGTCAAAAAATTACAATGATAAATTTCAAGGATAAAAACCAATGATAGCTATAACTGTCCCTTAACACCAGACGTATTAATAAATAGATCTTCAAGACGTTAGAAAAAAATCCAGCTTAGTTTTTTATTTGGTTCATACTAAAGTGATAGGCATTAGGTCTTTAAAGTCTGTTCCTCATCATAGTCACAAGCATAAATTAGATCTAATAATAGGGATAACAGTTGAACTTGAGTAAGTGGATATTATCAAAATAATCCTAAAATACCTCTGACATCCTATTATGAAAATAAATAGAAGACACATATTAGGGATCCTTTGAATTTTGAAGCTTTTCAAAAAAAACCTGTCAACGCTTTAAATAATAAACACGCTTATGCAAGCTCAAGGCCTCTCTTCCCTGTACTGACTATTTTTGAGAAACAAAGTAAAGTTTAGTAGCCAAACTGTGATTGCTGCCGAGAAAACTAACAACGCTTATTTAAACGCGGCTTTTTCACTGGATCCAGACTCGAGCAACAAGATTTGAGCTATAGGTTATTCAACGAGTGGGTCATGGCCATCCTCATCAAGGCTAAATTCGGCGACATTAGCCTAATATGCACACACACCCTCAAAAGAGAAGGATGACAACACCAAGGATATCTTCTCCGAGTTCTTGGTCACATCATATGAGCAGTGTCCTAGCTACGATATTAGGAAGGGAAGACATCTTTAGTACAATAATCGGGAAAAACAGTCTGCACGACAACACTTCCGATCAGGCTCATAAATTTTGCTGCAGGGCGAAACATCATGGTAGCCAGTACGCGTTTGTCACACCTCGGCATCCACAAAGGAACTTGGAGCTCTCCAGATCAATCTACCATCAACCATATTGAACATTTTACGATCAACGCTATCCTTGCTTCCATAATCATGAATGTCCGAAATTTCCGAGGAAGCCGCCTCTGATGTGCGGTGTTTCAAGCAGCCACCAACAAGAAACCCCTGGTTTGATTAGGAATGTCAGCAGGAAAATGCAAACAACAGGCACGCGCTTCATAGAAGGACGAGAGCTGCTCACGACCTCTATGAACAGAATAGGATAGAGGAACACCGACTTCTTAATAGAAAAAAAAGAGCTTGAGAAGCGTGCGGTTGAAGATTTTGAGAGATTCAAAAGCAAAAATTAAGTTCGAAAGTTGTATGAGCTGAGCAGCTGAAACGAAAAAGGGCGACCCTAGTTAACATCGTTTACAAAATCTTCTCTGCCGTACTATATGTGAAAGTCTAAGGCCCATCGTAAACAACCTGATAGGTCCTTACCAGTGTGGTTTTAGACCAGGAAAGTCCACAGTCGATCAAATATTCACATTACAGCAGATTCTGTAATACCCCAAGAGCTGTAAAGAGCCATTTCTTGTTTTGGCATCCCTGGCAAACTCGTTCGTTAGTGCATGATAACCATGGAGAATTTGCGCTGCTCCATAAAGGTTGGAAACAAATTAACATAACCCTTACTATGTCAAAAAAAGATTTAGGTGATGCACTGTCATGCGATTTCTTTAACAATTGTTCTTGAAACAATAGTACAGAACTCCCAAGTCAGTTCTAGATTCATTATCTTTCAAAAGTCTGCCCAATTACTGGCATATGCTGATGACATTCACATAATCGGAAGAACGCAGCGTGATGTCAATGGGGCTTTTGTGAGTATTGAGGCAGAGTCGGCTGATATGGAAACTAATGCTCTGGCCTGAAAAGTCTTCGAATCCACACCCACAGGACAGCGCAGCAGATAAAGACCTAGTATCAGTTGGAACACACAAGTGCGAAAGTGACCTCACCCAACTTGGTGTTGTCTAGCTAGAGACATCTAGCTAGATGGAAAAGGACAGTAGAACTACCATTATGTAAGTTAGTGATAAAATAAGCCATGTTTCAAACATTTGTTAGATATCCATTCCAAAGCTTTGCTTTTTGCATTATTCCAAGGTCTTTTCCTAGTGATCTTGAAGTTTGTCAATGCATTTTTAAATTTGTTTAAAACTTGATTCCATTACTTATTGGTCTTTTTTAATTGACAAGACTGCGCCTTCATTCTTATTAAAGAGTTCTTTTTGGACTATCATAAAATAACGATCTAAACTCAAAACTGTGTTTAAATATTTTTTAACATTAACAATTAAAATGTTTTCAGAAACTTTTCGTTGAATGTGCTTTTACTGTGTCTTTGGGACAGTATTTTATTATCTTCTTATAGAAACGCCCCCTACTATCTTTTTTTTTTCAAACTTGATTTGAATGCAAGACTTACACACAGTCAACACGTTTTTCAATTCAAAATGCGTAAATCCGATTCCTTTGCATTCTATTAACCTTTTTTTTCTTCTTTTTCTCTTCTTGACACCCGAAAAATATTCAACTTACTTAATAGAATCAGTCTAATGGTCTTTCATCCTTTCGCTCGTTAAGACCTTTCAATCTCGTTTTGTTCAACATCTTCCTTAACGGAAGACATGAAGCATCTGTTGCGTTAGCAATGTTTGGACAAAGGGAAAAGAGAGAATTTTTCTTTTCTTTTGCAAAATGATTGTTGTTGTTTTTTTATCCTTTTTTATACATATAAGGTAGGTATATCCTTTTTAACACCACCATTGGTCGAATGAAAGAGAAGTCTTATAGAAAAATAAAAGAATTTAGGTTATAACAGTGTTGAGTTTATTTTGCATTAATATTTTAAGGATTGTGTGTTGATTTTTTTTTTGTATTTTAAATACAATTCCATTAGGGTAAAGGGTATATAGAAAATACCTTTAAGTCTGACAGGGGTTATAGTAGAGAAAAAAGAAACATAAATTATCCTTTCTTTATGCTTAGATTGAGAATGTTACAAATGAGTCAGTTCGATAAGTTATTCTTTAAGTTCAAAGTTTTTCAGCTTAAAATAGTAAATAATGAATATCGAATATAGCATATGTGAAAGTTGTAATTTTCTATTGATCAGTTTGTTACGGTAAATTTTACAGCAACAAGAACCAGCCTTTGGCCGTTTTCTTTTTCCCTCGTTGTTGCAGCAAAATATCGGCAAAGTTGAGGGCAGCCATGGTCTAGTCAACCACAGGTGTGGTTTTATTTGCAAAAGCAACAAAAGCAGGTGAACGAGAACGAGTTCTTTCGACAAGGTCAAAAATGCCGTCGGATGAGCCAAAGAAGTATGAGGTCAGGCGGACCCTTACTTAAACAACAACAACATATTTTTTTTATTTTAACGTTTTTAATTTCTAACGTTGATTAACTTAATTAAATCACTTATGTACAAAATGGGTTTTTAACGCCGCGTTTTAAAGTCGCTTAACCAAAAAGTAAAATTAATATTTTCTTCAATATTTCCGAAAATGTTTTGTACAAATTCACACTTCGAATCTCGCTCGTAAAATTAGTATTAATAGGAAAATGCTTAGTAGAGACTTCTTCTTGATTTTTCTTTTTCTTTAATCTTTCTCGAAAAATAACAATAGTTGGGAAGGGGTCTGAACTGAACTCGGCCATTATGTTTCGGTAAAGTTTTGGAAACTTATCCAAAAACTTGTTGAAACTGTGTTTGTGTGTGTAAAAGTAAAGTTTCGCTGAGAGTCAATAACGGTGGCTTACCTGACGAGCGTTAAGCTTCCAGGAAGCCGTGATGCCGTGACCGACAATCATGAAAACGTATGCTTGTGTTGGAGGAATTTGTGTGTGACTGGAATGGACGAGGGAGGAAGAAGATAGTTGGGAATAAGCTTTTGAGGGAGGAAGACAGATTGTGAAGGACGATAGAAAGTCAGGAAATCGAGGAAAGAAAAAAAGGAGAACTGAGATTCGAGGATCGAGGTTGTGAATCAAAAACCCTCCATATGAAGATATATAAATCCTTCGTACGTGTCACCCTTCAAAACCTATTTGTTTACATTGTTGTATTTATTATGTGGACGAATAGATGTGAATTTCAACGAAAAAAATGTACGTGTTTTCACGCATACATAGAATAAACTACAGAGTTTTTAGGTGAAATGTCATAATTTAGAGGAGAAATGTCACGTATACTTAAATGAGTTTATGAATATGATTTCCGGTTAAACTTGTAGGCAAACCAAGATGGCTACCGAGGATTTATATCTTTATTGAAGTGTTTTTGATTTATATCTTTAGTAGAGTGTTTTTGGTTGCACTTTTTTCGTTCTCTATCTCTCTTTTGTGTCGCGTTCGTACTTCGTATTCGTACTCGGTTGAGTGCGAGTTTTTCGATTCATTGCGTGCGTCGTCGTCGTTCGTCGCAACGCAGCCGCCTCTTGCCTCATTTTGTTCTGATTTTATTTTAATAATTAATAATAGTTAATAATTTAAATACCCTGCCTCGCGTTTAAATAAAATAAATAAGTTTTGTAATTGTTGAAGCATCACTTTCTTAATTTTAGTCATTTACCTTCATGTGATATTATAGATACTAGGGCTTCAAATACGAGTGATTTTTAAGTCAAATCAATGGCAGAATTCCCACAACATAGAACAATATCGAAATTACTAGGTGCGGTGGATTAAGGCACCAAAAGCCTATCAGTAATTTTAGTGGGGGCTAAACCCCATTTAAAACTAACTTACCTAAATGTAAAGCTTATAACTATTAGTGGTGGTGGGTCAAAAGGAGTTTGAGGTTGCAGGTGCTGATGTTGAAATCAAATGCAAACGGGTCAGAGGTGTGGTGAGTTGGTAAATGAAAAAGCGAGGGTTTCTCAAGTTGAGGGTGTTAGTGTTAAGAGAAATGGAATTATAGAGAATTATAGAGGTGCAGTTAACTGAGCCCGAAAGAAGCCGATGTAGGGTGTCCCAAAATTAACGCAAGATTTGAATTTGCCGCCATTTGTGCAGTGAAGTGTGGCAACCCTGAAAAAAAGCAATTTGACAGCTAACAGTATAGGGTTATTAAAAATGGAGCGTTGCACGAGAGAACAACGTGTCTTCATTATTAAAGAATATTTCAAAAATAGTGAAAGCTTGGCGGCTGCAGTTCGAAAATTTCATACAAAATATGGTCGGAATAGTGTTTTAACTTCGTCAACTGTGAAGAGATTAATTGAAAAATTCATGGAGACTGGATCCGTTGGAGACGCCAAACACACTGGTCGTCCAAAAACAAGCCGTTCAAATGTGAATGTCAAAGCAGTGCGTGAGAGTGTTGCCGACAATCCAGGAACCTCAATTCGACGTCTCGGACAAGAATTGCAAATTTCAAGAACCTCTCTACAGCGTATACTCACCAAAGATCTGTGTCTTCATGCTTACAAAATTCAATTAACACAACAATTGAAGCCTAATGAACATGGACAGAGAAGAGAGTTCGTTGAATGGATTATTGAACATCAACAAATGGACCCTGATTTTTCCAGCAAAATCATCCTAAGCGATGAAGCACATTTTCATCTTGATGGCTTTGTCAATCGCGAAAATTGCCGCATTTGGGGTTCGGAGAACCCACATGTGATTGTCGAAAAACAAATGCATCCACAACGCGTGACTGTATGGTGTGGATTTTGGGCTGGAGGCATAATTGGGCCATATTTTTTTGAAAATGATGCTGGTCAAGCAGTGACTGTTACTGGTGCTCGATATCGCGACATGATTACACAGTTCTTTCTGCCAAAATTGGATGATATTGATGTGCCCAATATGTGGTTTCAACAAGACGGTGCCACATGTCATACAGCCCGTGAAACAATTCAATTACTGCATGAGACATTTCCAGGTCGTGTACTCTCTCGTTTCGGTGATCAAAATTGGCCTCCTAGATCGTGTGATTTAACACCATTAGACTTCTTTTTTTGGGGTTATTTGAAATCACAAGTCTATGTCAACAAGCCTACAACCACCCGTGCATTGAAGGAGGAGATTCAACGCTCCATCAACGAAATTTAGCCACATTTATGCAGAATGGTCATGGAAAATTTCAACAAAAGAGTGCGCATGTGCATGCAAAGCCGTGGAGGCCATTTCATCGAGAAAGAACTAATAGAGAGAACCAACTTCGACGGTTGCTCTCTTTTTGCCTACAAGCTGTGATTTGGCCACCAACTTGCATATGTGTTAACTCCATATAAAAAAAATGTGGGGAACAAATACTTATGCAAGTTTGTGCACATACTCACCACGAGAGAGAAAAAACTTTTCTCTCTTTTCTCTCTGCTCACCACCTTTTAAAAATGGCGACCACCTTTGAAAAATGGCGGATGTAGGCAGCTGTTCAGAGGTGTTCAAAGAAAATTCAAAATTCTGTATGAAAAACTTTGTGGTACTCTCATTGTGTTCGTTTGAGAGTAATATCATTCGAATATGAAGTGAAATTAATTACTCTTGTTAGGTGCCAGAACAATGAAGATTTAGAAACAATTCTAAATTACGCATTTAGATAAATATTAGTTAGTTATTTGAAGACAGTTTTAATCATTAAGTAAGTAAAATAAATTAGGTGGTGCAACAGTCCAATGAGAATTAGGACCTAGAAACATAAAACTCTGAAAGCACTACAATTATTATTGGTATTATTAGCTGCGTTTATGCGTTTAATTTTCGCTCAGACCGTTGAAAGATGCAAAAAAAACTAAGATTTGTTTTAATTTTCAGAGTTTATCGACTTAATTTTGTCGATGCGAGAGTTGCAGGAAAATTGAAAACGAGAGTTACAGAATGTAAACATGAAACATTGAAAACATTTTTATATACTCATCTCTTTTTTCCATTCCTATTTGATTTGCGTGTACTCGTTGTTTATTTTCTTTACATTACTCACTACATTTCCAATATGCTGAAAATAAGTGATTTAAGTAGAGACTAAATAAAAAGACCGTCAACTTGTTACTTCTGTTGCCAATTTTCATTGCATAAGATTTGTGATAAGCTATTCTTACTGCTTTCCACTAAGCTAGTGTGTTGCTTTTAAAGGCTTATGTACATAAGCCGAAAAGTACTTTTGTACAAAAGTAAAAATATTTGTATTCTCGCTAGTTCAGTGGTTTTGTGAAAAGAATATACAAATTTGTTCTTCAACCAAATTTTTTATAAGTTTTCCAGTTCTATCTATTTATATCTTATCTTTCAGTTATATAGCGACAAGGAAAAATCAATGAGGGAAAGTTCTAACTACAGTTTTTCTGAAAGTGCATTGTGGCTTATTCATAGATGTTTGGGCTAAACCTGAATAACTATAAACATAGAAAATGCTGTGTTCAAGTAATTATTATCACAGCCAAATTGTATAATTGATTTTTATGGTGTATAAAAAAGTTGAAAAAGTAATTCATGACAAATAAAATATGTTACGTTAACACTAAGTTCCAGAAAATATCGATTGATACCGCAATTGCAGAAGATATGGATATTTTATATAAATATTCCCGGTAAACTATAGAACTTTATTATTTCCGCCTTTTATAATTCAATGTAAAATAATTCAATGCAGTATATTTATAGTTATTACTATTGAAATAAACATAACATTCATTTATAAAAAACATGTACTCGTTCATATATGTATACAAGTAAAGTCTAATCTAAAAAGCCTTAACCTTGGTAAACACTTTCTGCACACATCCTTTCTTGTTTTGGTTGTTGAAAAAGAAGGGAAAAACAAATTCACCACGAACTACCGGTATAACTTCTTCCGTTATTTATTAACAAACAAAAATGTTTTGCTAGAATTAATTTGAGTTATAGGAGTATTTTTGTAGATATAAAAACGACAAGATGTTAGCAAAATTTAAAAAAAAAATTCATGAGAATTACAAATATTATAATGAGACTTTAAAAAACATAGCCTTCTTGGCTATCAATAAACAAAAATGAAAAATGTCGCATTTCCCGGAAATGACGTTTTTTTGTGTACTCTTCTCCGAGGTGAAAACATGTATACACCGATACGAATTCAACACGCTATAAAAAATGCGAGTAAGAGGTATCGAAGTGACGGAGACGAGGAAATTTGGTTCTCTCATTTAGTTTTTTCTCTCTGGCCATTTGTCCGATGTGTTATTCCATACATAACCCTATCCTATGTACTTTACGAGTCAATAAAAATATAACTATCAAAAGACTAAAAACGGCGTTTTCTATTTAATTCAAATCTTGCGTTAATTTTGGGACACCCTATATAAACAATATGTCAGCAATTTCTCGCCGTTCGTTCGTCAAATGAGTTGAGGTTTAACAATCGAAGATCAAAGGATTTTCCCAAAGAAGGTATTGAAGTGTAAAACGAAAAAATCTTCGTTGAATGCTCTCTATTTTTGATATGTGTATTTCTTGATATGGGGACCAAACCTGCGACGCATATTCAAGTAGAGGTCATACAAACGTCATGTAAAGCGATGGGGTCATGAAAGGGTTAGAACATTTTTTGGGCCATCTTTTAACAAAACCTATTGTAGACTTGGCCTTGTAAATTATTTCGTCAATGAGAAGTAGACATTAAAAGGCCGAGATCACTTATGTTTTCTACTATATGTATGGAATGATTATGAAGATAGTAATGACGGGGAGCTGTTTTAATGCTTTTAAGCTTTAAGGTCATTGTCTGGCATTTGCTAGTGTTGAGCTCTAAGCAAGTTTTGGTACACCAGGTTGAGAAATTGTCGAGCTATGGTTGAAGGAGAGATAAGTCTTCATGAGTTTTAATGATTTTGACAAATCTCGTATCATCAGCGTGAAGCGATACTTGACAATGTTTAATAAATGTTATTAATTGTAAGGATAAAGAGGAGAGGGCCTAAATAACTACCTTGGGAAACGCTTTATTCAATTGCTTTTTTAGCTCAAAGAAACAGCGATTAGAAAGAGTAATTCTTCGTTTGATATCTGCGTTCAAGGCGGAGTCTTGATAGAAAAAGCCCTTAACTACCTCAAAGTTAAGTCTGCCGATGCTAAAGTCATTTTTGCCGTCTCTAATCAATACTCACAAAATCCCCATTGACATCACGCTGAGTTCTTCCGATTATGTCAATGTCATCAGCATATTCCAGTAATTGGACAGACTTTTGAAAGATAGTGAATCTAGTACTGGCTTGGGAGTTATCTACTATTACTTCAAGGACGATGTTAAAGAAATCGCATGACGGCCTTGACCTTGTTCTAATCGTTTTTTGACATCGAAAGGTTCTTTTAAGTTGTTTCCAACCTTTATGGAGCACGGAGCAGCATCAATTCTCCATGGTCGTTCTGCACAAACGGACGAGTTTTTAAAGGATGTCGAAACTAGACATGGCTCTATACAGCTCGTCCCATATAGATGCTGTCATATGCTTTCTTACTCGATGAAGAGATTCTGGGTTTCGATTTAATGTTCTTGGGTTTTTTGCAGGATCTGCCATAATGGTAATATTTGATCAACTGCGGACATTCCTGGTATAAAACCACACTTATAAGGACATAGGTTGTTGACGATTGGCTTTAAATGTTTCTTCCGACCATTTTTTACAGATAAGTTGGTGCATGCTCCATACCAAATTATCTCTAGCTGCTTTGAAGAGCTCGGCATTCAAGACATATGCTCCAGTGGCTGTTTTGAGACTTCAGCTAAAATATGGAAATCTTTACTTCGTCTACGTCGGGAAGTGGGGATTGTTGGCTTTTGTCGTATTTTTTGAATGGATTATCCTGCCTGACAGCGGAATTCGGTCGTCGCCGTTTTACAGTCTCACGAAATTATAGTCCTAAAATATGTAGGTGAAAAAATTATAAATACAAGAGTTACAAGTTAGATCCTTTTTTGGGTCATCTTTTTAAAATGCATGTTTCAGCTTGTTGACATTCTTAGAAATAATTAGCACCAAATCTTATTTTTAAAAGAAATAACTTAACTTGATTTGTTACCTAATTTCCTAATAACATTAAAGTTAAATTTCTTTTATAAACTTTAAAACTCAAAACAATTACTCAAAATAAAATTAAGCTAAACAAAAACAACAACAACATCAAGATTATAAAAGAGCAAAAGCAACAACGAAGAAAGTACAAAGAAAAGAACTCAAAATGATTAATAATCCGATTTTCATCGTATCTCCATTCATTGTTCACGATTCATTAGCATAAATCCCTATACCTTGCTATTATAAGTATGAAGGTCAAATGAAATATGTCCAACACGCAGATTATACGATTATGTACCGCTATGTGCGAAAGTTCCCGAATCCCTGTGAAAAAAGTTCAACAACACCATTGAAAAATTGTTTTTAAATATCAAAGACAAAAACCTTTACATATACCCTATACCTCTATACCTAAGTACATAGCTATAAGGCTACGCGCCCTTAATATACGAACCGCGTTACACTTACCATCAGCATAAGCTCGGTCGTCTTGGTTCAGTGGTCAGCGGGTGGAGGGGTTTGGTTGTTGTGTTGTTGGCGTCCCGTCCTTGTCCTTATCCCGTCACACCGTCACCACCCGCTGCCGCCACCCGTGTCGTGTCCTCCTATGTCGGTCGTCTTCTCATCTCGTACTCATCATTTTGCCAAGCAAACCTCAGCTTAAGCTCAACTCAACTCAGCACAAAAAAAGACCAACTTTGGAATAAATTAAATTTGCTGACATTATGGAATAATTTTACTTTGTCAAACCTTAACTTAATGCAATATTCATAAATTCTTGTCGTTGGTTGGTTTGGTTGGAGTGGGAAGGGTGAGTGTATTTTTATTTTTGCTTTTTTATGTTGTACCCGTACCGTACCTACCTACCTATAGAGAGGTATGTGTATATGCGTTGACTGTGTGTTAGAAAACTTTCCTCGACTTCAACTGTCCTGGGTCGTCATTGGAGCCTTCTGGAGCGACAGCAAAGAAAGTTCTCCAGGATTCAATGAAAAACAACAACAAGGAGATAAAAAAAAAACAATTGCTCATTCCATGCAGTGCGGTTCTGTGATAAAATCGACAAAGTTTCTAATCGAATTTTTTCCCATCACAAACCCCCTTTAACCCACCCCCCTTCAAACCACCCTTATTTCAGGTTGGAGTTGCCTTTTTTCTTGCTGTTGCTCCTTCTATGCTTTTCATTCATTTCTAAATTATGCAAATTCTTACTGTTGCTGGTACTTAGATCGCATATAAATTGCTTCGTTATACAGTGATAAGTGTATGTCAATGGACGCCCGACCGCCCGTCGTCGCACCGCACCGCACTTCTCCGGCCATCTTGGTGCCGTTCTTTGCTTTAAGAAGGGCGCGTAATACTTTTCTAAGACGGAAATGCCTTTGGTGGAAACGATAACGACGATGAAGAGGACCGTGATGCGACGCACGGCAAGGGACTTCAAAAATGAACTTGTGTTAAATATAGAATGCATTAGCTTATGCACAAAAGGTTTGCGCTTGTAAAACTTTTTCTTATATAAACCACAAGAGCCAAAATTCGTAAAAATTCTGATCATGTTTTTTTACTCTTATACAGGGTGGGCCGTTAATAAGTGCACTTTTTGTCTCGCTCTAACTCCCGAACGAAATAACCGAGACGCGCGGGGATGGTATCTCCTTGCAGCTCGAGATCTAAATTTTTAGTTTTTAAAAATTAAATCATCCAAATATTGTCCATTTCGCCTACAGCACTCTTCCAATCTGACTCTGAGATTTTGGAACACTTTTGTCAAAAGTTGCGGAGTGATTAAGCGGATTTCTTCTTCAATGTTCGCTTTTAATTCAGCCGTCGGTCGTTGAAGGATTATTAGAGTACACCTTACTCTTGAGGTAGCCCCATAAAAAGAAATCCGGTGGCGTTAAGTCATGGCTCCTGGGTGGCCAAGCAATATCACCCCTCCTCGATATCAACCTTCGAGGAAACATTTCTCTAACGACCTCCAGAGAGTCGTTACTTGTATGGCAGGTAGCGCCATCTTGCTGGAACCAGGTGTGAATAGTGTAACCACTCGATTCTTGCAGTTTTGGAGCTAAAGAATCTCTAAGCATCGAAACATAACGCTCTGAATTAACAGTAACATTACGCCCGTATCGATCTTCATAAAAATACGGCCCTATGATCCCCCACTTGGCTATTCCGGCCCAAACGGTCACTTTCGGAGAGTGTAACGGTCGTCCATGTTTTAAGCGTGGATTTTTTGTTCCCCAGTATCGACAATTTTGTCGATTAACAAATCCGTTGACATGAAAATGAGCTTCGTCTGAGAAGATAATGTTATTGAAGTGAGGGAATCTCCGTAACATTTCTGTTGCGAAATTGAACCGTGAAACAAAATCGGATTCTTTCAAATCTTGGACAATCTGAATTTTGTAAGGGTATAACTTCAAATCATCCCGTAAAATGCGACGTAAAGTCGTTCTGGGTACTCCCAGGGCCGCAGTGCGTTTCCGTGTAGAGCTTCTTGGATCCTCGCGCACAGAAGCTTGTACGCGTTCAATTGTTTCTGCAGTCCGCCTGGAACGTGGGCGTCCTGTAGGTCGAAGTTTTTGCGTTGATCCCGTTGCCTCGAATGTTACGATCCATTTTTTGATTACATTCGTACTTGAACACTCGGTGATGTTGCGTAATCCAAACTTTACCCGAAAAAGCCGACGAACAGCCACGTATGAGCGATTGTTTTCATAAAAGGCGCGAACGCAGAAAGCGCGCTGCTCTCCCGTGAACGGACTCATTGCGACTAAAAATTTAGATCTCGAGCTGCAAGGAGATACCATCCCCGCGCGTCTCGGTTATTTCGTTCGAGAGTTAGAGCGAGACAAAAAGTGCACTTATTAACGGCCCACCCTGTAGTTTATTTTTTTATTTTTATTGAAGGTTTTATGATAAGTTTAGTGTTAAATTTGAAAAATCGAATAAAGGAAAAATTGTTTTTTCTTATAAAGAAAATTTGTTGAGAAATTTGTTGTCTTATTTATAAAAAAAACTTAAGAAAGCTTTACAATCATTTTACATTTCAGAAAATGTCTGTGGTATTGTTTTCATTGCTACTCAATTGCTTTCTTGGCCCAAAAAAACAGCGGTTAGCAAGAGTTATTCTTCGTTTGATCTCAGCGATGGTGTTGTTTTCTGCGTTTATAGCGGAGCCTAGGTAGACGAAGTCCTTGACTACCTCAAAGTTATGTCTGTCGATGGTGACGATTTGACCGAGACGCCGCCGGTGTTGTAGGTCTTCAGTAACCATTAAACCCATTTTTGCCGCCTCTGCCTCAATATTCACAAAAGCAGCCCCATTGACATCACGCTGAATTCTTCCGATTATGTGAATATCATCAGCATTATGCTAGTAATTGGGCATATTTTTGAAAGATAGTGCCTCTAGTGTTGACGTGTGAGCTCTTCACTATTCTTTCAAGTACGATGTTAAAAAAATCGCATGACAGCGCATCACCTTGTCTAAAACCTTGTTTGACATCGAAAGGTTCTGTTAAGTTGTTTTCAACCTTTATGGAGCAGCGTGAATTCTCCATGGTCATTCTGCACAAACGGAAGAGTTTCTCAGGGATGCCAAAACTAGACATGGCTCTATACAGCTCGTCCCTGTATAGATGCTGTCATATGCGGCATTGAAATCGATGAAAAGATGGGTGTCGATTTGGTGTTCTTGTGTTTTTTCCAGGATCTGCCCTAATGTGAATATTTGACCGACTGTGGACATTCCTGGTCTAAGACCACACTGATAAGGACCTATCAGGTTGTTGACGATGGGCTTTAGACGTTCACCTATTACGGCAGAGAAGATTTTGTAAGCGATGTTAAGTAGACTGATTCCTCTATAGTTGGTGCAGTTTAGAGGGTCTCCTTTTTTCAGAGTCGGGCAAACAATACTGAGGTTCCATTCATGGCGCATGCTTTCTTCCAACCATATCTTACAGATAAGTTGGTGCATGCTCCTAACCAAATTATCTTCAGCTTAGATATGGCAATCTTTACTTCGTCTAAGTCGGGAGAACGGGATTGTTGGCTTTCGTCGACTATGTTGAATGGATCATCCTGTCTGACAGCGTAATTTGGTTCGTCGTCGCCGTTATACAATCTGCAGAAGGGGTCCTTCCATATCCTCAGCATTGACTGCGGTTCTACTATGATGTTTCTACTTTCGTATTTGCAGCCTTCTGTTCTAGGTTTATGTACTTGTGAGTTTCGTTTCACCTGTTCAGAAAACTTTCGAACTTCATTCCTGCTTCTCATGCTCTCTCTTTTTCCTTCTGAGAAGTCGGTGTTCTTCTCGCCTCTTCTGCTCATAGAGCTCATGAGCAGTTCTAGTCCTTTTATGCAGCGCCGCTTTGCGTGCCTGTTGTTTGGCTGTATTTGCCTGCCAATATTCCTCATCAAACCAGGGTATCCTTGTTGGTGGTTGCTTGAAACCCAGCACGTCAGAGGCGGTTTCTCTGATTGCATCTTGGCAATGTTGCCACTGGTTTTCAATATACATTGTGTTGGCGGCAGAGAACTTCGAGAAAAAGATTTGGCGATCTCTTGCGATTGTAAGCGTTCGACGTTGTACCTTCTCCCAGCATCTCCCTGTTTTGCCTTGGGTCTGGAAACCCGAAGTGCTACCTTGACTATACAACGAAGTAGTGGTCCGAGTCGATGTTAGCTCCTCGGAAAATTCGGACATCCATGATGCTGGAAGCGTGTCTGGCGTCGATCGCAATATCGTCAATCTGGTTGACGGTAGATTGATCTGGAGAACTCCAAGTTCCTTTGTGGATGTTGAGGTGTGAAAACGCGTACTGGCTACCATGACGTAGCAGTACGTAAAAACATAATCTTTCTTCCTATTGAACTTCTCTATTACACCAAAACACCGATCACAAGCAATAAACTGTGGCCTGGTTCAGGAAAGCGATGAGTAATCTTTTCAAAAGATGAACTCTTCAAAAGAGTAAAAAGATATTGAACCAAAGTTCCGTTCTTATTTTGTGCTGCTGCATTGTCGGAGAATAGGTACAGTTTATTCGTTGTACTCGGTAAGATGTTATTAACGTAGTGGCTTATGAAAGATATTACTTCGTTTGGTGATTTACGAGCTATGCTTTCATCATATAAATAAAAATGAGCGATGCCTGTTTTTGCTGAATGCATACAAAAAATTATAAGCCCAAAGTTGACGTTTTAAAACGATTCTCCAGCTGGAATTTTAGGCAATAGCAGGTTCTGCTGATAATCAAAAGTTAATACCTCGCACTTATTACTTGATAAAGCAAGTTTACTCTTCTCTTTGAGGTCAACAAAAAAAGTCTCAGCTTTGGATTGATCGATCATTTTTTCAATCTCTATGTGTTGGGTTTCTTGGCTATCTAATGTCTTATCTTTTAATTTGTTTTCCAGCATGTTGCTCGTCTAGCATTTATCTGAACGAGGTGACCCAAAGCTGTACATAAAATTTTGTTTAAAGTAACTGTATTAAAAACCAAATAAAACTATAGGCTTAGCAGATACTTCAAGACCAGCTTCATACAGTTTTAAGAATAAGTCGTGCATCTTTTTTATATTCAACTCAGGAGACAGGTAATAACGAGAGCTTTTATTTCTGCTGTAGTGTGATTGCCGTCGTGTAAAACTTCTTATGTGAGAGTCAACCTTTGTAATCCACTGATTTGAAATATTGTTTGGTCTTTTGTTATGTTTTCCACGCTGAGACCGTACAGGGTCACGATATTTTTAAGATATATTCTCTTCGCGTTTTTTCGATATCCCATGGAGAGATGAAAAATCCATTTCTGCAAACTTGGGCATGTGTTGTGTATATATTTATGTGAACAACCTCGTTTCTTCCCTGTACCAGTTTACAAGAATGTACCAGTTTTAGACCGTTCTTTTGCAACATTGTCCGTTTTGATTAAACCTACTAAATATACATTTTGCATACTTGCATCTCCCAAGCTGTTAAAACCTTTCGATATCATATTCCTTTTTTCTTCATTAATTTGTCAAATAACACTTATATTTCTTGCAACAGCAATCTGGTCCAGTTTTTTCTCCTATTTCTTGGCCTTTATAATTAGTATACCTCTTTCCAGAAGCAACGGACTCCTTGATAATATTTCGTTTCCACTCTGAACGATTTAAGCATTTTCTTTTTTTACAGGTTGTGACACTGGTTGTTGATGGGCCTGGATTATTTATATTATTTTCGTTCATACCTTCATCCACGTTTTCATAAGAAAGTTCATCACTACTTCCACTTGATATTTCATAACCGTTATCACTGGGAGGTACAAGGTTTTTCAGACGATCCACTGCTAAATGGTTCAGATTCAATGTCATCTACTTCAAAGTCACTCATCTAACAAAACAAAAGTCAGTCCAACATTATTGACGTAAGAGCCTGAGATCATCGAGAAAGAACTAATAGAGAGAGCCAACTTCGACGGTTGTTCTCTTTTTGCCTACAAGCTGTGATTTGGCCACCAACTTGCATATGTATTAACTCCATATAAAAAAAATGTGGGGAACAAATACTTATGCAAGTTTGTGCACATACTCACCACGAAAGAGAAAACACTTTTCTCTCTGCTCACCACCTTTTAAAAATGGCGAGCGCCTTTGAAAAATGGCGGATGTAGTCAGCGGTGTTCAAAGAAAATTCAAAATTGTGTATGAACAACTTTTTGGTACTCTCATTGTGTTCGTTTGAGAGTAATATCATTCGAATATGAAGTGAAATTAATTACTCTTGTTAGGTGCCAGAACAATGAATATTTAGAAACAATTCTAAATTACGCATTTAGATAAATATTAGTTAGTTATTTGAAGCCAGTTTTAATCATTAAGTAAGTAAAATAAATTATGTGGTGCAACAGTCCAATGAGAATTAGGACCTAGAAACATAAAACTCTGAAAGAACTACAACTATTTGTATTATTAGCTGCGTTTATGCGTTTAATTTTCGCTCCGACCGTTGAAAGATGCAAAAAAACTCAGATTTGTTTCAATTTTCAGAGTTTATCGACTTAATTTTGTCGATGCGAGAGTTGCAGGAACGTTGAAAACGAGAGTTACAGAATGTATGGGAATGTCAGGGAAAGTTCTAACTACAGTTTTTCTGAAAGTGCATTGTGGCTTATTCATAGATGTTTGCTAAACTTTTTAGGCTATTCATAAATAAATCAAATCAAAGTTAAGGGCTAAACCTGAATGACTATAAATATAGAAAATGCTGAGTTAAAGTAATTAGTATCGCAGCCAAATTTCATAATTGATTTTTTTGGTGTATAAAAAAGCTGAAAAAATAATTCATGACAGATAAATGTTACGTTAACACTAAGTTCCAGAAAATATCGATTGATACCGCAATGCAGAAGATATGGATATTTTATATAAATATTCCCGGTAAACTATAGAACTTTATTATTTCCGCCTTTTATAATTCAATGTAAAATAATTCAATGCAGTATATTTTAGATAATACAGTTGTTAAGTTAATAGTTAAGGTATTACTATTGAAATAAACATAACATTCATTTATAAAAAACATGTACTCGTTCCTATATACAAGTAAAGTCTAATCTAAAAAGCCTTAACCTTGTTAAACACTTTCTGCACACATCCTTTCTTGTTTTAATTGTTGCTGCCATCTATCTGTAACTTAGAGAAAAAGAAGAGAAAAACAAATTCACCACGAACTACCGGTATAACTTCTTCCGTTATTTTTTGACAAACAAAAATGTTTTGCTAGAATTAATTTGAATTATAGGAGTATTTTTGTAGATATAAAAACGAAATGATGTTAGCAAAATTAAAAAAAAAATTCATGAGAATTACAAATATTATAATGAGACTTTAAAAATAAACAAAAATGAAAAATCTCGCATTTCCCGGAAATGATGTTTTTTTGTGTACTCTTCTCCGAGGTAAAAACATGTATACACCGATACGAATTCAACACGCTATAAAAAATGAGAGCAAGAGGTTTCGAAGAGACGGAGACGAGGAAATTTGGCTCTCTCATTTAGTTTTTTCTCTCTGCCTGAGATATACATAAATACAATTACCTTAACCAAAGAATTTAATCAAAACAAAATTAAACAACATTTATCAAAAAACAATAGGTCCACGTAGCTCGAAAACAAAACATGAATTGACTTGATGCAAACGACGCAATATATTCATTTGTTTAAAAAAGGGGGCAGATCCGGACTTGTCGCCTTTTTCCACCAAACGCACTAAAGAGGCAGATACATATTTTCCTATAGCTCGCTTATTTTTAGTCGGAACTGCCTCGGTTATGCAAAAAAAGATCTTTTTTTTTTTGTTTAAATTTTAAGTGAAAAAAGCGGATAGGATACAAATATGGATCTGTCCCCCTTTTGCTGCAAGGTCCTCAATTATTTTACACTTTAGCAAAATGCCTGTTTTATTGTAATAATTGTTTTAATTTCTAATTAAGGGTTAATTTTATATAGAGTCATTCAGATACTGATGCAGTAAATGAAGTTGCTTTTATTTTCTAAAAAATAGGCTGGGATGCCATCCAGAGTGATAACTTGCCATTTGTCCCCTTCAAAAATGTTTATATGGTATTTTTCGTAACAAGTCAATTGTTTCATTAAACGAATCTGAAACAATATGCAATCAGAAATTCTTTGGCGTTAAGAGATAAGGTCTTAAGTCAAAAAGTTGCACTTAAGGACCTTTTTTGTCTTTGTCGTTGAAAACTAACAATTTAAGTCTAGAAAAACTGCTTAATATCGTATTAATTTAGTCTTTAGGCAATAAGATAGAAAAATTCATATTTGTTTCGGTATTAACGGCTTAAGTTCATTTAGTCTGTGTGACCATTTTCCTTTTTGGCTTAAAATGTTGTTGCCTAACGTCAAAAAACTTAAGTTTTTAATTTTATGTCTAGATATATTTGCGAAGTTAAAATAATATTGTCGTAGTTTTGCTAGAGCTTTTATTTTTGAAAGAAACACAATTTTTAAATGTTATAAAATATTTACAATAATATTTATATAGGATCAAACAAGTATCTTTTTTGTGTTCTCAAGTTAATTCTAGTAATTTTTGGTTTCAGTTACATATTTATTTTAATATATCAATAGGATGTATCAAAAAGTCTTACCAAGCATTAATAATAATACTTTGTATTTATAAGATGAAAAAAGTTTGAAGTATTTGGCCAACTTCTTTTAAATCTATCGATAATTCATTTTTCTATCAACCGCACATGCAACATTTTGTGCAACCATTAAATTAAAATTAAATTCATTTATTTATCATTTCATTTCAATTAAATTCAAAATAGATGTTTATGTTATTCGAAATTTTTTAGTTATATATCGTATCGCGCCTGTTCTGATATACAAAATAGTATTTGAAATTACTAGTGATTCAATATTCCTTACAATATTGACGTTAACAGTAAAGTGTTGATTTTTAGCAACTTATTATCAAGATAATTTAATGTATACGTTCCCTTAGTCACGGAAAAAAGGTAAGGCATGCTGCCCCCCTGCAACCTCCCTGCTTGGACACACTATAGGATTTGGGGTGAGTGCGAGGTGGGCTGGGTGCAAGATGGGGTGCATGCAAAGTTTCTTTTGCATTTAAATAAGCTGGATTTAAAAAAATTTAATTTATCCTTGGTATATCTTAATCCATATTCGATTATTACTATCAAAATAAGACTACGTAAATACTCAAGCAAAGAAAAAATAATTTAATTAAAAGATTTTTTGTTGGTAATTTTCAATTTTCTCAAGAACTAGAAGACATAAAATCATTTAGTTTTCAGTTTTTGGTCAAAAACAAATAAGAGCAATGAATTCTAAAAAAAACAGTAGTAGATACGAGTAATCATAAGGTTTTAAAAATATTACACTTAAAACCTTATTTTTAACTTTTTTTTTGTCCAAATTTTGAGTTTAAAACATTTTTTTTCAAAAACTATGCATTTGACTTGATTTAAAAACAAGCTAATAGACAAAAGTGTTGGCTTTAAAAAAATGTGAGTATTACCGTTATTTTTTAATTATTTTTTTTCCATTACATATTTTACGTACATATTTTTTTAAATTGCCCTTACCGACTAAACGGGGGGAGATAGACCTCCCCTCCCATAGTAAAAAATTCTTGTTTTTAACTGTTCTACACAAATCCGCCATTAAATTTTGTCGCCTGAGTTATCGTACTCTCCCCAAAAAAATATATCGAATAACTAATTATAACGGCGCGCGGATCTGCTCGAATGAATTACGCTCTAAAAATTAACTTAAATCACTTGCCAGCCTCGTAACTACCTCCACACAAAAAATCATGTCATAATATTTCAAACTGACTTTCTCATTTATTATTAACTTCCCATAGGAAGTTATTGTTAATGGGTCCGTAAAATCAGAAGAGATATCGACTTCAATTAAATTTTGTTATACAGATAATAAGGCAGAAAGATGCAGAAAGAGCTCTCAGTTTAAAAAAAAAGGTGAAAATTTTGGTTAACCCTAATTATCTTACGAATCAAAAACGCTAGAGACTTGAATTAAATTTTATAAAAGAGGCTGGGATGCGACCCACACTGATAACTTCCCATCCCGCCTGTCGATTTGTCTTGCTTAAAAGTTTGTGTATATGTATCAATTTTAACCAAATTTGCGTAATATTTTTTGTAGATTTTATTTCCTTGAACATCGAAAATAATATTTGCTGTAAAAAAAATAAGTTTGAACCCAATATTTTTAATCTTTGAAAAGCTATTTGAGTCGAAAGTAAATTTTTACCAAGTTTTAGTATTGTTTTTTTTTAGGTTTTTATTTTTTTGTAAAAAAAACTGTCAATTTGATTTTTTTCAAAATTTTACTGAATGTTGAAAACAATATATTTTGAAAGATAAAAGTAGTTTAAAGCCAATATCTCAAAGTTTTGAAAAGATATTTGAATCGAAAATCAATTGTTACCAACGTGTGTTAAATTTTTTCTAGGTTTTTAATTTCTTGTAAAAAAACTGTCGGCTCAATTTTTTTTTTTTAAATGTACTGAATGTTGACAACAATATTTTTTGAAAGATAAAAGTAGTTTAAAGCCAATATCGCAAAGTTTTGAAAAGATATTTGTGTCGAAAGTCAATTTTTACCAAGTTTTATTAATTTTTTTTTAGGTTTTTATTTTTTGTAAAAAAAAACTGCCAATTCGGTGCAGGGAATTAACTTCACGGGAACTACCTTCACATGGGAACTAACTTCACCACTAGTGGGAATTAATTTAACCTTTTTTTGGTGAAGTTATTTCCCACTGAAGGTGGGAGATAATTTCACTTTTTTGTGGGAATCAATTTCACTTTCATGTGAAGTTAACATAATTTGAAGTTGAAAAATGACAGATACTTGTTGCTCGATTGAAATTTTTGAAATTGGAGCCTTAAATAAGTTTTTTTGAATTGATATCACGGCGTACTAACAGCTAGGTGTGTAAGGGGGGGCATGCTGCCCCCCTGCAACCCCCCTGCTTGGGATCACTATAGGATTTGGGGTGGGTGCGAGTTTGGGTATATGCAAAGAACACGAACGCGTTGTGATTCTTTCATAACTGTGAGCCATACTTGCTTTTTTTTGTTGGGAATTTCTTTGATTTTAGTGCTCAAATGCAAAAGTTCTTTGCATATACCCAAACTCGCACCCATCCCAAATCCTATAGTGTTCCCAAGCAGGGGGGTTGCAGGGGGGCAGCATGCCCCCCCCTTACATACCTAGCTGTTAGTACGCCGCGCCGCCGTGCTATCAATTCAAAAAAACTTTTTAGCATTCTAGACAATAAATCAACCATTTTTACGTGTTTTGTATGTAAAAAAGTGAACTTTAAAAATTCGGCGTTGTTTCCATTATTTTTTTGGCCTTATTTCCTTTTATAAATCGAAATAAAGCCAAATTGGTTTTATTTCGTTTTGAACAACGACATTATTTGGCCGAATTTGAAATTCGGTGTTATTTCATTTGGTACTATTTCACGTCACCAATTCAACGCTTGATATTTTTTCAGATATTTCAATCGTAGGTGGGAAGTTACTTCACACAATTTTCTGATGAAATTATCTGCCGCCTTCAGTGGGAGATAACTTCACAAAAAAAAAGTGAAATTAATTCCCACTAGTGGTGAAGTTAGTTCCCATGTGAAGGTAGTTCCCGTGAAGTTAATTCCCTGCACCGCCAGTTCGATGTTTCTCAAAATTTGTCCGATTGTTGAAAATAATATTTCTTATAAGATAAAATAAGTCTGAAGTCATAATCTCAAGTTTTGAAAAGATATATGAGTCGAAATTCAATTTTTACCAACTTTGAGTAATGTTTTTCTTAGGTTTTTATTTTTTATAAAAAACATTGTCAATTCGATTTTTTTCAAAATTTTACCAGATGTTCAAAACGTTATTTTTCTTTGCACAAAATTGTTTTGGTGATAAAATCATTTTGTATTCGTAAAATTTTCGAGGTGATACATTTTTTTTCAGTTTTTTTGATTTATACAAAAAACGTTAATTTGATTTTTTTTAAAAAATATACTTCTTTTGTATTACGTTACAATATATAATTAAAATTTAATTCAAGTCTCTAGCGTCATTGGTTCATGAGATATTTTGGGTTAACCAAAATTTTCAGCTTTTTTTTAAACTGCTATGGTAAAAAACCCACCCACGCAATTTTCTTGAGAGCCCTTTCTGCATCTTTCTGCCTTATTATCTGTATAACAAAATTTATTTGAAGTCGATATCTCTTCTGGATCTTGAGCTATGGACGACGAAAAAAACGTCGCGAACGTACGGACGTACGGACATACGGACGTACGGACATACGGACGTACGGACGTACGGACGTACGAACGTACGTACACACGCACAGACATCTTTCTAAAAATCTTTTATTTCGACTCTAGGGACCTTGAAACGTCGAGAAATGTCAAAATTTTCAATTTGACAAATCGGACCCATTACAATAACTTTCTATGGGAAGTTAATAATATATTGTAAAGTGATACCAAACAAGTATATTTTTCGAAAAAAATCCAATAAACGTTTTTTTTTTATAAATCAAAAAAACTGAAAAAAAAAATATTTGTCACCTCGAAAATTTTACAAATACAAAATGATTATATCTTCTCAAAAATTTGAGATAATGGCTTCTAACTTATTTTAACTTATAAAAAATATTGTTTTCAACATTCTTAAAAATGTTGAGAAAAATCGAATTGACAGTTTTTTTACAAACAAATAAAAACCTAAACAAAAAAATTAATAAAAGTTGGTAGAAATTGATTTTTGACTCAAATATCTTTTCAAAGCTTTGAGATATTTTCTTTAAACTATTTTTATCTTTTGAAAAATATTGTTGTCAACATTCAGTAAAAGTTTGAGAAAAATCTAATTGACAGGTTTTTTACAAAAAATAAAAACCAAACAAAAAAACAATACTAAAACTTGGTAAAAAATTTCTTACCACTTAAATAGCTTTTCAAAAATTTAAAATATTGTCTTCAAACTCTTTTTATTTCACAGAAAATATCGTTTTCGATATTTAATAGTTTTTTTTTATAAAAATCCAACAGTCCGTTTTTTCATAAAAAAATAAAATCTACAAAAAATAGTACGCAAATTTGGTAAAAATTGATGTTCGATTCTTGATATCTCTCAAATTAACTTCATTCATCCAATTAGTAAAAATTTAAGAAATGCTACTTAAATTGGTAAAAATTTGTTTTCGACTAAAAATCTATTTAATAAAACTAGATTTTCAAATTAAACTATTTCTTTATATGACAAATATTGTTGGAAATTTGAAAATTTTTAAGAATAATTTAACTAACAACTTTTTTAACCTAACACGAAAACCTACAAACTTTTAAGCAAGACAAATCGACAGACGGGATGGGAAGTTATCAGTGTGGGTCGCATCCCAACCTCTTTTAATAATATTTAAAGTGCATAGCATTATTGGTTCGTGAGATGTTTGGGGGTAACCGTTTTCTTCACTTCTTTTTTGAATTAAATAAAAAAAACACATTTTTGTCTCACGAAGTTTCAGCATGAAACAAAAACAAACGTGTCTTAAATAATATATAAATAATAATATAAATAAATAATTTATGGTTAGAAACAAATGTTTTAAATAATAGTTTTAAATATTTTACAACGCTGTTCAAGCGGAATAAAGAGGTTAATTTCCTTGAGCAAATGTATGATGTATGACTTTCTTTAAAATTTTAAAAGAAACCACTTTCTTATTGTATTTCGAATGCTATAATTGAATATTAGAGTCTTAATTCAATTTTTAATAATTATAATCAGTTATAATCTTTCTTTAGAATCCTTCTGAATTATGTCTAAGCTCATAAAATTTACAAACATTTTATTCTTTTCTAAAGTGATCCCATTTGGTCTTAAATAAATAAGGGAACTCTTTGAAAATTAATATAGGCAACTCACATAAGGCGAGCCCAGCCAAACTCACAATATTAAAGTCCAATGCATATAAAATCAAAAGGAAAATATTATATGACCCATTATCAATATTATGTAGGTGAATACCACATACATATGTCCTGTCCACATGGCTTCCCGAAATGTTCCAATTTTGCCCCAATGGAAAATATGAATACATATTTTCATAGGACTTCGCTTACATACATAAATCGAAAAAGATCCTTTTGATGAAATCATGATGTTAAATGATTGAAGCCACTTATTGAAGTAATAAAACATTCACATAAATTCATTGAACGTGAATTTCAGCTGTGTCAGCATTTAACCCATTTTCATCATCATCATCGTCATCATGGAATTTTTGCGTTATGCCCTGATTCAATCAGCAACATACAAAAAGAAAGAAGGGAACTTCGCTCTGCTTCGGCCAACAACATCATCGTTTTGAGAGGGCTGAAGCCTGAAGTCATAAATGTTTAATGCCTGTCCTATCGTAACTGGTACTATGGTACGAGTATATATATGTACATACATACTCGTACCTTCCTATGCTGTATGATACTGATGGTACTGGGCTGGCGCTTGGCTTTTTAAAATAAACTGTATTTTAAGGTTTTCCATTATAGAAAAGAATATTCATTTCCTTATTATTGTCGAGAATATAATAAGGTGAGTCTGTGTCAGAATTCAGGACAAGTATAAAGAATACAAAAATGACAACGAAAAATTATTATGTAATACCAATGAGAATGAGAATGGGAAGGGATTTTTTAATAGAGGTAAAGTCTATACTATAATACCAACTTTTGGTATATAGTATATTGTATTAAATGTAAGTAAAATCTTATAATTTATTTAAGAAATTAAATTTTAATTAAAAATTTCACAGGGATCATGACTTGAATTATTGTGACATAAGTTTTAATCGTTTGGCTTTATTATCATACAATTCCATTGCTGAAACCGGGGATTATACATATTCGTATTATGGAAGGAGGTGCGAAAAAGGATTAAAATATATCTTTAATGCCATCAGTAAGTATTGTAAAGAGTGGTTTAAAAACAGTTTACTTACCCTACCAAACTATAAACAAATATACTCAATTGAATCTAACTTCCAGTTTAAGGAAGATTTGTGTTGATAACCGTGGTTAGTAAAAGAAATGTTTCGGGGATAAAATATTTTATTGAACAATATAACGATGTTAAACAAACGAAGAATAAATTTAGAGTAAAAAATATCTATGAAAATATTAATTAGAAATCAAAAAAGCTTATAGATGAAAATAAGTTGTGAAAGTGAAAAGTAGTTTAAGTGCTTAGAAAATGGTAACACTTTAAAGTGTTCTTGGATTTTGGTATTTTGTACAGCCAAAAAGTGCACTTTTTCGCTATGTTTTGATGACCTACATTTAGATCTGAAACCGCGGTGGTTTGCGGCTTATTCGCATAGATCTGCGACTTAAAACAATCCCACAAGACTAAAGGGGTCAAATCACACGATCTTGGTGGCCAATTTACGTGCGTCGCTTCGGTGCGTGATAACGGTGCTATGAAACCGCTCGCATAGATTATCGATTGTGTCTTGAGCTGTGTGGCACGTAGCGCCATTATGTTAAAACTATATGTCTTTGGTGTCCATATCACCCAATTCAAGCTACAAGAAATTGATGATCATTGGCGATCGTCCTTGACGGTGATGGCCAGGCCAGAATCATTTTCGAAAAAGTACGAACCGACCAGAGCTGTTCGTGAGCTTTATGAGCAGAAAAGGAGATAGGAGTATCTGCTTCTTAGATTGAAAATAAAGAAGCATGAGAAGCGCGCAATCGAGGAGATATAGGGATGTCATAATAGGAATAAGGTTTGTAAATTTAATTAAAAGGTAAAAAAAGGTACCCGTCGTCGTGGCATGATGGTTAGTGCGTTGGACTGTCATGCCAGAGGTCTTGGGTTCGATCCCTGCCTAAGCCATCTAAAGTTTTTTCACGGGTACTGCCTCTTGCGAGGAATTGACAAATTTTCCAAGAGTAATTCTTGTCATGAAAAGTGCTTTCTCAAATTAGCCGTTAGGATTCGGCTTAAAAAAAAACTGTAGGCCCCCTCCATCCCTGACAACAGTACTCGCACAAAGGCATGGTTTAGAGTTGTAAGTCACTAGGCCCTAGTTCTAAACGGATTGTTGCGCCACCCAATTGAAAATGAAAAAAAACTTCCCAAAGCTACCAGCCACCAATCGAAGCTTGTAAAAACGATCAAGGAAACATCGTTGTTAAACTTCATCTATGCTGAGAATATGGGAAAACCACTCCTCCAAGTTATATAATGGCGATGGCGAATCGAGTTCCTCTGTAAGGGAGAAAAAACCCAAGAACTTCAAATCAATACCAACCATGTATCGATTTTAAAGCCGAGTATGACAGCATCTAT
This sequence comes from Eupeodes latifasciatus, assembly GCA_920104205.1. Taxonomy (NCBI): domain Eukaryota; kingdom Metazoa; phylum Arthropoda; class Insecta; order Diptera; family Syrphidae; genus Eupeodes; species Eupeodes latifasciatus. The sequence goes on along the minus strand of OV049924.1, from coordinate 357,890,076 downwards.
AGGAAAGGGCTTTACAGAGAAATGTCTAGTTTTGTCAAACTTATCAGTTTGTGCAGAAGTACGATGCAGAATACACGCTGCTCTATCAAATTCGGAAAAGATCTTACCGATGCATTTGATGTCAAAAGAGGTTTAAGACAAGGCAATGGACTGTAATGCGACTTCTTCAACATCGTTCTGGAAAAATTGTCCAAAACTCAACTGTCAACACTAGGCAGATTCTTTCAAAGGTCCATCCAATTACTCGAATACGCTAATGATATTAACATTATTGAAAGATCATAGCCCGATGTTTTTTGGTTTATTGGTCAATGAGGGCAAGACCAAGTTTTAGCTGTCGCCAAAAAAGGACATTGAACGTCGACGTCTTGGGCAAAACGTCACCTTGGACAGCTATAAATTTTGCGGAAGTAAAGGATTTTGTCTACCTAGACACCGCTATTAACGCAGAAAACGACACTACGCTGAAATCAAACGCAGAATAACTCTTGAAAATCGATGCTTCTTTTGACTTAGAAGGCATTTAAGTAGTAAAGTGCTCTCTCGAGCATCGAAAACACCATCTATAAGATCATCCCGGTTCACATTTATGGTGCCAAGGCCTGGACGTTGTCAAAGAGAGCATAGAGCACCTTAAAATGCTTCGGGTGATTTTTGGTCCAGTCTGCATAGAATTAGAGTGGAAGAGAAAATACAATGATGAACTGTACTGGCTGTACAGCGACACTAACCTAGTTAAAAGAATAAAAGTCCAAAAACTTAGATGGCTGGCTCATGTAGAGAGCATGGACATCAACGCTCCAGACCGGAAGGTCTTCGAATCCAATCCCGAGGGAAGGCGCAGTAGAGGAAGACCGCGACTCAAGTGGCGCACCAAGGTGGGAGTGAACCGGCCGGCGGCGGCGAGAACCTCAACCATCATGTCGTGCAAAACTGGAGACAGTTAGCTAGGGACCGAGCTGGCTGGAGGAACATGTTTGTTGGGGCCCAGGTCCGCTCCGGACTATAGCGCCACCTTAAGTAATTATATAGTATCTAACTGATGAGTCCAACTGAGAATACCGGAACAAAACCCCAATATACCAATTTTGATGGACTTTAGGCAAATCTATTACGAATATAATCCCTATCTTCAATACTTAGTTCAAATATTTGTAGTATTACGTCAAACTTTGAAAAAATATTAATAATGTGTTAGATTTCAGCTATCTCACATATGTACATTAAAGAAACGCTAAACCATTTTAATGCCAAAACGGCTTCAATAAAATAAATTTTGTTTTTTATAATGAATTTGTCCCCAAAATAAGACTACAAATATCAAGTTTTTGAAAATATAGAAATAATGCTGAAAACTAGTATTTTTTAAATTTGTCCAGATATTTTAAATCGAGTTCAGATTCAAAACCAAACCAACACAATCAAAACTTTAAGTTTAAATATTTGATCAAATTTTAAAAATACCCGTTTTCAACATTATTTTAACATTTTTTAATATATTTCAAAAACTTGACTAGACAACAAATTCGTTTTAAAAACAAACCTTGCTTTCAAACTGGTTTCCCTTTTTCTGTCGAAAACCGTTTAAGCATAAATGTTGAGACAGTTTAAATATATGAATTTATAAAGATTTTTTTAAATAATATAAATATTTAAACTGAATATTGAAGAAAGCGGTTGGAAAACCATCACAGATTTTATTGCAAAAAAAACTTCTTCATAAATTTAGGTAGCCTCAAATAGTCTTACATTCATGTTTTTTTTCGAATTTTAAAAAGTAATATTTCAAAAATCCGTCGTGATACATTAATTCTAAAGTGGGATTTGAATTAAGGCCATCAAAAGCCATTGGAAAAGTTCAATTTTATTGCCAGTAAGAAAGGTCAATAAATGAGAGTTTTGATTTTTAATTTAGAATATATCGTCTGCTTGGAGGTAAAAGTCATTAAGTAACAAAATCAAAATTATTCAGACGAGAAAAAAAAACGGGTATACGCTCATTAAAAATATTAACATGATAAATCATTCAAATTTTCTCATTCTCTGATTTGCATTTATAGCAGTTATATTCACTTAGTGACTTTTCATACTTATGGGAAATAATTACATCAACAAACAATGACTTTTTTTTCGAATTTGGAAAAAATTGCACTTAGTGACTTTTACCTCCTAGCAGACGATATACTAAGAGAAAATCATATACAAAATTATATATTTTTAAAAGGTAATGAAACTTGAAGTAAAATGCTTAGACTAGACTAAAGAAAATGAATATCACTTAAACCACAGACAATTTTTATTATATATGTATAACTTTTATCTGTTAAGCCTCAACATTACTTAAATACTGAAATTACGTAGAAATAAAGTCATCCTTAAATTGTTGAGTCCTTCTAAAATATAATACTCTGAAATTACAAATTTCATGAACGTGTATTGAAATAAGAAATAGTAAGTAATTCAATAAAACACAAAATTGGACCACCTTTCCATTTGCTACAAGAAAAGAGAAATATTCAAAGAATAAAGGATTCAACATATTAAAAAACAGGAATGCAAGTCATTCATTTTATCCAAAATTTGAAGAAACATTTTAAATACATAAGACCTTAAAAATAAATTTAAAATGAGAAATAAATTTCATCGACTCATCATATTCATTCTTTAATACAAAACAATTGGAAAGCTCTTCTTGAATTGAAACGAAAACTTTTTTAATTAGTCTCGCTATGAAAAATTCAAATCATGCAATTGACAGAGTGTCCCCCTTTTTGTGAATTAATATTCTTTGTTTTTTTATTCTCACATATATTTTTACCCCACAGGACCTTTATTGGAATCTTGAAATTAATCGAATGCATTTAAAAATATGTAAAATAACGAAATTGAGTATTTTCTTTAATACTAGTTAAATGTTTTTGTTGTTTTAATAATTCTTTCAGTTTTCGGACTGTGTTTTTAATACTTTATTTTCAGAAGCCACAACAGCTCATAGCAAACAAGGGCCTAGTGACATACAACTTTGTAAGGACCCAGATAAAGCACTTTTCAGGACAAGAATTACTCTAGGTTAGTTTATGTTGATTTTATTTAGACATACAGTTTAACAATAATTTGGTTAATACAATCAATGTGATGCATGCCATTGCCGTCTGCTTGATTGACAACTAAAATCATAGCTTTAAGTAGATTAAAAAAGAGAAAGTGCAGTTTAGGATTAAAACGCTTCATTTAAAATAGTCTACTGTAAATCATACGGTGCAGTAAATTTTTGGCTTGCTTTGTGTATTGTTCTCTTAAGGATTTGTCCAGATGAGCTATTAAGCGATATAAAGTTAGTTTTCATGAGGCAAGGTTACTATAGTTCAGGTCAACATTTACCTGCTCGGCAAGTTCTATCCAGTCTTAAAACCATCCACTTCGGGATTGGATTGTTTGAAAAACTACTTTCTTTAGAAGAGGATGTAATCGACCTGGAGCTTGAGTGTTTTTATAAATAAAAGCGATAAACCTGTTTCCAACATGATCATGTAGTTTGGAATTCTCCAAGGAAGGTGGAAAATCTATTTTATGTGAAATCTGAGCAGTTTTTCCACTTGTTAATATTTCCGACCTTCTCACGATTGCACCGTATAAAACATAACTGATTCCGATACAGCTTCGAAGGCCCTGAATTTACTGGTATGCGTAATTTCCTTATTATTAAAGCATTGCTTCCATGTTACGTTTATAGCTGTTTTCGCATTAAAAAGTTTGTCAGTGAGATGTTTTTCCATGCTCAATTTCTTAGTAAAGCAGACTCCTAGATATTTGTGTTCTTTCACCAACTCTGTTATTTCATCCTTATAATGTCATTGCTTACTTGCACACGATCTTCATCCGCCATTCTTAAAAACCATCACTTAGGATTTATTTAAATTTACCACTAGGTTCCACCTTTTGCAAAATTCAGCAAGCTTATTTATCATTAGCTGAAGTATACGCCAGCAGGACAATCAAACTTGAACTGAGTGCATAGCCCTGTCTAACTCCCGATTTTTATTGGAAGCACTCTGATAAGCATTGGCCATTCCACACATTCCACACTGATGATTTGGTAGTCTTGCATAAATTTTGCAAATACTGTACCGAACTTAAGCGGCATTCCTATCTGAAAAAGGTTGTAAAATAGAGCATTTCGATCAACGGTGTCGAAAACAGCTTTGAAATCAACGAAAAATGCAAAATAGTTTCTTATTTCTCTATAAAAACGAGTCAGCAATCGGGCGAAGTATCCAATGAGCAGAATCAATGTAATTTTTTTATATGACGAGTTCAAAACCGAGACTCCTCTGTAGTTTTGCGGAACTTCAGTGCTTCCCTTCTTATGGATTGGGAAAATCAAGGCATCGCTGAACTGGTTTGGGATGGTTCACTCCTCAAAGATCAGGTTGAATGCTGCTGTTAGAGATACAACAAGAGTATCTACATATACCATATCCATCTGAGCCCCCAGACTTTCCATCCTTTTGGTTGTTTATCGATATACACACTTCTTCCTTTGAAATTGGTGCATCTAAAATATCATTTTTGAAGCCAGGTTTGGCATACTGATTCAGAAACTTATTTTTGGCGCATCTGGGTTAAACAATTGCTCGAAATACGCTTGTAGTATATTTGAATTAAGTCCCGGACTAATAGCAAATTTTGTTTCATTAAGTTTTCGGACCAGGTTCCAAATCTCAGACGACTTGTTACATTTTGGAATCTGATGTGCTTGGGCTTCTGCTTCTGAATAGTCTTTTTTGTTTTTTCGGCAGAGAAGTTTATAATTCTGATTATACCTACTCCATGTACCTGTCTTTTGTAAAATTTCTATTGGACTTTCGATATGCACTTAGCAAAGCGTAAGAAAGGCTTTTCGCCTGCATGCATTCCTTGTCAAACCAAGGTTCTCTATATTCAGTTTTTCTTCAACTTTTGTTCATATAAATGGCATTGCACCTTCAATGCTTTTTTTCAATTTTGTTCAGGTTTGCGTCCTATTGTTCCATCATCAGATGTGTATCTAAACTTGTTTATAGTTGGATGGAGATTCGTTTGACCAGCGTAGTTTGGGAATCAGTATCAGTGAAAAAAAAAACTTTAGGTGTCACATGCAGATATTCAACCCAAGACAGTCCTTCGCACTCACCATCACGCCACAAGTACAATGTTTCTAAAACTTCAATACTTTGAAAGGTTTGGGATGCCATTTAAAAAATAACCTTGACAAAACAAGTAATGCATTTAAAAATTTGGTGCATTGAGAACCAATTTCAAAGCTGAAAATATTTAAAAGTATTTCTTTTCCAAAATACAAACCCTGAATATGTAGATCCATAGGTTAGATACTTTCAGATATTCCCACCTCCAGAAACACACTCATTTTTATATACATATTTGATTTCTACATAATAATGTTTTGTACGTCTACGAAAAAGTTACATCCATTAACCGTAACACTTTCGTAACAAAGAATTATTATAATATATTTTTATCATGATGTTGTCTCCCCCTTAAACTTATTTCATATTGTTTCCCTATGTAAAGCTCTATGGCTAAACAAATTATCATTATCCTCATTATGGTTATAGAATTCTTATTGCCTTCTTGAATTTAAGGTTATGCCACATGCCATCAGCAAAAGAATCTAATTCATAAAAGAACAAGTAGGTACGTGCGACAAAGTTGTGTGATAATTTTTGTATTTAGTATCAGGATCAGCTTTCCTTTCATTTATCTATCGGTCGATATCATGTGCGTGGAAAATTAATTCGCTATAATAAATTATTATTGTCTTCTCAAAAAAAAAAAAACACGCTCGCATAAGCATTTCTATTATTAAATTAGCTTATTCGCTTTCTTAGATTTCTTTATGAGTTTTCTGAAATTTTATTATTTCGAAGGAAAATTAATGGTATTAATTTTTAAGAAAAATAAAACAAGGAAAAAGACTTTTCTATTCTTAACGAAGAAAAATCGAGTTGCACGAATGAATCAGTTCAGATTCAGATGATGATGGTGATGGTGATGGTTAGTCAGCGGAATTGTTTTGCAATTAATTTTAAAGGGTTTTTGAAAGCAATTAAGGATAATTTTTTTTTTGTTTTCAACAAAGAAATTGTTCTACACACAAACTCAGATGAGTTATAAAATTTTAAGTCAAAAGAGAGATTGTTATGGTTTATGAACAAGAATTTATTCACATACATTTCAAATGTATATAATATGGTTAATAATAAATTAATCTACACAAATTACTTGTATTTTCTTTTCTTTTCAACTTTAGCTTTTTATGTTATTTAAGAAAAATATATATTTCTTGTTAAATTTGAACTTTATAATATCCAATTTTATAGTTCAAAACAGAGGCTGGGATACGCCCCACACTAATAACTTTGCATTGGTACCAAATTGTATTTTTTGTAACAAGTCAAATTTTATTATTAAGAAAAATTAAAAGTGCATATTTAAACATTAATTCAAAGCTGTTTTTAAGTGAAGATGAATTTGAGAAGCCAAATAAATTTATTTTAAAAGGGAAACTCTGCCCTTAAATATATCAAAAGATTAACAACAATTATTCTAGTGTATGAAAAAATTTGAAAATTAGTATCTTTTTTTATTCTCAAAATATTTAATTTTTAGGACGTTTTTAAAATTTGTATTGTTTCTTACAAACTTAAGGTGGTGCCACAGTCCTGTATGAACTAGGGCCCTACCCAACAAACTTCTCCTAGATGTCTCCAGTTGCGTACTCCAAGTTTGTTGAGGTTGTTGGGTGCGTGCCATCTGATCCCCTGACTTCCTCTTTTGCACTGTCTTTTGGTCGTCGATTCGAAGACTTTCCGGGACGGAGCTTAAGTTTCCATGCACTCTACCTGAACCCAAGGGCGGATCCAGACTTTTCATCATGTTTTCACACACTTAGATGAGTTTTTACTCACCGCTTAAAAATGTTTTGTAAAGGAGGCTAACCAAATTAATTAATTGCTAAAATGACAACTTTAGTTATCAAATTATTTTAGAACACTGTTGTCCAGCAAGGTATGGTCCAACTATTTAATTTGGATGACTCCCTATATATGAAAGCATTCCAAGATTCCAACAGTTTTCTAAATATGCCATATTTAAGAGCTTAAACACAATAGTTTAGAGGGTTTTGGTGCATTTCGCGCAGAAATGTAAGAAATTGTTTTGAAACGTTGCTTTTTTCCAAAAAAAAACAATACACTTTTCTTGTTTTCATTTCTATTAATGCGGAGAACGCTGCACAAATTCAAAAATCCAGTTTAGTTAGTTAGTTAGTTTTTCGAACTCAATTTTCGGGAATCTCTTATTACTATCGTTATCAATCAGCTTACTCGTATTTTGATCTTAAAGGAGTCAACAAAACTTAAAAATTGTAGAGATACAAAGGTTTGGTTCTTGAATTTAAGGAAATAGTGGCATTTAAGTACATAATTTCTCTAAAAATTTAAATTAAAACAAAGTAAGGTAGGTAAAAACAAATAAGTTGGGAAAAAAAACTTTTTGTAGCACTCACAAATTACACGTTTCAAAGCTTTTATGTTAATAGATATGAAACGTTTATTATGTTTTTCACTTAGCCATTAGTTTAACAAAAGTGTCACTTGATTTTTTTGGGACATTTGTATAATTGAAAGTCGTGTTTAAATCTCAGTTCTAGCAAATTCACTTCAAAAGCAGATTTATTTAATTTTTTAAGATCTTTTGTATTCAACAGAAAACCAATTTTGAAATAAATAAATTGCACGACTGGGTCGTAGGGGTCATGACAAATCCACTCACCTTCTACATGTCTGTAGATACGGGACCATAGATCACGTGAAGAATTCTTCTCTCGAAACGCCACAAGCTACTTTCATCTGATTTTGTCATAGTCCATGCTTCTGCACCTTTTAGCAGGACGGGGATGATGAGGGTCTTATATAAATAGCAACACTTTGGTCGCTCTAGAGAGGGCTTTGCTACTCAATTGCTTTTTAAGCGCAAAGAAACATAGGTTAGAAAGAGTAATTCTTCGTTTAATCTCAGCGCTGATGTTGTTTTCTGTGCTCATAGCGAAGCTTAGGTAGACAAAGTCCTTAACTACCTTAAATTTACGTCTGTCGATGATGACGTTTTGACTGAGACGTGTCGGCGGCGGCGCGCCGTAATTGGTCCGTACTATTTTGAAAACGACGTTATTGAGGCGCTCACCGTCAACAGCGAGCGCTACATAACAATGATAACTAATTTCTAATGGCCCAAATTGAACCACATGGACTTGGACGACATGTGGTTCCAGCAGGACGGCGCGGCGTGGGCGCGCTGCTACGTGCCACACAGAAAACGCCACCATTGACATTGACAACATCTACCCGCCCTTATTAAAAACTGTAACAGTCATCCTTAAACAAATCAACATCAACAACATAAATAATATAAAAAAAACATTTAAACATGCATACATTTAAAATTATTTACTTAAATTCTTAATTAATTTTAATTAACATTTTGACAAACAATGTAAATTTAAAAGTGCTAACAAAAAAAAAACAAACAGAAACACAAAAACAACACATTTTATAAAACATAACCAATGAAATGTGCTGCCGCCTTCTACAGTATAAAAGGCCGCAGAAAATCAGTAGAAGTTGCATTCTATCTAATAAAGCTTAGTGGTTAACACACAACTTTTCGTTGGAGTAACTATTGTGTTTTTATTTTGATTGAATTGGGTATTTGCGCTTTCGCTAATCATCGTTGCTGCATAAGTAGACAGGCTGAACAATTCTTTGGTCGCCTGGCTCTTCACCTCCGTAATCGTCGTCACATAAGACTGTAGACAGGCTAAACGTCTCTGACGGTTGCCTGGCTCTGTTATCGCCGCCAGTACAAAATAGGGTTTTGTTTTTCACTCACGCACATCCACTGCATTCTCACACACGTACATTAACGCATTTACGCATTTGCACCCACACCCCCCCCAAGCATAACACCCACGCATCAAAACCCTTTATATTTTTTTATAGATTTGATCCCAGGTTTTACCAAAAATTCTGTTGCCGCAGTAGAATGCAAACATGGTCTTGTCAGTTCTTTCTTTAATGTTAAGTCTCTTACTTAATTTATCTTATCTAAGATCACACTAAGTTACTTCGCTTGGTCGGAGAGTTTAAGTTGAGTCCCTAGAATAGAAAGAAGTAAAATTGAGTTATGGTATTTTTTTTTCTGTTCGTGAAAAGGATAAGTTTGGTTTTTTTTGTGGGTTAAACGCAAGGCCGCATTTCATAGGCCAAAATGAATAGAAAAGTTTCCTTTATTTAAGGGCAGTAATACATCTGTAAAATTAAATATTGTAGATTTTCTTTCATTAAAAAAAAAATAAACTAAAGAAACTCACTCGACTTTACATCTTAATTAAACATTCAGTTGAATGCTGCCATATAAGCTTTAAACGCATTTAAGAAAGCACCAAACTAAATGCGGTATTAAACTTCCCCACAAAGTTTTCTTAAACTACTTATTTTATATAGCAGATCCCTGATAGCATTTTATTTCATAGATTGCTTCTTAAATTTAGTTATGTAAAATTTTGTATTTACTTTTCTAAAGTTTTGTTCCTGTACTTTCTTTGATCCATTTTTAAAATTCAACTTTAAACAATATTTTATATCAGTTTAAAAGCTCAAAGCTTGAAGTTTTGAAAAGGAAAAAGAAAAAAAAAACAAGTCACAACCGTTTTTATACCATCATTAAATTTGAGCGCAGAATATGTTTCCCTCAATTTCAACAAAGTCTTTTTCCCCAAAAACTCTAGACTTCTTGACGGTGAAAAAACGTAGCCATGCAACTGGCGCTAAATACCCTAACACTACTTGACGCGCTGATGTGCTATATGGGATGCTGTGCACATTGGCTCCCTTCATATACATGTATTGAAAATCTTTGAACATTTTAAAATAGCTTTGGGTATAAATTTGTTGTTTAAGAATATAATGAACACAAAAACTTAAGTTTTAACTTCTTGGCAGAACCTTTTTTGTGTGGTAAACAGCCAGCAGCTATCAGCAGTTATACTGATGGTTTCTGCCCTTGAATACAACGAAGAGAGAAAGAGACAGAGAGAGAGAGACTAAGCTGATTGAAGATGCACTTAAAAAGGAGTATGTATAAACTTCGCCGATTATAAAATCACAAATTCACCAGAAACCACCACCAAGCCAGATGTGAGTGCATATCTGAATAATGAATGCCATGTCGATGCCGTTGCTGCTGCCTTTCTCGAGACCGGGAAGTAAACGTTAAGTCTTCCTCAAAAAATACAACAACAACAATTTCCAAAAAAAATTGATGGGGAAAGAGATAGATCTGCAAAAACCCTTCGAAAACACTCAAAAACTCACTCTCGCCTTTCATTTTAAAAGTATGAAAATCTTCTTTAAAAACTTCCTTATTCCTTCCTTCCACCATCACCAATGGAAATCAAATATACCTACCCACAAACAAATACTATGCATAAATGGGGGGTGTACTACGACCACCCCCATCACCCAAATACAAACCTATACAATTATACACATTTTCATACACATTGGCGCATTAACTTTGTGCCAGTTTGTATATGACATCCAGAAGAAGAATGTTTTTGAGTTGTCACTATACTCTGAGGTGGGATTTTAAGGACTCGATTTGTGGAAAACTTTTGTCGGAAACTTTTGCGGAAATATTTTGATCATATTTAGACATTTGACGTTTCAAGATTTCAAGGATGTGCTCAAGTTTTCCGTGTTCAAGTGGATGAATGTCGATGACGAACAGAGAATAATAATTCGAGTGCGAATTTCAGTTAAAAGTTTTTCCTCAACCAACAAAAATAAAAAATATCCTTATCCCTTGTGCGTCGCATCGCCATCTACCGCTGTCAGTACTCAGTCGTTCCTCGTTTGTCGTTTCATCTAGACTCGATTTATAAACAGAAATAAAGTGAAGTGCGGCAAGGACCATGTTGATGCCATGTTGCAGTGATTTTCAGTGTTTTGTATTGCAAATAATGTTTTAATAAGTTCTTACATAACTTTTTTTGGATGATATAATATGCAATGTTGTGATGATTGATGTCTGATGATTGAAATGAAACGACAACGAGCACAAACTTTGTCATCTTTGCCGTTGTTGTTGAGATATGATTCTTGATAAGAGTATATACCTATGGTTGTCTTAAACGTCTTATTGAAACGACGACGACGACGAGGATTTGTATTAAATGGTACACAAAGAAGTCCAAACACAAGAAAAGATGACTGTTTAATGTTTCAATAGAGAATAAAAGATTATAGAAAGCTCACAATGTTTGTCGTATTGCATTGCGCCCAGACCTGTTAGACATGAGCTTAAAAACATCAGATAAGTGAGTGGTTTGAGAGTTTGAACACAATAAGCTTAAATTATTGTTTTATATTACAAACTTGGAGTGTACCATAACTTATAAAGGGTTTTTCAATAAAAGCGGGTAGATGTTGAAATGGAATAAAACAAGCTGTGTATTTTGGTATTTGAAAGGCGCATGTATGCCATTAAGTGTGGAATATGACATCATTCAAATGCCCGTCTCGGCTTCTTACGGTGCGGTGGCACGAATCCGAGTTGAAGTCTGTGGTGAGGAATAGACTGCTTCGGGTTCTGCTGTGCACTTTCACGGACCGCGTCGATGTTCTCGGCCGATCTTGTGTTCCTTGAACGTACGGGTGTTGGCTGATTGTTAACTGAACCGGTCGTCTCAAATTTGGCCGCCAAACGTTGAACAGTCGACTGTGAAGGGCCACCACGTCTACCGTAAAATGGGCGCAATGCGCTAAACGTTTACGTTAACGAACACTCATTTTGATAACAAAGTTTTATCATTTAGGCCCGTTTGCTGATACTCTTCTTAAATCTATGCCATAACTAAGTACATCTTTAATTCTAAGTATAGGTAACATAATTTATTTTTGGTTGTCAGAAAATTTGTATGTTTCACTTTACTAAGTTACACATAAATGAAACGTAGCTAACTTCGTTTAGATGCAAAATGTCAAAAAATTCAAATTGTGTAAAAGTATGTGTGATATTTTAAAAACGGTAAATTTATGAAAAGATTGAGAAACGTTTTGTGTTTGTTCAAAATTTATTAATAATGGCTGACAAAAAAAGGACAAGAAATCCCAATTTTTCTCTAAAAGAAAAGCGAACACTTTTAGAATGTGCTTATGAAGAAAAAACAATAATTGAAAATAAAAAAACAGACGGAGTTACGTGGAAGGAAAAAGAAACAGCTTGGAAGAGAATAATTTTAATTCCCATTCGGATTCAGCATGCTACAGGACCGTTGAAGCACTCAAAACATTTTACCAAGGATATAAAAAAGAAATTAGGAAGGTGGCCGCAGACGAAAAAATGTCCAGAATTCAGACTGGAGGTTTCAAGGCCATAAATGTACGCGATGAAAACTTTGATCTTGCCATATCGATTATGAATCCAAAAACAATAACTGGTTATGATAACATTTTTGATGGTGATGGTGCAGATGAGTTGTTCGAAAATGAACCCGGTACCAGTACAAACATTGTAAGAAGAATATTTTGTTGGTTTTTATTAACTTTATTATGTAGGTATCGTTTGAATTTACAGATTGAAGAAAGACAGGATGATGAAGCAATTAAGGATCGGGGAAAATACAAACCCAGCCAATTGAGAAAACCGATACATCCAAAATTAAAGAGAAGTCATGTGAATGTATCTGAGAGAAAGCACTTTTCATGACAAGAATTACTCTTGGAGAATTTGTCAATTCCTTGCGAGAGGCAGTACCCGTGAAAAAAACTTTAGGTGGCATCATGCCACGTGTACTACAGAAGGAAAAGATGCTATATCAAAAAAAATCCCTTTTAACCTGTGAAACTTCTGATGATCTAGATGGAATTTTAATATATTTCCTATACAGCTTTGCAATTCCTGTGGCAACTCTTGAAACTATTCTTGAAACAGTTGAAACATGCACCCATTCAAAATCAGCTATACTTAAAAGATGATTGCCTGTAGCAAAGAATCGTAGAGCTACCAATAGCTGGTTTATAGGTGAAATTGAATTATTTCTAGAAGACGGAAAATTTTGTTCAACGATTTGTTATAAAAGTCATGAATCAAACCTGTTATAAGGCCGTTCTAGATCCTTCTCGATTTGTTCTAATACATGGATAGTCATCTTTTTAGTCAAACGAAATCTTTTGTAGAAGGCCAGTTCATCGAAACTAAAAAAGTACTCATTCCTATCGTAAACCTGACGGGGGACACCAACTTCAATCAATTCAAGAACCTCCACACCATCTTCCAGCAAATCGGCCAATTCAAAATTCATTTTTGTTATTTTATTTTAGTTTGAACAAAGAACTACTTTTTTTGGCACAACAACTTACTGAAATGTCATTACACAACATAATGTCCTAAGTGAAACTTAAGGTTTTATGCCCTACTGTTTCTTCCCCATAAAATAAGTTTCACTCAGGTTCATTTATGTCAAATTTTAACTTATGTGGAACTTAAATAGTTATGAGTCGTATCAGCAAACGGGCCTCAAACGAGCTGTTCAATCGTGTAACTTTCCATGAAGATTTGGCATAAAAAACTGAATAATAAACAAAACATTTGAAAGATGTCACCAAAACAAAATGGTCAGTTGAAAAATTCTTTAGAAGGCAGCCAAAGTCATACCACTTCCAAAAACTTCTAAGGGTGATGAATTCAGACTCATTTCCTTTTTGCCCTTTTTTTCAAAGGCCTTTGAAAGGATACTACAAAAGAAAATCTCACTGCCAACTCAATGCTTACGCAAAATCAATCTGGTTTTTGATATAAACACAGTTGTATTACTGCCCTTTTGAAAGTCACTTAAAGACTAACAGAACAGATAGCATATCTAACTTTCTGCCAAATGTAACAATTGTCCCTCAGGGCTCCATTCTGGTACCTATTTTCTTTTCAATATACGTTAATGAACTTCCATCTTAAATTTCTAATTGTTCCTCCCATATGTACGCAGACGATATCTAGCTGTAATTTAGTTGCTCTTGGAGAGACTGGTAAATAGGTCTGATTTAAATTGTCTTATTTTAAACCATAACTAATCTAAATGCCATGTGATATCTAGGGAATCTATTGACCTTGATTATTTTCAACCGATTGTTTTGAGCAATGCTCCAATCAAATACGTTGAAATAGCTTAAAAATCGGAGAGACCTTCAACCGCATTTTGACTTTTAATAACCATATTAATGGATATGACGTACTTCACCTTATAGGTAACTCAGATACACCTTTTAAAACGTAATAGCTTCTATGGATCCGAAATTTACTGTAACTGTAATTATATTAACAAATGAAAACTCAAAACTTAAGATCTTATGTCTCTATCATTTTGTTAAGCAATCACGAAAAATAAATAAGTTAAATAAAACAAAATTTTTTCATTAACTACAAAGACGTATTCCGATTACAGGAACCGTTTTAATCTTTTTTTTTGTACAAAATCCTTCACGGTTATTCGCTATAGGTTGTGTGACATGGCGGACGTGCTATCCTTAATAATTCCGAGGTCATCCAAATGCAGATCTTTAAATGCAGTAAAAACAAAGTAGTAAACATGGCTTTGTAACTCCAACAGTTGACCGAAAGGTTAATTCCGGAAGAAAAAAAAGAAGTAATGCCACAACTTAACAATCTCCACCAAACAATCACTTTTTTTTTTTAATAATTTACAGGCACTCAAGGGGTTATTAGTACCCTTTATATGTTTATATTTAAACACAGTGCGAGCATTAGGAAAATAGAGAAGGATTTAAGTGCATCGGCATTGGTCTTAAAGTTCTGAACATCAAAATGGGAGGAAAAAACAGAGTTGGCCAAAGCATTCCACATTCTCGATGTTCGATTTAAGAAAGAATCTCTATACTTGACAGTATACGCCCGAAATTAAGCTCAAGGGTAAACTGATGAGCATTCATGGAAGTGCGAGTATTACGGCTAAATCGTTTAAGGGGAGGAATGCAACTGACTAATTCAACAGAACATTGTTTGTAAAAATATCGATAAAACAACGAAAGGCATGAAACATTGCGGCGGTGTTCTAGCGATGTAAATGTTTCGATTATATTTCTATCACCTATCATTTTTAAAGCCCTTTTTTGTATTCTATGCAAGAGATTTAAACTTGTTTTAGGGGCACCTGCCCAGATATGCGAATTATATTCAAGCTTTGGACGGATGAAGGCTTTGTAAATTACAGTATCAAATATATGATCATTCCATAAAAGGTGATCTGTGATACACATACCGAGTACTGACAGTTGATTAGTTTCCTGGATGCAAGTGCCACAGGAGACAGCATTGAGTTTTCGGAGCATTAAATTCTACACGGTTTCTGACTCCCCATTGGACAATGCTGTGAAGATCAGAATTTAATGAGCTTATCATACGCTGCCGTTTAAGTTCCACATCCGAAGGACAAGAATGTGAATCTATAAACGAGTGTGAAAAGCTGAGGGTACTGTCGTCGGCGAAACAGTTTAATGGATTAGAAGTGGCAGACATAAGATCATTTATGAATATAAGGAAGAGAGTCGGAGACAAAACGGAGCCCTGGGGGACACCAGCATTTATTTTATGAATTTCAGACTTGAAACCATCCAATACAACTTGTATTGAGCGGTTAGAAAGGTAATTTCTAATCCAACGAAGAAGAGGTTCATCAATACCAAAAGCACGCATTTTCGATAAGAGAGCTTGATGCCAAACTCTATCAAATGCTTTTGAAATATCAAGTGCAATAATCTTACTTTCTCCAAAACGATGTAAAGATTTGTTCCACTGTTCGGTGAGATAAACCATGAGATCACCAGTGGATCTATTGATTATTAAGAAGCTTCCGTTCTTCAAGATATTTCTTGAGCTGATAATTAATCAGCGTTTCCGTGACCTTGGAAAGAAGGGACGTGAGTGCTATTGGACGATAGTTAGAGGGAGAAGAGGATTTGCTTTTTTTAGGGACAGGCTGGACAAATGCTATTTTCCATCCGCTCGGAAAGAGACCTGTAGAGTAGGAAAGATGAAAAAGTTTACGCAGTGGTTTTGCCAGCGTTGAAGAACACCTCTTCAGAACAATTGGGGAGATACTATCCGGGCCAGCGGATTTGTGTATGTCAAGGTCTTTCAGTACTCTTGCAACTGCACGACTGCGAAAGAAGATTATTTCCATAGAATCATTTACGCTTTCAAGAACAGGAGGCCTCATGAAACTTTCCGGTAGCGTCGAATTAACAGCAAACTGTTCTGCAAGCAAATTGGCTTTATCAATTGAGCTTACATAGGGAGTGTCATTGTGGACGAGCGTTGGAACCGAGGGTGACGTGGGGTTTCGTACGATTTTTACAAATGACCGGGATAAAATTTCTTATTCTACAAAGAATTAAATTTTGTACCATATCTGCGCTGGAATCCACGTCACTATCGAGAAAGCATAGTGACCAGTTAAAGTTCCTGAAGAATTCATTGAGACCGTCCCAGTTGGCTTTCTCATAATGCCAAACGGTTCTATTAGGAGTTTTTTTCTTTAACTGGGTTTTTTTGACATGAGAAATTTGCAGATATAATACAATGGTCTGATGTGCCTAGAGGCGGTAATACACTGATTGTGTATTTATTAGGGTCAGAGGTAAGAAACAAGTCTAGGATGTTAGCGGATTGACCTGCAACGTCAGGGATTCGAGTTGGCGCATCAACAAGCTGAGTTAACTGATTTAACTCAGCAAAGACCTCAACACACCTTCCTTCGGGTGTTGACTTCCCAGAATCAGAGAGAAAAGAACTAATAGAGAAAACCAACTTCGACGGTTGCTCTTGTTTTGCCTACAAGCTGTGATTTGGCCACCAACTTGCATATGTTTTAACTCCATATAAAAAAAATGTGGGGAACAAATACTTATGCAAGTTTGTGTACATACTCACCACGAGAGAGAAAAAACTTTTCTCTCTTTTCTCTCTCCTCACCACCTATGAAAAATGGCGACCACCTTTGAAAAATGGCAGATGTAGTCAGCTGTTCAGAGGTGTTCAAAGAAAATTCAAAATTGTGTAGAACAACTTTTTGGTACTCTCATTGTGTTCGTTTGAGAGTAATATCATTCGAATATGAAGTGAAATTAATTACTCTTGTTAGGTGCCAGAACAATGAAGATTTAGAAACAATTCTAAATTACGCATTTAGATAAATATTAGTTAGTTATGTGAAGCCAGTTTAAATCATTAAGTAAGTAAAATAAATTAGGTGGTGCAACAGTCCAATGAGAATTAGGACCTAGAAACATAAAACTCTGAAAGCACTACAACTATTATTTGTCTTATTAGCTGCGTTTATGCGTTTAATTTTCGCTCAGACCGTTGAAAGATGCAAAAAAAACTCAGATTTGTTTCAATTTTCAGAGTTTATCGTCTTAATTTTGTCGATGCGAGAGTTGCAGGAACATTGAAAACGAGAGTTACAGAATGTAAACATGGAACATTGAAAACATTTTTATATACTCATCTCTTTTTTCCATTCCTATTTTATTTGTGTGTACTCGTGGTTTATTTTCTTTACATTACTCACGACATTTCCAATATGCTGAAAATAAGTGATTTAAGTAGACACTAAATAAAAAGACCGTCAACTTGTTACTTCTGTTGCCAATTTTCATTGCATAAGATTTGTGAATAGGTGGTAAGCTATTCTTACTGCTTTCCCCTAAGGTAGTGTGTTGCTTTTAAAGGCTTAACTACATAAGCCGAAAAGTACTTGTGTACAAAAGTAAAAATATTTGTATTCTCGCTAGTTCAGTGGTTTTGTGAAAAGAATATACAACCAAAATTTAAGTCTTATGCATCATTTTTATAAGTTTTCCAGTTCTAACTATTTATATCTTATCTTTCAGTTATGAAGCAACAAGGAAAAATCTGTCAGGGAAAGTTCTAACTACAGTTTTTCTGAAAGTGCATTGTGGCTTATTCATAGATGTTTGCTAAACGTTTTAGGCTATTCATAAATAAATGCAAATCAAAGTTAAGGGCTAAACCTGAATAACTATAAACAATGAAAATGCTGTGTTCAAGTAGTTATTATCGCAGCCAAATTTCATAATTGATTTTTTTGGTGTATAAAAAAGCTGAAAAAATAATTCATGACAGATAAATGTTACGTTAACACTAAGTTCCAGAAAATATCGATTGATACCGCAATTGCAGAAGATATGGATATTTTTTAAAAATATTCCCGGTAAGCTGTAAAACTTTATTTATTCCGCCTTTTATAATTCAATGTAAAAAAAGAGGCTGGGATGCGACCCACACTGATAACTTCCCATCCCGCCTATCGATTTGTCTTGCTTAAAAGTTTGTCTAAATGTATCAATTCTTACCAAATTTGCGTTTTATTTTTTGTAGATTTTATTTTTTTTATGAAAAAACGGACTGTTGGATTTTTATAAAAAAATTACTGAATATAAAAAACAATATTTTCTGTGAAATAAAATAAGTTTGAAGCCAATATTTTTAATTTTTGAAAAGCTATTTGAGCCGAAAATCAATTTTTACCAACTTTTATTAATTTTTTTCTTTAGGTTTTTATTTTTTGTAAAAAAACTGTCAATTCGATTTTTCTCAAAATTTTTCCTAATATTGAAAACAATATTTCTTATAAGTTAAAATTAGTTAGAAGCCATAATCTCAAATTTTTGAAAAGATATTTAAGTCGAAAATCAATTTTTACCAACTTTTATTAAATTTTTTTTTCGGTTTTTAATTTTTTGTAAAAAAACTGTCAATTCTATTTTTTTCAAAATTTTACTGAATGTTGAAAACAATATTTTTTGAAAGATAAAAGTAGTTTAAAGCCAATATCTCAAAGTCTTGAAAAGATATTTGAGTCAAAACTCAGTTTTTACCAACTTTTTTTTTTATTTTTTTTTAGGTTATTATTTTTTGTAAAAAAACTGTCAATTCGATTTTTCTCAAAATTTTATCAGATGTCAAAAACATTATTCTTCATTGCACAAAATTGTTTTGGAAATGAAATCATATTGTAGTCGTAAAATTTTCGAAGTGACAAATTTTTTTTTTCAGTTTTTTTGATTTATAAAAAAAACCGTTAATTGAATTTTTTTCCAAAAATATAATTGTTTTGTATCACGTTACAATATATAATATAAAATTTAATTCAAGTCTCTAGCGTCATTGGTTCATGAGATATTTAGGGTTAACCAAAATTTTCACCTTTTTTTTAAACTGCTATGGTAAAAAAACCACCCACGCAATTTTCTTGAGAGCCCTTTCTGCATCTTTCTGCCTTATTATCTGTATAACAAAATTTATTTGAAGTCGATATCTCTTCTGGTTCTTGAGCTATGGACGACGAAAAAAACGTCGCGAACGTACGGACGTACGGACGTACGGACGTACGGACGTACAGACGTACGGACGTACGTACACACGCACGCACAGACATCTTTCTAAAAATCTTTTATTTCGACTCTAGGGACCTTGAAACGTCGAGAAATGTCAAAATTTTCAATTTGTCAAATCGGACCCATTACAATAACTTCCTATGGGAAGTTAATAATTCAATGCAGTATATTTTAGATAATACAGTAGTTAAGTTATTAGTTAAGGTATTACTATTGAAATAAACATAACATACATTTATTAAAAACATGTACTCGTTCATATATACAAATAAAGTGTAATCTAAAAAGCCTTAACCTTGTTAAACACTTTCTGCACACATCCTTTCTTGTTTTGGTTGTTCCTGCCATCTATCTGTAACTTAGAGAAAAAGAAGAGAAAAACAAATTCACCACGAACTACCGGTATAACTTCTTCCGGTATTTATTGACAAACAAAAATGTTTTGTTAGAATTAATTTGAATTATAGGAGTATTTTTGTAGATATAAAAACGACAAGATGTTAGCAAAATTAAAAAAAAGAAATTCATGAGAATTACAAATATTATAATGAGACTTTAAAAAACATAGCCTTCTTGGCTATCAATAAACAAAAATGAGAAATGTCGCATTTCCCGGAAATGATGTTTTTTTGTGTACTCTTCTCTGAGGTGAAAACATGTATACACCGATACGAATTCAACACGCTATAAAAAATGAGAGTAAGAGGTTTCGAAGGGACGGAGACGAAGAAATTTGGGTCTCTCGATTAGTTTTTTCTCTCTGTCCACCCTGAATCCACCCAACATTCTAATGTACAAAACTCGTTAAACACAAATTCAGACAATTAACTAAATTTGATTTGCATGGACAGATCTCTTTTTGAAAATAACGTAAAGGCAAATTTGGTTATTAACGCAACCATTGAGATGAAAATGCATTTTGCTAGCAAAGATGTTTTTTCACCCAAAACCGTTGACCAGTTCAAGCTGTTTTAAATCCATACTTCGAAATTTGTTTTTTATAGGTGAATGATTTTAGATCTTTGTTCAAAATTCTCCTCAGACTATTTTGTAAAATGTAGATCTGTCTTGATCTTTTGAGAGTTGATGATTTTATATTCTAGAATTGAGTCTGACACTTTTGGCATACATACATAGAATACTGGGCTTACGAACTTTTAAACACATTTAACAACATTTAAAAAAAACTACCTGAGGATCCAGTTGATAAAAATTTTTTTTTTTGACTGAAACACTTTACTC
This sequence comes from Eupeodes latifasciatus, assembly GCA_920104205.1. Classification (NCBI taxonomy): domain Eukaryota; kingdom Metazoa; phylum Arthropoda; class Insecta; order Diptera; family Syrphidae; genus Eupeodes; species Eupeodes latifasciatus. The sequence goes on along the minus strand of OV049924.1, from coordinate 357,869,281 downwards.
AGAAAATGTCTTAAAAAATGTGTATGATACTAGATAAACTTAAAGTAAATGAGGTATCTAAAGAAGTTCTGAAATGTCCTTAAAATCGTTTTAACCATCATTTAAGAAAAAAAAACCACAGTGCTGTTGAAACTGTTTTTGGAATTGTTTCCTACGTCACTAAAAAGAATTTTGTGAATTTAATTGAAATCTTTATATTGTTTTTTGAGAAAAAAGGTCTAAAAACCGTCTTTAGGTCAAAAAGAAATAATTAAACTTTTTAAAGAAAATCTCAATGACAGTAAAATCTTTCGAAAATTAAAAATCAAACATGGGGTTAATAAAGGTTTTAAGACCCTAAGAAAATGAGGAAATAATGTGTTTCGGTTTTCATTGCTGAGCAATATTGGAAAATTCAAAGAATCTTGGAAGTATCGTCTTGGGAAAAGCTAAAAATGCACTATTCGTCCAACAAAAAATCGTTAAGATTTAAGCATAGGAGCATCGAAATAGTGTGTTAATAAAATTCTATAACAATAATGTACTTTTCTAATCTCTGATGTTACTATTTTCTGATGTTTTACTAGTTTTGAAATATACAGTACTGTGTAAAACTTTTGCAACTATCACCGCCTATCAAAAAAAAACGAACATTCGTATGTATAAACGTTGTTCAAATGAAAATATTTGTATTGCTTTAGACTTTTGTATGTGTCACCTTACTGTTCATAATCTTAAAGCACTGATCTACAGACAAATTCTGCAAATGCACTGCTTTTACAAAAATAATAATGATTTCAGCTGTGCAAAACATTTGCATCAACTATTGGCCATTTCTCTTTTCGTCTCATTTTGATAACGGTTAATTTAATTTATTTTTAGGTTGGTAAGTTTATACGTGTAGCTTAGCTTTATTTGTTTAGTAAATTTTTGCCGGGAATTTGATCGGTAAAACGTTTTTTTTTTTAAATAAATTCTTTTTAAATTGAAACAAAAAAGATTTTGTTTTGAAAATGGCGGGAAATAAATATTCATCGGATGTAAAATCCAGAATTTTGAGTGTTTTCAAAAAAGTAGCATCACAAAAAGAAATTTCAAAGAAATATTCCATTCACAAATCAACTATTTGTAGAACCATCAAAAGTGGAAAGGTGTTATGCCATCAAAGAGGAGGAAGGTCTCGAAGCACCACTACAAAAGATGATTGAAAAATAACAAATTTCTTCCGAAGAAATCCCACGGCATCATCTAGGGAAGCAAAGATTGAACTTATGGTACCAATTGACCCATCAACTATCAGACACCGCGCACTGCAGGCTGAATTGCGTGGTTTTCAGATAGCAAAAGAGCCATTTATTTAAATAAAAATCTAAAAGCTCGTTTGGCTTTTGAAAAAACTCATCTCAATTGGAGTCCCCAAAAATGGGAAACGGTCGTTTTCTGACGAATCAAAATTCAATATGCACGGATCGGGTGGAAAACAACATGTCAGGAGGCCGAGAGGTGAGAGAAAAAAAAATACACTAAAGGGACGGTCAATCATGGAGGTGGTTCAATTTTGTTCTTGGGCTGCTTCTCTGGCTGCTTTCTGGGAAAATTCGCCAAGTGTAGGGCATAATAAAGTCTGAAGACAAGTCGAAGTTGGCCACAAAGTGGATTATAGAAAAAAAGGTTGAAGTTTTATCATGGCGAGCCCAATCCCCATTCCTGTGGGAAATTGTGAAGAGGAGAGTTGGGAGTAACATTTTTAAGAACAAAAGTGGCCTATTCGCTGGAATTCAAAGGTAGTGGAATGACATTCCAAAAACGGTTATTAATAACTTTATTGCCTCGATGCTCAGAAAATATACCTACAGCCGTTATAAAAAATAAAGGGTACGCAATTAAATATTAACCTCTCCTTGCCTTAAACTAAGAAAATTGTTTAAAATTTAGATGTGAGGTCTAATTTGCAAATGTTTTGCACAGCAATTTTACCAACTATTAAAGTATTAAGTAATTTATTATTTGTTTATGTGAAGAGTCTTAATTTTTTTTCCAACAATTATAACGTAACTAGCGGCCCGGTACGTGCGTCGCTACGTATAAGGCATAGTAACAAAAAATGATTATTAAGTTCATTTATTCAAACAAAAAAATATTTTAAATTGCTAGCAATTTAAAAGTCCAAATGACCAATGATATATTGTTTATATTATATTTATCAGCAAAGAGTAATAAATAAAAAAGAAATGGGTACTATTTACTATGATTGGTGTATATGGGCTAGTCTAAAACAGTTGGATAAACAATATTTTTTGTTTTCCCATTTTGAGCATGAATAAATAAACAGTTGGGGGTACCGACTCTGGAACAGGCGACATAAAGTTGGCCATGTGAAAAACACGATTCCTTCAAATTGACACCACAAACGTGAAGTGTTTGCCCTTGGGCCTTATTTATGGACATCGCAAATGATAAACGCACAGGATATTGTAATCTTTTGAATTCAAATGGCATATCAGTTGGAATCATAGGGATACGCGGTATCAAACACACTTCTCCTTTTGATTTACCACTTACCAGTTAAGATTGTAGATTCAATCAAATTTGGTAATACATTTTTCACTGTCAATATTTCGCAATAATATAATGAAAGAACCAATTTTCAGATTCAAGCAATGTGGTGGTATACCAGCCGGTTCCAATGAATTTAAAAATTCAATTGGATAATTCATTGCATCATCTTGATTCATAACACTGTCAATTGATTTATATGTCGTGACTACACCTGACAGTTTCGCTTGAATTTGAAAATTAATGGCATTAATATGAATGTTCTTTGGTGCTAAAATGGCGCGTTCTCTAAACCAATCGTGATTTCTGTAATTCTGAAGAATATTCGGAAAAAGACATTCAATCAACTCATCTATAGATTGCGCAATTATTGTACAAAAATTGTTGGGTAAATTGATCAATCCGTTGGTACTGTTGATTGGTATTTTGCCATCACCAATTTCTAACAATTGTTTAGAAAACTCATGGGTAGTTGCATCATTATGTAGGTGAATGCGCATATTAATGTTCAGTGTCAATTTTCGTACATATCTCCAAAGAACTGACGACTTCTAACAGGCGTTTATTTTAACAGCAGGAGTTGATCGAGGAATGACAGGCAATGTTTGACGAATGTCCCCTGACAGCAATATTAGAGCACCACCAAAAAGCTGTTGGTTACCGCGTAAATCTTGCATTGTTCGATTAAATGCTTCTATTGATTTTGTATTTGCCATTGTGCACTCATCCCATAAAATAATTGACGTTATTCGCAGAACTTTTGCCATAGCAGAATTTCGTATTGCTCGTGGCATTTTACCTTCACTCAACAACTCAACAATATTTTGGAAAATATAAACACAAAGCAAGAAATCAACAATATTTTGGAAAATATAAACATAACAAAGCAATAATTAACGCTGAAATGACATATGATGACATTAAATTTGTTTGACAGAACTAACGTCACTTTTTTTGTCTTCGATTGTTTTGCCAAAGGTTCAAATTGGCTTTTAAGTATTAGTACAAATTGTTTGTATATGGGAGTCAGTATAGAAAGATGTTGATTTTACACTTTTTTAAGATTTTTTTAAAATTTTCTCTACTTACAAACCTTCTCTGGACTTCGACGAATAAATCAAGACCAAAATTAGCCAAATCGGTAAAGGCATTATTGAGTTATAACATTACAACGAAAAGTGGCATTGATTTTTATATATATAGATAGATCAACAAATTTTAGAAAACTAAAGAAAGAATTTGCCTGTTTGATTACCTAAACAATTTTTTTTTAATGAAAAATGTTGAAGGTTCTAGTTGAAAATGTTTTCCACAGTACTGTACATATGTATTTAACATAATGTAATAACAGTACGGCAATTTATTTTTAAGGATCTTTATTTAGAGATGCAACCCCAGATTGATAATTTGTCACTGGAACTCATACAAATTCTCAAATGATCTGTTTTTGTAGTAAGGAAAATTGTCATATTATCTACTTCAAAAAGTATGTATTTAAAACTTATAACGTTTAAGCCAATTATTATAGAAACATAGGAGATGTTATGCCACTTTAGTAGTAAAGATATGGAAGGACCACTTCTGGAAACTGTATAACGGCGACTACGAACGTTTTCAGGATAATCCATTCAATATAGAAGACGAAATCCAACAATCACGTCTTCTCGACGTGTCTAAAGTCTAATAAAACTCCTAGAGCAGATGTTAAGGACTTAGTTAAGGACTTTGTCTACCTGTACTCCGCTATGAATGCAGAAAATAACAGCAGTGCTGAGACCAAAAGAAGAATTATTTTTGCTAACCGCTGTTTCCTTGGGCTAAGAAAACAATTGAGTAGTAAAAGTTTCTCTCGAGCAACTAAAGTTTCGCTATAAAGATTCTTATCATCCCCGACCTGCTATACTTTGCAGAAGCTTGGACTATGACAAATGCGGATGAAAGCACCTTGGGTCGTTTCGAGAGAAAAGGGAGACGACGAGCAACGGACCTTACAGCGACGACTCTCGTGACTTTCAAACGTCGAACAATGTCAAAATTTATAATTCAACAAATCGGACTGATTAAAAATACTTTCAATCAGAAATTTTTCATAATTATTAGAATACTATGGTGCCTATAGACCTTTTTAAACTATGCGAACATTGAGCTTAAAAATACTTTTGGATTGATGTAGATATGTTTTTGTGAACATAATGCTCTGATTCTACTTCTAAACCTAAACTTTAGGTACTAGGTAAAGTATATATAAAAATGTAGGACGTTTGATGTTAAAAATAAATATTAAATAAATATCAACTCATATTATTTAAAGGGAAAAATATTTTTAATATTTTTACGGTCATGCTATGTGTTTTATTCTTTTTCTAAAAAAAAAAAAAACAAAAACAAAACAACCTGGCTTTGTTTAACTTTAAATCATTCAGCATGAGTTGCATTTGCAAGGTTCTATTTATTCCAATCATGATTCTTTCAATGGATGTATATAAACATATATGATGTTGTATATACACATACATATTACATATGGCTATCATCATTCATATTATTTTCATTGCGACAAAAACATTCGATTGCTTTGCTTTATCTGCCTTTGAGACAAAAACTAGAGCCCAGATCGTAATTACCGATAAGGCTTTTTGCATGAGCAAAAGTCTCAGCATACAAACCGTACTTTCAGACTCAGTCTGATTATATCTCTGGCCAAAACCCCATTTCTATTTGCTTTTTTTAAAAATGTTTTTTTTTTTATATTTTTCAAAGAGAGATTTTTATGTTTTATTTTTTTGAATGAATCTAACCGTGTATAAAATAGAAACCAGCTTGCCAGGATTTTCTTTTCTTTAAAATTTTGTACCTCGTTTTGGAGAGGATGGAGAAAGTATTGGTGTCGGAAAAAAACTGACAAAATGCAAGACTTGGTATACAAAAATTAGTTTTTACCCTATGCAAACTTAAATTTTAAAATATAACCTTAAAATATTATGGTAACTTTGGTCCCTCAGTAAAATTTTGTTTTTAAAACACCGCGTGGAAAATCTCGAAAATAGGTTCGTTATCGAAATTCAATCATATAACTGTTGCAGTTAATACTGTCTATTGTCACTTTTTAGAGAGGAAAAATATTGTTTGTAATAAGAAGAAAAGTGTTGAGTGTCATTTTTGTGGGGTTTACTGCACTAATTTGGTGTTACGATAAAAAAAAGTTCGTTTCAACAAATTTATCTTTGATAAATCAAACTGACATAAAAGTTTTTGAAACTAGTAACTCTTTTTCAGTAATTCATTATTTTTAGTGAGAAATTGTCTTTTTATAAACAGGGTCTTACAATTAAAGGATTCATTTTGAATAGTTCATTAAATTTAGCCAGCAACTACTTAACATTAAGGCTTTTTTTTGGAGCAATGTAAAATATAAGGTCTATTTATTTTTCTAAATCAGCTAAATACTAAATTTGCAGAATTCGTTTATATATTACTTGCTATTATCTCTCAACGGTCAAACGAGTTGATATATTTACCTAAAATTAAAATAATTGAATAAATTTAAAAATATTGTTCAAAGGAGAACATTGTTACTCGAGCTTCTTTGAAGAATATTAAAATTGACACGAAACAGAAGTTGCAAAAAGTCAATATTTTAAATTTTTTAATTTAACAAGAGACACAAATTATAAATAAGAACTTCTTTTCTAAAGATCTAAAGTTTTAGTCCGTGTTGCTAAAGTGGATGATGTGTAGGGATTAAGCGTATTCGAGAAATCGTTGAACAAATATTATAAAAATCTGATATGTATGATGAGGATGAGGAAGAAAATTTTCTCGTAAAGCACATAGTTATACATTTATCAAAATTACATTTTAACAATGCACTAAGAGTCCTCCCACCCAGACGGTAAATTTTTTTCAAATAAAATAAACAGAATAGGGCATTAATGACTACCTTGTGGAGTCCCAAAGTTAACCTTGAGTTTGAACCTGTTTGATTCCCAAGTACAGAGTATGGTATATGGAATAAATAGGATTTTAGACATTTTGCGACGTGTTCGACTAAAACCCATCTTTCGAGCAAAACTTGATGCGAGAGTTTTTCAAACGTCTTACTGAAGTAAGCAAAAATGCAGTTCACATGATTTCTGCGTTTAAATAAGGTAATACATTTTTTTGATAGTTTCAATAAAAAAGTAACAGTACAACGTTCTTTGGTGAGACCGTGCTGATCTTAAATTATCATTGATCATAGTAAGTAACATATATTGACTCACAAATAAAGGACTCAAAGGTATTCAGGATCACCCCTAATTTCAAATATTATTTTATTAACTTCCCACGTTAAGTTATTGTAATCGGTCCGATTTGTCGACCTTTGTTGACCTCTTTCGACCGACGTTACAAGGTCCCTAGAGTATAAATAAAAGATTTTTAGAGAGATGTATGTGTGTGCGTGTGTACGTACGTTTGTACGTTCGTAAAGCTTCTTTCATCGTACATATCTCAAAAACCAGTGGAGATATCGACTTCAAGTAAATTTTGTTATACAGATAATAATGCAGAAAGATGCAGAAAGGACTCTCAAAATTGAGTGGAAGGTTTTTTTAGCATAGCAATTAAAAAAAGTGAAAATGTTGCTTAACCCAAAATATCTCACGAAGCAGTAACGCTGGTGATTTTAATTCAATTTTATATTATTAAGAACAGTTAAAAACAAGCATTTTTTTTTACTATGGGGGTCTATCTCCCTCCGTTTAGGCGGGAGGGGCAATTTAAAAAAATTAGTATTTAAAATGGAAACAAATAATTAAAAAATAACGGTAATACTTACAATAAAGTTTTATACATTTTTTTAAAGCCAACATTCTGTTTTATTGCCAGTTTCTTGAATAAAGTCAAAACTATGCGTAGTTTTTGAAAAATTTAATTTTAAACTCAAAATTTGAGTAAAAAAAGTTAAAAAAAAGGTTTAAAGTGTAATTTTTCAATACTTTAAGATTATCTACCATTGTTTTTATTTCAGAATTTGTTGCTCTTATTTGTTTTTGATCAAAAACTGAAAACTAGATGATTTTATGTCTTTTAGTTTTTGAGAAAATTGAAAATAACCACAACTACTATTTTAATTTAATTCTTTTTTTTTTTGCTTGAGTGGTCTTATTTTGATGGTAAAAATGGTAGGTGCGAGTTTGGGTGTAAGCAACAGTGGGATGTTGCATTCAACCCCCCTGCTTGGGAACACTATAGGATTATGGGTGGGTGCAAGGTGGGGAGGGTGCAAGGTGCGGTGGGTGCAAGATGGGGTGCATGCAAAGTTTCTTTTGCATTTAAATAAGCTGGATTTAAGAAAATATAATTTACCCTAGGTATATCAAAATCCACATTCGAAATAAGACTACGTTAATGCTCAAGCAAGGAAAAAGTAATTTAATTAAAATATTTTTTTTGGTAATGTTCAATTTTCTCAAGAACTAGAAAACATAAAATCATCTAGTTTTCAGTTTTTGATCAAAAACAAATAAAAGCAATGAATTATTAAAAAAAAATAGTAGATAATCTGAAAGTTTTGAAAAATTACACTTTAAACCTTTTTTTAACTTTTTTTGCACACATTTTGATTTTAAAACATTTTTTTCAAAAACTATGCATAGTTTTGACTTGATTTAAAAACAAGCTAATAGACAAAAGTGTTTGCTTTAAAAAAATTTATAAAACTTAGTTGTAAAAAATGTTTGTTTTTAACTGTTCTATACAAATCCATAATTTACAAACATAATTTAAATTTTATATATATATTATACGTGCACTCGCAACTAACCGGTTTTGCTTTCAGAAACAAAAATACTGGTTTTTTGCATATTCTCTTTTCTGTCGCTTCCTTACCTAACATGAATAATTCTCTAAATAAGCTAAACAAATTATAATTTATATTTAATCATTATAAATTCAATCGCCAACGACATCGGTTGCTTCTTTTTGCACCTATAACACATATACTTAATCTCAATCTAACATTTAACATAGTCACAAGTCACAGACAGAATCAAATATAAAATAACTTTACATTTAGTTTAAATAAAAATTAATTATAACGTTGTTGAAGCCAAGCGATTCTTTTCATTTAAACAATAACACAACACAGAAGAGGCATACAACACAGCACAATTACACTTACTAACTAAATTTTACACATTATACAAATCTAAATCCACAAACAGTTTTTTCTACATAAAACCAAATCAAGTTGATTATTAAACTGTGAATCGTAACCTGAAACGTCATTGAATTTGAGAACAGCGTGTAATGTAATTGTAAGTACAAGATTTTCTTTTATTATTTATAAATATCTAAAAATACCCTGGATTTATTTTTAGAAATCCTTGCACCTTCTATGCCAATGCTCCACAATTGATTTATGACTTTCAAGACTGGAATAAAGTGAGGTTATCTATCGAGGACAAGCAACCAAAAATGTACTTACTGGACATGGATAATTTCATGAATCATTGGCTGATATGTATCTTTCAGTTGTTGATAATATTCTCTCCTTTTTACAATAACTATCCATTGATTTGTCTTATTAAATTACATTTTGTTAAAATCAAAATGAACCGATATTAGAAGTGTGAAAACCTTATACCAATATTGGGCATTTCAGAAAGAAAAGTAGAACACTTAAACTCCAACTCTCTGTCAGCTTAAAATAGTTCTCTTTGAAAACTTTAACAAATGTAACTTTTTGTACGTACCTTATTCTCCTAAATTAAGTTCGTGTATGCTTTTCATACACCTAATTCCAAAAAAAAGTTGTTCAAGTTCCCCAGGGATAAATGCTTGGACCATAACTTTTTTTCATTCTCGTGCTTGTAATGTGATCAATGGAAGAAGAATGGCAAATAAAACTTACTTCATGCGACAATGTTGCTACCCTTTATATTTGAATGTTTTGTTCTATTTTTAGTTTTAATTTGAATGTATAGATATGTTTTATACAAAAAGTACATACATACATAGCCCCTGTCCCCCCCTCAGGAGATCCCATTTAAATGGATCCTTTCACTTCACCACATTCCTCAATTAATTTCTCTGATTGCACCCAACTGATATTCTTGTCCTAAAGAGTATTTGCTTATTTTGCAATTGCACAATATGTCATTCCAGACTTTCAATGTTCTATTTACACTCTACCACACTGTGTGACAGGCTTCAGTTAGTCAATATAGAAAAGTACTTTTCTATCTATTCTTTATTCCTTCTACCTATAGTAAAAATGGTTTCATTTCATAGTTAAATATACATAGAAGGATAGAATATCAAGTAAATAATACATATCTATGTATGTACATATGTACATGTTAAGTTTAAAAAATAAAATAAAATGTCAAATTTAAAATTGTAAAGGATATTTTGGTTAGTTAACCAAGTCCAGCCACAGTTGTTTTTGTATAAGGTTTTTTGTTTTAAATATCAATTTATTTTACAATTGAAAGAGTTGGGATAATTTTTTAAGTATGGAATCACGATATAATAAAAATAATTGAACAACAAAAAAGTTCAAATCGTTTGGATAAGTCGTTTGAAGTTAATTTATATTTTATATCAGTTTAGCAACTACCTTTAAAACCAATATGATATATCTTTAAATAACCCAAGCAAAGTGTGGTAAAACATACCACATTCGCGTAGTACGACTAAAGAATAAATCTCTGTACTTGACAGTAAAACCGAAGTAGGGCACAAGGATTCTGTTCTTACGACAGAAAACAGAACTGAGTTGTCGACGCATTTATGATTCCTAATTCAACAAAATGCTGTCTAGGTCGGAATTTAATGAGCTTATATTACATTGCCGTTGATGAACACGGCTGTGAATTTAAGAATGAAACTAAAAACCTGATGGTACAATCGTAAGCGAAGCAGGTAAGTGAATTAGGGTTTTCATTAATAAAAATGAGCAAGAGTGTCGAAGACAGAACAGAGCCCTGAAGCACATCACTATTTATTTTATGTTCCTCAGACATGAACCCATCCAGTACAATTTAATACAAGAACTGTCCGAAAGGTAAATTAATCCAACGAAGGAGGGTTTCTTTAGTGTTTTCGGTTTTCATCTACTATATAAAAATAAGTCGGGTTTTTCTTCCTGACGCTATAACTCCAGAATGCACGAACCGATTTCCACGGTTTTACCTTCGTTGGAAAGGTCTCGGGCTCCGTGAGGTTTATAGCAGACAAAATCCAGGAAAAATTTCAACAGAAAAGCGGTGAACTCCATTTAGCTTTCCATAGAAAGCTATTGTAAAATTTCCGATTTGTGGAATTGAAAATTTTTAAATTGTTTGACGTTTCAAGAGCCCTATATTCTAAACCAAAGCTAACTTTTAGGAACCTTTTTTAGTCAACCATATCTCTAGAAACGTCAGAGATATGATTCTGATTGAACAAACAAACAAACAAGCTACTGATTAAAGTAGGAATGATTGCGCCAAATCGATCGATGCACGATGCTTTGAACCATAAATTAAATGGAGAGCTGCAATACAATGTTGATACATTGCAGGAACTCGTTCGAAGTAATGTGCCGTTGCTGAATGAATAGCAAAAATAAGTATACGAAACATTAATGCAAGCGGTGGACAATAATACTGGTGGGCTATTCTTCGTGGAAGCACATGGAGGAACAGGGAAAACATTTGTCAGTTCATTGATTTTGGCCACTATTCGATCAAGATGTGACATAGCTTTGGCGTTAGCATCATCTGGAATTGCGGCAACTCTTCTAGATTGCGGTCGTACTGCACATTCTGCCCTTAAGTTGCCACTCAATTTAAACACAATTGATACTCCAACATGCAATATTTCCCGATCCAGTGCAATGGGAAAATTGTTGATGCAATGCAAGCTTATTGTTTGGGATGAGTGCACAATGGTACATAAGAAATCAGTTGAAGCACTTAACTTCACAAGGATCTTCGACAAAGTAACAACATCTTTGGCGGCTTGATGATATTGTTGGCAGGCGATTTCAGGCAGACATTACCAGTAATTCCCCGTGGAAAGCCTGTAGATGAATTGAATGCTTGCCTGACGGCATCACTTTTGTGGAATAAGGTACAAATATTATCGCTAACCAGTAATATCAGAGTTCAGCTTCAAAATGATAAAAGTGCTGCACAATTTGCCAAACAATTGTTAGCTAGCGGAAATGGAAAAGTGCCAGTTGATGCGACAACTGGATTAATTACTCCTACCAACGACTTTTGCGGATTTGTAGACTCTCAATTAGCTTTTATTGAAAATGTTTTCCCAAACATTAGTGAGAATAATTATCAAAATTATGCTTGGTCAAGTCAACGAGCAATTCTCGCCGCAAAGAATAATGATGTACAGGTACACGCACTGAATTTCATCATTCAATAAAAAATCGCAGACGATTTGGTGACACACAAATCCGTTGATTCCATAACAAATCCCGATGATGTAGTAAATTATCCAACGGAGTTTTTCAACTCTCTGGATTTACCAGGATTTCCACCACATAACTTGCAACTCAACGTTGGTTCAGTTATTATGATATTGCGCAATTTGAATCCACCGCGACTTTGCAACGGTATCCGACTTACGGTGAAAAGACTTATGCCGAATTTGATTGAGGCAACCATTATTAACGGAAAGTACGCAGGTAAAAATGTATGTATTCATCGAATACCAATGATTCTGACTGATCTTCCGTTTGACTTCAAACGATTGCAATTTCCCGTTCGCAATGACAATTAACAAGTCGTAAGGTCAATCGCTTAGTGTTTGCGGGATAAATTTAAAAAATCATTGTTTTTCACATGGGCAGCTATACGTTGCGAGTTGGGAAACCATCCGCTTTGTTTGTGTTAACGTCAGAAAATATGGTTAACCAAAGAGCACTTCAATGAAACGTAAATTTGCAGACAAGTATAACGCTTCGATTTAAAATTTATTTTGGATTCACTTTCATTTTTTACTTAGAGAAGTTCAACTAAATTACACTTCATTTTTGTAATCGAAATGAATTCATTACTGTTGTGAAATGAAATACAAATTTTCCTTTTTAAATATAAAACAAAAAAAAAATAATTTTTCTTCATCTTTTAATCTCAATACGAAATGTTAAAAAAACGAATCCATCTGGTGGCGAAACGGAGCCGGGTTTGCTATTTTATAATAATAATAAATAATATAAAGAAACTTTCTGAAATTATTTTACATCTAAATTATGTAAAATAAAAATTAACCATTGTTTAATGTCTTATTTTATTCAATGGTAAAAAGCCTAGATTTAATAATTATAAATTATCAACTTTTGGAGTACTTTCAATTTCTTTTACAGAATGTTTTAAAAATTCTATTGAAATTCTATCAAAGATTTTAAAAGAGATGTTTGTGTGTACGTGTATACTTACGTACGTAAGAGTGTGGTGTTTTTATACTATAGCAAAAATGTTGGTTGGCCGCAAATATCTCACGAACAAAAAACACTATCGACTTCAATTAAGTTTTAGTATAATTTTGAAAAAAGTTCAATGCACGGTATTTTTTATAAATCAAAACCATTTTTTTTTTAAAACCTGCGTTTTTACATTATATTACAAAACAATAAAAACTTAATAATAAACTACTAAAGTTGATAAAAATTGATTTTTGACTCGAATATCTTTTCAAAAATTAAAGATATTGCCTTCAAACGAAATTTTTATTATACAAAATAAAAAATTAATTAAAATTAATTAAGAGTTTTAGAAAAATCCAACTGTCAGTTTTATTATTACCTAAAATAAAGAATTTACAAAAAAAAGTACTCAAAATTAATAATAACTGTGGTTCAATTCAAATATTTCATTCATAAAATCATGGTCTTAAAAAATCCAACAAGAAATAATAACTTTTAAAAAATGCTACTTAAATTGGTAAAAATTGGTTTTCGACTAAAAATCTCGGTAACAAAAACAGATTTTGATATCAAAATAATTTTTTGATTAATGTAAAATATTGTTGTTAGTTTTAAGTTGATTTTTAAGATAATTTCAATAAACAACTTTTATTTTATAAAACACCAAGGTTTACAAAAACAAAAAAAAAACTGATAAGAAATGGTTTTCGACGACTTTTTTTTTCTTATATCAAGCTTGCTAAAGTCGTTTAAAAAACAAAATAAACTAATAAAACACTTTTTAAAATTCCACTTCCAAACAAATTTAGATTCTAATCAAATTTTTGTCTACATAGTATTTATTAAAATACTGAGGTCTTGCAACTTACCTTTAAAATGGGGTCCAAAAATATGAAAATTTCCATAAAAGAACAATAAGACTTAGTATTAAATAATATGAGTTATGAGAAAAAAAAATTATTTTGTTTGCTTATTACTATGATTTTATTTTTAATAAAGTCTAGAGAAAAGCTTAATTTAAATGATATTTTACATTTTTCTGCATTCATTTTACTATGACCAAGTTTTTTAAGATCCTTATATGTACATACATATATTTAAATTTTTAATTATTTTTAAATGATGATTTCCTAATAAAACAAACGAGACATTTTAAGTTTATCAATTTTACAAATGTTTAGAGCTTTTTGAATAATTTTAACAGTTGTTAAAATAATGGTTCTTATCAATTCAAATGCGATTTTTATAAAAGTTTTTGTTTGAGTCGAATTTCAATTTTTACTAATTCTTAGACCGGATTTGTGTAGGTTTTATTTCTGTGAAAAAAAAACTCTTAAATAATTGTTTTCTAAAAACTACACAAGATTTCAAAAACCTTCAAAAAAAAATATCTTCAACTTTTTACTTAATAGTTTAGTTTATCCAAGCTTCCAAGCTTATATTTCATTTTATTATCTTCCCATAGGCAGTTATTGTAATGGGTCCGATTTGTCAAATTGAAAATTTTGACATTTCTCGACGTTTCAAGTCGAAATAAAAGATTTTTAGAAAGATGTCTGTGCGTGCGTGTGTACGTACGTTCGTACGTCCGTACGTCCGTACGTTCGCGACGTTTTTTTCGTCGTCCATAGCTCAAGAACCAGAAGAGATATCGACTTCAAATAAATTATTGTTATACAGATAATAAGGCAGAAAGATGCAGAAAGGGCTCTCAAGAAAATTGCATGGGTGGTTTTTTTACCATAGCAGGTTAAAAAAAGGTGACAATTTTGGTTAACCCTAAATATCTCATGAACCAATGACGCTAGAGACTTGAATTAAATTTTATATTATATATTGTAACGTGATACAAAACAATTATATTTTTGGAAAAAATCCAATTAACGGTTTTTTTATAAATCAAAAAAACTGAAAAAAGTTTGTCACCTCGAAAATTTTACGACCTAAGTATGATTTCATCTCCAAAACAATTTTGTGCAACGAAGAATAATGTTTTTAACATCTGATAAAATTTTGAGAAAAATCTAATTGACATTTTTTTTATAAAAAATAAAAACCCAAAAAAAAACATTACTCAAAGTTGGTAAACATTGTTTTTCCACGTAAATATTTTTTATGCCTCGCGACTTCAGCCTTCGATTGCAAAAAACAAGTTATGGAAAAATTTGAAAGAAATCGGAATTGGAAAACAAAGTAATAACGACCTTTTAAATGTTGATGCTAATGAGCTTAACCGAATATTTACCTCTCCCCCAACCATTTACTATTCTGAAGATACTATGGCTCCTCGAGCGGAAGACTCAATTTTGAATTCGGATACACCAAACTCTTTCTATTTTCAATTTGTTGAAGATGCTGACGTTTTGGAAAGCTGCTTGTCAATAAAGTCTAGTTCCGTTGGTTTAGATGAAATCCATCCTGTTTTCATTAAAGCTATTTTTCCTATTATATTGAAATATATAACACATTTGTTCAACACAATCTTCAAGACTGGTATCTTCCCCAATGTCTGGAAACGAGCAAAAATTATACCTATTTTAAAAAGCAATAAGGAATATAGACCTATCGCCATTCTGCCGTATCTATCAAAAGTCCTTGAAAGAATAATGAGCAATCAGATTCAGAGATTTTTAAAAATGAATTGCTTGCTTTGCCCTAATCAGTCAGGTTTTCGTGCTAAACACAGCTGTACTACTGCATTAATTAACGTCGTTGAAGAAATAAGACAGTCGGTTGATAATAATGAAATGACGTTCCTTACATTATTAGACTTTTCAAAGGCTTTCGACACAGTGAATCATGAAATCCTATGTAGCAAACTTATATCACAGTTCAAATTTTCATCTTCCTCTACTAAATTGGTTTCTTCTTACCTTAGCGATAGATTTCAAGCAGTTGTATGTAATAATACAGTATCAGATTTTCTTCTCTTGTGCAGAGGTGTTCCACAGGGATCTATTTTGGGCCCGATATTCTTCACAATGTATATTAATGACCTTCCTCAATG
The DNA here is from genome assembly GCA_920104205.1 of Eupeodes latifasciatus. Lineage (NCBI taxonomy): Eukaryota > Metazoa > Arthropoda > Insecta > Diptera > Syrphidae > Eupeodes > Eupeodes latifasciatus. The sequence continues at coordinate 357,853,328 of OV049924.1, read as the reverse complement.
CTCAATAACCTGTGCGATCGATATGTATGCTGATGATGTTCAGCTTCGAAACAATTGTTTGTTGGGATCAGTGGAAAATGGGGCATGTGAAGTGAACGAGAACCTCGAAAGAATTGCTTGCTGGTCTCGATCGAATGGTTTATTTTTAAATCCGATCAAATCCAAATGCTATGTTATTTCAAGAAAGTCGGTACATACAACGTATTTTCCCAAAATATATATGAATCATACACCCATACAATTCGTTGACTCAATGAAAAATCTAGGACTGATTTTTAATAAGACACTTAATTGGAATGACCACATAATTTCTACCGTGGGTAAAAAGAATAACGCCTTTAATCACAAGACAAATTGTTGCAAAAACTCTACTCATGCCAATTTTATTATATGGCTTCGAAATTTTTTCGAATTGTGATTTTGAGCATATACGAATCTTAAATGTAGCTTACAACAGCATTGCTAGATATGTCTATGGACGAAGAAGGTTTGACCACATTTCTGCTCTCGCCAAATCAATATATGGCCTAACATTTGACAATATCCTGAAACAAAGAACGATTACATTGCTCTATGACGTTATGCAAACGCGTCAACCCTCGTACCTATATAATAAAATAATTTTCCCGCGTTCCAATAGAAGCTGTGACCTTGTGCCCATTCGATACAAATATTTAATTTCCGAGCGTCAGTTCTTTATTAATGCGATTAGACTATGGAATTCCCTTCCACAATCGGTTAGAATGATAAGTTCCAGGACCCTGTTCAGGGTAAAGCTGAAGCAGTATTTCGAGACTTTTTCATGATGATGATGACTTGATTAATTATATATTATTCTCTTTTAGAAATTGCTTTTTTTTTTTTGTAACTATTATTTGTGATTTAAATTAATATTATTGAATTATATTTTTAACCGTATTCAAGCTTGGAGTTATACACCTAAATTATGTTGTTATTATTAAAATTATGCCATTGTTTACTAAAACATCTAACAATAATTGTAAACCATTGAAACTTACACTAACTAAAAAGATTATATCTTACTGTGTAAAGTTAGTATATATGAATAAATGAATGAAATATGAAATATCTTTTCAAAAATTTGAGGCATTGGCTGGCTTCAAACTAATTTTATCTTATAAGAAATAATGTTTTCAATATTCGATAAAATTTTGAGAAAAATCGAATTGACAGTTTTTTTTTACAAAAAATAAAAACCAAAAAAAAAAAAACAATACTAAAACTTGGTAAAAATTTATTTTCGACTCAAATAGTTTTTCAAAAATTAAAAATATTGGCTTCAAACTTATATTATCTCACAAAAATATTGTTTTCGATATTCAGCAATTTTTTGTATAAACAACAGTCCGTTTTTTCATAAAAAAATAAAATTTACAAAAAATAGTACGGTATGGTAAAAATTGATACATATTGACAAACTTTTAAGCAAGACAAATCTACAGACGGGATGGGAAGTTATCAGTGTGGGTTGCATCACAGCCGCTTTTTTTAATAAAATAATAAGAAAAGTAGAATATTTCGACGAAAAGTACAATATAATTATTTAAAAAAAAAACTATTAAATTAAATTAATAGTAAAAATTAAAATTTGATAATATTTTATACAACAATTAAAAAATAAGTTAGTAGCAAAATACATCTGATTAATGTTGTTTCTGAGAAACATAAAATAAGCCAACATTATTTTATTTTTTAAATCAATAAGAACACATACATAGATAGTATTTACATATGTAGTTGTTACATAAATGAACATTATAATAAATAGAACTTTGGAATAATAAGTGTTTTGAGGTTTTATATGGCTTCAAAGAAGTCTGAATTCAAATATTAAGTGTTACATTATGGCGATTAGAATGCATTAATTTGAAATATGATTCAACGTTTTCTCTCTACAAATTCAAATAAAGAATATTGAACTTGTTGTTTGCAGGTTAAAAGAAAGTTAATAGTATATTTTAAAGTTAAGAGTACATAAGTGACGCATATTCATAATCTCTTTTTGGTGAACCTGGGGTGGAATCGCGTAAGGCGATACTTGATTGTCACTGTTTTGGTAGTCAATTTTGATCATCAACTTTTCTTTGTTCTGTGTAAAGTGATCGCTAAAACTTTATTATTTGCTGGCAGCACTTACCCAAGTTTGGGAAACTTAGTACAAATAGCAACACATAAATGTCATTTCGATTAGCTGTTGTGTTGAATTTTCAATTTGCAAAGTTTTCTTTCTTTGAAAAATGTAAGTATACCTATAACTATACTTAATAATAGTTATAAATTAATAAGAATGTTTGTAATATTTTGCAAAAATATATTCTTTTCTTGAATCCAAGGGCTCAAATTTAATGAAAAGTGGACATAGAACCGACTGCGTTTTCTTAATAACTGCAGCGCTTATTTCAGCTACAGTACTTTGTCCCATCAGTGCAGCTCAATCAGCCGCAACTTGTCGTTGATAACCACCACCTCCATGAAGATTTGAAGTTGCAGCCTGTTGAAGGAGAGGTGGAATATGTGTTGATCTTATTCCTGATTGTAAATCGAGCAACCGCAAAACATACACAAACGTTTCTTTGTTCAATCGAACATTTTTCAAGAATCTGAAATAAATAATTTATACGTACATATGTATGTAAAGGGTGTCCCAAAATTCACGCAAGATTTGAATTTGCCGCCATTTGTGCAGTGAAGTGTTGGCAACCCTGAAAAAAAAGCAATTTGACAGCTAACAGTATAGGGTTATTAAAAATGGAGCGTTACACGATAGAACAACGTGTCTTCATTATTAAAGAATATTTCAAAAATAGTGAAAGCTTGGCGGCTGATTTTTCGAGCAAAATCATCCTAAGCGATGAAGCACATTTTCATCTTGATGGCTTTGTCAATCGCCAAAATTGCCGCATTTGGGGTTCGGAGAACCCACATGTGATTGTCGAAAAACAAATGCATCCACAACGCGTGACTGTATGGTGTGGATTTTGGGCTGGAGGCATAATTGGGCCATATTTTTTTGAAAATGATGCTGGTCAAGCAGTGACTGTTACTGGTGCTCGATATCGCGACATGGTTACACAGTTCTTTCTGCCAAAATATTGATGTGTCCAATATGTGGTTTCAACAAGACGGTGCCACATTTCATACAGCCCGTGAAACAATTCAATTACTGCATGAGACATTTCCAGGTCGTGTACTCGTTTCGGTGATCAAAATAGGCCTCCTAGATCGTGTGATTTAACACCATTAGACTTCTTTTTATGGGGTTATTTGAAATCACAAGTCTATGTCAACAAGCCCACAACCACCCGTGCATTAAAGGAGGAGATTCAACGCTGCATCAACGAAATTCAGCCACATTTATGCAGAATGGTCATGGAAAATTTCAATAAAAGAGTGCGCATGTGCATGCAAAGCCGTGGAGGCCATTTGTCCGATGTGTTATTCCATACATAACCCTATCCTATGTACTTTACGAGTCAATAAAAATATAACTATCAAAAGACTAAAAACGGCGTTTTCTATTTAATTAAAATCTTGCGTTAATTTTGGGACACCCTTTACATTATGTTGTAAACAACTTATTTATAAATATTCATAGAAAGTTTCAAAGTTACATTGGGTTAGGAAGTTCCAAAATATTTGCTTTATTCCTTAAGTTGGTTCTCAGCAATTGAACTTTTTTTTGTAGTCATTTCTCGTTCTGGTGCACTGATAGAAAATTTGCATTGAAGTATATACATTACTGTTCACTTATTTTTATTTTCACTTTGATATCTTTTCATTTTTTTCACTAAATTTAAAATTTATAGTGGAGCTAAAGTTCACATAAATTATCTTTCTCAAAAAAAATTAATCAAAATATATGAAAGTGACACCTAAATAGCTGTCACTAACAAACCATAGCAAAAAAGTGATAGTCAATTTGATAATCACCTTACGTGAAGCAAAATCATCCATTTTGATGGTCAACAATCAACAATCACCTTACGCGATTCCACCCCTGGTCATCCAAAGAAGAGGAAAAAAAGAGAAGATATTATGTCAAGTTATACACAAAACCGCAATTCCATTTCTCCTCCTTTTTTTTTCTTTGGATTATTAAATCATAAATTTAAAATTTTCCACAAGGACCTTCACATCATGTTCTACTCAAAGTACTTTAGGGTATACAAGGACATACGAGTATATGAGAAAATTTTTGAATCAGCTTTCCATTACATAGCTTTAGTGTGGTTCTCACGTATTTATATACTTTATAATATAAAACTACAACTTTTTTAAGGGTATTTTGGTTGTCAGGGTGTATGAGATGGGTATTAGTGTTATATTGAAAGTTATGAGTATTTTCATTGGAATTTATGACAGCTGAGAATATAGAACGCGAGTTTAACATGGAATTTCTTCATATTGTGTTTCATAAATACAAATATTTTTCTTTAAACAATAAATATGTATAAACATATGTACGACTATGATATGAATGAGTTTGCATCTAAAATGCACATTCATTTTCCTTTATAACATAAATTGTAATCGGTTGCTTTTGTATGAGAAACGCAGAAGTGCATTTTTCAATGCAATTTGTAGTCAAATAATGTACCTTGTTGAAGTGAAATTTTTGTTTTTTTTTTTTTAAATTAATATTTATCATTTTTTGATTTAAACAAACAAGAGATTGAAGTGTTTATATGTGGAAGTGGAGGGTATCCTTCACAAAGTCTTATACATACCTATGTAATTGTAATGTTTTTATTATTTTAAAGGTAAACAACTTTTCACAAGGATAAGTATCAAACTAGTAGTCTTATAAGTGGAGTTGATTAATTTTTTTAACAAAAATACAAAATTTGAAAAATATGTCACTAAACTCAAATATCTTGAACATGAATTGAGGTAATGCCTTAATACTTATTTCATCTTAATATAATTCTGATTTAATCTTTCAATAAAATTAAAAAAAGAAACAAAAAGTGACAAATGCCAAACTCAAATGGCTTACTGTCTCGAATATCTTGACAAAAACCAGCTCAAGCTTAAGGTATTGATTGTATACTTTTCGAAGTTCAATAAAAGACAATGTGACTTATTGCAAAGAAAAATAATTATTTTAAGGGGCACTATTGGGCACACGGATCTCATTTTTGTTTCGGAGATTTGGATTTATTACTTTGAAATATCTAACTTTACTATTTCAAATTACGTTTTCGCTGCTAAGTGTAACAACTCTTATTCTGCTGGTGGTGTTGCGGTATTCTATCGAAGTGATATGGTTTGCAAAGTAAAGAATATTAATTTGAAGAGTGCGGATTAAATATGTGTTGATTTGGAAATTCGGGGTTCATCTTTCACTTTTGTTGGTGTTTATAGGTTGCATTTAAGTAGCGTTTCAATTTTTTTTTGAATTTTCGGGATTTTTAAACAGCACTAGGTCAAAAAATATGGCACTTTTAGGTGATTTTAATATAGACATCTTATCTGAATCTTCTGAGTTATATTTCAATCATGTCTTCGTTTGGATTTAATTCTCTTGTTAATGAACCAAGGCGAGTAACTCCAACTTCTAGTTCATGTTTAGACCATATCTTTATACGCTTGCATAGAAAAAACAAAATAGGTTTTAAATCATCGGTGCATGATTAAAAATTAACTGATCGTTTTCTGACTAATCTTCAACTTGATTATAAAAAACAAAAGGAAAAAAGTGTTTTTTTCTAAGTTTAAAAATATTAACTATCCTGCATTGCGTTCGGCCTTAACTTTTGAATTTTGGGATGAAGTGTATGCTTCAAGTGATTCATCTATGGCATTTGATCTATTTTTGAATAAGGCACATATTTCAAATTGTACCGTAACTACTGCTAGAAAATCTAACAAATTTAAACTTCTTAAGCCTTGGATATCCTTGCCATTATTAAATAAAATAAAAAAGAAAAACCGTCTTCGAATATCTATTTTAAAGCATCCTAACAATTCAAGACTTAAGAATTTTTATCACAAATAGTGCTGCGATTTGAAAAATGAAATACCTAAGTGCAGAGATAATTATTATGTTCATAAACTACTGAAAACGTTGGAAATATTAAAAATGAATGGAGACTAGTGAATGAAATTTTGAATCGTAATCCATCAGATGTCGAATTCAAAATTTATAAAGATACTGAAATAATCGCAGATCCTGTTGATGTATGTAGCTAATGTTTTCAATCAGCATTTTTCATCAATTTCAAAAAATGTACAGTTTGATAATTCAAATATCCATGTTGATGCCGTTCAGAATGATATTTTCTACGGAAATAGTTTCTGTTTTTATGACTTCTCTGCCTTTGAAATTCACAAATTGATTTTTTTCTCTTAAATCGTCAAACTCGGCTTCCTATGACATGATTTCCAGTCGTATCTTAAAAAATATTTCTTTTCAAATTGCTGATGTTCTTTGTTTTATATTTAATCTTTGTGTGAGAAATGGTGTGTTTCCTGATTCCCTAAAAACTGCTATAATAATCCCATTACATAAAAAAGGAGATTCTTTGGATTTAAATAACTATAGACCTATTTCTCTCCTTTCCGTATTTTCCAAGGTTTTTGAAAAGGTAATGAAGAACAGAAGCATGTCCTTTCTTTCTAGAACTGAGTTTTTCAGTGATAGTCAGTTTGGTTTTCTTAAAGGTAAGTCAACAGAAGATGCCCTGTTAAAGTTCTGTGGTGAAATTTATAACTCAATTAATGATTCCAAGGTAACGGCGGCTTTATTCATTGACATTACAAAATCCTTTGATACGGTTGACCATAACTTATTACTGCAAAAACTTTATTATGCTGGTTTCAGAGGCTTTGTTAACTTCCCATAGGAAGTTATTGTAATGGGTCCGATTTGTCAAATTGAAAATTTTGACATTTCTCGACGTTTCAAGGTCCCTAGAGTCGAAATAAAAGATTTTTAGAAAGATGTCTGTGCGTGCGTGTGTACGTACGTCCGTACGTCCGTACGTTCGCGACGTTTTTTTCAAGAACCAGAAGAGATATCGACTTCAAATAAATTTTGCTATACAGATAATAAGGCAGAAAGATGCAGAAAGGGCTCTCAAGAAAATTGCGTGGGTGGTTTTTTTACCATAGCAGCTTAAAAAAAAGGTTAAAATTTTGGTTAACCCTAAATATCTCATGAACCAATGACGCTAGAAACTTGAATTAAATTTTATATTATATATTGTAACGTGATACAAAACAATTATATTTTTGGAAAAAATCCAATTAACGGTTTTTTTATAAATCAAAAAAACTGAAAAAAAAAATTTGTCACTTCGAAAATTTTACGACTTAAATATGATTTCATTTCCAAAACAATTTTGTGCAATGAAGAATAATGTTTTTGACATCTGATAAAATTTTGAGAAAAATCGAATTGACAGTTTTTTTACAAAAAATAATAACCTAAAAAAAAATAAAAAAAAAAGTTAGTAAAAATTGAGTTTTGACTCAAATATCTTTTCAAGACTTTGAGATATTGGCTTTAAACTACTTTTATCTTTCAAAAAATGTTGTTTTCAACATTCAGTAAAATTTTGAAAAAAAAAGAATTGACAGTTTTTTTTACAAAAAATAAAAACCTAAACAAAAAAATTAATAAAAGTTGGTAAAAATTGATTTTCCGCTCAAATATCTTTTCAAAAATTAAAAATATTGGCTTCAAACTTATTTTATTTCACAGAAAATATTGTTTTTTATATTCAGTAATTTTTTTTATAAAAATCCAACAGTCCGTTTTTTCATAAAAAAAATTAAATCTACAAAAAATAGAACGCAAATTTGGCAAGAATTGATACATTTAGACAAACTTTTAAGCAAGACAAATCGATAGACGGAATGGAAAGTTATCAGTGTGGGTCGCATCCCAGCCTCTTTTTTATGATTGGTTTTGTTCGTACCTAACAAATCGTAACCAAATGACCAAGATAAAAGATACTCTAAGTTCAGTATCTTATCTCAGAATGGGTATTCCCCAAGGTTCTGTGTTAGGTCCTATCCTGTTGCTAATATTTGTTAACTCTTTATTCTTACAGCCTTTTAAGGGAAAATTATCTGCTTTTGCGGATGATACTGCTCTCTCGTACTCAAATAATAATTACTTTGAAAGTTTTGTCAGTGTGAACCACGACCTAGATATTCTTCGACACTGGTTTGGGTCACATAAATTAGTTATAAGTAGCAAGACTAAATTTATGCTCTTTAGTTTAAAGGGAATTTTTCCCGAAAGTTTCTCCCTGAATTATCATACCCCTAACTGTTCTGGTTTTCAAGTCTGTTCACCTATGAATTGCCCAGGTTTTCGTTGTTGTGATGGTTGCTTCGATATTGAACGTGTTGATCACTCTAAATACTTGGGAGTTTTACTCGATAAGAAGCTTAGTTGGGTTGAACATACGAAAATTTTAAAACTTTATCTTAATAAAGTTGTAAGACAGATCTACCACCTAAGTCTGTATTGCCCTCAAAAAATCTTAAAACTTGCGTATTATGGCTTAGTTAGTACAATCGAAAATTTAATTTGGTATTTCTTGTTGGGGTGGAACTCATTCCTGTAAAATTCAACCATTGCTCATAAGTCAAAAACACTCGATTCGTATTATATCTAATGTGCCTCGTATGACACCCAGTTTCCATCTGTTCTGTAACCTCGGTATTTTTCCTTTAAAACATTTGTACTTTTATAATATTTTAAAATCATTTTTTAAAAGTAAAGGTTATAATAATGTAAGAGCTCTAGAGATAGCTAGTTTGAGCTCTAATTTACGTCGTCTCGTGAATGTTCCTAGAATTTTTAAATCCCACTTTAGCAATTTTTTTACGGTTACTGCACCCCGCTTATTAAATAAATTGCCCGATGAATTCAGATGTGTGAGAAACAAATCAAAGTTTTTAGCCTCAATTAAACGTTGGCTTTTTACTTTTGATCATTCTGAAATAGAATTTATTCTTAATCCATTGATTTTATTTATCTTATATTTATAAATGATAATGTTCTTTTGAAATTAATACTTAATATTGATTTTAAATTTGTTGTTGTATTAATCCCCACAAAAATATTGTTATAACTTTTCTTCTATCTAATGTTTCTTCGTCACTTATTCTTTTGAATAATAGAAGTAACCTAACTATTTCATCTTAAAGCCATATGAAATATTGTTTAATCTTTTCTTTTATTTTTCATAAAATTGTTTAACTTAGCCTTAAGATTTTGGAATGAAATAAAGTTGATATTAAAAAAAAAAAAAAAGTAATTAGTGTTGGTTGCATCCCAGTCGTTTTTTATTTCTGTTATAGTTTTTGTCAAACATTTTTTCTCAAGTAAAGATTTCTTGCTTTTTCTGGTGTTTCCGAATTTGTTGAGAAATTGTATCTTCTTTTCTCTAAAGGGTGGTACTGGTAATATCATTGAATAATTACAATATACAATAACTCGTCGTGCGATACTAGCGACTTATGAGCATTTGAGCAATAAGTGTCGCCATCTAGAGCAGGATATGCCCGGTGTCCCTCCTATTTGTAATTATTCAATGATAATATTTAATTTCGCTTAAAAATTTCTTAAATAGTCTTGGATGAGATTAAGGATATGACAATTGTGTCTGAAAGAGCATAAATTAGGTGTCGTGAAGTAAGGCCAAGTGAAAGCATTGTTGCACCATACAAAAGTGAAATAAGACTATTTTCAGCAGTTTGTTTAATCTGATAAACATAAAAAAAGCTACAATATTTTATAAATTATTTAATTTTTGACATTTTTAAAATTTACAAGAACAAACATCTTTAAGAAATTTCGGAGTGATTTCTTGGAATTATTGACAATAGTACAGGGTGGGCCGTTAATAAGTGCACTTTTTGTCTCGCTCTAACTCCCAAACGAAATAACGGAGACGCGCGGGGATGGTATCTCCTTGCAGCTCGAGATCTAAATTTTTAGTCGCAATGAGTCCGTTCACGGGAGAGCAGCGCGCTTTCTGCGTTCGCGCCTTTTATGAAAACAATCGCTCATACGTGACTGTTCGTCGGCTTTTTCGGGTAAAGTTTGGATTACGCAACATCACCGAGTGTCCAAGTACGAATGTAATCAAAAAATGGATCGTAACATTCGAGGCAACGGGATCAACGCAAAAACTTCGACCTACAGGACGCCCACGTTCCAGGCGGACTGCAGAAACAATTGAACGCGTACAAGCTTCTGTGCGCGAGGATCCAAGAAGCTCTACACGGAAACGCGCTGCGGCCCTGGGAGTACCCAGAACGACTTTACGTCGCATTTTACGGGATGATTTGAAGTTATACCCTTACAAAATTCAGATTGTCCAAGATTTGAAAGAATCCGATTTTGTTTCACGGTTCAATTTCGCAACAGAAATGTTACGGAGATTCACTCACTTCAATAACATTATCTTCTCAGACGAAGCTCATTTTCATGTCAACGGATTTGTTAATCGACAAAATTGTCGATACTGGGGAACAGAAAATCCACGCTTAAAACATGGACGACCGTTACACTCTCCGAAAGTGACCGTTTGGGCCGGAATAGCCAAGTGGGGGATCATAGGGCCGTATTTTTATGAAGATCGATACGGGCGTAATGTTACTGTTAATTCAGAGCGTTATGTTTCGATGCTTAGAGATTTTTTAGCTCCAAAACTGCAAGAATCGAGTGGTTACACTATTCACACCTGGTTCCAGCAAGATGGCGCTACCTGCCATACAAGTAACGACTCTCTGGAGGTCGTTAGAGAAATGTTTCCTCGAAGGTTGATATCGAGGAGGGGTGATATTGCTTGGCCACCCAGGAGCCCTGACTTAACGCCACCGGATTTCTTTTTATGGGGCTACCTCAAGAGTAAGGTGTACTCTAATAATCCTTCAACGACGGCTGAATTAAAAGCGAACATTGAAGAAGAAATCCGCTTAATCACTCCGCAACTTTTGACAAAAGTGTTCCAAAATCTCAGAGTCAGATTGGAAGAGTGCTGTAGGCGAAATGGACAATATTTGCATGATTTAATTTTTAAAAAATAAAAATTCATTTCGTTTTGTATAATTTAAAAAAAATAATTTATTTAAAAGCGCTACAGTTGTATTAATATAATTTTTTTTTAAGTGCACTTATTTACGGCCCACCCTGGTTTATTAAGTAACTAGAAGCTGAAAGAACTGTTTTCAAGAACTATACATGAATAAATTTCAATAACTAAGAGCTTTTTCTATTAGTTGTATTCTATATAAAAGAAGGGACATAATTTTATAATAGGACATAATTTAAGCCAATGATTCAAACCATTGTATGAAAGCCTAGTTGACAATGTGACTGCACGAGTTTAATGTTGAACGTATATATTTGTTCGTCAACTTTTGCTCTAACATTCTCCACCACACACTCCAGCTATTGAGTCTAAATTAGATTCTGAAAGATCTAACACAAAGCCATATGAGAGCTTGATAGGGTACTATAGTCTTTTATAGGTGTCAAATTTGTATGCAGAAAGTAATTTACGCTTTATTTCCACACACCTAAGAAAGCTGACGTTTGAAGACATCAGTACGCACAACTACTTAATTTCTTGTACTAACTACTTTCATCAAAAACCAGCTTTCCTCCCATGCTTCAAAGAAAGTCATTTTTGCTTTAAGATCATTAACCTTCGAATATCAGATATATCATTATCTTCTCTGAAATAATAGCCATGTTATTCGCGTAGAGTAGCAATTTAATAAGAATTTCATACAAACTAATTCCCCTAAGCTAGTAATCACTAATATCGTGTCGATAAGAAAGTAACGAACATAGGACTCAGTCAAAAAAAGTTTATAAATCGTAAACAAATTCCTAAATATGAAAATAGAAGAATAGAATTATTAATTTGACTATAATTAATCAAGGGCTGGTTTGGAATCGACTTAGGCTGAACTTATTGGCTACACTTGACAAAGCTTAGATGTGTTTAGCAATTGAAAATTATGGACGAAAATGATTGGCCAAAAATATGATCAACCATTGCGCTGGTTTAAATCTGTGTGTTTTAAAAGTCTGATATACAAATTTCACCGAATACCTTTACAAAGTTTTCATCATTTTTGAAAAAAAAAAAAAATTAAAAATTAAAACATTTTAAATATTAATAATAACCGGTTTGTTGAAGCTTATCGCAACGCGTGAATTTTTAAACAAATTAGTATATACATATTACATATATGTATACTCTATATTTATAAATTACTTAAAAAACTAAAAGTGGTTTATCTCGAATCCCTATAATGGTTGATAGTGTAAAATGTTTGAGAGAAAAGCTATAAGAACTGAAAAAAACACAAAAAAGCAGTTGAATTGTTTGTATTTTAAATGGTCTCCAAGGACCTCAAGAATATTTAGGTACACAAAATATTTTGGATAGAAAAAACCTTTAAGTGCTCCGTTTTTGAATTTGAATATTAAAGATTTTGAAAAATTACACCATATTTAGTGCTACCCAGAACTTTAAAGGAGTTTATCTCAAAACGGCAGTTTTCTACTTGGTGCGAATTATAATTCAGACAATTTTTAATTGATTGACTTGAAATTTTGTTTTTATCTTTTGAAATACGGTTTCATTGCAAATACGTACTTTTTTTCCTTTATATGTATTCTTTGATCATTTGTATTTAATAAGGCTGATGATTTTGAAGGTACTTTTTCAAATTTTAACTTTAGAAGTGCGCTAATTTGCCAAAGAAAGAAAATGTCACAAAGATCCTACGTACTTCCATAATTATTTTTGGATCATTATGGTTGAAAAATTATGCGAGCCCCAAGTTTACCCGCGTAAATTAAAAAAAAAAACCAACAATAAAAATATCAAAAAACGCTGCACAAGTGCACAACCACCATTTTAAATAACTTATTTAAAAAAAAAAAAAATATTGCAAGTAGTCACTGAAAATTAAAGGGCGTTTTTTTAAGGTATATTATTTTGAAAGTGAATAAAACAAATATTTTTTTTTTAAATGAACATGAAATGTACTTTGTTCGAAAGATTATCGTTTGTTATTTTATAATTAAAATACAATTTTTGGTATATGAACGCCACGGCTGTCTAATATGAAGGTCCAGTTTTCGATGACTTTTTTCGATATAGGTATGTGGCCGTGTATCGGTATTAACGCGGAAATTGTTGTCCTCCAACGATAATGATTTCATATTTCCCCAGATAAAAGATACAAGCGACGGGAAATTGAACGATCTTGGAGGCCAATTTACGTGTATGTTACTAAAATCTATGCGGATACCATATGTTTCCTTCAATATATCAATTGTGGACAGTGTTGCCGATTCAAAAAAAAATGTATCATGATTTTTTATCATGAGATCCTCAAAAAAATCATGAGATTGCTTATTCTGCATTGGGACCTTAATAATGAATATTAGCGTATAATTCACCACCACAAAAATTTTAAATAAGAAAATACATATGAGATTTCATTTCATTTTATCAAGTTTTAAAATAACATTTTTAGTGATATTTTAGAGAAAAAAATAAATAACATTATATCCACATATTATTGGTTATAAACTTTACTAAAATATTTGTCGATTAATAGTTTTGTGACTTTGAAATCAAAACGAAATTGGTTTTTAGTAAGGTCATTGGAATGAATAAGTCCAATTATTGCATCCTCTTCAAGTCTGTTCCTGACTTTTTTTTTGAGTAATGTTACTTTTGAAAATATTCTTTCAGTGTTGGCTGAAGAATGTGGTAGTGAGAATACCTCAAAAACAAATTTAGACAAGAGTGGATATGCCAAGCTATCATCGGCCAGTTTGATTTTGGCAACATACTTCCAAAATTCTTCAATGTCGTTCTCGTTTGATTGGTCATTTGTTTTAATGTTTGAATTCACTGCTGCATTTCCCATTCATTATATCTATCTGTTGATAACAATCTTCAGCTACTAGATTTGTAAAATGTTTAATAGAGGAAAAATTGACTGAACATTTTCGTTTGCAACATTTGTTATTGACAAAGATTATATATATATATATATGAAGACACTGTTGTTGAAGTTAAGACAATTTTCCAAAAAAAGCGCTACTTTTACGCCGTAATACATATACGAACGTTGATTTCTTGGGTTTATATAATCTATATTTTTAATATTTGTACTGTCGATGAAACTTTTCCTTATATACTTCCTTATACATGTCTTGAAATTTTGGGCTTTTCGGATTGCATGCATTTGTTAAATTTAGTAAAAAACGATAGCACATAACTAGGAACACATAAATACATATAATACCCAGGGTCATTGAACATATTTAGAATGGTTTTGCTTGACAGTAAGTTGTCACTTTTTGTAACGTCTTTAAAATATGCTTTTAAGGCATCATATTGCACAAGAATACCATTAACTACTTCTAACCTCGAAAGCCACCGTGTCTGTGAATAATGTAAAATTTTATTTGGCTTTATCTCCAAAATAGCTGGAAAAGTTTTAAATGCTGCAATTCTCTTAGCACTGTTCTGAATATAATTATAAACATCTCAACATAAGTCTTCAATACTTGAGGGTAAATTTGAACATGCAAATGAAGCGCAACAATGAAAGGAGTGACAAATACACTTCATTATAAATAAGTTTTGTAAGTGCAAACTGATGAGTTCACTCCCATTATCACTGCAGCTCCATCGGCACCAATACCTTTTTTGAAGGGAGATTTGAAAAATCATGAGATTTTCAATAAATTCATGAGATCATGAGATGGGGGTGAAAAATCATGAGAATCATGATAAATCATGAGATTCGGCAACACTGATTGTGGAACTATCTGTGTGACATATGGTGGCGCCAAGCCGTTATGTCAAAACCACTGACCCTGGTGTCAGTAATCATTGTTTTATAGGTGGCACCGTTTGTTGTAACTTTTTGGTCAGCATTTTTAAAGAAATACGGAATTTTTTTTGACAAATAGTATTTTTTTTGTGGATGTAATGGTTAAACAATATACACTTGAGGATTGTCAGTTCTCCATTTATGGCAGTTCTGTTTCTTGAGTGTCATGACGCCACCTGTACTTGAAAGCGTAAACGATTCTATGGGACGAATCTTCTTTCGCACTGGTACAGTTGCTAGAGTACTAAAAGATCTTGACATTTACAAATCGCTGGCCCAGATAGTTCCCCGCTATTGTTCTGAAGAGGTGTTCTTCAACGCTGGCAAAACCATTGCGTAAGCTTTTCCGTCTGTCCTATTCTACAGGTCTCTTTCCGAGTGGATCGAAGACAGCTTTTATCCAGCATGTCCCTAAAAAAGGTGAATCCTCCTCACCCTCTAACTATAGTTCAATTGCACTTACGTCCCTTCCTTCCAAGATCATGGAAACGCTGATCAGTTTTCAGCTAAAGAAATATCTTGACGAACGAAAGCTTCTTAAGGACCGGCAGTACGGTTTTCGTAATAATAGATCCACTGATGATCTCATGGTTTATCTCACCAAACAGTGGAATAAATCTTCACATCGTTTTAGAGAAAGTAAGATTATAGCACTTGATATTTCGAAGGCATTTGATAGAGTTTGGCATCAAGCTCTCTTATCGAAAATGCGTTCATTTGATATAGATGAATTTCTTCTTCGTTGGGTTAGTAATTGTCTTTCGGTCTGTTCAATTCAAGTAGTATTGGACGGGTTCAAATTTGATACCCACAAAATAAACAATGGTGTGCCCCAGGGCTCCGTTTTGTCTCCGGCACTCAATTAGAAAAATTGTTAAAAAAATATCTTTTGTCGAAAACTACTAACACACTAAATTTTTTCGCTGATGACAGTACCCTCAACTTCTCATATTCGTTTTTAGATTCTCATCCTTGTTCTTCGCATGTAGACTACCAACGGCAGCGTATGATAAGTGCATTAAATTCCGATCTTGACAGCATTGTCAAATAGGGAATCAAAAACCGTATAGAATTTAATGCTTCGCAAACTCAATGCTGTCTACTGTTGCAAAAGCGTAACCCTCCCCAATGCTACTATTCATGGGTGGTAGAGGTACTTTAATTGAAGAGACTGAAAAGTATGTGCATCCAAAACAACTAGTTGTGGAGTGATCCCATATTTAACATCGTCAAAAATGCTGCTAAGTGTTTATGTTTTCTCCGTTTTTACAACTTCTGATATGGCTAAAATCTAAAAAGCTTTTATTCGTCCAATTCTCGAGTATCATTTATATATTTGGGATGATGCCCCAATAACGTACTTTTGGATAGAATTGAAAAGAGAGTTTTAAAAATGATAGGACATGGTTCTCTTTCTTAGACATTTATTTCTCTTGAACACCGCCGGCCGCAAAGTTTCATGTCTATCATCGTTTTATCGATATTTTCACCAATAATGCTTTAGTGAAATAGTCAGTTGTATTCCTCCCCTCAAACAATTCAATCGTAATACTCGTACTTCTATAGGAATTTTTATTAGTTTACCCTAGAGCCCAACTTCAGATGTACTGTAAAGTATAGGGATTCTTTCCTTAGCCGCACTACTCGAATGTGGAACTATTTACCAGGCTCGTATTTTGAACGTAACTATGATTTTCAAAATAAATTTGCATAATTTGAAAGCGATGTTCAAGTCTCATTCTTGGCCAGAATTAATGTTCTTTACCTCTAAAAACGCTCGTTATAATTAAATCTCTTTTAAGTAATCTGGATTCATTTTGAAGTATTTTTAAATATAATCCAAAAAAAGGCTTATTTTCGGCCTCTGGATTGCCTAACCCATTAAGCACTTTACAGAAAGTTTAAAGCTTGTTAACCCGTCTTTCTAGTAAAGTAGGTACAGTGGTTAAGTAAAAGTTAAGGCCAAAAGAAAGTAAAATGACGGATCTTATTCTCATATTCGTACTAATGGTAAAATGGTAATAGTAAATTCAAAAAGATTTGACGGAATAGTGGACTTATTGTTATACCTCAAAACGTCTGCTAACAAAGAATCCCTACCACCTTATGGCCACAAATTGATTTCAAAGTGGTCCCATATGATTACGGTGACCATATTTTCCAAAACAAAATAATGAACAGTAGGTACCCAAAAAATGAAAAATGTTGGCCAGTTTTTAAGATTTTTTTTTATTATTTCATTGAGTAACAGTGAATAAATATGATATAAATTAATTAATAAATATAGTATTATTAGGTATATTTATAAAATAAACAAAAAAGGAACTTTCATCGATAATAACCAAAACAAACATAACAATAACACAGATTCTTTCAGAGTCTAACTTATTCACAAAAAAAAAATAAACAAAACCTTAAACTCTTTTATATCATATTGGCTAGTCAAACAACTTTGACATCGAATTATAATATATTAGTATATTGTTAAAATAATTACTTTGCGGAAGAATATTTTTTTTTAATTAATTCTGGCATTCCTTTTAAATAATTCTTAAATTGGATGCAATTTAATTCATAATTCCATTTGCAAATTAAAATGGACCTGATTGTTTTAGTTTTCATATTGTTTTTTTGTCTGTCCATACATTGTTTAAATTTGAGAAAACTCTCTCTGTAGAGGGATTAGACCCAGACTCTACGATTTTTGAAATGTTTTCATACTGTATCATTTTTTTATTGAAAAACTTGAAAATTTCAACCCACCTATGTATCTCCAGCACTCATTTGGTTCTCCTTAGATTCAACAATTTTTTCTGAAGAAACGTAATATTTTACACATGACAACTCGTCGAAAACATCAGTGTCATTAACTGAAATATTGCTTCTCTTTTTCATAATATACATTAAACTTAACTCCACTTTGTCCCTGGAAGGGGTGTAATCCTTACTCTTCATTTATTTTTGGAGTGAAGTATTTTTCAACAATGCAATAATGCAAACAGTCGGAGTGCATTTTCAAAATTACTTTTGGAAAATGCCATTATTATTATTATTATTATAAGCTTTTTATTGCCTTAAGTTTGATATATACATTAATTGATACCTATTACATTTAATTTTCATTAAGATTTTACTTAACATAAAATTACATCTAATATTACATACATATATACTTTTAAGTTAAAATTGAATTGCAATTAAAATATAATAAATTAAAGTTTAATAAATAAATTGAAATCAAAAAGTTTATTATGTCGGTCGAATATTGGCATAAGCCTCCCCCAGGGCTGCCCATGTATCTCTACTTTTGGCCTCGTTGTACCAATTTGTTGTTAAATGGGATAAATCGTCACTCCATCTTTTACTGGGTCGTCCTGCTGGTCTCTTGTTATCTGGTTTCCATTTCGTCGCCAGTTTTGTCCATCTTTGATCCGGAAGTCTAGATAAATGTCCTGCCCAACTCCACTTCAGTCTTCTTGTTCTATTTATGACGTCTATAATTCCAGTCCTTGTGCGGATATCTTCATTTCTAATCCTATCTCGCGGTCGTATGTTTAGAATTTTCCTTTCCATTTTGGTTTGGCATATTCTAAGCTGGTCAAGTGTTTTTGTAGTCAAGCTCATTGTTTGTAGTCCGTAAGTTAGAATCGGCAGAATAGCAGAGTCGAAGATATTTTTCCTTGTGTCTGCACTTTGGTCCAATTGTAAGATTTCTTTCAGGCTCCAGAATTGTCTCCAGCTGTTCGTGATGCGTCTGTTTATTTCTTTATTTTCTTGGTCTTTGAATGATTTTATTTGTCCCAAATATATATAATCTTCTACGTACTCGATTTTTTCTCTGTCCAAAGTTATATCATCTTTAGTGTGATTTGTCATGACTTTAGTTTTTAATTTGTTTATTTGTAGTCCATAATTTCTGCACAAGCTAGTTAGTTCCGTCAACATTTTTTGAATATGTAAAGATTTTGTAGAAATGAGAACTATATCGTCTGCAAATCTTAAATTGTTAAGGACCTGTCCACATATCGTTATTCCATAGTTCTTCCAGTTAGTTTTTTGAAAAATGTCTTCCAGGACAGCATTAAATAGAGGTGGTGAAAGTGGATCTCCTTGTCTGACTCCTCTTGTTATGTTAAATTTTCGTCCAATTTTCTCTGTTTTTATTCGTGCTGTGTTATTTTTGTATATGTTTTTAACTGTTTCTATTAAATCTGGGTTTATGTTTTGATTTCTTAGGGCGGACCATATCATTTCATGTTCAACGGAGTCAAATGCTTTACTAAAGTTAATAAAATTCGTTGCACTTTTCTATTAGCTGATTCATTGTCTGTAGGGGGTCTGTTGTGGAGAATCCTTCTCTAAATCCAGCCTGTTCTCTTGGTTGTTTGTTATTGAAATCGTCCTTTATGGTCTTTGCTTTGGAGAATAGCTTGTAAATTGTCGAAATGTTACTTATTGGTCTATAGTTGTTGATATCGTCCTTATTTCCTTTTTTATGTATTAGTGTTATTGTTGTTTCTTTCCATTGTTCAGGGATTTGTTTTGTTAGAACGATTTCGTTGAATATGTTTGTAAGAATGTTGGATAGTGAGTTTTTTGCGTATATTAACATTTCCGCTGATATTCCGTCATTTCCAGTGCATTTATCTTTCTTCAGATCGTCTATGGTCCTTTCGATAGTTTCTTTGCTGAATATATGGGTTTGTGTCGATATTGAATCATTGTTCTCTATTGTTTCTTCTTCTGTGTTGATTTTAGTCGAGGTGAACAGTTTTTCAAAAAATAATGTAGCGTTTTCATTTATGTCTCTTCGGTTTGTTATATTAATTGCATTTTGATCCTTCATATTTACTATCCATTCTTGTTTATTATTCATATATCGTTTTGCTTTGTGTATTGATTTTGTTTGTCTTAGTGTATCTTTTATAATTTTTTCATTATATGCACGAATATCGTTCGTTATTTTAGATTTTATTGTTTTCCTGAGTTCACTTAGTTCTGTTTTTTCTTGGTTGAGTAGTTGTGTTTTTGTTCTTAAATGTTCTCTTCTTGATATAAGGGCTTTGGTTTCGTCTGATATTTTTTCTTTGGAAGTCTTAATGTTCGTTATTGAGATTTTTGCTGTAGTCTTTATGATATTTTTTAACTTGTCATATGTATTTTGAAGGTCGTTATTTGATGGTTCTAAAAGTTGGTTGATCTTTGTCTTTATTGTTTCGTTGTAGTTGATAAATTTTTGTTCTGGTATTATTTTAGGGATGTAATAGATTTGTCGATTTCTTCTTAATGTTTTATGGTTTATTTTTATCTTCATTCTTACTAGTATGTGATCGCTGTCAAAATTTACATTATTAGAGGCAGTAATGTCTTGGATAGTTTCAATTTTGTTCGTGAGTATGAGGTCTATTTCATTTTTTGTCTTTCTATTTGGTGAGATCCACGTCCATTTTCTGCTATCTTTCTTTTTGAAGAATGAGTTCCCAAATTTTAAGTTCATTTCTTCCAGCCACTTGATGAGTTTCTCCCCTCTTTCATTTCTTAGTCCATATCCATGAGGTCCTAAAACTGAATTTTCTTCTTCATTTAATCTTTTTCCAAGTCTTGCGTTAAAATCTCCTATCACGTACATTAGTTCTGTTTTTTGGTTGTTGAATGTTTCTTCAAGATTATCATAGAATTTTATCATTTCTTCTTCCTCAGCTTTTTCTGTAGGTGCATATACTTGTATTATAGTCATTTTTGTGTTTTGAATTTTAAGTTGTATGCTACATATCCTCTCATCATGGAATCGGATATTAATTATTTTGTCTTTTAGTTCTTTTTTAATTAGAAATCCAACTCCATAAAGTCCTTTTGTTTCACCAATTTAGCAGAAGACATCATTATTAATTATTCTTTGCCCGAGCAATCTTACTTCAGCTAGTCCTAATTATATCCCAATTTATATCTTTCAATGCTAGTCTTAATTCCTCCTGTTTTTCGTCCGAAGAGAGTGTCCGGACGTTGAAAGTACAGATTTTTAATGTATTTTGTTGTTTTTTGAGTGTTATGTTCTCTGTTCGCTTATTTTTATATGGGGGGGGTTTGATCTACTCTTCCCACGGTGATCAGCCGGGTTGGGAAGGAAAATGCCATAACTAGTCCAAATGCAAAAAAGATGAGTTTCATTCACATTCACTGAAAGTTTTTTTACTTTATGGTCAGTAAAACTCAATGGTAAAATTAACGAATTATGATGTAAGGGTACGTTTTCATTAAACATTGAATGGTTTTCATGCTTAGGCTTTCCTTAAAGAAAAAAAATCATAACATAATGAACAAATAATGATCAATTTCTAAAATAATGAACATTTTTATGTTTTCCGACACACAATAATTCATACGGAACATAATGAACTGTTCATTATAATAATGAACGGATGGTCACCGTACATATGATATACCTTTTTGAAATGTTCATTTTAAGACAAAGTTGACTTCACCCACCACCCTGCCCCCCCCAATCTGATGCAAAAAATTATTCGTATACAAGCGTTTCTTATTTTACATCAGGTAGAGTGATGTATAGATAGATGTAGATAAGTACGCAGCAATTTATTCTGAATAAGCGTATTGTTTTCATTTTCAACTATAACCACAATCACTTTGTGAAGTATAAACATGGGGGCGACTTTTCAGGCATAGGCTATAAGGCAATGCAAAAGGATAAGGTAAACGTAAAATAGACAATGCTCCTATTTACAACTCACACAAAGTATGAACATAGACGTAATTCATATGCCAAGGCGAATATTATGGCTCCCGTTCTCTAAAGATTTACGTGATAAAAGTGAAGGCAATTGTTTTATTCATAATAAATATTCTTGTTGATGCTTTTCTTTTAATCACACAATAGCTCATCTTTGTTTATCCTTGAGGAATTTTATTTTTTTTTTCCACTTATTTTTAATTTACCTTCCTTACCATCTTTCTTATAAATAGTATAGGACTTGAGGTAGATAAAAGGTAGGTAGGTAGGTGCCCCACGAAGTAATTAACGTTCGAATTAATTTTAAGAACAAAATGAGTAGTCCGACTTTCATTTACATTCCTATCTACCTATCTATGGTACAATATATACTTCTGTATTCTGTGTGGTTTAAAGATACTTTTGTATATAAATTTATATGCTATATATCTTCTTATTTGTAGATTTTCATTAAAAGAGTATGCTCTCGCAATACAAAGCGCACAGCACACAATCAAATTTGGTTAATGGAAAAAGTTTCCTTTTCGCAGAGAAAGAGAGTTTCGTATTATTCTGATGGTGCTTTATTTATTATATAGAAAATAAGAAGATTCTCTTGCAAAGATTTGTAATTAAAATAGAAAATAATTAAATTAGAAAAAAATAAAAGTACCAACAGGAATGAATACGCGGTGAAAGTTAATAAAGGGGACACCATATTAAAGAGTCTAGCAAAAGATAGAACTATCTATAAGATATTTTAAATCTTCTGACATGACATGAAATGTTATACGTGAACAATCTTCAGAATTTGTGAGATTCCGAAAAACATCTAATATTTAAAAAAAAAACTGCACTCAATATTATACAGTTGAGTTAGAAATGTCAAGTTTCAACCTCTGTATATTTTTGTTCTAATCAGTGGAAATGTGGCCACGAAAAAAATGTAAAACTTTTCCTAGAAACTTCACAACCATCAACAGCCTTATATACAAATTTTGTAAAAGAAGAGTCCATGTATTGTATTTTTATATACACTATTTCGATTAATACAAATATTTTAGTTAAAAGTTTTGAAATAAAGCGTGAATAGTATCCTCTAAAAATGTCGCCTTCAACTAATGTTGATGTTGAGCTCTCTATTATGCTCTTTATCATATCACGAACATTGATGATCGAAACCAGCAACATTTTTCTTTGATTCTTCAAATTTATTTAATGCTTTAAGTGCAGCAGAAGTTGGATTAAACTCTGACATTTTTATTTGCTTGTGGTATTGAGAATGTACCAATTTTAAATAACGTTGACGCTGAAGTTGCAGTTTCATACTTCTAAAATGTATTAGAATCTTTCATCTTAAAATATTTGAATTTTCCAGCTTTTGTAACGCGTTTGCTAACAACTTTTAGCAATCTTTCATTGATACTCATGTACAAATAGATGAGAATTTATTTCTGTACTTGAGATATTGTCCCAAAACTACCTTTAATAATGTTCAAATGTCATTAGACAAAATCTTCATTATAAGGCCTTACTTTCAGATGGTTATTCCAATGAACTAAATGGAATTTTTTCAATTCGAACAAAAAATGATTTTATCTCCAAAATAATTTTATGCCACGAGAAATAACGTTTTTGACATCAGATAAAATTTTGGGAAAATCAAGTTGACAGTTTCTTTTTATAAAAAATCTAGACTTAAAAAAGCATCACTAAAAGTTGGTAAAAATTGATTTTCGGCACAAGTATCTTTTCGTAAATTTGAGGTATTGGCTTCAAATTAATTTTATCTTATAAGAAATATTGTTTTTAACATTTGTTAAAATTTGGAGAAAAATCGAATTGACAGCTTTTTACAAAAAATAGAAACCAAAAAACCATTATTAAAACTTTGAAAAAATTTTAGTTTCGACTTCAAAAATTGAAAATATTGGCTTCAAACTAATATTATCTCACAAAAAATATTGTTTTCGATATTCAGTAATTTTTTTTTTATAAAAATCCAACAGTCAGTTTTTTCATAAAAAAATAAAATCTACAAAAAATAGTAAGCAAATTTGGTAAAAATTGATGTTCGGTTCTCGATATCTCTTGAATAATAGAAGATATTGACTTCAAACAATTTCTCATGCATCCAATTTGTATTTGTTTATATAAGAAATAAAAACTTTTAAGAAATATTACTAAAAGTTATAAAAATTGGTTTTCGACTAAAAATCTCGTTAGCAAAAATTGATTTTGAAGTCAAACTATTTCAATAACGGCAAAATATTGTTGATAATTTTAAAATTTTTAAGAATTATTGAAGTGACAACTTTTTCAACAAAAGACGAAAATCTACAAACTTTTAAGCAAGACAAATCGGCAGACGGGATGGGAAGTTATCAATGAAGGTCGCATCCCAGTCTCTTTTTTATCTTTTAAATCATTACTTATGAGTTATGACGTTGAACTTAAGCGGAAAAAACTTATCTTGTTATTCTGTCTGAATAATCAGAAAACCTACAATTAATGATTAACCGATTAGCATCTTACTGCAACAGATGGGGACTAACGATTAATACGGAAAAATTTAAGGTTATGGTGGTACTACAATAGCAATCTACTAGAAGTAACCAATGAAATTAAATATCTAGGCATAAAACTTACCCACAATTTGAACTTCAAGAACCATCTAAGAGAAAAGGCTAACACTTCACAAAGCTTGTTGAATTCTACATGGAGAAAAGTGTTTACTAATAGTAGAATGATTCTTTCCTCCAAGTATAAGATATACGAAGCGGTATTAAAGCCAACGCTCTGTTACGCATGTCAAGTCTGGGGTGCAGATGAATATGAAAAAATTGAACAATTCCAGAGAAATTTCTTAAAAAAACTCTTCAACTTACCTCGAAACACACCAAACTATGCAATCTACTTGGAAACAGGATTACTAAAACTCCAAACAAGTACCCTTAAAGCGCAGGCTCATTTTATTATTAAGACTTTAGCCCATGACGACTCAAGGATGACAAAAAAATGCTCTTATACGAGTTGAGGAATAAAGACTGGTTGACTGCTAAGTGGAAAAACTTAGATACTACTTGTGGTGAAACACTTCATATTGACTTTAATAACTCTAACAACTTAAAGGAACAGCTGTACCGTATAATTAGAAAGAATGAGGACTTGACTCGAGAAACATTTGTTCTAAATGGTCGTGAATCCGACAGTAGATTGTTATACTCTCAGCTTAACTACAATCTTGAGAAGAGAAACTACTTTATATATACCTTAACATACCGAGAGATTTCTTTCATTTTTAAAGCGAGATGTGAACTACTCAGCCTAAACGGATGCCTTTATAACGGGAGCTTTGATCAGTTCTGTTCAATATGCAACCTTAAGTCAAAAGAGGACTGCTTCCATTTTATAAGTATATGCCCAATATTTAAGCCACACCGACGTTTCTTCTTGGAAGTTATCTTCAAATATAGAATGCTTTTAGTTAGCGAATATGTTTAATTTGTAAATTTATCTATATAATTGTTATCTATAAAAAACGTTTATAAGAATTATAATTCTTGTCAACCAAGCTGACGGCTTAGTCATAGCTTTAAAATTCATGTATAAATTTAACCTTAAACAATTATTGAATTAATAAATGAATTTGTTACTTACTTACTTACTTACATGATGAAATGACGGTAGATTGATCTGGAGAACTCCAAGTTCCCTTGTGGATTTTGAAGTGTGGAAAACGCGTACTGCCTTCCATGACGTTTCGCCCTGCAGAAAAATCAATGAGCCTGAATCCGTTATCGGAAGTGTTGTCGTGCAGGCTGTTTTTCCCGATTTTTCCACCAAAGATGTCTTCCCTTCCCAGCTGGCATTAAAAAACGCCCAGGATAATTTTAATGTCGGAACTAGGAAAATGCTCATTTGCTTTGTCCAAGAACTCGAAAAAGATATCGTTGGTGTTGTCATCCTTCTCTTCTGTGAAGGTGGTCATAAGGTGCTCGTTGGTGCATCTATATAGTTCAAGACTTGTTGCCTAAGTTTGGCTCTATTTTCTACCATTTTTCTACCATTTCTTTAAGTAACTGAATAGGATTTTGCGATAAAAAAGTGTGTGAGTTTTCAACATCCAACTAATTCTAAATTCATACAGTGAATATGATCGTTTACTTTAAGCTCATTATTCAGTTTAATTTTGTACGGATGCTGGCCAGCTCAATACACAATTCGACAAGTTGTGGTCTGCCAAAAGGCTATTGCCGGTTTCTTTTGAATGGCTAGAAATCTGTTGCCTAAAAATCTTCTGCATACAATCTCTAGGCTAGTCATAATGATGTATGTGGAATACCTTACGTTCAGAAGACCTTCGAGTATTGTGGAATCGTTTCAAGAACAGAACTTAGAACACCTATTTTGGTGAAAAATTTTCTTTACCCACACCATTTTTTTGAGTTGTCAGTGAAAGCTCGAGTGGGGAGGTTCATGTCCTCTCGTCGTGTTCTGCGTTTTGTATTAATTGTTGTCTTGTCTCCCGTCCCCGTCCCCGTCGCAGTCTCGTTAATTTAATTTATTTAAAACAAAAAAAAAACTCAAATAGAATCAAAACAAAACTAAAAAAAATAGTGATACAAAAATATAATCAATAAAACTAAAACAACAGAAAATAATAATGATAAAAAAACAGTGAAAAACAACAGCAATATATAAAAAAAGCAATACAAAGGGAAAAAAGCAACAATAAAAAAAAATACCTACCAGTACACAGTATGTGCATTCCCTTTACTCTTTCTTTCATTTTCTTGTACAGTTGGGTGACTCAGCAGGTGCATGCATTGGTCTAAGCTTTTTGAAAGCTCGCTCAATGGTGTGTATGTGTTGGTTCATTCAATAACACATGGATTGTAAATTACTGTTTTGATTGTCAGGGTTCGGACCAATTCAACGTCACTACTAAAGGCATAACACTAGTAGTGAGGTTGTATTGTAAAGACCTTTAAATAATCTTATACAGTGATTTACTTAGAAGTTCGTTTGTTTTGATTTTAGGATTTTTTTATATTGCAATGACTGGTAATTTTAGAGTAGATTATTGTAATGTTCGTGGGCTGAGATCGAATTTTCTGTCTGTATACATCCACATTAATTCTAACAGACCAGCAGTTTTGGCATTGAGTGAAACCCAAGTAGGTGAAGATTCCGATCCTACTGAATTTTTTATTCATGGGTATTGCTTGGTGCCATTATTCTTCTCACACCATGGTCTCGCCATATATATTAGGAATGATGTTGCATATCAACTTTTACCACAATACGGTCATTGTACCAATTCCCTTTTTAATTTCATGTGGTTAAAACTTTCCGTGAATAAACACATCATTCACTATTGTTTTCTTTATCGGAGCCCAAACCTGGACAGAGTTTCAACTTCTCAGGAATTTGATGCTCTGTCTGACTCCATACAAAGAATTGTCTCCCTGTATCCTCACACTGAAATCGTTATTACGGGCGATTTCAATGTTCACAATTCTTCGTGGCTTCGCCATTCGGGCCAGACAACGCCCGAAGGAATGTGTGCTGAGATTTTTGCTGAGTTTAACCATCTTACTCAGCTTGTCAATGAGCCTACTCGTACATCAGACGTTGGCCGAGCAGAAAATACACTTGACTTGTTTCTCACCTCTGATCCTGATAAATACGCAATCAGTGTATTGACGCCTCTAGGCACATCGGACCACAGTGTCATATCTGCTAATTTCTCGTGTCAAACAAATCCAGTTAAAGAAAGATCTCCAAAGAGAACCGTTTGGCAGTACGAGAAAGCCAACTGGGAAGGTCTCAATAATTTCTTCAGGATCTTTAACTGGTCGCTATGCTTCCTCGGTAGCGACGTAGACTCCAGTGCAAATATGATTTCTAGTATGATTCATCTGGGAATGGAAACGTTTATCCCGAATAGGGTTAAAAGTATTAAACCCAAGGTTAAATCATGGTTCGATTCGAGCTGCAAAGAGGTTATCAAGGAGAAAGAGGTGAGCTTCCGATGTTTTAAAGCCAACCCAACTGAGGAAAACCGGAAAAAGTTTAAGCCAGCCAGGAAGGCTTTCAACGCCTATATTCGAAGGACCAAATTTTTACATGACCAAAAATTACGGCGAAAAATACTGCAATGTCCCAAAGGCAGTAAGAATTTTTGGTCATTTGTAAAAAATATGAGGAATTCTTCCTCTTCCTCGGTTCCTACGCTTGTTGTCAATGAAACTCCTTTAGTTAGCTCTATTGATAAAGCCAACTTATTTGCTAAGCAGTTCGCCGAAAATTCCACCTTACCAGATAGTGTCATGACTCCCCCAGTTCTTGAACGCGTAAATGATTCTATGGGACCAATCTTTTTTCGTACTCGAACTGTGGCGAGAGTTCTTAAAGATCTCAACATTCATAAATCCGCTGGCCCAGATGGTATCCCCGCTATTATTCTGAAGAGGTGTTCTTCCACGCTAGCAAAAGCACTGCGTAAGCTTTTCCATCTATCCTATTCTTCTGGTCTCGTTCCGAGTAGTTGGAAATCTGCATTTGTTCAGCCAATCCCAAAAAAGGCGAATCTTCTTCTCCCACAAATTATCGACCGATAGCACTAACGTCCCTTCTTTCTAAGGTCATGGAAACGCTGATTAATTATCAGCTTAAGAAATATCTTGAGGAACGGAAGCTTCTTAATGACCGGCAATACGGCTTTCGTAGCAATAGGTACACTGGTGATCTCATGGTTCATCTCACTGAACAGTGGAACAAATCTTTACATCGTTTTGGAGAAAGTAAGATTATTGCACTTGATATTTCAAAGGCATTTGATAAAGTCTGGCATCTTGCTCTCTTATCGAAAATGCGTGCTTTCGGTATCGACGAATCTCTTCTTCGTTGGACTAGAAATTTTCTTTCGAACCGTTCAATACAAGTTGTTTTGGACGGATTCAAGGCTGAAACTCATAAAATAAATGCTGGTGTGCCCCAGAGCTCCGTTTTGTCTCCGACCCTCTTCCTCATTTTTATAAATGATCTCCTGTCTGCCACTTCTAATCCAATACATTGTTTCGCTGACGATAGCACTCTTAGTTTTTCATATTCGTTTCCAGACTCACAACCCTCCTCTTCGGATGTGGAACTGCAACGGCAAAATATGATTAGCTCATTAAATTCCGACCTACACATCATTGTACAATGGGGAATAAAATCGTGTGGAATTTAATGCTTCGAAAACGCAATGCTGTCTTGCATCGTTAAAGCGAGATAAACCCTCTTTGTCACTATCTATGAGTGGCACTTGCATCAACGAAACGGAAAATCTCGACATCCTCGGAATGTGCATCAGCAACCACCTTTTGTGGAGCGATCACATACGCGATGTTGCCAAAAATGCCGCAAGATGTCTAGGTTTTTTGAGACGTTGCAAGAAATTTTTCTCTCCGTCTGATCTGGCTACAATCTACAAAACCTATATACGTCCGAAACTTGAATATAACTCTCATCTCTGGGCTGGTGCTCCAGTAACTTATTTAAGCCTCTTGGACAGTATTCAAAAAAGAGCTTTTAAAATGATTGGTGACATTAACATCATCAACTCGTTTACGTAACTCGAACATCGACGCAAGGTTTCTTGCCTCACCCTTTTTTACCGTTATTTTAACGGACTTTGCTGTAGTGAAATAGCCAGTTGCATTCCTCCCCTTAAACAATTTAACCGTAATACCCGCGCTTCTAGGAATGCCCATCAGTTTACCCTTGAGCCCAACTTCGGCCGTACTATGAAGTACAGAGATTCTTTTTTTAGCCGTACTACGCGAATGTGGAACGCCTTGCCACGGTCTATCTTTCCCTGTCATTGCAATGTTCAGAAATTTAAAATCAATGTACACCGACACCTCCTATCCAACCCTTCCCTCTTTTCCTAATGCTCACACTGTATCTTTGGCATATTAAAGGTATACAAAACCCTTTTAGTGTTAGCTAATTATAAAAAAAAAAAATTGTTGAGCGTTTTTCAGTCATTTAGCTAAACAAACTGAATTATTTGCAGCCCATTTGACAGTTGTTATTTCACTATCGACTATCAAAGAAGTGGTCCCACAAACGTAATAACATATTACTCATAGTCTCTACATTCATTCCTTAAACACTTTAAAACCCATAACCTGGACGTTGAGAACGTTGTGCACTTTTACATTACAAAAACTATAGCACTCCAAATAAAGGAATCTTGGCTCCGGTGAAACGTATGTAAGGCTGGAAACTTATGGTATATGTAGCAAAATCAATGTGTTGTTGTGTTCAAACCCTACTAATGTTTTAAAATTCAGTTTTCTTATTATTTATTATTTATTTAAGATAGAAAGAATTGGTTTTTACAAAAAATATAAGAAATGTTATTTACTAAAACTGTTTAAGTCAACTTTAGAGCTTTTGACTTTTGAGACACATGCTAGACTGATGTTGATTGATGTTGATAAGAGGAACCAAAGTAAGGTTTCTAATTAAAAGAATTTCAAAATGCAAAAGATGTATTACTAATAAAAATAAGCTTCTATGCATTAAAAAGATGGTTCTTAAAATCTACAAAAACCTTGCAAGTTATAGTAAACTGTCCGTTGGAACTAACTGCTCTTATACTTTAATCCCATAATTAAGTACAATATTATAATTTCTTTTGTTTGTTATGTTAGTTTTGAATTTATGTTATAACAGTTAGAACAATTTGACACTCACACTTAATTATATTGACTAATCAACTAGAAAAGCAAATAGGGTACTAGTAAAAGAGATGGTTTTCAAAACGTTCTGTCAGCACAAGTGTTTCCTAAGAAACAAAAGAACTTAAATATAAGCTCTAACAATATCTTAATTTTGAACACTTTTAAGTCATCCTTTGAATGTGTACTATTTATCCTTTTTGCCTGATATTCGGGCTTAATTAAAAAGAATAAAAACAAAAACTAACTACAACATGTGCCCGTTTATACCTACTAAGGAGAAATCTTGTCTAAAGTTCCTGAACCTATAGTATTCCATTCTGTGTTTTGTGTGATGGTGATAAATTCTAACCTAAACTTTCCAACTATTTATATAATGATTATTATTTTCCCCAAAAACAGAAACACAACCAGAAAAAATCCCTCTCATCACCAATAAAGATTTACAGATTTTGAAAACCTGGTCTTATTTTGTCAAATGTGGGTTTATACAAGACGTAGGTATATCGTATATTGTTTGTGTTTTTTGTATACAATCTATTTGTGATAATCTTAAACAACTAGCTTACTGCTTGTGTTTTGTACTCATATAAAATGGCCCTCTCTATACCTTAGACCTACATTGTATATATAAATTCTTGGACCGAGTTGCTAAACTTAACGAGCTACCTAACTGCTTGGGTCCATCTATGACACAAGTTTACAACTTTGAAAGCTAACTGACAGCATAGATCCTTAGTTTGTTCGTTGGTTGGACAGGACGAGGACATTCCATAAATAGTGCGCAATAAAAACGAAAGAGTATACTATTTCAAAAACAACAACAACTACTACGAAAACAACACTCCCATAAACAAAGAATCATGACTATTTAACTAAAAGATAAACCACCCATTTTATGTCCACAACTATAGGTACCTGCCAAAAATCAACCTACCAAACTACATTGTCTATAGATACATATATATATGAACATATTTAGAGAAGAAGAAGACAATGTGATCCAAAGGATAACAGATACAAATGGTAGCCATAAAAGTTGTACACGTCTCAAAAGTAGCCATTTGTGATGATACGTGTTTACCTCTTGGATTTTCTATGTGAAAGCTCTGCCTTTACATTCATGACTTCCTTTATGAGTTCGTCTCCAATCTCCATTTGCCTCTCATATTCTTTATGGTGTTACTGTTTTTTTTTTAGGGATGGAGGGGAAGGGGGTGTAGGTGGTACCCGATATACCAGTACTGTCATTGTAATTTACATTAGGGTGGTGCGTCACTGTATGGAGAAAAAAAAAGTTAAGTATATGTTTTTTATGACACGCAAAGCGGCGCTGCATAGAAGTACGAGAGCTGCTCACGAGCTCCATGAGCAGAAGAGGCGAGAGGAACACCGAAAATGTTGAGAGGTTTCAAAGAAGGAATGAAGTTCGAAAGTTTTATGAACAGGTGAAACGAAATTCACAAGGCTGCAAAGACGAAAGTGGAAACATCATAGTGGACCCGCAGTTAATGTTGAGGATATGGAAGGACCCCTTCTGCAGATTGTATAACGGCGACGACGAACCAAATTCCGCTGTCAGACAGGGTGATCTATTCAACATAGTCGACGAAAGCCAACAATCCCGTTCTCCCGACTTAGACGAAGTAAAGATTGCCATATCTAAGCTGAAGATAATTTGGTTAGGAGCATGCACCAACTTATCTGTAAGATATGGTTGGAAGAAAGCATGCGCCATGAATGGAACTTCAGTATTGTTTGCCCGATTCTGAAAAAAGGAGACCCTCTTAACTGCACCAACTATATGGGAATCAGTCTACTTAATATCGCTTACAAAATCTTCTCTGTCGTAATATGTGAACGTCTAAAGCCCATGGTCAACAACCTGATATGATAGGTCCTTATCACTGTGGTTTTACACCAAGAAAGTCCACAGTCGATCAAATATTCACATTACGGCAGATCCTGGAAAAACCCCAAGAACATCAAATCGACACCTACCATCATTTTAACGATTTCAAGGCCGCATATGACAGCATCTACAGGGACGACCTGTATCGAGCTATGTCTAGTTTTGGCATCCTTGCCAAACTCATCCGTTTGTGCAGAATGACCATGGAGAATTCACGCTTCTCCATAAAGGTTGAAAACAACTTAACAGAACCTTTCGATGTCAAAAACGGCTTTAGACAAGGTGATGCGCTGTCATGCGATTTTTTTAACATCACACTTGAAAGAATAGTGCAGAGCTCCCACGTCAACACTAGAGGAACTATCTTTAAAAATTATGTCCAATTAATAGCATATGCTGATGACATTGACATGATCGGGGCTTTTGTGAGTATTGAGGCAGAGGCGGCAAAAATGGGTTTAACGATTAATGAGAGCAAAACAAAGTACATACATGATGTCTTCAAGAAAGGGCTTGCAACACCGACGCACGTCTCGGACAAAACGTCTCCATCGACAGACGTAACTTTGAGCTAGTTAAGGAATTCGTCTACCTAGGCTCCGTTATGAAAGCAGAAAACAACACCAGCGCTGAGATAAAACGAAGAATAACTCTTGATAACCGCTGTTTATTTAGGCCAAGAAAGCAATTGAGTAGCAAAACCCTCTCGAGGGACCAAAGTGTCGCTATATAAGACCCTCATCATTCCTGTCCTGCTATACGGGGAGTGGAGGAGAAGATGCATCTACGAGCTGTACGTACTGTACAGCGACTTAGCCAGAAGAGTAAAAGTTCAACGACTAAGATGGCTATGTCACGTAGAGGACATGAACCAATGCTTCGGCCCAGAAAGTGTTCGAATCCACACCCAGAGGACAGCGCAGTAGAGGAAGACCGCAGATCAGGTGGTGGAAAGTGACCTCACCCAACTGGGAGCGCGAAACTGGAAACATCTAGCTAGGGGCCGAGCTAGATGGAGAAGTTTGTTGGGTAAGGCCCTAGTTCACACACGACTGTAGCGCCACCTTAAGCAAGTAAGTATTAAGTAATATGTTTTGATGACGTAATTTAAATAACACCTTTTTTTAAGTTGTGTGAATCCTTTGTTTTGTGCTCTTTCCACATTTTTCAATATCTTCTTTTGTCTTTCCACCTATTTGAACAAAATCCTTTGCATATAAAAAATAAAAAAGACGAAGTTTAAAATTACAGACATATTTCAATCCATTCAAATAATCGCGGTTTAACAAAAGGATTCTACAATTTACATTATTTTTAATTAAAGCAGCACAAACTAATTGAACTGCATTTTTACTGTCTTCAGTAAGGCGTTTGACAAACTTTCACAAACTCTTTTTTAATTAAAATAGATGGGCTTAAGCAAACATTTTGTAAAGTGGCTCCAAAATTATTTATTCAATAGATCATACTTTATACTTTTCAATCAAACAAGTTTAAAGTTAAATCTGGAATTCCAGAAGGTATTTATTTAGGCCATATTCTTTTTGTTTTATTTATAAACGATTTAACATCGGTGGCAAAGGACTCTAAGTCCATCATTTATTCCTACGATGTTACAATTTTTAAAACTATTCCGGATTGTTTTTTTGAATGATGTGTTCGTAACTGTCTGCTTCTTAGCTTTGATTAATGTAAAACTATAGGATTTATGAGAAATCTTTTTGTATTATTTGTTTGACGAAGTATCATTATCTCGTGTTAATGATATTCTATTCTTGGTTTGTTATTTGATACAAAATTGAAATTCCGACAAATTATTAACTCAATTACTAACTAGGCAAATTCAATTCTTGTCTGGATTAAGAGGAAATTACTACCCTGAGACTTACACTGAGGGGATAAGGTTGGGTTAGACACGGGCTAAAAGTTGTTGATATGCGGAGTCTTAAGAGCAGATATTATTATCTATGTTTTGTGGTTAATGTGAAATTTAAATGGAAATATTTACCCTTTGCAGCTTTTGTCTCGTGTCAACTTTAATATAACCTAAAGAAACCATATTATGAAGTAATTTCAAATCAATTTTGTTGCTGAAAAATCATATTTTTTCATTAAAGAAAAGACTAGTTTGGTAGTCAAATTGACTATTTAATAGTCAATTTTCAGCCGATAACCGCGATACTTGGTAATCAAAATGACAACTTTGGTTGAAAGAAATTGAAACCACGGTAGTCAATATAACAACTGCGATAGTCAATATGACAACTTTTGTTAAAAGAAATTGATACTACTGTTGGTATTTGACTAATGTGATAGTCAATACGACAACTGCAGTAGTCAATATGACAAATGCGATAGTACGACAACTGCGGTAGTCAATATGACAACTTTGGTTAAAAGAAATTGATACTGCTGTTGGTATTTGACTAATGTGATAGTCAATACGACAACTGCAGTAGTCAATATGACAAATGCGATAGTCAATATAACAACTGCGGTAGTCAATATCACAAATGTGGTAGCTAATACGACAAATGCGGTAGTCGATACGACAACTGCGGTTGAAAGAAATTGATACTACAGTTGTCATATTGACTAATGTGATAGTCAATACGACAACTGCAGTAGTCAATATGGCAACTGCGGTAGTCAATACAACTGTGGTAATCAATAAGACAATTGCGGTAGTCAATATGACAATTGCGGTAGTCAATAAGAAAACTGAGTACGCAATGGGACTACAGCAGTAGTCAATATGACAACTGAGTACTCAATGGGAACTACTTTTGTGGTCATATTGACTACCCGAAATTGAAAATCGAAAATTGTTCTTTTGAATATCCAGTAGTCAATTTTTTAAAATAAGGTTGTCATATTGTTTATTTTGGTAGTCAATGCGAATGCCAAATTTCATGTTAATTATCGACGATTGTTAATATGACAACTTTTTTTTCTGTGTAAATATCCCTCAAACCAATAATGCTAGTGATTTCAATTAAAATTAATATTACACTTAGGAAAATGATACAAATTGATATGAATTTCAAAAACAATTCAACAAACTGTTTTTTTTGTAAGTACAAACACCTCAAAGCTTGTACAAACAAAAAACTATATTACCTTGAAAAAAATTGTATGCATCAAAAAATAAAGTTTTTTAAAAATTGTTAGCAAAATCCAATTTACAGGAAACACACACAATTCGTAAGAAATAATTTTTGACTTGAATATCTTGACAATAAAAGAAAGTTTTTTTTTGGGAAAATCCATTTTTTTAAAAGAATTAAAAAAAAAACAGAAACCTACGAAAACATTTAAAAACTGATTTCGATTCAAGGATATTGGGAACAAAGAAAAATTGACTCCAAAAATTTTTATTTTCCAAAAAATTGTATGAATAATTTCAGTGACGGATTTAGGCTTGCTGCCGCCCTAGGCAGCATGATGAATTTTATTTCATAAATTTTAATCCAATATTTTTTTTGATACAATATTTTTTTTTTAAATAACTTTGTTTTATTGAAGAATAATTTATAAATATAATTAATTAACATGAAAGACAAATAAGTTATAATCCTTAGATAGACAAATAATAAATACTTTTTTTTTATATTAATGAATTCACAAATTTTTTCTCCTGGCTTTCGTCCGCTCAAAAACGTCGATTATATCGTCATAATTAATATCTTGGACTAGTTGTGCTTCAATAGATAGAACTGCAAGAGCATTAAGTCTATTTTGGCCCATGCTTGCACGTAGATATGTTGTTACTCTTTTTAGAGTGGAAAAAGATCTTTCTACTGAACAATTTGTAGCCGGAATACTCAAAAAAATTCGGAGAGCAATGTCCACATTCGAATAAACATCTTGAAGACTGTTTACCTGTGAGTCATCTCAATTTTTCTGTTTTTTTTTTGCGATGGGTATCATAACGATAATAATCCTGAACTACAGACATCGCTTTAGCTTTTTTTTATATTCAGAAAATTGACTGTCTCTCATGTCTTGAAGAAATAAAGCCAGAGAACTATAGATCTGCACAACGGATAATTAATCAGCTTGAGATTCTTGAAGCTTCTTACAAGCAGCATTAAAACGACCTACAATTACATTCCAGACAATGACTAGGATCGCTGTTTCTAAATGTTGTAATTTTCGCTGCAATCGTAGCTTTAGATCGCGTAGTCGGTTTCTCTTCTCTGCTTTGGGCAATAAATTCCAGTGCATCAATTATTGCAGACCACTTATTTTCTAATGCGTAACATCCATCATGTCGAGCAGACCAACGAGTTTGAGAACGATTCTTAATTCTTAAATTTGTACGCTGCACCAAGATTTCCCAACGATAAGTAAATATAGTATAGTTCTTGTAAAGTAAAAAAGAAGTCAACAACTAATGTTACCGATTCAACTGCACATGACCCCACCAAATTTAAAGAATGGGCGCAACAAGGAACATAATCTGCTAAAGGATTTATTGTTTTGATTCGTGTCTGAAGGCCTGAACATATACCTGACATATTGCTCGCATTGTCATACGATTGACCATGACAGTTCATTATATCAAAACCATTATTTTGTAGAGATTTTAACAATGCATCCTCAATATCTTTAGCTTTATGGCCGATATTTGGTAGAAATTCTAGAAACCTTTCAACAATTTCACCGTTATCACGTACATATGTTTCTTATAATTATAGTAAGTTGATTTAATTATTGCAATTACTCGGTATACAATTTTTTTCCAATACATTATTTCTTCATCGAGTTGTTTTTATTAGAACCATGAACTACTGTTTAAGCTTTAAAATGACTAACGTTAGTTTTGTGACAGTCAGAATTTTCATGAGTTTCGATGCGTGCTTTTGAGTTTTTCCAGTCACGGAATCCTTCGTCAGTAAAAGTATTCATTTCACTACTTCTACCAAATAAAAAGCATGGAATACAAAATACAGAGCCTTTAGTTTCTGAATAAATCAATCACTCACAAAGGCGTTGAATCTCTCCATTTTTAAAGTACGTTGAAATAAAGTTTTGGAACAATACCTCGTTTTATCACCATAAACATTTCTAGATTTTTTAAAGTGCATTATCATCTCGTGGTACACCACCGTTTATAGATATAAAATCTCGTGTTTCTTCATTCAGGCTCCATTAAAGGAAATTTAAAAATATCAGCTGTTGACTGGATTTCTTCAGTACATTGTGATGAAGAAAAATTTGACGGTGCCTCGTTCGTACCTTGTGATAGGGAAGAGTGTACTTTTTCGCTATCTTGTTCTGAAGTCTCTTCTGATTCCAGCTGCAAATACAAAATCAATTCCAATAAGAAAATTATTACCAATCAAAACAAGATATGTACTTACAACCGATGAACATGATGCTTGTTGGTCATTGTTAGAAGGTTCAGTTAGGCTTGCCATAAAACTAGATATTTTTGGAATTTTTTAAGTAAATTATCTAACTTCGTAGATTACTTTTCTTTTATTTTATACTATTCAGCACCGCTTAATTTTTTTGGATAGCCACTCATATTTAATTAAAAAAATAAAATCAAAAACAAAGAGATGAGGTGAGATTTTTCTATTCTTACAGTTCTCTTTTGTTTGTTCAACTGTTAAGCATTTTATAAATTTTGCCGCCCTTTAAATTATGCCGCCCTAGGCCTGGGCCTCACGGGCCTAGGCGTAAATCCATCACTGAATAATTTGAAAGACTTCTAGAAATGTTGACAGACGAATCTAAGTTATTAGTGGGAGTCTCATCTCTTTTTTTTAACTCTTTAATGATATTCGAAAATGAAAATTAAAACACAAATTTTACGATCCACCCTATTTTGTATCTCTTAATATACCCCTAAGCTATATGGACAAAACCAAACAAAAAAAAAAAAAAATACAGAACTCTGAAGATGGAATGGTAAATAATATTGATTTATACTTGCTCGTCCTTTTGCTTGTTATGTTCTCGTAAACCCTAATCTTTAACAAATTCATGCTAACACTTCGACCACAGTTTTAAAACAACAGAATACAACGCAACACAAAGAGGAGACATCACAACAGAGCTTCAGTTCAGTCTTCTTCATACCATCATCTCATCAGTAAGCCCAATTCCAAGCCCAAAGTCCAAACCCAACAATAATAATACCTAACAACACAAAACCTTTAAACAAATTACATGTCCTTTGTTATACTCACACAGGTGCAAATAAAAACAAACATTGTGGCAAAAGGATCACAACGACCGACGATGGATGTTAAAATGTATAGGTAAAGTATAAATACGCACTCATATCTATTCCTACATAACTGTATCTCTATCTATATGTGTACGGTGGGCAAATTGACATTTGAACTAATATTTGGAAGAAATTTTAGGCCCGAGGAGCCCAAATGGTCCTTTCAAATATGAGCTTGAGCTAAACAGAGCACTGTCCCCACACTTCTTCTATATCTACTCGTATATATATGATGTCCTTCTGCTCCTTTTCTGTATGGCAGGCACTATACGACAACGCACTCTTGTACAAACACATCAATCGTGTGAATATGATGTAGAGGTTAACACAGGTAGGTTTTAGAAATATAGAATGGCAGGTGGTGTCGGGCGGTCGGGTTTATACTATATAGGAGCACAATCAATCAATTAGGATAACGCCTCTGACATTGGAGGTTGGAAGTGGGATAAATCATTTACAAATTCATTCTGTGGTTTCATGGGTTATTTGAACTGCAAATGAGTTTTGTTTGTTTTCATCAATTAATAACACAGAAGTGGGGTGGTCTCTTTCTGTTCGTTTCAACTTTTCAAAATCTATATCACTCTGTGCAGGTATGATGGGTATTTTTGAAGTACAATATTTTCCAAGAATACACATCTCCAGAAAAAGGACTATGCCTACCTAACCTACCAACTGTATAAAAGTTTTTTATTTTAAAACATTCACCTTTGCATAGATATATATTTATGTAGGTAGGTAACTTATAAGTATCTAATATCTATAGATAGATATTTAAATTTTGTTTGGATATATATTTTTTGTTGGTTTGTTTTGTTTTTGTTATTTGTTTGCAGCATCTTAAAGTTTTTACAACTTCTCTTGTCAAAGTCTTGGAATTAACAAGGGACTTTGACAGATTTAGGTTGAACCCATTCACCTGACATTATCTTTTTTTGGAAATCCCTTAGTGAATAAGAAAGAGACGAGAGGAAAAGAAAAGAAGCTATGGTACCTATTGTCTAGTAGCTTGAATTTTTCTTTTTTGTAAAGAAAGCATGAAATCAAGAAATAAGATTTGTTCAAAAGATTTAAATTTTCTGCAACTTACCTTTTGAATTAAGGAGAATAGAATAGAGAATTCAAACAAAGGTATGTTTCTATATACTCATACATTATTTAAATGAAGGTTATTAAAAGTTTTCCAATTTATTGAATTGAATAAACCCGAAGAATAAATGCCACTATCGTTTATTATTAATTTAAGGGAATTATTGATAATTTCGATTCTATTGTATGTAGAATATTGTTTTTTGTGTTTTTCATAAAGTTGTTTGATTAAACAAATATTTTCTTTGATTTATTAGTTTTATGTCAAAATCAAGGAGTTGAATGACATGATTTTTAGTTTGAAAAGTTTGCGTGGTATTTAAAGAAATGGGAGATTTTAATTTGAAAAAAACATGAAGGATGGAATTTGAATTTATTGGTTTTGATGTTTGATGACGAAAGTATTTAGGTGAACTACTGGATCGTCATTTGAATGAATAAACAGGTGTTGAGAAACCATTGACAATTTGTACTGAAAAGTCTATCGATATCGTTTTGTGTGAAATAAATAAAGTGTTATGAAAATCGAAAGGAGAATGGGCATTTTTGTATGGGACGTGGTCCCCGTTCCAATAGTGACAAGTCGCATATCATTATAAAGGCATTTTGACGTACATTCACGCCTACTATGGCGCTTGTCTCGTTTAGCTGTATTTTTTAAGGAGTATTTCCTCCTCATACCAAAATAGTCAATATGGCAACCTGATTTTAAAAAACTGACTACTGGATAGTCAGTAGAACAATTTTCCATTGTCAATTTTGGGTAGTCAATATGACAACAAAAGTAGTCAATAGAACAACTTCGGTAGTTAATATGACAATTTAGTTGACTATCCGGTAGTCAAATTAGATTGCGGTTTACAGAAAAAATTGTCATATTGACTACGGCAATTTGTTCTATTGACTACCTCAGTTGTCATATAGACTACAGCGGTTGTCAATTTGACTACCAAAATTGACTATAGAGGATTGTTATATTGACTACCTGGTAGTCAAATTAGATTACGGTTTTCAAAAACAATTTTCCTATTGACAACAGCTGACAACCATAGTTTCAATTTCCTTCAACCAAAGTTGTCATATTGACTACTACAGTTGTCATATTGACTACTACAGTTGTCATATTGACTACCAAGTTGTAAAAAAATTTCGGATCCCAAAATTTTCAACCGAAATTGTTCTATTCAATTTTCGCAGTTATCGGCTGAAAATTGACTACCAAATAGTCAATTTGACTACCAAAATAGTCCATAGGATGACTTTTTTCGTTCTGTGTAACTTACTTACTGAAGCCGCTGAACGGACAATATATATATGTATATATGTTTAAGAGTTATAATATAAATAAAGAAGTTTGTCTTATATGGTCAGGTTTTATAAGTACTATGATTATTGATTATACTAATAACTAACTACACCGCTCACCCTACTACCTCAGCAGCAAAGAGATAAATACAGTAAACTATGGTTATCTATGATAATGATATACCGAGGAAGGCAGCTGACTAGTGAAGCCCTCATGTCTCGCGTATCCTAGGTACCACACAATAGCGACAATTTTAGCACACGCACCCATGGTAACTTCGAGCTCTCATGCAAGAACATTCTGTTTTAATAAATATGATTTAAAATCACAAAATAATATAAACCAGCATGGGTTCATATATGCGTTTCGCCCCGATGTAATGGTTGGGCTCATCAGAAGATGACCATTACACCTTGTCTTGAAGCATATTTTCTCGAATAAATCGAGATTCCATATAATCCGAGCTGCATAGAGCAACTGCGAATTATATAGTTGCTACAAGTCTTCAAAGAAGATAAATTGTAGCTATTTTTATATCCTTGCTATGGGACTTTTAAAGAAGAAATATTCGAATGTTACCAGCCGAATTGTTTTTTCCAGAACACTTTTTATTTTTAATAAATATGATTTAAAATCACAAAATAATATAAACCAGCATGTGTTCATATATGCGTTTCGCCCCGATGTAATGGTTGGGCTCATCAGAAGATGACCATTACACCTTGTCTTGACGCATATTTTCTCGAATAAATCGAGATTCCATATAATCCGAGCTGCATAGAGCAACTGCGAATTATATAGTTGCTACAAGTCTTCAAAGTAGATAAATTGTAGCTATTTTTATATCCTTGCTATGGGACTTTTAAAGAAGAAATATTCGAATGTTACCAGCCGAATTGTTTTTTCCAGAACACTTTTTATTTTTAATAAATATGATTTAAAATCACAAAATAATATAAACCAGCATGTGTTCATATATGCGTTTCGCCCCGATGTAATGGTTGGGCTCATCAGAAGATGACCATTACACCTTGTCTTGACGCATATTTTCTCGAATAAATCGAGATTCCATATAATCCGAGCTGCATAGAAACTGCGAATTATATAGTTGCTACAAGTCTTCAAAGAAGATAAATTGTAGCTATTTTTATATCCTTGCTATGGGACTTTTAAAGAAGAAATATTCGACTGTTACCAGCCGAATTGTTTTTTCCAGAACACTATTTATTTTTAATAAATATGATTTAAAATCACAAAATAATATAAACCAGCATGTGTTCATATATGTATGCGTTTCGCCCCGATGTAATGGTTGGGCTCATCAGTATATGGCTCTCGAATAAAAAACGCATATATGAACACATGCTGGTTTATATTATTTTGTGATTTTAAATCATATTTATTAAAAATAAATAGTGTTCTGGAAAAAACAATTCGGCTGGTAACAGTCGAATATTTCTTCTTTATTCTGTTTTATATTACTATCTTCGTTGTTACTGACAAGACGTATTTAACAATAATATATTTTGGACCTAACATGAAGGGATTGAATTCGTCTACTAAAAGCTATATAATATTGTGATTATTCTATAGTGATATCAGGTACATATATATATCCCCGAAAGTACTAAGATCTATTGGAGTGGGGACCAAAATGCCCATTGATCTTTTGTATTGGCTCGCTCGAGCATAAATCAAACTGAAATTGATTGTTGATATGGGTTATGTCGGTGTCTAGGGCTGTGTTTTGGGTTTTTTTTGATTAGACGTGCGACTTCAAAACAAAAACCCCACCAGAAAAAGTCTCCCGGGGTCAAATCGATGAAGTGATTTGAGCAAGCTTTTGAATCATTTCTCCAGAATTTCGAAAGTGAAACACCGTGCAGTTATTGTTAAATTGTTATCCAATTCAGGCTTCCAAAAAATAGGTATGGATATTTTGCTTTTTGGCTCTCGTAATTCTCGGTAATAGCGTTTTCTCAAAGAAAAAAATACAGCAATTTTTAAAGGTCATGTAGATTGGTGAGCTCAAAAAGGACATTTTTTTGTTGAACTACGACATTCATCCAGAAGTGGGTGCAAGAAAGGTTCCTCAGACTTGCGCTGAGGGGATTAGGATGTGTTAATCCATCCTCCACATTATCAACACAAACTAAGACTTTTTAATATGCCGAGTCTTGAGATTAGACGATCTTATTTATTGCCAAGAAAACCCGATAGATTATTCGAAGATACCTATTAATTAAGGTTTGCAGTTTCCTGGTAATAATGCTTTTATTCTCCAGGTGTTACAATCGTATAACAGAACTGATTTGAACGGAACAGTTTTAGATTTTTTGTTCCTATAAAAATTGAACAAAATCCCGAATGCATCCTGAGATTTCCCAACACGGTTACCGATATCTTGTTTGACTCTGCCCTCAGAACATACTAACAAGATACTGAAAAATCATTCCTTTTTTTTACTAGTGTTTGAGCAATGATATTTACTAACGATGATGAGTGTAAGAGGTTCCGAGGCTGAGCATCTTAGTTTTTCATGTGTTGAATTCAACCCTTCGATATCTGTTTTATTCTCTATTCCTCCGTTTCCTGCCAAGGCCGCCCACAGCACTGATCACCAATAAGAAAATAACTATTGACAGTATGCAGTCCTGTCTAACTCCGTTTTTGACTTCAAATTCTTCTGAAAACTTACCTCCATTTTTAATGTTACTTTAAGACCCATC
Source organism: Eupeodes latifasciatus (assembly GCA_920104205.1). Classification (NCBI taxonomy): domain Eukaryota; kingdom Metazoa; phylum Arthropoda; class Insecta; order Diptera; family Syrphidae; genus Eupeodes; species Eupeodes latifasciatus. The sequence continues at coordinate 357,809,667 of OV049924.1, read as the reverse complement.
ATTAGTCGCTTTTATAATAGAGATGAGCTTATCCTGGATAAAGCCCTATCAAAATCAATGAACAGTAGGTGAAGTGGTGATCGATATTGAACGCACTGTTCGATAACGATTCGCAAGGTTTGATGTCATCAATGCGAGATAATCTAGTGTGGAATCCTGCTTGTTCGCGTTACACATCTCTTCTTTACTGAGAGGTTTGGTGCGTATTCGGGAATTTCATTTAGACGTTGGTGTCGAATACATGGTTTAAGACCAAAGCAAAATGTTTCTTCCACCCTTTAAGCTAGTGCTCATCCGAGATCAGCAATGAACCTTCAATATCGTTTTCCGGGTGTTGCAAATTATTTTTAACTTCCCATAGGAAGTTATTGTAATGGGTCCGATTTGTCAAACTAAAAATTTTGACATTTCTCGACGTTTCAAGGTCCCAAGAGTCGAAATAACAGATTTTTAAAGAAATGTATGGGCGTGCGTGTGTTTTGAGAAAAATCTAATTGACAGTTTTATTTATAAAAAATAAAAACATAAAAAAAAACAATACTCAAAGTTCGTAAAAATTGAATTTCAACTCAAATATCTTTTCAAAAAATTGAGATTAAGGCTTCAAACTTATTTTATCTTATAAGAAATATTGTTTTCAACATTCTGAAAAATGTTGAGAAAAATCAAATTGACAGTTTTTTTACAAAAAATAAAAACCTAAAAACAAAATTAATAAAAGTTCGTAAAAATTGATTTTCGACTCAAATAGCTTTTCAAAACTATGAGATATTGGCTTTAAACTACTTTTACCTTTCAAAAAATATTGTTGTCAACATTCAATAAAATTTTGAAAAAAATTTATAAAAGTTGGTAAAAATTGTTTTTCGACGTAAATATCTTTTCAAAAATTTGAGACATTAGCTTCAAACTAATTTTATCTTATAAGAAATATTGTTTTCAACATTCGATCAAATTTTGAGAAAAATCGAATTGACAGTTTTTTTTACAAAAAATAAAAACCTAAAAAAAACAATAGTAAAAAAAATTGCTTTTCAAAAATTAAAAATATTGCTTCAATCTAATTTCATCTCACAGATTGTTTTCGACATTCAGTAAATTTTGTATAAAAATCGCACAGTCCGTTTTTTCATAAAAAAATAAAATCTACAAAAAATAGTATACGCAAATTTGGTAAAAATTGATACATATGTGTAGAAAAACTTTTAAGCAAGACAAATCGAAAGACGGGATGGGAAGTTATCAGTGTGGGTCGCATCCCAGTCTCTTTTTCTTAATTGCTTTTCAGCTTCCTTTATGATTGCGTAAGCTATAGTAGAACCACAAGTAACAAAAATGTAAAAAAAGTCAGTCACACATCAGACATCACACATACCCCATCTTCGGCCAACTCTCATCATTATTAAAGTGGATTACTTAATGTACATTCAATCTTATGTATGTCCAAGTAATAAACAGTTTTTCCACACCGAACCGTTCGCCGTCCGCCTTAGGCGTACGACTCGTTTTACCTTTACTCCAACTAATAGGCTGACATAATTCAACCAGATTTGGAAGTGAATCCTCCATCAGCATTTACTGGCTACCATGTGAGAACAATTTAAATAAAGTATGGCAATTAGAACTACATCTTCATTCCGTGTTCGCCTGTCTATATTATTTATAGGATGCCGATGTTAACCAGCCTCCTACTGCATCAGCAGGCAGTTGTCCCATCAGAGTTTCAGAGTGAAACAGAGAAACTGGAAGAAGGATTAGAAGAAATCATTAGCAAGGCGCTGTTATAAATAAATATTGTATTAATAGTGAATATTTTTCCGCATCTGGAATTCTAAAAGAATGTGTTAATATACATAAGTAAAATTAATTAGGAGAGCCATCAGAGTCCCAAAGAATGTACACATGTACACATACATACATTTTGGGGTACTCTGAAGGCTCTTTAAGGAAAAAAGTTAGTGGGGCAAATAAGAGTATATTATCCGGGGAATGCTTGAATGAATTTTTCGTGTAAACTAGCTACTACTCATATAATTACCATTGAGGTGATGAATTTGTAAGTTTGTGAATTAAATATTAATAAAACATTTCAGGAATTCAATATTCATAGTTGAGAAACGTTGAAAAAGGGAAAACAGATTTTCTGAGTGATGTTTCTAACAAAGTTTGTATAGTCTTGATGAAGTGAAAAAGTAGTTGTGATTAAGAGATTCAGAGCGATTGGGTTATTTCTTAGTTTTTTCAATATGCTATATAACATTTTTTAAGAAGTATTGCCTTTCCAAAAGCGTTCTCAAGTTATCTTAACTTATTCAAAAAGAGTTAAGCATACAGAGTGCCATGATGCTTTTAAATTGATATTTATACAAAAGGTCAGACGTAAATCCAAAAAATCGTTAAAAGAAGAAGAAATTTTCACAAGATGGCAAGAAACATTTCAAAGTCCTAAATAAGTTCAAAATATGTATTTGTTTATATAAGAAATAAAAACTTTCAAAAACTTTGCTTAAATTAATAAAAATTGGTTTTTGACTAAAGATCTCGTTAACAACAATACATTTTGAAATCATACTTATTTTATCATATGCAAAATATTGTTGGTAGTTTAAAGGTTATTTTATAGACGAATTCAATTAAAAACTTTTTTTTTTTCAAAACACGGAAACCTACAAAAACAATAAAACAACGACTGTCAAGTTAGCACTACATTTTTCGAAATTTAAAAAACTTAGTATGCAGTTAATTGTAGCTTTTTTGTTGTAAATTAGTTGTGGAAAAAAAAAATTTTGTAGCTCGACGATTTTTCAAAAAAGTGGTATGTAGTGCTAGGTTGATATCAAGTTAGCACTACAATTTTTGATTTTGTTAAAACTAAGCACGCAATTAGTTGACAATTATTTGTTGTAAATTAGTTGTGGAAAGAAAAAAATTCCAAACATTTTTTTTTTACTTAGTTTTTTTTTTAAAAAGGGGGGTATGTAGTGCTAACTTGACACCGTGTGTCCACGCATAAAACAAGGATATTCGAAAATGTAACGATGCAATTAATTGTAGCTTTTTTGTTTAAAATTAGTTGTGGAAAGAAAAAAAATCCAAAATTTTTTTTTACTTTGATTTTTTTAAAAAAGGGGGGTATGTAGTGCTAACTTGACACCGTGAGTCCACGCATAAAACAAGGAAATTCGAAAATGTAACGATGCAATTAATTGTAGCTTTTTTGTTTAAAATTAGTTGTGGAAAGAAAAAAATTCCAAAAATTTTTGTTACTTTGATTTTTTTTAAAAAAGGGGTGTGTGTAGTCCTAACTTGACACCGTGAGTCCACGCATAAAACAAGGATATTAGAAAATGTAACGATGCAATTAATTGTAGCTTTTTTGTTTAAAATTAGTTGTGGAAAGAAAAAAATTCCAAAAATTTTGTTTACTTTGATTTTTTTAAAAAAGGGGGTATGTAGTGAGTGCGTGAAGTTAGCCCCCCTTTTTCGATTTTCCTATTTTGGAAAGTTGTTCTGGTTTGTTCCGCATTGGTCCATAGTTTTTTTTGAAAAACACCCAAAAATGGGGGTCTTATACCCGAAAAACTGTTTTCGACCTAGCCCCCCCTTTTTCGAAAATCGATTTTTTTAAAATTGTTCCAGGTTGTTCAAGTTGTTCTAAACATTGTTCCAAATTTTTTGACCTCTATAATCAAAATTTCAAAAATTCTAGCCCCTCCACTTTTTTTTTAAATTTTTCATACTAAAAATCAATTTTAAGAACCGAATCTCTGAAACAATTTAGAAGAGCCATGGAACAATTGGGAACTAGTTTTGGAACTATGAATTTCATAAAAGTGGGGCCAGAATATGGTTAACAGAATGGTACAGTTTTAAGTGGTATTTGGAATTATTATCTTTATTTTTGAACATAGATATTTCAATGAAAGTTTGGAACAGTTTGTTATGAGTGATTATGCATATAAAACTATTTTTTAAATGTGGGTTTTTGTAACGGGGGGGTTTGGGATGTTTTTTTTTTAATATTTTTATAATCATTATTTATTTCATAAGGTCGGAATCTTAAAGACCTTTTGGTCTTTGCTGAAAGAATAAAGCTTTGGCTTAAAATGTTAAATTCTTTCAAAGGGGGGCACTATTGAGGGGAAATATTATTTTTTTTCGATTGTGTGCAGCTTTAGCTATATTTGATTACAGTTTTGGATGAAATTTGGACACGAACTGGAGGAAATATGGTTTGACTTAGAACATTTTTTTAATTTTTGATTTTTGAAAAAGGGGAGCTAAAATAATGTTCACAAAATTAAAATATATTGAGATTTTTTTGAAAGTTCTACCATCAGCGTTAATAATAGTTTATAAGCCAAGTTTTGGTTGATGTACATGTGCTTATTCACGATTTATTATGCTGTAGGGTTAAAAAAAAATTTGGGAGCGTATTTTGCATTATCTTTTAAAATATACATTTCACGACTCTTAGTTTTTGGAACAATGGTTAGAACACTTTTTAAAATCTAAAAAAATATAAAAAGAATTTTTGAAATTTTGATTATAGAGGTCAACAAATTTGGAAGAATGTTAAGAACAACTTGAACAACCTGGAACAATTTAAAAAAAAATCGATTTTCGAAAAAGGGGGGGCTAGGTCGAAAACAGTTTTTCAGGTATAAGACCCCCATTTTTGGGTGTTTTTCAAAAAAAACTATGAAACAATGCGGAACAAACCAGAACAACTTTCCAAAATAGGAAAATCGAAAAATGGGGGCTAACTTCACGCACTCACTACATACCCCCTTTTTTTTTTAAAAATCAAAGTAAAAAAAATGTTTGGATTTTTTTTCTTTCCACAACTAATTTTAAACAAAAAAGCTACAATTAATTGCATCGTTACATTTTCAAATTTCCTTGTTTTATGCGTGGACTCACGGTGTCAAGTAAGCACTACACACACCCCTTTTTTAAAAAAATCAAAGTAAAAAAAAATTTTGGAATTTTTTTCTTTCCACAACTAATTTTAAACAAAAAAGCTACAATTAATTGCATCGTTACATTTTCAGATATCCTTGTTTTATGCGTGGACTCACGGTGTCAAGTTAGCACTACATACCCCCCTTTTTTAAAAAATCAAAGTAAAAAAAATGGTGGAATTTTTTTCTTTCCACAACTAATTTACAACAAATAATTGTTAACTAATTGCGTACTTAGTTTTAACAAAATCAAAAAGTGTAGTGCTAACTTGATATCAACCTAGCACTACATACCACTTTTTTGAAAAATCGTCGAGCTACAAATTTTTTTTTTCCACAGCTAATTTACAACAAAAAACCTACAATTAACTGCATACTCAGGTTTTTAAATTTCGAAAAATGTAGTGCTAACTTGACAGTCGTAATAAAACAAACTGAAGAGAAATGGTTTTCGATTCGAAACGTCGCGTCGAGTAATGTCAAATCGGACCGATAACAATGATTTTCTATGGAAAGTTACAAATGTGACGATTATTATTCTTATATTAAAGTGTATTTTAACAAGTGGTTTCATTTTAAATAGCCCTTTATTTGGGCAGCTGTCACTTTAAGATGTCACATTTTGACGTTTGACAGTTAAAAACTAAAAGATTACTGAAAATAGAACATTACACTCTTCATGAAAAAACTTAAGTAGCACAATCAGGGATTAAACCCAGTAACATGACAGTCCTACGTACTACCCATCACACCACGGGCACCTCATTTCTTCATTTATACGTTCTTGACAATGTCTTTTATTTTGGAAGGGAGAAACAAAATTAAAGGGAGAAAGAGTGTCAAATACACTTTTCTGTAAAATACTCCAAAACTTAAGGTTTTTTTGAATATAAAATTATAGATCTGCAAAATATCGTTTTCTCAAATATGTAAAGGAATCATATTTTTGGTCGAAGACTTTTAAATTCTCATAGGTAATTGTTGTAATAGGTCTGATTTTTCGAATTCAAAATTTTGACACGTCTCGACGTTTCCAGCTCTCTATAGAATTTATATAAAAGGTAAACTCTATATCTCAAGAACCGGCTAAGATATTGAATTCAAAAAAATTATGTTTTCAAGTTTACGTTTAATAACATCGAAAGATGCAGGAAGGGCTTGCAAAAAAATGTATTTAATGGTTTATACTAAAATTTTAAGAAAAATTGAAATATTTGGTTGACCCCACATATCTCTGGAACCGTTGACACTTAAATAAAAATTCATATTACACAATCTGACGTGGTACCAAGTTTTATGAATTTGAGAAATATCAACTAATATTTTATTTAAATAAATAAAAACTGAACAAAAATATTTGTCACATTAATTTTATGCATCAAAGAATTACGTTTTTGACATCTGATAAAATTTTAAGAAAATTCGAACTGATAGTTTTCTTACAAAAATAAACACCTAAACATAAATATTTCTAAAAGTTGTTAAAAACTGATTTTTGACTCAAATATTGACTTCTAAATTATTTAATTCTATACAAAATACTCGTGGTTGCATAAGGCGATTTTATTAGGAAAATAAATTTAGAGTTTTTGTATAAGAAGTACAAATTTTCAAAAAAAAATACTACTAAAAATGTTTGGGAAAACAAACAGATATTGAAATTAAACCTTTTTCATAATAAATTAAATACTGTTGTTAAGTTTAAGTTATTTTTTTTCTAAAAATAAATTTATGTTTCGGCCGTGAAAGAATATTTACTTCTTAGGTAAGAAATATTTACTTCTTAGGTAAGAAATTTTCGTAGTGAAAACTTTAGAACAGCACAATGAAGGTGCTACAAAATTAAAGCAAACACCATTCTTGTCTGTCAACTACTGTTTACGTTTACTTATAAATTTACAGTAACTTCCATAAATGTGGTAAACTATTTCAATAATAATAATAATTATAATTGTCACCAATACAGTTTGTGTGTTCGGATAGAACTCATAAGTATTATAGTCTCATGAGGAATAAGGCTTAATCTAATCAGATTAAGATGCTTGAATAAATTCGGATGTAATGTTTGAATTGAGACTTCTCAAAGCATCCGCACACATGGGACATGCTATACGTTCATGATGGGGCAATGGATAAGGGTCACTTCACTTTATGGGAGAAAATTACATAAATTTGCATTTAGACATTCGTCAAAATATACCAAAACCAAAGATACAGAACTGCTTATTGTATAGAAGCCCATCAGCTTCAGCACCGCTAGGACCAATGACACTGTGACAGTGCCAGCGCCATCATCATATTCAAAAGTATATATGCCACCGCACTATAACTAGGAACGTCATCTATCATTGTGTTGATGTCACAGAGCCACATCACAGGATTCAGGAGTTGAAGCTGAAGCTGAAACTGAAGCAGTGCTGAAATATGGAAATCACATCAGCATAGCGGTTGGTTAAAGCCATTTATGAGACAGGATATATTTTGAAAGGTCTTTGTCAATTTCAAGAAACAGCCACTGATGTATGGGCTGACAAATTGTGGTCAAACGTTGATGGATATGCGTATATTGTAGCGTAGAATAAGATGTACCAAATATACATAAATAATTTAATATTGCAGCCATTATATCACATTGCATGCGCTTTGCATGACCAGACCTGCCGTTGTGGTAAGTTCAAATGAGATCGAGATGAGTATTTAAAATAATGAGAAATTCTATTAAAGCAATTCGGTCATGATAAGATTGATACAAGGACATTAGTTCGATTAAATACTAATGACATATAAAGCTATGTATTTTTTAGGCGGAGGTAATTTATGTGACATAAGGGAGGGTAAGTTTCTTGCTATTTCTAATATTTCTAGGCATTTATTAAAGACTTCTTTCACCGAAATGTTTAGAAGGACAAGGTGTACAATATTGTTTCAATAACATTTTAAGAACTTTGAACATACAAAAAAATTTTAAATTGTGAACGAAGCTGAAATAGAACTGTGCTATAAAAAATATAGTCTTCTAATAAACCCGAGTTCATCGAAATACATCACTGACTGTCTAGTCGAGCAAATTGTCAAAGAAACACACTGATAACTTCCCATCCCGTCAGCCGATTTGTCCTGCTTAAAAGGTTTGTAGGTTTTCGTATTTTGTTAAAAAAGTTGTCAGTTGAATTATCCTAAAAAATTCAAAAATTACCAACAATATTTTGCATTATATGCAAATAGTTTTATTTCAAAACTTTTTTTTGGTAACGAGATTTTTAGTCGAAAACCAATTTTTACCAATTTTAGTAGCTTTTCTTTAAAGGTTTTATTTCTTATATAAACAAATACAAATTGCATGAATGAAATCAATTTGAAGTCAATATCTTGTATTGTTCACGAGATATAGAGAACTTAACATTAATTTTTACCAAATTTGCGTACTATTTTTTATGATTTTATTTTTTTATGAAAACAATGTTGGATTTGTAAAAATCGAAATGGATTTCGAAAAAAATATTTTCTATAAGATAAAATAAGTATTAAGCCAATATTTTTAATTTTTGAAAAGATATTTGAGTCGAAAGTAAATCTTTATCAAGTTTTAGTATTGTTTTGTTTTTTAGGTTTTTATTTTTTGTTAGAAAACTGCCAATTGGATTTTTGTCAAAATTTTACTGAATATTAAAAACAATATTTCTTATAAGACAAAATTAGTTTGAAGCCAATATCTTGAAGCCTTGAAAAGATATTTGAGTCAAAAATCAATTTTTACCAACTTTTAGTTATGTTTTTTTTTTAGGTTTTTATTTTTTATAAAAAAACTGTCAATTCCATTTTTCTTAAAATTTTACCGAATGGTGAAAACAATATTTCTTATAAGACAAAATTAGTTTGAAGCCCATATTTTGAAGTCGTGAAAAGATATTTGAGTCACAAATCAATTTTACCAACTTTTAGTAATGTTTTTTTTAGGTTTTTATTTTTTATAAAAAAAAACTGTCAATTACATTTTTCTTAAAATTTTACCGAATGTTGAAAACAATATTTCTTATAAGAAAAAATTAGTTTGAAGGCAATATCTTAAAGTCTTGAAAAGATATTTGAGTCAAAAATCAATTTTTACTAACTTTTATTATTTCTTTTGTAGGTTTTTATTTTTTGGTAAAAAAAACTGTCAATTCGATTTTTCTCAAAATTTTACCAGATGTCAAGAACGTTAATCTTCGTTCCACAAAATTGTTTTTGAGATAAAATCATTTTTTGTTCGTAAATTTTTCGAAGTTTTTTTCCAAATAAAAAAAATTCAAAAAAAAAAAATATTTGTCACCACGAATATTTTACGAACAAAAATTATATTATCTCCAAAACAGTTTTGTGGAATGAAGAAGAACGTTCTTGACATCTTTTAGAATTTTGAGAAAAATCGATTTGATAGTTTTTTTTTTTACAAAAAATAAAAACCTAAAAAAACATTACTAAAACTTGGTTTTCGACTCAAATATCTTTTGAAAAACTAAAAATAATGGCTTCAAACTAATTTTATTTCACAGAAAATATTGTTTTCAACATTTCATTTCATAAAAAATTAAAATCTACACAAAATTGTACGCAAAATTGGTAAAAATTGATCGGTTCTCGATATCCCGTGAATAATAGAAGATATTGACTTCAAATTAATATAATTCATTCCATTATATTTGTATTTGAAATAAAACTTTTAAGAAATGCTACTAAAATTGGTAAAAATTGCGTTTCGAATAAAAATCTCGTTAACAAAAATAGATTTTGAAATCAAACTATTTCTTAATATGCAAAATATTGTTGGTAACTTTAAAATTTTTTAAGAATAATTCAACTGACAACTTTTTTAACAAAACACGAAAACCTACAAAGTTTTAAGCAAGAAAAATCGACAAACGTAATGGGAATCAGTGTGGGTCGCATTCCAGCCTCTTTTTATATTTTGGTTCATATACTCTAATTACTTTTCCATGTAACGGACGTGTGTTAACTCGCATGGCGGTGTTAGAAAAGTTAGAAAAGAGCCAACATTGAACTCGAAATAGCGGCCGTTTTGGCCAAAATGTGTGGCCGAGTCATCACAAATTTGGCCCAAGTAATCGACTACAGAAAAAATAAAGTTATCAAATCCTCTTTAGAAAACACTTTAAAAGTTTTCAACATGTGTCTGGTCTAAAATAAACTCCGTTATCTGTAAAATAATAATAATTTTCATCAACTAACAAAAACGAACTTAAGACACCACCCATCGGCACTTCTATTCATAATCTTGCATATAACTTCACACATTTTTCGTCTTTTCTCTTCAATTTTAATAAAAAATATCAAATTTATCAACTCACAAATTGACACTTAACATGAGTGATTTTATATCGTTATCATCTTTCACCATTCAACTATCTTGCAAACTGTTTTGTTGTTATCTAAAAATAATCTGAAACTGAAAAATATCAAACCTTACCTTTAGAGATTTTTCAATTAAAAAGAAGCACTCAAATTTATATCTATGTACATATATTGACTCCTTTAAGCTCAAGTATTGCATTTGGTGTGCAATAAGTATAAACTCTTCCTGACAATTTATTCTTAACCCCAATAATTATTGTTCCAAAGATAAGAATGATAAAAGTGCTTGGTTAGTTCGTAGGTAACAAGAATACAAAAGACAACAACAACAACAACAACAATACGCCCCAAAATGAATCTCTCTTAGGCAAAAACCAAGAAATGTCCTTTCAAATTTCTTATAACCTTAATGGTTTCTATTTCCTTAATGGAGAAGGTGAAAATACATATTTCTACATCTCTATGTTTTCTCACCTGTACTTGTACCTGTACCTGTATCCGTATATTACGGCCATCAGTGTTATAAAAATATACAACACTGTTTTCTCTTACCTTTACCTGCTCCTACATATATGTACTTATAAATATATAGCTAACCTACTCGAGTCCTATAAAATGTGGTATGCAATAATGCAGACATTTATTTTTATTGAACATTTTATGGTATCTTTAAATTGGTCCTTAGTGCAGACCGTGCGATGTTTATCACTCGAACGTATTCAATAACGAACCATTTTCTTATTTCTTTAGCAAACGACAAGTGAATGTTGTCCAGGCTAAAACTCATACCATCATTGAGACCACCGAGACATGAAAGGAATGAGGAGGTAAACACACATAAGAAGGAAAAGAAGAGAAAACTTCAACAATATAAGAAAGAATCTATTGTAATTCAATGAAAGGTGAAGACGAAGGCTATCGCAAAGGATCTCAATTCAACTAGACTGTGCTTTGGTCCAAAGGATAAACCCACTTTATGTACTGTACATCTGTATATTTATGCTATGGTGATACTATTATAGTCACTATACTGTACTGTGATATGGCAAGAATCAAGAATCGAGAACTGAGAACTAGACAATGAATTATGAATACAATAAATTGTGTCACAACAAATTCTTAGTCCATTCGAAAGTCATTGAGTGTGGACTGATTTACTTTATGGATTTGTGGTGTTAAATTTGCCAATTTCCGGTCCAATATTATGCCATATAAAGGATCTTCTTCGTTTGGTTCTTTCGTTCGTTTGTTTTTTGGTATATAAGTGGAAGAGATTCTGTGTAATGAGGCAGTTTGCTACAGAATTGAAGTTACTCAATTTTTGTAAAAGAGCGTAGAGCGATCTGAATTTAATTCAACACTAATCAGAATATATGTATGAATTTCATCAAATCATATATGTATTTTTTTTTGACAAGATTAATTTGTTTGTAAAATAAAAAATAAAAAGAGGCTGAGATGCGACCCACACTGATAACTTCCCATCTCGCCTGCAGATTTGTCTTGCTTAAAAGTTTGTCAGTTGAATTATTCTTAAAAATTTGAAAATTACCAACAATATTTTGCGTATAATGAAATAGTTTGATTTCAAAATCTATTTTAGTCCAAACATTTGTAGTCGAAAACCAATTTTTACCAATTTTAGTAGCATTTCTTTAAAATTTGTATTTCTATACTAATATTATAAAGAGGAAAGATGCGTATTTTTGTATGTAACGAATTAACTCAAAAAGTACTGGACCGATTTTAATAATTCTTTTTTTATTAGAAATGTTCCATTCAAAACATTTAAAATAAGTCCTAATAAAACATAAATAAATAAAAAATGCATTGCATGAATTTTTTCGGCATGGCTTGTGCAACTAGTTGCATTTTTGAACTCACCCAAAGCTTCATTATCACTGAGTAACATAGGCTATATTTAGTACTAGATTACTACAGAAATCTTTTGAAATTCCCATTAAAACCAACCGAAGGTGTAAAAAAATTAGCCATAAAATGTCTTTCATCGTATACGCTGCGAAGAGTATTAATGATAGAACAAAAAAATGTTTTCTAATTTAGTGATTCATGGTCGTTTTAATAAGCATGCTTATAACTTAAATATCTGTACCCATTTATGTCTACCCGTGCGAAGCCGGGATGGGCCGCTAGTCTTATATAAACAAATACAAATTGAATGATTGAAATTAATTTGAGAGATATCGAGAACCGAACATCAATTTTTTCTAAATTTTTGTACTATTTTTGTAGATTTTATTTTTTTTATGAAAAAACGGACTTTTGAATTCCTATAAAAAATTACTGAATGTCGAAAACAATATTTTCTGTGAGATAAAATAAGTTTGAATCCAATATTTCTAATTTTTGAAAAGATATTTGAGTCGAAAGATTTGTTTTTTTAGGTTTTTATTTTTTGTAAAAAAACTGTCAATTCGATTTTTCTCAGATGCTGAAAACGTTATTTTTCGCTGCACAAAATTGTTTTGGAGATAAAATTATTTTTTGTTCGTAAAATACTCGAGGTGACAAATATTTTTTTTTCAGTTTATAAAAAACCGTTTGTTGGAATTTTTTACAAAGATATGTATATTTTTTTAGTATCACGTTATGTGCCTCTAGGCACATCAGACCATTGTGTCATATCTGCAAATTTCTCATGCCAACAAACGCCAGTTAATGTTAAAACCCCTACGAGAACCGTTTGGCAATATGAGAAAGCCAACTGGGACGGTCTCAATGAATTCTTCAGGAACTTTAACTGGTCACTATGCTTCCTCGATAGTTACGTGGATTCCAGTGCAGATATGATTACAAACTTAATTCTTTGTGGAATGAGAAATTTTATCCCGAATAGGGTAAAATCTATCAAACCCAAAGAAAACTCATGGTTTGATTCGAGCTGTAAAGAGGTTATTAGGATCAAAAATGTAAGTTTCCGGAATTACAAAGCCAACCCAACTGAGGAAAACCGGAATAAGTTCAAACAAGCTAGAAAGACCTGTAACGGACATATACGACGCATTAAATTTTTGCATGACCAGAAATTACGGCAAAAAATACTACAATGTCCCAGTGGTAGTAAACATTTCTGGTCATTTGTAAAAAATGTGCGTAACACTACGTCATCGTCAGTTCCTACGCTCGTTTTCAATGACACTCCCTATGTAAGCTCGATTGATAAAGCCAATTTGCTTGCAGCACAGTTTGCTGTTAATTCGATGCTGCCAGTGAGTGACATGACTCCGCCTGTACTTGAAAGCGTAAACGATTCTATGGGACGAATCTTCTTTCGCACTCGTTCAGTTACTAGAGTACTTAAAAATCTTGACATTCACAAATCCGCTGGCCCGGATAGTATCCCCGCTATTGTTCTGAAGAGGTGTTCTTCAACGTTGGCAAAACCACTGCGTAAGCTTTTCAATATGTCCTATTCTACAGGTCTCTTTCCGAGTGGATGGAAAACTGCATTTGTCCAGCCTGTCCCTAAAAAAGGCGAATCCTCCTCACCATCTAACTATCGTCCAATTGCACTTACTTCCCTTCTTTCCAAGGTCATGGAAACACTGATCAATTTTCAGCTTAAGAAATATCTTGAAGAACGGAAGCTTCTTAATGACCGGCAGTATGGCTTTCGTTGCAATAGGTCCACTGGTGATCTCATGGTTTATCTCACCGAACAGTGGAACAAATCTTTACATCGTTTTGGAGAAAGTAAGATTATTGCACTTGATATTTCAAAAGCATTTGATAGAGTTTGGCATCAAGCTCTCTTATCGAAAATGCGTGCATTTGGTATTGATGAATCCGTTCTTCGTTGGGTTAGAAATTACCTTTCAGACCGTTCAATTCAAGTAGTAGTAGTAGTAGTAGTGGACGGGTTCAAATCTGATATTCACAAAATAAACGCTGGTGTGCCCCAGGGCTCCGTTTTGTCTCCGACGCTGTTCCTTATTTTTATAAATGATCTTTTGTCTGAAACTTCTAACCCACTAAATTGTTTCGCGGATGACAGTACCCTCAGCTTTTCATATTCGTTTTTAGATTCTCATCCTTGTCCTTCGGATGTGGAACTTCAACGGCAGCGTATGATAAGCTCATTATATTCTGATCTCGACAGCATTGTACAATGGGGAATCAAAAACCGTGTAGAATTTAATGCTTCGAAAACTCAATGCTGTCTACTGTCACAAAAGCGTAACCCTCCCCCAATGCCACTATCCATGAGTGGTACTTGCATTGAGGAGACTGAACAGCTATCAGTCTTAGGTATGTGCATTACAAACCACTTCTTGTGGAGTGATCACATATTTGACATCGCCAAAAATGCTGCTAAGTGTTTAGGTTTTCTCCGACGATGCAAGAAGTTTTTTACCCCTTCTGATCTGGCTATAATTTATAAAGCCTATATTCGTCCAAAACTTGAGTACAATTCCCATATTTGGGCAGGTGCTCCCATTTGAGTCTCTTGGACAGAATTCAAAAGAGAGCTCAAAAAATGATAGGTGACCGTTGTCTAACTGAAACTTTTGTATCTCTCGAGCACCGTCGCAAGGTTTCATGTCTCTCATTATTTTATCGCTACTTCCATAAGCAATGCTCTAATGAAATAGCCAGCTGCATTCCTCCCCTCAAACGATTCAACCGTAATACTCGTTCTTTTAGGAATGCCCATCAGTTTACCCTTGAGCCCAATTTCGGACGTACTATTAAGTACAGAGATTCTTTTTTTAGTCGCACTACACGAATGTGGAATGCCTTACCAGACTCAATATTTCCCACTCATTACAATGTGCAGGCATTCAAAACCAATGTGCATCGGTATCTCCTTTCAAATCCTATCCTTCCTTCCTAATTACTCGCACTGTGTATAATCATTATAAGGGTATTCATATCCCCTTGAGTGCGCGTACAATAAAAAAAAAAAAAAAAATTTAATTCAAGTCTCTAGCGTTATTGGTTCATGAGATATTTTTAGGTTAACCAAAATTTTCACCTTTTTTAAATTGCTATGGTAAAAAAAAACACCCGCGCAATTTTTTTTAAAAGAGTCCTTTCTGGGGTGGAATCGGCTAGGGTGATTGTTGATTAATGACAGTCAAAATAATCGAATTTGATCTATGTAAGCTGATAGTCAAATTGATACCTAAAAGCTGTCACTAGGAAAATTTGATAGTCATTTTCCTACAAATATGTCGTTTCTGAATAGAGCTACCAGACGCTTACAAAAAACGAATGGAACATTTTTTCAGTTACCCCTTTTAGGTACAAGCACATTCTTGTGGCCGACAAAGCTTACGTAATTCGAAAAAACACAAGAGAAATAAGAATGTTATTTAAACACAGCCAATTTGATACTTTTATTTAGATATTTTATAGGAATCATTTTAAAATTTCACCATAGCAACAATGAATTGTGTCAATTATAATCAGAAATTGTTCAATCGAATTGAATTGAGTTGAATCATCTTACACAGACGGAATGAAAATGATAGTTAGATTTGACTATCAAAAATATGATAGTCAATTATAAGCTTAGCCGATTCCACCCCAGCTTTTGTGTAACGTAAATAAATAAATTAGGTGGGGAAACAGTTCGTTGAAAACTAGAGCCTTAGTGACTTACAACTGTTAACCATTCCTGTGTGCGAGTAATGTTGATAGCAATGAAGGGGGGACCTACAGTTATAAGCCGAATCCGAATGGCTTTTTTGAGAAAGCACTTTTCATGATAAGAATTACTTTTGGAGAACTTGTCAATTCCTCGCAAGGGCAGCACCCGTTAAAAAAAAACTTTAGAGGACACAGGGAGGAGTTGATCCCAAGACCTTTGGCATGACAGTCCAAAGCACTTTTTGTTTTTTATTTTTAATTCATTTTTATTAATTCAATCTTAAAACTATCTTAAAGCTAGACAAAAATTCATAAAACTAGCCTAATTAACCATAACTTACAACTAACTTACTGGTACCATACAGACACTCTAAGGTAAATCATTATGCTTAATTCTAATGCCTTTCGGTTTCGGCTCTAAGGGCTCTGCTCCGCCTTGTGCCATGACGTCCCGATTATAAAACCGTTCGTTGAAATGTTTTCAATTATAGTATAATACAAAAAATGATTCCGAATGTACGAAAATACACACGCAAAGATATCTGTCTATAAAACTTTGTTTAAGATTCTAGTGACCGACCCGCCCTGCCTATTCGCTCAGAGGCAGGTCTCGCGCCCGGCTATTATTCCGAATGTAAAGGTTTAGTGTCTCCAGCCAGCTCGGTTCCTAGCTAGCTGTCTCCAGTTTCGCACGCCAAGTTGGTTGAGGTCTTTAGCCACCTGCGTGCGCCACCTGAGTAGCGGTCTTCCTCTACTGCGCTAGAGGCGGCATCTCTGATGGCTGCAAGGCAATGTTGCCATTGGTTTTCAATGCTTAATGCAGGCAGCAAAGGACTTCTTAAGAGGTTATTAGAGACTCGATCGGAAAAGGACATGGCAGTCTCTTGCGATGTCAAAACTTCTCACAGTACTTCCTTGTTTTGGCTTGGATCGGGATATTCGTAGCCGTACCTTGGCTACAACGAGGTTGTGGTCCCAGTCAATGTTGGCCCCTCGGAATGTTCGGACATCCTGTATACTGGAGAAGTGTCGTGCGTCAATCTGGTGTCGTGCAGGCTGTATCTCCCTATTGTGCCACCAAAGATGTCTTCTCTTCTTAGCTTGGCGTTAAAATCTCCTAAGACAATTTTAATGTCACTGCTCATATGTCTTGTCCAAGAGCTCGAAGAATATGTCTTTGGTGTCTTCATCTTTCTCCTTTGTTGGCGAATTTAGCCTTGATGCGGATTGTTGAAACTCAAGACTTTTTGCCTGAGTCTAGTTCCAACAACAAGTCCACATCCAAATAGACGCTGTCTTTGTTCTTTGTGTCTTTGTGGCAGTCGCCGTAGTATACATCGCAGTCTTTTAGTTTGCGTTTGCTCGGTCCATTCCATCGCACTTCTGGGATGGCGGCAATATCTGCCTTGCAGCAGTTTAGGGCTTCCGCTAATTGCTCGGCTGCACGTGGTCTGTTAAGGGACCTAACATACCACGTACAGATCCGAAGTTCATTGTTGTTATTTCGTTTGCGTGGGTTGTCAACAGTAAATCCGTCCTTATCCGAGGCTTGTTGGTGCTTCGCAACTAGGAAATTTGTAGGTGGTCAGGAAGTTACCCCAAAGTCACATCCCCCAACCTGGAGGGCCAGATCCTTAAGCAATATTCACATGAGCACGAACGAATATTCGTCGATTTTGACATTTCTTTCACATGAGAGTTTTTAATTCGTCGCGAATGAAGTTTGACAGCCCAACACCATTCACCACCGAATCCAAAATAAGAATGATTTTTTTTGGTTAAGTACGCGCGATTATTTTATTAGTTGCTAATGTGGATAATGTGGAACGCGAATAAAGTTTGACAGTTCGTATCAACTACAATTTTTTTCGCGACGAATACATTTTTTTTTTAAATTTATTAATATATGATATTGAAAAGTAAAAGTATGCATCATAAATCAAATAGAAACTATATTGCTATCGTTTTGTTAAGAATTTGTGTGGAAATATGTCTTCAAACGTATATAAACTCACATTTTGTAATTCATTCGCCGTTCGTTGGTCGCGCTCATGTGAATACTACTTTAGTGTAACTCCATGGACGGGGAGCCAGATAAACCGCTCCTTATAGGACTGGGCTCCGAATATGTCGTAGAAGCTCTATAAGGTGTTCACTAAGTAGTTCAACTTTACTGAAACTGTATAGACGCCACCGTTGATTCCATCTCGTCCGCTGCCGTCTGGATAAGGAAACACCTTTGTGGAAACAACTCTCCCCCCTCTCTCTCTCTCTCATGTTAGAGGTAAGACCTTTTATTTATATAAATTGAGCTATATCATAGGTATTGTGATTCTGTTACCAAGAATTGATGATTCTGATGAATAACGTTTGCATTTGAGTTAAAGAGAAATTATTGTTTTTTTTTTCGGAGACAATTTATCAGTTTATCTGCTTAGTGATTTTATTAAATGTTAAAATAAAATACTATAAATAAAATTGAATTTCTATACATACTCGTATATAATAAGTGCATGTGCCTATTTTTACATGACATATACATACATGGTATTTATGTTTTATATTTAAACTCAATTATCCTTAAATGAAGTGATAAATTAATGGCATTTCTGGACCCATCAGCTTATTTGCTAATGTGACAGATCAATAAGGTCAGGCGGCAGAATTGGTATCGGGGCGGTGATGGCAGCGGCACGGCGGCGGCGCGCGTGGCGGCGGCGGTAGGGTGGTAGTGACTGTATAACTTTTAATATAAAAATAATTACCGTATACACTCTTTTTATGTAGCCATATGTGTACATAATTGCGTTTCGATAAATATTTTTTTCTTATACCTATAAATTTAAAATTTAAAACAAAAAAGTGAAACAAAATTTTTATTAAAATACACACATTGTCCTTATGTATATACATACATACCTATCTATCTATACACGCTATTAAAAGTCGAATATGGTATTTTCACATTAACTAATTGAATTTTCCGTCTGAATGTTAAAGATATTTCCATTGCCAACTGATTTTTGATGAAGGGTGCCGTGATGGCATGATGCGTTTGTGATAATGATGATGATGGTCACGATGATGATGATGATGATGATGGCATCATCGGCAGCACCAGCTGTTAAACGAGAAAATCATTGTGACAAGAATATTTTTATTTTATTCTTTTTATTTTGGTTTGCTTTGTTTTGTATTAATTTTATAGCTGCAGGCTATTATTGATTGTAAAAATATGTATTTAATGTGAGCCATAGTATTTAATCAAAAATGAATAAGCATAATAATTAAGACTGTTATAAATCATAATGCACACACTCATGTATGTGTGCTTTCTGAAAATATACCTGCATAATAATGCAAATAATTACTAGGTAGATAGGTGTAGGGATATTTGCATTGTGATGTGAAAACAGTTTAAAATTACGACGAAGTATAGGGATCATAGGGATGAAAGGTAGATTTTAGTTAATAGATGTAATTTCATAAATTAATATAATTGCATATGTTAAGAAGAACAATATCAGGGCTCAAAAACTAGTGCAACAATTGCACTACTTTACTTACTTAGGTCCTCAGACCTGTTAAGTCCGTTGGGAACCCCTTACGGGGCATATGGCCTCTACTACGCCTACGCGCCATCGTGTGCAGTTTCCGGAGATGTGTTTCAGCCCCCTTTACAACTTGTCTAGTGACGCTGATTCCTCCTCGACTGTCCTGCGCCATGTGCTTCTCGGTCGTCCAGCTCTTCTTCCTTCTTGTGTGAGCGGATTCCACTGCATTGCTTGACGTGCAATGCAGTCGTTACCTTTTCGAAGCGTATGTCCAATCCATTGCCACTTACGCCTTGGTATAATAGAGTCTAAAGGATTTTCGGTTTATGGCCAGAAAAATCCTTAGGATGTTGCGAATACATCTATTGACGAAGGTTTGTAGCTTTCTTGTAATGGCTGAAGTAACCTTCCAGGTGCATGCTGCACCCATAAAGAAGCACAGATTCGACATTTGTGCAAAACAGTCGTAGATTTGTTCTTAAGCTAATAGAGTTATTTCTCCAAAATTTCAGCCCCACGAGTTCTGCTTCTCATTCCACATTGTTGTTATTTGATGGAGATGCATGACCCTATGAGAGAGTAAGCAAACATCGTCCGCGTTAAATAGGATGTCAAAGTCCATTGAATCCATCCGCTACCTGACAGAGCTGAGCGCAGTACATCGCTTATATCACCAACAAAAACAATATTGGCGACAGACTGACTCCGCTACGGATTTCAAAATCCTCTGACAACCTACCATCCATAATATGTTGCCTTTATAACAGTAATTAGTTTTTCTGGAATGCCTCTCCTCCGCAAAGCTAACCAGATGTACTTTCTGTTCACGCTATCAAAGGACTCCTCGAAGTCGATGAACAGCAGGTGTAGTGGTGCTCGATATGATCAATACAAGAGGATCCAGCGCGGTATTCTGCTTGTTCGGCATCGAGTGTGGCCTCGAGGTGTTCTCTGATTGGATCCAGTATGATTTTTGCTACTGTTTTGGCAACGGCAGGTAGAAAATTCCTTTCCAGTTTTCGCACTTTGGGAGCTTGCCGATCATTCCCTTCTTACACTCATCGGGGAAGCTTTTGGTGGTCCAGGCTTCTTTTATGAGCGGATGAAGCAGTTTGCTTGATGAGGTTGCCGCTGCTTGCAAAAGCTCTGCGGGAATTCCTTTAAGTCCTACCGATTTGTTGTTCTTAAGTGCTTTAATTGCGACAATGCGGTGCTGATTCGGGGACAATTTTGTTCGGGCGCTTCAGAAAGAATCGGCTGTACATTGTTTTTAAACACTCGATTTAAAACCAAGGAAAAGTGTTCTATCCACCTTCTGACATGTCCATCCACCGAAATTATCAAAGTACCGTCTACTTCTTTCACCAGGTGTGGCTTTGAGGTGTGTGCACCGACCAGCTCTTTGATTATCCTGTAAATGGCACTGCTGTCGCACCTGTTTGTAGCATCTTCTGCTTCTTGCGCCAATGCGTTGATGTAGTTACGCTTGTCACGGTGCACATCCTCTATTTTTTCCTTGTGGTACGAGGATTCCGGCTCATTTTTTTCTTCCCCTTGTGCAAGCAGTTATTCTGTTTTCGTTCGTTGATCCTTGCCCAAGATTCTTCTGAAAGCCAAGTGTTGTTGCTTCCTTCTTTCCGACCGACTATTCTGTCAGCACCTGAAATAAAAATATTTTTTCACAGCATTCCAATGGTGTTCGATGTCATCATGTACTGTGCTGATTGTTCTCATTTCGTGAGACAGGTGGTCCCATCCAATTATAAGGCTATTGGCGTTGCAGAAGTCAATGAACCTCTCACCATTGTGATTGCAGCTGCTGACTCCGTGAACACCCATCAAGTGCCTTAGACCGTCGTTGTTACTGCCAACCTTAGCATAGTTGGTTGTAAAAGCATTCTTTCTCTTCATTAGATGCGAGCTCTCTCGCGGTGTAACACTGTATAATGATGACGGACCGTACTCTACTCTGAAACCTGGCTTTAATAAGCCTTTCCCCAAGGTAAAATACGGCTCCTGTTTGCCGTTTTAGTAAGGAGTAACCCAACTCCAGCTTCTCGAGTCCTTCCGTGACCAGAGCAGAGAAGAACATTGTTACGCATCTGTGACTTGTATTTGCCAGATCCCAAACATAATAACAAACATACTCTAGAATGATTGATCGCAAAATACAATCCACACATCATAGCACCACAGGAAACACACTTCATTGCATCAAATTCATATATGTTGAAAATTAAAAACTATAAACCATTTCATCATAATAAAGGCTATGACTACTCGAAATCAGGCGTAGGGTTTTTAGTTAAAACTAGTATACCTGTCACCTCCCACATCATTTTATTTACAAATCTTACAAAAATACCAATTAAGCTAACAAATATTTATAGAGAGCACGATGTTTACATTACAAGTGAAATTCTTGATGACATCCGAAGTGATAAAAACAATCATCATTTGATCTTAGGAGATTTAAATGCCAAAAACACAATTTGGGGCTCTAACACAACTAACAGCTTAGGTACTCTTTTTGAAAATTTTGCTAATGATAAAGGCCTGGTTGTTTTAAACGATGGTGTACCTACTCTAATTAATACAAGAAACACCTTCTCTGCTGTTGATGTAACATTTGCATCTGAAGATTTAGCTCTTCGTGGGAATTTGAACGGCGAAAGTACAGTTGTGCAACAACTGCACACACGTTTTTCAACAAATTGCCTGAATTCCATCCTCACTGTTGCAGCATTTAGCACGCCATCTCAAAAAAATATTTTTTCATCGACATCCAGAACAACCATAGACATCTATATACAGCGCTACCACCACAACCACCACCACCATTTACATCGTCTCATCGCCACCACCGAACAAAAGTTCAAATAAGCGCCACTAGAAACATCTCTTCAACATCGTGTCGCCAACGTTCTAGAAGACGCCACATCTCACATCGTTTTTGCCACACTGTGTCCAAGGGCAATTCAAGCGCTCAACCACCTCCATTCATCAGTCAGCGCTCCGCTGCGCTGCTGCAATCATTGTCACAGAATCGCAATTTTTTTTTTTCACAAGTTTTTTTTTTAGAATAAATAACTTGTTGCAGAGGCGGAGCACTATTTTTTTTTGCAAGTTTTTTTTTTTGAAATAAACAACTTGCACACAATATTTTTTTTCCGAAAAGTTTTTTTTTTGTGAATAAATAACTTTTCCAAACATTTTTTTTCTTCAAGTTTTTTTTTGTGAAATAAAAACTTGCCACCATCCGCACAACCAGAATAGCAGCAGGTAATACTAAATACCTAACCAACATTTCATCGGCGCACACTCCGGACCCGAATAAAAACCAGCGCCCAACCAGAAAAGCAGTACAAAAAGCGGATCAGCAGCGTAACCTTCAAGCAGATTATCAAGAAACAACAAACATTTTTGTAAAAAAAAAACATTGTACAGGTGAGAGTTTTGTTTTCATAGCACAGCACACAATTTTAAAATCGTATTGCATATATTATATTATATTAGGTATATTATATTATATTATTTGCATAATATATCACATTTTTTCTCAAAGTAATTTTCAAATTAATATATTTTGTTAATATACATATACATACGCATTCAAAATTTTTACGTTCAGTTTTCTTTTTCTCGGTTTTCGGTATTAGAGTTTTAGGGTGAGCGTTTAAGCAAACAATTTATACCGCGTTATTCGACATATTCATTCCGTCACGAGACTTCCAATCAGTTTCATTATTCACTTTTGAATTTCATTTTTTATTTCCAACAAATCATTACTATTCAACAAATTCATTCTGCCGCGGAACATTCAATCAATTTCGTGATTCACTTTCCAAATACTTTTTAGAAATTCACTTTTGAATTTCGCGTTTTTTGTTTTCAAGTTTTTCATTTATGACTGGAACCAAAACCGAAATGACAGATCCTAATGGAACTGAAAATGGTTCGAATACCGGCCATACCGGAAATTTGATTTTCCCTGCCGAGCACAATACACAAACCCAAGCGAGTCCTCCTTCCGTAGAGTCAATTAAACTTCGGCTTCCTACCTTTTGGAATACCAACCCAATCACCTGGTTTATTCAGGCTGAGGCACAGTTTACGGTACACAGGATATCTAGTTCCGAGACAAAATATTGTCTCACGGTAGCTTCTCTTCCACCAGACACCTGTGACTCAGTGATCGATATCCTCTCAAACCCACCACCCACCGAAAAATATCTAGCTTTAAAAGCGGCTTTAATAGAACGCCATTCAGTTTCTGAGATAAAACGGTTGGAAACGCTTATCGATAAAGCGGATATCGGTGATCGAAAGCCGTCGGAAGTATTGCGTTCGATGAAAATGTTAGCTGGCACTACTTTTAACGACGACATTATTAAGAAATTATGGATGCGTCGATTGCCACAAGCCATAAACATCGCATTACTTTCGGTAGGGTCGAAAACCTTAGATGAGTTATCTTCCTTAGCGGATAAAATCTATGAGGCATCTCAGGGTGCATTTATCTCTAGTATTTCCTCGGTGCAGCAAAATGATAACACTTCAAACACTACTAATGAACTCGAACAGAGACTCAACAAAATTGAGTCAATGATTGAAGCTTTATCACTAAGTTCACGACCAGCCATATTACGATCACGTAATAGGAGCAAGTCTTCCCAAAATTTTAGAAATAGAGACAACCGTTCTCGAGGTCGTGCTAATTCAAATTCAGGTTCAGACATTTGCTGGTACCATAGGCGTTATCGCAAAAACGCGAGAAAATGCGACAAGCCTTGCAATTTCGAAAAACAAAAATACCAAAAGCACACCGATCACCCAAACTAGATAAGCCTGCTGTTGCAGCGGCAAACATGCAGACTCCTTTGAGCCGCCGCTTATTTATTAAAGATAAAAACTCAAATCTCACTTTTCTAGTCGACACAGGGGCGGATCTCTCAGTTCTTCCTTACAGTACAAAAAGGGGATCGGCATCCCAAAATCCTTTATACTTACTATCAGCAGCTAATGGAACTACGATTCCAACATTCGGCTCAAAATTATTAAACCTTGATATTGGTCTAAGGCGAAACTTTATACACTCCTTCATATTAGCCTCTGTGAACAGACCAATACTAGGCGCCGATTTTTTAGCGAAATTTAACCTGCTGATAGATACAAAGAACAAAAAACTGATAGATCCCCTCACTAAACTTCAGACATGTGCTTCAACTATACGAACAAACGATCCGAGTCCCAAACACTTTCAAATCAATAATGATTACAATTCAATTTTAAAAAAGTTTCCTTGTTTAACACAGGAACCCAACTATTTCGCGCCAATTAAGCACACAATAGTGCACCATATAGTCACAAAAGGTCAACTTCCAGTTTCTAGGCCTAGAAGGCTTGATGCCTCTAGGCACAAAGCTGCGAAAACTGAGTTTCAACACATGATGCAACTAGGGATTTGTAAGCCATCTTCTTCGAGCACATGCTCACCTCTCCACATGGTAAAGAAAAAGAACAACCAGGATTGGAGACCTTGTGGTGATTACCGCAGATTAAATGCTGCCACGGTACCGGATTGTCATCCGATCCACCACATCCAAGATTTCTCCATGAACATACACGGCTGCAGATTCTTTTCAAAAATTGACATTGTAAGAGCTTATCACTTAATTCCTGTTGCCCCTGAAGACGTTCATAAAACGGCAATAACAACACCTTTTGGTTTATTCGAATGGCTCCGAATGCCATTCGGACTTCGAAATGCTGCACAAACCTTTCAACGTTCTATGAACGAAGTTTGTTTTGGTCTCGATTTCGTTTTCACATACATTGATGATCTTTTGATCGCCAGTCAAAACGAAGAGCAACATAAGCACCATCTCGAACTCCTTTTTAAAAGACTGGAGGAGTACGGAGTTAATATCAACCTATCAAAGTGCGTTTTCGGTGTTTCCTCTCTAGAATTTTTAAGCCACACAATCAATGCTGAAGGTATTTCCCCTTCGAAAGATCGTGTCGAAGCCATCTTAAAATTCCCAACACCTACGTCAATCAAACAGATTCAACGCTTTATAGGAATGATAAATTATTATCATCGTTTTATTCCTAAATTAGCACAGATAATCGCTCCACTTCACTCACACTTAGCAGTTTTAACCAATTCGAAGAAATCAAAAAAATCTTTTTCGTGGCCTGAGGCTCTTGACAGCGTTTTTCGTGAAGCAAAAGAAGCGCTATCGAAAGTAACCCTTCTGGCTCATCCAATTCAGAATGGAACTTTCAGCATCGCTACGGATGCATCAGACACAGCTGTTGGTGCAGTCCTTCAGCAGCAAGTTCATCAATCCTGGCAACCACTAGCTTTCTTCTCGAAAAAACTCAAAGACACAGAATCCAAATACTCAGCTTTTGACCGTGAGTTACTAGCTATATATTTAGCTCTCAAACACTTCAGGTTTTTCGTCGAAGGGCGTGAAGTTCTGAACTGATCACAAACCACTCACTTATGCTTTGACCACTAAAACGGAAAGAAGTCCGCGTCAAACACGTCACTTAGACTTCATTTCCCAATTCACTACCGACATACAGCACATTAAGGGCAAAGACAACATTGTCGCCGACGCCCTTTTTCGTCTTCATTGTCCCGAAATATCTACCATAAAAAGTCAAGAGCTAGATCTAGAAACAATCGCCAAGTTACACTGACCCAGAGTTACAAGAACTTTTAAAAAATGAAAAATCAAAGAAATCTTCATTCTCACTAAAAGCGTTCGAATTCCCTCACTTAAAAATCTATTGCGAAACTTCGAATAACAAAAACAGGCCTTTCATTCCTAGTTCCTTACGTTTCAAAGTTTTCAACATTCTTCACGGGATCTCTCATCCAAGCATACGCGCCACACGAAAACTCATAACAAATCGATACTTCTGGCCAAACATCAACAAAAGCATCAACAGTTGGACCAGATCTTGTTTAGGGTGTCAGAAGTCGAAAGTCCAAAGACACACCAAGTCAGAACATGGTAGATTCGAAGTCCCAAAAGGACGATTTGACCACATTCACCTCGACTTGGTAGGACCTCTTCCCATATCCAATGGTTTTTCGTATATCCTAACAGCTGTTGATAGATTTACGCGTTGGCCAGAAGCTTATCCTCTTGTTGACACAACAGCCAATTCAGTCGCGAAAACTTTTGTTGAAAATTTCATATCTCGTTTTGGTGTACCTTTGAAAATTACTACCGACCAAGGGAGTCAATTTGAGTCCAAACTATTCAGAGAACTTTCAAAGTTGTTAGGGGTACACAGAATACACACTACGCCTTATCACCCGCAAGCCAACGGCATGGTTGAGCGTTTTCACAGGCAGCTAAAGTGCTCGCTTAGGGCTTGATGCAACACTATAAACTGGAGCTCAGAACTCCCAATTATTCTTTTAGGAATCCGCTCCGCAGTAAAAGAGGATTTAAACTCCTCTGCGGCAGAAATGGTGTATGGGCAGAATCTCAGACTACCAGGAGAAATTTTCATTAGCAATGAAAAACAAGAAAGTTCTCCAGATGTCTTGATAGAAAAACTGCGTAATGTGATGAGAAACCTTATACCCACAGAAACTAGACAAACAGAACAAGAGATTTTTATACCAAAGCATTTGAGCGAATGCAAACAAGTTTTCGTAAGAGTCGACAAAGTTAAAACCGGCCTTACGCCTTCCTATGAGGGCCCATACAAAGTAATTCGACGTTTACGAAAGTATTTCGTAGTACAAATTAAAAACAAAGATGTATCTATATCTATCGATAGATTAAAACCAGCGCACTGCATTTAGTATTTCGGTCGGTATGAGCCGGAGTAAAAATCTGATCTCACGGATGGGGAGCTCAATTGGGGGAGGGTGATGTAGTGGATATTAATTTATTCACCTAATATTCAATTGCGTCAACAAAGTTACATCGCATCATACATAAGTTGCTTGTTTGAACGCTACCATTACTTACTTTCAATTAATGAACGCGACCATTATTTACCTTCAATTAATGAACGCTTCCGATTTCGAAAATTCTGAACGCATCCTAAATTAAAATATTTTTGGTTCTCTCCTTACTCTCTTTCTTTTTAAAACTTTATAATCATTCAGAATCTTCTCGTCGTGTGTGCTGGATGCTCCAACAAAGCTCCCAACCTAAAGACTTATAGTTATTGTGAAATTTATTAATTAATAGAATAAAGTTAAAATACATAAAAACATATATAATTTAGTGTTTAAATAAAAGAATAGCTACGACCAGCTATAATACGTTCTCAAAAACATGGGCAAGTTATAGTGAAAATAAAACTTTTCCGGACAACGTTATTAGGAAGAAACTGACATTTAACATAAATGACCTCCCTCTTCAAGAAAACTTGTACTCACACCTCGCAGATGATATTTCCAGAATAGAGTTTGACACGACATTACGAACGCTTAACGGAACTACCCCTGGAGATGATAAAATCACATATAATATGGTTAAATCAGCTGCCGATAATCTCAAAAACCGAATCTGCGCGTTATATAGCAACATTCTTCGGACTGGTATCTTTCCTCACGATTGGAAGAAAGCTATACTCAAGCCGATTCTCAAGAGCTCCCATAATTATTACCACATAGAAGGGTATCGACCGATATCTCTTCTCCCTGTTCTCTCAAAAATTTTTGAAAAAATTACTGGACGTAGAATAGGCTGGTTTATGCAAGAATCTGTAAGTAATGAATAACATGCTTTTAGACCGAACAAAGGAGTTCAGTCCTTAATCCACCTAATGGAACATAAACTATCAGATAACATCTCATCTTGTAAGCACAGCGTAGTCATGTCATCTGACCTCTAGAAAGCTTTTGATCGTGTCACCACATTTCCAATCATCGAACAATTACACAAATGGGGAGTCCGTAAGCAAATGTTAAAGGTTATAATATCCTTTTTATCCGGAAGAACTTTTTGTGTTGAAGTCAATGGCTTTACTTCAAAAAAGCTAAAACTGGATCTCCCTTGTCTGTGTATCTTTATCTTTATAATGCTTATATTGATGCACTCATTAGAGAGCTTACACTACCAAAACACGGTCTAGATCTTGTCGGTCTATATGTAGATAATATCTTCATGGTAGCCTCTGGTGATCCATCAAATGTAAACGAAATTTTGAAATCTGCAGATTCCATAAACTATGCTTGGACACAAGAAACCGGTGCGAAAGTTCCACCTAGCAAAACAGAAGCGCTTCACCTTTGTCGGAAAAAAATGTTCAATTACTTCTCTTACGATTCGTAACTGCACAGTCAACCGCAAAAAAGAACTCAGAGTCCTTGGTGTTACTTTCAATAGTAATCTGAAATGGGATCTCCATATAAAAAACACCATCAACCAACTTAAGAATCGAAACAATGCACTGAGAATGATATGTTCTCGCCGGAAAGGTCCACATCTAGAAACGGCCCTAAAAATAGCCAAAACCTTAGTTGAAGGAACACTCCAGCATGGACTCACTCTTTTTATGTGGACAACTAAAAGGAACTTGGAAAGCATAGATATAGCCATAAATGAGTGCTACCGAACTGCTACAGGAGCACTTAAAACAACTCCAATTGAAGCTCTCAGAATAGAAGTAGAAGCTGGCTAAAACCAATTAATAGGCTAGGACAAAAAAGAGCAATTAATTTAATAAGTAAAGCACTTACAGACATAAATCACCCTCTTTATTCTGCTTCACAAGAAGTTCAACACAGACCAAAACAAAACAGGAAGAATTCAATATCTTCCCTTAGCAAAATATTAACCCTTGTTTCGGCTCATGGAAGTATGCCTTTAGAAACGTCTTTAAAGCTCAACTATTCGTCCCCCCCTCCATGGAAAAGACACCAGCCTCTCTAGTCACAAGAAAGAAAACACTCCAAATGAACACTTTCTTATGCTTCACCGTGAACTGATCGAAAACATCATACCAGTGAGGATTTTGTACACATATGGATACTATAGGGATAAAACCTCGACATACGCAGTCATCGAGCTCAAATCGAACCACGAAGAAATCATCACTTTTCAAAGTCTCCTTCCAGACGCGGCTGGCAGCTATCTAGCAGAACTAACAGCAATAATGAAAGCATTGTCCGTGGCAAAAACCTGGGCAGAAAGGACATTGATACTCACTGACAGCTTAAGTATCCTTTCCTGAATCAAAAGTGCAACTAATAACTGCTCCATTACATCCAAAGCATCCTCTATGACAAAACCAACATAACCCTAGCTTGGATAAGAGGAAATGAGCTAGCAGATACTGCAGCAAAAGAAGCCACTAACCATCCGTATTTAAAAGAACTGCCACTTATATCTCAGCTAATCCGTAAAATGTTCATGGCTAATGAGCAAGAAGAACTCAAAAGCTCTTGGCTAAAATAGGAGAACTTTCTTCGAAAACACCACTCAACACACCTAAGAACTCCATACAACAAAAACCTAACCAGAGAAGAATGTATTTCACTATTTTGGATCAGAGTTGGAAAAACTTTGTTTACGAGTCGCCATTTCTTCACAAACGATCCCCAGAGGAGTGCGAAAATTGTAAAGAAGTTCTCTCAATTTGGCATATTTTTGCAGAATGTCCGACATTGGAAGACAAGCAGAAACAGATGGGCGAAATACTAAACCCATCTGACTTTAATACTTATCAACGCATAAAATCAATAACAACCATACACAACAAATTTAAAGATATTTGAACTTTAATATTAATTAATTTTTTTTATGTAAATAAATAACATAACATTACATCATATTTTTTTTTTCGATGTTAATTTTTTCATAAATTATTAATATTTTTACTTAAAAAAAAAATTAAATACGACATGTATGGTCTTGCTGCCCTGATGTCTTCAATATACATAATTTTATAAATTTATTATTGTAAGTTATTTTTTGATAAATATATAAATAAATAAATATTGTAAGTCCTGTGCATCATCGTTTCGCTCGTACCACTGAAAATATCACTGCTGTAAGTGAAAGTGTTTCCGAAGACCCGGGTGTGTCGATTCCTCGTCGTTCCCAGGAATTAGGACTGTTTTACGGCACAATATGGCGTATTTTGTATTCGGATCTACACCTACATCCATATACAATCCAGCTCACGCAACAACTGAAGCCAACTGACCATTCACAACGTCGTAGATAAGTCGAATGGGTGCTTGAACAAAAAGCGGTGGACGAAGATTTTTGGAACACATTTTTTTTCACCGACGACGACGGTGGGTATGTTAATAAACAATATTGTCAACAATTCGCGTGGTGGTGATGTAGTGTTTCACACATAATGCCAACGTTCCAACTTTATAATGAAAAAGCGGCTGGGATGCAACCCACACTAATAACTTCCCATCCCGTCTGTCGATGATTTGTCTTGCTTAAAAGTTTGTAGGTTTTCGTGTTGTGTTAACGTTTCCTGTTTTGTTTTTCTGTCAAACATCTCCAGTTTCGTCTATAATTTAACCATGAATCGTCTTACAAACGAACAACGCTTGCAAACAATTGAATCTTACTATCAAAATGCGTGCTCTGTTAAGAAAACTCATGGCGCGCGTTTTCATCTAAAATTATGTTCAGCGATGAAGCTCATTTTTGTCTCAATGGGTACGTAAATAAGCAGAATGGTCGATTTTGGAGTGAATATCAGCCAGAAGCATTGCAAGACCTATCAATGCATCCATAAATAGTCACAGTTTAGTGCGGTGCTGGAGTGTTTTGCCAATCTTTCAACATCAGAGCGTCGTATAAACTCCCAGCTGACTGTAGTGTCTTTCAGGCCGAGATCTTTGCCATTGAAAAAGCAGCTGAATTGGCACATCACGAAAAGCTAAGCTCTTCGGAGATTACTTTTTTCGTGGACAGCTAGGCTGCTATCAAAGCCTTAGCCAGACCATAAGATCAAAAGCAGTTTTAAACTGTAGGAAGGAATTAAACAAAATCTGCCACACTAACCAGGTAAAGCTCTGCTGGGTTCCCGGACATAGCAATATAAAAGGGAGTGATATAGTAGATGAACTAGCAAGGAAAGGGTCAGAAGCAGACACCAGTAGTAGCGACCATTCAGTCAGGGGACCACTCGTCCCGATTGGGGTACTCAAGAGGAAGATAGACCTTAGACTGAAAGAGAAAATCAACAACTCCTGGAAATCCAGGGACGATTGCGCAATCTCTAGAAGTTTATGGCCTAACACAAATGAAAAGGAAACTCGGTATATTCTATCGCTGAGTAAAAAGAACATTAAAATCTTGATAGGTGTACTAACAGGTCATTGCGCCATTGGCACAATTAAACATCTGTTCTGTGACTGTCCGAACCTCCAAACCAGCCGACTCCGTCATTTCGGAAACAGGTTTGTTGGAGAACTGGATGATCTAGCACAGGTCTCAATGGCAAACATGAGGAAATTCATAGATAGCACAGGCTGGTTCGTTAACGAGTCAGTCTACGTTAATCGGTAAAATTGAGAAGCATCAATGCTAACTTTTACTTTTTTACAGGGGATCACAATGGACCAGTAGGCCCCCGTGTACGCAACAGCTTCATGCTGTGCACCCCCCTTATAACCTAACCTAACCTAACCTTGGTGCGGTTTATAGGCTGGTGGCATCATTGGACCGTACTTCTTCAAAGATGATGCGAATCGTAACGTAGAACTGTGAATGGTGAGCGCTACCGTGAGATGATATCCAACTTTTTTTTGCCCAAAATGCAAAACCTTGACTTGCTTAACATGTGGTTACAACAAGACGGTGCCACATGCCACACAGCACGCGCAACAATGGACTTATTGAGAGGCGAGTTCGGGACCGGTCAATTCGCCGCCTAGATCGTGCGATTTAACGCCTTTAGACTATTTTTTGTGGGGCTATGTTAAAGCTCATGTCTATAAAGACAAGCCCGCTTCAATTGAAGCATTGAAAGACAACATTGAAGCATTTATTCGTGAGATACCGGCCGAAATTTTGGAAAGAGTATGCCAAAATTAGACTAAGCGGATGGACCATTGAGGCGTAGTCAAGGTCAACATTTGCATGAAATAGTTTTCAAACATTAAATTACATGGACCATATCGATTCAAATAAAGATTTCATGCATTTTTCTAAATTGTATGTGTTTTTTTTTGAAAACTTTTTTATAGCTTTAAAAAAATCATCCTTTATAAACAAATACAAATTGGATGAATGAAATTAATTTGAGAGATATCAAGAACCGAACTTCAATTTTTACCAAATTTGCGTACTATTTTCTGCAGAATTTATTTTTTTATGAAAAAAACTTACTGTTGGATTCTTATACAAAATTTACTGAATGTCGGAAACAATATTTTCTGTGAGATAAAATTAGTTTGAAGCCAATATTTTAAATTTTTGAAAAGCTATTTGAATCGAAAGTAGTACCCGTAGCGTGATGGTTAGTGCGTTGGACTGTCATGCCAAGGGGTCTTGGGTTCAATCCCTGCCTGTGTCACCTAACTTTTTTCACGGGTACTGCTTCTTGCGAGGAATTGACAAATCCTCCAAGAGTAATTCTTGTCTCAAATTAGCCGTTCGGATTCGGCGTATAAACTGTATGTCCCTACCATCTCTGACAACATTACTCGCACACAGAAATGGTTGAGAGTTGTAAGTCACTAGGCCCTGGTTCTTCATGGACTAATGCGCGAACTATTTTATTTATTTTTTTTTATTTGAATCGAAATTCAAATTTTACCAACTTTGAGTAATGTTTTTTTTTAGGTTTTTATTTTTTATAAAAAAAACTGTCAATTCGATTTTTCTCAAAATTTTAAATAGATGTTAAAAACGTTATTTTTCGTAAAATTGTTTTGGAGATTAAATCATTTTTTTAATCGTAAAATTTTCGACACATTTTTTTTTATTTATAAAAAACCGTTACATTGATTTTTTTCAAAAAATATACTTGTTTGGTATCACGTTACAATATATTATATAAAATTTAATTCAAGTCTCTAGCGTTTTTCGTTTGTGAGATATTTACGGTTAACCAACATTTTCGTCTTTTTTTAAACAGCTATGGTAAAAAAACCACCCACGCAATTTTCTTGAGAGCCCTTTCTGTATCTTTGCGCCTTATTGAAGTCGATATCTCTTCTGGTTCTTGAGCTATGGACGACGAAAAAAACGTCGCGAACGTAAGTACACACGCACGCACATACATCTTTCTAAAAATCTTTTATTTCGACTCTAGGGAACTTGGAACGTCGAGAAATGTCAAAATTTTCAATTCGACAAATCGGACCCATTACAATAACTTCCTATCGGAAGTTAAAAAGAAATGTCATGAAAAAAATATTTTATATTATGTGTTTTATTTATGTTTACTTTTGAAACCGCAAAATGGATAACCCTGTAAAATATAAAATAAAGCAATTCCTGACCATCTCTCTTTTGGAATAAGATTATGCTCAATGGTTTAACACCAACATCAAACCAAATGAAAAAAAAATGTTTTAAGCAAAAATAATTTAACTTCATCTCATTATCCTTTTTCATTTCTTATTATTTTTTTTTGTGTTGCAACTTAATAATGATGTCCTTGATCTAAAGGTAAAAATGTGTAACGAAATGAAACTCAACATATTATTTTGTAACAATTTGCATATATTAACCGTAATTTGGAAATTAATCGCCATGTAGTCTAGAAAATTAGAAGTTATCTTTGAGTAGCAAGAGAAAATTTTATAAATTTTTATTTTTTTTGTTATAGATAGGTATATACATATTTAAATTAGCTTTTTGTCCTTAAGTTGGTTATCAGATTTACCCACCTGATGCCTGACTTCTGACTTCTGAGTTGGACATGGACATGGAAAGGACATGGACACGGACACGGACAGTCGTCGTCGTTTAAAAATCTTCATTTTATTTATTTTATTATCATCACTCGTTAAGGTAGAATATCTACCTATATCTACATATATAAATGTTGGGTAGAATTAAGATAGATATACATAAATAATCTTACGTCACCACCACTACCACTGTCACTGCCACTATACCACCTACCATCTGTCCTCGTCCTTTGTCTTTTTCAAAATTAACCATTTAGCCAGTACTTGTGTTTTAAATTTCAGGATATTACATTATCTAGTGTAATTTAAATTCAAAGATCCTTCTCCCTTTTTTTCGAGTCCATTTAACATTTTCCCCGCCCTCTCGCGCTTGTTTTTCATTCGCCGCTCCCTTGCAGTATGGGCTTTTTATTTTAAGAAGGATCTCAAAATCTGGACTTTATATACTATCGGGACACACTCAAAGGAACTACTTAGAGTACTTAAAATGATTAAAAAAAAGAAGAGAACAAGACGAAGAAGAAGGAAGATGATGATGAAATAAACATGGGATGATGAAAGTAATATCATCTCTATGCTATATTCCATAGCGAAAAAGGAACAAAATGAAATTGCAATGTTGAAGCTTAATGATGCAAGTGTAAATATCCTAGAATTCAAATTCAAACGTGTCGTTTTCCTTTTGTTGTTATTGTTGTTGGTGTTGGTCGAGGGAGATGATTCTGTTTTCTTTTTTAGAAATTTTTTGATGTTTTGGGGTGTAATTTAAATATGGAAATGGTTGGATAAAAATCCTTGAATATGGCAGGGAAAAATATAAATTGATTTTTTTTGAAGGAATATACGAAGTGGACAGAAATTCAGTTAGTTTAAGGACATTTTTTTGAAGCTCTTTATTAAATTAGTAACAAAGAATGGATGGCGGAAATTGAATATTTGAATAGCTTTATTTTGTCCCATTTGACGATGTACCTTTTATAGGTAACATAAAAATGATAACCTATTATTATTATGCTGTATTGAAAAAACATCGATTCTATGAGAGAATCTTATATACTGTTTTATAAATATAATGAACAGTGAGAATAAAAAAATTAAATATTTGTCCTGAAAACACAATTGTGGTATTTTTAAAATTATTCCAAATCTCCACCTCTTCTGAAGTTTTTGAGGCAAATTCAAATAAATTATGCATGTTTGTCTGAAGTCATTATAAATAATGTTACTTTATTATGTTCTCATGTAAACTGTACATACTCGAGTCATAAAGTTATATACATGCATATTTTCTTGGAAAAGTTTTTGAAAAACAAATACAATACTTTCCATGAATCATTGCCTTATGATAATGTGATTTTATAATCTTTGGCGAACAATTAGTCACTTTATTGGTATGGAGAATTCTTTACGGAAGAAGATTTTTGTTTGCGACATTAAAATATTAATGACTTTGGAACAAAGTTAATATTCACATTATTATTCAAAAATATATGTTTAACTTTTCTTGTATACTTTTATGAGGCCTTAAGAGGACTTAAGAAATCAAGAACTGGGAGGTTAAAAATATTCCATTTATATTAACACAATTTTAATACTTTTCTAGGAACTCAAGGAAAATTTGGAAGGTAACTAGTGAGGAAAATATAAATATTTCCGAAGAAAATTAAGGTTAGTATGAAATTTTGTGATGTTTACAATAAAAATGATAAAATTTGGTCTTGAAATTGTGTGTTAATTCGTCTAGGGTACAAACGAATTATTCGATTTTTATTTTAAAAGAAACTTATATGTATGTACATTTCAAGGCTTTAAAGCATAATTTTATTTATCACACAACTGGCTAGACAGTTCTTATAGACAATAAGAATAAAATTATTTTTACATTTGCTTAGTTAGAAATACATAGTTTTAGTTTATCAGTCAGTATATCAGTTTTTATGAACTACATTTTTTTAACTTCCCATAGGAAGTTATTGTAATGGGTCTGATTTGTCAAATTGAAAATATTGATATTTCTCGACGTTTCAAGGTCCCTAGAGTCGAAATAAAAGATTTTTAGAAAGATGTCTGTGCGTGCGTGTGTACGTACGTTCGTACGTCCGTATGTCCGTACGTCCGTACGTTCGCGACGTTTTTTTCGTCGTCCATAGCTCAAGAACCAGAAGAGATATCGACTTCAAATAAATTTTGTTATACAGATAATAAGGCAGAAAGATGCAGAAAGAGCTTTCAAGAAAATTGCGTGGGTGGTTTTTTTACCATAGCAGTTTAAAAAAAGGTGAAAATTTTGGTTAACCCTAAATATCTCATGAACCAATGACGCTAGTGACTTGAATTTAATTTTATGTTATATATTGTAACGTGATACAAAACAATTATATTTTTGGAAAAAAATTCAATTAACGGTTTTTTTATAAATCAAAAAAAACTGAAAAAAAAAATTTGTCACTTCGAAAATTTTACGACTAAAATATGATTTCATCTCCAAAACAATTTTGTGCAACGAAGAATAATGTTTTTGTCAACTGATAAAATTTTGAGAAAAATCTAATTTACAGTTTTTTTATAAAAAATAAAAACCTAAAAAAAACATTACTCAAATTTGGTAAAAATTGAATTTCGACACAAATATCTTTTCAAAAACTTGAGATTATGGCTTATTATTAAACTTATTTTATCTTATAAGAAATATTATTTTCAACATTCAGAAAAATTTTGAGAAAAATCGAATTGATAGTTTTTTATACAAAAAAATAAAAACCTAAAAAAAAGTAATAACACTTGGTAAAAATTGATTTTCGACACAAACATCTTTTCAAAACTTTGCGATATTGGCTTTAAACTTCTTTTATCTTTCAAAAAATATTGCTGTCAACATTCAGTAAAATTTTAAGAAAAATCGAATTGACAGTTTTTTTTACAAAAAATTAAAAACCCAAAAAAAATTTAACAACAGTTGGTAAAAATTGATTTTTGACTCAAATATCTTTTCAAAAATTAGAGATTATGGTTTCCAACTAATTTTTACTTATAAGAAATATTGTTTTCAACATTGGTACAAATTTTGAGAAAAATCGAATCGACAGTTTTTTTACAAAAAATAAAAACCTAAAAAAAAATGTATAAAAGTTGGTAACAATTGATTGTCGACTCAAATATCTTTTCAAAACTTTGAGATATTGGCTTTAAACTACTTTTATCTTTCAAAATATATTGTTTTCAACATTCACTAAAATTTTGAAAAAAAATCGAATTGACAGTTTTTTTACAAAAAATTAAAAACCCAAAAAAAAACAATACTAAAACTTGGTAAAATTTTACTTTCGTTTCAAATAGCTTTTCAAAAATTAAAAATATTGGCTTCAAACTTTTTTTATTTCACAGAAAATATTATTTTTGATATTCAATGAAAATAAAATATACAAAAAATAATACGCAAATTTGGTAAAAATTGATACATATACACAAACAAAGCAAGACAAATCGACAGACGGGATGGAAAGTTATCAGTGTGGGTCGCATCCCAGCCTCTTTTTAAATTTTCCATTTGATTCAAATAAGTTCTCTATAAAATATATATATAAATGATGATGATTTTATCGAAAAGTTATCTGGTGCATATAAACGCTGTATAGTATTCATGAATTCAATCATGGAAATCATTACTGGAATAATACTTGACAGACTTGCAAACCGTGAAGATAAAAATAAATTGCTTAGAGAGTTTCGAGCAGGCTTCAGGAAATAGTACTCAACGGTATATCGGTAGATAACATTTATTATACGGGGACTTCAAGGCAGAGTTTAACTCGATCAACCCAAAAACACTTTTATATAAAAAGAGCTTTCTAGGAATGCCAATAAAAATGCTGAAAATAGTAAGGTGCCCATATTCGTACAGCGACTGCAGTATGGCACGGAAAGAAAAGCTCTACCTGGTTTCAATCGGCAACTAGACTTAAACAAGGCTGTCTGTTAAGTCCGCTTCTATTTTTGCTATTTTTGGAAGATATTTCCTGTGGTCTTTAAAGATGAATCAGCTTTGCTGGTGTTTTAATCCTGATGTATGTAGACCATAGCGAAAATACCACCAACGATGCAGTTGATGATTAATTCACTACGCACTAAATCTAGAATAATGAAATTCCGGAATAGAATAGGAAAGTTTGCCAGAGTGGAACAATGAACATATGCAAACACGGGATTAGAACTGGTTTAGGAATACAAGAAGCTTGCCCTTAAAAAAGCATCTACAAGACAGTGTAATGAAATCCAAAACCGTCATTAATTGTAATTGGAAGCGAGATTTTGGTAAAAAACAAGTGCCCCAAGTGCCAAATACAAGCTCTTTGAAGAGGTGATGAGGTCAGTCTGATTTCTGCAGTATAAAGAGATGAAATAACTAAAGGTACTTCATCAAGAAAATATTTAGACTTCAAGAAAATAACCCTAAGCATCTGTCACATTTAGAGACTGGCGTTTCCCTAACTAAACATCTCACCTACATTAAAAAAGTATTTTCATTTCAAAGCCACTGGTTGCCCAACATCATTGCAAAGCAACTGATCTAGCAAAAATTGCTTTTTTTTGCGGTATGGTACTATAGTACTGGTCTTGGCTGGTGATGCTCCACAACGTTCAACTAAAAAAAGCTTGGAGAATTGGGAAAAAGGTTTCCATGAATTACTTGCAAAGATCGAACTTGCAAGGTTCTTAAATTTTATTGAGCTGGCCCAACGAAGTAAGACACGAAGCTTAAACCTTGAGCACTTATATAGCTTGTACATAGCTTCGTAAAAACCACAATAAGATATTGCAACCAAATTATTATTTATTAAACTAAAAAAACGTCGGTATAAGAAAACCATCAATGTGCCTTTGCTTAAATTTTGTCTCGATCTTTTGTTGAGTTAACTCTTCCTTTCAGGCTGACGGCAAATGTTTTAAACTGTGAATTTTGTAAAAGAAAATAATTCTGACGATAGCAAAAAAAACTGAATAGGACACCCTGTACACTGTTTTTACTTTGCTTATAACTCAAAAGCGGAATGATAAAATAATGGTACTTTGCCCGTTATCTTTTTGCAACTCTTTTCTTCTTTCTCTATGACAAATTGCAAGTTCTGGAAAAAAGCCGTTATATTTTTTTTTCTACTTTATGTTAACTTTCGTCTAAATTAAAGCAATATTTTTGCGCCACTTGAATAGGCCATGCATTTAGTTTAATCGTTATCTTTGTCACGCGGAATTGTATTTTTCGTTGATCGAACTATTTTGTAAATTTCGATTATTTAATTTAAAAAAACGTAAAATGGGTCGAGGCCAAAATAGCTAAAAAAGTCGAGAGAAGCCGACACGTGATATCCAAATTTTTAGGTAATGAGCTTAAATATGGGAAAAACATGAAAGGCCGCACACATAGTGTGCTTACTAATGCGGAAAGGCGACTTATAATAAGAAAAGCGTCAAATTCTCACAACTCTTTGGCAAAAATCAGGGAAAAATGTGGTGTTAAAGCAAGTCTAACAACCATGCGTCGTGTTATTTCAAAAGCTAAACACATAAAAAGACTTAAAATCAAGAAGAAGCCACCCCTTAACCCAGTTCGAAAAGAGCAACGCCTCAGTTTTTGCCACGCACATGTTACCTGGACTTCTGAGTGGCATCGAGTGGTCTTCTCCGACGAAAAAAAATTTAATTTGGAAGGTCCCGATGGATATAGCTACTATTTCCATGACCTCCGCAAAGAAACTCATTATCTGGACCGGCTGCATAGCAGAGTTGGAGGTGTAATGCATGGTTTGGGTGGGGAGCTATTTCTTGTTATTGCACCTGCAAACTACATTTTGTATCAACAACAATGAATGCGTTGTCTTACAATGGTATATTGAAAGAGGCCTTTCCAACCTTTCAAACACTTTTTGGACCTCTGCCCTGGATTTATCAACATGATAATGCGCCAATACACACAGCCCGGGTAGTTAAATCGTATATACAGAGCCGAACTAATTTAAGCCATCGAATTGGCTTGGAGCTCGATTTCGCTAAATTATTTGGACAGTTTGTATGCATCCCTTCCAAATAGGATGTGTGAAGTTTTGGAGCAGAAAGGTGGCTCAACACACTATTAAAACATTTTTGTTTGTTAAATAAAATACTCCAGTTACCTCCAATTAAAGTAGCGTTCGTAATAAAAAGAATAGTAATACTCTAAAATGTTTTTTTTATTAAAGTGTCCTATTCAAGTGGTGCGAAATTTTGACCTCGCAGTTTGCCTGTTTTTGATCAATAATTTTTCATTAATACTTAAATCCTTAGCATTAAATCTTTTTTCAGGTGAAATAAGAACAATTAACTGAACTTAAGATTAAAAAAAAAAATAGGTCTCTAGCATGTTTGGTTTGGGAACTATGGACGATAGAAAAAAAACCTAAGGGGTGTCCTATTCATGTGGCGAGGAGTGTATATAATATATTCTAGAACGACCATACCGTATTCCATACAAATTTTTGTAATTTTCGATATTAATTAATAAAATCCAAATGTGTTCAACCTACTCATCAATTGTTTGTATTTTAAATTGTATTGTAAGGATTGCGTTATTTTGAAATACACATGTATGTATGTATATTGAAAATTCCATCATTTAAATCTTATATATATCTATTATATATCTGGACCAATTTGGCCAATTCTTTTTTTAAAATGTCCGTTGAAGTTCAAGGATGGTTTTTACGGCGATATAATTATGGCCGGAAAAACCATAAAAAACGCCCTTTTCTTTTTCATTATGTGTGATGATATTTTGTATCAAATACGGAATAGAATGGGAAATCCAAATATACAAATCAGTGAAGAAATTTACAATGAAGCATTGGTTTCAATTCAGGACATGTGCTTGATTATGTCAAACAAACTATTAACTCAATCAGGCCTGACCGCGCCTAATCGTCCAATGCATGATGCTTTTAACCAAGAGATGCATCGATAAAAACTGTATGATCCTAACACTTTGAAAGAATTAATTCAAACAAATCTTTCACTGTTGAATAAACAACAGAAGTATGTATTTTATACTCTTATGAAAGTTACAAATGATGAAACTGGAGGGATTTACTTCTTAGACGCACCTGGTGGGTGGTACAGGAAAAACTTTTTTGATTTCATTAATATTAGCAACAATTCGCTCACAAAATAAAATTGCACTTGCACTCGCTTCGTCGGGAATCGCAGCAACTTTGCTTGAAGGTGGTCGAACAGCCCATTCAGCTCTAAAATTTCCATTTCGAAGAACTCTGCAATGGCAAAGGTTTTGCAGCAATTTAAATTGATTCTTTTGGATGAATGTACGGTGGTACATAAAAAATCTTTGGAGGTTTTATACAGAACCTTAAAAGATTTACGAAGCAATAATAACAGATTTGGTGGTGCAAAACGATCAACGCCAGCTGATTAAATCAATACATGTCTAAAGTCCTGCAATTTGTGGAAACATTTCAAAAAACTTCATTTGAGCAAGAATATGCGTGTCGAGTTGCAAAATGACCAATCTGGAAACATATTCTCTAAACAACTCATTGACATTGGTAATGGCAAATTTCCTATAGACATGTTGGCTGCATTAACTTTCCTCAAAGTTTTTGTCAGTTAACGCAATCAAAAGATGAACTTATTCAGAAGATGTTTCCAGATGTTTCTCAAAATTACAGACACCATGATTGGTTGAGCGAACGAGCTACATATATTGGCTGCAAAAAACATAGATGTAAATGAATTAAATTTCAAAATTCAAGAACAAATTACAGGGACAGGCGAATCGAGGATATATAAATCAGTTGATTCGGCTACAAACCAAGATGATGCAGTCAACTATCCACCGGAGTTTTTAAACTCGCTGGATTTGCCAGGATTGCCACCTCACAATCTTCAATTAAAGGTTGGATCAATAGTTATTATGTTGCGAAATACCAACCAACCGCGTCTTTGCAACGGTACACGATTAGCGATAAAAAAATTACTAAACAACGTGATAGAAGCAACTATACTCAGAGGAAAGTATAAAGGAGAAGATGTTCTCATACCGCGCATCCCAATGATTCCGACTGATGTGCCATTTGAGTTTAAACGACTACAGTTGCCAGTTCGGTTTGCTTTTGTTATGACTATAAAAAAGTCCCAGGGGGAATAATTAAGTGTTCGTGGTATTAATCTAGAAAACCCATGTTTCTCACATGTTCAATTGTATGTTGCCTGTTACCGTGTTGGAAAACTGATTTCTGTTAATAATTATGATTCACATGATTAACAATAAAGCGATTACTTACTTTTAAATCCTTATATATGTTTCATTTAATTATTTTTTATTCACAACGCCCTATCACTTTTTGGATTTTGAAAAAAAATATTAAATTTTTCTTTTTAAAATTCGTATTCTCTTCTGATGCAGTTTTCGGGGGTCTAGATTATGACTACCATTTTCAGATATGCTTACTCGCAGATTGGAGCTGATATAAGAAGACTAATTCTAAAAATTAACTGTTTTGCGTGAAGTTTTGAAAATATTTTGACCAAAAAGAGGTCAACAAAATTTAAAAAATGTATGGTTAAATTACTAACAAATCCGTATATGAAATCTATGCTTATACAACTAAACTGTATGAGCTTTACGGCTTATGTGACCCTACCTGGATCGTAAATTGGTTAATATAGTTGATGAATTTTGCTGTGCGAATATGACTGGATTTCCGATTAATGTCGTGTTCTTAGTCCATGCCCCAGATAAAAGGAATTCAAAGGAATTAATACGAAAATTATAAAAAATACTTACCCAGGAGGGGTCATGACCCCTGCCAACCCCATGAATCTTTCTAACCTTCTTTGGTTTAAATTCTATTGGGACCTTAAATCGTCGAGAAATGTCAACATTTTAAGTCGGACCGATTACAATAACTTCTTTTGGGAATTTTAAAAACAAATTATTATCAAGGCATTTTATTTATATAATAATAATCATCAGATGCCAAAAAGTTTACGAAAAACTCGAAATATTTTCATCTTTAAGAACATTTTTTTTCCAGTCCAGCGAAATTTTACATATCATAACTTGGCAGTTCGTCACAATTGTAAGGATTGATTATGAGAATCATATTAATTGATTTTATGGTGAAATTAAAAGTTTAATTTAGTAATTTTTAAATATCTTCTTATTCATACATATTTTACCAGTCACCTCGAATTGTAAACAAATTTCACTTTCATAGAATGTAAGTAATTAGTAAAGTCAGCACCTTAAACCTTACGTGATTCATATTTTTTTATTCCCTCCCCCGTTCTGCTCGAATATTACTTCTCTAATACAAAATTCATCATTTAATTCGTTTTTGCTCTTCAAGAATTTCTTAAAAACAATACCGATTAAACTAATGGTTGAG
Organism: Eupeodes latifasciatus; assembly: GCA_920104205.1. NCBI lineage: Eukaryota > Metazoa > Arthropoda > Insecta > Diptera > Syrphidae > Eupeodes > Eupeodes latifasciatus. The sequence continues at coordinate 357,765,875 of OV049924.1, read as the reverse complement.
CATCTAATGGTTTGAAAATATTCTAGCGAAACATAAATTCACGGAACTACTGACCCATCATGAAGTTAAAGTTTACATCAGAACAATTAAAAAAATATGTTTGTAAACAAATCATTTTACTTACATGAATTGAACATAGTATTGCGTTTTCATGTCACTCTTCACCCACCATCTATTTAAGATTAATTAGACTTTAATAACAATTAAAAAAAATACTTATAATTATTGTTGTTCATTGTAAGATAAATAGATTTACATCATTATTAACGAGTATTAAAAGAAAAAGCCATTGTCTTTTTGTTTTGTTTCGTTTTGTTTTTTTAAATGAAAGAATTCTTATTATTAGATATGACCTCAATTTAATAAAAATAAATAAAATAAAATTGGTTTGATGACAAAGGAAAGATCGTTGGGCAGCAATGCTCATTGCGCTCACAGGTAATGTAGGTATACAGCCACACTTTGCAATTATAGGTTTGAGAAGGTACAAGCTTGCATAGGTACATATGTATGTAGGATTGTAGGTACCTATAACAGATGACGAAATCACCCTAAGTTAAATTGCGTGATGAAGAAAAACATCATACGAATGTAGTAATCTGTCAACAATACCCTCAAATTAGTAGGTAAGGTACAACTACTGTAGGTCTGATGTAGTAGCACCATAATTATAGGAATATTTAGACAGATAGACACAACACTTTATTTTTTGTTGTAAAAATGTTGTTTCGATCCCAGAGCCAAAACACAAACAATATGATTTAAAACTTATATACGTAGAACCCAACAAACTGTATAAGGTATAGAAGATTCCACACAATTTAATGGCTGAGAAGATTTTCATATAAATACTTGATAATTTGCATAGTTTTAAGTATTCCACTTGAAAGTTCGTTGAAAGTTGTTAAATAGCCACTTAGAGGCAAATAAAAATTAAAAATTAAAAAATTCAAAAAACAAATAAGCATAGTATCGTAAAAGTAAATAAAATGCGTTTAAATGGAATTACAGCACTTTTAATGTTGTCGGTATTGTCGGTGTTTGTTCTCTGTGAAGCTGCTCCCGCATCAACAACAAACGCTGCAGCCGCCGCAGAAGATAAAAATGGATTAAGTTCAAATGCCGTGGACTTGTTGGCCGTTAACACAGATACCGCTCACGAAAATGAATCCAATCGTAAAGCTCGCCAATTCTTGTATCCCTTTGGAGGCTACTATGGCGGATATGGAGGCTATTATGGCGGTTATGGTGGATACGGATTGTACGGCTATCGTTTGTATCCTTCATATGGATATGGATATTATCCTTATTCTGGTTTCTACCCCTACTATGGATGATAAGAAGACAATGGAAATAATATATAGTTTCGAAATTTAGACCAATTTTGCTAGTTCTTCGTGTTTACTTGGTAATGATTTTTAATACATCCGTCATTTTTATTACGTTTAATTTTTAGTTAATTTTACCAAATTTTATCAATTAATAAAACAACAACAAATTGAATCAATGCATTATGAATTAAAATAAATAAATGCAAATAAGAATGGAGACATACTCTTCAAATTCTTTCGTCTTATTTTGTGTGTTCATTTAAAGACACTTAACACATTTACAAAGTGACAAATAATTCAAAAATTAATAACATTAATTTTTCACTAATAAAATAAAGTATAATAAAATCAAAAAAAAGGAATGAAGTAAATTAAAGCAAATTTTAACAATATTGACTAATTCGCGAAAAAAATTATATAATAAAATAATAAATTATTTAAAATTTGTTTAGGTACTTTTTTTCAACAAGCTTTTAAAAATAAAATGTGTATCAGCTGCATAATTTAAAATTGGAAGTAATATGATAATTCTAAAATATTGAAACTATTAACCGTCCGTCCAAATAAAGAAATCTGCTGATCAGTTCATATTGATATTTTGTTTTAAATTGCGTCAGATTAAGGAAATTTTAAATGTTAGAGGTTTTGAAACCACTTTTTAAGGAGAAACTAACCCAAAAATAAACTTCAACTCCAACATCATTTGTTTTTTTTTTTTTTTAATTTTGTTTGGTTTAGAAAGTCTCTAAAAGGTTCAGATCTTCGAATTAAGTTTGAGGGTAAAGGCTTAAGAAATCAATCTGAAGTTGCGCGAACTAAAATAAATAAATGACTTATCGCAACAGTCGATTGAGTACTAGGGCCTAGTGGCTTACAACTCTCAACCATTCAGAAATTTAGGCGACCTACAGCTTTAAGCCGAATCCGAAGAAATAATTTGAGAAAGCATTTTTCATGACAAGAATTACTCTTGGAGGATTTGTTGCAATAGGCAGTTTGAACAATCCAATGCACTAACCATCACGCCACGGGTACTACAGTTCCGCGAACTAAGAAGCCCAAAAAGTCGTAGGGGTCATGACTCCCCCCCTGGCACGGTCGTCTTTAGACTTTTGGGGGCCCTGGGCCCAATGGAATTCGGGGGCCAAAAAAAGTAGGTATAATATATTTTTTTTTATTCTTTATATTATGTTAAAAAAATTACCTTTAATAGTTGAACATTTTTCTTTATAGTTGATTTTTGTTAATTTTTATTGTTTTTTTGGTTGATTTCTAATACTTTTATATTTTTATATTATTTATATTAATATTATGTAAGTTTATTTCTTTATATTTGTTTTGATTTTTATTGCAGCGATGGGTAGAAGCAGAAAAAAAGTTGTATATTTTTTGAACCACTTGAAAGAAACTTGTTGCCTCCTGCACACAACCAGCCGCATGAAGGCCTACTAAGTTAAGAGAATGTGCTGCACAAGGTACAAAGGTAGCAAAATCGCGCTTCTCCTTTAATCTTGCTTGCAAACCAGAATATTTTCCCGACATATTAACGCATTATCATAGTTTTGTCCTCTACATTTCTCTGTTGAAATATCATGATTTTCCAGAAATGTCAAGATTGTGTCAGACAAATATTCAGATTTATGCTCTTGAATAGGTATAAATTTGAAGAACCTTTCGATGGGAACACAATTTTTAACATACCGAATTACAAAAGTCAACTGGTCGATATGAGAAAGGTCGGGTGTATTTTCAACATTTAGGGAAAAATATTTTGCCGATCTAATTTCACCTAAAATTTTCATTAGGACTTGTTTTCCCATTATATCAATGAATTCGTTGCAAATATTTGCTGATAAATAGGAAGTGTATCCCTTTCCTGAGTTCCCACATTTTTTTAAATGATCAGCGATGAATGAATCATCATGGAACAACTTTGTGTTTGTTTATGGAGTGAGTTGAAAAGTCAACAAGTGTGCAGAGCTTTAGAGTAGAACGAAAGCAGAGTTATTCAAAATAATATAGACAGTGTGTGCAGGTGTATGATTAAAGATTCATGTTGCCAGAAGTTTAAGATGTTGAGGAAGAGAATTTCAACGGAACGGAGAGTAAAATTAAACTTGTTTTTATGTTACTGTCTAGTCTACTAACCTTATTTCGTTTTCTATATTACTCTTGAATAGATTGATTCATTTTGAGTTGGTGGATTTGGGGGCCAAATATTTGCGGGGCCCTGGGCCCTGGCCCACCGGTACCATGCCTAAAGACAACACTGTCCCCTGGGAGATAATTTTTTTTTTTTCGAAGGAATTCCCTTTAATTCAAAACTAAACGTATCGCGTTAATAGACATGATCCCCACTATATTGTGAATTATTAATTTTTTGTATATGAAAACAAAATTTGTATTTTACTTCCTTAAACTTTGTTGCTAATAGTACTATTTTTAACTAAAGACTGGACCAAGAACATAATATGAATCGGATATTCAGAGTTTTTTCAAAAACACAGCACAAATTCATCAACTTTTGAAGAATGGACGATCCAGGTGGGGGGTCATATGAGCCATAAAGCTTATTCATTCAAGTTGTATAAAGTAAAGATTTCATTTAAAGATTTGTTAGTAATTTAACGACATTCACAAAAAAGCGGTTTGCTGTCAAAAACAACTCAAATTTTTGTTTTCACTCAATTTAGAGTTTGAAAAAACTTTAGTCATGCTTTAAATTATTTTCATAAAATTTGTTTCTAAGAAAAGAGCAAATATTCAGGTTCTTAAGAAAAAACCTTAAATAAGAAATCGTCAATTTAAAAATATGTGATTTTTTTAAAACTTTCTCTAAATTTTGTATTCCTTCTTTGGCTTCTTTCTACAAGAAAAACATATTGTGGTATGGCTCCAGAAGGGTACCCCTCATAAAACGTTAATTTTTTTTTTAAGTTTCTCTATGATCAAATTGATGATGATTTTTGATGATCAAAAATGTCATTCTTTTTTTTTTTTTGATTTTTAAAAAATATTAATTTTGTTTACAAAACTCGATAACGTAATTTAAATTTAAGACAAAATTTAAAATGATTTTCGAAAAGAAAATAAGTTACATTTTTAAATCTTTAAATTAGGAAATATTTTTAAACAGACTTTTTTTTAGCAAGTTCTAGCGACCCAGTCGTGCATTTTATTACATTCAAAATTGATTTTCTGTTCTTGAATCTTAAAAGATCTTAAAAAATTAAATAAATCTACTTTTGAAGTGAATTTTCTTTGGATGCTCCAGAACTGAGATTTAAACACGAATTTCAAGAATATAATAAATGTCCCAAAAACAGCAAAAGTGACACTTTTTTTAAACTAATGGCTAATTGAAAAAACATAAAAAGAGGCTGGGATGCGACCCACACTGATAACTTCCCATCCTGTCTGTCGATTTGTCTTGCTTAAGAGGTTTTTAGGTTTTCGTGTTTTGTTAAAAAAGTTGTCAGTTGAATTGCTGTTAAAAAATTAAAAATTATCAACAATATTTTGCATATAATGAAATAGTTTGATTTCAAAATCGATTTTTGTTAACGAGATTTTTAGTCGAAAACCAATTTTTACCAATTTTAGTAGAATTTCTTAAAAGTTTTTATTTTTTATACAAACAAATACAAATTAAATGAATGAAACTAATTTAAAGTCAATATCTTTTATTGTTCACGAGCTATCGAGAACCGAACATAAATTTTTACCAAATTTACGTATACTATTTTTGGTAGATTTATTTTTTTTCTGAAAAAAACTGACTGTTGGATTTTTATAAAAAATTTACTGAATTTTGGAAACAATATTTTCTGGAAATTAAAATTAGTTTGAAGCCAATATTTTAAATTTTTGAAAAAATATTTGAGTCGAAAGTAAATTTTTACTAAGTTTTAGTATTATTTTTATTGCTTGTAAAAAAAAACTGTCAAATCGATATTTCTCAAAATTTTACCGAATATTGAATATTTCTAATAAGAAAAAATTATTTTAAGGTCATAATCTTAAATTTTTGGAAAGATGTTTGAGTCCAAAATCAATTTTTACCTACTTTTATTAATTTTTTGTTTTATTTTTTGTAAAAAAAACTTTTAATTTGATTACTCTCAAAATTGTACCTGATATCAAAAACGTTATTTCTCGTGCGATACAATTATTTTGGAGATAAAATTATTTGTTTTTGTAAAATATTCGAGGTGACAAATATTTTTTTTCAGTTTTTTTTTTGATTTAGATATAAAAAAAAACGTTAATTGGATATTTTTTGCAAAAATATATTTGTTTGGTATCACGTTATAATATATAATGTAAAATTTAATTTAAGTCTCTAGCGTTATTGGTTCGTGAGATATTTAGGGTTATCCAAAATGTTCACCTTTTTTTTAAATTGCTATGGTAAAAAACCACCAACTTAATTTGTATGAGAGTTCTTTCTGCATCTTTCTGCTTTATTATCTGTATAACAAAATTTATTTGATTTCGTGAACGTACGTACACACGCACGCACAGACATCTCTCTAATAATCTTTTTTTTCGACTCTAGGGACCTTAAAACGTCGAGAAATGTCAACATTTTCAATTCCACAAATCGGACCGATTACAATAACTTCCTATGGGAAGACAAAAATTAAATTCACTTTTCGTTCAATATGTTTTTAACTTTAAATCGGATAATATAAAATTGATCATATAGGGCCCGGATTTCAATGCAAATGCATATTTTTTTGGACAGCTTTAGAAGCAAAAGAATCAGATAGTTTTTCATATTAAGAAATTTGCTTTGAAATGGCATTCAATCGTTGGCGCATATTTTTGCATATATTGATATAAATGCATATTTTGCCTCATTGAGCATATTTAAACAATAAAAGCATATTTTGCCTGCATATTTCAAAAAAAAAACTTTAAACAATTAAAAAATTAATTTAATCGAAAACTTAACAACACATATTTAAACGATTTTTCAAAAAGTACGCAAAAGATATTATGCTCGTGTTTTCGATGAGATTAGAATATATGTATCTACAAGTAAAAGATAATTGTTTGTGGGTTTCCATTGATGAAACCTTTTTGGAGAACATATCGACAAAAATAAAATCCTTCGGTTTTTAACAGATGCAGCACCTTATTTGGTGAAAGCAGCTCACACACTGAAAATATTTTATCCAAAAATAATAATTAATGACACCTGCGTGGTTCATGGGCCAGGTTCATAGCTGTGGTGTTTGTTCTATCTAGCTACTTGTTATTATTCTACTTTGTAAATAATTGTTTATATTCGATTCTCTACTTCTTTGACATTATTCAATTTTACATTAATTATGATTATTCGACTTTTTGATTTCATTAAATAAACATCTTTAGTTTTAGTTTGTTCATTAGTTCTTTGTTTTCTTTAAATATACAATAATTTGGCGACAAGAGAAAAAAATGGATTCCAAGCAATTGCATCAAATTTTACAAGCTTTTCAGGATCAACAGAAGGTGATGATAACTGACCTTGTTGCACAATTGCAAATACCTTCAGGTCATTCAAATATTCAATCTTTTGAAAATTACGACGCCGAAAAAGAAAAATTTTCAAATTATCTAGAACGTTTCGAAAATTATTGCAGCATGAAAAATGTTGCAGACGAAGCCAAAAAAGCACAACTCCTATGCGTTTCTATTGGTTCACAACATTACAATAACCTACCTGCATTTCTAGGACCTAAAAAACCTGTAAAGAACCTAAATCTTAAGGACCTAATCGAAAACTTCAAAAAGATGCTAATTCCAAAGAAGAATGTGGTGGTTTCTCAACATTATTTTCTTAATGTTTTTCAAAAGGACAATCAAAATATCACTGATTTTGTATCCTCGCTACAAAAAAACATTCTTGAATGTGAATTCAACGTGACATGTGAATGCCAAAAATCTGTTTCCGTGTGAGAAATTTTTCTACGTGCTCAATTTATTCGTGGTCTGAGAGATGATTGGCTACGTGAACAAGTTTTACAGTCTGAAAATATTACATTCGATGAAATTCTACTCAAAGCAACGGCTCTTGAAGCTTCAAAAATCGAAAGCAAGGAACTGCGACAAATTTGAACAATTTCCAGCTCACACACTGACATCAATAAAATTTCAAACTCAAGAAGCAAGACAACTGCAAAAAATCAGTCGAATTCCATGTGTTCTTCAAACAACAGCCCAAAGTCATACGGTCATTCCAGTTCAAAACATCAATTTATCAACTACTAGAACCTGGGTATAGAAAACTGCTGCTTAAGATGTGGACGAAACAATCACAAGGTTTCCTCATGCCATATCAACAAATCACAACTCAAGTGTAACTCTTGCAAAAGAGAAGGTCATGTTTCAAAGGTATGTCTTTCAACACTTTTATCTAAAAATAAAAATTCCAGCAAATATTCTACGAATGCTGTTGATGTCCAAGATTGTGCCAAAGATTCAGCTGAGCATTATGGACTCTACAATTTAGAATTAATTGAAGACGAAATAGTGGATTTATTCGAAATCAACAATTGCGACAAATACCTCATTGATGTGACTCTCAACGATAAGACTCAAAAATTCGAAGTAGATTCAGGTGCAAAATACTCACTTCTAGCCGAAAATGATTTGCGTCATCTTAATTTAAACCTACCTTTGACCAAATCCCAAGTTGCTTTTCGATCATACTCAGGAAATATTATATCAAACCATTAGGAAAGCTTTCGCTTAATGTTGCTTATGGAGCAAAAGAGATGATTGGTGAATTACATAATATTATTCCAGATGATCATGATGCTCTTCTAGGAATACAATGGATTAGAGGTCTAGGTATCGAACTCAAGGCAATTGATTCAAATATGTTAAACCCGTCAACCGTGTTTCAAATTCAACTAAACAACTCAATCGATGACATTCTCAAACCATTTTCTGCAATATTTGAAGAAAAAGTCGGTTGTGTTCCAGATTTTCAAGTTTCTCTTCAACTCAAAGATGGTACCAAGCCAAACCAATTCTTACCAGAGAAAGAAACGTGCCCTATGCTCTACAAGAACGAGTCGAGAAAGAACTCAATTCACTTGAAGAAGATGGAATTATTACGTTAGTTTCTGCAAGTGACTGGGGTTCTCCTCTGGTGATACCGAAACCTGATGGTGGATTACGTCTCTGTGTGGACTACAAGTGTGGCGTTAATAAACGACTAGACAAGCTAACCATCCGATTCGACGAATTGATGACGTTCTACACAGCCTACGGAACTCTCAATATTTTTGCAAGTTAGACCTGTACAAAGCTTACCTACATTTGGAAGTCGACGAAGAGAGTAGAAAAATTCAAACCATATCAACACATCGAGGCACTTACCGCATGAACCGTCTTAGTTTTGGAATCAAGACCGCACCTTCAGATTTCAACCGAATACTATGTCAAATTCTCAAAGGACTTCAAGGAGTTGAAGCTTATTTCGATGACATAATTGTCCACGGTCCATCACGAAACAAATGTCTTCAAAACCTTGTTGCATGTCTACACAAGCTCACTAAATACGACCTCCATATCAATATGAAAAAATGTTCATTCTTACAATAAAAGATAAGTTATTTGGGACATGTAATTGAATTCAACAAAATAAGTAAATCTCCAGAAAAAGTACGTGCTATACAAGATATGCATTCTCCTTCGAATCCTGATGATGTAAAAAAGTTTCTTGGCCTTGTTACATATTACTTTCGATTTATCCCAGATTTTTCAACTATGTCACATCCTCTACGCTGTCTTCTCCAGAAGGGACAAAAATGGTACTGGTCTTCAAAATGCGAGTCAGGGTTCATCAAACTTAAGGCCGAACTATGCAGCGACCGAGTCCTCATGCCTTTTGATCCTACCTTGCCTGTTGTTCTAACAACTGATGCCAGTCCTTATGGACTAGCTGCCGTATTGAGTCATACTTTAAATGGAATTGAAAAACCCATAGCTTACGCTTCACGTTCTCTGACGAAATCCGAACAAAATTATAGCCAGCTGGACCGCGAAGCCCTTGCTATTATTTTTGGGGTTACTCATTTTTACAAATATCTATTCAGCAGACATTTCCTACTTGTAACAGACAATCAGCCCTTGTCAAGAATTCTTCATCCACATAAAGCATTGCCTCAAATGACTTCAGCTCGACTTCTCAGATACGCTTCATTTCTAACCGGATTCAATTATTATATTCAATTCAAACCAGGCGAAAGTAACCAGAATGTAGATTGCTTATCTCGAGCTCCAGTACAATACCTTAAATTCACAGCTGATCAATCAATTGGTGAAGAAGTCGATGTGTTATACAATGAAACAATTTTACAGATTTCAAGCAAAGAAGTTTATGCTCAAATCATCAAAGAAAAGACTAAAGAGGATTCTGATCTTCAGAAAATGATCATCGACCTGAAAACCAATTCAACCGATTTCGAGTTTACACTCAAAGATGGTATCATATTTCGGAAAGATAGAATTCTAATTCCACATTCTTTACGCTCAAAAATTCTGACAGAACATGAGACGCACTTGGGTATCACTAAGATGAAACAACTTGCCCGTCGATATGTATATTGGAACAATATTGACAAGGACATCGAGCGGTTGGTAAGAAACTGCGAAAATTGTGCAATCAACAGATCTAATCCACCGAAAGCTCCAGTGCATCCTTGGGATACACCTCAAGAAAATTGGGAACGAGTGCACATCGATTACGCTGGACCTTTTCAAAATTTCTACTTCCTCGTTTGTATTGATGCAAAGTACCATACAATTACTTCAACATATTTTCTCAACTCATGGATATCCTCAAGTTATGGTATCCGACAATGCTTCAATTTTTCAAAGCGATGAATTTTATTCATTTTGTTCAAACCACGGTATTTTCCAAAGTTTATTGCTCCTGAACATCCTGCAACAAATCCTTAGTTAGACAATAGTCAAATTAGAGGCGAACTTACTCAAAAACCAAATAAATTTAATGGACGAAGCAATTTCAAAAATACATGCTGTAGAATCGCCATGCCACCAATGGGTCAATCAATTTGCAAAAAATGGAAAACTTCATTAAAAAAAAGAAGGATATACACAAATGAAAAAAGTCTTCACATCCTTAAATTGGGATGAAGAGCAGTGTTTCGATCGTCAATTTTCAGTTAATGAGATTGTTTCCTTTAAAAATGCCCCACTAACGTCTGTTGACGTGAAAAGGTCGTTTTCTATATGCTAACAAGTTTTTTGAGACCAAATCGCAGCTTTCATTTTTGAAAATTTTAGAAAAAACTTCATGATCCACGCTAACAAAATATACTTACAAAAATAATGTACCTACATACATATACATTATTTAAAATACAATTTATTTTTATATTAGAAATACTATTTATTTTTTTGTTAAACCTAAATTAATTTTATATTTTATGTTAACTTGTTTAACTTTTTGCTGTGAATAAAAGACTGGGCATATTTTGGGCGCATATTTCTTGTTTTTTAGAGCATGAGAATCCGGGCCGTATTACAATACAATAAAGGCATCATCATTTTCTTGAAAATCATAAATAAAAGGGTCCGTCTCTATTTACGAGATTTTAATAATATAGCACTTTACTTTCAAATTGCTTTAATTGCGAACTTTAAGACTACAACTATTCTCATTGTTTTAAATTTTCAACAAAATATTCTCATCCTTTTATTATTTAATCCTATTATTCTCTGCATATTTTAATCGGCTTTAGGGTTCAATTTTAATTAAGTTATCAAGGCTAAAGCTAGAATCGATAATTTTATCATCGGTTATTATAGTTCTGAACTTATTCCTCCTTGCTGCTTCTTCTGCTTGAGCTTGAACTGATGCTACTGTCTACTGATGCTGCCTCTGCTATACCGAAATGATGCCGATGGTGCTGCTTTTTCTAATGTATATTTTTGCCACTTTTAACCTTTAATCCTTATGGAATTTCGAACAGAAAATAGAAAAGTTCGAAAAGAAAAGTTAAAGTTTTTTGTGGCAACTTGAACCATTCCCATACCCGTTATCCGTAAACCATCCCATGTGCTAAGTATAACGCTTTTTGTGAATATGGGCGTGTGCCTTGACTCGTTTATACCACCACAACTTAATCAGTTTCGACATTGCTAAAATCGTTAATAGAAACTTTATGTACCTTTAATTAGTAGATACGTGTGTGGGGGGGGGGAGGTATATGCTTCCGTTTATTTTATGTCTTTTTGTTGAAATTTTTCCTTAAGCTAAAAATGTTTTTCTGAAAGCATCATAGATAGGTTGCATGTTGAGGCTTTTAAGCGTCAGAATTATAAAACACGGTTTTCCAATGAGAGGTTTCATTACATATTAAAAGACGTGTATTTTTAAAAGAAATTATTGGACGTCAATATCATTGTAAACAGAAAAGCATGAAATTGACAAAGAAAAACGATGACAGTCAAATGGTTAGGAAATTCGTCTTGTAAATATCACGTTTTACAAAACTTTATATAGGGTTTTGCAATTAGAGCGGGTAGATGTTGTGTGTAGATGTCATGTCGTCTACGTCTATATGGTTTAATTTGGACCATAAGAAATTAGTTATCATCGTTATGTAGCGCTCGCTGTTGACGGTAACCGCCTCTCTAACGTCGTTTTCAAAAAAGTACTGTCTAATTACGCCGCCGCCCGCCGTCCCAAATTGCACACCAAACGGTAAGTTTTTGAGGATGCATTATCACCTGGTGAACCTCGAGTAGGTTGGTGTCATCCCATATACGGCAATTTTGCTTGTTAACACAGCCATTCATCCAAAAATGCATCTCGTCACTAAAGATGATTTTTCGGCCAAAATTGGGGTTCGAAGCCCAGTCAGCGAACAAATGGCGTTGTCTATGGTCGTGAATTTTGAGCTCCTGGGTCAGTTGGATCTTGTACTGGTGTAGGCCCAAGTCGCAAATCCCGACCCAAAATTCGAAAAGTTGAAGTCTGTGAAAGGCCGAGTGCACGGCGAGGAATAGACTGCCTCGGGTTCTGCTGGACACTTTCACGGACTGGTGATGTTCTCGGCCGATTTTGCGTTCCTAGAACGTACGGGTGTTGGCTGATTGTTTATGTAACCGGTCGTCTCGAATTTGGCCACCAAACGTTGAAGAGTCGACTGTAAAGGGCAACCACGTCTACCGTAAAATGGACGCAATGCGCTCAACGTTTGCGTTAACGAACACTCATTTTGATAATAGAGTTTTTTCATTTGAACGTGCTGTTCAATTGTGTAATTTGCCTTGATGATTTGGCATAAACAACTGAATATAAACAAAAGATTTGATAGATGTCACAAAAACAAAATGGCCGCCACGGGGTACCAAAATGTACCCGCACGAAAAAAAAAATCCTATATATAAACACAAGTTCATCTTATTAATATAATGGAAAAAAAGTGTACCATGAAACAAATACTCAACCTTTACAATGCAAGCTAACACAAAAAGTCTCACATTGTATTTTAATTGTAAGCAATTATATACAAATAGCGTTGAAGAAAAAGTTTAACAAAAGGAAAACTAATTTTTGACCACATACCTACACGAAAACTACAAATAAAAACCAACTTACCGACATGAATTTCTTTTTAACGAAAAGTCTTGAAATTTAATACTACACTAATGCATTCGAAATTGCTCAAAACGGTCTCTGTATGGCTAGGACTATACGACAAAGTTTTTAGCCCTGCACATTTCACTAACTCCTGTGTTTGGAAAAAAAGAAAAACAAATTGAAAACGAACTTGCGAATAGAAAAACACCTGTAATTTTGTGAGTTGTTAAAAACTTAAAAGGTAAAGAAAGTCAGTGAGAAATCTGAGATAATTAAGGTGAACTTCTCCAAAATCAAAATAATAGCTAATTATTATGAACAATTTCAAACAAATTTCTCTTGACTAATCACCATTAGAAATCTAATACACTTTTAATAAGTGGTAGAGAAAGTCGAACAAAGTTCCTGACTTGCTTTTTTTACTTGATGTATGTAAATTAAAATTAAAATACAAGATTATATTAATTTGTTACTTTTTTGTATCCACAAGGATCTTATCTTTGTTGGCGATATACATTTATAAAATTTCACTTATAATTTACATGCATGTAGTAAAATTATTTAATTATCCAATGAAATGTCACATGAATATCTCTCAGACAATAGACAACATTATCTTGAATGCAAACATCTTGTTCATCAATATTTCTAGACTAGACTCAGATTGATGATATCTTAAAAAAAAACAGCGAGGACAGATTCTTTTCTGGTATTCATTTTTAATTTAAATTTAGAACCTTAATTTGTCGTCTGTACGTTTCAAGGTCCCTAGAATCGATAGTTCGGGATACCTTTTAATGTAGGCTATATCTCAAGACCCAGTCTGTATTGTGAGTGCAGATTTGAAGACTTTCTGGACCGGAAAATAGGTTTCCATATGCGCTCTACGTGACCAAGCCATCTCAGTCGTTTGACTTGTATCCTTCTGGCTGAGTCCTCTTCGCTATACAACCTCTACAGCTCGTCCTTCCATCTTCTCCTCAACTCACCACCTATGAATAAACGACCTTAGGTCAAGCCATGAACTCTTCTGTCGGTGGTGACGTTTTGACCGCGACGACGTGTGTCGAGTCGTTGGTGTTGTAGGTCCTTTCTTGATCACTTATTTAAAAATTGTTGACATCTTTTAAGGGAATAATTTTCTTTATTACATAATTTACATATTAAAATTTCCGTCGCCGCTGTTTTAGCAGGCTTAAACTTCTGCTTGGCAAGTAAAACCTTGGAATTCAGTGAAAAACGCAGTTTCGCATTAGGTGCTAGATCAAATTTGGGGTGATTTGAAGTACTTTGGTCCTTTTAATCGAAAACTTCAAGAGTTCGGAAACGTTTTTCTAAAAACGAAGTAAATTCATTGAATTTTGGTAGATCCTTTTTATCAACTAAACTTTCTTCCCACAGCTTCTGAGTAGCCGAAGGCAATTTTTGATTAATGAACCAGATGATAACAATGTGCCACTTTTCAACCGGAACATCCATATTTTTCAACGCAATTAAACATTCTTTTGTAGTGTTCAAAAGATTTCTCAAGCTTGCAGCAGTTTCACGAGGAATTGGAGACTATCCAAAAAGTTGTTGCATTTGGATATGCACCAGAATGCGTTTGTCATAATATCTTTCCTTTTAAAGTGTCTATGCCTTCTCATAATTGGCAGCTTCAACAGATAAGTTATCAAGGAACCTTTTTGTGTCATCAGTTAAACAAGACTGCAGAAACAGGAGCCTGAAATCTCTCATAAAATGGCCACCAGGTGGTATATGAACCATCAAACTGAGGAAGATCGATGCGAGGCAACCTAACCTATAAATGGGGCAGATCGCTGTCCTTCAGAAAAAGAAGCTCCAATATAAGCTTTATTGTCCAGCTTCACTGCAGGCGGAGACGTCGAAAACTTTTCTAAGGATTCCATTAAAATGGCTTTATAGTCAAGGCAAATATAACTAATTTGGTCATATATAACCTTATGTACTTTGTTTCCTCCTCATCAACCGGTGAAACCTAAAACACCTCTTTCATCAACTCCTACTCTCACCTTCCCGCGGTGAACTTTGGGTGGTCAGTGCCTTATCTGGAGATTAGTTTCTAACCCTATTGAAAAGTTGTTTGGGATAGCAAATGTGAGAGGGGGGGGGGGGGGAGTGTTTGCACTAAACCACCTCTCCTTATCCAGACAGAAGCGGAGAAATTCCCGATATGGAATCAACTGTAGCGTCTACAGTTCTAGTTAGGTTCAACTTCTTACTGAGACGCCTTATAGGGCTTCTACGACATACACGGAGTAAAGGAGCAGTTTATCCGTCTGCCAGTTCTTGGAGTTATTCTAAGGATCTGGCCTAGGTTGAGGATTGTACCGTTGGAGTGACATCCCGACCATGTAAAAATATCTTAGTTGCGAAGTACCAACAAGCCTCGGATAAGGACGGGCTTACTGATGGCAAACCAAGCAAACGAAATAAGTACAACGAACTTCGGATCTTTAATGTAAGGTCCTTTAATACGAGTAGATCACGTGCAGCCGAACAGTTAGCGGAAGCCCTAAACTCCTGCAAGGCAGATGTAACCGTCATTCAAAAGTGCGATGAGATGGACCGGGCAAACGCAAATTAAAAGACTGCGATAGCGGCTACGGCCGGCGGCTGCTATCGAGAACAAAGGCTGAGACTATTTGGGTGTGGATTTGTTGTTGAAAAAAGAGGCTGTGATGCGGCCCATGCTGATAACTTCCCATCCCGTATGTCGATTTGTCTTGCTTCAAAGTTTGTAGGTTTTCGTGTTTTGTTAAAAAAAAATTTCAGTTGAATTATTCTTAAAAATTTAAAAATTACCAACAATATTTTGCATATAATGAAATAGTTTTATTTCAAAATCTATTTTTTTTAACGAGATTTTTTGTCGAAAACCAGTTTTTACCAATTTTAGTAGCATTTCTTAAAAGTTTTTATTTCTTATATAAACAAATACAAATTGGATGAATGAAATTAATTTTAAGTCAATATCTTCTATTGTTCACGAAATATCGAGAACCGAATATCAATTTTTACCAAATTTGCGTACTATTTTTGGTAGATTTAATTTTTTTTATGAAAAAACGGACTGTTGGATTTTTATAAAAAATTTGCCGAAAGTCAAAAACAATATTTTCTGTGAAAAAAAAAATAGTTTGAAGCCAATATTTTTTATTTTTGAAAAGATATTTGAGTCCAAAGTAAATTTTTACCAAGTTTTAGTAGGTATTGTTTATTTTAGGTTGACGTACGGACGTACAAACGTACGTACACTCGGAAGCACAGAAATCTCTCTAAAATTCTTTTATTTCGACTCTAAGGGGCTTGAAACGTCGAGAAATTTCGAAATTTGCAATTCGTGTGTGGGACCGCATTATGTAATTTTCCAACATAAGTCTTATAAGGGAACATATAAGGGACATATTCTTCATATATAAGGGACATATTCTTCTCGATCTTCGACAAGACATATAAGCAGTGCCGAGGCTATATGTCATTACAATTATTGTCTTAGGAGATTTTAAAACCAAGCTAGGATGAGAAGACGTCTTTGGTGGTACAATCGGGAGATACAGCCTGCATGACACCACCTCCGACCTTTCCCCTCTTCTGCTCATAGACTCTCGTATTTCTATATGCAGCACCAATTTTCGTGACGGTTGTTGTTTGGCTATATTTGCCTGTCGACATTCCTCGTCAAACCAGGGGTTTCTTTTTGGTGGCTACTTGAAACCCATACTTTAAAGGCGGCTTCTTTGATTGCATCTTGGTAATGTTCAAACTGGTTCTCGATACATTGTGTTGGCGGCAGAGAACTTCGAGAGAGGTTACTTGTGACTCGGTCGGAGAAGGATTTGTTGATCTCTTGCGATTGTAGCTGTTTGACGTTGTATCTTCTCCCATAGTATCTCCCTGTTTTACCTTAAATCTGGAAACCCGAAGCGCTACCTTTAATACAACGAGGTTAGTGGTCTGAGTCGATTTTAGCTCTTCGGAAAGTTTGGACATCCTTGGTGGAGGCGTGTCTAGCGTTGATTGCAATATGGTCAATCTGGTTCAGGACAAGTGTTGTAGTTTAGATTCTGGAGACGACTTCTTCAAGAGAAAGAAAAAAATTCAAATAAAAGTTTTAGGAAAATATGACTTTGATTCACACCATTATCCCGCCTGATGGCACATTCAAAATATATGTAGATGCTATAAACTTAAAGGAAGAGAGTTTTCGAATCATAATAAATAAGTTAACTATCATAGGTGTAAAAATTAAATCTTTGTAATAACAAGAATTTCTCTATTAGACTATAAATGTTAGTGAAATTCCCAAAAATCCTTAAAACACAGCAACAAGCGTCAGAATTTTTGTGGGTGATTTTTTGTTTCTAGTACATCCCTTGGACAGGACGTTCGTGAGAATAATTTGTAAAATGTATCCAAACTATCTTTCTTTACATCCATGGGATTTCATTTACTCTTAACGTACATTTATTATATCTTCTAACCGACAGACAAAAGATGGAACTTTTAGGAGGGGAATAATATGAGTGTAGAAACTTTTCATGCGCCCATAAAACTTGATGACCATAACAATCATAAAGTATCCTTGTTTTGAAGCTTTTCTATTTATTATTCTTTTTACCTGAGTGTGAACACGTTGAATCATCCGTCGTGTCGTAGTGGCGTATAGCACGGCTCAAAAAACACGTCGAATATAGAAATGAGGAAAGAAAATAAGATTTACTTTTATTTGGTAATTTTTGTTGTTGTATTACTCTTCACGATACAGAAATAGAAATGGTAAATGTCCATTTAATGTGTACTGAAGTATGTTTTAATTGCCCAAGTACTTTTGTTTTGGATGTTACCAACATTTGTTTGTTATACATTTTGTATGTTGTTCTATTTTTAACTTTGGGGATGGATTTGCTAGTAGTTGTTGTTGTATATGTTTCTAGGATAACATATTTTTTGGTTTAAAAACAAAATAGTTTAGACTTTAGCGAATAAGTATATGACGTTGTTCGCAAAAGTATAAATTAAAATGCACAAATAGGTCGTAGTTAATTGCTCTCATAAAGATTGTCCCAAAAAATTAATGGCGAAAGATTAGAAATGTTTCTGATTTTACCGAAAAAAAGTAATTTAACAGCCCCCTATAGCTAAGAGTTAGTAAAAATGGAACATCACATAATATAGGAAATGTTGTATTGTGAAATTATCTAGACAACGCAAATGTTGTTCGGAATGAGACTAATTTGTATCCAAAAATCATCTAAGGAACACTTCTGAATCAACTGGTACGTTGACAAACAAACGAAATTGTTGAATCTGGGACGATATTAATCCAAATAAGACCTAAGAGCGTCTAATAGCCCACGGAAGGTAACATTTGTTATTTGATATCAACCTTAAGCTATAATGTATGCAAGAATTCAACTATTAAATCAAATGAATTATATCTCTTTAAACTTACTCAACCTAATTCAACCTTACTTGTAGTTAAGAAGTCTGTGGAGAAAGAATATAGCTTGTTTAATTTTTCAATAACAGTTTGGTGTGTGTGTTTTTGGCTGACGGCCTTTAAAATGATGTTGTCAATGCCATTAACTTAAACGTTAGCTATATGTCAATAATTACCAACGTACAACTCTATGCGGTTTTGACAGGGACACTCAAACTGATAAACAGTCCAAACCACATAGGAAGTTCTTTAAGATCGATCCTAGGATTTGGTTATCTCATGTGTAGGTGATCATACAAAACTTTCAAATGGAATATACTCGTAACAAAAACGGTTTTGTAAAATTGACATGAAGTTTACTTTATTAGAAAGAAATTTTTGTGATATTATAATTTAAATTATGATTTCTAGCAAATCACAGCTACGGCTTGTTTGCAAAAGGTCTAATATTAAGGTCCAACATTAGTGGCCGTATTTCGACTATTACGCTGTTAAAGTTGTTCTGCAAATGGTCAATCGCTTCGGGCTTATGAGTGTAGTCTAGCAACTGGGCATTTCCCCACAGAAAAAAATAGTTAAGCGGGGTTAAATCGCACTATCTTGGAGGCCAATTCACCGGTGCGACGACTCAAATATCTTTTCAAAAATTTAAGATATTGGCTTCAAATTAATTTTATTTTATAAAAAATATTGTTTTCAACATTCGGTAAAATTTTGAGAAAAATGTAAATGACAGTGTGTTAACAAATAATAATAACCTAAACAAAACTTACTAAAAGTTGGTAAAAATTGACTTTCGACCCAAATATCTCTTTAACAATTTGAGATATTGGCTTAAAATTAATTTTATTTTATAAAAAAAATATTTTTTTTAACACTCGGTAAAATTTTTAGAACAATCTAAATGACAGTTTTTTAACCAAAATAAAAACCTAAAAAAATTATTAAAAGTTCCTAAAAATTGATTTTCGAATCAAAAATTTGAGGTTATGGCTTCAAACTAATTTTGTCTTATTAAAAACATTGTTTTCAACATTCGGTAAAATTTTGATAAAAATCGAAGTGAGAGTTTTTTTACAAAAATAAAAACTTAAAAAAAAACTATACTAAAACTTGGTAAAAATTTACTTCCTACTCAAATATCTTTCCAAAAATAAAAAAAAATGGCTTCAAGCTTATTTTATCTCACAGAAAATATTGTTTTCAAAACTTAGTAAAATTTTGAAAAAAGAATTGACAGTTTTTAATCAAAAAATAAAAACGTAATAAAAAATTACTAAAAGTTGAGATATTAGCTTCCAATTAATTTTATTTTATAAACAATATTATTTTCAACATTCGGTAATATTTTGAGAAAAATCGGATTGACAGTATTCTTACAAAAAATAAAAACCTAAAAAAAACAATAATAAAACTTAATAAAAACTTACTTTCTACTCAAATATCTTTTCCAAATTTAAAAATATTGGCTTTAAACTAATATTATCTCACAGAAAATATTATTTCGACATTCAGTAAATTTCTTATAAAAATCCAACAGTCCGTTTTTTTTATAAAAAATAAAATCTACAAAAAATAGTACGCAAATTTAAAATAATAAAAATTTATGTTGGGTTCTCGATATCTTGTGAACAATAGAAGATATTGACTTCAAACAATTTCTGATTCGTTCAATTTCTATTCTTATATAAGAAATAAAAACTTTTAAGAAATGCTACTTAAATTAATAAAAATTGGTTTTCCCCTAAAAATTTTGTTTACAAAAATAGATTTCGAAATCAAACTATTTTATTATATGCAAAATATTGTTGTTAATTTAAACATTTTTTTAACTAATTCAACTGATTCTTTTTTTAACAAAACACGAAAACCTACAAACTTTTAAGCAAGACAAATCGACGGACGGGATTGGAAGTTATCAGTGTGGGTCGCATCCCAGACTCTTTTTTTTTTAACGGTGTCTCGGTAAACAAAATTTGCTTAAAAGAAAAAAGTAGCATAATTTTTCAAACAAATAACAAATACAGGGTTATCCATTTTGCAGCTACAGAAGTAAACGTAAATAAAACATACATATATGCGATATTTTTTGTTCGTGATATATCTTTTTTTATTATAACATTGAAATTATATAAGCATAACATTAACATGTAACATGTCTGGGCTTTGTTCTAAATTGTAACATATCGGGATATGATGTAATATGGCTGTAAGTCTTACTACTGTCGATATTAGACGACGGCTTTAAAGTCTAATCTTACCCTTCAGAACATACTCTAAACTTGTTTATTCTTATGTTTCCTTATCCCAACGTAAACTTTAAGTAGCCTTCAATCACTTTCTAAATTTTGTTTGAAGCTCTTTCTGTGAATCCTGGTTTTATTATCTGTAAAATAAAATCAATTTTGAGCCAATATCACTCTTAAGATATAATGATGGATATTTCGAACCTACGAACCAAACTCGAACTTGAAACGATGGATTTAGATCCAGCGTCGATAATTCAAAGAAAACTAAGTCGAATTTACTAAAATGTGAAGTTAATTATTAAGGTTCCTATTGTATTTCATTATGTTCGCTATCCTTTATTGTTCCTATTTCAAATTGATCTGACTCTTCAAATGTATTCATCTGTCTATTTGTCTTTCACGACATGAAACTGAACTCCTATGCAACTGACCTTAAAAACCTTACAAAAAATAAAGAGTCATATTCTAGCCATGTCCTTGTTCACTGTCCTCTGTCTATTTTTATTTATATTTTCTAGTTTTTATGGAATTCAAAAACTGCAGACTCTTCTACACATCAGTTACTGTTGAAATCCATTTCAATTAGAGCAGACATGATGACTTTAACACATGACCTCTGATGCCTAAGCCCTATCGTATCCACTTTTGTTTCAAAAAATCATAAATTCAATTCATTCAAAAAAACAAAACAATCAACGAAACACAACATTTTTATATGTGTATTTTAGAGAATGTTGTGCTGTGAAAAAGATGACTTTTGAATGCAATTTTCGCGCAATTTTTAGTTTGTCGTTTGTCAACCACTCCTCTATAATATATACAATATACATTTGTATATGTACGTATTTCTGTACCTAAAATAGAGTGGTTTGGTGTAGTGTATAGCTAAAGCTAGTCACTTGTGAAAAACATGCAAGCATTCCGCTGCACAAAACTTTCAAAAAATATATGTACATATTCGAATAGAATCGTGACTTGGGGCGGAACAAAAATATAACGCATCATATGCGAGAACCGGGATATGGCCGTGCCAGTAACAAATTGCATGAAGTAGTAATAATAATGCCATCGGCGGACGCGACGGCATAAAAATGCAACCCAAAGCTCTAACGGATACAAACATTTATTTTTAGGAGTTATGAGTTACAAAATAAAAAAGAAAAAACAATTTACATACAAAAAGGTCATGCATCAACCACGCCAGGAGCCAGCAGCAAGCAAAACGCGCAAACGGATTCAAGTTGACGTGCAAACGGATGTGTTTATGATGACATATCTCTCTCTTTCTGTTTCGAACAGGCGATAGTTTTGCAAGTCATAGAGGGAATAATTGATATAATTTTTTCAGCCATTTGCATGCAACACAAGTGATGGGATAAATAAACAAATTGGAACTGTGCTGGTGCTTTAGCAAATTGATAAATAGTTAGATTCCTTTCGAAATTTAAGGGATTAATGAACTCTGTGTCTGTATATTTCTAAGAGTTTGCTAATATCTTCCTTTTGGTGTCCCGAATATTGTGTAAAAAGTCTCATAAAATCTAGTGTCTGTCTCGTAAGTTATTGACCGCCAGAAGTCGCGAAAACCGTTTTTATAGGTTCAATGACGTTATCACCTTTATCAGAATTGTCAAGCATAATGTTTGCTAAAATGCTTGCGTCAATATTTTTTCGATACGCTCAACCGTTTCAGAGATAGAAGGCACAAAGATTGCAACTGTTGGTGAAAAATGAATTGAAACGTCTATGCTTTTAACTAAGTGACTAATCTTTCACTAAAAGAACAGCATATTGTTGCGAAAATTAATTAGTCTACCATAAAAATAAACAACACAAACAGATCTTTTTTTTTTGAACTCATCAGAAACAACGTTGCTGCGAAGTGTCAGATGAAGGAGAACGGCCGATTAGTTGAGATAGAAAGAGACACCTGTTTATTGCAAAGAATACGACTACAGGATTCAAAATGGAATTTTCGTGGAGACTTCGGAAGGCATAAAAGGCGCGCATTAAATGAAGCGCGGTCTCTTTTTTATCTGGCAGATCCCTAAGCGGCTAGCACACTTCCGTAACATCAATCCTACAAATCAATATCACAGTTTATCCATACAAAATATACCTCTCGGGAACCAGAGGCTTTGAAATAAAATTTATCTTAAAGCTACAAATTGTTTTATTTATTTTCAAGGGTTCTTCCTTTCCTCGATTCTTACGTTCTCGGCGATTTTTGCTACAATATTACCCATTTCTATCATTTCTATTTTCAAAAACAATGCTTAAGATATGGTTTAGAACCCTACATCCACATCTATATTCTTCCAATTACAAAACATCATTTTAAGTAGTTCATCTCATTTGCAAAGGACTACAGAAATTAATTTTAAGCACCCATCCCCATTATCATACCAATTTAATTATTGTATTTGATAATAGACAATGTTATGATTAGATAAAAAGGTAAGCTTACACATTTTAAAGAAAAGTCCTTCTTTTGTACAAACTTTATTTTGTTTACTATAGCCGATAGCCGAAAATCTATGTATACTAAACTTTTCGTCACAACCTGTTGTGTTACTATAAATAAAACAAAAACGGTTTTGGATATCAATGAAATTCTTTATTCCTGTGAAAGTGCGTTCGACGCCATTATGTGTGGAACTTGGGCACGCTTGCAGAAGTCTGAACGCTGAACCCAATTGTCGACGGCTTTCAAGCATAAATCGGCCGATACTGCTGCAATTTCACGTTCGATATTCGTACAAAGTTCATCACTCGTCGCTTGCTTGTTAACATAGACCATAGACTTGACGTAGCCCCACAGAAAATAGTCTAATGGCGTCAAATCGCACGACCGGGGCGACTGGACCATTTCGTGAGAAAACAAGTTCTCCTAATTTGGTTTCCAATAAATTGATAGTGACATTCGCTGTGTGGATTGTGGCGCCACCGCGCCGCCACCCGTGCCATCCTGTTAGAACCACATGTCTTCCATATTATCCCATTGGGGCCAAAAATATTCAGTTATTGTTGAACGGTAGCGATCCCCATTCACAGTAACGTGCCGGTCTTGATCATCACGGAAGAAGTACGGCCCAATGACGCCGCCGCCGCCGCCGGCTCATAAACCACACCAAACCGTTCAAACCGCCCAATTCACGAACATACGACGCTTCTGGTGGTCAATAGGCTTCAATTCTTCCGTCAATTTAATCTTGTAAGGATGTAGGCCAAGATCGCAAAATTCGCCACGACGACGTCACAGAGATGCCCAACGCTTGAGAACGACGCGACGTGTGAAAGACACATTTGGGCTTTCTGCAACTGAAGCCTCAGCGGCAGCAATATTCTCGACACTACGGGCACTTCTTCTTCTTTGTCTCACTGGCACGGGAACATTTTGTACTGTGGCTGTGGTTTCAAATTTGTCCACTAGACACTCAATTGTTAATCTGCTAGGACGATTATGACGACCATAAATTAGACGTAGCGCTCTTAACGCTGAGGCCACTGACTCCGAAAATCGGTAGTAAATTTTAATAATTTCGACTCGTTGTTGGCTCGTATGTATATCTCTCCATTTTATGATGGACAAACTAACTGAAGAGAAATGTGAAAAGAGCGGCAAGAAATATGGCGTCGTTTGCTGTCACTGTCGCTCTAATGTTGTAGCGTCCCTGTTGAAAAACCCTGTATTAGTCTTCATCAAAGCTTTTAAATCCATAAATGTCAATGGTTTAATCACTTACTTTTAGGGAAATTCAATACTTCAGGGTATCAGAATGGATCTACATTGATGTAAGCATGCCGATTTCGTCATTAATCGCCTGCCCATCAACCCAATTTTAGTAATGGGTGTTTTTTTTATAAAGGTATAGAACTAAAAGATGGCAACACTATTTTAACTGGCAACCAATTTTGTAGCTCAATTCAATCAGTTTGACTTGGTATTTCAACATAAATAATCAGGGGTCTACACAACGCAACGCTTTCAAATTGTGAAAATGGTTATCCATTTTGCGATTTCAAAAGTATAAGGCTGGAATTCGACATCTGTCAAACTAATTTGTTAAACCAATTTTATGTTTTCAACTGAAATTCTGACATTTACGAAAATGGATCGTTTAACTATCGCACAACACCTACAAATTGTTAAAACCTACTACAAAAATGGCGATTCTGCCACAGCCACATATTGTGCCTTAAAAGTAGACTATGGTTTACTTACATAATCGTCTAACTATGCAAGCAATTGGCAAAATTGTGAAGAAATTTAAAGAGACTGGATTGGTTTTTGGTTGTAAGGGTCTTTAAAGTTCATGTTCAACAAGACAACGCCACAAAGCAAATGCTGCACAAGCAACGAAAAAATCACAATTTGCAAGAAATGTTTTCTGACCGTGATATTTCTGGAAGAGATGATCGAAACTAGCCACAGAGATCTTGTTATTTAACACCTTTAACATGGTACGGTGGAATGCGTTAGAGAAAGCTACAATTCTAAGAACCATCACAAGAGTACAGAGAATGCATGTATAGGTATAACAGGGGCGATAAGGACTACTCCTATTGGAGGAATGGAAGCAATACTTAATCTTTTACTCCTAGATTTATATCTAGAAGAAAAAGATTCTACAGAAGTACATACATAGGGAACAATGTAGGCACATATTGCATGACACCCTGCCTGAAGTTCAATAAACCTATCATTACTATTTTTCCAGATAGGAACGAATGGGTGAACAATGTTCTAAACCTGAATGAATCAATAGTATCCATATATTTATGGCACAAAAATTGGAGTAGATGCAGGTCTTTTCTAAAACACTCAATCTTGATAACTCTTTCAGACTTTCCGTGTAGTAGTGTCTTTTCAAGGCGAAGTATTGGCAGTGATATACGATGTAAATCAGGTTTGAGCGATGGCGAAATCACGATCTGATATCACCATTTTCATTAATAGCCACGCAGTTATAAAATCAATTTCAGCCACATTTGCCATAAAAAGAAAATGCGGCTTACTACCGATGATACATATGTGCAAGGGCTGTATTGATGGGAAAGAGCAAGAAGACATTCCCCAGCACTATTCCAAACAAAAGAAATTAACTCTTAGGCAGACACTTCGTCGATAATCTTGAAGAACTCGAAGATATTCCGGGAAACATCCTTTAGGCTTTATTAAAGCCTCTAAAATGCTAGAACAAGACTATCCATAGCCATTAAAGGTTTAAATATTTTTTTTTTCTTTTAGGAAAGTTTAATACCTCAGGGTATCAAAAATATCAACATTCACATAAGTGTGACGATAACGTCATCAATCGTCATCCCATCAACCTTACCTAACCTTACACCATAAGACTTTAGTCTGTGAAGGTTATAATATCTATGCCAATGCTCCAAAAGTGGTTCAAGACTTTAAAGATGGAATTTGTGAAGTTATTGAGGACATACAGCCACTAATGTGTACCACATCATACAAATTTTATAGATCTTCAACCTTAGGCGTGGCGGCCGGCGGCGGCGGCGGTGGCAGTGCAGCTGAATTGATTTTTTTATTAATGGCATACCTTCCTCTTACAAAGAAATCAAAATTCATTGGTATCTTTTTAAAAATCTTTTTTAATATCGAAATATCAATCACAAAAACACGGAACAATTAAAATCAAAATACATGTTCCATACTAAAGACTCAGCAAAAGTACGTAATAATTCCAAATCCAGGCAATTTACCCGAACTTTACCTGGGTTCTGAGATTTCCCTTATTAAAAAGCTTTTTTTGCACCCTCCTCCATGAGAGCGAATGGCCAACATCGGCTTAATGCAATGCGTGTTTTTAAGAATGAGGGCATTTCTTGTTGAGGTGAACCATGGAACATCCATGGTAACGCTGAACTTTAAAATTTTGTGTAAGTAAATCCAAGTGCAGTGAATGAAATTATCAAGGAATAATCGCAATTTATATTGCTTCACATGTAAGATATATGTAATTAATTACATTCGTATAACGTATAAACAGGATTGTTTTGTTGTAATACGTATACAACATAGAGGGCGAATGACCCAAAAAGTTCTGGGTTTTCAGAAGAAGACGCAGTTCTCTACTTACATGTATGTTTAATCCCAAAGAGAGAAACAATTATTATAATTTAAATTAAACTTACAGACTTAATCAATACAAATTTACGAAATATACAAACATACAAATATTTATATTTATTGTACGCAGAGATGATGAAAATCGAATTGCAATTAATTCTTGTTTATTTGTATATTTTTAATTACTTACAATATAATACTTTCGTTCACATTGATCTTGGGTAGATTTTATCATGAATTTTTAAGTGCAGAATCGATATATTTTATTTCGTTTTAATATGTAGGTACATATATAATAATTATTTATATATGAATGTTGATGCGAATCGCATTTTATTTGGATTTAAAGTGAGAAAAACACTTAACCGGGAAGAACTTGTATTGCAGAATACTTAAACTAGGAGCGCAATACTTCAAGGTTTCATCAGGTAGAAAAAAGAATTCTTATAACGGGTTACCCTTTTTGCGGTTTCAAAAGAAAAGGGCTGGAATTCGACATCTGTCAAACTAAGTTGTTAAACCAATTTTCTTTTGTCAGTTGAAAGTCTGACATTTAAGAAAATGGATCGCGTAACTATCGCAAAACGCGTAAAAATTGTTAAACCTACTAAAAAAATGGTTATTCTGCCACAGCCACATATCGTACTTTAAGAAGAGATTATGGTTTACATCATCGTCCAACTACGCAAGCAATTGGCAAAATTGTGTAGAAATTTGAAGAGACTGGATTGGTTACAGATATTGTAAGGCCTGTACATCATCGTTTCGCTCGTGCCCCTGAAAATATCGCTGCTGTAAGTAAAAGTGTTGCTAAAGACCTGAATGTGTCGATTCCTCGTCGTTCTCATGAATTAGGACTGTCTTACACCAACATCCATGTAAAGTCCAGTTCACACATCAACTGAAGCCAGTTGACCATTCACAACGTAACGTCGCAGATACGTCGAATGAGTGCTTGAACAACAGGTGCGGCGGTGTACGACGATTTCGACCAAAGACACTCCATATAAACACCGGAATCTTTCGTACGTTTCACCCTCCAACACCCATTTGTTAACATTGTTGTATTTGTAATTTTGACATTAGGTCCATTATTTTTAATGGAAGTCCAACAACAATTCGATGCGGTGTATTTACTTGCTTTGACAGATGTTGTTGTTTTTTTTTTATTAAGTTGTGTGGTGAGAATTTTAGATTTTTTAAATTGAGGTGATGTCACACTTTTATGTGTTTTTTAGTTAGTTTCCACTTTTTTATAATCATCAAAATACTTTTATGAAATAGTCATCGTTTTTAAATAAAAAAAAAGAATTATTAGAACATTCAAAAAGATCATTTTTGGAACGTATAATTTTACCTGGATCACAACTCTTTATTAACTTCCCATAGGAAGTTATTGTAATGGGTCCGATTTGTCGAATTGAAAATTTTGACATTTCTCGACGTTTCAAGGTCCCTAGAGTCGAAATAAAAGACTTTTAGAAAGATGTCTGTGCGTGCGTGTGTACGTACGTTCGTACGTCTGTACGTCCGTATGTCCGTATGTCCGTATGTCCGTATATCCGTACGTCCGTACGTTCGCGACGTTTTTTTCGTCGTCCATAGCTCAAGAACCAGAAGAGATATCGACTTCAAATAAATTTTGTTATACAGATAATAAGGCAGAAAGATGCAGCAAGGGCTCTCAAGAAAATTGCGTGGGTGGTTTTTTTACCATAGCAGTTTTTTTCAACATTAGGACAAATTTTGAGAAAAATCAAATGGACAGTTTTTTTTTAAATTAATAAAACTTGGTAAAAATTGACTTTCGACACAAATATCTTTTCAAAAATTTGAGATATTGGCTTTAAACTACTTTTATCTTTCAAAAAATATTGTTGTCAACATTCAGTAACATTTAAAAAAAAAATGGAATTGACAGTTTTTTTTACAAAAAATTAAAAACCGAAAAAAAAAATTTAACAAAAGTTGGTAAAAATTGATTTTCGACTAAAATATCTTTTCAAAGATTTGAGATATGGCTTCTAACGCATTTTAACTAATGAGAAATATTGTTTTCAACGTTAGGAAAAACTTTGAGAAAAATCGAATTGACAGTTTTTTTACAAAAAATAAAAACCTAAAAAAAAATTATAAAAGTTGGTAGTACAAATTTATTTTCTACTCAAATATTTTTTCAAAACTTTGAGATATTGGCTTTAAACTACTTTTATCTTTCAAAATATATTGTTTTCAACGTTCAGTAAAATTTTGAAATAAATCGAATTGACAGTTTTTTTTACAAAAAATTAAACACCTAAAAAAAACAATACTAAAACTTGGTAAAAATTTACTTTCGACTCAAATAGCTTTTCAAAAATTAAAAATATTGGCTTCAAACTTATTTTATTTCACAGAAAATATTATTTTCGATATTCAATAAAATAATATCTACAAAAAATAGTACGCAAAATTGGTAAAAATTGATACATATAGACAAACTTTTAAGCAAGACAAATCGACAGACGGGATGGGAAGTTTTCAGTGTGGGTCGCATCCCAGCCTCTTTTATTACATTTAAAATATATATAAAAAAAATGTTTTACATTTTTGCTAATATTTGTTCAAGTTTTCTTAACATAACACAACAAATGCCTTGTTCAGACAATTATAATTTTGTATTGAATTGGAAAGTGTATTATACTTAGTACACACTTTTAAATGTAGTGAAGTTACAAATTAACAATTTCTTGACACTATCAATCAAAAAGACTTCTAGGCCACTGGGTGCCGCCCCTTAAGAATCACGGAAATAGTGCTATAGGTTTTATATCCAAAAATTCCACCTGTATGTATGTATGTACATATGTCTGGTTTAGTGGAACAAATTTTATTTAATTTTAAAACGCCATCTCTTGTTTCTTAGTCCCAACAAGCATTTTTGTTTCAGAAAGAAGTTTATTTTTGAGGTTATTTTACGCTAAAAATGTATTTTCTTAAAAACGTATGGTAGCTGTTCAGAAATCATATTTTATATTTATATTTTGCTATTATAGATATTTATGTTCACATAAATAATCATCATTAACTATTATTATATAACTAATATTCAATTTGATCAGTTCGCTAATTATATTCTGCTTTGTATAAAACTTAATAACTTAACTTAAAACTTAAAATTATTCAATTGCCAAACATAGAATATTATACCCTATGTATTAACTTTCTAAAGCTAATCTCCTAATCCTCTAAGCAAACAAACAACTTAATCTTTTAATTTTCACACCTCATATGATTGCATGTAATATTTTTTATGCATAGACTTCTTATGCTGGCTATGATTCCAAGGTTAGTTTTTATACAAAGAATTTTGTATGGTTGGAAAAATCTGTGATGCATCGAGTGCACTTGTTTCGCGATCGATCGACCCTTTTTGCCAGCGACCACCAACGAGTTAACAGCTCATCTTCTCTACATAAATTTTGTTATACATATTAGCTATTGAAAGTAAATTTTGTCTTGATCTATAATAGAAACAGTTTTGTTAAAGTAAAATAAATTGAAATTATTATAACGTTGATGAAATTTTGAGTTTTTCTATTATTGCTAATCAGTAGCTATAACTGTGTCCGAAATACTTCGCCAATATTACTTCATTCTTCTTTTAACATATAAATTTAAAGAAATTATAAAGAATAAGAAAGGCAAATTATTTATTTTTATAAGTTAACAATATATCATTATACATTTTGAAACATGATATTTTAGTGACCCATTTGTTCTTATTAGCATTACATCAGTTTTCTTTTTAAGTTTATTACCTACAAAAAAAAACATACATATAAGAAACAGTATCACAAAATGCAACACACTTTTCAGCCCAGCCAATTTAATTTATTATCCCTATATTCTGCATTAGACTTAATACATTTTTCCTTATCAACGAATGTTGCAACAAAATTGTCCATTTAAGGTCAGGTAAGCACTATACAATTTATTCTTCGTATTTTCTCATCAATTCGTGTTGAATTGACTTTAACAATGGTGAATTGACTATAGCAGTTGTGAATTGATATTAGCAGCGGGGAATTGATATTAGCTTGTAGGCAAACCAGAATTACAGATTGGTTTCCGGTCTTTATATAGATTGTGCCCGATTACACGAGATGTTTTTTCGGTTGTTTCCTCCTTCGTCTTTTTGACAGATCGGGTGAGGGGTGTAGAAACGTAGGGGGAAAGAAGTCGTGAAAAGAGTCCTGAAAATTTATGGACTTTTTTTTGGCTGAACTTTGACGTTTATGCTTTGACAACCAATACAAAAAAACAAAATACATAATTTACAGCTATAAGTTCAGTTTTCCAGAGTACGGTGTAGTAAAGGCAAATATAAACGTGAAATAATGTAAATTTAATTATTTATTTTCATTCGTTCAGCTACTGTCAAATGAGCTGCACGCGTTTTCATAGTGTTTACCAAAAATTAATCTCAAACGTGTACGAAGTGTTGCGGAGGATGAGGATTTCATCCTCCACAAAAATCATAAACCATCCAAGACTCTTAAAATGTCCAATATGGACAATAAAACCATAAACAATATAAACTATTACCAGCCTCTACAGGCATTGTGCCCAGATGAGTGCATGGATAGTGGAGATAGTGAACCTGGTGAAATTGTGAAGACAAACGTGTCCATTCCCCCAATCATTGTCTTAAAAACTAAGAGTGAAATTCTCCGAGGCTTAATTGAAAGCCTTAAAATTAGTGACTATGTTATTAAAAACATTTCCTTGGGTCAAAAAGTCATGTGCTCAAGCATGGCATCCTACGAACTTATTGAAAAAGCTTTAAAAGCAGAATCATGTGAGTTTTATTCCCACGAAAGGAAATCATCTAGACCTTTTAAAGTTGTACTATCCGGCTTAGATCTCTATGATAATACAAAACTAAAGAATGAATTATGTACTCTAGGTATAAAATGTATTGAAGTTAAGTCTATAACAATTAAAACCAAATCGCAGTATTTGCATTATAAATATATTGTATTGATCGAACGTGGTTCAATCAAAATGAACGAACTTCGCGCCAATTATAGAACTGTGTTTAAAACTCTTATCAGATGGGACTACAAAAAACACCAACCCAATAAAATAACACAGTGCTATAACTGCCAAATGTATGGTCACGGCGACATGCATTGCCAAGTCAACAGCTTCTGTTCTTCTTGCGCTGGACCCCACAAAACATCTGTGTGCAAGGAACTCCCTACATCAGTAAAATGTGCAAATTGCAATGGGCCGCACAAATCAAACGATCCAACCTGTATCAGTCGTAAACAATATATTGAAATACGACAAAGAATCTCTTCACGCATGCGCGGCACCAACAATTCAACCACAAAACCGGTTTTTGCAAACCAACCGAGAGCCAAAGTTAATCATGTTAATTTCACCATGGAAGATTTTCCCCAGCTGCCTCAATCCATTAAGAAGAGCCAGACTGCTCACCAACACCAAGACGCTACGTCATCATCTTCTGCATGCATGAGTTTCAACTCCAATCATGTGCATCCCGCCAGTGTTCGCTCTGATAAAACAAATGTTGTTACTGAAAAAAATAAAAATTCTCTATTCTCTTTTGATGAAATTTCTAATCTTCTCACAGATGTTATGTCTAAGTTACGCTCTTGTCGAACAAGAGAAGAGCAATTTACTATTATTACCACTCTTGCAGTGAAATATGTTTATGCAATATGACGAACATAAACCCAAAAATTATTACTTGGAATCCTTCAAGCATTCAAAATAAAAAAATTGAATTTTTTAATTTTATGAAATATAATAAATTTGACATTGCTTTACTGACGGAGACATGGTTGACCAATGAAAGTAGTTTTTCCAATCCAAATTATGTATGCCATAGACTTGATAGACGACATTCAAAAGGGGGTGGCGTAGCTCTAGTAGTTAATAAAAATCTGAGACATAGGGTGCTTCCAATTGTTCGTTTAGAGGTTGTGGAAGCTATTGGTATAGATATCACTCTCCAAGACTCAACAGATTTAAGTATTTTTTCTCTTTATTTCCCTGGTGGAAATGCTAGTAACGAGAAAAAAAACTAAATTCAAAAGAGATATACTGAAGATTATAAGGACAAGGCCTAATTTCATTATAGGAGGTGATTTTAATTGTAGGCACCAATTATGGGGTTGCTTGAGAGCTAACTGTTTTGGAAATATACTTCACGATATTATTGCATATAACAGGTCGCTTTCAATTTTATATCCCCTTACACCAACATATATACCGAGCTCCTCGTCAAAAAATCCTTCAACGCTTGACATATTTATCACAAATAACCCTGCGCGCTTCACTCAACCCTTTACTATTCATGCTCTGAGCTCAAACCATTTGCCTGTGTGCACAGAGTTATTAGCGAACTGTTTATTAAACAATACACATGTTCGTTTCAAATTTTCTGCTGCAAACTGGGTAAGATATCAATCCTACATATCCAGCAACATGTACAACGGAAGCTTGTCGATTGAAGATGTTCAATCTCTTGAAGATGTGGACCGCGCTATTGAAAAGTTTGAGCAAACTATTAATAACGCTGCTCAAATATCATACCAAAAACCAGAAATCCTAGTTCCATTTCAAACCTTCAACCTTTGCCGGGTAACATATTGTCTTTGATCCGTTTACGAAACACTGAAAGGAGAAAGTGGATTCGTTACAAATTAGACTCTTTTAAAACTAATGTTAACATCCTAAATCGTAAAATTCAAAATGAAATTTTAGTGTTTCGTAATCAAAAGTGGAACAACTTACTATCGAGTTTTGATAATGGTTCAAAACCTTTTTGGAATGCAACAAAAATATCTAAGAAGAAAGGTTCAGCTATTCCTCCTCTTAGGGAACAAAATAATGTTTATATTACGCAGGAAGAAAAGGCAAATATCTTCGCTCAAACTTTCAACCGCAATCACTCAGTGTCCGCTCATTTAAGTGATAACGTAACCGAAAATATTGTTCGCGAAAAACTCTTAGAGTTCGAACATTCTGTAATTTTTCAACCCAGTACACTTATTCCTAATAACAATTTAGTAAAAGGCTTGCTTAAAGACCTGAAAATAAAGAAATCTCCTGGAGATGATGGAATTAGCAACCAATTATTAAAAGAACTGCCTAAAAAAGGTATAACTTTTTTAACTTTTATCTTCAATGTTTGTATCAAACACTGTTATTTTCCTGAAAAATGGAAAGTAGCAAAGGTTATACCTATTGCCAAGGCTGGAAAACCTAAATATAGCCCATCAAGTTATAGGCCTATAAGTCTTCTAAGCAATATTAGTAAACTTTTTGAAAAGGTGTTAAAGGACCGACTCCTGCAACATATTGATGAAAGAAGCATATATCCAATTGAACAATTCGGATTTAAAGCAGGTCACTCCACCTCCCACCAAGTCCTTAGAATTAAAAAATATGTCGAAAACAATCTTGTTTTAAAAAATTCGACGGGTCTAGTTTTGCTAGACATAGAAAAAGCCTTTGACACTGTTTGGCACGATGGACTCATCTTTAAGCTAATTTTGTTGAATTTTCCACGATATCTTATCCAAATTATTAGGATTTTTTTGAAAAACCGAAAGTTTTTTGTTAGTACTGGACTTGCGAAATCTTCTTTATTTTGTATTTCATTTGGCGTTCCTCAAGGATCTGTTTTGGGTCCCATTCTCTTTAACGTTTTCTTATCCGATCTTCCTAGGCTTGAAAATACTGAAATTGCCATGTTCGCTGACGACACTGCCCTTTTTGCATCAAGTGTTTTTGCTCAAGACGCACTTAACTACTTACAGTGTTCCCTTGATAAACTTGTTAGTTACTTAAATAAGTGGAAAATTA
The DNA here is from genome assembly GCA_920104205.1 of Eupeodes latifasciatus. Classification (NCBI taxonomy): domain Eukaryota; kingdom Metazoa; phylum Arthropoda; class Insecta; order Diptera; family Syrphidae; genus Eupeodes; species Eupeodes latifasciatus. Next base: position 357,731,242 of record OV049924.1, on the reverse strand, counting down.
AAGTTAATGCCGAAAAATGCCAGGCCATTTGGTTCACACGACGCAGAAAACAATGTTTTCTTCCACAAACCACACTCAATATTAATGCAACCAATATCGTATGGTCCGAAAATTGTAAATATCTTGGCATTATAAAAAACTCACTTTTCAAGGTCACATATCAAACTCAATCCGTAAAACGAATTTATTAATTAAAATTCTGTATCCGTTTATTAATTTATAAAAGTATATTTCAGCCAGTCCTCACTTATGGAGCACCAGCGTGGTTCGATTGTGCTGAGACTCACATTAAAAAATTACAGATATGTCAAAATAAAGTGCTTAAACTAATCCTTAATTTGCCTCGTTGCTATTCTACTATAAGACTCCACAAAAGAGCTAATGTCAACCTTATTAAATTCACTCTTTACAAATTACAAGACAACTTTTTCGAGAGATGTCCTTTTTCAGATAATGATCTCATTCAAAACTTACAATAAAAAGTCATTTCCTAATATTTTGGGTTTATGTGCAATACTAGTTTTTAAGTTTAATATGAGGGTTTTTTTCTTGTAGTGTTTTCCCTTAAATAAATTTATTTATCATATTTTTCTTTTCTTAAAATCTTGTTATAAATCTGTTATTTATGTTAAAGTTGTAAAGAAATTTTGTTTTTCTAAATCTCTTAAATTGTTTGTTAAATTTAAAATAATGTAAAAATTGTGCTACAAATAAAACGAAACTGAACTGAACTGAACTAATTATTTATTTAAACGATTTAAGAAATGAGGAAAAAAACTCAAACGGAAGTATTATTAACCCTGTTTCAAAGTTGGCCCAATTTGTATAACAAGCTGAACAAAAATTATAAAAATAGAAATAAAAGAATTGAGGCACTTGAAATTATTCGAAAAGGGCTTTTAAAAATCCAACCGGGTGTTACAATTTCGGATATAAAAAGTAAAATAAAAAAATGGTTGCCTGTAAAGTCGGTTTTACGGGCGAAGATTTTACGTGACAACGTCTTTTTCTCGGTAGAATATTTATTGATATGAATATAATTAAATTGCACAATAGGAACAAGGAATTGAATGAAAATAAGAATTGCACAAATTTTTTAAACTAATAATTTACTTAACACTATCAACATTTATCAATAGTATGACATAACCTATAAACTCAGTTTCTCAACTTTTGTGTCAATCTAACAATTAATCAATCAATCATAGTTTACGATAATGAAATATCAGTGTACAATTATGTACCTTTATTGTTGTAGTTGTTGTAAAGACGAATCTAAGCACTCCACATTTTCACTACAGACACAGCTGACGATACTTTAACCACACGTGTGAACTTGTATTATGACGCTTTCTTGTTTTTCCAACGCCAAGAACGTTCGAGAAAGACAAAGACAGAGACACAAGCATGCGCCGATTCAATGCGCCTAATTCTCTAGTGCTGCGCGCGCGGCAGACCGATCATAGTTGAGTGGGAGAGAGACGCAAGGCATTCGGCGGGCCTCTCTCTCGTTCGGTGACTCATCGTAACGTTACCGGGCGTTACACTTTTTCATAAGTGACTCCCAGCCGCAACCTAATTTAAGACGTTGTCACGTCAAAAACAATTCGGTCACAAATCCAAAAAGAAAGAACTAAAGAGAACAACACAAAAAAAAGTGCTTTTTTTTCTAGAATGAATTAACGTCCGAAAGCTGTCCTATCGAAGATGAAAATTCCAGCACTTCGTTAATGCATATGCCAAGTCAAAAGGCAAGAACATACACCACAATTATTGTAAAATCCAAGTTATTTCACTTTCGACTTTAACGACCAAGACTTAGAGCCATCTGGATCGAAAAAAAAAACATGCAGTCTAGAAGAAAATGCAATAGATTGTTTGAATATGGCCAAAGATCTTGCAAACAAATCGGAAACTATGCCTGCCATAGTGGACACGCCTGCAGTTCCGCTCGGAAAAATGGCTGCTGATGAGCTTGGTGAAGTCGAAGAGGACATATTCTTCGATACAAAATGGAAAATAATAGAAGTACTCAAAGAAGCAACAACAAAAAATATGGCTCGGAGTCATCATGGACGTCTTCGGAGCCCTTCTTCAACCAATATAACAGTTTACCGCATAGCCCACCTTCATCCACACCTGTTAACGTTAATACAGTTGAGGAATTTGAAGACAATTTGGCACTGAACAATTCTTCTGAGCAGTCATATTCTTCACTTCCACGCACAGATGATGAGTTTGCTTTGAAACATCCCACGCTATCAAGCTCTAACAAAGTTTTTGTAACGAGTAATATTTTGGTAACAAAACCGGCCATTTTTCATCTTCCCCAAGCATCTCATGCCACTTGGCCCGAACAAAAATTATCATTCCTAAAAAAAAACTAATTCATCTGTTTTAATTCGTATTTTCATTTACCTTCAAGCTTGTGTGCCTTTTATTGTATTTTATTTTATTTTATTTTATTTTATTTTATTTTCGTATAAAAAACAAAACATTGTTAACAAGCAATCTAGTGAGAATTAATTTTATTTTCATAATTTATTAAGTTAATAAAAAATTTGTTCCCCAGGTCAAGACTTTGAGGAAATGGACTAAGACCACGATTTCGGTTGCAGAACATGTTAATGAAATAAATGAACATATCCCTTTTGGATCATGGAAAAATAAATACCTATCTACTGAGCTTTCAATTTTAAAAACAAATAGGTAAGAGATTTTTAAAATAATTAACTTTGTCAAAACCAATATTCATTTACTCTTGTAAAAATTTAGGTCACTCCTAAAATACCTACATGCGAAAACGGTTTCACCACCGGCAATAGTTGTGAATTATTTATGTACATCACCAATGACATACACACCAAAAAAACAAAAGGAAAGTCGCCAGCGCTGAAGATTACCATCACGCCAGTACTTTTTAAGAACGTGCTAAAACCCAGTGGCCAACTTTCGTACACATCGGAAGTAAGAAAAAAAAATTAATTTCATGTCCACAAAATTCTTACTCCTTCTCATTACAGATGATGAATCTATCTCAACTATGCATATACTCACATTACTCACAATGCAGCGCTGAGCCTGAGCTTGCCAAAAATACATCCAGTGCAAAACTAAAGGTTATCGTAAAAGATCCAATAGTCGAAAAATGAATAATAGTTTTAACTTTTATGTTGCCGTATGTTGTGTACCTGATCATTGTGTTCAATATTTTTACAAACTTCTTTCGTGTATTTAAGACTGTGTTCATATCGTCCCACTTATACCAGGACCATGAATGTGCAATTGATTTATTTTAGAATTAAGTCCTCTTTTACCTAAATTAATAATCGTATGAATGTTTTAAAATCATCAAACAAAATAATTACCTCAGTAAAAATGAATTTTCAAATTATGTTATTATGCTTTTTTGTTTTTATTATTTTCCTTTTAAGTTGCATAGTAGGAAATACAAGATAAAAAAGGGGTTTGGTATGAATCGATGTGTAGATACTGTAAATTTTGATTGATAAATACATGCAGGGTGTCCGGTTAAAAATTAATAACCCTGGAATGGCTTATATTATTTATTTATTATTATTTATTTTAGAAAAAAAATATGGAATTTATTCATTTGTTGTTGTGATATTTAAAAACGTAAAGTAAAACTGCACTGAACGAAAATATTCACATATCTTTTGTTCTGCTTTGAATACAACATATTTTTTCTGTTTATAGATCGGTCATAAAGTCTGCTTTAAGAAGCCATTCCAGGGTTATCCATTCCTTACTGGACACCCTATGTATGATTTCAAAAACATTTTGTTTTTCTAAATTTAATACTTTAATATAACAGAAAACTTTTAAATTTGTTTGCAAGAATTTTAAAGCAGGCCTGGTAGGGTTTCTCGGATTTTCTAATCTAACTTCAGGCGACTGAGTGTGCTGCTGTGGGATTTCAGATCCCAAGTTCTGCATATTTGGCTCCATATAATTTTGGCTTTTAACTGTAAGGAAGTTATGCAAAACGCAACAAGCTTGGACAATTTTTTTAACTTTTTCTGGGAGCAGATAAATTGTTGTCTGCAGAACTCTAAATCTATTCGACAAAATTCCAAAGCTGGCATGGCTAAGACGAAAGTTAAAAATTTTTTTTTCATTTTCTCTGCTATGGTATGGAAAAGGCTTCAAAATGTGTTTTGTCAATGGAAATGCGTCGTCTCCAATGACAACATAGGGAAGATTTCGCCCATTGCCAATGACTTCATCCTTCGGAAGAGAATCGTCATTGTAAAGAATTTGATTCAGATCGCTTTGACTCAAAACTCCGGCATCATGGCAGCCTCCATTCGAGCCAACGTTAATATACGTGAACGTGTAATCTGCCTTACACATCGCCAGTAAAATTATGCTATTGAATCCTTTGTAGTTGTAATAGATGGCCCCATGGGACTTCGATGCGCGGAAAGCTACATGCTTGCCATCTATAGCACCTAAGCAATGTGGAAACGGCCATCGAAATTCGAAACCTTTAGCAATATCTATCCATTCTTCGTTGCAACTTGGAAACTATAACAACAGATATTAACAAATGTTTCGATTTATGTTTAGAATATAAAAATACGCACCTTCAGATATTCTGGTCCAAGTTTTTTATAAATGGCTTCACAGACTTCAGGAACTGTAATAGATATATGTAAATGATTCCGAAAGCCTACTTTGGTATTCAAAGCTCCTAAAAGATTCACCGGAGGCCAAGAATCTGAGAACAAGAGCAACCTTTTCTGGTACTGAAATCGAATTTCTCATCACTGTGTCCTTTTTTGTAAGATCAACCTTTACGTAGTTTATTAGTTCCTGGAGGCAATGATCATCCATTCGTTAGTACTGTTTAAAAGCATTTTTGTCTTCAATTAAAAGTTCTTTCGTGAGTAAAGTATAGCAACCACGATCTTCCCTCCTCATTTTCCATTTCTTTACCCACTCTCGTTTTTTTTCTTTCTTTTCTTTGCTAGTAAACACATAGCAGCTGCTGAGCTAGCTAATAAGCAAGAAATAATTTTATTAGTATTATCTTCCATAAATTTGTTTTATTTTTCACTAAATTATTGCCACAGAAATCCAATTATAATTTGTAGGTACTCTCTGATTATTACTGCCCGGACAACGAAACAAAATTAAATTCTTCCCCCACAGTTTTTTCAGAAACGTCAAAAAGAGGAATAACGAAAGGAACGAAAAAGGAAAGGTGTAATCACGAGGGTAGGTACCTGTCAAAAAGACGAAAGACGAAAACGAACGAAAAAACATCCCGTGTAATCAGGGTCATAGTCTTTGATTTCGACATTTCTCACTCGGTCTCTGTGGGTATGTTAATAAACAAAATTGTCTTATTTGGGGTTCTGACTTTTTGTTGCCTGCTATTGAAGAATACGACTTGGAGAATATGTGGTTTCAACAAGACGAGCAAATATTGCTTTATGCAAGATACATTTCCTGACCGCGTAATTTCTCGTTGTGGCGATATCTGCTGACCACCAAGATCATGTGATTTGACACCGCTGGACTTTTTTTTGTTATGGGGCTACGCGAAAGAACGTGTTTATGCAGATTAACCTTTAACTCTTGAACACTTAAAAACCAACATTCGTCAAGTTATGGCTGAGATACTGCCAAAAAGCGGTCGAAAATTACCTCAATATCGATGCTTGCAACAATTCGCGTGGTGGTCATTTAAATGATGAAGTGTTTCACACATAATGTCAACGTTCAAACTTTATAATACAAAATAAAATCATGAAGAAAAATATTTTAATTGTGTTTTATATACGTTTACTTTTGAAACGATTTGATTGAAACACAACTAGCATTTTTTCCATTAACAAAGGCTAACAGTAAAATTATGTATTTTTTTATTGAGCCAATGAAAAAAATGTTTAAATTCAATAAAACGACCGAATCTTAAAATAAATTGACGTTTTTAACTACCATTTGCTATGACAGTTGGTTTATTAATGAAGCAGCTTTCTCCAAACCAAACAGTACAACAAAAAGTAAAGTACACATTCAACTAAAATCACTTACTCGGAATAATATTTTGAAAATGAAAAGCATTAAAGCATAAATATTTTAACCATAAATCAACCGTGCGAACATATGCCGCAATCATCAGAAACAGAAAACTGAAAAGAATAAATAAAAACTTCACCATCAAGACACACACGAAAACACAGACTAATTTTTTGAGATGTACGTATACGACGAATCCTATACTAACACACTTATATGCGATAGTCCTTGGCAATATGTCAGCTCGCCACCGCCAGTCAGGAAGTTTGAGTTGTACGTGATTGGCATTGACTACTGGAGAGTAATTTATGTTTGACCCCAAAAGCGCTTCACCAAGTCGAGTATAGAGTATATAGCACTAGCACTAGCCCTAGCTCCTAGCATAGCTCACAGAACAGTATAGCCGCAGCGCACTTGAACGTAATTATAATATTAGCCTTTCCATCAGGCACGTTCCAATTATTTCAATGTTGATGGTGTTTTCGTTTCTGTTTTATGCCTTTTTATTTGTCTTTCTGACAGGAGCGGATAGTATATAAGGAAAGTGTAATTATTAAGCTCCCTATACATCAGGACGTTTGTTATGAAGCATGAAGGTTACCTGTATGGTAAACATCTTTTTTTTTGATTTACAGCTTAAACGTTAAAAACTGATTTAATAAAAATTGTCAAAAGTCTTAGAAATAAAAACTTTAATGACTGTTTTTAATATCATTGGATCGATAGCAACGGTGATAACAATCGGGACCTAATTTTCGTGACCCCTGACCCCATAACTTATGACGCAGACACGAGATCTTATGAGATAGCTAAAACAATAATCACAACATGGAAGGAAATTTAAGGGCCTCAATGCTGAACTATTTAAGACGATTGTAGATGATTTGGTTAAAACTGTAAAATATGTCCGGAAGAAATCATTTTTACCAACTTTCTCGTTTTTTCGTAGATTTTTATTTTTTTTTTTTTGTAAAAAACTGTTAATTCTATTTTGCTCAAAACTTTACCACATGTTAAAAAAGTTATTCTTTGTTGCATACAATTATTTTGTTTTTTTTTTCGTAAATTCGAGGTAACAATTTTTGTATTCAGTTTTTTTTTGAAAAAAAAAATAGTATAAAAAATAATCACGTTACAATTTTTTTTTAATCACGTCACAATATATAATATAAGATGTTCAAATGGTAGACATGTGTATTCAAGAGGACACAAGCGTAAACAGGTTTTTCTCAAAGCCCACCTCTGTCTATCAACTCCTACTCTCACCTCCCCGTGGTGAACATCGGTGCCTAGTACCTCAACTGGAGATTAGGTTCCAACACCAGTGGAAAGTTGTTGGGGCAGAAAACGAGAGAGGGGGAGAGGTGCTTCCACTTAGGCACCTCTCCTTATCCAGACGGCAGCGGAGGAATTCCCGAGATGGAATCAACGGTGGAGTCTAGAGTTCCAGTAAGGCTGAACTACTTAGTGAACACCTTATAGGGCTTCTACGACTTATTCGGAGCCCAGGCCTATAAGGAGCGGTTTATCCGTCTCCTCGTTTTTGGAGTTATACTAAGGATCTGGCTTTCCAGGTTGGGGGTTGTGCCGTCGGGGTGATTCCTGACCACGTAAAAATCTCATAGTTGCGAAGCACCAACAAGCCTTGGATACGGACGGATTTACTGTTGGCAACCTAATCAAACGAATTAAGGAAAACGAACTTCGGATATGCACGTGGAATGTTAGGTCCTTAACAGACCCCGTGCAGCCGAAGAATTAGCGGAGACTGCTATAAAGCGGACATCACCGCCATCCACGAAATACAATGGGATGGGCCGGGCAAAAAGAGGATGAAAAACTGCGATATTTACTATGGTGACTGCTACCGAGAAAACCAACAACGCTTATTTGGATGCGGCTTTGTCATTGGAGCCAGACTTAGGCAACAAGTCTTGAGCTATACCTAGGTGCATCAACGAGCGCCTCATAACCATCCGCATCAAGACTTAATTCGGCAACATTAGCCTGATATGCCCGCACGCCCCCACAGAAGAGAAGGATGGCAACACCAAAGATCTGTTCTTCGAGCTCTTAGACAAAACATATGAGCAGTGTCCTAGCTACGATATTAAAATTGTCCTGGGCGATTTTAATGCCAAGCTAGGAAGGGAAGACATCTTTGGTGGAATAATCGGGAAAAACAGCCTGTACGACAACACTTCCGACAACGGATTCAGGCTCATAGATTTTGTTGCGGGGCGAAACGTCATGGTAGCAAGTACGCATTTTTCACACTTCAACATCTACAAAAGAACTTGAAGATCTCCAGATCAATCTACCGTCAACCAGATTGACCATATTGCGATCGACGCCAGACACGCTTCCAGAATCATGGATGTCATAACTTTCCGAGGAGCTAACATCGACTCGGACCACTCCCTTGTTGTAGCAAAGGTAGCGCTTCGGGTTTCCAGACCCAAGGCAAAACAGGGAGATGCTGGGAGAAGGTACAACGTCAAATGGCTACAATCGCAAGAGATCGCCAAATCCTTCTCCTATCGAGTTACAAGTAACCTGTCATGTGATACTTGAAAGAATAGTGCAGCGCTCACACGTCATCACTAGAGGCACTATCTTTCAAAAGTCTGTCCAATTACTAGAATATGCTGATGACATTGACATAATCAGAAGAACTCAGCGTGATGTCAATGGAGCTTTTGTGAGTATTGAGGTGGCAAAAATGGGTTTAACGGTTAATGAGCGCAAAACAAAGTATATGCTGTTGTCAAGAAAGGACTCACAACACCGACGTATTGGTCAAAACGTCACCATCGACTGATGTAACTTTGAGGTAATCAAGGACTTCGTCTACCTAGGCTCCGCTGTAAACGCAGAAAACAACACCAGCGGCGCTGAGATCAAATGAAGAATAACTCTTGCTAACCGCTGTTTCTTTGGGCTAAGAAAGCAATTGAGTGGTTAAGTCCTCTCTTGAAGAACCAAAGTGTCGCTATATAAGACACTTATCATCCCTGTCCTGCTATACGGTGCAGAATCACAGGTGGCGCGACCTCACCCAACTTGGAGCGCGAAATTGGAGACATCTAGCTAGGGACAGAGCTAGTTGGAGAAGTTTGTTGGGTGAGGCCCTAGTTCGCACAGGACTGTAGCGCCACCTTAAGTAAGTAAATAAGAGTACGAAATTGATTGTCCATGTCTACTACTACTGTGCTCTTGGTACTTGCCCCTCTAATAATTTCGCGTTATTGTTCGCTGGTGTAATAATTCTCCCGAAGTTACGATCACTGTTCAGGTAGGTATGGTCAACTTCGGGGAAATTGTGGTCAATAACATCAAAAAAGCCTTGTAAAATAAGTGCAGGGTATAGACAAATCATATTGAAATTTATTTATTTATTTATTTTTTTATTTATTTTGACCAGTAGGTACACGAATCCGACCAAACTAGAAGATGTCTTCTACTACCAACCGATGCATTTTGTTGGAGAAAAGTCCAAAGTGAGCTTATAACCTCTGTGCTTCTTCGATCGGCCATGTCTTCGGTTCATGTTAACATTTAGGGTTTTTCTCCATCTGATGTAATGGAATGGATACCCACGTTGTAAAATCACATTTAACGTAAGTAAAAAGCCTTAGATGTCGTTAATCTGTGTAGAGGCATAGTTTGTTGTAGATCAACCGTTATATAGCAGATATTTGAATCTGTTCGTGCATTTTTACGATCTCTTTCTTGGGTCTCAAAAGCAGCTTTATAGATCAATCTGTGTTTTGTGGTATTGTTTCCAGCATCACATGTGCTACAGGTGTCACTCCTTGGATGTCTTGAACTACATATGTATATCATATCAATATCACCGGCTTCATCATTTTGTAATATTTTATTGGTTTCTTCTTCGCAAGGTTGTAATTCATTTCCTTCAACAAATTTCGTTAACACAAAATTTATTTAAATAAAATAAAATTCGAACCTTATTTTCATTTTTTTCTATTTTGTCCATCTTTTTTTGGTTAGCTTTAAAAATATCGTACAATAATTTTCCTCTCTTCGACATAATTTGTTTGTCTATATGCAAAATCAATAAAAAGCATATAAACTTTGATCACAAACACAAATAATAACTACAACTTACATAGCGCCGCTTTTAATTTGCACCAGAAACAAAAAAGTATACACAGAAACACAAATTATCATTTGGCTGAAAACAATATTTAGGTTGTGAGTAATCTGAGTTCTGAGTGGTCAATTTCTAAGGACAGAAAATCCTAATTCCATGAATTGCGATTTTTGCAACGTATTTTATAATTTTCACGATTTAGTTCTACCTTACCTACGTTGTTCGGGTGTTGGAAAATAGTTTTTGTTGTCAAGGCCCGCTAGTTTATTATTATAAAAAACATAATTAGGTACCTACACCCTTTTTTTTTTGGATTATTAACTGATAATGAAACAACGTAATAACCGACAACACTTCTTTAAGTGATGTTTTGTTTTTTGACTGAAGAAGTTTTTCACAAGTTCCTTTTAATTCAATTAGAACCCTAAAACCAAAATAACTAAGAATTTTTATAAATCGACTTCCCACATTACTCTCAATCTACCTAAGGACCTACAAATATTATCTATCCTTCTTGTTTGTCCATATTTTCTGTTTACACAAACACTGACATAAACAACCATAAAGTACGAGTAAATAATAAATACAAAAACATCAACTTAGAATTTAATAATGTATGCATTATTGTAAAATCAGAAAGGACGAACAAAAAAATCTCTTTAAATTCAAAAGGAAGGAAAAATCAAAACCCGCCTTCAACATACAATTTTATACGAGTAACAAAGGGCAAACACCCGTAAATTTGTAGGGCAAATAGGGACAGCAAAAGAAAAGAAAAATAAAGCAAACAAAACAAAGCAAAAATTGAAATTTTATTTTATCCTCGTTGTTGTTGTTGTTGTCAATATTCAAGTAAACTGAGTGGAAAAAGTAACTCGGCGCTCAAACTTTAGTATTTTTGTCTAGGTTGGATATAGGATATAGAGAGGATTCAGAAGGACAATAATGCGACAATGACTGTAGACGTAGAGTTTACAGTACACTGTACTGTATAGGAGTTGAAGTCGACAAACACCCAACAAGGATCCACTCTTGGTGTTATAGCACTTTACGTTGGTGCTGGGTGTCGATGTCATGTCGGACTTGGACTCAAAGTCGGAGTCGGAGTCGATGTCTGCTGCTTTTCCGTTTTTTTGATATTTTTTTCTTTCTTCTCGAGACTTTCCACAAATTGGTCCTTATTCACACCGCTGTCACTATGCCACCGTCTGCCATCCGCTTTACCCTCCACTAGCAGTAGGAGTCTCCTCTCTAAACCTTTACCTTACAGCTATAATGTGTATCGAGCAAGGACCCTTCTGTTTATAGTGTCCTACGGTTATGTTCCTTAACGGAACAGAATGATGTATAATCGAACATGAAATTCAATGCAAGTTAGTTAAGGCAAAAGGGTGGTGTAGTTGTTGTTGTTCAGTTTTTGTTTTATTTGTATCCTCGTGTTTCTGGCTGCATTCATGAATTTTTCGAATATCCTTGCTGCAATAATAAAAACAAAAACAAAAAACAAATTTCGATAGAGACAAAGAAGTTTATAAAATGTGTATCTTTTGTGTCTGATATTGAAAGCTGATGGTGATGGTGATGGCCCAATTCAAACAAAATGTATTGGAAAAATTTTTTAGATTGCCTGCATTGTTTTATGGTTTTTCTTTCATCGACCTAATTTTGCCACATTGTTTTCAAAGATATATAATTTTAGGTGGAAGCTTATACCTCCCTACCTATCCACCTATTTGAATAAGTGGAATTATTTAATATTATTTGTGTTCTATTCAATGTCTGTACTCTTTATGTAGGTCTTGAATGAGTCTAAAATTCACTAATAAGAGGCAATAGTTGTTTTAGTGGTCTAAATGTGTTTACCTTTGTTAAGGAGCATAAGTTCGATTTATCGAGTAGGTTTAAGGCATAAAATTGTACCTCCACATCGTACGTAAAATATTTTTAATCAAAAGTTGACGGAAACAGGCTCAAAGGCGTCTATGTAAGTAATCTAATTTAATAAAGGAGTGACTTTACTTATGAATTTTGATGGCTGATAGTGGGCATAGGTATTTTAAAAGCTGATTGGATTTGTCAAAGTGGCTGTCATTGATTCAGCCTGATATCAAAAATGGGTATAGTGATATCGTCGGCGCGGCGCATACTTTTTTAAAGGCAAATTTAGCTACAGTCATTGGAAACGGTGAGTGCTACAGATAAATAGTTACCATGCGAGGTATAGTTTTAGCAGGACGATTCTACACAACATACGCGTTTGGAGTTATTATCTTCATCACACGTGGTACATGTATAGTATATACATATATAAATACAATTCAAATATAAGACTTTTTTCTGTAGGATTTTTTAGAGTCGCAGAACTATGCGAACAAGGCACAAACCAAGCCGAAAATAAAAACCAACGTAGCCAATTACGTCAGTCAAAATGAGTCATATTTATGCACCAAGTTCTTCACACTTGAAAGATAGTATGAGTGTCTATGGACTTACCTTGAGAGATTTTTAAAACGTAAATAAAGGGTTTTCCAATAAGAGGTTTGATTTTGAGTATAGAACACTAATTAAGAAGATGTCATCTTTTGACATTTGGGCAGATAAAACTACATCACTACTAAAAATAGAATCAATAATGATGATAAATATTTTCCATTATATGAGTGCTATTGGATTCCAGCCAAGAAATCAGCAAGTAGAGGAAGAGCAAGCGGAAGAATGCTAATTGCAATAAAAAAAAAACAAAGTTGGAAAAAAGTAAAATTAAGATTAATGATGAAATGGCGTATATTACACTAAAAAAAAAAACAGTGCTACTTTATATATCGTTCCAACTTACATTAATTGCAATAATTGGCAGCATGATTACGATAAACTGTATGACCTTTTATGTTCACTGAAAAGTCACAACATAACGATAATGGGCGATCTTAATGCTAGAACTGGAAATTTACAATCTGAGAGTGCATTTAATTATAAAAAGCGAAATAATAAGGATTTAAAAATAAACTTAGAAGGCAAGAAAGAGTTAGAGTTGTGTAACGATATTGGTCTATGCATATTAAATGGAAGCGTTAGCGGAGACATTCAAGGAGAGCTCACTTTTATTGGAAAACAGGGCAGCTCACTTATAGACTATGGTCTCATATGTGGACAGTGGCATGACATATTTCAGGACTTTGCTGTTGGAGAACAAACTTATTCTGACCATCTTCCAATAACTATAACCGTTAAAGGTGATAGTGACCAAATTCATTTGGTAGATGATAGAACCGTAGAAATTAATAAATTAAAATGGAGATCTTCTAGCAGATACGCAAACGAATTTAAAGAAAAAACCAGACAGTTAACATCGTTGAGAATATCTAGAGCAATTGCAGATTTCATACCAATCTGCGAACTGGAAGTTGTTATTCAAAAAGCCGCAACTCTTATGAAAAAGTCATCCACTTTACACAAAAAAAATGAACTGATGATTAACACACTTGCTGAATACTGCAATCTTTGGGGACTGGAGGTAAACACAGATAAATAAAAAGTTCTGATTTTTAAAAATGGATCAGGGAGAGTGGCATCTAATGAAAAATGGAAGTATAACGGGAAAGATCTGGAAGTAGTAAAAAAGTACAACTACCTGGGAATGGAGGTAACATTCAATTTAAATGTAGATTCGCATCTTAAAACAAAATTGAACAAAGCGAAATCAGCGATTTGCGCAAATTGGAGAAGAATCTTCAGTAATAAACTTATATCTGTCGACACTAAATACAGAGAGAGCTGAAACATGTAGTATTTGCAATCTACACGAAAGGGAAGACATATTACACTTTGTGGCGACTTGCCCTATACTTAAGGAGATTAAGCGATATCACTTCGGGAAAAATAAACTCATACAAGAAGAATTTTTCAACTATCTAAATGGTGCAAATTGGATGCTGCTCTACAAATTTACCACTGAAGCGATGAACTACAGAGAAAAAATCCACAAAGAAAATTTTTAAAAATTCTAAAGATCTATTTTTGCTAGTTTGATTTCAAAACACGTAAAGTAAAGTTTTTAAAACCATTTTCTATTTTGTGTTAACTAAACCAAAAATTACTTTTATTTGCTATTTTGTTTTAACTAAACTGAAAGTTCCACTTTTTTGCTATTTTGTTTTAACTAAACTGAAAGTTACATTTATTTACTAATTTGTTTTAACTAAACTAAAAGTTCCAAACATACATAATTTTATATGCCAACTAAATCTTAAATATCACAAAAACCAAGCAACATTAATTTAATAACAAAATGTATAATGAAATTATCACTTTATTTGAAATTTAAAAAATAATAGTATTTGCCAACCAGGCAGACGACATTATGCCTGTCATGCCTGTATTTTTATTCAATGTAATACGTAATATAATAATAATATTGTTTAGTTTTATGAATAAAAAAATTAAATAATAAAAAAAAAAAATAGAACGGTAGACGCTTCAAAAACGCAGTAGAGTAATTAAAATTCACAAATTGGTGAGAAATTTGCAGCCACAGTTCCGAAAACGAAAGCATTTTTGGGTCTTCATAGACCACTTCCTCGGCTAGCAATAATAAACTAGTGGAAAATTTAAGCTGTTTAGACAAGTTATTGATTTGAAAAATCGAAGCTGTGTGCTTCACTCAAAAACAATTGAGAATAAAGCTGTTGTAGACTGTAGTGTTGTTTCATATTACACACACGGTTGCCAGTTTGGTCTTTTACTACCAAATTTGGTCATTATTTTCTCACTTGGTCGCATGGTCATTTTTATTCCATTTTGTCCCTTTTTAAAGAAATTGAAAAAAATAACTCGACTCTATTCCTTTTATAATTTATAATTTATAATACTATAAAAATTTATAATTTATATTTATAATACCTAAAGAATTTTAGGAAAAATTCCATTAGGTTTCATAAAAACGCTTAAAATGAATATTGTTTTCAAAATTCAGTTAGTTCGTTTATAACTTGATGTTACTTCCTCAAAGCTCAGCTGCTGCTCAGAGGATTTTTTTTGAATTAACTTTGATAAAAACGAAAGGCAGACTTAATTTGGGAACCATTAATAATGTAATGCTGGCCAAAGAGCGTCAAGATGACAAAAATAACGTTCTTGTTAACGAGATTTTTAGTCGAAAACCAATTTTTACCACATTTTCGTAGCATTTGCGTACTATTTTTTGTAGATTTTAATTTTGTATGAAAAAAACTGAGTGTTGGATTTTTATGCACAATTTACGGAATGTCGGAAACAGTATTTTCTGTGAGATAAAATTAGCTTAAAGCCAATATTTTTTTAATTTTTGAAGAGATACTCGAGTCGAAAGTAAATGTTTACCAAGTTTTACTATTGTTTTTTTAAGGTTTTTATTTTTTGTAAAAAAAAGTCAATTCGATTTTCTAAAAATTTTACCAGATGTCAAAAACGTTATTCTTCCCGAACGTACGTACACACGCACGCACAGACATCTCTCTAAAAATCTTTTATTTAGACCCTAGGAACCTTGAAACGTCGAGAAATGTCAAAATTTTCAATTCTAGAAATCGGACCGATTACAATAACTTTTTATGGGAAGTTAAAAGCCACTGCGGTCACAAATCATTTTGGTCCTTTTTTGGTACGATTGGTCATTTTTATTTTCAGCTTTGGTCATGCAATTTTTTTTTCAAGTGGCAACCGTGATTACACATTGCATTACACCGTATTCTGCATAAGGACTTAGATCCAAAGGTTTCAAAGTTTAGTTAACACTAGAATTATAACATTCGGCTGATGCTAGAAATGGATTAAAATAATCTAAATTTTAATCAAAAAACCATCGTAAATGGTGAAACCCATGTTCATTACGGAGACTTCAAAATAAGCATAATAAATTAAATAAGAATAATAAGAAGAAGCAGAATTATTGTGTTTGGGGCTCGAAATCCAAAAATTGTGTTTGAAAAGCCTCTGAATATTGAACGTGTCACTTAATGAACTTTATTTATTTGGCATAGTGTAACTGTTTCTTTGAATGGATTGCGCTGATGGGCTATGACTTATTTTTTGTATGACCGGAATTGGAATTGGATGACATTTATTTCAACAAAACTGCCAACGTTCCAATATGTGACACTTGCAGCGAAACAGTCGTATGTTTCCAAAAAGAGTATCGTGACCATTTTATTTCTCGAAAAGCTTAAAACGGCAACCATAAAATTGTAGTTCAATACCAATACCAAGTGAAAAATTGCTTCACAGTCAATTCAAGACGTTTAAGATGGCAAGTCGTGAAGATATAAAAGAATGAATACATTAATCTTTACAAAGAAATATAAGTGGATCGCTTCGTACGACTTCATCTGCGGCTCTGGACAGCCCACTCCATCTACACCATTAGATAAACTGATCAAATAAATAGCTGCATCAGAGCTTCTTCACAGTGTACTCATGTCAACAATAGCTCCTCCGTATTTTTATTATTTTGTTAGAATTAAATCCAAATCACACAGACTAAACCATTCCCAAACTGCAGAGGATAGGACATTCCTGAAAGACGAGTCAATCCATTTCCATACTATTGTGTTTGTTGTAAATGAAATGCAACCCGCTTAATTCAACTTAAATTTATTATGGAATAATGTATGATTAAATAAGTGATGTTACAAGTTAGAGCGACTATTAGCAAGTGAGTCTTACTGAGTGTTAGACACTCTCATTACATTATATAATATTAATAAAGTAGTAGTATATACAAAGATATAGTAGTATGTCTTTAAATAGAAGTATTTATGTAAGAAGCAAATATAAATATAGGTACTGTATACAATAAACACATTCTCTATACACTACACTCCTCCCTTCTTAAGTTCAAAGTCTTCTGTTTCTAAGTGTTTCCGTGGACTGCAATCTGACGGTAGGTTTTGATGGTCTGGTAGATCTCCTCAACTCAATTGGTTTTAAAATACTTTGAGGAGGCACTGATGTAGAAGGTCGGTTATCAACTTCCAACTGCGGACTTGTCGTTCTAGTGTTGTCAATTAGACGTTGGCCGGCATCGAATTCTGTTGAAGATAACACACCACGCATTTGGTTCTAATGTCGACGTACAGTGCCTTTTGAAGTTTTCACCTGATACATCTTCCTCCCGATCTTATTTTGAACAACACCTGTGATCCACTTCGGGCCTCGGGCGTAATTACGGATAAATACTTGTTGCTCTGGGTGGAACTTTGCAGAAACTGTTTTGATATCAGACTTTGACATTGGCTTCAGTTGAGATAGCAAGGAACGCATTGGTCGACCATGTAAAAGCTCAGATGGCGACTTGCCTGTGACATTTGGCGTTGATCTGTAAGAAGTCAAAAAAGTTAATAAAGCATCTCTTTCATCGACACCTTCAGAAATTTGTTTTCGTATAGCAGTTTTAAACGTGCGCACCATTCTCTCGGCTTCACCATTTGAAGCTGGATGAAATGGCGCAGTTTTAATGTGAACGATACCCAATTCATGGCAAAACTCTGCGAACACGGAGGAAGAAAATTGGCTTCCGTTATCTGAAACTAGTGTCTCTGGCAAACCTTCGATAGCGAATAAATTTTGAAGAGCTTTTATTGTTGCCTCAGATGTCGTTGACCCCATTTCGACATCATACGGAAAGTTACTCAGGGCATCTACACAAATAAAGTACATACGATTCAAAAATGGACCAGCAAAGTCCACATGTACTCTACTCCAAGCATTTTGAGGTGTTGGTCAGCTGGCGAATTCCTGTTTCGGACTACTACTGTTTTGTTGACAAGGCTCACATCGGCTTATGCTCCTCTCAATGTACTCATCCAGGGCTGGCCACCAGCAATGAAGGCGTGAAAGTTGCTTGGTCCTCACAACTCCCCAATGTCCGGCATGTAATAGTTTGAAAACTCGGTCCTGCAAACAAGAAGGTATAACAACTCTGATATGATTTGTTTCATAAACAAGAACCCCATTGTGAAACGTAAGAGCAAACCTCCGAGCAAAGTATGGTTTCAGAGCAGGTTCCAAGTTGTTTGAGGTTTCTGGCCAACCTGTTTCAACAAATCCTAGAATCTTTTTAAGAATTGGATCCTTTAGTTTCATTTTTGCAATAAGCTTAGCATTTAACGGAAAATTTGAAATATCTTTATCCAGCTCCAGCGTTGCTTCCAGACATGCCTCTGAATTATCAAACATCTGATCAGAGCCAGCAGGTAAACGTGAGAGCGCATCAGCATTACCATGTGCAAGCGTTGGCTTATACCTGATTGAATATTCGTACCCCATTAGTATGATGGCCCATCTCTGAAGCCTATGAGCAGTCATCACTGGAAGCTGTTTCTGTGGATGAAAAAGACTTAAAAGTGGCTTATGGTCAGTTATTAGTTCTAAGCGCCTGCCATAAACATATTGGTGAAATTTTTGAACACCAAAGATAATTGATAGCGCTTCTTTTTCCACCTGGTTGTATTTTTTCTGAGAATCATTGAGGGTTTTAGAGGCGTGAGCAATTGGACGCTCGGTTCTATCAGGATACCTATGCAGCAAAACGGCACCTATACCATAAGACGAAGCATCACATGCTAGTATAAGCGGGTAGTCATCTCTAAAGTGCACTAGCTTGGTTGCATCCACAATACTGCGTTTCAAGCTTTGAAATGCATTTTGTTGTCGTTTTGTCCATATAAAAGGTACTGATTTCTTTCGAAGCTCATTAAGCGGAGCAGACTTTGAAGAAAAATCCCTTAAAAACTTCCCATAATAATTTATTTTCCCTAAAAAGGCTTACAGCTCTCCTAAATTGGTAGGTTGTTTCATCTTATTTATGGCTTCCACTCTATCTTCCAATGGACTTACTCCTCCAGAATCTATTTGGTGTCCTAATCCTAAGTACCTAACACTAGATTGGGCAAACTTACATTTCGTAATGTTGCAGCGTAATCCATTGGCAGAAAAACGGCGTAAAAGCTCCTCCAAATTTTGGCAATGCTCAGTTGGATTGCGACCAGTGACAATCAAGTCATCAACAAATGCTGCAAAATGATCCATTCCTCCTATTACTTGTTCGATTAGGCTATGGAAAATTCATGGTGCACTAGCAATTCCTGGTGGTAAACTCTCAAAACGTAGCAGTCCAAAAGGCGTATTTATAACCAGTATAGGCTTTGAATCATCGTGAACGTGATGGATCAAAAATTAATGAGGGATTTGGTGGAGGTGGGTACACTGAACGCCTAGTATTAATTCTCTCATTTCAACTTCCCAACCGAAGTATCGTGTCAAAGGCAGAACTTTTTGCGTTAAAAGAATTCTTGCCCGGTTTAAAGAAAAAATGATATAACGAGCTACACGATCTAAAGACTAACATAATTATTATTCTTTCACATTTCATAAACAACTTAAATTGGTTTCGATGAGCTCAGGAGAAGGCCTCAAGATTCATGACAATGGGCCCAGAATTGGCTATCTCGAAAAGGCATTTCAAACTAACCTACATTAACAGATCTGTAAGTAGCTTTTTAAACACATCAGTCATCTATATACACAATGTTTTTAGATTCTCGGGGACCTTGAAACGTAAAAAATGGTTAAAATTTTAAATTCGAAAAATCTGACCGATTACAATTACTTCCAACAGGATGATTAATAAAATTTTATTTGCCTTTTTTAAGAAATTACTTAATTTTTTTAAATCAAAATCATTTAAATTTACAGACGGAAATCATTTCAACATTCAAGTCCTTAAATTAGTTAAACAACAGTTATCTCCCTTTAAATAAACCTCTCTCACCTCCTATTACCTCTCAAAATAGTATCAACATTTGATTTACAAATCTACCCTTAAAACTATTACCATGTTGATGGGTTACCCCTATATATATAGATGTCAAATGGACTTTTGACTCGAGTAATTCCTTTTTTTCGACCTCGTATCTCTCTTTCTAACCCTCTAGATTCTCGTCGGTTCTCAAATAACACCAAATGACACAATCCTTGTCTTTCGGTCAAAAAGTTACTCCTATCAAACCAACAAAGATCAACAACAAGAGGACTATAGCATGGTATAGCAGATAATATACTATACATACCATAGAACATCAGTAGAAGAATCAACAAAACTTTACGCTGTCATGGTGGAGTTAGAGTTAGTGTCCTTATTGTTTATGTAGCAAGTAGTAGCACAGCTATCATGGAAATGATATTATACAAGTAGCTAGCTGGTGCGAGTTTATACTTTGAAGTATAAAAGTATATTTAGACGATTTAAATGTACCAGAAAAGTTCAAAAACTTTTCACAATGTCTGTTAAGCTGTCATCTCTTCCATTGTAACACGCCCGTTAAGCATGATTGTAAAGAGGTTTTGTCTTTTATTTTTTGTTGTAATACTTTTTTGTTTCTATATCGAAAATGATACATGAATCCGTACATATGTTGAATTCGGATTATTTTAAAGTTTAGCAAATAATTTAAATAGATTCATAGTTGAAACTTGAATCTTCATAGCAAGCTGAAAACAATTGAACACTGAAAATGTTTTTAAATTTACTTTTGGGAAACAGAAAATTTTGACTTAAAATTAATGCAGTGAAACATGTGCGATTAGAGCTGTAGTTGAGAGATACGTTTCGCTAAATACAGTATTTTGGCAAAAATAGTATATTGGTTAATTAAATCAAAAACTTAACGTGTCTGATTTACCTGAATTGAAATCGAGGATAGAACTGGTTAAATGGTATGAATTGCATTTTTTAAAAAATCTTTTTGACCTATAATCCACAGTTTTCATCATTCACAAAAAAAGAGGATTTAACACACATTTTTTTATATTTCTCAAAACGATTGAAAAATCTCATTTTTCTAAAGATTTAAGAAAATGTTTAAAAAATGTGATAAATCTATTTTGAAGCCAATATCAATTTTTACCATAAACCTCGCACCGAAGGCTGCAAGGACGAAAGTGGAAACATCTTAGTAGAACCGCAGTCATTGCTGAGGGTATGGATAAACTCCTTCAGCAGACAGCAGAACTGAATTCCTCTATCAAGCAGGTTGATCCATTCAATAAAGACAACGAAAGCCAACAATCTCCTCTTCCCGACTTAGACAAAGTAAAGATTGTCATATTATATCTGAAATCTAACAAAGCCGCTGGAGCAGATAGCTTAAGCGCCAACAACTTATCCGTAAAATATGGTCGGAAAAAAAAATGCCCGAAACTGAAAAAATGAGACTTTCTAAACAGCACCAACTATTGAGGAATCAGCTTCCTCAACATCACATACAAAATCTTCTCTGTACTAACTTGTGAAAGTCTTAAGCCCTTCGGCAACAACCTGATAGGTACTTATAATTGTGGGTTTAAACCAGGAAAGTACACAGTCTATCAATTATTCACATTAAGACAGATCCTGGAACAAACCTAAAAATATCAAATTGACACCCACCATCTTTTCATCGATTTCTGCACATGACAGCATCTACAGTTATAAGCTGTATAGAGCCACGTCTAGTTTGGGCATACCTACCTTTCAAACTAATCCGTTTGTGCAGGATGACCATGGAGAATTCACGCTGGTTCATAAACTTAAATGAACCTTTTGATGTTAAAAAAGGCTTTAGACAAGGTGAGGTGCTGTCATTTCTTTTATATCGTTCTTGAAAGAATAGTGCAGAGCTCCCACGTTTACACTAGATGCGTTATCTTTCAAAAGTTTATCAAATGTGATGTCAATGGGAATTTTGTGGGTTTTGAGACAGATACAGTAAAAAAGGGTTTAAGCGCTTAATAAGAGCATACTGTCACCATTGACAGGCGTAACTATGATGTAGTTACGAACTTTGTGTACCTGGACTCCGAAGAATTGCTATTACTAACCGCTGGTTCTTTGTGCTTAAAAACCAATTGGGTACTAAAGCCCTCTCTCGAGCAACAAAATTGTCGATATTTAGGACCCCAATCATTCCCGTCCTGCTATGCGGTGCAGAAGTTTGGACTATGACGAAAGCGAATGAAAGCACCTTGGGTCGATTTGAGAGAAAAGTTCTTCGTGTTATCTACGTTCCCATATGCATAGAATGTCGGTAAAAGAGAAGATGGATAAAAGTCTGAGATGGCTGGGTCACATAGAGCACATGGAAACCAATGCTCTGGCTTGGAATTTCTTCAAATCCAATCACACAGGCCGTGGATCAGACGGCACGCACAAGTCGCAATTGATCTTCCCTACTTGGAATGCACAACTGGAGGCCTAGGGACCGATCTAGACGCTCTTATGAAAAATGACCGCACACAGATATCTCTAAAAATATTTGATTTACATTCTAAGGGTCTTTAAACGTCGAGCAAAGACAAAATTTTCAATTCCACAATTCGGGCTTTTTACAATGGGAATTTATTTATTTATTTGTTCGGAATGTCAGAAATTCAGATTTAACAAATTTCTTTTAAGGTAATTTTAGCCATTATTTGATTTAAACAACAATGTGTAGTTCAAAGGTAGAAACTCATTGAAAAAAATGCCTACACGCTTTTCTCATCGCATACATAATGTAGTTAGTAATAATTTGTGAAACTTTTTGATAAATCTTATTAACAATTAGTAAATAATAAACTGAGTGGTATACATATGTACATATATTAAAATTGAAACTCGACTTAAATATCTTAAGAGAAAGGAAAAATACTGACTCCAAAGTTAATTCATCCCGTCGGTGAAAGCTCGAATGAGAAGGTTCATGTCCTCTCGTCATATTGTGCGTTTTGGGTTAATTGTTGTCTTATGTCACGATCCCGTCCCCGTCGTCGCAGTCTTGTTTAATTTAATTTAAAACAATACAAAAAAAACACAAAAAAAACTTCTGATCCTGATCAGTGTATTGATTCTAGGCACGTCGGTCGTCGGGCCACTGTGTCATATCTGCTAATTTCTTGTGTCAATCAAATTCAGTTAAAGAAAGAGCTCCAAAGAGAATCGGCAGTACGAGAAAGCCAACTGGGATGGTCTCAATAGTTATTTTAGGATCTTTAACTGATCACTATGCTTTCTCGATAGTGACGTTGACGCCAGCGCTGATATGATGAGAAGTTTAATTCTCTTGGGAATTAGGACTATTATTCCGAACAGGGTTAAAAGCATCAGACCTAAGGAAAACGTTCGATGCGAGCTGTAAAGAGGTTATTAAGGTCAAAAAATTAAGTTTCCGTTGTTTTAAAGCCAATCCAACTGAGGAAAACCGGAATATTTGTAAGTAACTCAGCAAAGCCTGCAACGCCCATATTCGACGGTCCACATTTTTACATGACCAAAAATTACTGCAATGTCCCAAAGGCAGTACAAATTTTTGGTCATTTGTAAAAAATATGAGGAATTCACCCTCTTCCTCGGTTCCTACGCTCGTTGTCAATGACAATCCATTTTTTAGTTCTTTAGAGAAAGATAATCTCTTTGCTAGGCAGTTCGCCGAAAATTCAACGCTGCCAGTGAGTGTTATGACTCCGCCTGTCATCGAGCGCGTTAGAGCCCGTTCACACGATTCCGAATCGGCGGTTTTGCCGTATCGGCGATTTTACCGTATAAGCCAGTGGCAATATAATTTAAATGAGTATATTCAGACGATACGGCATTTAACCGTATACTGTAAAATCACCGATTAGGTCGATTTTGTCATTCGGTTTTGTCTCTGCAAATCGTTTTCGGTCGTACGGCAAAAAAAACGATTCGGTTTATAGTGGCAATGTATTTATATACAGTGCGTTTAGACGATTCGGTATTTTGACCGAAAGTGCGTCATTTTTCGTCTGGGCTACTGTGGAATAATGTATTGCTAGTATATAGTCGTTTTTGTGTTTTACACCGAGTACGGTGTAGGGTTAAATTACCGTACCGTCTGAACACTCCAACCGAAAGACACCGAATCGAGAAAATATCCGATACGACAAAAATACCGAATCGTGTGAACGGGCAGTTAGTGATTCCTTGGCGCCAATTTTTTTTCGCACTCGTACTTTGGCGAGAGTCCTAAAAGATCTTAACATACATAAATATTCTGGTCCGGATGGTATCCCCGCTATTGTTCTGAAGAGGTGTTCTTCAACGCTGGCAAAACTACTGCGTAAGTTTTTTCATCTGTCCTACTCCTCAGGTCTCGCTGTGAGTGGATGGAAAATAGCATTTGTCCAGCCTATCCCAAAAAAAGCGAATCATCCTCACCCTATAATTACCGACCGATTGAGCTTACGTCCCTTCTTTCCAAGGTCATGGAAACGCTGATTAATTATCAGCTCAAGAAATATCTCGAAGATCGAAAGCTTCTTAATGACCGACAACACGGCTTTCGTAGCAATAGGTTCACTGTTGATACCATTGTTTATCTCACCTAACAGTGGAACAAGTCTTTACATCGTTTTGGAGAAAGTAAGATAATTGCACTTTTTATTTCAAAGGCATTTGATAAAGTTTGGCATCTTGCTCTCTTATCGAAAATGCGTGCTTTCGGTATCGACGAATTTTTTTTTATTTTATTAGAATTAGAATTGTTCTTTAGAACTGTTCAATACGAGTTGTTTTGGACGGATTTAAGTCTGAAACCCATACAATAAATGCTGGTGTGTACCAGGGCTCCGTTTTGTCTCCGACCCTTTTCCTCATTTTTATAAATGATCTCCTGTCTGCTACTTCTAATCCGATACATTTTTTCGCTGACAGTAGCACTCTTAGCTTTTCATATTCGTTTCCAGACTCACAACTCTCCTCTTCGGTTCGAATGTGGAACTGGAAAATATGATTAGCTCATTAAATTCTGACCTACACAGCAGTGTACAATGGGGAATAAAAAACAGTGTAAAATTTAATGCTTCGAAAACGCAATGCTGTCTTGTATCGTTAAAGCGAGATATACCCTCTTTGGCACTATCTATGGATGTCACTTGCATCAACAAAACTGAAAATCTCTATATCCTCGGAATGTGCATCAGCAACCACCTTTTGTTGAGCGTTGCACGTCTAGGTTTTTTGCGACGATAAAACAAATTTGTCTCTCCATCTGATCTGGCTACAATCTAAAAAACCTGTATACGTCCGAAACTTGAATATAACTCTCATCCCTAGGCTGGTGTTCCAGTAACTTATTTAAGCCTCTTGGACAGTATTCGAAGAAGAGCTTTTAAAATGATTGGTGACATTAACATCATCAACTCGATTACGTCACTCGAACATCGTCGCAAAGTTTCTTGTCTCACCCTTTTTTACCGTTATTTTAACGGAATATGCTCTAGTGAAATAGCCAGTTACCCGCGCTCCTAGAAATTCCCATCAGTTTACCATTGAGCCCAACTTTGGCTGTACTATGAATTACAGAGATTCATTTTTTAGCCGTACTACGCGAATGTGGAATGCCTTGCCACGCTCTATCTTTCCCTAACATTGCAATGTTTAGGAATTCAAAATCAATTTACAGGAACACCTCCTATCCAAACTTTCCCTCTTTTCCTAATGCTCACACTGTGTCTTTGGCATATTAAAGGTATGCAAAACCCTTTTAGTGTTCGCTAATTATAAAAAAAATATATGAATATTGTTGTTAATATTTCTAAACATTTTAATGCTTTGTGTCTTAAAAAAATCAAAGCTCGACCAAAAATTAACTTTTCGATATCTGAACAGAAAACAACAAAATTACTTGTTACATTTTTAACGGACACCAATGATTCGAAGTTATCAGTGTCGGTCGCATCCCAGTCTCTTTTTAACTTAGTAACCTACTAAAACGACTTTAAAATCTTAATAAATCGTTTAAAATTTGAAGTCTTTGTGTTTCATTTGCTAAAATGAAGATTGCACTCAACTAAATTTATTATAACAAAATAAAGTTAATTTTTATAGGAAAACTTCATGAACCTACGATTTGTGAAAATCATGCAAATATTTGAAAACAATATTGTTCTTAAAACTAGCTTCATATCCTGCGTAGGTTTTGAAAAGTAATCCATTTAAATATTAAAGAAAATATTTATGAAAAGCCCAGAATTCAGCTAAGCTATGACACAAACATATTATGCCAAAATGAAATTCCTTAGAAAATGAAAAATTAATTTATTCCTGCAGATTCCTTTAGCTTGTAGTGTGTGTGGAAAAACACGGTTCCTAAAAAATCCTTATATGAAAAAACACCCCATGGGTAAAAAACATTTTAGTGAAAAATAATAATATCTCATGTTTTTCTTTTAACTTTAAAAAAATTGATAGGCAGATGACAATTTCCTACGAATTATAAAATACTCTTTCGTACAACACTGACCTTAAAACATTTCCTGAGTCTTTGGTTCTCACATTCGCACAAGCTTCAAAAGAATTATTTCACTCTTGTTATGTGCTCGTGTCTGTTATGCCTTTAGGAACTCTGTATGAAGTGTTAAAAGAAGGAACAACAGGTGATGACATCCATACATAATTCCCCCTATATCCTTATCCGTTGTCCACAACAACTACTACTTTTTTTCCATCTCTGGTTCTAGGATTCAGACTCAGGACACACACGATACCTACAATCACAAATGGCGATGGGGGTGTTTTTCTTTTCAATTGTTTAACTTTATCACACTCGGAAAGATTGAATTTTTATTGCACAAATGTATTTAGGATAGAGCGGGAGGTGGAAGGTATTACTATTTTACGAGTTCTGCTAAAGAATGGCGAAGCAAGAGCTTATACTTAATCGCCCTTAATCCCTCCAATGGTCCAATGTACCACCAGTACCAGTATAATTTGTTGGACCTACTCTATACGAGTAATAAGTAGACGTGGACCTCTCTTTAGAAGGATGATATTTGCTTCCTGGATACGGAGTGCGGTAACACATTGTTCTTTCCCATTAATTGAAAATATAATTCTACTGGACTACCTGTCAATATTTGTGGATGGAAAATTGCACACGCGGTGATATTATTGCTCGAGGAAGAAAAAGTTCTACCAATACGTGTTTTTTTACTTTTAATTTTTATTTTATTGTGATGATTCCATGAGTTTTTTAATTGGTGTTGCTGGGAACTTGGATCCATTGCAGTAACTTCTGGGAATTGGAATTATATTGTAGTGCAAAGAATCCAAGGCCCTTATCACGGAATTTATACCCTTTGCATTGGGGGAATTCAGAATAAATACGAATATTCATAAAAATACGAATATTCATAAAAGGGGTTGGTATTCCTATTTGATGACGTAAGTTATAAATTATTACTATATGTACACAAGTAGAAGCAAGGAAATTAGGGTGAACATTTGTGTAGATATGTTAGTGCAAAATTTTAAACGGTTAAGAGTAAATATTAAGGCAATTTATAAAGTTATCAAGTTAAAAAGATGATTTTATTAATTTTAAACAAATTATGTATACTACAATATTTTATTATTTTACTAAAATTAAAATAACAAAATGGCTACTTTAACTTCTTGTAATTTGCTAAATTAAAATGACTTCTGAGTTTCTGACATTTCAAGTCAATCTAGCCGTTCCTCAAGTTACATTTCGCTAAAGTTTCAATGTTGCTTTGACTTTTACTAATTTGCTTATTCATTTGAAATCTGTCTCTATCCTTTTTGATTTGAAAGAGTTAATTTGACTTTTAAGGCCACTTGCCTTAGCATATCCAGTATAGAACAATATAAAGCCATTAGAGAATTTGGCATCGCAAATAAATTGACACAACTGTGAAGATTGACAATGACCAATATAAAAAGCCAAATTAAAATAGCTAGGTTGCTATCCAGAACAATCATCATCTATAATAGACTCTGACAAGGGTGGCGTTGGATAAAGCAATTCGTGACTCTGATAGGCCAACATGAGGGACCATCACCACCAGGTACCTAAAGCTTGGCAGATGACATCGGCATCATCGCTTTACGCGATTCTTTCATCTAGTCGAGTAGGCGGCACAAAATCTGTGGATCCACATAGGTGAAAGAAAAACAATGTTGGTCAAACAATTAAGTAGTGCAATCCTCCAAACACCTTTGGTTAATAGTAGCAACCGATAATAACATAGAAGTAGGTTCCAGTTGTTGACCCGATAAACATGATATGATAGGTTTTGACAAGGTGACAGTTCGGCTCTAGAATAAAAAACTAAACATCTGCAGGACCGAAATAGAAACTTGGGCTTCCTGTTTCACAGGAATTTCAAGTGCTGTTGCACTGTATTTCTTTGTTGGAAAAAAGATAAGAAACATAAAAACAAAAAATTGCTTTGTTGCTCCCACGCATTATAAAATGTGCGTCGATCACTAGGGTGTTGGTTGATAAAACAATAAACAAAATCAGATTGTAAGATTTATTTTTTACTTCTGATAGTATCGGACATTTCCAATAAAATATTTTAAGTTTGTTTGATCTGTTTATTTTACAGAACTGTTATTATTTAGAAGTTATCGGCTGTTTCGCCTTTAATAGTAGGAGATTGACCAATGGTGGATCAAGGGTGAGGTGGGAAGGGAGGGGGGGGGGGTGTAGTGTCGTATTTGTCATGACCCCCCCTGGAAGATAATTTGTTTGTATTTTTGTAGGAATTCCCTTCCATTCAAAACTAATCGTATTGAGTTAATGGATATGACCCCCATTATATTTTGATTTTTTTAATTTTTTAAATGAAAACAAATTTTTTTATTTTACTTCCTAAAACTTTGTTGCCAAAAGTACCACTTTTAACTGAGGACGGGACAAAGAACATAATAAGAATCGGAAATTCAGCCCTATTCCAAAAACTTAGCACAAATTCATCAACTTTTGACCAATGGACGATCCAGGGGGGCATCATATGAGCCATAAAGCTTATACAGTTAAGTTGTATAAGCAAAGATTTCACCTAAAGATTTGTTAGTAATTTAACGACATTCACCAAAAAGTGGTTTGCTGTCAAAAACAACTAAAATTTTTGTAACTTTAGTAATGCCTAAAATTATTTTCATAAAATTTGTTTCTAAGAAAAAAAGCAAATATTCAGGTTTTTAAGAAGAAACCTTGAATAAGAGATCGTCAATATTATTTTAAGTTACCTTTAAATTCCTGAAACTAGCCTTCAATTCCATCTTATTTTTTTGATGCACATAAATAGTGAACATTGAAGTGATTTTTACTTGAGAAATTTTTTTAATACGATAAGTAATAGCAGTTCCCATTAATTTTTTTTTGTTTGGAATCGAAAATTCTATTTTTTTTTTCAAAAATAAACCGATAGATTTTTTTAAAACTTTCTTTAATTTTTTTCCTTAATTCGGCTTCTTTATACAAGAAAAACATATTTTGGTATTGCTCCAAAAGGATACCCATCATAAAACCGTTATTTTGTTTTTAAGTTTTCTCAAGAACTAATCGACCGATTTCAATGCTCTTCTCTTTCAGTGCAAACTCTTGTCGATGATCAAATTTTTAAACTGATGATGATTTTTGATGATCAAAAATGTCATTATTTTTTGTCCCAAACATTTTTCTCTCCCCAAATTTTTAAGTTTTGTTGAAACTTTTAAGATCAGAATATTTTCTAGCATCAGCCCCAATCTACGAGTAAGCAGATCGATAGCGATAGTTATAAAAGACTCCCAAAAATTGAGTCCGAAAAATTACGTCAAAAAAGCCAGAGAATTCTTTCTCATTTTTTGCGCTTTTGAATTTTTGTAGCGTTTTTTGAATTAATAAAAATGGCAACAAAAAAGAATATATTCTTTTTGGAAAAAACTAAGTTTCAAAACGATTTATTACATTATTTCTGCGTGAAAGCAACAAAAACCCTGTGTTTTGCTCTTAAATATGGCACATTAAGAAAACTGTTTGAATCTTGGAAGTTGGAATGCTTTCGTATGTAGAGAGTCGACTAAATTAAACAGTTAGACTATATGTACCGTGCCTGATAACATTATTCTAAAATATTTTAATAACTAAAGTTAAAGTTGTCACTGTAGCCCTTGAAATGTGAACACTTAAGGTTAAGATACACATTATGTTATTTCAATTTTGTTAGCCTCTTTTACAGAACATTAAAGAACATTTTTAAGCGGTGAGTAAAAACTCGTTTATATTTTAAGCGTGTGAACCCCCCCTTCTGATTAAAAGTCTGGATCCGCCCTTGGCATTAACAGTTTACTAGGTAGATTTACTGATACTAAATTGCAAAATATTCCGAAAATTGTGTAAATTATCAAAAAGGCATAGCCCTTTAAAAAAAAGTACAATTCTTTCAAAATTTATAATTTTAATCTGATTTTGAATATAGCATGAATTTATGTTTTTAGAACACTTCTAAAGCTGTAATCTTTTGAAAATTTAAAACTGCTATGAGTGGAAGAATACACGATTAAATTTTTAAAATTCAAAAATTGAAAATTTCGAACTCATAGTATTCTAATAAATATTTCTTGACGAACATTTCTTGAATAGAACATCACAATCGGCCTCAACTTTTATCTTTGGCTTTGGGGCAACGTGAAATACCTACATGATATCTGCCAATACTTCATCAACTCAAGAACTTTAAGATGTGAGTTGTGAGGTTATGGAAAGTCGCTGTGGGCGATGCCATTAGGGTTATATTTCATTCCTCTTTACAATGAAAAAGTACTTTTTTTGTTTTATAAAAATAAGGTGCACCATTTTATTCGACTATCTTATTTTCACAAATGATTTTAATCTTGCTTCAATTATCTAATATTGGCCAATAGTCAAAATCTCTGTTAAAACGTGTAAATTCATACCTTTTTAACCTACATATACAATATAAATTTAATCCAGTTTGGTTGTTTTATTTTAAATTGTTGTATAATTATTATTACCATACTAAATACAATTATTATATTATTCTATTTTTATTTATATGTAGAATGTAAAATTAACATACTTATTTGTATATAAATAAGGATATAATTTTAAACAAAATTTTATGTAGTTACCTAAACTACATCCGACAACCTACATTAAAATGTTTATTATTATTTTTAACACGACCGAATTGAAATTGCAATTAATTGCATAATGTGCAGTGGTTTAGAAAATTATTATTCCTGCACTAATGAGCAATTTAAAACCAAATATGTTGTCTGCAATTGATTTTGAACTAAATTGAAGTTATATTTGAATATTGTATAGGAAAACAAAAAATGAAAATAAAAATAAAATGCACATTCTATATTGTAAACATTGAAGTGTTTTGGTGAACGCACGTACTTGCTTTTATAAATTAATAAATAAAATATGAATATATCAAAGCTGATTAGAATTTTAATAGACATGAAGAATTAGATAACAAACTGTTTATATTTCGGGAACACAAATGTTATTACGTTTAATATGTTAAAAACCTCAAAAAATTAGCCTTTTGTCTGAAGTTTTATTACCTCCATCTTGGCAATGAATTGAGGAACATACGTCATAAGCATTGCCTCCAAGTTTTTCTAAGATCATTTTTTGAAACAATATAATACAAAAAATATTTTTTTATAAATTGCAGTAATTCCCTGTCGGTAATACTCTGAAATTTCATTTCTT
The DNA here is from genome assembly GCA_920104205.1 of Eupeodes latifasciatus. Taxonomy (NCBI): domain Eukaryota; kingdom Metazoa; phylum Arthropoda; class Insecta; order Diptera; family Syrphidae; genus Eupeodes; species Eupeodes latifasciatus. The sequence continues at coordinate 357,699,529 of OV049924.1, read as the reverse complement.
ATACGACGCACACTAACAATATTTCCATTCGTGTTCGTGTGTCGATATTTCTTAAATTTTTCAAAACATTGATAAAAAACCTTTTGTCTAGTTTAGTTTGAACTCAATATATATCTTTGTTCTCATGATACTTGAGTCGAAAACAATTTCTCATCACTTTTTAGTTGTTTTTGTATGTCTACATTTTGGAAGAAAAGTTGTCAATTAGATTTTTCTACAAAAATAACTGAAACAACAATTTTTAGCATATGAGAAAATAAGTTGCATTTCAATATCCGTTTTCGAAATATTTAAGTCGAACACCAATTTATAGTAGCATTTTTTTTAAATTTTTCTACAGATTTGATTTTTTGAGAAAATTATGTTATTTAAAAACAAAATTATGCACAGAATGAAATAATTTTGAAGTCAATATCTGCATTAACGAAATACAATGATTTTTACTTTTTCAATATGTAGAATAAAAAAGAATAGTGGAATTGCTGCAGTTTTGAGGAAGAGTTCAATTATAATTTGGGATGAGTGCACAATGGCTCACAAATGTTCATTCGAAACATTTCATAGAACTATCCAAGATTTAAACGACAATGATACACTATTCGGTAGTGGTATCTAATTTTTTTCTGGTGATTTCCTCCAGTCCTGACCAGTTATAAAATACTTCGCTCTACTTTCGCGGATGAGATTAATGCATGTTTAAAACAATCTTATGGCGAAGTGTTGAAACACTTCGATTGACCTTACACATGCGTGTACAATTGTAAAATGATCCATGCAATGCAATAAACTGCCAGACTATTTCTGCACTGTTCTTCAGGAAAAAAATAATTGATTCAGTATTTCTCCAGATAAACAGAGTAATTACTTAAACTATAACTGGCTCAGTCATCGGGCTAATTTGGCATCCAAAAATGTTGATGTTGATAGATACAACAGTAGTTGTTACAAGGCGATCTAATGTCTTTTAAATCAATCGTTACTGTTGTTAATGAAAATTAATAATAGTGTAAATTTTCCAATTGAATTTTTAAATTCACTAGATATACCTGGAATGCCACCACATAATCTTCGATTAGAGATTGTTTCACCTATTTTTCTCCTGGGTGAATTGAATCCACCTGAATTATGCAACAGTACACGTTGAGTCATCAAAAAGACCACCGGAAATATTCTTGAAGCAACCATTTTAACTGGACAGTTTAAAGAAAAAGTGGTGCTGTATTCCAATAATACCGTCAGATTCTAGCATACCCTTCAGGAGGTTTCAATTTGTAATTCGTTTAGCTTTTTCCATGCCTATAAATAAGTCTCAATGCCAAACAATGCCCATTTGTGGTTTAGATTTGGAACAACTATGTTTTTCTCATGGGCAGCTGTAAATTGCATGTTCACGTGTAGGAAAATCGTCGAACGTATTTGTGTTAGCGAAAGACAGATTAACCAAACATTTTGTGGACCGATTAGTGCTAAATAAAATTGAAATTAAAATTATTTATAATTCAAAATAAAAAATATTATTGTTAGAAGATTTTAAACTATCCAGCCTAGCTACCATATTTATGAGTTTAACTGTCACATGTTATTTACTTAAACCTTTGTAACATACTAATTTATTAAAAACTTAAATAAAAATAGTAATATTTTTTTAAATTTAATTTGTTTGTATTGATTTTGGCTTTACATCAACTGTACGAAAATTGTGATCAATTGTGTTCAAAGTCCTTCCCCTTCAAATCCCAAACCAATACATTTTATACCAGCTTTGACGTTTCCGTTCTCGTGGCGTGATAGTTTGTGCGTTGGACTGTCATGCTAGAGGTGTTGGGTTCAATCTTTGTTTGTGTCACCTAAGGTATTCTTTATGGGTACTGCCTTTTGCAAAAAATTGACAAATTCTTGCCATTAAAAGTGCTTTCTCCACTAAGCCGTTCGGATTCGGCGTGAAACTGTAGTTTCCCTCTATCCCTAAAAACATAATTCGCTCATCGGAATGGTTGAGAATTGTAAGTAACTAGGCTCTAGCACTTTTGCGCCACCTTCTTTATTAATTTTTGTATCTTTGTTTTTTTTCTCAAGATATTAGACTTGAAAATAATTTTTGATCAAATTTTAGTAATGTTAGGTATTAATTAGTATTAATGTTAGGTTTTTAATTTTTGTGAAAAAACTGTCACTTTCTTTGGGTGTCAAAAACGTTATTCTTCGATGCAAAATTTTGTTTGCTGTTGTTTTGTTTTATTAATTTATTAATACTTCATTTAATTTGTTTAGATTCTATACCAGTTTGCTATCACATTACAATGCACAATACAGAGTCAGAACGAACGTTCGAACACTTGTTCACAAGCACACACAGAAGCTCTAGGATTCTAGGTCCTTAAAATGCTGAGGAATGTCAAAATTTTCTATTTCAAAAGTCGGACTGATTACAATAAATAATAAGTTAATAATTCCTAACTCATTTTTGTGTAAACATACTTCAACCTATTTTTCTCCAAATACAACGACTGTACGGACAAAAATATTGCAATTTCCTTTGTTTAAAATTGAAAAAACTTCAATGTATTCTTATAAATTTTTGAAAAAAAAAATATAATAGTTTTGCGTTAATTTGCTTAAAAGTTTACTTTTACAACATTTTCTCCGGGTGGAAACAAGAAGATTTTTAAATGAAAAATTCTACTAAAAAAATAAGCTTTATTAATAATTTTTTCGAAGTAATGAAATTTTAAATAAAAGACGTTATAACAATTTAGTAGTATTTTTAAAATTTTCTAATTTTTATGGAATTCCGTCAATTGTCAAATTTTACCAGCTGGGACCCTTTTTCGTAGCACAAAATCAATTTGAAGGCATATTATAACGTTTTGTTCTTAAGATGTTTGAGCTAAATTTTTGTTGGTAGAATCATAAAAACAGTTGTTACTAATTTCAATTCTTTATATAATATATATTATTGTATGTACCGTTAAAATTTTTAGAATTAAATTAAATTAAATTTAATCGAAAGCATTGTTTTTTTCTTGAGTGATTTCAGACCAACTTAAAAGCTTCAAAAAGTTCCTTACATTTCAATGTTTTTAGCTACCTGTAAGGCAATATTTGTTTGAAATCGATATCTCAACATTTCATACCCATTGCAATAATCGACAACGGGAACTATGATACTGTGTTTTGTTTATTACAAAAAACGTCAAACAACTTTTGCTCCTTTTAGACAGTTGATGCAAATGCCGTATATGGGTCAAATATATCATTTAACAGATATTCCAAAATAAGTTCACTGATTTAAACATGAAGCGCATTTACTTTATCTGCTGTTAGGTAGCAGGTATAAAATAAAACTAAATTCATTGAGCTGTAAATCACCATATGTTATCTAGACCAAGGTCCTTAAAATAAATGTTAGCAATGGCACAGAATTGAAAAAAAAAAAAATCATTTGGAACTCAACATTTTTAAAAGTATTTTTCTTAAGTGTAGAGCACCAATATTTTATTTGTATTTAAATTTATCGAATTTTTACGAATACAAAAAATATCACAACTCGTAAGTTTATAGACGCGAGTGAAAGAAAAAGGATTTCGTTTCCATTTACCTTGCCATGTTCATTATATTATTATCTCTTGTGAACTATATTCAGTTGATTGCCATGGACTATCATAGTCCTTGTAAATTAATGATAGCCCATAAAAGACTCTTCTTCGTTTACGTTGATATATGGCTTTTAAGCATATTCTCCCTTTCTGCCTCACTTTCCAACAATTCGATTGTCTTCATTCTAGGTTCTCTAGGATAATGGAAAAAAGATTGACATGCTAAAAATGCCGGGGCCATGATAGTCCTTTCGACTTTAACTATAGAGATAGATACCTATACATATTACATATACATAATATGGAGGAAGTCAACGGACATTTGGGTTATGATGTTATTATAGAACATGTATGATATGATACTGTGTTATACAAGCTTGACATTTCGTTCGCTCATTTATCTTACTGGTCATAATTTGCTAGAGAACATAAATCTTGTTTTAAGAACTATATGAGTTTGAGTGGTGTGTATAGGATAGTGTCCTTTGTCATCCTTAGGGAATCATTTGAGTATTTTTTTTTTTTTTACTGTAGTATTATTTTTTTGTTTGGCTTCGTTTGGTTTTTGTTCGCAAGAAATCAAGTCAAATGTTTTATTAAATTTCTTAGGAGGACGATTTCGGTCAAGAAGTGAATAAAAGTCTTACTTGTTTATTTTCGAAAATTATGAAAAAATACACGACGACCTACAAAAACTACACCTGACAAGCTTTAAATTGTTGGTGACTATCGAATTATAAGTTTAATTAAAAGCAACTACTATTTAAAGTTACAACTTTATTAGCTCAAATAACTTAAGATAAAACATAGAGATTGTAAAACAGTTTTGACTCAACATAAAATGGAAAGTCTATTTCGAAAATTAGAATATAAGTGGATAAATAGGGAAGTATGGAAATGAGATGAAGGACGTTCTTTTTTAATTTAATTTAACACAAAATCAATGCCAAACAAAACCTTTTTTTAGAAACAAATACATGTTGGGACTTGCTTTCACTGAAATGAAATTAAGATGAAAGTTATATTAAACTTTAATTACTTATTAATAAGCTCCGATCTAAAACTTCTAATTCACTCACCTGATTTGCTGATTATATTAATCTTAGCCTTACGTATTTGTTTAAGATTCAATATCCTACTTTTCTGATGTGGATCTTCGAAGGCAATGAATAACAAGCTCATTAGATTCTGACCTTAAGAGCTTTATTAATGGGAAATCAAAAATTGAGTAAAGTTTAATGCGTCGAAAATTATGAGCGGCACCTTTATCAAGGATACAAAAAACCTAGAAATTATCGGTATGTATGTAGATGTGGTACCCGTGGCATGATGCTTAGTGCATTGGACTGCTAAAAATGGTCTTCAACAGGGAGCGGTGAATTCGCCGATTCTCTTCAGCATTTACACCAGCGATGTGATAGGTAGTTTTATTAAGGCAATTGCGTACGCCGACGATCTAATTGCGTACAGAACGGCCCGAAAGGTTGAGGTTATTAGAATTCTCTGGAAACTGAAAATAAATTTCCAGAAGTCGGACACAATTCTGTTCCGGACTCCATTGGCTAGGGCCATTAGGGATACGTGCAAGAATTGGCGCAAGATGGTCATCGTTGATCTTCACGGGCAGCGATTAGCGAGCAAAAGTGTAGTGAAGTACATCGATATCTGGTTAGATCAGTATTTATATTTCGACAGACATATAAATGCTGCTCTGACCAGGGCTAGAGGAGCCTTCGCTGTTTTACAGCAGTCGGCTTGACCCCAGAGTGAAGGTAATTTGCAACATGGCCCTCATATGGCCGATGATCGTTTATGGTTGTCCTGTGTGGTTCAACGTTGCCCCTTCCCAGATGGAGAGGTTTCGGGTGTTCGAGCGGCAGTGTTTACGACGCTGTACCGGCTTATATCGGACAGCCGAATCTTCTTACGTGCACTAATATTCCAACGAGGTTCTATACAACGGGGCTCGAATCAACAGAATTGACAATTTCGTGATAAAACTCGTTCAAGGTCACATGTTCTCGACCAACAATTTAATTTTCGGGGCGTTCTATCCGAACGACAAGTATTTTGAGAGTGCACGCTTGAGCGGCTACATTCCACCAGAAGCATTCCTCTTCGTAGATAAATGCGGTCTGATACAGGATAGATTGGCAGTTCCGGTAATCTACCACGTCAGTCGACGAACCGTGGATAGGCGACTCCTGTACAATCGGGACGTCATGCCACAAGGCGGAGCAGAGCTCCTTCGGTTCAGTAGGGCTGTGTGCGAACGGGACACAACGGGTGCAGCAGGAGAACCAGTTTTGGTGGCTTCAATCGGCACTTGATAGTGGGTAGTTGGGATGGGGTTTTAAGCCTTGGCCGGCTTACATACTTGTTTTATAGTTTAAGGGTCTAGTTTTAAGTAAAATAGGAATGGTGGCTAAAAAAAAAACAAAAAAATACAAAAAAATATACACAAAAAAAATATACACAAAAAAAAATACAAACAAAAAAATAACATGGAAAAAAAAATAAAAAAATAAAATAAAAAGACAATAAAATATGAAAAACAAAAAACGTTAGATAGTTGTGGTTGTTCTAGTTTTAAGTAGTTTATAGGTAGAATAGGTAGTTTTAGTTAGCTTTAAGTTGTATATTAAGGACCTTATTTTAAATAGTTTTTAAGTGAAAATAAAAAAGGATATTGATATTAGTTTTTTTCTAAATTTTCTAATGAATACAAAAATAAAAAAGAGGCTGGGATGCGACCCACACTGATAACTTCCCATCCCGTCTATCGATTTGTCTTGCTTAAAAGTTTGTCTATATGTATCAATTTTTACCAAATTTGCGTACTATTTTTTGAAGATTTTATTTTTTTATGAAAAAACGGACGGTTGGATTTTTATATCGAATGATATATGAATATCGAAAACAATATTTTCTATGAAATAAAATAAGTTTGAAGCCAATATTTGTAATTTTTTAAAAGCTATTTGAAAATAAATGTTTACCAGGTTTTAGTATTGTTTTTGTTTTAGGTTTTTATTTTTTGTAAAAAAAACTGTCAATTTGATTTTTCTCAAAATTTTATCGAATGTTAAAAACAATATTTCTTATAAGTTAAAATTAGTTAGAAGCCATTATCTCAAAGTTTTGAAAAGATATTTGAGTCGAAAATCAATTTTTACCAACTTTTATTGATTTTTTTTAGTTTTTTATTTTTTTTTTTTTAACTGTCAATTCGGTTTTTCTCAACATTTTTCAGAATGTTGAAAACAATATTTCTTAAAAGATCAAAAAGGTTGAAGCCTTAATCTCAAGTTTTTGAAAAGATATTTGAGTCGAAATTCAATTTTTACCAACTATGAGCAATGTTTTTTAGGATTTTATTTTTTATAAAAAAAACTGTTGATTAGATTTTTCTCAAAATTTTATCAGATGTCAAAAACATTATTCTTCGTTGCACAAAATTGTTTTGGAGATGAAATCATATTTTAGTCGTAAAATTTTCGAGGTGAAAAATTTTTTTTTTTCAGTTTTTTGATTTATAAAAAAAACCGTTAATTGGATTTTTTTCCAAAAATATAATTGTTTTGTATCACGTTACAATATATTATATAAAATTTTATTCAAGTCTCTAGCATTTTTGGTTCGTAAGATATTAAGGGTTAACCAAAATTTTCACCTTTTTTTTAAACTGCTATGGTTAAAAAACCACCCACGCAATTTTCTTGAGAGCCCTTTGTGCATCTTTCTGCCTTATTATCTGTATAACAAAATTTATTTGAAGTCGATACCTCTTCTGGTTCTTGAGCTATGGACAACGAAAAAAACGTCACGAACGTTCGGACATACGGACGTACGGACGTACGTACACACGCACGCACAGACATCTTTCTAAAAATCTTTTATTTCGACTCTAGGGACCTTGAAACGCCGCGAAATGTCAAAATTTTCAATTTGACAAATCGGACCCATTACAATAACTTCCTATGGGAAGTTAATAAAATGGAATTGAAGTTAATTAGACTTAGGGCCGAAGGCATTAGCATTAAGTAATAATTGTTTAACTTAGAGTGTCCGTATGGAACCAGTGAGTTAGTTGTAAGTTATGGTTAATTACCCTAGTTTTATGAATTTTTATCTAGCTTTAAGATAGGTTTAAGATTGATGTAATAAAAATGAATTAAAAAAAAAAAGTGCGTTGGACTGTAATGCCAGAGGTCTTGGTTCGATCCCTGCCTGTGACATCTTAAATTTTTTCACGGGTACTGCCTCTTGCGAGAAATAGACAAATCCTCCAAAGTTAATTGTTGTCATGAAAAGTGCTTTCTCAAATTTGACGTTCGGATTCGGCTTAAAACTGTAGGTCCTCTCCATCCCTGACAACAGTACTCGCACACAGAAATGGTTGAGAGTTGTAAATCACTAAGCCTTAGTTCTCAATGAACTGTTGCGCCACCTAATTTATTTTTTTATTTTTTATGTAGATGTACATATGTATGTAATGTACAATAGATGTTTGGGTTTTTGAGATGATGCAAGACATTTTTCTCTCTTTCTGATTTGAAAAAAAAACTGACTGTTGGATTTTTATAAAAATTTAACTTAAAGTCGGACACAATATTTTCTATAACATGAAATCAATTTCAAGTAAATACTTTTAATTTTTGAAAATTCAAAAGTTGATAGCGTTATAATTCTTCGTTAGATATTTAGGGTTAACCAAAATTTCCACCTTATTTTTTAACCGGTCGAATCGAAAATTTTGACATTTCTCGACGCTTCAAGGTCCCAAGAGTCGAAATAAAAGATTTTTAAAGAGATGTATGGCGTGCGTGTGTACGTACGTTCGCCAAGTTTTTTCGTCGTCCATAGCTCAAGAACCAGTAGAGATATCGACTTCAAATACATTTTTTATACAGATAATAATGCAGAAAGATATAAAAAGGATTCTCAAAATTGATTGGGTTGTTTTTTTACCATAGCAATTTAAAAAAAGGTGAACATTTTGGTTAACCCAACATTTCTCACGAACCAATAACGCTAGAGACTTGCACTAAATTTTATATTATATATTGTAACGTGATATCAAAGAAATATAGTGTTGGAAAAAAATCCAAGTTAGGGATTTTTTATAAATCAAAAAAACTGAAACAAAATATTTGTCGGCTCGAATATTTTACGAACAAAATATGATTTTATCTCCAAAGTAATTTAATGCACCAAAAATGATTTTTTATGATAAATAAATAAATAAATTAGGTGGCGCAACAGTCCATGAAGAACCAGGGCCTAGTGACTTACAACTCTCAACCATCCCTGTGTGCGAGTAATGTTGTCAGAGATGGAAGGGACCAACAGTTTATGTGCCGAATTCGAACGGCTAATTTGAGAAAGCACTTTTCATGACAAGAATTACTCTTGGAGGATTTGTCAATTCCTCGCAAGAGGCAGTACTCGTGAAAAAAGTTAGGTGGCACAGGCAGGGATTGAACCCAAGACCCCTTACGTGACAATCCAACGCACTAACCATCACGCTACGGGTACTACGATTTTTTATGATATCAAGTAAAATTTTGAGAAAAATCAAATTAACAGTTGTTTTTATAAAAAATAAAAGCTAAAAAAAATTAATAAAAGTTGGTAATTGATTTTCGACTCAAACATCTTTTTAAAAATTTGAGATAATGGCTTCAATTTTTTTTTTCTTATAAGAAATATTGTTGTCAACATTCGATAAACTTTTGAGAAAAATCTAATTGATAGTTTTCTTATAAAAAATAAGAACGTAAAAAAAAGGATTACTAAAAGTTGGTAAAAATGATTTTCGGCTGAGATATCTCTTTAAAAATTTGAGACTATGGCTTTAAACTCATTTTCTCTTATAAGAAATACTGTTGTCAACATCCGGTAAAGTTTTGAGAAAAATCGATTCCACAGTTTTTTTTTTCTACAAAATATAAATACCTACCTAAAGATCAATAATAAAACTAGATTTTTTATAAAAATCCAAAAGTCGGCTTTTTTCATTAAAATTTAAAATCTACATAAGTAGTAGGTACTCACAATTTCTAAACATTGATATTCGGTTTTCGAAATTTCGTGACCAATAGAAGATATTGACTTCAAATTAGTTTCATTCATCCAATTTGTATTTGTTTATATTAGACATAAACACTTTTAAGAAATGCTACTTAATTTGGTAAAAATTGGTTTTCGACTAAAAAAAAAAGGATTTCATCATATGCAAAATATTCTTTGTAATTTTTAGTTTTTTTAGAATAATTCAACTGACAACTTTTTTAACAAAACACGAAAACCTACAAATTTTTTAAGCAAGAAAAATTGACAGACGGGATGGGATGTTATCAGTGTGGGTCGCATCTAAGCCTCTTTTTTATCTGTATAACGAAATTTATTTGAAGTCCACATCTCTACTAGTTCTTGAATCTTGAGATATTAATGACGAAAAAAGCTTCCCGAATGTAAAAAATCTTTTATTTAGATTCAAAGGACCTTAAAACGTTGAGAAATATCAACATTTTCAATTCGACAAATCGAACCGATTACAATAACTTCTTATGGGAAGATAAAAACATGTATACGTCCAAAACTTGAGTATACTTTCAATCTTAAATTAGTTTGAATTTAAATTTTGTGTCAATTTTGGAACAGCTCAGATTTTATACAATTTTTAAGAAATGTTAAACAGGTTTTTTCATCCCTTAGACATCCATGATTTGAACAATTGGTCAACTTTGCCATACTATTCATTTATTTCAGACATCTTAAGTGGCAACGTTTTATAAATTCAAAAAGATCCATTAAACTAACTTAGTTCAAACGCTTTAAATTAATAAGAAACTTAAAAACTTTTTGAAATCAAAAACAAACTACAGCCCTAGAAAATATACAAGAAAAAAGTTGTTAAATATTATGATAAGTTCCTCGCAGATTCATACAATTTTTTGTTTTTCATTAATTAATGAGAATCGCTTCAAGATATTTCTTTAATCTTCTATTTATTCACCTAATTAAATATACAAAAAACAAAAACATTCGCAGAATTCTAAGGAACTTTTCTACAAAAGCAAAAATTTAAAAAAAAATATGTATATATTCTCAAACTATCCTTATAACTGTCATCAGGACTTTAGGTGGATGTATAAGATAGCAGGCAAGTAGGTGAATTGACGACGATGATTGAGCAATGAGCAACGAATCTGTTATATAGTTGACATGAATGACAACTACGACTACTAGTCAAAAACGACAACGTCGTCGTCGACGAAGGCACTCCAATTGAATAGAATTTAATTTAAATGAGTTTTCAAAGGCGTAAAACTAAAAAGGTCCAAACCAAACCAAACCAAACTAAAAGGCAACGAATGAACGGGAAATGAGCATCCGAGATCTGAGAGTCTTCTTCAAATTCCAGCCTCATGCCTGATTTCTATGCACTATACCCACTATACAGTTGATGCTGGGGGTGGTAATGCCAAGCTGCCAATTCTCGAGGGTTAGTGTTTCTATTTGGTGATGTGCAATGTACTGCTGCTGCGGGGGACGAAACGCCTTTGAAATTGTAAATAATATTCGAAGAAATAAATGCAAACGTCGAAATGTTAATCAAGTAAATTGAAACTAGCAGGCAGTAAACTGCAACTGCATTCCATCTTCCGATTCAATTCACATTCAGTTTTAGCTTCTGTTTTATTTTTATTTATTTTTTCTTATATGTACATATAAAAGACGATTCATTTCTCACGAAACGAAATGACTCTACAGAATTCGATAAAAGGATGTACTCGTAGGCATCTAGAAATAACAGAAGATATACTATTCTAGTATATTACTATTATGAGAACTCCTTAGAAAAGATGTGTGTATTTGATTTTGTGAAGTTATAGGATTTTTTATCCTTTAAACGAGTATTCTCAGCAAAAGTAAACTAAATAGAAAAACACACTAAAGGACACCTCAATTACAACTCTGGCACAAGGATTTCCAAGGATCACATGGTAAAGTTGCATGCAGAATTGTATAGAGAATGTGTGTTTTAGATATAGTTTGTGCGTCACATCATCATATCACGCTAAACATTTTGCATAAGAGTTAGAGTCAGAATCAGAGAGTGGTCTTTAGGTATACCTTTTCATAATACTACATATACATATATTTACATGCATATGTATATAAAAGTAATTGAATAATAATTTAGCTTTGAATTTACATACATATACCTATGAATCTTTTGCAAATTGAGTTTCTTAAAACTCGATCTCATGGAAATGAATTTACTATTCAAATGAAGTAGAGACTGCGGGTCTTTTCCTTGAAAGGATATTTCAAAAATGATTTTTCCCTTTTCTCAAACAAGATATTTCTAAAGGAGTATAAACTTTGCAATAGAAAGTAATACCTTCGTACATATATGAACCTATAGAGTAAACTTATATTAGCACAGTTTATTTATATACACATGTGTTTGTAGATATATGTTTTATGTTTTGTTTGAAAAGTTTCTTGAACGATATCTTAGAAAATCACCTACCTAATACCTATATATATAAGGTTAATTTGTGTATAGAACTTAAGATGGTCGTTTTGGAAATATTAATCATTTTGGCACTACAAAACACACATCATGTGGACTTTTGTATAACGTGTGAATATTTACAGAAGATAAACATTTTTTAATGAATTTGAGTTTGGGAATTTTCATTTCATTTTACACTTAAATGTAAAATAAATATTACCTACAACAACAAAGAATACACCGAATTACAAGTTCTCCAAAAAGTCTTCTGAAGGTTTTAACGATATTTTAAGTGTAATAGCTGTCAAATTAGCAAACCAATAGTAGCTGAAGAAAAGCTAGTTGGTGGATAATAGTGTAATAGCAGTCAAATTAGCAAACCAATAATAACTGATCAAGAGCTAGTTGGTGGATAATTTGCCGATAAGGGACTTTAACTGGTCAATATGATAGTAACGTGGATTCCAGTGCAGATATGGTTACAAACATAATTCTTTGTGAAATGAGAAATTTTATACCGAATAGAATAAAATCTTATCTCGTGGTTATATTCGATCTGTGAATTGGTTATAAGGATCAAAGATGTAAGCTTCCGGATTTACAAAGCCAACCCCACTGAGAATAACCGAAATAAGTTCAAACAAGTTAGAAAGATCTGTAAGGTGTATGTACATATTCAAAGCACTAAATGTTTGCATGATCAGATATTAAAACAACTTATACTGTAATGTCCCAAAAGTAGTAGAAATTTCTGGTTATTTGTAAAAAATGTTTGTAACACATGTCATCGTCGTCGGTTGCAACACTTGTTTCTAATGAAACTCCAATGAATGATATGACTCTTCTAGCACTTGGAAACGTTAACGATTCTATATGAGATTAATCTTCTTTCGCACTCTAAAAACATCGACACTTACAAATCCGCTCTTCTGGATAGTATCCCCGCTATTGTTCTGAAGAGGTGTTTTCAACGCTGGAAATAATCTAGAGGTCTATTTCCAAATGGATTCAAAATAGCACTTGTTAAACCTTTCCCTAAAATAGTTGAATCCTCGATTCGAACTATAGTCTAATTACACTTACGTACCTCCAAGATCGTGGAAAGGCTAACTTTTTTCAGCTTAAGAAATATCTTGAAAAACGAAAGCTTCTTAATGAACGGCAATAAAGCTTTGGTAGCAATGGTCCACTGATGATTATTGCAATTTATATTTCAAAGACATCAAGTTCTCTTATTGAAAATTCCATTTCTTACTGACGAATCTCTTTTTTGTTGGGTTAGAAATTACCTTTTAAATCGTTCAATTCAACAAGTTAACACTTTGTCTGCGACATGGTTTGACCTGAGCGCTTCCTCTATGCTAACATTTTTTTTGTCAAAAAGGTTTATTTTACTCTAATTTACTTCTATCAGTGCTTAATTTTACTAATATTTTATTTTTTAACTATAAAAACGATTGTCGCGTAGTCGACGTTAGCATCATAGTATGGCGTTTTTCCCGGATGCGGGGTGTGCGGAGGCATTGGAAGTGGTCAGTAATAAACATGTTGTCGACGATGCGTCGAAATCCGCCGCATAGAACAAATACGATTTGTCGACGAGGCGTCGACATCCGCAGTCAAAGTGTTAAAATCCGTTTGGTCTCAGACCGTCTTCCTTATTTTATTAAACTATCTTTTGTCTGAAACTCCTGAACCAAAGTGGGCTCGCTGATGAAAGTACCTTTACATTTTTAGATTTTCATCCTTGTCCTTCGGATGTGGACTACCAACGGCAGCCTATGATAAGCTTATTATATATTCTGATCTTGATAGCATTATCCAAAGGGGAATCAAAAACTGTGTAGAATTTAATGCTTCGGAATCCCAATGTTGTCCCAATAACTTACTTGAGTCTTTTGGATAGAATTGAAATAGCTCTGAAATGGTAGAATGTTTAACTCAATATTTTACACTCATTGCAATGTGCAGGCATTCAAAACCAATGTGCATCGGTAATTCCTTTTTCCTAATTGCTCCTACTTGGTCTAATTACTATGAAGGTATTCATAACCTCTTGCTTAAGTGCTGAATTTTAGAACTAGGTATAAGGTTTCTTCATAGACTCTCTTAAAACATTTACGAACTCCTCAAACGTTTTGTTGCATATGGATTTGAATATATCAATAATTAAAAGCTTAGAAGTAAATTTTATGAGAAATCTGTTGGTTGCTAAATCTTCTAGAACATTAAACTCCTTAGATGGAAATGTTTGTGGCTTGACATGAAATAATACTCGTAAAAATATTAAATTTCACACTGAATTAATGGTAAATTAACGGTCTATAAGCAATAAACCTTTCAATGCTAGTTTTCAGTGGCACTCTTTTTGTAAGCCACATTGATAGATATGTATAATTGAAAGCACAATTCGCTGTTAGTTCGACACTGTTATATTTTATTTATTTAAAGACCCTAAGGGTCCGGCCACGCAATGAGCGACGAGCGACTGAGCGACCGAGCGACGAGTCGCTGAGCGACCAATCTGAGCGATGGGTGGCCATTTACTAAACGACACGTCGCTGAGCGATTAGTTGGAAAAAATAGATCTGTAATAAGATCGAGGTTCCGTAGATTTGGTGTACACCCCATAAATCGTGAAAGGGAAAATTATGGTGAATTTCATCATTTATTTCTGAATCTTCGCAGATTTCCAGATCGATTTTGCAATATTGTCGTATGTCAGTACCATCTTTTGAACAAAAAACAGTATTGTAATTAAAGATTAAATAAATAAAAACTCAACAAAACAATTACAAATTTGTCTAACTTTTTCCCACCCTTTATCGGTGACATTTTTATATTCCCATAGAAAGTTATTGTAATCGGTCCGATTTGTCGAATTAAAAATGTTGACATTTCTCGACGTTTCAAGGTCCCTAGAGTCTAAATAAAAGATTTTAAGAGAGATGTCTGTGTGTGTACGTGCGTTTGTACGTTCGCGACGTTTTTTCGTCGTCCATAGCTCAAGAAATAGTAGGGACTTCAAATAAATTTTGATCTACAGATAATAATTCAGAAAGGGCTCTCAAAAAATTGCGTGGGTGGTTTTCTTACCATAGCAATTTAAAAAAGGTGAACATTTTGGTTAACCCTTGAAATCAATTTTGTATTATTTATTGTAACGTGATACCAAACCAATACATTTTTGGAAAATATTTCAATAAACGGTTTTTTTTTTAAATCAAAAAAAAAAACTGAAAAAAAGATGTGTCACCTCGAAAATTTTACGAACAAAAAATGATTTTATCTCCAAAACAATTTTGTATAACGAAGAATAACGTTTTCAACATCTGGTAAAATTTTGAGAAAAATCGAACAGCTTTTGGACAGCTGAAATTAAACTTTCAGTGTTTATTGTACACATCTTTTTTCTACGTCGCTCAGCGATCGATTGAAAAATTAAAACAGATTTGATTACAGAGCGACGTCGCTCTGTCGCTTAATAAATCGCTCAGTCGCTTAGGGTTTATGTGGCCGCCTCCATACGATCTCATGTGTTCTAATTTTTTTGCGTCGCTCAGCGACTCGTCGCTCGGTCGCTCAGTCGCTTGTCGCTCATTGCGTGGCCGAAGCCTAATACTTAGAAATCCGCTAGGCGGGAAAGTATACATCGAATTCTCCTGAAGAAGTATTCTTCATCGCTGTCTATTCCAACAGATCTATTATCAAGTGGATGGAAACTAGTATTTATCCAACATGTCCCTAAAAAAGATAATTCTACCTTCAAGCTAGTCGCCGAAGCCCAGGGAATTTAAGACGTTTTTAAGCAGCACTTCCAGAATCGTATAAATCATCTTCATGTAGACGAAAGAAACGAGGAAAAAAACCATGAAATCAATCAATTTAGACCCAGTCCAGCGTACAGTATTGAAGAGGTTAAGAAAGCCATCCACAAGCTTAAAAACAACAAATTCCTTGGCTGCATTCCTGCCAGCTCATCAACCAAGTGTGGGAAGAGAAAAGTATCTACAAAAAAGGCGATATTATGCCCTGAAAAAATTACATAGGCATATTCCTGTTGAGCGGTGTAACGTGCAAATGGGTAGCATCTTATCCAAGCTATTTCACACATGTGCAGGTTTTAGGCAAGGGGATGCGTCATCATGTAATTTCTTCAACATAGTCATGCAGCAGATAGAGCGCAAGTGGTGTAAAGCTTGAAGGCACTATCTTTAACATGTCTTCACAATTGTTTGGTTATGCGGACGACATCATCAGCCACTCCAAGCGAGCTCTTTTAGTAGCATTTAATATATATAGATGAACAGGCGAAACGCATTGGTCTTAAAGTGAATGATGGCATAACAAAGTATGTATGTATATGCTATCAAAAAAACAAAGCCTCAACTATCGACCTTTGGTTGCAGTACAGCTTATTGGAAATCAGTCGAAGAATTACCCTATCGAACTGCTAGTTTCGTTTGGCCAAACAAATGTGTACAAAAATTCTGTCTCGAAAAACAAAGTGCACGTTATACAAAACTGAGAGCGTAATTCATCCCCACCCCAATTCTGTTTTCAAAACAGAAAATGGAAACAAAATACGATATCCGATAAAACTATTGAAAAAACTTTTAATACTAGTCGTTGTTTTATCCATATCTTTATTAGCAATGTTCTATCTAAATACCCAAACCAATTATACTACTCCGAACTAACCCAAATCAATTATACTACTCAACATTACAGCCACAGTAAGCTTTTTTTTTTTGTGTCTAACTTAAACCTATGTAAGTCGGCCAAGACACTACGCCTTAGACAACTTTAAATTACGTTTTCCGTTTGCAGCCACTACAATTTTCCTGCTTTACCCTATCTTTTCGGTACCTATCGGACAGTCTTTCTGAACTGAAGGCGCTCAACTCCGTCCAGTGCAAGGACGTCTCGGCTGTAAAGGAGTCGCCTTTCTACAGTTTTACGGCTGACGTGGTAGATTAGCGGAACCGCCTATCTATTCTTTATCAGCCCTTGATTGTCTAAATAGAGGAAAGCATCGGGCTGGACAAAACGCGCATTTTCCCAGTATTCCTTATTGGAGTAATAAGCCCCAAAAATTAAGCTGTTTGGTCGACGACATTGCTCTTTAATCATCGACCGGATGAGAGCCATATAACAAATCACCTTCACCCTGCTGCCAAGACGGGTGTTAAAAAACAATCGTTTTGTCATTGTGACAGCTGTCGATTTGGTTCCATGAACACTAGATTGATAGAGTTCTTTCAAGTATCCCTTGAGGCTCCATACAACGGAGTCCTGAACAAAATAATTTCACATTTCTGAAAGTTGATTTTTAACTTCCAGTCATCGCAATATTGCTGAATCTTGTCGAAGTCACGCTGGAAAAGTGTCCTGATAACCTCAATTTTTGGGGCCGTTCTGTACGCAATTAGAAATAAGAACAAGATCAGCGAGTTAACCGCTCCCTGCTGAAGACCATTTTTAATTTAAATTTTTCTTTGACAACAAACCGCCTGCAATTAAGCATATCATAAAGCATATACAACAGTGGTTTACGTATGCCAAGTCTGGTCAGCTTTATATAAAGGCCCTCTAACCATAAGGTATCGAATGCCTTCTCCAAAGATAGCTATATCAGGCCTCTTATAACCCCTTGAGTGCACATATATGTATTACAAAACAAAAAATAAAGACCTTATCATTACTTTGCAATAAATAAACTCGTCTCAAAATACTCCCTTATAGATGCCAAAGAGTGTACACATAATAGTACTCAAAAGTTGTTGGCCATACATCATGTTGAGAAAAATTAAGATATATCATCGTCTTTAAAGACGAAAAAAAGCAACTTCTATACCTACCCTGACACTTTAAGCCCAAATTATTCAATCTTCATTAAATTTAACATTGTAATTTACAATGAGAAATTTTTAGTATTTGTATGAAATTTTTGAATTTCTCTTTAAAGTTTATCAACTTGAATGGGTATATGGAATAAATAAACTTCCAAACCACTTTCATAAAACAACTCAATTATTTGTTAACTGTTTTTGAGTGTAGAATAAAAACCTTAATAAATGACCCATATTTTAAAAAATGACCTTTCAATATTTAGCATTCACCTGCCAATGTTTTAAAATCTCTATTCTAAAACTGGTGCGTTTGTTTTTGGGGAACCTCAAGGAAGTATTTTATGTACATTTTTTTTTCTTACTTCCGGTCATAAAGTAAAAATGAACCCCGATACTAAAAGTTTCCAAAACATGACGAATGCAACAGTTTGTGTTTTTAGAAATAAGTCTTAATCAACTTTAGATCATAGACTAATAGACTAGACAAACTAAAATAGACTAATGAAATAATTATAAAAACATTATATTTACATTGTAAAAGTATTATTATTTTAATAATAAAAACAGTTTTAATTCTTTGAATTAGTTAACATGTTTTTAAAAGATATTTTACTCAAATGAAAATTAAAGTTAATGTTACTTGACAAATTATTAATTTCCCTAAAACTGCCAGAAATAGGCTTATTGAAAGTAGAATAAATTTATACTATGATTACTTTCACGGAACAAGGTACGATTTCTAAACTCTCGAAAGGGAACGTATAGATCTATAAGAGATAAAATAAAAGGACAAGCATAATGATAGGAGATATCCTTAATAACAATTATAGCAAACATCTTCCAACGGTTTTGTAATGTCTGAATGCCAAAAAGCTGACATCTAACATTGTACGAAGGCTACTTTTTTTTTTGAAATTTTTTGATTTAAAGTATATGGTTATTATAACGAGCTGACGGCTAGATTAGGACACAAAACGGACACAATTAGGCCAGTTTTCTGGCCCATTGTGGTACCACATGAATCTTGAGGCTTCCTCCTAAGCTCAATGGAACCAGTTTGAGTCCCTTACGAAACGTGAGAGGCTGATTATGTTGATGTGGTTTAGATCGTTTAGATCGTTAAAGAAGAATTCTCCTAGGTAATTCTTGCGCTTTCGAGCCAGAGCAGGGCATGTGCAGAGAAGATGAAGAACTGTTTCCCCGTAGCGTGATGGTTAGTGCGTTGGACGGTCATGCAAGGGGTCTTGGGTTCAATCCCTGCCTGTGCCACCTAACTTTTTTCACGTGTACTGCCTCTTGCGAGGAATTGACAAATCCTCCAAGAGTAATTCTTGTCATGAAAAGTGCTTTCTCAAATTAGCCGTTCGGATTCGGCATATAAACTGTAGGTCCCTTCCATCGCTGACAGCATAACTCGCACATAGGGATGGTTGAGAGTTGTAAGTCACTAGGCCCTGGTCCTTCATGGACTGTTGCGCCACCTAATTTATTAATTTATTATCTGTGCGTGCGTGTGTACGTACGTTCGGGAAGAATAACGTTTTTGACATCTGGTAAAATTTTGGTAAAATCGCATTGACATTTTTTTACAAAAAATAAAAACCTTAAAAAAACAATAGTAAAACTTGGTAAAAATTTTTTCTCGACTCAAGTATCTCTTCAAAAATTAAAAAAAAATTGGCTTTAACCTAATTTTATCTTACACAAAATATTGTTTCCAACATTCCGTAAATTGTGCATAAAAATCCAACAGTCAGTTTTTCTCATAAAAATTAAAATCTACAAAAAATAGTACGCAAATGCTACGAAAATTTGGTAAAAATTGGTTTTCGACTAAAAATCTCGTTAACAAGAACAGATATTGAAATCAAACTCAAAATATTGTTGGTAATTTTAGATTTTTTTTTAGAATAATTCAACTAACAACTAGCAAATCACGAAAGCCTACAAACCGGCAGACGGGATGTGAAGTTATCAGTGTGGGACGCACCCCAGCCTCATTTTTTTTCAGACCACAATATGTTAACATTATGTCAGGAGATCGAATACTATCGCTAAATAAAATTCATATAAAATTAATTCAGAAAAATGTTTTTGCAGACCAAACGCTATGGTTATTTTTGTCATCTTGACGCTCTTTGGCCAGCATTACATTATTAATGGTACCCAAATTAAGTCTGCCTTTCTTTTTTATCAAAGTAAATTCAAAAAAATCCTCTCAGCAGCAGCTGAGCTGTGAGGAAGTAACATCAAGTTATAAACGAACTGACTTAAATTTTGAAAACAATATTCATTTTAAGCGTTTTTATGATAATTGAACTTTTCCCAAAATTCTTTAGGTATGTATTTTATTTTTGAGATTATAAAAGGAATAGAGTCGAGTTATTTTTTTTCAATTTCTTAAAAAAGGGACCAAGTGGAATAAAAAATGACCATGCGACCAAGTGAGAAAATAATGACCAAATTTGGTCTTAAATGACAAAACTGGCAACCGTGCTTACAGTTACCTGGAATGCCTCTATGGCCCGGCATGGCACCCAGCAAATGTGAATATTAAATTGTTGTGCCATCTCCATTAGAGATGATCGACAGTTATGGACTGTTATAGAGTTTTTAGAGACAGAGTCCAGAGATTTGATAGCGGCCTGACTGTCTGAGAAAATACGGATATCAGATGTTGATATCACGTTTTCTTTAAGCCAGGACAAGACTTCTTTTATCGCCAAAAGTTCCGCCTGGAACACGCTACAATGATTGGGAAGGCGGAAAGAGAGACTTAATTTCAGTCGTTCGGAGTACACAACTCCACCAACCCCTTCTTTTGTTTTCGACCCATCTGTATAGAAATGGATTGACTCAGCTGACGGCTAAGCCAATGCTTAAAAAAATCATAAAAGCTTTTGTAAAATTTATAATTATTACTTGCAATAAATGAATATTTGAATTGAATTATAATGTGGGTTATATACTACGCAGCAGTATTCCAGGATGGACCTTACATATGCAACGTAAAAGGATTTTAGTTTGCAAGGATTCTTTAGACGAAAGACGAAGGCCAGCATCGAGCTGGCCTTATTTACCAAAAATTCTATATGACTTGCAAAGTTTAGCTTGGAGTCAAATATTAATATTAAATTATTTTGAATGTTGGTTATTAAAAACAATAAGTAATAAACCACGGGTAAAAGAAAAACACTTACATTTGGAAATATTAAGACTCAATATTGATTTGTTTTGCACCATTTATTCAGAATGGTGATAACATTTTAAAGAAGTCGGTTGAACTTTTAATACCTCCAAAAAATTTGAGGTCATCTGCAAACAGAATATGCATAGAGTTTGTAAGGATATCAGGAAGGTCGTTAATAAATATAAGGAACAACAATGGATCTAAATGGCTGCCTTTTGAAACGCCTGATGTGACTGAAACTGGATTTGATATTTTCGAATCTATTAAAACTTGACTACGTCCTGTAAGATAAGTCAAAAACCATTTAAGTATTGAAGATAATTTATAGTTCTATATATCCTGTTTTGTTTTACTTTGTGAAAAGGAGATAGAAAATAGGTTTTCCACTGTGAGAGAATTTCACCATATATTAGTGAACTATTAAAAATAACACACAAGACTAGAGAGGGTGACCTATATTCACAAATTACCAGATTGACCAATCGAGCACTTTGAAAAATTGTTAAAGTCAATAATATTGGATTTGAAAAACTTAACAAATGCGTTACAAATATCGAGTAGACTCTTATAATTCGAACTCAAGTATTGTATATTTTTGGGAATTCCATTTGATCTACTATATAAAAATAAGTCGGGTTTTCCTTCCTGACGCTATAACTCCAGAACGCACGAACCGATTTCCACGGTTTTGCATTCGTTAGAAAGGTCTCGGGTTCCATGAGGTTTATAGCAGACAAAATGCAGGAAAAATTTTAACAGAAAAGCGGTGAACTCCGCTTAGCCTCCCATAGAAAGCTATTGTAAAAGTTTCGATTTGTGGAATTGAAATTTTTAAAATTTTTTGACGTTTCAAGAGCCCTATATTCTAAACCAAAGCTTACTTTTGGGAACCTTTTTTATTCAACCATATCTCTAGACGTCAGAGATATCGACTTCAAATAACGTTTGTTTTAAAGATAATAAGAAAAAAAATTAAAAAAATTTAGTGAGTGTTTTTTTTTATCATAGAGCAATTTAAGAAAAAAGTTATATAAAATTCTGTATGACACATTCTGAGCAAATTTGGTATAATTTCGAAAAAAATCAGTTCTCTTTTTTTTATATCAAAAAACTGAAACAAACTATTTGTCATATAGAATATTTTGAGAGCAATAAAATAATCTATAATATAAAATGCCTAGAGTACGACGTGCGAACATCGGCCGCCGCACAAGACATGCAAGCCAGCAACAAGTGTATTCACAGAACTTAAGCGAAGAAAGACAAAATACTCGTATATTAAGAGAAAATGCCTGATTGAGACAACGCGTGAGCACACGAAGATCATTGGCATCATACAATCGCTTGGCATTCCAATATGATCCCACTGCGAACTACAGTGATGATGACAATTTAGATATTGGACCAATGATGACTGTATGCCGACATTGCAATGCGTTAAAGTTCAAAAGAGAAACGGTTGGATTGTGCTGCGCAAGTGGAAAAAGTCAAACTGGATCCATTACTTACACCACCACAGCCACTGAAACCATTGTTCGATGGAAGTGATCCCGATTCCAACCATTTCAGACAGACGTTGCCAGTAATTCCCCGTTAAACGCCTGCAGATGAATTGAATGCTTGCCTTAAGGCATCACTTTTGTGGAATAACGTATAACTAACCACTAATATGAGAGTTCAACTTCAAAATGATCAAAGTGCTGCACAATTTTCCAAACAATTGTTGATGCGACAACTGGATTATTTACTCTTACCAACGACTTTTGCCGATTTGTAGACTATCAATTAGCTATTATTGAAAATGTTTTCCCAAACATTAGTGAGAATTATGCTTGGTTAAGCCAACGAGCAATTCTCGCCACAAATAATGATGTACACGCACTGTATTTCACCATTCAATCAAAAATCGCTGACGATTTGGTGACATAAAAATCCGTTGATTCCATAACAAATCCCTATGATGTAGTAAATTATCCAACGGAGTTTTTGAACTCTCTGGAGTTACCAAAATTTCCACCACATAACTTGCAACTCAAAGTTGGTTCAGTTATTATGATATTGCGTAATTTTAATCCACCACGACTTTGCAACGGTACTCGACTTGCTGTGAAAAGACTTATGCCGAATTTGATTGAGGCAACCATTATTAACAAGTACGCAGGTGAAAATGTGTGTATTCCTCGAATACCAATGATTCCGACTGATCTTCCGTTTGACTTCAAACGATTGCAATTTCCAGTTCGCCTTGTGTTTGCAATGACAATTAACAAGTCGCAAGGCCAATTGCTTAGTGTTTGCGGGATAAATTTAGAAAATCATTGTTTTTCACATGGTCAGCTATACGTTGCGTGTTCACGAGTTGGGAAACCATCCGCTTTGTTTGTGTTAACGTCAGAGCAAAATAAAAAAATGTGGTCTACCAAAGAGCACTTCAATGAAACGGATAATTTGCGGACAAGTATAACGCTTCGATTCAGTATTTACTTTGGATTCACTTTCATTTTCTACTTAGAGAAGTTCAATTAAATTACACTTCATTTTTGTAATCGAAATGAATTCATTAGTGTTGTGAAATGAAATAAAATTTTCCCTTTTCAAATATAAAAAAAAAAAATAATTTTTCTTCATCTTTTAATCCCCAAACGAAATGTTACAAAAAACGAAGCCATCTGGTGGCGAAACGGAGTTCGCCGGGTTTGCTAGTTTTCTTATATTTTTAATGAGGCTCCAAAAACATTTACTGTTTTTTTAAAACTTGGATTCAAAATAGTTTTTGTGTACAAATTTGTCAATTGTTGTAAAATTAACAAAACCGAAATATATTATTATTATACTATATTTTAATTTAGGTTGGCGGAACAACGATCCGCAAAATTAAACAAAACAAAATATGAAAACGAAAAAGAAACGATTTAAATAATTCTCGATAGGTAGTCGGCGCGCACGAGCGGATACCTACTTCTTATTGTAAACAATTGTAAATGTCAAATTCCAAAAAGGTTGGTTTGTTAATTTTACAACCGACAGCAGAAACAGTGCTGTAACCCAGTATCTCAGTTTGGGGTGGGTTTGGTAAAGGTAATCGAACTCGATTAATTCATTCATTCCCATTCAGCTAGTAAGTGGTGTGCATATAGTCTGGCAAAACCCTCGTCCAGCTTCGACAAAGTATTGCAGACGCCTAAAAATTGAATACACTAAAGAGTCAACTGATGTTTCAAAATCCGAAAAAGCTCGAGTGGATGCAGAGATCCAAAACCTTCAACAAACGTCCATGATCGTCGGTAATAGGTGTGTTAAGGTTCAGCACTCATTAATTTTTTCAATGGTAGATGGTAAGGTTTGCAATGCTTTAACCGAAACCACATCAACACATAAATGCTATTTGTGTGGCTCGACTACAAAAGACTTCAACAATGTCGATGATATGATAAAACGTCCAATAAAAACAGAGCATCTTTCTTTTGGAATGTCTATTCTGCACGGTTGGATACGAATGTTCGAATGCCTTGTACATCTAGCGTACAGTTACCCATTAAAAAATGGGAAGCGCGTGAAGGTGACAAAGAAGTCGTGGCAGCAAACAAGGCTTGAATTCAAAGGGAGTTCCGAGAACGTTGTGGCTTAATTATAGATAAAACAAAGTCGGGATTTGGTAACACAAATGACGGCAACACAGCTAAGGCGATTTTTTCAAAATCCTGAAATTTCAGCCGAAATAACTAAATTAGACATGGAACTCATTAAAAAAATTCACAGAATTATGATCGTTGTTTCCAGTGGATATGAGATTGATGTTGAAAAGTACAGGGAATTTGCGTTTGACACAGCGAGGTAATTCGTCAAAAAATATCCCTGGTATCGTATGCATCCAACTCTACATAAATATTTTATTCATGGCCCAGAAATTATATCATCTGCACTTTTTCCTATCGGACAACTTTCGGAGGAAGCGCAGGAAGCACGAAACAAAGATTTCAAAAATTTCCGTGAGAACTTCTCAAGAAAATCCAGCCGTGAAAAAACGGCCGAAGATATATTTAATTTTCTTATACTGAGCTCGGATCCAATAATTACTTCCAAGCAAAAACTGCAAAAACAAAATTCCAATCTTTACCCAAAGAAGCCCTCTGTTTGCTTAAACCTCCAAATGTGGATGAATCGAACACTGTTTTCGAGTTCGATTGTGATGAGGATTACAGTGAAGATGACAGTGACGATTTTTAATTATAGATACATTGCAAACATTTCTTTGTTTTGAGTTTGTATTTAATTTATTAAATTTCTTTAAATTTACAATATGTCTCAATAAAAACAAATTTAAACGTTATTTTTATTTATTTATTTATTATTGTAGTTTGATAATATTTTACATTTGCATATATGTTTACTTAAGAGATATAGAAAATTAAATTCTTTACAGCTTCAATATAGATACTCAATACTAATATAAAAATAATTTAACTGAGAAACAATTATTCTTAAGGGAAAACCTACAAGAAAAAACCCTTATATGATACTTAAAAACTAAAAATTTAAACGTTATTATTACTTTGTTTCTTATTTTTTTTAAGAGAGGAACAAGTTGGTGAGTAAGGTCAGTCTAGTTGACAAAAATATAGATCTTAACCAAAAAATTCTTTAAGTCGAAAAATACAAATTGGCACATTTAAGAAAAGGGGGCGTTTTAGTGGGCGTGGCTAGGACACGGATCTAAAAATATCTTTTGCTTGGGCTCAGAAGTCATTGTGCAAAATTTCAACCTTCTGCTCTAACGGTTGATTTGATGCCACGTTTTAGGTCATTCTGCCCCACCGTGAGACGGTTTAAACCAAGGCCAAATTCTATTTATTATGTTTATAAACCATAAATTATAAACTTTATATTATTTGAAAAAAAAAAAAAAAAAATATTCTATTCTACTCTATTCTATTCTAGAACAAGAATTCCCTCATCTGAATCAAAGACCCAATTTATATTCAGCAAATTAAAATCACCTTCTAAATTTACATGTTGGTTATTAAGCTTTGAGATATAATAAATACAATTATTTATATGCTCTTCATATAAATCTAATGGACTCTTTGGGGGAATGTAGCTCACTACATGAGGGGTATAATTTCAAAACTCTTCTATTCCTTTTTTTTCAAAAATGATTTAAGTATGAGAAAGTGTTCTTTAGAAGAGCCCTCGTCATTGTATTTAGCTAAAATTTATCAAAACTTGTTACTTCCTATACTTTTGAGTACTCAAAAAGTGAAGTTTTTTTCAAAACTACACTATTCCACTCAGTCGTTTAATTCAAAACTCATTTATTCCCATACAAACCAAAATCCGCACCAAAACTCTTCTTTTCCTATGCAAATTAAAGTAGCCGCTTTCAAAACTCGTGTATTCCAATGACATTAAAAAGGCGGGAATCTTTGTTGTTTTGAGAGCATTAATGGGTTAAACTAGTTAGTGTTGCAATAATTCTTGTTAAGAAAACATCTTTGGTAAGTTCGCAGATAAAATAATGTTTTATAAGTAGATTTATATTTAATAATTAAATATATTGTATTTATAGATCATGAAAAAAAGTTTACTTGCTTTTCAAAACTCCTCTATTCCTAAATAGGTTGAATCAAAAAGTTTACTTTCTTTTCAAAACTCATCTATTCCTAAATAGGTTGAATCAAAACTCAACTATTCCAATCGTATTTTTTAAAACTCTTTTTTTCCAAATTAAATTGAATTTTTATAATTTTTAGATTCATCTTATAGGTTCAAAACCAAAAGAAATAGATAAAGATCATTCCAAACTTCAATTTTAGCCTTTCGACCAATCGCTAATGTCATTTTAGCAGCTTTTAATAGTTTTTTTCGTTTTACTTAAAATTCTAAAAAGTGGAAAAGAAGAGTTTTGAAATTATACCCCTCACATATCTGATCTATATTATGTGAAGTATTATTTGATGTTGGCAATGGTACTTCAGTACAAGAATAAAGAGAGCGGACTGCAAGAAGCAACATTTTTTCGTGGATCTTATTATATTTATGTATGTAAATGTAATTAATTATAAGTATTGTTCTTTATGTTATTATACAGTAGTCCCTCGATAATGTGAATTACCGATAATGCGAATTTCTCTAAAATGTGAATCACCAAAAATTTACATTGTCATCTCTATAATGTGAACTTCTAATTTTTCAGAGTCTCTAGAATGTGAATTTTTATCCTTTTCTTATTCGTGCATGCAATTTAAAGGCACCGGCTAACTGTTATTTGTGTAGACATATCTTCAGAAATTTTGAATGCAGCTGCAGGCTGCAGAGTTATGTGTGTATATTTTACATTTGTTTGCTTTTTGTTGACCATTGCAAAAAAAAATGAATCAGGACCAGGGAAGAGAAAGACGCTTAGGAAATCCGAAATGCCTAAAATGGAAAATGTATTGTTCGAGTGGCTAAAAAAACAAAGAGAGAACTACGTTCCAGTATCAACAGATCTTCTCTGCCGAAAAGCAAATCAGTTTAATTTGCGATTAAAAGAAGCCCATAATTTCAAAGCTAATCAAGGTTGGGTACACAAATTTAAGCAAAGGCATGGTGTTCGAACATTAAAAATATGTGGCGAAAAGTTGTCATGTAATAAAACTGCAGTTAATCCATTTTTGGAAAAACTGCATGAAACAATACGAGAAATGTCTTACTCCACAACAAATTTATAATGCGGATAAAACCGGCTTATACTGGAAGCTTCTTCATAGTAAAACGCTCGTTTTGTCTACTGAACATACAGCACCGGGAAGAAAAACTAGCAAAGAAAGGATAACGTTTTTGGCCTGTACGAACGCAACTAGAACACATAAGCTTACTCCATTAGTTATCGTTAAGTCCAAATGCCCCAGAGCGTATTCCGGTTTCAAGGTTCCGCTGATTTATAGATCCAGCAAAAATGCTTGGATGACCAGTGAAATTTTTCAAATTGGTTTAACAACAATTTTGTCAAAAAGGTAAGCACTTTATTTAAATTAAATCTTTGTCTTAAGCAAATCATTTCTATTATCACTTTGCACCTAGAATTTTTTTGTTTTTTCTTAACGCTTTCCAGGTTAAACTCTATCTGAGAGAAAATATGTTGCCAAAAAGGGCACTGTTCCTCCTTGACAATGCAACTTGTCACTCCAATAAAGAAAAGCTACTAGTTCTGATGGAGACATAACATTTATGTTTTTTCCCCCAAACGTTACCGCTTTGATTCAACCTATGGACCAAAATGTTATAAATTTAGTCAAGGCATACTACAAAAAACGATTGCTTAATGAAATTATTGCAACAGAAAGTGAAGACATTGCTGCTGGGCTAAAAAAAAAATATCCTTGAGACATGCTGTAATGAACCTGAAATTGTCTTGGGACCAACTTCCCGCTTCCTCTATCGCTAAGTGCTTTAAATGTATACTTCCACGTAAAGAAAACTGGGAGGAAGAAGATTTAATTCCACTTTTACAATTACGAAGGGCACTGCCCGAAACTCTGCTTCAAAGAGAGTTGCAGGAAATTAATGATCTTCTTGCAATTATAGATAGTGAACAAAACATTTCAATACAAGAAGTTAGAGAACGTAGAAGAAACTGCACCTGAACCAACTGAGGATATTTCGGAGAGTGAGACCGACGAAGTCACTACAGCTCCTAAAATAACAAGCTCCCAAGCAATACAATACGCTGCTTGAGTACTCAGATCAAAATGAACTGGATGCAGAAACGATTTCCAGTTTGCTGAAACTAAGAGCAGTGGTAATAGAAAGGTCAAGCCAAGCTGTTCGACAATCAAAAATTACAAGTTTTTTTATGAAGAATTGATTTAACCGATTCTAATGATTTATTTTTAGTTTTTCAAATGAAGTGTACTCGCAATTACTTGTATTTTATTTATTTATTTTTTTGAGAATTCAATAAATGTTGAAACTGTGATTTAAAAAATATTTTGTGTTGTATTCAATGGATATAAAGATTATTTTGATCATTTCAATGAGAATTGAAAAAAGTTCCAGTAATGTGAATCCCTCTAAAATCCGAAAACGTCTTGTTTTAATTAGTTCACATTATCGAGGGACTACTGTATTTTATTGTTGATATTTTTCAAAAGTAAATTTTTTTAAAATACAAACCAAAACGGAACTCCTCCAAACATCATCGTCGTCATCTTCTTCTTCTTCGTTGTGTTGCTCGTCGCGGCGCGGCAAACAAGCTAACAAAACAAGAAACTTTTTCATTCTGTCAGTGTCAAGAACTTCTTAAGTAGATTAAATACTTTGATCTGAACAAAGGAATGAAAGAAACAAAATAAGAAAAGTAGAATTCCGCATAAGCAAACAGAAGGAGAAGAAATGAAAAAAGAAAGAAACACAACTTTTTTCGAAAAGAATAAAAGAACAGCAAAAATGTATTTAAAAAAAAAGAACAGGAAAGGAAATCAACAGGATGTATCCTTGTACCTATACACAATAAGTAAGTAAACCTTAACATCCTATATGTATGTTTGTTGCTGTATATGTATGCGTCTATTTACGTAAGTTTGTAGGGTTGTAATGTACATATATCCAGCCCAACAAACAGCACAAAGCCCAACAAAAGAATTAAGTTTTTCTTAAACACACACAATATGTTTAAGGTTTGTATTTTTATTTTATTCTTCTAATCTGAAAATTGTTTTTTTCCATTTTTCTTTTCATTTTTCCTCAACATCCAACCATTGTTATCGGAATCCAAAGCGTAGGCAATTACGAGGCCTCTTGTCCATCTGTTGAGGTCGATATGCACGTCCTCTATGATCCTTTTGTCCACCAAACAATGTTGCCACTTTTGACAAAAAATAAATTATCCAGATTTATCAAAAATAATAAAGGACTTTTGGCTACTTTTGTCAAGAAAAATGTAAAAATATATTTGATGATCCGTGCATAGATTTCACATTCATGAGTAAATAAGGATATTCAATTCTTCACTAAAAATATGGTGTCAGAAGATCAGCGCAATGGATGATTTCTAATCACCCTATCTAATCTAATCTAACACAAACGTTTCAAGAACTTATAAATAAATAAAAAGAGTCTGGATAATGGCATTTGAAAATTTCCCATTCGTGATTATTTTTTGATATTTCTAAAGATTTACAAAATGTTGATAAAAACATTTTATGTAAAATCAAAGTCAATATTATTATTTGTTGTCAAGATACTTGAGTCGAAAACCATATCTTCATAAGGTTTAAGTAGGATTTGTGGATATTCGCAAGTTAAGTTGGAAAAGAACAAATTATCAAAAAAAAGTTAACAATAATTTGGATATAATAAAATAAGTTTGATTTTCATACTTGTTTTGTTGCTGATATATTTCACTAGAAAATCAATTTTTAGTATCATTTATTGAAAGTTTTTATTTCTTTCTAAAAAATTTCTTATATAAAAATACCGCTTGGATTTTTCTAAGAAAATAAACTTATATTAACAACAATAATTTGTGTAAATCTATACTATCGGGTGATTTTTTAAGAGCTTGAGAACTTTTTAAAAAAAAAAAACGCATAAAATTTGCAAAATCTCATCGATTCTTTATTTGAAACGTTAGATTGATCCATGACATTTACTTTTTGAAGATAATTTCATTTAAATGTTGACCGCGGCTGCGTCTTAGGTGGTCCATTCGGAA
This sequence comes from Eupeodes latifasciatus, assembly GCA_920104205.1. Lineage (NCBI taxonomy): Eukaryota > Metazoa > Arthropoda > Insecta > Diptera > Syrphidae > Eupeodes > Eupeodes latifasciatus. The sequence continues at coordinate 357,668,667 of OV049924.1, read as the reverse complement.
AGTCCAATTTTGGGTAACTTTTTCGAGCATTTCGGCCGGAATAGCCCGAATTTCTTCGGAAATGTTGTCTTCCAAAGCTGGAATAGTTGCTGGCTTATTTGTGTAGACTTTAGACTTGACGTAGCCCCACAAAAAATAGTCTAAAGGCGTCAAATCGCATGATCTTGGTGGCCAACTTACCGGTCCATTCCTTGAGATGAATTGTTCTCCGAAGTTTTCCCTCAAAATGGCCATAGAATCGCGAGCTGTGTGGCATGTAGCGCCATCTTGTTGAAACCACATGTCAACCAAGTTCAGTTCTTCCATTTTTGGCAACAAAAAGTTTGTTAGCATTGAACGATAGCGATCGCCATTCACCGTAACGTTGCGTCCAACAGCATCTTTGAAAAAATACGGTCCAATGATTCCACCAGCGTACAAACCACACCAAACAGTGCATTTTTCGGGATGCATGGGCAGTTCTTGAACGGCTTCTGCTTGCTCTTCACTCCAAATGCGGCAATTTTGCTTATTTACGTAGCCATTCAACCAGAAATGAGCCTCATCGCTGAACAAAATTTTTCGATAAAAAAGCGCGAAACACATTTCGAACCGAACACTGATTTTGGTAATAAAATTCAATGATTTGCAAGCGTTGCTCGTTAGTAAGTCTATTCATGATGAAATGTCAAAGCATACTGAGCATCTTTCTCTTTGACACCATGTCTGAAATCCCGCGTGATCTGTCAAATACTAATGCATGAAAATCCTAACCTCAAAAAATCACCCGATAGGTAGGTCAGTTGCACTGCACTGAACATGAGCAGATGAATAAAAAAATGTGTCTATGGATATTTACACACGCATACCTATAGATGTATGAGAACATTAAAAACACAAATTTGTTTTTTTTTTTGACCGCAAACTATATTTTTCGGTTGCAAAAAACGTTTCTACGTATGAATAAAAGAAAGAAAAGAAGAAAATAGACAAAAATTTCGTTCTGTTTTCAACTAAAAAATTGAAATGGTTTTGTATTTTGTTTGTTTTCACGTGCGGCTTGGCCTTTACTAACGTAATATTTTACTTAAGTTTTTATCTAAAGTGTTAACTTCGGTAAGGAAGTGTTTTTTGATTATAAACTAAAATTAATATTATTGCAGAAAATATGCTCAGTCCCATTGAGAAATTTTTTCATATGCTAATACTAATATTCAAAAAATGTTCGTGGTTACAATTTGCGAAGCAACGCGAGCACGGGTCGGCTAGTGATATAATAACAGGAAGTTATTGTAATCTCTCCGATTTGTCAAATTGAAAATGTTGACATTTCTTGGCGTTCCAAAGCCCATGGAATGTTAATAAAATATTTTTAGAATACACTGGCTGACAAGGTGTTCTTACTGGCATACAAAATTGCACTTTCCAATGGGTTTTGGTGGCCTTAATTCAAATCCGACTTCAAAATTAATTTATCACTTACAATTTTTAAGTTAAAAAAATATTAGGTCCGTAGGAACCAGGGCCTAGTGACTTACAACTCTCAACCATTCCTGTGTGCGAGTAATTGCAGGGATGGAGGGGACCTACAGTTTATATGCCAAATCCGAACGGCTAATTTGAGAAAGCACTTTTCATTACAAGACTATAAAAAACACGTTTATGAGGCTATTTGAGGCTATCTAAATTTAGTAAGTAGCTTTTTTCCAATAAAATCCATGATGGCTTTCCAAATCTATAATACTTTTCTTCAAAATTCAGTTGAAATATTTTTATTATTTCATAAAATATTCGAAAAAATTTAAACACTTGTAAGATTTCACCTGTCTTACAAAAATCTAAAAGAAACTACTTATGCTTTCAACACACAAAGTCAAAACGGTTTGAAAGTAAGTTTTGTTCTTATAACGAATCTGTTGTCTAAACAGTTCTATTATAATATCAAGTTTTTGAAATACTCGTATATTAAAATATATAAAAATGGTGTTGAAAACGGTTATTTCTAGAACTTAAGCAAATAGTTAAAATAAAAGATTGGCCAAAACGTATTTTCTAAATATATGCAAATATCAAATTGAGATTCTCTAAATTTTATATAGACTCATATAACTAATGAAAATTTCCAGCAACTACGAATGTTACTAAAATATTTTAAATTCTATCTAAAATAGAAAGATTTGTACTTCTCAAAATGATCACCAATTTTTTGTCAAGAGATATCTTGAGTTTTAACTAAGTCTTAAAAACTCAGGTTTTTGTTGTTTTTAGGATTTTCAAGGGGTATATATTTATAGAAAAATAGAAAAAATTTAAAGGCGCGATTCGAATTTATGACATCTTATTCCTTTCAGAAATGTATTGTTTTGTTCGTGCAACACAAAACAAATGTAATTTTGTTAACAAGTGATATGTCTAAGTGGGGACTTGCCCTGCTCTTTCACTTAGACGCAAACTTCATCTGGGAGAATAGTCTTTTGATTATCCCAGTGAACTACCTAAAAAGGATATCAAATATCTCCTTCGCTTTATAAAAAGCTCAAAATGGTTCGACTAGTAGGAAGTAATTCTCTAGATTCATGTGGTATTACATTGGGCCTTTTCTTTTGGCCTAAGTGTGTGGATTCTGAATCCGCAGCCACTTTAACCTAACCTAACCTAAGTGGGCGTGTGTACGTTTATACGTGCGTATCTACGTATCTTCTGGAGGCTTTTTCGCCGTACTTATCTTAAAAACCAGTAAAGGTATTGACTTTAAATACACACACTTTATTCAGTGACGGATTTAGGCTTGCTGCCGCCCTAGGCCCCATTCGATGCGCCGCCCTTATTGATAAATTTTATTTCATAAATTCTGATCCAATATTTTTTTTTGATCCAATATTTTTTTTTTCAAAATAACTTTATTTTAAAAGATAAATAAGTTATAATCTTTAGATAGACAAATAATAAATTTTTTTTATATTAATCAATTCAAACATTTTTTTCTCCTGGCTTTCGTCCGCGCAAAAACGACGATTATATCGTCATAATTAATTTCCTGGACTAGTTGTGCTTCAATAGATAGTAATGCAAGAGCATTAAGTCTATCTTGGCCCATGCTTGCACGTAGATATGTTTTTAATCTTTTTAAAGTGGCAAAAGATCTTTCTCCTGAACAATTTGTAGCCGGACAACTCAAATAATTCGGAGAGCAATGTCCACATTCGAATAAACATTTCGAAGACTGTTTACCCGTGACTCATCTGGCTCAATTTTTCTGTTTTTTTTTTTGCGATGGGTATAATAACGATAATAATCCTGAACTACAGACATTGCTTTAGCTTTTTTTTATATTCAGAAAATTGTCTGTCTCTTTATGTCTTGAAGAAATTAAGCCAGAGAACTATAGATCTGTACAACGGATGATTAATCAGCTTGAGAATCTTGAAGCTTCTTACAAGCAGCATTAAAACGACCTTAAATTACATTCCAGGCAATGACTAGGATTGCTGTTCCTAAATGTTGTAATTTTCGCTGCAGTCCCGTAGCTTCAGATCGCGTAGACGGTCATCTCTGCTTTCGGCAATAAATTCCAGTGCATCAATTATTGCAGACCACTCTTTTTCTAATGCGTAACATCCATCATGTCGATCAGACCAACGAGTTTGAGAAAGACTCTTATTTCTTAAATTTGTACGCTGCACCAAGATTTCCCAACGATGAGTAGATATAGTAAGGAATTTGTATAGTTCTTGTAAAGTAGAAAAGAAGTCAACAACTAATGTTACCGATTCAACTGGCACATGACCCTACCAAATTTAAAGAATGGGCGCAACAAGGAACATAATCTTTGCATCCTCAATATCTTTAGCTTTATGGCCCAAATTTGGTAGAAATTCTAGAAACCTTTCAACAATTTCACCGTTATCACGTACATATGTATCTCATAATTATAGTAAGTTGATCGACATGTGCTATATCAGGCGTAGAATCTACAATTATACCAAAATACTCAGCAGATTGCACTTCACTAGAAATTCGTTGTAGTACTTTATTTTAAATCAACAGTATAATTTCTTCATAGATTATTTTACAATTTTAAATGTTCAGATAAAAATAGATCAAACTCAGCAAGGAGCTCTACTGTTCCTAAAAATTCCCATTATGAGGATCTCCTATTCGTTCTGAATTTCCTCGAAATGGCAGGCCTCTTATTGCTAGTGATTTAATAATTTCAATTACTCGGTATACAATTTTTTTCCAATACATTATTTCTTCATCAAGTTGTTTTATTAGAACCGTGAACTACTCCTCGAGCTTTAAAATGACTAATGTTAGTTTTGTGACAGTCAGAATTTTCATGAGCTTCGATGCGTGCTTTTGAGTTTTTCCAGTCAGTAAAAGTATTCATTTCACTACTTCTGCCAAATAATAAGCATGGAATACAAAATACAGAGCCTTTAGTTTCTGAATAAATCGACCACTCACGAAGGCATTGAATCTCTCCATTTTTTAAATAAAAAATGGAGAGAAAGTTGAAATAAACTTTTGGAACAATACCTCATTTTATCACCATAAACATTTCTAGAATTTTTAAAGTCTGCATTATCATCTCGTGGTACACCATTTATAGATATAAAATCCCGTGTTTCTTCATTCAAGTTCCATAAAAAGGGATCAGTATTAAATTTAAAAATATCAGCTGTTGACTGGATTTCTTCAGTATATTGTGATGAAGAAAAATTTGACGGTTCCTCGTTCGTATCTTGTGATAGGGAAGAGTGTACTTTTTCGCTATCTTGTTCTGAAGTCTCTTCTGATTCCAAATTCAAAATCAATGCCAATAAGAAAATTATTACCAATCAAAGCAAGATAAATGTAATTACAACCGATGAACATGATGCCTGTTGGTCATTGTTAGAAGATTTAGTTTGGCTTGTCATAAAACTAGATATTTTTGGATTTTTTGAAGTAAATTATCTAACTTCGTAGATTCTTTTTCTTTTATTTAACGATATTCAGCACCGCTTATTTTTTTTGGATAGCCACTCATATTTAATTAAAAAAATAAAATCATAAACAAAGAGATGAGGTGTGGTTTTTCTATTCTTACAGTTCTCTTTTGTTTGTTCAAATGTTAAGCATTTTATAAATTTTGCCGCCCTTCAAATTATGCCGCCCTAGGCCTGGGCCTCAAGGGCCTAGGCGTTAATCCATCGCTGATTTTATTATACACATACTTAAACGGAAAGATGAAAAAGGAATTTCAAAAACCCAAAATATCTCAAAAACCAACAACGCTAGCTAATTCAATTAAATTTTATTTTGTAATAAATAATAATAATAGCATTATTTTGACAAAAAAAATCAAATAACGGTTTCTTACAAATGAATATTTTACGAACAAAAAATGGTTTTACATCCAAAGGAAGAAATTTTGAGAAAAACAGAACTGAACGCTTTCTTGCAAAAAAATATAAACCTTAAAAAAAAACATAACTAAAAGTTAGTAAATATTGATTTTTGACTCAGATTTCTTAGAAAAAAGGAGGAGAGTGTGTGACCCACAATGATAACTTCCCATCAGGTCTGTCGATTTAACTTGCTTAAGACTTGAAAAAAATAATCATAACAATATTTTGCGTGAGATAAACAATTTGAAGTCAATAACCTTTCTTTGTTCTCCAAATACTTGAGTCGAAAACCATTTGTCAAATTGAACATTTTATTTGACATTCTTCGACGTTTCAAGTTCCCTAGAGTCGAAATAAAAGATTTTTAGAGAGATGTCTGTGCGTGCGAAAATAATGCAGAAAAAAAGCAGAAAGGACTCTCAGAAAAATTGAGTGGGTGGTTTTTGTAGCATAGCAAAAAAGGTGAACATTTTAGCTAACCAAAAATATCTTACGAACCAATAACGCTAGAAACTTGCATTAAGTTTTAAATAATATTTTGTAACGTGATACCAAACCAGTATATTTTTGGAAAAAAATCCAATTAACGGTTTTTTATAAATCAAAAAAACTAAAAAAAAATTTGTCATCTGGCATATTTTATGAAAAAAAAACGATTTTATCTTCAAAATAATTTCATGGAACGAGATATAACCTTTTCAATATCAGGTAAATTTGTAAATCGAATTGACAATTTTTTTATAAAAAATAAAAACCTAAAAAATAGGTTATTCCAAGCTGGTAAAAATTGTTTTTCGACTGAAATATTTTTTCAAAAATCTGAGATTAAGACTTCCAACTAATTTTAACTTATGTATAAGAAACTCGGGGCCCTTCCCGGCCTCGCACGGGTAGATATAAATAGATATTTAAGTTATAAGCATGCTAATTAAAACGACCATGAATCACTAAATTAGAAAATATTTGTTTGTCCCATCATTAATACTTTTCGCAGCGTATGCGATGAAAGACATTTTATGGCTAATTTTTTTTACACATTCGGTTGGTTTTTATATGAATTTCTAAAGATTTCTATAGTAATCTAGTACTAAATATAGCCTATGTTACTCAGTGATAATGTAGCTTTCTAATGAAAAAAGAATTATTAATATCGGTCCAGTACTTTTTGAGTTTATTCGTTACATACAAAAATCAAATCATTCCTCTTTGAAATATTATTATTATCATCATCATCATCATCATCATCATTATTATTATTATTATTATTATTATTATTATTATTATTATTATTATTATTATTATTATTATTATTATTATTATTATTATTATTATTATTATTATTATTATTATTATTATTATTATTATTATTATTATTATTATTATTATTATTATTATTATTATTATTATTAATATTATTATTATTATTCTTATTATTATTATTATTATTATTATTATTATTATTATTATTATTATTATTATTATTATTATTATTATTATTATTATTATTATTATTATTATTATTATTATTATTATTATTATTATTATTATTATTATTATTATTATTATTATTATTATTATTATTATTATTATTATTATTATTATTATTATTATTATTATTATTATTATTATTATTATTATTATTATTATTATTATTATTATTATTATTATTATTATTATTATTATTATTATTATTATTATTATTATTATTATTATTATTATTATTATTATTATTATTATTATTATTATTATTATTATTATTATTATTATTATTATTATTATTATTATTATTATTATTATTATTATTATTATTATTATTATTATTATTATTATTATTATTATTATTATTATTATTATTATTATTATTATTATTATTATTATTATTATTATTATTATTATTATTATTATTATTATTATTATTATTATTATTATTATTATTATTATTATTATTATTATTATTATTATTATTATTATTATTATTATTATTATTATTATTATTATTATTATTATTATTATTATTATTATTATTATTATTATTATTATTATTATTATTATTATTATTATTATTATTATTATTATTATTATTATTATTATTATTATTATTATTATTATTATTATTATTATTATTATTATTATTATTATTATTATTATTATTATTATTATTATTATTATTATTATTATTATTATTATTATTATTATTATTATTATTATTATTATTATTATTATTATTATTATTATTATTATTATTATTATTATTATTATTATTATTATTATTATTATTATTATTATTATTATTATTATTATTATTATTATTATTATTATTATTATTATTATTATTATTATTATTATTATTATTATTATTATTATTATTATTATTATTATTATTATTATTATTATTATTATTATTATTATTATTATTATTATTATTATTATTATTATTATTATTATTATTATTATTATTATTATTATTATTATTATTATTATTATTATTATTATTATTATTATTATTATTATTATTATTATTATTATTATTATTATTATTATTATTATTATTATTATTATTATTATTATTATTATTATTATTATTATTATTATTATTATTATTATTATTATTATTTATATTTTAACAAAAAATAAAACCCTAAAAAAACAATACTAAAACTTGGTAAAAATTTACTTTTTACTTATTATTATTAAAATTTATAAAAATTAAAAATATTGGGTCAAACTTATTTTATGTCAAAGAAAGTATTGTTTTTGAAATTCAGTAAATTTTGTATAAAAATCCAACAATCCGTTTTTTTCATGAAAAATTAAAATCTATAAAATTTATTGGTAAAAATTGATGTTTGGTTTTCAATATCTCGGGAACAATAGAAGATATTGACTTCAAATTAATTTCATTCATCCAATTTGTATTTGTTTATATTTTATTTGATTATAAGAAATACAAATTTTTAAGAAATGCTGCTAAAACTGGTAAAAATTGGATTTCGATTAAAAATCTCGTTAACAAAATATTGTTGGTAGTTTTTAAATGTTTAAGACTAATTCAACTGACAACTTTGACAACAACACGAAAACCTACAAATTTTTAAGCAAGACAAATCAACAGTCGGGATGGGAAGATATCAGTGTGGGTCGCATTCCAGCCTCTTTTTAAAATTTGGTTTGGCATTCAAACGTTAATAGACATCAATAGTACATCGCTTCAAAATTGGGAACATTTATTTTGAAAACCATGGTTCTGTTTGAAAACAAGATTTCCGTTGATCCAAATTATTATCATAATCGAATTTTGGTTAACGATAAAGCCCAATATTGATTGAATTGATACGTCAATATATAAAACCACAGTTTTTGTAATGCTTATAATCCTCCAGAGTATATTGAAACAATGTTTCATCCACTAAAACTGACTTTTTGGTTAAGGGAATTATTAGTTCAAAATTCTTTAAAACCGATGCTCGTCAGAACGTCACAGTCAATGGTGACCTCTATAGAGCTATTATTACTGAATTTGTCGTTCATCAATTCAACAACAATGATGGGCAAGATGGAGTGGCGTAACATTACAAACAGTTTTCAGTGGGAACTTGTGAAGTCGCTTGTCAACGCCGCTGATTATCCCGAAACGATTGACCTCTTGCAGGACAGCATTCGCCATGTTGGTGCCGATAAACGTTCACAAACGGTTGAAGAATTAATTGAAAATTAGATCCGCAGATTAGCATACGTTCCAGCTAGGTGTGTCAGAAATATTCCAGAAATCAAAGGTTCGAATAAAGTTAATTTCATGTCAATTTGAAAAAAAAATCATCTATGTTTTATTCCATTTCAAAGTTCTTTACCTCAAACAAAACCCCTTTGCTCTTAAGGACTTTTAACAACTTTAACTTAACCCTACTTTATTAAGGAAACGTAGATAATATTATTTTAATTATTGATCTTGAAAGTTGATTACTTTCGCTTCGTAAAGTTTTGCTCCAAAAAGGTACCTCGAAAATTAATGAAAAACCAAAATCTCAACATAATCATCTTTTGACAAAAACTTCGACCTACTACAACTATGTGCAAAGTACTGTTAACAAATTTCGTTTGATAGAAAAATCCAAAGGTAGATTGAATTTTTGTTTTTGTTTTTTGGTCTATCAAAGTGGGAACCTTTTGTATCGTTGGTATACTTTTCGTGCCACCACAAAAGTTTGATTCCTGAGTGGCACGAACACGTTCCATTTTCTCATGGTTTTTGCCTGCCACAAGTAAAAGTTCTTCAGATTAAAATCAGAAGCAAACAAAAATAAAATAAAAATAAATCTAGGCCGATGTTAATTGTTTTTTTTTTCGTTTAGGCCAATTTTTTCCTGATATTTTTTGGTTTGGTGAAAGAAAACGTTGCTTTTGAAATGAAGTTTTGGTTGAGTTTTATTCTGGAAAAGTGTCTTGCGTGAGCGTGAGGTATATATAAGAGTATCTGAAAGCATAGAGTACATAGTTGGTATCTGAAATGCACAGACTCAGAATGGTTGATGGACGTTTTGGTATTTTTATTTATTTGTTTGGTTTAGCTGATGGTGTTTTAGTGTGGTCGGTGTGGTGGCGTTTGTGATGAAGATGAAGGCCAAGATGAAGGCAATGAAATGAAACGCATAAATTTCCTTTGCCATCTTGTTGATGGATTTTTCCGAAGGCATCAATAAACAAAATCTAAGTAGGTACGTGGAAAGATTTTAATTAAATCTCAAAACAGACTCGTGTATATAAAATTTATACAGCTTAGTAATTTAGGGGCTGAGTAATGGTGGTTTTTTGTAAATATTTTATTTTATCCTTATTTATTTAGAGAATAAGAGCATGGTTTTAAAAAAAAATGTTAGAAAGCTTAGAAGATGAGGTTTTTCATAAGAACTTTGTATTTTTTTAAATTTCAATGTTTCCTCATATATTCCTATTAATCACTGACTACAGGTTAACCCATCAATCGTAAATTGTATTTAAAATATTTAAACGTATCTCGCGGCGTATATTTATTTTTTTTAACTTCCCATAGGACGTTATTGTAATGGGTCCGATTTATCAAATTGAAAGTTTTGACATTTCTCGACGTTTCAAGGTCCCTAGAATCGAAATAAAAGATTTTTAGAAAGATGTATGTGTACGTACGTCCGTATGTCCGTACGTCCGTACGTTCGCGACGTTTTTTTCGTCTTCCATGGCTCAAGAACCAGAAGAGATATCGACTTCAAATAAATTTTGTTTTACAGATAATAAGGCAGAAAGATGCAGAAAGGGCTCTCAAGAAAATTGCGTGGGTGGTTTTTTTTACCATAGCAGTTTAAAAAAAAGGTGAAAATTTTGGTTAACCCTAAATATCTCAATGACGCTAGAGACTTGAATTAAATTTTATATTATATATTGTAACATATAAACAATTATATTTTTGGAAAAAAATCCAATTAACGGTTTTTTTTTATAAATCAAAAAAAAAAACTGACAAAAAAAAATTTTCAACTCGAAAATTTTACGACTAAAATATGATTTCATCTCCAAAACACTTTCGTGCAACGAAGAATATCTAATGTTTTTGACATCTGATAAAATTTTGAGAAAAATCGAATCGACAGTTTTTTTACAAAAAATAAAAACCCAAACAAAAAATTAATAAAAGTTGGTAAAAATTGATTTTCGACTCAAATATCTTTTCAAAACTTTAAGATATTGGCTTTAACTACTTTTTTTATCTTTCAAAAAATATTGTTGTCAACATTCAGTAAAATTTTGAAAAAAAAATCGCATTGACAGTTATTTTTACAAAAAATTAAAAACAGAAGAAAAAATTTAACAAAAGTTGGTAAAAATTGATTTTCGACTCAAATATCTTTTCAAACATATGAGACATTGGCTTCAAACTAATTTTATCTTATAAGAAATATTATTTTCAAAATTCTATTGTTTTCGATATTCAGTAATTTTTTTATAAAAATCCAACAGTCCGTTTTTTCATAGAAAAATAAAATCTACAAAAAATAGTACGCAAATTTGGCAACAAACTTTTAAGCAAGACATATCGACAGACGGGATGGGAAGTTATCAGTGTACGTCGCATCTTCTTCAATAGCAGACAAAAAAAAGTCGGTTATCATTATCATATGACCATAACGCTCCCAATTGACGGTGACAGTCGTTCTATCGTCGTTTTCGAAAAAGTAAGGTCCAATCACACCTCCGGACTAAAGAGCGCACAAAACAGTGATTGTTTTGGCTTTAATGGCATCTCTTTAATTACTTGAGGATTGACGGAACCCCAAACATGACAATTTAGTTTATTAATATACCCAACCCACCCAGTGAGAAATGTTCTTCGTCGCTGAAGAAAATTTTTTTTCGAAAAATCGTCGTCTACCGCCTTCCATTCGACGTACATATACGACGTTGTGGCTTCAGTTGTTGTGTGATCTGGACTTTATATAGATGTAGGTGTAGATCTAAATGCAATTTCGCCATAATGTGCCGTAAGACATTCCCAATTCCTGAGAACGACGAGGAATCGACCCAATTGGGTCTTCGGCATTACTTCCACTCACAGCAGCGATATTTCCAGTGCTACGAGCGAAACGATGATGCACAGGCCTTAAAATATCTGTAACCAATCCAACCTCTTCAAATTTCTTCACAATTTTGCCAATTGCTTGCGAAGTTGGACGATTAAACGATTAAACCTTAAACTTCTCTTAAAGCACGATATGTGGATGTGGCAGAATCACCATTTTTGTAGTAGGTATTAACACTTTGTATGCGTTGTGCGTAAGTTGGAGATCCATTTTCGTAAATTTCAGACTTTGAACTGAAAAAAAAAATTGGTTTAACAACTTAGTTTGACAGATGTCGAATTCCGCAAAATAGATAACCCGTTAGGTTATGGATGTCGTAGAATAGGTTTGAAGATTGGTAGGAAGATTTACTTAACTTCATAAAGAAAATTACTGAGCAATTTTATAAAGATAAAGCTTACCGCACCTTTTGTCCAAACATTGCCCTTTTAAATTAAAATATCGTTATACAGAAGCAGTTGCGAGCATTCTTAAAATCTGCTAACTTGCTATTTTCACGGATTTTGTTTAGCAAATTTAATTTAGAAATTATGAAAATAAAGGCTTTTGATATCCCGCCAAATTAGAATTACCCTGCAAAAATATAATAATATTGATACTTTCAGACTGTGTTAATTCAAAAGTTTCTAAACGTCAAAACTAAATATAAATAAATAAATTAGGTGGCGCAACAGTCCATGAAGAACCAGGGCCTAGTGACTTACAACTCTCAACCATTCCTGTGTGCGAGTACTGTCATCAGGAATGGAGGGGACCTACAGTTTATATGCCGAATCCGAACGGCTAATTTGAGAAAGCACTTTTCATGACAAGAATTACTCTTGGAAGATTTGTCAATTCCTCGCAAGAGGCAGTACCCGTGAAAAAAGTTAGGTGGTACAGGCAGGGATTGAACCCAAGACCCCTTGCATGACAGTCCAACTAACCATCACGCTACGGGTACTACAAACGTCAAAACTATTCTTCCAAAAAAATAAAAATAGTATCTAACAGTAAGAAAAATAACCTAATTCCATATTGGGTGTTTTTTTTTACCATAGCAGTTTGAAAAAAGGTGAACATTTTGGTTAACCCTAAATATCTCACGAACCAATAACGCTAGAGACTTGAATTAAATTTTATATTATATATTGTAACGTGACACCAAACAAATATATTTTTCAGAAAAATTCCAATTATCGGTTTTTCGGATTTATAAATCAAAAAAACTGAAAAAAAAAAAATAATTGCACCTCGAAAATTTTACGAACAAAAAATGATTTTATCTTTATAACAATTTTGTGCAATAAGGAATAATGTTTTTAACATCTGGTACATATTTGAGAAAAATCGAATGGACAATATGCAAATTTCGTAAAAATTCATGTTCGGTTCTCGGTATCTCTCAAGTTAATTTCATTCAACCAGTTTGTATTTGTTTATATAAAAATAAAAACTTTTGAGAAATTCTACTAAAATTGGTAAAAATGGGTGTTCGACTAAAAATCTCGTTAACTAAAATACATTTTGAAATCAAACTATTTCACTATATGCAAAATATAGTTGGTAATTTTAAAATTTTTAAGAATAATTCAACTGACAACTTTTTAACAAAACACGAAAACCTACAAACCTCTTAAGCAAGACAAATCGACAGGCTCTTTTTATTGTTAAAGATTTTAAGCTCTTAAAAAACACCCTATACGAGTATTTGTAACTAGGAGACATTCTATAAACCGTTTAAACTCTATGAACAAATTTAGGATCTGTCATTTTAAGAAGTTACTTACATTTGGCTACCATTAGAAATTCAGTCCACCTATAATAAAGTACCCATCCTCTTAAACAAAATACCTTGCTGGTCCTTATTCTCAATCACACAAACCGGTCTTATGGTCATTTTTAAAAGGTTCTATTAAATATCCATAATGCACAGACCATTATCATACACACATACATATATTTTTTGATGACAAAAAAAAGAAAACTAAATCGAAAATTTAATTTTGTAAAATATATTTGTTGGTACCACAACCGCATCCGTGTGTGTCCTTTTGTGAATAATCTTAAAATCAATAAAGATAAGAGGACTAACGAACTTCATACATTATATGAAATTTTTGGCCGGGGTCGTTTATATATTCCCCCAGGGACCTTAACTACGGTTATACCTTATACTTATTATGTATAAAAGAAAATTACCTTGCAGTAATCAACTAACCATTTTGGGTGTCCTCCAGTTATCCATCAACCACTAGGATGCCTTTTTAGATGGGCCTCCTAAACGAATTATATATCCATTTTTATTGCTCGACTACTATATTTATGTAGTATGGAAGGTAGCTATACCTTCCGCATGATGGCATACTATGGAACTTGGAACTGGTGGCACAGCAATGCGATAGATATAGAGTGGTGTTGGGAAGATGAATAATCTACTAATGCTTCTAGGGTTTCGTGTATTATGTTGTCTTTAGGGATTCTCCAGGAAAAGACATCTGAAGACACACGAAAATGTAGATGCGGGAAAGGAATGATTTATTATGAGTCCACCATTCAGTAGGTAAAGGTATATAACATTATATAGAACAACTTCCACAACCGCAACAAACTGGGTCATTAATCGTCGACAATCTAATGTTGTGCATATCCATCTACATAACTACGTTCTATATAGGTACAAAACTGTATACACTATCATTTAGCTGAAGACAGATTTACCTACCTTTTAAATTGATCCACAAAATTATTAAAGTCGGGAATTATGTCTTAGAGAATTGCGTGAGAGTAGGTTTGGTGTATAGCCATGTTTATGTATTTGAATGTGAATTGGGCTCTATACCGATACATTACTGAAGGGGATACAAATGATACATATATAACATTATATTATAAAGAGTACCCCTTGAGGGGATTTCCCTAAGGGAAGTTAGGTGATGTATGAAATGTCTTTCCTCATCATTATCATGTGTTTTTTAGAGATGCATAAAATGGTCAGTTTTTTTTAATAAAAACCGTTAGCTTCAAAAGGATATGTGGACACAACAAATCATTAATCATAGCTTCATAATGAAATCCACTCACCGTAGCAGTTGCACCAGCCTAACCTTTCGATAACTATGTTCTAATAACAGCGACAGCTAAAAGAACATCCAAACAGTAACATGGTGACGAGTGAAAGGCTTCCTAGGAGGTTTCTGGCTCAAATGTGAAAATAAGGCATTCAAAAGTGACGGATCAATAAATAGCGGGCGACCAATTTTCAGTAATAAATTCAGTAGGTTTTCATTAAAAAAAAAAAACAGTCTATTGCCATTTTCTACCCGTGTAGTCGTGGCATGATGGTTAGTGCGTTGGACTGTCATGCCAGAGGTCTTGAGTTCGATCCCTGTCTCACGGATACTGCATCTTGCGAGGGATCGACAAATTCTCCAAGAGTAATTCTTGCCACGAGAAGTGCTTTCTCAAATTAGCCGTTCGGATTCAGCTTAAAACTGTAGGTCCCCTCGCAACATTACTCGTAACACAGGAATGGTTGAGAGTTGTAAGTCACTAGGCCCTAGTTCTCAACGGACTGTTGCACCACCCAATTGATTTTTTATTGACATTTTCTAAAAACAGATGCTAAAAACTTTGTTTTTTATAAAATAAGTCGACAATCAATTTTTGCGAATTTAAGTTTTTATTTTTTGTAAAAAAAAAACTATTACACTTTGAATTTTGATTTGATTTTCTTAAAATTTAATAGACTCCAAAAACTGTCATTCTTTGACATATAAAAACACCCTTTGGTGAGTTTCGAATTTATACCAATTTGGTATCACGTCACAATCACGGGTTATCCATTTTACGGTTTCAAAAGTATAGGGTTTGAATTTGACATCTGTGAAGCTAAGTTATTAAACCAATTTTTTATCGCTTAACTATCACACGACACATAAAAATTGTTAAAACCTACTGAACAAAAATGGTGATTCTGCCACAGCCTCATATCGTACTTTAAAAGGGGATCATGGTTTACATAATCGTCCATGTTCGTATGGCACATTATGTGCTTATTTTGCATTTGGATCTACACCTAAATCCATATAAAGTCCAGCTTACACAACAACTGAAGCCAGCTGATAATTCACAACGTCGCGTCGTAGATACGTCGTATGGGTTCTTGAACAACAGGCGGTGGACGGCGATTTTTCGAGAAAAAACATTTCTTCAGCGATGAAGCAAATTTGTCACTCGGTGGATATGTTAATAAACAAAATTGTCGTATTTGGTATTTGGGGTTTTGAGAATCGTCAATTAATTGAAGAGATGCCATTAGATACACAAAAAGTCACTGTTTGTTGAGCTCTTTGGTCTGGAGGTGTGATTGGACCTTACTTCTTTGGAACGACTGTTACCGTCAATTCGGAGCGTTATGGTGATATGATAACCGACTTTTTGTTGCCTGCTATTGAAGAATACGACTTGGAGAATTTGTGGTTTCAACAAGCCGTTGCCACATGCCACACAACTCGAGCGAATATGGCCTTATTGCAAGAGACATTTAATGGCCGCGTAATATCCCATCGGGAAGATATCAACTGGCCACCAAGATCATGCGATCTGACACCGCTGGACTTTTTTTGTGTGGCTGCGCCGCCGCCGCCGCCGCCGCCGCCTCTGTGTTTATGCAGATAAACCTTTAACTATTGAGCACTTAAAAACCAACATTCTTCAAGTTATGGCTGACTTATATATGTGTCAAAAAGTGGTCGAAAATTACCTCAAAAGAATTGATGTTTGCAACAATTCGCGTGGTGGTCATTTAAATGATGTAGTGTTTCACACATAATGTCAACGTTCAAACTTTAAAAAAAAAGAAATATCATGAAAAAAAAATATTGTATAATATGTGTTTTACTTACGTTTATTTTTCAAACCGCATAACGAATAACCCTGTATAGTATCAAATTTAATTGAAGTGGCGACAGTTATTTGAAGTCAACAAAATTGTTCCTTTTTTCCCCACTCAATTTTTTAAAGACATTCTAATATCTTTTGGTGGGCAACGGCCTAGTCACTGATAAAGCTTTGGTTCCCGTCGATCACCGAAATCAAGCATCAGTGAGCGTGGTTAGTAGAAATATGGTGGACCGTCTCGAAACCTACCGCGTGCTGTTGTCATTTGTTCTTTCTGTCTGTTGTTCTTTCTTCTCTGTCCTTCTGTCTTGTATTAATGTTTTGTGTTGTTATCACCTTAATAGTCTTAGTCGCTCAAGGTGCTGTGTCTCTACTCTGTACATTTATGTGCTGAATAGTATGTAATGTAATGTAATTTTATGTAATGTATCTTTTGGTGTAACTATCTGAGAAATTCTTTGAATTCAATATCTTAACTGGTTCTCGAGATATAGCCGATAAGAAAAGTGTCCCGAACGTACGAACGTTCAAATACGTTCAAACACACAGACAGACATTTCTCTAAAAACATTTGATTTGGATTCTAGTGACCTCGAAACATAGAGAAATGTCAAATTTTTCAGTTCGACATATAAGACTGCTTTTAAGAACTTTCTTATTGGAAGTTAATAAGTACTTTCTATTTGAGTATATAGCAATCTTATTTACTTTATCAATTAACTGAATTATCGAGTCCATAATTATAAACTTTGTATTAAAATAAAACTAAAACAAAGAGGCTGGGATGCGACCCACACTGATAACTTCCCATCCCGTCTATCGATTTGTCTTGCTTAAAAGTTTGTCTAAATGTATCAATTCTTACCAAATTTGCGTTCTATTTTTTGTAGATTTTATTTTTTTTTATGAAAAAACGGACTGTTGGATTTTTATAAAAAAATTATTGAATATAAAAAACAATATTTTCTGTGAAATAAAATAAGTTTGGAGCCAATATTTTTAATTTTTGAAAAGCTATTTGAGCCGAAAATCAATTTTTACCAACTTTTATTAATTTTTTTGTTTAGGTTTTTATTTTTTGTAAAAAAACTGTCAATTCGATTTTTCTCAAAATTTTTCCTAATGTTGAAAACAATATTTCTTATAAGTTAAAATTAGTTAGAAGCCATAATCTCAAATTTTTGAAAAGATATTTAAGTCGAAAATCAATTTTTACCAACTTTTGTTAAATTTTTTTTCGGTTTTTAATTTTTTGTAAAAAAACTGTCAATTCTATTTTTTTCAAAATATTACTGAATGTTGAAAACAATATTTTTTGAAAGATAAAAGTAGTTTAAAGCCAATATCTCAAAGTCTTGAAAAGATATTTGAGTCAAAACTCAATTTTTACCAACTTTTTTTTTATTTTTTTTTAGGTTATTATTTTTTGTAAAAAAACTGTCAATTCGATTTTTCTCAAAATTTTATCAGATGTCAAAAACATTATTCTTCGTTGCACAAAATTGTTTTGGAGATGAAATCATATTTTAGTCGTAAAATTTTCGAAGTGACAAATTTTTTTTTCAGTTTTTTTGATTTATAAAAAAAACCGTTAATTGATTTTTTTTTCCAAAAATATAATTGTTTTGTATCACGTTACAATATATAAGATAAAATTTAATTCAAGTCTCTAGCGTCATTGGTTCATGAGATATTTAGGGTTAACCAAAATTTTCACCTTTTTTTTAAACTGCTATGGTAAAAAACCACCCACGCAATTTTCTTGAGAGCCCTTTCTGCATCTTTCTGCCTTATTATCTGTATAACAAAATTTATTTGAAGTCGATATCTCTTCTGGTTCTTGAGCTATGGACGACGAAAAAAACGTACGGACGTTAGTACACACGCACGCACAGACATCTTTCTAAAAATCTTTTATTTCGACCTTGAAACGTCGAGAAATGTCAAAATTTTCAATTTGACAAATCGGACCCATTACAATAACTTCCTATGGGAAGTTAATAATTCTATATTGGGCCTTTACCAATTATTGTTTCATGTTTTTATATGTTTAAGACCATACCATTGTATTTAAATCGAATAAAGTTAAGTGCTTAACATTCCTTTATCATGGTTTTGCTTCTATAGAAGTTCAATTATATACTTAAATTGTTTGGAATAAGTTCACTGTGTAAGTCAATATTAATTCAATTACACTATTAATGGTCTTAAACAAAATAAACCATCGTCATCTAATGAATTCCCTTAAATTTACAACTTTATACAAGATAAACCAATTGCAATCGTTTCCCATTTTCCATCTCCCATCCGAACCCACTTATCAGGAGTATACTGAGTACCTACACTGATTCTATATCCTTAGCTTCAAAATTCGACTTAAGCTATCATTCCGAAAAATAATTGTTCGTCACATCAACCTGCTCTGTACGGTACGTGTACACTGTACATTGTGTGTTTATATAGGTAGTGTCCTTGGGTTTGTCTGATGTTTTGTTTTTTTGTTTTTAGTCCTTTCTTTTTACCTTGATATCATACAAACAATTTCAAAATCGCTAAACCCTATGGCAACAGACATAAAAGGCTACACACTTTCGACTTAACTACCATCTCCAGCTCGTCCTCCTGCTCCTGCTGCTCCTCCTTCTAATAGTGAGTCGCTTCTTACTTTGTGCCATCATATGTGCTGTGCACATAATATGTACGTTGGTAATCCTATCTTAGGATGGCACAACTAAAATCCATCCTCGTTGTTTGTCGTCGTCGTACCTAACCCACCTACCAAGTCGTCATGCACACAAAAAGAAACATTATCCTTTTCCTGCTGGCGATGATGGCGTTGGCGCTGGCTGGGGCATCTCTCTATATACTGTACTCAGCATCAAAATACTTTCGGTTGATGAATCCTGAATCCCAGATCCAGCGCCAGCGTTGACTAGAGTTGACTTTGACTTGACTAGAAGATTACGTTTTCTTTGCCCTTATCATCCGAGTCTCGTCATCGCATTGTCTCTGTTTCCAGCTCCAACTCCAGCTTCTGCTCCAGCTTTAGCACATCTATTGTCATAAAAGTCATCATCATCATCTCATCGTAGCCGACTTCGCCGTCATCGTCGCGTCGTCGTCACCGTCACCGTTACCGTCATCATCATCATCATCGTCGTCATCGGACGACAAGAACCAAGTCCGTCCAAGCAATTGGGAGATAGGTATAAGGTATGGTTGGTGCAGTTTCGGTTTAATTGAAATAACAATGAAACAGAGCAAACACTTTGTGTTATTTCTACCTTTGTGATGAAGGAACGTAAATTTGGTGAGAAAAATATTTACCATTCGCTGCAAGGTGCCCAGCTTAGAGTTTTGAGTTTTGAAGTGAGGAGCTTTCAGCAGAAAACGACTAAGCTCCTCTACAATGTCCTGGATTACTGGACTCTACGGCTGCTCAACCATGCCTCGTGCGAATTCCGAACGGATTATCCACTATAATATCTATCCTGTAGGTAGAGGACGGTGATAATGGCGATGATGACGTGAGGCACTATGATGATGATGATGGCATGTCTGTGCTATGTTGAACATTTTATGGGGGTTTATTTGCTGTTCGGGAGAATTGGGCTAGGTAGTGTACAAATATTTGTTACAGCTTTCCGGATTGCATTGTTGTTTGCAGTGAAGAGGGGTGCCTTTATTTTAATAGTTGAAAAAGAGGGAAAATCATTTTACCATATATGTATGTGTATTTATATTGGAATAGATAAAGTACAAACTCTCGTCCATATCCTACTGTACCTAGTTACATTCGTACAAGACAAGGATTCAATTAAAACAATCCCTATAAATTTAAACTAAATAATTTGGAGGGTGCATGTTACATCATCAGCACTTACATGGTGTCATTGTGCTATAAACTAACAACAATTAAAATTTTTAGTGAAAAATTTTGTAAATTATATTAAATACCTAAATTTAGGGAAAACCAGATATTACTTAATTTGATTTGTTCAAGTGTAGCAAAGCATGGGACAGGCATCAGAAATAAGAAATACAACCTGAAAAGTGATTCTGTTTGAGTTGTAGGACTTGTAAGCTGGTTTTATCAACAATTGTGAAATGTTGTTCAAGTTCAAAGTTTTCCCAAAGAAGCAACATGTTTAAATTTGGTTGAAAAAAGTTACAAATTTAATTTTAGATATATGAAACTTTTATAACCAAATTAACAAAACTAACCAAGCGACTAATACTGAAATAGAAATTCCACCCAACTACAGACTTATGGAATAGATTTAATCATAAGTTTAAAATGTTATTAGAAGTTAATATTTGACACTATACATAATCAGACACAAACAAAATACAGTATGGTTTACAAAACCCCAATAAATAACAGAGTGATAAAGGAAAAAGTCTTATTTACCGTCTAAAATAGCAGATATCACTAAATTAAAGTTTAAAATAACAGACTTAACTAAATTACAGACTGGGATACGAGATAAGACATAATTATAGTCTGAGATATCAAATGCTACCCAAGAGAATTCTAACGTTCTTAGTTAGGTCCTCACACAGAAAATAAAAATGTCATAGTAACCATCGTCGATAGTGTTCTGTTAGTCTTTTGTTATATTTAAGTAAACGATGTTGTCTCTTTCAAGTTGTATGTCTTCAAGTGTCTTTATTAGACCAATTTATATAATTTCACAAAAACTGTTATACGTTAAATCTTCTTATATATAAAAATGAATCGCAAAATGTGTTGGTAAGCGCATAACTCAACAACGCCTGGACCAATTTGGCCAATTCTTTTTTTAAAATGTTCGTTGAAGCTCAAGGATGGTTTTTACGGCGAGAAAAATTCCAATAATTGCCGGAAAAACCATAAAAACAGCACTTTTCTTTTTCCCATACAAATGTTTTCTAACTAAAACGTAGTCGGCTTAAAGAATTTGACTTCAAGTCATATCAAATTAAAAAAAAAAGAAAAAAAGAAGACAAAAGTGTAGATGTCAATTTGCTGTTGTTTTTCTTGGATTTTCTGTTACCTTATCTACTGAGTTTGCTTTTGTCAACTGATAATCGGCTGAAACAGAGTCTGCAGAGTGTTAGTGTTTGTTTAGTTAGTGTTTAGTGACAAAATAATTTATATTTGATATGCCTCTTATAAGACGAAGCAATTTATGTAGAAGAACCCGAACTGCTACAAAACAAGCTAATTACCAAACTAATCGTACTGCACAAGAACGTGAATTCCAAATTGAACGTAAAAGAATTCGGATATCACAAACGCATGAAGTGAAGGATAAGTGTGAAGTGAAGTAATGATCGCTCAAGTTTGAATCGAGCTGCTTTCAGTTACGATGTGTCAATTGTGTTGTTATTGGTTCTATGAACTCGGTTTGCTCACACTTTAAGACATTGAAATACAAAAACGAAGCTAATGGATTGTAGTATTGCGCAAATGGTAAAGTGAAATTGATACCATTGGATCCACCACCAGATCCATTGTACTCATTGGTTTCAGGAATAGGAACAGATTCCATACACTTTTTGACACTTATCCAACAATATAACAATTGCTTTCAAATGACTTCATTTGGGGCAACAAATGTAGTTCGGGAAAACTTCATGCCAACTTTCAAGGTATGTATTATAGCAGTTATTCATAACTATTTTAGCGAACAAAATTTTATATCACCTAATTTAAGATGTTTATTGATAGATATTAGTTACAACTAAATATTTAGTTTTTAAGATCAAATATTATTTAAGTTTGATCACTGACAATCCATAACTTTATACCCCATTGCTTATTTATTTTATTTTATAGTGTTTGGTACAAAAATAATATTTTTTTTAATTAAGAGATACAAGGGCAAATATATCACAGAGCAGGTTCACTGTTATCAGTGTCAGATAGCGACAACAAATTCCTGCAGATTTATTTTATGGGCAATTCACCACAAGAAATTGATCTGCTATGTGCAAATAACAATTTAGTAAAGAGGTCTATTGTAGAACAATTAAAACTTTATTTCATGAACACAATCAATTGATTATATTGTTCAAAACTGCACTGGATCTGATGCCATCTGATAATCAGAAAATTGTAATCAGAGCTGTCAAATCGCCTGCAGGTCAACATGCAAGACGTTAAAATGTACCAACTATTGATGAAGTTGTTATCGTTATCGTTGGAGAAAACTTGGAATCCCGTGATATCAGTGGCGAGGCGTCATATTGTTCAAGTCGTGCATGAACGACTAGCTTACAGGCGACATTATTTTAATTTCTACCTAATTAACCTACACCTCATAGCTACTACTATTCTAATTCTAATACTGTTCGTTCATTCCTTATAGTTATATCTAATGTAGGTATACGTACATATTTTCCATTTTCCAACTCGCGCATTCCTTCTGTGAACTACCCAAATAAAACAAAACGAACTAGCTACCTGCTACTGTTTTGTTTTACTCAACCGATCTGTATAGTGTATCTACCCAAGTCGTTCATACGATTTGGCAACGAAATGAGCCCATAGAAAGCATACAAGAAAAAAAAAAACAATTCGCTCGTTGTAGGGAGCATTTCGTGCAAGTCTGTTTTGAACGAGTAGAGCTTTTTTTTAATATATAGAATGATGGAAATGAGGAAAACGGATACCTAGCTAGGGCGTAGGTAAGTAGTTTATTTATTTATTTAGGTACATATTCCAACATTTTTTATTTTTTCGAATATGAGAAATGAGACGCGCGTCGTTCATAGGGACGATTTCGTTCAAATCAGTTTTGAACGAGGAAAGCTTTTTTTTAACTGTGGAATGAAGGAAATGAGGAAAACGGCTAGCTGGGGCAAAGTTTTTCGATTATGAAAGATGTGTTGGTGCATTGCGCAGAGTTTTGTTTTCATGCGTATCTAAGATTAGGTCAATGAAAATTTTGTTCAGTATAAGTTGTGCGGCATTATATTTGATAGAAAATGGCATCTCATAGTGAAAGTGGTTCCGCGTGTGATTGTGTTGTAGAAAAACTAATAAACAAGCCATTATATAAGTTAAATTTAACTGAAAAAAAAGAAATTGTACTTTCAGAAAGACCAACTCCCTTGCTTCCAGAACTAACAACAAAATTGTGTAATAAAAAAAAAACCGGACCAAAGGAAACTGTTCGAAGTTTTCACGTAGAAACTTATAAAAGATATATATACATTACCGGTTGCAAGAAAATAAACAAGCTGTTCTGTTGGCCATGTTTACTTTTTAGAAGCGAAAAGGACAAAAACCATTGGAATTTTTTTGGGTTTTCGGATTTAAATCATTTAAGCGACAGCTATGGTAAGCATTTAAAATCGTGTTCTCACATTGATTCTCTGTATGCATTCAAGACGTTTGGAAAAGTAAGGGTAGATTTGCTTTTAGACAAATCCAAGCAAATAAGTGTTAGTAAACACAATGAAAAAATCAAAAAAAATCGTGAGATAATGAAGCGTCTGATTGATACAACGTGTTTACTAGGACAGTTAGAGCTACCATTTCGAGGACACGATGAGACAGAAGAGTCGCTTAATTATCTTGCTAGGTATGAGCCCATTCTAGATAACCATTTACAAGAGGCGACTGTTTTTCGTGGAACGTCAAGCGATATACAGAATGATGTTATTAATGCAGTAAGCACTTTTCTTTCAAATGAAATTGAAAAAGAAATAAAGGAATGCAGCTTTATTTCTGTTTTAATGGACGAAACAACTGATAACAGTAAGAAGTCACAACTGTCTACAATGGTGCGATTTGTTTCGAAAAATGGAATGATTGAAGAACGATTCTTGGGCTTTTCAGATGTAAGCGCTAACAAGTCTGCGGAAAGTCTCTCTGAACATATCATAAGTCAAATAAATTATTTGAATTGCGGCCAAAAGTTAATTTGCCAAACTTATGATGGAGCAGCAGTCATGGCGGGGCATTTATCAGGTACCCAAACCCGGGTAAAGAATATTTTTCCGAATGCCAGATTTATTCATTGTGCGGCACACAGGCAGACCTTATGCCTTCAGGATGTTCTAAAACAAAATTCGAAATGCAGACGGTTTTTCGAAAGACTTACAAGTTTGTCGAATTTTTTTTCACAATCGACAAAAAGGTGTGCATTACTGGATACAATTGTTAAAAAAAGGTTTCCAAAAGCTGCACAAGGTGGAGATATAATTCAAAGCTTGTGTCTGTGGCTAAGGAGTGCAGAGAAAGTTTTATTGAATATTTTCAAACAATTTTGGACAATGATGATGCAGACGACGATGATATGTCTTGGGACTGCAACACCGTCAATTTGGCGCAAGGTTATTTACAATTTTTTTTTGACTTTGAATCGCAATTTTTTTTAAAAGTATTTAATTCAGTTTTCAGTTTTACTGATATTTTATATAATGTCTTAGAAACAAAATCCCTAGATATAATTTACTGTTTAGATTTTATAAATCAAACTAATGAAAACATAAGTTCATTAAGAGAAAAATTTGACCAATATTTTTGTGAAACCAAAGAACTTGACAATATTCAATCATCATACCGAATTCGTTATGAAATTGATGAAAAAACAGAATGTAGAAGAATGTTTTTTGAAATAATTGACACAGTAACTACGCAAATAATTACAAGGTTTTCAGATCTAAAAGATCTTAAATTTGTTGGTTTGCTTGATACAAAAAAGTTTGAAGAATATTCTAAAAAGTTTCCCACTCCTCTCATAACTGATTTAAATGTAGCATATGGATCCTTCTTTGATACTTTGTCTCTCAAAAATGAATTTATTGTAATGTTTAAACAAAAAAACTTTTGTAATATAAATTTAAAACAATATTTTGAAAAACTTCGTAACGATGATCTGGTTTCAGTTTTCCCTGAGATATACAAATTATGTGAACTTGTACTTACATTCCCTTTAACAACCTCATCTGTTGAAAGGTCGTTTTCAACCCTTAAAAGAATAAAAACCTATTCTAGAACAACTATGGGCCAAAATAGGTTATCAAATCTTTCAATGCTTACAATTGAAAAAAAACTTTTGAAAGAAAAACAATCTGAAGAATCATTTTATGACACTATTATAAAATTATTTTTGCAAAAATCGAGGCGAATTGATTTAGAGTTTAAGTAACAATGTAAATAAACAACTAAAAGTACTAACGTAAAATGTCTATTGTTATTAACCTTAAAAAAAACTAAACTTTCGATGTATTTAATCAACACATACCTACTTATTATTAACATAAAAATAAAAACATTATAATGTAACTTTATATAAAAAAAGAATTGTTTGACTTCCTGGCATCGCAAATAAGAATTTTGAAACTGAACGACTACATTATTTAGGCACGCGTCGCCGCTGCGTGATATTGTTTTACATCGTCGAAATGATCAATTACAACGTATAAAGCAATGTTGCAATTTTTCCCGACGAGCAATTATTAATATAAAATTATAACCGAAATTAATAAAACAAACGAAAAGAAAAACGAAAACACTATATAAATTTAACCGCGAAAGATGTAATGAAATGTGATTATGCCGAACTGTCAAATAACAGCGGCGAAGAGGCAAAATTGCAGCAGGCAGCAAGTTAAGTGCTGCCACCACGACGAGCTCAGTAAGGGGGTGGGTTCAGTACACAATTTAATTAATCGAAGGGTCGATTAATTAAGTTGCTCGCGATTTAGTTGATACCACTTTGATATCAGAAAGAAATAATTTTATTGAAATTGCCACAGGGGCGTTCTTACGTTAAGTAAGTAAAAGGGCGCCAGCAATTTTTTCTGAAAATAATAAAAAGGAAATTGCAAACCTTTAAGGAGAACAACGAGAAGAAATACCAACACAACGATAAAACCACTGTAGAAATAAAAAAAAAAGAACAGAATGGATGCCTTTTTAGATAAATTTATTAATTTAAATCTGCCTGAGAAACCTTACAAGAGTAGGACTAAAACTCAGGATCTTTTCAATATTAAATAACTGTATGGACAATGGACCGTTAAGGTCTTAATTCCCACAAATAAAATTGGGACAAAAAAAAGAATTAAAACGATTCAATCACAGAACAAAACTTGTACTTATCTTTTCTCTCCTTATAATTTGTACTCCAGAATCCTCAACTAGTTATGTATTATTTTTCCTTTCTTTTCCTTTCCTTTTCTCCTTAAAATTTTTCTTTAACAACACAACTCACTTTTCTAAATTTTTCTCAATTTTTTTGTTCACTTTGTCTTTGTTTCGATATCAACTCAACTTTCTGTCTCCTCACTTTCAATGTTTGGTAAGAATTGACGGCCAGATTCCAAGATCTGTCCTGTCTCTTCCTTTCATCTCCCGCCATTTTAGCTTTCAGCCAATATGGAGTGGCGGATTTCAATCACATCATCAACAGCCAATCGGAGATCGGCTTGTTGATCTCAACTTGTGATGAAATACTCGCGATCCTGCTTACTCGCCTTTTCCTCTCACAGCTAAATGCAAGTCATCCTGGAATTCGCCGCCCGCTGGATTCACTTCCAGGTCACGTCGATTCCAGGAGCTGCATTCAGCCACCCCCACTGACTACTTGATATCGAACAAAGACTAAGAAATTTAAGATTGAGAAAAATCTTTAACTTAACTTTTACTTTAACTTTAAAACAATCGCGCGAAAGGAAAGAAAAACAAACTAGTAACAATTTTGGATCTGTTAACTAAACCCCGAACTAAGTTACCCGAAACTTAACCGTCCATCAGTCCATACAATTTGTTTAGAGTTTTACAAATAATTAATAATTTAATAGTATAAACGTTAAACAAACAAAATTAGCAATGTAAACAAAAGAAATTAAATATGTACAAAATGAATTTTAACCAAAAAATATAAATTTACAATTTTCATAAAACTTTAAGTTGGGCCGTAGGCCATTCTCCCTTTGGAGTGACTTCTCATGAAACTTTACGTATCGACCAGACCGTCCATCTGGTTTGGTTTCACTTCCATGGAAACCATCCTTCTATCGGAATCTGAAACTAAACTTGGTATTATTTTTCCTCACGAAAATGACAGAGAGAACCATGGTCAGAAGGACTATGGCCGTCCCGCTCTCTCTCATCCTCGTGTAGAAGGAATTGTGACATTTGTCAAATTGAATAAAATAAACAAAACAAAAGTGTAAAAGTGGATGCAAGATGCATCGTTTTTTTATTAAAAATTAAAATTAAAAAGTAAAAGAACTTGTTGCGTTCAATTATAACGCAACAAATCCAACCCTTTCCTCCTTGAAAAGGTGTTTGTTCATAATACAAACAAGATTACTTAAAAAGGGACTTCCAATATTTATTCGTTTTCCGCTAACGACGTAAATGGCTTCAGATCTTTTATGTGCCAAGTGCCACGATCTTTGCCGTTGTCATCTACAAGAACATAAGTCCAAGGAGATAACCTTTTAGAGATTTTAAAAGGGCCCACAAACTTTGGTGCCAATTTAGCTGCGTAGTAATTTGCAGCATCGGACAAAACAAAATTTCTTCGCCATACCAGATCATTCGGGAGATATTGAGTATCTCTCCTCCTGAGATTGTATGTCTCGGCGGACTTCTTAACCGCTACTCTTAATTTTGTTGCTATCTCTATTCTTAACTTCCTGAACCGTTCTTCAATGGTTCCTCCTTCGACTCTCCTATTCCCTTCAATACTCTCACTCCTAATACCTTCGTAATTCCCACTCGTTGACATCTCTTTTCCAAAGTTTGCATAGTACGGACTAACACCTAGAACTTCATGTTGGGATGTGCGTTTAGCACAAGCTACCTTAGCTAACTGAGAATCCCAGACTCGGTGATTCTCTGAAACATACGCTCTTAAAGTTGTTTTGATAATTTGGTTAATCCTCTCGGCAGGATTAGCCTGTGGATGATAATGCGGAGTAAACCTAATTTTCGACGAATAACCCTCACAAAGTGTCCTTAACTCCCTACTCTTGAACTGTGGACCATTGTCACAAATGACAATCTTGGGAACTCCAAATAACAGAAAACATTATCTTCTAATTCTTTACATACCGCCTTTGCGGTGGCTGTCCTAAGTGGAAACAATAAAGGAAATTTGGTAAGGTAATCTACTACTGTTAAAATGTACATAAATCCTCTATTGGACTTAGGTAAGGGCCCTACTAAATCTACACTAATCATCTCCCAAGGAGATGATGCTCCTACTCTCTCAGTCATAAGACCGGCTGGCTTGTCATTGATCGGTTTCACTTGTTGGCATACACTACATTTCCTAACATATTTAGTGACGTCTACTCTCATTTTAGGCCAATAATATTTAGCTCCTACTCTCGCGAACGTTTTCCTAACCCCCATGTGTCCCGCTAGTGGACTATCGTGACACTCTTTCAAAACTCCTATCCTATCTTTCTTTCCTACTACTAACTTCCACTCTTCGTTATTCTCGTGCACGATCACATGATTTGACTTTACAAATTTATATAACCTGCCATTGTCTACTCTCCAATTCGGAAAAGCTAACGGATTAGACTCAACTGACGAAACCATCTTAGTCACCCAAGGGTCCTTATCCTCATCTGAAATCCCAGCTAACTCTGGAACTCCCCGAGATAACATGTCTGGTACTACATGTTCTTTCCCTTTCCTATGAATGATTTCAAAATCAAACTGTTGGAGCCGCACTGCCCAACGTGCAAGTCTACCTTGTGGATCTTTGAGATTGCTCAACCAAATTAAAGAATAGTGATCCGTTACGACCGTAAACCGAACTCCTTCGATATAAGGCCGTAACTTCTCGACCGCCCATAAAACTGCCAAACATTCCTTTTCCGTAGTGGAATAATTTCTTTCACTCCTATTGAGTGACCTACTTAAGTAACAAATTACTTTTTCCCCCTCTTCAAATGTTTGGGTGAGTACGGCCATCTACTTTTTCTGGGTCCACGTGTAACCCGTTTTTGTCGACTACATAACCTAAAAACTTGAGTGAATGTCTACAAAAATTGCATTTGTCGCGGCCTACTTTCAACCCCGCCTCTCGTAATCTCCTAAGAACCTCACTTAAAATCTCTAAGTGTTTGTCAAATGTATCTGTGACGATAATGATATCATCCAGATACACGAAGACAAACGGTTCCAACTCAGGCCCTAACACACTATCGATGAAACGCTGCCATGTTGCAGGCGCATTGTGTAATCCAAAAGGCATTCTTTTGAATTGAAATAGACCCCTACCAGGTACCGTAAAGGCAGTGTATTTCCGCGATTCCAATGCCATTGGAATCTGCCAGTAAGCGGACTTAATGTCCAACGATGTTAAAAATTTGGCATTCCTAAGTTTATTTAAAATAGCCGAAATTATCGGCAACGGATACGCATCCCTTTCTGTCACCTGGTTAACCTTCCTAAAGTCGACACAAAACCTAAAACTATCATCTTTTTTCCTAATGAGAACAATTGGGGAAGCCCAAGGACTGTTTGATTTCTCAATCACGTCCTCTTCCAACATCTCCTGAAGTGATGTATCTATATGTTCCTGCATTGCCGGTGAAACCGGGTAATACCTTTGCTTAATCGGCTCAGACGAAGTTTTAATGACATGTTCTACCATTGTTGTTACTCCTAATCCCTCTGGCATATTCCTAAAAGCATTCTCGACTAAATGTTTAAGTTTCCCTTTCTGATCCTCGTCTAATTCAGGCTCCTCTGTGATAGACGTAGTATCTATCGAGGCCACTATCTCCTGGCTCGAAAAACTCCACATGTTTGAACGTAAATCCGGGACTATACCCGATAATGCCCAAAAATCGGCACCTAAAATCAACGCATGCGGTAGGTTGGGAATGACTAAGCATTCAATCAGAATTGGCCTACTCTCTACAACAATGGGTATTTTAACTGTTCCTAAAACTCCTATACTTGCACCATCTGCTAAGTGAACTTCCCTAACATTTGAACTATCTAATTGTAATCCTACATCTTTTAAAACATGCCATGCGTCCCTACAAATAATTGTTCGCGATGCTCCAGAATCTAGTAATCCTAAAAACCTAAAACCATAAATATTAACTCCTAAAAACGGACGTCTATCTTTACCGCTTGAATCTAACGTGAAACCTAACCTAACTTTGCAAGCCAACTGGTCGCCAGCAGGCAACCTCCCTAACTCTGACGCCGGCGCTCTTGCCCTGCTGGCCCAAGAGTCCGTTGCCCGTTTCCCGACGAGCAGCGTCTACAATTTTGTCTTGTGGTCCCTATATTACCACAACCAAAACAACGCCTAGGAGCGGAACAGGTATTAGCGAAATGGCCTTCCCTGTTACACTTAAAACAACGATTGTTTCTATTGGGTGGGGGATCAGGATTAACCGCAGCTCGAGTATCCGATACCGAGGCGATATAAGCAACATCCGGCTCCAAAGCCGACCTGTTGCGATAAGAGGGTGGAGGAACGAAAGACTCGACATTTGCCCTAATGGTTTCTAGCCTTCTGCCCAAGGCCACCAAATCGTTGACTGACTTAATGTCAGCTAAACCTAGCTGTGTCTGGTAGAATGGAGCTATATTCTTCATGAGAATAGCCAACTTTCTATTCTCACTCAGAGGCTCCGAAAAACGTTTGAAAAGAGTCTGCATGAGCGCAACGTACATGCCTATTGACTCTTCCTTACCCTGGGTTCGACGCCTGACCTCATCCAACAAGAGATCATCATAGTTGGAGGGCAAAAACTCCAACTTCAATTCCCTAACCAACTCTTTCCATGTTGAAGCCGTGTCCCTAATCGCCCTAAACCAAAGAAGCGCCTTCCCAGTGAATAAATCCACCGCTGACCTATAAATTGCTTCCTCAGATACACCGCGAGCCTCCCTCAATTCTTCGATTCTTTCAATAAAAGAGTTCACTGATGAACCACACCGTTCACCAGAGAACTGCACGTTCCACTTGTATGGTCGTTTGGGGTTCCGGTCACGGGGTGTATCACCCTGTATTTGGAACCCACTAGAGCTCGTTCGTTGGCCGACTGACGCAGCTGGCGCATCCAAAACTGCTGTCGACATTGATGATTGATTATTATTATTATTGTTATTATCATTAAAATTTTTAGGAGGTTCCATCACCTCCTCTACCTCGGACAATTTCGCCATCAAAAGCAAAATTTCCCCCCTTAAATCCGCTACCTCGTTAACCTCATCAGACGATTCTGCCTTAGCCCTAGAGATCCTACCTAACGACCACTCGATTTTTGTCAACACTTTCTGATAATCCGACGACTCCGGATTTTTCGAAACACTTGGAAGCAAATCCCTAATTTCTAAAAGTTTCGCCCTAACCGCTTTTGAATCCTCTTCAAATGAATATGGATAGTGAGGACCATCCGAAAAAATTGAACCAGTCCGTTCCAACATGCGACTGGCCCTGAGGGTCATCCTCATCTCGTCCACCTTAGACCCTTCCTTCAGGCCCCTAGCCCGCAACTCATAAACAAGTTCTTCCTTGGAAAGCCTATTAATATCCATCCTAACAAAAAAGTATTTCCAAAAGAAAACTACAACAAAATTTTATTTAAAACCGTTGAAAAACAAAAACACCCTTTAATTGAATCAACCAACGATGACAACTATGCCCAATCAAAATTAAAAAAAAATTTAGAACGATCAATACTAACAAGAAGAACACCTTAAGGAGAAACTCCAATAGCAAAAAAAAGAAAACAATATGGTAAAAAAAGAAAACAATATAGTAACACCAGAAAAGAGTAATATTGAAATTAATTTTAAGAACTTTTTTAAAAAAAAAAAAAAAAAAAAAAAATCAATATGGTCACCCCAACAAAAGTTCAAATAAATTTTAAGAAAGCCTAAGAGAAAATCAGTACGATAACACCAGCAAAATTATTTTAAAATTAATTTTAAAAAAACAAAAAAAAGTTGATATGGTAACCCCAGTAAAGAAAAAGTATCAAATGAATTTAAAAAAAGTAAAAGAAAATCAATGTGATAACCCCAGCTAAAATTTTTTAGAATTAATTTTAAGAAAACAAAAAAGTTGCTATGGTAACACCAATAGCAATTCAAATAAACTTTAAGATAACCAAAAACCACCAGTAGAAAAAAAAGAAATAATAATATTCCCATTAATTTTAAGCAATCAACAAAAATAACTATGGTCACACCAATAAAAGATCACTTAAGAAAAAATATTAATGTTCAGATAAATTTTAACGAAAACTAAAAGAATTAATAGCAAAAATTATTTTAAAATTAATTTCGAGAAACGAAATAAAAGTTACTATGGTAACACCAATAAAATTTATATTAAAATTAAATAAAATTCAATACCGCACGAAAAGAAAAGAACCCACAATAAAAAAGACTTAAAATTATTAACCGCAAAAATTCTTATTGAGTTAATATTGAATTGTATATGAATGAATATATATAGGTATGTGGAAGGTCACCTTCAAAATCAACCCCCAAATCTCAACTATCACTATTATATATAATATATATATATATATATATATATATATATATATATATATATAAAGAAATATATGTATAAATGTATTTTTAGGCAATTAATTTAAAAAAAAACAAGAAAACAAAATAAAAAGAAGATCACTCACTCAATTTAATACCGAAAAACTTTCCAATCAACTGGACAATTTCCACCGCTGTTTTCACACAAGTTTTTCCGTAGTTTATCCTCACTGAATCTCTTTAAAATTTTGAACCTTCCACCTGCCAACCAAATTGGGTTAATTTTTTGAAGAATTTCCACCGCTTTTCCTTGGTTTATCCTCACAGATATCCTGGATTTAATTTCACAAATATCCTGTATAGAAAGCAAAAAAAAATTAGCAGTACCAATTGCAAACAAAAGGACAAAGAAATCACAAACTTATCTAAAAAAAAAAAAAACAGACACAGCACCAAAATTTCCAAAAACAACGAAGTAAAATTTTTCTTTTACAGGCGCCACGTTATGGGCGACAATTTGTTGCAATTTTTCCCGACGAGCAATTATTAATATAAAATTATAACCGAAATTAATAAAACAAACGAAAAGAAAAACCAAAACACTTTATAAATTTAACCGCGAAAGATGTAATGAAATGTGATTATGCCGAACTGTCAAATAACAGCGGCGAAGAGGCAAAATTGCAGCAGGCAGCAAGTTAAGTGCTGCCACCACGACGAGCTCAGTAAGGGGGTGGGTTCAGTACACAATTTAATTAATCGAAGGGTCGATTAATTAAGTTGCTTGCGATTTAGTTGATACCACTTTGATATCAGAAAGAAATAATTTTATTGAAATTGCCACAGGGGCGTTCTTACGTTAAGTAAGTAAAAGGGCGCCAGCAATTTTTTCTGAAAATAATAAAAAGGAAATTGCAAACCTTTAAGGAGAACAACGAGAAGAAATACCAACACAACGATAAAACCACTGTAGAAATAAAAAAAAAGAACAGAATGGATACCTTTTTAGATAAATTTATTAATTTAAATCTGCCTGAGAAACCTTACAAGAGTAGGACTAAAACTCAGGATCTTTTCAATATTAAATAACTGTATGGACAATGGACCGTTAAGGTCTTAATTCCCACAAATAAAATTGGGACAAAAAAAAGAATTAAAACGATTCAATCACAGAACAAAACTTGTACTTATCTTTTCTCTCCTTATAATTTTTACTCCAGAATCCTCAACTAGTTATGTATTATTTTTCCTTTCTTTTCCTTTCCTTTTCTCCTTAAAATTTTTCTTTAACAACACAACTCACTTTTCTAAATTTTTCTCAATTTTTTTGTTCACTTTGTCTTTGTTTCGATATCAACTCAACTTTCTGTCTCCTCACTTTCAATGTTTGGTAAGAATTGACGGCCAGATTCCAAGATCTGTCCTGTCTCTTCCTTTCATCTCCCGCCATTTTAGCTTTCAGCCAATATGGAGTGGCGGATTTCAATCACATCATCAACAGCCAATCGGAGATCGGCTTGTTGATCTCAACTTGTGATGAAATACTCGCGATCCTGCTTACTCGCCTTTTCCTCTCACAGCTAAATGCAAGTCATCCTGGAATTCGCCGCCCGCTGGATTCACTTCCAGGTCACGTCGATTCCAGGAGCTGCATTCAGCCACCCCCACTGACTACTTGATATCGAACAAAGACTAAGAAATTTAAGATTGAGAAAAATCTTTAACTTAACTTTTACTTTAACTTTAAAACAATCGCGCGAAAGGAAAGAAAAACAAACTAGTAACAATTTTGGATCTGTTAACTAAACCCCGAACTAAGTTACCCGAAACTTAACCGTCCATCAGTCCATACAATTTGTTTAGAGTTTTACAAATAATTAATAATTTAATAGTATAAACGTTAAACAAACAAAATTAGCAATGTAAACAAAAGAAATTAAATATGTACAAAATGAATTTTAACCAAAAAATATAAATTTACAATTTTCATAAAACTTTAAGTTGGGCCGTAGGCCATTCTCCCTTTGGAGTGACTTCTCATGAAACTTTACGTATCGACCAGACCGTCCATCTGGTTTGGTTTCACTTCCATGGAAACCATCCTTCTATCGGAATCTGAAACTAAACTTGGTATTATTTTTCCTCACGAAAATGACAGAGAGAACCATGGTCAGAAGGACTATGGCCGTCCCGCTCTCTCTCATCCTCGTGTAGAAGGAATTGTGACATTTGTCAAATTGAATAAAATAAACAAAACAAAAGTGTAAAAGTGGATGCAAGATGCATCGTTTTTTTATTAAAAATTAAAATTAAAAAGTAAAAGAACTTGTTGCGTTCAATTATAACGCAACAGCAATTAAAAGACGAACTTATTTAGAAGGTGTTTCCAAATGTTTCTCAAAATTACAGAAACCATGATTGGTTGAGGGAACGAGCTATACTGGCTGCAAAAAACATTAATGTAATTGAATTGAATTTCAAAATTCAAGAACAAATTACAGGCGAATCGAGGATATATGTACGAGTATATGTAAATCAGTTGATTCGGCTATTAACCAAGATGATGTAGTCAATTATAAACCGGAATTTTTAAACTCGCTGGATTTGCCAGGATTGCCACCTTACAATCTTCAATTAAAGGTTGGATCAATAGTTATAGTGTTGCGAAATATCAATCAACCGCGTCTTTGCAACGGTACACGGTTAGCGATAAGATATAGCGAAGCAACTATACTTAAAGGAAAGTATAAAGGAGAAGATGTTCCATGTTTCTCACATGGTCAATTGTATGTTGCCTGTTCCCGTGTTGGAAAACCATCAAATTTGTTTGTCTATGCTCCAAGTAATGGAACAAAAAACGTCGTATATCACAAAGCACTAAAATTTCTGTTAACAATTATGATTCACATGATTAACAATAAAGCGATTACTTACTTTTCAATCGTTATATGTATGTATATGTTTCATTTAATTATTTTGAATTCACAACGCCCTATCACCAGGGTGACGGTTCTGTTCACGAGAATGTTTAGCCACGAGTATAAAATACGTAGGAACAATAACTGCCACTTTACAAATCTTTATGACAGGACGAAGTCTGTCGGGTCCGCTAGTATTTAGTATATAAATGTAGAATATAATAAAAGAATAGATAATATAAAGGTAAAGAAGGTGTAGACCTACACTTACTTTTTTAACTTAATACAACAGATAGCCAACTTAAAATTTGGCCAAATTGTCGCAATGACTATCAATTTTCAATGTGACAACCTTATTTTAAAAAATTGACTACTGTATAGTCAATAGAACAATTTTCGATTGCGAATTTCGGGAAGTCAATATTACAATTTAGTTGTTATATTGACTACCAAAATTGATTAAGGAAAATTGTTATATTGACTATCCAATAGTCAAATTAGATTTCGGTTTTCAAAAGAAAATGTCGTATTGACTCCCGCAGTTGTCCCATTGACTATCGCGGTGAACAGCTCCTTTAACAACTATTATTGGAAGTCGACAGTTTCCTGGTTATCGTTGCTTTTATTTTCTAGGTTCTGCAACCGTACAATAGTACTGATCCGACATTTAAGCGGAACAGTCGTAGCTTTGTCTTCACGAAACACTGGACAACATTTCAAACGCAGTGTTAGATTTCCCCATACGGTTAGCCTTATCTTGTTCCTGCAAAAATTTCCAAGGCACTGAAAGCTTTCTACTTTTTTATTGGTTGTTGAAGAATATTTATTAGAAAGTATGAATGGGAGGTTACGAGTTTGAAGTTGTGGTGCGTAATCTGAAGATTCTTGGTTCTTGCATTGGGCAGTTGAGAAAATGTCAGTTAAACGTTGATGTTCAAAACATGCTTGTTCTCATCCGAGATCAGCAAGGAACCATCTATATCTTTTACCTTTTGTTTTTAGCTCTGAACATGAGCAAGCTTTTTGGTTATCCTATACCTAATTTATGGGTTTCAGTTCGTGGCTAAGAGACTTCGAATTGACATACCAATTATCGATTGTTGCATGGTTGGGCTGATGAGAGACATTTCTTTCTGTGGATCAGTATAAGTAGCAAAAAGCCTTGGGGAAAAAAGGAAAACGGCAAACTGGAGCAATGACCTCAGTAGACCGTGGATCTTTGATTACAGTAATTTCTTGTTTGAATGCCGGAGGATTGTTCGCCCCACCAAAAAAAACATCAACCAGCTTCAATGATCGATGCACCAACAGTTTCGGACTTGTCTTGCCACCTTTAGGATGAGTTCAAGTAACCATATTTACCAAGTGGTTCAAGTAATTTTGGAGTTTTGTAAAAATATCTAGAGATGAATTGGTTTTACTCATTCTTGATGGCCTTTATAGCCATACAAGGGACATTGACTTGTTGGATCGTTGTAGTTCTTGTTATCATAATTTCTCCTCCTTATTCTTGTTCTTTCATATGGGACTATTGAAAGTGTATAATAATGATGAAATTAGACGTTTTTCGGGAGATCATGGTCGCAAAGTGACTTAATATGATTTTTCTAAGGTTTAAATACGTCAAATCGCAATATACGAATTCAAAACCAAAGGAATTGTCCTTTCAACAAGCATATTTTCTCCGATACTGACTTTAAAGCTAGGGTAATCGAAGAAGAATTAAATGAAAATCAAATCTTAAAGTTCTTAAGGAAAGTACATTTAAATAATTTTTCTTTAAACTAGAAAATATGCAAAAATCTTGTTTCATCAAACGTAAATGAAAAAAATAACAATATATTTATTAAATGATTGCATTGTACTAGCACAGTCCTATCGGAAATTAATATATAATTTTCTTTGTAAGTTGAAACACCTTGGGGGATTTAAGAACCACCAAAAATTCAAAAAAAAGAATAGCTGTAGAAAATCAAAGGAAGCAAGCCTTCAAAATATCAATTAAAAGTGATTTAAACCAATTAATTAAAAAACAATTGAACAAAAATGTCCAAAAGCCAAAGACTTCTGACAAAAAAAGAAAAATTAACGTTTTTTCGTGAAGATCATGAGTCTTCTAGTGGTTCAAAGAAGTGCATTTGGGGTAAAGATTCCGATGAAGACAAGGAACAATTTGACGATGTTTCACCTTCGACTTATACTATTTGCAAAGTTTTGCAATAAACACTTTAAGAATGATCAAACAACAAGTTTAAAATAGACATTTTTTTCAATTACTTTTCTTTTAAAGCCAAAAAGGTTATTGTGTCCATTATAAAAATGTGTGTGGTCCGTTGAGAACTAGGGCCTTGTGACTTACAACTATCAATTATTTCTGTGTGCAGGTTCTGTTCTCAGGGATGGAGGGGACCTACAGTTTTAAGCCCAATGCGAACGGCCACTTTGAGAAAGCACTTTACATGACAAGAATTACTCTTGGAGAATTTGTCAATTCCTCGCAAGAGGCAGTACCCGTAAAAAAAAATGTAGATGACATAGGCAGGGATAAAACCCAAGACCTTTGGCATGACAGTCCAACGCACTTTTTTGTTTTTGTTTTTTTAATTCATTTTTATTAATTTATTCTTAAAACTATCTTAAAGCTAGACAAACATTCATAAAACTAGCCTAATTAACCATAACCTACAACTAACTTACTGGTCCCATACGGACACTCTAAGTTAAAATATAACACTTAATACTAATGCCTTTCGGCCCTAAGATCTATTTTACTGTAATTCATTTTATTTATTTTTGTTTATTAGAAAATTAAAAAAAAAACTAATTTCAATATCTTTTTTTATTTTTACTTAAAAACTACTTATAATTAGGTCCTTAAAATAAAACTTAAAACTAACTTAAACTACCTAGTCTATCTATAAACTACTTCAAACTAGGACAACCACAGCAGAAAATCTATCTTACATTTGTTGTTTTTCATATTTTGTTGTCCTTTTTTTTTTTTTTATTCCATGTTTTTTTTTTTTTAAATTATATTTTTAATTTTTTTTTTATTTTTTTTTATATTTTTTTTTTTTTTTGCCACCATGCCTATTCTACTTAAAACTAAATCCTTAAACTATAAAACAAGTATGTTAGCCGACCAAGGCTTAAAACCCCATTCCGACTACCCACTATCAAATGCCGATTGAAGCCACCAAAACTGGTTCTCCTGCTGCACCCTATCAGTTCGGTCCCGTTCGGACACAGCCCTACTGAACCGAAGGAGCTCTGCTCCGCCTTGTGGCATGACGTGGTAGATTAGCGGAACTGCCAATCTATCCTGTATCAGACCGCATTTATCTAAGAAGAGGAATGCTTCTGGTGGAATGAAGCCGCTCAAGCGTGCACTCTCAAAATACTTGTCGTTCGGAACGCCCCGAAAAATAAATTGTTGGTCGAGGACATGTGACCTCGAACGAGTTTTATCACGAAATGGTCAATTCTGTTGATTCGAGCCCCGTTGTATAGGACCTCGTTGGAATAGTAATGCACGTAAGAAGATTCGGCTGTTCGATATAAGCCGGAACAGCGTCGTAAACACTGCCGCTCGAACACCCGAAACTTCTCCATCTGGGAAGGGGCAACGCTGAACCACACAGGACAACCATAAACGATCATCGGCCTTATGAGGGCCATGTAGCAAATTACCTTCACTCTGGGGTCACGCCGACTGCTGTAAAACATCCGTTTCGTAAAAGAGAAGGCTTCTCTGGCTCTGTTCAGAGAGAAATATAAGTACTGATCTAACCAGAAGTACCTCGGGTACTTTACTACACTTTTGCTCGCTAATGGCTGTCCGTGAAGATCAACGATGACCATCTTGCGCCAATTCTTGCACGTATCCCTCGTGGCTCTAGCCAACGGAGTCCGGAACAGAATTGTCTCCGACTTCTGGACATTTATTTTCAGTTTCCAGTCGTCGCAATATCGCTGAATCTTGTCGAAATCACGCTGCAAGAGAATTCTAATAACCTCAACCTTTCGGGCCGTTCTGTACGCAATAAGATCGTCGGCGTACGCAATTGCCTTTGTAAGACTACCTATCATATCGCTGATGTAAATGCTGAAGAGAATCGGCGAATTCACCGCTCCCTGTTGAAGACCATTGTTAATTTGGAATGTTGTGGTAGAAGTTACATTGCCACTTTTGACAACAAACTTTCTAATGTTAAGCATATCTAAAATATATAAAACAATGGTTTGCTTATGCCAAGCCTGCTTAATTTTAGGTAAAGACCCTCTAACCATACGGTGTCAATGGCATTTTCCAGATCAACCAGAACAGCACCTGTGCAATGTGCATTGTTGTTTTGATTTATTCCATTGGATATCAGAAACTAGTTTAGACACAGCATGAATTGTGTCATGACCCGCCTTGAACCCGAACTGTTTATCCGGAATTATTTTGTTGTCCGCAGCCCACTTAGTCAGAGCCCTATTGACGATCTTTTCGAAAACTTTGCTGCTGCTCGGAAGAAGACTTATCGACCGAAGATTTGACGGGTTGGAGTAGTCCTTTCCCTTTTTCGGGAGTATAACGTTGGATATACCATCAACACCTGCTGACTTTTTGTTTTTTATTGAGTTGAAGATTTCGAAGGTAGAAGTGATTAAGTAGGGCTCTGTTTTCCAGGTCCTGGTTGGGGCGAATGCTGAAATGCTTCTTCTGGATCTATTTGCGCTGTCTTGAGTACGTCTCTGTTCTCTTCAGTTCTTTGGAGTTTCAGACACGGAAGGTCATTATCGTTTTTTTTTCCTGAATATCTTGTTGATTTTAGGGAACATACTAGGGTCACTGGAATTAACTGACCGGATCTTGCGGTCCCAGTACTTGTTAATTGATAACATGTTGTTCTCCTTAATCAACAGATTGACATTTTTCATTGACGACTACAGTGTCCTAACCTCCAAGTCACCTGGGTCTGTAAGTCGTCTGTTCATGTTTTTGAGTCTTGTCACAGTCCAATGCACTAACCATCATGCCACGGGTACCACGTGCCCATTATTTATTATTTTATTTATTTAATATATATACAAAATTCAGATAGTTAAGGTGATAAAGTATACCACTTTAAATGACAGGGTGTACCACATATGGCAATTTCGAGATTAAGTTAATATTTTTTTTTAACTTCTTGCTAAATAACCTTTATTCGCTTATTTGCTTATGTTGAAATTTACAAATTTTGAGAGCTCTCCCGTCATTAAACTGTTGGTCAGATCAAAAAAACATTATTGCATACCACAATACCCCAACTCCCTCTATAAGCCACCACTCAATATCAAATAATCTTTGTGTTTAGAAGAAACTGTCAGATACAATAAACTCTTTTAATTAATATCCCTCTCGCCGTATAATTTATACATGACTTAAGCCATAGAAAAACAGTAATTCAAAATTATCATTAAAAGATTTTAAATATCATACTTTTACATACCAACACTTTTTATGAGTAATATAACTTTAGAAAACAATGCATACTTAATTTATAGCTTCAAACATTTTTTAATTTATTTATTAATTAACTTTTTGTATTTATAACAATACTACTGAAAAGTTATTAGTTGTATGACGTTTTTCACAGTTCTATGCTTATTGTACTTTAAATTAATTTTTGTTGTTGTTTTAAATTTGATAGTCCTAAAAAATTTGCATAGACAATTTTTTGTGGAAATATTTAGATAATATGCCTACACTTTAATTTTTTTATGTTTTTTGTGTATAATATTTTATTTAATTAATTATTTTCTGTATGCGAAACTCAGTTATGCTTTATATTTGAATAAAAGGATTTTTCATTATTTATTTAGTCCCCCGTATATAAGCACTTAACTGCCATCAACAAACTGAAAGCATATTTTCCGGACAGACAAAACTTAAATCACGTTTTTGTATGTGTGTGTCCTTTTTGAATAGGTTGGAAACGGGTAGATATATCATAATGAAACAAAAAAGAAGGTAACGCGATAATAAAATGTTGCAATACCGTCTATATGGGCTATCCTGGGCCTGTCATTTGCATATGCACTATGCAGTATGTTGCGACATGAGTGATTTTCTTTTTTGTTATTATTTATCTTTATATTTTTTTTAAATATTTTATTTTTTAATAGCTTAATATTTTTAAAAGAGGTTACAGCAATCATTATCATCATCACCATCAACACAACATCGTGGAAGTGTCATATAGTCGATTTGGTTGGGGCTGTTATCTTTGTCATTTACAGAACAGTATTGCCAGATAGTTAAATAAAAATGTTTTATTCATAAAACGTTCAGAAGAGTTTTTAATCCCGCCTCTGATGGCTGTTAAAATGATTGAGTTGTTACTTCTTTATGATTTTAGTTTGTATGGAATCCATAAACCATGTTTTATATTATTGAAGCTGCGTGTAGCTAGAGCTAGAGGTTTACTTTTTTAACAATAGTAACAACAGTATAATTATACAATTTTTCAAGTTTTAGGCGTCCATAATTCCAATTATTTAAAAACTCCTGGATAGATTTAGGTACAATTATTAAAAGAAGTTATTAAAACCATGCAGTTTCTCGGGCTCGGTTAAGTAACGAAAACAACATTTTTATTTTACTTCCTTAAACTTTGTTGCTAAAAGTACTACTTTTGACTGAAGATTGGATCAAGAACATAATATGAATCGGATATTTAGCCCTATTCCAAAAACACAGCACAAATTCATCAAGTTTTGACCAATGGACGATCCAGGGGGGGTCATATGAGCCATAAAGCTTATACAGTCAAGTTGTATAAGTAAATATTTCATTTAAAGATTTGTTAGTAATTTAACGACATTCACCAAAAAGAGGTTTGCTGTCAAAACAACTCAAATTTTTGTTTTCACTCAATTTAGAGTTTGAAAAAACCTTAGTTATGCTTTAAATTATTTTCATAAAAATTGTTTCTATTCAGGTTCTTAAGAAGAAACCTTGAATAAGAGATCAAAATTCCTTAAACTAGCCTTCAATTTTATTATTACATTTTTTTGACACACATAAATAGTGATTGAAGTGATTTTTACTTGCGACATATAGGAACTATAATACAAGTTTTGCATTAGTAAACAGTTTCAAACTAAAGCTTTTAATCAAATATGACATTGCGACGGTAGAGAAGTCGACAAAAGTGGGTACCCCGATTCCTTCCGTATGTATGTCTTTCCTGGCCCCTACAGTCCAAACAATTGTGTTGATTGAAATTAAGGTTTTCAGCCGATTAGTGTAAGGCCTTTTTTTCATTTTATTAATACAAAAAATAACAGCAGTCCCCATACAAATTTTTTGGTTCGAACATGTGATTTTTCTAAAATCTTCTCTAAATTTTGTGTTCTTAATTTGGCTTCTTTCTATAAGAAAAACATATTTTCGTATTGTTCCCCTCAAAAAACCTTTATTTTACTAAATGAACCGATTTCAAAATTTTTCTCTTTCT
Organism: Eupeodes latifasciatus; assembly: GCA_920104205.1. Taxonomy (NCBI): domain Eukaryota; kingdom Metazoa; phylum Arthropoda; class Insecta; order Diptera; family Syrphidae; genus Eupeodes; species Eupeodes latifasciatus. The sequence goes on along the minus strand of OV049924.1, from coordinate 357,624,909 downwards.
GTGCAAGCTCTTGTCAATTATCGAATGATTAAATTGATGATGATTTTTTATGATCAAAACTGTATTTTTTTTTATTTTTAAAAAATACTAGTTTTGTTTACAAAACTCGATATCTCAGAAAGGGGACATTTTTTGATGAAATGTAAAATGTACATAATATGTATAAGCTCTTTATTTAGTGCTTACCAAAAATATTTTTAAGGCAAAATTTAAAATGATTTTCGGAAAAAAATAAGTTAATCTAGATTTTTTGACAAATAAAATGGCATTTAAATTTTTGAGAAAAACTTATTTTGCAGGTACATTTTTAATTCTTAAAATATAGGAAATATTTTTAAACAGACTTTTTGTAAGATATTAGCAAGTTCAAGCGACCCAGTCGTGCATTTTATTTCTTTCAAAATTGGTTTTCTGTTGAATACAAAAGATCTTAAAAGATCTTAAAAAATTAAATAAATCTACTTTTGCTTTGGATGCTCTAGAACTGAGATTTAAACACGAATTTCAATAATACAAATGTCCCAAAAAAATCAAGTGACACTTTTGTTAAACTAATGGCTAAGTAAAAAACATAATAAACGTTTCATATCTATTGATATAAAAGCTTTGAAACGTGTAATTTGTGAGTGCTACAAAAACTTTTCTTCCCAACTTATTTGTTTACCGACCTTACTTTGTTTTAATTAATTTTTTTAGAGAAATTATGTACTTAAATACAACTATTTCCTTAAATTCTAGAACCATACCTTTTTATGTCTTCAATTTTTAAGTTGACGCCTTTAAGATCAAAATACGAGTAAGCAGGGGTGGAATCGGCTAAGGTGATAATTGACTATCATGTTTTTATAGTCAATTTTCATTCCGTCTGTATAAGATGATTCAACTCAATTCAATTCGATTGAACAATTTCAGAATGGAATTGTCACAATTCATTGTTGATATGGTGAATTTTTAAAATGATTCCTATAAAATATCTATATAAAAGTATCAAATTAGCTGTGTTTAAATAACATTCTTACTTTTCTTGTGTTTTTACGAATGTCGTCAGCTTTGTCGGTCACCAGAATGTGTTTTTGTACCTAAAAAACGTAACTGATAAAATTTTCCATTAGTTTTTTGTAAGCGTCTGGTAGCTCTATTCAGAAACGACATATTTGTTTGAAAATGACTATCAAACTTTTGTTGTGACAGCTTTTTAGGTATCAATTTGACTATCACCTTGCATAGATCAAATTCGATTATTTTGACTGTCATTTATCGACAATCACCTTAGCCGATTCCATCCCAGATTGATAACGATAATAATAAGAGACTCCCGAAAATTAAGTTCTAAAAAACTACATACGTCAAAAAAAGCCCGACATTTCTACATATCAGATCCTCTCTCATTTTCTGGATTTTTTAATTTTTGCAACGTTCTTCGCATTAATATTAATGGAAACAAGAAAAGTGTATTTTATTTTTGGAAAAAAGCAACGTTTGAAAACAATTTCCTACATTTCTGCGCGAAATGTACCAAAAACCCTCTTAACTTTTGTGAATTAATATGGCATATTTAGAAAACTGTTGGAATCTTGGAATGCTTTCATATGTAGGGAGTGATCCAAATTAAATAGTTAGACCATACCTTACTCGACAATTGTTTTCTAAAATGATTTGATAAATAAAGTTGTAATTTTAGCATTTATTAAATTTTGTTAGCCTCCTTTACAAAACATATTAAAGAACATTTTTAAGGGGTGAGTAAAAACTCATATAAGTGTGTGAAAAGTGTGTTTGATACTTTCTATAAACTTGATGGCTTTGATGTATAACGTCATTTAAAAAGTCAAAATACACTCTGATATTTCCACAGAATTTCTTTTTTTAATTTAATTCAACTAATTTTTGCTAAGCCAATTTCTTGTGTGTTTTTTAATTGAGCAAACGAATCAACGTTTGTCTAATTATTTCTTGTACATTATATGCACGATTTCGATTTCTTATTTTATTTTTGTAATCTGGCTCCAAAAAGTTGTTTAAATTACACAGAATTCAATATAAGCAATATCATTTTTCGTTCAAGATCAACGCATAATTTTAGTTTGACCATATTAACTTTAAAATATACCACGCTGCTGTGGACAGGATTTTTTAGAAATATCTCAAAGTAAAGGTGGTTACATTTTAAGGGCCGACGTTCAATGTGAAACAAACTTAAACGTCAAGTTTTTTTTGCATTCCATTAAACATTTCTCATTTTCAGACTAATTCAATTTGAAATTTGTATGGAAACATAATCAAGCAACGCGTTTAAGTTATTCAGGCTTATTATACAAATTTGGGTTCCGATCAAAATGCATATCGTATATTCCGTGATTTTTTTGGTCAATTTAATAGTCTTAATGTGCAAATAATCGGAGCAAACCGGGTCTGTAGAAGATGTTCGTACTGCAGAAAATATTGCCGCTGTTCGCGATAGCGTGGTTGAAGAGCCGTCAACCTCAACTCACGGTGCCACACAACTGCACCGCTCACGCTCGTCGTTGATGAACATTATGCATAAAGACTTGCATTTACACGCTAACAAAGTACAATTGACTCAAGAACGAAATCCAGAATGGTGGCAAGAAATGGCAACAATTTTCAATTTTCGAAAAAAATCATCTTCAGTGATGAGGTACATTTTTACCTCAGTGGATTCGTCAATAAGAAGAATTGCCGCATTCGGGTGAATGTAATCCAAGAGTGATTGTCAAAAAATAAATGCACACATGAAGAGTGACTGTTTGGTGCGGTATTTTCCAAAATGATTTCAGGCAGTCAGTCAGGCAGTTATACATCAGTGAATGGTTTTCGCTATCGTGAGATGATAACGAACTTTTTACATAATACAAAAAATTGATTTATTTTTAGTTTGTTATGTATTTTGAAGTTCTTTTTATGACAGTTTGGTTTTTTAAGCCAATTAACATGAACCTACAAAATTTTAAGGACAGCAAAATTAAAAAGTTATCAACTATGTGTTTTTAACTTCCCATAGGAAGTTATTGTAATGGGTCCGATTTGTCGAATTGAAAATTTTGACATTTCTCGACGTTTCAAGGTCCCTAGAGTCGACATAAAAGATTTTCAGAAAGATGTCTGTGGGTGCGTGTGTACGTACGTTCGTACATCCGTATGTCCGTACGTTCGCGACGTTTTTTTCGTCGTCCATAGCTCAAGAACCAGAAGAGATATCGACTTTAAATAAATTTTGTTATACAGATAATAATGCAGAAAGATGCAGGAAGGGCTCTCAAGAAAATTGCGTGGGTGGTTTTTTTTACCATAGCAGTTTAAAAAAAAGGTGAACATTTTGGTTAACCCTAAATATCTTACGAACCAAAAACGCTAGAGAATTGAATTTTGAATTGTTTGAAAAAAAGTTTTTTCTTTTGAATTTTTTGAAAAAAATCCAATTAACGGTTTTTTTTTATAAATCAAAAAAACTGACAAAAAAAATGTGTCACCTCGAAAATTTTACGTATACAAAATGATTTTATCACCAAAATAATTTTGTGCAAAAAAATAACGTTTTCAACATCTGATAAAATTTTGAGAAAAAATCGAATTGACAGTTTTTTTATAAAAAATAAAAACCTAAAAAAAACATTACTCAAAGTTGGAAAAAATTGAATTTCGACTCAAATATTTTTTCAAAAATTTGAGATTTTGGCTTCCAACTTATTTTAACTTATAAGAAATATTGTTTTCAACATTCTGAAAAATATTGAGAAAAATCGAATTGACAGTTTTGTTTACAAAAAATAACAACCTAAACAAAAAAATGTATAAAAGTTGGTAAAAATTGATTTTCGACTCAAATATCTTATCAACTAATTTTAACTTATAAAAAATATTGGCGCAAAATTTTAGACGATTTAGTACGATGTTAAATCATTTTTAGTATGATATAAAGGTATGTTTGGTTTGTTTGCTACACAATCTGTCATTATTTAGATGTGTTCATGTTTTTTTTTTTTAATAAAATGGTTTTAGCATGATACTAGTTAGCAAAACAATAAAAAGTGTTTAAAATTAGTGAAAAGTTGGTAGATTACTATATATATAGTAAATTGTTAACTAGTATCGTGCTAAGGCCTTAATAATAGGTTGTTTAAAATTTTGCGCCATTGTTTTCAACATTCGATAAAATTTTGAGAAAAATCTAATTGACAGGTTTTTTACAAAAAATACAAACCTAACAAAAAAAACAATACTAAAACTTGGTAAAAACTTACTTACGACTCCAATAGCTTTTCAAAAATTAAAAATATTGTCTTCAAACTCTTTTTATTTCACAGAAAATATTGTTTTCGATATTCAGTAGTTTTTTCATAAAAAAATAAAATCTACAAAAAATAGAATACGCAAATTTGGTAAAAATTGATGTTTGGTTCTTGATATCTCTAAAATTATTTTCATTCATCCAATTTGTAAAAATTTAAGAAATGCTACTAAAATTGGTAAAAATTTGTTTTCGATTAAAAATCTATTTAATAAAACTAGATTTTCAAACTAAACTATTTATTTATATGAAAAATATTGTTGGTAATTTTAAAATTTTTAAGAATAATTCAACTAACAACTTTTTTGACCCAACACGAAAACCTACAAACTTTTAAGCAAGGCAAATCGACAGACGGGATAGGAAGTTGTCAGTGTGGGTCGCATCCCAGCCTCTTTTTATTTTCTTCATTTTCGTCAGCGAGAAGCACTTGGACAAAAATTATTTAAATTTAAAAAATAAAATTGACGATTCTGGATTTCAACATAATTTAAAAATAAGAATATAAATTATAGAAATTTATCCATACCTACAGTACCATACCAGGCAGAGATATTTAACGAGCTCTATGGTCTGGTCAGGCTTTGACGCATGTTAAATTATTAGGAAAGTCGACTGAGGCATAAGTGGTTCAATAATTGCAATGAACTTTTGTAGTTTACGAAACCAATATTTGCGCTTTTAATAAATTTGCGAATTGGACATGGCTCGATCATCGGTATATGTATAAAGCATATTATCACTGTTTCTTAATCATCATTTCACTACAATGTAATCCTTTAATAACCTAGGCTTGAAATACATACTCTGGCAACACTGACCAGAAAATCACAAAATAAGTTTTTATTGCGAAAATGTGTAATATTACCTTTAAACAAATGGGAAAATCAATTAGTGCATTTTATCAGCCTATTTTTATTTACTTTTTTATTGGTATGTTTATTTATACCAACAAACAAAATGATTCCATTGGAATTTGTAAGCCACACAAAAATTGATTTTTAATTAAAATGTCTGGTCAATCAAAATGTATTTCTATTTTAAATTTTATAAAAACTCACGTGGAAGTGAAAAATTCATTGAACATTTAATTTAATTTGTTAATAAAAATTTTCCCCAAAATTTCTTTAGAACGCGATTTCATTTAAGTGGGAAAATTATATAAAATCGATTAATAGTAAATACTTCTCATATCGAATAATGGAGTTATCTTATAACAAAGAACTTGTCCACATGTTGCTAAATTTATTAGAAGGTTTTTGACTCGATTTAACTTATATCTAAAACATCCCCTAAGCCTTATGTGTGCCCCAACGCAAGAAAACCACTTTGTTTCTCTCATCATCATCACTCATTTAAAATTTAAAAAGAAAACAAAAAATCTTTTAATTGAAAGCTTCAAAGGTTTTGAGCAAACTAAAAAACCACTTCGAAAAAAAGAACCTATTCTAAAAAACTCCGTAGAATTATGAATTTTCATTTAGAAAAAAGTCCTTATTAAATGCTGTGTTAGCAAAAAGAAAAACTCTCTGATGGCCCTGTTGGTTATATGCAAGGTTTTTCCTGTCCTTGTACTCCATTAAAAATGTCTTGTTATAGTGATGATGAGGACTATTTTTTTTTGTATAAAGGTTCTCATGATGTGAACTGCCTGTGTCGGTGTCGGTTTCGGTGTCGTCCTTTCGAGGACTTCGGAAAATGGACGAAATGAAAAAAGAAAAGTAAACCAAGCCAAAACAAAAAATATGTACAAAGAAAAGATGAAACGATATCACAACACAATTGGTTTTATCGTTTTCATTGTTGGCTTTTGACCAAAGCTATTAGATTCCTTTTGTTGTTTTTGTTATACGTTTATATAGGGATGCATTTGGACCAATTTAAGTCGGTTTTGTTTTTGTTATTGTTGTTTTGTGCCAATGATGGTTATCGTTACCTTGAAATTACCCAACAACAACAACAGCAAAAGTAATTTTTTTGGACTGTTTTGAGTTTAGGTCATTATATTGTCGGCTATCTATATTACCTATCGAATTGGCAATTTAAAACAATTAAAAAAGAAGCTTTGACCTCCATTAAGTACATATCCATTAAAAATAATAACTATAGCCCAGTATCCTGTTTGGGAGAAGGGCCAAGAACTGTTTACCTATATTAAACTGGCTTATATACATATAATGAAGCAAGACCAGAAGGTAATATAATTATAGATGTCAGCAAAAGAGTGTATCTTCTCGACACACTTTTTAACTTGTCTGAAGAAGAATTGTACTGATTTTCCCTACATTTTAATGTAGGTGACAAAGAATTTATGAATGTCAATCCCAAAATCGTAGCTAATTAAATTCAAACTTTCTTCCCAAGCTAAAAATTGAAAAAAATTAAAAAAAAAACCAAAATGATTAACATTATAAAAAATAAATTAGGTGGCGCAACAGTTCTTTAAGAACTTGGTCCTATTGACTTACAACTCCCTAACATTCCTGTATGCTGAATGATGTCGTAAGGGATCAGTTTTAGACTAACTTAATTTCGAACGGCTAATTTAAGAAAGCACTATTATGACTAGAATTACCCTTGGAAGATTTGTCAATTCCTTTGAAGGGTTAGTACCCGTCAAAAATAAACTATAGATGGCACAGGCAGCGATTGAACCCAAGATTTCTGGCATGACAATCCTACGCATTAACCATCCTAGCAAATGTGAAACGAAAATTTTGTAAAAAAAGTTTTCCAGTAGGGACGAGTTATTTTGACATCTCCTGGAAGCTATGTATATTGTTTCTTTTACTTTCTGTCAAAATATTTTCAGGCAACGCGCGCAAATGATAAAACTTTAAGAGGTACATGGTCTCCTTCCAAGTCGACTATTCAACAGTTATTGTTCAAATTCAAATCCACCAGCTCAGTGAAAAATCAGTCAACACCCGCTCGTCAACGAAACGCAAGATCTGCCGAAAACATTGTTCATGATGAGTGCAGCAGAATCCGAGAACTTGGGCTGTAGCAGACTAAATCATAGCAAGTTTTTCGTCGTGATTTGAGCCTGCACCCACACAAAATTTATCTGTTTTAGGAGGTGAAACCAAATAATCATTCGCAGTGTCCTGTGTTTGCTAATTGGTTTTTGGAGTAGATGAAAGTTGCAAAATAATCGGATTTGGGACGACACCAATCTAAGCGAGATTTACGAGGTGTGGATTTTGGGCTAGAGATGTCATCGGTCAGTACTTCTTTAAAATGGTACTGGCCAGGGAATCACTGTCAACGGCGACCGGTATAGGTCGATGAGGTCTTGTGGAATGAATTGGATGATATGAACATAGAAGACATATGGTTTCAATAGAATGGCGCTTTGTGCCACATACCTCAAGGCTCAATAGATATTCTGTGCGAGCGATTTTATGGCATGGTTATCTCCCGCCGAGTTGACGATAATTGGCCATCAAAATAGTGTGAAATGTTCCCTCTAGACTTTTTCTTGTGGGGCCACCGACCTTTAGAATGCACTCCATCCAGCAAAGCCATGGTGGCCAAAAAACCTTATTGATATCTTATATACAAATTTTATATTCAATTTTAAAATCGACTTGCATTTAATTAAAAAAAATATTTGAGGAAGAAATCTTTGGTTAGATTTCATTTTTAACTTCCCATAGGAAGTTATTGTAATGGGCCGATTTGTCAAATTGAAAATTTTGACATTTCTCGACGTTTCAAGGTCCCTAGAGTCGAAATAAAAGATTTTTAGAAAGATGTCTGTGCGTGCTTGTGTACGTACGTTCGTACGTCCGTACGTCTGTACGTCTGTACGTCCGTACGTCTGTACGTTCGCGATGTAGTTTTCGTCGTCCATAGCTCAAGAACCAGAAGAGATATCGACTTCAAATAAATGTTGTTATACAGATAATAAGGCAGAAAGATGCAGAAAGGGCTCTCAAGAAAATTGCGTGGGTGGTTTTTTTACCATAGCAGTTTAAAAAAAAGGTGAAAATGTTGGTTAACCCTAAATATCTCATGAACCAATAATGCTAGAGACTTGAATTAAATTTTATAGTATATATTGTAACGTGATACAAAACAATTATATTTTTGGAAAAAAATCCAATGAACGGTTTTTTTTAAAAATCAAAAAAACTGAAAAAAAAATTTGTCACCTCGAAAATTTTACGACCAAAATATGATTTCATCTCCAAAACAATTTTGTGCAACGAAGAATAATGTTTTTGACATCTGATAAAATTTTGAGAAAAATCGAATTGACAGTTTTTTTTATAAAAAATAAGATCCTAAAAAAAATTTACTCAAAGTTGGTAAAAATTGAATTTCGTCTCAAATATCTTTTCAAAAACTTGAGATTAAGGCTTCAAACTTTTTTATCTTAAAAGAAATATTGTTTTCAACATTCTGAAAAATGTTGAGAAAAATCGAATTAACAGTTTTTTAAAAAAAAATAAAAACCTAAAAAAATTAATAAAAGTTAGTAAAAATTGATTTTCGACTCAAATATCTTTTCAAAACTTTGAGATAATGGCTTCTAACTAATTTTAGCTTATAAGAAATATTGTTTTCAACATTAGGAAAAATTTTTAGAACAATCGAACTGACAGTTTTTTTTTACAAAAAATAAAAACCTAACAAAAAATTATAAAAGGTGGTAAAAATTGATTTTCGACTCAAATATCTTTTCAAAACTTGGAGATATTGGCTTTAAGCTACTTTAATCTTTCAAAAAATATTGTTGTCAACATTCAGTAAAATTTTGAAAAAAATCGAATTGACAGCTTTTGTAAAAAAAATTAAAAACCTAAAAAAAAATTAACAAAAGTTGGTAAAAATTGATTTTCGACTCAAATATCTTTTCAAAACTTTGAGATAATGGCTTCTTACTAATTTTAACTTATAAGAAATATTGTTTTCAACATTCGATAAAATTTTGTGAAAAATCGAACTGACAGTTTTTTTTACAAAAAATAAAAACCTAAAAAAAAAACAATACTAAAACTTGGTAAAAATTTACTTTCGACTCAAAACTAAACTTGCTGCGTCAGTTAGTTTGTGTTTGACAGCTATTTTTATCAGACTACTCACTAATTTGAGGAGAAAATGGAAAAAAGTGAATTTCGTGTGCTTATTAAGCATTATTTCTTGCGAAAAAAAACCATTACCGAGACCAAGGCTAAGCTTGATAAATGCTATGGGGACTCTGCACCATCGATTTCAATGGTAAAAAAGTGGTTTACTGAATTTCGTTGTGGCCGTACAAGCACTGAAGATGCCGAACGTCCTGGACGCCCAGTTGAGGTCTCTACACCCGAAACAATCGAAAAAATTCACGATATGGTGTTGGCCGACCGAAGATTGAAAGTGCGAGAAATGGTGGAAGCCGTAGGGATCTCGCATGGCTCAGTGGTTTCAATTTTGAATGATCACTTGGGCATGAGAAAGCTTTCCGCAAGATGGGTGCCGCGTTTGCTCACAATTTAAGGGTGCACACATTGGCAGTTGCCATGGCAAAAATCCATGAATTGGGCTATGAATTGCTCCCTCATCCACCCTATTCTCCAGATTTGGCTCCGAGCGACTACTTCTTGTTCCCAAACCTGAAGAAATGGCTTGGTGGAAAAAGATTTGACTCCAATGATGAAGTCATCTCGCAAACAAAGGCCTATTTTGAGGACCTCGACAAATCATTTTTTTTGGAAGGGATACAAAAATTGGAGAAGCGTTGGACAAAGTGTATAGAGCTCAAGGAAGACTACGTTGAAAAATAAATTTTATTTTATTTGTTTTATTCCAAAAGTCACGGACTTATTGGCCCGCCCTCGTATATCACTTATTATAGGTTTTTGAATTTAGGCTTAATGTTGACTGTGTTGAATATATTACAACAACAAATCATGAAGTTAGTAAACATCGGATGCATATTATTAACTTCCCATAGGAAGTTATTGTAATGGGTCCGATTTGTCAAGTTGAAAATTTTGACATTTCTCGACGTTTCAAGGCCTCTAGACTCGAAATAAAAGATTTTTAGAAAGATGTCTGTGGGTCCGTAAGTACGAACGTTCGTAAGTCCCTACGTCTGTAAGTCCCTACGTCCGTACGTTCGCGACGTTTTTTTCGTCGTCCATAGCCCAAGAACCAGCAGAGATATCGACTTCAAATTAATTTTGTTCTACAGATATTAATGCAGAAAGATGCACAAAGGGCTCTCAAGAAAATTGCGTGGGTGGTTTTTTTTACCATATCAGTTTAAAAAAAAGGTGAAAATTTTGGTTAACCCTTAATATGTCACGATTCAATAACGCTAGAGACTTGAATTGTATCGTGATACCAAACAAGTATATTTTTGGAAAAAAATCCAATTAACGATTTTTTTTAATAAATCAAAAAAAAAAACTGAAAAAAAATATTTGTCACCTCGAAAATTTTACGACTAAAATACGATTTCATCTCCAAAATAATTTTGTGCAACGAAGAATAATGTTTTTAACATCTGGTAAGATTTTGAAAAATATCGAATTGACAGTTTTTTTTTATAAAAAATAAGAAACTAAAAAAAAACATTACTCAAAGTTGGTAAAAATTGAATTTAAATTTTAATATCTTTTCGAAAATTTGAGATTATATCTTCCTACTAATTTTATCTTATAAAAAATTTTGTTTTCAACATTCTGTAAAATTTTGAGAAAAATCGAATTGACAGTTTTTTTTCCAAAAAATAAAAACCTAAAACAAAATATGAATAAAAGTTAGTAAAATTTGATTTTCGGCTCAAATAACTTTTCAAAAATTTGAGATATTGGCCTTAAGCTAATTTTATTTTTTTAAAAAATATTGTTTTTAACTTTCAGTAACATTTTGAGAAAAATCGAATTGACAGTTTTTTGCAATAAATTCGAAACCTAAAAAAAAAATGACAAAAGTTGGTAAAAATAGATTTTCGACTCAATTATCTTTTTTAAAATTAAAAATATTAGCTTCAAAATAATTTTACCTTATAAGAAATATTGTTTTGAACATTCGATAAAATTTTGAGAAAAATCAAACTGATAGTTTTTAACAAAAAATAAATACCTTAAAAAAGCATTACTAAAAGTTCGTAAAAATTGATTTTTGATTTAAATATCTTTTTTAAAATTAAAATTATTGTCTTCAAACTAATTTTACTCACAAAAAATTTAATTTTCGACATTCAGTATATTTTTTTATTATAATCCAGCCGTCAGTTTTTTCATAAAAAAATAAAATCTACAAAAACTAGTACGCACATTTGGTAAAAAATGATATTCGGTTCTCGATATCTCGTGAAAAATAGAAGTTATGACTTCAAATTCATTTCATTCATCCAATTTGTATTTTTTTATTTAAGAAATAAAAACTTTTAAGAAATTCTTCTAAAATTGGTAAAAATTGGTTTTCGACTAAAAATCTTGTTAACAAAAACTGATCTTAAAATCATACTATTTCATTATATACAAAATATTGTTGGTAATTTTAAAATGTTTAAGAAACAAAACACGAAACCCTACAAACTTTTAAGCAAGACAAATCGACAGACGGGATGAAGTTATCAATCAGTGTGGGTCGCATCCCAGCCTCTTTTTTTTAATAACTCAATCTCGAAATAGTCTTAAAAAATCAACGATCAAGATAGTTCAATAAATTTGAAGTTTAAAACCACGACTCTAAACTAAAAGTTCAAAAAGAAAAAAATGTTTATTTTGAGAATAAATGTTTTTCTTTTCAAAAAGTAAAAACATTTAAATTTTGTGGAAAAACCAAATATTTAAAAACTGCCAAATTATGAAAAAAAGATGGTTCTTCGGAAACTAACTTCCGATTTTCAGGGTCTACGAAAGTTTTCAACAACAATAAAATGATTTACCCGGTTACTGCTGTCTGCTAGTTTACTTCTAAAGAAATGTTTCCCTGTACAATATAATTAGAAGTCACAATTTCAAAATGCTGGGTTAATGTTTTACAATTAAATTTTTTAAATCATTAAGCTTTCTATTTGTCCAAATTAAGTTCTGTGTTGATTTGCTTTTAAACAGCAACTTTAGTAACTTTATGTTTATATGGATATAGCTAAGCGGTCGAACAAATATTAAAAACATACCACGACACATTAAAAATAGTGTGAACGAATATATTAATAATTAGCACTAACTTATTGAACAAAAAGAAACAAGCAGATAACGCTCTAGTAAAAAAGTCAGCTGCATTTATCTCCTTAATCAGTTTAACCGTAATTCATGCGCTTCTAGGAATATTTATCAGTTTACTTTCGGTACCAATTTCGTCCGTACTGAAGTACACATGACTCGTTCTTTAGCTTAACTACGTGAATGTGGAATGCCTTATTACATAATATGTTTCTGTTGTAATCGCAACCTTAATATTAAATATTGTAATCACTGTACTTGCCATTGACTTTGTCTTAGTGTTCACATCTACTTATTAGTTTCCCTCTCATTACAAAGTTTAAGAATTCAAAACCAATGTATGTACATTGGCACCTACTTTCTAAACCCTATTTTTTGGCTCGAACCCTGTCCTTAGCACATATAAAAAAAAACTCACAAAACATTCTGTTACAAAAATGAAATCATCAATCATCATATTCGGTTCTAAGTAAATTATTTAACAATATCTCATTGAATAAAAAACATTTTCCCAGGTTTAAGTTCAATCCATTTATAGATAGACACACAACAAATAAATTAAGGCCTGATTACCTACAAATTATCCTCTTTAAAACATTTTGATCGTGAAATTTGAGTACTTACTTGAATGATGAAAAATCATATCAATACATCCGATTACACTGTTTTCTATTGGAAATCCTCTTAATGGCCAAGACTGATCCAATGATGGTATTTTAAGAGATAAAGGGTATAAAACAAGTTTGAACATTTCAATTATTTTATTTACTTACTTAAATAGAAACATCTAGAATCTAGATACAGTACCTATAACCTACTCATATGTACCGTCTGGAAAAATGTTGTTGATCAATTTCCTGAATTGAAAAGAGAAATTACGGTTGAAAGTATAAAATAAAATTGATGTTGTCTATATTTATTTATTTTTTTTTTGGAAATTTTTATTCTATAGATAGATGAAGCCTTACTTGTTTTTGATTCAATCCCTTTAATTTGATTTGTTTTCAAACAAGCAAGCAGACTCACAAGATGTACTTTTCCAAATCATTGATTTAGAAATCAACTCACATGAAGATTTAACAACACAAAAATATATAAAAATACACAACCAACCAAAAAAGGAAAGCATCTATATTGAAAAGTTTTATCGTTGTTCTATTGCATCTGTATATAATATCGGTGACCTTGAGTCATAAAAGACAAAAAGGTTATAGGTTTAAAGTGGGTTAATAGGAGTATACAATTCTATTATTTTCAAAGTTTATTTTTATGTATATACGGGTTTTTAGTATTTTGTTGATTGTCTTGAATATACATACATACATACATAATATTTGGGAACATTAAAAGCCTTTTAGTTGGCATCATCTGTACAACATTCTTGAAAAATCAGAGATATAGAATTTTAAAGATTCGAATATATAAAATACTCGTACTTTGACTTTAAATGATGTTGTTAAGTTTTATAGTAAAAAAAGAATAGAAGCTTTTACCCCCACATACATAAATCAACCCTATATGTTGCACTGTTTCTCGCACCATCTAAGTTGTTTTTGTTTTATTAGTTTTAAATTTGAAGAAAGAAAGAAGTTTTTTTCCGGGAATTCGAGTTAAAGGGAGTTGTTTGATTTTATTTCTATCATCAAACAATCCATTGTCTATCTATATGACAGCCTTTTACAAAGACTTCAAATTCGAGTGCTCAATACTTTTATGTAATGATGAAGTTGATCAAAAAGGTTATAAGCTAAATTTGTCCTTAAAAAAATAGCATTTTATTGAAAGCAAGAAGAAGTACTAATTTCAGAATCAAAAATAAAGAAAAAGAAAATCTAAAGGCTTACAGAATATTGGCTACCCTAAACACGTTTCTTAGTACAATTTTTGTATTTTGTCAGGTAAAAGAGTGTTTCATATACATATTACTTAATTGTATTTCTTTTTATTTTTTGAAGTTCTTTGATAACGAGTCAAAAAATAAAAGCGACGAAACCATTTTTAAGCCGTTTTTAACTCTATAAAACCTCAAAAATAAAATGAGGCTGGAATGCGATCCACACTGATAGCTTCCCATCCTGTCTGTCGATTTGTCTTTTAAGCAAGGTTTGTAGGTTTTCGTGTTTTGTTAAAAAAGTTATCAGTTAAATTATTCTAAAAAATTTAAAAATTATCAACAATATTTTGCATTTAATGAAATATTTTGATTTCTATATCAATTTTTGTTAACGAGATTTTTAGTCGAACACCAATATTTACCAATTTCAGTAGTATTTCTTAAAAGTTTTTATTTCTAATGTAAACAAATACAAATTGGATGAATGAAATTAATTTGAAGTCTATGTTTTCTATTATTCACGAGATATCGAGAACTGAACATCAATTTTTACCAATTTTGCGTACTATTTTTTGTAGATTTTATTTTTTTATGAAAAAACGGACTGTTAGATTTTTATAAAAAAAATTACTGAATGTTAAAAACAATATTTTTTATAAAATAAAATTAATTTGAAGCCATAATCTCAAATTTTTGAAAAGATATTTGAGTCGAAATTCAATTTTTACCAACTTTGAGTAATGTTTTTTTTTAGATTTTTATTTTTTATAAAAAAAAACTGTCAATTCGATGTTTCTCAAAATTTTACCGAATGTTGAAAACAATATTTTATATAAGCAAAAATAAGTTGTAAGCCATAATCTCAAATTTTTGAAAAGTTATTTGAGACGAAATTCAATTTTTACCAACTTTGAGTAATGTCTTTTTTTAGGTTTTTATTTTTTATAAAAAAACTGCCAATTCGATTTTTCTCAAAATTGTTCCGAATGTTGAAAATAATATTTTTTTAAAAAAATAAAATTAGTTAAACGCCAATGTCTCAAAGTTTAGAAAAGTTATTTGAGTCGAAAATCAATATTTACGAACTTTTATTAATTTTTGTTTTAGGTTTTTCTTTTTTGTAAAAAAACTGTCAATTCGAATTGTCTCAAAATTGTTCCGAATGTTGACAACAATATTTAAAAAAAAAATAAAATTAGTTAGAGGCCAATGTTTCAAAGTTTTGAAAAGTTATTTGAGTCGAAAATCAGTTTTTACTTACTTTAAATTTAAGATTTTAAATAAAAAGCAAAATTAAGATAATTTAATGGGTACACCCAGGCGTATACGAACTTTTTTTTTTGAGAAATTAGAACCGATACATTCAAATTTAATAAATACATATAAACAAAAATAGTATCATGCATCATGTCAAAGACCTTAACTTAATTATAAAAATAAAGGCTACACCCTGTTGTAAGCCACAATTTTGAAAATCGAAAATCGTTTGCTGATGTTTTTTCCTTTTTCACCATCTAGCCAATCGGAACTTTATCCAAAGTCTTCTTTAAGCATCCAAGATAACAAATTTCTAAAACCAAACTTAGAAGGACTTTCAGTTTCTATTGCAAGAATAAGTAGGGAAATATGAAGATATATTTTTTGAAATTATTAAGCAGGCAGCACGAGGTAAGCAATAACACATTATCATATACCAGCCGACCCGTGCTCGCGTTGCTTTGCAAATTGTAACCACGAACATTTTTTGAATATTAGTATTAGCATATGAAAAAATTTCTCAATGGGACTACAATAATATTAATTTTAGTTATATGTATATATGGTTTCGCTTTTATATAATAGTATAGATTTGCGGTAAAAAAAAACAAATTTGTGTTTTTAATGTTCTCATACATCTATAGGTATGCGTGTGTAAATATCCATAGACACATTTTTTTATTCATCTGCTCATGTTCAGTGCAGTGCAACTGACTTAACCTACCTACATTTGTGTGCTCTTTTTATCGACGTCATTGTAAGTACCTTCTTCGAGTTATTTGTAAAGAAAATTTTAACTTAATTTCAGTTTTATTATTCGAGGAAGTGATACAAAATTGGTAATTCAAGCTATTATAATAGAACTTTTTTTATTTTTAAATTGGAAGAATGATAATCTATTCACTTCCTCGAACCAGAAAAATAAAAAAGATCTAATTTTTCTTTAGATAAATCGGCATTTCATGTGCACGGCACTGTAGTTAAATAAATGTCCATAGTAACTTAAAAAAAAAGAGCCCGCACTGCTCACTGCTTAGCGATGTGACGATAGAATTAGAGAAACAAAAAAATAATGTGTGTGTGTAGGTTAGTTGATGAACTATACAATACAGAAAAATTGAATATGAAGGTAGGTAGGTAAGAGAAAAAACGTATAACTATTAAATGGAACACATATTAAGAGAGAAAGAGCATGGGAAGAAAAGAAAATTAAAAATGTTGGAATGATAATGAAATGAAACAAAGCAGCGACCTCGCGATTGTGATGGAATCTAATTTCCTGGATAAAATAAATTCAAAAAGTTTATAATTTTATAATTTGTTTTCATTTATTTCTCAGGTTGTATGTTTAACTTAGAAGTGATTCTAGGCTTAAAATTTGCGCAACAATATTGACTTTATGAAGCAATGCTAATCTTTGTCGATTATTGTATAGGTTTTAAGATATGAGTGGTTGTATAAGTCAACTAATGAAAAAAAATGGACAAAAAATGTAAAATAAATAATATTTAAGTTTGACAAATAATTAATGAAAAAAATTAAAGCCATAAACACTCTCATAACAATATAGAAAATAATAAAATATATTTCAAATAAATCGGTTGACTACTTTCTGAGATCGTGCGTTACAAACTTTAAAATGGTTTCGCTTTTATATAATAGTATAGATATAGATGTAAAACCATACAAAAGTTTTGTCGATATAATCTAAAGTGGAATTGAAAATAATTCAATTTAGGCGCTTCTGGTCACCTAGACAACATTACGCACAAATTCCACCACACCACGTAAACTTCACTTCCAAGACAGTCAAAAAGGAGAAACCGCAAACTTCAAGGCCAAGCTTAGGCTCTCTGCTCTAAAAAGTTTGTAACAGGACTTCTAATTGCAACACTTTGGTTAATAGCGCGTTTTTGCCTCGGCCAGAAAGGTTGCCGGAAAGAAAACCTTTCAGGGAGCTCAGTTCTACAAAACTCGGGAAGATGATCAATTAGCCTATTTGTGGTCTAAAGTGTCGTTATGCGTGAAGTGGAAGAGGGTGGCAGTAGCAGAGGAAAACCGGTTTCGCCGTGGCTCATAAAATATTCAGTAAAGCCTCTTTCACACATGACGATTTTCTCCGTACGGAAAAAACCGTACACGGTCGCCCTATATTTCAGTCGTTGAGACGGCTGTTTTAAATCATCCGTACGGAAAAAACCCGTCTCCGTCCAGTGTGAAAACTTTAGTTAATTTTATTAGTTTACTATCAATGGCTCACGGATAAAAACCGTACGGATTTTAACCGTACGGACGAAACCGTCTTGTGTGAAAGAGGCCTAAGGGAAGGGACGGCATTAACCGATATGATTGTCGAAGCTTACAAATATAAAGTAAAATTTAAAAGAAATTGATTTCAAAGCAAACAAAAAAAAATAATTATATAAAGATTGAATACAAGTGAAATGCATACTTGTGCAGAGTGCATGTCGAATTAGTTAGTTAGAAATAATTATCAAAAAAAAATAATTTAAATCTATAAATAAAACTAACGTTAATTGAATATTGATAAATAGTGTGCTAGAGTTATTTTGGCGAGCGACTTTATAGGTCATAATCTTCAACTCTAAAGCAGAATCTTAACACCCTTCGGACATTGTGCTCAATATCCTAGTAAGTATTAAGTCCTTTAATATCTATCTTTCCTTTTCTTAAATCTAATGAAAAACTAACCAAAATATTACTATAGATTTATATATAAATAAATTTTATTAATTTAAAGAAATATTTTCTACCATTTTTATTTTTATTTGAATTAAAAATTTAAGCTACTTAAATTAAATAACTATTTAATAAATATACAACTCTTAAATTAATATAAAAGAACAAAGCCACAAGACATGCTCTACTAAATAAAACAAAACAAAATTATAAACCATATAGCAAAATGCCAACAAGTATAAACTTTAAATTAACTTATGAATACATTTTTTTTGTCTGAAATTCAACAAAATGTTTTGAGATACTATAATGGGTGTAAGTGGGGAAGATTGGTGTGACGCTGAAGGGAATTTTTTGTGATTAAGACTCTAAAGTGCCTTGCACATGAGAGCGAACAACGAATGAACGAATGGACGAACAAACGTGATTTTGCATATTTCAAAAAGTCAATTCCAAACAAAAACACATTTAAATTATAAGAAACCAATTGAAAATAATATTAGGATAATAAAATTTGCATTTTGTTCTATAAAACAAAACAATTTTGTAAAAACAATTTGTTAGTAACGAATTGCAGTGTGGTTGCTACGAACTGTCAAACTCTATTCGCGTTCCACATACCATCCACACTGCAACGAATAAATTGTTCGCGCCCAACTTAACCTCAAAATTATACCACTCTTGTTTTGTTTTTGTGTGAAAGATCATGGCTGAGGAAAATATGGAGAAAAGGGTTGACAATTTGTCGCTGTCTGCGAATAGAAATAAAGCTCATGTGAAAGAAAAGTTAAAATATGCGAACATCCACAGTTCGCAGTTCGTAGCTCATGTGCAAGATGCTTAAGACTCTAAGAGTAGTGATCAAGACAGGGACAGCTTGATAAAAATTAAATCAGTACGCGAGCTGTCAAGGCGTTAGCAGAGAGAAAAAACTAATCGAGAGAGCCAAATTTCCTCGTCTCCGTCCCTTCGAAACCTCTTAATCTCATTTGTTAAAGCGTGGTGAATTCGTATCTGTGTATACATGTTTTCACCCCGGAGAAGAGTACACAAAAAAAACATCAGTTCCGGGAAATGCGACATTTCTCATTTTTGTTTATTGATAGCCAAGAAGGCTATGTTTTTTAAAGTCTCATTATAATATTTGTAATTCTCATGAATTTCTTTTTTTTTAATTTTGCTAACATCTTGTTGTTTTTATATCTACAAAAATACTCCTATAATTCAAACTAATTCTAGCAAAACATTTTTGTTTCTCAATAAATAACGGAAGAAGTTATACCGGTAGTTCGTGGTGAATTTGTTTTTCCCTTCTCTTTCACTGAGTTACAGATAGATGGCATTAACAACCAAAACAAGAAAGGATCTGTTCAGAAAGAGTGTAACAAGGTTAAGGTTTTTTAGAGTAGACTTTATTTGTATATATGAACGAGTACATATTTTTTATAAATGTATGTTATGTTTATTTCAATAATAATACCTTAACTAATAACTTAACTACTGTATTATCTAAAATATACTGCTAAAGGCGGAAATAATAAAGTTCTACAGTTTACCGGGAATATTTATATAAAATATCCATATCTTCTGCAATTGCGGTATCAATCGATATTTTCTGGAACTTTTGGAAATTTTGAATTTTCTTTGAACACCTCTGAACAGCTGACTACATCCGCCATTTTTTAAAGGTGGTCGCCATTTTTCAAAGGTGGTGAGCAGAGAGAAAAGAGAGAAAAGTTTTTTCTCTCTCGTGGTGAGTATGTACACAAACTTGCATACGTATTTGTTCCCCACATTTTTTTTATATGGAGTTAATACATATGCAAGTTGGTGGCCAAATCACAGCTTGTAGGCAAAAAGAGAGCAACCGTCGAAGTTGGTTCTCTCTATTAGTTCTTTTCTCTCTGATCCGGGAGGGAACCAAGTACTGAGATGACCCAAACACCTGTCGTCCACGGAACTTGTTGAGAGTAGATAATAAGAAGAGTCCGTCCGCAGTCCACAAAATCGAAATCTTGGCATGATATGAAATTTTTCTTTGCCCCTGAATGCAGGAGAATACAAGAACCACCCCAATCCGACTTCACCTGCCTTGGCAAGCATGCCAAGTGCAGTTCTCAGGAAGCCACCACAGGTGCTCTTATTCAAAAAAGTTTTTGATATAGGCGCCTGCCTGGCGACTTTACATACCCTAAGCGGAGCAATGGAGTTGCGTGAGCGGGTGTGAACCCGAAAAAGGGAGTTAAAATCCTGAGATATCGCGAAGTGGGCCAGCCTTGCGCTCCCTGGCCTTACTCACATGTTTTATTTTAGAACAAATTTGGCTGGCATACCGAAGGTTATAGTGATCCAAATTTAAAAGTTAGACATATGCTGTCTCGGACTTTTTTTTATAGAACTATTAAAGAGTAACAATTCTGTCATACATTAGTATAGCAAAACTTTAAACGTCTCCATTTCAAAAGGGAAAAAATACCTGTTTTTGAAACATTATTAATTGGTGAACCGCTCGTATTAATCCTTTGCGTAATGTATTATAGCTTATTGCCTTTCCTAATAAATGGGATAAATAACACTGAAAGAATTCAAATCGGACTCTTAGTTCTTGAGATTCTAGCGTTAATCGAAGAAACAAACAAACTCTTCACGTTCACTGTGTGCGTGCTTCCGAAATATTTTATTTTCCATGACTGTATAAAACGCCATAAGCCTTAGCTATGGATTTAGATGTTAGAAAGAGAAAATGAATATTGTTAAGGAAATAATAGATTTTCGAACTTTTATTGAATAAAAGCTGGAGAAAAAATTATGAGAAACGTTAGTCTGAAAGAACCTTTAGTAATGGCAAGAATAAAATTAGCAATAGTGATGGCTTTTAACTTTTTCACTTTAAAAACGTGGTGTTTTATTTGAGTTATAGTATTAATCTCTATTTCATTTATGAATGGATGACATAACTTAACTTTATTGGCTTTAAGAGCCACTGTGGTTTAGGGATTAGCATAGAGCTAAATCCAAGTAAAAGACAAACAATTTCCACTGGAGTATGCTTTTCAATCTTTCCTATATTCTTCTGGGCTCGTTCCAAAGACTTATGATAATGTGAATATTCTTCTTCCTCGAATTATCGACATGTTTCACTTACATACGTCCTTTCTTTTGAAGGTTCATCCGAAGAAACGAAGGTTTCTTTATGACCAGCAGTACGATTTTTGCAATAATATGGTCCACTACTAAATTCATCTTTCGTGTCATCGAACAAATCTTTGCATTGTTTTAGTAAAAAAGGTTTCAGCATCACTTAATATTAATAAAGTCTTTGAATGTAAAATGTCTTACCAAGCTCTTTGTCTTGAGTATGGTTTTTCGGCCATTTTGCGAAATGTGCGTATGGTATTTTCTCGGCTTCTTCAAATACAGTTTTAAAATTACAGTATGAGAAAATGACGAAAAAAAGCCCCAAAGCACAAAACAAGAATTAAAAGTTTCGGGGACATATTTTTAGTTATAAGCTTTACTGGTATGAAAAACCAAACTTATTTAATGACAGCCAACTTGACAGATGTAGCCCCAACAGAATAGCCGATAACAACTGCCCAATATTTTAAGTTTCTAATTGGAGCACCCTTTGTAAGAAGTTTGCATGAAAATTAAAATTTAACTTTGGTACAAATAATCAGTTTATTAGACTTAGGCTTGGGCCCGAAGAACCACATATTAGTCTTTAAGAAACAAAAAACTTAGCAGGAGTTGTAGAGATTGTTTCTAAGGAAGGTAAGGCTAATATGGAAGTCAAAGGTGGTATATACGTTGTTAGATAACCGCAGCAGTTTTTCGATAGGCTTTAAAGGCCATAATTTGTATGGTGATGAGGAAGGAAAACGAGAAAGGTCGGTCTGACGTTCCTTGGATTAGTATAGATTTGAATCTTTTCTAGAAATAATGGTGTGTCTATGGTAACTGCTAAAAGCTGGTGTAGAAACAGAATACCAGCGACTTTTGGAGGGTTTGCAGATTAACAAGTTTTAAACGATCTTCATAAGTTGATAAGAATAGATCCCAAGAAGGACCGGAGAGTGCAAATGCAAGAAATTTGCCTTGTACAGATGTAATTCTTTGAGGTTAAGAGTTCTGATGGGGTCACTAGACTTGACTAGCGCATTCAAGTAGAGGTCTAACAAAGGTAGTGTGTAGGGATTTAGTGATATAGGGGTTCGAGAATTCTTTAGACCAATGTTTGATGAAGCCAAAGGATGAGTTGGATTTGTTAATAATTTAATCAAAATCAGCTCGAAAACGTAACTGAGTGTCGCAAATCACACCTAGGTCCTAGAACAGACAGAATAAATGGTAATATCGTGCAGACTGTAAGTTCCGTAGGAAAGATGTGATCACTCAGGGGTGAATGTTATAGACAAATAACAAAGGACCAAAGTGGCTTCCTTGAGGGACTCCTGAGTTTGCATAAATGGGATCGGAGATTTAGAACCTGAAAACAACTCTATATCGGTTGTTTTCAACTCACTAACTGAGCCATGAAATAAAAAAGGGTGGGAAATAAAGGGCTTTAAGTTAAAGATAAATTATTTTGTGACTGATTATATCAAAGGCTTTACTTTAGTCTGTAGTGGTAAAGTCCACTTCATTTCCTTTTTTCTAGAATTTTTTTAGAATTTTGGACACAAATTCAGTAAGATTAGTTGCAGTGAAAAGAAATTTAAGGCCCAAAATAGAATAACTATTCGAAGAAACCTGAGTTTTTAAAATTGAAGATTAAAAAACAAACGATACAACTGGATATTTCAATAGGACACTGTTTATTAGGAACTTTCCCTACAGGAAGTAAGATTATTTTCAGGGCCTCCAAGATTATAACTAAACATTTAAATTCGTTTAAAAGAACCTTGTTTTACACGCGGAGATTATATACATTTTCTCATAAAGTCAAATCCTTGACATTTTTAATTTTTAAAATAACAGCCCCCACCTAACCTGCCTTCCCCAAAACAAAAAAATTACCCATAAAATTAACTTGAAGTTTTACGGCCACTTAAAGTCTCGTGTCCCTTCATTAAATGTCCTTTGTCCCATCACTACCATATCTACTATGCTTCTTGTAGGTTTATACTGTTAGTACTTTGTCTGCAAAACCAAAACCGCTCTTGAATGTTTTATAATAGAAGAGAAGACTAACCTTAACGGAGGAAAAGAAGAAAAGAAAAAGAACACTCGCCTAGCCAGCAGTAATTTGCATAATTAATTCGTTTGAGATTTCTTTTTGGATGAAGAGATTATAACCTTGACTGTACTCTCTCAAGGTCAATTATTTATTCTCCCTCGCTTACTCACCGGTAGTGGTGCCATTCCAGAGCCATATCGTCGTTGTCGTCTTCTGTTCATCCTTCCTCTTGAATGCGCGCATAGCTTGCCCGGCGTGGAGATGCCAAAGCATCAAGTGCGTTTTTCATTCCCATTATTTTAGAAAGTACTATCTATTATAATTCCGGCCGCTATTAATATGGCAAAGCGCGAGCGGTAGCCTAACCTTAACAGAGACACTAGCAAGAGTTTCTTCTTTTTTTTTCACAAGCTTTTGTTTGAACAAGGACTTGCGGGGTTATATGAACAAAGAATAGAATAAACTAGGAGGATTTAAATCAGTGCATTTTATATCCCGAGGTAAAGTCATAATTAAAACATCACATAGAGAGTCACATCTTTTTTTATTTCTACACAATTCCCCCCTAAGCATCATCGCACTCATGCTTTTGCAGCTCAGGCGTTTGCGTTTTAAGTTCCACGTTCGCTTTCGCAACATCATCATCATCGTCGCCGTAGTCGTCGTCTTCATCGTCCTTGTTCGCCTTATGAGTGTGTGTGTGATGTGATTTTCGTAGTCGCGGTGCGGCGCACTGTCATCGTTCTTTCACCTTATAAACGAGTGGAATTGGTAACGCGGCAAACAGTGTCGGTGGCATCTTCAGCCCTATATAATGGTGAGGATGAAACGGAGAAAGTTGATTGCTGTTTGTAGGGTAAATGCTTTCAGCTGCCACTGCTCCTAATGACCTCATTTTCGTCCCAAAATGGTTGTCTCTGAATGTACTAGTGGGATTATCCCGAACAAACAATGAAAACGAGGATGTTATGTTCGTTACGGGCTTGAATTCAAAACCGGAAGTATAGAATGGAAAAACTATAGGCTATGGCGGTGGTGGCGGCGACGATATGGTGCGGCGGAGGACGTGCGTCATCGTTGTCGTTTAGGTCGTCGTAGCCACACGTTTGGTCGTAGGAGTCCTCAAAATCGCGAACTCATTGTTATTCAACTATACTATACAATGAGGATGACATAACAGTGAATCAAAACATTTTGAAAGTTGGAATAAAATTAAGTTTTTCACAAATCTGTCTCACGATAAAGTTTAAGTTTAAGTTTAAGTTTAAGTTTAAGTTTAAGTTTAAGTTTAAGTTTAAGTTTAAGTTTAAGTTTAAGTTTAAGTTTAAGTTTAAGTTTAAGTTTAAGTTTAAGTTTAAGTTTAAGTTTAAGTTTAAGTTTAAGTTTAAGTTTAAGTTTAAGTTTAAGTTTAAGTTTAAGTTTAAGTTTAAGTTTAAGTTTAAGTTTAAGTTTAAGTTTAAGTTTAAGTTTAAGTTTAAGTTTAAGTTTAAGTTTAAGTTTAAGTTTAAGTTTAAGTTTAAGTTTAAGTTTAAGTTTAAGTTTAAGTTTAAGTTTAAGTTTAAGTTTAAGTTTAAGTTTAAGTTTAAGTTTAAGTTTAAGTTTAAGTTTAAGTTTAAGTTTAAGTTTAAGTTTAAGTTTAAGTTTAAGTTTAAGTTTAAGTTTAAGTTTAAGTTTAAGTTTAAGTTTAAGTTTAAGTTTAAGTTTAAGTTTAAGTTTAAGTTTAAGTTTAAGTTTAAGTTTAAGTTTAAGTTTAAGTTTAAGTTTAAGTTTAAGTTTAAGTTTAAGTTTAAGTTTAAGTTTAAGTTTAAGTTTAAGTTTAAGTTTAAGTTTAAGTTTAAGTTTAAGTTTAAGTTTAAGTTTAAGTTTAAGTTTAAGTTTAAGTTTAAGTTTAAGTTTAAGTTTAAGTTTAAGTTGAAGTTGAAGTTGAAGTTGAAGTTGAAGTTGAAGTTGAAGTTGAAGTTGAAGTTGAAGTTGAAGTTGAAGTTGAAGTTGAAGTTGAAGTTGAAGTTGAAGTTGAAGTTTAAGTTTAAGTTAAGAATTTCTTAAACAAATCTTACGTTGGGCGCCAGTTATACATTAATTTATCAACTTTAGGCAACGAGCGAGTTAGAAAGAAATCCACTTGATAACGGAGGAGAGACTTAAATTTTTCATTGAACGCTAAGGAACGGAACCAGTGTGTAGGTTCTAATTTTACCTCTTAAACTGCCTACTGTATTACCAAGAGTAAAGGAGATGAAAAAAGAACAGCAAACAAAAAGAACAACAAAAAAGCACAGCCTCCTAGAATGTGAAATGAATAGTTTTCCAAACTACAGCTATCCATTGTTTTTCCATAGGATTTTTGCAGCAACCAAAAAAGAAAGGCACATGAAAAGAAAACTCGCTGTGTTGGCTTTTGGCCAAAAAGCTGTTGTGCGGTGAATGTTGACAAGTTTTTGGAATGAAGCAACCACTGATATAGGCACTGTTTGTTATTTCTCGTTTTTCTTTTTTTTTGGATATAGAGCTATAACCATGGAAGGGTCTCAAAAAGAACTCAGCAGGGAACAATTATTGCAGGATTCGAGTGTTCTGTTCATTTCGATGTTAAAACTTTACATAAGGACCAGGTAAGGTATAGTGTACAGGTACACTGTACATAGGTAGATGTAAATGAATGAAAATGGCAATTGAATGAGATCGCTTTAATTAAAGTTATAAACTACAAATTTGTAAATGAGTGGTTCTTTTTTTCTTACATTCAAAAAGGAAAAATAAAACAAAGAATTTATAAACTTTAACTTAAAGGAAAATCACTTTTTTGACATGGATGAATTTTTTGAAATTTTGTTAAGGTTTTTTTTCGAGTTTGGTCTTATTTTTTATCATAGGGTACTAAATTTTATTCTATGTCTCATAGGCCCATTTGTTGATAATCTTCTTAAATCTGTGTCATAACTAAGTAAATCTTAAATTCTAGGTATAATATATTTATTTTTGCTTGTCAGAAAATTTTTATGATTCACTTTACTAAGTTACACATAAAATGAAACGAATCTAACTTCGTTCCGATGTAAACTGTCAAAAAAACTTCAAACTGTATAAAAGTATGAGTAATATTTCAAAAACGGTAAATTTGTGAAAATATTGTGAAATGTTTTGTGTTTGTTCAAAATTAATTAATAATGGCTGACAAAAAAAGGGCAATATATTGCAATTTTTCTCTAAAAGAAAAGCGTACACTTTTAGAATGTGCTTTTGAGAAGGAAGGAAAAAGAAACAAGTTGGAAGAGAATATCACCGAACTTTAATTCCCATTCAGATTCAGCATGCTACAAGACCGTTGAAGCAATCAAAAAAATTTACCACGGATATACAAAAGAAATTTGGAAGGTGCCCGCAGACGAAAAAATGTTCAGAATGCAAGGCCATAGGTGCACGCAATGAAAACTTTGATCTTGCCATATGTATTATGAATCCTAAAACAATAACTGACTATGAAAACATTTTTGATTGTGTTGGTGCGAATTAGTCGTACCGGTACCAGTTTTATTTACTTTATTATGTATGTAGGTACCCTTTGAATTTACAGATTGAAGAAAGACAGGATGATGAAGCAACTAAGGATTGGGGAAAATACAAACCAAGTCAATTGAGAAACCCGATCCATCCAAAATTAAAGAGAAACCATGAGAATGTATCTGATGAGCAGGAAGTTACCTCTATCAGCACTAAAAATTTAGTTTGCTAAGCTTCAACACATTGCCTGCCAATCCAATTTCCGTTATGTTTCACTGGGTGCCAAAAAACGTTTTTCGTTATATAAAGTTTTTCTTTTGTGTAATTATATTTTTGTATATATGTATGTATTATATCTTAATATATAAAAATCCAGTGTCATATATCGGGTGATTTTTTTGAGGTTAGGATTTTCATGCATTAGTATTTGACAGATCACGCGGGATTTCAGACATGGTGTCAAAGAGAAAGATGCTCAGTATGCTTTGACATTTCATCATGAATAGACTTACTAACGAGCAACGCTTGCAAATCATTGAATTTTATTACCAAAATCAGTGTTCGGTTCGAAATGTGTTTCGCGCTTTTTTATCGACAAATTTTGTTCAGCGATGAGGCTCATTTCTGGTTGAATGGCTACGTAAATAAGCGAAATTGCCGCATTTGGAGTGAAGAGCAACCAGAAGCCATTCAAGAACTGCCCATGCATCCCGAAAAATGCACTGTTTGGTGTGGTTTGTACGCTGGTAAAATCATTGGACCGTATTTTTTCAAAGATGCTGTTGGACGCAACGTTACGGTGAATGGCGATCGCTATCTTTCAATGCTAACAAACTTTTTGTTGCCAAAAATGGAAGAACTGAACTTGGTTGACATGTGGTTTCAACAAGATGGCGCTACATGCCACACAGCTCGCGATTCTATGGCCATTTTGAGGGAAAACTTCGGAGAACAATTCATCTCTAGGAATGGACCGGTAAGTTGGCCACCAAGATCATGCGATTTGACGCCTTTAGATTTTTTTTCTGTGGGGCTACGTCAAGTCTAAAGTCTACACAAATAAGCCAGCAACTATTCCAGCTTTGGAAGACAACATTTCCGAAGAAATTCGGGCTATTCCGGCCGAAATGCTCGAAAAAGTTACCCAAAATTGGACTTTCCGAATGGACCACCTAAGACGCAGCCGCGGTCAACATTTAAATGAAATTATCTTCAAAAAGTAAATGTCATGGACCAATCTAACGTTTCAAATAAAGAATCGATGAGATTTTGCAAATTTTATGCGTTTTTTTTTTAAAAAAGTTCTCAAGCTCTTAAAAAATCACCCGATATTTAGACAATATATACCAAACAAAACTCATCGGTATGCGTGTTAAGCTTTTCAAACTCTGCTCCACTGATGGATATAATTTCAAAACTCTTATATTCCACTTTTTGTTTCAAAAATGAGTTAAGTATGAGAAAGTGTTCTTTAGAATAGCCCTCATCTATGAACGTATTTAGCTAAAATTTATCAAAACTTGTTACTTCCTATACTTTTGAGTACTCAAAAAGTGATGTTTTTTTTTCAAAACTACACTATTCCACTCAGTCGTTTAATTCAAAACTCATTTATTTCCATACAAACAGAAATCCAAACCAAAAAAAAAAATAATTAAATATATTGTATTTATAGATCATGGAACCATCTGAATTTGTGAACGAAGTTGCGTTTGGAAAAGGTCGAAAGAAAGTTCGCATTCTCTCGGCGAAAAAAGCCGAAGTAAGGTATATACAAAGTAAGAAATGGTAGTATTCGTTACAATCCTGCATCTCAGTATTAACACCCCTAACTATTTTTATAGATATTCTGCAAAAGACCTTCCACAGAATCCACATTGCAACCATAAAGGTAAAAACTTTAACTGCCAACAAATTAGGCCGTCAGACGCATACAATTTTTTCCGGATGTTTCACAAGAACATTTCCAAAATCGAGCAGGCCAGCTTTTTGATGGCAGAAAAAATATTTCGATTTCCTACACCATGTATTCCAGGAAATCCTGTCGCCCTATTAGAGTATGTCAAAAAATGTTTTCGAGCGTCCTCCAAGTCAGTACGTTTCGATTTCGACTACAACGGATCCGCTGAGGAGAGGCACCAAGGGAGAAGCGTGGTGGTGACCGGAGGTCTGGTAAGTTGTCTGAACACCGCGACTCAGTTAAGGAATTCATTAAACGATTCCATGTCCTTGAAGTTCATTATTTACGAGGAAGATCAGGCAGGCAATATTTGAGTGGAGATTTGTCGATAAATAAAATGCACACCTTCTACCAAGAGGAGTCAGTAACGTTTCTTAAAGTCAAAAAGTCTTTTTTCCGAAATGTGCTCAACACTTTTTTCAATATTGGGTTTAAGGCTCCCGCTACAGATATTTGCTCCACCTGAAAAACGTTGAAAGAACGCGTCAAAGTTGTTCAAAATGCAGATGTCAAAAACCAACTTATGATAGAGTTCAAAAATCGTGGAGCAGCTTTTTTTCAGATGGCAAAAGAAGAAAAGCCTGAACTTTTGACAATATCTTTTGACTGCCAAAAAAATATGCCATTGCCAAAAATTCCGGATCAAGCCGCTTATTACTCGAGACAGTTAAATTTATTTAACTTGGGTGTTGTTGTGGATAGTTCGAAGGCAAAATTGACAAAACAAAATGTGTTTCTCTATACTTGGACCGAAAACGATCGACCGAAAGGATCCAACGAAATCGCGTCCGCAATTTTTCACCGTCTTTTAAATTTGGACTTCACCGGTAAGACTAATGTCAGACTGATTTGTGACGGGTGTGGTGGCCAAAACAAGAACACCAAAATGGTTGCGGCTTGTCTTTATTGGCTGAAAAAACATTCCCCATCCAATGTTCATCAATTGCAACTAGTTTTCCCTGTTGCAGGGCATTCTTTTATTCCACCAGATAGGGTGTTTGGAAACATAGAAAATGAAGTCAGATTAAAAGAAAATATAATAACTTAAGAAGATTACTTCGCAATACTTAAAATACATGGAACCATCATTCATTTGGGAAGCTTCGAATGTCCTGTTTGGAACTGGAAAGAAGATGCTGTGAAATGTTTGAAAGCTCCTGGAAGCTGGCACTTTAAATTCAACCAGTCGAAGCGTTTTTTACTTCACAAGATGAAATCGGGTCTAGTAACAGTGCAGGGTGAAGTTTTTTATAAGTCGGATGTGGGAGCTGCAAAATCCGTGCTAAAAGCTGGAAAAAAAATATCTGATATGAAAATAAATGCTCTGCCAATGGGTGTTTGTATTAAACATGACAAGAAAAGGGATATCGCAAAGCTGCTGGCACTAAACTTTGGCGCTGAGTAGAGAAAATTGGAAAGACTAATTTTACAAAAAACTTATGGATGTAAATCATGATGCTGAAACTGAAACAAATCACATTTGTGAAGAGCAAGAAGAAATCAAAGATTTCCGTATATAAAATTGTATTATTAGCTTATAATATTTATGTTCCTTAATTACTTCCGTAATAGGTAAAGACTGAAACTTTTGAAATTTTGAATTCGTTTTTTGTTTCTTTTTTTGTTAAATAATTCATGAACATTGCTGTGAAGTTATTTTAAGTTTTTTTTTTAATAATATATACTTTTTTGTTTTCAAGTTTGTGAAGAATGTAAGGGTTTATGTTTTTAATTAAGTTTTTTTTATATTTTAAATTTTCTGTTAAATAAAAAAAACTAATTAAATCGATAAAAAAAAAGTTTACTTTCTTTTCAAAACTCCTCTATTCCTAATAGGTTAAATCAAAACTCAACTATTTCAATCGTAATTTTCAAAACTCTTTTTTTCCAAATTAAATTAAATTTTTATAATTTTTAGATTCATCTTATAGGTTCAAAACCAAAAGAAATAGATATAGATCATTCCAAACTTCAAATTTAGCCTTTCGAATAATCGATAATGTCATTTTAACAGCTTTTAACAGTTTTTTTCGTTTTACTTAAAATTCTCAAAATTGGAAAAGAAGAGTTTTGAAATTATATCCCACCCATGTTGTAGGCACCCTCATAGCTAACAAGGAGCTAACAAACGAAACCTTCCAAAAGAAGTCCTTCTCGCAAAATTTAAAGGAGGTGAAGTTATTTCCAGAGAAGATAATGATGGAATCGTCGTTTTAAAGTGGAAAGACAACAGAGATGTTAGAATTAGAATGCTTTCTACCAAACACGCTCTAGTTCTGGTACCTACTTCAAACAGACGCTCTGCACCTGTACGCATCGAAGAAGATAGTGATCAACCTTCCATGAGCTCTAATCAACCCCAAGCTACGAGACTAAGAAGAACTACTAACAGGTTACCAACTAAGCCTGAAGCAATTCTAGCATACAATAAAGGTAAAGCTGGAATTTATTTATCTGATCAAATGGGATCTTACTTAACAACTCTGAGAAAAGGCGTCAAGTGGAACCGTAAACTAGGAATAGAGCTTTTGCTGGAAACGTCAGTCGTTAACGCTTGGGTAGTGTAAAAAAATATAACACAAACCAAAATTTGGATTCGCAAATTCAGAGAAAAACTTGTTTGCAAGGGTGTTTTTTTACCACAGCAATTTTAAAAAGAGGCTGGGATGCGACCCACACTGATAACTTTCCATCCCGTCTATCGATTTGTCTTGCTTAAAATTTTGTCTAAATGTATCAATTCTTACCAAATTTGCGTTCTATTTTTTGTAGATTTTATTTTTTTGTATGAAAAAACGGACTGTTGGATTTTTATAAAAAAATTATTGAATATAAAAAACAATATTTTCTGTGAAATAAAATAAGTTTGAAGCCAATATTTTTAATTTTTGAAAAGCTATTTGAGCCGAAAATCAATTTTTACCAACTTTTATTAATTTTTTTGTTTAGGTTTTTATTTTTTGTAAAAAAACTGTCAATTCGATTTTTCTCAAATTTTTTCCTAATGTTAAAAACAATATTTCTTATAAGTTAAAATTAGTTAGAAGCCATAATCTCAAATTTTTGAAAAGATATTTAAGTCGAAAATCAATTTTTACCAACTTTTGTTAAATTTTTTTTTCGGTTTTTATTTTTTTGTAAAAAAACTGTCAATTCTATTTTTTTCAAAAGTTTACTGAATGTTGAAAACAACAATTGTTGAAAGATAAAAGTAGTTTAAAGCCAATATCTCAAAGTCTTGAAAAGATATTTGAGTCAAAACTCAATTTTTACCAACTTTTTTTTTATTTTTTTTAGGTTATTATTTTTTGTAAAAAAAAACTGTCAATTCGATTTTTCTCAAAATTTTATCAGATGTCAAAAACATTATTCTTCATTGCACAAAATTGTTTTGGAAATGAAATCATATTTTAGTCGTAAAATTTTCGAAGTGACAAATTTTTTTTCAGTTTTTTTGATTTATAAAAAAAACCGTTAATTGAATTTTTTTCCAAAAATATAATTGTTTTGTATCACGTTACAATATATAATATAAAATTTAATTCAAGTCTCTAGCGTCATTGGTTCATGAGCTATTTAGGGTTAACCAAAATTTTCACCTTTTTTTAAACTGCTATGGTAAAAAAACCACCCACGCAATTTTCTTGAGAGCCCTTTCTGCATCTTTCTGCCTTATTATCTGTATAACAAAATTTATTTGAAGTCGATATCTCTTCTGGTTCTTGAGCTATGGACGACGAAAAAAACGTCGCGAACGTACGGACGTACGGACGTACGTACACACGCACGCACAGACATCTTTCTAAAAATCTTTTATTTCGACTCTAGGGACCTTGAAACTTCGAGAAATGTCAAAATTTTCAATTTGTCAAATCGGACCCATTACAATAACTTCCTATGGGAAGTTAAAAAGAAGTGAAAATTTTGGTTTACCCAAAATATCTCAAGAACCAATAACGCTGAAGAGTTGAATTAAATTTTTTAAATTTAACGGTTTTTTATAAATCAAAAATACTAAAAAAAAAATATTTTTTACCTCGAATATTTTACGAAAAAAAACTGATTTTATCTCCAAATTTTTTTTGTGCACTAAAGAATAAAGTTTTTGACATCTGGTAAAATTTTGAGAAAAATCGAATTGATAGTTTTTTTCATAAAAAATAAAAACCTAAAAAAAATTACTTAAAGTTGGTAAAAATTGATTTTCGACTTAAATAAAGGGTGTCCCAAAATTAACGCAAGATTTGAATTAAATAGAAAACGCCGTTTTTAGTCTTTTTATAGTTATATTTTTATTGTCTCGTAAAGTACATAGGATAGGGTTATGTATGGAATAACAAATCGGACAAATGGCCTCCACGGCTTTGCATGCACATGCGCACTCTTTTGTTGAAATTTTCCATGACCATTCTGCATAAATGTGGCTGAATTTCGTTGATGCAGCGTTGAATCTCCTCCTTTAATGCACGGGTGGTTGTGGGCTTGTTGACATAGACTTTTGATTTCAAATAACCCCATAAAAAGAAGTCTAATGGTGTTAAATCACACGATCTAGGAGGCCAATTTTGATCACCGAAACGAGAGAGTACACGACCTGGAAATGTCTCATGCAGTAATTGAATTGTTTCACGGGCTGTATGACATGTGGCACCGTCTTGTTGAAACCACATATTGGACACATCAATATCATCCAATTTTGGCAGAAAGAACTGTGTATAATCATGTCGCGATATCGAGCACCAGTAACAGTCACTGCTTGACCAGCATCATTTTCAAAAAAATATGGCCCAATTATGCCTCCAGCACAAAATCCGAACCATACAGTCACGCGTTGTGGATGCATTTGTTTTTCGACAATCACATGTGGGTTCTCCGAACCCCAAATGCGGCAATTTTGGCGATTGACAAAGCCATCAAGATGAAAATGTGCTTCATCGCTTAGGATGATTTTGCTCGAAAAATCAGGGTCCATTTGTTGATGTTCAATAATCCATTCAACGAACTCTCTTCTCTGTCCATGGTCATTAGGCTTCAATTGTTGTGTTAATTGAATTTTGTAAGCATGAAGACACAGATCTTTGGTGAGTATACGCTGTAGAGAGGTTCTTGAAATTTGCAATTCTTGTCCACGACGTCGAATTGAGGTTCCTGGATTGTCAGCAACACTCTCACGCACTGCTTCGACATTCACATTTGAACGGCTTGTTTTTGGACGACCAGTGTGTTTGGCGTCTCCAACGGATCCAGTCTCCATGAATTTTTCAATTAATCTCTTCACAGTTGACGAAGTTAAAACACTATTCCGACTATATTTTGTATGAAATTTTCGAACTGCAGCCGCCAAGCTTTCACTATTTTTGAAATATTCTTTAATAATGAAGACACGTTGTTCTATCGTGTAACGCTCCATTTTTAATAACCCTATACTGTTAGCTGTCAAATTGCTTTTTTTTCAGGGTTGCCAACACTTCACTGCACAAATGGCGGCAAATTCAAATCTTGCGTTAATTTTGGGACACCCTTTATCTTTTCAAAAATTTAAGATATGGCTTCAAACTAATTTTATCTCACAGAAAATATTGTTTTCGACATTCAGTAAAGTTTTTATAAAAATTCAACATCCGTTTTTTCATAAAAAATTAAAATCTACAAAAAATATTGCGCAAAATTGGTATCTCGTGAATAATAGAAGGTATTGACTTCAAATTCATTTCATTTCATTCATCCAATTTGTATTTGTTTATATAAGAAATAAAAAATTTTAAGAAATGCTACTAAAATTGGTAAAAATTGGTGTTCAACTAAAAATCTAACGAGATTTTTGATTGATATAGAAATCAAAATATTTCATTAAATGCAAAATATTGTTGATAATTTTTAAATTTTGTATAATAATTCAACTGACAACTTTTTTAACAAAGCACGAAAATTTACAAACCTCTTTTAAGCAAGACAAATCGACAGACGGGATGGGAAGTTATCAGTATGGGTCGCTTTTCAGCAACTATTTTTTTTTAGCACAACAATTTACTGAAATGTCATCACACAACATAATCTCCTAAGTACAACTTAAGGCTTTATGCCCATATAATAAATTTCGCTTAAGTTCATTTATGTCAAACTGTGAGTTCTGTGCAAACCATTAAGCAGAACTTAGTAACTTATGTGGGACTTAAATAGTTATGAGTCGTATCATCAAACGGTCCTTAAAGGGCTAAAGGTTTATTCTTAGGTTTTTGATCAAAATTTGTTCTTGGCACCAAAACCAATTTGATGTGGAACCTTTTGATGTTGACCTTTTATCTTAACTGAAATCAGTTTATGTACTTATCTTTAAATACAGGGGTTTTCAACATGGACGCTACAAAAGTAGAGCGAGACAGCAAACGACGCCATATTCCTTGCCGCCCTTTTGACATTTCTTTTCAGTAAGGTTTGCCATTCCATGATGGAAAGATATATGAGCCAACAACGATTCAAAGTTATTAATATTTACTCCCGAAATTCGGAGTCAGTGGCCTCAGAGCGCTACGTCCAATTTATGGTTGTCATAATCGTCCTAGCACAACAGCAATTAACGGTCTAGTGGAAAAAGTTGGATCCACAGCCCACAGGCACTATACAAAATGTTCCCGTACCAGTGAGACAAAGAAGTGATCGTAGTGTCGATAATATTGCAGCCGCTGGGCATCTCTGTGACGTCATTGTGGTGAATTTTGCGAAAAGATCTTGGCCTACATCGTTGAAAGATTAAATTGACACAAGAACTGAAGCCGCTTGACCACCAGAAACGTCGTCGTCGGCGCCACAAGCCACACAGCGAATGTCACAATCAATTTATTGAAAACCAAGTTTGGAGAACGTGTTATCTCACGAAACGGTCCAGTCGCTATTCTACTATTTCCGGTGGACTACGTCAAGTCTATGGTCTATGCCAACAAGCCAGCGACGACTGATGAACTTCGTAAAATATCGCAGTATCGGCCGATTTATGCTTGAAAACCGTCGAAAATTGGGTTCAGCAGCGTCTGGACTTCTGCAAGCGTGCCCGTGGTGACCGTGCAAAAGAAATCGAGTTCCATACAAATAATGGCATCGAATGTGCTTTCACGGGAATAAAGAATTTCATTGATATCCAAAACCGTTTTTGTTTTATTTAAAAAAAAAACTTTTGTAGCGTTTTTATTGAAAAATCCGATACATTAGCCGCGTTTTATTATCACCATGATCTTATCCGGATCTTGAATTTACATGCATTACAACAACAACACAAGATCCTGCTTTGTGTTTGGATCTCAATTTAGATCCAAAATTTAATTATTTTTATTATTATTTATTTTATTTCACATATAAATGTTGGTATCATTGCAAACAAATTAAATAAAACCTGTATTGCCATATAAACATTTCCATTTGACTGAAATAAAATATATTTTAAATAGAAAGCGAGAAGCTTTATATTTATTTATTTGGTATATAATCCATGTAATAATTAGGTATTTTAACAAAACTAGATATTAATTGGTGAAATTACAATAATTAAGTCCAAAAAAATGTATATTTGACATAATTTATGGGTATTATTTTCCCCCAAAAAAGGAACAAAAAAAAATCATTGAACAAAATGTTCTTTGGGCAACCCTGCCTTAAATGTCAAAAAATATAAATAAAATCGAGAAAGCTGTAGCCCAAATGGGAGAAAAGATGTTCAAATAAATTGTAAGTAATCTCTAAATTAAATTATTTAAGCGTCAAAAACAATCTGGACTACATGTGAGACCAAAGCGTTCCTGGATGCTTTGAGTTTGAGAGTGCAATGATGATTTGCAGAAACATTTTCAAAAGTTGTGGAGCTTCCATTTTTGGTATGGGTTTGTTTTTTTTTCGCTTCGTAATGTCACTTTTGAAAGAACGAATTTGACACTGCTACCAAACTTTAAATACTAAAAAATATGATGATCCTATGCTGTTTTAACGGGTGATTTTTTTGAGGTTAGGATTTTCATGCATTAGTATTTGACAGATCACGCGGTATTTCAGACATGGTGTCAAAGAGAAAGATGCTCAGTATGCTTTGACATTTCATCATGAATAGACTTACTAACGAGCAACGCTTGCAAATCATTGAATTTTATTACCAAAATCAGTGTTCGGTTCGAAATGTGTTTCGCGCTTTACGCAAATTTTATGCGTTTTTTTTTTTTTAAAGTTCTCAAGCTCTTAAAAAATCACCCATTATATTAAACAATGTCCTCTTTTCAATGGAGGACAATAAATACATAATGGGTGATTTTTTAAGAGCTTGAGAACTTTTTAAAAAAAAAAACGCATAAAATTTGCGTAAAGCGCGAAACACATTTCGAACCGAACACTGATTTTGGTAATAAAATTCAATGATTTGCAAGCGTTGCTCGTTAGTAAGTCTATTCATGATGAAATGTCAAAGCATACTGAGCATCTTTCTCTTTGACACCATGTCTGAAATCCCGCGTGATCTGTCAAATACTAATGCATGAAAATCCTAACCTCAAAAAAATCACCCGATATTATCATGATCTGATCCGGATCAGGTCATGGTGATAATAAAACGCGGCTATTATTGTTCTAAAAAAATAAGTTCTTACTTATTTGACATGACAACTAACCCTTCAAAAAGATATATAACCTTTGCCTATTTACCACATTGTACATAAACTCCATTTATTATTCATTCTGTATGAAGTAGGTTTATGAATAATATATAAATTTTGTTCATGAAAACATTCCCTTAAAAAATAATGAACAGTCTACAAACGAATTGCACATATAGCACCTATGTACCTTAGTTTATATAAATGCAGTTTGTGGGAGAAAACTTCTTCAAATAAAAGTTTAAAAAAAAAAAACTTTTACTCAGCATGCATTTAAAAAATTGCTCTCGGCATCAGTTTCTAAAGTTTTTATTTTGTTTTAGGTTTTCAATTTTTTATTTCTATTGAGGTCAAGGAAATATAACATATCCAGATGTTTTGTCATGATGGAAGTAAATCTAGAAAACTTTTTGCATTAAATTTATAACATTTTAATAAAATTAATAACTTTTTCTATAAAGTAAATATCTAAAAAAGAAAAGATTTGTCTTTAAGGAACACATTTATTGTTTCTCAAGGACTCAAGGTAACAAACAGATCATGGCGTAACCCAGGTCTTTGTTCCCATTTTGTATTTCTATTGTTCAGGATAGAAAATAAAAATAGTGCTCAAGCAACATCTTTAACCATTCAAATAAATAAAAAACATTACATAAAATACAAACATTTCATCATAATATATTGTATAACATCCTTTTAGGTCACTGTTATGGGAAAACCGTTTATAAAATTTTCCGTGTAACTTACTATCCTAATTTAAGATAAGTCCATTATTCTGTTTGCTGTCAATAACTTTAAGAAAATGCAAATATGTATTTGTCTTTAACAATATCTGATCAATTTTTAGGTATGAAATTGTTTTTTGAATTGGTTTAAGTGTCACCAAGATGAACAAAGTGTCGGGGTTGTCAAATAACTAGAACTGAACTAACTCATTATTACACTGTTGAAATGTACCTATGTTAAAATGTAGGAAATGAAGAACAAATCAGGAGCTTTTCCTTTCCTGTAATCTAGCGCAGTTTTTTGTGAGAATCTAGTGCATAAATCAGGGTGGATTTCATTGATAACCGATACGAAAACTCTAAAACTTAACACTTAACCAATAATTAAATAATTGTTTAATGTTTGTCATTTACAGCTGCTCGTTCCTATGAACGAATTATACGAGTATACAAATGTATTCTGTACACCTTTGAAAAGAATACTTACTTAAGTTGGCCTTACAGTCCTGGGTGAACTAGGGCCTTACCCAACAAACTTATAATATACTTATATTAGGCTCCCGAAAATTACGCCAGATTTTTTTTTGAAAAAAAAACGCCAGAAAATTCTTCATACAAAATTCTGGCTTTTTTTCCTAGGAAAAAATCCCAAATTTTTCTGGCAAAATTTCGGAATTTCAGGCATTTTTTCCTAAAAATTTTCTGGCGTTTTTTCTATTTACAGAAATGGAAAAAAGGCAAAAAAAAAAACATTTGGAAAAAAAGCCAGAAATAAAATTTCTGGCGTTTTTTCCTAAACATGAAAAAGAAAAACTGTATTTTCTATAAATTGTTATAATAAATAAACAGTTTTACTACACATTCTTTGTCTCTATCATCTATTGTAAGAAAAAAAATGATGCTGTGTGATGGTAAGGATATAAGGACGACGTCAGCTGTTGAAGCATATAATGGAGTCCTCGGTAGATTGATACAACATAAGGGAAACTTTTTTAAATTCGTTAAAATTCTTCGAGAGGAGGAGTTTTTTTAAAAGTCGCGACTTTTTTAATATGGTAGAGACTGGTGGTGCAACAGGCTCTATTAAGAAAAAAAAATACAAAGATAAGAGCGCGAAAATTAAAGAAGCAAGCCAACTTTTGGCAGACAAAAAGATAACACCAATCATGTTTCTCAACAGGATGGTGTACGAAAAAAACTGTATATGCACAGATATGGAGTCGTTCGATGACGTTTTCGAAGGTTTTTGTTTTCTAATTAATAATCGTATTTTTAAAATAATTTCTATGCACTTTTCTAGATTCTAATGATGTTGACACTAACGTTTACTCTGACGAGGAAGAAGAAGCGGAGGAACATCCTGAAGACGTAAAAGAAGCGGATGTAATATTATGTATTATATGTCAGGTCCTTCCACCAAACGTTGTGTTGTTGGCGTGCAGACAAATGAAAATATGCTCGGAGTGCAACTTAAAGTTGCAAGCTCAGCAGTTGCAGATTCAAACGAAAATTACAAATGTCCATGCTGCCGGGAAATCGTAACAGACACTTTGCAAGTTTACATTTAGTAAAAATATTTTGTTCTTTTCTATTTTGTTAAATAAATTGTTACAAAAAAAAAAAATTATTGAAAACTTTAGCAATTTTTTGCGTGGCAGCCACGCCGTAACCGCGCCGGCCGCGCCGCGTCCGCAACGCTATGGCCACGCGCGCCGGGCCGCGCCCGCGACCGCGCCGGCTAGCCGCGCTGCGCCGCGTCCGCAACGCCATGGCCACGCCGCGACTGCCCCCCCCCCCGCGGGTGCATGTCAGGGGCTGTTTTTTCCTGTTGTGATAAAATGTCTACAATATTGACCAAGTAGCGACTTTTAAAATGCAAAACATTTTCTGGCTTTTTTTCCAAATTGATATTAGGAAATTAGGCCAGAATATATCAATTGGTTTTCTGGCCTAATTTCCATTTTGGTTTCTGGTTTTTTTTCCATTTCTGTCTGGCACAATTTCCAATGTGTCTGGCTTATTTTCCACAAAAAATTCTGCTTCTTTTTCCAATTTGAAGCAGAAAACATTTTCTGGCGTTTTTTCCAAAAAAAAATTTTGGCGTAATTTCTTCTGGCGTAATTTCCGGGAGCCTTATATTATGGTAGAGAAGATTTTTTAGGCGATGTTAAGGAGACTGATTCCTCTATAGTTTAAGGGTCTCCTTTTTTTCAGTATCGGGCAAATAACACTGAGATTCCATTCATCGGGCATGCTTTCTTCCGACCATATCTTCAAGCTATCTGCCCCAGCGGCTTTGTTAGATTTCAGCTTAAATATGGCAATCTTTACTTCGTCTAAGTTGGGAAGACGGGATTTTTGGTTTTCGTCGTCTATATCAATTGGATCATCCTACATGACAGCGGAATCAGGTTCGTCGTCACCGTTATATAGCCTGCAGAAGTGATCCTTCCATATACTCAGCATTGACTGCGCTTCTGCTATGATTTTTCCACTTTCGTGTTAGCAGACTTTGATTCCTTCTGAGAAGTCGGTGTTCCTCTCTCCTGTTGTTTGGCTGCATTTGCCTACCGGCATTCTTCATCAAACCAGCGGTTACTTGTTTTTTGCTGCTTGAAACCCGGCACGTCAGAATCGGCTTCTCTGATTGCATCTTGCCTATTGCATCGATACATTGTGTTGGCGACAGAGAACTTCGAAAGAGGTAACTTGTGACTTGGTTGGAGAAGGATTTGGCGATCTCTTGCGATTGTAGCCGTTCGATGTTGTATCTTCTCCCAGTATCACCCTGTTTTGCCTTGGGTCTAGAAACCCCGAGTGCTACCTTGGCTACAACGAAGTTGTGTCTTTGGAAATTTGGGACATCAACGATGCTGGAAGTGTGTCTGGCATCGATCGTAGTATGGTCAATCTGGTTGAGAGTAGATTGATCTGGAGAACTCCAAGTTCCTTTGTGGATGTTGAGGTATGGAAAACGAGTACTGGCTACCATGACATTACGCTCCGCAGCAAAATCAATGAACCTGAATCCGTTATGGGAATTGTTGTCATGCAGGCTGTTTTCCAGATTATTCCACAAAAGATGTCTTTCCTACTAGCTTGGCATTTGAATCGCCCTGCTCTTATGCTTTGTTCAAGAGCTCGAAGAACATATCCTTGGTGTTGCTATCCTTCTCTTCCGCGGGGTCATGTGCGCATATTAGGCTAATGTTGCCGAATTTAGCCTTCGTGCGAAAAGTCATTAGGCGCTCGCTGAAGCCTTCTTGCCTTATTTTGGCTCAAATGGCAAAGCCGCTTCCAAATAAGCGATGTTTGTTTTCTTGGTAGCAGTCACCGTGATAAATATCGCAGTTTTCCATCTTATTTTTCCCCGGCCTATCCCATCGCATTTTCTGGATGGCGGTGATGTCTGCTTTATAGCAGCCTAGGGCCTCCGCTAATTTTTCGGCTGCACGTGGTCTATTAAGGGACCTTACATTTCACGCTGCCGCACAACCTTAAGTTGAAGGATTCTTGATTTAAACTTCTTACAGGCCTCCGAATATGTCGTAGTAGCCCTATAAGGTGTTCACTAAATGGAACAGTAGACGTAACCTTTGATTCCATCTGGGGATTTCCTCCGCTGCCTGCTGGAGAGGTGCCTTAGTGGAAACTACGCTCCCCACCCCTCTCTCGAAAAGGATTCTAGGGAACTTGAAACGTCTAAAAAATGTCAACATAGGATCGACTAAAATACTTTCCTTTGTGAAGTAAAAAACAAATTTTTATTTTGCCCAGCATTTGGCCATATACTTTTTTTTTCTTTTGTTAAAATGCAATTATCTATGGAGTTAATTGCAATAAAAAAAAACAAAATACTTACCAAAAATAGAGATTTTTTTTAACCTCCAGATTAAGTAAAACACATTTTTTTTAAATAAATTATTTTAATAAAAAAAAAAACAAATTCAATGAATAGAGTCCATTTTATGAAACCAAAAAAAAACTTGTAGGTACACTTTGTAGTTACAATACTGTATAGAACCGTTATCCAGTATAGGTTTTATCAGATCAAGTCCTTTTTGAAAGGTTTAGTTTTTTCATGTTGCCAGAACAATAATTTGTTAAAAATTTATAAGAGAAATTAAAAAAAAATGGAAGACAATAAAAACTTCACTTGGTATGAAAAAACTTATTGTTAAGTTGGACAAAAAGAAAAGTCTAAGACAAATCGCTGATATTGTGAAAAAGCCACATTACACAGTTCAGTACGTTATTAATTCTTACAAAAAAAACGGATTTTTAACAAAGATCAAGTGGAAGTGGGAGACCGAGAAAAATTGATACTAAACAAACCAAGAGGCGTATAGTAAGGATTGTACAAAGTAACCCCAAAATTTCCGCATCGGAAATAGCGGAAGACCTCAATAGAAACAAAATTGTCCAAGCTCATCCACAGACGATAAGAAATTTTTTACATTCGGAAGAGTTTAGAGGTTTTACGCCTCGAAACAAACCACTTTTATCCGCCATAAATGTAAAGAAGCGCCTACAATATGCCAAAGAGTATATAAATAAGCCGATAGAGTTTTGGAACTCCGTTATTTATACCGACGAATCCAAATTCAACATTTTTGGATCCGATGGGCGACGTTTTGTTTGGTGAAAAAGGGGTACAGCGTTAGATCCGAAGAATGTAAATTGCACAGTAAAACACGGCGGTGGCAGCGTTATGGTGTGGGGTGCGATGGGAGCAAATGGAGTTGGAAATTTTCAATTTGTGGAAGGGGCAATGAATAAATTTGATTACCTGAACATCTTGAAAAATAATTTAAGGAGTACTGCATCAAAATTGGACTTTGGAGATAATTTTAGTTTCGTTCATGACAATGACCCAAAACATTCCTCGTTGATTGTGAAGGAATGGTTGTTATATAACGTGAAAAATGCGGGAGTAGGTACTTCCTCATCCACCTCAAAGTCCGGATTTAAATCCAATTGAACATCTTTGGGCTCATGTTGAAAAAAAGTTGAGGGAAAGGAAAGTAAAAAATAAAGAACAGTTAAAAGATGCAATACAGAGGATATAGATTGAAATTACGCCAGATGTTACAAAAAAATTGGCCCTTTCAATGCCAAGAGGTTCAGTCTTCGGCTAAATGTTGTACAGTATGGACGTGTTTGTCATTTTGTCTAATATGTCTGAATGTATTAATGCAATGGCGCAATTGGCGAAAATCTCATTGCTTGTGGTATTTGTGCTAATAAGTTCCATAATCATTGTGTTAGCATTTCGGAAACAGTCTTATCTTTGCTAAAAAATTGTGCAAATGTTTTCTGGAAGTGCAATTCTTGCTTGGACATTCCTATTGTAAATTGCTTTGTGAAAATAAAGGAGCTTTATAACTGCCTACATGAGCTTCACGTGTGTAAAAGTTTATCCTCTCTTGAAATAAGAAATATTTGACTGTGTGTTTCAAGTGTTCATTTATGCGTTTCGCCCCGGTGTGATGGTTGGGCTCATCAGAAGATGGCCATCACACCTTATATAATATATATATAATATGCGTCAAGACAACGTGTGATGGTCATCTTCTGATGAGCCCAACCATCACACCGGGGCGAAACGCATAAATGAACACTTGCTGGTTTACATTTATTTTTCATGATTTTCATGATTTAAATCATTTTATTAAAAATTATGCTCTCTTGCTTCGCTTGATGACGATGCACTCTCTCAGCGGCAGACTCAGTTGCAATTGAAAATTAACGATAAAGCCTATGAACCACCTTTGGCTAAAGCTAGGCATACACGATGAACATGTTCGGCGAACCTGCTCGTGTTCGCTGTTTGTTTTCTCGTGTATGGGCTTGTATGCGAACCGCTCGCTGTTGGCGAAAATTTTCGATTTTTTCATGTTCGTTAGCTGTCATGTTCGTCGTGTATGGCGATGTTCGCGAACAAATTCTCATTTCTCATATGAATGTCGTCGAGTGAGCATTGCGGAAGATGGCAACTGTAAGTCATACTTTTATAAATATTTTTAAATCTTGTGATGTTATCTCCAGTTCACTCAATAAATTAACATGAGAACGAATATAAGGTTTCGGAAGCCAGTCTTTCATACACAACCTTTTTAACTTCTCATAGGAAGTTATTGTAATGTGTCCGATTTGTCAAATTGAAAATTTTGACATTTTTCGACGTTTCAAGGCTCCTAGAGTCGAAATAAAAGATTTTTAGTTCGTACGTCCGTAC
Organism: Eupeodes latifasciatus; assembly: GCA_920104205.1. NCBI lineage: Eukaryota > Metazoa > Arthropoda > Insecta > Diptera > Syrphidae > Eupeodes > Eupeodes latifasciatus. The sequence continues at coordinate 357,580,405 of OV049924.1, read as the reverse complement.
GTTCGCGACGTTTTTTTCGTCATCCGTAGCTCAAGAACCAGAAGAGATATCGACTTCAAATAAATTTTGTTAGGTATACAGATAATAATGCAGAAATTGCTCTCAAGAAAATTGCGTGGGTAGTTTTTTTACCATAGCAGTTTAAAAAAAGGTGAACATTTTTGTTAACCTCAAATATCTTATGAACCATAACGCTAGAGACTTGAATTAAATTTTATATTATATATTGAAACGTAATACCAAACAAGTATATTTTTGGAAAAAATCCAATTAACGGTTTTTTTTTTATAAATCAAAAAAATTGTACGAATAAAAAATGATTCTATCTCCAAAACAATTTTGTGAAACGAAGAATAACGTTTTCAACATCTGGTAAAATTTTGAGAAAAATCAAACTGACAGTTTTTTAATAAAAAATAAAAACCTAAAAAAAACATTACTAAAAGTTGGTAAAAATTGAATTTCGATTTAAATATCTTTTCGAAAATTTGAGATTATGGCCTCTAAGTAATTTTATCTTATAAGAAATATTGTTTCCAATATTCAGTAAAATTTTGAGAAAAATCGAATTGACAGTTTTTTTTACAAAAAATGAAAACCGAAAACAAAAAATTAATAAAAGTTAATAAAAATTGATTTTCGACTCAAATAACTTTTCATAAATTTGAGACATTGGCTTTAAACTAATTTTATTTATTTATTTTTATTTTGTTCACATAAGTAAATTGCCATAAGGGCAACTACTTGCGCTTGATTTTCAGACATCCTTCTTTCTTGAACAATCGTCCCGAAATGAATGTTCGTCGTTGTGTTCGTCGTGTGTGGGCTAACGCAAACGAACATGTTCGCTGAGCATGTTCATCGTGTATGCCTAGCTTAAGTCTACAAAAAGTTCTAATAAGAAACCAGGTACAAAAAAAAGTGGAAGAGGTAAAAGTGTTTCTGTGTCTAAAGATAATCAGAATTCGTGTGCCACCCTTCCGAATTTGCTAAACGTTAATCAGAATCCTTCTACTCCCCCTCTACCTCAGTCCCATGAAAAAAATTCTGCACTCCACTCGTTGCCATCTGTTTCATCTGCTGGTGTAGGTGATCATGCCATGAATATGGTGGAGGTGAACGAAAGCAATTCCATCGTTCCCTCTTCGGTCTTTCTTGAAGAAAGGGAAATTGAACTGCCTATGCTGGGATCATCTGGAGTAACTGAGATCGCTAATCGAATTGGTGTTGATATAGCTGTTGCGCCTAGGAATCAAGCTATTGTGCGTGAAGAGAGCAACGAGAATCGGGAAGAAGTTAATGATCAAAACCAAAAACACTCTAATGAAGATATAAATCCTTCGTACGTATCACCCTCCAAAACCCATTTGTTTACATTGTTGTATTTGTAATTTTGACATTATGTCCATGAATAAATGTGAAATCCAACAACAACTCACCACGCACCGGACCTCATTAATTGTGTCTTAGTGTGCGTGTTTTCACGCCTTTTTACTTTATGAGGTCCGTTTCCGGTTTAGCTTGTAGGCAAACCAATATAGCTACCGAGGATTTATATCTTTACTATAGTGTTTTTGATCAAAACAAAAAGCGTAAACATAAAAGTGTCATTGAAAGTAATGTCAATATTGCTACGGACGAAATTGAGGTTATCCAGAACAAAAAATGGTTGTATTTATCTAAGTTCAAACCTTCGACATCAGCCCAATCAATTATTAATTTAATCGCTACTAACCTTAATGCTCCCCCCGCTAAATTCGAATGTTTTAAATTGATGAAGAAAGGAACAGATAAACGTCTTATTGAACATGTTAATTTTAAAATTGGTGTTCCTGCTGAGCTTTATGATGCTGCATTTGACTCGATCTGTTGGCCAGCTGGTGTTTACGTTCGTAATTTTCGGTACAATCCAAAAAAATACGTCTCACTGGAGGGGAATGTGAACTCATAGATAGTTTAAATTATTGTTCTCCTGCTCTGCGAACTGCTGCGGATATGCTTTCTGTTTGTTACCAAAATGTTGGTAGTATGCGGTCTAAGACAACTTACTTCTAGCTCGCTGTATCCTGCTGCTCTTATCATGCTATTGCTTTGACTGAGACATGGTTGTCTGATGATGTACTTTCTGCTGAACTATGTCGGTCTGAAGATTTTAATGTGTTCAGAAGAGATAGATCGTTTGCAGATACTGGATTGCGCAGAGGTGGTGGTGTGTTATTAGCTTTAAGATCTAATTTAATATGTAGAGAAGTTCCTCTTGAATTCAAAGCTGTAGAACAATTATGTGTTGAAAAAACTTTGCCTTTCTGTTTAAATTGTATTTATTTTATTATATCATACATTCCACCTGATTCGAATATAAGTATTTATCAGATGCATATTGACAATATTCGTAATGTTTTTAGTTTGTTAAAGCCTAATTTTAATATTGTTATTTTGGGGGATTTTAATCTTTCTCATATAAATCTGAAACAGATCAATGTTTACTTCCTTTGAATGTCTCAAATGAACTTGAGTCGAGTTTTATTGATAATATGCTATCCTTTAATTTTAACCAACTTAATTATGTTGTAAACTTGTTAGGTCGAATCCTAGACTTAGTCTTTATTAACACTGAACTAGAAGCCAATTTAGTTAAGTCAGAAGCTCCTATTTTGGATTTAAAGATCTTGAATTTTGATAAGTTAAATTTTGATAAGCGTAAGTTGAACTCAGTTCGCGATTTCAGTAAAGCTAATTATAATGGTATGAACTATTTCTTTAACGCGATAGATTGGGACGAAGTTCTTTGCTCTCATGACTTAAAGGAGTGTTGCGATTCTTTTATTGCTAAGGTTGAGGAAGCATATAATTTTTTTGTTCCATTAAAGGAGAGAAAGCATAGGAATAAGCCTGTTTGGTTCAATAATAGATTATGTAATCTTAAAAACAAACTTTCCAAAGTGCATAAAAATTACAGAAAAGATCCTAGCTTACGACTTCGGTATATACGATTTAGAAATAAATATGAGTCTGTAAAAAAGTCTGTATATAATAGCTATATGCGCTCTATTGAGAGTAATATAAATAATGACTCTCGTGCCTTTTGGAAGTTCGTCAATTCTAAACGTAAGTCATATGGTATTCCAGCAAGTATGAATTACCTTAATCAATCGTCAAATGATGAGGACGTTGTATGCGATATGTTTGCATCTTATTTCCAATCTAACTATGTTCTTGATTCTCTTACGGCTTCATATGAAATTCAATATTGTGAAACGATCACTATAATTTAGGAAGCTTAAGTTTGTCAGTGGATCAGGTTTTACTTCAGCTTTCAGCCTTGAAATCTGATTTTAAACTTACCCCTGATAAATTTTGTTCAGCTTTATTAAACTTTTCAACTTATCACTTTCTACCGGTGACTTTTTGGATGAGTGGAAACTTTCGATGATAAGTTCAATATATAAATCAGGTTCAATACAAGAGGTTATTAATTACAGACCCATTTCAAAACTGAAATTAATACCGAAAGTTTTTGAAGCGATTGTGAAAAAATGCATTTTTGACGACGTTAGCTCGAGTATATCCGTAGATCAACATGGTTTCGTTAGTGGTAGATCGACGGTAACGAATCTAGCCTTGTTTGCGAATTTCTGTATTAAAGGTATTGAACGTGGAAACCAGGTTGATGCTATTTATACAGACTTCTCTAAAGCATTCGATAGAGTTCAACATGATATTCTCCTAATGAAATTGAAATGCTTTGGTTTTCACTGTAGTCTTCTTAAGTGGTTTGAAAATTGCCTGCCTAATCGCAAGCAAAATGTAAAAATTGGAACAGTGGTATCAAAGGAGATTCTTAATCATTCAGGCGATCCTCAGGGCAGCCATTTAGGACCTCTCCTCTTCATACTATTTATCAATGATCTACCACCTAGAATTCGGAATTCTGACTGTTTGCTATTTGCAGATGATCTTAAGCTTTTTAAGAAAATTAAGTGTGAACTGGATTGTCATAGACTTCAATATGATTTAGATGAAGTATCAGCTTAGTGTAGTGAAAATCGTCTGTTCTTGAATATAGCTAAATGTAAAAACATTACATTTACAAGGTCGCCTAATGTTATTAATCATTCTTACGTTATTTCTAACATAGGTACCGCTTGAGTCAGTGCATAGCCAAAAAGACTTAGGCGTTATTTTCGATTCAAAATTATTCAAATTTGATTTGCACTTGAACTATATAATTTCTAAAGCAAATAAATTACTTGGATTCATAATTCGTAGCTCGAAACAGTTTTCGGATCCGTACACAATACAATCTTTGTACATTTCACTTATAAGATCAGTCCTAGAGTATGCATGTTGTATATGGTGTCCATTGTATAGGGTGGGTATAAATCGTATTGAATCTGTTCAGAAAAAAATCCTCAAGGTATGCGTTGCGAAAACTTAATTGGGTTGACAATATCTTGCCTAGGTATAGTGATAGATGCTTGTTAATTGGCTTAAATTCTCTTGAAGCTAGAAGAATTTATTATTTAATAATGCTTGCTAGAGATACTTTCTGTAATCGTATTGATTGTCCAAAACTTCTTTCTCTTTTTTCTTTGTATGCTCCCTCAAGGCAGTTGAGGATGAGGCAGACACTCTTTTTTGTTCCTCGTACTTTTACAAACTACGGTAGATCCGATCCAATTTCACGATCTAGCTCTGAGTTTAATTCAATTTATCAAAATATTGACTTGTCTTTAAGCAGAGATGTTTTTAAAACTACTGTTTTAAATTTAGTGTCATAGATTATTTGTATTATGTAAGTTTAATTTCTCTGATTATTCATTTGAAATGCAAAGTAAATTCAAATTTTTGTAAATACAAATTTGTAAATATGGTTTAGTCTAAGAGAGATTTGTACTCGATAGATGATAATAAATAAATAATATTCAAAAAAAAAATGGTCTTAGATGCATAAGGACATTATAAAAAATAATAAACCATTTGGGTTTTCGAAATGTTGCTGTTTTTTAATTGAATTTTTCAAATGTACATTTTTTTTTGTTTTGTAAAATAGACTTTCTTTGTTTAATTTGGTTTTTTGTATTAAAATAATTTATTAAAAAAAATGTATTTGACTTAATCTGGATGTTAAAAAAATCCCTATTTTTGGTAAGTATTTTGATTTTTTATTGCAATTAACTCCATAGATAATTGCATTTTAACAAAAGAAAACCGACTGTACAACTTTTTTTTTTTGGTTCACTGTATGTACATATATTGCTTAAAATACAATTCTCTCCCCGAAAATATTTTTTCAGTAATTGGTACACTTTAAATAAACTGCAAATTGCAGCATTGTGTCTTAAGACTTGAAATATTTCTTGGCTCAAGCGTTATTGCCTTTCATCAATACTTATATTTATTAGGTTAACCAATAAGGGGATTCATTTTAATTTAAGAAAAAACAATAATTTTTTAACAAAATTTAGAAGTTTATTTAATCGCAAGAAAAATGCACTGCCATAATGGTTATACCTGCAGCACGATATCTTTTTAATGCAATTTGCCATGTCAGATTTTACTTGTAAGGTGTGAAAATATAGCAGCTTCAAAAGCGACAGCTGAACAAATAGCAAGCTATGCAAAAGGAAAACCTCTTTTTGGAAAACCCTATATGATCACTTCAACCTCAAATGACAATTACTTGATTTAACGGCCTACATTTCGATGCACATAACGTAATAATTCAACTCCTCTACATCCATTTTTATATATATACATAGTTCTACATACTTTTCACTTGCAATGCAAAAGACCCCAATCGTTTTAAAATTACGCTTGAATACAATAATTAAAATATTGACATGATTTTGTATGAAGAGTTTTAAAAATTAAAATCAAAATGACTGAATTAATTTGATTTCCGATGGTGTATTAAATTTTGACGATATGCAGAGTTTTGACATAATTCGTAAAATATTTATCTTTAATTGTCATATCCCAGATGTACATAATATTTAGCATCAATTGAGGACACGATATTCATCTGTGCTATAAAACTCTACAATAAATCCCCTAATTCGACCCAATTTAATTATGTTTTTTTTTTTTTTTTTATTTTAATATGAATTTCTCATCACTATGGGGATTCATTAACTGCAGCAGCATCTTCTTCATCATCCGTCAAAACTAGCACAGTGCACAATATTTTAAAATACAATACAATTTACAACCTAACTGATTGCTTTGCGCTGTTCTGTCAAATGGATGTCGCAATCGTAATGGAACATTTTCTAATAACCTTATACTCGTATAGTTCGTGGAACATGCACCCGCCTCGACTTGTGTTGTAACTTATACAACAACAATTACAAAAACAAAAAGTCGTTAAATCTTTGAAACGCTCCAAAATGAGCTTCGCGTAAAATTTAGGTCAATTAAAATTAAAACAGTTTGTTTCGAGATATCAGCTTTAGCAAAGTATTGTATAAGGATACAGCTATACATAGAAGCTAGAGTTACGGTATATGTCAATCGCAAATATACATAGGTAAACGGTTCAGGGTATCTAGGGAAGGCAATCTTATACCTTTACCGATGTTATGTTGTACCTATTTGTATATTGTTTCTGTTGTAGTTGCTGTTGCAGTTGCAATTGCAATTTCTGTTGATGCAATAACCAGAATGAAAAGTATGTAATTGAACCTTTTAATGAGGTTGATGTAGTTTTGAATCGAAGGTAATGGTAGACGCTTGAGTTTGAGTTTGAGTTTTATGCATCAGAAGCAAGGTGCTAGTATCTCTTGGGTAATTCTTGCTGCGCACCAACTTGCTTTCGTCAAGTTCCTTATATTTGTTTGCTTGTTTTGCCCTCTTTTTGGTCTCGTATCTTTATTGCCTTATAAACCCCTTTAAGATTCAAACCCTCCTCGCCTGCCTGCCACGCTATACCCTTCTTCACTGGCAGCTACTTTTACTTTATACAAACGCAGTTCAGCACTATTGTAAATTTACATTACAAATTGCAGAATAGCGTGCAGTGCACTTATTAGTCAAACTGACGAAGGAATTTTCAATTCTCCCTTTTTCGTTAGTTCGTTCGCTTGGTTGGAAAGGATTTACATAAAGCTTTAGACTTTATATATAGTGAGCTCCAAGTCTTCTCGTTCGTCTTCTTCCGTGAAAGAATAATATATGTAGTTTCTTCTTCTTGGTGGAATTGCACAGAAATGGCTAACAAGAGAGTAGAATACAGATACTGATAGCATAGCGTCGGCGGCCGGCGGTGGCGGGCGGCGGCGCGCGTGGAACTGTGGTGGTAATGACGCCGGTTGGGTGCCATCTTCATCCCTCTGCTGCAGTTGGTTGAATTGGGGAAGGGGAGGTTTTTGTTAGCACTACAATTTGTTGTAGACGTTTCTCCTAATGATATAAAAGAAATCTCAAATTATTATATCTTTATTTGTTTTTTTTTTTTTTGTTCAAGTCTTCATTACTGAAAGGACGATTATGCTCGACGATTTTCATATCAATTATATTGAACTAGGTATAGAGATAGATATTTAGAGAAAAGAAGAACATAAAAATGGATCTGAATTTATTCTGTCGAAAGACTAGGTAATTGAATTATTATAATTCTAGATTTATTTTTCAGCTTTATCTGTTATGCAACTAAGTAAAACGATATTTTGTAAATAATAACTTAATTATAATTTATAAACTCTTGCCTTTGGCTGCTAAAAAGAATTATAAGTTGAATTGTTGAGTTGAGTTGCTTAAACCAGTTAAAAAACACAGAATTATTCAAAACAAAAGCTTTAATGGCTTTATTATTTTGAATTTTTGCTTTTCAGATTCAGTAATTCAAAACATTAGCACAAAATAAAATGTAAGTTTAAAACTTGTATGCACTTCAGATGTTGGTAGTAAGGGATTCAGGATGTAACTAAATAAGGCAACTGGTTTTCAGGTTCAAAGATGAGTTAATCTTTGAAGATTTAAATCTGTATTTTCAGATGAAATTAATTCTCATTTAGATAGTAGATGAAATTGTAATCTTTTTATTATTTTCAAAAGATTTTCTTTTTATAGTGAGTAATATAGTTTTTAATTGAGAAATAATTTACAATTAAATTTAGATTACTCTACAACATTTAGAATATTTTTTTGTTTAAATTTTAATATCCTCATCTGCTTGGAAAAACTTAATAGTGAAATAATTTCTTATAGACAAGATTATAAAAACAACATTATCTTTTCTTTTGTTTTAAAAGGAATAAAGTGTGTGAAATATCATTAAAATTTCGTTTTTTTAAAAATTAATATTAATTTAATTATGTATTTGATATTTTGACGTTTAATTGTTATAGGACTCTGACGCATAAAGTAATCTAGAATTTTTGAAAAAAAAAACTATTCATTTTAAATTTTAATGGTCCCAAGGACTTAAAAGCAGGAATGAAGTTCGAAAGTTTTATGAGCAGGTAAAACGGAATTCACAAACCGAAGACGAAATTGGAAACATCAAAGTGGAATCGCAGTTAGTGCTGAGGAAATGGAAGGACCAATTACTAGCATATGCTGATGAAATTGATATAATCGGTAGAACTCAGCGTGATGTCAATGGGGCTTTTGTGAGTATTAAGGCAGAGGCGGCAAAAATGTGTTTAACGGTTAATGAGGGCAAAATAAAGTACATGCTGTCGTCAAGAAAGGACTTACAACACCGACGACGCACAGTGGGACGACTCATAGCAATAAATAAAAAAATCAAATGTTATATCGGTACTTTTGAGTGATTGGAAAATCATCACAAATATTTATAGGTTCTAACTGCATCAAAATTTTTTGCATTGACCCATGAGTGCAAAAGTTATACGGCGACAAAGAAGGTCAAGTTTTTTTTTTTTTTTTGTGGTGAAAAAATCAAGTGGTTTAAAATTCAATTTTGTTTTGCTCCTAAAATTTTTTATGCGCTAAGAAATTAATTCAATTATGGATAGTAACATTGTTCAAGGTATTTTAATTAATATTAAACAATAGGAACATCTTTTATTTTTGTTGTGTTTTTTTTATTCGTGATTTTCCAAGTGAGGGTGGAAGTTAAAAAAAAAATGTTTAAAATTACTTTGAGTAAGCTTTTCTTTTTTAGGCCTAAAAGGCCCTCTGAGGTTTTTATGGTTTTATACTCAGTAAAGTCTCCTTAAAGTGAATCAAGAAAAAAATCTTGCTACAATTTTGCTCCAAGTACTTAAAATCACGTTTTTTAGGTTCAACTCCCTGTATCAAAAATGCCGACATTTTTGAAAAGTGGCTGAATTGTGATAGAACCAGGAAATTTGAGAATGTTTGTCAACAAATTCAAAAACTTCTTGGCTTAAAAGAGCCAATGGAAGGGTTGTACAAGCAAATTAAGGAAGCTGCTAAATTTTAATGCCTCAAGGTAAAGCAGAAGTGGGAGCAGTCTTGTAGAAGACTTAGTCGGTTCATGAGTTCTAATGAAACATGGCTTAATTCCAATCTGAGTTAACCTAAAGCTTTACTTGATTGCGTAAGTGATAAATTCCTATTTTAACCAATAATTTTTATAACACTTTACCTTTATATCCCAAAAATTATAGTGTAATCTAAACATACCAAGTACGATCAAGGGAAGGCCAAGAGAAAGTTTTGAAGATTGTACTGATCGCACTAAAAAAAAGTCGTGTTTAAAAACTTGTGTCGCAAACCTCTCCAGAGGAGTTGGAGTATGCGGCAAAGTTGACTGGTCGTGCTTCAGGTTCTCCTCGCAAGAATAATAAGACCCTAACTCTTATACAAATCTTGGCCTTATACAGGGTGGGCCGTAAATAAGTGCACTTAAAAAAAAATTATATTAATACAACTGTAGTGCTTTTAAATGAAATATTTATTTTAAATTATACAAAACGAAATGAATTTTTATTTTTTAAAAATTAAATCATCCAAATATTGTCCATTTCGCCTACAGCACTCTTTCAATCTGACTCTGAGATTTTGGAAACTTTTGTCAAAAGTTGCGGAGTGATTAAGCGGATTTCTTCTTCAATGTTCGCTTTTAGTTCAGCCGTCGTCGTTGAAGGATTATTAGAGTACACCTTACTCTTGAGGTAGCCCCATAAAAAGAAATCCGGTGGCGTTAAGTCAGGGCTCCTGGGTGGCCAAGCAATATCACCCCTCCTCGATATCAACCTTCGAGGAAACATTTCTCTAACGACCTCCAGAGAGTCGTTACTTGTATGGCAGGTAGCGCCATCTTGCTGGAACCAGGTGTGAATAGTGTAACCACTCGATTCTTGCAGTTTTGGAGCTAAAAAATCTCTAAGCATCGAAACATAACGCTCTGAATTAACAGTAACATTACGCCCGTATCGATCTTCATAAAAATACGGCCCTATGATCCCCCACTTGGCTATTCCGGCCCAAACGGTCACTTTCGGAGAGTGTAACGGTCGTCCATGTTTTAAGCGTGGATTTTCTGTATCCCAGTATCGACAATTTTGTCGATTAACAAATCCGTTGACATGAAAATGAGCTTCGTCTGAGAAGATAATGTTATTGAAGTGAGGGAATCTCCGTAACATTTCTGTTGCGAAATTGAACCGTGAAACAAAATCGGATTCTTTCAAATCTTGGACAATCTTAATTTTGTAAGGGTATAACTTCAAATCGTCCCGTAAAATGCGACGTAAAGTCGTTCTGGGTACTCCCAGGGCCGCAGCGCGTTTCCGTGTAGAGCTTCTTGGATCCTCGCGCACAGAAGCTTGTACGCGTTCAATTGTTTCTGCAGTCCGCATGGAACGTGGGCATCCTGTAGGTCGAAGTTTTTGCGTTGATCCCGTTGCCTCGAATGTTACGATCCATTTTTTGATTACATTCGTACTTGGACACTCGGTGATGTTGCGTAATCCAAACTTTACCCGAAAAAGCCGACGAACAGTCACGTATGAGCGATTGTTTTCATAAAAGGCGCGAACGCAGAAATCGCGCTGCTCTCCCGTGAACGGACTCATTGCGACTAAAAATTTAGATCTCGAGCTGCAAGGAGATACCACCCCCGCGCGTCTCGGTTATTTCGTTCGGGAGTTAGAGCGAGACAAAAAGTGCACTTATTAACGGCCCACCCTGTACTTAGTCTTGGGTTTATCTAAAAAAAATATTCTTTACTTCGCTCCGTTGTAAACAGTTTATATAAAGATTGTTTTCTAAGCTATTATAAGTTGCAAACATATAAGTCAGAAATATTATCAGAAGTTACTATTGTTTCTGAATCCACTGCGGACGTAAATTTGCAATCTTTATTAAAATTGATTTAATTAATCATTTACTGATTTCATCTGATCCGCAGCTTTCGAATTTGCGGTCAAGACATTGCAATATGTCAAAATATGATGAAGATATATTCCCATATTTATTAACGAAACAAATATTAGTTTTCCCGTTGAATTTAACCCGGAAGACTTAAATTATACATCCGAAACCGACACCGAATAATAAGTTTTTTTTCCCTATGTTGCTAGTTTTTTTTTTTCGTATTCAAATAAAATTGTTATTAATTGTTCTATTTGTCATACATAGAAATCATACAAGAAATTTAATTATTTGTTATTAAAGGAAGAGATAAAATTAATAAGAAAATGAAAATCCTAAAAAAAAAGTTCGCTGCTCAACTCTTTTGATAAAATTAACTTTAATTTCCTTGCTAAAACTTTTCCATTTATTTGGTTTTCATGTTTAATTCATAGATTTAGCTTTAAAAAGACGTCCCAATGCAACTTTCCGTGATTTCAATAACTTAAACAAAAGATATGAATTTTTCCGATTTCCCATACATTCGTCCCTCTTTGCGACGACTCGACGACGTCTCAGTCAAAACGTCACCATCGACAGACGTAACTTTGAGGTAGTCAATGACTTCGTCTACCTAGGCTCCGCTATAAACACAAAAAACAACACCAGCGCTGAGATCAAACGAAGAATAACTCTTTGCTAACCGCTGTTTGTTTGGGCTCAGAAAGCAATTGAGGAGCAAAGCCCTTTCTCGAGGGACTAAAGTGTTGCTTTATACGACCCTTATCATCCCCGTCCTGCTATACGGTGCAGAAGCATGGACCATGACAAAAGCGGATCGCATGATCTACGGTCCCGTATGTGTGGAAGGGGAGTGAAGGAGAAGATGGAACGACGAACTGTGCGACGGTAAGCTTAACCAGAAAGGTAAAAGTCCAACGACTAAGATGGCTGGGTCACGTAGAGCGCATGGAAACCAATGTTTCGGCCTGGAAAGTCTTAGAATCCACACCCACAGGACAGTGCATTAGAGGAAGACAAAAACTAAACTGGAAAGTGAACAATGAAAAACGGGTTAAGAAGGCCTGCATTTCCTTTTATGCCTGTAGAACATTTTTTGGTAATTTGTTAAAAAGCAGGACCTTCAATCGAAGAAGGTTTTGTGGACGTACACAGTACGTCCTATTTTGTCTTATACATATATCGATTGTGTGGTGGCCTGCGCTTTCCGAAAAATACAATTTCGAGAAAATAAGGAAGGTTTAAATAAAATCTAGTGTTTGCACTACAGGGGCCCATCGATTCCTGCCCAACTAACGAATACCGAGTACTGAACCCCTGCCTTGAACCTCAGTAAAGATTTTTAAGTCATCTTTCCTGCCAGAAAGGATTGCCACAGTTACAAAAGGCTTCGATAGCACTATCTTTACTGACGGGTCAAAATTATGCTTAGAGTGTGGAGTTGGGTCGGAAATCTTCTCTGAGTCCCTAAATGTCTCAAATGTCCTTTCGGCTTCCTGATTGTGTGTATTTCAAGCGGAATAACTAGCAATCAGAGAAGCATGCAAAATACCTACTCAAATCAAACTTAAACCAGTGCAACTTGCACTGACAGTCAAGCTGCCAACAATCTCGAGATGAACTATCCAGCCAACGTCAACCTCGGATTGTAGTGGCATTGATGGAAATGTACGGGCTGATGAGTATGCCATACAAGGATCGGCCCTTCAAAGCTCACATACGGTAAGGGAAATGTTCTCAATTTTTCTGACAGAATCCAACCGCATGTGCGGATTGTACCGTTTCGGCCGGATCGGCCCTTCATAGCTCACATACGGTAAGGGAAATGTTCTCAATTTTTCTGACAGAATCCAACCGCATGTGCGGATTGTACCGTTTCCAAGTAGACATGCCCTAACTATAACAAAAACCGTTCTATCGAATTTTTATGCAGGCATAACAGCAAAGCTGAGTATCCCTTATAATACTCATTTCCGTAACTGCGGAGACCAACATGAAAACAATAACACTTTCTCTGTAAATGTGCTGACATTTCTTAAAAATCTTGATGAACTTTTTGAGATGAAAATCAAAGACCTGATTTCCTTTGTGAATGCGACGAAATGGTTCTAGGATCAATAATTTTGTCAATATAAATCTGTATTATATTTTTATATAATATTTTTCAATACATAGATCCAATGAGTTTATGGTATCAGCAAGGGCTTGGACCCCCATCATTACCTACTTACATTAATCTTTTAAAAATAATCTGTTGTTTGAATTATTAAACCAATAAAAAGTTTCGTTGATGACAGTTCCCTCAGCTTTTCAATTTTTGTTTAGCATTTGGATTTGGAGTACCATCGGCAGTGTATGGTAAGTTAATTTAGTTCGGAATTAAATTCTGAGCGAGGAATCATAAAATGTACTTCGATCAATGTTTAACGCTGCAATAGTTAATCCTTTCTCCTATGGATTTTACTTGAATTGAGGAGAATAAACAGATTTCAGTTCTAGATACTTTTATAATATGCATCGTAGACCATCTTTCGTGGACTAATCAAATATTTTTAACTTTCAATAGGAAGTTATTCTAATGGGTCCGATTTGTCAAATTGAAAATTTTACATTTCTCGACGTTTCAAGGTCCCTAGAGTCGAAATAAAAGAGTTTTAGAAAGATGTCTGTGCGTGCGTGTGTACGTACTTTCGTACGTCCGTACGTATGCGACGTTTTTTTCGTAATCCATAGCTCAAGAACCAGAAGAGATATCGACTTCAAATAAATGTTGTTAGGTATACAGATAATAAGGCAGAAAGATGCAGAAAGGGCTCTCAAGAAAATTGCGTGGGTGGTTTTTTCACCATTGCAGTTTAAAAAAAAGGTGAAAATTTTGGTTAACCCTAAATATCTCATGAACCAATAACGCTAAAAACTTCAATTAAATTTTATATTACATATTGTAACGTGATACAAAACAAGAATATTTTTGGAAAAAAATCCAATTAACGGTTTTTTTATAAATCAAAAAAACTGAAAACAAAACTTTGTCACCTCGAAAATTTTACGAATACAAAATGATTTTATCATCAAAACAATTTTGTGCAAAGAAAAATAATGTTTTGAACATTTGGTAAAATTTTGAGAAAAATCGAATTCACAGTTTTTTTATAAAAAATAAAAACCTAAAAAAAAACATTAGTCAAAGTTGGTAAAAATTGAGTTTTATCTTTTGAAAAATTTGAGATTATGGCTCCAACTTATTTTTACTTATAAGAAATATTGTTTTCAACACTCTGAAAAATGTTGAGAAAAATCGAATTGACAGTTTTTTTTACAAAAAAAAACCAAAAAATAAATGTTTAAAAGTTGGTAAAAATTGATTTTGGACTCAAATATCTTTTCCAAAATTTGAGATAATAGCTTCTTACTACTTTTAACTTTTAAGAAATATTGTTTTTAACATTACGAAACATTTTTAAAAAAATCGAATTGACAGTTTTCTTACAAAAAATAAAAACGTAAAAAAAAAATTATAAAAATTGGTAAAAATTAATTTTCGATTAAAATACCTTTTCAAAACTTTGAGATATTGGCTTTAAGCTAATTTTAGCTTTCAAAAAATATTGCTGTCAATATTGAATAAAATTTTGAAAAAAAATCGAATTGACAGTTTTTTTTACAAAAAATAAAAAACCGAAAAAAAAATTTAACAAAAGTTGTTAAAAATTAATTTTCGACTCAAATATCTTTTCAAAAATTTGAGACATTGGCTTCAAACTAATTTTATCTTTTAAGAAATATTGTTTTCAACATTCGATAAAATTTTGAGAAAAATCGAATTGACAGTTTTTTTTATAAAAAATAAAAAACTAAAAAAGCATTACTAAAAGTTGGTAAAAATTGATTTTCAACTCAAATATCTTTTCAAAAATTAAAAATATTGGCTTCAAAATCACAGCAAATATTGTTTTCGATATTCAGTAATTTTTTTATAAAAATCCAACAGTCCGTTTTTCATAAAAAAATAAAATCTACAAAAAATAGTACGCAAATTTGGTAAAAATTGATACATATAGACAAACTTTTAAGCAAGACAAATCGACAGACGGGATGGGAAGTTATCAGTGTGGGTCGCATCCCAGCCTCTTTTTAGTTTTGAAATTTTAAACCGAGATCTTCATGGCACACAAAATGAACATCAACAAGGACTCATCTAAGAGTTAGCAGCAGAGTTAGCAGCGGAGCAAGAGTTAGCAAAAGGTGGCAGACCCCAGAAGGGGACTCTAGGAAGACATTGATGTAGTCACCTCTTTCCATCCATTTTTTGGGATCTCTTATTCCAGATGGCTTTGCTGGTGAGGAAGATGCTAACCAACCCTTTGACAGTATGGCAGACGAACGCAACGCTCGGTGCTTTGCTATTACGGACCATGAATCCTTGACGGAAGGGGAGAAGCTAGACCTGAACTGATGCAATCAATTATTGAAGACATGAACAACAAACACGAACGAACTACAACAAAACCATAAATCCGCGAATTAGGGGGAGGCTGTAGTACCTATCCCAAAAAAAATCCAAGACTATGGACGAACTCCTTTAAAAGAGCGAGAAATGCAAGCTCGTTACCAACTGGTTCCTCGCTAAATAAAATTAGAAAAAGATTCGAGGCCTCCTTAGCACAGGCAGATCACAATATAGCCATTGCAAAATTTGGAATGCTATGACAGCTTATAGATCGAGAATCCTGGATGAACTCAACGACGCTATCGTCAGAGTTAGGTCACCGCAACGCTTTGTTAACCTCACGTCAGTCAACGGATTCAAAATGATGATCTTAAAAAGATGACAAAAGTCTCGATTGGCTTCGAGAGTTCATCAACAGAACGGTGGATCTATACCTCGGAAACGCGTTACCGTACTTAAAGTTCAAGATAACCAAATCTTTGAAATGCTTTATTTTAATTTATTTCAATATAACCTTTATCATAAATAGTAAAAATAACAGACTTACGTGATATTATACTTCTGCTTTAATAATTAAAATTTTTTCTTAAATGTATATTTTTATTGTTCTCCTAAATTGAACATAAAAACTACTTTATTCGTGATGAAACAGGCACAGACCCACACCTGATGGTTATTCTTTCAACCTTTCCAGGATCACACAAAATTAATGGGACAAGTCTTTTTTTTTTGCTCACCAGCTCTTCATTCTTACACCAACATTTGATGTAGTTCATGTCTCACAGGAATAGTTGTTGCGTCCTGCTTTTCCTTCGTACCTAAAATATATACAACTGTTATTATGGAATTAGATTTTCCCCTATAACTCATCTGCTTACATTACAAACGCACTCACATATTTCAAACCCCGTCCGAAATCTCTGATAAAATTAATTTCTTCTGTCACCCTGGATGGTAGTAAAAGCTATGATTTTTGGGTGGTAAACTAGCCCACTGTGTATGCGGTATTATAGTGACGAAGAGGAAAAGGACGACTATGACGATGATGGTGTGTCTGTCCAGATGGCTGATGTCCAGATTTCAACAAACACTCACCACACAGCAATCACTTTAATTTGCCCCGAGGGCTTATTACGCAGGTTGACAGTCGAACAAAGCCTCTTGAAAACTGTGAGTACATAAAGTAACAGAAAAAAGGACATTAGGGACGAAGACTTCGACTACGACTACGACGACATCAACTACAACAACAACAAAAACAGCAACGGGCAAACAGGAAAAAAAGGAGAACAAAAAGTACAAAAATGTTACGAAAAGCCTGCGTTCAAACGCAATCACTCAACCGGAACAAAGCACCAAGCTGATAGCGTATGTCGACTGAATGTCCATTACCATTAGAAGGACCCAACCCACTCCCAATTCCCGACTCCCGATACACAAGAAGATATGCAAATCAAGTGAATTCTATAGGAAGAAGCTATATACAGGAATATGGGGACTATCTATATTGGTGGCAATTTGTTCGTTCTATTCCGTTTTCTATTGCTTGCTCTGAAGCTGAATCTGAAGGTTGAAGGCTGATGCTTGGCGTTCCGTATTTATTTTCTTTTTCTACGACCGACCGACGAACGAGTACTCGCAAAACCATGCTGCGATAAAAATTGCGTGGGGAGAGCAGCAAACGTTTCCTTTGGTTTTCGTTTCGTTTTACTTTTACTTTTTTTAAGTGCTCGTGGCCAACGCTATTATGTATACCAGCCAGCTTCCATCATCAGAGATGCCAGGAATGAGGCGAGTCCTTTGGAATAGACGTATATACACTACCCAACCGACCGACCGAACCGAACTTACCGACCAAGTGCGGGAGAGCAATCCTCCTGTTTTCGCTTTTACTTATCATTCCTTAAAAAAAAACACACACACACACACAAAAATATACCCTTAAAAGTTGAGGCTTGTGTTTTCCTTTGTAAGGAAATTGAGTTTAATGAAAATAAACAAAACTCATCTAAAGTGATATTAAAGTGAGATAGGTTATTTGTCCACTTAGGGGGATTTTTCCTGTCAATAGTAGATTTTCTAGATTTTGTTTCTTTTTATTTTGTTTGTATACTTATTTATTTTTTCTTTAATGTCATTGCGATTTTGATCGATATTTTTGGGAGGGTGAATAATTTTGAATAATAGATTAGTTTTTGACAAAAGACGGAGTCATGTTGTTGCGGGATGTTTTCTGGGATGGCACAGTAATTGCAAATACACAGAATGGAAAATACCATCATCAGGACAGACAAAATTAGACTTTTTAGCGCAGGAAAAAACAGTCGAACAAATTATTGTGGTATAACAATGGATAAGATAAGACTTTGAGACGGTGACGCACGGGCGGTTGGCGGCTAACGGACGGCAGCAGTTGATAATGCGTCTTCGAGTCGTCGGTCGCGTCGTCGTCGATTGAAGTATCAGAATTGTTCTATATAAAGAAATGGTTATAAGCTAAATTATGTTTATGCCATTTAAATTTCAATATAAGAAATCTTGAATGACATTGTTACTTTTGTCTCGTTATTTTGAATGGGAAAAATTAAATTTTATTATGCATTATTTATACCATCAACGGATCCAAATGGACCAAATTAAAAAGATTAAAGGTTTCTTTTTATGATAATGATCTCAAAACAACAAATTTAGGGTTATATATTACGAGGTTTCATTTTGAATAGCCCACTATTTGGACAGCTCTAACTTTTGAAGTTGTCATATCTTGACATTTGACAAGTGAAAACTA
Organism: Eupeodes latifasciatus; assembly: GCA_920104205.1. Taxonomy (NCBI): domain Eukaryota; kingdom Metazoa; phylum Arthropoda; class Insecta; order Diptera; family Syrphidae; genus Eupeodes; species Eupeodes latifasciatus. Next base: position 357,561,860 of record OV049924.1, on the reverse strand, counting down.
TCCCATAACTAAAACTGGACCGATATACCTATGCTTCAAAAATGCATTAAAATTGTTAAAATTCACCACAAATATACTGAACATTTTACAGTCTTAGTTCTCAGTTTTGAGAAAAAAGGGTATATGGTATGAAATTTGGGTAGTATAGTTTTCTTCTGTCAATCACATATATATTTCTCTTTATAACAAAATAAACATAAATCGAAAGAATTAATCAAATCTCTATTTTTTAAGGTTAAGTTTAAAACCTAATTTTCTTCGATTCGGAGTGATATTTTTCCACTTAACACTTATGGGGAAATTTGTTTAGAATATCATAAATTTGTGGAACAAGTCCCTTTTACTTTAACAAAGACATTTGAGCTTTGTTTATTAAAATGCATTCGAACTTGCTCCTGTGCCCAAAGAATATGTTTTAAACTAATAGGTTTATTTTAAGATGGATATAAGAAAAGTTGTTCTTAAAAAATAAAAACAACACTTTCTAAAAATAATATGAGTTAATAAAAAAAAAAGAGCCTGGGATGTGACCCTCACTGTCTGTTGATTTGTCTTGCTTTAAAGTTTGTAGGTTTTCGTGTTGTGTTAAAAAAGTTGTCAGTTGAATTATTCTCAAAAATTTAAAATTTACCAACAATGTTTTACATATAATGAAATAGTTTTATTTCAAGATCTAGTTTTCTTAACGAGATTTTTTTAGTCGAAAACATATTTTTACCAATTTTAGAAGCATTTTTAAAAGTTTTTATTTCTTATATAAACAAATACAAATTGAATGAATGAAATTAATTTGAGAGATATCGAGAACCGAAGATCAATTCTTACAAAATTTGCTTACTATTTTTTGTAGAGTTTACTTTTTAATAAAAAAAAAAAACGGACTGCTGGATTTTCATACAAATTTTTTTTTCATTTTTGAAAAGATATTTGAGTCGAAAGTAAATGTTTACCAAGTTTTAGTATTTTTAATGTTGACAACAATATTTCTTATAAGACAAAATAAGTTTGAAGCCAATATTTTTAATTTTGAAAAAATATTTATACCAACTTTTATTAATTTTTTTTAGGTTTTTATATTTTTTGTTAAAAAAGCTGTCAGTTCGATTTTTCTCAAAATTTGTCTCAATGTTTAAAACAATATTTGTTATAAGATAAAATAAGATGGAAGCCGTAATCTCAAATTTTTGAAAAGACATTTGAGTCGAAAATAAATTTTTACCAACTTTGAGTAATGTTTTTTTAGGTTTTTATTTTTTTAAAGAAAAAGTGTCAATTCGATTTTTCTCACAATTTTACTGAATGTTTAAAACGTTATTCTTCGTTGCACAAAATTGTTTTATAGAACTAGGTCTCAGTGACTTACAACTCTCAACCATTTCTGTGTGCGAGACACAGGCCTCTCTCTAAAAATCTTTTATTTTGACACTATGGGACCTTGAAATGTCGAGAAATGTCAAAATCTTCAATTCGACAAATCGGACCGATTACAATAACTTCCTATGGGAATTTTAAAATAAAATCTAGTAGTAGTAAGTAGTAATAATTGACTTTATTTCATTATAAAAGTTAGAAGCAATTTTAGTTTTCTAAGTCTATTTTGGTTTGGCCCAAGACCGTCTACCAGGTTGGCATTGATTTAAATAAAATGTTAAGTCTATGATTTATATTTATATTATTTTAATTTATACGGATGGATTAGAAGTCACCCTCGATTAGGGACCCGCACTTTTTTAGACTTCTCTACCATCGTAATGCCATGTTTGATTAAAATCACGATTTCGACATTTTTTAACGACACGAATGAAAACTTGAGATATAGTTCCTATGTGTCGCAAGTTAAAAAGGATCTGAAAACTCATAGCTTCCCATCGAAACTACTAACTCATATTTTCGGGGATTTTAAAAATCAGTAAATTGATTTCATTGAACTTAATTTGACCTAATTGTTCATTCTCAGTATATTCTAATCGAAAAGATTTTTCAAAAGTTTTAAAATATTATAAACTTCCAACAGGAAGTTATACTCGTAGTAATCGGTCCGATTTGTCGAATTGAAAATTTTGACATTTATCGACGTTTCAAGGTCCCTAGAGTCGAAATAAAAGATTTTTAGAGAGATGTCTAATGCGTATGCGTGTGTACGTTCGGGAAGTTTTTCCTCGTCCATAGCTCAAGAACCAGTAGAGATATCGACTTCAAAAAAAATTTTGTTCTACAGATAATAATGCAGAAAAATGCAGAATATGCTCTTAAAAAAATTGAGTGGATGGTTTTTTTTACCATAGCAATTTAAAAAAAAGGTGAACATTTTGGTTAACCCTAAATATCTCACGAACCAATAACGCTAGAGACTTGAATTAAATTGTATATTATATATTGTAACACGATACCAAACAAATACATTTTCGGAAAAAATTCCAAAATTATTATAAAAATTATAAAATTACTAGCTGACCCGACAAACGTTGTGTTGTCATATAAATAATTTCTAGAGAATGTTTTGCTAGAAATAAATAACTTATTGTAAGTGGTGTAAGAATGTGGTATATAAGTGGGGGAGGTATAGATCACTGTAAAAGGTGATAAAATATTAAAATAAAAAATCACTAAACAAAATTTTTATTTTATTAAAATGAATTCTTTAAAATTATATACATATCGCTAATTATGACTGTACTACAAAAGAACAATGTCAATCACTTAATGCAAAAGAGTGAACAATATTTTGAGTGATCCCATCTTTCGCCGATACAAACAAACTGGATGGTTTGCCGAGAGCACGCCACGTATAATTCATTTTCATTTTTTTCATTTCATTTAATTTATTCGTGAATACTTAATAACTGTAAGATACAATATCTTATAAAATAGTTACAAGCTAATAATACAAATTGGTAGATCAAGCTAATAATTCAGTATCTAATATTATAATACACGATTGAAACTAAGTAATGCGAAAAAAGAAAAAAGAACAAGTTAGAGTATCAGAAATATACATTTGTAAAAAAAAAATAATTCGAGTATTTAAATGCTATGTGAAAAATGATCTTTAAGAGCCTTTTTAATTCTTGTTGCGTTTTGGATTACCGTAATGGCGCGAGGAAGAGGGTTGCAGAGTCGGACTGAATTTATAAAGAATTGACGTTCGGATGTTAAACATGTGAAGCGAGGATGAATCAATTGACGCATCTACTAGAGGTAGGGAAATTTATCTTGTCAAAACAGTATTGTGGTTGGTGTGTAAGCAGTACTTCAGCGAATAGCAACAAACTACAAAATTTAAGGTAGTTATCAAAGGTCTTATCAAGCAGCAGGGTAGCAAAATTGGATACACGATCATATCTTCGTAAGCCAAAGACATAGCGAACAATATTGTTAAAAGTGACATTAAGTTTACGTTTACTTTCATAACAACAATTGCAATATAGTTCACAACCATAAATTAAAATTGGTAATAACAAGGTCTTGGCAAGCAGCATGTGTGTGTTTACTGGTGTGAAATACTGGGTAACCCATAAACTACGTAGGGCACCATAAACTTTGCCTATAATTCCATTTATATGGTTGTCCCAAGTTAAAGAGCGATTAAAGTTAACACCAAGATTGTCCGTGTGAAAAACATGAAGTGCTCAAATGTAATCAGCAGACAATCATCGTTTGGCCTAGAGACTTATTGATAGTTATTGCAAATGCCAATAATTGGAAATTGAAGGCGTTTGAATTGAATTGGCACATCTGTGGGCATAATAGGGATTCGCGGTAATAATTTATTTTCACGAATTTGCCATTTAGAATTATGGCTTGGATAATATTTTTAATTACTAATCGCGTGCCGTTGCACAACCGTGGTGGGTCCAAATGACGAAAAAAAATTAGCTTCAGTTGTAAATTTTGCGGTGGCATGCCTAATGAGTTCAAAAACTCAGTTGGATAATTTACAGTTTCGGTACCATCACAACTGTATCAATAGATTTGTATGACACGAATCTCCTTATAACAAATGTCGTATCTTGAGATTTAATTCGTTGACATCCGCATTTTCTGCTGCTAAAATTGTTCTTTCTGACGGCCACTCATGATTTGTATATTGTCTGTGTACATCGGGAAATATCTGGTCAATGAGAGCATCTTGTGAATCAATAATCGTGCAGAAATCGACCGGTAATTTTATGCATCCAGTTTCATCTGTAGTAACTTTTTCGTTGCCTATATCTAACAGTTGTTTTGACAATGTTTCAGCGGATGGATCTTAAAACATTTGAACACGCTTATTTACTTTCAGTTGCGATGATTTTAAGCACGCGTTGATCTCATCAGCGTACGTTGAACGTGGAATAACGGGAAGTGTTTTGTCTCAAATCACCTGAAAACAGTAACAGAGTGTCGCCAAATAGGCTGTCGTTGTTTTTTATATCTTTCAATGTCATATAAATAATTTCTAGATAATAATGTTCAAAGCCTCAAGCGAATGTTTGTGTGCCATAGTGCATTCATCCCAGATGATAATTTTACACTGTTATAGCAAAAATTAGCGAAGTAAGGAATGTTTGGCCAGTTCCACCTGGTACATAAAAAAAGAATCCACCTTGTCTTGCCAAAAGTGCGAGCATGATGTGGTCATAAATGGTTCTTTGTTCTTCATTCATTAGTGGGACATCGCGAGCAACAATGTCTGGCATTTCTACAGCATTGTATTGTAGTTCACGATTGAATTCAGTGTCTATTAAATCAGATGCATTTCGATTTGGTAAATGCATACCGAAATGACTGAGTGGTAAGTTGGCAATGATAATGCAAAGATCCTCAATAGCAATCAATGCTTCATTGTACATAGCGTCACTGAATACTATTGTAAGATCGTTGCACCGTGTACAATGTTGATGCAATACACCATAATACTTAGGAATATAAAAGATAGATAAAAACCTATTCTCAGGCCTACCGAATATATATGCAAAATTTCATTAAAATTGGTTAAGCCGTTTCGGAGGAGTATGGCAACTAACACTGTGACAGGAATATTTTTTATATATTAGATTTGTCGCCTCGAAAATTTTATGAACAAAAAATGATTTTATATCCAAAACAATTTTGTACAACGAGGAATAACGTGTTTAGCATCTGGTAAAATTTTGAAAAAAATCGAATTGACAGTTTTTTTTATAAAAAATAACAAACATTACTTAAAGTTGGTAAAAATTGATTTTCGACTCAAATATCATTTCAAAAATTTGAGATTATGGCTTCCAGCTAATTTTATCTTATAAGAAATATTGTTGTCAACGTTATGTAAAATTTGGAGAAAAATCGAATTGACAGTTTTTTTTTGTATACAAAATAAAAATCTAAAAAAAAAAAATAATAAAAGTTGGTAAACATTGATTTTCGACACAAATATCTTTTCAAAAATTAGAGCGTATGGCTTCAAACTAACTTTGTCTTATAAGAAATATATTTTTCAACATTCAGTAAAATTTTGAAAAAAAAATCGAATTGTCAGTTTTCTTGCAAGAAATAAAAACCAAAAAAAAAAACAATACTAAAACTTGGTAAAAATTTACTTTCGACTCAAATATTTTTCCAAAAATTAAAAATATTGGCTTCAAACTTATTTTGTCTCAAGGAAAATATTGTTTTTGACATTCAGTAAAATAATAATTCAACAGTCCGTTTTTTCATACAAAAATAAAATCTACAAAAAATAGTAAGCAAATTTAATACAAAATTTATGTTCGGTTCTCGATATCTCGTAAAGAATGGAAGGTAGGTGTTCAAAATTTTAAAGGCCACCAATACGAAAGGTATCGATATGGATATCATCCCATCCTCATTCTTGTCCAACTTTTATGCTAAAAGACCAATCCAATAAGTCTTTTTCTTCTCCGCGTAAAAATAAATAAACACTAAAATCATTTAAAAAGTTAAAATTAAAAAATTTAGAGAAAACGCGAAATTTACAGCCACTTCGTAAACTTTAAATACAAATATCTTTCTATGTATTTATAATCAATATTTAAGCAAATCTCCATTTCGATGAATAAACAAATCTTAAAATTCTCTATTTAATAATATTAAAAACATTTTCTAAAGAATTTTCCTAAAATAAGCACCAATATTAAGGAGAATACTAAATTTTCATATTGTTGTTTATTTTATTGTCCTTCACACCGAGCACGCATGTACCAAAAAATATAATCCCAACACTTATTTCCTTAGTTTCAAAATTATTCTTAGTAATCAAATCTATTCATGTTCATGTATTTTTAACATATGGAAAAGATAAAATATACAAGTAGGAGAATATAACAAATCAATTAAATGTTCTTTGATTGAACTTTATTGTTGCTATTAAATTTTACAAAACAAAGCTAGTATAGTATGAGTATGAGTATAAAATCAGTGAACAATATCTAATAAAATCAGATATGAGCTTATAATAAATACAATGGAACATAATATTATATCATATAAAATAAAATACATTTTATCCAAATCGAAAAAGAATAAAGGTACGTATAGCATGCATAAACCATTCATCCATGTCTTGATATATAGAGTTGTACATCTATGGGTACCTAACTCTTATATGTACATATATGTGTATGAAAATCCAATCAATTTCGAACAATTCCTTAGAGAATTAATTTTCGAAAAATCCATCAAAACTACTTCATATCTGAGTCCGGTCACTCGAGTAGGTTGGTAAAAGTACTTATAAAGAATTCTTAGAAATTCCCAGCATCAGCATCAGTATTAAAAGCATACACTTACAGCCAGATGCACTAACAGAATGTTGAAAATGCACTTAATAAATGTTATGTTTTTACCCAGGAGTCAAAGCTCAAGTATATAAGAAAATGTAGTCAGAATTAATGGTTTTTCATGAACACAACAATGTCGTTTAAGGTAACGAAAAACTAAACCATTCTAACATGGTTGCCACCCATCAGCCTAAAAATAGAAATAAATAGAAATTTAATTTCTAATTGTTTTGGAATCCTGCAAAAAGATAAGACAATTTACCTATTCCAACCCCAGGGGAAAGTTGTTGGGGGGTAGCAAACGAGAAAAAGGGAGAGATGTTTACACTAAGGCACCTATCCTTTATCCTGCAAGGAGCGGTTATGCCAGCTCTCGCCCTTGGAGTCAAATCAAGGACCTGGTCCTTCAGATTGAAGGTCGTGCGTCAGGGTGACTTCACTTCCTGACCACATAAAGAAAACCCAGTTGCGAAACACCAACAAGCCTCGAATACGGACGAATTTACTGTTGACAACCCACGCAAACGCAAATCAAGGACAACGAATTTAGGATATGCACGTGGAATGTTAGGTCCCTATAAAGCAAACATTTCCGCCATCCAGGAAATGTGATGCGATGGGCCTAGATTAAAAACTGCGATATTTACTATGGTGACTGCTACCGAGAAAACCAACAGCGCTTATTTGGATGCGGCTTTGTAATTGGAGGCAGACTTAGGAAACAAGTCTTGAGCTATAAGTGCATACACGAGCAATACAGATCAATCTGCCGTCAACCAGATTGAATATATTGCGATCGACGGTATATACGCTTCCAGCATCATGGATCTCCGAATTTTCTGAAGAGCTAACATCAACTCGGACTACTTGCTTGATGTAGCCAAGGTAGCACTTCGGGTTACCAGACCCAAGACAAAACAGATAAATGCTGGGAGAAGATACAACGTCGAACGGCTACAATCGCAAGAGATCGCCAAATCCTTCTCCGGCCGAGTTACAAGTAATCTCTTCGATGTTTTTTGCCACCAACACAATGTATTGAGAACAAGTGGCAAGATTAAGCTGCCAATGACGTCACCAATAAGAAAGCCCTGGTTTGATGAGGAATGTCGGGAGGCAAATGCAGCCAAACAACAAACACACAAAGCAGAACTGCATAGAAGGACGAGAGCTGCTCACGAGCTCTATGAGCAGAAGAGGAGAGAGGAACGCCGACTTCTCAGAAGGAAAAAAAAAGAACATGAGAAGTGTGCGGTCGAAAATTTTGAGAGGTCCAAGGCAGAAATGAAGTTCGAAAGTTTTATGAGCAGGTCAAACGGAATTCAAAAGTACATAAATCTCTAACCGAAGGCAACAAAGACGAAAAGTGAAACATTATAGTGAAACCACAGTCATTGCAGAGTATATGGAAGGACGACTTCTGCAGACTGCATAACGACGACGACGAACTGTATTCCACTGTCAGGCAGGATGATCCATTCAATATAGACTACAAAAGCCAACAATCCCATCTTTCCAACTTAGACGAATTGAAGATTGCCATATCTAAGCTAAAGTCTAAAGCCGCCGGAGCAGATGGCTTGAATGTCTAGCTCTTAAAATTAGCTGGAGTAAATTTGGTTTGAAACATGCACATACTGATCGATAAAATATAGTCAAAATATAAGCATACCCCATGAATGGAACCTCAGTATTGTTTGCCCGATAAAGAAAAAAAGGGGACATTCTAGTGCACTAAATAAGGAATCAGTCTATACTTAACATCACTTTCAAAATTTTCTCTGCCGTAATACGTAAACGTTTAAAGCCCATCGGCAACAACCTGATAGGTCTTTATTAGTGTGGTTCTGGATCCTGGAAAAGCCCAAGATCATTAAATCGACCCCCCCCATCTCTTCATCGATTTCAAGGCCACATATGACAGCATCTATAGGGATGAGCTGCCAAACTCGTTCGTATGTGTGTAGGATGACTATGGAGAATTCACGCTGCTACATAAAGGTTGGAAAAACTTAACAGAACTTTTCGATGTGCAAAACGCTTTAGACAAGGTGATGCGCTGTCATGCGATTTCTTTTATTTCGGTCTTCAAAAAATAGTGCAGAGCTCCCACGTCAACATTAGAGGCACTATCTTTCAAAAGTTTGTCCAATTATTAGCATATGCTACTGACATTAACATAATCGAAAGAACGCTCCGGTTGCTTTTTTGAGTATTGAGGTTTGAGGCGGCAAAAATATAAACTTTCGGAATTGCTTATACGAGTACAAATTAGTAAAAATTGGTTTTCGACAAAAATATCTCGGGAACAAAAACTGATATTAAACACTTATACTTAATCTTATGCAAAATATTGTTATAAACTTTTAGTTAAGTATCTTGAGAATAGTTATTGACTTCAAATTTTTGTACCTCTAACAAAATATTTACTTCAAATTTTTGATACAAATTTTTTGTTAAAGTTTTAGAATAATCCCAGCCTCTTTTTTATTTGATTGATCACAATTTAAATGTGCCTAGGATTCATGTGGACTTACGACATTTTACCTTGTATACTATTTTTTGATCCCCTAAACCCCGCATAAGTGAAAAAAGAGTGGTGTTGGGAGATCTGCTTTGCGTGTCTCTAAAATTTTAAACATGCTCATTAAAGAAGAACAAATTATCCTTCATCGAGTTAAGATGTTTTTCCTTAAAAATTAAGAAATGTGGCAACCATACACAAACAGAACTATATGTTTATTGCTCTTGTTATCATTAAAACAAAAGAGTAGAAAAGAGAAAGATAGGGACAATGTTGCATTAGACAAGTGATTAATTGGAGTTTCTTACAGCAGTATTATACTTCTGCTTCTTCTTCTACTTCGTTACAATTCTTCCATTCCTTTCGTTTAGTTAGTTCCATAAGATGTTTTGTTTCATCTTTTGTACACAGAAAAAAGCTCTCTTATTTATTAACTGAGTAGATCTGGTTCCGTTATAGTCAATTTTAAACTTTATCCTTAAGAGATAAAGAAGTTAAAATAATTTCTTACACAAAGATTTTGCTGACTGATACACTTTGTTCAAACAATAAAGTTGATTAGAGTGATAAGAATAATGGTTTCTATAGCACGTATATATATAGTTCCTTTCCCAGATATGGTAGGTGGTGTTATGTCTGTTTTTCGGAAAGAAGGATTTGTGTTGAAATGAAAACAAGTACTTGGAATAAATTGACTTGAAATTATTGAAATTCAGAAAACAAAATAATTCTTCTCAGAACTTTATTGAATTTCTCTTAGTTCATTAAATCATATTTACGGCCCAAGAACAAGAATTCTGAGTGTCAGCATTTTATGTTCTCTTTTGAAGACCTTATGGCATAATATGCACCTGAGTTCTGAAAGACCCCAGCTGCCTTCATCCAACACAAACAAATTCATGCAATTTTTCACATTCATTACAAGTTGTAGAATCCATAGAATTTATCGATAAAATAGGTACTCTTGGCAAACAACTCTCATATTCTTATATCAATGTTGTTGTATTTATGTCCTTCTTCTTTCAGAATTGTTCTCTCATTATCTTCGTAAAAATATCTAAGACAATAATCTAGGTGGTGTAATAAAAATAAATTCTTACGACTATACAACATAACAACAGTAAGTTGAGCGTAAGTTTAGTTTATTTTTGTTCTTTTTTGTATAGGTATAGGTGCTATTATACCACATATTTATTTTACGTTGTACAATACAAAGGCCTAAAGGACTAAAGTAATAGGATAAAGATATATTGGTTTGGGAAAAAATTGCCCACTTATACACAGACAACTACAATCAACTTGAATGCTGCCTTAAAAAGGAGTGGAATACTATCTTCTATAAATGATACCAGAGTGTTAATATTCTTATCTAACCAATTTTATCTTATCTTATGAAAATTGAATACAATCATTTTTGTTTCATTTGTTGTCTCTTTCAAGGAGCTCCAAATTTTTCAATATTACCGTCTAGATATTTCTAAGATAATATTTAAAATATTATGTAGGTGTTCTTAGTAAAAAGATGTTTCAGTTACAATATAGAAATTATTTAAACTCGGTATTTCTAAAAGCTTTACGAAACATCTAAAAACTATATTTTGTGTATGATAAAAAGGTTTGGAGACCTTGTTTTGTTCTCATAAAACTTGGGTCGAAAACCTTTTTTATTAACTTCCCATAGGAAGTTTTTGTAATCTAGTTTTTTCGTCATCCATAGCTCAAGAACCAGAAGAGATATCGACTTCAAATAAATTTTGCTATACAGATAATAATGCAGAAAGAACTCTCAACAAAATTGCGTGGGTGGTTTTTTTACCATAGCAATTTAAACAAACATCTTGGTTAACCCTAAATATCTCACGAGCCAATAAAGCTAGAGACTTGAATTAAATTTTATATTACATATTGCATCGTAATACCAAACATCTATATGAAAAAATATAAATTAACGGTTTTTTATAAATCAAAAAAACGAGAAAAAAAGAATTTGTCACCTCGAAAATTTTACGAACACAAAATGATTGTATCTCCAAAATAATTTTGTGCAACGAAGAATAACGTTTTTAACATCCATTAAAATTTTGAGAAAAATAGAATACAGTTTTTTTTATAAAAAATAAAAACCTAAAAAAAACATTACTCAAAGTTGGTAAAAATTGATTTTCGACTCACATATCTTTTTAAAAATTTGAGATTATGGCTTTAAATAAATTTTATCTTATAAGAAATATTGTTTTCAACATTCGATACAATTTTGAGAAAAAATTAATTGACAGTTTTTGTACAAAACATTAAAACCTAAAAGCAAAATTAAAAAGAGTCTGCGATGCAACCCACACTGATAACTTTCCATCCCGTCTGTCTATTTGTCTTGCTTAAAAGTTTGTAGGTTTTCGTGTTTTGTTAAAAAAAGTTGGCAGTTGAATTATTTTAAAAAAATAAAAAATTACCAACGATATTTTACATATTGTCATGAAATAGATTGATTTAAAAAATTTTTTTTGTTCACGAGATTTTTAGTTGTTTAGTTGAGAACCAATTTTTACAAATTTTAGTAGCATTTCTTAAAAGTTTTTATTTTCTATAATATAAACATAAGTCGGGTTTTCCTTCCTGACGCTATAACTCCAGAACGCACGAACCGATTTCCACGGTTTTGCATTCGTTGGAAAGGCATCTGGCTCCGTGAGGTTTATAGCAGAGAAAATTCAGGAAAAATTTCAACAGAAAAGCGGTGAACTCCGTTAAGCTTCCCATATAAAGCTATTGTAAAAGTTCCGATTTGTGGAATTGAAAATTTTTAAATTTTTTGACGTTTCAAGGGCCCTATATTTTAAACCAAAGCTTACTTTTGAGAACTTTTTTTAGTCAACCATATCTCTAGAAACGTCAGAGATATCGACTTCAAATAACGTTTGTTTTAAAGATAATAAGAAAAAAATGCAAAAACGACTTTTAAAAAAATTTAGTGAGGGTTTTTATCATAGAGCAATTTAAGAAAAAAGTGAAAAATTTGGTTGACCCCAAATCCACTTATGTATATAAAATTCTGTATTACACATTCTGTGCAAATTTGGTATAATTTCGAAAAAAACAGTTATCTTTTTTTTAAAAAAATCAAAAAACTGAAACAAAATATTTGCCACGTAGAATATTTTGAGAACAAACAATTATCTAATGGGTGATTTTTTAAGAGCTTGAGAACTTTTTAAAAAAAAAACGCATAAAATTTGCAAAATCTCATCGATTCTTTATTTGAAACGTTAGATTGGTCCATGACATTTACTTTTTGAAGATAATTTCATTTAAATGTTGACCGCGGCTGCGTCTTAGGTGGTCCATTCGGAAAGTCCAATTTTGGGTAACTTTTTCGAGCATTTCGGCCGGAATAGCCCGAATTTCTTCGGAAATGTTGTCTTCCAAAGCTGGAATAGTTGCTGGCTTATTTGTGTAGACTTTAGTCTTGACGTAGCCCCACAAAAAATAGTCTAAAGGCGTCAAATCGCATGATCTTGGTGGCCAACTTACCGGTCCATTCCTTGAGATGAATTGTTCTCCGAAGTTTTCCCTCAAAATGGCCATAGAATCGCGAGCTGTGTGGCATGTAGCGCCATCTTGTTGAAACCACATGTCAACCAAGTTCAGTTCTTCCATTTTTGGCAACAAAAAGTTTGTTAGCATTGAACGATAGCGATTGCCATTCACCGTAACGTTGCGTCCAACAGCATCTTTGAAAAAATACGGTCCAATGATTCCACCAGCGTACAAACCACACCAAACAGTGCATTTTTCGGGATGCATGGGCAGTTCTTGAACGGCTTCTGGTTGCTCTTCACTCCAAATGCGGCAATTTTGCTTATTTACGTAGCCATTCAACCAGAAATGAGCCTCATCGCTGAACAAAATTTGTCGATAAACACATTTCGAACCGAACACTGTTTTTGGTAATAAAATTCAATGAATTGCAAGCGTTGCTCGTTAGTAAGTCTATTCATGATGAAATGTCAAAGCATACTGAGCATCTTTCTCTTTGACACCATGTCTGAAATCCCGCGTGATCTGTCAAATACTAATGCATGAAAATCCTAACCTCAAAAAAATCACCCATTATAATATAAAATGCCTAGAATACGACGTGTGAACATCGGCTGCCGCACAAGACATGCAAGCCAGCAACAAGTGTATTCACAGAACTTAAGCGAAAAAAGACAAAATATATTAAGAGAAAATGCCCGATTGAGACAACGCGTGAGCACACGAAGATCATTGGCATCATACAATCGCTTGGCATTCCAATATGATCCCACTGCGAACTACAGTGATGATGACAATTTAGATATTGGACCAATGACGACTGTATGCCGATATTGCAATGCGTTAAAGTTCAAAAGAGAAACGGTTGGATTGTGCTGCGCAAGTGGAAAAGTTAAACTGGATCCATTACTTACGCCACCACAGCCACTGAAACCATTGTTCGATGGAAGTGATCCCGATTCCAACCATTTTCTTCAACACATCCTTGAATACAATAACTGCTTTCGCATGACGTCCTTTGGAGCTAATATATGTAATTCGAGTCCGATGATGTAGTAAATTATCAAACGGAGTTTTTGAACACTCTGGAGTTACCGAAATTTCCACCACATAACTTGCAACTCAAAGTTGGTTCAGTTATTATGATATTGCGTAATTTGAATCCACCGCGACTTTGCAACGGTACTCGACTTGCGGTGAAAAGACTTATGCCGAATTTGATTGCGACAACCATTATTAACGAAAAGTACGCAGGTGAAAATGTATGTATTCCTCGAATACAAATGATTCCGACTGATCTTCCGTTTAACTTCAAACGATTGCAATTTCCAGTTCGCCTTGTGTTTGCAATGACAATTAACAAGTCACAAGGCCAATCGCTTAGTGTTTGCGGGATAAATTTAGAAAATCATTGTTTTTCACATGGGCAGCTAAACGTTGCGTGTTCACGAGTTGGGAAACCACCCGCTTTGTTTGTGTTAACGTCAGACTTCAATGAAACGGATAATTTGCGGACAAGTATAACGCTTCGATTCAGTATTCACTTTTAATTCACTTTCATTTTTTACTTAGAGAAGTTCAACTGAATTACACTTCATTTTTGTAATCGAAATGAATTCATTACTGTTGTGAAATGAAATAAAATGTTTCCTTTTTAAATATAAAACAAAAAAAATAATTATTCTTCATCTTTTAATAACCAAACGAAATGTTGCAAAAAACGAAGCCATCTAGTGGCGAAACGGAGTTCGTCGGGTTTGCTAGTTTCTTATATATAAACGAATACAATTTGGATGAATAAAATTAATTTGAAATTAATAATTTCTTTTATTAACGAGATATCGAGAACCAAACATCAATTTTTACCAATTTTGTGTAGATCTTAATTTTTTATAAAAAAAACTGACTTTATCATATATTTGATAGTCAAATTCATTTTCATTTCGTCTGTGTAAGATGATTGAACTCAATTCAATTCGATTTTATAATTTCAAAATTCATTGTTGCCATGGTGAAATTGTATGGAGTCGTCCAAATTAAATAGTTGGACCATATCTTACTTTATGTTCAAATGGTAGACATGTGCATTCAAGAGGACACAAGCGTCCTAAGATTTTTCTCAAAACACACCTCTGTCTATCAACTCCTACTCTCAACTCCTCGTGGTGAACATCGGGTGCCTAGTACCTCAACTGGAGATTGGGTTCAAACCCCAGTGGAAATTTGTTGGGGGTAGCAAACGAAAGAGGGGGAAGAGATGTTACCTCTCCTTTTATTCAGACGGCAGCGGAGGAATTCCCAAGATGGAATCAACAGTGGCGTCTAGAGTTCCAGTTAGGTTGAACTACTTAGTGAACACCTTATAATAGGGCTACTATACGAGATATTCGAAGCCCAGGTCTGTAAGGAGCGGTTATGCTGGCTCTCGCCCTTGGTGTTAGATCAAGGACCTGGCCTTCAGGTTGGAGGTCGTGCCTCAGGGTGACTTCCTGACCACAAATTAAACCCAGTTGCGAAGCACCAACAAACTTTGGATATGGACGGATTTAATGTTGACAACCCGCGCAAAAGAATTAAGGACAACGAACTTCGGATATGCACGTAGAATATTAGGTCCCTTAACAGACCACGTGCAGCCGAAGAATTAGCGAAGGCCCTAGACTGCTATAAAGCAGACATTACCCCCATCCAGGAAATACAATGGGATGGGCCGGGCAAAAAGAGGATGAATAGCTGCGATATTTTTGTGAAACTGCTACAGAGAAAACCAACAACGCTTATTTGGATTCGGCTTTGTCATTAGCATTAGCCTAATATGCGCACACGTCCCTACGGCAGAGCAGGATAAAAATATGTTCTTCGAGCCTTGGACAAAACATATGATCCAGTGTCCTACCTGCAATAATAAAATTGTCCTGGGCGATTTTAATTCCAAGCTAGGAAGGGAAAACATCTTTGGTGGAATAATCGGGAAAAAGAGCCTGCACGACAACACTTCCGATAACGGATTCAGGCTCATCGATTTTGTTGAGGGGTGAAACGTCATGGTATATCCATAAAGTAACTGGGAGTTCGCCAGATCAATTTACCGTCAACCAGATTGACCATATTGCGATCGACTTTAGACATGTCCAGCATCATTGATGTCCGCACTTTCCAAGGAGCTAACATTGACTCGGACCACTACCTCGTTGTAGCCAAGGTAGCACTTTCCAGACCCAAGGCAAAACAAGGAGATACTGGGAGAAGATTCAACGTGGAATGGCTGCAATCGCAAGAGATCGCAAAATCCTTTTCCGACCGAGTTACAAGTAACCTCTCTCGAAGTTCTCTGCCACCAACACAATGTATCGAAAACCAGTGGCAACATCGCCAAAATGCAATCAGAAAAGCCGTCTCTGACGTGATGGGTTTCAAGCAGCCACCAACAAGGAACCCCTGGTTTGATGAGGAATATCGGCAGGCAAATGCAGCCAAACAACAGGCATGCAAAGTGGCGCTGCATAGAAGGACGAGAGCTGCTCACAAGCTCTATAATCAGAAGAGGCGAGAGGAACACCAACTTCTCAGAAGAAAAAAGAGAGAGCATGAGAAGCGTGCGATCCAAGATGTTGAGAGGTTTAAAAGCAGGAATGAAGTTCGAAAATTGTATGAACAGGTGAAACGAAATTCACAAGTAGGTACATAGACCTAGAACCGAAGGCTGCAAAGACGAAATTGGAAACATCATAGTGGAACCGCAGTCAATGGCTAATGACATGGAAGGACGACTTCTGCAGACTGTATAACGGCGACGACGAACCAAATTCCGCTGTCAGGCAGGATTATGCATTCAAAATAGACGACAAAAGCCAACAATCCCGTCTTCCCGACTTAGACGAATTAAAAATTGTCATATCTAAGCTGAAGTCTAACAAACCCACTGGAGCAGAGGGCTTGAATACAGAGCTCTTCAAAGCAGCTGGAGATAATTTGGTTAGGAGCATGCACTAACTTATATGTAAGATATGGTCGGAAGAAAGCATGCCCGATGAATGGAACCTCAGTATTGTTTGCCCGATTCTGAAAATAGGAGACCCTCTAAACTGCACCAACTACATTAGTCTACTTAACATCGCTTACAAAATCTTCTCTGCCATAATATGTGAACGTCTAAAGCTAGGGACCGACCTAGATGGAGAAGTTTGTTGGGTGAGGCCCTAGTTCACTCATCACACTAGCGCCACCTTAAGTAAGTAAGTATATCTTACTGGACAACAGTGTTCTAAAATAATCTAATAGCTAAAGTTGTATCTTTACTCCTTGAAATATGTAAATGTAAAGTTAAGTTATACATTATGTTTTTTTTAAATATTGTCAGCCTCCTTTAGAGAAAATTAAAGAACATTTTAAAGTGCTGCTCAAAAACTCATCTTTATCTTAAGTGTGTGACCCCCACACTCTGATTGAAAGTCTGGACCCGCTCTTGATTGTCCCCTATTATTCAATTTTATATAGGAAGGTTAATTGATTACCGAATAAACTAGAAAGATATCGGGTGGAGCTCAACCTTCATTTGTTTCAAGATTGATGACTTATTTCCTAAGATAAGTGTCATTTTCCACAAAGAATGATATCTTTCTTTTTAATTAATAGTGTTTGTTCAACAAATCAAATTTATTTCCCAAAAAGTTATTAAAAATTAGGTAAGTTCTGGTTACAAAATGCAAATAGAGAAAATCAGTTCTAATTCCATTACATCAAAATTTCTCAAAAATATTTTATAGTATAATTAAATTTTTTCAATTGTCTTAAAAATTAAATTCCCAATATCCTACAACACTGCAGGTAATAACTCCTATAACCATCTTGAACTTATTTATCAGATTTTAAACACCCTTCCATTTTATACAGAACGATAATAAAATATTTCGATATTGAATCAATAAAAGTTCGTAAAGGTAAATGTCAAGAATTAATGTATTTCTTCTAGAAATAAAAATGTGTTTTATGAACCCAAAAAAAGTATCTAACTACACGACCAGACTTTTATATTCACTTTCCGATTTGGTCAACATTGAGACATACTAAATCACCCTTCATTAAGTCGCTCTCGTTCTTCATTAAGATTTTGCTATGATCCCATTTTCCTGTTTGTCCGGCCCGGCGGCGCGGCGGCGGCGTGGCGGTAGCGGTGGTGTCGACGTCTTCGTATAACAATCGGACCTGGAAATCCAAACTGAAATATCTGACTTAAGTCAATATCGTCAATCACTGGTGTTAAGATTCTATAAAGAAGAAATTGTCGCCCCATTGGATGTCATACCTATTTCTCTCCATGGAATTTGCTTCTCTGGCTGTTTCCTCCAAAATAAAGCAAGAAAAAAGAAAATATAGGTAAGATAGGAAGGAGGAAGGTACTAGACCCAGACCAGCAACAATTTTGTACCTTGAAAAGCAGGTGATAGGTATACAAAGGGGACTTCTTCAAATCGAATTTGTTGCAAGAAAATTTATTACATCCATAATTTAGTTTTATCTTTGGAGCCATCGTCTGCAGAACGGCATCAGTATAGAAGTAGCATCTTACTCCTCCATCCACATTGAAGGACAAGACACAGAAAGCTAGCTTGGCATGTGGCACGAGGCATGAAGCATGAAGCATGAGGCATGAGAGGCATGAAGCAAAAGATGAAGCACGGAAAGAAGTGAAGTAGCGAAGAAGCATCCAGCTACATATAGAGTGAAGCAGCCAAACCGAAGAAGTCCTTCTCCATTGAATACAATGGCTTTTCCTTTTTGTCTTCTGATGTTAATAGCTCCTTATTGAGTACGCTCGAAGATAAACATTGCTTGGGTGTGTGCTAAGCGACGATTTAAAGAGGCCATAAAAGTTCAATAAAAGTAAATAGCAGCGTTGGTGCATATACAATAACATGATAAAGAAGAGAAATGAGTTTTCATATACAGAAGTATATATGTACTGTACATAGGTAGGAAGATGAAAAGATGTACCTATGTACATAGATACAAGGCCTTGATATAATGAGAACGTTAGCTAGAGAAAGAATTCCTTTATTATGTGTACATATACGAGTTTGTAGACATATTGGGTTGTATAGGAAGGTAAGTATCTCCGCAAGGATTCACAAAAGTGCGGGGTATACAGTGGCTCATTGAAGAGATTTCCTTTTTCCGGAAGGATTCTTGTCTTTTTTTTGGATTCTTCTTAAATGTCACACAATAGAGTTATACAGCTTTTATTTCACTTTGTTTGGATTCACCTGAATGAGACTTCCTCTACTTCGAACAAGGCTGCAACTAGCTCTATAAGAAGCTATATATACATTTATAAATGAAAAGGCTTTTACGTTATATTTATACACGAAATATACGCCTTGGGTATATAAATTCGGTAATGTTGAGCTATATAATATAGAAAATATACTTAAGAACAGCAAACGTTCTTTATTTGTCAATATGTTGAGTATATACTTTTATATATGTACTTATACCTTAGCTATTATAAGTCTTAAAGGATTTCCAGAATTTTGTACCTGTTAAAAGAAATGCTCTATATATAACCTACGAGTATATACCAAAGTTTATTCAATGGTTTTTATTGAATTTTGTTTGTTTAATAAGAAAACAATGAAATGATACAACTTCTTGTTATGGTTGTTATAAGATAAGGCTCTTGTTTGTTTGTTTATTCTTCTATAGCGGTAAGACTTGAAATTTATTTTCGAAACTGCATCGATCTTAATTGAATAGCTTCATTTTTGAATTTGTCTGGTTTTTAGTTAAAGATAAATTTAATATATAGTACAGATAAATTATGCTGTAAAATTAGTTTGGTTTTTCATTCTTCTTAAGAAAAGAAATATTTTATTTAGTATATAATATAAAACAATTTATTTCAGCAATAAAATTCAAGCGAGTTAGAAAATCATTATTGTTTGAAGTTAAATGTAAAGTATATTTCCGGAATAGTTAAAACTTTTATAAATATATTTAAGGATCGTCTAAACTTACAGCCAGATCATGGCGTTACAGAATGTGTTACTAATCTGTACCGCATTCAAACAGTTCTACAGTAACGGCTATTTAACGCAATTATATTAAAAAACACTTATTTAAGTCGGATTTCCACGCACCCTGCCCTGAATAAAATGTTTGCTTTCCATAGGAAGTTATTGTAATTTGTCCGATTGTCGAATAGAAAATTTGTAAATTTTTTGACGTTTCAAGCTCCCTAAAATTTAAATTAAAGATTTTTAGAGCGATATCTGGACGTGCGTGTTTACTTACCTATCCGTACGTTTGGAAGCTTTTTTCGCCGTCCACATACCAAGAACCATCAGATATATTGACTTAAAATAAATTTTTATATTCAGATAATATTGTAGAAAGGACTATCAAGAAAATTGAAAGGGTTATTTTTATAAAAGCAATTTAATAAAAATATGAAAATGTTGGTTAACCCAAAATATCTCACGAACCAGCGACTTCAATACAAAATTTTACAGTAGAATGTGACGTACGGAACTATGAACGTAAGTTCGGGAAGCCTTTCAGTTTAGTTTATTTTCATCTATTTGAGATTAAATTCTCTTTTTGACTACTTAGATTTCTTAATCTTATATATAAAAATGAATCGCAAAAGTGTTGGTAAGCGCATAACTCTACAACGTCTGGACCAATTTGGCCAATTATTTTTCTTAAATGTTCGTTGAAGTTCAAGGATGGTTTTTACTGCGAGAAAAATTCGAATAATGGCCGGAAAAACAATAAAAAACGCCCTTTTCTTTTTCCTTATGTGTGATGATATTTTGTATTAAATACGGAATAGAATGGGAAATCCAAATATACAAATCAGTGAAGAAATTTACAATGAAGCATTGGTTTTAATTGAGGACATGTGCTTGATGATGTCAAACAAACTATTAACTCAATCGTTTAATCGTCCAATGCATGATGCTTTTAACCAAGAGTTGCATCGATAAAAACTGTATGATCCTAACACTTTGAAAGAATTAATTCAAACAAATCTTCCACTGTTGAATGAACAACAGAAGTATGTATTTTATACTCTTATGAAAGTAATAAATGATGAAACTGGAGGGGTTTACTTCTTAGACGCACCTGGTGGGTGGTACAGGAAAAACTTTTTTTATTTCATTAATATTAGCAACAATTCGCTCACAAAATAAAATTATTGCACTTGCACTCGCTTCGTCAGGAATCGCAGCAACTTTGCTTGAAGGTGGTCGAACAGCTCTAAATTGTCATTTCGAAGAACTCTGCAATGGCAAAGGTTTTGCAGCAATGCAAATTGATTCTTTGGGATGAATGTACGGTGGCACATAAAAAATCTTTGGAAACTTTAGACAGAACCTTAAAAGACCTACGAAGCAATAATAACAGATTTGGTGGTGCAAAACGATGAACGCCAGCTGATTAAAAATTTGTGGAAACATGTCAAAAAACTTCATTTAAGCAAGAATATGCGTGTCGAGCTGCAAAATGACCAATCTGGAAACATATTCTCTAAACAACTCATTGACATTGGTAATGGCAAATTTCCTATAGACATGTTGGCTGCATTAACTTTTCTCAAAGTTTTTGTCAGTTAACGCAATCAAAGGATGAACTTATTCAGAAGATGTTTCTCAAAATTACAGACACCATGATTGGTTGAGCGAAAGAGCTACATATATTGGCTGCAAAAAACATACATAGATGTAAATGAATTAAATTTCAAAATTCAAGAACAAATTACAGGCGAATCGAGGATATATAAATCAGTTGATTCGGCTACAAACCAAGATGATGCAGTCAACTATCCACCGGAGTTTTTAAGCTCGCTGGATTTGCCAGGATTGCCACCTCACAATCTTCAATTAAAGGTTGGATCAATAGTTATAATGTTGGGAAATATCAACCAATCGCGTCTTTGCAACGGTACACGATTACCGATAAAAAAATTACTAAACAAGTGATAGAAGCAACTATATTCAGAGGAAAGTATAAAGGAGAAGATGTTCTCATACCGCGCTTCCCAATGATTCCGACTGATGTGCCATTTGAGTTTAAACGACTACAGTTTCCAGTGCGGCTTGCTTTTGCTATGACTATAAAAAAGTCCCAGGGGGAATAATTAAGTGTTTGTGGTATTAATCTAGAAAACCCATGTTTCTCACGTGTTCAATTGTATGTTGCCTGTTACCGTGTTGGAAAACTGATTTCTGTTAATAATTAGGATTCACATGATTAACAATAAAGCGATTACTTACTTTTAAATCCTTATATATGTTTCATTTATTTATTTTTTATTCACAACGCCCTATCACCAGGGTGACGGTTCTGTTCAGCAGAATTTTCAGCCACGACTATAAAATACGTAGGAACAAAAAACTGCCACATTACAAATCTTTATGACAAGACGAAGTCTGTCGGGTCCGCTAGTAATATAATAAAAGTAAATAATAAATACAAGATGTATACAGAAAACTTACATTTAATAATAACATTATGAATAATGCAGTAACAAAAATAACATTAATTTTTTCTTAAAACAGTATTGGTTTCTCTGATGCAAACTCATGATTGGTACAATTCTACCATAATTTCTGCTGGAAAAATTCTCCCGAAAATGGAAGTCCATACGGAGGCCTCTGTTGGAAAAATAAAAGTTTATTTATTTTCCAGCAATACAGGACAAGTAATATGGTCATTAATTAAATCTTTTATCATCATAATAGAAAAATATCTTCTTCTGACCTCAAAAGTTTGCATTCCAAAAAGTAAACATCTTACATTATAAGCACGCATATCAATGTCCCAATATTAGCTTAAAAAAACAATATTTTGTAAAACTTCTTTGAATCCTATCAATCCTCAAAGAATGATTAACATATAAAGGATTCCAAACCACGCAACAATATTCAAGGGTTGATACGTCCGGGTCAATAAGTCTGTGACTTTTGGAATAAAACACAGATTTTTTGATAAAAAAATAATTTTATTTTTCAACGTAGTCTCCCTTGAGCTCTATACACTTTGTCCAACGCTACTCCAATTCTTGTATCCCTTCCAAAAAAAATGATTTGTCGAGATCCTCAAAATAGGCCTTTGTTTGCGAGATGTCTTCATCGTTGGAGTCAAATCTTTTTTCACTAAGCCATTTCTTCAGGTTTGGGAACAAGAAGTAGTCGCTCGGAGCCAAATCTGGAGAATAGGGTGGATGAGGGAGCAATTCATAGCCCAATTCATGGATTTTTGCTATGGCAACTGCCAATGTGTGCACCCTTAAATTGTGAGCAAACGCGGCACCCATCTTGCGGAAAGCTTTCTCATGCCCAAGTGATCATTCAAAATTGAAACCACTGAGCCATGCGAGATCCCTACGGCTTCCACAATCTCTCGCACTTTAAATCTTCGGTCGGCCGGTTTTTTCGATTGTTTCGGGTGTAGAGACCTCAACTGGGCGTCCAGGACGTTCGGCATCTTCAGTGCTTGTACGGCCACAACGAAATTCAGTAAACCACTTTTTTACCATTGAAATCGATGGTGCAGAGTCCCCATAGCATTTATCAAGTTTAGCCTTGGTCTCGGTAATGGTTTTTTTTCGCAAGAAATAATGCTTAATAAGCACACGAAATTCACCTTTTTCCATTTTTTCCTCAAATTAGTGAGTAGTCTGATAAAAATAGCTGTCAAACACAAACTAACTGACGCAGCAAGTTTATATTTTGACAGGAGTCAACTGACAGATACCTGTTGACAGGAGCAGTGTTGCTGTTTCAGTAAAGAGGTCAGAAATTCAAAAAAGTGACGGACTTATTGACCCGCCCTCGTATTACAAATGCGAGTTCACACAAATCTTCTTATAATAGGTGACATTCAGCTACAGAATGTATAGTTCTGAAAATCCTAACGTCATCAGATTATAAAAGATACCTGGAAGATTTGAAAATGATGAACAAATGGCATTGGACCAATGTGGCTTCCTTGAGGGACACCCGAGGTTACCTTTATGCATCTACCAGTGAGATAGTAATAAATCCATCTTAAAAATATGGAGTGGAAACCAAGCTTAGACAATTTGTGAACCCTATCGAATGCTTTGGCAAAGTCAGTAAAGATGATGTCAGTGTGAAGACCACTTTCAAAACCTCTGAAAACACAATAACATAAAATAGTGAGATTTGTAGCTGTAGATTTCCCTAATACAAATCGATGCTGAGAATCACATACAAGTTGTTTTGTTAGAAAAATGATTTTATCACATGCCTACAACTTTTTCAAATGTTTTAGGAATTACTGATAACTTACATATTAGTCTGTAAGTAAATATTTTTTGCTTTGGACCAGACTTGATAATTGGAGATATGTAAAATGTTTTAAAACTCATCTAGGAAGAGGAGCTGACCAGTTTGTTGAGATTTTTTAAAGATTAACAACAAAATTAACGCAGGAGAAGTTGCACATTTTTTGATTATCAGGACCAAGTCCTTTGTTATTGTCAATCCCATTTAACACTTCAAGTACATCAACTACATTAGACGAAGTACATTCAGGAAGCAGACTAAAAGACGTAGCTGCGTAAACAGATTTAAAATAATCTGCAAAAAGATTACTTATAGTTTGTAACTCACTATATATGTATGTAGAACCAGAAAACTCCATGCAATTTTGCAAACCATTAGATTTTCTTTTAGAGTTTATAAAATTCCAAAAACTTTTGCTGTCTTTTTTTACTTTGGATTCAGAGGTTGATACGAATTTGCAATACACAGATTTTTCGATTTGAATATAGCCACAATACCAAATTATTTTTATCCTTTTTTTTCGTCGTCAATATCTCAAGAACCAGTAGAGAAAGTTTTTTTATAAATCAAAAAAACTGAAAAAAATAATTTTCACCTCGAATATTTTACCAACAAAAATGATTTTATATCCAAAAAAAAAGGCTGCGATGCGACCCACACTGATAACTTCCCATCCCGTCTGTCGATTTGTCTTGCTTAAAAGTTTGTCTATATGTATCAATTTTTACCAAATTTGCGTACTATTTTTTGTAGATTTTATTTTTTTTTATGAAAAAACGGACTGTTGGATTTTTATAAAAAAATACTGAATATCGAAAACAATATTTTCTTCGAAATAAAACAAGTTTGAAGCCAATATTTGTAATTTTTGAAATTTGAGTCGAAAGTAAATTTTTACCAAGTTTTAGTATTGTTTTTTTTTAGGTTCTTATTTTTTGTAAAAAAAACTGTCAATTCTATTTTTCTCAAAATTTAATCGAATGTTGAAAACAATATTTCTTATAAGTTAAAATTAGTTAGAAGCCATTATCTCAAATTTTTGAAAAGATATTTGAGTCGAAAATCAATTTTTACCAAATTTTGTTAATTTTTTTTTAGGTTTTAATTTTTTGTGCTGTCAATTCGATTTTTTCAAAATTTTACTGAATATTAACAATAATATTTTTTGAAAAATTAAAGTAGTTTGAAGCCAATATCTCAAAGTTTTGAAAAGATATTTGCGTCGAAAATCAATTTTTAACCACCTTTTATAAATTTTTTTTTAGGTTTTTATTTTGTGTAAAAAAACTGTTAATTCGATTTTTGTCAAAATTTTTCCTAATGTTGAAAACAATATTTCATATAAGTTAAAATTAGTAAGAAGCCGTTATCTCAAATTTTTGAAAAGATATTTGAGTCGAAAATCTGTTTTTACCAACTTTTGTTAAATTTTTTTAGGTTTTTAATTTTTTGTACAAAAACTGTCAATTCGATTTTTTTCAAAATTTTACTGAATATTGACAATAATATTTTTTGAAAGATTAAAGTAGTTTGAAGCCAATATCTCAAAGTTTTAAAAAGATATTTGCGTCGAAAATCAATTTTTAACCACCTTTTATAAATTTTTGTTAGGTTTTTATTTTTTGTAAAAAAACTGTCAATTCAATTTTTGTCAAAATGTTTCTTAATGTTAAAAACAATATTTCATATAAGATAAAATTAGTAAGAAGCCATTATCTCAAATTTTTGAAAAGATATTTGAGTCGAAAATCAGTTTTTACCAACTTTTGTTAAATTTTTTTAGGTTTTTAATTTTTTGTACAAAAACTGTCAATTCGATTTTTTTCAAAATTTGTCTGAATATGGACAACAATATTTTTTGAAAGATTAAAGTAGTTTAAGGCCAATATCTCAAAGTTTTGAAAAGATATTTGAGTCGAAAATCAATTTTGACCACGTTTTATATGTACATTTTTTTTTAGATTTTTATTTTTTGTAAAAAAAAACTGTCAATTCGATTTTTTTCAAATTTTTTTATAATGTTGAAAACAGAATTTCTTATAAGTTTAAATTAATAAGAAGCCATTATCTCAAATTTTTGAAACGATATTTGAGTCGAAACAAACTTTGAGTAATGTTTTTTTTAGGTTTTTATTTTTTATAAAAAAAAAAACTATCAATTAGATTTTTCTGAAAATTTTATCAGATGTCAAAAACATTATTCTTCGTTGCACAAAATTGTTTTGAAGATGAAATCATATTTTAGTCGTAAAATTTTCGAGGTGACAAATTTTTTTTTCAGTTTTTTTAATTTCTAAAAAAACCGTTAATTGGATTATTTTCCAAAAATATACTTGTTTTGTATCACGTTTTTGGTTCATGAGATATTTAGGTTTAACCAAAATGTTCACTTTTTTTTAAACTGCTATGGTAAAAAAAACCACAGATTACACACGGACAGATTACAATAACAATAAACTGATTGGGACGCAATTTCCAAAAATTGATTTCCAACATAAACGGCTTTTCAAATATTAAAGCCATTGGCTTAAAACTTGTTTATAGTTTTTGACGTTCAGTAATTAAAAAAAAAAATCAAATTTTCACAAAAATTAAAATACTATGCCAAATTGTTACAAATTGATGTTTGATTCTCAATGACTTCAAAATGATTTCATTCTATGCTAAATTTTGATTTTAACGTAAGATCTGTATTTTTGTATATTAAAAATAAAAACTTTCAATAAATGCCGATAAAATTGGTAAAAATTTGTATTCGACTAAAAGTCTCAAAAACCAACAACAGATTTTGAAATTAAACTTATTTTATCAATTGCAAAATATTGCTGCCAATTTTTAGTTAATTTTTTTAGAAAAATTTAATCGACAACTTTTTTTACAAAACACAAAAACCTTAAAAAAACAACAAAGAACTGATAAGAAATAGTTTTCGACTTAAGTATTAGAAGAGAAAAGAAAGAAGTTGACTTTTAATTATTTTTCTTACACAAAATATTGTTATTAATAGTTTGTTAAAATCGAAAGACTGGACAAGAAGTTAAGTAAAAATAATTTTTAATATAAAAATAATTTTTAATATAAAAAATGGATGAATTTTGCCATTCCGTAAAAATTATTCTTCGTAGCATAAAATTATTTACTTCCCATAGGAAGTTATTGTAATGGGTCCGATTTGTCGAATTGAAAATTTTGACATTTCTCGACATTTCAAGGTCCCTAGAGTCGAAATAAAATATTTTTAGAAAGATGTCTGGGCGTGCGTGCGTGTGTACGTACCTACGTCCGTACGTCCGAACATTCGCGACGTTTTTTTCGTCGTCCATAGCTCAAGAACCAGAAGAGATATCGACATCAAATAAATTATGTTATACAGATAATAAGGCAGAAAGATGCACAAAGGGCTCTCAAGCAAATTGCGTGGGTGGTTTTTTTTACCATAGCAGTTTAAAAAAAAGTGAAAATTTTGGTTAAACCTAAATATCTCATGAACAAATAACGATAGAGACTTGAATTAAATTTTATATTATATATTGTAACGTGATACAAAACAAGTATATTTTTGGAAAAAAATCTAATTAACGGTTTTTTTTTATAAATTCAAAAAAACTGAAAGAAAAATTTGTCACCTCGAAAATTTTTCGAATAAAATATGATTTGCATAACGTTTTTGACATGTGGTAAAACTTTGAGAAAAATAAAATGTACAGTTTTTTTACAAAAAATAAAAACCTAAAACAAATTTAACAACAGTTGGAAAAAATTGTTTTTCGACGTTAATATCTTTTCAAAACTTTGAAATATTGGCTTCTTACTGATTTTATCTTATAAGAAGTATTGTTGTCAACATTCAATAAAACTTTTCGAATTGACAGTTTTTTTACAAAAAATAAAAACCTTAAAAAAAACAATACTAAAACTTGGTAAAAATTGATTTTCGACTCAAATATTTTTTTAAAAATGAAAAATATTGGCTTCAAACTTATTTTATTTCACAGAAAATATTGTTTTCGATATTCATTAATTTTTTTTATAAACATCCAACAGTCCGTTTTTTCATACGCAAATTTGGTAAAAATTGATGTTCGGTTCTCAATATCTCTTAAATTAATTTAATTCATCCAATTCGTATTTGTTTATATAAGAAATAAAAATTTTAAGAAATGCTACTAAAATTGGTAAAAAATTGTTTTCGACTAAAAATCTATTTAACAAAACTAGATTTTGAAATTAAACTGTATCTTTATAGGAAAAATATTGTTGGTAATTTTGAAATTTTTAAGAATAATTCAACTGACAACTTTTTTTATAAAACACGAAAACCTATAATTTTTTAAGCAAGACAAATCGACAGACGGGATGGGAAGTTATCAGTGTGGGTCGCATCCTAACCTCTTGATTTTGACAATTTTGCTGCTATACACATTACATATGCATTATATAATATTTTGAAGTCTGCAGTTTTTCCGGATAAATGAAATGAAAACAAAAAATACAAATTTGAAAACATGCATTTACATACATAAAAGACTTATTACAAATTGAATCATCAGCTTATTTGCAAAACATACAAGAAATTCTGTCGAAATATCAGAGTTAAAATAAAGTCTCATCCATCGAGAACCTTGATTTGAAAATTGATTTCGATACTCGAATAAAAGGCAAATCTCTATCGCCAGCAGGATCTCACTTCAGATTTTTTATGTAATTCAATTGCGGATGTTCTATTTTGTATTTATATAAATTTCCTAAAGTCAAAAAATGTGCAATACGTAATTTCACATCAAATTAAGAGTTTTGATTATTTTCTTAATTATAAATACTGGACAAATCTAGCCATCCACAAGTTTTTGTTTACGAGTATTTCATCGATTCGTATGATGTTTCCAACATAGTTTCAATACATATTTCGATTAACTATTTTTCATAAAAGTTATTTTTATTAATTCCCTCGACTTCCGCAACCAAATTAGGTATGATAGAAGAACTATTAAAGTAAAAGGAAATTTTCCAAGAAAAAAAAAATAATAAATGGATGTATTTGAAAAGCTTCTAATATTTTCGCAATTTAAGCGCAACTTATCAAATTTTGAAATGTTTAAAAGTTCCATTGAAACATCATAGGTATATACTCCTTTGAACTTGCATCAATTTCAGTACTATAGTAAAACACCAACACAATATTTGCAATATAATTCCCTTAAAAAAATGTTTTTGAAATTATCTCATTTTGATGCAATGCAAAACTTGTATGGCAATCCAAAATTAGATACTTTGGAAAATTCTCAACAAAGCTCTCATATTTGTTGGATACACAAAGGATAGCAAAGGCGCATCTTTCTTCAAATTCGAAGAACAATTATTGTGGAAAAGAAGTTCTTATTATTACAAATTCAAAACATGAAACAGAAACTTCTCTGTGATTCTGTAAATTCTTAGTATCATTTTTGAATACCTGCCTATACAAACAGACAAAGCCCTACAATCACACAGCATATAAAATGTATGTTTGTTTAAATCTATACCCTTAACTTGTGCCGCCTACCTATAGACTTGTAGGTATGTGGAAGTAGATCCTTGATGGAAAAGGATCAAAACTATAGGAATAAAAACAATAGTTAGGTTTAGAAAATTTGTTAACACAAAGATACAAAACACTACACATCATCGTTTATGAACCTTACATACTTCTATATGAAGGAACCTTACCTTGTTGTGTTAAACCTACCTCTAACATAGGTACAGGTGATGAAAACTTTTATCATCATAGGTGCATTTTAAGTAAAACACAAAATTCTACTTCCTGAAATTTGTTTAATTTGTGGTGTGTTTTGGTTAACATTTATACTTTGTCGGTATACTTATGAGTACTTATTATTATGCCTAGACCTATACAAACTTGTACTTATATTTTAAAAGGTTCCTCTTGCATGTTCTAGAACATGGGAAATGAGCAACTACTGCGCTATACGGCACCAGGTCTTATGTCCATGGTGCATTCGTTCTATATATATTTTTATTTTCTTTCTTTTCTAGAATAAGGTACAGGTGTTTCGGATAGATACTCTAATTTTGGTCTTCCGCATGACGTTGTTAACATCCTTAAAGTTTTATATAAGCTGCATTATAAACACGTAATAACAAGCCTCTGCCTACACACAACATCAAAGCATGCGAAATTTGTTCATTATGATTTTTACTTATGATAAACATGGGTTTTTCGAAGTATAAAGGGTTGGGTACAGGTTTCCATGAAGAAATACTTTTATGATAATCACGAGTTTCTTATCTATAAATCATGTTTTACATTACAGAACCGTTCAAAGTTCACAGGACAATGATCGGATAGGTATATAAATTTTTCTAAAATTGCCTGTTTAATTAAACATTAACATTAAACATAAGTGGTATGGACAGTTTGAAACATAAATCGATAAATATTGCTGGTGTACCCCAGGGCTCAAATTTTTGACCAGTTCTCTTTGTGAAATTCATAAAACATTTAGTTTTTTAGTATGAAACTGTTGCTTAAAATGATTAAGTAAAATATTAGAGACATTTTCCTAAATTACTAAGCGGAAAAAATAAGTCTATGAATTTCTAGAGTTTATACAAAAAAGTATAAATTTTGTCTAAAATGTTAAAAGAGATTCTAAAACCATTTAAATGCATTAAATGGTTTTAGAATCTCTTTTAACATTTTAGACAAAATTTATACTTTTTTGTATAAACTCTAGAAATTCATAGACTTCATAGATTCTGACAGATATCACTTTTTAGACGTATTCAGATCTCCTGTTCCTAATAATAACAAATAACTATTTTAAACATCAAAGCTTGTTCTTATTTCAAAAACTGACATTTAATGTGGTTTTTAACAAAAATTACTTAGTTTTCAAAATGTTCAAAAATATAAATTGAAGCATCAAGTTGATGCGATCTATTCATGTTCTTTTTACAAAATTTTTCCAACTTGATATCAAGCTAGGTCTATGTTTCTTTTATATACTCACAGTTAAATTATGGATTTTTAACCTACATGTAGATATTGTATATGCATGTAAGTTGAAAGAAGAGAAAATGCTGTTGGGTCTGCATAAATCAAGGAAACAAGCTTACAAATGAAGTAGGTAGGTATAGCTTACCTTAGTACAAGAAAAGACTGTTTTTTCTGTTTATTTTTTGTTGTTGTTGTTTCCAATGAACAAGGTATAACAGCCGCGGTGGGTGCGTTACTGTAAATAACCCATAAAAAACGCCATAATTATGTTCTTGAAGTAGGTATAGAAACGGCCTTATCGTAGAATTTTTTCGAATAAGGAACGTTCCAGTTGATTAGATTTTTTTTTATGGTCTATTCTATGGTATCGTCGTCGTTGGCATGTTTATAATTTACAAAGAAAACAAAAAATCTACAAATTTCAATTTATTTATGTTAGGAAAGAAAGAGAAATAATAGACTACTAGACACTTAAATGGAACAAGTCAATGAAAACATCAATATTTATAGTTGAATAAAAACAAACGTATGAAATTGGAAGGATATTAAATGAGTTTAAAATAAATCTCTCTATACAATAAAGAAAGCTAACTATACCTTAAAAAGTACATCTAGAGTAATAATTTATAATTACACAAAATAAAATATCACAATAAGTAATTTTTACCAAATATACTCCCAAAAAGATGCAACATTTTGATAAATAATAATAATTCAAATAATCGAAGATTATTTTTGAAAGTTGATAATTAAAAGAGGCTGGTATAAGGCCCCACAGATATTTTCACATTAGTGGCTGCTTAATGAATTTTCTAAAAGTTATTCAAAATATTTATAACAAAATTTTGTGTAAGATAAATAGTTTGGAGTCAATATCTTTTATTGTTGGCAATATACTTAAGTCGAAAATTTTAGTTAAGACGTTGTTAAAAAATCAGTCAATTGGAAATTTTCTTAAAATTTTACCAAACATTAACAACAATATTTTGTATTATGATAAAATAATTTTGATTTCAATATTTGTTTTTGTGCCCGAGATATTTCAGATGAAAAATAATTTTTACCATATTTTAGTAAAATTCAAAATGCTAAACCTTTCTGGAACATAGCAAAAATTATAAAAAATAAAAACAGACAAATACCTAACCTTCAAAATAATGATGAAGTTGTTTATTAAAACTCAGATAAAGCCAATGTCCTTGCAACAACCTTTCTGAAAAATCATTGTGTATATCTCAACACCTTAGTGATGATCCAACTAAAATGCAAGTAAGTGAAACAGCAAATACAGTTCAGTCACAAATCACTGAAACCCATAGGGATCACTTTATATCCAGCGAGGATGTCAAATACATCGTTTCAAACTTAAAAGTCAAAAAATGTGATGGACTAGACAACATAAAAAACATATATCTTAAAAAACTACCAAAAGCAGGGCTCGAATTTCTTACATTTTTGATAAACGCGTGTCTAAAAACGCAAAATTTTGCATTAAAATGGAAATATGCAAAGGTAATACCGATTCCTAAACCAGGAAAACCGTCAAAACTCCCAACAAGCTATCGACCAATAAGTTTGCTTAGTTGTATAACCAAAGTTTTCGAAAAAATTTTGAAATATAAAATATTACGCATCGTTGATGAGCTTCAGATATTTCCGAATGAACAATTTGGATTCAGAATGCACCACAGTACTACTAAACAGGTATTTAGAGTCTATGAACATATTATTAAGAAAAATCGATCCCTTGGCAAATCGACTGGCCTTATTCTACTTGATATAGAAAAGGCATTTGACTCAGTTTGGCACGATGGAGTTGTGCATAAGATGGCATATTTTAGGTTTCCTTCGTATCTTGTAAAAATTATCCAAAGTTTTTTGTCCAATCGTTACTTTAGTGTTTTCGTCAACAACTGTTCGTCTAACTGTTACCAAGTCAACTTTGGTGTCCCGCATGGATCAATACTAGGTCCTTTACTGTACAATATTTATACTTCTGATATTCCTAGATTACCAGGTTGTCAAATAGCCATATTTGCGGATGATAAAGGCATCTTTTCATCGCATGAATTTAGTCTTACCATTGAGACAAAATTTAAAAATGCGATAGAATTGATGACTAATTACTACACTAAATGGAAAATAAAACTGCCATCTTTTTCAGTATAGAAAAAGAAAATCTTGTTACCTACCAAGCAATCAACTTACCGTTAATGTCAAATGTGAACTTTTATTTATTTAGACCAAAAACTGACGCGCAGAGAACATATTGCCAGAACTCTGCATTGCTATAAATATTTTATATCCTTTTATAAATAGAAAGTCCTGTCTTAGCAACGACAAAAAAATGATAATTTAAAAAGTAGTATTCCAAGTAATACTTCTGTATGGATGCCAGGTTGGGGGGAAATGTTTAAAATGTCATCTCAAAAAACTACTATCTATCGGAACAAAATTTTTTTATTTCTTATAAAAAAATCCTGATCGGCTCTTTTTAAAAAAGATTTTACTCAGAAAGAAATCATTTTGAAGTCAATATTGTTGGAATCAAAAATTTTGTTCTGTTATTTTATACTGTACTGTTATACTTTATGTTTATGTTGTTTTTGTTATATCAAGTTATTATTTAGTTATATGTTTATATTTGTTGAAAATACAATTTTAAATTTCCATACAACAGGTTATGGGACTTATCGCAAAATAAAACTTTTTAAGATCTTCAAAACTTCTACATATTTAAAGAAGATGTCTAAAATGAAGCAGAATATTGAAATTTTCAATTAAGCCCTATTTTCAGATTAAATGGCTCTGGAAAGCTGAAAGTGATGTATCAAATTGATCAAATGCAAAATCCTAGTTAATTTTACTAGTACAACGTTCGATGTATTCTCATTATCGAAAATGTAAAAGTGCAAAAGCAATTTGAGATTTGTTACAGAATGTTTTCGAAGAAACTGGTCCAAAAATTGTGTTCCACTAAATTAAATGATTTTTCGACTGTGGATGAATATGTAAGGAATGGACAGGGCCAATACTTCTGGCTGAGAATGGGAATTCAAAGTTCTGGTATTAAAAATACTGGAGATACCATTAAAATGAAGTTGCCAAATTTTAACATGACCAAAATTTAGTGCAAAAAATACTGCAATGTCCCAAATTCAGTAAAATTTGTTGGTCATTTGTAAAAAAATATGTATAATTCTTCCTCTTCCTCGGTTCCTACACTCGTTGTCAATTACACTGCATTTGTTAGCTCTTTAGAGAAAGCTAATCTCTTTGCTAGGCAGTTCGCCGACAATTCAACGCTGCCAGTGAGTATTATGATTCCGCATGTCATCGAGTGCGTTAGTGAATTTATCTTTTTTCGCACTCGTACTGTGGCGAGAGGTTTAAAAGATCTTGACATACATAAACCCCCTGGTCCGGATGGTATCCCCGCTATTGTTTTGAAGAGGTCTTCTTCAACGCTGGCAAAATCACTGCGTAAGCTTTTTAGTCTGTCCTACTCCTCAGGTCTCGTTCTGAGCGGATGGAAAACAGCATTTGTCCAGCGTATTCCCAAAAAAGGCGAATCTTCCTCACCCCCTAATTACCGACCGATTGCACTTACGTCCCTTCATTCTAAGGTCATGGAAACGCTGATTAATTATCAGCTCAAGAAATATCTCGAAGATCGAAAGCTTTCGAAGCAATAGGTCCCCTGGTGATCTCATGGTTCATCTCACCGAACAGTGGAGAAAATCTTTAAATCGTTTAGGAGAAAGTAAGATTATTGCACTTGATATTTCAAAAGCATTTGATAGGGTTTGGCATCAGGCTCTCTTATCGAAAATGTGTGCTTTCGGTTTTCATGAATCCCTCCTTCATTGGATTAGTAATTTAATTACCATTCGGATCGTTCATTATAAGTAGTATTGGATGGATTCAATTTTGAAAACCACAAAACAAATACTGGTGTGCCCCAGGGCTCTGTTCTATCTCCAACACTATTTCTCATTTTTATTAATGATCTCCTGTCTGCAACTTCTAATCCAATATATTGTTTCGCTGACGATAGCACTCTAAGCTTTTCATATTCGTTTTCCGAATCACATCCCTCTTCTCGGATGTGTAACTGCAACGATAAAATATGATAAGCTCATTTAATTCCGATCTAAACAGCATTGTTCAATGGGGAATAAGAAACCGCGTGGAATTTAATGCTTCGAAAACAACCCAATGCTGTCTTGTATCGTTAAAGCGAGATATACATACCCCATTGCCATTATCCATGGATGACACTTGCATCAATGAGACTGAACACCTATCGATATTCTCGGTATGTGTGTCACCAACCACCTTTTGTGGAACGAGCATATACGCGATGTCGCCAAAAATGCCGCTAGATGTTTGGGTTTTCTAAGGCGATGCAAGAAATTTTTCTCCCCCTCTGATCTGGCTGTTATCTACAAGATTTATATACGTCCAACCCTTGGCTATAACTCTCATCTTTTGGTTGGTGCTCCTGTAGTTTACTTTAGCCGCTTGGACAGTATTCAACATAGAGCATTCAAATTGATTGGTGATAATATCATCGTTAGTTCCTTTACGTCGCTTGAACATCGTCGTAAGGTTTCTTGTCTCAAACTTTTTTACCGTTTTTTAATAGTTAATGCTCTCCATAAATAGCCAGTTGCATTCTTCGCTTTAAACAGTCAACCCTCATACTCCCACTTCTAGGAATGCTGATCGGTATACTGTCGGTCGTACTGTCAAATATAGAGATTCGTTCTTTAACCGTACTACGCGAATGTGGAATTCCTTACCACACTCTGTCTTTCCAAGCCATTGCAATATTCAGGAATTCAAAACCAATATGCACCGACACCTCCTTTCAAACCCTCTCTCACTTTCCTAATGCTCACACTTATGCATAATAATGGTAGTAATAGCCCCTTGAGTGTGCGCTTATTATAAAAAAAATGTCTTTATTAAATTCCCATAGGAAGTTATTGCAATGGGTCCGATTTGTCGAATTGAAAAGTTTGACATTTTTCGACGTTTCAAGGTCCCTAGAGTCGAAATAAAAGATTTTTAGAAAGATGTCTGTGCGTGCGTGTGTACGTACAATCGTACGTCCGTACGTCTGTACGTTCGCGACGTTTCTGTTCGTCCTCCATAGCTCAAGAACCAGAAGAGATATCGACTTCAAATAAATTTTGTTATATAGATAATAAGGCAGAAAGATACAGAAAGGGCTCTCAAGAAAATTGCGTGGGTGGTTTTTTTTACCATAGCAGTTTACAAAAAAAGGTGAACATTTTGGTTAACTCTAAATATCTCATGAACCAATGACTCTAGAGACTTGAATTAAATTTTATATTCTATATTGTAACGTGATACAAAACAATTATATTTTTGTAAAAAAATCCAATTAACGGTTTTTTTAATAAACCAAAAAAACTGAAAAAAAAATTGTCACCTCGAAAATTTTGCTACTAAAATATGATTTCATCTCCAAAACAATTTAGTGCAACGAAGAATAATGTTTTTGACATCTGGTAAAATTTTGAGAAAAATCTAATTGACAGTTTTTTTTATAAAAAATAAAAACATAAAAAAACATTACTCAAAGTTTGGTAAAAATTGAATTTCGACTCAAATATCTTTTCAAAAACTTGAGATTAAGGCTAGAAACGTATTTTATCTTATAAAAAAATATTGTTTCCAACATTGTGAAAAATGTTGAGAAAAATCGAATTGACAGTATTTTTACAAAAAATAAAAACTAAAAAAAAAATTAATAAAAGTTGGTAAAAACTGATTTTCGACTCAAATATCTTTTCAAAACTTTGAGATATTGGCTTAATCTTTCAAGAAATATTGTTGTCAACATTCAGTAAATTTTTGAAAAAAATTTTTACAAAAAATTAAAAACCGAAAAAAAATTTAACAAAAGTTGGTAAAAATTGATTTTCGACTCAAATATCTTTCCAAAATTTGAGATAATG
Source organism: Eupeodes latifasciatus (assembly GCA_920104205.1). Lineage (NCBI taxonomy): Eukaryota > Metazoa > Arthropoda > Insecta > Diptera > Syrphidae > Eupeodes > Eupeodes latifasciatus. The sequence goes on along the minus strand of OV049924.1, from coordinate 357,524,742 downwards.
GCTTCTAAATAATTTTATCTCATAAGAAATATTGTTTTCAACATTAGGAACAATTTTGAGAAAAATCGAATTGATAGTTTTTTTACAAAAAATAAAAACTAAACAAAAATTAATGAAAGTTGGTAAAAATTGATTTTCGAGTCTAATATCTTTTCAAAATTTTGAGATAATAGCTTCTTACTTTTTTAAACTTATAAGAAATATTGTTTTCAACATTTGGAAAAATTTTGAGAAAAATCGAATTGACAGTATTTTTACAAAAAATAAAAACCTAAAAAAAAATTAATAAAAGTTGGTAAAAACTGATTTTCGACTCAAATATCTTTTCAAAACTTTGAGATATTGGCTTTAATCTACTTTTATCTTTCAAGAAATATTGTTGTCAACATTAAATACATTTTTGAAAAAAATCGAATTGACAGTTTTTTTTACAAAAAATTAAAAACCGAAAAAAAATTTAACAAAAGTTGGTAAAAATTGATTTTTGACTTAAATATCTTTTCAAAAATTTGAGGTAATGGCTTCTAAATAATTTTAACTTATAAGAAATATTGTTTTCAACATTAGGAACAATTTTGAGAAAAATCGAATTGACAGTTTTTTTACAAAAAATAAAAACCTAAAAAAAAATTAACGAAAGTTGGTAAAAATTGAATTTCGACTCAAATATCTTTTCAAAAACTTGAGATAATGGCTTCTTACTAATTTTAACTTATAAGAAATATTGTTTTCAACATTAGGAAAAAATTTGAGAGAAATCGAATTGACAGTTTTTTTTTACAAAAAAAAACCTAAAAAAAAACAATACTAAAACTTGGTAAACATTTTTTTTCGACTCAAATAGCTTTTCAAAAATAAGAAATATTGGCTTCAAACTTATTTTATTTCACAGAAAATATTGTTTTCGATATTCAGTAATTTTTTTGTAAAAATCCAACAGTCCGTTTTTCCACAAAAAAAATAAAATTTACGAAAAATAGTACGTACATTTGGTAAAAATTGATACATATAGACAAGCTTTTAAGCAAGACAAATCGACAGACGGGATGGGAAGTTATCAGTGTGGGTCGCATCCCAGCCTCTTTTTTTACTTTTTGTTTTAACGCGGTTGGAGTTTCCAATTTCCCAATAGAGTCACAGACTTTAGTTATTTTTCCTTGTGACCACAGGTACATATGTATATTCTGGGAGCCTTGAAAAGTTAAAAAATGTCAAAATTTTCCAATCAACATATCAAATCGATTACTGTCAATTTTAATTGGATTAAATAAAAATTAAAGAACCATTTTATAGAAAGGAAGGAATAAAATAAGAATGTTAACATGCTTGCGAGAGCTTTTCTGAATATTATCATCAAATAGATCTTTTCCAGTGAATTATTTCTTTTAAATCTAAACCAAAAGGAACGAAAACAAGAAAAAACTACAACAACAACTAAAAATTGTTTAAAATTCGTTTTCGACTTAAGTATCTTGAAATCAAGGTAAGCTATTGACTTTACATTTTTTTTTAAACAAAGTCTTATTATTTATACTTTGTATAAATAGGAAGTTATCCAATGTGTCTCTTTTCTGGTCTCTTTTTGTGGTATTTGATTAATGCTCTTTTAAAACGAATTATCTAGAAATAAAAAGTTAATCATTCACATTGTTACACTTTTTCTTCTTAATCGCGGGGTTAATTATATTATTTATTATTGATAATTATTTGAAATGAATTATCACCAAGCAAAAAACAATTAAAACAAACTAAACCGATAAACCGACGACGGCGGCTGCGTAGCGACGAACGACGACGTACGCAACAATTCGGGCAACTCGTACTCAACCGAGTACGAATGCGACACAAAGAAGAGAACAAAAAAAAGTGCAACAATACAGCTCGTTGACGAAGCTGTAACCGCGGCTGCTCAGCTGGGCTGGGTTCTTTTGGAAGAATTTGTTTATAAATTATAACAATGTTGATTGATTTCTAAATCAATCAAATTGTTACAATTTGGAAATAAGTTATTGCAAGTACCTACAGTGGGGTACGTTGCAATAAAAATGGGCGCCAGGAATTTTTTTTAAAACCGAAAAAGAAAAGTCCAAAACTCTTTATGATAAGTGAAACGATAGTAAACAAAGACACAACGCACGTTTGGTTTTAAATGTAATATTTATTTCTTTGGGAAACCGTGGGATTGAAGATCCCTGGACTAAAACCCAAAATGTTTTCAAAATAAAAGTTAAAAAAATTACAATAAAATTGAAATTGAAGTTAAACAAAGAACCAAAGAAAATTCAAATGAAACAAAGAAAATGGGTTCTTAATACCGGACGCGTCTCGAAAATATATATATACTCGAAAAGAACAAATAAACGACAGAAACAAAATAACTTATCTTTTTTTCTTCCTATTTTCCTCTTTTTCCCGATCCTCACACCTCGATCCTCGAATCTCAATTCCTTTCCTTTTTTTTAAATTCCTCGAACTTTGTCTATATCCTCCTTCTCGATTCTTATTTCTCTCCAAACAATTCCTCGAACACTTTCGTTTCTATTTTTTTTTTGTCTCAATCTTTCCGCTAGTAAGGCTCTATCAAGAGTCTTCCAAGCTAGTTCCCAAAACTAATTTTTCCTCCCTCGACCATTCCAGACACACACACATTCATCCAACACAAGCTTTCGATTTCGTGATTGTCGGTCACAGCATCACGGCTTCCTGGAAGCTTAACGCTCATCAGGAAAGCCACCGTTGTTGACTCTCAGCGAAACTTTGCTTTCACACACACAATCACGGTTTCGACAAGTTGTTGGATGAGTTTCCAAAACTTGCCGAAACATAATGGTGAGTTCAGACCCCTTCCCAACTATTCTTATTTTTCGAGAAAGTTCAAAGAAAAACAAAAATCGAGAAGAAGTCTAAACTAGGCATTTTCCTATTACTATTAATTACGCGCGAGGTTCGAGGTGTGAATTTCGTACCAAATGTTAAATTAAGCTACTTTAAAACGCGGCGTTAAAAACCCATTTTGTACATAAGTGGTTAAATGATCATTTTAGTTAATCTACGTTAAAATAAGAAAGTATGCTGTTGTTGTTGTTGATGTTTAAGTAAGGGTCCGCCTGACCTCATACTTCTTCGGCTCATCCGCCGGCATTTTCGACCTTGTCGAAAGAACTCGTTCACGTTCTCGAACTCGATCACCTGCTTTGTTGCTTTTGCAAAATAAAGGCTAGGTACACCTGTGGTTGATGAGACCATGGTTGCCCTCAACTTTGCCGATATTTTGCAGCCACAACTAGGAAAAAGAAAACAGCCAAAGGCTGGTTTTTGTTGCGGTAAAATTTACCGTAACAACATTTCTAACAAATAATCGAAGTTGGACAAAATTGCGAAAATTCTCCCTGCATGCCGTAAACTAAACCTCATTAAAAGAATGCCTTCATCTTTAAAGTATAAAAATTCGTGAATTGATACTTTTCTTTCAGTCAGAGTACAGACATATTCTGCTTTGCACCAACTTAAAGACCAATTAAAAGTGTAACCAAGCAAATCGTCTCAAAAGTCGAAAAATTTACTCCAAAAGATATTAAAAATAAAATAAAATATGCCTTACAAACGAAGTGGGCTTATTAAAAATAATATTTTACTTACTAACATACCGTCTGCGTGTATAAATTTCTTGCTTTAAAGAGCTCACGAGACGTTAATGTTAACTTTCTTCTTTCAAGCCAAATCGTCTTCGTTTTGCAAAGAATCTTATTCAAGAAATTTCACGAAAATATACTCATTTATTCTTTTATATTTTCACTCAGACGAAAAAAGAAAAGAAAAGGAAACCATCAAGGTCATAATCCTCTGTGATGGCTCTCGTCATCTTAAAACCTTTTTGCCGTTTTCGATGTTTGTATTTTTATACGACAATCGACTGACAGAAGACAGACGGTCATCCGCATGAAAAAATATCCTCGAAGAATTCATTAGTGCAACCAATTTAAGGCATCAACATAAAACACAAAATAAATAAATTTATAGATTCCATAGATAAATTCCATCAAAGGACTACTTCTACTATTTTTCTACAGCTTCTTGATAAAAAGCTATCTTCGAAAATTCGTCCTGCGTCCTTCTAAGACTTTGTTATGCGGGAAAATTGCTAGGATGACGACGATGAACTACGCGACGCCCGGCGGCGGCCGGCGAGGCAGTGGTAGGAAAATTTCTTGATGGTGTGACAATACTTTTTAGGATGTTCTTTTCTTTCGCTTCGTCCTCTTTTTTTTTTCATTTTATTTATGTCCTCGTATCTGCCCCTCAGGAACAAAGAAAAGCGTCCTTGTGAATTCAGAATAGCGCCTGCCAAATTCATTGAGAAACCTTAGAGACGAATTTTCTCCTCTTGTAATTGAATATTAATGGGGTTTTAAAAAAAGAGGCACGACCACCACCACCACCACCACCAACAACAACAACAACAACAAAAGCTACAAGAAAACCTTCGTTGCGTGAATTTAAATTCTTTTAATTTAAAAGAATGAAAAAGAAATCAGCCTAGCCCCTTTAAAAAAATTAAGGAAGAAAAAAAGAACACAAACAAAAAGCACGGATAGGTATCCAGTTTTAAGTGCGGTATGAAAAAGAAAATTACCACTTCCCTGACATTATACCAAATTACGAAAACTGAACTCACATTTAATGTCTTTAAAAACAAGCAGCTGCAGGTAGGTAGTTATTACATAGCCTTAGCATACCTTACCTACCTTACCTTACCTATGTATGTCTCTACCTCTAGTAGAATTTCACACTTGAGACTTTGTATGGTGCTTTCAGCTTTCGGCTTTCGAGGCTTCAAGGTATACAGCAAGAGCTACAGGCACAGTGTCGTGTTCTTAAATGTGCGAAGCTCTGTTAATTATGCTTCTGTGCAGAAAAGTCTTACAATTGAGATGAAAAAATTGAATGAGTTAAGTAGGTATAATGTTTTGCGTGGCCATAACAACTGATAGTATGCGAAGGTCATGTTGTACTTTTAATAATTTAGTGTTTTAGTTTTTTTTTTTTTAATTTTGGTCGACTACAAAAATGGGTTTTCCCTTCTGTAATGTTTCTATAGAATTTTAGTTTTTTTTTTTTCTGTAGGGTTGCCAATGTTTCACTTCATAATTTGTTTGAAATTAAATTTTTGTATGTTGATTGCAACAAACTGACAATTAAATTTGCTTACATTTTTATTAAACTATTTTTGGAGGAGGAACAAAATGAAAAGCTACATTTTTTAACTTTTTGATTTTATACCGTATTGAAATTTTAACACCCCAGACTATAAAGGTTCGTGTAATCTTTTTTCTAAAAGGTATAATACCTACTGTTGTGAGAATAATTGAGCCTGCTATACTTTGTTGTAAGTACTTTAGATAATATAATATTGAGTGATGTTATTTTGTATTTCAAAGTTAAGTATAATTCGTCTTTTTCTTCTTTTTTTATTTTGTTAAATAAATAAAAGGTCGAAGAAAATACCTTCGAAATTAATTTAACAAAATAAGAACACTCAAGAAAACAAGAGATTAACAATGTAAACCTGATAAATCTTCAATTCAAAAGACAAAAATGTAAAGTTGGGGCCTCTTAATTTTTAATTAGAGCGAAGAAAATTCGTTCATAATAGAGGCTTCCTTCTGTCTGCACAGATTCACAAGATTCTCAAGAAGGAGAGTAATTCCAATAAGAAAACAAAAGAATGCAATTTTATATGAACGAAATCCTTAGAATTCATGAGTTGAATTTACGATAACAAATTTTGCAGTTACTACAATCTGATTACAAACTTTTGAATGTGCATTCATTCTTTTGAACAACTAATGCATTCCTTCATACGAGTCTTTTATTTATTAATGACTTATAATCTCTTGTGAACTCCGGATAACTAGTACCTCAACTGAAGATTGGTTTTCAACCCCAGTAGCGTAGCAAACGAGAGAGATTAGAGAAGTGTTTCCAATAACCCACCTCTCCTGATGTCCAGACGGCAGCGGATAAATTTCCAAGATGGAATCAACGGTGGTGTCTACAGTACCAGTTAGGAACTAGAACTACTTAGTGAAAACCTTAAAGGGCTTCTGTCACACATTCGGAACCTAAGGCCTGTCAGGACACTCTTCCTTGGAATTATGCTATAGCGATCTGGCCATCCAGGTTGGGGGTTGTGCCGTGGGTGACTTCCCGAACACGTACAAATATTTTTTTGCGAAGAGCCAACAAGCCTCAGATATGACGAGTCAGATCTGTACCTTAATAGACCACGTGATGCAGTTGAACAATTAGCGAAAGCCCCAAACAGAAAAGACAGACAAACAGAAAGACATTAATATTGCCAAGCTAGGAATAAAAGAAGAATTGGCTCGACAAGCAGAAAAGGAAAGAGAAGCACTTCTTAGCTCTTTAGTATTATATAAAGGGAGCATAAGAAGCTTGCGATCGAGGAAATATAGGCATGTCTCAACTGATGGAATGAGGTTAGTCAAAAGGTAAAAAAACGGCGATAACAAATCGAGCTCCGCTACAGTATTATGAAAACGTCTGAAATCATTCGTCAACAACCTGATAGGTCCATATGAGTGCGGCTTCATACTTTAAATTTCAACCATTGCTTAAATGTTCGAATTACGGTAGATCTTGAAAAACCCTATAGGAACTTCAAATCGATACCCAGCATAATGTTCATGGATTTCAAATCGAGAAGATTCAAAAACAAAGTGTACAGCGACACTGATCTAGTCAAAAGTATAAAAGTATTACGACTTAGATAGTTGGGTCATATAGAACGAAGACATCAACGCTTCAGCCCGAAAGATATGTCAATCCAATCCCGAGGGTAACTCAGGTTGCGCACGGTGGGAGTGAACCTCAACCAACTTGGCGTGCAAAACTGGAGACAGCTGGCTATGTTAATTTTTTTCATTATTCTGGCCCATAATTGAATCTGAACTTGACCGATGTTATTGTTTATGTTGATTTTGAAACCTCTGTATTTCGGAAAACCTAACAAGAAAGAGTCTTAAGTCAAATAACAAGATCTCGGTGGCCGGTTTATATCACTTCCATGTAATAAAACCACGCCCTCGAGCACTCATTCAGAATTTCCAAAATGCTTTTGGAATCAACAAATCCCTTTCGAACAGTTCACAATAAGTTGTATTAAAAGGGGTTAAGTTTTGCTTCTACAAAATAAATACTGGTCTACCCCACGCCTCTCTGTCGTGTCTTCGACACTCTTTTCCTTTTTACGTATTAATGATTTCCTATCTAAAACTAACGTCACAAGCCGAAGCGATGTTGCCAAATATACCACAAGATGTTTCGGTTTACTAAGGCAATCCAAAAATGTTGCGCTTCCTCTGATCCAAATAATTATCTATAAAATGACTCTCATCTCTGGGCAGATGCTTCTGAAATTATTTATTTAGCTTAACAGAACAATATTGATAGTTGAAAATGGTTGGTAATAATAATAGCTTTGATTCATTTAAGTAGTAATGTTTTTTTCTAATCTGTTTTACCTTTATTTTAACGAACTATGCATTCTATGCACATTCCCCTCAATCCCTTTAGTAAATCAGTCAAGTACGCAGAGATTTGTTTTATAGCCGTACTACGAGAATGTAGATTGCTTTTTATACATGGGTAATTTCAGATCTGCCATATGCCAAACTCATGTTAGTTATTCTTTATCGATCGCTTTGGGTTCGTAAAATAGGTGAAGCGCACGGAACGTTCTTACAAAAAACACGCATTCTAAGAACATTGACTTTTGTGATTTGCAAAATAACAATAAAAAGAAGCTAAGATACGACCCACAACGACAACTTCCCATTCATCTGTCTATGTTTCTTCAAAAGTCTTACAAAATATTATTAATATTTTTGTATGGAAGATGAAAATGTTTGAAGTCAATACTTTTATTTGATCTCAAAATATTTGAGTAAAGGTAGGTTTTGTTACGGATTATCCATTATGCGGGTCCAAAAGAATAGGGCTGAAATTCAACACCTGTCAAACTAAGTTCTTGAACCGATTTTGTTTTCAGTAGAAAGTCTGCCATTTACGAAAATGGATTACTTAACTATAGCACAACGCATACAAATTGTTAAAACCTGCTAAAAAATCGTGATTCTGCCATAGCTACATATCGTGCTTTAAAAGGAGATTATGGTTTACGTAAGCTACGCAAGCAATTGGCAAAATTGTAAAGGCATTTTTTTTGCCTGCTATTTAAAAATACGACTCGAGCGAATATGGCTTTATTGCAACAGACATTTCCTGGCCACGTGGCGATATCAACTTGAGCTACGCGAAATATCGCGTTTATGCACATAAACACTTAAAAACAAACATTCGTTAAGTTATGGCTGAGATACCGCCCAATATGTGTCAAAAAGTGCTCATTTAAATGATGACGTATTTCGCACATAATGTATACGTTCAAACTTTATAATAAAAAATATATTAATTAAAAAAAATGTATATGTATTTTATTTACGTTTGCTTTTGAAACAGCAAACCCTGTTTATATTTAAATATGACTATAACCTACACGGGCATTATTCATCCTGAACTTGAGCGTAACTCAAATATTTTGGCAGGTGCCTCTTTAAGTCATAATTTTTGTAGGATCTTAATGAAAATGATAGACAACAGAACTATTATAAATAATGTTTTGTTAAAACTTTCCGTTAAAGTCCATCAGTTTGCCCTTGAAATCAATTTCTATTGCCAAGAATTGAGCATAATTTTTAAACCACACAACACGAATGTAGAATGATATACCCAACTATATTTTTGCCTAACATTTTGACATGCATAGCTATTACAGCGGACCATACTTATATATAATTGAATCAATTATTAATCAAATTGTAATCTTGTAAATAATAGTTACAACTTATTTTTATGTGTGTTATATACAAATTAATATTAATATCAACATCAATGCAAGCGACATACTTGTGGCATGCCCTGGTTCATGCAAAGCTTCGAGCTTCAAAGTATCTCAGAATTCAAAAGACTTAATTGTTCACCATTTTGTGTGTTGCGATTACGAAAAAAAAACAAAACTTATCAAAATTCTTGCCATCCTCTCTGATCCCTCCTGTTAATGGCACAGTGACCCAGTTCCGGCTCCTCTCTCACAACATTATATAGACAACAGCCGAGCATAAAATAAGTTTAAACCCATTTTTAGAAGTAAAAAAGAAGACAGTCACCTCTTTATTTTCCACAGTAGGTAATGGTTAATGGTAACTTAACCTCAAGCTATCATCCCTCTTAGAATCACTACCCTACAAAGAACGTGCAGTGCAGAGAGATATTCATATTGTTCGAAAGCAGATGGGGGAGTTAATCTCCAACACGCCTTCCCCAAATATTATTTTAAAAATTTGTCCTGTTTCCAGAGACAGTATCACGTGAGGGGACATTGGAGAGGGATGAAAAGTTATATTATTAAAACTTTTCTAACCATCACCCGCCATGCGGCAACTCATAAAAAAATGAACAAATGCTCATTTTATGTCTTTTTTTTTTTCGTTGGTTTAAAGAACAAAATTGTTAAAATTTAATTTTAAATTAAAGAAAAAAGCAGATGAAAAACACAACAAAAACAAAAACAAATTTAAAACAGCTTTGCCCTCAGTCATGCACATAACTGAACAGTGAACACAACACACACATCTCTCTCTCTCTGTCTCCCCCTGTTTAACCCCCCCCCCCTCCCACTGACGCGCTGTGGCATCTATTTTTCATATTCAACTGTTTTAGCTTGTTCGTCATCACTCTAATCTTCACCCTTGATGACAAAAAGACCAAGAAGAATGACATAAGGCGGAAATCCCTAAGCAAAAACATGTCAGAGAAATTCATATGACACGAATGAATGCATGATGCCGTACTAAAGAGCGCTGTAAGAATACCCAACAATGGTGGTGAAAAATAGAAACTGGAGCAATTGCACTGCCTCAGTTAGTGTCCTCCGATGGGGGCGTAATCCCGCCTTTCATTTAGTAAATGCTGACAGGAGTCACAGCACTGGCACAAATCCCCTATGTTCGCTTCGCTTCGGTTTGGTTTAGTTTGGTTTGGTTTGCTTCTAGTATATGTTCGGTTCAGTTTGAATCTGGAATTTAATGTGGATGTGCGAAGACGAACAACGAGACGAAGAGTAGTTGGAAGGGTATAGGGTTACCCCCTTTCATTCTTGCAATCAGAGAACCTATCTGTAACGGCAGCAGAACAAAGTGTTTGCGGGTCGCTAAGATGAGTTTTGGCACGAGAATGAGACACGATGGTGACGAGGTGTGTATAGGAGGTTTATGAGCAGGGATGAGTTGGGCCCAATGGCGAATTGTATTTCATGCACAGGATATATGCCGGTGATGGCATGCAGCAACCAACCTACATACATCGCCCACAAACTCCTGCTGCCACTGCTCTTTTTGCTTAGAAAAATAAATGAATGTTTACGACAGATTTAGTAACATGCGGGTGAAATTTTCTATTATGAACTGAACATACATATTCGTTACATAACTGGGAGAAAAATAGATTTTTTCAAACCCTATACCTATAACTATAAACATTACATATGTAGATACTTCGGGCGTAAGCAGGCATTAAACTTTTAATTAAAGTGCATTATTTGCAGTTGGTCGCAATATTTATAAGCGTAAATATGGTAAATTTTTATGCTTCTAATAGGAAAGTTGATCTTTTTTTTATAATTAATATAATTAAATAATTACGTGAGTAAAAATTTTATTAGTTTTTCTGTTTAAGTTCTTAAATTCCTCTCTTGGGGGTAAGAAAATCATGCGGTTCCTTTGTCCGGAAAAAAGGGGTTTATTTAATATTATATTTTAAGTCAAATAGCACAAAACATACTTATGATTTACATAGAGGTACTATTTTAGTCATAACAAATTTAAATATTTGCTTTGCCTTTTTTTCGACTTTCAAATGGGAACGGGTCGAAATACTCCATTAAAAAAGAGGCTCGGATGCGAACCACACTGATAACTTACCATCCCGTCTTTCGATTTGTCTTGTTTAATAGTTTGTCTATATGTATCAATTTTTACCAAATTTGCGTACTTTTTTTTGTAGATTTTATTTTTTTATGAAAAAACAGACTGTTGGATTTTTATAAAAAAATTACTGAATATCAAAAACAATATTTTCTGTGAAATAAAATAAGTTTGAAGCCAATATTTTTAGTTTTTGAAAAGCTATTTGAGTCGAAAGTTACCAAGTACCAAGTTTTAGTATTAGCCGCGTTTTATTATCACCATGATCTGATCCGGATCTTGAATTTTCATGCATTACAACAACAACACAAGATCCTGCTTTGTGTATGGATCTCAATTTGAGATCCAAAATTTAATTCTGTTTTTCACAACAAGGAGCGCTTTATCATTGTAATTTCACATGTAAATGTTGGTATCATTGCAAACAAATTGAATAAAAACTGTATTGCCATATAAACATTTCCATTTGACTGAAATAAAATATTTTTTAAATAAAAAGCGAGAAGCTTTATATTTATTTATTTGGTATATATTCCATGAAATAATTATATATTTTGACAAAACTAGATATTAATTGGTGAAATTAAAATAATTAAGTCCAAAGAAATGTATATTTGACATAATTTATGGGTTTTATTTTCCCCAAAAAAAAGGTTTTAGGTTTTTATTTTTTGTAAAAAAAAACTGTCGACTCGATTTTTTTCAAAATTTTACCGAATGTTGACAACAAAATTTTTTGAAAGATTAATGTAGTTTAAAGTCAATATATCAAAGTTTTGAAAAGATATTTAAGTCGAAAATCAATTTTTACCACCTTTTATAAATTTTTTTTAGGTTTTTATTTTTTGTAAAAAAATAATGCCAATTCGATTTTTCTCAACATTTTTCAGAATGTTGAAAACAATATTTCTTATAAGATAAAATAAGTTTGAGGCCTTAATTTCAAGTTTTTGAAAAGATATTTAAGTCGAAAATCAATTTTTACCAACATTAAGTAATTTAAAAAACCGTTATAATTGGAATTTTTTCCAAAAATATATTTGTTTTGTATTAGGCTACAATATATAATATTAAATTAATTTCAAGTCTCTGGCGACATTGGTTCATGAGATATTTAGGTTTAACCAAAATTTTCACCTTTTTTTAAACTGTTATGGTAAAAAAAACCACCCACGCAATTTTTTTGAGAGCCTTTCTGCATCTTTCTGCCTTATTATCTGTATAACAAAATTTATTTGAAGTCGATATCTCTTCTGGTTCTTGAGCTATGGACGACGAAAAAAAACCTCACGAACGTACGGACGTACGAACGTACGTACACACGCACGCATATACATCTTTCTAAAAATCTTTTATTTCGTCTCTAGGGACGTTGAAACGTCGCGGTCGTGAAATGTCAAAATTTTCAATTCGACAAATCGGACCCATTGCAATAACTTCCTATGGGAAGTTAAAAATGTTTGTAAAAAACTGTTTTTTCAAATCGCTGTGTTTCTTTAAAGATGTATTGTAAGTTTATAGTAATGTGTATTTAAGTTTTGTACGAAAACCTTGTTTTTCACATTGCTGTATCTAACAAATCTTTACCTTATTAGATATATTAAAAAGTGTATTTTCGCATAGTTTCTGATTTATGTATTACATGTTAAACATGATAACAAACCAGATATAAATATTTATCTTCAATATGATTTTTAAAATAAACACAGACACCTAACGCTGCGATTATTTTCACACGATGTCAAAACCATGTTTTTAAAGCTTATTTACATGATTTTGTAACACATTGTTTTGAAATCAAGAATTATAAAAATAGTATTATGATGACCAATACAATATTTTGACTATCAATATCTGTTGAATTCGAAATCTTTACAATATGTATCTTGACGTTTAAGAGAACCTCAAATCCAAATGACAAGATTTTGGAGAAATATCAGTGTGTGCGTTCGTAAGATCTTAAGAAAAATTGAAATAACAGCTTTCTTACAAAAAATATAAACCTAAAAAATAATACTAAGAGTTTGTTAAAATTGATTTATGACACATGCAACAATAAAAGATATTGGCTTCAATCTAGTTTTGTCATATTATTTTTAACATTAGGTTTTGTTTTTAATAAGTTTGCATATCCACCGAGTGAGAAATGTGCTTCGTTGCTTAAGAAAATGTTGTTCGAAAAATCGTCGTCCACCGCCTGTTGTTCAAGCATCCATTCGACGTATCTGCGACGTTGTGAATGGTCAGCTGGCCTCAGTTGCTGTGTGAGCTAGACTTTATATGGATGTAGGTGTAGATCCAAATGCAAAATACGCCAATCCGGTCTATTAAAATTTCTTCACAATTTGACCAACTGCTTGCGCCGTTTGACGATTATATAAACAATAGCAGATCCAGGGGGGTGGGGGTCGTAGGGGTCATGACCCACCCCCTGGGAGATAATTTTTTTGCTTTTTCGTAGGAATTCCCTTCAATTCGAAACTAATCGTATTGCGTTAATGGATATGACCCCCATTATATTTTGAATTATTTATTTTTTGTATATGAAAACAACATTTGTATTTTACTTCCTTAAAATTTGTTCCTTAAAGTACTACTTTTAACTGAGGAGTGGACCAAGAACATAATATCAATCGGAAATTTAGCCTATTCCAAAAACGCAGCACAAATTCATCAACTTTTGACCAACTGACGAACCAGGGGAGGGTCATATGAGCCATAAAGCTTATACAGTTAAGATGTATAAGTAAAGATTTCATCTATAGATTTATTAGTAATTTAACGACATTCACCAAAAAGTGGTTTGCTGTCAAAAATAACTAAAATTTTTGTTTTCACTCAATTTAGAATTTGAAAAAACTTTAGTAATGCTTTTAAATATTTTCATAAAACTTGTTTCTAAGAAAAAGAGCAAATATTCAGGTTCTTAAGAAGAAACCTTGAATAAGAGATCATCAATTTTATATTAAGTGGCCTTGAAATTCCTTAAACTAGCCTTCAATTTTATTATTACATTTTTTTTGACACACATAAATAGTGAACATTGAAGTAATTTTTACTTGCGAAATATAGGAATATTGTAAGTTTTGCATTAGTAAACAATCTCGAACTAGAGCTTTTAATCAAATATGACTGTTTTGTCCGCAGATAAAAATCCTTGAGATAATTATCAAATTCAAAGTTGTTTATTGAACAGAAAAATCCTTGAGATGATTCTGTGCTGAAAAGTAAATAATTAATTAAACACCAAAATGTTTGATACAATACTAGCACTTTATTCACATTTTCTTATTCTATTTATACTATTCATTTCCTATGGAAATACATTTAATTTCTTAACCTACATAAATACATTCAATTTCTTAACCTACATAAATACATTCAATTTCTTAACCTACATAAATACATTCAATTTCTTAACCAACATATTTATTTATTATTACTTAATTTCTACATTTTTTCTTACTCATATTTTTCTTAACCTACTTAACATAACTTAATATTAAATGATGACCTTATGTTGTTGTTCGTCATCGCCACCTGCCAATAATTCACGTCAGCAAAATATCGCATATTAAAGCAAAGCCAATGCACTCGATATCGCGACATCGACATGAATTATTGTTTTGTTTATTTCCAGCTCATACATTTCCGCCCACCAAGAACTAGGTGGTTCTTTACAGGCATGTTTTGTCCAATTCGTTTGTAGTTGATGTTTCATACCATTTGGAGGGCAATTTAATTTGTTCACGCTGGTTTTGAACATGTTTCCATATTAACAAAATCATTGCTATTAATGCAACTGAGAGTATGATTGATATCGCTGATGAAATCGCATGTCGGTGAATCGGCTTCCATATTGTGTTGTCTATCTCTTCTTCTAAACTTGATGCTTCTTCAACTAGTGTTGTTAATGTATCTGATGACTGGAGTACTCTGGATATATTAAGTTTCGGAATTTGAATTTGTTGGCTGCCGAGTAATGAAAAATTGGATGGAATGATTGACGATGGCTTAATGTATGTTTGTACTGTCCGAGTGGATTCTTGATGTTCTGCTGTTATGGTTATGTCTTTTGTTTTAACGACACAGTCTGATGTTAATTGAATGATACCAGCATCTTTCAAACAAATTTCGCTTAACTGGCCATTACAAACTGCTTGAGCTATTATTCGATTTGGACTTACATACAACCATGTATTTACTTGATGTAGTTGTTTCCATATAACTGCGTGTATTGCGATCGTTTTGCTTGAGCAGCTTACTCTGCTGAACTTTTGATATATTTCCGAAATTACGCAATTCGGGTTTGAATCAATGTTATATATAGCTTGGATTGGGACTATGTACTCTAGATTAGGTAACTCAATACTGTTTGCCATCATGTCTTCTGTGAATTTGAAGTAGGTCTGTGAATCGTAATGAATACCTAGGACTTCCGCTGGGATGGTTTGAACCGTATATGTGGATTCACCTATTTTTGTTGGTACCGTTGTCGCTTTTATTAGTTCGTATTGCTTATCTTCATAGATTGGAAGTTTTTCCATAATTAAAATTCTTTCCAAAGTTGAACTCATAATTACTTGACTGGTCATACGGTGATAAACCTTTAATGTTGGTGGTAGATGCCCTTCAGTTTTGTTAAGTACGCTGCTTAAGTCAATTATGTGTGGACACTGCCAGCTGCTCGTTCTCGTGGAGACAATTTGCCATATGCAATTATATTTATCGGCAATTTCTTCCAAGTAATTCTTGGCTTGCTGATACGTGCTGAGGTACTTTGTTTGAACACCGTTATGATCTGCCGCTAGAATCCATCCCGCCGCGAATTTGTTCATTTTTTCGATTGATTGACTTAGCTGAGTGTTGAAATTCCTTAATCGTTTTTCAATTCTGGTGTTGGTGTCGTTGAGCGTTTTGACAGCTTTGAGCATGACCTTTCCTTGATGTGATATTGTATTTCTCAGGGTTTGTTGATTTTCTGACAAGTTATCGATATCATGGTACACCTCTTCATTGACTCCAAACACTGACGTTAGAATTGTTCCCAATACACCTCTTCGTGTTCTTGACCGTAAAAACTGAATTGATTCAATACGATGAATAATACTTGTACTAATCGCTTGCAGGTGATGATTCAATGTGTCGCATTGTATTTCTTCACTTATGTATTTTCCTTTCGTACAAAGCGTCTCCATCTTTTTAATTGTTGCGTTCACCTGTTGTTTGTCTTGTAAGAATTCAGTGGTCGGAATACTGATTTCAATCTTCAATGTTCCTCTGCTTAAAAAACTGCGTCCCAATTTTTCTATGTAGAGTCCTCCATCGATTTGAGTATTGTTGACCAATGCTTGGACATTCGGTATTATCGCAAAACAAGTAATCATTACGCTTAGAATTAATGCTGGCCAAGTTGCGATACCTAAGGAACTTGTTACAACTTTAGGAGTTTTTCTTTTCCTGGGACTTTCAGCTTCTACTTCTTGGGATTGGTTCGTTCTTTTTAAAGCTCTCTTTGACACTTCCTCATCAGCTTCTTCTATTGGCAATGGACATAGTTTAACTACGGGACGTTTAGTTATATTTCCGTTCATCTTGATGGTGACAACTCGAACAAGTCCGTCTTCACCAGGATGTACATCCAAAATGCGCGCTAAAGGCCATTTGGTCTGCGGGGTATTTTCTTTCAAGACTAAAACAAGTTGTCCCGGCTGAAGGTTTTTCTTTGTTGATAACCACTTTGGTCGCTCTTGTAGTCGCGTCAAATATTCTTCTTTCCACCTATTCCAGAAATCATTTGTAATGCGTTGGGTGAGTTGCCATCTCTTTAAGAGCTTTAAGTTATCTGGAACTTCATCAGGTACTGCAAACATGGAATTTCCAATGAGAAAGTGACCTGGTGTCAACGGCAGGATATCATTGACGTCGTTACTGATTGGAGCTAATGGTCGGCTGTTTAAACAAGCTTCAATTTGGGCCAACACTGTATACATTTCTTCTATGTTCAAAAGCCTTTCTCCTAATACTTTTACAAGGTGTCGTTTAGTAGATTTGACACCAGCTTCCCATAGTCCTCCAAAGTGCGGACTGCTTGGAGGTATATGGTGCCACGTAATGTTGTCATTCACTATCCATGCCTGCGTTTCGTATGTCATCCTTTCGAATGTACGCTGAAGTTCTTTACTCGCTCCAATAAAATTTGTGCCACAGTCACTGTAAATGGCTTTACATTTGCCTCTTCTTGAGACAAATCGCTTAATTGCTGCTATGCAAGCTTGCGAAGTCAAGGAACTCACAAGTTCAAGATGTATTGCTTTTGTTGATAAGCATATGAAGACCGCTATATATGATTTCTCTGTTTTAGTTCCTCGTCCACTTGACCATTTTATTGTAATTGGGCCCGCAAAGTCTAATCCGGTTTTCCAAAAGGGACGGTTTACCGTTACACGATGTGTTGGAAGATTTCCCATTAACTGTTGTTGATTTACCTTTGCGTTTAGTTTGAAGCAAGTAATACACTTATGAATGCATGTTGTCACTAGCTTGTTTGCATTTAGTATCCAAAATTCTTTACGCATTGTGTTAAGTGTGAGTAATTGGGATCCGTGGAGAGTTTTATGATGAAAATGAGATACTATTAATTTCGATAGTGAACACTCGTTACTTAATATGATGGGATGTTTTTCAGCTTGGCTTAAATCGGCCTTTTGCAGTCTTCCGCCCACCCTGAGGATTTTGTCAGTGTCCAGATATGGGCAAAGTTGCAAGACTTTTGATTTTTTATCAATTGCTTTCCCAGCTAGGAGAGCTTGTATTTCATGCGGGAAAGATCGTTCTTGTGACTTTTTGATGCAAATTATTTTAGCTTTGTGTAGTTCATCTGTTGTTAAATAATTAGGAGTATTTTCTTTGCGGCATTCATGGTTAGGCAGCATTCTCTTGCAATACGCTAAAACTCGTATTAGTTTTGAGAAGTTTGAGAATCTGTCAAGTATGTTTTCATCTTTTGTAACCAAATGGACCCTAATTTTTCTTTCTAAATCTGTACTCATCATTCGGGGTTGTTTCGTGTATTCCTTAGACTGTCGCAAAATGATTTGTGGACCACTCCACCATAGGCTGTGATTCTTAAGAGCTTGTGGAGATAGCCCTCTGGTGGCACAATCTGCAGGATTTTCATGTGTGGATATGTGATACCACTGGGTACAGGTGCTACTTTCATGTATTTGGCTTACTCTGTTGGCTACATACGTGTTCCAACGTGATGGGTGATCATTAAGCCATGAAATGACAACTGTTGAGTCAGTCCAATAATATATTCGGCTGCTGTCTGGAGTTCTTAGGGCTGATTTGATTTGTTCCATGAGTTTGACTAATAGAACAGCACTCGTTAGTTCTAATCTTGGAATAGTTTGAACAGCTATGGGTGCTACTTTCGTTTTGGAGCTTAGGAGTGTAGCTATTGGCGTTCTTCCTGGTGTACGGATGACCATGTAGACGACAGCAGCCATGGCAAACTGGGATGCATCGCAGAAACCATGTAATTCATAGATATCTTTGGACGTTGTTCCTATCCACCGTGGTAGTTTAATCTGATGGACGTCTTTTAATTCCATTGCGTATCCCATCCACTCATGTTTCAGATCTGTTGGTAGCTCCTGATCCCAGGTAAGGTTGCTTAGCCAAAGTCGTTGCATAAAAATTTTGTTGCGAATAACAATGGGTTGCAACCATCCCAATGGGTCAAAAAGCCGCGCCATAAAGGAAGCTATGGTACGTTTTGTAACTCCTTGTTGGTTGTTCTCACACCCGTCAGCTTTGAAGATGAATTGATCATCTCGTGGGAGCCACTGGAGTCCCAGTGTTTTTGTAACGTCTTCTTCTGCATTGAATTCGTAACCCTTTCCTCTATGGTTTTCAGGTATCGCATTGAGGACTTCTTGATGGTTACTATTCCATTTACGTAAGTTGAAGCCTCCTTTGTCTAGGAGTTGTGACAGCTCCAGGTATAAAACTTTTGCCTCTGCAATTGTATCTACGCCAGTCAGAAGATCGTCTACATAGAAGCTGGTTTTCAAGTGATCTGCTGCGGAAGGGTAAGTCTTGGATTCATCTTCTGCCAGTTGTCGTAGCGTACGAATGGCCTGGAATGGAGCGTTAGCAGTTCCAAAAGTTAGCGTCTTCAAACGATATTTTCTTATGATGTCTGTTTTGTTTGGACGCCACAGGATGCGTTGGAAATCTGAGTCAGTGGTTTCAACTGATATCTGCCGATACATTTTTTCAATATCCGCTGTTATGACGACTGGATATGTTCTCCATCGCAGAATCAGAGTTGTGAGCGTATCTTGAATTGTTGGACCTACCATGAGGCAGTCGTTTAGTGACATTCCGGAAGACGATTTTGCTGAGGCATTAAATACAACCCGGACCTTGGTTGTTGTACTTTCTTCTTTAATCACTGCGTGGTGAGGCAAGTAATAACAAGGTTTGTTTACTTCATTGCTTGGAATCTCTTCCATATGTCCAAGTGTTAGATACTCTTCAATGCACTTGTTGTATTCCGCAAAAAGGCTTGGATTTTTTAATAGCCTCTTTTCGTTCGAGACATACCTGGCAATAGCTGACTTTTCCGAGAGGCCAAGTTTTGTCCTAGGATCATCTTTCCACGGCATTTTGACTTGATACCGTCCATCTTTCATCCTTTGTACATTTGTAATGTATTGCTTTTCGGCCATCTCTTGTTCTTGAGACAAAAAGGGCTTCTTTTCGATTTCCTCTTGTTCCCAGAATTTTGATAGCTGTTGATCGAGTTCTGATGTACTTATCATGGAAGTTGATGTAGTTGATGCGCTTCTAGCTATGGGACCAGATAAAATCCAGCCCAGTTTGGTCTTTTGTGCAGTTGGCATACCTTTCTTCAATCCCTCCAGCAGGATTTCACCATATACATCAGCTCCTAACAATACATCGATCTTTGATCGAGTACGGAACTCTGGATCTGCAAGTTCAGTATTCTTTATGTTTACGTTAACATTGAAGTTTATGGATGTCGACGGAAGACTTTGTGTGATTCGTCCTAGAATGAGAGCTGTGGTGTATATGACTTTATTTGACCATTTTTCTCTTATGTTTAAAGAGATCTGCCCCGCGCTTCGGTTTGTGGCGTTTCCTAAACCCTTGATAGTGACGTTTGCGGGTTCACGCTTGAGTCCTAACAACTGCACACAATTTTCGGTGATGAATGAGTTTTGTGAGCCTTGGTCTATTAAGGCTCTTAACTTTATGTATTCACCGTACACATTCTTCACGTGTATAATTGCTGTAGCTAGTAAGATGTCCCGTGTAGAGTTGTTGCCTTGACTGTTGAAACTTTTTGTGCTGTTTTCATTGTTATCCTTGGCATCGGATTGCTTAATGTTTAGATGAAGCATGGAGTTGTGTTTCTTCGAACAGATTCTACACGTTGTTTTGCTTTTGCAATCGCAAATTCGGTGATTGCCCAAGCAATTGAAACACAAATTGTTATTTTTCACTATTTCTCTTCGAGTTTGAACGTTAGCTTGTTGAAACCGAATGCACTTAACAATGAAATGGTTACCCTTGCACAATTTACATTTAGCTTCTGACTGTATGAATAAACTCGTGTTGTGAAATTTCCTTGTAACGTCACCCGAAATGGCTTCCAAAGATCTGAATTTCTTTGAGAGAAATTCAGCTAGGTCCTCCCATGAGGGTAAATCAGTTTTGGCTCCCCATAACAGTTCCCATTCTTTTCTGGTTTCCATATCTAACTTTTGCGAGGCCATATAGACAATGAATGGGTCCCAGGACTTCGTGTCAATATTTAATGCCTTTATTCCAATTAGTGTCTCGTTCGTTATGTCCAACAATTTCTTGTAATTTTGTGCAGTTTCAGACTTAACATTTGGGATGCTGAGAAATGCTTGAAGGTGGGATGCTAGTAGTGTTCTCTTGTTGTTGTAACGTTCAAACAACATTTTCCATGCATTCTGGTAATTACTTCCAGTCACTCCCAGATTCTCAATTAGGCGTCGAGCTTCACCTTTAGTAGAAGTCACCAGATATTGCATTCTTTGAATATCCTGCAGTTGCTTATTTTCATGCACTAATGTTTTAAACATTTCATAGAAATTTACCCATTTCAGATAATCACCTTCAAATGTTGGAATTTTTACTCTTTCAAGTCGAACGACATCTTCAGTTGCAGCGGTTTTCGATACTTGTAATGCTTTCGTATCAGATGGTTGCTGCGCCTTATATTGATCTATTGCGCGTTGAAAAGTTGTAGTCAAAGTTAATGTCAGCTCTTCCATTTTGATATATTCTGTCATATAATCTTTGACTAAAGACTCATTATGCATTTTTATATTATACACCTTAGCATGAAGTTCCTCGCACGTCTTCCATACTGTTGCTAACTTCTCCGCTCGGATTTCAAAGTATTGTAACGAATACCTATCCTTTGAGTCTTTCGAAAAGTTTATTTTCATGCGCTCGATTTGGTCGAAATTCAGTTTTTGAATTGTTTCTACTGATGGTTCCACCATTTTGTTCTTTTTGATGAAGCGACTTGGCTGTTGTAGCGACTTGGCTCTTTGATGAAGCGACTTGGCTTATGTAGCTGCTTGGCTCTTTGATGAAGCGAATTGGATTATGTAGCTACTTGGCTCTTTGATGAAGCGACTTGGCTTATGTAGCGGCTTGGCTCTTTGATGAAGCGACTTGGTTATGTGGCGACTTGGCTCTTTGTTGCAATTTGGCTTCTGTAGCGACTTGGCTCTGTGATGAAGCGACTTGGATTATGTAGCGACTTGGCTCTTTGTTGCAATTTGGCTTCTGTAGCGACTTGGCTCTGTGATGAAGCGAATTGGCTTATGTAGCTGCTTGGCTCTTTGATGAAGCGAATTGGCTTATGTAACGGCTTGGCTGTATCCGGCTCGAAGGACCAATGTTTTGTCCGCAGATAAAAATCCTTGAGATAATTATCAAATTCAAAGTTGTTTATTGAACAGAAAAATCCTTGAGATGATTCTGTGCTGAAAAGTAAATAATTAATTAAACACCAAAATGTTTGATACAATACTAGCACTTTATTCACATTTTCTTATTCTATTTATACTATTCATTTCCTATGGAAATACATTTAATTTCTTAACCTACATAAATACATTCAATTTCTTAACCTACATAAATACATTCAATTTCTTAACCTACATAAATACATTCAATTTCTTAACCAACATATTTATTTATTATTACTTAATTTCTACATTTTTTCTTACTCATATTTTTCTTAACCTACTTAACATAACTTAATATTAAATGATGACCTTATGTTGTTGTTCGTCATCGCCACCTGCCAATAATTCACGTCAGCAAAATATCGCATATTAAAGCAAAGCCAATGCACTCGATATCGCGACATCGACATGAATTATTGTTTTGTTTATTTCCAGCTCATACAATGACATTACGAACGGTAGAGAAGTCGAAAAAAGTGGGTACCCCGATTCCGTCCGTCTGTTTGTCTTTCCTGGCTCCTACAGTCCAAACAATTGTGTTGATTGAAATTAAGGTTTTCAGCCGATTAGCGTAAGGCGTTTTTCATTTTATTAATATAAAAAGTAACAGCAGTCCCCATACAAATTTTTTGGTAAAATATGTGATTTTTCTAAAACTTTCTCTAAATTTTGTGTTCTTAATTTGGCTCCTTTCTACAAGAAAAATATACATGTTTTGGTATTGCTCCAGAAGGGTACCCCTCAAAAACCTTTATTTTGTTTTTAAGTTTTCTCAAGAACTAATGGAAAACTAATTTCAATAATCTTCTCTCTTTGTGCAAGCTCTTTTTGATGATCAAATGATCAAATTGATGATGATTTTTTATGATCAAAAATGTATTTTTTTTTTGATTTAAAAAAAAATACTAATTCTGTTTACAAAACTCGATATCTCAGAAAGGGGACAACATTTTTTGACCAAATTTAAATGTAAAATGTACATATACATATGTACATATAAGCCCTTTATTTAGTGCTTACCAAAAATATTTTTAAGACAAAATTTAAAATGATTTTCGAAAAAAAATAAGTTCTAGATTTTTTGACAAATAAAATGACATTTAAATTTTTAAGAAAAACTTATTTTGCAGGTAAAATATAGGAAATATTTTTAAACAGACTTTTTGGAAGAAATTAGCAAATTCTAGTCGTGCATTTTATCATTTCAAAATTGGTTTTCTGTTTAATCCAAAATATCTTAAAAGATCTTAAAAAATTAAATAAATCTACTTTTGAAGTGAATTTGCTTTGGATGCTCTAGAACTAATATTTAAACACGAATTTCAATAATATAAATGTCCCAAAAACAGCAAAAGTGACACTTTTGTTAAATTATTGGCTAATTGAAAAACATAATAAACGTGTCATATCTATTGATATACAAGCCTTGAATGTCTTGAGATTTGAAGTGAAAAGAAATTCTGAAACGTGTAATTTGTGAGTGCCACACAAACGTTTCTTCCCAACTAACATATTTGTTTACCTTAATTTGTTTTAATTTAATTATTTGGAGCAATTATATACTTAAATACACCTATTTCCTTAAATTCAAGAACCAAACATTTTTCTCTATAAATTTTTTAAATTTTGTTGACTCTTTTAAGATCAAAATACGAGTTAGCAGACTGAAAGCGATAGTAATAATAGACTCCCGAAAATTGAGTTCGAAAAAACTTCGTCAAAAAAGCCCTCTCTCATTTTCTGAGTTTTTGAATTTTTTTAGCGTTCTTAGCATAAATAGAAATGGATACAAGAAAAGTATAAAATTTTTGGAAAAAAAGCTACGTTTCAAAGCAATTTCTGCTTGAAATGCAGCAAAAACCCTCTAAACTATTATATTTTAGCTCTTAAATATGGCATATTTAGAAAACTTTTGGAATCTAGGAATGCTTTCATATGTCATCCAAATTAAATAGTTAGACCATACCTTGCTGGACAACAGTGTTCTAAAATAATTTGATAACTAAAGTTGTCATTTTAGCAATTGAAATGTGTCAAGGTTAGGTTAATATACTTATACACATTATGTTATTTAAATTTTGTTAGCCTCCTTTACAAAACATTAAAGAACATTTTTAAGCAATGAGTAAAAACTCATCTAAGTGTGTGATGGTTAGTTTAACAATTTAGATTGACAGATGTCGAATTCCAGCCCAATACTTTTGAAATGAATAACGCGTTACAAATGTATAGATATTTGAAATTGTAAGTTGCTTTCACTGGAGGACAAAAATATGATGAGGGAAAATATCAAAATAACCAAAATGATGGAATAAATGGAAGATCATCAATTCATGTTGACATAATGGAAACAAAACTATTAAAGGTCTCTATCAGAGCTAGTCGTTATTTGTTCGAGTTTTTTGTTGCATTAGAGTACCTTTCATTTCTTAAATATAAAAAAGCGACTTAAGAGATAAAAGACGCACTCATAAACTTTGATAGTATGTAATATTTTTTAGAATGTACATAGGCAAGTAAATCTTCTTAAAAATTGTTAGTTTCAAGTTGTCTTCGCGTGTCCAACCTATTTAACACTATTTTTTTTTTTTGGAAATATTTTGTAAAACAAAAATGTTTATAAAGTCTTTCTTTGTAGTAAAAAAGTATTTTTTGGGTTATAACATTTTTTTTTGTATTTTCCAAACAGCGTTATTTGTCCTTGAATTATATCGGACCAACTGAAATTTTTTGCCTTTTTTTTTAACAACTTTTGAAGCAGCTTTCAAAATATTTTCATGATACTATGTAAAAAAATTATTTAAGTCATAATCTTTGCATCGTTTTTGAAATATAGTCGAAGTTTATTTATAATCTACAAAACGACATACAAATTATCGTAGTACACCTGGGCGTATACCTACTTTTTTATTTAATAGATCGTTATTGAAATACCTATATCTCCATTTTGTCCCATTAAATGCCTTGAAGTACTTGGGCTCTGCAAATATTGTTCAGTGTTGATGTAGAAGCGATGATTATGGTACGGGTTGGCGTTCATGCAAGATGGTAAAGGCTTATGTAGTAAGTAGGTGCACTGCACAAGTACATTGCATCATTGTTCATAAGTGTGTCTATTATGTTTCACGAAGTTTGGTATTATGCTTGGTCAATTTGTTTGATTTCATTAATAATACATAAATTGGGTTAAGAGTTTTTTTTAAGAATCAGAACCATACACAAACATACTTCAAGGATACTTACAATATGTTGATACTTAAAATTTTGGGGAACAGTTTAATGAGTATTTTAAAACGATAAGTCTCATAAATAAAAAAGCTAAAGCTAAATCTTGAATTTTTTATGTCAAAGTGTGTTTAAAAACATAGCTTTAGCTTTACATAAAACATATGTACAATATATAAAACTGGATTAATGTGGCTTTAGTTAGTTTTTCTATTCCTGGATGCCTGACTAGAAAGTTTTGACTAGTTCTTATTTTAAGATTTCTCTTCAATAAAAGTACGAAAAAGACCTATACTTATATGCGTGCGACAGTCAAAAACTTATAGAAAACGATCAAAAATTAGTAATGAGGACTTATTTACTTTATTTCGATTTTTAAAAGGCAATGTGGAGTGGCTTGCTGAGTACTTTTTAGGGGGAATCAATAGAACATAGAGAAGGTGCACTGACAATGCAAATCTTTTTGAGATATCTGAGTGAACCTAGATTTCAGTACGGTGTAGTACAAGGTGTTGGAGTTTAACGCACAACAGTCTGTAAAACCATTAAGGACGAATTCACAAAGGATTTCTGTCAAGTCGTAGGATTATCGAAGCGCAAAAGGCAAAATGGACAGAAAAATAAACGTTTTCTGTTGCTTTTTGAGCTATCGATTGTCCCCAAACTGCTATCTCCAAACCTTTGAGATTTCCTGATGAACACATGAGGGAAAGGTTTCTGCAGCCTTACTGACAATCAACATGCAATGCAGCTGAAGAACTCACAAGTGTGAAAGTGTGGAAAGGTCAACAATATAGTAATTTATTAATGAACGATAATACGCAGGAAAATCATTGTTGGAGATTCTGGATACGTATTGCACCTCGCCTTACAGAAATCCTTAAACAAATGTAAATAAATTAAATGAAATAATCTGCTAAGAATGATTTATTATTAAGGGTTGTTTTGGTCAATTAAATCAGGGGTTGTTGTGTCTGCAATACAAATTGAATTTTGCCACAAATATGGTTCCTACACTTGTCATCAGTATCGTTACGCTTTCAAATTTGGCAAAATATTTATTTATAATTATTACCTGACTTTCTTTAAGCCATTTCGTTATCAGATAACCAATCCAAGGCAGATAACAACAACAACAGATGATGCCAACTTCACAGAAATGAATAAACCAAAAACTTATCAAGTTTCTCAGAAAAAATCAAAAGCTATATTTTCATTTTGCGATTTTTTTACAAAACCTCAGAAGAAGTCTTTCTAGAATTTCTGTACAGAATCGAAGTTTAATAAAAACATTCTTGAAAATATTTGAAATTAGCAAATAGGTGGCGTAACAGTCCGTTGAGAAATAATGACTTACAACTCACAATCACTCCTGTGCGAGCAATGTTTTCATTGATGGAGGGGACCTACAGGATTAAGCCCAATAAAAACGGCCAATTTGAGGAGGCAGTTTTCGTGACAAGAATTACTCTTGGAAGATTTATAAATTCCTCGCAATATGCAGTGCCCGCGAAAAAAAACTTTAAATGCCACAAGCAGGGATTAAACTCAAGACCTCTGGCATGACTGTTCTACGCACTTACCATCACGCCACGGGTACTTGTTGTATTGGACCTACCCGTTTTATAAAGCTAGCAAGCGCAAGGGAATGACATTAAAATGCTCTGTATCCGTGCCAAAGTTTAAGCTTAGGGGTTAAGTTAGATTAAAAACTCGAAATGCTCTGTTTACATGAAAGCAATACTTACCATATACTCGTACAGTAAGTGAACAGATTTCATAAACAAAAATCCAAAATTCGCTTGCTTTTATCGTTAACGAAAAGGTTTTAGCTTAAAACTCTAAGCCAACGCATGTGAATAAAGAAACGAAAAGTAGTCTTAAAGTTTTGAATATCAAAATGATAGGGAAAAACAGAGTTGGGTAAAGCATTCCAAATGTTTGATGTGCGGTTGAAAAAAGTTTCTCTATACTAAATAGTACGTCCGAAATTGAGCTCAATTTTAAACTGATGAGCATTCCTAGAAGTACGAGTGTTACGGCTGAATTGCTTAAGGGGGGAAATTCAACTGGCTAATTCGATAGAACACTGTTTATAAAAATATCGGTAGAACAACGAAAGGCATGAAATATTGCGGCGGTGTTCGAGAGATGTAAATGTTTCTGTTAACGTTCTATCGCCTATCATTTTGAAATCTCTTTTGTTGATCCTACCTATAACACTTAAACTTGTTTTAGGGGCACCTGTTCAAATATGTGAGGTGTATAGTTTTGGACAAGTGAAGGCTTTGTATATTACAGCCAGATCAGAAAGGCTGAAAAATGTCTTGCACCGTCGGTCGGAGGAATCCGAAGCACTTAACAGCGTTTTTGGCGATATCGAATAAGTGATCATTCCAAAAGAGGTGATCTGTAAAACACATACCGAGTACTCAAAGTTGATTAGTTTCCTGGATGCAAGTACCGCTCATCGATAGCGGCATCAGGGGTGGGTTACGCTTTTACGACAGGAGACAGCATTGAATTTTTGAAGTATTAAATTATACACGGTTCTTAATTCCCCATTGTACAATGCTGTCGAGATCACAATTTAATGAGCTCATCATACTATGCCGTTGGTAGTTCACATCCGAAGAACAAGGATGAGAATCTAAAAACGAATATGAAAAGCTGAGGGTACTGTCATCAGCGAAACAATTTAGTGGGTTAGAAGTTTCAAACAAAATATCATTTATAAAAATAAGGAAGAGCGTCGGAGACAAAACGTAGTCCTGGGGCAAACCAGCGTGTATTTTGTGGATATCAGATTTGAATCCGCCAATACTACTTGAATTGAACGATCCAAAAGGTAATTTCCAACCCAACAAAGATGAGATTCATCAATACCAAAAGCATGCATTTTTGTTAAGAGAACCATAAGCCATACTGCCGGTCATTAAGAAGCTTCCCTTCTTTGAGATATTTCTTAAACTGATAATTAATCAGCGTTTCCATGACCTTGAACGTAAGTGCTATTAGACAATAGTTAGGGGTGGATGAGGATTCGCCTTTTTTAGGGACAGGCTGTACAAATGCTGTTTTCCATCCGCTCGGAAAGAGACCTCTAGAATAGGAAAGATATGGAAAAGCTTACGCAGTTGTTTTGCCAGCGTTGAATAACATCTCTTCAGAACAATAGGGGTAATACTATCCGAGCCAGCGGATTTGTGTATGTCAAGGTCTTTCAGTACTCTTGCAACTGTACGAGTGCGAAAGAAGATTTGTCCCATAAAATCGTTCACGCTCTCAAGAACAGGAGGACTCAGGACACTCTCTGCTAGCGTCGAATTAACAGCAAACAGTGCTGCAATCTTTATCAATCGAGCTTACATGGGGAATGTCATTGTGGACGAGCGTTGAAACCGAGGATGACGTGGTGTTTCGTACCGTAACAGGTCTTTCTAGCTTGTTTGAACTTATTCCGGTTTTCCTTAGTGGGGTCGGCTTTATATATTCCGAAACTTACATCTCTGATCCTAATAACATCTTTACAGCTCGAATCAAACCATGAGTTTTTTTAGGTTTGATAAATTTTACCCTATTCGGGATAAAATGTCTCATTGCACAAAAAAATTAAATTTGTAACCATATCTGAGCTGGAATCCACGTCACTATCGAGGAAGCATAGTGACCAGTCAAAGTTTCTGAAGAATTCATTGAGACCTTCCCAGTTGGCTTTCTCATATTGCCAAACGGTTCTTATAGGAGTTTTTTCTTTAACTGGGTTTTTTACACATGAGAAATTTGCAGATACAATACAATGTACTGATGTGCGTAGAGGTGGTAATACACTGATTGTGTATTTATTAGGGTCAGAGGTAAGAAACAAGTCTAGGGTGTTGGCGGATTGACCTGCAACGTCAGGCATTCGAGTTGGCTCATCGACAAGCTATGTTAATTGAGTTAACCTCAACAACATTACAATGAAATAAACATTTATTGATTTTTCTTAACAAATAATCGTTGTTTTAAATTTTTAAATAAAACTTCATATTGGAAAACTTTCTATAGTTTTTAGTTTTGCCTTCGGAATGTCAAGGACATCTATCAAAGTTATTTTTCGTTTGTATTTTTGTTTTATTTGAGTTCAAGTGGTGCCAGATGACTGAGATATTACGATAGCATAAATCAAAGGTAATTTTAAATTAAACATCAACAAATCCCTTAAATGTTTGTGGTTGCATTATTCTGTTGAATGATGTGAAAGAAAAAACAACTTTGTGGTCAAAATACTTGCATACAAAATACGTACTTTGTATATAAATATGTGGTAGAGGCAAGATAAACTGTTTGACAGAAATCAATTAAAATTAATTGCTGATTGGTTATTTATAATTCCAAACTTATGAATATACTACACTACAATAATATAGTTAATATTGTTTTTTATAATTATATGTATAGTTTTATGTAAGTATGTGTATGTAAACTTAAAAATAATGGAAAAGATTGTTTTGTCATTGTAATTAATTTATCATTTTCCTCTGCGATTTAATAGATTTGCATCACATACAGAAAACGAATTTATGACGAATTTGTTGATAAGGCAGTTTATTTAATTAATTAAATCGCTTAACAATCAAATTACCAACAATAGGACTAGTGGGAATAATTACTTCCGTATATATTATGTATATATAAATAGGTACTTAGGTATGTATTTATCTTTTGTTACACATACATTTCATTATAAGCTTTCAGATAGTTGAAGGCTAAGCTTTTACCTAGATTCAATTAAATACATTATGATGTGTAAACAAATGGAATGTACTAATTCACATAAAGGTAGTATTTAAGTAGGTATGTACATAAATTTATAGCTACTTGTCCTAATGGCTATAAAATAGGTAGACGGCAAAGATGTTAAGTTAATAATTTAATATGCGATTTAATATACTTATTGGAATTATATTCGACATTTGGTGTTTTGCATTTATAATTCACTATATATGTATGTAAACGTATTACACGGTCATTGCTGTAGAGGTTTGAGTGCAGTGTTTGAAGATCTGACACGCTTTGTCACCTAGAAAATTAAATAAATAAATATTAACAAGGTTTAAATCTATACACAAGTGTTTTTAAACAAATCCCTTTAACTTCGATATAGAAATGAAACAATAAAGCCCAAGTTTTCGATGAATCCTTAGTAATTATGTGAATGTTAGAAATTCTTTAGTTTTGTACCAACAAAAAGCAGTATTTTTATGTTGAGACCTTTAAACTTTTTACAAAGGACATATTGTTAAATCCATATCTGTCTTAGCTTCCAAATTTACAAATTTTGTTACCAAAAAGTGTGTTTTTAACTTCCCATAGGAAGTTATTGTACTGGGTCCGATTTGTCGAATTGAAAATTTTGACATTTCTCGACGTTTCAAGGTCCCTAGAGTCGAAATAAAAGAGTTTTAGAAAGATGTCTGTGCGTGCGTGTGTACGTACTTTCGTACGTCCGTACGTATGTACGTTCGCGACGTTTTTTTCGTAGTCCATAGCTCAAGAACCAGAAGAGATATCGACTTCAAATAAATTTTGTTATAAAGATAATAAGGCAGAAAGATGCAGAAAGGGCTCTCAAGAATATTGCGTGGGTGGTTTTTTTACCATAGGAATTTAAAAAAAAGGTACAAATTTTGGTTAACCCTAAATATCCCATGAACCAATAACGCTAGAGACTTGAATTAAATTTTATATTCTATATTGTAGCGACTAGCGTGATACAAAACAATTATATCTTTGGAAAAAATCCAATTAACGGTTTTTTATAAATCAAAAAAACTGAAAAAAAAATTGTCACCTCGAACATCTTTCGACTAAAATATGATTTCATCTCCAAAACAATTTTGTGCAACAAATAATAATGTTTTTGACATCTGGTAAAATTTTGAGAAAAATCGAATTGACAGTTTTTTTTACAAAAAATAAAAACCTACAAAAAAAACATACTAAAACTTGGTAAAAATTTACGTTCGACTCAAATAGCTTTTCAAAAATTAAAAATATTGTCTTCAAACTTATTTTATTTCATAGAAAATATTGTTTTCGATAATCAGTAAATTTTTTATAAAAATCCAACAGTCGGTTTTTTCATAAAAAAATAAAATCTACTAAAAATAGTACGCAAATTTGGTAAAAATTGATACATATAGACAAACTTTTAAGCAAGATGGGAAGTTATCAGTGTGGGTCGCATCCCAGTATCTTTTTTTCTAATTTTGCGCGTGCTAAAATAGTGAAAGGTTCCCATGAAACCATCCGTCGGTGTTCAAGTGTAACAATTGTCTTAGTATAAGAGAACTATCGAATATCATTTTTAAACCTCTCTTTTCAAAAGAGTGAAGTACGTTATTGGGAGGCCAGTCCAAATATGAGAATTGTTCTCTAGTTTTGGACGAGTAAAAGCTTTGTTAATTATAGCCACATCAGAAGTGGTAAAAAACTTCTTTCATCGTCGGAGAAAACCTAAACACCTAACAGCATTTTTACTTACTTAAGATGGCGCTACAGTCCGGGGCGAATCTGGGCCTCAGCCAAGTGGTAAAAAACTTCTTTCATCGTCGGAGAAAACCTAAACACCTAACAGCATTTTTACTTACTTAAGATGGCGCTACAGTCCGGGCGAATAAGGGCCTCAGCCAACATGAGTTTTCAGCCAGCTCTGTCTCCAGTTTCGCACGACAAGTTGGTTGAGGTCTTCACCCACCTGCGTGCGCCACCTGAGCCGCGGTCTTCCTCTACTGCGCCGTCGGGATTGCATTCGAAGACCTTCCAGGCTGGAGCGGTGTATATACGCTCTACATGACCCAGCCACCTAAGTCGTTGCACTTTAATGCTGTTAAACAGGTCAACGTCACTGTACAGCCCGTACAGTTCGTCGTTGTATCTTCTCTTCCATTCTCCATCTATACGTACGGGACCAAAAATCACCCGAAGAATTTTTCTCTCGAAGCATCCTAAGACGCTCTCATCTTACTTTGACAGGGTCCGCAGGCCTCAGCGCCATAACTGAGAATAAGGACGTTGAGTGTCTTATAGATGAGTGTCTTATAGATGATGATTTTAGATGCCTTCTAAATCCAAAGAAGCAGCGATTTGCAAGAGTTATTCTTCGATTGATTTTAGCGCTGCTGTCGTTGTCTGAGTTTATAGCGGTATGCCTAGGTAGACAAAGTCCTCAACTACCTGAAAGTTATAGCTGTCCATAATGACGTTTTGTCCAAGACGTCGTCGTTCAATGTCCTTTTTATGACAGCATATTACTTGGTCTTGCCCTCATTGACCACTAAACCCATCTTCTCCGTTTCCGTCGCAATGCTCAAAAACGCTCCACTGACATCACGCTTTGATCTTCCAATTATGTCATTATCATCGGTGTATCCCTGTAATTGTATGGACTTTTGGAGGATTGTGCCTCTAGTGTTGACGATTGAGTTTTGCACAATTATTTCCAGACGGATGTTGAAGAAGTCGCATGACAGTGCATCGCCTTGTCTAAAATCTTTTTAGACATCAAATGCATCGGTGAGATCTTTTCCGACCTTGATAGAGCAGCGTGTGTTCTCCATCGTCATTCTGCACAAACGGATAAGTTTGACAGGAATGCCAAAACTAGACATTGCTCTGTAGAGCTCTTCCCTATAGATCCTGTCATACGCGGCTTTAAAATCGTTAAAGAGATGGTGGGTATCGATTTGAAGTTCCTGGGTTTTTTTCCAAGATCTGCCGTAGTATGAATATTTTGTCGATGGTGGACTTTTCTGGGCTGAAGCCACACTGGTAAGGACGTATCAGTTTGATTGACACACGGTTTCAGACGTTCACATAATACGGCAGAAAGGATCTTATATGCAATGTTCAGGAGACTGATGCCTCTGTAGTTGGTGCAATTTGGAGGGTCTCCTTTCTTATGTATCGGGCAAACTATGATGAGATTGCACTCATCGTGCATGCTTTTTTCCGACCATATTTTGCAGATGAGTTGGTACTCCCTACCAAGTCATCGCCTGCTGCTTTAAATAGTTCGGCAGCGATGCCGTCAGCCCCAGCAGCTTTGTTTGACTTCAGTTTAGATATAGCTTTCTTCACTTCGTCTAGGTCGGGTAGGCGGAATTGTTGATCTGCGTCGCCTAGGTTGAGTGGTTCTATCTCCCTTACAGCGGAATTCGGTTCGTCATCGCCGTTATATAATTTGGAGAAGTGGTCTTACCATATTCCCAACATAGACTGCGGTTCTACTAAGATGTTCCCCTGATCGTCTTTACAGGCTTCGGTTCGTGGCTGGTACCCTTGGGAGGTTTTTTTACCTTTTGGTAAAATTTATGATTCCTGTTGTGACATCCCTCTATCTCCTCGCTCGATCGCGCGCTTCTCGTGCTCTCTTTTTTTCCATCTAAAAAAAGGTGTACCTCTCTCCTCTTCTGCTCGTAGATCTCGCGAGCAGCTCTGGTCCTTCTGTGCAGCGCCGTTTTGTATGCCTGTTGTTTCGCTGCGTGCGCTTGCCGGCATTCGTCGTCAAACTGTCAAACTAGGAGTTTCGCTGTTGTGGACGCGTGAAACCTAGCACTTCAGAGGCGGCATCTCCGATGGCTACAAGGCAATGTTGCCACTGGTTGTCAATGTTTAATGCAGGCGGCATAGGCCTCCTTAAGAGGTTACTAGAGACTCGATCGGAAAAGGACATGGCAGTCTCTTGCGATTGTAGCCGTCTAACGTCGAAACTTCTCACAGTACTTCCCTGTTTTATCTTGGACCGGGATATCCGTAGCCGTACCTTGGCTAAAACAAGGTAGTGGTCAGAGTCAATGTTAGCCCCTCGGAAAGTTCGGATATCCTGTATACTGGAGAAGTGTCGTGCGTCGATCGCAATGTGGTCAATCTGGTTGACAGTTGATTGATCAGGAGATTTCCATGTCCCCTTGTGGATATTAAAATGTGTGAACTGCGCACTAGCTACCAGAACGTCTCGCCCTGCAGCGAAATCGATCACCCTGAATCCTTTGTCGGAGGTGGTGTCGTGCATCTCCCGATTGTGCCACCAAAGATGTCTTCTCCTTCCTAGCTTGGCATAAAAATCTCCTAAGACAATTTTAATGTCATAGCCAGGGCACTGCTCATATGTCTTGTCCAAGAGCTCGAAGAATATGTCTTTGGTGTCTTCATCTTTCTCCTCTGTTGGGGCATGCGCGCATATTAGGCTTATGTTGGCGAATTTAGCCTTGATGCGGATTGTCGTGATGCGCTCGCTCACACTGTTGAAACTCAAGACTTTTTGCCTGAGTCTAGTTCCAACAACAAATCCACAACCAAATAGACGTATACCACGTACAGATCCGAAGTTCGTTGTCTTTATTTCGTTTGGGTGGGTTGTCAACAGTAAATCCGCTAGTATCCGAGGCTTGTTGGTGCTTCACAACAAGGATTTTTTTACGTGGTCAGGAAGTCACTTCAACGGCAAAACCGCCAACCTGGATGGCGAGATCCTTAGGAAGAGTGTCAGGGCACACCAGTGGATATTTTGTGGATATCATATTTGAATTCATCCAATACTACTTGAATTAGACGGTCTAAAAGGTAATTTCTAGCCCAAATCGAATAGATTCATCATTTTGTGAGTTCGAAATTCCACCCGCATAAATTTACACACGAACGTATGTTCACGACGATGAACAAATTCCGCTTTCAGGCAGGATGATCAATTCAATAAAGACGACGAAAGCCAAAAATCCCGTATTCCCGACTTATACGAAGTAAAGCCGCTGGAGCAGATGGTTTGAATGCCAAGCTTTTCAGAGTAGCTGGAGATAATTTGATTATGAGCATAAACCAAATTTTCTGGAAAATATGGTCGGGATTGACCAATATTTTGAAAACAATACTTTTATTTATATTTTAACAATTTAAAAACCTGGAGGTATTCACAGCAGAACCTAGATAGAAAAAGTCCTTAACTACCTCAAAGTTACACCTGTCGATAGTCACGTTTTGACCGATGTTGTAGGGCCTTACTTAATGACAGCATGTGCTTCGATTTACCGTCATTAACCGCTAAGCCAATTTCTGCTGCCTCTGTTTCAATATTCATAAAAGCCCTGTTAACATCACGCTGAGTTCTTCCGATTATGTCAACGTCATATGGCAGTAATTAGACAGAATTTTGAAAGATAATGTGTCTAGTGTTGACGTGTTAGCTCTGCACTATTCTTACAAGGACGATGTTCAAGGAAACTTGCCTTAAGCCTTTTTTGACATGGAAAGTTTTGGTTAAGTTATTTCCAGCCTTTAGCGCTTCTTCTTCATGGTCTTAGTGTACGAACGAGTTTGGCATGGATGCCAAAAAAAGACTTGGCTCTGTACAATTCGTCCCTGTAGATTATGTCATATGTGGCTTTGAAATCAATGAAGAGATGGTGGATTTTATGTTCTTGGGACAGGACGGGGATGATGAGGGTCTTATATAGCGACACTTTGGTCCCTCGAGAGAGGGTTTTGCTACTCATTTGCTTTCTTAGCCCAAAGAAACAGCGGTTAGCAAGAGTTATTCATGTCATGTCATGTTTTAAACATTGTTGTTAAATTTTAGTTAGGTTCTTAAGAATATGTAATAAACAATTTTTTAACAAAAAGCAGAAACCTTAAAAAACAACTTAAAACCCATAAAAAATGGTTTTTGATTCAAGAAAGATATTGACTTAATTAACTTTCCATAGGAAGTTATTGTAATCGGTCCAATTTGTCAAATTGATTTAGATTTTAGATTTAGATTAGATTTATTTTTTCAATGTTAAATGTTCATACATAACTATTACACATATAATATAGCATGGCTGTTTGCCGTCTGCCTGATTGACAACTTTTTATTCTATAAACATATGTATGTATGTATTTGTCTTTTAACAAACCTTTAAATTTTTCGTTAATAATTCTGTTTCTATATTCTAATGCGATTTTACAATATTTATATAACAAGGGAGCATCTACTTCATTTAGATGTTGAGTGATCAGCTCTTCCGATAAAACATCGCTTCCAAAGACATGCCTTCTACCCATGAAATGAAAAATGTTTTCTCTCTCACCCATATTACATAATTCGCACATCAAAGGTAAATCATCTCTATGGGGAATGAAATTTAGATTGAGCAGTTCTCCTCTAAGTCTAAATATCATAGATATTTTATCCGTTGTTAGGTCGTCTCGGAAGTAATTCTTTTGATTAAGATTATAGTCCAGCTTGCTGTAAGACATTCTGTAGATAGATTCTTTTGCTTCGTATGTGTACTTCAGTCTATATCGCTCGTCTACTGCAGCAATTAATTGGTAGAGAAGGGGTTTCCACCTAAGATAGTCTTCCGGTGCCAGATTTATACCTTCTACTTCAGATAGCTCTAGCCACTCTCTGAACCAACCTGATTTTCTCTGTATCGCCTGCAGTGCTGCTATTATCAGGAGACGCTCATCTGACATCAGAAGGACCTTACATATGTAGTCCACATTCAATTTCAGTGTTTTAATAAACAATAGAGAGATTCCTGTTTCCAGTATTAACATGTAGTTCGGTGCATTCGGTGGTAATCGAAATATCCTTTTTATATAAAATCGGAGCAATTTTTCAACAGTTTCATATTTTTTGCTACCCCACACTTGAGCTGCATACATTAATGTTGACTCCGATAACGATTCAAATACTTTGTATTTTATGCTGTGAGCTGAATGCTTATTACTGAAGATGTTTTTCCATGCAATATTCATAGTTGTTTTCGCTTTTTGCAATTTATCGGCAAGATGGTTTTCAATGCTGTTTTTATTGTTTATATTGATGCCAAGATATTTATATTCTTTAACCACCTCTATTCTTTCATTATTGTAAGTCCACCGTTCATGACTGCTTACTCTTCCTCCACCTTTTCGAAAAACCATTATCTTCGACTTCTCAAGGCTAACCACTACTCTCCAGGTTTTACAGTAGATACCTACTTTATTAATCATGAGTTGTAGCGATTCTGGTGAGTACGCAAACAAGACTAAGTCATCCTCAAAAAGAAGAGCCTTGATGAGAATACCAGCATATTCTACAATAAAGAGTGCAGCATACAACCTTGCCTTACCTCTGTCTTCGTTTCAAACCATGTCGAAATATTTTCTCCATCCCATACTGCAGCCTTTGTTTCCAGATAAAGATTCTGAAGTACCCGTCCGAACTTTTATGACATTCCTAATCCAAACATTTTTTACATCAATGCTTTGCGGTCAATCGTATTGAAAGCTGCCTTAAAATCGACGAAGAAAACATACAGCTTTTTGTTTCTTTCCAAATAGAAGTCCTCGATACTTCGAAGTACAAAGATGTTATCAATGGTGGAATATCCTTGTCTGAAGCCAGCTTGAAATTTCTTCAATAGCTTGTGTTCATCTATCCACCATTTAAGTCTATTATGCAAAATTGATGTAAATATTTTGTAGGATGTATTTAAGAAAGAAATTCCTCTATAGCAGGGTCCATTGTATTACCTTTTTTGTGGATTGGAAAAATAAATGCTTCTTTGAATTCTTGCGGTATAAGGCCTGTATCCATGATGTTATTGTAGATTCCATTATTTTGTTTATCATATTCTCTGTTCCATATTTATAGAATTCTGAAGGTATTCTATCTGATCCAGCGGCCTTTCCATCCTTGAGTCCATTGAGAGCTGCATATATTTCCTCCTTCTGTATTATACCTTTTAAGATCTCATCACTAAAAGCTGGCTGCGCAAATTGCAACATATTAGTGGAGAAAGGTAAATGATTTAGAAGTTCGGTAAAGTGAATAATATTCTTAACGCCGCCGCACAATGTAGATTATTATTAATAACATATACCTTGTCATTTATTTTATGTATTTTTTTCCAAAAATCACTCGTACTCTTACAACTTACTAAACTTTTTGCCTCGTTTTCATAGTAGGCTATTTTTTCTCCCTACATAGTACTTTAAATTTTCTGTTTAGTTGGAGGTAGCGTAGTCTAGTAGACTCATTGTTGTCTCTTCTATAGCTATTTAGCCAAGTATAAGCTAATTTTCTTGCCGACATACACTCCAAATCAAACCAAGGTTGTTTAAATATTTTTCTTCCATCGTAATTTTTTGGTATTGGAGACGCTTTCTTAATGCAATCTTTAATTTGTCTCAAATTACAATTTTCGTCTGTCATCAGATTTGTATCTAACCGATTCTTGTATGTAATTTCATTTGAAGGATTCCAATGTAGTTTGGACATCAATTTTAGGTTCCTGTTTTCCTCATTATCCGTTCCCTCAATGCTAAAATGGATGACAATTGGCATATGATCCGAAAAAGGTACTTGATCCACCTCGAAATCAGTAATCACAGAATTCCATTTCTCTCCAGCAAGTCCATAATCAATGACAGAACTTCCCTGTTTTCCAACAAACGTATGTTCACTAAATTCATCTCCATCACTCCTACCATTTCAATTTGTAGAATTCGAAATTTTGACAAAACACATAAACCTACAAACCTTTTAAGCAAGACAAATCGACAGTGTGGGTCTTACCCCAGCCTCTTTTTTTGTGTATCTTACACGTTTTTGTTGTTATTTATGTATACATATTTATAAAGCTTTTAGAAATAACATGAGACGTGCACGAATGCACGAAGTCATTAACCTTACTAGTCCACGTTAAAAATGTTGTGGTCAAAAATCTTAAATTCGTAATGTCTCAAAAACGTTTCAGTTAAACAAATGCACCGATTTAAATATTCATCTTTTCCTCAACAAGCTCTTATACTGTCTAACTTATATTCAAAAACGAGTATTTTGACCTAAGTAAAATTTTAGAGCCTTGTATGTTCACTGAAATTTAATTCTCAAGAGACTTAGATTAAAATTTAATCCAGAGTTGAAAAAACATTTTTTCTTGTGAATTTATTTCTTCCATCAGAAATTGATTTTTCTACTCTTCTACTCCTGCTTATATTATTTATTCATCTATTTTAGTAGAGTACCCCTACAGCTACCCAACCTACGTGATTCCCACAATATTCATCATTTGTCTAAGTTTATGAACTTTTTCTTTCTGCACGAGCTATCAAGAAATAAATTAAACTCACATGTACAAATTATGTAGATACAAAGATCTTGAAAGAAAAACAGAAATATCCCTTAATTCCTCAAATGGGAAGGTTTTGATTTAAATGTGTTTTCTAGCCATTTATTTAGTCTTTTAAGATAGGTACTGCCTAGAGTAGAGGTACTCGTGCCAACTCCTTTTTTGATTTGAAAGGCAAGAATTAGGTAAATGTCTTCCCGTGCGTGTGTTTGGTTCGTAGAGCCTGTGGGAGTTTTCATGTTACCTTTTTTATGATATTCAGGCCCTGATATAAATAACATCATACAACTCTAAAGGGCATTTCAAAAATAGGCAGTGCGCAGCAAGGATTTCTTTTCACACACGCATACGAACATCTACGACAAACGAGCATCAATATGCTCCTCAAAATTTGCGGCTCACTAAGTAGGAAAAGTGAATCAATGCTATTGGGATTCAGCCTTTTTTTTATATTTTTTGATGCATTCTACAATTTTAATAAAATAAAAGGTCTTTGCTATACTCGTCTCATATATAAAATTCCAGGACATATGGTAGGTATGGTAGTCAAAATCTTAACGCTGAAGAGCCTATCACTTTTTCCCTATTTAGCCATTTGTATCTCAATAACAATATCACTAACCGTATTTTGTAGAATTGCGCTTCCTATATTCCATTTCTTTTGTGTATACGAATATGTATAGTCAAAAACCGGAACAGCTCTTGAAATTATGTCTAACTTTTCAGCACCTGTCAGAGTCAGAATTGGTAATTGTATTAGGCAAGTTGAACCGTACAAATATCGAAATACTCCATTCCTCTTACTATATGAGACTTCGAGTATTATTATGTAGCACCTTACCTATAGACTAACACCTTCACCTTGCTCCTGTTTAGTCCCTCCCGTTAGCAATATACCCTACCCACCTACCTTGAAAACCTAGACGGAGTGAATTTTTTTCCTCGAAAAAAGAAAGGAATGAGTTCTGCAAATATCTAGCTTCTAGGTCTTGCCAAAAGAAAATTCATTTAAATAAGTGCTACCCTTAGGAATCTTTTCGATTTTACAACTCGAAGATGTTAAGATATAAAGCAAAGTACATATTATAGGGCCAGGTTAGGTAGCTAGCTGTAGCTAAAGAATACCTATCTAAAGGTTTTGCAATTCAATTAAATCAAACAGGGAAATCAATTTTGGGCCATGTTGTGCCTGTCGTTTGAATCAAACTCACATGTGACTGCAGCAGAAATATTCTGTAGGAGTTACATACGTATACGGTACAAGTCGAGTAAAAAGGGTATTTTATTGTTTTAATAAGATTTTTCTTATTTGATAGTGATGTAAAATTATATACCTTCTATACATGCCCTGCCCATGATACGACTTACATATACTTAAAACGTAAACATATTTTCCTACTCTTTTATGCTCTTATATTCATGTTTGTGCTTATTATTGGCAATCTTGATGATTGCCAAACAGAAATGTTCATATTTTAGAAAATTTTTGAATCTCATAATGTTAATAAGGTAAAAG
The DNA here is from genome assembly GCA_920104205.1 of Eupeodes latifasciatus. Classification (NCBI taxonomy): domain Eukaryota; kingdom Metazoa; phylum Arthropoda; class Insecta; order Diptera; family Syrphidae; genus Eupeodes; species Eupeodes latifasciatus. The sequence continues at coordinate 357,483,749 of OV049924.1, read as the reverse complement.
ATACAAAAATTCTAAAGACTTAGATATAAGTACTGTTTTGAGATATATGCAAATATTATGAGGGTATATGGGATAGGTACCAAAGGTGAATACTTATTAAGTAAAAGATAAGATCAGAACTAGGAAGTGCATAAAGAGGATGTACTTTGAAATCATTGTGAAGTGAAAAAAAATTTAAGCAATTAGTTTTACAGAAAGCTTAAAAGCTTTATTCAGTAAAATTGAAAATTAAAATATCTCTCACTTCAAAATAAATAATATAAAAGGGATGATTAAGAGTCTTTCATTGATCGTTTTCCATCCTTTAAATTTAAGAAAATTTGTTTGAAAGGCGTATCGATTTCATTATATGGAATGTATTTGACATCTTCGTCAAAAACTCAGCTATTTCTCCGATAAGCATGCATTCTAAATGCTTAATTTTCATTATTCTAGAGTATAGATCAGGCTGAGTGTAATCTGCACAATACCTCCCGGGAACTAGTTGATAACTTTTAAGGGCATCTTTCTCTGTATTACCTTTTTTTTGGTTTCGACATTCATCTAGTATATAAATAGAACTTTCAAATGGAATATAACAAACATAATGTTTTTAAATTGACATAAAATTTACTCTATTCGTAAGATAATAATTTCTGTCAAACCTAGAGGTCCAATTTTGACGACTTTTCCAATATTTCGTGCCGTATATTGGCAATAACTCATCGAATGTTGCCCTTACAGGAAAAATTAACATAAATATTAAAAGAAAATAGTCAAGCGGTTTTAAATCACAAAAAACCGTTGCCCATTATCCTCACACTGAAATCGTCATTGCGGACGATTTCAATGTATACACAATTCTGCTTGCTTGCGCCACCTTATTTAATTTATTCTATGAAATAATATAAATATTTCAACTGAAAGGATTATAGGTTTGGAAAACCGTCACGGATTTTATTGAAAAAAAAGCTACTTCATAAATTTATATAGCCTCAAAAATCCTCATATACGCGTTATATAGAATTTTAAAAATTGATGTCTCAAAAACCTGAGGTGATACATTAATTATTGTGAAGTCGGATTTGAATCAAGGCTGCCAAAATCAATTGAAAAAGTGCAATTTCAATGCCTGCAAACCTTGTCGATCAGTGTGGCGAGGGCTGAGGTTTCTAATATTTAAATCAATTCAGGACAGAATAATTTCGCAATCTTTAACCTATAGCGCTCGTTTTTGACCTTGACGGTCGTTCAAACAAAGTACTTACGCTGCACCGCTAGCTTGAAGTTCAAGATTGAAATCAATGACAATGAATTTCATTTATTGTTATTGGTAGGGTGGAGTGAAACTTCATTTTTTTTTTTTTTTCTTGTACATGCCAGGAACGGGGCCATTAGTCATCAAAAAAGAGCACAACAAATTTTAGTCCTATCAAAAAATGTCTTGAGGGTTCACAACGCTCTTGAAAATGTATATGCTTGTTGGAAGTATAATATAAAGCAAAAATTAATAATTTTGCAGCGTTTAGCTAGTTTTTTTTCCAAACCACCCAGAACTCACCACGTGGAGGTAGCTGCTTTTGAGTTCCGCCCAACACCCAACCCAACCATCCAAGCTTAGGCATTGCTTTTCTTGAAGCTATTCTAGCTCTTATAAGCCCATCCCTGTTTTTGTATCCAAAAACTTCAGCTGAAGCTTCTGTTACTAGTTTAACACATCGCTCAACACTTTGAGTATGGCATGGGAATCGAGGATAAGTTATATTTTGAAAGTCTCCGCAGTTAATAAAACTGGAAATAATGTCATCGGTAAGGAATTTGGTGACAGGTGGTTCAGTAACTTTAACTTCCTACCAGTTGATTAAATCCACATAATCATTGGCCTTAAAGTTTATTTTAGGAACTGAAAACTTCCTAGTTTCCATTTTATTTTCTTCTGATCGTGCCTTCATAAATCGCCTGAGCGCTAACTCACGAATCGCTACCCTCGAGTCGGCCATCATAGTTAAAATCAAGTTTTCCGGATGAGCGTAAAATGCATTTCGTTGTATAACAGGGTCAATGATTTTTTTCAGTTTTGGATCCATATATCGCGACAACGAAATCATTTTCCATAAGTGATACGAGCCATCTTTGCAAAATGCATGACTTTTAATTGAAAACCATACTGGAGCATAAACACGACCAACAAAGTTAACTAAAACTACCAAATTATCGGATGGATTTTCAGTTCCTATATAAAGCCTCATAATTCTGTTTGCGGCAGTCAGCCAACGAGCATGCGATAATTTTCCAGGGTTTCTTGACAGTAAAGATACTGGGACATTTCCCATAGCTACAGCTTGACATATATTATGTAGATATTTTTGGTCACAGCTAAGGTCATTTATATTTGATTTATCTGGTAAAAGATCTATTATTTCTGGTATTGGAACAAAGTTTTTCAGATCCATCTTTTCACAACATTCCAAATTTCTGTCAATAAGCCCAGAAAACCCATATGGACCTGTTGTCTGACCATCCAAATTTTGTAAAAGATGTGGAAGTGGCAGCTCATTGCAATAAAGCAAGCAAATGTTCCATTGCAAAGGTTTTTTTAGTGTTTCTTCGATCAATCTGATTACACCACCCTTTGAACCAGTATTTGAAACAGTTCCGTCACAGCCTATGGCAACAAGGTTAACCAATGAAATTTGTTTCGAATCAAAAAAACTAAGTATGGACTCGCAAATAGTTTTTGATTTTCCATCGCTAGGAGAAAGATGTCCCACGTAATGTGAACCAGGTTTTTGGACAAGAGAAATATGTTCTTCAACAGAAATTGTATGGTACGTGTTTTCACTAATCTTTGACATAGTTTTAGTTCGATCTTTTCGACCATCAAAAGAAATGGCCTCAAGCTGAGATTGATTGTATAAAATATTTGTTTGTAATTTTTGTCTGATTCCAAACCTCGAACGCCTTATTTTAGAACGATATATGACTTTTGATTGGTCTTCTTGAAAAATTAAGCCAACGTCTTGCAAAACACTACTTGCGATTATAGCTGCATTTCTATCTGATACACCTGTTCGATCGCAAGCAGTTCCCAAACTAGGTAGTTTTAATCGCATTTGGTTTGTGTTTGGTTTAATTGTCTTTGTTTTTTTTTTGTCAGGAGAAATTAAGAAGTCTCAAGAAGAAGAATCAAAACTATCAGTCGATATTTCAAGAACATTTTTGTTAGGAGCATCAGATATAGATTCTGCTTTTTTTGTTTGATTTTTCCGGTTTATGTATGTTTTCAGTCACACTGGCAAGAGCATATCGAAAAGTGTATCAGATTGACTCAAAAATGGTTGCAATTGCAATTTAAAATCTTCCAGCTTATTTATTTTTTCGTTTACTTTGTAATGGTTTAGGTGTTTTTTTATATTTTTCGTGATATTGTCTAATTTTTCTAACAATAGACGAATGAGAAATAGTAGGCATTTTTTCCATACCTCAACCACGTTTTGAGCTAATATTTCAGAAACCTCTGAAATGGTTGGTTTTTTTTGTTTGTAGTTCTTAGTTTCAATAGAATGTGTAAATACTCTTTTATAATATCTTTAAAAGTTGACAAGCACCATTGTTTTAATGGTTCTGGGTTACCAAAAATTAAATCTTTTGACTTGTGTCTTGTAGTTAACACTTTTGCAATAAAGCTTCTGAATCAAATATTATTTTGAAATAAATGAGACTTTTAAACTTAAGCCTGTTTTATAAAAATTAGGATAAGAAAAAATATTATTGTGTTTTTATGATAAATTTATTTTTATTTCCGCTGAAATTAAACGTTACCGTTCGCCACAGTAAAAAATATCGAATGAAGATACAACAGCAATTTTATTGCAGATAGAAAGAAGTAGAATTTATTGTTTCCCCAAAAAAATTTAAATTTATTTTTTTTTTGAGCCACCGTTTTTTAAGTAGGCTGCGAACAGGGGAACTAAAGATTATTTTTATATTTGTATACATGATGTTTACAGTAAGTTAATGCTCTATAAATTGGATTCTGACACAACACATTTCTACAGAATTTTTTAGTATTTGTAGCACAATTCCGGTAAAATGGTTAAAAGCGAACTATTTTTTTTTGTTTCGGATAGAAGTTTTCCTCACATGGGCTTACATTTAAAGGGGTTTGACTGTATGAATTTATGTGATACTTATTTAATATTATTACGACTACTACATCTACATGGAGAATTCCCTTAAAAAAAATTAAAAAAAACAATAGAAAATCTGCTGATCTACAAAAAACTCCATATTAACCTTAGTGTTTTTCAATTTTTTAATATAATTTTTCAAGTGGCTTGTGAACCCTCTAAAACTTCTTTGATCGATCTGAAACTTTTTTTGCAGTTTTTTAAGTTCCAAATGGCACCCATTCTGGCTATGTATATCAAAAAATAAGACAACATTTTTTTTCACTCCACCCTAGTTATTGGTTTGGAAGATATTTAGGATCAACCAAATGTTGAGAAATTTGGTTGATCACAAATGTTTTCCAGACCAAGCTACTTCAATTCTTTCTTAAATTGTAAGAAAATCACCAACTCAGTTTGTTTCAAATTCAAACAAAGGCAAAGGTAACGTGTTATCCATTTTGCGGCTTCAAAAATATGGGGCTGGAATTCAACATCTATGAAACTAAGTTGTGAAACCAATTTTTTTTTTCAGTTGAAAGTCTGACGTTTACTAAAATGGATCGCTTAAGTATCGAACAACGCATAAAAATTGTTAAAACTATTTACAAAAATGGTGATTCTGCCTCAGCCACATATCGTGATTAAGATCATAAGACTACGTACGCAATTGGCAAAATTATGAAGAAATTGGATTGGTTACAGATATTGTAAGGTCTGTGCATCAACGTTTCGCCAATACAATTGAAATTTTCGCTGCTGTAAGTGAAAATGTTGGCGAAGACCCAAATGTGTAAATTCCTCCTCGTTCTGAAGAAATAGGACTGTCTTACAGCACATGGCGTATTTTGCGTTTGGATCTAATCAAACATCCATCAATCCAGCTGATACATATAGATACGTCGAATGGGTGCTTGAACAACAGGCGGTGGATGGCGATTTTTCGAACAAAATTTTCTTTGAAGACGAAGCACATTTCTCACTCGTTCTCGGTGGGTATGTGAATAAATATGATTGTCTTATTTAGAGTTCTGAGAATTCTCAAGTAATTGAAGAGAGGCGCTCTTTAGTCCGAAGGTATGAAGGAACCTTACTTCTTCGAAAAAGACGATTGAACGACTGTCATCGTCAATTCGGAACGTTATAGGCATATGATAACCGACTTTGTTTTGCTTGCTATTAAAGAATACGACTTGGAGAATATGTGGTTTCAACAACACGGTACCACATGCAACACAATTCGAGCGAATATATGTACATAGCTTTATTAATGTTTATAAATGTCAAAATTTTCTATTTGATAAGTCACAATTTGAGAACGGACGGACTATGACGGACGGGAGTTAGAAATTGTTGAAACAAACCAACAATCTTCATACACAAGTTGCATTTCTAAAACCCTAAGACATAATAAAAAGTTTCCTCAGAAATTCGCAAACAAAACAATACATAAATGTAATTCCTTTAGAGAAAAACGAAAACGAAAAGTTCAAGTCGAAATAATAAAATGCCACTAAATTCCATATCCACAGAGCACACTTAAAGATTATTTTTTTCATTAAAAATACTTCCTGACACGAAACATAACAAAAGAATCCCGATTCTCGAAGTGTATAGTGAAGACCAAAGTGTACAAAGATATTGAATTCTTCTTCACATTTCACAAGTTTCAAAGTCTTTTTACTTTTTTCCAAAAAGGAACAAACTTTTTGCAACAGAAGGTCTGTTGTGTCATCACAGTTGGGGCTAGTTATTGAATTTTGTCCCTCTGTTGTGATGTGCGCCATCAGTGCAATGTTCTCGCTTAGTCATTTGTTCGGATTCCTCCCAAATTTTGCCATCGTTCGTCGGTCGTAGCTCGCAGATATTTTTCCTGATGGTTCCGATGTTCTGTCGCAATTCGAACCCTTCGATTTTGACTTCGACAATGAATACGACATCGATGAGACGCGACGCACGGTGACTTTAGCATCCTTGTTTTTCTCCCTCAATGCGCCGCCATCCATTTCATATAGCCTAGAGTGAGGGATCTCTTTTCCGTTCACTCTTCTTGTACATACGAGAATAGGTTAGGTAGTCCCAAGCCCAACAAAAACCAACCCAATCGAACTCATAACATTGAAGAAATACAACTTAAGTTCATGTTCGTTCGTATAGAAGACACCAATTGAATTCTTGAACTTTTCTTCTTACTTTTCGAAAACTTCATGAAATGGTTTTCTGTACTGAATTACCCAGGATCAAGTTTGAGGACAAAGACAACCGACGACGACGAAGTCAACGAGAACACGATGTTCGACTTATTTTCTTCGTTGTCCTGTCCCAGTTTGGATTGTTGGGTGTCGTTACAAGAAGTTAAAATTTCAAAGATCTTCTTCTTCTTGTTTTTAATGTATAATTAAGATAAGCATTTTTTTGTTTCGTTTAACCTGGCAACATCTGCTAAGGTGTCATCGAAGCTTTACTTCCTTTTCGATTTTGTTCTTTGCTCCTGCGTTTGAATGAACACGAAAAAAAATTATAATAATTGCGAAGCTCGATCCTCGTGGGAATCAAAGTTGTTAGGATATTCTTTTTTTTTATGAGAAAACTTTATCAAAGCCATACGTTTTTATATGGAGCTGAATTGAATAGATACAGTTTTAGGCGATGGTGATAATGTGTGTGTGTTCATTTTATTTGAGTTTCATAGTAATTTGTGAAATTAAAGTTTGCTTATGCAGTTACCACGATGATGATGATGCTAGCAAGCTAACTAACAATATGGACCAAGGATGACGACGAAAGAGTTTCGTTATCCTGGTGGTATAGTCATTAAATTTTTTATGTTGCTCATATACATATCTCCACAACACACACAAATATTGGGATGGACAGTAGTTTAAATTATATGATGTTTTTCAAGCCAAAACATTTTATGTGTTTTTTAAGTACCTAACCTATCAACTAGTGCATTATGTACTAGTTGCTTTTCGTATATAATTACAATTCTATACAGATTTGAAAAACGTTATACAGGGTGTGTTTGGTATTGATTAGACAAATATCTAGTTGTATGGTCTATCCTCTATCCTCAAAAGATGTTAAGACTAAAGTTATACTAAGACTAGTGATTTGAATTTGAAGTCCCATTTCTTGAGTAGCTCATATTCAATGTACTGTACAGGCATAATTAACTTCCCATAGGAAGTTATTGTAATCGTATCAATTTGTCGAATTGAAAATTTTGACATTTGTCGACGTTTCAAGGTCCCGAGAGTCTAAATAAAAGATTTTTAGAGAGATGTCTGTGCGTGCGTGTGTACGTTCGGGAAGTTTTGTTTCTCATGCATAGCTCAAGAACCAGTAGAGATATCGACTTCAAATAAATTTTGGTATACAGATAATAATGAAGAAAGATGCAGAAAGGACCTTCAAAAAAATTGTGTTTGTTGTTTTTTTACCATAGCAATTTAAAAAAAGTTGAGTATTTTGGTTAACCCTAAATATCTCACAAACCAAAATTGCTGGAGACTTTAATTAAATTTTAAATTATAAATATATTGTTACCTAATATCAAACAAATATATTTTATGAAAAAAAAAACAATTAACGGTTTTTTATAAATCAAGAAAATATTTGTCACCTTGAATATTTTACGAACAAAAAATGATTTTATCTCCAAAATAATTTTGGACATTGAAAGTTTTTTTAGAAAAAAAAAAAAAGTAAAAAAAAATTAATAAAAGTTGCTAAAAATTGATTTTCGACTAAATATCTTTTCAAAACTTTCAGATCATGCTGTTGTTATAGTTTTTTTTATATATATTATATTATAATTGCAGGAATTGGAAATTGATTAGTTCCTTTAATACTTCGAGCTCCTGATATAGCTTTTCCTCGTATAAACTTTACTCTAAATTTATCTTTAAAAAAAATATTGTTGTTAGCATTCAGTAACATTTTGATAAAAATCGAATTGACAGTTTTTTTACAAAAGATAAAAACCTAAAAAAAATTTAATAAAAGTTTGTAAAAATTGATTTTGGACTCAAATATCTTTTTAAAAATTAAAAATATTGGTTTTCAACTAATTTTATCTTATAAGATATATTGTTTTCAACATTAAGTAAAATTTAAAAAAAATCGAATTGACAGTTTTTGAATAAAAAATAAAATTAATAAAAATTCGTAAAAATTGATTTTCGACTCAAATACCATTTCAAAAATGAAAAACATTGGCTTTAAACTTATTAAATAAACTTTTTATAAAAATCCAACAGTCCATTTTTCCATAAAAAAATACAATATACAAAAAATAAAATGTTCGGTTCTCTATATCTCGTGAACAATAAAGGTATTGACTTCAAATTAATTTCCTTCATCCAGTTTGTATTTATTTATATAAGAAATACAAATTTTTAAAAAATGCTACTAAAATTGATAAAAATTGGTTTTCAACTAAAAATCTCGTTAACAAAAATAGATTTTGAAATCAAACTATTTCATCATATGCAAAATATCGTTGGTAGTTTTTAAATTTTTAACAATAATTCAACTGACAACTTTTTTAACAAAACACGAAAATTTACAAACTTTTAAGCAAGACAAATCGACAGACGGGATGGGAAGTTTTCAGTGTGGGGCATCCCATCCTCTTTTTTTTATGTTTTCATTCAGTTTTTTTGCGTTTGGAAAACACACAAAATAAATTAAAGTTTTAGACCCCAAACTGTACCAAGTCTATATTTTCAATTTAATGAAAAATTCTTCATTACTATGGTTAAAATCATTATACTGATGATCACATTTATCAAAATTATGTTTAAATTCATCAATATGATTGAAAATGGTCTTTTGAATATAACGACTGGATTCGTAATATCGCTGGTTAGATTATTCAATAAAAATCAGGGCCTAGTGACTTACAACTCTCAACCATTCCTATGTGCGAGTAAATGCAGGGATGGACGGGACCTACAGTTTATATGCCGAATCCAAACGGCTTATTTGAGAAAGCACTTTTTCATGACAAGAATTACCCTTGGAGAATTTGTCAATTCCTCGCAAGAGGCAGTACCCGTGAAAAAAACTTTAGATTGCACAGGTAGGGATTGAACCCAAGACCTCTTACATTACAGTCCAACGCACTTTTTTTTTTCATTCATTTTTATTAATTCATTCTTAAAACTATCTTAAAAGCTAGACAAAAATTCATAAAACTAGCCTAATTAACCATAACTTACAATTAACTTACTGGTCCCATACGGACACTCTAAGTTAAACAATAATACTAAATTGTTATGCCTTTCGGGCCTAAGATCTTTTTTACTGTAATTTATTTTATTTATTTTTTATTTATAAGAAAATTAAAAAAAAACTAGTTTCAATATCTTTTTTCATTTTTACTTAAAAACTACTTAAAATAAGGTCCTTAAAATAAAACTTAAAGCTAACTAAAACTACCTATTCTACCTATAAACTACTTAAAAATAGAACAACAACAACAGTAAATCTAACTATCTAACGTTTTTTGTTTTTCATATTTTGTTGTCTTTTTTTTTTTTTATTTCATGTTTTTTTAATTTTTTTTTTTTGTATTTTTCTTTTTTGTATTTTTTTTTGTATATTTTTTTTGTGCCACCATGCCTTTTCTACTTAAAACTAAACCCTAAAACTATAAAACAAGTATGTAAGCCGGCCAAGGCTTAAAATCCCATCCCGAAAACTGGTTCTCCTGCTTCACCCTTTCAGTTCGGTCTTGTTCGGACACAGCCGTACTGAACCGAAGGAGCTCTGCTCCGCTTTGTGCCATGAGACGTCCCGATTGTACAGGAGCCGCCTATCCACCACGGTTCGTCGACTGACGTGGTAGATTACCGGAACTGCCAATCTATCCTGTATCAGACCGCATATATATATCTAAGAAGAGGAATGCTTCTGGTAGAGTGAAGCCGCTCAAGCGTGCACTCTCAAAATACTCGTCGTTCAGATAGAACGCCCCGAAAATTAAATTGTTGGTTGAATACATAGCTCTTGCAATGTGTCTTCGAATGAGTTTTATCACGAAATTGTCAATTCTGTTGATTCGAGCCCCGTTGTATAGGACCTAAGCCGGTAAAGCGTCGTAAACACTGCCGCTCAAACACCCGAAACTTCTCCAACTGGGAAGGGGCAACAATGAACCACACAGGACAACCATAAACGATAATCGGCCGTATGAGGGCCATGTAGCAAATAACCTTCACTCTGGGGTCAAGCCGACTGCTAAAAAACAGCCGTTTCGTCAGAGCGAAGGCTCCTTTGGCTCTGGTCAGAGCAGCATTTATATGTCTGTCGAAATATAAATACTGATCTAACCATGGTATCGAGGTATTTCACTACACTTTTGCTCGCTAATTGCTGCTCGTGAAGATCAATGATGACCATCTTGCGCCAATTCTTGCATGTATCCCTCGTGGCCCTAGCCAATAGAGTCCGGAACAGAATTGTCTACGACTTCTGGATATTTATTTTCAGTTTCCAGTCGTCGCAATATCGCTGAATCTTGTCGAAATCATGCTGCAAGAGAATTCTAATAACCTCAATCTTTCGGGCCGTTCTGTACGCAATTAGATCGTCGGCGGCGTACGCAATTGCCTTTGTAAGACTACCTATCAGATCGCTGGTGTAAATTCTGAAGAGAATCGGCGAATTCACCGCTCCCTGTTGAAGACCATTTTTAATTAAGAATGTTGTGGTAGAAGTTACATTGCCACTTTTGACAACAAACTTTCTACCGTTAAGCATATCATAAAGTATATACAACAATGGTTTGCTTATGCCAAGCCTGCTCAGTTTTAGGTAAAGACCCTCTAACCATACGGTGTCAAAGGCCTTTTCCAAATCAACCAGAACAGCACCTATGCATTGTTGTTTTGATTTATTCCATTGGATATCAGAAACGAGTTTAGACGCAGCATGAATTGTCCAACGCACTAACCAACAAGCCACGGGTACTACAGATTCATCAATATGATGATTAATATTTCATCCAAATGTTCATCATTGATAATTTTATTTGAAATTTCTTGACATTTTTGTTCAAGACTTCCAAGGTATGAACCCTCTTTTTTTTTAGATTTTAACTTATGATATTTTTTTTTAATTCTAAAGTTTTTCAAGTGGACTAATTATTTATTTAAAAAAGATTATGCCTTGCTTAAGAGAAAAAAATTTAAATTCAGCTCCACATATTTTTAAAAATTCTTAAATTTTGATTTTTTACGATAAGTCGAATTGAAAATTTAGGTGTTTTTTGTCAAGACGTGAAAGACCCCAAACAAATTATTAGTATTGTGCGGAGGACTTTAATTTTTATGAAAAAAAAATGGAATTTTCAAAATATAACTAAATGCTTATATTTTTAATGCGATGAAATAAGTTTAAAGTCCAATAATATTTGAATCAATATTTTTAAAACCTCGACATTTATGTAAATTTTCGACTAAATTTTTTTTTCAAAACCAATTTTAAATAAAACAGATAATTTTCTCTCATTTTCTTTAATAGCTCGTCCTTAACTTGCGTCTTATTGGTTTTGAATGGTTTTTGAGTTAGGGTTCAGCTGGATGGCATTGTTGCGTGGTTAAAAATTAAGAAAAATGGAAATCCAATACTAATGATATACAGAAAATAGGTGTACGACTCCTTTAACAGCTGCTTACGACCGGTAAAGGATGTATTCGGATCACCAGCAACACTTGCACTTGCTGCTTTTTTTTGACTGTGCATATGCCTTATAACATCAATAACACTTCTATTCTTTCTGGCGAAGCCGGTCGATTATACGATCAGATCATAACCATAGCTTAGTACCTCATAATTGTCTAGTTTTGCATTTGTAGTTAGATTTATATATCTTTTTAAGCGTTTTTCGATTGTTAATCGATTCAATATCATACATAGCAAACATTTTGCTGATAGTATGACACCTCGAATCACAGCTGAGATTGACAGATGTCAAATGACAAAATTATCAACTTATAACCACAAAATAAATGAACCTGTTTAATAACACAAAACTAACCGAAACAACTTTAAAAATAGGAAAACTAAAAAAGAAAGGGACCAGATTTTCCACATTTTGTAGTTATTAGACACCTCGTTTATACGTTTTGAGATATTTTTGTTACAAATGACGTGACATAACAATTCCAGAGAAATAAAGTACTTTTCTGACTGATGCAAATTTATAGATTTCTTTCTTGAAAATGTATCAAACCTTTTTTGTTTGGATTGATGTTGTTCAAGAACACCCTTTAAAAATAAGTGTCTGTCCAAAAAAAAAAATAAGTGAACAGAATAATTTCAGTCGTGGATAAGATTTTCATAATTTATTTTAGAGCAATGTTACCTACACGCACTGACAAATTCACATAAATAAGGATCATAAAGGTACGAATACATTAATACAAATATCTACTATAAAAATATACATACACAAAAATCTAATGAACTAATTAAAACATTACGTTCACTTGTTGTCTCTGTTTTATATTGATAAAGTTTATTCAACAGTAATTTGTAAAAATATCAAGTTTGGGAGGAAACTTTTTTATTGATATTTTTGTGTACATCAACGAAGAATCTGCTTTTAAGATTTTAACGACTTATGAATTATTTCAAAATATTTCTTCAATGATTCTCATGAAATGTAAGAGCTGACCTACCTGACAGATCCATATGACAAAAATTCCAAATTAAATCTTTTATACATTAACTTATGGAGGATTATAGCACGAAGAGGAAGAAAGTTGGTCGTAAAAATGTGAGTGAATCTAGTTTTCATCTATTAATGCAATTTTCGTTTTTATTGTAGCCTTAAGTTCGTCTAATGTACTTGATTCGTAAAGACGAAACTTAAGATATCTCCAAAGAAAAAGTTTTACACCGTCAAATTGGGTGACCTAGGCGGCCGATAATGCGTATCTCCTAAACGTGAAATGAGGCAGCCGGAAGAGATCTCGTGGACGAAATTCATTGCGACGATGGCAGTAACGCTCGTTCGTGGAGGCTTTTAAAGCTTACTGTAGCATAATAATGGCAATTTTCGTTATTTACAAATCGTGAGGTGAAAATGCGCTTCATCACTCATAATTAACAACATATCGTCATTTACCTTAAATAACGAGAGCAAATTCTACAGTGTCTTGGTATTCAGTGGGTTCCAACTTTTGAACAATTTTCAACTACTAAGGATAGAATAATAATAATTCACGCTTGACGATACGTCGAACCGAACGGAAGGACGAATAATTTGGATCAAATGGATTTTTTGTAATTATTCCCGTTGTTCGAAAAGCAGTGACCTATCTCAAAATACTTTCCGATCAAGAACCGTACTGTGACGGCCAATGTTAAAATGAATTCTGAATACACACTGTACTTTCACTTCAAATGCGTCGTCGCACGCAATCAAACGTTGAATGACACTCTGATGCTCCATTGTGGAAACTAATAAGACCTTTTCGACTCCCGAACGCTCAGCCAACAACGAGAAAAACCCATCTATTCCAGTGACTTAGGCGCAAGTTATAGCTATCATTGGTTTTCATCATTGAAAACAAACATTGGAATTTTTTTAGCAGGTCGTTTATAGCTACGAGTATCATTAAAAATTTCTGTCATTGAAAATAATTTCCTAATTGAAAACCACCGAAAAATGTTTACTGACAGAAATTTGTCATTGGAATTGTGTGAAATTAGAACACAAATCAGTGGAACGATTCGTTTCACTTTTGAACCTAAAAGTATCATCTGTTCAGGAAACCTTTCAGTTTTCACTTTTTGAACATAAAAGTATCAGCTGTTCAGAAAAATAAATTTCCGTCCGGAAAATAGGAAAATACATTTTTAAAGAAAAATAAATGCGCAATTACACTTTTTTTCATAACATAAATTCTTTGTGTGATTTTCGATTGATCAGTATATAATTTTCTTTTCTAATCAAAGGGAAACACCGTCAAATATCGATTCAAAAAATTTTCCGGATCAATTTCAATGATAGCTATAACTGGCGCCTTACCCTACATTACATATGTACGTATGATTTGAAAATACTATGGACAACAAATGACTAATTTACTTAACGTGGCGCTACAGTCTGTGTGAACTAGGCCCTCAACCAACAAACTTCTCCATTGATGTCTCCAGTTGCGAGCGTAGATCACGCGAAGAACTCTCGAAACGACCCAAGGTGATTTCATCTGCTTTTGTTATAGTCCACGCTCACCGTATAGCGGGGAAGTGTCTTATATAGCGACACTTTGGTTGCTCGAGAGAGGGCTTTACGACTCAATTGCTTTCTTAGCCCAAAGAATCAGCGGTTAGCAAGAGTAATTCTTCGTTTCATATCAGCGCTGGTGTTGTTTTCTGTGTTCATAGCGGAGGCTAGGTAGACATAGTCTTTAACTACCGTAAAATTACGTCTGTCGATGATGACGTTTTGACCGAAAAAGGCGCTTTTCAAGATCCTTCCTTCATGGCAGCATTTACTTTTTTTCGTCCTCATTAACCATTGAACACATTTAAGCCGCCTCTGCTTCAATGCTCACAAAAACTCCAGCTCTATGAACTGAAGAGGCGAGAGGAACACCGACTTCTCAGAAGATGTTCTGAGGTTTAAAAGCCGGAATGAAGTTTGAAAGTTTTATGAGCAGGTGGAACGGAACTCACAAGTTCATAAACCTAGAACCTAAGGCTGCAAAGACGAAAGTGGAAACATCATAGTGGAATCGCAGTCAATGCTGAGGATATGAAAGGACCACTTCTGCAGACTGTATAACGGCGACGACGAACCGAATTCCGCTGTCAGGCAGGATGATCCATTCAACATAGACGACGAAAGCCAACAATCCCGTCCTCCCGACTTAGACGAAGTAAAGATTGCCATATCTAAGCTGAAGTCTAAAAAAGCCGCTGGAGCAGAGGGCTTGAACACCGAGCTCTATAAAGCAGCTGTGGATAATTTGGTTAGGAGCATGCATGCACCTTATCTGTAAGATATGGTCGGAAGAAAGCATGCCCGATGAATGGAACCTCAGTATTGTTTGCCCGATTCTGAAAAAGGAGACCCTCTAAACTGTACCAATTATAGAGGAATCAGTCTACTTAACTCGCTTACAAAATCTTCTCTGCCGTAATATGTGTACGTCTAAATCCTATCGCCAACAACCTGATAGGTCCTTATCAGTGTGGTTTTAGACCAGGAAAGTCCTCAGTCGATCAAATATTCACATTACGGCAGATCCTGGAAAAAACCCCAGAACATCAAATCGATACCCACCATCTTTTCATCGATTTCAAGGCCGCATTTACAGTATTTACAGGGACGAGCTGTATAGAGCCATGTCTAGTTTTGGCATCCCTGCCAAACTCGTCCGTTTGTGCAGGATGATCATGGAGAATTCACGCTGCTCCATAGAGGTTGGAAACAGCCTAACAGAACCTTTCGATGTCAAATAAGGTTTTAGACAATGTGATGCGCTGTCATGCGATTTTTTTAACATCGTACTTAAAAGAATAGTGCAGAGCACTCACGTCAACACTAGAGGCATATTCTGATGCAATTGACATAATCGGAAGAACTCAGCATGATGTTAATGGGGCTTTTGTGACTATTGAGGCAGAGGCGGCAAAAATATTTTTAACGGTTAATGAGGGCAAAACAAAGTATATGCTATCGTCAAGAAAGGACCTACAACACCAACGTCTCGGTCAAAACGTCACCATCGACAGACGTAATTTCGAGGTAGTCAAGGACTTTGTCTACCTAGGCTCCGTTATGAACGCAGAAAACAACACCAGCGCTGAGATCAAACGAAGAATAACTCTTGCTATCCGCTGTCTTTTGGGCTAAGAAAGCAATTGAGTGGGAAAGTCCTCTCTCGAGAGACCAAAGTGTCGCTATATAAGACCGTCATCATCCCCGTCCTACTAAACGGTGCAGAAGCATGGACTATGACAAAAGCGGATGAAAGCACCTTGGGTCGTTTCGAGAGAAAAATTATTCGTTTGATCTACGGTCTACGAGTGGAGGAGAAGATGGAACCACGAGCTGTACGAGCTGTACAACGACGTAGACTTAGCCAGAAGGGTAAAAGTCCAACGACTAAGATGGCTGGGTCACGTAGAGCACATGGAAACTAATGCTCCGGCCCGGAAAGTCTTCGAATCCACACCCACAGGACAGCGCAGTAGGGGAAGACCTCGAATCAGGTGGCGCGCACAAGTGGAAAGTGACCTCACCCAACTTGGAGCGCAAAACTGGAGACATCTAGCTAGGGATCGAGCTAGATGGAGAAGTTTGTTGGGTGAGGCCCTAGTTCACACAGGACTGTAGCGCCACCTTAAGTAAGTAAGTTGAAGCCTAGGTTTAAAACATCCAATAACGGGTTGTGAATTTTTTGTTCTTAGTTTAGGATTTCCTTCAGTTTTATTTCAAAATCAAATATACATACATATTCCTACTCCCCCAAAAATATATTTCGGACTACGGCACCTGATAGATATCCAAAATTCGTAATGAAATAATTGAATGTCCAAAAAATATTGCTGAACTAATTTTACATAAACTCTTCTCTAAGTTTGTTAAATGGCTTATTACAAAACAATTGTATATCAGGTGCAATTTTCCACTATGTACTACGTTTTTTATCACGTACAAATTTGTTTCTGACAGAAAAATAAATTTCATATAAAAAATCATTTTTCATACCCTGCGCACAAGGGTATATAAAAAATGTTCTAATAAAATCGTGCGGTTATGGTAACTTTATTTTCTCTCTAAATAAAATCATGCAACAGAATTATTAACTGCCATGTAGATAAGAACGATTCAAACAAACTAGGGTTTAACTCTGAACTACATAATAATACATAACATATTTATAATATACATATGTATGTATATAACCAAGAACCCTTCAAATCGTTTGCCACAAAATTGATACAATCATAATTGAACACGAACAACACGAAAAATTGATGTCAATGTCAGTGTGGTAAATATAGTATACAATATACAATCATATATAGAACTCGATATTATGTATAGAGGATAACTGTAAATTATGGTGATGGTGATACAGTTAGAAAAGTCTTATTTGTTTATATACTTATACATGTTTCTAATTCTAACTGTATTTCGGGAATACATGCAATATGACATGACGATATGCAATGCGTTATAAACAAAGCCGTCGGAATGGAAAAGGGATGGTGAAGGGGAAGTGGGAAAATGTTTATTGAGCTTTTTGAATACACTTGATAAATGGTTTTTCAATTGGCGCGTGTAGATTTTGGCGCCCCGTGGCGGCCATTTTGTTTCGGTGACATATGTCAAAACTTTTGTTTATTATTCAGTTGTTTTTGCAAATCATCATGGCAAGTTACACACAAGTTACAGTTGCACGCATTGTCCCCATTTTAAGGTAGACGTGGTGGCCCTTCAAAGTCGACTCTTCAACATTTGGTGGCCAAATATGAGACAAACGATTCAGTAAACAATCAGCCAACACCCGTACGTTCAAGAAACTTAAGATCGGCAGAGAACACCGCCGCGGTCCGTGAAAGTGTACAGCAGAATCCGAGTCAGTCTATTCCTCGCCGTGCACAAGAACTCGGCTTTTCGCAGACTTCAACTTGGAGAATTTTGCGCCTGGACTTGGGCCTACACCCGTACAAGATCCAACTAACCCAGAAGGTCAAAGTTCATGACCATAGACAACCCCCTTTGTTCGCTGACTGGAAGAGGAGCCAAATTTTGGCCGTTTGGTGTGAGTTTTGGGCCGGTGGTGTAATTGATCCGTACTTTTTTTAAAACGAAGTTAGTGAGGCGGTCACTGTTAAAAACGAGCCCTACATAACCATAAAACTAATTTCTTGTGGCCCAAATTGAACTATATAGACCTAGACGAAATGTGGTTCCAGCAGGACGGCCGGCGGCGGCGGCGCGGCGCTACGTGCCACACAACAAACGCCATGATTGACATTTTGCATGAACGATTTAAGAGTAAGGTTATCTGTTGCAGGGTTGATGTGAATTGGCCACCAAGGTCAGCGATTCGACCCCGCTAGACTTTTTCCGTGAGGTTTCTTGAAGCCGTAGGTCTATGCAAATAAACCACAACCGACCGATGCCCTAAATAATATGAACATAACACAGACCATCGCTCAAATTCAGCCGGATCTATGCGGAAGAGTCATTGAAAATTGGCCACCGTAAGAAGCCGAGGCGGGCATTTGAATGATGTCATATTGCACACATAATGACATACGTCTTTCAAATGAAAAAATAATTTTGTTAATACCTCACACACAGCTTGTTTTATTCCATTTCAACATCTACCCGCCCTTATTAAAAAAAAAAATTAGGTGGCGCAACAGTCCGTAGAGAACCAGGGCCTAGTGACTTACAACTCTCAACCATTCCTGTGTGCGAGTAATTGCAGGGATGGAGGGGACCTACATTTTATACGAGTATGCCGAATCCGAACGGCTAATTTGAGAAAGCACTTTTTCATAACAAGAATTACTCTTGGAGAATTTGTCAATTCCTCGCAAGAGGCAGCACCCGTGAAAAAAACTTTAGGTGGTACAGGTAGGGATCGAACCCAAGACCTCTCGCTTGACAGTCCAACGCACTAACTATCATGCCACTGGTACTACACCCGCCCTTATTATAAACCCTTTATTTCTTAATTTTAAATGTTCTTTTATATTTATAGATCGCAATTATTACTGATTATAAATTAACAAAACAAATTTGTGCACTTGGGCGTATACGTATTTTTTTTAATGAAATAAATTGTCCTTAAGTTGTGTTAGGAAGTTTTAGGTAATCTAAAATATCAAATCTATCCCACCACTACCAAGAAGACACAACAATTTTGTAGGGTTAAACGCTTTCTTGAATCCAAATGACCTAACGACAATCATTGTTTCGTAGGTTTCGTAAAATTGATTACAAATGATTTCAAGCAAACCCCTTCTATTTGTATTTTTAAGAAACGCTCGTGCATATTTCCGTTTTTCTGTGTGTTTGTGTGAGTCAATCCTTTAAGTTTTTGATCCACCATCACACATCATGTGCATTGCGTGTCAATAGGGAATATCATGTCAAAAGTTAATATTTGCTGTTATCATTTATAAAATAAAGTAATTTGATTGCAGGGTGTGACTTTCGTACACTAAACTTGGAAGAGAAGTCAATTTCCACAATAATGCATCTAACTTCACTTTGAGATTATAGAAAGAGGAAGAAAGAAAAAAATGAAAAATTACACTTTTCGGAAAAACAAAAATAATGTTATTTTGATTTATCATCATTTTTTCCCCCACTAAATCCTTTTCACTGGATGAACTGGTTGAATAAAAGACTTTTTTGTGTGTTAAGTCATGTATCATGTCAAAGGTTTTTTATGTTATTTACAAAATACATTATTTTGATATTTCTAGGAAAAAGATAATAATGTTTTTCATATGTATTTTTGACAAAATGTAAACAAGAATATGTCACTTAAAAAGTAATTCCATGTAAATTGTATCACTCAAACTTATAACTTAAGTATCATGAAGCAATTCTCAAATAGCTTATACTATGGATAGTATAAGCTATGAGAAAACTGGTAATCATAATAATTGATTATTCTGTCGTATCAAATATCTCAGAAACCAAAAAATCTATTGAATTTAATAATATTTTGCTTTGCTCATAATATGACGTCATAAGAAATTATAGAAAATATTCGCAAATCAGCATAATTCTATACTATGAAGAATGAAGTTCTTAATATTGTAATATTAATATTGTAATATGCCACAGACGGTGTGAACATAAAGAAAGGTGGCAGAGGGTGAAAGAAGTGTTGGTGTATATTAGATTTGTATTCCTGCACATTGCAATGGAGAGTAAAGATAGAGCATAATAATTCCACATTCGCGTAGTACAGCTAAAACACTTAAATCTGTAGCGATGAAGTGGGACTCAATGGTTAACTGTTGAGTATTTCTAGAAGCGCAATTATTACGGTAAAGTTGCTTAAGTTGAAAAACTGAATACACCCAATTCTCATTAATTGAATATCTTAAGTTTTTGATAAACTTTATGTTCATTTGGATCAAACTTTAACCCTTTACTAAATTTTGCTTCTCAGCAACACTTTAAAGGTGTCATCTCAATCCAATCCATCTTTAGTGTTTCCCTTTTTCTAGATTTGTTTTCTTCTTTGCACCACAAAAACTATCTTTTTATGAGGTTGTAAGGATTTACAACATCAGAAATTGCAGCTGTTATGGTGTTTTTTTAAATTTTGATGCGTTGATTTAAGGAACTATACTCATGCTATAGGGTATAAAGGGTGAGGTGGTGCAGAAGTCCTCAACTATAACTTAGTTTATATTGAAAATTTCAAGTTTCTACCTTTATTGGTTTTGAAGTAAGAGGAGATCGAAAACAAGTGAGTACGTTCATATAAATAGATAGTAGTTCCTTTTAGCTTAAAGGTTGTCTTAAGCAATATTCACATGAGCACGACCAACGAATGAACGAATATTCGTCGATTTTGACATTTCTTTCACATGAGAGTTTTTAATTCGTCGCGAATGAAGTTTGACAGCCGAACACCATTCACCACCGAAACCAAAACAAGAATGATTTTTTTAGGTTAAGTACGCGCGATTATTTTATTCGTTGCGAGTGTGGATAATGTGGAACGCGAATAAAGTTTGACAGTTCGTATCAACTTCAATTTTTTTCGCGACGAATAAATTTGTTTTCTCAAATTTATTAATATATGATATTAAAAAGTAAAAGTATGCATCATAAATCAAATAGAAACTATATTGCTATCGTTTTGTTAAGAATTTGTGTGGAAATATGTCTTCAAACGTATATAAACTCACATTTTGTAATTCATTCGTCGTTCGTTGGTCGCGCTCATGTGAATACTACTTTAGAATCAATTTCAGTTTTAAAGTGACTTTTTTGTATTTACATCGTTCAAATGGCCACCGTGGCTTTGTTAAGTGACGCACATCAAAAATGTCCATTCTCTCATTGATATTGGTGGATCAGTCCGATTATATTAGACCGATTGCAGGGGTAGGCTATTTTTAAGGCTTCTGTATAGTTTGTGACTATTTGCATAATCCTGCAATTTCAGAAAATTTCCTACCAAATTGTATAATCAAATTACGCGATTTTGGTGCCTTATTCACATCACCTCCTCTTGAAATAAATGTTACCACAGAATTTTCATGTAGTTAGGTGTATGCTTATGCACTTAGCACCACCACCGTCCAAGTTAATCTAAATGTCCTTTGTGTTCAGCACTACTCATGCAACTAAGACCAAAAGAAATTTGGTCATCATCGATCTTAAGTAATAAGTACTTGATGTTGGCTGTTATTTCAAGGCTAACGTATAATCAAATAAATAATTATAGAAAGAAGATACCGCAGTCCTAAAATCCAAACGAAACAGTGACTTTTTCGCGATGAATAAAATATAATATAATATAATAATTGGGATCACTGCTCTATATGATCTTGCATTGATAATAATTTGGGGTCAATTTCCAATTGCTAAAAAGATCAGGGTCCATTTAATGAATATACACATTAACCCTACCCTTTTCGAAGCTCTTTTTGGATTTTGTTCATAGACTTGACTTTGTTACATGGGCGCCTCCTTCATAAATATGAAAGTTGTACTCAAGTTGAGGACAAGTAAAGACTTTAAAAGTTATAGTGAGATCAAAAAGTGTGAACATTCAATTGTATCGTGTGAGGTATGTATATACAATACAATATAAGCTTAATAGTAATCAGCATGTCATTTTAGTAGGTGATTTTAACTTGCCGAATTTAAATTGGGTATATTTGATTCTGATGAAGGCCTGCTTGTTCCTTTTAATGTAAATAATGAGTGTGATTCTTTATTTATTAATTCGCTTTTAACTGCATATTGGTTCGAATGAACAATTGTGAAAAAAGTTTAGATAGAACACTCGATTTTTTTTTTTTTTATAATTAGCGAACACTAAAAGGGTTTTGTATACCTTTAATATGCCAAAGACACAGTGTAAGCATTAGGAAAAGAGGGAAGGGTTGGATAGATGGTTTCGGTGTACATTGATTTTGAATTCGTGAACATTGCAATGACAGGGAAAGATAGATCGTGGCAAGGCATTCCACATTCGCGTAGTATGGCTAAAAAATGAATCTCTGTACTTCATAGTATGGCCGAAATTGGGCTCAAGGGTAAACTGATAGGCATTACAAGAAGCGCGGGTATTACGGTTAAATTGTTTGAGTGGAGGAATGCAACTGCCTATTTCACTAGAGCATAGTCCATTAAAATAACGGTAAAAAAGGGTGAGACAAGAAACTTTTCATCGATGTTCAAGTGACGTAAACGAGTTGATGATGTTAATGTCACCAATCATTTTAAAAACTCTTCTTTGAATACTCTTACTGTCCAAGAGGTTTAAATAAGTTACTGGAGCACCAGCCCAGAGATGAGAGTTATATTCAAGTTTCGGACGTATATAGGTTCTGTAGACTGTTGCCAGATCAGACGGGGAGACAAATTTCTTGCATCTTCTCAAAAAAACATCTTGCGGCATTTTTGGCGACATCGCGTATGTGATCGCTCCACAAAAGGTGGTTGCTTATGCACATTCCGAGGATGTCGAGATTTTCAGTTTCGTTAATGCAAGTGCCACTCATGGATAGTGGCAAAGAGGGTTTATCTCGCTTAAACGATACAAGATTGTTTGCAGATAAGGACTTAAATTTGTTCGTAAATAATTCTATTCTTCCAATATTTCCAAGCACTTTACATCACATTTCTTTGATTTTTGAATTTAAAATACTGAACTTTTTCAGACCAAAAATGCCTTTTAATTATAGATATAATTTCTCCAAAGCTAATTTCAACAACATTGCAAGTTATATCAATAATAATGTAGCACCGCCTTCAACTTTTATTCAATCTTGGGAATTATTAAGTTTTTACAACAATTTTCTTAAGACGGCCATCAATATATTTGTTCCTAAAACTAAATTGAAAAATGCTTCTAAGCCTCCTTGGTCTAACAGTCGATTAATTAATTTAAATAACAAGAAGTATAAAGATCACAAATGTTTACGAAAGTGTTATTCTGATGCCAATTTGCGCAGTATTTATTATGAGTTTGAAAGGAATTTCAGTGTTCTAAATAAATTTGTATATAAAAACTATATTTACTCTATGGAATCCAAGTTAAGAGTCAATAGAAAATGTTTTTGGTCATTAAAAATTTAAGAAAATCTAATGCATTCCCTAAAAGTATGCATTATTTAGGTTAATAAGTCTACCATCTATCTGCGATACCTTTGCTAAGTTTTTTAAGTCAAATTATATTGATTATAGTAATGTCACTTACACCTCTTTTTGCCAGTTCCTAAATAGTCTTAACATAGGTAATTTAAGTGTTACCTTATCAGAAGTGGAATTAGTTCTATCTGGTCTAACTGAAGACAATAATTCTGGTCCGGATGAAATTCCACCTATTGTTTTAAAAAAATGTTCCATCACTCTGTCTCGAAATTTGTGTTTTGTCTTTAATAGTTCGTTAACATATGGTGTATTTTTCCCAGAATGGAAAACGTCCTTCGTTACTCCTACACACAAATGTGGTCCAAAACAGGAAATAACAAACTATCGACATATTAGTAAAATGTCCTCAATACCTAAAGTATTTTAAAAAATTGTTTGCGATAAATTTAATTTTTTATTAAAAGAAAGCATATCCCCGTACCAACACGGTTTTGTATCCGGTAGATCAACTTCGACTAACCTAACCATTTTTACCAATTGTGTTCTCAATTCATTAGACAAGGGTTACGAAGTGGACATTATCTACACTGATTTTGCAAAAGCGTTTGATGGGGTGCATCAAAAAATGTTATTACAAAAATTAGAGAACATATGTAGGTTTTCAGACATTAGAAAACCGCCGCGCCGTAAGATGTTTGTTATAAATTTTGTCAGTGATATGTTATGATATCATATTGATTGTCCTTATTTATTATAGCTAATTGAATTTTACGCTTCTTTTAGAGAACTAAGAATTCGAACCTTATTTCGGGAAAACGTTCATAGAGTAAATTATGCGTTTAATGAACCCATAACTCGCAGTGGGAGATTAATAAATGTGTCAAATAATATAGATTCTAATTTTCTTTTGAGTAGAAACTCATTCAAAAATATGATAAACTTGTATTTTAAAAAAATTAAATAACGAAATTAAATAATTGTAATTTATTTGTTTATAGCTTTAATTTTATAATGCTTCAATGTATATTTTAAAAATTACGTTAGCCTATTTGCGATTGCAAACTCTAATTGATATTAAATAAATAAGTAAATAAAAGTATTCTTAACACTGTGATCGACGTACATTAGTTTCCTCTATTCGTTCTATTCAATTCAGCATGAAATTCTATGTAATAAATAATTTTAAAATGGGCAGGGCGATGATGTTAAGATCTGAATTTAATAAACTTATCATACGCTGCTGCTATTCAAGTTCCCCATCCAAAGGATAAGGGTTTTAATCACTAAATGAATATAAAAAGCTGATAGTACTGTTATCAGCAAAACAAATCAATGAATTAGTATGTTAATAATCGTTTATGAATATAAGTCAGAGTCAGAGAGAAAACGAAGCCCTGGGGAACACCAGCATGATGTACAGATTTAGTCCAAGTTTCGATAATATAAACCATTGAATCACTGATTACTATGAAGGGAATACTGCCGGTAATTAAGAAACTTCCGTTGTTGCAGGCATTTCTTCGGCTTAACTTTGTTGTCTACAATTGTTTACTTCCAAAAATTCAGCTCCTAGGGCCAGTTGAATTTTGAACTGATGCAAGCACAAGTCACGGTATAAAATTTGTCAAATTGTACGAAAAGTCTAATAGTGTACGACGCGAAATCGACCGTTTTGGATTCTCTGGAACATTCTATCAGATATTATTAGTATTTTCTGCAGACGTTATTTCATCAGTGACATACGGTATCTTGTTGATAATTTACTAAACTATTGGACATGCATTTATGAGCCATACTGCAAAAAATTCCCTTGGTACAGACGAAAATTTTAATATTATATTTGGATTGAATACAAATGATTGCCAATTTGACAGATGTATCTAGCTATCAATTTCAAAGCTTTAAAGTCCTTTTTTGGAAGATTCCTTATGCTATAGTTTTTCCTATAGATCATACATACATAAGTCTTCATAAGTTTGACAAAAAGATTCTTTGAATAACTACCTGATAGGGCTTATCCATTTAAATTTGTTGCATCTATAGACAACACCTTCTTCAACACTCCCTAGTTGCCTTCCAGGAATCTTAGCTTAAGAATATACTGTGGTCGTAAAGCTTTTCCTGAAAACTAATCTCTCAAATATTAAAAAGCATCACATAGACAGTAAATATAATTTCTTCAATATTTTAGTATCTTTATTTTCTGGCTTAACACTCTCTCTTGATATTTATATATATACGAGTACGTATAAAACTTATATACGACGAGTCTATGTATCTTCTAAACCGAACTAATGAAGTTGAAGGCTAATGTAATTATCACAGTTGGCAATCAATTTTACTTAACGTTATTTATCAATAAAGAGCTTATATTTACGGCAACATAAAGTCACTTTGATTAAGTTTCACAAATAAATTTACATTGAAATAAAGCATGATTCAGATTCTTGAATCCGTTTTCATAGAGTAATGGATTCCCATTCAGGCTTGCCTAACTTTGAAAATCGATTACAGCTATACTCGGCTCACTCATATGCATATGTATGTATGTATGTATGGACTGCCTTCCACAGCCATAGGGCTAGAGCCCTCAAGTAAGGGTTATAGTATATTTTATTATGTAGGACACACATTATATGGCGTTCATCCTTTCATTGGCATACCTTTTGCAGTTGTTATCTTCTCACATCCAGCCAAAGCGAGATGCTTTCAATGTGTAATATATCAAATGGTAAGAAAATCCTCTGTCCTACTTCTATTCATATAGGGGTGAAGAGGTTGGAGAGCGGTATTGGTGGTAGCGTCTACGTATGGCTCTAAGGTTGATGATGATGGTGCCATTGCCATAGAGTTGAGACTATAGAAGAACCAAGAAGACGAAGACTATTTATACGACCAGAAGACTTTACTGCCAGAATGTCTTCTACTCTCCATGTGTCCAAACCAAAGGAATGTTAGCAGGTTCTTTGATAGTTTCATTTGGTTGCAATGCTGCTATTTTTTGAGGAGGGCAGAGAAACGGGGAGAGGCGTACTTTGGAGAATTTAGATTTATTGCTATGAATTGGGTTCCTTATTCCTTTCCTTTGGTTTTCTAACAGCTGGATTTGAATCTTTCTCTTATCCCTTTAGCTCCACTAACTCACATATAGCGCACCGTTCGGTGCCATCCGAGGAGAAATAAGAATCAACGAGATGATCTAACGCATTTTTGTGATTTTCTGCAATATACCAACCTATGTAGATAGATATTTTTGTTTTGGCATACCCTATATAGAGTAGACGTGTGGAAGAATGTGAATTTCTGAGGGCTGAAAACTCGCATTTGAGGACGAGTAGAGAGAGAGGGAGTATCCTCATGGTTACCTAATGAAGTCTTGGAAAGATTTACGATCTAGATATTCTTTTGTGAAGTTTTGAGATGCTGTTAGAACGTGCCGTGAAAGAGCTAACAGTTTTGGTTTTCAAGCTATACGTCTTGGGCAGTAATTTTTTCGATGCTATAAAACTTGTGCTGGAAAGGCTTGAATTGAATACGTTTAAGGTATAATTATACTTATTGATTTCTTCACTTTTATCTTTCTTGCTTAAAAGCAAATTATTGATGAATATAACAATTATGTTTTAAATAGGGTACATAGATGTCGAGAAAGTTCTATTATAAGATTAAGAAGAAAAGTTTGATTAACTGATAGTCATTTCCACAATTGATGTGTCTAAACAAACTTAATGGCATAGAAAACATAGTTTAAACTTATATCAAAAACTGGAATCAAATGTCATTATTAAAACGATTTAACTATGTTTTTTCTATATGCATATAGAGTTTGGACGGTATACTCATATGAGTGACTCATAATGAATTAGTAGCCCTAAAACTCTAAAACAATTTAATCTTTAGCGTTAGGTAAAAAGGTCTGGATTTTGTTCTCTAACGGTTTTGTTCGCTAACTACTCAAATATTTGCATATTTGGTTTTATATTAACGTCTTAAGTTCATTTAAGTCTTTGTGACCAGTTTCTGACTTAAGTCGTTTTCGCTTAACGTCAAAAAAAATATTAAAACACATTATAAACAACTCATACGTTCAGAAATTACAATTCAACATTGGTCCTACATTAGAAACGACACCACACGCTGCGATGAAAAAGGCGCTCATGCCATCACTAATAAATAAATGACTGTGAAGCTGGCTTCTAAAATATATGTGTATGTCGTTTCTAAAACAACGTTGCAACGTGTGGCACTATTTAGTAAGCTTATATTAGTGATATTTTGTCCACATCATTGGACCGAAAACCGATTTTAAGCAATGTAATGTAAAATGAGCTCGTAAAGTATTTGCATGAAATGGAAAACCGTCGCTGGGGTTTTATGTTTGCTATAACATAAAACTGCAGGAAAGGCTTGGCTGCATAGCGTTTTAAAAACACAAAAATGACTTAAGCTTTCTGTAAAAATAAAACAAGCACTTCCATCGATAGAAGTAAGTGTTTTAATCAAAAAAACGTAAGCAAATTTTTCGATATTTTAGAAGGAGCTTATGAAAAATATAATAATATACCTATGTATAAAAGAAAAAGGGCAAATAGGCGTTTTGGCGTCAATAGAATTCTATGATTGCAGTTGGAAATATTACTATACCACCATATTTCGTATATAAACTTTGACTCCAAGGCCCCTTTCCATATTTCTGGATGGGTTCAGCTATCTATTTTTGCAGAGTGGTTCAGGCATTTCCTGAAGTTTTCCAAGTCATTCGAAGAGTAGCTAAGTCGTTTAACTTTAGACGGCCAATTTTGACCTGGCACTTAAAAATTGTGTTACAATCATTTGCCACATTGTGCCCATTCACACGACATTCATGCGGCTTTTAAAGAACTATTACAATGAAGACTTCAGAAGATTAATGAGGGAGGCTATTCGAAAAGTGACTTTGGGTGAATTGGCTCAACTATTCAAAAACGCCTACCTTAAGGAACCAATAGGCCAGGTTGTATTTAGTAAATTAAAATGCAACGGAAGTCTCATCTCCAATACTCATTTTATAGGGTAAGGGCCTAAGCCGATACAACAAGTTGAAATTAAAAATCAAACCACTGAGACAAACTGAAGATAATTTTAATCCTTGTTAAGTTTTTCCTTCTCCAAAAAAGACTGACAAATTATATAAAAACCACGAAAGGTAGAAAAAACGGAAGTCGCAATTTTAAGTGTTTCATCGTATCAGTTGCAAGAAAGTCTTAATAAATTTGAAAAGCCCAGTATAATTGAAATATTTAGGAACTATTACCAGATATAAAGAACGGTATTCTTCAAAGAATATAATATTTTTCGAGGTAGAATATTCAAAGCATCTGAATATAATTTGGCTAGGAGTAGAAAAAATCGGGAAAAATCATTAATTGCTCGATTCTGAAAAAGTGAGACCCTCTAAACTGCACCAACTATAGAAAAATTAGTCTACTTAACATCCCATTCAAATATTTTCTGGTATAATATGTGAACGTTAAAAGCCCATCCTCCACAACCTGAGAGGTCCTCATCAGTGAGGACCAGGAAAGTTCACAGTCAATCAAATATTCACATTACGGCAAATCCTATACAAAATCCAAGAGAATCAAATCGACAACCAACATCTCTTCATCGATTTCAAGGCCGCATACGACAACATCTACAGGGATGAACTGTAAAGAGCTATGTCTTAGTTTTGGCATCCCTAACAAACTCGTCCGTTTGTCCGTACGTCCGAACGTTCGCGACGTTTTTTTCGTCGTCCATAGCTCAAGAACCAGAAGAGATATCGACTTCAAATAAATTTTGTTATACAGATAATAAGGCAGAAAGATGCAGAAAGGGCTCTCAAGAAAATTCTTGCGTGAGTGGTTTTTTTACCATAGCAGTTTAAAAAAAATGTGCAAATTTTGATAAACCCTAAATATCTCATAAACCAATGGCGATAGAGACTTGAATTAAATTTTATATTATATATTGTAACGTGATACAAAAGCAGTATATTTTTGGAAAAAAATCCAATAAACGTTTTTTTTTATAAATCAAAAAAATGTTTTTGTTGAAAAATCGTCAATTCGATTTTTTTCAAAATTTTACTTAATGTTAACAACAATATTTTTTGAAAGATAAAAGTAGTTTAAAGCCAATATATCAATGTTTTGAAAAGATATTTGAGTCGAAAATCAATTTTTACAATCTTTAATTAATTTTTTGATGATAACAAAAAATAAAAACCTAAAAAATTAATAAAAGTTGGTAAAAATTGATTTTCTACTCAAATATCTTTTCAAAACATTGAGATATTGGCTTTAAACTAATTTTTTCTCTTAAAAATATTATTTTCAACATTCATTTTAATTTTGAGAAAAATCGAATTGACAGTTTTCTTACAAAAATAAAAACCTAAAAAAAAAATGATAAAAAGTTTGTTAGAATTGATTTCCGACTCAAATATCTTTTCAAAAATTTTAGACTATGCCTTCGAACTAATTTTATTTTATAAGAAATATTGTTTTCAACATTGTGTAAAATTTTGAGAAAAATTGAATTGACAATTTTTTGTACAAAAAAAAACCCTAGAAAAAAACAATACTAAAACTTGGTAATAATTTACTTTCGACTCAAATATCTTTTCAAAATTTAAAAATATTGGTTTCAAGCAATTTTTATCTCACAGAAAATATTGTTTTCGACATTCAGTAATTTTTTTATAAAAATCCAACAGTCCGTTTTTTCATAAAAAAAATAAAATCTACAAAAAATAGTACGCAAATTTGGTAAAAATTGATGTTCGGTTCTCGATATCTCGTTAACAATAGAAGATATTGACTTCAAATTAATTTAATTCATTCAATTTGTATTTGTTTATATAAGAAATAAATACTTGTAAAAAATGCTACTAAAATTGGTAAAAATTGTTTCTCGATTAAAAATCTCGTTAACAGAAATAGATTTTGAAATCAAACTATTTCATCATTATGCAAAGTATTGTTGGTATTTAATTTTTTTTTTTAAATGATTCAACTGACACCTTTTTTAACAAAACACGAAAACCTAAAAACCTTTTTAGCAAGACAAATCAACAGTCGGGATGGGAATTTATCAGTGTATGTCGCATCCTAGCCTCTTTTTTTTAAATTTTGAATTTGAATTTGTTCGAATTTGTACAAACTAGAAAAGAATTCAATTTGTATGACATAGTTTTTAAAAGTTTAAAGCTTTAAGAAATTTCCAAAATTAATTAGAATTTATTTTGCATTATTCTTCCACGAATTTAATGAGAAATACACACATCGAATATTATTTTATATAGAGTTTAAATTATAAACTCTCAACAGAACCCAATCCATATTTTTTTAAAATTCCATATTTTATATACATGATCTTATTTTGTTTTTGAAATCGATTTTCAAAAAAACAACGTTGCATACCACTACAACAGAAACACTAATCAATATTCTACTTAACTTTTATTACGGAAGACAAGTACAGTCAATTATTATGAATGTTATAGCCCTATATTTTGTATAAAAAATGTCTATACATAAGAAAATTGTTATGTCTTATCGAAGGGCTATTATATCCGTTATTTGTTTTTATTTATTCGTTGTTATTCATAAGAGTTTTTCTGGCTTCCAAAAAAGAAAAGTTTTCAAACAAAAATAATAATTATTATTATTTGGTATCATTAAATGAAACACGTGCCTTATTGTTGTGAGTAATTTCTTTTTGATTTGTTGGTAAAACACGCACCCAACACCACAACTGCCCCTGCAACCATTAATCACGGGCAAAATACTTTTGCATACGACTTCTATATGTTTAGAAAAGTTTAATTGTTCTGATTTTTTGAGTTCCAGGAGGACCAAATCAATTGGAAATCAAAATTAAAATTAAATCAAATAAATTAGCCAGCGTAACAATCCGTAGAAAACTAGAGCTTGGAGACTTACAACTTTTAACCATTCCTATGTCAGAGTCATTTCAGGGATGGAGCGGACCTGAAGTTTGTATGCCGAAGGCAGGGATTGAACCCAAACTCTCTAGTATGACAGAGATATTAAATTTCGTAAAATTAAAAACCTTCTTTGAAGAATTTCAATCAAACCACTTTATACTTATAGGAGATCTTAACGTCAGAACTGGAATCAAAGGAACAGTCGATTCACGTAGGTATATCACAGCTTATCACTGAAATAAGAATTTCAAAAGATACTATAAGTGACAGCAACAGCAATATGTTTTGTAAGCTCTTAGAAGACATCGGCGCATTTATACTTAACGGGAGAGGCTTTGGCGATAAACTGGCAAGTTTACTTTTGTGTCAACTAGAGGATCATCAGTGATTGACAACTGCTGCCCTTTATTTAGTGCATTGGAAATAATTGAAAGTTTCTCAATTGATAGTACAACCTTTTCGGACCACATGCTGCTAGTTTTAGGTCCGGTTTTAGTTTTAGGTTTTAAAGCTTTTGAAGATACACAAAGTTCCCCTAGTTCAATGTTTCTTCCAAGACTTAAATGGTTTACCAATAGACGTAATACATAAACAGAATTGATGAAGCTGCTGTGCAAGAACTCTTGCCTTTGGATAGCGTTGAAACACGAAGCAAATCCTTAAAAGAGTGTATCTATGCAGAATACGGGAACCCATATGAGTTTAATAAAAATGAGAGTAATTCTTTTATTGGGGAGGTTCACACTTTGCTGAAAAGAATCTACAAAACAGGAACAATACCAACATCCTTCAAAAAATCAATTATATTTCCGCTCTTCATAAAAGGTGACGCTAGTCATGTATCTAATTATCGTGGTCTTTCATTTTTAGATACCCTCTTCAAATTATTCACCACAGTTCTCCTAAACCGCCCCGAAAACAACAATATACTCAACTAGCGCCCCGTCCCAGCTTCGAACGGGTAGCCATAAATAGGTACAAATATTTAATTTATAAGAATGCTAATTAAAATGACCATAAATCACTAAATTAGAAAACATTTTTTTGTCCTATAATTAATACTCTTCGTAGCGTATGCGATAAAAGACATTTTATGGTTAATTTTTGTACACCTTCGGTTGGTTTTAATAGGACTTTCAAAAGATTTCTGTAGTAATCTACTACTAAATATAGAATATGTTACTCAGTGATAATGTAGCTTTCTAATGAAAAAAGACTTATTAAAATCAGTCCAGTACTTTTTGAGTTTATTCGCTACATACAAAAATACAAATCTTTCCTCTTTATAATATTAAGTATAGATGAATATCAAGCTGCATATTGAAAAGATTATAATACCATTGATCAGATTTCATCAGATCAGATTCAATATTTTTTCATGCCTTATTCAGCTTCAACTAAGCCAGAAAAAGAAACTTTATGCTTGGTTCGTAGGCTTAAAAGTTGCGTTCGACAATATTAACAGAGAAGCTCTTGTTCATTAGTTTAAAGCATTGAATAATTACAATTAATTATTCAATGGTTTAAAGCCAATATCTCAAAGTTTTGAAAAGACATTTGAGTAATCGATTTTTACTAACTTTTATTAATTTTTTTATAGGTTTTTATTTTTTGTAAAAAAAACTGTCCATTCAATTTTTCACAAACCTTTACAGAATATTGTAAACAATATTAATTATAAGTTAAAATTAGTTTGAAGCCATAATCTTAAATATTTGAAAAGATATTTAACTCGAAAATCAATTTTTTCCAACATTGAGCAATGTTTTATTAGGTTTTTATTTTTATAAAAAACTTTCAATTTGATTTTTCTCAAAATTTTACCAGATATTGAAAAAGTTACTCTTCATTGCACAAAATTATGTTGGAGATAAAATCGTTTTTTATTCGTAAAATTTTCGAGGTGACAATTTTTTTTTTCACTTTTTTTGATTTATAAAAAAACCGTTAATTGAACCTTTTGTTCCAGGACTGTACCTACAAGAGTATGAAATCCACCAATTTCGGCCAGAAATAAAGAAGGCTTAAGAAAAACTATACAATTTTCGAAAAAGCTAATAAATTATTACTTCATTTGCACAAAATATACAATTTGCATTATCGCAGCCTTCTCATTACATTATTTAAACACAATTTAAATGCACAATGAAATTTGATGATTGATATTTTCACAAATGCCAATAATGTGTAATCTCTTTTACACCATTAATGTCTGCTTTATACAAGTTCTATATTCCATGAATCCCTTTCATATACATTTTTGGAGGTTTGGGTTGGGTTGGGTTGATATGAGAGGTTGCGAAAATGATTGCTATACCAAACCAATCCTCTAATATATTCATTGAGATATTTAACATTGAATTACTAAACCAATTTTGTATATGTTTTACATATAATACAACAAAACAACACAAAATGGTCAGAGGTTTGACTGACTAAAATTTTATGAAGTTAGTCTAAAACATACGCGTTAACTTACTGACATATAGTTGTACTCGTACAGTATATGTAATTCTTGGTCGGTTGCAATTTAGCAGTACATTTTAATTAACATTTCTATACCTTTCCACATCATATAATATACAATGAATAGGTATTAGGTACTTTCATATACATACATATATTTAGAGTCCAATATACACAATGCGTTCCTACCTACATATCTACAACTACATACGAGTTCAACTTGATTTTAATTACAGCACCTGAAAATTCGAATATAAAATTTCATTATAAATAAATTCGAATACAAAAACCCACGCCATACCACAAAACGCAGCAGACACGAGTGTCGAACATAACCTCCAAACAACAGCAGGTGCCTCCGCCATTATACTATATAGTAGCACCTAGACTATTATATGCTCTGGGTGTAGTTAGTCCTTTAGGTAGCTATGGTATACTCGTATATACCTAGGAAGTTTACATACGAACAAACATTATTTGAAAAACAGCTTACATCTTAATGCCCGGGGCATTAAAAGAGCTTTAAATGAATATTACCGCCCTGTGACGTTACATCGTTAGGGGATTAAGTGCAACCTCAACGACCGTGCCATAGAAATACGACCGACCGACCAGAACCCGCCTCAACTGACCAATGCAATGCGGCAAACTAGACCGCCAACCCATAAATGAAGGACTTTGAAAACGACTGTTGTTGCCGTTCGTCGCTCGTCGTCACCGCGTCGGTCGTCGTTCGTCGACCGAAAACGGAAGGCTAAACCAGACTCTATATATAAATTACTATATGTATATCTTTAGCAGCTATATATGTATGTATATATGTAGGTATGCAGTATGTTTGTAGGTCTGCATTAGGTCTGCAGGTGACGCTAAAAACCTAAACATACGTTAATGGATATTAAAACCGCATGCATAATTGTATTCTGGTGAATCTGTATTAATTATTCACACCATATCCTCGTCCTTATATCTTTATGGTATATCCCTATACATGTATTTGCCATCATACTCATCATGATGCCGCTCCGGCCACCGGCGCAGCCACCTCCGCCGCATCGAAGCCAGAGCTGAAGCCGAAGTCGGAGCCGGAGCCGGAAGGCTATACAGGACAGAGAGGAGAATATGGAAATTTCAAATGAAACATGTGTGCGGAATGTAATATTAGGGGCTAACACCCGGTATTGAATAATATTATACTGATGCGCTGTAAAAACAATATTTTTCACGTAATCCACTTTAAAGTAATTTTGTTTATCGGCGTGTGTGTGCGTCCTAGCAACATACAAACATATTTCCATATAACAGATTTAATGGTTGACAAACAGACAAAAATAATAACTAAATAACCAAACAAAATCCTTAATTGGTTTGCATAGAATATTGTTTGTCAGATTAGTTACGAATTTGAAATGATATTTTATTGCTAGTTCCTAAAAATTGTATACCTAGTCAATATTTTATTTTTTGACAAAAAAGTCACGAAATGTATTAATACTTTTTACATGAGTCTTTATGTACAAGTTATTTATTTATTTTGGATAAAATATGTACATATATATTTGATGAGTATTCAAATTTCTACATACACTGCCGGTCATAAGATTAGAAGCAGGCATTTTCGAGAAGTAAAATCGATATTTCTCCCGTTATATGAGGGATTAGGAATAACTATGGTAAATGAGGGACCATGTTGTTAACAACAAAATATAAAATTTGGGTAAAGGAGAGATTTAGCTTACGGAACTTTCATGGCAAATTGTTAATTGAGTCAAGAATATGCGAAAATAAATCGGGTCATTAGATTAGAAGCACATGCAATAAATGGAAATAAAATGCAAGTATTTGTATTTTGTTATGTTTTTTAGTTTTTATTAGGTTTTTAATAATGTGTGCTACCACCTTCAAAATAACTTCAAAAATTCTATCTCTTGAGGATTTATAAAGAGATTCCAAGTAGACCAAAGAAATCTCACTCCAGGCCAATTTAATACCATGAATTAGCGCTTCCTTGTCATCGTATTGTTTTCCTCTTTCATGTACCTCACTTGTAAGCTAGCCCCAGACATTTTCATTTATGTTAAGGTCCGAGGAATATGGTGGCCAAGGAAGCAAGTGGAAGTTTTGGTTCGCAATAAGGGATTTTACCTCTCGGGCTTTGTGTATGGGAGCGTTTTCCTGCTGAAAAATCCATGAAATTGGTCCAAAGAGCTCGCTAATATTGGGGAACACTGATTTTAGCAAGGCCTTGTATGTTTTCCTAGTCATTTGGTATTTTG
The DNA here is from genome assembly GCA_920104205.1 of Eupeodes latifasciatus. NCBI lineage: Eukaryota > Metazoa > Arthropoda > Insecta > Diptera > Syrphidae > Eupeodes > Eupeodes latifasciatus. The sequence continues at coordinate 357,447,545 of OV049924.1, read as the reverse complement.
AACTACCAAGTCTACAGCGCCATACAGTAAAATTGAGCTTCAAACCATAACGCCTCCTTCTTTGCTATGGTGTTTTTTTTTATAATTTTTCGAGTAAGACAATGGTTTTTTAAATAATTGCTGACACAATGATCACTTCGATTTTTTTTCAGGCTATAGCAAAGCATTAAAGACCTTTAGAGCATTAAACATCTTTTCTTGTCCTTTCCTCCACTGTCAAACATTTTTTGTTGCCCATTTCTGTTAACACTCAATCAAGAACAATTAATTTATAAATTGTACCATTTTTCCGAAAGAAAAATGTATGCACTTCACAAAACAACGTTGATTTATTCACTGCTTCTAATCTAATGACCCGATTTATTTTCGCATATTCTTGACTCAATTGACAATTTTGTCATTAAAGTTCCGTGAGCTAAATCTCTCCTATAACCAAATTTTATATTTTGGTGTTAACAAAATGGTCCCTCATTTACCATAGTTGTTTTTTTCTTATCCATCATGTAACGGGAGAAATATCAATTTTACTGCTTCTTACCTTATGACCGGCAGTGTAAATATAACAAAAGTTTTTTTTTGAAATTGAAATTAAGAGCATTATGTATGTATGTATGTAAGTACCTTAAGCTGGAAAAAATGTTTTCGAAAATGCACTAATTTTGTCATCAATTAATTTTTTGACTTATTATACTTGTTACTGCTGCTATTTAAGAATGTATATTAAAGAAGCTACGCATAATGTACAGTGCTTAAAAATATAATTAACAGAAGCAATTAATCCTCGATAAAACCTTAAAGAGCGACCTTAAAACACACTAACTACTTGTTAAAAGGTATCTAACAATAACCTTAAATTATCTCCTTCTATACGAAATAGCTTGCAGTGACATTTTAATTGATTTCCAATCGAATAAAAAAAAGAGGCTGGGATGCGACCCCACACTGCTAACTTCCTATCCCGTCTGTCAATTTGTGTAGCTTAAAAGGTTTGTAGGTTTTCGTGTTTTGTTAAAAAAGTTTCCAGTTGAATTATTCTTAAAAATTTAGAAATTACTAAAAATATTTTGCATATAATGAAATAGTTTGATTTCGAAATCTAGTTTTGTTAACGAGATTTTTAGTCGAAAACCAATTTTTACCAATTTTAGTAGTATTTCTTAACAATTTATATTCTTTATATAAACAAATATAAATGTTTACCAACTTTGCGTACTATTTTTTGTAAAAAAACTGGCTGTTGGATTTTTATAAAAAAAATTTACTGAAAGTCGAAAACAATATTTTCTGTGAGATAAAATTAGTTTTAAAAGTTCAATTTTTACCAACTTTTAGTATACGAGTAATTTTTTTTAGGTTTTTATTTTTTATAAAAAAACTGTCAATTCGATGTTCTTCAAAATTTTACCAGATGTCAGAAACGTTATTCTTTATTGCACAAAATAATTTTGGAGATAAAATCATTTTTGTTCGTAAAATATTCGAGGTGACAAATATTTTGTTTTAGTTCTTTTTTATTTATAAAAAAACCGTTAGTTGGAATTTTTTTCCAAAAATACACTTGCTTGGTATCACGTCATAATAGCTATATAATATAAAATTTAATTCAACTCGCTAGCGTTATTGGTTCGTGAGACATTTTGGGTAAACCAAAATGTTCACCTTTTTTTAAATTGCTATGGTAAAAAAACCATACAGTCCTTACTGCATCTTTCTGCTTTATTATCTGTATAACAAAATTTACTTGAAGTCGATATCTCTACTGGTTCTTGAGCTATGGACGACGAAAAAAACGTCGCGAACGTACGGACGTACGTTATACACACGCACGCACAGAAATCTCTCTAAAAATCTTTTATTTCGACTCTAGGGGCCTTGAAACGTCGAGAAATGCCAACATTTTCAATTTGACAAATCGCCCATTACAATAACTTCCTATGGGAAGTTAATCAAATTAAGATATTTTCCTCATTTCTCTACATTTTAATCTTGTCAACCTGAAGTATGTTAAATGTGTTATTTTTATGTTTAAAAAGAAAAATTTGCTAAACCAATTGATGTTAGAGAACTTTGTAAATAGGGGTAATGACAAAAATCTGCTTTTCTTTTAATAGTTCAATCAATCAATCCTCAATCGCCTAACGAATCATGCTCAAAAATCTGACAAATCACAACTTTTATAGCATACCGTTGACTTCAGTCCAATAAGTTGTAACGGTAAAAACTTTTTTTTTTTTTTAACTGGCCTAATATTTTTGTATGCGTATTTGCATACACCACCCATTCACTTACAAAAGAAAAGAGAGAACAGTAATAGCCTCGGTTCTTAAAACCAAAAAGGAACTTGCGAGACCGACTTTTACTCGGTTCGAGATTATGATCGATCCCAAAACAAACGAAACTAATTTTTTACGTGCTCTCTTTCTTCTAAAAGTTTTTCCACTAACGACTTCCCCCACCTTTAGTACCGATGTCTACAGATCCATCGGCCCGTCCAGGCAGGAGTCGTTAGTGGTGTCCCAAAGCTCTGGTAACCTAAGGCTTGCTGGTTGCCATGCTTAGCTCATCGATGGGGGGGGGGGATCTTGTTACTCGCTAAGGGACGAGGTTACTTTCTTCAAGCCTTAATCTGAGTTGGTAATTGTTTGAAAATTTGCCATCTTTTAAAGAAGAGGGACCCGAATTATAGCGACCGATATTTTAAAACTTCCTCTTTTTGTACGACATCTTCTTAGAGGAGGACATAGATATTCGTGTCCTTGGAGCTTATCATAACCCACCCTATAAAGTATTTCGAAGATACAAACCATAGAAATACTCCAACGCCATTACGCGCTCCACTGATCGTTGTAATGGCCCTTTATTGAAAAGGGAAAGTCATTGACTCTCCCTTACGATACTCTCAGAGACTTCATTCTACCCTTCACTTTCTGCACACCCACTTCCCTAATTTTCTTTTAAAACTCCATACTAATTTTTTTTTTTGTTTATCAAATAATAACTTTTGACATGACCACATATGCTCGAAAACTTATCTTGGACGATTAAACTAGAAATCCAAAAAAAAAATAATATTCACTTCAATTAATAGACCGCGAATTCATAAAAAATGATTATCCTTCATTTAAATTCTTCATGAATTAACAATTTTATTTCACTTGGTTATTTTTGTAAGTGTTTCTTAAAACTATTAACAACAACAAAAATTTCTTTTCTAAATCTCATCACCATACATCAGTAAAATCAGATAAGTACTACCGAATGATTATTAAATACAAAAATATTGAAAATTATTTGCTTCTTTTTTTTATAGATCCTGTCAATTATTTCCATTCCAGATATCCCCAAAATTAACCGAACCAACCAGTATTTTCTTTATTTCATTTCTTCTTTTTTTTTTTGCAGATTTCTTAAGTCTAATTTATATACTTTATATCAATAATAATATGGGTGAATAAAAAAAATTGACTTACCATTGATCCAGAATGTTATGCACAGCATTTTGATCTGGTGATTAGCTAAACGTCGATTGAATTAAATCAAGTTACTCGTACATTGAAGGATATCAAGAAGAAAAATGAATTAAGTTATCTCATTTTCAAATTTCACACTGATAAAAAAAAAATGGTTGCCTGTAAAGTCGGTTTTACGGGCGAAGATTTTACGTGACAACGTCTTTTTCTCGGTAGAATATTTATTGATATGAATATAATTAAATTGCACAATAGGAACAAGGAATTGAATGAAAATAAGAATTGCACAAATTTTTTAAACTAATAATTTACTTAACACTATCAACATTTATCAATAGTATGACATAACCTATAAACTCAGTTTCTCAACTTTTGTGTCAATCTAACAATTAATCAATCAATCATAGTTACGATAATGAAATATCAGTGTACAATTATTTACCTTTATTGTTGTAGTTGTTGTAAATGACGAATCTAAGCACTCCACATTTTCACTACAGACACAGCTGACGATACTTTAACCACACGTGTGAACTTGTATTATGACGCTTTCTTGTTTTTCCAACGCCAAGAACGTTCGAGAAAGACAAAGACAGAGACACAAGCATGCGCCGATTCAATGCGCCTAATTCTCTAGTGCTGCGCGCGCGGCAGACCGATCATAGTTGAGTGGGAGAGAGACGCAAGGCATTCGGCGGGCCTCTCTCTCGTTCGGTGACTCATCGTAACGTTACCGGGCGTTACACTTTTTCATAAGTGACTCCCAGCCGCAACCTAATTTAAGACGTTGTCACGTCAAAAGGTTTTGTTACTGCAATGCATGGGATGTTACATTGATAAATGTAACTCTATGTGATCTTAAATACCATTTCCTTACACTACTTTCCATTTACCTCCTACATATTGTTTTCTATTTGTCTTATTTTATATAAGGCTGATCAAGTTGAACTTTAAATTTCTTCTGATTATCAAAAAAAAAAAAAATATTCCTCATTGAAATCTTTCTTATTCCTTATCCAATTTACTAAGCTTCACTTAATTTCATACAAATCTATCCACTTGTCGAAAATTTACTTTAACTATCATTAATTTTTATTTTTTATTTTTTTTTTTGATCTTCAAAAATCACTTATTCTTATTTGTTTCTAATCAAATTTTCATTTCAATCATTCTTACTTTTGTCAAAACAAATTATCTCTTTGAAGCGAAAATTATTTCTCTGAAGCAAAACTATTATTTTTATTCAATTACTAGCGGACCCGACAGACTTCGTCATGTCATAAAGATTTGTAAAGTGGTAGTTATTGTTCCTACGTATTTTATACTCGTGGCTAAACATTCTCGTGAACAGAACCGTCACCCTGGTGATAGGGCGTTGTGAATACAAAATAATTAAATGAAACATATACATATAACGATTTAAAAGTAAGTAATCGCTTTATTGTTAATCATGTGAATCATAATTATTAACAGAAATCAGTTTTATTATCATTGTAGTGCTTTGTGATATACGATGTTTTTTGTTTGGTTACTTGGCGCATATACAAACAAATCTGATGGTTTTCCAACACGGGAACAGGCAACATACAATTGACCATGTGAGAAACATGGATTTTCTAGATTAATACCACAAACACTTAATGATTGTCCCTGGGACTTGTTTATGGTCATAGCAAAATCAAGCCGCACTGGAAACTGTAGTCGTTTAAACTCAAATGGCACATCAGTCGGAATCATTGGGATGCGCGGTATAAGAACATCTTCTCCTTTATACTTTCCTTTGAGTATAGTTGCTTCGCTATATCTTATCGCTAACCGTGTACCGTTGCAAAGACGCGGTTGGTTGATATTTCGCAAATCGCAACACTATAACTATCTATCCAACCTTTAATTGAAGATTGTAAGGTGGCAATCCTGGCAAATCCAGCGAGTTTAAAAATTCCGGTGGATAATTGACTACATCATCTTGGTTAGTAGCCGAATCAACTGATTTACATATATATCCTCGATTCGCCTGTAATGTGTTCTTGAACTTTGAAATTCAATTCATTTACATTAATGTTTTTTGCAGCCAGTATAGCTCGTTCGCTCAACCAATCATGGTTTCTGTAATTTTGAGAAACATTTGGAAACACCTTCTAAATAAGTTTATCTTTTAATTGCTTTATACGTTGTAATTGATCATTTCGACGATGTAAAACATTATCACGGGATTCCAAGTTTTCTCCAACTACAACGATAACAACTTCATCAATAGTTGGTACATTTTAACGTCTTGCATGTTGACCTGCAGGTGATTTGACAGCTCTGATTACAATTTTCTGATTATCAGATGGCATCAGATCCAGTGTAGTTTTGAACAATATAATCAATTGATTGTGTTCATGAAATAAAGTTTGTAATTGTTCTACAAAAGACCTCTTAACTTAATTGTTATTTGCACAACGCAGATCAATATCTTGTGGTGAATTGCCCATAAAATAAATTTGCAGGAATTTGCTGTCGCTATCTGACACTGATAACAGTGAACCTGCTCTGTGATATATTTGCCCTTGGATCTGTTAATTAAAAAAAATATTATTTTTGTACCAAACACTATAAAATAAAATAAATAAGCAATGGGGTATAAATTTATGGATTGTCAGTGATCAAACTTAAATAATATTTGATCTTAAAAATTATATATGTATGTATTTAGTTATAACTAATATCTATCAATAAACATCTTAAATTAGGTGATATAAAATTTTGTTCGCTAAAATAATTATGAATAACTGCTATAATACATACCTTGAAAGTTGGCATGAAGTTTTCCCGAACTACATTTGTTGCCTCAAATGAAGTCATTTGAAAGCAATTGTTATAGTGTTGGATGAGTGTCAAAAAGTGTATGGAATCTGTTCCTATTCCTGAAACCAATGAGTACAATGGCTCTGGTGGTGGATCCAATGGTATCAATTTCACTTTAACATTTGCGCAATACAATCCATTAGCTTCGTTTTTGTATTTCAATGTCTTACAGTGTGAGCAAACCGAGTTCATAGAACCAATAACAACACTTTGGTAGTTTCTGTAGTCAATTGACACATCGTAACTGAAAGCAGCTCGATTCAAACTTGATCATTAGTTGAATGTCGCGCTCGCCGCTTTACGCGTTTGTGATATCCGAATTCTTTTACGTTCAATTTGGTCTTTACGTTCTTGTGCAGTGCCTACGATTAGTTTGGTAATTAGCTTGTTTTGTAGCAGTTCGGGTTCTTCTACCTAAATTGCTTCGTCTTATAGGAGGCATATCAAATATAAATTATTTTGTCACTAAACACTAACTAAACAAACACTAACACTAACACTCTGCACAAAACACGATATATGGATTTGCTTCAGCCGTTTATCAGTTGACAAAAGCAAACTCAGTAGATAAGGTAACAGAAAATCCAAGAAAAACAACAGCAAATCGACATCTACACTTTTTTCTTCTTTTTTTCTGTTTTTTTTTAATTTGATATGACTTGAAGTCAAATTCTTTAAGCCGACTACGTTTTAGTTAGAAAACATTTGTATGGGAAAAAGAAAAGGGCTGTTTTTACGGTTTTTCCGACAATTATTGGAATTTTTCTCGCCGTAAAAACCATCCTTGAGCTTCAACGAACATTTTAAAAAAAGAATTGGCCAAATTAGTCCAGGCGTTGTTGAGTTATGCGCTTACCAACACATTTTGCGATTCATTTTTATATATAAGATAATTTTTATATATTTTGTGGTAAGTAATTTTCAACTATCACTGACATCCTTTTGTTTTTTTTTTTTTTTGTTTCTAACTTTTCGGCTTTATCCTTTTCTTAATCCTAAATCTAATTTTCTATTCTTATTCCTTTTTGTATCTTCTTTTTTTTTTAACTTTCTTTCCTGCCTAATTTTTTTTCTTTTCTTTTTCTTCTTTTTTTTTAGCTCTTAAATGTAACTTCTTTTTTTTTATAATGATTTGACTATTCGTTTTACTAAATTACTTTTAATTTGCTTATTGACTTTGACTTTAACTTTTGTTTTTTTTTCTTTTTAGCACTTTTATAATTATTATTCCTTTTCACTGATACACTGACTGTGACAACTGTGGCCGAAAAGAATTTTATCCCCCGAAGTCCGGAGAATTCTCCCACGTTGGTGCCACTTGATGGCACGAAGTGCGAAAGACTTCTTATTGGATAAATCCCTGAGGGATGAAATTTGAAATTAGAATCTAACTAATTTTGAAACTGATCTTGAATCTTGCCTATTTGGGATAATTGAACAGGTCAAAACTGTGTTTGAATAAAATTTGGTGAACAAGAAACCGAAGATCTTGAACCTGTCTGTAGCAAGAGAATTTTCTTCGCATAGATGTCCTGAATCTGAATGTAACACCAAAAAAAATGAAATATCTCTTTTAGGTTCATTCCTAACGGAGGGAGAAATTAACGTTTTTATTTCCGTATTCAGATAGACCACTTATATTTCGGTGGACATGGGTCTTACCTTTAACCTTTTCCTTTCTGAAATTCAGGTTTCGTGGTGGAAATTTGGGGTCTCTGTAGGACAAGACCGCGAGGTTTTGTCTTTCACACCTCGGTCTAGGACTCGAATTCGGGTTCCTACACGAAATCGTTTTTTAGATTTTATAACAATAATGTATCCTATTACGTACGTACCTACTTTTTTGATTTTTGGGGGATGATTTATCCTTTATGTCCTCTTGTCTTTTTCTTTTTTTGGTTTTGGATTTGGTTTTAGTTTTCTTTCCTTTTCTAGTTTCTCTTTTTTTTTTTTTGCTTTAATTTTATTTTACTTTTCTTTATTTTACTTTACTTTAACTTTCTTCGTATCTAGCACACTGATCTATGGAAGAAACTCTAACTCGGTTGATGTCTGGAGGGTAAAAGAATTCGTCAAGTGCACTTTTTCGCCACGAGGACTTGCAATTTAGAATTTCTTTTGCAGTGGTACATGAGGAATCGAAACGAAACCGGATACCAATGGTAATTTGGTACGGGACGGCTCGGAACATTGGTTTATTTTTCTCAAACGTCAAACTCACTGAAACTTTATACCATTGACATAATGGTTTTAAGCTTCATGCGCAAGTTCGCGTTGTGTTCAAATGAGCAACATGAATACGATTTTTGGCGAAAGTCATTATTCTTATTGGAATATTTGTACTATAGTTTTGTTTTTTTTGTATGCCATTGGATTATATGAGATGTTATATTCGTGTCTTATAAGAAATAAATTCTCTTTTTTTTTAATAAAAAAAACTTTGTTAATAAGTTGAGAAAATTTTGTGTTTTGGTTTTATTTACTTAATGGAATTGTAAATAAGCGGTTGGTAGTAAGGCAATTTGCGAGACCGTTTCCTACAAAGTACGAGTTTTTTTTATTACAATGGTTTACCTACAAGTTACAACAGTGTTTTTAGATATAAAATTTTCCAAAATGTATACTTTTTAAAAATTTTTAAAATTATTTTTTTGTTTAAAGGGAAACAAGAGTAGAAGAAAGGCTTATAATGGGATGTCTAATGTCTGTAGGAGGCTACAAAATGAATGCAAAATTTAAAGTCAAAAATTGGAAAACAACGGCCACACCTTACTTAAATGCTATGGAAGACCATTGTTTAAAACTAAAAATTGTAGACAGGTTAGGTAGAAATGGCAGCCAAAAGAAGCCCTTGCTGCACGATTCAAATAGCGGTGGATAGCACCGTTTTTATATCATAAACTCGTTAGACCTATGTATTGAGAAAGAAAACATCTTAAAAAAATCGAAAAACTTCAATATCGGAAATGTTTTGCGACAAAAGAGAGTTTTGGATTAATCATCGAATTCGTGTTGTCTAAAATTATAAATAAACTAGAATTCAATAGACAAAGGAATATGTGTTAAGGTCCATTGCAACAACTTTTGTGTACACAACATTGGGCTTGGTATGGAGCCCAATATTATGGTCGGTGTTGCATCTATGCATATAGTAAGTAAAGCAACCACTTTCAGAGTAGTTCATCCAGTGTCGAATATTATCATTCACAAATTTCTTCCTAATTTATTTATGTGTTGACGGTACCATGATTGATATTGATTGACCAATTTGCATTGCATATTTGATCTTGCTTTGCTTTGCAGCTTTTCAAAATGTTTATTAATTGCAAAGTTGTATTTTAAATTAGTACAACCTTTTTACTTTTCAAATAAAGTCTGAAAAATTGAAAATTCAAAAGTATTTTCACTTTGCTAATTTTTTAGCACATGTAAAATTTATAAACACTTATTGTCCGACGACGCGTCGCGACGTCGACGACGACAGCCACCATGGAAATCACACAATAATGTATTGGCTCTATGCGCAGTTGCGCGAGCTGCATGTGATTTCCATGGTGGCTTTCGTCGTCGGAAAATAAGTGTTATAAATTTTACATGTGCTAAATGCTAATTTCTGCGAAATCGCGCACATGTAAAATTTATGTTTATATCTATCTATATTGCAACTGCGCAACAACAACTTGATGTATATAAGACCTCTTTCACACGAGACGGTTTCGTCCGTCTCCGTACGGTTAAAATCCGTACGATTTTTTCAGTACGGAATTTGTTTTCACACATAACGTATGTATTTTCCCCGTGAATCGTCTACGTTTGGTTATATTTTAGATATTTTTCTTTAGTACAAGTGACCACAAAAACGGACGGCAGACGAATAAAAATCGTCTTTTGTGAATGCGTTCGCGTAGTCACGTACGCCGCTGATAAGACGGCGACGGCACGGTCGCCGTATATTTCAGTCGTTGAGACGGCTGTTTTACATCGTCCGTACGGAAAAAACCCGTCTCCGTCCAGTGTGAAAACTTTAGTTAATTTTATTAGTTTACTATCAATGGCTTACGGATAAAAACCGTACGGATTTTAACCGTATGCCTTAGCAGAGAAACCCGAAGATATAAGGGCAGCAGATCGTGAAGCTATACCTAAGTAGTTTTTTGACTGACTTCAAGGCGACTCGTCGTGTTGCTGATTTAGCGGGAATACTCGGTGTCGGTATAAAATATGGCATTGAAAGTGTCTTCAAAGTGCAATATCCTCGTAATATTGGTGATGCCGCCGATAAAGAAGTAATAGGTAAAGATATTCCTTGTTGGAATGAATATTTAAAAAAAGAAAAAGTAGCACATTTAGAAAGTGAATGGAAAAGATATATATATATATACAATTACGTCATAGATATGAACAAACCTATGGTATAAGTGCCAACAAACGTGGTCGTGGTGGTGATCCAGCAGACGCCAACGAACAAGAACAATTAAATCCAAATAAATTAATTCGATGTGATGAGGACACTGATAACGACGCTGAAGACGACGGAGACCTTTACATTACAACAATAACGACATATCTAGAAACGTTAACTACAGACCAGTGGATAATATTCGTGCTGCTGATTTTAGTGACGATCATTTGCCTGATGAAGTACCTGATATGGCACAAGAACGAAATAATGGCAAGGAGTCGATGGATATTGCGGAGAGTGGGTCTTCTAGGGGACCGAATTCAGGCACTTTAATTTGCAGGATGTTATTTTTTTTGAAAAGTTGAAAAGTGAAAAGTGTTTGATGAAATAGGCCCTAGGTTCTTGCGTTGACATTCTAGAACTGGCCAGGCCAGGGCAGGACATTTACAGAGGAAGTGAATCAAATTTCCTCTTTAATATTGGCCTTCGCAGCTATGGCAATGTGTATTGTGAGCGAAACCTAACCTTGCTGCATGCTCTTCTATCGGCTATATCATGCCTGGGTCTGCATAAAAGTTCAATAAAATGGTTTATGCTACAGGTAGAACATATCTTCCAGAGTATAATACAGTCCGTAAGATTTTTCCACCTGCGATGGGATTCTGTCCGAAAAATTAAGAAAATGTTGCCCATTTTATCCTTTCCGCTAGTGAGTTATGAAAGGCCAATCCCTTACGGGTAAACTCATCATTTCCATCAATGCCACTTTGACCTGCAACCCGTTCATCCTAACGTTGTCGGCCTAGTATAGAAGATATTGTGGCTAAATTGATGGACATAGCAGCCAATTGGCTGTCAGTGCAAATAACCATGTTTCTGTTTTAGTTTAAGTTTGATTTGAGTATTTTGCATGAATCTCTGATTGATTGCTAGTAATTCACCTTGGAATACACTGGCAAAAACAGGTAGCCGAAAAGATTAAAAGACTAAGACACCTAGACACATAGAAATTGTAAGGATTATAAATATTTATCAAACGAATCGTTAGCGTTTAACTTTTTAAAAGCGATAATAAACGAGAAAAGATCGAAAATTTCCCGGTATTTCTGATTGTTGGCCAAATTTATTACGGCCGAATGCTAGCATAGTCTTCTGTATGACGTTACCGCATTAGTTATTGTTTGCTTGATTACTAAAACTATAAAATGTCCATCACTTTCGTTGCCAAATATCAATTAACAACTAGAAGTAATATAAGAGTAAAATAGTTCGATTGTTCCAAATTAAAAAAAAAATTAACCATATTTTAAAATATTTTTCATGTCATTTCACAACGCATACAAAAAACATCGGCAATTTACGAAATAAATTTAACTAATAAGAATAATATATCCTCCGTTATCTTAAGAACAATTTATTATTGCATGTTAAAAAATTGTCTCCAAAATTATTTTCTGCACGAAATAATAAAATACATATCACATCATACACTAATTTCCATTGATTTATATCCTTATATTCCTTTAAACAAATTACTTTAATATTTAAATCTTAAGTTCTATATAGCTTGCCCAAATGCCCAAGCCAGGCCAAACCAGACTTCAGAGCTGCTGTATACTCAATGCTAGCAGAGGAACCATTCGCATTAAACCATTACACGTTCCATATTCAACTCTAATGGGGTGGACGGTTTCTTCTTCTTGTCCATTAATTTTCTTTTTCTTTTCCTGCTCCCTTACCTATAGACCTACTATATACCTTACCTTCCTTTATATAGTAAAAGTTTCTATTGAAGATTTTCCCTCATTGTATTCCCTTAACGTTATTGTTTCTATACATAGCATGTTTTTTCTTTTTTGTATTTTCTGTGACGTCTCCTCGCTGCTGGTCCTGAGTCTTGACTTTTTTCCTAGTCTGTAATCATCTTGGAAACATTATGAACCACGCACAAGACAAAAGAATGTCAGCCACAAGAAGGTCCGTCTTCTGGTGAAGTCGTTTTTCTTTCTGACACGAGAATAACAGTTATTAGGAATTTTGCCAGGATTACTGTTGTTAGATGTGGGAAAGTCTTTTTGAATTATTCTAAAATATTTAAAAATTACTAGCAATATTTTGTATATATGATGAAATAGTTTGATTTCAAAATCTTCCATTGTTCACGAGATATCGATAACCGAACATCATTTTTTACCAATTTTGCGTACTATTTTTTGTAGATTTTATTTTTTTTATGGAAAAACGGACTGTTGGATTTTTATAAAAAAAATCTACTGAATGTTAAAAACAATATTTTTTTTATAAAATAAAATTAATTTTAAGCCTATATCTCAAATTTTTGAAAAGATATTTGAGTCAAAAATCAATTTTTACGAACTTTTATTCATTTTTCTTGTTAGATTTTTATTTTTTGTAAAAAAAACTATTAGTTAGATTTTTCTTAAAATTGTATCGAATGTTCAAAACAATATTTCCTATAATATAAAATTAGTTTTAAGCCAATATCTCAAAGTTTTAAAAAGATATTTAGGTCGAAAATCAATTTTTTGCAACATTTGTTAATTTTTTTAGGTTTTTATTTTTTTGTAAAAAAGTTGTCAATTCGATTTTTCTCAAAATTTTACTTAATGTTGACAACAATATTTTTTTAAAAATTAAATTAGTTTAAAGTTAATGTCTCAAAGTTTTGAAAATTTATTTGAGTCGAAAATCAATTTTTACTAACTTTTATTAATTTTTTTAGGTTTTTGTTTTTTGTAAAAAAAACTGTCGATTCGATTTTTCTCAAAATTTTACCGTATGTTGAAAACAATATTTCTTATAAGAAAAAATGAGTTGGAAGCCATAATCTCAAATTTTTGAAAAGATATTTTAGTCGAAATTCAATTTTTATCAACTTTGAGTAATGTTTTTTTTTGGTTTTTATTTTTTATAAAAAAAACTGTCAATTCGATTTTTCTCAAAATTTTTTAAAGATGTTAAAAACGTTATTTTTTGTTACACAAAATTGTTTTGGAGATAAAAATTATTTTTTATTCGTAAAATTTTCGAGGTGACAAATTTTTTATTCAGTTTTTTTGATTTATAAAAAAACCGTTAATTGGATTTTTTTCCAAAAATATTTTTTTTGGTATCACGTTACAATATATAATATAAAATTTAATTCAAGTCTCTAGCGTAATTGGTTCGTGAGAGTTCGTTCGTATTTAGAGTTAACCAAAATGTTCACCTTTTTTTTAAACTGCTATGGTAAAAAAAACCGCATACGCAATTTTCTTGAGAGCCCTTTCTGCATCTTTCTGCATTATTCTTGAGCTATGGACGACGAAAAAAACGTACACACGCACGCACCACAGGCATCTTTCCAAAAATCTTTTATTTCGACTCTAGGGACCTTAAAAAGTCGAGAAATGTCAAAATTTTCAATTCGACAAATCGGACCGATTATAATAACTTCCTATGGGAAGTTAAAAACCGAAAGGGTTATTGAAGCCATAAAACGGTCCTGGGACCAAATTTCGCTCAATTATCTGACAGCACTCTATGAATCCATACACCACAGGCTATTTAAAGTAATTCAAAAATCATTCAATAAAACCAGTATTTACCTAAACCATAAGATTTGTTGTTATTTTCTTTACTTTAAAGGGTCTTATATCAGGTACATTTAGATCATGCCCCTATGAATGTGAGAAAAGAAAACAAGTACTTTTTATCACCTTCTTCGGAAAAACCACCATAAAACTTGTATTTATCAACTTAATCCAAAATTTAACTTAATACATATCTCATTCATTCGACATTTGGGTTTTTCCAAAAAACCTAAGGGTTTGAAAAATCTCTACGTACACGCGCATACAGACATCGCTCTAAGAACCTTTGATTAAGATTCTAGGTATCTTGGAACTTCAAAAAATGTCAACATTTTCTATTCTAAAAATCGCACCATTACAATAACTTCCTAGAGAAGTTAATAAAATGTCGAAATTCACCTTTGACACACAAAAAGTGTCCTTCAGCGAAGTTATTCTTTGAGGAAACTAGAAATTCTTTCGAACATTTTAGGATTTTCCGCAATATGGTAGCTTCTTTTCTGTTTTTTATCGTAGTTAATTCATTTTGCTTCCTTAACCTTGCTGTTAGTTAAGAGGAACGAGTAAGGTTTAAGGTAAGGATTTCCCCCTTATCTTTATTTCGCATAATTGATTCTATGCGGCGACCTCACGATTCCCCAAGATGGCTTTCCTTATAGTGTACATATATAGGTAAGGTAAGGTAAGGTAAAGGTACCTTACCTTATACACAGCACAAGCATAACACACAGAAATAAAACAAAAATTAAAGGTATAGTTCCATGAAGAGTAAACCGCACAGAAGAAAAACGTGAATGAAGGAACTCGACCAGAAATTAAAAATGAAAACGTGAATCAACGTTTGAAGTTTTTAATTTAAATAATGTGACTTTTTTCCTATTTATATGGTGGTGAAAGAGCGTGCATCGGAACTTTTCTTATAGATATACTTTTTTCCTACCTCAAAATTTGTTGGTTTATTTCAAAAAAAGCGAGATGGAAAAAATAAGTCGCTTCGCACGTCGCATCAGTTAACTATGCATAGCGAAGCGTAAACCGTTCAAATGGAATGAAATTGTGAGGTTAGCGAAAAAATGAAAAAATGATTTGCAAGGACCTTGGGATTTAGAAAAAAAATATATAATGTACTAAGAAAACAATTTGAATTTTATTCTCACTATAGGTACATACATAATACATATATACTTGACGATGAAGCTTTTGGGACCGCAGCAGTTCAGGCAACACGAAAATATATTTGCATTATTGTGTGTTTTTGAATGAAAGGCTTTAGCAGCTGCGCTGCGTGACAGAGTATTGGGAGCGATATTAAATTTATTGCAATGTTTTTCATGATCACAAATGCCACTGGGGAATGTTTATTTTTTTAGTGAGATTTTTAAAGCAGAAATTGATTTTATTTTTTTCAAGATACTTCTGGAGTCCCGTGATGATGACATTTTTAAGTGAGTTATTTTGCTTACCCGATGTTGTGGGATGGTTAAGTTATGGTAGCTTTGTAAAAAAAAAAAATGATTTCACTCCTTTGCTCATATTAAGACCAAGTACAAGGTGAGCTTAACAAAATTCAATAAAATAGTAAAATGATTTTAGCTGAAATCAAAGAGAGATATAAATTGGTAAGCGAAAGAAGTTTTCAGAGTCTTTTATTATCCGCTTCCTATCTTTAAGTTTAAAATAAGTAGTAAAGTAAATAATTCATTTATTTGTATGCATTAGTTAACAAAGGTGTACAATTGTATGATTTAACAGCTATAGCTAAGTCTTCAGCCTGGCTGGTTAGCAAATTAATACAAATCTATTATAAAATTATTAAATAAATTAGGTGGCGCAACAGTCTGTAGAGAACCAGGGCCTAGTGACTTACAAGTTACAACTCTCAACCATTCCTGTGTGCGAGTAATTGCAGGGATGGAAGGGACCTACAGTTTATATGCTGAATCCGAACGACTAATTTGAGAAAGCACTTTTTCATGACAAGAATTACTCTTGGAGAATTTGTCAATTCCTCCCAAGAGGCAGTACCCGTGAAAAAACTTTAGGTGGTACAGGCAGGGATCGAACCCAAGACCTCTCGCATGACAGTCCACCGCACTTTTTTTTTTTTAATTCATTTTTATTAATTCAATCTTAAACCTATCTTAAAGCTAGACAAAAATTCATAAAACTAACCTTATTAACCATAACTTACAACTAACTTACTGGTCCCATTCGGACACTCTAAGTTAAACAATAATACTTAAAGCGAATGCCTTTCGGCCCTAAGATCTATTTAACTTCAATTCCATTTTATTTATTTTTTTATTCATTAGAAAATTTCAAAAAACTAATATCAATATCCTTTTTTATTTTTATACTTAAAAACTACTTAAAATAAGGTCCTTAATATAAAACTTAAAGCTAACTAAAACTACCTATTCTAACTATAAACTACTTAAAACTAGAACAACCACAGCAGCAAATCTAACTATCTAACGTTTTTTGTTTTCATATTTTGTTGTCTTTTTTTAAATTTTTGTTTCATTCCTTTTTTTTATTTTTTTTTTGTATTTTTTGTATTTTTCTTTTTTGTATTTTTTTTTTATATTTTTTTGTGCCACCATGCCTATTCTACTTAAAACTAAACTCTAAAACTATAAAACAAGTATGTAAGCCAGCCAAGGCTTTAAACCCCATCCCGACTACCTACTATCAAGTGCCGCTTGAAGCCACCAAAACTGGTTCTCCGGCTTCACCCTATCAGTTCGGTCCCGTTCGGACACAGCCCTACTGAACCGAAGGAGCTCTGCTCCATCTTGTGCCATGACGTCTCCATTGTACAGGAGTCGCCTATCCACGGTTCGTCTTCTGACGTGGTAGATTAGCGGAACTGCCAATCTATCCTGTATCAGACCACATCTATCTAAGAAGAGGAATGCATCTGGTGGAATGAAGCCGCTCAAGCGTGGACTCTCAAAATACTCGTCGTTCGCGGATAGAACGCCCCGAAAATTAAATTGTTGGTCGAATACATAGCTCTTGCAATGTGACCTCGAACGAGTTTTATCACGAAATTGTCAATTCTGTGGATTTGAGCCCCGTTGTATAGGACCTCGTTAGAATAGTAATGCATACGTAAGAAGATTCGGCTGTTCGATATAAGCCGGTACAGCGTCGTAAACACTGCCGCTCGAATACCCGAAACTTCTCCATCTGGGAAGGGGCAACGCTTAACCACACAGGACAACCATAAACGATCATCGGCCGTATGAGGGCCATGTAGCAAATTACCTTCACGACTGCTAAAAAACAGCCATTTCGTCAGAGCGAAGGCTTCTCTGGCTCTGGTCAGAGCAGCATTTATATGTCTGTTGATATATAAATACTGATCTAACCAGATACCGAGGTACTTCACTACACTTTTGCTCGCTAATGGCTGCCCGTGAAGATCAACGATGACCATCTTGCGCCAATTCTTGCACGTATCCCCCGTGGCCCTAGCCAACGGAGTCCGGAACAGAATTGTCTCCGACTTCTGAACATTTATTTTCAGTTTCCAGTCGTCTCAATATCGCTGAATCTTGTCGAAATCACGCTGCAAGAGAATGCTTATAACCTCTATCTTTCGGGCCGTTCTGTACGCAATAAGATCGTCGGCGTACGCAATTGCCTTTGTAAGACTACCTATCAGATCGCTGGTGTAAATGCTGAAGAGAATCGGCGAATTCACCGCTCCCTGTTGAAGACCATTTTTAATTAAGAATGTTGTGGTAGAAGTTACATTGCCACTTTTGACAACAAACTTTCTACCGTTAAGCATATCATAAAGTATATACAACAATGGTTTGCTTATGCCAAGCCTGCTCAGTTTTAGGTAAGGACCCTCAACCAGAACAGCACCTGTGCATTGTTGTTTTGATTTATTCCATTATGGATATCAGAAACGAGTTTAGACGCAGCATGAATTGTGTCATGACCCGCCTTGAACCCGAACTGTTTATCCGGAATTATTTTGTTGTCCGCAGCCCACTTAGTCAGAGCCCTATTGATGATCTTTTCGAAAACTTTGCTGATGCTCGAAAGAAGACTTATCGACCGAAGATTTGACGGGTTGGATGTCCTTTCCCTTTTTCGGGAGGGGATGAACCACAGCGGTCTTCCAATGCACTGGATAATATACATTATTCAGTGCATTATTAAAGAGTGTGGTGTATATTTCAATTGCCTCCATCGGTAAATGTCTTAGTACAACGTTGGATATACCATCGACACCTGCTGACTTTTTGTTTTTTATTGAGTTGAAGATGAGCTGAAGCTCAACCTTCGTCACTAACAAGGGACTTGGTCCCGTTTGCTCGGCGATTATGGCATTTGCCAAGGAATCGTCATTAAACCACATGAAACCGCGGTTCTCAGATCACCATTGTGTTATATCATTTCGAAGGTAAAAGTGATTAAGTAGGGCTCTGTTTTTCAGGTCCACCTCACTAACCATCATGCCACCACGGGTACTACTTATAAAATTAATATTACTAAATATAAATTAATTCTGTCCTTATAAGCATTCTATATACTTGTATACTTCTTTGCTTAACGTTTTCCAGTCCCACTCATTAAGAATTTGGATAGTCTCTTCCATAGTTAGTGAATATCTTCCGAAGAAATTTAGCGTTTGCGGCTTTAATATTGGACATATACTAATGACATAAATAGAAACTTCCTTCGATTTCAGGTTGCAGAGCTAGCAACATTGATTGAAGCTCGCGTCTTACTTTGAAGATCATAAGATATTTCATTATAGCTTAGTGATTCATGAAGGTATGTAGTGTGTGTTGTTAAGGTTAAAATTGAGCTGGCTATGTATGCAATAAATGCATCTCGAGTAGAGTCATAATTTTTGTGTATGATCCGATAAAACGGTTCCTTCAAATTGTTTAAGTTGTTCAGGAGATTCACCAATAGATTGCCACTTTCCATACCACCAGTCCTTGTTCCTCAGGTCGGGTAAGAAATAATCCTCCAGAAATCCTTCAAGTTTTTCATTTAAAATAATAATAAATAAATCCCATCTATTAAACATTGGCTTTGGCTTTTTCGGTTAGAGTGTTTTCAAAGTATGCAAGCTTTGTTGGACATCATACAAATGTTTTGTAGGATCAAACCACACGATCTAATTAGGCTCACATCATTCCCTTGAATCGCTGTAACTTTATTTATGTAGAGCAATTTATTTTGTTTCATGATATTTCTTTTTGATTATAAAGTTTGAACGTCAACATTATGTGTGAAACACTACATCATTTAAATGACCACGCGAATTTTTGCAAGCATCGATTTTTTTGAGGTAATATTCGACCAATTTTTGACACATATTGTGCGGTATCTCAGCCATAACTTGATAAATGTTGTTTTTTTTTTGTGCTCAAGAGTTAAAGGTTTATCTGCATAAACACGGTCTTTCGTGTAGCTCCACAAAAAGAAGTCCAGCGGTATCAAATCGCATGATCTTGGTGGCCAGTTGATATCGCCACGACACGGGAAATAACGCTGCCAGGAAATATCTCTTGCAATTAAGCCATATTCGCTTGAGTTGTGTGGCATGTGTTACCGTTTTGTTGAAACCACATATTTTCCAAGTCGTACTGTTGAAACAAAAAAACGTTCAATCGTCGTTTTGAAAGAAGTAAGCTCCAATCACACCTCCGGACCAAAGAGCGCACAAAACAGTAACTTTTTGTGGATGTAATGGCCTCTCTTCAACTATTTACTTGAGGATTCACAGAACCCCAAATACTACAACTTTGTTTATTCACATACCCACCGAGCCATAATGTGCCGTAAGACAGTCCTAACTCCTGAGAACGACGAGAAAACGATACATTCGGGTTTTCGGCATCACTTTCACTTACAGCAGCGAATCGATGATGCACAGGCTTTACAATATCTGTAACCAATCCAGTCTCCACAAATTTCTTCACAATTTTGCCAATTGCTTGCATAGATGGACGATTATGTAAACCATAATCTCCTATTAAAGCACGTTATGTGGCTGTGGCAGAATGGCCCGGGACCAGCAGCTAGTGGATTCTACCTCAAGATTACGAATAGCTTCAGTTTGTAGATCCCAATAAAACACTCGATTTTTCAAGTCTAATTAAAATAGACTTAAGGATCCTACAGTCCGCCAAAAAATAGGGGACCAACGTTCTCGAGGATAGATCGCCATTACCAGCACTGAGTCCACCTCTATCAAAAACCAATGATTTGCTTTGAAAAATTTGTTCGTTCATATTCGACTATGGAAGTATAGTCATTCGGGCGTAAGTGTTTGGCCTTCCAAAGAAACTTATCCAAGGATCAATTAAAGAAAACAACTAAAACTTCAAACTGTAGATATTCCAGCAGGAGGTAGAAACGGGCTAGTGTCTACGTATCGCATGAAAATGGGAGAAGTTCACCGTAGCGTGTGACGTGATAAGTGTAACTACATCAGAAAGTATAGGAAAGCCTACGGAATTACCAGAGTTCTAGAGCTCCGAACAATACCTGCTAAGAGATTGAAACGGATCCTTATTTCTTGTTTTGGATGAAGACAAGCTCAAAAACTGTAAGGAACACTTTAATGACTTTTTCGTCAATGAAGTCAGCCATAAAAATCGTCCAAGGCAACATACACATTACCGCAATCAAAATATTTAAGAGCAGCAATACAGAGGTTTGACTTGGTGGTACTCCTGCAAAGCTCTTTGATCAAGTGAGTTTCTGCACCCACTTATTCAAGAGCTTGATAAATAGATAGTTTTACTGTTCTGCAGTAGCCAAGATAATAGAACAAATAGTCTAATACTGGAGTGAATAAAAGAGCACCTCAAAAGCTCACTTTACGCTTAAAAATCAGTATTTCGCATTGGATCCTCCTATGTGGACCGCATAAACAGTTTGCGGATCATAGTCGAACAGTATCTTGACCTTTATCTTCTATTCATCGATTTCAAGAAGGCTTTCGATAGCGTCTATAGAAAATTTATTTAATTTTCGCAGGAGGCGAATCGCTGATAAATTGATTGCAACTGTTGGATTGGTTACATGATGGACCGAACCGGCCAGCAGTACGACGGCAAAGTTGTCTGCTGTTCATCCCTCTTCCACTGGTGCTGACATGGCTATGGACACTCACAGCCCTGTTGTCGCCAGTGGAATATCGGATAATCAGGTAATATTACCTTCTTCCTGTAGTGAGGCAGTTGTGAAGAACGGCTCCTCTACTACCACAGAGAGTAAACCTCTCAAATCTTCAACACCGCGAGTCGGAAGTAGTAGGGCTATGGTGCCAGGTCCTTCTACCACCAAAGACAAGAATCCTAAAGAAGGTCCTGGGGGAGATGGACGCAAGCTCAGACCCTCCAAGGCCTTCTACAAGGACTTGCGTAGTGCTAAGAGGATTCTCCAGACGTTTGGTGAACAACTAGGCGCTGGAGGAAACTCTCAGCACGACGCCAAAATAAAATGGGCCAAGAGCTTCCTGGCCAAAGCTAACATAAAGACCAGCCAAGACTCAACGTCGAAGCGACAGAGGTCTATGGAAGGTAGTGTTTCACTACCCAAACGCCCTAAAGTGCTAAACATCAGCACTTCTCTTGACCCTCGCAAGGCAAAAATGTCCTTCAGTGACGTTCTGAAGGATAAAATGGTAGTCGCGATTATCGACAGGAGTGACGTAGATGGCACGATCTCTGCCGAGAACTGGACATTGGCCAAAGGACAGCTGGCCTTCAGTTTTGTCGAGATTATGTCTGACAATCCGGGACCACCGCCCATCACAAAAGATGGCGGTTGGCATCAGGGACACATCAAGTTGATGGTCTGTGATGATCGGAGGTCGTGCGATCTGCTGACGCTAGCGGTTAGTCGACTTGGGGAGGTCTGGCCTGGTGCTTAGCTGGAGGTTGTAGCAAAGGAGGACATTCCTTGCAGACCAAGAGCTCGCATCACGGTTCCGGCCATATTCAAGGAAGCTGACCATATTATGAAGGTAATCCGGCTCTCCAATCCAACCCTTCCTACTCACAACTGGAAGGTTGCGAAATTGGAGGATCCAAAGGGACCCTAGAAGGGTGCAATTGTAATCATCAATGCAGAGTCCCTTTCTCCTCTGGCGCAGTCAAAAGGTGTGATTAGGTTCGGGTTCGATGAAATACCGCTGAGAGTCTACAAAAAAGATGGGGCTGAGGCATCAGGTGAGGATGAACCCAGATCTTGCATATTAGTGAAACGTGGCCTAAATGTATATTTACTCCCTAATTTCAGCAATCGAGATATCACCGCCGCAAGTCTGGAAACAGCCAGAGGAACATTCTGGTTGGCGTCGGCGTATCTCGGCCACGACCATCTTGGCCCTCTCCCGGGTGACACTCTGGAGAGATTAATAGCTGAAGCGCAAATGCTCAACATCGGCCTCATCATCGGAAGTGACGCTAACGCCCACCATACAGTGTGGGGTAGCACAGATATAAACGACAGGGGTGAGTCTCTTTTCGACTATATTCTAAGCACTAACCTACTCATAAGTAACGTTGGCAAAGAGCCAACCTTTATTACTAAAAATCGACAAGAAGTTTTAGATATAACTCTTGTCTCCGACTTCATTTATAATAATATTTTGAACTGGAAAGTATCTAAAGATCACTCCTTTTCTGATCATAGATACATCCCATTTAACTTTTTAAATGATCCACCTTGCCAACCGATCTTCCGAAACCTAAAAAGAACAAATTGGCCAAAATACAAGAGAATGTTAAATAGTTTAGTAAAACCAGAACTTTTTAACACCCCTTCTAACACTGAAGATCTTGACAACAAAGTCAACAATCTAACATTAGCCCTAAACAAAGCTCTAGATACTGCATGTCCTCTTATACAAGTAAGAGGTAAAAAGAAACCACACTGGTGGAACTCAGGGCTGGATCCACTTCGAAAAGAATGCAGAAAACTCTTTAACAGAGCGAAAGCTTCTAGAGACATGTCTGACTGGGATTCATATAAAGAATCACTGAAGATATATAAAAAAGAGCTGAGGAAAACCAAACGATCGTCCTGGAGAAACTTCTGCAGCAACGTGGAAGATTGCTCTGAAGCATCCAGGTTGCGCAAAATCCTCTCCAAAAATCCAATCATGCCAAGCTGCTTGAAAAGCGCCTCTGGCCTCTGGACCAATTCAAGCGAAGAATCGCTCAATTTGCTACTAGACGTTCACTTTCCTGGTAGCTCTAATATTATTAATAACATTGCACCTAATAATGGTGGCAATACTTTACAACCCCCACAAGGTCTAGTCACTAGGGAAAAACTCAAATGGGCTATTAACAGCTTTAAAAAATATAAATCTGCTGGTCCGGATGGTGTAATTCCAGCCGAACTGCAAGAAAATGCAAGTTTTCTAATACCCATCCTAGAAAACATCTTCAAGGGATGCCTTAATTTGGCATACATCCCGATGTCTTGGAGACAAGTTAAAGTTGTTTTTATTCCAAAAGCTGGAAAATCCAGTCTCGTAAGCCCTAAAGACCTAAGACCTATCAGCTTATCATCATTCCTTCTCAAAACTTTTGAGCGTTTGATCGATATTCACTTAAGGGCAAATATTGATAAGTCCCTCCTTTCAAAGGCTCAACATGCCTACAACAAAGGGAAATCAGTTGAAACGGCTCTACACAGTATAGTACGTACAATCGAATATTCCCTCCATCATAAAGAGTACACCTTAGTTGCCTTCTTAGACATAGAAGGTGCATTTAACAATGTCGACACATCTGCAATTTCACGTGTATTGACATCTCTGAAGGTAGATAAGTCGATCAGCGAATTGATTAATCAGATGCTGATAAGCAGGATTATCAATTCAAAACTGGGCGATTTTACTACACAAAGGGGTGTCAGCAGAGGTACGCCACAAGGTGGTGTCCTATCCCCTCTACTCTGGAATTTAGTAATAAATGAATTACTAACTACTCTAGAAAGAGTGGGATACAGAGTGTTTGCCTATGCGGACGATGTTGCTATTGCAGTAACGGGTAAACATCCCAATATACTAAAAGAACTCTTACAAAACGCTTTAAATAAGCTCACCAGATGGGCTAATCGGTGTGGACTAGGCGTTAACCCACAAAAAACCGACCTTGTCCTCTTCACAAGGAAATACAATGTCCCACACATTGACCCTCCCCTCATAAACGGTGTACCACTTAAATTCTCTGAACAAGCAAAATACTTGGGTCTCATTTTAGATAAGAAATTAAGCTGGAAACCTAATATTCAAGAGAGAATAAACAAGGCCACAGTAGCCCTGTTCTCCTGTAAAAAGGCCATTGGTAATAAATGGGGCCTACAGCCCCGCATTACACACTGGCTATACATCTCGGTCATAAGACCGATCCTTACTTATGGAGTAGCGGTATGGTGGACGGCGCTAGATACAGCGACAAATCGCGATAAACTCAGCAAAGTCCAACGAACAGCCTGCCTGTGTATGGGAGGAGCACTTCGCTCCACCCCCTCCGCCTCACTAGATGTTCTGTTCCATCTAATACCGCTGGACATTTTCAGCAAGCAAACGGCCGCTAATACTGCCATACGGCTTCAGGCCTCCTCTCTGTGGATCAATAATGGAATTGGCCACACCACTATTTTGAACTCGTTCAGAACTATAAACAGTAATATTGACTACACCATACCCCATCCTCAGTTTAATAACTATAGCTTCAAAGTGACTATACCTCCCATGTCTTCTTGGGAGAATACATCATTTTTGAACGATGGTCATATAAACTTCTATACAGACGGATCAAAAACGGAGGATGGGGTTGGTGGAGGCGTATACTCAGATAGACTAAACTTAAGTCTCTCCTTTCGTCTACCCGATCATTGTAGCGTGTTCCAAGCTGAAATCCTGGCTATAAAAGAAGTCCTATCCTGGCTTAGAGAAAACGTTATATCAACTAATGATATACGCATCTTCTCGGATAGCCAAGCCGCGTTAAAGTCCCTAGACTCAGTCTCCACAAATTCATTAACAGCCCTAAATTGTCGATCATCTCTTACGGAGATGGCTACACAGTTCAACATACACCTTTTCTGGGTGCCGGGCCATAGAGACATTCCAGGAAATTGCAAAGCTGACGAACTTGCAAAAAGCGGAACAACTTTACCTCTGCTGGCTCACAATGCTAGCATAGGTATCCCCTTAGCTACATGTAAGCGCATGCTAAAGCAAGATACCATAGAGAAAACAAACTCCAGGTGGAATAACACCACCACTTGTGTCGCAACTAAACTAATTTGGCCTATTCTTAGTGCCAGGCGCTCAAAACAATTAATCTTTCTGAGTAGATTGCACATTAGCTACGTTATAGGTGTCCTGACTGGGCACTGCTTAATAGGAAGGCATGCTATTCGACTCGGAGCCCCTGCAAATGATTTTTGTAGGAGTTGCATGGACGAAGAAGAAGAAGAGACAATCTCTCATCTTCTGTGCACATGCCCTGCCTTATCACAAAGACGTAGAATCCACCTTGGAGACTACTACTTTAACGATACCAGTGATCTAAAGAATTCAGACATCACTTGTCTCCTACGCTTCATTCGAAGCTTCAAGTGGTTCAACGAGTTAAGCTGATTAACTGATCCATGTGGTATCACAACGGACCATACTTTGGTCTAAGTGTGTTGGACGTCCCAACCAACAGCCACTTTAACCTTACCTAACCTACATGATGGATCCAAATTTAACGTTTTGCATAAAGAAAGGTTTTCAGAGGAACTTAAAATTCAAAATGGAGTTCCTGTTGGTAATAAACTGATAAGTGACGTATTGCAAGCAGTTTAGCCAAATGGAAATGGAGGAGTTCAATGGACTTTGTACTCTAGCCTCAAAAATCTACCTACGCGGCCAATATATGCTTACTATCTCATAGGACCATGGATCTCCATCAAATGAAAAGGGAGATCAATTCAGCAAAAACTATATAGAAGTGCCTTGTAACTTTCTCTTTTATCAAAGTCAATATTTGGAACAACCGATACAGTTGGTAAAAGATTTCCAATACGTTTCAAGTATTGTCATAGGGAGGGGCGAAACTATACGACTGTTCTATTACAATGTTAAATTTGTGTTTCTTTATAGAAAATTTGACAAGAAAGCTGCAAACGTTCGTTAAAATCTTGAAGATGATCAGGCCCAACCGTTTCTCCAATGTTTATCTTAATAGGAGAACGGGTTTTAAACCCTTATACTCTATTATACGAACACGAAAGTGGCTGTGGATAGGCCTTACGTAACGAACAGGTGAAGGGTGCATTGCAATCTAAGTAATGAAGTGAAACCCGCTCGCACAAAAGTTCAGACAATTTGGCCGGGCTAGAAGTAGTGAACTAAACAGTTCAATGCGTTGTTGATGCGTGTGTATATATCAATTGATTTAAGCCTTAAAAGATGAACATTTGTTGCCGTAAGAGTATTTAAAACAGAAAAACCTACAGCAGGTAACTATTGTACATTTTTATATTCAAAAAAATACAGAAAAAACTTAGCTGCATAACTGTCAAAGTTCGGAAGTCCCTATTGGAAGACTTCTGATTCTATGATGAGATAGGCACGTGTTATGGAAAAAAGCTTTTGAAATTACAACTTCACCTAAAATATCTTGGCTTTTATAATAAAAGTCATAAGACCAGAAAAATTCCATTTATTTGTCAGTCAAGGTAAAAGGGTATTTTTCACACTTATTTGTTGAAAATTTTATCAAACCAAATTATATTGTTGACCCATTCCCATAAATTCACAATGTCTAGCCTCATTATAGGTTTCAAAGTTACCCATAAGTACAAGATCGTGCAATCAATATTCATCACGCATTGTTAATATGTCTCAACCCAACCCTTACATTTCACACACTCTTAGTCTAATCCTCATTCATAATTTAAGGATATCTGTGGTGGTTATAATGGTATTATCAGAACCTCTTTGATACTCAAGAGGTAGCTTTGGACATGGGGTTGTTAGGCTATACTAAACTTAAACCAATTTTCGAGTCCAGATTTAGGTTAATAAGAGTTTTAAGATTTATATTCGATATAAATCACCTTAATGTTAACATCTTCTTAATATTAAATCAGCCGTTAACCTTTGGTCCTCGCCGTCGCTCCACCGCGCCGCCGCCACCTTTATAATTCCTCTCGAGCGTGTTGAGCGTAGATACTATTTATTTGTCTTTCTTTGTTCCTTTTTATTTATTAATAGCTTAGCTTGGTATATAATAGAAGTACGCATGTTATACGATATGCTCGAGATGGAGGTAAGACGAATAACCCTTCTTAAATATCTCATTGTTTCAAAGGCTTGGGTTGGGCAGGGTATGGGATGGGTTTGAATTAGAAAAGAAACAAACAAGAAAGAAAAGGTCATTAAAGAGCCTCTGTTCTAAATTAAATACTTATCATCACACCAGATCGTAAAACTTTTAAGGAATCCTTAATTTGTTTGTGCTTGCCTTGAAAACAGGTATATACTGGTATATTTAAGACCTGTATATTATAGGTTAGGGTATCACTCACTAAATTGCAAAGTCTTGTGTAATTGCTGCAGATACTCGTATACCTTTTGTACTTCAATTAAGTTTTCTACAAAGGTAAGATATTTATTTTCAGCTTTCCAGCATCAGAGCCATAGCTAGTTGCACAAAAGCACAAATCGACCCAGAATTTCAAATTAAAACCCCACCCTCAATGGCATCAGGATGGGGCAAAAGGCACAACCATGTCCTAATCATACTCAACTCAACTCAACTCAACTCAACTCATAGAGTTCAACACACACATTCATTCAACTGACTGAGACTCACGCACCGGTATGGCACCGCTTAACATCTAATTGAGGCATTAGAACAGGCCCTCGAGAGTTACCCAAAATTATATCGACAGAACGAAGACGGCTGATGGAATAGCTGACAGGATATTAAAGGAGACATACCGGATGCCGGAGGCAAATCCTTATCAGAGTCGAAGGTTTTCACCGACAACAACGACGACACGACGACGACGTCGAGGCTAAGGTGAATACGACAGCTCTACAGTGATATCGACAAAGGCAACCATGACTTGACTATGGCTCTGACGCTATCTGCTCTTAAATGGAAATTATTATGTGCACAGTTTACAATTAGGATACATTCCATGTTTACATGTTATAAAAGGTCAGGATGATAGTCCTGGCAGTGAAGCAAGGGTTTGGGGGTAAAGTAAAAGCGCAAACCATAGTTGATACCTATACCACTTCAACTATACGTCGCGGCGGCGGGCGGCGCTCGGCTGTTTCAGCGGCAGTGGTGGTGTTGGCAGTGCCGCCAACAAGGGATGGGCTGTTTCCGCGTGGAATTTAATTAGAGAAACCATGTTTTGTTTCGTACGTGCTCCCGCTCACTTAGATATGTATAACATAGGTTAGGTAAACTGCCAGAGGGCTCCACAAACAGAAAGAGAGAGAGAGTGCACATAGAATTGGAATATTCATTTGGAGCTCTGTAATTTTCATCAGGAAAGGTTTAACTTAGGTACATTTGGCGGCAAAATATGTTCTTATTTAGCGAGGCTTAAAATTAAGTACAGAATGTGTTTGGTAGAGGAAAAGACATATGGCTGCTTGATATAGGTTAGGTACATCTTTTCTACATACGTTTGAAATGAGGTTTTGGTGAAATTTAAGTTGGATTAAAGTGAAGGATTCATTGAAATAATTACATTTAATGTTTGCAATACGAAGCCAATGGTTTTGAATATGGGTGTTGTAAAATTCCACATTCTATTCTACATGACTTTTGATGAGGTGATGTTTGTATTTATTTAGTGTGATCTAACTGATCTGACATATAATCACATAACACAGCCTTTATTATTTTTGTAATATAACGTACATAAATCCCTTAAAAAGTAACTATGTTTTAATAGTTTCTTGAAGCCATTTTATGTTATTTGATGTTTAAACCTTCTCATTTTTTTTGACACTTCAAACAAACGACATTTGCAATCTAAAATGTTACTGATAGACTTTGAAATAGTTGACAACGCAACTGCAGTTCAGAGAAGAAGTCATGTCTTCTTCATCAGTGATGATTTCTGTTTTTGAATGAATGTTGCTCAACAAGCAAAATTGAAACATTTATCACCATGCCATATTTCACCTCAAGCTTTGGTTGGTTAAAATACATATGAACATATCCGCACTGTTTACAATGGATGTGAAATTGGAGCTGGAAGTGGCGGTGGTCTGTACTCCTTCAAAAACGACAATAGACCTGCCATTCACCGTAAATGAAGAATGAATATGCTATGAGTTACTTGAAATATGGTTAGAAGACCCAACATTCATTCCGCAAAGGCAAAGCCATTTAAGTGCTAGATATCACCATATAAGTCCATGGAAACAACGATATGGTGTGATTTGACTTATCAAAAGTTCTTGTAAACTACCGTTTTCGAAGAAAAGGGTAACATAAACATAACAGCGGAATGTGTACGAATTGTATAATGAACCCATTTTGTCGTGGATATGGCTGGATTCTTCAGATTGAATGATTCGGGTAGGAAAATGCAATCCTCAGGGACGATGCGGCATACCACAAGGTCGGGTTGCAGGTACATAAGGAACACAAAATATTAAAACTAGAAAGTTTTCAGGGGATAGAGCTGTCTAGTCAGACTAGTAGAGACTATGTATCTTCATGAATATGGTGTTACCACATCATAAAAACTCAAGGTCAAAATTAAAGTGTTAGAATTCATGTTTGGATGCTCAAATAATAGTGTATTGACATCAGAAGAACAGTAAGTGAATATATTTAAATAAGTCATGTAAAGAGGTGGAGGTTTTAACATTTCTTGGTTTTCTAATATTTAAATAAGTCATGTAAGGAGGTGGAGGTTTTGACATTTCTTCGTTTTCTAATAATGCGCAGAAATGTATAAAAATAAAAATGCGATACTGATGTAAAATGTAAAATGCAATGTTGATGTTAACTGTTAAACGATTTAATAACATTTGAACGATTTTTATCATTTTAACCATTTTTAATTATTAAATAAAAAGTTTGTAGGTAAGTAAGTTCCAAAGGTTAAGATTTGTTTGGTTTGATTTTGTTAAATATAAGTACATTCTCAGAAACACGATTTTTAATAAAAAAGAATACAAATTTTAATAGCTAAATACTTAGAATATTGAAAACAAGACCAATAAATTAAAGTTTTTTGGAATTTTTTGTGTTTCATACATGAAACAAAAATTATAAAATGTTAACATAAAAAAGAAACTGGCAAGCAACCCACACTGAAGACATAAGATCTGTGCCCGCCTGTCGACATTTTCAAAACTTAAAAAAAAAAGGATGCTGGGATGGGACCCACACTGATAACTTCCCATCCCGTCTGTCGATTCGTGTTGCCTAAAAGTTTGTAGGTTTTAGTGTTTTGTTAAAAAAGTTGTCAGTTGAATTATTCAAAATTACCAACAATATTTGGCATAATAATGAAATAGTTTGATTTCGAAATCTATTTTTGATAACGAGATTTTTAGTCAAAAACCAATTTTTATCAATTTTAATAGCATTTCGTAAAAAAATTTATTTCTTATATAAACAAATACAAATTGGATGAATGAAATTAATTTGAAGTCAAAATCTTCTATTGTTCACGAGATATCAAGAACAGAACACAAATTTTACCAAATTTGCGTACTTGCTTTATGAAAAAAAGGATTGTTGGATTTTTATTAAAAAAATTACTGAATGTCAAAAACAATCTATGAGATAAAATATGTTTGAAGCCTATATTTTTAATTTTTGAAAAGATATTTGAGTCGAAAGCAAATTTTTACCAAGTTTAAGTATTTTTTTTTTACGTTTTTATTTTTTGTAAAATAAAAAACTGTTAATTCGATTTTTCTCAAAAAATTACAGAATATTGAAATCAATATTTCTTATAAGATAAAATTAGATTTAAGCCAATATCTCAAATTTTTGAAAAGATATTTGAGTCGAAAATTAATTTTTACCAACTTTTGTTAATTTTTTTAGGTTTTTAATTTTTTGTAAAAAAAAAAAACATTTCAATTCGATTTTTCTCAAAATTTTACAGAATATTGAAAACAATAGATCCTATAAGATAAAATTAGTTTGAAGCCAATATCTCAAAGCTTTGAAATATATTTAAGTCGAAAATCAATTTTTACCAACTTTCGTTTATTTTTGTAGGGTTTTATTTTTTGTAAAAAAACTGTCAATTCGATTTTTCTCAACATTTTACTGAATGTCGAAAACAATATTTTTTATAGAGAGATAAAATTAATTGAAAGCCAATATCTCAAAGTCTTGAAAAGATATTTGAGTCGAAAATCAATTTTTACAAACTTTGCTTAATTTTGTTTAGGCTTTTATTTTTTTGTAAAAAAAAACTGTCAATTAGATTTTTCTCAAAATAATGTTGAAAACTTTATTCTTAGTTACAAACATTTTTTTGGAGATAAAATCATTTTTTGTTCGTAAAATTTTCGAGGTGACAAATATTTTTTTCAGTTTTTTTTGTTTTGTAAAAAAAACCGTTTGTTGGATTTTTTTCCAAAAATATACTTGTTTGGTATCACGTTACAATATATAATGTAAAATTTAATTCAAGTCTCTAGCGTTATTGGTTCGTGAGATATTTTGGTAAACAAAATTTGCACCTTTTTTCAAATTGCTGTGGTAAAAACAAACCACTCAATTTTCTTGAGAGCCCTTTCTGCATCTCTCTGCATTATTATCTGTATAACAAAATTTCTTTGAAGCCGATATCTTTACTGGTTCTTGAGCTATGCACGACGAAAAAACCGTCCGTACGTTCGTACGTCCGTACGTAATACGTACACACGCACGCACAGATATCTCTCTAAAAATCTTTTATTTCGACTCTGAGACCTTGAAACATCGAGAAATGTCAAAATTTTCAATTCTTCTAATCGGACCGATTATAATAACTTCCTATGGGAAGTTAAAAATTGGTTTAACAACTTAGTTTGACATATGTCGAATTCCAGCCCTATTTTTTTTTAAACCGCAAAATAGAGAACCCGTTATTTAAAAATTAGTTAAAATTTAAAAGTGAAAAACAGCTTAAGCAAATTAAATTATACTTCGTATTAAGTTTTGTTTTGGAAAAGTTTAACCTAAGTACATGAGTATGAAAACTACCACTAAAAGTGTCCATTAACGGTGGAGCACTATCCACTAGTGGGCCCACGAAACTAATGGACAAGACTTGTGAGACTCTTAATAAATATTGATACAAAATATAAAGCCACGTCTAGGTTTTGGTATCATTTCATTTCTTATAGTGACAAGGACCTTTCTCAGTTCAAATTACCTTTTAGATCGGGTGATTCATAGTGAGATTTGATTTTTAATACGCTTTTTCGACAGATCACGCGTGGCTTCTGTAAAACTTGCTTGTCATTTTTGTTCAGTGCTCAGTTGCGTTTGGCAAGTCATCATAGCGTCTCCGATCTGCCTTTGGAAAAATTCAATAAAAATACGGTTTTAAATGTGAGATTTTGTTAAGTTAAGGATAACATTTGTGAATCAATGTTTACGTTAAAAACAAAAATTGTCGTATTTTGACTAATGGGACCCTAAGAGTACAAAGAGCTTTCGACCCACACTGATAACTTCCCATCCCGTCTATCGATTTGTCTTGCTTAAAAGTTTTTTAGGTTTTCGTGTTGGGTTACAAAAGTTGTTAGTTGAATTATTCTTAAAAATTTTAAAATTACCATCAATATTTTTCATATAAAGAAAAAGTTTAGTTTGAAAATCTAGTTTTATTAAATAGATTTTTAATCGAAAACAAATTTTTACCAATTTAAGTAGCATTTCTTAAATTTTTATAAACTGAATGAATGATATTAATTTGAGAGATATCAAGAACCGAACATCAATTTTTACCAAATTTGCGTACTATTTTTTGTAGATTTTATTTTTTTATGAAAAAACGGACTGCTGGATTTTTATAAAAAAAAACTACTGAATATCGAAAACAATATTTTCTGTGAAATAAAAAGAGTTTGAAGACAACCTTTTTAATTTTTGAAAAGTTATTTGAGTCGTACAGCAATATTTTTTAAAAGATAAAAGTAGTTTAAAGCCAATATCTCAAAGTTTTGAAAATATATTTGAGCCGAAAATCAATTTTTACCAACTTTTATTAATTTTTTTGTTTGAGTTTTTATTTTTTATAAAAAAACTGTCAATTCGATCTTTCTCAACGTTTTACCAAAAAACGTTACTTTTCCTTGCACAAAATTGTTTTGGTAATAAAATCATGTTGTATTCGTAAAATTTTCGAGGTGAAACATTTTTTTGTTCAGTTTTTTTGATTATAAAAAAAAACCGTTAGTTGGATTTTTTTCAAAAAATATACTTGTTTGGTATCACGTTACAATATATCATATAAAATTTAATTCAAGTCTCTAGCGTTTTTGGTTCGTAAGATATTTAGGGTTAACCAAAATGTTCACCTGTTCACGCACAGACGTACGAACATACGTGCAGACGCACGCACAGACATCTTTCTAAAAATCTATTATTTCGACTCTAGGGACCTTGAAACGTCGAGAAATATCAAAATTTTCAATTTGACAAGTCGGACCCATTACAAAAACTTCCTATGGGATGTTAAAAAACAAGGGTATGGTGTGGGTGGTTTATGGGCTGGTTGCCCATATTTCTTCAAAAATTATCCAAATCAGAATGTTATCGCACCATCCATGTCAACGGACTTTTTGCTTCCTAAAATTCAAGCCCATGGCCATAGCCTCGGTGAGCTCTGATTAGAACAAAACTTTGACCGCTACAAGACAAACAGCGCGTGGTGGTATGGACTACTGAGAAGTGATTATGGTCAGCTGAATTTCACAATTGGCAGCCAGGGTTCTGTTTATAAAAGCCACAACTACCTGTTGAGATGCTCGAACAAGTCGACTAAAATTGGAACTTCCGAATAGTCCATCTCAGATATAGTCGACAGTCGTGTGCCTTATTTTTACATGATATCATTTTAAATTCACTATTTTGTTTTGCATTTCAAAATTAAACCTTACCAAGAATCAGCTTTTAGAAAAGAAATTTGCATCTTCTATTTGATTGTATCAAATATTTTTTTTTGTCTCATATTTTAACTCAACAATTTGTTCCTGAGTAAAATTCATAACTTTCTTATCATAACATGTTTAACATTAGACATAGATACATGAATCTTAGAAACAATACACTAGTCAATAACCATGTCTAAACATTATTTCTATTTCAATATTTTAGTTTAAAATAGTATACTTAACATTTCTATTACAACATTTATTTAAAGAGAAATTTATTGATTTAATCAAAAATTATCTATGTGTAATTATATTGTTACGACCTTTATTGCATCCTAATTCTAGTTCTCACGTAATATTTTATTTTAGGTCATAAAAACTCTCAAAGCTTATTACCGTATATATCTTAAATTGAAATTTTAGTTAAAGTACAAGTTTTTGTTTATTTGATTTTCAAAAATAAATAATTTTTCAGGAAACATTGGATATGAAAGCTTTAAATATTATAGCATGCGTGCCACAGAGCAATAAACTTATCTATCGTTTATTATTACACGTGGATAAGTTTCCAATCACGCGATAAACGGCAAACGTATCTTTTCTATACCAAAACAAGATGTTGTGGGTGATCATTATTCAGGTGAAATAAATATAAAAATATTTTTCAGCAGATAGGTATTAAATTTACCATCAGTGAACCTGAGCCCGAGCTGAGTGTTTAGCATACTTGAAGCCTTAAAATTGAAGCTAGCTTATGCATGCGAATTTCCTCAATGCGGTGAATGTGGCGGACTATGATTTGATGTGGTGCGGTAAGAAATAAATTAATCTGTCTGAACTGAAAATACTTAATAATTGCTATCCAACATGGCTGTGAATCTTCTTAGGTATATAGCTCCCACACTTTTAGCTCGTTTAGTTTAATGAAGCTTATTGAGGTCTTCATGTTAAATTAAATGAAGCGACATCATCATTTGATTTCGTTGACATTTGAGTCTTGAGTGAGTAAGGTTTTTCAACTTTCTTTCTGTGATTTCTGTGATTTGTGTATAGTGACAGGAGGCGATTGATGAACTGATCGGTTCGATGTTGTTTTTGAATGTCTTTTGCATTAAATGAGCTGGGAAATAATTTAATTACTTTACTTCATTAGTTAATGGCTACGGTTATGTATAAGTGATATAAGAGAAAGAGACATTATTATCTACTTGCGTGGAAATATTCATAATCACAATTATTATTGTATTGCTCATAATGAAGACATGCAAGGCACAAGTAATGCATTTTGCTGGTCAACATGTAAATGCGTTTTAGATGTTAACGTTAATAATTGGCGAACTGGTAAATGTGACTGCTTTTATAATATGATATTTTCTTTAGAGTAAAAGTCCATTAATGTTTATTAAACATTTACAATGAAACAATGCGCGGATTCCATTGAGCTAGTTGAAACTAATTTTACCTTTTTGCAATCAGAAGTTAAATACTTGCAATAGAGTTGTTAAAATTATAAGTTAAATATATGTAAGTTAGAAACTTCACGTTTGAAACTATTTTTCTATGAATATTAAGAGATCCACGCTAATGCCACTTGTCCCTTTTAAGACTTGTAATTAGAAAGGTGCAATAAGTGAAATGGTCATTTAAGAAACAACTATGAAGAAATATATAATTAGAAATTGAGATTTAAGTTTCTTGCATTTTTCGCACGTGTGTTTGGTATTGTAGTAGTTATGACCACTGTTAAACATATCTACTTAATACAAATATACTTTACTGTAATATATAAATTGAGTTGCCAGTTTGAAACATATATATTA
Source organism: Eupeodes latifasciatus (assembly GCA_920104205.1). Lineage (NCBI taxonomy): Eukaryota > Metazoa > Arthropoda > Insecta > Diptera > Syrphidae > Eupeodes > Eupeodes latifasciatus. The sequence goes on along the minus strand of OV049924.1, from coordinate 357,411,264 downwards.
AAATATAAAATGAAAATATCATTCGCTTAGAATCAATAAATCGAATAAGTTCGAAATATTTAATGTGTTTTATTTAAAGAAAAACCATTAAAAATTCAGAAGTGGGATATGGCATCCGTTGGAAATAATCACACCATTGCTCAATTAAAATATTGGCTCAATTCATTGGGAGAGAAAACAACAGGAAATAAGATTGAATTGATTTCTCGACTTCAATCTATTCCTTTGGAAATACGAGGGGAATATCCTACCAAACAATTTAAGAATCCAGTTGAAGATCGTGATGACGATGAAGAAGAAAATGAAGACTTTTTTTTTGAATCTCAAGAAGGACCAGGAAATGCAGAAACTGAAAAACAACCTGAAGAGACAGACTTTATGAAAAGAGAATTGGAAATCTTACGTAAGGAAAAACTGTTGTTGGGAAGAGAAAATGAGTTACTCAAAAAAGAAATGGAGCTATTGCGGAGAGAAAATTCAAGAACTAGACCAAATGAAAATAATTTTATTCTTGACTTGACAGCCCAAGATTAATTTTTCGGAAATAAAAGCGCTTTTATCCGAATTCAGTGGAAATGGTGAAAATTTTCAACTGTGGGAATCTCAACTAAGAAGTCTTAAAAATTCTTATGAACTAGATGACAACAATTTGAGGGCTCTGATTTCATCAAAACTCAGAGGAAAAGCATTAAAATGGCTTCATTCGAAACCGGATGTGATGACTATAACCGTAGATGAGCTCCTCAATGGTCTTGGAGCAATGTTTCAAAACAGATCCAATCTAGTGACACTAAGACGACAATTTGAAGCAAGAAAATGGCTAACTACTGAAAGTTTCCAAGAATATTATTACGAAAAAGTTATTCTTGCCAACAATATTTCAATTGAAGATAACGAATTGATTGAATATATCTTGGAAGGAATACCAAATTATTCTCTTCAATCCCAAGCTAGAATGAACATCAACAAAGGATACCACAACGAAGGTCCAACAACAAGTAGACAAATAAGATGCTTCAAGTGCAACTCGATTGGCCATATGGCAAGTGAATGCCGAAAATCAAGACATGAAGGCAGATGTTGCAGCCAATGTGGAGAAGCAGGACACTATGCAGAAACTTGTCCAAAAAGGTATTCCCGTCAAGTGCACAATGTAAACCAAGAATATGAAGATAATTATGTAAGGAATCTCAATTTTATTTTTCTTAAATCAAATTTTAGTTATAACACTTCGTTAAAAACATTAATAGATACTGGCAGCCCAATTAGCTTAGTTCGTCAACAATTTATACCCTTTATCCTAAATTCAAAATTAAATGTACGCAATAACTACACTGGGATTAATAAAAGCCCACTTTCAATTAACGGTTTTGTTAGGAGTAAGATTTCGTTTGAAAATAAAATTATTGAAATTGATTTGCATGTCGTTTCTGATGAAACAATGGATTTTTCAGTTATTTTAGGAAGAGATTTCATAAAAAATGCAAATTTAAAAGTAATTATAAATGAATCTAAAAACGATAAAAGTTGTTCTTTTGAAAATACGTGTTCTAATTTAATGCAAATTGACATAAGCGAGATTAATAATAAAAATTATACATATGTAAACGACTATTTTGATAAAAATAAAAACATAGATGTTACTTTAAAAATTAGATTTCAAAACCTATTTAACGAATTTTATGTAAACTATAAGCGTCCCGAAGAGCCTAAAATTAATTGTAAAATTACCCTAACGTTAACAAATGAAAAACCGTTTTCTTGTAAGCCAAGACGGTTATCTTTTCATGAAAAAGAAAATGTACAAGTTTTGATTGATGATCTTTTGAGTAAGGGTATAATTCGCAAGAGTAAATCAGAATATTCATCACCAATTGTCCTAGTTCGAAAAAAAACGGGAGATCTTCGATTTTGCGTAGATTATAGAATCCTTAACAAAAATACTTTAAAAGACAATCAACCATTGCCGTTGATAGAAGATTTATTAGATGGCCTTCCTAATAAACAGTATTTTTCATTACTTGACCTGAAAAGTGCATTCTATCATATTCAGATGAGTGAAGAATCGATAAAATACACTTCTTTTGTGACTTGGTTAGGTCAATATGAATTTTTAAAAATGCCATTTGGCAAAACGCTCCCGGAGTATTTCAACGGTACGTTAACGAAGTTTTTGAAGACCTCATAAGAACTGGTAAGCTTAGAATATACATTGATGATATCCTCATAGCAACAAAAACTATACATGAACACTTAGAAATTTTAAAGGAAGTATTTCAAAGGTTAGTAGAAAACAACCTTGAAATAAGATTAGATAAATGTAGATTTTTAGAATCCGAAATAGAATATTTAGGTTATATAATTTCTAAAAATGGTATTCGTCCAAATTCTAAAGGCATTGAATCCATTTCAAAATTTCCAGTTCCTCAAAATTCTAAGGCTGTACATACATAGTTTCTTAGGTTTATGTTCTTATTTTCGAAGATTCATTGAAGGATTCTCGATTGAAGCTCAACCGTTATATAACCTAATAAGAAAAAATGTAAAGTTTTCTTTTGGCGAAAAAGAACTTGCTTGTTTCGAAAAGTTAAAACAAAAATTGATTAATGCACCAATTTTAGCAATATACGATCCACATGATGACACAGAACTTCATTGTGACGCAAGTTCATTAGGATTTGGTGCAATACTGCTTCAAAAGAAAGTGGATGGAACATTTCATCCCGTGTTTTATTTTTCCAAACGAACAACGGACCAAGAAATGAAATACCACAGCTTTGAGCTTGAAACTTTGGCAATAATTTACGCTTTGCTTGGAGCAACTCGTCTTCATAAACTTCCTCACTTGGTTGCCACATGCTGCCATCATTAAGTGAAGTAAAGGAATCATCAACTGGTTGTTGATGGGATGAATCAACAGCTTCCAAATCACTCTGGGTTGTAGGTGTAGGTGAACTTGTAATTTGCGGATCATTTATTGATTGAAGATCATCACGAGAGATATCCTCCTCTGATTCGCAATTACCATCTTTTCCACCTTCGGAATAATCCAACAAAAAACGATTATTGAATGTTTTTGAACAACAACAACAACTTAAAGGTGCTACCACTCATTGTTTTGGCTGGAGATATAGCTATTTCGTGCTTTGCCACTTTTGCACTCATCAGTCTCCTTTTTTGTGGTGCTGAGCTTTAATCCAATTTTATTTGAAAAACTTTATGCACAACATAGGATTCGAACCCACGCATATCAGATTTGCTCAGTCTTAGAAGTCGTGTGCACTACGCACTCCACTACTTTAGACCACTGACGTCACAGGTCGAGATGTGCTAATTGTTTATCAAATGCATTTGAAGCATCAACCTTTTTATAAGCTCCTTTAAGTATGCTGTTTTGTTCCGCCTCCATTTTTCTCCATACCTTATTTGATAGACTAACAATTCGTAGTACGTATCAAAGGGGGAGAGGTTGGAAGATCGGTAACGAACCAGACTAAGTTATTATTGTTATTATTTGTATTGTACTATTCGTACTAGAATGTCAGCTTGTTAGACTTGACCATTCCTTTTTAATTTTATTGAATGTTTTTGAACAACAACAACAACTTAAAGGTGCTACCACTCATTGTTTTGGCTGGAGATATAGCTATTTCGTGCTTTGCCACTTTTGCACTCATCAGTCTCCTTTTTTGTGGTGCTGAGCTTTAATCCAATTTTATTTGAAAAACTTTATGCACAACATAGGATTCGAACCCACGCATATCAGATTTGCTCAGTCTTAGAAGTCGTGTGCACTACGCACTCCACTACTTTAGACCACTGACGTCACAGGTCGAGATGTGCTAATTGTTTATCAAATGCATTTGAAGCATCAACCTTTTTATAAGCTCCTTTAAGTATGCTGTTTTGTTCCGCCTCCATTTTTCTCCATACCTTATTTGATAGACTAACAATTCGTAGTACGTATCAAAGGGGGAGAGGTTGGAAGATCGGTAACGAACCAGACTAAGTTATTATTGTTATTATTTGTATTGTACTATTCGTACTAGAATGTCAGCTTGTTAGACTTGACCATTCCTTTTTAATTTTATTGAATGTTTTTGAACAACAACAACAACTTAAAGGTGCTACCACTCATTGTTTTCGCTGGAGATATAGCTATTTCGTGCTTTGCCACTTTTGCACTCATCAGTCTCCTTTTTTGTGGTGCTGAGCTTTAATCCAATTTTATTTGAAAAACTTTATGCACAACATAGGATTCGAACCCACGCATATCAGATTTGCTCAGTCTTAGAAGTCGTGTGCACTACGCACTCCACTACTTTAGACCACTGACGTCACAGGTCGAGATGTGCTAATTGTTTATCAAATGCATTTGAAGCATCAACCTTTTTATAAGCTCCTTTAAGTATGCTGTTTTGTTCCGCCTCCATTTTTCTCCATACCTTATTTGATAGACTAACAATTCGTAGTACGTATCAAAGGGGGAGAGGTTGGAAGATCGGTAACGAACCAGACTAAGTTATTATTGTTATTATTTGTATTGTACTATTCGTACTAGAATGTCAGCTTGTTAGACTTGACCATTCCTTTTTAATTTTATTGAATGTTTTTGAACAACAACAACAACTTAAAGGTGCTACCACTCATTGTTTTCGCTGGAGATATAGCTATTTCGTGCTTTGCCACTTTTGCACTCATCAGTCTCCTTTTTTGTGGTGCTGAGCTTTAATCCAATTTTATTTGAAAAACTTTATGCACAACATAGGATTCGAACCCACGCATATCAGATTTGCTCAGTCTTAGAAGTCGTGTGCACTACGCACTCCACTACTTTAGACCACTGACGTCACAGGTCGAGATGTGCTAATTGTTTATCAAATGCATTTGAAGCATCAACCTTTTTATAAGCTCCTTTAAGTATGCTGTTTTGTTCCGCCTCCATTTTTCTCCATACCTTATTTGATAGACTAACAATTCGTAGTACGTATCAAAGGGGGAGAGGTTGGAAGATCGGTAACGAACCAGACTAAGTTATTATTGTTATTATTTGTATTGTACTATTCGTACTAGAATGTCAGCTTGTTAGACTTGACCATTCCTTTTTAATTTTATTGAATGTTTTTGAACAACAACAACAACTTAAAGGTGCTACCACTCATTGTTTTCGCTGGAGATATAGCTATTTCGTGCTTTGCCACTTTTGCACTCATCAGTCTCCTTTTTTGTGGTGCTGAGCTTTAATCCAATTTTATTTGAAAAACTTTATGCACAACATAGGATTCGAACCCACGCATATCAGATTTGCTCAGTCTTAGAAGTCGTGTGCACTACGCACTCCACTACTTTAGACCACTGACGTCACAGGTCGAGATGTGCTAATTGTTTATCAAATGCATTTGAAGCATCAACCTTTTTATAAGCTCCTTTAAGTATGCTGTTTTGTTCCGCCTCCATTTTTCTCCATACCTTATTTGATAGACTAACAATTCGTAGTACGTATCAAAGGGGGAGAGGTTGGAAGATCGGTAACGAACCAGACTAAGTTATTATTGTTATTATTTGTATTGTACTATTCGTACTAGAATGTCAGCTTGTTAGACTTGACCATTCCTTTTTAATTTTATTGAATGTTTTTGAACAACAACAACAACTTAAAGGTGCTACCACTCATTGTTTTCGCTGGAGATATAGCTATTTCGTGCTTTGCCACTTTTGCACTCATCAGTCTCCTTTTTTGTGGTGCTGAGCTTTAATCCAATTTTATTTGAAAAACTTTATGCACAACATAGGATTCGAACCCACGCATATCAGATTTGCTCAGTCTTAGAAGTCCTGTGCACTACGCACTCCACTACTTTAGACCACTGACGTCACAGGTCGAGATGTGCTAATTGTTTATCAAATGCATTTGAAGCATCAACCTTTTTATAAGCTCCTTTAAGTATGCTGTTTTGTTCCGCCTCCATTTTTCTCCATACCTTATTTGATAGACTAACAATTCGTAGTACGTATCAAAGGGGGAGAGGTTGGAAGATCGGTAACGAACCAGACTAAGTTATTATTGTTATTATTTGTATTGTACTATTCGTACTAGAATGTCAGCTTGTTAGACTTGACCATTCCTTTTTAATTTTATTGAATGTTTTTGAACTGAAGACTGAGCAAATCTGATATGGGTGGGTTCGAATCCTATGTTGTGCATAAAGTTTTTCAAATAAAATTGGATTAAAGCTCAGCACCACAAAAAAGGAGACTGATGAGTGCAAAAGTGGCAAAGCACGAAATAGCTATATCTCCAGCGAAAACAATGAGTGGTAGCACCTTTAAGTTGTTGTTGTTGTTCAAAAACATTCAATAAAATTAAAAAGGAATGGTCAAGTCTAACAAGCTGACATTCTAGTACGAATAGTACAATACAAATAATAACAATAATAACTTAGTCTGGTTCGTTACCGATCTTCCAACCTCTCCCCCTTTGATACGTACTACGAATTGTTAGTCTATCAAATAAGGTATGGAGAAAAATGGAGGCGGAACAAAACAGCATACTTAAAGGAGCTTATAAAAAGGTTGATGCTTCAAATGCATTTGATAAACAATTAGCACATCTCGACCTGTGACGTCAGTGGTCTAAAGTAGTGGAGTGCGTAGTGCACACGACTTCTAAGACTGAGCAAATCTGATATGCGTGGGTTCGAATCCTATGTTGTGCATAAAGTTTTTCAAATAAAATTGGATTAAAGCTCAGCACCACAAAAAAGGAGACTGATGAGTGCAAAAGTGGCAAAGCACGAAATAGCTATATCTCCAGCGAAAACAATGAGTGGTAGCACCTTTAAGTTGTTGTTGTTGTTCAAAAACATTCAATAAAATTAAAAAGGAATGGTCAAGTCTAACAAGCTGACATTCTAGTACGAATAGTACAATACAAATAATAACAAAAAACGATTAGTTTTATCAGATTCGAAATCAACTACCTGATTAGTGCCACTTGACTCCAAGAACGTCACGTCTCTGCTTATAACAACTGAGTTAGACTAGGTGCTGTAAAGCCTGTATGCTTTTGCATCTGCAGCATATCCAATGAAAATACATTCAATGGATTTGCTGTCCAACTTTTCCCGCTTCACAGCTGGTACGTGAGCAAAAGTTCGACATCAAAAAACCTTAAGCAGCGACAAATTTGGTTTTCGATTCGTCCAGATTTCTTTAGGTGACTTCTCTCCAGTTCCTTTACATGAGATTCGATTGATGATATAAGCTGCCGTCATTGCAGCTTCTGCCCAAAACGTCTTTGGTAGGCCCGAGTCGATCGGCATGCAGCGCACTTTGTCCATAATTGTGCGTCTGTCGATTTTTCAAAAACTTAAAAAAATACTTATGTATAAGTTAAGTCATAACAAAGTTTGTGTGAGATAACAATAATTTGCAGTCAATATATTTCTTTGTTATTTTTGTAGGTTTTCGTGTTTTGTACAAAATAATTGACGATTGAATTTTTTTCAACAATAACTTAAAGTAAGCAACAATGTTTTTCATTTGATAAAATAAGTTTGCTTTCAATATCTGTCTTTGTTCCCGACATTTTTAGTCGACAACCGATTTTAATCAATTTTAGCACCATTTTTTGAAAGTTTTTATTTGTTAAAAAAATATCAATTGGATTTTTCTAAGAGCATTATCTTGCGTTCAATGGTGGATCCAGGGAGGGAGGGTTGTAGGGGTCATAACCCCCTCCCTGGGAGATAATTTGTTTGTTTTTTTCGAAGGAATTCCCTTTAATTCAAAACTAATCGTATTGCGTTAATGGACATGACCCCCATTTAATTTGAATTATTTATTTTTTGTATATGAAAACAAAAGTTGTATTTTACTTTCTTAAACTTTGTTGCTTAAAGTAATACTAGAAAAATTAATAAGTTAATCTAGATGTTTTGAGAAATAAAATGGCATTTAAATTTTTGAGAAAAACTTATTTTGCAGGTATACATTTTTAGATCTTAAAATATAGGAAATATTTTTAAACAGACTTTTTGGAAAAAATTTTTGTTAAACTAATGGCTAATTGAAAAACATAACAAACGTTTCATATTTATTGATATAAAAGCTTTAAAATAGACTATCGAAAATTGAGTTCGGAAAAAAATACGTCAAAAAAAGCCCGACATTTCTTCATATCAGATCCTCTCTCATTTTCTGGATTTTTTAATTTTTGTAGCGTTCTTCGCATTTATAAAAATGGAGACAAGAAAAGTATATTTTATTTTTGGAAAAAAAGCTACATTTCAAAACAATTTCTTACATTTATGAGTGAAATGCACCAAAACCCTCTAAACTATTGTGTTTTAGCTCTTAAATATGGCATATTTAGAAAACTTTTGGAATCTTGGAAGGGAGTCATGTGTTGGGAGTCGTATGTAGGGAGTCATCCAAATTAAATAGTTAGACCATACCTTGTTGGACAACAGTGTCCTAAAATAATTAGATAACTAAAGTTGTCACTTTAGCAATTGAAATGTGTAAATGTAGGGTCAATATACACATTATGTTATTTAAATTTTGTATGCCTAGTTTACAAAACATTATAAAGAACATTTTTAAGCGGTGAGTAAAAACTCATCTAAGTGTGTGACCCCCCTTGATTAAAAGTCTGGATCCGCCCTTGCTTGCGTTGACAACAAATTGTTGCATAAAATGAAATAACTTTGAAGTCATCTATTCTCGAAATACTCGAATTTAACAACAGTTTTTACCAATCTTGCCTTATTTTCCTGAAGAAATTTGAAAAATTAAAGTTTTTTTGAGAAATCAAATGGCGTTTGTAGTTTTGAAAATAAACTTTTTTTGCAGGTACATTTTTAAATCTTAAGATACAGGGAATATTTTTTAACAGACTCTTTGGATACATTTAGTCCAGTCATTTTAGCTATTTTAAACCCCAATCTGCGGAAAAATTCCTAGTGAGCTGAATTGTTGTATACACCTTTATTATGGCTCCTCACCACCCGTTGGCATAATAATATGTAATAACAGGTTTTTTGTATTTACGAGTGAATAATTTTTTATTTGAATACAGAAAAATTAACTTTAGTAAATAATTTTTTTTAACATTCATTGTCAATATCTTCAGTTTCTGTGTCATCAACAGTTGCTGACAAAACATCGAGGGACTTATTCCTATATTTAAATCAACATCTTCACCATTTTCATCATTAGTTGACTCTGCGTTTGAGCATGGCTGGCCACGGCAATGTCACAAATTTTTGAACATCTTAATTCAATTTTTTTTGCATCCACATTTGCCGCTGCAACCTTTTGTACAATAATTACAGAAGATGTTTTTAGTAGATTTTCGGGTGCTGGTGGTAATAAAGTTCTGTTCTGGATCAATTTCTCTTCCTAGCCAGGTTTGTATTTGATAACACTCGATAAATATGCTGTTGACCTACTGAACAAGTAGGTGGTAATAATGGAAATTTTACAGCTGCTCTTTGCCTTGATAGTTTAGCAAAGCTACAGTATCTGTAATTATCTATCGAAAGTTCTGATTTTGGAGCACCGTACAATGTACATTGCTAGTAGAAAATGTGTTCCAGCATTGAGAATGACATCTTGGGAGTAATTTTCTTGTTGGAATATTTCTGCAGAATTGTTTAAATCGGGTCTTTTTTCAAACATCTTCATGATTTTCAATTTTTCTTTTCCAAAAAATGCTGAAGTTGTATCACACCCGGTCATGGCATGTAGAAACAGAATCTTTTTCTTGCAATGTGGATATTTGTTAAGGCTATCAGTCGAGTATATTTATGTTTCAACATTGTTTTTTCCTGGTTTAAAAAAAAATTATGTATTATGCATCATCACGTGATTGTCTTGTACCAATACCAACTTCTTCGAACTTCTCAATGAGCATTTCAATTAATTTTCTTTTCTTAAATCGATTAGATAAGAATTTTTCTTGAATGATATGAACTCCCATCGATTGGTTAAAGTGCATTTCACAAGATGTAGAAACGGCAGCGGTTCGTCTTAGTTGTTCCATCGCTTTGATATTTTTACTGGTGTCAGAGTAACCATCAAAAATGACAACAGTATTTATTCCGAAATCATTTGATAAATAATTAATATATTTGTGAATGATAATATGAAATGTATCATTTTTTTTTGCCATACGACACGATGCACCTCCATCGATTATGTATGTTGCATTATCAAAAACTACTTGATAATTAATTGGCCCGAAGTAGTCGTATATTTTTGAGATTTTCCCATGCCAACATTATCAAATAGTGCTGTTGGGTATGGACTTAATTCGTATTGTAAATATTCACAAGGATTTTCCTCAAATTTTGTATTTAAACTAATTCGTTAAAATAGCAATAACGGATCGATCATTACCTTGCAGTCATGATAGAAGTGTTTACTGATGATAATAAAAGAACTCTGTCAGAGCGTTTTAATTTAATTTCGTCAAATATCACTCCTATAACTTTTTTAATTGACTGCAGACCATTTTGTATGGTATTATAACAATTTATTATTGCCAATAATTCCTGTTGATACAGAAACTAGTTGATTGCAACTTGAAAAAGGATTATGCAAACCGAACCACTACAAGTTTTTTAATGTCAGTATTATACTATTATCTCTTTCAATACGTGAATCTCTTGAGTATACGTGTTGATCTGTGGTATCAAATGAATGGTGGCAAAATTTTTCAATTTCTTCACAAATTGCATGTAGTAGATTTTACTAACAACACACTTACAAACATGAATAAAAAGCAATAGGGTTTACGCCTTGGTATACGCCGTACGTTGTACAATACCGTATGTGAGTGTATTCTAGTCTCTACTTCAAAAACGGTTAATTCTACAGAAAAATGCAAGAGACATTTTTTGTAGACAATTTCACGACGAACAATTTTTATAATGACCTTTATTGTCCTCTGAGCAATAGATCGCGAGATATTTGCGAAAAACTGATTTTCGTGACCTTTTGACCTTTATAACTTTTTTATTAGCCGGCACGATATCAATGCCGATTTTTCACATCTTCATTACATTGCCATAATAAAGGTGTATACAAAAATTCAGCTCACTAGGAATTTTTCCGCAGATAAAACCTAAAATGACTGGACTAATTAGCAATACAAGTTTGTGCGATCAAGTCGTTTATTTTATTTTTATTGAGGCATGTTTTCTCGCTTAAACGGGTAAATTAGCCCCACTTACTAGCTTAAGCCTTTTGGTACACATTATACCAATCATCTTGTATTATGATTCCTTCATTTGGTCAACTTTCTCTTTCCGTAAAGACGTGGGTGAAAATCAAAGTGATTAGATATGAAACGTGACAAATACATCATGTCGGCGAAGTTAAAAGCGATATCTCCAATTAAGTCTTTAATTTCGTGTTCAATCTGATCAACTATGATTACCTTGCGGTCTACTGATTGATTTTGTATCCATCAAACCCATAAAACTAGAAAAACTACATTGATGATGATGGTATGTTAATAAGACTTAAAGCTTTTTCCATGTCATATTAATTGCCATTCATAGAGATGTATTTATCTTTATTATTGAACAATTTAAGCCACTACCTTTATCAACTTTGTAGTCTATATAATTAAAATGGTATTAAGTCCATAATGCGCCGTAGTTATAAGCTCAGTACTCTTTTATTATTTATATATTGAAAGCATGTCAAGTCAATAATAATTCAAAGCATTATACATACCTACAGACTTTCGTACTCATACTCTATACGCCATAGTTATAAACTCTGTTTTGTTAAATGAATTTAAATAACCTACCGGCATGGATTGCGGGTTAGGGTAACAGCACCACAATCATAATAACAACCGACATGCCCCCCCCCCCCCCCGGAACCTAGAGAATATATTAACTGGTATATAATTTTGGAAAATGACAGTAAATTATATACATAACAGTGATTGCGTTAAAACTTCGGCATTGAATATCGATTAATATGAAATTTATTTTGTTTGATGTTTTAAATTAAATACCTATATAGGAGATACATGCCGCACCTTATATCTTTCAAGTTGGAAGTTTAAGTCATCATTGGAGTGAATTTTATTTTTCCCCGCTTATACTAACCTCCCCGGCTGCTGCCACCGCGACGAAGGTACCTTAATAACAAATGAAAATGGCTAACGCAGCGCGCTTTTCCTTCGTCCTTGTCTTCGGTCGTCATCGTCCTTGTTCTCGTCCTTTTTCGTTGATGCTTTATATTTATTATGGAGAATGGAAATTTTTAAAATCTATGTAAACAATCAATTTAATTGGGACCAAGTTCAATTGTGAGGAGCTTTTCATTCCTTTCAAGTTTATTGACTGCTTTTTCAGTTCAGGAATTTTCCAATTTATAAAAGATTTTTCGTTTCTCGTCTTCAACACAGCAATGTGCACTCACTTCAGTGATCTTAAGTTTAGCGAGAAATGATAAAAAATTATTATATTTTATGAAATTAATGATATTATTATGTACACATCTTATATACATATAATCATTATGTACATTTCCAAATTTACATAGTATAGTTTTAAAGTATTGATATCTGCACTCGATTAGGAAAATTGATAATTTAAATATTTTAAGGATAATTAAGTAATAATATGTAATAAAATGTATGATTTTTTTAAATTTTAGATTTTATGGGATACTAGCTTTTACCCGCGACTTCGTGCGCATTAGATAGTTTTTTTTTGGATAGTAGTATGAAAAAACCTGAGCTGTACTTTTTTGTACGTATGTTTGAATTGTGCCGAGATAAGATGAGGCCATACTAAGTGTGATTGTCATAGGTTAGGTTAGGTTAATACATTTTCAGAAGAAGATAGGTTACTACAATACATTTTTATGTACGACGTTTTTTGTTTTTCCTTCCTTGGCCAGAGCGTAAAGATTTTGTGGGTTTGAGACTCGTGAGCACGCTATATATAATTGTCCATGGGAAAAACAGTTTTTTTTCCAAATTTACACCTGCAACTTTCAGCGTTTTTCCCTAAACTTTATTTATTGTTATTGCAAATGCTGCTTTCAGAGGAAACTGCACTCTTTTAAACTGAAACGGCAAATCGGTTGGAATTATCGGAATGCGGGGAATTAAAACATTTTTTCCTTTTGCTATTCCAGTCATGATTATAGCTTTTATAATATTTCGTCCTAGGTGAGTAATCTGTAGCCGTGTACGATTACATAACTTTGATGCGTCAAGATTTCTCATTAACAGGACTGGAACACCAATCTTCAATCTCAACTTATGAGAAGGCACCCCTGATAATTCCAAAGAATTAAGAAACTCTATGGTGTATGATGTTACATGCTCCGTGTCCATAACGTTGTCTACTGAGAGGTATTCGACGATATCTCCCTACACGTCCGACATAATTTGTTCGTTTATCTGGCTAACTATCTCATTAGTTGGAGCTAAAATTGCCCTATCACACAACCACTCCCGATTGCCCATATTTATATGCAGGTTTGGATCCCACAAAAAAGCAGTTGAAGCACTAGATCGTACACTGAAAGACATCAATAGTATCCGACCGAAGCTTCGGCTTCGGCGTTCGGCTCGGCCGAAATTCGGCCAAACCTTCGGCTTCGGCCAAAACTTCGGCCTAAAATGGCCGAATGTTTTTTTTTTGGCCGAATTTCGGCTTCCACGCTCACTACTTTTGCTGATATTACATACTGGCGTTTCCTCATGAGGTCCGACCCCCGCCCGCGCACTCGCCTCGCGCCTCAGCCGAAACAGAATTATCAGAAATAGAAGACAGACCCAGTGAGCAATAGCATTGCAAAGTTTAGGTTTACAATTATTATTTGTGGAACTTGGTGGGAGCCACAGTTTGCGTCTCATGTTGAGAGCTTGAGGCACGTGGCGCGCGAAGCCCTCGTTAATATATGTACGTGTGTGACAAGTTTAACATGTTCGATAACTTATTTTATAAGGGTTGGGAATGCGTTGTTTTCACGTAATAGGTACCATATTTATCCAAATATTACTCAAATATTTGGTAATTTAGGAGTGAAAGCGATCAGATTCCACGGAAAGTAATTTTTCCCATGGGAATGCGTTGTTTTCCCGGGGTAAAACTAACTCGTGTCCTTTCTTAAGTCTCAAACTATCTCCTTACCAAATTTCATTTAAATCTGTTCAGTAGTTTAGGCGTAAAAGCGATCGGCCCACCTGAATTTTCCCATGGGAATGCGTCATTTTCCCGGGGTAAAAAGTAGCCTATGTCCTTTCTCGGGTATCAAAATATCTCCATACCAAATTTCATGCAAATTGGTTGAGTAGTTTAGGAGTGATTGAGTAACAGACAGACAGACAGAGTTACTTTCGCATTTATAATATTAGTATAGATTTTATTATTATTTATTTCATTAGATTTTTTAATACAACATTTATTGAGCTTAAATTAAATTAGGTGGCGCAACAGTCCGTAGAGAACCAGGGCCTAGTGACTTACAACTCTCAACCATTCCTGTGTGCGAGTAATGTTGTCAGGGATGGAGGGGACCTACAATTTATATGCCGAATCCGAACGGCTAATTTTGAGAAAGCACTTTTTCATGACAAGAATTACTCTTGGAGAATTTGTCAATTCCTCGCAAGAGGCAGTACCCGTGAAAACTCTTTTTAACTTCCCATAGGAAGTTATTGTAATGGGTCCGATTTGACAAATTGAAAATTTTGACATTTCTCGACGTTTCAAGGTCCCTAGAGTCGAAATAAAAGATTTTTAGAAAGATGTCTGTGCGTGCGTGTGTACGTACGTCCGTACGTCTGTACGTCCGTACGTCCGTACGTCCGTACGTCCGTACGTCCGTACGTCCGTACGTCCGTACGTCCGTACGTTCGCGACGTTTTTTTCGTCGTCCATAGCTCAAGAACCAGAAGAGATATCGACTTCAAATAAATTTTGTTATACAGATAATAAGGCAGAAAGATGCAGAAAGGGCTCTCAAGAAAATTGCGTGGGTGGTTTTTTTACCATAGCAGTTTAAAAAAAAGGTGAAAATTTTGGTTAACCCTAAATATCTCATGAACCAATGACGCTAGAGACTTGAATTAAATTTTATATTATATATTGTAACGTGATACAAAACAATTATATTTTTGGAAAAAAATTCAATTAACGGTTGTTTTTATAAATCAAAAAAACTGAAAAAAAAAATTTGTCACTTCGAAAATTTTACGACTAAAATATGATTTCATTTCCAAAACACTTTTGTGCAATGAAGAATAATGTTTTTGACTTCTGATAAAATTTTGAGAAAAATCGAATTGACAGTTTTTTTACAAAAAATAATAACCTAAAAAAAATAAAAAAAAAGTTGGTAAAAATTGAGTTTTGACTCAAATATCTTTTCAAGACTTTGAGATATTGGCTTTAAACTACTTTTATCTTTCAAAAAATGTTGTTTTTAACATTCAGTAAAATTTTGAAAAAAATAGAATTGACAGTTTTTTTACAAAAAATTAAAAACCGAAAAAAAAAATTAACAAAAGTTGGTAAAAATTGATTTTCGACTTAAATATCTTTTCAAAAATTTGAGATTATGGCTTCTAACTAATTTTAACTTATAAGAAATATTGTTTTCAATATTAGGAAAAATTTTGAGAAAAATCGAACTGACAGTTTTTTTACAAAAAATAAAAACCTAAACAAAAAAATTAATAAAAATTGGTAAAAATTGATTTTCGGCTCAAATAGCTTTTCAAAAATTAAAAATATTGGCTTCAAACTTATTTTATTTCACAGAAAATATTGTTTTTTATATTCAGTAATTTTTTTATAAAAATCCAACCGTCCGTTTTTTCATAAAAAAAATAAAATCTACAAAAAATAGAACGCAAATTTGGCAAGAATTGATACATTTAGACAAACTTTTAAGCAAGACAAATCGATAGACGGGATGGGAAGTTATCAGTGTGGGTCGCATCCCAGCCTCTTTTTTTAATTAAGGTGGCACAGGCAGGGATTGAACCCAAGACCTCTCGCATGACAGTCCAACGCACTAACCATCATGCCACGGGTACTACATTTATTGAGCTTATTCGCGTCTTTTTGAAAGGTATACAATACATACATGACATTTTTTCTTCGAATAAAAATCAAAGTAAAAATCAAGAAAAATATAGACGACGACGACGCGACGACGACGATGCACGCCTTCATCAACGACATCACCAAATGAGAAACCAAATAAGAACCATCAGGATATAATAATAATTGCTCTGTCGCTCGAGAGACTACTTAATAATGGCACTTAGGAAGTCAAATAAAAGAAGTTAATGAACTTAAATGAACGTTATCTTTAGGTACTCCCACGACATAAGTAGAATAAAATAAGCAAAATGGGTATGTTAAGAGCTTTCTTAATTGAGTTTTATTCATTCAATGTTGTACATAACCGTATCCATATCATATAGTTACATTATATTATACTCATATGAAGATTTGGAATAGAGACAGAGGAAAAGAGACTGAGACACTATATGAATTTATCTAATAATAATTATTATTACACGTACATAGGTAGGTATTATCGCATAATTACCGAATGAAATTAAATTAAGATATTAATATAAAAAGTCGTATATGGAACTTAGGTTACCCTGTTGCTTTTACTGTACAGGATGGGTATATTGACATCAAATTGGATGCAACTGAAATTTTTATTTTGATATAAAGTTTTTATTTTATGAGAATTTGCATAAATAAATGAAATTATTTCAAACTCAAATTTTAAATCCATCGATCCAAAAAAAAAATTAATATACATGGGTATCCATTTTGCGGTTTCAAAAGTATACGTAAATAAAACAAATATAAAATATTTTTGTTCATGATATTTCTTTTTTATTATATAGTTTGAACGTATTTTATTATTACATTTTTAAATGACCACCACGCAAACTGTTGCAAGCATCGATTCTTTTGAGGTAATTTTCGACCATTTTTTGACACATATTTGGCGGTTTCTTAGCCATAACTTGACGAATGTTGGTTTTTAAGGGCTCAAGAGTTAAAGGTTTATCTGCATAAACATGGTCTTTTGGTCTTGCTCGAGTTGTGTGGCATTAGGCACCGTCTTATTGAAACTACATATTCTTCAAGTCGTCTATTCTTCAAGAGCAGGACAAAAAATTCGGTTATCTGCGGACCAAAGAGCGTACCAAACAGCGACTTTTTGTGGATGTAATGGCCTCTTTTCAATTATTTGAGGATTCTCAGAACCCAAAATACGGCAATTTTGTTTATTAACATACCCACCGAGTGAGTGATATGCTTCGTCGTCGAAGAAAATTTTATTCGAAAAATCGCAATCCACCGCCTGTCATATAGATTTTAGATTTAGATAGATTTTTATTTCTCGTCTTATATAATTTACATAGTTTACAAAAATCAAAAAAAGCATGGCATTCTGCCGTCTGCCTAGTTGACAAAACATAAATTGAAAACTAATTTTTTATGAAATATAATTTATAAATAAACAATTTAGGTACATGAATTAAAAAGTTTTTTTTTTGAATAGTTAACTATTGAAATAAAATATTATCTTCAGAAACTCTCATTAACAATTCTCCCCCTATAATTAAAAGCCAGTTTGCAGTACATATACAGTTTTTTAACGTCGACTTCGTTCAACAATGATACAATTTCATTTTCATTCAAAAATCCCGTTCCAAGAACATTTCTCCTGATGTCTTTAAGAATTGGACATTTACCCATGAAGTGAAATACATCTTCTCTCACTTGTAGATTACATAAGGAGCATAATATTGGTAAATCCTCCCTATGTGGAATGAAGTTAAGAGGTACAAGTTCACCACGTAGCTTAACCATCATCGAAATCTCCTCTACGCTGAATTCATCCCGAAAATAGTTCTTCGCCTCCAAATTGTGATTGAGTTGACTGTAAATTGCTCTGTGCAGAGACCCATTTGCTTCGTTAAGGCATTTTCTCCATAACATATCATCCACTTTTGCAATTAGGTGATACAGTGATTCTTTCCATTGATTGAAATCAAAGTTATCAATGTTAAGGTCCATGTCACTCTCCCTAGCAAGTTCCATCCATTCTGCATACCATCCTGACCTCTCTCGAATAGTTTGAAGTGCCACTATCTTCGGTAGCCGGTAATTATCCATACTCATGATTTTGAGCACATAATCAATCTGCATTATAAGTGTTCGTACAAAGAGTGGCTCCAGTCCCGTTTCCAACATAACTATATAGTTCGGCGTAGAAGCGTAACAATTTTTCCACATCTTAATATTTCTTCGCTCCCCATACTTGAGCTGCATAGAACAAGATTGATTCTGCTACTGCCTTAAAAACAGTGTACTTACTGCTGTGTGCGATATTTTTGTTTGAGAAACACCTACTCCAAGATGCGCTGATGGCGGCTTTTGCACTTGTAAGCTTTTCTCATAATTTATATCACA
Organism: Eupeodes latifasciatus; assembly: GCA_920104205.1. Classification (NCBI taxonomy): domain Eukaryota; kingdom Metazoa; phylum Arthropoda; class Insecta; order Diptera; family Syrphidae; genus Eupeodes; species Eupeodes latifasciatus. The sequence goes on along the minus strand of OV049924.1, from coordinate 357,392,770 downwards.
TATATTTACATCTCTCTTAAAATCTTTGATTTAGATTTTATTGGCCTTGAAACGTCGAGAAATGTACAATTTTTCAATTCGACAAATCGGACAAATTACGAGTACAACGACTTTCTATGGGAGGTTAAAAATTGAATATATACATATATACGATATCTCAGCCAGTTCTTGAGATAAAGCCGACAAAAAGTTATCAGGAACATAGGTACATATGGACGTCGGAAGTACGAACACAAATCACGTAACCACAGATATCTCATTAAAAGCCTTTGTTTATATTTGAGGGGACTTGATTGAAACATCCAAGATTTTAAAATTTTCTTATGGTTTAGTAAGTGTCTAATTATTACGTTTTATTAAAAAGAGGATATCCGAACATGGTTTCCATTAAGTTATTAAAACCAAACCAAACTGTTACTTTGTCAAACCTACATATATACCTAGAGTAAAATTCTCCCTCATCTAACTCTTCGAAAGGATTTTCTTTGGGCGTAAAACATCACACTTCACAAAGCCGAGTCTTCAAAAATGTATCGAATTTTCGTCTTCAGAAAACATTTTCATATAGTTTAAAACAAAACAATAATTGTAGCTCACGATTTATAAAAAACACTCAATTAAACTCTGTCAAGTAAAATTCGACATACTTTTTTTCTAGGATAATGACAGATGCAATAAATATATATTCAGTAAATTATTAAATGTTAAATTAGGCAATCCATGATTTTAAATTAAGCTTAATGTAAAGAGATGTAAGATGTTAAAATCGTTTAAAATTATCTAAATCATATTTAAATTTTAATTTTTAATTTGCTTAAAATGGCTTCAATCTTTCACTACTTCGCTTAAAAATTTGCACCAATATCTTTATTTGTTTTAAGGAAAAAAAAGGCTGGAATGCGACCCACAATGATAACTTCCCATCCCGTCTGTCGATTTGTCTTGCTTAAAAGGTCTTTAGGTTTTCGAGTTTTGTTAAAAAAGTTCTCAGTTGAATTATTTTAAAAGATTTAAAAATTACCAACAACACTTTGCATATATAATGAAATAGTTTGATTTCAAAATATATTTTTATAAAGTTTTAGTCGAAAAACAATTTTTACCAATTTTAGTAGCATTTCTTAAAAGTTTTTGTTTCTTATATAAGGAAATACAAATTGAATTTGAAGTTAATATCTTCTATTGTTCACGAGATATCGAGAACCAAATATCAATTTTCACGAAATTTGCGTACTATTTTTTGTACATTTTATTTTTTTATGAAAAAAACTGACTGTTGGATTTCTATAAAAAATTACAGAATCTCGAAAACAATTATTTCTGTAAGAAAGCCTTGTTTGGAGCCAATATTTTTAATTTCTGAAAAGATATTTGAGTCGAAAATCAGTTTTTACGAACTTTTAGTAATGCTTTTTTTGGTTTATATTTTTTTTTAAACTGTCAATTCGATTTTTCTCAAAATTTTATCGAATGTTAAAAACAATATTTCTTATAAGTTGATATTAGTTAGAAGCCCTTATCTCAAATTTTTGAAAAGATATTTGAGTCGAAAATCAATTTTTACAAACTTTGAGTAATGTTTTTTAGGATTTTATTTTTTGTAAAAAAAACTGTCAATTCGATTTTTCTCAACATTTTTCAGAATGTTGAAAACAATATTTCTTATAAGATAAAAGTTTGAAGCTTTAACCTCAAGTTTTTGAAAAGATATTTGAGTCGAAATTCAATTTTTGCAAACTTTGAGTAGTGTTTTTTTAGGTTTTTATTTTTTATAAAAAAAAACTGTTAATTGGATTTTGTCCACAATTTTATCAGATGTCAAATACATTTTTCTTCGTTGCACAAAATTGTTTTGGAGATGAAATCATATTTCAGTCGTAAAATTTTCGAGGTGACAGATTTTTTTTCAGTTTTTTTGATTTATAGAAAAAACTGTTGATTGGATTTTTTTCCAAAAATATAATTGTTTTGTATTATATTACAATATATAATATAAAATTTAATTCAATTCTTTAGCGTCATTGGTTCATGAGATATTTAGGGTTAACCAAAATGTTCACCTTTTTTTTAAACTGCTATGGTAAAAAAAACCACCCACGCAATTTTTATGAGAATTTGCATCTTTCTGCCTTATTATCTGTATAACAAAATTTATTTGAAGTCAATATCTCTGACGAAAAAAACGTCGCTAACGTACGGTCGTACGAACATACGAACGTACGAACGTACGAACGTACGAACGTACGTACACACGCACGCACAGACATCTTTCTAAAAATCTTTTATTTAGACTCTAGGGACCTTGAAACGTCGAGAAATGTCAAAATTTTCAATTCGACAAATCGGACCCATTACAATAACTTCCTATGGGAAGTTAAAAAGTGTACATTTTATATATCCACAGTATTTAATTTATCAACAAAATAACTATAAAACTCAAAACTTCTATTATAATTTTTAAAGAAAGTTTGAAAATTAATTATCTATATGTTATTATAACCAAACCAAAAGTATTTAATTCTTTAAACTAGAGTTAAATTTGTTATTCTGTCAACCTTTTTCATACATATACATGCACAATATAGATATAGTAAATGTTTTATTATATTTTAACTAAATGGTATCCTTTCACAAAAAGTTATGCGATTTCAATTCATAAGACATAAGGTTTTGTAATGGCTATTTGGGACCTAATTTGTAAACTTTTATTGTTAAGCTATAAACTATAGTTAGTACTTTGAAAAAGCTTAACTAATTTGATTTTGTTTGTCTAGGGAAAGCATATACATATCAGTAGTAAGGCCCTAGTTCTCTACAGACTGTTGCGTCACTTAATTTATTTATTTATTTTTTATAGCAGTCAAAGTAATTAATGACAGTTAACCGTAAAAAAAATATTAAGCAGTGTTTTCAGAGTTTATCATGCATCCTTTCATTCCTGTCGAATGTGTTAATTTATTGAAAAGAGAAGATGGGATAAGACCTGCATTAATAATTTCCCATTCCCGTGGCATGATGGTTAGTGCGTTGGACTGTCGTGCCAGAGGTCTTGGGTTCGATCCCTGCCTATGCCATCTAAAGTTTTTTTCACAGGTACTGGCAAGAGTAATTCTTGTCATGAAAAGTGCTTTCTCTAATTAGCCGTTCGGATTCGGCTTAAAACTGTAGCTCCCCTCCATCCCTGACAACAGTACTCGCACACAGGAATGGTTGAGAGTAGTAAGTCACTAAGCCCTGGTTCTCAACGGACTGTTGCGCCACCCAATTTATTTATTTTTTAATTTCAGTTTTTATTCCCGAAATATTTTAGACGCAAAACACTTTCCACCAATTTTTAGTAGAATTTATTGGAAGTTTTTATTTTTTGTAAGAAAATTCTTCTAAAAAAATGTATATAATTTTAACAACAATATGAAGGGGTTGGTGGAGTTGTGTACCCTGAACGACTGGAATAAATTTTCTCATTCCGCCTTCCCAATCATTAAAGCGTGTTTCAGGCAGAAATTTTGGCGGTAAAAGAAGTCTTATCCTGGGGTAAAGAAAACGATAATCGGGCCGCTATCAAATCTCTGGACTCTGTCTATACAAATTTTATAACAATGCGTATCTGTTGATTATCTCTAATGGATATGGTAAAACAGTTTAATATTCACCTTTGCTGGGTGCCGGCTCATATTGACATTGCATGTATTTGTATAGGGCAAATGGTGCAGTAAAACCCACTTTTGGCTAATTCTGGCATACCAATCGCTACATTTAAACTATTGCTAATGCAAGGCGCTATGAAGAAGGAAAATATCAGGTGGAATAACATCATCACGTCTCAGGTCACAAAGCGCTCAAGGTGCCTGCTATCTCTCAGATCGCATTTAAGCTCGATAATCGGTGTCTGATAGGAAAGCACGCCTCGTTGATAGGCGTATTCTCAACTGATGTATGGGTGAGGAAGACGAGGAAAAAGTTCTTCACCTCCTCTGTATAGTGTATATGCCCTGCTCTAACTTAAAAATGCAAAAATTACCAAGGAGAATTCTTCTATAACGATCTAAACAATCTCAATCGTATTAATTTAATCAGTCTTTTACGGGCGGTACCCGTGGCGTAATGGTTGGTGCGTTGGACTTTCATGCCAGAGGTCTTGGGTTCAAACCCTACCTGTCCCATCTAAAGTTTTTTTCACGGGTACTGCCTCTTGCGAGGAATTGACAAATCATTCGAGAGTAATTCTTGCCATGAAAAGTGCTTTCTCAAATTAGCCCTTCGGAATCCGCGCAAGACTGTAGGTCCCCTTCATTCCTGACAACATTACTCGCAAACAGGAAGGATTTTGGGTTGTAAGTCACTAGGCCCTTTTCGCAAAGGACTGTTGCGCCACCTTATTTATATTTTATGTTGCGTAAAGGACTCAAACTGGTTTCATTGAGATTCGAAGAAATCCTCAAGATTCCTGTGGTATACAAATGGGCCATTAATCTGGCCTAAGTGTGTCCTTCTACATCACGGACAGCCACTTTAACCTGACTTACCTATCAACATATTTTGTAAAGAATAAAATAGTTTTGTTTTTCTGTGTTCTTATTTTCTTACAAATCTATATATATAAAAATCAATGCCACTTTTCGTTGTAATGTTATAACTCAACAATGCCTTTACCGATTTGGATAATTTTGGTCTTGAATTATTCGTGGAAGTCCAGAGAAGGTTTGTACGTAGAGAAAATTTGGAAAAAAAAATCTTGAAAAAGTGTTAAATCAACATCTTTCTATACTCCCATATACAAACAATTTGTACTAATACTTAAAAGCCAATTTGAGCCTTTGGCAAAACCAAAAACACTCCATTACCAAGACCGGAATCTTTCGTACGTTTCACTCTCCAAAACCCGTTTGTTTACATTGTTGTATTTGTAATTTTGACAATTAATCCATGAATAGATGTGATCACAAACAAAAAAAAACGATGCCGTGGGCTAGCGGCATTTTGCACAGCAAAAACAAAATGGAGAGGTTAATAAGTTTTTTTCAGGTTTTTCTTTTTACTTTTTTTCGATGAAGAAGTCAGTTTTAAGCTTTAATTTTGCAGTCATTTTGTTGATAGCGAACCAATGTACATTTTTGTCTTCAAAAAAGCATGTTCACCATCAATTTATTATAATTAATTCACTAATTTACAAAAATCACTACCAAATTCTTCAAATTTCAAAATTAACCTCGGATTTTTGTATCAAAGATACGTTCGAAGAACCATCAACTTAAGGGTGCGAGCGCAATTTTTGTATTGAATTCTAATAAATTTTCGTTAATGAACGGCCCAAATATTTTGTTTGCAAGTAATTAAAATCTGTATCAATTTAATTAATCCAAATGTATTTATAGTTTGTTTTTAATTATTTAAGCTTGCAACTATTTTTGAATTCCATTTTGATTAATAAATATTATATTTAAAAAAATAGTTATAATAGAAAAATACCTCATCCATAACATTCTTGATTGATGGAAGCATACATGTATTTGCTATCAAAAAAAAAACTATGCATCAAAGGAACACCAATGTTTTAAAAAAGTAATCAGGACGATTATAGCGAATCTGTTGAATAAATGCAGAGAGAGCAAATAAAATGCAAATTTTGACATATATCACAAAATGAAAACGTCTTAAAATCGTTCTGAATTCATGCACAACTAATTCAATAGAACATGTAATCGTCATGAATGTTTATTGTTGACGTACAGAAGTTTTTTTTAGTGAATTTCCACAGTTTAACGCAAAATATAATTTTCATTCATTCCTTAAAAATGTTTAGTTATCGAAGTTCAAGTTTACTTATTATTGTTTGAAGGGTATGTTTAGTAAAAGTGCTGCTAAAAATGAAACAAATTAATGAGTTTTACGTACATGTTTTTCTTAATATAGTAAATACTTCCATAGATTACATTTTATAAATGCAGAACATAGAAGAAAATATACATAAACAATAGTTTTCAGGTATAAAGCAGAGGTTAGTGTAGAAAAATATTTTTGAGAAAGCCAATAATATTTTAGGTATGTTCATTAAAGAAATTTCCGCTTCGGCTAACCTTCATCAACTTTTTAGAAAAAAAATTAGCATTAATAGCAGCCACTTATTTCATAGCATAATTAATTTTTCAGATTGTAAAATGTCTAGAAATTTTCATACGCTACAAAATTCGTAATTTTATGCGTAAACATAGAAGATAACATTATTTAGTCAAGAAGTATGGATTTTGGCGCGTATACCGGTTTTTTCCCCATACTGGAATAAAAAAAAGTTACTTAAATCTATTTATTGCAGTCATTTAGTTGGTATTGTGTGTATTTCTATTCCTTAAAGATGCTTTACACAAAGCAACTTATTTTTAAAACATGGTTCCCTCAAATTTGTATTCCAAAATCTAACTACAAACAAAATTTTAACTCTAACATAGTCCCTTAAAAAAAAATTTTCAGGAATATTTCTGCAACAAACAAAACTAAAATTTGGTCTTGCAACTACCGAACTGCTTAAATGATGAAAATACTAATCTAATTGAGAAATTTGAACTAGCTAAAGTTGGCAATGGTACTTCACAAGTATGCTTCTCGTAAAATACGGAGGCACCCGCCTATTGTTTCCACCTGAACTTCTGCCAAAAAAATGCTCTAAGCAATCTACAGCTGTAAAAATTGTCTGTTTTGTTGTTTTACAAAGTATTGAGTGACACTTTTTTCCATTTGCAATAATTATACTTAACCAGTTGCAGCGCATGCTGCGTTCGCAAATAATTTAAGTAAACAAAATAAATAATAATGAACTAATAAATCATTAAATAATATGTATTTGGTCAATTTTATTTTATTTAATATACATTTACAACATTTATTTGGATGGAAATTAAAAAGCTATACAAATCTTCCAATTTAAGACCATGTCAGCACTTCAGATTCTGTTGGTTAGGATTGTTTAGTTTTTGAACGAGGCCATGAAACATTCAAAATGAAGCATTTAGATGTGGCTGATTACTATAATGAAGCATTTTGATGGGCCTGAGGACTAAATGTGAGAATGTGTTTGGTTTTTTGCATCATTTCACGCACACTTTCTCACATTTAGTCCTCAGTAGCTTGTAGGCAAACCGAAATGTCAGTCTGAGATTCCGGTCTTGGTAATGGAGTGTTTTTGGGCAAAACAATAGAAGATAAAAAAGTGACGTTAGTTCTGTCAAACAAATTTAATGTCATCATATACATATGTCATTTCATTTCATCAGCGATAATTATTGCTTTGTTGTGTTTATATTTTCCAAAATATTGCTGAGTTATTGCTTTGTGTTTATATTTTCCAAAATATTGTTGAGTGAAGGTAAAATGCCAGGAGCAAGACGACCAAACATAGGCCGGCGAACGCGTAATGCAAATCAAGTGGCATTATTAAGACGATCTCAGACTACAGATGAACGCGCACAAGCTAATTCATCGCAGCGTGAACGTACTCCACAGAATAGATCTGTTGACTCTGTACCTGTACTTGGTCTTGCACAGGGAACACGAATACATCGTGCTGTTTTGGATGAAATGCTGCGTGCTGCTTTTAATTACAATAGTCAGATTGATTATAGTATGTACGGATATATTGGAATGATGGACGCAATATGTCCACAATGTGATGCGGCTAATTTTCAAGATGAAAGCCCGGCATGTGTTGTGCTAATGTGCTATTGTGAGATTGCCAACATTAGAAACTCCGCCCAAACCATTGTATTCATTTATTTTTGGGACATATCAAACGTCGAAGCAGTTTTTGAGTAATATTCAACAATACAATTCGGCTTTTCAAATGACTTCTTTTGGTGCTACTAAAATTATTAGAGATTCCAAATTCAACAAAAACATGTATATGACACAATCATGCAATCCGTTTCCAATAACGCAGGTGGATTATATTTCTTGGGTGCACCTGTTGATACAGGCAAAACTTTCGTTGTACCATTGATTTTAGCGACTATTCGATCGGAACAGAAAATTGCATTGGCACTTGCATCTTCGGGAATTGCTGCTACATTATTAGAAGATGGTCGGACCGCACACTCTGCATTAAAATTGTCATTGCATGTACAGGTGATTGAAACTCCAACTTGCAATATTTCGGGAAATTCTGCTGTGGCAAAAGTTCTGCGATTAACGTCAATTATTTTATGGGATGAGTGCACGATGGCGAATAAAAAATCAGTAGAAGCATTTAATCGAACAATGCAAGATTTACGCAGTAATCAACAGCTTTTTGGTGGTGCTCTGATATAGCTGTCAGGGGACTTTCATCAAACATTGCCTGTCATTCCTCGATCAATTCCTGCTGATGAAATAAACGCCTGTTTGAAGTAATCAGTTCTTTGGGACATGTAAGAAAATTGATACTGAACATTAATATGCGTATACACCTACATAATGATGCAACTGCCATGAGTTTTCAAAACAAATGTTAGAAATTGGTGATGGCAAAATACCAATCGACAGTACCAACGGATTGATCACTTTACTTAACAATTTTTGTACAATTGCGCAATCTATTGATGAGTTGATTGAATGTGTTTTTCCGAATATTCTTCAGAATTACAGAAATCATTATTGGTTGAGAGAACGCGCCATTTTTGCACCGAAGAACATTCATATCAATGCCATTAATTTTCAAATTCAAGCGAAACTGCCAGGTGTAGTCAAGACATATAAATCAATTGACAGTGCTATGAATCAAGATGAGGCATCAACAAGGCCCAAGGAATCATGTTTTTTACATGGCCAACTTTATGTTGCCTGTTCCAGAGTCGGTACCCCCACCTGTTTATTTATTCATGCTCAAAATGGAAAAACAAAAAATAGTTTATCCAACTGTTTTAGACTAACCCATAAAGACCCACCATAGTAAGAGTACCCAATTCTTTTTTATTTTTTACTCTTTGCTGATAAATATAATATAAACAATATATCATTTGGACTTTTAAATAGTTAGCAATTTAAAATATTTTTTTGTTTGAATAAATGAACTTAATAATAATTTTTTTTTATAACTATGCCTTATACGTAGCAAAGCACGTACCGGCCGCTAGTCTTATATATAAAAATGAATCGCAAAATGTGTTGGTAAGCGCATAACTCAACAACGCCTGGACCAATTTGGCCAATTATTTTTTTTAAATATTCGTTGAAGTTCAAGGATGGTTTTTACGGCGAGAAAAATTCGAATAATGGCCGGAAAAACCATAAAAAACGCCCTTTTCTTTTTCCTTATGTGTGATGATATTTTGTATCAAATACGGAATAGAATGGGAAATCCAAATATACAAATCAGTGAAGAAATTTACAATGAAGAATTGGTTTCAATTGAGGACATGTGCTTGATGATGTCAAACAAACTATTAAATCAATCAGGCCTGACCGCGCCTAATCGTCCAATGCATGATGCATTTAACCAAGAGTTGCATCGATAAAAATTGTATGATCCTAACACTTTGAAAGAATTAATTCAAACAAATCTTCCACTGTTGAATGAACAACAGAAGTATGTATTTTATACTCTTATGAAAGTAACAAATGATGAAACTAGAGAGATTTATTTCTTAGACGCACCTGGTGGGTGGTACAGGAAAAACTTTTTTGATTTCATTAATATTAGCAACAATTCGCTCAAAAAATAAAATTGCACTTGCACTCGCTTCGTCGGGAATCGCAGCAACTTTGCTTGAAGGTGGTCGAACAGCCCATTCAGCTCTAAAATTTCCATTTCGAAGAACTCTGCAATGGCAAAGGTTTTGCAGCAATGTAAATTGATTCTTTGCGATGAATGTACGGTGGCACATAAAAAATCTTTGGAGGCTTTAGACAGAACCTTAAAAGATCTACGAAGCAATAATAACAGATTTGGTGGTGCAAAACGATCAACGCCAGCTGATTAAATCAATACATGTCTAAAGTCCTGCAATTTGTGGAAACATGTCAAAAAACTTCATTTGAGCAAGAATATGCGTGTCGAGTTGCAAAACGACCAATCTGGAAACATATTCTCTAAACAACTTAACTTTAACTTTAACTTTCCTCAAAGTTTTTGTCAGTTAACGCAATCAAAAGATGAACTTATTCAGAAGATGTTTCTCAAAATTACAGACACCATGATTGGTTGAGCGAACGAGCTACATATATTGGCTGCAAAAAACATAGATGTAAATGAATTAAATTTCGAAATTCAAGAACAAATTACAGGGACAGGCGAATCGAGGATATATAAATCAGTTGATTCGGCTGCAAACCAAGATGATGCAGTCAACTATCCACCGGAGTTTTTAAACTCGCTGGATTTGCCAGGATTGCCACCTCAGAATCTTCAATTAAAGGTTGGATTAATAGTTATAACGTTGCGAAATATCAACCAACCGCGTCTTTGCAACGGTACACGATTAGCGATAAAAAAAAAAGAGGCTGGGATGCGACCCACACTGATAACTTCCCATCCCGTCTATCGATTTGTCTTGCTTAAAAGTTTGTCTAAATGTATCAATTCTTGCCAAATTTGCGTTCTATTTTTTGTAGATTTTATTTTTTTTTATGAAAAAACGGACTGTTGGATGTTTATAAAAAAATTACTGAATATAAAAAACAATATTTTCTGTGAAATAAAATAAGTTTGAAGCCAATATTTTTAATTTTTGAAAAGCTATTTGAGCCGAAAATCAATTTTTACCAACTTTTGTTAAATTTTTTTTTCGGTTTTTAATTTTTTGTAAAAAAACTGTCAATTCTATTTTTTTCAAAATTTTACTGAATGTTGAAAACAACATTTTTGGAAAGATAAAAGTAGTTTAAAGCCAATATCTCAAAGTCTTGAAAAGATATTTGAGTCAAAACTCAATTTTTACCAACTTTTGTTTTATTTTTTTTTAGGTTATTATTTTTTGTAAAAAAACTGTCAATTCGATTTTTCTCAAAATTTTATCAGATGTCAAAAACATTATTCTTCATTGCACAAAATTGTTTTGGAAATGAAATCATATTTTAGTCGTAAAATTTTCGAAGTGACAAATTTTTTTTTTCAGTTTTTTTGATTTATAAAAAAAACCGTTAATTGAATTTTTTTCCAAAAATATAATTGTTTTGTATCACGTTACAATATATAATATAAAATTTAATTCAAGTCTCTAGCGTCATTGGTTCATGAGATATTTAGGGTTAACCAAAATTTTCACCTTTTTTTTAAACTGCTATGGTAAAAAAAACCACCCACGCAATTTTCTTGAGAGCCCTTTGTGCATCTTTCTGCCTTATTATCTGTATAACAAAATTTATTTGAAGTCGATATCTCTTCTGGTTCTTGAGCTATGGACGACGAAAAAAACGTCGCGAACGTACGGACGTACAGACGTACGGACGTACGGACGTACGTACACACGCACGCACAGACATCTTTCTAAAAATCTTTTATTTCGACTCTAGGGACCTTGAAACGTCGAGAAATGTCAAAATTTTCAATTTGTCAAATCGGACCCATTACAATAACTTCCTATGGGAAGTTAATTACTAAACAACGTGATAGAAGCAACTATACTCAGAGGAAAGTATAAAGGAGAAGAAGTTCTCATACCGCGCATCCCAATGATTCCGACTGATACTGATGTGCCATTTGAAATTAAACGACTACAGTTTCCAGTGCGGCTTGCTTTTGCTATGACTATAAAAAAGTCCCAGGGGGAATAATTAAGTGTTTGTGGTATTAATCTAGAAAACCTATGTTTCTCACATGTTCAATTGTATGTTGCCTGTTACCGTGTTGGAAAACTGATTTCTGTTAATAATTATAATTCACATGATTAACAATAAAGCGATTATTTACTTTTAAATCCTTATATATGTTTCATTTAATTATTTTTTATTCACAACGCCCTATCACCAGAATGACGGTTCTGTTCAGGAGAATTTTCAGCCACAACTATAAAATACGTAGGAACAAAAAACTGCCACATTACAAATCTTTATGACAAGACGAAGTCTGTCGGGTCCGCTAGTGTTTAATGAAAATAAAAATGGAAATTTGTTTGATATATTTTCCATTTGATGAAAACAATCTATTAACAATTATAAAGCTGCAATATATTAAAAAAAATTGCAACATTGAGCAATCCAGCTTTGAACTCATTTCACTGATGGACTGAAGAATATCTTAAAAATTATTAATTGAATTAATTTTATAATCGCATTCGTATTTAATCCAACCGGGTATATACATAAATATAAGAACACTTCATAAGTAGGTTTAGCACTTTGTTGTTCTTTCTCTTCATAGAATAATGCCCCCCTCATCACATAACCGTGCGTCGTCGTCGTCGTCGCCATATTCATAGTCATAGTCGTCGCATCGTCATTTCAAATACAATTTTACTCGGAACAAAACTTAATAAGTAGGTGAAGTGTTCCATTCATCCATTGAAGGATGCAATGGAATAGGTACCCGTATATACCTACTTTACTCCTTCCATAGATACTCGTGGTGTACTATAGGTGCGAGTACGGAGCATAACCCGTGCAAACGAGTATAACGTAGGGTATAGGAATATTCTTTTCCGGTTGGTTTGCTAATTGCTTATGACTCCAGGATATACACATGGTACATGGCAGCTAATGCGTTCACCCATTCAGCTTGAACACATGGATGGGTTAACTATTGTGCCGTGTCAAGCCGGATGCACTAAAAAGCGAAGATTAGGCACGTACTGCGTGCTCTGTACTGTGTACTGTGTGCTGTATGCTGGGTGCCCTGCTGAGCGCTGTAACACGCTGCCGCTAATAATAATTGCTTTCTAAGCGGTTGCAACATCATAATTTGAAATGAACTATGATGAGATGGTTTACATCAAAATACATTAATGTACCAACATATATATCTTATATACAGGTATGTACTGTATAAGGTACGGATGCATACGCTGAGGTATGTATAGATGGAAAATGCTAGACACCTTTCTACATACCTGAGTACGTGCCAGAATACCTAAATGAAAATTCCTCTTTAAGGAACATACATACCTAGCTGCATAAGCATATGTTCATTTATACATTACATAGAACTTATACCCGCGTAGGTAAATGCATAATTCATATAAAATTGACTCTATCATCTCTGAGTCTACATACATATATTTAGTACCAGAACACTTTTCGTCCTGATTGTAAATATACCCAAGTCATTTTTTTACAAAAGTTACGGTTGGTCCTTTTTCGGTTCCACTTTTCAAAGGAAGGCACATAAACGCAGTACACATAATTTAGTAACAGAAGATTTGTAGCTGAGCTGTAAATTCGTCTGCCATCTTCTTCTCATTTCGAGGTCTTTTCAATCAGAAAAATTGAGTTTGCAAAATTATTTATGAGAATTTAATTTTGTATTCACATTTTACCATATAAATGTTTTCTTCCAATTTGTTAGTTTTGAAGAAATGTGTGGTATGGAAGGGTTTCTGTACCTAAGCTTTTTAGATTAAATGGAATCGTGCATAACTGAAGGGTTAAGCCAGCCTAGAATTTTCGAAAAACCGATTTTTCTTATCTTAAATTGTTTTCTAGGATCTTTAAAATGTTGTGCCAACATATTATGGCCAGAAAAAACTTTTAGGTTTATATTGTACAATTCCTACGTTCTTTTCCAGCAGTTAATAGTTAAGTTATAATTTAAAAATTACAAGAGCTTCTAGTTCAGCCATTCGTCTTTAACAAAAGGAAGTCATTGCAAAAAGTCTGCACAGACGCTAATTTGAATCTAATCACTTTAAAAAGTAAATAATATTTTAATTTCTTTAATTCCAATAAATTTTTTAGTTTTAGAAAAAAGGGTACCTATCCTAACCCCTTAACATAAATTATAATTAGATATTAGGTTAAAGGTATATGATAATCATCAAATTCTTGAGATCTGACTAAATTTATGTAAAATAAGAATTTAAAATAAACTTATTAATGCTATATTTAAAAAGTTTGTTTAAAGAATTTCTTCTAAACCGACGAATGTCAAAGGGGGGGGGGGGGGTCACACACTTAACATATAGACGAGTTTTTACTCACCGCTTAAAAATGTTCTGTAAAGGAAGCCGACAAAATTTTAATAACATAATGTGTATCTTAACCTTACATCTTCACATTTCAAGGGCTAACGTGAAAACTGTAGTTATTAGGTAAATTGTTCAAGAACACTGTTGTCCAGCGAGGTATGGTCTAACTTTTTAACTTAGCGACTCCCTATATATGAAAGCATTCTTAGATTCTAACAATTTTCTAAATATGTCATATTTAAGAGCTAAAACACAATTGTTTAGAGGGTTTTTGGTGCATTTCACACAGAAATGTAAGAAATTCTTTTGAAACGTAGCTTTTTTTACAAAAACGACATACTCTTGTCTTGCTTCCATTTCTAACAGTACAAAAATTCAAAAACCCATAAAATGTGAAAGAATCGGATATGAAGAATTTTGTGGATTTTTGATTTTAAGGGTGCATTTAAGTACATAACTTCTCTAAAAATGAAATAAAAACAAAAAAAAAGTTAAATAAATAAGTTGGGACCAAACTTTTGTGTGGCACTTACAAATTACACCTTTCAGAATCTCTTTTCATTTTAGTTCTCAAGAGATTCAAAGCTTTTATATTAATAGATATGAAGCGGTTACTATGTTTTTAAATTAGCCATTACTTACTTACTTACTTAGGTCCTCAGACCTGTTAAGTCCGTTGGGAACCCCTTAAGGGACATAGGGTCTCTTCTACGCCTACGCGTACGATTTCCGGCGATGTTTTTCAGCTCCCTCTAACTCTTGCCTAGTGACGCTGATTCCTTCTCAACTGTCCTGCGCCATGTGCTTCTCGGTCGTCCAGCTCTTCTTCCTTCTTGTGTGAGTGGATTCCACTTCATTGCTTGGCCTGCAATGCAGCCGTTAACTTTTCGAAGCGTATGTCCAATCCATTGCTGCTTACGTCTTCGTATTATAAATTCTGTAGGTTCCTGACCTGTCTTTCTATGAAGGACCTCATTTGATATACGGCTGGCCAGAAAATCCTTAGGATGTTACGAAGACATCTATTCACGGAGGTTTGCAGCTTTCTTGTTATGGCTGAAGTAACCTTCCAAGTGCTGCACCCATAAAGAAGCACAGATTTGACATTTGTGCAAAACAGTCGTAGCTTTGTTCTTAAGCTGATGGAGTTATTCCTCCAAATTTTTGACAGCATACCGAACGCCGCTTTTGCCTTGCCGATGCGGCAGATGACGTCTTGTTCGGTTCCACCTTTGATGGAAACGATACTTTCAATGTTTTGAAAGCTCTCCACTTTTTCCACCGATTGCGAGAAAATATTTATTTGAGAGGATGGTCGGATTCCGAGGTTGATCATTTTTGTTTTGCCGGAATTAATTTTCAGCCCCACAACTTTTGCTTCTTTTTCCACACTTGTTGTCATTTGATGGAGATCCATGATCGTATGAGAGAGAGAGAGTAAGGAAACATCGTCCGCGTAATCCAAGTGCTTTAAATAGGATGTCAAAGTCCATTGGATCCCTCCGCTACCTGACAGAGCTGAGCGCAGTACATCGCTTATCATCAACAAAAATAATATGGGCGACAGAATACAGCCCTGTGTGACTCCGCTTCGGATTTCAAAGTCATCTGGCAACCTACCATCGTGCAGAACGTGACACTTGGATCCATCATATGCTGCTTTAATAATATCAATTAGGTTTTCTCTTACCTCCGCAAAGCTAACCAGATATACTCCCTGTTAACGCTATCAAAGGCCTTCTCGCAGTCGATGAACAGCAGGTTAGTGGTGATCGATATTCAACGCACTGTTCAATAATGATCCGCAGGGTGTTGATATGATCAATACAGGTGGATCCAGCGCGGAATCCTGCTTGTTTGGCATCGAGTGTGGCCTCAAGATGTTCTCTGATGCGATCCAGTATGACTTTTGCTACTATTTTGGCAATGGCAGGTAGAATGCAAATTCCTCTCCAATTTTCTCACTTTGTAAGATCTGCTTTTTGTTGGAAGCTTGACGATAATTCCCTTCTTCCACTCATGGGGGAAGCTTTCGGTGGTCCAGGCTTTTTTATGAGCGGATGAAGCAGTTCGCTTGATGACGTTTGCCCCGCTTGTAAAAGCTCTGCGGGAATTCCATCAAGTCCTACCGCTTTGTTGTTCTTAAGTGCTTAAATTGCGTCAACGATCTCATCTTTACTGGGAGGTGCGGTGAGGATTCGGGGATTAGTTTCTTCAGGCGCTTCAGAAGGTATCGGCTGCACGTGGTTTGCAAAAATACCGAGGAAAAGTGTTCTTTCCACCTTATGGCTTGCTCATCCATCGAACTTAACACATTACCGTCTACTTCTTTCACCAGGTGTTGCTTTGAGCTGTGTGCACCGGTCAGCTCTTTGGTTATTCTGTAAACGGTCCTGCTGTCGCACCTGTTTGCAGCATCTTCTGCTTCTTGCGCCAATGCGTTGATGTAGTTACGCTAGTTGCCGCGCGGCGCACACCACACTGCGGTGAACCTCTCTCTTTTTCATGCGATACGAGGACTCCAGCTAATTTCTTTCTTCCCCTTGTGCAGCAGTTATTCAAGCCTTTAACTGTTTGCGTTCGTTGATCCTTGCCCAAGATTCTTCTGAAAGCCAAGTGTTGTTGCTTCCTTCTTTCCGACCGACTATTCTGTCAGCACCTGAAATAAAAACATTTTTCACAGCATTCCAATGGTGTTCGATGTCGTCATGTACTGTGATGCTGATTGTTCTCATTTCGTGTGACAGGTGGTCCCTACATTTTTGACGGGTCGTGGGATCCTTTAGTCTGGCGATGTTTAATTTGGGGGCTCGTGTTACTCCGTTCGATCTTCGAACTTTAGCTGTACGCAATGTTAGGGTAGCTATCATTAAGTGGTGGTCACGGGCAAGTCCCATATCGGCGCCTCTTCTGTTTCGTACATCCAAGAGACTGCTTCTAAAGCGTCGACTAATCGCGAAGTTTTCAATTTGGTTGGAAGATGCTTGCCAGTCCGTCGACACCCAGCTAATTTTATGACAGAGTTTCTGTTCAAACGAAATAAGGCTTCTGGTTGCCGTTTTTGTAAGGAGTAACCCAAATTAAACTTCTCGAGCGCTTCCTGGATCGTGACCAGAATAGAGCAGTACAGTGTTACGTGTCGGTGACTTGTATTTGACCGATCCCAACCATCGCACTTCGCTTAACCCTAAGATATCTATCCTGTACCGCATAAATTCTCTCTCTAATTGGAGGAATCGGGCATTGTGCGGACCTTCACTTCCTGCGTCCAGAAGCGTCCTCACATTCCAGAAACCAATCTTTGTCCGGGTAGAATAGCCAAAAGTCGTCAACGAGTTAACGTAGTTTCGGTTTTTATAGCGGGATGAAGTTCAGTTACGAAAAGTGCTAATCTTCGTAACTTATCTTCGCCCTTGCAATTTTAGCTAACTAATGTGTGTATATAGGGATACACAAACCATTGCCCGGGGGCCACCACGAAGAGGTAAAGCAAGAACTACGACATGGCATGAAAGTTGCATTGCTGGCCTAAATGAAGTTTTAGACAATCACCATCTACCCAATCTGCCATGCCGCAGGCACCCCAAATTAGCCATTAGTTAATAAAATTTGCTGATTTTGGGACACTTATATTTTTGAAATTCATGTTCAAGTGACAGTTCTGGAGAATCCAAAGCAAATTTACTTCAAAAAGTAGAATTCTTTAATTTCTTAAGTTTTTGTATTCAACAAGACATCAAATGAAAGAAATAAAATGCACGACTGGGTCGCTAGAACTTTCTTATGTCTCCCAAAGAGTCTCTTTAAAAATATTTCCTTTATTTTAAGATTGAGAAATGTACCTGAAAAATATTTTTTTCTCAAAAATTTTAATGCCATTTTATTTCTCAAAAAATTATATTTTTGGTATGTACATATGTACTTACATATATTGTAAAAGATATTGTAAATATTGTAAAAATATTGTAAAAGATAAAAAAAATGATCGGTTCATTTTTGAAAAAAAAATCGAATTTTCGATTTTTAACCAAAACAAATTAATGGGGGCTGCTGTTATTTTTCGTATTAAGAAAAATGAAGAAACACCTTACGCCAAACGGCTCAAAACCTTTATTTCCCAGTTTAGACTCAATTGACACAATGGTTTGGGCTGTAGAGACCAGGACAGACAGACAGACAGGCAGACAGATGGAATCGGCGGACCCATTTTTTCGACTTTTCTACCATCGTTATGTCATGTTTGATTAAAAGCTCGAGTTTGAAATTTTTTACGAATGCAATACTTGCCACATAGTTCCTATATGCCGCAAGTAAAAATCACTTAAATTTTCACTATTTATATGCGTCAAAAAAATTAAGATGGAATTGAAGGCTTACAGTTTCAGGAATTTAAAGGCAACTTAATTTTAAATTGATGGTCTCTTATTCAAGGTTTCTTTTTGAGAACCTGAATATTTGCTCTTTGTCATAGAAACAAATTTTATGAAAATAATTTAAAGCACTACCAACGTTTTTCCAAAATTCTACATTGTGTAAAAAAACAAAAATTTTAGTTTTTTGACAGCAAACCACTTTTCTTTAGTTGAAATCTTTACTAATACAACTAAATTGTATAAGCATTATGCCTCATATGAACCCCTGGATTTTTTGCAATTGGTCAAAAGTTGATGAATTTCTGCTGCGTTAGGGCATTTTATGTTCTTGGTCCAGTCCTCAGTTAAAAGCAGTACTTTTATCAACAAAGTTTAAGGAAGTAAAATACAAAAAAAAAAAATAACCATATCCATTAACGCAATACAATTAGTTTTGAATACAATAGAATTCCTACGAAAGGGAGGTTTGGTGGTCATGACCCCTACATGACCCTAGTTCGATGATTACTGAAGGGGTATGTTCAAGAATTCAATTCAAAGTTGTGAAGTCCCTGTTAGCAAATCCGATATTAAAGGTACACCCTACACACAGCTATAGGAACACGTTCCTCAGTGATTCTTTCCCGGAATGGCTCCCTTGACATTTTTTAAGGGTCTTTCGAAAATATTTAACCCAATGTACTCAAAAAAAATCTTAATTTATTCGTAAAAAAGGCTTAACTTCTTAAAATTTCCAATTCATTTTATTTTATAAGATTTAAATTTAGAAACTACTATAACGTTTATTGTACCAAACCAAATATTCGAATATGATAATATAAGCACTTTCCCTTACTCAAATGGGTGTGGTCAATAGTGGAAGTTTTGGGGGACTTTTTGCAAGCTACTGAGAGCTAACCGTGGCGTGCGTTGATGCCAATCATAAAATTGCTAAAACCAATTATTTCGACTTTTCTGGTTGTATTTTAGCTATTGTGCCTGAACTTCTTTTAAATAAGTTTTACAAGTACCGTTACTTTTGATTCTTAAAATAATATCTGTCCAATAAGAATACTACTAAATTTGTGCTTGTGCTTTAAGATTGAACAACTTTGGAAAACATTGAAAACTTATTTTTAGAAAGTAAGTTCCATTTAGCCTAAGATTAGGTAGAGGTGGCTGTTCGGATTGAAGTAAAATAAACTTAGACCAGCTGTTGGCACAATCTCATGCTACATGAATATTGAGGCTTTCTTCTTAGCTCAATAAAACGAATAAGAGTATCTTACGAAACGTAAAAGAAATATGATATAAGTGTGTTTTAGATCACTAAGATCATTACAGGTACATCAGAGGAGGTGAAGAACTGTTTCATCCTTTTCATCGTGCATACAGCTTCAGCGATAGTCATTTAAGAATTCGACGCCGGACCGCTTGGTGTGCTTTCCTATTAAGCCGTGTCCGGTTATGACACAAAGTAATGAGCCTATAAGTAATCTACTTAGAGAAATTAAGCACTTTGAGTGCTTTAAAACTAGTGTAGCCCAATATTCTTCATAGTCTGCCAAGTGGTTATTTTATTCTAACTGATGTTGGTTTTCTTTAAACATGTTGTTTTATTAAAAACTTAAAGATAGCTGTTGGTATACATCATAAGCAAAACGTTCTAGAATGGCTTATCTTGTACCATTTTTAACTTCCAATAGGAAGTTATTGTAATGGGTCCGATTTGTCAAATTGAAAATTTTGACATTTCTCGACGTTTCAAGGCTCCTAGAGTCGAAATAAAATTTTTTTAGAGAGATGTCTGTGCGTGCGTGTTTACGTACGTTCGCGACGTTTTTTTCGTCGCCCATAGCTCAAGAACCAGAAGTGATATCGACTTCAAATACATTTTGTTATACACTTTCTGCACTATTAGTGCAGAAAGATGCAGAAAGGGCTCTCAAGAAAATTGCGTGGGTGTTTTTATTACCATAGCAGGTTCAAAAAAGGTGAAAATTTTGGTTAACCCTACATGTCTCACAAACCAATAACGCTAGAGACTTGAATTAAATTTTATATTATATACTAGCTGACCCGACAAACTTTGCTTCGTCATATAAATAATTTCTAGAGAATATTTTGCTAGAAACAAATAACTTATTGTAAGTGTGTAAGGATGTGGTATATAAGTGGGAGAGGTATAGAGCACTGCAAACGGTGACAAAATATTAAAATAACAAATCACCAAACAAATTTGTTTACTTTGTTAAAATTAATTCTTTAAAATTATATACTAATCGCTAATTATGACAATACTTCAAAAAAAAAACAATATCAATCCCTTAATGCAAAAGAGTGTATCTACAATATTTTTTGTGATCCCATCTTTCGCCAATACAAACAAACTGGATGGTTTGCGCACTCGAGAAATACATGAAGTGTGAAATACATGAAGTGCTCAAATCTAAGCCGCTCACAGACATCGTTTTGCCTTCAGACTTATTGATAGATAGTCATTGCAAATGCCAATCTAATTGGAAATTGAAGGCATTTGAATTGAATTGGCACATCTGTGGGTATAATAGGGATTCGCCGTAAAAA
This sequence comes from Eupeodes latifasciatus, assembly GCA_920104205.1. Classification (NCBI taxonomy): domain Eukaryota; kingdom Metazoa; phylum Arthropoda; class Insecta; order Diptera; family Syrphidae; genus Eupeodes; species Eupeodes latifasciatus. The sequence goes on along the minus strand of OV049924.1, from coordinate 357,371,748 downwards.
TATATTTTCATCTGAGAATTTTCCATTTAGAAATATGATTTCGATAACATTTTTCATCAATTTTTAATTACTAATCGCGTGCCGTTGCACAACCGTGGTGGGTTCAAATTACGGAACAAAATTACCGGAGGTCCAATTGTAAATTATGCGGTGGCATACCTTGTTAATCTAATGAGTTCAAAAACTCAGTTGGATAATTTACAGCTTCGGTAGCATCAAAAACTGTATTAATAGATTTGTATAACACCAAGTCTCCTGGTAACAAATGTTGTATCTTGAGATTTAATTTGTTGACATCCACATTTTTTGCTGGTAAAGTTGCTCTTTCTGCCAGCCACTCGTGATTTGTATATTGTCTGTGCACATCGGGAAATATCTGGTCAATGAGAGAATCTTGTGAACCAATAAACGTGCAGAAATCGACCGGTAATTTTATGCATCCAGTTTCATCTGAAGTGACTTTTCCGTGTCCTATATCTAACAGTTGTTTCAGCGGATGGATCTTGAAGCATTTGAACACGCACATTTACTTTCAGTTGTACTCTTTCAACATTACGCCGCAGTGGCGATGATTTTAAGCACTCGTTGATCTCATCAGCGTACGTGGAACGCGGATTAACGGGAAGTGTTTGTCTGAAATCACCTGAAAGGAGTAATCGAGTGCCGGCAAATAGTGTGTCGCTGTTTTTTATATCTTTTTTAATGTCCTCTTCAACGCCCGAAGCGAATGTTTGTGTGCCGTAGTGCATTCATCTACCTCCATCCAATAAATTTGCCGCAACAGCCAATGCGATACCGTTATTTGATCGTATTTTAGCAAGAATTAGCGAAATAAGGAATGTTTTGCCAGTTCCACCTGGTGCATCCACCTTGTCCTGCGGAAACTGCGAGCATGATGTGGTCAAAAATGGTTCTTTGTTCGTCATTTATTAGTGGGACATTGCGAGCAACAATCGCTGCCATTTCTACAGTTTTGTATTGTAGTTCACGATTCAATTCAGTGTCTATTAAATCAGATGCATTTCGGTGAATACCGAATTGACTGAGTGGTAAGTTGGCACTGATAATGCAAAGATCCTCAATAGCAATCAATGCTTCATTGTACATAGCGTCACTGAATACTATCGTAAGATCGTTGCACCGTATACGATGTTGATGCAATTAAACCATAACACTTAGGAATATAAAAAATAGATAAAAACCTATTCTCAGACCTACCGAATGTATATGCAAAATTTCATTGAAATGGGTTAAGCCGTTTCGGAGGAATATGGCCACTAACACTGTGACAGGAATATTTTATATATATAGATTGTAACGTGATACCAAACAAGTATATTTTTGGAAAAAAATCCAATTACTGGTTTTTTTACATAAATCAAAAAAACTGAAAAAAATTTGTCACCTCGAAAATTTTACGAACAAAAAATGATTTTATCTCCAAAACAATTTTGTGCAAGAAGAATAACGCTTTTGATATCAGCTAAAATTTTGAGAAAAATCGAATGGATAGTTTTTTTTACAAAAAATAAGAACCTAAAAAAAATTAATAAAATTTGGTAAAAATTGATTTTCTACTCAAATATCTTTTCACAACTTTGAGATATTGGCTTAACACTACTTTTATCTTTCAAAGAATATTATTGTCAACATTCAGTAAAATTTTGAGAAAAATCGAATTAACATTTTTAAAAAAAATAAAAACCTAAACAAAAATTGATAAAACTTGGTAAAAATTGAATTTTTACTGAAATATCTGTTCAAAAATTTGAGATTATGGCCTAAAGTTAATTTTATTTTATAAGAAATATTGTTATCAACATTCGAAAAAATGTTGAGAAAAATCGAATTGACAGTTTTTTTTTACAGAAAATAAAAACATACAAAAATTTATAAAAGTTGGTAAAAATTGACCTTCGACTCAAATATCTTTTTAAAACTTTGAGGTATTGGCTTTAAACTAATTTTATTTTATAAAAAATATTGTTTTCAACATTCGATAAAATTTTGAGAAAAATCGAATTGATAGTTTTTTTACAAAAAAATAAAAAAACCTACAAAGAGCATTACTAAAAATTGGTAAAATATGATTTTCAACTCAAATATATTTTCAAAAACTTGAGATATTGGCTTTAAAATAATTTTCTTTTATATTATAAATATTGTTTTAAGAATTTTGTAAAATTTTGAGAAAAATCGAATTGATAGTTTTATACAAAAAATAAAAACCTAATCAAAACATTACTAAAAGTTTGTAAAAATTTACTTTCGACTCAAATAACCTTTCAAAAATTTGAGAAATAGGCTTCAAATTAATTTAATAGCACAGAAAATATTGTTTTCGACATTCAATAATTTTTTATAAATATCCAACAGTCCGTTTTAAAAAAAAATAAAATCTACAAAAAATAGTACGGAAATTTGGTAAAAATTGATGTTCGGTCCTCGATATCTCGTGAACAATAAAAGATATTACTTTAAATTAATTTCATTCATCCAATTTTTATTTGTTTATATAAGAAATAAAAACTTTTAAGAAACGCTACTAAAATTGGTAAAATTTGTTTATCGACTACAAATCTCGTTAACAAAAATAGATTTTGAAATTAAACTATGTATTTCAAGCAGTTTTGGTTGAAACTAAGCATCCACTAATTCTGCTGTAGACAAGTTTGTAGACAATTTTCGTGAGACGTCCTAGCACCTTATTTATTCAAATTCCTTTGCTTGAATTGCAAAAACAATTTAAATTATCTTCTCTTCATGCGTTTATAATACCTCTATGCATTTTATTATCACTATACTATTTGATTCTATAAAAGGAAAAATCTATTTTAATTTTACAATGTCTCAAAGCTAATAAAATAGAAAACAACAGAGCTAGTTAGTAAAAGATACGATGTATATTATGATTGGAATTGAAAAACAGATGAGAAAGGTTAACCTTGCTTAAAGGTATACGTAATGTACCTTACTCGAGTACATTTCTAACTATAAAAACTGGTACGGAACAGTATTAGGTCAACGCCTGTTTCATTTGTCTCAATGTTGTGGTACAACCAGAAGAGATGATGTTCAACATCGCATCGACCGACAACAACACGTCCCGTCGGTCGTCGTCTGTCTATATCTATAATGGGTAATTGAACAGACACGTCCCTGTTTAACGCTCTGTTTGTACGTCTATAAGTTTGTCACTCTGCATTCACAGAGATATGTCAATTTATATAATGTATGTATGTAGCTATGTCACTGTGACACGGATGCGATGGAACATCTTCGTTTTCGAGGAAATCATGTCCCGCCTCACTTATATTGTGAGGTTGAGATCTGGAGAGCCAATCGAATTAAATTGGTGAGGATGGTTTGTGAATCCTCCGGTCGGTCGGTCCGGATAGTCACCTCAACCTCATACCTTTGGCAATGCACGATGCATCGCATCAGTAGCGCCACAAAGCAGAAGGTCCCAACAACAACAACATCGAGAACACCAACAATCAAATAACTACGAAATTCAATAGCATCACATTCGCTTTCGTTTTCGTTTGCATGCGGTTCGTTGTTCGTTCGGGTAACGAACAAGCAAATCGATTGCAATCCCAGTCACAGTCCCAGTCCCAGTTCCTAGAAATCGTCCTTCTGGAATATGTTGCGCACGATTTCCAGTCGAAAGGTCAATTGGATTACCTGATTATTTTCCATGCAGACCTGTCATGACTTCCGGTGATGGTGCAGTATATTCTCTGGTTCAATTTATTTAAGAAAATATACTATGCACATCAGCACATCAGTGCATTATTGCATAAGGACATACTACAGTTAAGTGTATACATATATACAATACATATAGAGATGGCTGCATGTGTGCAATAGCAACACATCCATATCATCTTGTTTGGTACAAAGTTTTTGTGATGGCGATGATGCAGAACATGAGATTGACTATTTTAACTTTCTTTTAAACTTAAGGTACTCGTATATAGAGGTAATTTTTGTTCTATGCATTTATTTATGAACTTTGTCAATAAACAATGTCATGCATTTGAATTTGATTCTTTGTCATTTTAAGTTGAAAAAGGAACATTTCTTTGAAAATTAATGACAATCGTTAAAAACTTGTCTTAAGGTTTTGAAATATAGAATCCTTTGAATTCTTCTTGGCTGATAAACGTATACACTTTTAAATATCAGAAAAAAGAAAGAAGATCAACGGCGTGAAATTACCACGAAGACATAGGTAAGGTAGCACGGCCGTCGGCCCTTGCAATGGTAAGCGGAGGCGGCGCCACCATTCTGATGAAACTCCACATAGTTCAGCAGCATATTATACTCAATGTCTATAGCCACAAAATTTCATCTCGCGTTAGAGACATAAGATACAGATATGGACACCACAAGTCCATAAACCGCACCAAATAGCCACTTCTTGTGAATAGATCGGCTTTTTGTTGAATTCTGAGGAGGATTCTCTCGATTTTGGACAAATTTCGTCGATTATGCTGACAAAAAAACAAAGAAATTTACGAAATGACTTGCTGTTCAATTATGAAATTTTCAATTATTGAAGTTGAAAGGGATTGAAACAAATAAATTTCAATTTTCTTAGTTTGGTAAAAAACTTTATATTAAGGTGATACCTATTTAAAATTAACATCTCGCGATAGGGTTTGACCACAATTTATATTGTTACTTAAGAGCAAATCAAGTAGAATTTTTTGTTTAGTAAAATGTGTAAGTACTATCCTATAAAATGTGTCCTACTATCATTGAATTCATTTCATTATTCTTAAATACGCCTTCAACTTCATTTGTTCAAAGTCCACCTTTGGAGCTTTAAAGGAATTTTTTGTTCAAAAGAGATCATCCCAGATATACGACTTGATTGAAAATATGAAAAAAGAGGCTGAGATGCGATCCACACTGATAACTCCCCATCCCGTCTGTCGATTTGTCTTGCTTAAAAGTTTGTCTGTATGTATCTATTTTTACCAATTTTGCGTACTATTTTTTGTAGATTTTATTTTTTTATGAAAAAAAGGACTGTTGAATTTTTATATCGAATGATATGTAAATATCGAAAACAATATTTTCTGTGAAATAAAATAAGTTTGAAGCCGTTTGAAGCCAATATTTGTAATTTTTGAAAAGCTATTTGAGTCGAAAGTAAATTTTTACCAAGTTTTAGTATTGTTTTTTTTTTAGGTTTTTATTTTTTGTAAAAAAACTGTCAATTCGATTTTTCACAAAATTTTATCGAATGATGAAAACAATATTTCTTATAAGTTAAAGTTAGTTAGAAGCCATTATCTCAAATTTTTGAAAAGATATTTGAGTCGAAAATCAATTTTTACCAACTTTTATTAATTTTTTTTTTATTTAAATTTAAATTTAATTTTTTTTTTTTTTAAACTGTCAATTCGATTTTTCTCAACATTTTTCAGAATGTTGAAAACAATATTTCTTGTAACATAAAAAAAGTTTGAAGCCTTAATCTTAAGTCTTTGAAAAGATATTTGAGTCAAAATTCAATTTTTACCAACTATGAGTAATGTTTTTTTTTTAGGATTTTATTTTTTATAAACAAACTGTCAGTTAGATTTTTCTCAAAATTTTATCAGATGTCAAAAACATTATTCTTCGTTGCACAAAATTGTTTTGGATATGAAATCATATTTTAGTCGTAAAATTTACGAAGCGAAACATTTTTTTTTTCAGTTTTTTTGATTTATAAAAAAAACCGTTAATTGAATTTTTTTCCAAAAATAAAATAGTTTTTTATCACGTTACAATATATAATATAAAATTTAATTCAAGTCTCTAGCGTCATTGGTTCATGAGATATTTAGGTTTAACCAAAATTTTTACCTTTTTTTAAACTGCTATGGTTAAAAAACCACCCACGCAGTTTTCTTGAGAGCCCTTTCTGCATCTTTCTGCCTTATTATCTGTATAACAAAATTTATTTGAAGTCGATATCTCTTCTGGTTCTTGAGCTATGGACGACGAAAAAAACGTCGCGAACGTACAGACAGACGTACGGACGTACGAACGTACACATCTTTCTAAAAATCTTTTATTTCGACTCTAGGGACCTTGAAACGTCGAGAAATGTCAAAATTTTCAATTTGACAAATCGGACCCATTACAATAACTTCCTATGGAAAGTTAATAAGAGATCTTAACTTATTCTGTTTGAGTATCTTATGTATACGCCTCAAAAAACTTTTATTGGTCTTAACTGATACTCTAAATGTCAACTTATTCAATTCGCCTTCAGTTCTTTATTTAATATGTCAATTAAACGCTGATCAATTTTCAGCTCAACAAATATTTAAAAAAACGAGAGATTCTTAATGATCGGTATTATGGCTATCGTAGTAATCGGTCCACTAGATATCTCAAGGCTTATATCACCGAACAAATCTTTACATCGGAATTTTCCATATAATGCTAATAAAATCAAGTTATCCAACACCTTCAAATCAATTCCACAACAGCCTTAGATGGGAATGTGTCCCGAAATTGTGGAAATAGGTCAGAGTAGTTTTTATACTTTAAGCTGGTACGCCTAGCCACACAAACTATAAAAGACTATGTCGTAAGTCTTACATCGTTTATTCTGAAAACCTTTAAAAGACTTCTAGATATCCACATATATATAGAAATCTAAAGCCAGTCAGTTATCTCCTATACAACGTGATTACTCCAAAGGTTAAGTTTTAGAAAAAGCTGCGTGGTCAGAACAATAGAAAATAGATCAAAAATATGTTAAAACGTAGACAGATAAACAGCGAGCAAGTTGGTATAGAGATTAAAGAATCTTCATCCAGAGGAACGCTCTCAGCACTTCTCAAAACTCTGGTAATAAACGAAATCCTTACCAAATTTGAATACAGTGGAGGAAGCTTACGATGATGTAGCGCAGTTAACGAGAGGAAAATTCATAATCACGAACAGTTGAACCAAGACTTAACTAGGATTTGCACTTTGCCAAAAAACTGTAGCTTGATTTGTTACCCCATTAAAACAAACCTAGTACTCTTTACAAATAGCAGACAGTTCACAGATTATTCAATCCGAAGTAAAGGGTGATTTTGTAGCTATTATCTTTTTGGTAACACTGGTTTAAACAGCTGACGCACGTTTCGTGTTTTATTTCACTTTCAAACATCTTCAGTTTGGTCTATAATTTAACCATGAATCGTCTTAAAAACGAACAACGCTTGCAAATTATTGAATTTTATTGCTTGACTTGGATGACATGTGGTTTCAACAAGATGGTGCCACATGCCACACAGCACGCGCAACAATGGACTTATTGAGAGGCGAGTTCGGTGAACATTTTATTTCACGTTCGGGACCGGTCAATTGGCCGCCTAGATCTTGCGATTTAACGCCTTTAGACTATTTTTTGTTTGGCTATGTTAACTCATATACTCCCACTGTACCTGTTTGGGTACAGAAAATTGAACAAGTTTACGGTTGAGCCTTACTTAGATTTTGTTTTCAAATAATTTGGATTTTTCTTGTTTCTTCACATGTTTTGAGTAAGTAGGCGTGTAAATTATTTAAAAAACACACAATTTGTAGATTTTTTTGGTACCCCACATCAAGTGCTATTATTGTTTTCCCCGAATTGCAGTGGTTGGTTTATATTGAGCCAAAAAACAGATATATGTTTTATTACTTTCGATTTGAATTTATTGCAATCAAGTAAAGAACATTATAGGAAAAGCTATTAAAACTTAAATATCAGGTTTTAATTTATTATTACGATAGGTAAGTAATCGCAAAGTTATAACTGTACTCGCTTGGGTACAATGGGAAACTATGATATACATATGTATATATATATATATTATGTACATATATTTTTTTGTTTAGAATGGATTTCAAAGCATTTTCAACAGCAGCATTTTATGGAAGAAGGTTCGAAAATCTTCCAAATGCCTTAAATGCAATCGAAGAAGATGAACGCAATGCAGTATTTGACGTTGCAATTATACCCCCAGATGCAGTTTTCAACACTGACCAAGAAGACAGAGACACGGAAAGTTTGGACAATAATAATATTCCCAATCATGTTCCAGGTAATGTTGAAGTGTTTATTAGAGATGACGATTTTGAGAGTGAGGACGAAGTTCCATTGTCTGAGATAAGGGCCTCCATACGTAGGGAATCCCAAACTCACCCACTATGGTCCGAAAGTTTTGTCAATATGACAATGTTCTATTCCAACTTTTTTGAGCTAAAGACGAACAATATGAAAGCTGTTTTGAAAAACAAATCTCCAGTGGAAATTTTTGAAACTCTTTTCGATAATGATGTCATGGAACTAATTTTGGATCAAAGTCGTCTTTACGCTTCACAACATAATGACCACAACTTCAATTTCAACAAAGAAGACCTCGAAATCTTTATTGGTATTCTGTTTTACAGTGGCTACCACTCAATGCCAAGAGACTCTATGTATTGGAAATTGGATGAAGATACGAGAACGACATTAGTAGCCAACAACATGTCGCGAAATCGTTTTTTTGAAATAAAAAAATGTATTCATTTTGCGGATAACTCTAATTTGGATTCGCAAGAAAAAATGGCAAAACTTAGGCCGTTGATGAATCTTTTGAGCAAAAAATACCAGCAGAGGGGTTTTATGCACGAAAAGCTATCCATTGATGAAGCCATGATAAGGTATTTTGGTCACCACTCGTCGAAGCAGTTTATAAGAGGTAAGCCTTGTCGTTTTGGATTCAAAAATCAGATGATTACAAGTAGTTGTGGCTACCTGTATAGCTTTGACACGTATTGTGGTGCAAAAATGTGAAAGCAGAAATAAGTCACATGCCACTGGGATCGAGAGTTGTACTTGAGCTATTAGAAGCAATCCCATACCCTTCTGATCATGTTATTTATTTTGATAACTTCTTTACGTCTCATGAGCTTTTGTGGTTATTGAGAGCCAAGGGATTCAGAGCTACTGGCACAGCAAGGGAAACCAGAACAAAAAAATGTCCATTGAAGCCAAAAAAACAGTTCAAAAAAGAAAAACGTGGTCACTTTGAATATATTTACAATGCCAACAATAAAGTGCTTTTCGTCAAGTGAAATGATAACAATGTTGTCACCATGGGTACAAATTTTGACACAATTCAGCCAATACATTTTGTCAAACGGTGGTCATCGGCTGGGAAAAAAGTATATATTCAACAACCAAATCTTATTGCTAGTTACAATAAGGGAATAAGTGGCGCGTTGACTTGCATGACTAATCGGTCAATGCTTATATGTAAAATAAAAATCAAAGGCAAAAAATGGTGGTGGCCGCTTTTTACTTCAATGCTGAGTTCTACTTTGGTGAATGCTTGGAAACTGTATAAAGTCGCAGGTAATTCCGAAGATGATTTACTTTCTTTCCAAAGAAATATTGCTAGGCATTACCTTAGAAGGTATACAATTCGCCAACCGACGACATCAAAACGCTCTATCGCTTCCAGCATGGCCTATAGTGGAGAACACCATTTTCCCAAAAAAAATCGAAAAGCCTCTTAGATGCAGAGTATGCCACATGCGAGTCAAATGGACCTGTGATTTATGCGCCATAGCTCTGTGCATCGAAAGAGAATGTTTTAAAAAAATTCATGATAGTTAAATATTTGAATCCATATATCTTCCCATTGTACCTGTTTGGGTACAGCCTTAAAAACATAGTTCAAACTAAGAAAAAATATTTTTGTATTGTTTTAACCATATTTAATAAAGTTATGTCAACAAAAGTTAAAATTGTTCTGTTTTTAATTCTTTGGTAACAAATTGGTTAAAGCTCATGTCTATATACAAGCCCGCTTCAATTGACGCATTGGAAGACAACATTGAAGCATTTATTCGTGAGATACCGGCCGAAATGTTGGAAAGAGTATGCCAAAATTGGACTAAGTGGATGGACCATTTCAGGCGCAGTCAAGGTCAACATTTGCATGAAATAATCTTCAAACATTAAATTATATGGACCGTACTATAGATTCAAATAAAGATTTAATTCATTTTTCTGAATTGTATGTATTTTTTTTTTGAAAAACTTTCTTATAGCTTTTAAAAAATAACCCCTAATAAAGGTGATCCCACTGAGAAAATAAAGTTAAATACCTAAGAGTAATTCTAGGAATTCTCAATTCGGACCAAAATACACTAGAGAGATCCAAAAAAGCTTAGATAGCATTCTACTCAAGCAATACAATCTTCAACAGAAATTGGAGACCGATTTCTAAAATCCAAATGTGGATGTGTGGAAAAACCAGTGCTCACTTATGTTAATATTGTATGGTGGAAACCCTTACAAGGGTACAAAGAACGGGTGCATATATCTAGGTATTACAGGAGCAATGAGGACCACTCTTTCGGTATTGCAGGAATGGAAGAAATAATCAATCATTTACCTCTGGATCATCTGTACATATGTAAAGGAAACAGCTGCAAACTGCGCCTTACGGCTGAGCAAAACAAGCAACATCGGATACGCTTAAATTCTACATCAATACAATATACATAAGGAACAACGTAAGCCCATACACAACATGATATCTTGTCTACACTTCAACAAAACCTTTAACACCATCCTTCCTTACAGGAACGAACATTTGACACATGAATGAGTCGTCAATATCAATAAATATTGGGCTGCACAAAAACGGATGTTGGAGTGGAAGAAAGTTACTTCTGTGAGACACTCAATCTTGCAATAACTCCTTCAGACTTCCCGATCCAAGCAGCGTCTTTTAAGCTGAAGTATTGGCAGTAGCATGCAATGCAAAACAGGTCCAAATGATGGCGTTATCATAAGCTGATATCGCTATATTCATTGATTGCCAAGCAGTATTAAAATTGATTTCTGCCACAACAATCAAACCCCAAGCTTTTAAATTAATGTTGCAAAGAAAAGAGCAGAGCTTATGAGCTGGCAAGGATTCGTACAACACCGAAACAATCCAGTATAAACTCAACCATAGACACCCCACCCTGTGAATTAAAACGCATCATTGGCAACAAGATACTTCAAGAAGCCAAGGAAAGATGGGAATGTCTTTAAACCTGTGCCAAAATCATGAAATTATGACCCACATTCGAAAAAACAAAATCCCGCTCGGTTATGAAAAAAGTATTTATAACTGCTTCTAAGGATAATAACAGGTTACCATAAAAAGAAAACGGGGCTTACTACCGATGACATATGCAATAAGGATGCAGTGATGAGAAAGAACGAGAAGACACACACCAGAAAAAAATTCCTATAGGCAGATACTTCTTCAATAATTTTAAAGAACTTAAAGATATTCGAAGAAGCAACTTATGAGGCATCATCAAAGCCTCTTAATGGTTAGAACAAGACAACCCATAATATCATGGGCTTAATCACTCTTTGTTAAGTTTACGTAAGTTTATTTTGAAAAGAGCACCAATTCTCATTTGCATAATGATACCTATTTATATTTTCCATAAATTTAAGAAAGAATTGATTTATAAGGGGCCACAGAAGTAAGAAACAAATTATTTTGCTTTTCACTACGGATATAGCTAAAATATACCCGTTTCTTGTCGAAAATATTACAATTTTAAGAGTTCATTTGACCAATAAAACCTTAAATCGATTAAGCATTCAACTTTTCCTTAGTTTTTTTTTCCTGTACAGATATTTGTACAAACCCTCCTATTAACAAGTATATTTCCTTAAAAATCTTCGAACGATCCATCCAATTAAACTTCCTCTCAAAATGATACAAATTTGTTGAGTTTTGACAATCTGGCAAGAGCATTGGTCTTTTGACTTGTTCAAACGAACGATAAATTAAGTCGCTTATAATTACAGCTTTTTGATTCAATGCTGCAAATTAAAGTCCAGCTATTTTTTTTCTAAACTACAGCAGTCAAAATTAAGTCTTGACTTGCAACTTAATTCCTAAATATTTCATTTCATACATAAATGGACATTTCCGGTTCGAATTTAATCAAAATAATCAGTTGGACAGTTTTATGATTTTTCCACCATCAGCTGCTCAAACATAATTTATTGCCATTTGCTGTGTTTTCAGTTCGAAACCTTCAACCAAACCAAATAGTCAGTTAAATTATCCTAATCCCAATATCATTCGCATGAGCCCATTCCTATCCCTTACGTGCGCGTTAATTTACGGGGAATCCATCCCCTTTCCAATTTATCAGCTTTATCAGCTTTACCGGATATGGTTTGCTTTTCGCTCTATGTGATGCCCATTTTCCCTTCCATTACAATCAATACTCATTCAAAACCAACGTAAAATAGGACCTTTCCTCTTCTGAATCCTTTGAACATTAAATCCCCCCAACCAGTCGTCATTTGTAGTCGTCACTTTGTGTTATACACGCATTAAGAGGAGAGTTAAAAACAAAAACGACGACAAACGTCTAAAGGTTAAAGAAATGTTAAGCGAACTCAGTCAAACATTGGTGCGTAAACATCCTTTTCCGGTGCTTTTTATTCTATCAGTTTTTGTTGTTGTTATTTGTTAATATAAACAGCAAATAATAAGTTCACTCCTCGACACTCATTCATTCACTTGCTTGCTCTGTCGGTAGCGGCGCGGAGCACATCTGTCGTCATTATTAACCTGCCGAGACAGTTTCACCATTCCAATGATGGCGTGGCCCATCGCTATCATATTCAGCTTCAAGGACCCAACCCCAAACCCAATTCCAATCCCAGAGCCAAGCTCAGCTCAAACCCAGAAAGTGGTTGGTTATAATATGACTTTTGAGTTTGAGAGTGAAAGTATGCCAAATGCCGCCACCATACCACCGCCCGCCGCCGCCCCGCCACGCTGCTCCACCATATTTTTGCCGCACTTAAATCCTTTTCGCTTCGCTAGAAAATATGATTCCACTTAAGTGAGTGCAAATCGTGACTTTTATCATTAATCTGAATTTCTTGCGAGTGCGAGCACACACAGAGATATTCTATGATTGTATGATTTTCTTTTCCGGCTTCTTCCACCCGCCGCGCCGCCGCACCATTCTCCACCACCGCCGTCAGGATGTGCCACTTGTCCGCCAAAAAGATACGATTTCGTTGGTTGAAGAAAAGTTGTGACAATCCATTTATCAATCGTGTGCTTTTTTATCTTCATTTTGCGTTTGGTACCTTCCATTTTTTGACTGACTTTATTCATGATGATGATAAGGCTTCTTTTTGTGTGAAAGTTCTTTTGAAAAATAACGTTTAATCTGCATAGAATGAATTCAAAAAGTTTGTATTTTGTTCTGCTTTTCTTTTAATGACTTGGCCTTTTTTAATTAAGTGGGGAAATTTTAAGTAAAATATTCTTTAAAGAGAAAAACTTTTAAAAAAGTTTATTTTTGCTTGAATATTTTATTGGTTTTTTAATAAAACGACAGTCTATCTAGAAAGCTTGAAAGTATTAGGGTTAAATTTTGAATTTTATAAAAAGCCAGCTGACTTATGACAAATGGAGTGTGGTCTTGGCCTGGAAATCGCTTAGTCTTTTTAAACTCTTTATTTGTATGAATAAATTACGTCGTCGTGCTATAAGGGCTCCGCGAAATTAGGCCTCAAATTGGGGTAATTTTTCATAATGAAATTATGCCCCAATGAAATAAGGCCCCATCGAAATGAAAAAAGGCCCCAAATATAAATGAAATAAGGACCCAGCTTGTTTTGTCTTTTTTTATTTTTAATGAAATAAGACCCCCTATTTCCTATTTTTTTTATATTAAAGTTTATTTTCAAAAATGAAATAATACCCCAAAACATCAAACAAATACTTGGATTGTATCCTGTACAATTTCCCTGCAAAAAGGACACTTGTAACTCTCCTTCAGCTATAGCTTCAGCTTGAATTTTGAGATTGCATATTCAGCACAAATTTGTAAATGCCTGCAAGGCAACAGAACAATATTTGCTCGCAAATCCTTACAAACAACGCAAATATGTTCGTTAATGGATGTGCTTGCAACAACAGGGTTTTCATCCTCTTTTTTCTTTTTCATTTTTCTCGAAAACTATTTCTGAAAAGAAGGAAGAAACGGTTAGTTTACCCTCCTAAAGTAACGAAGTTGCTTCCTCAATTTTGGAGCTTCGTTCAAGGTTGTATTTTTTACGGTTGGCCCCTATTGAACCACAAATTTCTGCTAAAGTTGAAAACTATCGGCTTTTCAAAAACTCTTCATCCCTTATCATGGCAACAAATTTGAAGAAGTTTCCATTTTTTAAGGCAGAACGACCCAAAATACCGTTGTATGCCTCAACTTCAGAAGTCGTTCGGATGTTTTCTTTAAAAACAGAAAAGTTGACACACGTGCAATTTTTTTCAGCTATTCTGTTACTTACTGATGCTTTTCAATATAAGGATCGTGTTGAAAACCATGAGCGAGTAACAGAATAGCTGAAAAAAATCGCGCAATTTTGTCAGCTATTCTGTTACTCGCTCATGGTTTTCAACACGATCCTTATATTGAAAAGCATCAGTAAGTAACAGAATAGGATTTTTAATTGCATCTATAATTTTTAACATATTTTAAAATTTAAGATTTTTCCTATTTTTTTTTGTTCTTATGGATAAAAGAACAAAAAATGCGGTATTTTGCTAGCTCTGGGTCCTCGATTAGTGTATTTTCTTAATACTTTTTGTGAAAACAATGTTGTTTTGGCAAATTTAAGTAAATTATGCAAAATGAAAAAAGAGGCTGGGATGCGACCCACACTGATAACTTCCCATCCCGTCTGTCAATTTGTCTTGCTTAAAAGTTTGTCTATATGTATCAATTTTTACCAAATTTACGTACTATTTTTTGTAGATTTTATTTTTTTATGAAAAAACGGACTGTTGGATTTTTATATCGAATGATATATGAATATCGAAAACAATATTTTCTGTGAAATAAAATAAGTTTGAAGCCAACATTTGTAATTTTTGAAAAGCTAATTGAGTCGAAAGTAAATTTTTACCAAGTTTTGTTTTTTTTTTAGGTTTTTATTTTTTGTAAAAAAAACTGTCAATTCGATTTTTCACAAAATTTCATCGAATGTTGAAAAGAATATTTCTTATAAGTTACAATTAGTTAGAAGCCATTATCTCAAATTTTTGAAAAGATATTTGAGTCGAAAATCAATTTTTACCAACTTTTGTTAAATTTTTTTTTAGGTTTTTAATTTTTTGTACAAAAGCTGTCTATTCGATTTTTTTCAAAATTTTACTGAATGTTGACAACAATATTTTTTGAAAGATTAAAGTAGCTTAAAGCTAATATCTCCAAGTTTTGAAAAGATATTTGAGTCGAAAATCAATTTTTACCAACTTTTATTAGTTTTTTTAAGTTTTTATTTTTTTTTTAAACTATGAATTCGATTTTTCTCACCATTTTTCAGAATGTTGAAAACAATATTTCTTATAAGATAAAAAAAAGTTTGAAGCCTTAATCTCAAGTTTTTGAAAAGATATTTGCGTCGAAATTCAATTTTTACCAACTATGAGTAGGTACATTTTTTTTAGGATTTTATTTTTTATAAAAAAAAACTGTCAATTAGATTTTTCTCAACATTTTTTTCAGATGTCAAAAACATTATTGTTCGTTGCACAAAATTGTTTTGGAGATGAAATCATATTTTGGTCGTAAAATTTTCGAGGTGACAAATTTTTTTTTTCAGTTTTTTGATTTATAAAAAACCGTTAATTGGATTTCTTTCCAAAAATATAATTGTTTTGTATTACGTTACAGTATATATTATACAATTTAATTCAAGTCTCTAGCATCATTGGTTCATGAGATATTTAGGTTAAACCAAAATTTTCACCTTTTTTTTAAACTGCTATGGTAAAAAAACCACCCACGCAATTTCTTGAGATCCCTTTCTGCATCTTTCTGCCTTATTATCTGTATAACAAAATTTATTTGAAGTCGATATATCTTCTGGTTCTTGAGCTATGGAGGACGAAAAAAACGTCGCGAACGTACAGACGTACGGACGTACGAACGTACGTACACACGCACGCACAAACATCTTTCTAAAAATCTTTTATTTCGACTCTAGGGACCTTTAAACGTCGAGAAATGTCAAAATTTTCAATTTGACAAATCGGACCCATTACAATAACTTCGTATGGGAAGTTAATAAGGCCCCAAATTGTTTTTCAAAATAAAATTAAATTAAGCCCCAAATTTAATGTTGGGGTCTTTTTTCATTATGAAATAAGGCCCCCAAAAAAATGAAATAAGGCCCCAAAAAATGAAATAACACCCCAAAATTCAAGAATTTCCATTGTTCTTGTTTTGTATGCATTTTTTTGGGGCCTTATTTCATTTTTTCTTTGGGGCCTTATTTCCTGGGGCCTAATTTCGCAGAGCCGCTATAAGTTCTGTTACAAATATAAATTATCATAAGATAGGAATTATATAATATTTTCTATTCATTGTTGTTTTATTTATTTGGTCGTAATATAAGTTCAATTAAGAAAATAGTTTTACTCGAAATGACTGACCTTAGATTTAATGAAAGCCCTTAAACGTTGTGGCCATCGAGAAAGAACTAATAGAGAGAACCAACTTCGACGGTTTTTCTCTTTTTGCCTACAAACTATGATTTGGCCACCAACTTGCATATGTAGTAACTCCATATAAAAAAACTGTGGGGAATAAATCCTTTGTTTGTGCACATACTCACCACGAAAGAGAAAACACTTTTCTCTCTTTTCTCTCTGCTCACCACCTTTTAAAAATGGCGACCACCTTTGAAAAATGGCGGATGTAGTCAGCTGTTCAGAGGTGTTCAAAGAAAATTCAAAATTGTGTATGAACAACTTTTTGGTACTCTCATTGTGTTCGTTTGATATGAATATCATTCGAATATGAAGTGAAATTAATTACTCTTGTTAGGTGCCAGAACAATGAAGATTTAGAAACAATTCTAAATTACGCATTTAGATAAGTATTAGTTAGTTATTTGAAGCCAGTTTTAATCATTAAGTAGGTAAAACAAATTAGGTGGTGCAACAGTCCAATGAGAATTAGGACCTAGAAACATAAAACTCTGAAAGCACTACAACTATTATTTTTATTATAAGCTGCGTTTATGCGTTTAATTTTCGCTCAGACCGCTGAAAGATGCAAAAAAAACTCCGATTTGTTTCAATTTTCAGAGTTTATCGACTTAATTTTGTCGATGTGAGAGTTGCAGGAACATTGAAAACGAGAGTTACAGAATGTAAACATGGAACATTGAAAACATTTTTATATACTCATCTCTTTTTTCCATTCCTATTTTATTTGTTTATACTCGTTGTTAATTTTCTTTACATTACTCACGACATTTCCAAAATGCTGAAAATAAGTGATTTAAGTAGACACCAAATAAAACGACCGTCAACTTGTTACTTCTGTTACCAATTTTCATTGCATAAGATTTGTGAATAGGTGATAAGCTATTCTTACTGCCTTCCACTAAGCTAGTGTGTTGCTTTTAAAGGCTTAACTACATAAGCTGGGTCAGTGGTTTTGTGAAAAGAATATACAAATTTGTTCTTCAACCAAAATTTAAGTCTTATGCATCATTTTTATAAGTTTTCCAGTTCTAACTATTTATATATTATCTTTCAGTTATATAGCGACAAGGAAAAATCTGTGAGGGAAAGTTCTAACTACAGTTTTTCTGAAAGTGCATTGTGGCTTATTCATAGATGTTTGCTAAACTTTTTAGGATATACATAAATAAATGCAAATGAAAGTTAAGGGCTAAACCTCAAGAACTATGAACATATAAAATGCTGTGTTCAAGTAATTATTATCGCATCCAAATTTCATCATTGATTTTTTTGGTGTATAAAAAGCTAAAAAAGTGATTCATGACAAATAAATGCTACGTTAACACTAAGTTCCAGAAAATATCGATTGATACGGCAATTGCAGAAGATATGGATATTTTATATAAATATTCCCGGTAAACTGTTGAACTTTATTATTTCCGCCTTTTATAATTCAATGTAAAAGAATTCAATGCAGTATATTTTAGATAATACAGTAGTTAAGTTAATAGTTAAGGCATTACTATTGAAATAAACATAACATATGTTCATTTATAAAAAACATGTACTCGTTTAAATATACAAATAAAGTCTAGTCTAAAAAACCTTAACCTTGTTATACTCTTTCTGCACACATCCTTTCTTGTTTTGGTTGTTAATGCCATCTATCTGTAACTCAGAGAAGGTTGTTAATGCCATCTATCTTTAACTCAGAGAAAGAGGAGAGAAAAACAAATTCACCACGAACTACCGGTATAACTTCTTCCGGTATTTATTGACAAACAAAAATGTTTTCCTAGAATTAATTTGAATTATAGGAGTATTTTTGTAGATATAAAAACGACAAGATGTTAGTAAAATTAAAGAAAGAAATTCATGAGAATTACAAAAATATTATAATGAGTCTTTAAAAAACATTGCCTTCTTGGCTATCAATAAACAAAAATGAGAAATGTCGCATTTCCCGGAAGTGATGTTTTTTTGTGTACTCTTTTCCGAGGTGAAAACATGTATACACCGATACGAATTCAACACGCTATAAAAAATGAGAGTAAGAGGTTTCGAAGAGACGGAGACGAGGAAATTTGGTTCTCTCATTTAGTTTTTTCTCTCTGGTTGTGGCCATCAAACTATAATGGCACGCTCTGTTTCTGTTAATATTTTTGACACTGCTTTCGTTAACTTTATCTTAAGAGTTTAAAAATTCATGTAAAAAATTTTCGAGGCACGCTCTCAAATTCTGACCACAAAAATAAACTCAGAGATTAAAATATGGACTTCGAAAGAGCCAATCTTAAGCTTCCTACTATTTTGACCCTAAGGCAATTTTGTGTTGTCTTGGCTTTGTTTGTGTGACCAGATTCTTGTAGAAGAATTCATCTATCTCCATTGAAAAGGGTATTTGTTAAACAATTTACCAAACCCTCTACCACTTCTATATTGCATAACTTGTCAACCGTTTTCACATTTGTTCCCAAAATTTGCGTTGTGTGACACTTTGGAGTGACCCTTTCAATCAATTCATTACAGAAGGGTGGTGATGTTTAATTTTAACCCTTAGGATGATAGTTTTAGTTTTAAAATATGATGTCGCATACCATTTTCTTTGTTGTAAACTCCTTCAACATTAAAAATCTTTTGATTCGAAAAAAAAAGAATTATTTCATGCTCATTTCTCGCGTGCCACAGTAAAAACCTTTTGACTCTTCCCTCGATAACTTTTTTGAGTCGAGGTGTTAAAATATGATCTGTAGAGCGTCGATGGTTCTTTATATGTAGATGCTCTCTAATCGGCATTGAAATGGATCTGATGAATATATCCAATTCTGTGAACATTATCTTTCTCTTCCGAAGTGGTTTTAGTGGTATTCGTTCTCAAACTGCTTTCATAAGCGTTCAAATGTGGGCAACGCAAAGACAACTACTTTTTGGGCTAGTCATCTTCTCTTGAAGATATAGGAAACTGGAGAAGAATCCAAGTCCCGAAAAATATTGCGCTTCCCAGTGGTTTTTAAAATGAGAAAATTTCGTCAGAACTCATTCCCTACCTATGGTAAGCAATTATTGCGATTCTATTTTCTTTAGCGCCTCATTTAATGGTAACGATAGCGAAACTGAAACCAAATTCACATTTATTCTTTGCTTACTAATGTAAATATTTAGAAAACCAATTTATATCAAATGAATGTTTTGGCCAACAAGGTCTTGAAGTTGTGTAAGTAAAATTATTGCAATTATTATTATAAAGACGTTTGATAAAGTTTGGCATCAAACTCTCTTATTGATTTTGGTTCCGATGAATATCTTCTTCGTTGGGTTAGAAATTACCTTTTGGAGCATTCAATTCAAGCAGTATTGTTCGTGTTCGGATCTAATACCCGCAAAATATGCTGGTGCGCCCCAAAGTTCAGTTTTACCTCCGACACTCTTTCTTTATTTTATTAATGATTTTTTGTCTAAAACTTCCGACAGTTTCGCCACTAGCAGTGGACTATGTTAATGGGAGCAAAACTGAACTAATGCTCTTTACGACCAGAACTACACACTACCCCGACTTAAAGGTCCAATCCTGTCTTTATGTTTTAGTGGAAATTTGTAGGAGTCATTCTAGATCCCAAATTAAACTAACGGTTTAAGAATTGCTTCTAATGGCTGTAGAAAAATTTTGATAAAAAGTGGGGCCTTCAATCGAAGATGATTTTTTCGGCGAACAGAGCCGTTGTACGTCCTATTTGTCTTATGGATCGATTGTATGGTAGACTGTACTTTACAAGAAATATAATATTCAGAAACTTAGAAGGTTCAAATAGTAGCTAGTTTCGGTACTACAAGGGCCCTTAGATCCTTCCCAACAGATGCTTTATTAATGTTATTCTAAACCTCATACCAGTGGGCCTATACATTAATTATTAAATATCGTGCAGCGCGCTAAGGCTTAAAGAATTAAACCACTATTTTTACTGACGGGTCAAAGATGGAATGTGGAGTTGGGTCGAGAAACTTCTCCGCATCCTTAAATCTTTTCGGCTACGAGATTTTTCCAGTGCATTTCAAGTTGAATCACTATTTCCCCTAAAACTTTGAATGACAAAATTTTCTCAATTTTTCTGACAGAATCCGAACGCAAGTGGAACAGTCTAACGGACTGTACTATATCATAATAACATAACATGAAAGGGAAACTGTGAATAATTTTGTCTGTAAATGTTCTGCCCTAGACAGTACTAGAATGTTAAGCTTTGGTAGGGCATTCCTTAAAGATCTTAATGAACTTTCCGAAAGACCTGATTTCCTTTCCAAACGCTACGAAATGGCTTCAGTGTCTCTAAATTTGTCAATATAAATCCGTCATAGAATTATTATTTAATCTTCTTTTTTTTTAAATACATAGATCCAACGAATTTATTGTATAGAAACTGTGGCGCTTTTCAGTGCTAATGGAGTCGCCCAGTAAAGGCTGCGATCTCTATACCTACCTACCTGAAACTTCTAATCCACTAAATTGTTTAGCTGACGAAAATACTCTCAGCTTTTTATATTCGTTCTTAGATTATTATCCTTATACTATGGAATGGTCTATACCATTGAATTTTAATCTGAACAATATTGGCCATGGCCAATGGGTTATCAAAACCATGGAAATCACAAAAATTTGAAGTCGCCAACAACGCTGCTAAACGTATAGATTTTCTCTGCCAAATAATTCAAGCATAATACCTGTACTTCTAGGAATTCTCATCAGTTTACCCTTGAGCTCAATTTCGGACGTGCTGATAATTACACATATTCGTCTGAGTACTGATCAATGTGCATTAGTTTCTTCTCTCTACCCTTTCCTAATAGTTCGAACTGAATTTTAAGGGCTCAATCTGAAGAATACAATTTTGCTTTGGTCTTCTAGAAAATTAACGTCGAATCGCGTCGTTTACATCATGATTGTCTTCCAATTCCTTCCAAAAAAAATCATTCCCAATCTTTCCACCATAACAGTTGAACTTGCTTAATTTTGATTCCGATGCTCTTCAATTATCGGATTTAGATTCTTGGATTTTCAAATTAGCAAACGTAATAATTCTGCGCTTATTAACTTAGCCTATAAGGAGAAAATAAGCTTCATGACCGGTGACCGACCGACTTGAGGTCTTGTGTTTACTAAACTTAAAAAGTCCTTATTAATAAATCTGTATACAAAATTTTGTAAAATGTCATTTGTAGAATGCCTTATTCCAAAGATCGGAAAGGAATTGACAAGCTTGGGTTTTTGTCAAAACTAAAGGCTACAGCAGCATTCTTCTTAGTTTTTCCATTGTTTACATTAATAACTTATTCTAGCACAGCTCCAATTTTTAAACTAGATTTACCATTTTCAGCGGAGAAGTTGACTTACAAACCATTCAAAATTAATTCCCTTATTGGCAACCCCTTTAAGTTCTAAATTTAGAAAACAAGTAAATTTAGAAAATAATAATCACGAAAAACATAAGGGAGTAGCACGAAATACTCTTTTTCAGTATTGATTCTTCTTTTTCAGTAGTTTTACGGAATTTTAAAATACCGAATTTTGACCGACCAGAGTTTTGAAATACAAAATTTTGTATTTATCAAGGGGATATTACTACCCTTATTATACAAAGATACAGTGTAAGCATTAGGAAAGGGAGAGAGGGTAGTAGTACGGCTAAAGAACGAATCTCTGTAATTGACAATACGACCGAAGTATACTGATCAGCATGGGTTGGGGTCAAAATACTGTATGGATCATAATACTGTATTTAAAATACTGTATTTCAAAATGCTGCATGATCAAAATGCTGTATTTCAAAATTCTCTACATCAAAATTCTGTATTTCAAAATGCTGTTAATAAGTCTAAAAAATAAAAATCGTTTTGATAGTGTAAAAAAGGGTTGCGGTCGAAATACTGTATGGATCATAACACTGTACTTAAAATACTGTATCTCAAAATAACGTATTTCAAAATACTGTTTGTACAAAATACTCTTTGATCAAAATACTGTATCTCAAAATTCTGTATATCAAAATTCTATAAATAAGGCTAAACAATAAAAATCGTTTTGACAATGAAAAAAAATGCGCAATTTTCTACATTATCAAAACCATTTTTTTTTCTTAGCCTTATTTACAGCATTTCCAAATACAGAATTTTGAAAACAGAATACTTTTTTTTAAGAAAACATCATAATAATTTTTCATTAGCATATGGTTCTAATACTTCCCTTCAACAAAAACAATAACTTGTACGCGCACTCAAGGGGATATAAATACCCTTATAATGATTTTCCACAGTGCGAGAGGAGGAGCACATCGTAATGAATGGGAAATATTGAGTCTGGTAAAGCATTCCACATTCGTGTAGTGTGACTAAAATAAAAATCTCTGTACTTTACAGTACGTCCAAAATTGGACTCAAGGGTAAACTGATGGGCATTCCTAAAAGAACGGGTATTACGGTTGAATTGTTTGAGGGTGGGGAATGCAACTGGCTATTTCATTAGAGCATTGCTTATAATGAGAGATTTGATACAATATTATGACTCATACAGTATTTAGACCCCAACCTTACGCATAAGTGTGTTTTGAATAAAAAGCTAAAACTTGTTAAACACATCAGTTGGTTATTTTCGACGTAATATGCTATAAACATCATGTTTTTTTTTAACTTAAAAATAGTGAATCAATAAAAACCAACTGATTAACTGTTGAACTCAGACAGTTTTAAAAATTTAATATCTCCTTAAACAACATGAGTTTTCTCTAAAAAAAGATGAATCCTTTGAAAATATTATTATCATATTATTTTAACAGAGTTAGTTTACTGAAATCAAACGAGTTTAATTTTCAAAAACTTTTGAGTATTTTTAGTCACTGGAGATTATTTTGTAGTTTAGTCGCAGCAAAGAGAAATTTGGTCTCTAATAATTCTTAAACATTTTACAGTTACAAAGCAATAATACCTGAAAAATGGCTCAATGTCTAAAATTAAAATGAAAAACAGTGAGTATTGTAGTGTCCGTTAATTGTTGTATTAAAGTCAAGCTTTTTTTCACTTTTATGGAGGTAAGAATAATTTTATTAACTTCCCATAGGAAGTTATTGTATAATGGGTCCGATTTGTCAAATTGAAAATTTTGACATTTATCGACGTTTCAAGGTCCCTAGAGTCGAAATAAAAGATTTTTAGAAAGATGTCTGTGCGTGGTGCAGGGAATTAACTTCACGGGAACTACCTTCACATGGGAACTAACTTCACCACTAGTGGGAATTAATTTCACTTTTTTTTTGTGAAGTTATCTCCCACTGAAGGCGGGAAATAATTTCATCAGAAAATTGTGTGAAGTAACTTCCCACCTACGATTGAAATATCTGAAAAAATATCAATATTTGCATATACCCAAACTCGCACCCACCCCAAATCCTATAGTGATCCCAAGCAGGGGGGTTGCAGGGGGGCAGCATGCCCCCCCTTACATACCTAGCTGTTAGTACGCCGTGGTATCAATTCAAAAAAACTTGTTTTAGGCTCCAATTTCAAAAATTTCAATCGAGCAACAAGTATCTGTCATTTTTCAACTTCAACTTATGTTAACTTCACATGAAAGTGAAATTGATTCCCACAAAAAAGTGAAATTATCTCCCACCTTCAGTGGGAAATAACTTCACCAAAAAAAGGTTAAATTAATTCCCACTAGTGGTCAAGTTAGTTCCCATGTGAAGGTAGTTCCCGTGAAGTTAATTCCCTGCACCCTGTGCGTGCGTGTGTACGTACGTTCGCGACGTTTTTTCGTCGTCCATAGCTCAAGAAACAGAAGAGAAATCGACTTCAAATAAATTTTGTTATACAGATAATAAGGCAGAAAGATGCAGAAAGGGCTCTCAAGAAAATTGCGTGGTTTTTTTTACCAAAGCAGTTTAAAAAAAAGGTGAAAATGTTGGTTAAACCTGAATGTCTCATGAACCAATTAACGGTTTTTTCTTATAAATTAAAAAAACTGAAAAAAAATTTGTCACCTCAAAAATTTTACGACTAAAATATGATTTCATCTCCAAAACAATTTTGTGCAACGAAAAATAATGTTTTTGACATCTGATAAAATTTTGAGAAAAATCTAATTGACAGTTTTTTTTATAAAAAATAAAAACCTAAAAAAACATTACTCAAAGTTGGTAAAAATTGAATTTCGACTCAAATATCTTTTCAAGAACTTAAGATTATAGTCCGGTCAATTTAGACATTTGACCCACGACAAATTCAGGGGAAGCTGAAAATTCTTAAAATTGTTTAAATTATAATTATAAACATTGTCTTAAAAGTCCCAACCGATCCCATGTAAGGAAAAAATTTTAGCGGGGTAATAAGGTCAAAAAAATGAGTTTTTCGCGATTTTCTTGAAAACGGTAAGTTTTATCGCAAAATTACCCCAGACATAATTTGTAGATCAGGGAATTTCCTATAAAAAAGGTATCAATAATTTTTTCCCTAAAAGCCACCGCTTCTGAGATATAACGATGCAAAAAATTGCAAGCGTCATAAACGCACACGTTTCCACGCCACCTCTGAGGTAGTGTACTTAGCGCGTTTTTTTTAACGTGGTTTCCCCAATAGGCCTATTCCACGGGTCTGTTGTGATTAGATTTAGAAATTAATAGTTTATTCGTCGGATTCGGAATCGTCAATCACTTCTTCTTCTTCCTCTTCTTCTTCTTCTTCTTCTTCTTCTTCTTCTTCATCCTGACTATAGGTGAATTGTGTTAAAAGTGAAGCATCACATGTTTTTTCGTCAGTATTAAATGAATCCTCTGTTGTTGGTGATTCTACATTAGAATAAGACTGGCCTTGACAATTCGTACAAGCCAGAGAACAAAACAGCCCAACTTATTTGCAACCACATTTAGCATTGCATCCTTTTTTACAGTTACAAAAGATAGTGTTGAGCAATTTTTCCGGCGCAGGTTGAAGCAAAGTCTGAATTGGTTCTAATATATTATCGACCAACTTCCAACCCCAATCTGTTGGGTTTAGTTGATAACCAAGCCACACTTGAACTTGGTAGTATACCCGAAGAAGATGTTGATGAGCAGAGACTGAGGTTGGAGGAAGACAAGCTAATTGTACTTGTTTCTTATTTCGAGTATTTTTGACAAAAGATGCATATCGAAACTTGTCTAAGCAGGTAGTTTTTTTAGGAGCTCCGTACATACGAAGAAGAAAGTGAATTCCGTTGGTAATAACTTCTTCTGGAGTTGAATTACATTTTTTAAAAACTTCAGCAGTTGCAAGTAAGTCTTGCTTTTCAAACATTTTGAATACAGTTGTTTTACCCCTCCTGTAAAATGCAGATGTCGTATCACAGCCAGTTATGGCGTGTAAAAATAGTATGTGATTTCGACACTGCAAAAGTCGACAAACTTTTTGATGAATAAAACTCTGATTGATTTTGAGATTTTCCTGGTTTTAAGAAGAAAATAGTTTTTTCAGCTGGACTTCGAGCAGTGAGTAACACGAGTAAATCTACATCTTCACCCACAACAATCGTTATATTTGTCATGTTAACTTGTTCTATTGCTGTTTCGATAATCAGTACATCGGCGTCGTTATGAGCTTGTTTAACCAGTATATTCTCAGCAGTAAACTTTTCTTTTAACATTGAAATAAATCGAGACTTGTTGTGAGTATTTGCCAAAAATTTCTGTTGACTAGTAGGAACTGTCATAAATTCATCAAATAAAATGTCGGAAGATGAAGATGTTGCCAAAGTTCGACGACGCTGTTCTGCTGCTTTAATATTTGTCGTGCAATCATTATAGCCATCAAATACGACAGTAGCTCTGGGACCAAAATGTCGACGTACATACTGAACGTACTTATCAAAAATAACACTGAAGGTTTCTTCAGTATCCCAAACAACACGGTGCAGTAAATATCCACCATCAATAATGTACGTCGCATTATCGTTGTTAATATCAATGTTCACTTTTTCGAAACAACCGTAAATGGCAGACTTCTGTGTTTTACGCATCCCGATATCATCAAACAACGATAAAGGGTACGGAGCTAATTCATATTCGAAATATTTTTCAATTTCATCCTGAAATGCTGCAGTAATACTCATGCGCTGGAACAATAATACAGGGTCAACAGGTATTTTTTCTTCATGAACTTTAATCGTGCTACTCATAGCTAAGAGAGGAACAACTTTATCGGCACGTTTTAATTTAATATCATGAAATGT
The DNA here is from genome assembly GCA_920104205.1 of Eupeodes latifasciatus. Taxonomy (NCBI): domain Eukaryota; kingdom Metazoa; phylum Arthropoda; class Insecta; order Diptera; family Syrphidae; genus Eupeodes; species Eupeodes latifasciatus. Next base: position 357,344,934 of record OV049924.1, on the reverse strand, counting down.
CAGTCCTATTATTTTTGCCATGGAAGCAAGTCCAACTTCACGAGCTTTATAACAGTTGATTTTATCATCACCAACGACACCACTAGCGATCGATACAATTTGGTTAACCTCTGGAAAAGGATTATGTATTGAGAACCATTCCAAAAGTTTTCGTAAGTCTTTAGCATCTTTTTTTACTCGTGAATCACTTGCATCAACATGCTGCTCGGTCGTATCCATCCTAACATTAGCCAGATCTTCTAATTTTTCACAAACTGTATTCATTGCATGCATACTATAAACCCATTTACTTATGACACTCTGTTTTGTGCTTCTTCCTCGAGCAATACCTCCATCTGTCTTCATAGCTTTCATCATAGACTGCTCAATTACCATGTCCGTTGAAGTGCCACAGCTTATTTTGTCTGAACGTCTCACAGTGAAGAATCCTTCTGAAAATTTTTTATAGACTTCAGGATCTATGAAATTCTCTAATTGTAGCATATCCTGCAAGTATAGGTGTGCAGACTTAGCATACGGAAAATGTCCAGACGCGTGAAAGTAAGGAAACATTTCTTTGACGCAGTTTAAATGAGCTTTCCAATCCCCCATACGTTCAGCTCTTAAAAACTCTTTAAGAATTGAAACCGTATAAAAATATTGAATCCAAAGTTTCGCTGTTGGTCCTCGTTCCTCATAATCCTTAAGTTTTTGATTCAGTTTATCAAGTAAAGCTCCAGATATTTCATCATTTTCAATATCATTGTATGAAAAAATTTTATCTACTATATTTTCGATATTAATTATTAAATCAGCATCCATGATGTCATCGATTTCAACTTCTTTTAATATTATAATTGCTAAAGCAAGTTGAAGTTGTGTATGAGCCCGAAAAGGTCGTGCGTAAGCATGACCATTCAACATTTTTTCTAATGATTTCACTGCATAGATCTCTGATAGTACTTCTTTCATTTCGCTTCCTTGCATAATATGACCAATTGCTCCGAGAAAAGACATCAGTAGATGAAATCCTCCGAGTCTGATGATGATTTTGGATACTTCAGAGCCCTCTGGTGCGGCCGAAACGATTTCTCGAGCTTTTGCATACAGTGGTTGGTCAAAAGTCACGATACATACAGTGTGGCCATACCGTTTCGCATTCTCTAATGCACAAAGTAGTGTTGTATAAATAGTATTAAAATTACTCGCTGGCTGGTGAATAAATGGTAGAAATGAAATTTGTGATTTAGAATAGTTCATATAATTCTTTGTTAAAAGTTCAACAAAACCATTCCAACCAGGTAAAGACGCATTTTTCCACTTCCCATAAAACCATACTACATCAGCTTTTTTCAGGAGACATACTGGTTCAGATCCATAAGCAAAATCTTGTACGATTATTTTACTGTAACCCACTACACCATCATTTTGATAAATCAGTATTGGCACATGAGCTTTTGCCTTAAAATCATTCGCTGAAAGAGGGTTTTTGATTCGTGGCATCAATTTTTCGAGTAAAACAGATTGTTTCGGAGTAACAATTTGAATAAGACCCATTATGTGAAGCGTGTTATTACCACCTAGTGTATTTACATTTATATCGGCATTGTCAGCAACGTATTGTATAAGTGTGCCACTTTCTGGTGATAAAACATGAGGAGGACGATGAAAAACTGCTGCGGCTTCGTACATTATTGTATCGTTATAAGATGCACACAAACCAAAAGACGAAAAAATTTGAATAAGACGTTTGGATCCGAACCGTCGATGAAAGAAAACTGCGAGACCTAATTGTAATTTAGACTTGAAAGACCTTGGTCGAACTGCAGTCATAATACTGTGGCAAAGATTTGTACATATTAACTTTAAATGATCTAAATTTGATCGTTTATTTTTCAAAATAACTCGTTCTATGAAATATGTCAAAGTCTCTGGGATGTCATTATTTAAATCTTCAAACATGCGACCTGGTGGAGGGTAGTTCGAATTATCAAACACTGCAGATTGAATATCTTCACGAATGATACCTGCAGCTGCTTCTAAAATTCTAAATCGTTCTTCTTTTTGATCCATTTTCTTTTTTTCATACCAGCTTTGATTCAAAATATCATGATGATTGTCTATTAAGCATATAAATGTTAATGATCCTGATTTTTCAGTGATAATGAGCTTTTCACCATACTTTACTTTTAATCGCATCTTAATCGTCTTGTAATCTAAAGTTGTAATTTTACAAACATTTCTTAGCTCATTTAAAGTGAACTGGCAGTCATTACTATTTTCCATGTAAGTAAATATCTCTTCCATTGCCAAATTTGTAGTTTCGTCTTTAGGACGACCGACTTTACCACCAGTGGAAGGTTGCATGAATGACTTATAACAATCATCATGATACTTCGCTTCAGCAGCAACTAGATCATGTACAAAGTTGACTCGCGTAAACACAGTTTCTGCTGTAGCATCGGAACGAGTCCGAGCTGCTGCCAGAATTGAATCTTTCAACTTAAGTGTGCTTGCATGGAGAATTTTACGGCGATATCGCGGAGATTTTCTCCTCTCGCTCTCTTTTTTTGCTGCCTCACCGCAAAATAAGCATAATTCTTTAAAACAAAAATCTGATGCACTTACACGTGATCTAGTACGAGGAGGGATTGCTGCCGATGTACTGGCTTCTTGTTCATCACGTTGCCTTTTTTTAGCTGACCCAATAGAATGCTTCCGAGTATAATTTTTACGACAACTTACGTGTATTGTCACAGATTTCTGTTTTTTAAGATATTCGGAAAATTCATCAGCTCGTTCGATACTTGCATCGATTAATGTCTTTAGACCACGTTCAACAGTAACAGTTTCACTTTCAGTCAAAAGTTTAGCACAAATAAAACAATATTCGGACATTTTTATTATAAAACATAAAAAAACTCGAAATAGGTTAGAATGAACACGTGTTTTCACTTCAGAGTGACGCTCAAGACTAACATTATTTTGTGTATTGAGTATTTAGACAAAACAGGTATACGACCGTAGCCACGCACACAACTGAACAGAGAGACAGATGTTGCCTCAAGGTTACACTATTGTATGTATTAAGGGATCGAGTTTCATTATACCTGATATTCTCAGAATAATACTCATGAGTATTTTATATTTTAAATGTAACTTAAAATCACCGACAGAAACATATTCTTACTTACATTACAGCTACAGAAAGTATATGGGTGAGGTACTTAGGCATATTATGACGCTCGCAATTTTTTGCATCGTTATATCTCAGAAGCGGTGGCTTTTAGGGAAAAAATTATTGATACCTTTTTTATAGGAAATTCCCTGATCTACAAATTATGTCTGGGGTATTTTTGCGATAAAACTTACCGTTTTCAAGAAAATCGCGAAAAACTCATTTTTTGGACCTTATTACCCCGCTAAAATTTTTTCCTTACATGGGATCGGTTGGGACTTTTAAGACAATGTTTATAATTATAATTTAAACAATTTTAAGAATTTTCAGCTTCCCCTGAATTTGTCGTGGCTTCAAACTTATTTTATCTTATAAGAAATATTATTTTCAACAATCTGAAAAATGTTGGGAAAAATCGAATTGACAGTTTTTTTACAAAAAATAAAAACCTAAAAAAACATTACTCAAAGTTGGTAAAAATTGATTTTGGACTCAAATATCTTTTCAAAAATTTGTGATAATGGCTTCTAACTAATTTTTCTTATAAGAAATATTGTTTTCAACATTAGCAAACATTTTAAGTAAAATCGAATAGACAGTTTTTTTTACAAAAAATAAAAACCTAAAAAAAAATGTATAAAAAATCTTTTCAAAACTTTGAGATATTGGCTTAAAACTACTTTTATCTTTCAAAAAATATTGTTGTCAACATTTATTAAAATTTTGAAAAAAATCGAATTGACAGTTTTTGTACAAAAAATTAAAAACCTAAAAAAAATTTAACAAAAGTTGTTAAAAATTGATTTTCGACTCAAATATCTTTTCAAAAATTTGGCTTCTATTAAATTTTAACTTATAAGAAATATTGTTTTCAACATTCGATAAAATTTTGAGAAAAATCGCATTGACAGTTTTTTTCACAAAAAAAACCTAAAAAAAAAACAAAACTTGGTAAAAATTTACTTTCGACTCAAATAGCTTTTCAAAAATTACAAATTTTATCTTCAAACTTATTTTATTTCACATAAAATATTGTTTTCGATATTCAGAAATTTTTTTATTAAAATCCAACAGTCCGTTTTTTCATAAAAAATAAAATCTGCAAAAAATAGTACGCAAATTTGGTATAAATTGATACGTATAGACAAACTTTTAAGCAATACAAACCGACAGACAGGATGGGAAGTTATCAGTGGGGTCGCATCCCAGCCTCTTTTTTTTGTTTTAATTCATAAGGAATCTAATAAATCTTCTCTGACCTAAATATTGCCCCACAATATTTATTATTTATAAATGGCCCAAAAAACCTTTGGAAGGAACACATACTTACACCCCATAATTTCCCTTATCAATTTGTTATTAAAAAGCAAAGATAAATTCATTTAACACATCACGGTCTTTAGAAAAAGGGAAAAGATATCCTTTTTTTGAAACTGATAGCTCCTCTACAGTCCATACCTAAGCAATTGCAATAAACATTCATCCTAATGTTTTGAAGGGTATGTGCGAGGGTTACCTCCACAATAATTGATTTATGCCTTTTTTTCTGTCAGCAACATTTCAACACGATGACGGAAGGTTTACATTTTGAAAATTTAATACAAATTAAATATCGACATAAGGACAAAAAGTCCTTTCGGTCCTTAAAACGCGAACGTATTTTATTTTTCTATAATTGAATGTTTTTTCAAAGAACTTTTGTTGTCGTATTTAAGTCGATTTATTTTGCATTTTCGATGAGGTACATTAACAATCATTTTACGATTATTACAGTAATAAATGTAATAACAAAAGTGACCTCAGAAAAATCAACTTAATGTCTTTATTTTTGATAAAAGTAATTTAACATTTTTCTTCTGTTTTGTTATAGTTTGTCCGTATGGTTTTGTAAAGCATGTTGCTGCTACAACCGCTTCATATTTTCGAAAACTGAAGTAGAACACAAACCACGCTATATAATATCCTTTCAATCGTGATCAAATAGTGATAAAATTAAACGAATAATAAGGAATTGTCACGCAACAGCCTTGCACGTTATAACAAAGTTCAATGTTTTTACTTTTGAAATTGACTGCGCGGTATTTAATTGCGGTGTATGCTAGAAGTCAATCGATTTGAAAAATATGTATTTTGATTAATATTGTTCAAGGATTATAAATGTATTTGAAATTTGTCTTATATTTACATTTAATTATTGTTTTATAATAAACACATGTGATATGTTATGTAGTTACAATTGAAATTTTAGAATAAAACAATATAATATGGACCATGTTTTATTTATTAAGTAGAATCAAACATTTTTGAGTTATTAAAATTAAAAAAAAATGAAATTACTCTTTACTAAAGTAATCACAGTTACAACTATGTTTAAGTGGTTCACCTGGGCGTATACGCACTTTTATCGTTATTATGAAATTGTATTTTTAGGAACTTCATTTGCATTTGCTTTCGTTTTGTTGATTCATGCGAGTAATTTTGACCTACATTTTTGTTATAAAAAAGATAACAGCTCCATTTATCGGAATGAATTCAAAAAGCAACAAAATAGTGTTTCAATCATTTGTAAACCGTTTGTTTGTCGAATTTAGAATGTTGATAATTCTTCTCGTTTGAAAAAGTGTTGTGAATAAAAAAAAAGCTAACGTTGAAACTTGGATAACTAAGCCAAAGCTAGGTTTTGCGTAAATAAAAACAAGCTTTAGCTATAAACTTAAAGATGTCTTCTAGTAAATAGCTATTTTAAAATAGCTAAAGCTGAATTTATGTGACCAAACCTTGTCTTTCCAGCTTAAGCTCCAAATTGTCTGATCAAAAATAGCTTACAATAGAATTCTATAGTTAAAGCTACAAAAATATCAACATTCCTGAACACCTGACTAGAAAGCTTCGACTTTTTCTTATTTCAAGGTTTCATTTCTCTTGAAGTGCGAATACTACCAAGTTTATATGTGTGCTACAGTCTAATATGTTAGAAAACGATTAGACATTAGCGATTACGGCTTTCGTAGTTTATTTAGATTTTTGAAAGAAAATGTGCAGTGGCTTGCTGATAAGATCTTAGGCAAATCAATTGAGCGTAGAAGAGGTGCATTGACATCTAAACTTAGATTTCAATTCGGTGTAGGAAAACATATTAAAGTTGAACAAACTATGCTGTGTGCAAAAGTATTAAGCACGTGGCCAACAAAATAATGCAAAAAGCTAATGTTTATATAAACTTTATGTGAAGTCGTAGCGAAATTAGATCAGAAAAGGCAAAATGGTATATTGCTTTCTCCAAACATTTAAGATTTCCTGATCAATACCTAAACCAAGACGATTTTTTTAGCCTTAATGTAGAAGCAACATGCAATGCAGCTGAAAAATTCACAAGTATGGTGTTAAAAAAACCTCAACAATATATTAAACCTTCGCTTCAAACGCCTTACAGAAATAATCGAAAAGATGCTGGTAAAAAAATCAATGGAATAATTTGCTAAGAGCTAATCCCCCCATTTTTAACAATAGTTATACCTTCTGTTAAGACTGGAGTACACGCGCCCTATTTTTGTACACCAATGCACGCGTGTTAATATTTTTTTATTTTAAAACGTATAAATAAAATAAATATTTTTACGTAATATTCAATTAGCATTAAACATTTAATAACCATAATTTATGAATTTTAGGTTGCAGTGTAAAGTAAAAAAAAAATATTTTAATTCTAATACTATTAAAAAACTGTTAAGTTATGAAGAAAACTGTAACTGTGGTCTACTATAGTAGGCCACGCGTTCACTCCAGTGTTAAAATAACGTCAAGGCTTGTTAACTCTACACCTAACTCAAATAATGTCACGTTTCCGAGATAATAAACTAATAAACTATTTGATAATGTTCGTCCTAACTTCTCATATTTATGGTTATAGTAATTATCTTTGTGAGTAGTAATTTTTACACCGTCTACATAGCAAAGAAGGAGGCGTTATCGTCTGGACCAATTTTTCAATTTTGTTGTATGGCGCTATAGACTTGTTAGTCTTAGATACCAAATAACTTTGAAAACCTACAAAGCCTTGCTGGAATCAGTATTCCCTAAAACTAGGGAGCTTTTTGAACCAATTCCATGGATTTTTCAGCAAGACAACGCCTCCCATACCAAAACGTCAACTTGCTGCTTTAGCCATCATATTCCTCGGACCTTAATATAATTGAAAATGTGTGGGGCTAGCTTACACGTAAGTTGTATGAGAGAAGGAAACAATACGAAGATAAAAGGAAGCGCTGATTCATGGTATCAAATTAGCCTATGTTGCGTTTTCACTGGTCTACTTGGAATCTCTTTATAAATCCTTAAAAGATAGAATTTGTAAAGTTATTTTTAAGGCTGGTGGCATCACACGTTATTAAAAACCTAATGAAAGCTAAAAAACATAACAAAAAATATAAATACTTGCATTTTATTTTCATTTCTTTGACGTGCTTCTAATCTAATGACCCGATTTATTTTCGCATATTCTTGACTTAATTAACAATTCAAGGCAAAACTAAGACTAACCTGATCGTATCGATCCAAAAAGAAGGTCTTCCAACAGACCACACTTGTCTTCGTAACTTATACACCCGTTTCCATGAAGGATCCAATATTTTTCCGGCTACAATCACAAAAAACCTGAATACATTTGCCTGCCACATCAGCACTAAACGCATTTCCCACCTCCAAAGCACCCGAAACACCCTACAAAAATATTACCGACCCTAACTACCATATATTTTGTCTCTTATTACCAGAAGAGGTAAGAGGGCTTCGAACAAAAACCTTGTCAGTGTTTATCAATTGTCCTTTTGATTTGATTTTTCTTAGAATCGTTTTAATCTGACACCTTATTAACAATAAACGAATTGTGATTGATGATTTTCTTAACAATCTTATATATAAAAATGAATCGCAAATGTGTTGGTAAGCGCATAACTCAACAACGCCTGGACCAATTTGGCCAATTCTTTTTTTAAAATGTTCGTTGAAGTTCAAGGATGGTTTTTACGGCGAGAAAAATTCGAATAATGGCCGGAAAAACCATAAAAAACGCCCTTTTCTTTTTCCTTATGTGTGATGATATTTTGTATCAAATACGGAATAGAATGGGAAATCCAAATATACAAATCAGTGAAGAAATTTACAATGAAGCATTGGTTTCAATTGAGGACATGTGCTTGATGATGTCAAACAAACTATTAACTCAATCAGGCCTGACCGCGCCTAATCGTCCAATGCATGATGCTTCCACTGTTGAATAAACAACAGAAGTATGTATTTTATGCTCTTATGAAAGTAACAAATGATGAAACTGGAGGGATTTACTTCTAAGACGCACCTGGTGGGTGGTACAGGAAAAACTTTTTTGATTTCATTAATATTAGCAACAATTCGCTCAAAAAATAAAATTGCACTTGCACTCGCTTCGTCGGGAATCGCAGCAACTTTGCTTGAAGGTGGTCGAACAGCCCATTCAGCTCTAAAATTGCCATTTCCAAGAACTCTGCAATGGCAAAGGTTTTTCAGCAATGTAAATTGATTCTTTGGGATGAATCACCGTACATTCACATAAAAAATCTTTGGAGGCTTTAGACAGAACCTTAAAAGATCTACGAAGCAATAATAACAGATTTGGTGGTGCAAAACGATCAACGCCAGCTGATTAAATCAATACATGTCTAAAGTCCTGCAATTTGTGGAAACATGTCAAAAAACTTCATTTGAGCAAGAATATGCGTTTCGAGTTGCAAAATGACCAATCTGGAAACATATTCTCTAAACAACTTAACTTTAACTTTAACTTTCCTCAAAGTTTTTGTCAGTTAACGCAATCAAAAGATGAACTTATTCAGAAGATGTTTCCAGATGTTTCTCATAATTACAGACACCATGAGCGAACGAGCTACATAAATATTAGCTGCAAAAAACATAGATGTAAATGAATTAAATTTCAAAATTCAAGAACAAATTACAGGGACAGGCGAATCGAGGATATATAAATCAGTTGATTCGGCTACAAACCAAGATGATGCAATCAACTAACCACCGGAGTTTTTAAACTCGCTGGATTTGCCAGGATTGCCACCTCACAATCTTCAATTAAAGGTTGGATCAATAGTTATAATGTTGCGAAATATCAACCAACCGCGTCTTTGCAACGGTATACGATTAGCGATAAAAAAATTACTAAACAACGTGATAGAAGCAACTATACTCAGAGGAAAGTATAAAGGAGAAAAAGTTCTCATACCGCGCATCGCAATGATTCCGACTGATACTGATGTGCCATTTGAGTTTAAACGACTACAGTTTCCAGTGCGGCTTGCTTTTGCTATGACTATAAAAAGGTCCCAGGGGGAATAATTAAGTGTTTGTGGTATTAATCTAGAAAACCCATGTTTCTCACATGTTCAATTGTATGTTGCCTGTTACCGTGTTGGAAAACTGATTTCCGTTAATAATTATGATTCACATGATTAACAATAAAGCGATTACTTACTTTTAAATCCTTATATATGTTTCATTTAATTATTTTTTTATTCACAACGCCCTATCACCAGGGTGACGGTTCTGTTCAGGAGAATTTTCAGCCATGACTATAAAATACGCAGAAACAAAAAACTGCCACATTACAAATTTGTATATGACAAGACGAAGTCTGTCGGGTCCGCTAGAAGATAGGTCTTTATTCAACAAGCTTACAATCTAATCTAATAAATAATTTTTGATATGCTCATACATTTCATTTAGATTTTCTTAACTTCTTTATTGATTTGAATATAACAAGTATTTACGTGAAACAGTATTTTTCTCTATTGCTAACAATAACGTTATTTTGTGATTTTAAAATTTAAACTTTAATTAAATATCTTTTAGATATATTTTGTGTAATTAACGATTTGGTTGAAACTAGCTAACGAACATAGTAAGAAAGAGCTAAGCTTCACAAAAACTATGTAAGGTTAAATTTTGTTCAAGTTTAATTCTATCAAATTTACTAAAGACTAACAAAATACAATTCATATGAGCCAGTCTCCGGCTTTATCAAAAACACAGCATACTTTAATTATTATGTCTCAAAAAGATGAAAGGATAAAATAATAATTTGTTTTTTTTTTTGACGACTGGAACGTCTGGAAATATAAATTTGTTACATTCATTGGTGTGTTGCCCTCCCTAAAACGTATAAAGGCACAAACAAAAAAAAAGGTAATCTCTAAGTGAAAGGATTAATCTAGTGCAATATAAAGAAAGACTCTCATCTTTTATTTTTTTCTATATGTCCTTAATTTGTTTCACCTTCGGGAAGATAATTTTCCGGTCAACACCTTTTTCTTTTTCTTTATTTTTCTTTTTCTTTTAATTATTAATGAATATTCATGTAGTTTTTTTTAGTATGCACATAAACTTAAGCATATACAAAATGAAAAATGGGTCTAGAATGAGATCATCAGTTTGGGCTGAAGAAATGAGAAATATATATGTATAACCAAGCAACAAGGACGAAGACAGCCATAGACGGTGACGGCAGAGACTGAGGACGGACAAACGAAAGAATCAAGAACGAACGGTCCAAACGTTACGATAGTAAAGAACAAAAAATGAAGACTAAAAATGAGCGAGAGCTAAATGTAATTAAGTTGAGAATGCTCCACATTTTTTCGGTTTGCAATTTTTATTTTCCTATTTCACCTTGAGCTGGAAGCTAGAGCACGGGCTCGGGTTCGGACTCGGACCCGGGCCACCGCAAATGTAGTCCAGTTTTGATCCACCTATCTTGTGTTGACCCGTGCCACCCCCTTCTCATTTTCTCATCCTCCCCCACTAACACTCAGGGGTCAGGTGTATTTTTTTGGGTAGGAAATCATAAATTTGCCTCGGGCATCTTTCCATTTGGTGCAAATAAAATGGAGGAAAGAATAAATTTATTATTTTGGAAAATATGCCGCCTCATCCTAGGAATTACAAGTACCTATATACAGGCCGTGCCTGGCCTTACCGTGCCGTGCCGTGCGCTCGGCACTGCGCTGGCTGCTGCTCCAACCGAGAGTCGCTATTAGCATTGTTCTGATGCGGTACTATATATATGTATATTGTATATATATATTTTGGTGGGTGAAGAAGGAGTGGGATTCGGGATAACCCACCAACCCACCAACCAACCATCCAACACTCATCTTCCCATCGCATCTCCGAGAAACCCTCAGCTCTTACCGAAAAGACGGCTTGGTGTTTTAGCTAGAAGGGCCGGGTGCCAGGGGGGGTTTCGTAAGGCAGTATCTGGTCCTCGTATCTCTGTACCGGTTCTCGTGTTGGTTTTGAAATAGTTGCAGTTTTCTAGGATATTCTTCTGTTTTCTTTTTGTTTTTCTTTCGTTTTGTGTTATTTTTTTATTTTACTTTCAGGATGATAAATTAGTTTCTGGTTTTGGGATGAAAGCAGAATGGATGAGAGGAGTTAGGTGTAGGGGTTGAGCGATGAGGTATAGGGGTTGGAGTTGGTGTTGGGGTTGAGGGTTGTGCGGTTGTTGGATGTTGCGGAATTCTTTCCAGGGGCTGCTTCTTTTTTGTATTGGTTTCATTTTACTATTTTTATGACTTTGTTCTACTAAGCACTTGGCGGGTGAATTACAAGCGCAATTTCACAATTTTATTTGTTTGAGGATTTTCTCCGTAGTACCGTTATTTTTTGTTGTGTGTCTTTTCATTTTTTTCTCTTCTTCTACATTTTTCTTTGGTTTTTTTTTCGTTTCTTAGTCCTGTTATTCTTTTAGTGTTTGTTTGGTGGAGCTTGTTTTGTGCAGGGATTTGCGATGAGTTGCTGTTTGTAATTGGACTTGTGATTTGCGGTGGTGATTGCTACTTTTGAAGTGTTTTGCTCAGTTTGGAGATGGTGATGGCGATGACGATGGTGGTTTTGGTAAAGGGTTCCTTTAAGGTTACAATGAAGAAAAAATAAAAAGGAAAAGAATTTTGATATACATATAGACTAGACGTATCCTTACACATACGTTTGCATGTTTTTGTATAGGTATGATGGATTGGATTCAATTCTGGATTGAGTTGGCCAATTTGAAAAGGATGAAGTGAATGTTGTTTTTCTGTTGTTTTCGTTTAGATCTCACGCTTTGAGAATGATTGTTCTGGGAAAGAAATTAGATATTTTTTTAGTACCTACCTAGAAAATATACATACATATATTATTTACCAAGAATGTATACATTGAAGTCAATTTATAATACAGAACGTGCAGAGTCCGAATTCTATAACTTGAAAAAAGTGTAAAAAGAAATGATTATCTTATGAAGTATGTACATATAGGTCTTGCTAAAATAGGGTTAATTATACCGTAGTGTTTATTCATATTTGAAACTTACCAATTTCAACTATGTTTGAAAGTTTCTTTAAAAAATTTTTCAAATATCAAAAAGTTTTCTTTTAAAGAAAGGTTCAAAAGCGTTTACACGTTCTTCTTCCATGCTCAGTTTTTCAATTTTATATACAACTAGCGGACCCGACGGACTTCGTCTTGCCATAAAGAATTGTAATGTGGCAGTTTTTTGTTCCTACGTATTTTATAGTCATGGCTGAAAATTCTCCTGAACAGAACCGTCACCCTGGTGATAGGGCGTTGTGAATAAAAAAATAATTAAATGAAACATATATAAGGATTTAAAAGTAAGTAATCGCTTTATTGTTAATCATGTGAATCATAATTATTAACAGAAATCAGTTTTCCAACACGGTAACAGGCAACATACAATTGAACATGTGAGAAACATGGGTTTTCTAGATTAATACCACAAACACTTAATTATTCCCCCTGGGACCTTTTTATAGTCATAGCAAAAGCAAGCCGCACTGGAAACTGTAGTCGTTTAAACTCAAATGGCACATCAGTCGGAATTATTGGGATGCGCGGTATGAGAACTTCTTCTCCTTTATATACTTTCCTCTGAGTATAGTTGCTTCTATTACGTTGTTTAGTAATTTTTTTATCGCTAATCGTGTACCATTGCAAGGACGCGGTTTTTGATATTTCGCAACATTATAACTATTGATCCAAACTTTAATTGAAGATTGTGAGGTGGCAATCCTTGCAAATCCGGTGGATAGTTGACTGCATCATCTTGGTTTGTAGCCGAATCAACTGATTTATATATCCTCGATTCGCCTGTAATTTGTTCTTGAATTTTGAAATTTAATTCATTTACATCTATGTTTTTTGCAGCCAATATTTATGTAGCTCGTTCGCTCAACCAATCATGGTGTCTGTATTTTGAGAAACATCTGGAAACATCTTCTGAATAAGTTCATCTTTTGATTGCGTTAACTGACAAAAACTTTGAGGAAAGTTAATGCAGCCAACATGTCTATAGGAAATTTGCCATTACCAATTTCAAAGAGTTGTTTAGAGAATATGTTTTCAGATTGTTCATTTTGCAACTCGACACGCATATTCTTGCTCAAATGAAGTTTTTTGACATGTTTCCACAAATTGCAGGACTTTAGACATGTATTGATTTAATCAGCTGGCGTTGATCGTTTTGCACCACCAAATCTGTTATTATTGCTTCGTAGGTCTTTTAAGGTTCTGTCTAAAGCCTCCAAAGATTTTTCATGTGCCACCGTACATTCATGGCAAAGAATCGATTTGCATTGCTGCAAAACCTTTGCCATTGCAGAGTTCTTCGAAATGGCAATTTTAGAGCTGAATGGGCTGTTCGACCACCTTCAAGCAAAGTTGCTGCAATTCCCGACGAAGCGAGTGCAAGTGCAATTTTATTTTGTGAGCGAATTGTTGCTAATATTGATTAAATCAAAAAAGTTTTTCCTGTACCAGGTGCGTCTTAGAAGTAAATCCCTCCAGTTTCATCATTAATTGTTGCTTTCATAAGAGTATAAAATACATACTTCTGTTGTTCATTCAACAGTGGAAGATTTGTTTGAATTAATTCTTTCAAAGTGTTAGGATCATACAGTTTTTATCGAAGCAACTCTTGGTTAAAAGCATCATGCATTGGACGATTAGGCGCGGTCAGGCCTGATATAGTTAATAGTTTGTTTGACATCATCAAGCACATGTCCTCAATTGAAACCAATGCTTCATTGTAAATTTCTTCACTGATTTGTATATTTGGATTTCCCATTCTATTCCGTATTTGATACAAAATATCATCACACATAAGGAAAAAGAAAAGGGCGTTTGTTTATGGTTTTTCCGGCCATTATTCGAATTTTTCTGGCCGTAAAAACCATCCTTGAACTTCAACGAACATTTAAAAAAAAAATTGGCCAAATTGGTCCAGGCGTTGTTGAGTTATGCGCTTACCAACACATTTTGCGATTCATTTTTATATATAAGATTATTCGTTTTTTTTTTTGCTTTTCGAACTCCATTCATTCATCTTTTTAAAAAATGGCGACTGACCCGAAGATTTTAGAACCTCTCGAACCTTTTGCAATCAATCGTTAAGGAAAAGGAAGAACGCTGAGGTCAAGAAATTGCAATGGACTCATTGGTAAACAACATTCAAGAATTTTTCTATGATCCAGCAAATGGACTGACTTTTGAATCTTGGTACAATCGTTTTGAATACATATTCATTGTCGATGGGGCATCCCTTGATGATTCAGCAAAAGTACGTCTTCTCGTGAGAAAAATGAACTCAATCGCTCATGAGAAATATACCAATTTAATTTTACCGAATAAAGTTAAGGATATTAATTTTGAGGACTCAATCTAAAAACTCAAAGGTACGAGTATATTTGGTCGTAAAGATGCTTTATTCAATGCTCGTTTCAGCTGTCGTCAAACATTCAAACGGAAGACAGATGATTTGGTTACCTGCGCATCATTGATAAACAATAATTGTAAAAATTTCCAGATCCAGCGAAAATTATTAATATTCAAAACATGCACCGCAAAACTTAACGCAACTCCGATCTTTCCTTGGCGCTGTCAACTACTACTGTAAATTTGTCAAGGAAATGCGTCAAATTCGTTCACGTCTTAATAAGTACCATCACATCCATGCTCCTTAAAAAAGGAGGTCGAATAGGAACTTTGTCGTTCACCTTGACTGCCGACGACGACGGTCGCGTCAAAACATTTTCAAGAATGCCATTAAAATGGCTTTGTACTCAAGGTTAATATCGCTTATTTTGTCCTAATCTCCAAATCTTCTAATTTGAAGCCTTTAGACAACCTCCACCAATAAATGCATCATGGTAAGATTGGGGCATCGTATCGCCCTTTAACTTAGGTATCTAATTGTCATGGTATTAAGCGTTTTTTGAGTGATCATGAAAACTTTAAAGGTCTCTCATTATTTTATTGAGAGCTTACCATATTTAAAATCTTTACGATACAATTTTTATTAAAATATGTTTATCTTACACATACATAGCTACAACCACAAGATATTAATATAGACGGTGTATAACAGACGCTAAGGCAATATTTACTGCGTTGTTTGTTGATGTTGATGCTGCTGATGATGTCGCTATAGCCTTCGCTATCCTTGCAGTCACTCTCTCCGGGCGGCGGCGCGGCGCGGCGGCGGCGTCAATTTTATCGATCACTGCAACTCCTTTGGGGCTATAAATTATATTTTATTAATTTTTAAATTGTTTAAATGAATATTTCTACTTGAATTTTTATTGTAAAAGATATGAAACAAATAATTTTATGAAAAACTGAATCTATCTGAAAATTAGTGAATTTCAGAATAATTTTTTTTATAATTTGTACAGTCAAAAATATTAAATCCATTAATCTATAACATTTATTTCACATTTAAATAATATAGTTAACTGTTCGTTAAATAAAAATGTGTTCTATTCTTATTTTATATTTTTAAGGTTTGGTAATATTGTTCCAAGGTTGATTTTAAATTTTTTTTATATTTTAAATAATTTAATATTTTCATGAAAGCTGCTCAGAAGTTTTCAAGAAAAAAAAGGGTTGGGTTCGAAATACTGTATGGATCATAATTCTGTATTCAAAATTGTATCTCAAAATAATGTATTTCAAAATACTGGATTTACAAAATACTGTATAAATACTGTATATCGAAATTCTGTATTTCAAAATGCTGTAAATAAGGCTAAAGTGAGCAATTTTTTAAATTTTCAAAACGATTTTTATTTTTTAGCGTTATTTACAGTATTTTGAAATACAGGATTTTGACCATACAGTATTTTAAATCAGCATTTCGACCCGCTCCAAAAAAAAAACTACTTCTAGATTTCTTTTACATGAAAAATTAAAATAATACTCCTAACAAATTTTTAAATATTTTTAGTTTTGGGCTATATTCTTCCCAAAATTGAGTTTTCCTCACAATGTTTACGATACAAATTAAAAACAAATCACCAAACATGAAATAACTTTCAATTTTTTGAATTATAATTAAATATACCTTCAATTCAAAGCAACAAATAACAATGCACTCTATTTTACAAAACAAAAACCATTTTATTAAAATAATTGCTATTTTGTAATTATTCAAAACTAACTTAAATATTATATCGACACAAAAAAAGTAAATAAATTGTTTTACATTGTCATAAAGCAAAATAGAGAGAAAGTTCAATTCATTGAAATAGAAAATTAGTCTTAACACATGAGCTGATTCAACATCAAGGGTGTTTCACGGATCGACGCCGGCGGGGCCGCGCTGAGTACATGAAACCTAATTAACAAAATTGATTGTAAAATTTGATATACAATTAATTTTGTTCTTTTATTGTTACCTACATATTTTTTATTTATTTATTTTATTTCTATTATTTGCTTAACAGACCATTACGCTAAACTCATTCAATCAATAAACTAGAAATAGAATTTTGTCAAATTTTCACAAAGGAAAATAACAAAAGCTAGAATTATATTCAAGCATATCCTTTTTTTTGGCATCACAACAATTATTTATAGATTCTGTTTATTTTGTTTTAAAAATAACCAAATTCGAGTGGTAGATGAGATTTTATGCGTTTAAAATTCCTGGTACTACAAATTAAACTTATGCTTTGTTGAGTTTATTTTGTATTTTATTATTTTATGCCCGAAAAGAGAAAGGATTCAATCTATTGTTTTTTTTTTTTTGGTTAAGTCATGTTTACATTTATAACAACTGCAAAAAGCCTGGTTGGGTTGATACAAATCTGATATTTATAGAAGAAATCTACTTCAGCACCAAATCAATCTCTCAAGTCTGGTCTCAGACATTGTATGTCTAAACGGATTAAATTTTTCACATCATCAGAATAGAAGCTCTCAAAATAGAGCAAATAATTATAAATCTTGTTGATATGACGAAGAATGTAGGAGATGTGAGAACAAATCTTGTGCGTTGCTTAAAAATTTTAGAAAAACAAATAATTTGAACTCTAAAAACAAAAATATTTGAAAAACATGAAGTTGAATCTCATGTATTTTAATGATTCTGGACCATTTTGCTCAAATATACGTATTTTAACTGCGCCAAATAATAAGTTAACGGTCTCTGCTATTAATATTGATACAATGGCTACTTATTTCTTAACACTTTTCACAGCAGACCCTGGTCAAATGAACATTAGATTTGCGCTACCATTCACTTATATTGATGATATAGACTCTCAATTTTTAACTTCACATAGGAAGTTATTGTAATCGGTCCGATTTGTCGAATGGAAAATTTTGACAGTGTTTACCTACGTTCGTACGTCCGTTCGCAAAGTTTTTTTCGTCGTCCATAGCTCAAGAACCAGAAGAGATATCGACTTCAAATAAATGTTGTTATACAGATAATAAGGCAGAAAGATGCAGAAAGGGCTCTCAAGAAAATTGAGTGGCTATTTTTTTTACAATAGCAGTTAAAAAAAGGTGAAAATTTTGGTTAAACCTAAATATCTCATGAACTGACTCTCACTGACGCTATATATTTTAAAGTGATACAAAACAGTAATTATATTTTTGGAAAAAATCTAATTAACGGTTTTTTTTTATAAATCAAAAAAACTGAAAAAAAATTGTCACCTCGAAAATTTTACGACTAAAATATGATTTCATCTCCAAAATAATTTTGTGCAACGAAGAATAATGTTTTTGTCATCTGATAAAATTTTGAGAAAAATCTAATTGACAGTTTTTTTATAAAAAATAAAAACCTACAAAAAATTAATAAAAAGTTGGTAAAAATTGATTTTCGACTCAAATATTTTTTCAAAACTTTGAGATAATGGCTTCTACCCAATTTAAACTTATAAGAAATATTGTTTTCAACATTCGATAAACTTTTAAGAAAAATCGAAAGACAGTTTTTTTTACAAAAAATAAAAACCTAAAAAAAAAACAATACTAAAACTTTGTAAAAATTTACTTTCGACTCAAATAGCTTTTCAAAAATTACAAATATTGGCTTCAAACTTATTTTATTTCACAGAAAAAATTGTTTTCGATATTCAGTAATTTTTTTATTAAAATCCAACAGTCCGTTTTTTCATAAAAAATAAAATCTACAAAAAAAAGTTGATACATATAGACAAGCTTTTAAGCAAGACAAGTCGACAGACAGGATGGGAAGTTATCAGTGTGGGTCGCATCCCAGCATGTTTTTTAATATCTTTTTGCATGATTTTCCTCTTTCAAATCCCACATCGGATGAACCGGGTTCTATTCACTATGCTGATAACTCAATTGTATTCGCAAATGATGTTCGACCAACTTTAGCTATTAAGAAAATAAAGCAAAGACTACCACTTGTGGAAAATTATTTTAAGAAATGGAGACTAAAAATTAGCCTTACAAAATGTGGATTGACTTGTTTTAGAAATGCGAGCGGAAAAGCACATTAAAGAGAGTAAATTCCTTAACCTTACAATAAATAATTTTGATCTTGGTGTCAATTTTCAAAAACCGTCTTTTTAATAAACATGGTAGGATGATTATAAAAAAGGTAAAAAATGGCAGCTGGTTCATTGAAAATACTATTTAACTCGAAATTCTTGCAAATGAACACTTAAATTCTAATGTATAAGACATTAATAAGACCCATTCTTACGAACGGATTCTGCACTTGGTTTAAAATATCAGAAACTAAAATTAGAGCAATATATTTCTAGATTAAGAAACTGTTATACTATGAATTTGAATTATACAAAATTTAAACAATTTTTTAACTAGCCCAGATCTTAAGTCGAGCAAAACTGAATATTATTGTTACTGAAAACTGATAGAATATGTCACAATAAAATTAAAAAAAACCTTTGCCTTTAAAACATTAAAGATCAAATTCGAGGTGATCTTACGTTTTGAGCTGTACTTATCAAATTGCCCTTTCATGCAAATAACTGTCATTCTAACCGATAATCCAGAGACTTTTCAGCTCTAGATTAATAAATTCAAACATCGAATTAGTCCAACGGTACTTTATGAAACTTATTTTCAGACAAACTTATTTTTACAGCTCTATACGGGTAAGTTACCTTCGTTTAAAAGATATGATTTGTCATAAGAATTTAACTTTCCGTCGTCACTACGTATTGATGATTTAGGAGCACTAAGCACGAACTGTATAACCTTATTTCTTTTATAGATCAATGTATTAAAAATCAATCATCTGGCCAAAAGAGTGTGTTACAAGAAAACTTACTCTCAACTTATTTCTCGGCTATGATAACTACTTTCGAAAATAGTTAACTGCCAATGAGCTAAGACCAAAATTAAAAAGACGCTGGGATGTGACCCACGCTGATAACTTCGCATCCCGTCTGTCGATTTGTCTTGATTAAGAGTTTGTCTATATGTATCAATTTTTACCACTACTAGCGTACTAGTTTTTGTAGATTTTATTTTTTTATCAACAAACGGATTGTTGGATTTTTATAAAAAATTACTGAATATCGAAAACAATATTTTCTGTGAACTAAAATAAGTTTGAAGCCAATATTTGTAATTTTTGAAAAGCTATTTGAGTCGAAAGTTAATTTTTACTAAGTTTTAGTATTGTTTTTTTTTTTAGGTTTTTATTTTTTGTAAAAAAAACTGTCTTTCGATTTTTCTTAAAAGTTTATCGAATGTTGAAAACAATATTTATTATAAGTTTCAATTGGGTAGAAGCCATTATCTCAAATTTTTGAAAAGATATTTGAGTCGAAAATCAATTTGTACCAACTTTTGTTAAATTTTTTTTAGGTTTTTAATTTTTTGTACAAAAACTGTCAATTCAATTTTTTTTCAAAATTTTACTGAATGTTGACAACAATATTTTTTGAAAAATAAAAGTAGTTTAAAGCCAATATCTCAAAGTTTTGAGAAGATATTTGAGTCTAAAATCAATTTTTACCAACTTTTATTAATTTTTTTTTAGTTTTTTATTTTTTGTAAAAAAACTGTCCATTCGATTTTTCTCAACAGTTTTCAGAATATTGAAAACAATATTTCTTATAAGACAAAATAAGTTTGAAGCCTTAATCTCAAGTTTTTGAAAAGATATTTGAGTCGAAATTCAATTTTTACCAACTTTTGTTAAATTTTTTTTAGGTTTTTAATTTTTTGTACAAAAACTGTCCATTCGATTTTTCTCAACATATTTCAGAATATTGAAAACAATATTTTTATAAGATAAAATAAGTTTGAAGCCTTAATCTCAAGTTGTTGACAAGATGTTTGAGACGAAATTCAATTTTTACCAACTTTGAGTAATGTTTTTTTTTAGGTTTTTATTTTTTATAAAAAAAATATCAATTAGATTTTTCTCAAAATTTTTTCAGATGTCAAAAACTTTATTCTTCGTTGTATAAAATTGTTTTGGAGATGAAATCATATTTGAGTCGTTAAATTTTTGAGGTGACAATTTTTTCTTTCTGCATTATTATCTGTATAACAAAATTTATTTGAAGTCGATATCTCTTCTGGTTCTTGAGCTATGGACGACGGAAAAAACGTCGCGAACGTACGGACAGACATCTTTCTAAAAACTTTTATTTCGACTCTAGGGACCTTGAAACGTCGAGAAATGTCAAAATTTTTAATTCGACAAATCGGACCCATTACAATAACTTCCTATGGGAAGTTAAAAATACGCTTTGAAATGCTTGAGCTTAACTATAGAGGTCATAGAAATGATTTAAATCCGAATTGTTCACTTGGTAACTTTAATCAGGATGAAAATATTTCACATTTCTTAGAATTCTGTCTGGAAATCCGAATATTAAATTTAAAAAAAAGCTGTATTTACTAGTCCGGTCAAATTAGACCAAAAAATCAGTAAACCCACGACAAATTCAGGGGAAGCTGAAAATTCTTAAAATTGTTTAAATTATAATTATAAACATTGTCTTAAAAGTCCCAACCGATCCCATGTAAGGAAAAAATTTTAGCGGGGTAATAAGGTCCAAAAAATGAGTTTTTCGCGATTTTCTTGAAAACGGTAAGTTTTATCGCAAAATTACCCCAGACATAATTTGTAGATCAGGGAATTTCCTATAAAAAAGGTATCAATAATTTGTTCCCTAAAAGCCACCGCTTCTGAGATATAACGATGCAAAAAATTGCGAGCGTCATAATATGCCTAAGTACCTCACCCATATACTTTCTGTAGCTGTTGGAATGGTTCTCAATACATAATCCTTTTCCAGAGGTTAACCAAATTGTATCGATCGCTAGTGGTGTCGTTGGTGATGATAAAATCAACTGTTATAAAGCTCGTGAAGTTGGACTTGCTTCCATGGCAAAAATAATAGGACTGACATTTCATGATATTAAATTAAAACGTGCCGATAAAGTTGTTCCTCTCTTAGCTATGAGTAGCACGATTAAAGTTCATGAAGAAAAAATACCTGTTGACCCTGTATTATTGTTCCAGCGCATGAGTATTACTGCAGCATTTCAGTATGAAATTGAAAAATATTTCGAATATGAATTAGCTCCGTACCCTTTATCGTTGTTTGATGATATCGGGATGCGTAAAACACAGAAGTCTGCCATTTACGGTTGTTTCGAAAAAGTAAACATTGATATTAACAACGATAATGCGACGTACATTATTGATGGTGGATATTTACTGCACCGTGTTGTTTGGGATACTGAAGAAACATTCAGTGTTATTTTTGATAAGTACGTTCAGTATGTACGTCGACATTTTGGTCCCAGAGCTACTGTCGTATTTGATGGCTATAATGATTGCACGACAAATATTAAAGCAGCAGAACAGCGTCGTCGAACTTTGGCAACATCTTCATCTTCCGACATTTTATTTGATGAATTTATGACAGTTCCTACTAGTCAACAGAAATTTTTGGCAAATACTCACAACAAGTCTCGATTTATTTCAATGTTAAAAGAAAAGTTTACTGCTGAGAATATACTGGTTAAACAAGCTCATAACGACGCCGATGTACTGATTATCGAAACAGCAATAGAACAAGTTAACATGACAAATATAACGATTGTTGTGGGTGAAGATGTAGATTTACTCGTGTTACTCACTGCTCGAAGTCCAGCTGAAAAAACTATTTTCTTCTTAAAACCAGGAAAATCTCAAAATCAATCAGAGTTTTATTCATCAAAAAGTTTGTCGACTTTTGCAAAGTGTCGAAATCACATACTATTTTTACACGCCATAACTGGCTGTGATACGACATCTACATTTTACAGGAGGGGTAAAACAACTGTATTCAAAATGTTTGAAAAGCAAGACTTACTTGCAACTGCTGAAGTTTTTAAAAAATGTAATTCAACTCCAGAAGAAGTTATTACCAACGGAATTCACTTTCTTCTTCGTATGTACGGAGCTCCTAAAAAAACTACCTGCTTAGACAAGTTTCGATATGCATCTTTTGTCAAAAATACTCGAAGTAAGAAACAAGTACAATTAGCTTGTCTTCCTCCAACCTCAGTCTCTGCTCATCAACATCTTCTTCGGGTATACTACCAAGTTCAAGTGTGGCTTGGTTATCAACTAAACCCAACAGATTGGGGTTGGAAGTTGGTCGATAATATATTAGAACCAATTCAGACTTTGCTTCAACCTGCGCCGGAAAAATTGCTCAACACTATCTTTTGTAACTGTAAAAAAGGATGCAATGCTAAATGTGGTTGCAAAAAAGTTGGGCTGTTTTGTTCTCTGGCTTGTACGAATTGTCAAGGCCAGTCTTGTTCTAATGTAGAATCACCAACAACAGAGGATTCATTTAATACTGACGAAGAAACATGTGATGCTTCACTTTTAACACAATTCACCTATAGTCAGGATGAAGAAGAAGAAGAAGAAGAAGAGGAAGAAGAAGAAGTGATTGACGATTCCGAATCCGACGAATAAACTATTAATTTCTAAATCTAATCACAACAGACCCGTGGAATAGGCCTATTGGGGAAACCACGTTAAAAAAAACGCGCTAAGTACACTACCTCAGAGGTGGCGTGGAAACGTGTGCGTTTATGACGCTTGCAATTTTTTGCATCGTTATATCTCAGAAGCGGTGGCTTTTAGGGAAAAAATTATTGATACCTTTTTTATAGGAAATTCCCTGATCTACAAATTATGTCTGGGGTAATTTTGCGATAAAACTTACCGTTTTCAAGAAAATCGCGAAAAACTCATTTTTTGGACCTTATTACCCCGCTAAAATTTTTTCCTTACATGGGATCGGTTGGGACTTTTAAGACAATGTTTATAATTATAATTTAAACAATTTTAAGAATTTTCAGCTTCCCCTGAATTTGTCGTGGGTCAAATGTCTAAATTGACCGGACTATACAATCGAAAAATGATTTGCAATTTTAAATAGAGAACTTGGATGGAAACTCTCATTCGATTTATTTCAGAGGATCTAACGTATAGAAACATGTACATACATACATAAGTATATTAATTTTTATTTTTAATACATGAAAAATTTTGTTTAAGCTTAACTAAAAACCCATTTTGTGTATTGAAACACTTGAACTTATTACTTGCGACACATAGGAACGATATGGCAACTATTGCATTTCTAAAAAATTTCGAAGTCGGGGTTTTAATCCAACATAAAATTACGATGGTAGAGTAGTAAAAAAAGTGTGTCCCCCGACTTTTTCCTTCTGTCTGATTGTTCTCACATTTACAGCCTAAACCATTGGTTCGATTGATTTTTTAATTTGGAAATTAAGGTTTTAAGCCGATTCGCGTTAGGTGTTTTTTTTTAAATTTTTCTTAATACTAAAAATAACAGTAGTCGCCATACAATATTTTTTGTCAAAAATCAAAAATTTTAATTTTCTCAAAAACGAACCTATAGATTTTTATTAAGTTTTCTCTAAAATGTTGTTCTTAACTTGGCTACTTCCAATAAAAAACAAATGTTTTTGTGTTACTACAGAAGGGCGACCCCCTTAGACCTGTTATTTATGTTTTTTGAATTTCTCAAGAATTAATCAACCGATTTCAATAATTTTTGTCTGCACAAGCTCTTATACTGTCTCAATAATATTTGATGATCAAAACTGTCTCTATTTTTATTTTAGATTTAAAAAAAAATTATGAAACATTTTTTTCGAAACTCGATATCTTAAAAATGGGTCGTTATTAATATGCTTTAAATAACTGCATACTAAAAATATTTTTAAACTAAACTGAAAAATTTTATACATAAAAAATGAATTTAAAAAAAACCGCTCTAACGTTTTTCAAATACAAATTTTGAAAAAATTAAAGGTTTTTGAGAAATCAAATTGCATTTAAATTTAAATTTTTTTTAAGGGACATGTTTAAATTTGAAATACAAGAAAGATTTTTAAACATACTCTTAGGATACATGACCAAGTTCGTGCGACCCAGTCGCGCATTGTATTTGAAAGTCCATTTTGCATCTTTTGTTATTATTATCTGTAAAACTAAATTTATTCGCAGTCGATATGGCAACGTGAGTACACATGTACCTATACATCTCTCTTCTTAGAGAGATTGATTCTTCGATAAATGTCAAAATTGTCAATTTGTCAAATCAGACCGAATACAATAGCATCCTTTGGGAAGTTAATAAAGAGTGTCCCAAACGCAAGATTTGAATTTGCCGCCATTTGTGCAGTGAAGTGTTGGCAACCCTGAAAAAAAGCAATTTGACAGCTAACAGTATAGGGTTATTAAAAATGGAGCGTTACACGAGAGAACAACGTGTCTTCATTATTAAAGAATATTTCACAAATAGTGAAAGCTTGGCGGCTGCAGTTCGAAAATTTCATACAAAATATGGTCGGAATAGTGTTTTAACTTCGTCAAAATCATCATTCGAGCAAAATCATCCTAAGCGATGAAGCACATTTTCATCTTGATGGCTTTGTCAATCGCCAAAATTGCCGCATTTGGGGTTCGGAGAACCCACATGTGATTGTCGAAAAACAAATGCATCTACAACGCGTGACTGTATGGAGTGGATTTTGGGCTGGAGGCATAATTGGGCCATATTTTTTTGAAAATGATGCTGGTCAAGCAGTGACTGTTACTGGTGCTCGATATCGCGACATGATTACACAGTTCTTTCTGCCAAAATTGGATGATATTGATGTGTCCAATATGTGGTTTCAACAAGACGGTGCCACATGTCATACAGCCCGTGAAACAATTCAATTACTGCATGAGACATTTCCAGGTCGTGTACTCTCTCGTTTCGGTGATCAAAATTGGCCTCCTAGATCGTGTGATTTAACACCATTAGACTTCTTTTTATGGGGTTATTTGAAATCACAAGTCTATGTCAACAAGCCCACAACCACCCGTGCATTAAAGGAGGAGATTCAACGCTGCATCAACGAAATTCAGCCACATTTATGCAGAATGGTCATGGAAAATTTCAACAAAAGAGTGCGCATGTGCATGCAAAGCCGTGGAGGCCATTTGTCCGATGTGTTATTCCATACATAACCCTATCCTATGTACTTTACGATTCAATAAAAATATAACTATCAAAAGACTAAAAACGGCGTTTTCTATTTAATTCAAATCTTGCGTTAATTTTGGGACACCCTTTAGTTCGATGTTTTGAGTATAGTCCATAAATGCGATGCATCTAGTATTTAGGTTTACAACAATGTTTGAAATCGGGCATTAGAACACCATCTGTGTCTACTGTCATTTAGGCTAGCAAATGCTGTTATTCTGTTTAAGTTTTGCAATAGATTCGAAATAATTTAAAATTAAAAATATGTTTTCAAAATCATATTCTAAAGTAAATAGATAATAAATAAAATGTATAATTTTGAATCAAATGTCTTGAGTCAAAAAATTAGTTTTCTGATATTTTTGCAGAAATTATTATGTCCTTAATATTGTTTTAACCCTCGGCCAGTTTTATAATAATTGTTTGAAAAAATGACTCTCATTTTCGTCATCTTTCATTTTCTTTTTTCGAAATAAATATGAAAACTTTATTGTGGCCATGACATAACCATTTAAGAAAAATACAAGAAAACACAGCTTTTATATCATTAAGTCGGCCCCAAAGTACCCATAAAACATTTTGCCCAACTTCTATGCCTTCTACGAGTATATATACATACATATAGAAATATAAATACAACACGTTCGATTTCGATTTAAAATTACTTTGTATAACTAAGGGTACTATGGAGGGTTGGTTGGTATAGGTATAGAATAGAGGTATATACCCGACTCGTAGAACTTGAACTCATTGAAACTTATGCTCTGTGTCTCTCAAACGATATCACTTGAAGTGAACAGCTTGTGTCGAAAACGTCTTATGATGCCTTTTGAACTTACTGTTCTGTATAGGACTGACAATAAAAATAAATATTTCTTTCATTTCCTGCCTACGGACTATCGAGCGGACGGACGACGACGAAGACGAGCGGACTACAAAACAACGACAAATAGGATTGGGATCGGGATAGGAATAGGGATATACGGAATACCCTTACCCTTAAAAAACACGCCATAAGGAAGACAGGAGCTTCTCTATGTCGTCTTCGTCATTGCCATCAATGTACATCGAAATCCAAATTCACGTCCGTCGTCGTCGTCGTCGTCATCGTGTCGGTCGTCTCTGTCTCTACGTAAATGGTGACCTTCCGAAAACGCACACGACTTCAGTTTCAGTTTTTAAGTGTTTTGTTGATAATATTTTCGAGAAAGAGTCTTTTGAAGTAGTAGCAGAGTAGAAGTAGTTGTTGTTGTTGTTGTTTTGTGCACAGAGTTGGTATATACCAAAAATTAAACCCTTTCTTTATGGAAATTATACTTGAGAAATATTTGTTTAGGGTTATACAGGAGAAGGAAGGTTGTTGGCCCTGACCCACTTTGTCCGGTGTTCTTCGGGCCAGGGAGTGGTGCGGGGGTGGTGTGTTGAATAGTGGGAAGGGTTGTAACCTTTATTCTATACCATAACCCAAGTCGGTAGCAGATGTTTTGCAAACAATTAAATTTAATAGGGGTAACACCAAATATTATTCAATTGCTCTGTCCGCACGCTTGAACGTTATGCATTTGACTCTGTTCCATATAACGTTCTATATCTGTGTCCCACCGAGAATTGGGACTGGGTCTTTGGGTTTGAAGGGTGTGTTTTCCATGGCAAAGAGATGATTTTCTTTGAGGAAATTAAAGAACTGGAAATTGTATTAACTATGTACATATGTCTATATATATTTTGTTAAGAAACAAGTTTTAAAAAAATGGTACGTAAAAATGTTAAAATGTTTATCGAAAAATGTCTCTAATTGAATGATGCTCCAATGAAGTGTGAAAATTATTCTCAATTCTTTTCTTTTGTTCCTTGTATTTTGTTTTTGTTTTTGTTTTGTAATTTGTATTTTATTGAAGGAGTTTGGTCCTTTGAATTAAAAAGCTTGATCTTGATCTTTTTTAAAGTCTTTTTTTAAGAACCACAATATTATCTGATGGGCTGGTAAGATGTGGAACAATGTTGTTATGTGAGAATTTTTGTTCAATTAAATTTACTTTCAAAAAAAGCTTCAAATCAATTGTTAGCATAAAGTTTGGTAAGATTTCTAAATGTACATAATATGCATATTCAATTCATTATTTATTTCATGGGTTGGGTTCAATATCCCGGTTTTTATATTCCCGTTTCTTAAAATCCCGTCTTTTTTAATCCCGATTTTTTATATTCCCGCTTTTTGTAATCCCGTTTCTGATAATCCCGTTTTTTATAATCCCGTCTTTTATTATCCCGATTTTGAAATCAAAACTAGTTGTTTAATTTTTAAAAAATCGCGCTATTTCTTAAAATTAAACAACTAGTTTTGATTGCAAAATTGAAATTATAAAAAATTAAAACAAATTAAAAAATGAGGTATTTTTCTTGATTCATTTTATTGTAACCTTTAACATATCAAAAATAAAAATATAAAGTAAAGAAGTATTCTTTTAAAACAAAACAACAAACTCAAATTAAAAATTAAAAAGAGGCTGAGATGCGACCCACACTGATAAATTCCCATCCTGTCTGTCGATTTGTCTTGCTTAAAAGTTTGTCTATATGTATCAATTTTTACCAAATTTGCGTACTATTTTTTGTAGATTTTATTTTTTATGAAAAAACGGACTGTTGGATTTTAATAAAAAAAACTACTGCATATCGAAAACAATATTTTCTGTGAAATAAAATAAGTTTGAAGCCAATATTTTGTAATTTTTGAAAAGCTATTTGAGTCGAAATTAAATTTTTAC
This sequence comes from Eupeodes latifasciatus, assembly GCA_920104205.1. Taxonomy (NCBI): domain Eukaryota; kingdom Metazoa; phylum Arthropoda; class Insecta; order Diptera; family Syrphidae; genus Eupeodes; species Eupeodes latifasciatus. The sequence goes on along the minus strand of OV049924.1, from coordinate 357,316,087 downwards.
CAAGTTTTAGTATTGTTTTTTTTTAGGTTTTTAATTTTTTGTACAAAAACTGTCAATTCGATTTTTTTTCAAAATTTGACTGAATGTTGACAACAATGTTTTTTGAAAGATAAAAGTAGGTTAAGGCCAATAGTGCAAAGTTTTGAAAAGATATTTGTGTCGAAAGTCAATTTTTACCAAGTTTAACGAATTTTTTTTAGGTTTTTATTTTTTTGTAAAAAAAACTGTCAATTCGATTTTTCTCAACATTCTTCAGAATGTTGAAAACAATATTTCTTATAAGATACAATAAGTTTGAAGCCTTAATCTCAAGTTTATTTGAGTATACTTGAGTCGAAATTCAATTTTTACCAACTTTGAGCAATGTTTTTTTAGGTTTTTATTTTTTATAAAGAAAAATGTCAATTTGATTTTTCTTAAAATTTTATCAGATGTCAAAAACAATTTCTTTGTTGCACAAAATTGTTTTGGAGATGAAATCATATTTTATTCGAAAAATTTTCGAGGTGACAAATTTTTTTTCAATTTTTTTGATTTATAAAAAAACCGTTAATTAAATATTTTCCTAAAATATAATTGTTTTGTGTCACGTTACAATATCTAATATATAAAATATTCCTGTCACAGTGTTTATTGCCATACTCCTCCGAAACGGCTTAACCAATTAAAATGAAATTTTGCATATACATTCGGTAGGTCGAGAATAGGTTTTTATCTATTTTTTATATTCCTAAGTGCTATTGTTTAATAAATATTGTTAATTTAATAATTTTAAACTCTTTCGATAACTGCGCAAGTCATAATTGATCAGTTTTACTTTGTAAGAGCTGTAATTGTTTATTATTTATTTTTGTCTTATTCATAATTTTATAAGTTTAGTTCTCACATTAACTTAATTAATATTACCTCAAAAATACTTAAGACGTGTCGCAAGCTCCCGTGAACAACGCCTATTGTATTAAACGTATTATATTTCATTTATTTGATTATATTTCATTTATTTATTAATTTCTTTATTATCAAAAGACACTATAGTAAGAACATTAGCCAGTCAACGTATTTTTAAGGTCGAAACTCAACGGACAAAACGTAGCTCATGGATGGCCTTCTGCGACGAAATAGAAAGTACAAATGTATCACCAAGACTCAGGAAAATTCTGACCAAGGATTCAGTCGCTCTAGGATCCCTCAAAAAACCTACAGGCAGCTGGACTGAATCCGGTGGCGAAACGCTTGAGCTCCTTGTGAATACTCACTTTCCTGGCTGCGTAGCTGATATCCGCAGTCCAGAAATAGAGTCTCATACAGAAACCCTAGTACCATCGGATATTATAACGGAAGAAAGGATAAAATGGGCCATTCACTCCTTTTCCCCGTACAAATCCCCTGGTCTAGACGGAATCTTCCCTATGATGCTTCAGAAATGCATAAACCTTATCATCCCACACCTAGTTAGCATTTTCAATAATAGCCTTAAATGGGGGTATGTTCCCTTATCGTGGCGTGAGGTAAAGGTAGTTTTCATCCCTAAGGCTGGTAAACCTAGCCATACGGAGGACAAAGACTATAGACCCATTAGTCTAACATCGTTTATTTTGAAAACTTTTGAAAGGCTAATTGATATACACATCCGAAGCACCCTGAAACCGGACTGTTTATCGGAATTTCAACATGCCTACATTAAAGGAAAAAGCGTTGAAACAGCATTGCACAATGTTGTCAGCGTCATAGAAAAATCACTGAATGACAAGGAATAAACCCTTGCAACGTTCTTGGATATTGAGGGAGCCTTCAATAACGTGAAGAACGAAACAGTGAAGCAAGCCTTGGACGACCACAAAGTCGAAAAAGTAATAACACAGTGGATAATGAGTATGCTCCGAAAGAGACAAATTAACACTGAGCTAGCGGAAGAAAGGGTGAGAGTAACCACATCCAGAGGCACCCCTCAGGGTGGAGTTCTCTCACCGCTACTTTGGGTTCTTGTCATGAACGGTATACTCTCTAAATTGAAATCAAGTGGAGTAAAGATAATAGCCTACGCTGATGATCTTGCATTGCTAGCGACTGGCAAGTTCCTACCCACTATCAGTGAACAAACCGAATACGCCCTCTCGTTGGTAAGCAAATGGACTAGGAACTGTGGGCTGACAGTCAATCCAGCTAAAACAGAACTAGTGCTATTTACTAACAAGCGTAAAATACCTGATTTTAAAATTCCTTCAATCGAAGGCTGCCCTCTTAAAATCTCCGACCACGCAAAGTACCTCGGTGTGATCTTAGATAAAAAACTAAACTGGGGTCTGAACACCAAAGATTCAAAAAGGCATTGATTGCCTTTTACTCCTGCAATAGAATTTTCGGGAAAACCTGGGGACCGAACCCTAAAATTATCAGATGGATGTATTCGGCAATAATTAGACCAATACTAACCTATGGTAATTTGGTATGGTGGAAAGCTTTAGAAAAGAGCACGAACCTGAAAACTTTGACAAAAGTTCAAAGACTTGCGTGCACTGGCATTACGGGAGCAATGAGATCCACTCCAACTGCGGGACTGGAAGTTATACTCAATTTGATTCCCCTAGACCTATTTGTTCAAGAATCTGCGGCCAAAAGTGCCCTGAGACTTAGTCAAACTAAAGTCTGGATAAACAGTTCCATAGGACACGCCCAGATCCTTCATAAAATTATGGGTCATAGTAATACAGCAGACTATAAAATACCCGTACTTGATTTTCATAAACCATTCCAAGCTGCCATCCCAAGCAGAGAGGAATGGATAGATAATATACCATACTCCAGTGAGTCGTCAATAGCTATCTATACTGATGGCTCTAAAACGGACACTGGTGTAGGGGCAGGCTTCTATTCTGATTCTCTCAAGTTGACCGCCTCGCTTAGGCTTCCAAACCACAGCAGCGTCTTCCAAGCGGAGGTCCTGGCAGTGACAACAGCTGCTAAAAAGGTATCAATGATGGCGATACCACGAGCTGATATCACCTTTTACATTGATAGCCAAGCGGCAATAAAAGCGATTACTGCAACTGAGGTAAAATCGAAGCTTGTTTCATGCTGCCGCGAAGAGCTTAAGGTTCTTGGCGCACAGCACTCTCTGGGACTCTGCTGGGTCCCAGGCCACAGCGATATAGTAGGCAACGAGAAAGCCGATGAATTAGCAAGATTAGGGTCAATGCTTGACGTAAGCCAAGCTCAGCTAGTTAGCATCCCTACCTGTTATTTAAAACAGGAAATCTCAAAAAGAATAACAATTAAGGCCGATGAAAGGTGGAACCTTCTTGACACCTGCGGTACTACAAGAAAGATCTGGCCCTGTTTTAACAAACAAAGAACGGAAAGAATTATGCAGCTACAAAAGGGATCACTTCGATCTCTTGTAAGCATAATCACCGGACATAATCTGTTAGGTTATCATATGAAAAAGATGAGAATCAGTTCAGATGATCTATGCAGAGGATGCGGTGACGAGGAGGTGCATGAAGATACTTCGCACTTTCTGTGTCATTGTCCCGCACTCTCCCATCAAAGGAAGAAACTGCTTGGCAACTATTTCTTCGGGGATTTAAAAGAACTCTCTAGTACGCCAGGTACTAACATTCTGAACTTCGTCAAAGCCTCTAAATGGCTTGACTCACTGAACACATAGGTTTTTCTTATTAGCTTGAGTAGCAATACTCATGGGTATCACAATGGATCTGTGTTGATCTAAGTGTGACAGTAAAGACATCAACTGTCAGCCCCTCAACCTAACCTAACCTAAGAACATTAAAGCCAGTGTGGCAAAAATTTGTGAAAATCATTATAAAAGAGAATTATTATGAATGGTAATTGAAATAATAAACGAAAATACACGAATAATTATTAAATATACTGCTTTTTACTAATTGAATTTCAGCAAAACGAAGAATAACTTCTTTGGGCCGTTATACACGTAAATCTGCAGGTATGCGGAATACAAGAACTCAAAGAACAGAAGAACAAACCCAACAAGATAATACTAATGCGCGTGTGGACATGGCGCGATTGCGTCAAGCCGAATCAGAGGATGAACGAGCTGGACGAATTGAACAAAGACGATTAGAACAAATGCAAGCGCGCCGTTTGACAGTTAGCAGAAGCAAAGCAAGTGACCAGCAGCGTCAAGAGGTACATCGATCATTTACATATAATTAATTTCTGCGTCTAGCATTCGAGTATGACCCTGATATTCAATATTATGTTCATTCAAAAGTGGTAATTGGTGCTATGGACAAGGAATGTCCGCATTGTCCGCTCTTAAGTTTAAAAAGGAGACACCCGGGATGTGCTGTTCATCAGGAAAGGTATAATTACCTGCAATTGAGACACCACACCGGAACCATTGAACGGTTTACTTATTGGCACAGATCCAGATTCTAATCTATTCCTAAAGTCAATTCCAACACTTAATTCGTGTTTCCAAATGACATCGTTCGGAGCAACAGAAATAGTTATAAATATTTCTGTCAACAATGGTCAACAATTCAATTCAACATTCAAAATCAAAGGCCAAATTTATCACAAATGGGCTCATTGCTGCCAATGCCGAACGAAACATCTAAATTTTCACAAATTTACTTTATGGGCGGAGAAGATGAACGTGTGGATGCACGTTGTGGCTATAATAACCTCGACTCACTTTTTGCCAGACGCACCGTCAGCGACCTGGATGCTCTATTGAATGAGCACAATGAATTGTTGAAAATATTCAAATCTCACATGCACAATTTACAAAGTGATAATCACGCTATTGTCATCAGTCCTGATAAAACACCTGTTGGAGAGCATATTCGTAGATTTAATGCACCTGTTCTTGACGATGTTGCAGGAATCATGGTTGGCGACCGTACAGCTACGCGAGAAATCGTGATTAGTAGAAGAAATAATAATCTACAGTTTATTGATGATACACACCGTTCATATGACGCTCTCCAATATCCGCTAATGTTTTGGAAGGGACAGGATGGGTATTGCATAAATATTAAACAACGAGATCACGCAACAGATGCCGAAACAAACAAGAATGTCAGCTCGAAGGATTTCTATGCGTATCAGTTGATGAATAGACGCGTTATTCTACGATGTCGTGACGTGAGCTTTGTCAGCAATTCATGGTCGACATGTATGTAAAGATAGAGAGCGAACAATTACGATACTTGAGATTTAATGCTCTGACTTACGTACGCGAATATGGACGGCCGTGTTTGTTTATCACATTCACGTGTAATCCGAAATGGTCGGAGATTACATCTTTACTATTGCCTGGCCAAAATGCAATACATCGCGCGCCATGACATTGCAGCACGTGTATTCAGACAAAAATTGAAGTCTTTGATAAATTTTATTACAAAATTACATGTATTCGGTCCCACACATTGCTGGATGTATAGCGTTGAATGGCAAAAGCGGGGATTACCTCATGCTCACATTTTGGTTTAGTTAGTCGATAAAATACGTCCTGTGGAAATCGACAGTATAATTTCTGCGGAAATTCCAGATCCCTCTACTGATCAAATGTTGTTTGATATTGTTACAACAAACATGATTCATTGCCTATGCGGCAATCTTAATCGTTCATCACCTTGCATGGCAGACGGAAAGTGTACTAAAAGGTTTCCGAAAAATTTCACTAACGATATGTTCACAAATGTTGATGGATATCCAACATATCGTAGAAGAAATCCCGATAATGGCGGACAATCATTTGTTAAAAATAGACATTGACATTGATAAGGATAACCGTTGGGTGGTCCCATATTCGCCTCTGTTGAGTAAAACATTCAATGCTCATATTAATGTTGAGTTCTGCAGTTCAGTGTAGAGCATAAAATACATTTGCAAGTATGTATGTGAATAAAGGCAGTGATATGGCTGTTTTTCGGGTTGAAAATACCAATTTGAATGCTCCTCCGGTTAATAAAGATGACGAAATATCACTTTATCAAATTGGCCGGTACGTCAGCTCCAATGAAGCTGTTTGGCGTATCTTTGGTTTCCCAATTCATGAACGGGATCCAGCAGTTACTCATTTAGCCGCCCACCCAGTTTGTTTGTATTGGCGAAAGATGGGATCACAAAAAATATTGTACACTCTGTTGCATTAAGGGATTGATATTGTTTTTTGTAGTATTGTAATAATTAGCGATATGTTAAATTAAATTAATTAATTAAAACATTTTGTTTGGTGATTAGTTATTTTAATATTTTGTCACCGTTTACAGTACTCTATAGCTCTCTTACTTATATACCACATCCTTAACAAACTTACAATAAGTTAGTTATGTATTTCTAACAAAATATTCTCTAGAAATTATTTATATGAAAAAACAAGGTTTGTCGGGTCAGCTAGTATTATAAAAAATTTAATTCAAGTCTCTAGCGTTATTGGTTCATGAGATATTTAGGGTTAACCAAAATTTTCACCTTTTTTAAACTGCTATGGTAAAAAAACCACCCACGCAATTTTCTTAAGAGCCCTTTCTGCATCTTTCTGCCTTATTATCTGTATAACAAAATTTATTTGAAGTCGATATCTCTTCTGGTTCTTGAGCTATGGACGACGAAAAAACGTCGCAAACGTACGGCCGTACGGACGTACGAACGTACGTACACACGCACGCACAGACATCTTTCTAAAAATCGTTTATTTCGACTCTATGGACCTTGAAACGTCGGAAAATGTCAAAATTTTCAATTTGACAAATCGGACCCATTACAATAACTTCCCATGGGAAGTTAACAAAGTCAACGATAGTGGTAAGACCGTTATCGATAGGTAGATTTGTTTTGGGATGCATTTTGTTTGTGCAAGAATTAATATTGTAAACAAAAATGATTGTTTATGTACAGTAAAATCAAAACAAATTACGATATTATTATGTATTAGTTTTATTTGTAATTATTATATGAATCCTATTGTTATTCAGTTTAATGCACGTATTTTGTAAAAAAAAAAACGGGATTTTAAAAAGCGGGATTGTAATTGAATTGAATTTGGATTTTAAAAGACGGGATTTCAAAAAATCGGTATTTCAGAAGATGGGATTATAAATCCTTTTTTTCGGGATTTTAAAAAGCGGGATTCCGATATGCTTCCTTATATCATTTGGTAAGGCTTTTTGAAACATCGGGTTTTTCAATATGAGCGCTACAAAAGTTTTTAAAACAAAAACGGTTTTGGATATCAATGAAATTCTCTATTTCCGTGAAAGTACTTTTGATGCTATTATATATGGAACTCGATTTCGTTTGCATGGCCACCACGGGCACGCTTACAGAAGTCCAGACGCTGAAACCAATTTTCGACGGTTTCCAAGCATAAATCTGCCGATACTGCTGCAATTTCACGTTCGGTATACGAAGTTGATCAATCGTCACTGGCTTTTTGGCATAGACCATGGGCTTGACGTAGCCCCACAGGAAATAGTCTAACGGCGTCAAATCGCAAGCCAAGCGACTGGACACATTTCGTGAGATAACACGTTCTCCAAACTTGGTTTCCAATAAATTGATTGTGAAATTCGCTATTTGTGTTATGGCACCGCCGCGCCGTTCTGTTGGAACCACATGTCTTCAAAGTCCATATAATCCGATTGGGGCCAAAAATATTCGGTTATCATTGAACGGTAGCGATCCCCATTCACAGCAACATCACGGAAGAAGTACGGCCCAATGACGCCGGCCGCTGGCCCATAAACCACACCAAACCGTAATTTTTTCGGGATGCAATGATGACTCATGCATTACGTGTGGACTGCTGCCTGACCAATACGGCATATTTTGTTTATTGACGAAGTCTATCAGCCAGAAATGAGCATCATCGCTGAAGATGATTTTTCGATGAAAATCCGCATCATTTTCAAGTTGTTGCTCAAACCATATCTTTCTTATTAGTCTTTTGTTGTTTTTGTAGGTTTTCTTATTTCGTAAAAAAGTTGAGTCTTTCTTAAAATGTAACTAAAAGTTAGCAACAATATTTTGCATATGATAACATAAGTTTAATTTCAATATAGTCGAAAATTACCTACTCAATTTTTTTTGAAAGTCCTTTCTGCATCTTTCTGTATTATTATCTTTATAACAAAATTCATTTGAAGTCTACAGGTGTTTGAAATATGAAAGATGAAAAATGGTATCCCGAATGTACGTACACTACACAGAGTAATCTCTTTGAAAAATCGTTGATTTATATTCTAGGGACCTTGCACCGTCGAGAATTGTTTAAATTTGTAATTCAACAAATCGGACCGATTACAATAACTTCCTATAAGAATTAAAAAAAAAAAAAACAACATTTGTCGGCCTTGAAATTTTCTAAATCAAGTTTTACAGTAAAATACCTTAAAATAACCCAATAATGAAGTGAATTCACATCTTCATCAATATATCACTTTCCCCCTTCATAAATTGCCCTTTATTCGTAAAATCGAATACGTACCTAAAAGGAGCTTGCTCGTAATAGATATCACTGCAATAAAGTAGGACATATATTATTAATTATTAATGTCCATAATATTTACATTAAATCAAAGACAAACTGAAAATACACACAAAGCCATACACTGTAATTTCGAATGGATAAAACTCCCCCTAAATTACACATCATATAATAAAATCTGTCGAGGGGTTGGTGTATGCAATAAAAAATGCATGTATACGACTATACGATCGTATAGACATGGAGGTAAATGTTGTTCAATATTTGATTAAGAAAATATTGTTAGCCAAGGCAATTGAGTTATCAACTTTCTCACGAATTTTCAATCAACTCAACTTCAACACTCCTCAAACAATAGGGGGCTCACGATGATAAAGGGAAACTATATGGAAATAAGAATGGTTCGCTTGACCTAGCCTATATAGCACTGGGACTGCCACTGGAACTGGCGGCCCTGTCAACACGTAAGATCGTTAGCATTTCTCTTAATTCATTTCAACGCACATTTATTCCCAACATTTACCACACATATTCTTATTCCCATATTCAACTCACACTATTATAAGAACTAGCGGTGGCGGTGGCGGTTGCAGTGCACAACACAGTGGGTCGAAGTCTTCATTGGTGTGACGAAATTATATTTTCTTTTGAAAGTATGGGTGCGACTTTTATATTGATACGAATTTATCTAAAAAATTTCAATCTTTTTAGGATAGTTTAAATTTTATCTGCGAAACTGACACGTTTCATGATATAAACTCGATAAAATTAAAAAATAGTTGTTGTTTTCAAAATCAATTCTAAACTAGATGATAAAAGCTTAACACAGTGTAATATATCGTCGAAAAGCTTTTAATCAAAAGCTTTTTAAATACGTATTTATATAATTTTTTTTAAGTATTTTTGGTCATTACTTAATATTTTTATTTTTGGTCTAGCTTACGCTGTGTTCTTTTATTATTCATTTGATTCCTTGCTCCAGATTTTTTAGATTAGAATAAGATTTTATTAGATACAATAATTTATAAGAATTTACATAAGGTTTACAAATCTTTTATGACAAGGCGAAAGCCGTCTGTCAGATTGACAATATAAATGTAATTTAACAAAATAGTTACTCAAGTTACCTATAATTATTATAATTAAAATGCTTCTCTTAAAATTTGGTTTCGATATCGTAATGCGGATTTTACAAATTTGAAAAGAGCCGACCAATCATTTCCATTCAAAAGACAAATAACTTCTTCCGTTGTGAAAATAGCTTTTCCTAGGTATAGTTTTCGTATTTCTTTAAGTAATAGGCATATTCCCACAAAATGCATTATATCTTCACGAGTATTCAGATTACACATACTACATTACATTGGGAGATCTGGGTGGTGGGGTATAAAATTTAACGGCAGTAACTCTCCTCGTGTTTTAAAAATGGTAGATATTTTATTAACACTCTCGTTATTTCCGAAATAACTTATCTTACTGAGATCGTGCTTGAGCTTGGGATAATATATTCTGTATATTGAAGATTGTGCTTCTTCGATAAATGATTTGTGCATACTTTCATCCAGAACCCGAAGAATATTGTATAACTCTGATTTCATTTGATGAAAGTTAAACGCTTCTAGATTGAACGGACATCCGGTCTTCTCAGCCAATTCCTTCCACTTTTCAAAACATGACGATTTTTTGTCCAAGGCACAAGTTTCTACTATTTTAGGAAGACGAGATACATTCATGTTAAGCACTTTAAGGATGTAGTCGAAATGTAGTTTCAGTGTTGTGATGTATATTGGTGGAAGACCAGTTTTAATATGTAACATATAAGTGGGCGTTGACATGGGCAGGTGTAGTACTCGTTTGAGAAAAAATCTAAGTAGTTGTTCAACAGACCGAAATTGCTCCAAAAATCCTGCCCTTATCTTCCAGTCCAAAATATGTAAGAGTCATTCTAGATCCCAAACTAAACTGGATATTAAACATTGAAGAATGGTTTAAGAAGGTGTGCACCGCCTTTAGAAAAACGTTTGGTAAAAAGTGGTCCTTTAATCGAAGATGATTTTGCGGACGTACACAGCCTATATACCACCTATTTTCTAATATGGATCCATTGAAGGGGTAACTGGCGCTTAACAAGAAATGCAAAATCGACAAAGTACAGAATGCTAAAAGAATACCTAGTATCGGCACTACAGGGGCCCTTCAATCCTGCTCTACAGACAGATGCCCAAAATGTTATTCTGCACCTCTTATATATAGACCTACCTGATTTTGACAGCGTATTTCAAGCTAAATTGCTATAGCCAACAACATCTTCTAGTGTTCCAGTAATGCCGGGATGAACTACCAAGCCTAAAGATCTACTTCCTTGTTACTATTATTTGGGTTCCAGGTTATAGTGGGATAAATGGAAATGAACGGGCTGTTGAGTTGGCCCGGCTCATAGCTCACTTTCTGAAAGAGTAAATATTGCTCTGAGTGGTATGAATTAGAAAATTTTCTCAATTTTCCTGACAGAATATAGCCGCAGGTGAAACAGTCTAACAGACTGTACCATATCCAGGAAGATATGGACTACCTGTAATAAAAACCGTTCTATCGATTTTAAGTGCAGACCCAGGCATGTTAAAGCCAGGGTCACTGCAATATGAACTGGAAAATGGGGAATAGGAGAGCAAAGTTTGGCATCCCTCACAATACTCATTGTCGTAGTTGCGGATACTTCCTCTGTTTAAGTCCTGCCCTTTTACTTTCGGTCGGGCATTAATAAATTAAATGAAAATCAAAGACCTGATTTGCTTTCTGAACGTAGCGAAATGGCTGTTCCGCCGCTGCTGTTGTGTTATTATTATAAATCTTTTATAAAACTCTTTTTCAATCAACAGGTCTTACAAGTTTATGGTATCAAAACGGCGCTTTCTTATAATCTCAATCTTTTAAAATCGAATGTTTTTGAATTTTATTTTTGTTTAAAACGGTAATTTCTTTAACATTTTTAAAACATTTTTTCTTTGATTAAATAATTGTAATTTTGCCAGTTCTTACTTCAATATTTTCAAAATTAGAAAACGACATGAACTGTAATCTATTTGTTTAAGATTTATTAACTTCGAAACTTGTTTAAACGCAGCTGAACAAAGGTTAATATTTTGAACTACTGAAACAATAATCTTTTTCTTTGTAATATTTATAAAAAAAAATAAAAAAGAAAAAAACCTGAGCTGTACTTTTTTGTACGTATGTATGTTTGAATTGTGCCGAGATGGGATGAGGCCATACTAAGTGTGAATGTCATAGGTTAGGTTAGGTTAATGCATTTTAAGAAGAAGATAGGTTACTGCATAATACATTTTTATATACGACATTTTCTGTTTTTCCTTCCTTGGCCAGGCCGTAAAGATTTTGTGGGTTTAAGACTCGTGAGCACGCTACATATAATTGTCCATGGGAAAAACAGTTTTTTTTTCCAAATTTACACCTGCAACTTTCAGCGTTTTTCCCTGAGCTTTATTTTTATTGTTATTGCAAATGCTGCTTTCAGAGGAAACTGCACTCTTTTAAACTGAAACGGCAAATCGGTTGGAATTATCGGAATGCGGGGAATTAAAACATTTTTTCCTTTTGCTATTCCAGTCATGATTATAGCTTTTATAATATTTCGTCCTAGGTGAGTAATCTGTAGCCGTGTACCATTACATAACTTTGGTGCGTCAAGATTTTTCCTTAACAGGACTGGAATACCAACCTTCAATCTCAACTTATGAGAAGGCACCCCTGATAATTCCAAAGAATTAAGAAACTCTATAGGGTATGATGTTACTTGCTCCGTGTCCATAACGTTGTCTACTGAGAGGTACTCAACGATATCTCTCCACGTCCGACATAATTTGTTCGTTTATCTGGCTAACCATCTCATTAGTTTGAGCTAAAATTGCCCTCTCACACAACCACTCCCGATTGCCCATGTTTATATGCAGGTTTGGATAGACATTACTTTTTAATTCATCTGTGCTACAGATAATTTGACAGAATTCATGACTCAACGTAATCGAGCCGTTAGAGTCTGTTGGCATGGCATACAATCTTCTCCGATTTTTAGAAATTTTGTGTATAACTGTGTCAAAAACTATTTTTTGTTCTGAATTTAAAAGTGGAACATCCTCTGTTATTCTCTGCTACAGTATCATAATTTAATTCTCGAACTAAATCACTGCTTACTTCCCCAATTCTCTGTGGTCTGGTCATCCCAAATTCAGACAAATCTTTCACAGTAATATTTATAACGTGATCTTCTACAAAAGTTAAGGCCTAATTGTAAATTATATCAGTCGGATTTTGTTCTTGAACTCTGTGTAAATATCATCCGCAATATCATTTTTAAACTTATCCCACAATTGTTGAGGATTTGACAATCCACATGTTGCTATACCAAATATAGCAAAAAGCTCTCGCACATTGAGAGCAGATTTGCATTGTACGGCCTCTTCTAGTTAGTTCCCATTCCCACTGGTTGTCGTTTTCTAATAACCCTCTGGCCTCACACTTCTCTCGAAATGTTGTAAATTCTTGATCATTATGCTTTTTTAAGATCATTAAAAGAGGTTGGCCCACGCACATGATGTAACAGCATTCTCAAACAGAAACATTCCATGTTACTAACATGGACCGTGTATACTCTCCCTAAGGCATCTCCGGATTTGACACCAGGGGGTCATTCCGTAAAACGATAATCGTTACACGATAGCGTTTCGACGATAGTCTCACTTCACGTAAGACGATAATCGTCAAAGTGAAATCGTCAAAACGATAGCGTTTGCACGATAGCTAAGTAGGTATCGTCTGCTATTAATTTCTATTGATAACTAAGCAAATTGAAGTAAAAAAGTTTCGGTGTAGTTTAGTTTTGTTACAAAATGAAAATAAAAACTCAAACAAAAATACAATTAATTCGGTTAATAAATAAATAAATTAGGTGGCGCAACAGTGCGTAGAGAACCAGGGCCTAGTGGCTTACAACTCTCAACCATTCCTGTGTGCGAGTAATGTTGTCAGGGATGGAGGGGACCTACAATTTATATGCCGAATCCGAACGTCTAATTTTGAGAAAGCACTTTTTCATGACAAGAATTACTCTTGGAGAATTTGTCAATTCCTCGCAAGAGGCAGTACCCGTGAAAACTCTTTTTTTAATTAAGGTGGCACAGGCAGGGATTGAACCCAAGACCTCTCGCATGACAGTCCAACGCACTAACCATCATGCCACGGGTACTACTTACTTAATTCGGTTACGAAGAAAATAAAGAGATGAATCGGACCTTCTATCTATTCTAACCAATATATGTATAAGCATTTTTTTATATACAAACCATTAGTAATCTCTCTTAATAATTGTTGTTAAATAAATAAAACAATTGTTTGGAATTTCAAAAGAGGACTTTATAATGTTATTGGAAACAATAAATTGAAACTTTGGGGGCGGAGGAACATTAGTATATTCGACAGGCAACGATATTAGTATCGCTCTTGCATAAAGCACTAATCCAAAGTAGTTTTGGAAAGAAAACATATTTTTGGAGTCAAGTTATGTTCCCTGTGGATAAAATAAGGTCTTCACTTCCTTCCCTTGGGCAAAATTGTGTTTATTACTGCAGCTGATTTACAAAAATATCAGACATTAAACAAACATTTTGATATTATAGTTTTAGCGTCGGCGGCAACAAATGAAAACACAAAAAGTAACAATAGAAATAAACATCAAAAAATAGTTTGCATGTTTATTAACAAAAAATTGTTTGCAAATTTTCAAAATTTCCCATAGAGAAAAACCAAGTTTAATAACATCTTCAAGTTATTGAACAAGCATTATCTTTCGTTGAGTTCATTTTGACATTTCAGTCATAGTATAAGAGTATTTGGATTATACTGAACGATCTTATACTGAAAACGATTGACGAGACGATAGTGATAAAATTACGTGAAGCAAATTATTGACGATACTAACGGTATGATAATCGTTATGACGATTATCGTTTCGGAAATTACGGAATGACTCCCCAGGCCAATTTTGAACTTGCACTCCTTGAACGCGACGTTTGCATTCTTTTCGTGTTGCATTCTAGGTGTAATACCTTGGTACCTCGACGTAAAGAAGCGTTCTTGCAAACTCATCTATTGTACAGAGTTCAAAAAAAGCGGTGAGAGTCGTTTTAGGTGGAGAAAATAGCCTTCATTGTAAATTATTTTCCGTAAACTAGATACTTTTGCCGTTTTCTAAATGCACACTGAGGTGAGTAACGGAGGGGTGCCTTTCATGTAAGGAAAACCCTATCAGACGCCACACAGCTTCGTTGGAGTGAAAGCGATCAGATTCCCCGGAAATTAATTTTTCCCATGGGAATGCGTTGTTTTCCCGAGGTCAAAAGTAACTCATGTTCTTTCTTTAGTCTCAAACTATCTTCTTACCAAATTTCATTTAAATCGGTTCATTAGTTTAGGCGTACAAGCGATCGTCCCACCTGAATTTTCCCATGGGAATGCGTCATTTTCCCGGGGTAAAAAGTATCCTATGTCTTTTCTCGGGGATCAAAATATCTTCATACCAAATTTCATGCAAATTGGTTCAGAAGCTTAGGCGTGATTGAGTAACAGACAGACAGACAGAGTTACTTTCGCATTTATAATATTAGTATGATGGCGCAAAATTTTAAACAACCTATTATTAAGGCCTTAGCACAATACTAGTTAACAATTTACTATATACATAGTAATCTACTAACTTTTCACTAATTTTAAACACTTTTTATTGTTTTGCTAACTAGTATCATGCTAAAACCATTTTATTAAAAAAAAAAAACATGAACACATCTAAATAATGACAGATTGTGGAGCAAACAAAACAAACATACCTTAATATCATACTAAAAATGATTTAAATCGTACTAAATCGTCTAAAATTTTGCGCCAATATTTTTAAAATTTCATAATATTTCATCCAGAATTAAAAAAGTTACATCCGATTTTCGCAATGCTCAGCCTCATTTTGGCCCACTGTACGGTGCGATGTGGCGGCTCGGTTCGGTTGCGACAAGAGTTGAAGCATATCAACTTCTGAGATCTGATGAAATAGAGCCTAATGTCCAACTTTTGTGTTGGAATACGTATAAAGTCGATGTGAATGTAGAACAAAAGTTAAATTATTGGCCATAAACCACTGTCAACTTTGGATATGGTGAAGTTGCATGATGTCTGTGAAACTTCCTCCGGACATAGATTAAACTTCATATAGATTTATATTTGTTTCGAGACGAGCTATAGTAATACGTTTATGACCGACGACCGACTGTATAAATGTCCTGATTTTCGTCGTCCTTTATATTCCTATGTACAACTTGCAACAAATACACTAGACTTTCAATGGAACCCCACAAACTTGTAAACACATTTTAATGTGAAAATAATTGGCAATGTCACGCGATACACCTTTGATGGTTAACAGAGGGATAGAATGATAGATTGGGGGTTGGGCAGCAGGCGGAAGGACGAAGGACGAAATTTTAAGTGAGAGTTGGGCGTTCTACCGATGGGGATGTGCTGTGGGTGCGGTGCTGTGGGGTGCGGTGTTGTGCGGTGCGTTGTGGTTCGTCTTGCTTTTGGTTTGAGATAAAGTTTATAATGCTAGGTAATGATGATGTTGCAACTTTTTGTGGAAATTCCATTGATGGGCTTACCAACGTTTTCAAAAGTTTCTTCAAGACTCTTGAAATGAAAGTGATGTGATGGGTATATATGCGGCTTCGTAGTATACAAAGGTAGGTAAGGAATGTGAGGTGTTTTGGTCTTGGTCTTGGTGATGACAACACCCACACACGTGTTCAAATTAAAAAGTTCATCTTCTAATGGACTCTCTAAGTAATTACCTACTGTTGCTTTGTGTATCTTTTATGCGATGGACAGTTATTTTATTTTAAGTGGTTTTATAGTGAATTGAATTGATTTCTTCTTAGATTACCTACCCATCTACAAAATAGATATAGAAGATGCCTACACCTGAAACCACACTGGGGTTAACAACTCAAAAAGTTTGATATACCTACCTGCTTGGGGACACAAAGTATATTACAAGTCCTTAGGGAATTTATTTTGATTGCTTTTATGTTGAAGTGTCGGTTAAAAAATATTAATTTTTGCTTCATTTGAAATTTGAACTGGAACTACGCAAATCTCAGAAACAAACTCACATACATATGTATTATGTATGTACATATAAGCACGTATGTTCTGTTCATGAAAAGTCTAGATTTTTGAATTCTAAAATGCAATTTATTTTTTTTAAGTTTGAACGCAACGATAAGCAAAAACAACTTTTTGTAGTTTTTTAGGAGAACAGTTTTTTAGTAAATATTGCATTTGCTAAAATAAGTTGGTTTTCAATACATATTTTTGCTCCACAGATAGTTAAGTTATTTTCTAAAATTTTGACCAGGTGTCCAAAATGTTATTATTTGATAGATATAATTATTTGGGACGTTTGAGACTTATTTAATTCATACGGTCAAGAACGGACATGGGCATCAACCAACAAGCGTTTCAGCCATCTCAGTCCCTAATTAGCTGTTTCCAGTTGTTCACGTCACGTTGATTGAGATCCTATCCCACCTGCGTGCGCTGAATCGCGTTTCGAGCATTTATCGTGATTTAAGATGCTAGATAGAGGACTTTAGTATACTCAATTGGCTTCTAAGCCCAAAGAAGCAACGATTTGCAAGAGTCATTCTTCGTTTGATTTCAGCGTTGGCGACGTGCGTTGTCTGAATTTATAGCGGTGCCTAGGTAGACAAAGACCTTCACTACCTCTAAGTTATAGCTTTCCATGGTGACATTTCGGGCAGACGGCAAAGCCATGCTTATCGATTTTTTGTAAAATAATTTGTAATATAAACAAGAACAGAAACAATAAAAATCAATCTAATCTAATCTAATCTAATCTGGTGACATTTTGTCCAAAACACCGTCGTTCTATATCCTTTTTTGATGATAGCATATACTTGATCTTGCCCTCATTGACCACTTAACCCATCTTCTCCGATTCCGTCGCAATGTGTGTTGACGGTTGAGTTTTGCACAATTCTTTCCAGAACGATATTGAAGAAGTCTCATGACAGCGCCTTGTCTAAAACCTTTCTTGACATCAAATGCATCGATCAGATCTTTTCCGACGTTGAGCATGCATTCTCCATTGTCATTCTGCACAAACGGATAAGTTTGACAGCGATGTAAAACCTAGACATTGCTCCATTGGTCTGTAGAGCTCTTCCCTATAAATTCTGCATACGCGGCTTTAAAATCGAAAAAGAGATGGTGGGTATACTCCCTACCAAGTCATCACCTGCTTCTTTGAATAATTCGGCATCGATGCCGTCAGCTCCAGCAGCTTTGTTGGACTTCAGATTCAATAAAGCTATCTCAACTTCGTCTAGGTCGGTTATAGGCGGAATTGGCCTGCAGCGCCTAGGTTGAGTGGTTCTGTCTCCATTACAGTGGAATTCAATTCGTCATCAGCGATATATAATTGAGAGAAGTGGTCTTTAAAAAAAATAACTTAATAATAAATAAATAAATTTAAAAATCACTTTTTTTTTATCAATAAAATTCTTTGAATTCAAATATTTAAAGTATCTTATTATTAGTTGAAACTTGTCACCTGCCCTTTATAAACTCTAATATAGCCCTGAAGCATGCTAAAACGGTTTTTAACATAAATATTTTCAAACACATAAATGGAAAAAAATATAAAAATTATGTTGAAAAGTCGTGTTTCAGAATTTGACCAAATAAGGCTTTACATTACATTTAATCTACACTAATATTATAAAGAGGAAAGATTTGTATTTTTGTATGTAACGAATAAACTCAAAAAGTACTGGACCGATTTTAATAATTCTTTTTCCATTAGAAAGCTACATTATCACTGAGTAACATAGGCTATATTTAGTTCTAGATTACTACAGATATCTTTTGAAATTCCTATTAAAACCAACCGAAGGTGTACAAAATTTAGCCATAAAATGTCTTTCATGGCATGCTTATAACTTAAATATCTGTACCTATTTATGTCTACCAGTGCGAAGCCGGGACGGGCCGCTAGTGTTTAATATTTAAGATAGAGTCAAATAAAGGAGTCATCTAAGAAGTAAAGAAAGGCTGGGATGCAAACCACACTGATAACTTCCCATCCCGTCTTTCGATTTGTCTTGCTTAAAAGGTTTGTAGGTTTTCGTGTTTTTATAAAAAAGGTGTCACTTGAATTATTCTTAAAGATTTTAAAATATTTTTTTTTTATTAACTTTCCATAGGAAGTTATTGTAATAGGTCCGATTTGTAAAATTGAAAATTTTGACATTTCTCGACGTTTCAAGGTTCCTAGAGTTGAAATAAAAGATTTTTAGAAAGAGGTCTGTGCGTGCGTGTGTACGTACGTTCGAACGTCCGTACGTTCACGATGTTTTTTTCGTCGTCCATAGCTAAAGAACCAGAAGAGATATCGACTTCAAATAAATTTTGTTATACAGATAATAAGGCAGAAAGATGCAAAAAGGGATCTCAAGAAAATTGCGTAGGTGGTTTTTTTACCATATCAGTTTAAAAAAAAGGTGAACATTTTGGTTAACCCTAAATATCTCATGAACCAATAAGGCTAGAGACTTGATTTAAATTTTATATTATAAATTGTAACGTGATACCAAATAAGTATATTTTCGGAAAAAAATCCAATAAACGGTTTTTTTATAAATCAAAAATACTGAAAAAAACTTTGTCACCTCGAAAATTTTACGACTAAAATATGATTTCATCTCCAAAACAATTTTGTGCAACGAAGAATAATGTTTTTGACATCTGATAAAATTTTGAAAAAAATCTAATTGACAGTTTTTTTTATAAAAAATAAAAACATAAAAAAAAATTACTCAAAGTTGGTAAAAACTGAATTTCGACTCAAATATCTTTTCAAAAACTTGAGATTAAGGCTTCAAACTTATTTTATCTTATAAGAAATATTGTTTTCAACATTCTAAAAAAATGTTGAGAAAAAATCGAATGGACAGTTTTTTTTTACAAAAAATTAAAAACCGAAAAAAAAAATTAACAAAACTTGGTAAAAATTTGCTTTCGACTTAAATAGCTTTTCAAAAATTACAAATATTGGCTTCAAACTTATTTCATTTCACAGAAAATATTGTTTTCGATATTCAGTAATTTGTTTATAAAAATCCAACAGTCCGTTTTTTCATAAAAAAATAAAATCTACAAAAAGTAGAACCTACGCAAATTTGGTAAAAAATTGATACATATAGACAAACTTTTCAGCAAGACAAATCGACAGACGGAATGGGAAGTTATCAGTGTGGGTGGCATCCCAACCTCTTTTTTTTAATAATATTTTGCATTTTATGAAATAGTTTGATTTCAAAATCTAGTTTTGTTAACGAGATTTTTAGCCGAAAACCAATTTTTACCAATTTTAGTAGCATTTCTTAAAAGTTTTTATTTCTTATAAAGGGTGATTTTTTAGCTATTATCTTTTTGGCAAAACTGGTTAAAAATATTTTACGATAACTAACGCTAAAGGCTTGATTTAAATTTTGTATTATGATTTTTTAAGAGCTGGAGAACTTTTTTAAAAAAAAAACGCATAAAATTTGCAAAATCTCATCGATTCTTTATTTGAAACGTTAGATTGGTCCATGACATTTACTTTTTGAAGATAATTTCATTTAAATGTTGACCGCGGCTGCGTCTTAGGTGGTCCATTCGGAAAGTCCAATTTTGGGTAACTTTTTCGAGCATTTCGGCCGGAATAGCCCGAATTTCTTCGGAAATGTTGTCTTCCAAAGCTGGAATAGTTGCTGGCTTATTTGTGTAGACTTTAGACTTGACGTAGCCCCACAAAAAATAGTCTAAAGGCGTCAAATCGCATGATCTTGGTGGCCAACTTACCGGTTCATTCCTTGAGATGAATTGTTCTCCGAAGTTTTCCCTCAAAATGGCCATAGAATCGCGAGCTGTGTGGCATGTAGCGCCATCTTGTTGAAACCACATGTCAACCAAGTTCAGTTCTTCCATTTTTGGCAACAAAAAGTTTGTTAGCATTGAACGATAGCGATCGCCATTCACCGTAACGTTGCGTCCAACAGCATCTTTGAAAAAATACGGTCCAATGATTCCACCAGCGGCGTACAAACCACACCAAACAGTGCATTTTTCGGGATGCATGGGCAGTTCTTGAACGGCTTCTGGTTGCTCTTCACTCCAAATGCGGCAATTTTGCTTATTTACGTAGCCATTCAACCAGAAATGAGTCTCACCGCTGAACAAAATTTGTCGATAAAAAAGCGCGAAACACATTTCGAACCGAACACTGATTTTGGTAATAAAATTCAATGATTTGCAAGCGTTGCTCGTTAGTTTATTCATGATGAAATGTCAAAGCATACTGAGCATCTTTCTCTTTGACACCATGTCTGAAATCCCGCGTGATCTGTCAAATACTAATGCATGAAAATCCTAACCTCAAAAAAATCACCCATTATATTATGACGTATTTTTATAAATCAAAAAAACTACGAAAAAATATTTGTCACCTCGTATATTTTACAAACAAAAAATGATTTTATCTCGAAAATATTTTTGTGCAATAAAGAATAACGTTTTTGACATCTGGTAAGATTTTGAGAAAAAAAATTGACATTTTCTTAATAAAAAATAAATAGATACCTTAAAAAAAGCAGTACTAAAAGTTCGTAACAATTGATTTTCGACTCAAATATCTTTTTTAAAACTAGAAATATTGGCTTCAAACTGATTTTACTCACAGAAAATATAATTTTCGACATTCAGTAAATTTTTTATTAAAATCCAACAGTCAGTTTTTTTATAAAAAAAAAAATAAAGTCTACACAAAATTTGGTAAAAAATGATGTTCGGTTCTCGATATCTCGTGAAAAGTAGAAGGTATCGATTTCAAATTAATTTCATTCATCCAATTTGTTTTTTTATTATTTATTAAAGAAATAAAAACCTTTTAAGAAATGCTACTAAAATTGCTAAAAATAGGTTTCAACTTAAAATCTCGTTAACAAAAATAGATTTTGAAATTTTCTGTATAAAGCTTCTTTATTCCTGGTATTATTTGATTTAAAAAATAAAAGTTTGTGCCATACTTAAAAAATTTCTTGGAAACCATAATTTTTGAGAATTCTCTTGCATGACTGATAGAAGACCTTAACAAATTGTTTTTTTCTCGAAAAATTAATATTTATTTTCAAACATGATGTACTGTTTTATCTCCAATCAATATTCAAATACAATTTTCAGAATTTAAATATATAAAATAATTAATTTAATTTGCTTAATCGGAATTAACTTTTAGCATACCTAATTTTCTTATTAATTTCATATTTGGGTAACTATAATCATAAAAATAAAATTCTTGGAAGCAACTATTACATTTTTGGATTACATTTTCAAAGAAAACACAGCAATAACAATAAGCTAGATCTCAGAGAAACTTGGAATATGTGGTGGTTGAGAACTGAACATTTTAAGATTAGTAGAAACGTTTGTTTGAAATGTCCATTCATGTTTTTTTATAAGAGTTTAAATTTTTTTCGGTGAAAACAAAAAAAAGTGATTTTACAAAATTTGAGAGATGTCATAAAAAGAACCTAGTATAGTTAGTATAGTATATAAAGGGTGTCCCAAAATTAACGCAAGATTTGAATTAAATAGAAAACGCCGTTTTTAGTCTTTTGATAGTTATATTTTTATTGACTCGTAAAGTACATAGGATAGGGTTATGTATGGAATAACACATCGGACAAATGGCCTCCACGGCTTTGCATGCACATGCGCACTCTTTTGTTGAAATTTTCCATGACCATTCTGCATAAATGTGGCTGAATTTCATTGATGCAGCGTTGAATCTCCTCCTTTAATGCACGGGTGGTTGTGGGCTTGTTGACATAGACTTGTGATTTCAAATAACCCCATAAAAACAAGTCTAATGGTGTTAAATCACACGATCTAGGAGGCCAATTTTGATCACCGAAATGAGAGAGTACACGACCTGGAAATGTCTCATGCAGTAATTGAATTGTTTCACGGGCTGTATGACATGTGGCACCGTCTTGTTGAAACCACATATTGGACACATCAATATCATCCAATATTAGCAGAAAGAACTGTGTAATCATGTCGCGATATCGAGCACCAGTAACAGTCACTGCTTGACCAGCATCATTTTCAAAAAAATATGGCCCAATTATGCCTCCAGCCCAAAATCCACACCATACAGTCACGCGGTGTGGATGCATTTGTTTTTCGACAATCACATGTGGGTTCTCCGAACCCCAAATGCGGCAATTTTGGCGATTGACAAAGCCATCAAGATGAAAATGTGCTTCATCGCTTAGGATGATTTTGCTCGAAAAATCAGCCGCCAAGCTTTCACTATTTTTGAAATATTCTTTAATAATGAAGACACGTTGTTCTCTCGTGTAACGCTCCATTTTTAATAACCCTATACTGTTAGCTGTCAAATTGCTTTTTTTCAGGGTTGCCAACACTTCACTGCACAAATGGCGGCAAATTCAAATCTTGCGTTAATTTTGGGACACCCTTTAGAATTTATAAATTCAAATCAAAGAAGACAAGATCCATATTATATGAAATGTCTTAATAAATTTAACTTTTGTTTGTATGGATAAAAGTCTGGATGTTATGCAGGATTAAAGATGAAACATTTTAATTCGTAGTATAAATGAAAAAGAAACAACTATTACGAACAAACTTCAATTATTCTTACAAAAAAAAAATACTCTCGACTATGTGCTTTTTCCAATTGACTTTGTTAATAATTTCTTTAAACTAATCAATTAAGTTGTATTAATTCTAATTCTAATTCTAATTCAATTGCAGGAAATTCTTACCCATACAAACAAATTTTCGACGGGTCTCCATCTTGCCCTGTTTGGATACCAGGTTGTGCAGCATTGGTCAAATAGATGACACTCATCTATGTGACGAAGGACACAAAGAACTAAGACAGACCCAACCTATAAAAATGGAAAACAATAAAAACTTTATGGCGGTGGGGATATAAGCCAACTTGTCGGTAGAAGTAAAGGCTTCCGGCATTGGGTTGATCTCATGATCTCAGTATCGGGAGAAGAACCTGCGAGTGACAAACCACTGTTTTTCTTGATACTCTTGTAAAAAAAATAATCCTCTTTTACTTTTTCTTTTCTTTTTTACTTACAGATTTAAATTTTTTTGAATCCAAGAGTTATAAAGACAAACTGAAACATGAAAAAGAACGTCAACTTGACAAAGGAAGAGGAGAACCACTTACCCTTTTCCGAACTCGACGTTGGGGATGAGGCTAGTATCGGAGCAATTGAGGTTGCAGACAGTGTCAGTAACAATTGCTCGGTTGATAGATCTAAAGCTCATCTCATCCAATTGTCATTGTTGACTTCGGCAAACCCACGCGAAGCCTGACTGAGGATCAATAGCAGCTGATGAAGCTCAGAATTCTGGAAGAAGTCAATGAGGCAATAGTTAAAAGTAGACCCCTGCTGCTCTTCGAGAACGTCACGACCGTTCATAGATTCAAAACAATGACATAGGAGGATGATAAGATTCTTAAATATTTCAGATAGTTGATCCGAGGAACTGTGGCACATTGGCCGAACGCAGATCTTCGTCTTATTTACACATAGGAGATCAAGAACCTTAAGCGGCTAATATTAAGACTCCTGATCAAGGGGTCAAAATTCGCACAAGATCGAATACATCCATCCCATCTTTTCACACCGATCTGCTTAGCCAAGAATGGAGAGTGATCGGGACACAGAGTACGGATTAGGCTGAATCATAAATCACTTCCTATTTTTAGTAAGGTAGAATTCAAGGTGTGCACCGGGAAAACCCCATGTAAACTAAGATTACTGGCCAGATCAGTTTAGTGAGTTATTTAAATTTGATGATGATTAAATTAATTCAAAGTAATCTTCAAAACATTAAAACCACCAGAGACAACCTAGTCAACTTAATAAACAGTAAACACTATGATGTAGTACTAATTCAGAAATCAGGAGTATCAGGTGGTCAAATAAGAGTTTTGAGTTTTTATTTTTTGTTGCCAAGCGCAGGTTCTACAGAAATACATAGCGAATTGAATTTGGTCGCCTTCACCAAGATTGAACCTAGGCCGTCGGGGGTATAGTTCTCTTCACTGATAAGTCCAGGTTTTGTCTAAGTTCACCAGATGGACGTACAAGAGTTTGGAGAAAATCTAGTGGAAGATACAATTCAAGAACAATTGCCCAGCGGGAAAATTTCTGGGGTGATTACGTCATGGTGTGGGCAAGAATTTCAGTGCACGAAATAACTGGGCTGTGCATAGTGGAATAACCAGTGAACTACAATTATTATATCACAAACATGTTGGAAGAATATGTGGTTTCTTTCACACCATTATTGCAAGGTGCATTACGGACTGCTTGGAAGAAATAGAAATCTATGTGATTTCTTGGCCTGCCATGATCCCGGAAGTGAATCGCATCGAACATATTTGGGATCTGCTGGAAAAAATAATAAGGAAGCGCCCTGCTCTTCCTGAGACACTTATTGGGCGGCTGAGATCTGCTCAGATTGAGGAATGGAATATTTTGGACGACGCGAAACTTTATTCAAGGTATGCCGAGGCGAATTAAAGCTTTGATAGATGTTAGGGGATGTAATACCCACTACTCAGTAACAAAAAATCATTTATTTTATGTAAAAGTTCTTGCCATTTGTTTATTTTTTACATAAATTATTATTAATAATATTAAATGTTAATATACAATACTGAATTTTAAAATATTTCAAGGTGCGACACTTTTTTCGTAACTCAGTGTATGTTATAATACACAACAATTAAGACGGAGTGGAAATGAAATGGTTTCTCAGGAAGTCAGTCAAGTGCTTATTTTTGATAGAATTGATTCTAAAACAAAAAGAGTTCGAAAATATGCTAGGATTGTTCATGTAATGAGCTCTTTCATATATCAGAAAGCTTTCTTCTTTAAAATAACTACGATTCTCTTTACTTCATGTCTTAAATCTTCTCATTGTTTAAATTTCAATAAATTCTGCAAAAGTTTCGAAAAAAAAAAAAAAATATCAACTGTTGTTAAAATGATAATGCCTTCCCTCCCAGGCCTTTACCGTGGAAGTTATAGCCTTAAAATGATTATATACGCAAAAAAACCTATCCCTATTGTTTTAATGATGTTAGAAAACGAAAAAAGTCAGAGATGTAGAGGCAGGCAGTTTGTGAGAGTAGGTATAATAAATTCAATTTTGCCTTCAAAGTTACCCTTGAAATATAATTTCCTGTTAAGTTCCTGTGAAATAAAGTGAAAGTAACATAATACGGACGTGATGCTTTATAATTTTCTTTTCTTTTTTTTTTTTGTTAAAACAGTTGTGGTGTCATGTTTACGCGTTAAAAGATTTAACTTGAGATATAATTTTCTACTCCTGCAAAAACGCTGATGCTCTGTGTGAGACGCGAGCCTCAACTGAACCGAAAAATTTTCCACGAAATTCAAGAATGATATATTACAGTAGCTAAATTTATAGGTTAACCTATTGTTGGCCAAAAATTTATTTAATTTATTTTAATTTTAATTTTTAATTGTTTGGTAAAGGTACGAGTAGGTGGGAATAAGGTCTATTGAATAAGACGGTTTGAGCCTTGGTTAATGATTGTACTCAACTGGAAATCAGGAAATCACTGTATCTTAAGTATAGAAACACAGACATACATTTATTCAAGACCCAGTTTCAAATTTGTTTTTTAAGCCAGTCATGCCATGCACTCAAAACAAAGTTTGATATTGCTTAATCACGTTATAGCTCAAAGAAGCTTAAATTTTGAAATTTAAATTTCATTTTTGTTAGTAGGTGAAAAATGAAAATAAAAAATGTGCATCTTTCTTTCTTCGATTTAATATTATTTTCTATAATTTCCTTAGAAATGTTTGTAGGTATTTGAAATTCAAAGATTTTTCCATTCTGTTCGTTTTAGAGCTAACCATAATAATTCATTGCGATGACAACAAGACTTTATAAAAAAAAAACGACAAGTCTGGAGGAGACACAAGTTGATTGTTGTCGACGAGATGAGTAATTTGAATTTTTGAATAGCAAATACTCATAGCTTATCGTCATCGTTATTGTGAGAAGTTTCATTGGTTATTTTTTGTTTGTGGTCAGAAAGTGTCCTTAAAGATTTTTCATTATGATCAGGAAAATTGAATTTCAGATTATAATAATGGTTTTCCAAAAAAAAAAAAAAAAGAAAAAAGTTTTGACTATAGTAAAATTGAAAATGTAATTAGGTTAACATTTCTATTTTTAAATATTTCAATCTTGAGGTAAGGGAAAATGTTTGATTTTCACCAACAAAAGCACAATAAGATATACAGATAGATACATGTTTTGGAAAGAATGTGTGTATATTTTTTTAATCGATATTTTAAGTTGAATGCATGTTTTGTGTTGAAGGAAAATATTATCAGGTCATTTATTGATTAATTTTTTAATTAGTACACGCGGGCGTATATGTGTTCTTAACTTCCCATAGGAAATTATTGTAATCGGTCCGATTTGTCGAATTGAAATTTTTAACATTTCTCGACGTTTCAAGGTCACTAGAGTCGAAATAAAAGATTTTTAGAGAGAAGTCTGTGCGTGTATACGTACGTTCGGGAAGTTTTTTTCGTCGTCCATAGCTCAAGAACCAGAAGAGATATTGACTTCAAATAAATATTTTTATACGGATAAAAATGCAGAAAGGACTCTCAAAAAAATTGAGTGGGTGGTTTTTTTACCATACCAATTTTAAAAAAGGTGAAAATTTTGGTTAACCCTAAATACCTCACGAACCAATAACGCTAGAGACTTGATTTAAAATTTATATAATATATTGCAACGTAATACCAAACAAATATATTTTTGGAAAAGAAATCCAATTAACGATTATTTTATACATACACTTGCGCCCACACAATTAAGCCACATCAATAATCACGCGATGCAACTAAAAATATTAGTTTCCTGCAACTCTTATACTGATTGGACTATAACAGTTAACAAATTCCGTTATCTTACTTTAAGAATCACATGACAAGGTTAGGTTGTAAGCAAGGTCTCGTCATTTATTTCGAATCATTTGTAAAAAAACAGTCGACTAGAGTGCTCATATAATTAAGCCTTTTTTTGAATTGTGGTAAAAAATAGTTTTTGGATCGACTTTCTTTCATAAATTAATTAAATTCATTTTTTTAGTGCATTTAAACCTTAAATTCATAACATTTTTATTAAAATGGGTAAAAATAAAAGTTCCAACCCAACTGAGAGGAAAATAATTTGGGAGTGCTTCCAAAAGGAGAAAAATATTTTAAAAGTAACCCAAACACTAGGTTTTTCTCGGGGCAGAGTCAGAAATGCACTTGCTTATTTCAAAAAAAATAATACTTTTGAGAATTTACCCCGAAAAAGACCACGAAAAACCACTCCTGCTGATGACAGGCAACTTGTAAGGCTTAGCAAGAAAGACCCTTTTCTAACTTCAACTCAAATGAGAGCACAAATGGAAGAAAATTACAACGTCGTGCTATCAGCACAAACGATCCGAAGACGCCTCAAAGAAAAAAACTTGAATGGACGAATCGCCAGACGAAAACCGAACCTGTCGAAAAAGAATATTTCTCGGAGACTGAAATTTGCCAAAGATCATTTTCAAAAAAGTTCTCGATTCTGGAATTTGGTAGTTTGGAGTGATGAATCCAAATTCAATGTGTTTGGAAACGATGGTAGACCATATGTAAGACGTCCACCATTAAAGGAATTAGATCCAAAATACACAAAAAAAACCGTAAAACACGGAGGCTCCTCTGTAATGGTCTGGGGATGTTTCACTGCATCCGGCGTTGGCCCAATTGTACAGATAAGTGGAAAAATGACTGGCGAGATGTACAGGGACATCTTAGATACTCACTTAAATAGAGACTATGCAGACAATTTGTCACTTGCCTGGATATTTCAACAGGATAACGACCCGAAGCATTGCTCCCGGGTCGTTAAATCCTGGTTTGAGACCAATTCTATTAGTGTTCTGGAATGGCCAGCTCAGAGCCCCGATTTAAACCCCATAGAAAATCTATGGGGTATTATAAAAAGGGCAGTGGCAGCAAGAAAACCCATGAACAGGAGCTCTTTGTGGGAAATTATCCAACAGGAGTGGAATAAAATAACACCCTCTCAATGTGCGGCTTTAGTTGTTACAATGACCAACAGATGTGCTGAAGTTATACGACAAAAGGGATATCCAACTAAATATTAGCTTTACTAAAGGTAAAACATATCTTTGGCATTGATTATGGTGTTATTTAAGTTCTTAATTGCAGATGGCTTAATTATGTGTTGACTAAATTAATGATTATCGAGCAGAGAATCTGAACTCACAGTTATTTAAGAGACTTAAATTATGTAAATTATGAATTATTTTGATTTTTTTTAAATAAATTTATTTAATAAATACAATAAGTTTTAAAATGATCATGCCTTGAACCCTTTCTTGAATAAATACATTTTTTCACTAGAGTGGCTTAATTGCATGAGCACAAGTGTAAATCAAAAATATGAAAAAAAATATTTGTGTCTTCGAAAATTTTACGAACAAAAAATGATTTTATCTCCAAAATAATTTTGTGCAATAAAGAATAACGTTTTTAACATTTTGAGAAAAATCGAATTGACAGTTTTATTACAAAAAATAAAAAAAAATAACAAAAGTTGGCAAAAATTGATTTTTGACTTAAATATCTTTTCAAAACTTTGAGATATTGGCTTTAAACTAATTTTATCTTTTAAAAAATATTGTTGTCAACATCCAGTAAAATTTTGAGAAAAATCGAAGTGACATTTTTTTTTACAAAAAATTAAAAACCTTAACAATAATTAATAAAAGTTCGTAAAAATTGATTTTCGACTCAAATATCTTTTCAAAAATTAAAAAAATTAGCTTCAAAACAATTTCATCTTATTGTTTTCAACATTTAATAAAATTTTGAGAAAAATAAATCGAATTGACAGTTTATTTACAAAAAATAAAAACCTAAAAAAGAGGCTGGGATGCGACCCACACTGATAACTTCCCATACCGTCTGTCGATTTGTCTTGCCTTAAAGGTTTGTAAGTTTTCGTGTTTGGTTAAAAAAGTTGCCAGTTAAATAATTCTAAAAAATTTAAAAATTGACAACAATATTTTGCATATAATTAAATAATTGTATTTCAAAATCTAGTTTTGTTAACGAGATTTTTAGTCGAAAACCAATGTTTACCAATTTTAGTAGCTTCTTAAAAGTTTTTATTTCGTATACAAACAAATACAAATTGGATGAATGAAATTAATTTGAGAGATATCCAGAACCGAACATCAATTTTTACCAAATTTGCGTATACTATTTTTTGTAGATTTTATTTTTTTATGAAAAAACGGATTCTTATAAAAAAATACTGAAGGTCGAAAATAATATTGTCTGTGAGATAAAATAAGTTTAAAGCGCGATATTTTTAATTTTTGAAAAGATATTTGAGTCGAAAGAAAATGTTTACCAATTTTTTTTAGGTTTTTATTTTTTGTACAAAAAACTGTCGTTTTGATTTTTCTCAAAATATTACCAGATGTCAAAAATGTTATTCTTTATTGCACAAAATTATTTTGAAGATAAAATCATTTTCTGTTTGTAAAAATATTCGAGGTGGCTAATATTTTTTGTTAGTTTTTTTGATTTACTTAAAAAAACCGTTAGTTGTAATTTTTTCCAAAAATATACTCGTTTTGGTATCACGTCCTAATATATAATATAAAATTTAATTCAACTCGCTAGCGTTATTGGTTCGTGAGATATTTTGGGTAAACCAAAATGTTCACCCTTTTTTTAAATTGTTATGGTAAAAAAACCACGCACACAATTTTTTTGAGAGTCCTTTTAGCATTTTTTTCTGGATAACAACATTTATTTGAAGTCGATATCTCTTCTGGTTCTTGAGCTATGGATGACGAAAAAAACATCGCAATAAACGTACGGACGTACAAACCTACGTACAAAAGCACGCGCAGACATCTCTCTAAAAATCTTTTATTTCGACTCTAGTTGCCTTAAACCGTCGAGAAATGTAAACATTTTCAATTCGACAAATCGAACCGATTACATAAACTTCTTATGGGAAGTTAAAAAACCACCCATTAAATTTGTCAAGTCCTTTTTAAATCTAAAGATGTTATTATCTATAAAACAAAATTTATTTGAAGTTGATATCTCTGGTTCTTGATTTATGAACGATAAAAATACACTTTCTATAGGAAGATACAAATCAATTGCACTATTATTTTTAATCTTGTATTATTGTTTAAGTTTTCCAAGTCCTTAAAAAACACCCAGTATTTTAGTTTAAGAAAATTAGATCCAAAATACTCCGAAGATGCTGAAATTTAGTTTAAAGTTTCATTTTTATTCTCTCTTAAAAGTATTTTAAATTTCAATTGTAAGTGGTGCAGTTCAGATTTTATTTCAAGGTCGTATTTGTCGTCATCTTCCAAACATTATTTTTAGCAAAATCCGGACGCACAAATGTATTTTTTTATTATTATTTTTCAAACTTTAATAATTTTTGTTTTGTATGTAAAATTGCATGAGCTGCAATATTTAGCATCAATAAATCTTGCATTCAAAAGATTTGGAATTAAAGTAAACCGCTCCACTTTTGCCTGCCTTTGACCATATTGTTTGTTTAAGTTAATACCTATGTTTCAAAGCCTAATGAATGTTGACCTGCGAATGCTTGTCCAAATTTATCATCATTTACCTATACTACGGTATGTTTGGGAAAACGTCTTAGTTTGAAAAACAAACATTCTATATTAAAAGTTTCTATTTTGATTCGTACACAAATGACAGCAAAAATCTTATCTGTTTTTAAAAGTTGTTGTCAAAAGTAAATAACTTTAAAATGTCAACATCAAAATTGCATAAATATTTACGTGGTATACCCATTACCCATACCTTAGTTTAGTACACCTATTTCTTATATGAGAAAATAATATATTTTCTTTATTTTTTTTATTTTTTTTTATTTTTGTTTCCTTCACAGTAAATGCTCGAGACTCTGTGTCCTTGTGGGAGAATTAAAATGTCCTTCAACACCTAAGTGAACACCATCAGTGCATAAGGTTTTAAAAAATTCTATATACCAATGTTATGTTCAAATAAAGTTGTTTCTTTTGACGCGTACCTTGAGGTATGCCTTTCAACCAAGGGTGTTTTGTTAACTCTTTCTACTTTCTATCTTTAAACTTCACTAAGGGTCAAGTTAAGGAATTATAAAAAAAAACATTTAAAAGTTATTGTTATAATAGCAGGGAAGTAATAAAACTTTGAATGTGTGTTTTATTGTTTTTTAATAAAATAAATAAAAAAAAAGAATATATGAAAATACTTGAAGTGAAAGGGTGTTGTTTTAGGTTTATCTCATGAAACAGAAAAATTGAGTTTGACTTAAATCTTAAAATATTTGATCATTTTTAAATGTTTGTATTGGTTTAGCCTCACTGCAGTGCATTCTGTCACTCAAATTTTGTAATACCTTGTTGATGGTTTTGATCTGTAGTTTACCTATTGAGGGGATATTATTGGCCGTAAGCTGGTATCAGTTTTTGGATTGTTGGCATTACATCAATCCTTCACGGTTTCCCAAAAAAAAATGTAAATAGTCAAACCAAAGTTCCGACTTCCGAGTCGGCTAATTGACATCGCCAAAACGACTGATAACTTGATTTGTGAATTTTGTGTGGAAGAGATTGATTTTGGTATCGGCTGTGAAGCAATGACACGCCTTCTTGAATGAAACAGAAGACACAGCCTTTTAAAACCATGCCTTCAATTTTATTACAAACAAAATTTGCTCTGTAACACCTCTTGTTGAGACAAAAAGTTATTTTCAGCTTCAGTTTCGAAGAAGAATAATTTAAAGCTGCTACCTTTCCACAATCCGCACCAAAATGAAACTCTCTAAAGATGCATTAGCTTCTTGGCAATAACGTGTTGGTTCTCCGAGCTCCAACTGCTTGAACCACAAAATTCTACTTCGTAAACTAGCTTGCCTTGGTTTTCGTTCTAATAGGTATACTCAAGTGGATTGAATGTCGTTTTACAGGCCGTGTGCAAAATTGATGATTTTTTTTTATCTTATTCATGTTCCAACGGGAGTCCATCAAGGTAGCATAATTGGACCATTGCTATTCCTTATATTTATTAATTATTTATCAGAAATGTTTATTTATTCTTAATGCCTTCTTTATGCTGACGATTTAAAACTTTATAGAAAAATTGGTTATAATCATGATTCTTCAAGATGATTCCAAAATGGTGCGAAACAAATTCTCTTCATCTAAATGTGGAGAAATGTTATGCGCTTAAATTTTGGTGTCCCGTGGCGGCCATTTTGTTTTAATGACATCTGTCGAATCTTTTGTTCATTATTCAAATGTTTATGCCAAATCATCATGGCAAGTTAACCGATTAAACAGCACGTTCAAATGATAAAACTTCGGGACTTCGGCCTACACCCGTACAAGATCTAACTGACCCAGGTGCTCAAAGTTCATGACCATAGCCAACGCCATTTGTTGACTGCCTGGGCTTCGAATCGTTTGGAAGAGGACCCCCATTTTGGTCGAAAAAACATATTTAGTGTCGAGACGCATTTTGAATGAATGGCTGTGTTAACAAGCAAAATTGCCGTATATTTGACGACACCAACCCACGCGAGGTTCACCTGATAATGCATCCTCAAAAAGTTACTGTTTGGTGTGGATTTTAGGCCGGCGCACGGCGTAATTGGTTCGTAATTTTTTGAAAACGACGTTAGTGAGGCGGTCAACGTAAACAGTGAGCGCTATACAGAACGATGATAACTAATTTCTTATATCCCAAATTGAACCATATGGACCTAGACGACATGTGATTCTAGCAGGAGGGCGCTACGTGCCATACTGCAAACGCCACGACATCTACACACAACATCTACCCGCCATTATTCAAAAAACCCTATAGAAAAAGAGTTTCGCAAATAAAAGACTAAAGCAATATTCACATGAGCACGACCAACGAATGAGCGAATATTCGTCGATTTTGAAATTTCTTTCACATGAGAGTTTTTAATTCGTCGCGAATGAAGTTTGACAGCCGAACACCATTCAACACCGAAACCAAAACAAGAATGATTTTTTTAGGTTAAGTACGTGCGATTATTTTATTCGTTGCGAGTGTGGATAATGTGGAACGCGAATAAAGTTTGAGAGTTCGTATCAACTACAATTTTTTTCGCGACGAATAAATTTGTTTTCTTAAATTTATTAATATATGATATTGAAAAGTAAAAGTATGCATCATAAATCAAATAGAAACTATATTGCTACCGTTTTGTTAAGAATTTGTGTGAAAATATGTCTTCAAACGTACTCTGCTCACAAGGTAAAGTGGCTTAAGTCGACTAAAGCCAAAAATGATTTTTGTTAACATTTAAATAAAATGAAAAATTATCTACATTTCTGTGTCCTCAGATTGTTTCTATTCCATATAGAAGTCACTTTCAAAATTGTAAAAACGGCTTAATTCCAGCATATTTAAAAATTTGCTTATGGTAAAGCGTCTTAAGTACATATTCTTTTTTCATCTAATTTTGTTTTGGCTTATGTGTAACTAAGCCGTTTTAAAAAAACTTAAAATTTCAGTTTTTTGATAAGGAAGACAATTTTAAGTACAATTAAGCAACTTTTCCAAAACAAAATCTTTTATAAATCTTATTTGAAGTTAAATTTTATGTATACTTAAGCCGGTTTTCCATTTTCAGTTTTTAATGTAAATGACATAATCCTTTTTTCCTAAATGAAATCTGTGATTTTGTTTGAACTATGAGAACATAAGCCACTTTTCCAAACGAAAATAAAAAAAAATAAAAAAAACTTTTTCGTTTGGAACAACGGTTTAACGGACATAAGTCACTTTACCCGGAACATTTTTCAAATAAACGCTGTTTTAAATTCAAATAAGCCATTTTACTCCGATCAAAGTATGCTGGACTTAAAAAGAAACTAACAGGGGAAACTGATTTATGTACACATAAGCCATTCTAATTTGAGTTTTGAAAGCGTAAACACGTTCGTTTGATAAAAGTGAAATAAGTATATAGATATTTATTATTAAATCGTTGTACGAGTATTTAAGTGAAAGTATTTTGTATAATATATATGTATTAACAAGAGTCTGAAAAAGAAAACATTTTAAAGAAAAAAAAAAGCTTTAAACAAAAACAAAAAAAAAAACATTCGTAATAATTGTGTTCTATATACTATCATAAACAAAAAGTTTTTTAACATCAAAATGAATAGAGCAATGCAAATGATTCTTCTTGCACGTTTGAAAGGCGTTAAGAATAAGAATCCTGAACCTAAAGGTATGTTGGCTCTCCTCTGTCTTTGTAGTTTAAGTGTCATATAACTATATGTACATTATGTGATTGATCTTGTTTTATTTTTTAATTTTCATTTTATACAGAATACATATAAATAAAATAATAAGGGTATTGCAAAGTATATTTGGCAGGATCGCCATGCAAAGTCTGGCAAGATCGCCATGCAAAGTATATTTGGCAGCTGGATAACGCTTGGATGCAAAGTTTGGTAGCTGGATAACGCTTGGATGCAAAGTCTGGCAGCTGGATAACGCTTGGATGCAAAGTCTGTAGCTGGAGAAATGCTTGGACTATATATATATTTGACTTTTTATTCCTTATAGTAATTTAGACGTGGTCCGGCGAGTAGCCTTGTAAACCTTGACCCAAAAGCGAGTAGCTCTTTAGGGCGTCTATATTACTATATTAAAAATTGGTTTGACTCCAGCGAGTTGCTTTATAAAGTGAAACACAATCTTTGAATGTAGAATAAGAAGTGAGTCTTTTAATTTTATTCTTCTCTTTTTATACAAAATTTGACAATGAAATAATGCCTGTATTGGTATTCAACAATACTTCGATATTCAATAAGAATTCCCATAAAATGCAGCATCAGCATAATAACCATTCACTTCAAGTGTTTTGGGCTAGCTTGCTTATGATGCATATTTTACTACCATAAGTCAGCGACCCTTAATTATGTTTGTTTTTCTTCAATCACTGAAAGTGTTTTTGTATATTTGGTGTCATATTATATAGCTTGTGCACTGAAGGTGCCAGTTGAACTATATTAGCATTTATTTATAGCTATATGCACAATGCACTGAGTGTGCCAACGGAAATATGAATGTTGTATTGTTTTATTGCTTTGGCTTTGCTATAGCTGATCATGAAATGTAATGCGATGGGAATATGGATATTAAATATCGAAGCAGGTTGAATGTTCTATTAATTGTTTTGGGGTTTGAGGCAATTAATTAAGTGATCGCTGGTGCGATCCCTTCACAGTATTCATGTTTAACACTAAGACCCAGTTTTTTCAGTAGTGAGTTAAGCCAGAGTTAGTTAACTCAAGAAAAAGATTTGTCTATATTTACGTCAAGAAGCAGTTTTTAAGTGAAGGATGAATGCAAAAAGGCTTACAAAACAAGGAAGATAAAATATCAAAAGAATTGTGTGTGTTTGAGTTTAACTCTAACCCTGCACTGAAAAACTGGCCCTAAGATAAAGATTTAGCTGCGGAAAATTATTAATAAAATTTCTTTGATAAACTTAACCAAACGTTGTGACTATTAAATTATTATACACCAACAATCACTCCTTTTTTCGGAATAGTTATTAAATTTTTAAATCATAAAAACCAAGTTAAAGATAAAATTGAATTAATTTAAGTATTTTGCTTATCTGCATCTTTGAACTAATTTGTATAAATGTTTGTATAAGCTTATAGGACAGCTTATACCTATTATATTTGACATTTAATGTACAGAGATTCAATTATTACACAGCATCTAAGTAAATGAGTTATAAGGCCCTTCATGCAAACTTTTATGTAAAGTAAATTTATAATTTTAACAATTTTTACGCTTGGATGAATTGAATATCCTTACTATTATTGGTATACCAGTATTAAATTCTTAAGAAAACAAAGATATTTTTTTAAATAATAATAAAAAGCAGATCATTCACTTTAGAAAGAAATATTATTTTCGATTTAAAGTTGCTATATATGTAAATGTAGTAACTTATGAGTTTGTTTTCCATAAAGGTGAAATGGGTTTAATTCCAAGCTGCTCTGTGGAGAACCTACGAACTTCAACTCGTCCTAGGGTAAAATCTTATAGATATATTATCTAGGTGAATGAATCTAAGTCAACTTTCGCTTTATTTATTATATGTAGAAACTGAGATATTTGTGCCAGTTGTGGCTACAACCAGTGTCAATGCCCTGACTGATACAATCATCACAGATTTGAAATCTACATTCGCCACGGATATGATGTCAGATGAATCATTTGACGAAGATGATAGCGTTAAAGATCCAGACTTTCTTTTGCCAGAAAAATCACCACAAAGTTTCTTTTCGGGCTCAGACATTGATGATATGGCCACCCAATTAGAACAAAATTTAGGTTCAGAAGACCATATCCCAGAAAATAGTAATTTAAGCCCTGAGAGTGTATCAACAAAAGAATCACGAAAGGGAAGACGTCAAAAACGAAATTTAGGTCATAACTACTTAACTAGTACTGGAAAAAACGTTCCTGCAAAAAGGATGAGACTGTTGGCAGATTGCAAAATAAAATGTATGCATAAAATTTCACCATCAGAACAAAAAATGATTTTTAAACAATATTGGAGTCTGGGCAACTATGATCTTAAGTTGGCGTTTGTGTCTGGACTGATTTCAATCGGAAAAAAAAAACAATCCGTTCAAAGAAGAGCGGCAAACCTCGAAATCGTAAGTATACGTACTCATATGTCTTGAATCTGAAAGGCATCAGAACTCAAGTCTGTCAAAAATGCTTCAAAACCGTTTTGGATGAAACTGACCGCTTTTTGAAAACAGTTATTGCAAAAAAAAAACAAATATCCAGGTACCGTGGTAATAAGGGACATGCGAGGAAAGGGCGTTCCGACTAATAAAATCTCAGATGCGAAAAAAAATTAAGTCCTGAAACATATTATGAGTATCCCTGCATACGAGAGCCATTATACTCGAAAACAGTCCAGTCAAAAGTATTTTGACACAAATCTCAATCTATCAAAGTTGTACAATCTTTACACAGATATTACTGATAGCCCAGTTTCTTTAACAAAATATGCAGAGATTTTTAAGACTCTTAATATAAAATTCAAACAGCCAAAAGCAGATACCTGCACAAAATGTG
Source organism: Eupeodes latifasciatus (assembly GCA_920104205.1). Taxonomy (NCBI): domain Eukaryota; kingdom Metazoa; phylum Arthropoda; class Insecta; order Diptera; family Syrphidae; genus Eupeodes; species Eupeodes latifasciatus. Next base: position 357,278,101 of record OV049924.1, on the reverse strand, counting down.
ACTTGTTGGCTATACAAAAATCGTCAGTCACAGGAGGTGCCCTTACATCGGTTGAACTGGAGCTAAAGCAACACCATGAAGACGTAGATTCTGCATATGAATCGAAAAAAAGGATATCGAGTCTGCAAAAAATCACCGAGGTAAGGAAGTTTTCACCTTCGATCTTCAGCAGTGCCTTCCCACTTCATTTTTAAAATCTTCGGTTACTTTTTATAAACGTCACTTAAATACATTTAATTTGACTGTACACTGTACATAAATTCGCCCTACCACCAGACACCGAGCATGTCACTTTTTACAGTGACAACTGTTTCGGGCAAAATAAAAAATAAAAAAAATGGAATGTGAATGTGACCACTCCATTATTGAAAGAAAGAAAGAAAGAAAAAAAGAACTAACTACAAAATTCACCACCCAAGAGTCGGAACCAAAACAAAATTTGATGTAATTGAGATGTCTCGATCCAAATTTCACAACTTTGGATAGATTGTTAAAAATAAATACATTTTTCGCAAAGTTAATGATAATAACAACAAAATTAATTGGAGGAACATTAGATGGCTTCGTTTCACATCAGATGCTCCATTCAACATTTGTTATAAGAATTCTCTAAGGGAGCAAGAACCATTTCAAATACTCAATATTAAAAAACGAGGATGTAATGAACTAAGCACAGTCCCTCTTGTAATGATGTACGATGGACCAAACAAAATCAACGAAGCAAAAAAACAAGATTTTATGAAGCTGCTCCCTTTGATTAATGAGCAGTTTCATGACTTTTATAAGACTCTCTGCACTGAACAAAACCAGACTTTCATCCGGATCTTACAGAAGAAGTCGAAGATGGTACTTTTGACTAGGTGCTATTAAGCTATCTTCTTTTATTACAGTCTAATTTTTGTATTAACTTATTTCTATGTTTTGTTTTCCTATAATAACTTTTATTTCAATAAAACTTAACAAACATTTCCTAAGAGAAAAAAGTCTTAAGTAAAAATGAAGTTGAATTTAAAAAAAGGAAAAACGGCTTATGTATAAGTAAGCTCTCACAAGAATTGATACGAAATTCGGAAAACCGGCTTAAGTAACATAAGCGATTTTAATATACAAACTAGAAAAAGGTAAAAGGGCTTAAGTGACAATTTTTGCTTATAAAAACTTTAATTAGGCTTATTTTGTTAGTCCTTAAATGCATAGAAAAAGAGACGAAAATTATAATGTTTGTGTCCAATTTTCATGTTTCTACTCAAAACGGTTCTCCTTATATATTTTTTTAAAGTTTAAATTCGTTCTACTGAAAAATGTTAAAAAACGACGTAAGCCACTTTACCTTGTGAGCAGAGGTATATAAACTCACATTTTGTAATTCATTCGTCGTTCGTTGGTCGCGCTCATGTGAATACTACTTAATGTCCGATTTCATAAACAAACACTAAAAGCACTTTTATCTAAAAGCTTTTTAAATTTTATCAGGCCTTTAAATTTGTTCAGTTTCATCAAGCTTGAAATGGGAAATTTCAGGAATATTTTTGTTAAAATAGAGTTCTCTTCACAACCCTGTAAAAATAAAACCCCTTTTTTCTTGCTACTAAGCGAATTGTGTGAGAAAAAATGAGAAAGCATTATATGTTGAAATACATGACAAGAATCGCAAAATACAACAATATAAACTTCTTCAAAATCAAAAATGGTGTGTCGTTCAAAAATAAAATATGAAAATCTTCTTCAGATGAAGATGACCAATCTAATATTCGAATTAAAAATTAAAATCAAAAAAATGATATTATAAATGCAATGTTGAATTTGTTTACCTATTCATTCTGTATCTCCAAGTATTGAGAACACAAATTTTACGAAACAAAACATCACTGTCAAATAGTCATATTAATTTTTAAATGACACTTTTAAAATTTAACGAGCCAAAAATGGGCATTTAGTTTTAAAAGGTGTTTAAAAGCTTGTTTACTTTAAAAACGCTTGGTGAAACCAAAATATCCCATTTTACAGTTTAAAATCCTGTTAAATGTATAAAAGCTGTTTATGAAATTGGGCATAAGGTATTTATACTTGATGAAAAATTATCGTTTAATCTTCATATAGATCTGATTATAAGTAAAGCAAATTCAATTTAAGGCTTAATTAAAACAAATGTTCGTGAGTTCACTGATATTTTTACTCATAATGAGAGTAATTTTTAATTCCCACGTCATATTGGAGATGCTCGTACATCAATCTCCATTGGCTATCTTGGATTTGCTAGCGAAAGCTTGCAAATTTGGCGGATTTAACTTTTTCAAGGAGTTCATGTATTGGCCACGGTCCATTAGTGAGCTCACTAACATTGTATTCCTAACAGTGCTTAGGCCATTTATTGAAGCATTGTTTGTTGCAGGTTTTTAGTTATGAAGCAATTTTAAATGTAAACCGATGTACTGGTTGTTTAATTAGCTTCTTCATGTAGTCAAGATGGAGTTTAAGGATGTATGGGAACAATGGCGGTAATCCGGTCCGGAAATCTGAATAATTCCTTGATAAAATATCTTTGGAGCTTTTAAACTTCTTCCAAAATCCAGATTTATCACACTTGTGCTACATAGCACACAATTGCACGAACTATTGCCTTTGTAACGGGTGATTTTTTTGAGGTTAGGATTTTCATGCATTAGTATTTGACAGATCACGCGGGATTTCAGACATGGTGTCAAAGAGAAAGATGCTCAGTATGCTTTGACATTTCATCATGAATAGACTTACTAACGAGCAACGCTTGTAAATCATTGAATTTTATTACCAAAATCAGTGTTCGGTTCGAAATGTGTTTCGCGCTTTACGCAAATTGTATGCGTTTTTTTTTTTTAAAAGTTCTCAAGCTCTTAAAAAATCACCCATTATATTAAACAATGTCCTCTTTTCAATGGAGGACAATAAATACATAATGGGTGATTTTTTAAGAGCTTGAGAACTTTTTTAAAAAAAAAAACGCATAAAATTTGCGTAAAACGCGAAACACATTTCGAACCGAACACTGATTTTGGTAATAATATATATATCAGAAATGTTTGCTGACTTATTTCAACAAAAACTACTTTTCAAAAAAGCGAAAAGTTTAGGTTAAAATTATCCAAATTTTCCAAAATTGCAGTTGTGTCAAGAGCTAAACGACTTGAATATTTTTACTAACAAAGTTGTCAACTGAATTCAACAACCTTTAAATTAGCTGTATGTCATGAATATCAGACAAAGGACGTATGAAGCTCTCCTCCTAAATTCTAAATCTAATTTTTCTCGGTAAGATTTCCTTTTTTTTATGTCATACTCATCAATTTGTAGTGCCCGTGGCATGATGCTTAGTGCGTTGGAATGTCATGCTAAAGGTCTTGGGTTCGATCCCTGCCTGTGCCATCTAAAGTTTTTTTTCACGGGTACTGCCTCTTGCGAGGAATTGACAAATTCTCCAAAAGTAATTCTTCATGACAAGAATGCACAAGTGCTTTCTTAAATTAGTCGTTCGGATTCGGCTTAAAACTGTAGGTCCCCTCCATCCCTGACAACAGTACTCGCACACAGGAATGGTTGAGAGTTGTAAGTCACCAGGCTCTAGTTCTCAACGGACTGTTGCGCCACCAAATTTATTTTTTATACTCATCAATTCAGCAATACCAAAAATTTAAACAGCAAGTTCGTGGAACCTATTTGTGTGAGTTAAATAAAAGTTCTTAACAAAAATGTTGCTACTTTCTGTCATAGCCTTTATAATATTTTGCTTTGCAAGGCTTATCAAAATTCCTGATGCATTCTTTTCTCCACAAAACCCCCACGAACAACTTATATACCTATACCTTTACTCATAGCTACACATATAAATTCAAACATTGCACATTGTACAACTCTCGGTAGATGTCTCATAATTCATTCAAAAACAACGGGTGAGAAAGACAGTCGTGTTAATTATTCTAATTGAATCTTGCTCCGAAAAGCAGATACAATATAAACACGTTGAGTTTCTCAGAATGGAAATTAGTAGATATAGTATCTTGTATCTTTAGATATATGTATGTATATATGTAAGACAGTTCGTGTTTGCATTTTTTTTTTGGTTTTGCTTGTTCCTTGTTTCAGGCAGGGAACGAAGAATTATAAGCCCTTTCTTTGGTATAGATTTTTGCTCCTGGAAAACATCTTACTTAGCATAGCACTCATATAAGTTTTAACGAGGTGATTGTGATGGCTTGAAATGTGTCACTGTCATTCTGAAGTTGAACTTTTGGCTATATGTTTGTGAGGCAAAATGAAGAAGACTTTTGCGTTTAGGGATGGGTATACGAGTATTATGAAAGATTCAATGGTGTGAGGACGATTTGGGTTTCGGTGTGATTTTTGAATTTATTTCATTAAAATTTTGAAATTTTTATCAACCGGCATTTTTAGAGTATCTGTAATCAAAAATGTCGCCACTCGTACATGCACAGAAACAAAATGTCTCAACGAACCTAAAGACTGTTGGCCAGCATTTTCCAACCCCCATCCCATTATATTTCGCTCGCTTAAATTTGCTCGCTTTTAACTTTTAAACGAAAATGATTACGATTTTTACAAAATTGTTACATGAATAAAAAATATAAAAGAAGAAAATTACGATATTTTAATTTCACCTTATTTGCCAAACACGCAAAGAACAGCAAGCAAAACAAAAATCTCATTTATTACTCTCTTTTTAAAGAACATAATTTTATATTTATTTTTATAGCAAAGCTAAATCATTTTATATTTTCTATCTATATGTAAACTTTCTGACCTTGCCTTGCCTCCCGCTACGACGGACGCACGGAATGCCCGCATCTTAATAACCCACACATTATTAATTACATTTTCTTGATTATAAATTTTTTCTCAAGTCTTGTTGTTTACTTTTTTTTTAAATTCTTTTCCCTTAAGATTTCCTAATTAAAACTCGCTAAACCAATAAATTTTAAATGATGAATACCTTATTATAGGTCAAAGATAAGGATTTTTATTTCGTTGTTGTTGTCTTATTACTTTGAACAATTTATGCAGGACTCTCTTCCCCATCGTAGATATTTATATATATACGAAAAAGAGTATAGCTCTAGACCAGCTATGTTAAGGTGTATTTTTTTTCATCTTCTTTAGGGGGCAAACTTGGAAGGAAATGGTCAAGACCCAGCCTATATAAATATTCAACTTAATTAAATTCAATTTTTAAGATCGTTTGCAATTTTATTAATGCTATAAATAGGTTAAGAAAATACTAGAATGAGCCGAGTGGAGGCTTTAGTTTTTTTGTTTTTTTGAAGTATTGGTTCCAGAAAGTAGGGGTAGAATTCCGTTTATCTTTAGAATTTGAAAAGGTTTCGAAATTGAGTGCTGCTAGCAATATATTTATAGTACCTATTTAATATTTTTAGCAATGTATCATTTTAGTTATATTGAAGCTATATAAACAACTCCGAAGGAAGAAAGGAAGTTATTATAAATATAATATTTACCTGATTTAAATAAAATAACAAATTAAAAACAAAGGATGAATCTCACTTCTTTTAACAAAGTTCCTTTGAAGGTTGTTTTCTTTAATTGTGTGAAAAATGTATTCAAGTAATTTGTTTGAATATTTTAAACTTCCTTTTGAAGAACTGGATGCATGCTAATTTTAATATCGATATAGATATATAGACTGTTCTTCTGAATAGACTAAGCCAATGGGTCAAAGCAAATCATATTTTAAACGAATTCCAAGCTGCATACAGAGAAAACTACTCAACCACGGACCAAATCTTCAATCTCTCCTGCCTTATAAGCCTTCAGCTTAACCGGAAAAATAAACTGTATGCGTTTTTCATAGATTTGAAAGCTGCGTTCGACAATACTACACAATATTACAAACTGACTCAGCTAGGTATATCTACAAAAATGGTATTGATTCTTAAAGCACTCTATACCAACAACACTGCTACAGTATGGAATGGCACTCATGTCAGTGACTTCTTCCCTATTAATCAAGGTGTGAAACAAGGATGTGTTCTAAGCGCTCTGCTATTTATCTTGTTCTTAAACGACCTTGATTCTGATTTGCCGTGTGGAGTTACTATGGAAGGAGTATCGGTAAAAGCTCTACTTTACGCAGACGACATAGTGCTACTTTCAGATAATCCTGCTTCCTTACAGATAATGATAAACAGCTTTGCAAATTATTGTTCCAAATGGCAACTGCATGTGAACCTAACAAAATCAGAAATAGTTATTTTTCGAAATGGTGGACGTCGAGCAGCTGAAGAAAAATGGAAGTACAACGACACCGAGATCAAAATATCTAACAATTTCAACTACCTAGGAGTAAATCTCACATACAATATGTCGTGGACGGATCATCTTACGAAAAGGCTAGTAATGTCTAAGAATTCAATTAATGCTACTTGGTCAAACTTTATCAGAAATAAGAACATACAACACTCAGATAAATTCAAAATATACGAAGCTGCTTCAAAGTCTATAATGAATTACTGTGCCCAAGTTTGGGGATATTCGTAGAATGACGAAGTTGAAAAGTTGCAAAGGTTTTTCATTAAAAGATGCTTCTCCCTTCCTATAATAACACGCCAAACTATGTTCTCAATATTGAAACTGGACTAAGAAAAGCTTATATTACGACACTAAAACTCCACTTTAAATACATCCAAAGGGTAAAAAGGAAAACAGACTGCCAAGAAGACTTATTGATATCATCGTGAGAAAAAAGATCTACTGGGCTGATCTCTTTAACGATCTGAACATTCCGTTTGACTGGAACACTAAGTCTGAATGGAAGGCACTGCACGCAGAAACTTGCGAAAAACTTGTAGAAAGGCATTGGTCGTAACACACTAATAGAGCTCTACAATCACGATTCCATGATGAATATTTCAACTTGAACTATGCTGAGGTACCAAACTATTTCAATGATAGTAACTCGCGTGAAATGATAAGTATGGTATTAAAGTCCAGGTGTGGATTGCTCAACCTCAATGCACGAGCATTTAAAAATAATACAGATGGAATTTGTACGATCTGCAACCTTGACGCTACTGAAAATACGTATCATTTTGTAGGAGTGTGTCCTTGTTTCCGAACTTACAGAAAAAGATTCCTTGGAAGTGAAAAACTTAACCGTGATCAGTTCCTAGAAATCCTGAATGGCCAAAACTATTGACAACTTTACAATTATTTAAAAAACGCTCTAAGGTATAGAAAACTAATAATTAATGAATATTCTTAAAAAATACACCAATCCAACGCTGAACTTACTTAAGTAAACAATTTAACCTGACAGGCAACATAATATGTTATTGTCATTCATTTACTTTATATTATTACGAAAACCATGAAATTGTTAATTTTCAGAAAATAAAAATTTGTATCTATCTATCTATCTATCTAGATTTGATAAGATTAGTTTCCCATTGAAAATTTTAAAATCGAAGAGCATTTGACGAAAAGTCGGTTTTTCATATCTTCATCGTTACAAGCGTTCACTATAGCCTACATTTTTACTTCCTACTTATATAGAAACTATATGGCAAGTATTGCATTCGCAAAAAAAATTGATTTTAATCAAAACATGACATTACAATGGTAAGAGACGTCGACAAAAATGGATCCCACAGTTCAGTCCGTCTCGTCTGTCTGTTCTCGCCTGTATAGCCCAAACCACTGGGTCGAGTGAGACCAAACTTTGAATTTAAAGTTTTAAGCAGACTCGCCTCAAGTATTTTTTTTTTTTGAGTCTAAAAATAACAATAGTCCAAAAACAAATTTACTCGTCAAAAATTCGAATTTACTCAAAAACGAACCAATAGATTTGTATTAAATTTTCTCTTAAAATTTGTTCTTAACTTGCCTTTTTCAAAAAAAAAATAGATATTTTCGTAAAAGTTTTCTCAGGAATTAATAAACCGATAGTTATATTTTTTTTCTGCACAAGCTCGAATACCGGTTTAACCCTATACCGCATACGAAGCCATTTATGGCTTTTTACATTTTAATCCTTTTTTAACCCCTTTTTTCCAACAAATGATTAAAATCCTAATTACCCCTTTTAAAGGTATATCTGACAATCAATTAAGAATAATTTCATCTACATGCTTCCATATTATATAGGGTTAAATTTGACCTTAAAAGTCAGTTGACTTGAAATTGTGGTTGAAAAATAATAAAAAAAAAAATGCTGGGATGCGCCCACACTGATAACTTCCCATCCCGTCTGTCTTAAAAGTTTGTCTATATGTATCAATTTTTACCAAATTTGCGTACTATTTTTGGTAGATTTTATTTTTTTATGAAAAAAAAACGGACTGTTGGATTTTTATAAAAACAATTACTGAATATCGAAAACAATATTTTCTGTGAAATAAAATAAGTTTGAAGCCAATATTTGTAATTTTTGAAAAGCTATTTGAGTCGAAAGTAAATTTTTACAAGTTTTAGTATTGTTTTTTTTTTTTTAGGTTTTTATTTTTTGTAAGAAAACTGTCAATTCGGTTTTTCTTAAAATTTAATAGAATGTTGACAACAATATTTCTTAAAAGATAAAATTAGTTTGAAGCCAAAGTCTCAAATTTTTGAAAAGATATTTACGTCGAAAAACAATTTTTACCAACTTTTATAAATTTTTTTTTAGGTTTTTATTTTTTGTAAAAAAAACTGTCAATTCGATTTTTCTCAAAATTGTTCTTATTGTTGAAAACCATATTTATTATAAGTTAAAATTAGTAAAAAGCCATTATCTCAAATTTTTGAAAAGATATTTGAGTCAAAAATAAATTTTTAACAATTTTTGTTAATTTATTTTTCGGTTTTTAATTTTTTGTAAAAAAAACTGTCAATTCGATTTTTTTCAAAATTTTACTGAATGTTGACAACAATGTTTTTTGAAAGATAAAAGTAGTTTAAAGCCAATATCTCAAAGTTTTGAAAAGATATTTGTGTCGAAAGTCAATTTTTACCAAGTTTTATTAATTTTTTTTTAAGTTTTTATTTTTTGTAAAAAAAACTGTCAATTCGATTTTTCTCAAAATTTTTCCGAATGTTGAAAATAATATTTCTTATAAGATAAAATAAGTTTAAAGCCATAGGGGCCTATTATGTAAGACAACTAAGAACAAAGTTGGGTTGTAATCCGGCAATCGGTATTATCGATCACAACTAGTTGACTGTCACGAGTCAACCAGTAGTCAACTGAGAAATGGTTGACTTTTTAAGTGTGTTTGGGGGTATTATGTAAGCCAGTTGAGTTGTCTCTCAGTTGTGATTGTTATCAAAATTCAACAACTGCTATTTACAGGTTGTGTAGTGCATTTGTGTGTACAAAAAAATATCGGTACGCACAAACAGCGAATTGAAAAGCAATTTTATTAAGAAAATTGAGACAAAAATGTAAGTTTTACAAATAATAATATAAACGTTTGTAAGAAAATAATATTTTTAGAAAAAAATAAAAAAAACCTGCCCAATTTGAGAGGTTGATTGAGGTTCATCAGGTGCATCCCATTACTCCAGGAAATCTGGTTTTCTGGTTGTTTCAAATAATCTTTGATTTCATTTAGCGCATAAACAAATGTGTCTTTGTCGAGTCTAAAATAACTTATAAATCTGCAACAAAACGGAGTCATTAAATCAACACTTCTCACTAAAGAATTTGTTTACAAAAAATACTTTTTGTTTGGAAGTTCCAATGGATTGGAGCGATCTCTAATATTTTTTCTCATCAGCTCAACATTGAGGGGGTTTTCTTTTTCCGAATTTACAAGAAACAAATCAATGCAACTTTCTATTTCGTATTATTTTGTCTTTTTAATAAAATTTTGCACTGAATTCAAAACTTTGAAATACCTACGTATTTTACTTTACACAGCTGATTTTGACACAAAACAAGCACATTAAAATAGGCAATGTGTTTGGTCTACTTAACTGAAAAAGTTGTCTCCCATAATACGATTTTTTTTTTGCAGTTGTCTTCAAATCGAGTTGTCTTGATAACAACTCAACTAAGTTGAGTTGTGATCCATAATAGGCCCTATAATCTCAAGTTTTTGAAAAGATATTTGAGTCGAAATTCAATTTTTAACAACTTCGAGTAATGTTTTTTTTAGGTTTTTATTTTTTATAAAAAAAACGTCAATTAGATTTTTCTCTAAATTTTATCAGATGACTAAAACATTATTCTTCATTGCACAAAATTGTTTTGGAGATGAAATCATTTTTTAGTCGTAAAATTTTCGAGGTGACAAACTTTTTTTTCAGTTTTTTTGCTTTATAAAAAAAGCCATTAGTTGGATTTTTTTCCAAAAATATAATTGTTTTGTATCACGTTACAATATATAATATAAAATTTAATTCAAGTCTCTAGCGTTATTGGTCCATGAGATATTTAGGTTTAACCAAAATGTTCACCTTTTTTTTAAACTGCTATGGTAAAAAAACCACCCACGCAATTTTCTTGAGAGCCATTTCTGCATTTTTCTGCCTTATTATCTGTATAACAAAATTCATTTGAAGTCGATATCTTTTCTGGTTCTTGAGCTATGGACAACGAAAAAAACGTCGCGAACGTACGGACGTACGTACAAACGCACGCACAGACATCTTTCTAAAAATCTTTTATTTAGACTCTAGGGACCTTGAAACGTCGAGAAATCAATGTGACAAATCGGACCGATTACAATAACTTCCTACGGGAAGTTAATAAGATTTGTTAATTTAAAATAATTTCAAACATAACATCGTCTGCGGCAACAAATAAAAACAGTAACTATAAACATAACAAAATAGTTGGTATGTTTGGTAACAAGAATTTCGTTGCCAACTTTCACAATTTCCCATAGACAAAAACCAAGTTTAATAACATTTTCATGTTTTCACATTATCTTTCGTTGGGTTCATTTTGCTATTTAAGTTATAGTATAAGAGTATCTGAAATATACTGAAAACGATTGACGAGACAATAGTAATAAAGTAATGTGAAGCAAATGATTGGCGATATCGTTAACGATATTCGTTTTGACGATTATCGTTGTGAAAATTACGTAATGACTACCCTGGTAAAATTTGGATAAGTAACGGCTTTTAAAAAAAATAATTAAAACCTACAAAAATCACTTCTAAAAGTTGGTACAAACTCATTTTTGTAATAAACATCTTTTCAAAAACTAAAAATATTGCTTTCAAAAAAAAAAAAATACGCAAAACTGGAAAAAAACTGATGTTTGATTCAAATGTTACGATAATAGATCAAGGTATTGACTTCAGAATTATTTATTTCTATGCAAAAGTGTTTCATAAACGTAAAATAATGCTCTTAGAAAAATCCAATTGTTATTTTTATTTAAGAAATAAAAACTTTCGAGAGAGGCTACTTAAATTATTAAAAATTCGTTTCCGAATAAACCTGGGATGCAAAAACAAGTAGTGTACCAATTATTATTTTAACATAATTCAAGATATTTTTGCTATCTTTATGCTAATTTTTACGAAAAATCCAATTGACAACTTTTTTTAAAACAACAAAAAATTGATAAGAAATGCTTTTCGACTCAAGTATTACAAAAACAGAGTACGATTATAAACCGTTTAAACAATAAAGCCGACTTTAGTTAAAGTAGTTCTTTATTAAAAAAAAATCTTTTAATTAAATAGATTTTTAACGTGACCTAGCGCATTTAGGATGTGGTAAAGCATTCCACTGCACTGTTTCAAATTCGGGGGTCCCATTTGAAAATGCAAATGTTTGTAATTTTTTTTTCTTAGACTATTGTTTCCAGCTTATATCACCTGCGATTTTGTGGTAGTTCAACGCTATGACCTAATGCACGTACATTTTTAGGTGTCTTAGTCCATTGAATCAGGGGGTGAAAATGGTGCTTTTTGTCTTGGTGATAGTTACTTCGTGCATGCGCCTCAAATTTCAGCCAACACAGCTTTCATGATTGTTGATTTATGTACAAGCTCAAAATCATCTTCTCGTCTTCAAAAAACATTTTTCTTTTAATTTTTTGTTATGAAATGACAAACGTATATAGAAGTACACTCTAAAGAAGATAAAGAAGCGTTTTGGTCCTTTTAAAGTTAGACTAATGCTTTAGCGTTAAAGTAAACTTTATATTTTTTAAAATTATCAAAGAGCCAACCCTAATTCTAAAACTCATTTTTGGAGTCAACTTCGAATTTAAAAATGATTAAGAGTAGTTTTAAAATGTTAAAAAATTAGCTCCTTTCACTTTAAAGTCTTAGAAAAGTCGACAGATGGGCATATGTAGTAAAGTTATCAGTGTGGGTCGCATCCCAGCATATTTTTTTAATTTTTCCAACTCAAATTTTTTTTGAAATAAAACATAACTATTCTTAATACAATGAAAAAAATCTGAATATTCGATTAATGAATTAACGTTTCAAAACCACTGTTGTATTTCAACCTCATTTCAGTAAATTGTAACAATCCTTAATCTTTGACCATTGGAGTTTGATTTTTTCCAATTATTTCTTCTAAAATATATTTTTTTAAATATCTATCAAACGCCAGTTTACCAAATTTAAGTATATTCAAATTTTTAAAAGCATATTAATTCAAACCTTAAACAAACAAATAAAAGAATCGTTTTCCTAATTTTCTTCATTAAAGAATCTTAAAATTGTTTGTTTATAGAAAAAAATCATAATAATTGGTTTTTGCCGATTTATCAAACTTTGAAATAAAAATTATCATATGCCTCCCGGCAAGATAAAATTTAAATTTGGGGTATTTTGTACCCCTGTCTATTACAATATTACAAAACCACCATCATTGTAGCTTTTTCAAATCAAATAAACATTCTTTATAATTGCAAATTAAAATTAGCATCATTTTAATTAAACTTCTACAATATTTCACGGCATCTAGAATGGCGAAGCATACTGATTCTGATAGGAATACTCTAATGTCGTTGGGAAGAGGGGGGGGGGGTTTGCTTATGTCAAAACGAAAAAGACGACTTACAATGTGAAGGCGGTTGAAGGCTGTATCAACGGCCACGGCGGCGGCGGCGGCTGGTATCGAGTACAAAATTTTCAATTCTCACGTTATAGTCTCATTTACACAAATTCATTGCTCCATTCAAAATGAAATACACTTTGAAGGCAGCCATCGCACCTGTAATAAAAATATTTTACGATTTAATGAATCCATTAGGTTGTGTCTTTTTTTAGTCTTGATACCTATAGAGGTATAGATAGGTATGTCAAAGTAACGCCCGAATAAACTCTTATTGTCATATAAAACAGTCAAAACCGTGTATATCTAACTATTTATGCGTAAATCATTCAATACCTCGTAATTCATTTTAATGTATGTTTATGACTTTTAAAGTAATCGTTAAGCATTTTCTATATTGAATAATTATGACAGTTAATATAAATTGCTACAGTCAACGCAGTCCCATTTGAAAATTCGGGGGTCCCATTTGAAAATTCAAATGTTTGTAATTTTTTTCTTTAGACTATTGTTTCCTTTTTTAAACTCACCTTTAGCCAATTAACAGGCTCTTGTTGATTTTTTTATCCTACATTGGGCTTCTAACGAGATGGTTCCATTAATTGGCAGTAAATAAGTTTTCATTAATTTTAAACAGTGTCATTCGTACATGTACCGTCAGTAATAATACAATAATTGTATCTAATATTGAAGAAAGTCTAGATCATGAAGAAGCTGACACTAAAATTATTTACTATGTATGTAATATTCGGCGAGTTGGAATTATTTAGTAATATTGAACTTGAGGAAAAAACATTCAATACCATTCAGAAATTTATTTGTGATGTTTACAACGTAGCCGAAGTCATTGATATAGATGCTGCAAGACTTCAATTGTTTATCAACACTTACACTGCTTCCGACGTCATATTAATAAATAATAATGCCTGACTAATCATGGGCAATTTAGATACAATAATAAAAATGCCATGCGTTTCTTGAGGGTGGGTAACTTCGGGCATTATGGCATACCTGAGGAATTTTTTAAATAATTTTCACATGAACAATTTTTCGAAACAAAAACAAAACATTTTATTCAATATAGAAATAAGACTACAAAAATAACTTAACTAAACCTATGTAATTCAATTATTAAAAAAACGAAAAATGAAATAAAAAATGTCTTCCTAAAACCATAATGCCCTTTGTATAGGGCAATATGGTTTGGCCTATGAGGCAATATGGCGTTATTGATTATTTAAGGTTTAATTTGCCACAGTTGTCACATGTATTCTTGAACTGCGTGCAGGAATCGTGGGATCACTGGCCACACATGATGCACTGCATCCACTCATCTCTTTTCTTTGTGGAGTTGTAATCCTCACCACAACCGGCACAGGTGTTTTCCCCGAAATCTTCGGGTCCGTCTGACTCGTCTTGGAATTAAATCGTGATATTTTCCTCGTCAGATGTTGAAGAATTAAGTTCTTGTTTTTTATTTTTTTTCGGTTTCGTTCCTACATCTTTTTTAATTTTTGGCTTTTTGGAACTTAATAAGCTTTGTTTTGAAGTTAAGACCCTTGCTTTTTGCTTTCTTAAGCTGAAAATAGGTTTTGAGACGGAACCGGAGAAATAATTTGCAACATCTTTCCAGGTGTAATATTACTAGCAACTTGCGCTTCCTGACTTGTGCTTGCAGCCGTACTATCTTGTAATGTGGGTGAAGTAACTGGAGCTATAATGTAAACGGCTGGTTGGTCCTCAAAATGGTGATTAATGTAAGCGTATTCGGGTATTATTTCTGGATTAAATGGGAAAATACCTGTCGAACTAAACCCGGAAATGCCGTTTTTTGATGTAGCTGCTTTTCCCCAAGCACTTGACAAAAGCTTGCCGAACTGCAATCTATTTATTTTTTTCTCAGGATTTGTTCTGATAAAGGTATTGCAAGCTTCAAAGAAGAATGATTTGAATGGTTTAAAAAAGGCTCTGTCCAGAGGTTGGAGAAATTGTGTTGTATGAGGTGGTAGACAAAAGAGAATGACATTGTTTAGAGCGGCATATTCAAGCATTTCAATGTTCGTATGTGAAGAGTGACCGTCAAGTAATAGCAAAACTTTACCAATGGGCTTTCTTGGAATAAAATGTTCCTTTAACCAAGTAAAGAAAATGTTTTTGTTTATATAGGCAGATTTTTCACCCATATAAACAACAGACCCTGGAGGCATCCCATCTTCCCATTCCAATTTCTTCCTTATTCCCTTGAAAACACATGCTGGTGGAAGGAAACTTCCACCTGCGCTGCAACATGCAATTACAGTAATAGTTTCTCCCCTTTCAGCTGAAGTTACTGCTGCAACATTTCTTGAACCCTTTTGTGCAATTACATACTCCGGTCTGTTGTTTAACTGGCAGCCAGTTTCATCCATGTTAAAAAGGTTGCCAGGTTTGTCAACTATTTCATTACATATTAATGTCTCCTCCAACAATTTGAAATACTTGGAAACTTCTTCCTTTTCCATACCATTTGCACGTGAAATTGATACGCCTTCAGACTTATGCACAGAGAGTTCCGGATGGCGATGTAAAAAAAGCTGAAGCCATCCAACTCCAGCCAATTTTTTAGCTCTATTAAAATTGTGGCTTACCTTGTATTTTTCAGCAAGTTCAAAGGCCATACGACGCAACTCTTTTCGGTTTGGAGCGAATCCATGCATTTGTAGCATTTTAATATGATCCACAATTTTCTGCTCATTTTGTACTCCCAGGTTTGTCGGAGCACCTAAGCTCGGCTTTTTGTCACTTTCGCTCTTGAGCCTTCTTCTAAGAGTAGTTGCTGGAATCTTATGTAACTTTGCACTTTGCACTAAGAAAGTTATCCACTCGAGAACTTGACAGGTTACGCTTTCAAAGCAGACTGAAGGTTTCTTATTATTTTAATTTGGATGTGGGAATCGAAAGTGTGTTAGTGACAAGGTGCGCCATAATGCCCACTGCGCCATAATGCCCGAAGTTACCCTATAAAAATTAAGACTCAGACTCTAAGAAAACTTACCTCATTTTTTCGCAAACTTTAAAGTGTCTGGCTGAAATTACCGCCAACGAAAACTGTCTGGCAATATTGATTTTAAATTTTTAATGAAATTGTTTAAAATATATATCTACAAAAATTATCACTCAGAATTTAAGAAAAGTAAGAGATTTTTTTATTTACCTTTAGTACCTGGTACAGGTAAATTAACCGCCTCGGCTCAAGCTAGCAAGTATGTATACCTTCATAGTATACACTAACACTATTCTGTACGATACATTTTGTTACTCAGAAAATAAGTAACGTCTGGCGGCCCTGGGGTCTTACTCAATAAGATTTAAAACTTGTTCATACTGAGTAAGAAAAATAACCTTAGAGTTAGAAGAATACGCCTAAAACATTTCCACGTTGATATTTGGTTTTACCTTGAAAAAATTGCAGATATTTAGTTTCGACTGTTGTGTTATGTGACGATATATTAAATTGCAGGTGCCAGTGATACGGTATTACCATAGCTGATGAGCCAAGAGTTCTATGAGGCTTTTCCCTTCCTGATGATACCTTCTAAGCTTCTAACGCACATATAATCCAATTTAAAAATGTAAGCGTCACGGTATGGCGTTTGATATGGCTCACAGTGGAACCAAACATTTTGTTTTTAATACCAAAATAATAATGTCCTTTTTTTTAAATTTAACTATGTCGACTTTATGAGTGCATATTATCTAAAAAAAAATTTAAGACGTACTTGTCTAATTTTTGTTAACAAGTTATGGCCGAAGGGAGGGGGTGTTAAGTTAATATCTTCGAGATAATAAACCTGTAAAAGATTTGTTTAGTGTTTTTTTAAAGATTTTTATCATTAAGATCCACAGTATAGGTAAACTGTTCCGTGTTAACTTTGATGGTGACGGACGCCATCACAACGACGACAATGACGATGACGACGACAACACAAATGACGGAAACGATGAAAACGTTTGATCTTTTACAATTTACCTTGTTATAAAAATTTAATGTTCCTTAACTTTATTTGTTCAGTCAAAGGGAAAATTGACTTTAACAACTAACGTTATACAACACAGGACTATGGGGTTGTCGTTTTTCGTTGTTCATTGTTGCTATATATATTAAGCTTCAAAGCTCAAGCCGCATCCGCCTTATGACACAAACGAAGTCTCCGCGCTCCTCGTAGTATCAGCTTAAACAAAAAAAGGTCCTTCCAACTCCTCTAACCCTGATGGTTTTATTTTCTCTCCTTGAATTAGAAGAATTAAGTATAATACTTTATACTGAATTACAGTATATTACAACATAATTAATAAGATTTTGGTGTGTTTAAAATGCAGTATAGCTGAGTGTCATTGAAGTGTAAAATTAGCCTAGGGGATCGTTTGGCCGCCAACGCTAACGCCCCGACGACGCGACGACGCTTGTAAAATGGCTTTAAAACCGTTTTGAAGAGGGGCCGCGAGTTTAACAACAACAAACTTAAAAGAACAAAAATGATATTGTTGGATTTTATTTTATAAAGAGGGGATTATATTGATTCGTCACAGTTAACACTTTTAAAGAATACCAAGTTGGGGTTTCGGGTATATTTTAAAAGGGTGGGATTATATTGTGATGGTTCATTTCCTTTTTAATAAAGGCTTCATTTTGTGGAATTATTTACTCATTTGTTATTGGTTAAGCACTTCCCTTAATCATACAATTGATTTGGATACAATTGAATATTTTACACAATAAATGAGTTTGTTATGGAACAACAGTCAATTAACTATAGAATAGCAAAAAAAAAGCCAAGTAATAGTTTTGTGTTTAAAAAGTAATCAAGCACTAAACACTATGGTATAAAATCCAAAAAAAGTAAATTCTGTGTGAATCCAACAATTTTTTTCAATCACCTCCAAAACAATGTTGATGAAAGGTTGATATTGAAGAGTTCTCTCAGTGGAATGATTATGTCGACCGTTAAATCAACGAAACGCGTGGAAATTAGACCGAACAGAGTGGTCATTTTGTACAACTTTGAGAATTGAGTCAACAATTAATCTTATCGAAAATGAGTTCCCCTCTATTGTGAATACGAAATTATGTTTCGGACACTTCAATACTCGTACCAACGCATTAAATGGGTTAAAATCATGACACTCACACAATAATCTTTGGTATGCCTCAGGGTTCTGTCCTGTATCTCATACTCTTTTTCATTTTAAATGTCTGCTCTATTTATAAAATAAAAAATAAATTAGATGGCGCAACAGTCCGTTGAGAACTAGGGCCTAGTGAATTACAACTCTTAACCATTCCTGCGTTCGAGTACTGTTATCAGGGATAGAGGAGACCTACAGTTTTAAGCCGAATTCGAACGGCTTTTTTGAGAAAGCACTTTTCATGACAAGAATTACTCTTGGAGGATTTGTCAATTCCTCGCAAGAGGAGTACTTCTTTAGATGGCACAGGAAGGGATTGAACCCCTTATCACTTTTAAAAGAGGATTTAATTTTGTACCAAGCGGACTGATATCCGGTTTTAATTTTCTTTTCAAAACTACACTTTCATTTGGCTTCATTTTCTAATTTCAATTCGACGTTATTTACATTTTCTTGGTGCAAAAATGCCAAATGCTGAAATTCAGCGTTATTTTAATTTTTAAAAGTGCGATTAGGGCGAATTGTGCAATAAGGCTTCATTTCGTTTGGTTTTATTTCACAGCATCGAATGAAATGTCTTGTAGAATTTAATATTTGAAAAACAGAATGCCGTTCTTTGCCGCTAACGTACATAATTTACTGCCTCTGGCACTTTCCATAAGTGACAGAAATGTTGCAATATTTTTCGGTTCCCTGTGGCGAAGCAAGAAGTTTTTCTTTCCCTATGGTTGGACTTTATCAATAACCGGTTGCGTTAGGAATATTATTAGTTTACCCTTTAGACTAACTTTATCCTGTAAAACACATAGATTTGTCCTGTAACCGCACTACACGAATGTGAAATGACTTGTAAAGTGAGATCTATACACGCACCGGTTTGTCAAATGGAAATAGAAGAATTCAATTGACTCTGCAATCTCACCAGTCACCTCTAACATCTATATTATGCCGACGACGAAACATACACTGCTACAAGATAGCCATGTCCAAACGTTAATACGATGGTCATGGCAAAAGTTACACGTCTTTTGATTGAATCCAACTTCCAACAACTCCGGAAGTGTGGATGGACCAGTATCTTGTTAGAATATCTAAGATAGAGATCCAAAGGTGTTTTCCATTTTTGGAAATGACCGTTCCAGTAAACATTTATTGTTGTTTCCGTTCGTTATTGCGGACAAAAGCTTCCCACACCATTACACCTGATGTTCGGCTATGATGCCTTCCTAAAATCAAATCATCCTTTATCAGATCATGGAAAAGTTATAACCATCAGGACTGTCAACGTTAAACTATTTTTCATCCGAAACGATGCTCCTTCTGAACTTGCCTTAAAATAGGTTTATTTTTAGTTTTCTTTTTTGGATAGTTTTACTTTTTTGTATTGTCCTTCAAACCGCTAGCTGATATTCCGCTTTTGGTCCTTAATTTAGCTAGTAGTGTGGAATATGAGACAAGCCGTTGAATTATAACAACTTTTCTCTTGATGTGATGTTGGTATAATTCGACATTTGTCAAACTAAGTTGTTAAACCAATTTTTTTGTTTTTTTTTTCAGTTGAAAGTCTGATATCAACGAAAACGGATCACTTAACTATCGCACAACGCATACAAAATTGTTAAAACCTACTTCAAAAATAGTGATTCTGCCACAGCCACATATCGTGCTTTAAGAGGAGATTATGGTTTCCACAATCGTCCAAGAAATTTGAAGAAACTGGATTGGTTACAGATATTGTAAGGCCTGTGTGTGCATCATCGTTTCGCTCGGAATACTGAAAATATCGCTGCTGTAAGTGAAAGTGTTGCGCAAGACCGGAATGTGTCGATTCCTTGTCGTTCTCAGGAATTAGGACTATCTTACCGGTACCGACCATCATGGCGTATTTTGTATTTGGATCCACACCGTCATCCATATAAAGTCCAGCTCACACAACAACTGAAGAACATTCACAACGTCGCGTCGCAGATACGTCGAATGGGTCCTTGAACAACAGGCGGTGGACTGCTATTTTTCGAACTATATTTAATTCAGCGACGACGAAGCAAATTTCTCACTCGTTGGGTATGTTAATAAACAAAATTGTCCAATTTGGGGTTCTGAGAATCCTCAAGTAATTGAAGAGAGGCCATTACTTACTTACTTACTTACTTAAGGTGGCGCTACAGTCCTGTGTGAACTAGGGCCTCACCCAAAAAACTTCTCCATCTAGCTCGGTCCCTAGCTAGATGTCTCTAGTTTCACGCTCCACTTGTGCACGCCACCTGATCCGCGGCCTTCCTCTACTGCGCTGTCCTGTGGGTGTGAATTCGAAGACTTTCCGGGCCGGAACATTGGTTTCCATGCGCTCTACGTGACCCAGCCATCTTAGTCGTTGGACTTTTACCCTTCTGGCTAAGTCTACGTCGTTGTACAGCTCGTACAGCTCGTCGTTCCATCTTCTCCTCCACTCCTTTTCGATGCATAAGGGACCGTAGATCACACGAAGAACCTTTCTCTCGAAACGACCCAAGGTGCTTTCATCCGCTTTTGTCATAGTCCTTGCTTCTGCACCGTATAGCAGGACGGGGATGATAAGGGTCTTATATAGCGACACTTTGGTCTTTCGAGAGAGGACTTTTCCACTCAATTGCTTTCTTAGCCCAAAGAAACAGCGGTTAGCAAGAGTTATTCTTCGTTTGATCTCAGCGCTGGTGTTGTTTTCTGCGTTTACAGCGGAGCCTAGGTAGACGAAGTCCTTGACTACCTCAAAGTTACGTCTGTCGATGGTGACGTTTTGACCAAGACGTCGGTGTTGTAGGTCTTTTCTTGATGACAGCATGTACTTTGTTTTGCCCTCATTAACCGTTAAACCCATTTTTGCCGCCTCTGCCTCAATACTCACAAAAGCCCCATTGACATCACGCTGAGTTCTTCCGATAATGTCAATGTCATCAGCATATGCTAGTAATTGGACAGGCTTTTGAAAGATAGTGCCTCTAGTGTTGACGTGTGAGTGAGCTCTACACTTTCAAGTACGATGTTAGAAAAATCACATGACAGCGCATCACCTTGTCTAAAACCTTTTTTGACATCGAAAGGTTCTGTTAAGTTGTTTCCAACCTATATGGAGCAGCGTGAATTCTCCATGGTCATCCTGCACAAACGGACGAGTTTGGCAGCGATGCCAAAACTAGACATGGCTCTATACAGCTCGTCCCTGTAGATGCTGTCATATGCGGCCTTGAAATCGATGACAAGATGGTGGGTGTCAATTTGGTGTTCTTGGGTTTTTTCCAGGATCTGCCGTAATGTGAATATTTGATCGACTGTAGACTTTCCTGGTCTAAAACCACACTGATAAGGACCTATCAGGTTGTTGACGATGGGCTTTAGACGTTCACATATTACGGCAGAGAAGATTTTGTAGGCGATGTTAAGTAGACTGATTCCTCTATAATTGGTGCAGTTTAAAGGGACTCCTTTTTTCAGGATCGGGCAAACAATACTGAGGTTCCATTCATCGGGCATGCTTTCTTCCGACCATATTTTACTGATAAGTTGGTGCATGCTCCTAACCAACTTATCTCCAGCTGCTTTAAAGAGCTCGGCATTCAAGCCATCCGCTCCAGCGGCTTTGTTAGACTTCAGCTTAGATATAGCAATCTTTACTTCGTCTAAGTCGGGAGGACGGGATTGTTGGCTTTCGTCGTCTATGTTGAATGGATCATCCTGCCTGACAGCGGAGTTCGGTTCGTCGTCGCCGTTATACAGCCTGCAGAAGTGGTCTTTCCATATCCTCAGCATTGACTGCGGTTCCACTATGATGTTTCCACTTTCGTCTTTGCAGCCTTCGGTTCTAGGTTGCTTGAAACCCAGCACGTCAGGGGCGGCTTCTCTGATGGCATCTTGGCAATGTTGCCACTGGTTTTCGATACATTGTGTTGGTGGCAGAGAACTTCGAGAGAGGTTACTTGTAACTCGGTCGAAAAGGATTTGGCGATCTCCTGCGATTGTATCCGTTTGACGTTGTACCTTCTCCCAGCATCTCCCTCTTTCTTACCTTGGATCTGGAAACCCGAAGTGCTACCTTGGCTACAACGAGGTAGTGGTCCGAGTCGATGTTAGCTCCTCGGAAAGTTCGGACATCCATGATGCTGGAAGCGTGTCTGGCGTCGATCGCAATATAGTCAATCTGGTGTCGTCATCCTTCTCTTCTGTGGGGGCGTGCGCGCAAATCAGGCTAATGTTGCCGAATTTAGCCTTGATGCGGATGGTTATGAGGCGCTCGTTGATGCACCTAGGTATAGCTCAAGACTTGTTGCCTAAGTCTGGCTCCAATGACAAAGCCGCATCCAATTAAGCGTTGTTGGTTTTCTCGGTAGCAGTCACCATAGTAAATATCTCAGTTTTTCATCCTCTTTTTTGCCCGGCCCATCCCATTGTATTTCCTGGATGGCGGTGATGTCTGTTTTATAGCAGTCTCCGCTAATTTTTCGGCTGCACGGGGTCTGTTAAGGGACCTAACATTCCACGTGCATATATGAAGTTCGTTTTCCTTAATTCGTTTGCGTAGATTGTCAATAGTAAATCCGTCCGTATCCAAGGCTTGTTGGTGCTTCGCAACTATGGATTTTAACGTGGTCAGGAATCACCCCGAGGGCACAACCCCAACCTGGAAAGCCAGATCCTTAGTATAAATCCAAGAACGGGGAGCCGGATAAACCGCTCCTTATAGGCCTGGGCTCCGAATAAGTCGTAGAAGCCCTATAAGGTGTTCACTAAGTAGTTCAACCTTACTGGAACTGTAGACGCCACCGTTGATTCCATCTCGAGAATTCGTCCGCTGCCGTCTGGATAAGGAGAGGTGCCTTAGTGGAAACACCTCTCCCTCAATTTCTCGTTTGCTGCCCCAACAACTTTCCACTGGGGTTAGAATCCAATCTCCAGTTGAGGTACTAGGGACCCGATGTTCACCGCCGGGAGGTGAGAGTAGGAGTTGATAGACAGAGGTGGGTTTTGAGAAAAACCTGTGGACGCTTGTGTCCTCTTGAATGCACATGTCTACCATTTGAACATTACATCCACAAAAAGTCACTGTTTGGCGCGTTCTTTGGTCCGGTGGTGTGATTGAACCTAACTTCTAATTGAATGCTTACTGCTCTATCAAGGTCGGAAATGATCTCACCGATGCTTTTGATATTAAAAAAGGTGGAGCGTTTTTAAGCATTGGGAAGGAAGCGGAGAAGATGAATAACTCTTGCAAATCGCTGCTTCTTTGGACTTAGAATGGCAATGGAGTAGTAAAGTCCTCTCTCGAGCATTTAAAATAACCACCTATAAGACACTCATCATCCCATTTCTCATTTATTACGCTGAGGCCTGGACCCTGTCAAAGAAAGATGAGAGCGTCTTAGGATGCTTCGCGAGAAAAATTCTTCGGATGAGTTTTGGTCCTGCAGGCGGGAGAAGACATCAAAGAACTTGGTGTGCGAACATGGAGACAGCTAGCTAAGGACCGAGATGGCTGGAGACTCATGTTGGCTGGGGCCAGGTCCGCCCGGACTTCAGCGCCACCTTAAGTAAGTAAGTAAGATTTCGCTTAATAGACTGAATGAATGACAGTTAATTTGAAAATATGGCTGCTATCAACTGTTAAAGTTCAAAAGTTCTATTAACTACAAAATACTCTCCTTCAAATTAAAAAATTCAAAACAATTAAGTAAATATAGATACAAAGCAATAATTATAATAACCCAGACAGTAATTATTTAAAATATAAATTTATTTTTATTCAATTCACAATGCTCTCGATGCAAATTAAAAAAAAATAAAACTCATATACAAATAATAATTGGTATGATTTATGTTTTTTAATAAACGAATCAATAACCGAGAATAACAGTGATTTACACATTAGATGCTGATCCCCATTAGGACTCGTACGTGTCCCTGTTCAACCCTTGGGTTAAATTTTACATGAGGGTGTTTTGTTTTTTGTTTGTGTTGTATTTTTGTTTACTCAAATTTTTATCTGGTTATCTGGTGGTTAAGGAACACAAAAACAAAAAGGTTAACCATAACCAACCCTTTTTGTTGAGCAAACAAATTTTTATTTTATTTCCATGTTTATCGTGTGTCGAAGTTAATTGCTCCTGTTGACTCCGCGCTGTAGTTTTGTAGTACGTATGTATTGTATATGTTGTTTAAATATTTTCATTTAGATAGACGACTAATTAAACACAAATATTTACAAATATTTTTATGCAACTGTGATCGAAAATCGGGAATGGAAGTAATATGCCCGACAATAGCACCCCTCGTTCCATATTACACTCATAATAATTCAGAACAATGCAGAACGCGAGGATACCTACCTATACCTAGGAACTTTTTTTTTGTTAAATAATATAAAGCAACCTCCAACCGGACCAACCGGACGATGATGGTGAGATGAGACGACGCTACGCGACGTCGAGCTTTGCGTCGGATGTGAATGTGTTTTCAGGATCTGATTACTTGATTGTTTACATTCGAGCACAAAATTGCTGACGACTATCTCCTCTGAGGTTAATATTATTATTACAAAAATTATTTTATTGTTGAAATATTTGCTCTTATCAAGACCACTGGTACTCGTCACGCCCGCCAGGGGGATAAATAGCAAACAACTTAATTGTGATTGTGAGTGTGTACTTTGAGTATATTGAGTGCTAGTCTACATGCAAATTTACAGCTTTGGCCAAAATAATAGGAACATTTCTTATTTTTAAGCTTAACTTTCTTTTCGTTTAACCCTATCAGCTCATAAAATCATTGATCAAATTTAGAGTTTAAACCATGATTCTAAAGTCTGACCGTTTGTCCAATTTTGTTTATGGTAAAAAATAGGCACTATTTTAATAATGCAAAACATTATTCCGAAATATCCAAAATAGAAGTTAGTAAACATAATTAAATTACCCTCAAATTAATACCTAATTTAAGACTATAAGTCACATTATCGGATTTTTTTTTAATTTTTTTTAAACGAAACCCTTCATTACTCATTGAACTGTCATTGTCAATTTACTACCCTAATTTACATCATGATAAAGTAAAAGAACGATATTATTGTGCAATAGGAAATTATTAACCGTTACCCACCCTTGATGCCACTATCCATAAGTTGCACTTTCATCCAGGAAACTAATCAATTTTCAGTACTCAGTATGTGTATCACAGATCACCTCTTATGAAATGATCACATGTTCCATATTGCCAAAAATGCTGCTAGGTGCTTTTGATTTCTTCCACGGTGCAAGAAATCTTGTACCCCTCCTGATCGGACTGTAATTTACAAAAACTTCAAGTTTAAGTCTTTTAGATAGGATCCAAAAAATAGCTTTGAATATGATTAGTCCGGTCAATTAAGACAATTGAAATAACAAAAATTCCGACAGAGCCAAATTGTGGTGGAGACCTTGGGTTTACCCTAAGAAATTAAAATTTAAAAGTCCCCATCAATCCCATGCGAGCTTAGAAAGTTATTCGGGGTCAAAGGTCAAAATTTTAGGTTTTTTGGATTTTTCTCAAAAACGGTAAGTTTTATCACAAAAATACCTCAGACCGAATTTGTAAATCTCAAAATTTTCTACAAAAATGGTCCTTATGATTTTTTTTCTAAGTATTACCGTTCCTGAGATATCGCGATTGTAAGAGTTATGTTCGACATAATATGCACATATTTGCCCCATATACACATATTCGTGTCGTTCTTATACCTGCTTCTTTTATTGTTAAACATTCTGTTCGAGTGAATATATACGTATTTACTACAAGCGTTGACTATTAGAGTCTGTGCTGATCAATACGAGTATTTAAAAAAAAATGTCACAATTTTGTTTTATTTGCAAGAAACTTTTGTCTGATGATGAAACTGTAGTGGTTAGTCGTGGAATGCAAACTTTAATCGATGCAAGTGTTGCGAGAAATGATGAGTTTATTGAGTATTTAAGAAGTGAAAAGTCCATCACAATACACGTGGATTGCAGAAAAGCATACACCCGGAAAAGTTCAATCTCTGCAGCAAAAAGACAACGGGAGAATGATTAAGCCAGTACTTCAAAAGTAAGTCCACCTCGTACTAAAGCGCGAGTAAGCGAATCCAGCTTTAAAGATTTAGATTTTAAGGTTTTAGGCCGAACAGCAGTCATTATACTATTGCAAATATTTGTACAAACTAACTTTAAATGATCCAAAGTATGACGCTTATGAATGATTTGTTCTAAAAAATATGACAATGATTCAGAAATATGGTTATTTACATCCTCGAACATTCTACCAGGTGGCGGGTGCATAGAACTATCGAATACACAAGATTGAATATCTTCTCGAAGGATTTTTGCCGCAGCTTTCAAAGTTATCAGGCGTTTTTCTTTTTCATCCAAGTTTTTATTAGACCAAGCTAAAAAAATAAAAAAAAAAGTCTAAAAATATGCTGTTTTTAACAGGATAATGACCTTAAGTATACTCTTAATAATTTAAATCAGCTAAATACTACCATAACAGAATTTGTTTACAATTCAGGACAGTAAGGAAAATAATTGCATTGATCTTAATATTTAAAAATCCAGTGTCCTGGTGTCCTTTAGATTGAACTCTTAACCAAGTCAACCGTTTATTCTAAAAGTTGGCATTTATATGTGATTTGGTTCAACTTGATAATACTGTTTTTATTTCGATTAGTGGTCCTAATATTTACTTATAAACAATGTAATGATTACTTAATTGTTATTATTAATTGAATGTTCTTAAAGTCTCAAACAGTTTTTGGCTTCAATCTGTTTTTCTACAGAAAACTACCTCCGTCCTACACGGATTTTTCATAGACCGGCGGGGCCACGTTTCACTTAAATTTTTGTCTCCATTTTGTACATGTATTTGTTGATCAATGAATTTTTGATTTTATTAAATGTTATGCTAATTTGTATTAAATGTGGTCTTTTAAATCCTTTATAAATCATTCAGCCACAGCAATGTGGTATTTAAAGTCCTCATAAAATCATTGATCAAATTTAGAGTTTAAACCATGATTCTAAAGTCTGACCGTTTGTTCAATTTTGCTTATGGTGGAAAAAGTCTAAAAATATACTGTTTTCAGCAGGATAATGACTTAAGGTGGCGCTACAGTCCGGGGCGGACCTGGGCCTCAACCAACATGCATCTCCAGCCAGCTCGGTCCCTAGCTAGCTGTCTCCAGTTTCGCACGCCAAGTTGGTTGAGGTCTTCACCCACCTGCGTACACCACCTAAGTCGCGGACTTCCTCTACTGCGCCGCCGTCCCTCAGGATTAGATTGGAAGACCTTCCGGGCTGGAGCGTTGATGTCTATTCGCTCTACATGACCTAGCCATGTAAGCCGTTGGACTTTAATTCTGTTAACTAGGTCAGTGTCGCTGTACAGCCCGTACAGTTCGTCGTTTTATCTTCTCCTCCATTCTCCATCTATGCGTACGGGACCAAAAATCACCCGAAGAATTTTTCTCTCGAAGCATCGTAAGACGTTGTCATCTTTTTTTGACAGGGTCCAGGCTTCAGATGGTGATTTTAGATGCTCGAGAAAGGACTTTACTTCTCAATTGCCTTCTAAGTCCAAAGAAGCAGCGATTTGCAAGAGTTATTCTTCGTTTGATTTCAGCGCTGGTGTCGTTGTCTGTGTTTATAGCGGTACCTAGGTAGACAAAGTCCATAACTACCTCGAAGCTATCCATGGTGACGTTTTGTCCAAGACGTCGTTGTTCAATGTCCTTTTTTGATGACAGCATAAACTTGGTCTTGCCCTCATTGACTACTAAACCCATTACCCCATTACCCATCTTCTCGGCTTCCGTCGCAATGCTCAAAAACGCTCCACTGACATCACGCTTTTATCTTCCAATTGTGTCAATACCATCGGCGTATCTGAGTATAATTGGATGGATGGACCCTTGGAAGGTTGTGCCTTTAGTGTTGACGATTGAGTTTTGCACAATTCTTTCCAGAACGATGTTTGTGAGGACAATTTATTCAACACTACCCTATGAATTAGTTTTCCAGTCTACACTTGAATACATTGTTGTTACATTAACTTTTTAATCGCTCTCTTCAGTTTCATAATCTTTTGTAACTTGCATTCTATCATTAAACTTTATACGTTGAACATCGACTCTTGGCTTTTTACTCTGCTTATCAGGTTATGGGCCCAGGTCTTTGAGTTTTTTTGGAAATAGACATTATTGCAAAAGTGTAACTCGGTATATAGACATTTCGTGGGCAGAGCAGTTTTTGACTAATCTCTTATTTTGCTATACATAAAAAAAACGGTAGAGAAGAGTTGATGGTTAATATCATTCGATATTGAGAGTATATAAAGATTATCGGGTCGATAGAACAGTTCTTGATCTTGCGATTTCTTTGTTCTTGAACAGTAATATAATAAAAACGTTGTTCTAACGAGTGTACAATTTTTTCTATTATATCGAATATTTTTTGTTCACGGCATATATTTTTTTTTTGAATAATCATGAAGAATGAGTCCACGTTTAAGATTGACAAGCTCCTCGATGCAAGTCAATGGTCCGTATGGAAATTTCAAATGCGTATTTTGCTGAGCGCTAGCGATTTACTAGACGTTGCAACTGGACTTTCTTTGAGGCCAACCGATGAAGCTAAATTAGTAGCATGGAGGAAATCTGATGTCTTGGCGCAAAAGCAAATAATCTCGACCATTTGACAGCAGCCCATGTTGCACATCATCAATTGTGAGAGTTCCAATGCTATGTGGAATAAACTCCACAGCGTGTACGAGCAAAAATCGGAGTCTGGGGTTCACATGCTACAACAACGATTTTACAGTTTTTCGAAGAATCCTGGTGATAGTATGGCGTGTCACATTTCAAAATTGGAAAAGATCGTGCAGCAACTCAGGGATTTAGGTGAACCTATTTCAGAATCTATGGTTATAACAAAAGTATTAATGACTCTTCCTCCGAGTTTTAATTTTTTCCACAGTGCATGGGAGTCCACAGACAAAAGTCAGCGCACATTAGATAACCTCATTACACGTCTTATGATTGAAGAGACCCGAATGATATCACAGGAGGAACCAGCACCAAGTGAAGCCCTAGTTGTGAATAAGTTCAGACGTTTTGGAAGAAACAGCAAGCAAGAAAGCAGCAACAACAAACCTTTCACTAAACCAGGAAAAAGCAGCCTTCGGTGCTACTTTTGTAACGAGAGAGGTCATTTCAAGTCCGATTGCCCAAAGCGGCAAGGTAATACGAGTAAGTCCTCAAGATTTGACAAGAAAACCAGTGACGCTTTTATCAGTGAGCTCATGTTATCTGAATGTGTGAACGAGAACGCGTGGTTTCTCGACTCGGGGGCAAGCGATCACATGACCAACAAACGATGTTGGTTTAGTCATTATGAAGCTTTGCATGATGCCATTCCCGTTCGAGTTGGAGATGGTAGCATAATTTATGCGCATGGTAAAGGTACTATAGATGTATTAGCTTTTGATGGAAATCAATGGAACAAAAAACAACTAAAAGATGTTTTATTTGTACCGGAGATTCGACTTAATCTATTTTCAGCAGGATGCGTTTTGGATAAGGGTTTTGATTGTATTTCAAACAAAGATCAATGTGAGCTGAGAATGGGTGATCGTACGGTTGCAGTGGGAGTCCGCAAAGACAAATTTTTTGAAATGATGTTCAAGGTTGTGCTGGGAAAAAGGTGTGCAGACAAGGAAGTTGGTGGTGGTGGTCTGGTTTGTGAAGCTAATGTTGCTTCTCGTCAGTCGTTGAGGTTGTGGCATGAGAGACTGGTACATCAGTCTGTGGCTCATGTGAGAAATTTTCTGGAAACTGCGAAGATTAAATATGAGGACGAAGATAATTTCCTCTGCGAAGGCTGCATTTTCGGCAAACAGCATCGTGCAGTTTTTCCTCGCAGCGAAAGCAAATCAACAAAGTGTGGGCAGCTTGTCCATGCCGATGTCTGTAGACCCATGCAGGAAACGTCCTTGGGTGGTTCGAGGTATTTCCTTCTCTTCAAGGATGATTTTTCTAATTTTCGAACTGTTTATTTCATGCAACACAAATCGGAGGTCGTTAAGTTTTTTAATCAGTTTTTGCAATCTGTAAAGAATGAAACTGGGCACTACATCAATACCTTACGAAGCGATAATGGTCTGTCCTTTTGAAATTTTGTTCAATACTCTACCGAAACTTGATCATGTAAGAATATTTGGATCTGAGGTTTACGTACATGTTCCTAAAGAGAGACGTCAAAAATGGGATTCCAAGTCTGAAAAATGCGTATTCGTAGGATACTCTGATAATGTCAAGGCATTTCGGCTATGGAGTCTATCGCAAAATAGAATTATTGTTTCTAGAGATGTTATTTTTAAAGAGTGTGAAGAAAACCCAATAAACCAACAAGTAACTGTTAAAACAACAAACCCAATAGAAAAATGTGACATTGTTTCAGATGATCGTGAACCCAAGAAGGAAGCAAGTGATTTTACACCGGCCAGTGATGAGACTACAGATAATGCTGAGGAAAACAGCCATTATAGGGACAAACTTCGAAAATTGAATCCTGTAAGCTACGTTTACTCATCAGAATGTTCTTCATCTTCGACAGGTGCCCAAGAACCATCAAGTTTTGAGGATGCAATCAACTCTAACCAAAAGACCAAATGGATTGAGGCGATGGATGACGAGTTCAACTCGCTATTACAGAATCAAACATGGACTCTTGTTTATTTGCCTGACAATAAAAAGGTAATTGATAATCGCTGGGTATACAAGATAAGGTACAAATCAGATGGAACAGTGGACAGATATAAAGCAAGGCTTGTTGCCAGAGGATTCACCCAGCAGTATGGGATCGATTTTCGTGAGACATTCAGCCCAGTAGTGAAATTCGAATCAATAAGGGTCATTTTATCGAAAGCGGCAGCAGAAGATCTTATTCTCCGACAATTTGATATAAAAACCGCATTCCTGTATGGAGAACTACAGGATGAAGTCTTCATGAATCAACCCAAAGGATATGAGGACGGGAGTGGTAAGGTTTGCAGGCTACTTAGAAGTCTCTATGGACTCAAACAAGCATCTCGATGCTGGAATAAGAAATTTACTGATTTCATCAAAAATTTTGAATTTCAAGCTTCTCAAGCGGATCCATGTGTTTTTGTCTACCGAAAAGGTAAAGATAAAATGTACTTGGCAATCTACATAGACGATGGATTAATCGCGACAAGTTCTGAAGATCTTCTTAATTCCACTTATCGATTACCTGAGCAAGGAGTTCAATGTAAAGTGGTGTGATGCGGAGTGTTTTTTGGGGTTGGAGATAAGCCGTCTTTCCGATGGAGGAGTGCATATTTGTCAGTCTGGATATGCTAAGAGGATTCTTCAACGTTTTCATATGGTGGATTGCAATCCGGTCTCAACACCATCCAATGAACTTCAACTTT
The DNA here is from genome assembly GCA_920104205.1 of Eupeodes latifasciatus. Lineage (NCBI taxonomy): Eukaryota > Metazoa > Arthropoda > Insecta > Diptera > Syrphidae > Eupeodes > Eupeodes latifasciatus. Next base: position 357,246,435 of record OV049924.1, on the reverse strand, counting down.
CAAATAACAATTGTGATACACCGGAAGGTCTTTTTCCATATCGCGAGGTGGTCGGCAGCTTGATGTATCTGGCTGTAGCAACACGACCGGATATTAGCTTTGCCCTTAACAATGCAAGCAGATATATGGAACATCCATCAAATCACAATATTAAGGCTATAAAACGTATACTACGATACATCAAAGGAACCATCTATTATGGCATACTTTTTACTTCAAAGCTCAATAACAATTTTTCTGCTTTCAGCGATGCTGATTTTTCTGGTGATCCCGATACTAGAAAGTCAACATCAGGCTATGTTTTCATGATGGGTTCTGGCGCTGTCTCTTGGTCATCGGAGAAGCAGAGGTCGGTGGCTCTTTCGACAACCGAATCGGAATATATAGCAGCAGCACAAGCAGTAAAGCAATTACTATGGTTACGTCAACTATTGCAAGACATTTCGCCAAGCATTTTGGGGGAATCACCAACGCTGTACGTGGATAATCAAAGCGCTATCAAACTCATAAAGAACCCAGAGTATCATAAAAGGACCAAGCACATCGACGTGAGGTACCATTTCATCCGCGACAAGTTTGAGGATGGATCTTTCACTTTAAGCTATATTGGTACAGATGAACAACTTGGGGACATATTCACGAAGAGCCTGCCTAAACAAAAATTTGAATTTTTTCGTGGTGCCATTGGCATTCATCCTAAAATTAACTGAAATTTTTGTTTGAATAAAAGTGGGAGTGTGAGGACAATTTATTCAACACTACCCTATGAATTAGTTTTCCAGTCTACACTTGAATACATTGATGTTACATTAACTTTTTAATCGCTCTCTTCAGTTTCATAATCTTTTGTAACTTGCATTCTATCATTAAACTTTATACGTTGAACATCGACTCTTGGCTTTTTACTCTGCTTATCAATGTTGAAGAAGTCGCATGACAGTGCATCGCCTTGTCGAAAACCTTTTTTGACATCAAATGCATGCGTGAGATCTTTTCCGACCTTGATAGAGCAGCGTGCATTCTCCATTGTCATTCTGCACAAACGGATAAGTTTGACAGGGATGCCAAAACTAGACATTGCTCTGTTGAGCTCTTCCATATGGATGCTGTCATATGCGGCTTTAAAATCGATAAAGAGATGGTGGGTATCTATTTAAAGTTCCTGGGTTTTTTCCAACATCTGCCGTAGTGTGAATATTTGATCGATAGTGGACTTTCCTGGTCTGAAGCCACACTGATAAGGACCTATCAGGTTGTTGACGAACGGCTTCAGACGTTCACATAATACGGCAGAGAGGATCTTATATGCAATGTTAAGGAGACTGATGCCTCTATAGTTGGCGCAATTTAGACGGTCTCCTTTCTCATGTATCGGGCACACTATGCTGCGATTCCACTCATCGGGCATGCTTTCTTCCAACCATATTTTGCAGATGAGTTGCTCCCTATCAAGTCATCGCCTGCTGCTTTGAATAGTTCGGTGTGTGTTCGATGTGGTCAATCTGGTTGACAGTTGATTGATCAGGAGATTTCCATGTCCCCTTGTGGATATTGAACTGCGTACTAGGTACATTTTTTTTACAATGAATAAAATTAGATTTTCAAATATAAACTTTCAAAATATGCTACTAAAATTGTTAATAATTGGATATTGTCTTAAAATCTCGAGAACAAAAGCAAAATGTTGTTGCTAACTTTTTGTAAATTTTTTAGAAAAATTCAATTGACATTTTTTTACAAAATACTAAAAACTACAAAAACACAGATAAGAAATGCTTTCCGACTCAAGTATTATGAGAACAAATAAAAGTATTGACTTCAAATTTTTGTCATCTCAAACAAATTCTTTTGTTTTTACTTTTAGACAAATAGACAGACGACCATAGATAGAAAGCTGTCAGTGTCGGTCGCATCCCAGCCTCTTTTATTTTACGTTTCTATTTTAGTGGCCTACCAAAGCAATAATGGTTTTTGAAAATCACAAATTAAGAACCATCAAGAAAATGTTTATCATTAAAAGAAAATATTTTAATTTTAGATTTTTTGTTTTAAGCAAGTTGGAAAGAAATATTTACCAAAAAAAATAAGTTTTGTTTCGATTATTATGGCCATGGGTGTAGGTAAAGGTACCTACGCTTGTGTCCTCTTAATAATTTTTGCTATATTTTTTTCCAAAACCAAAACCAACCCAACCCGAGGATTTCATATTAAACACAATTATTATGTAGCTGCATGGGTCTAGTGTATTTTGTGAAGTGCATATTCTCGATGTAGTTAATTAAGGTGTCCTTTGGGGCAAACTGAAAGGCAGACGAGATTTTGTTGCTTTTGTACTATTTTTAATTTTTTTTTTCGTCGTGACTATGCACACACGGTGCAAATGTGGAACGTGCGTAATGCACATAATTATAATTGTTATTAAAATTCTGTTGATACTAAAGAGCGACGGAATGTTTTTTTCATTTTTCATTTTTATTGTTTTTTCTCTATATTTTTTCGTTTTTTAATTTTTGTTCTTACAGGTCGTCCATTTTTATGTGGTGATAATGTCGGGAAAAATGCAATATTAAAGCGATTATGATATTGAAATTGGATTTTAATGTAAATTTGGACAGACGGATAAATAAAAAAATAGTAATGATTAAATTAAAATCGACGAAAAATAAATAAAAACAGAGAATACAAATTATTATAGGTGCAAGATGGTGATGATTTATGAATTCATCGAAATTTAAAAATTGCTTTATAAATAATTATGATGATGCATAGGTACCTACTATTGGAAGTCGTTAAATTATGTATGCGTAGCCGAACACATAATATCCTACAGTTTAAAGTTTAAACCCTAACAGACAAAGGTCTTGAATATTCTGCTAAAAATGAGATATTTGTATGTTACAAAATCCAGACAATTAAATAATATGCACAATCAGATTGGAATAGTTCTCGCACGCAGGAATGGTTGAAAGTTGTAAGTCACTAGGCCCTAGTTCTCAACGGACTGTTGCCCCACCCAATTTATTTATATTAATCGGATTTCCCAAACTAAATCTAATACAGTTACAATCTATTGAATTTGTTTGAATAATGAAGTCTGGAATTCGACATCTGTCAAACTAAAGTCTGAAATTAACGAAAATGATCACTTAACTAACGTACAACGCATACAAATTGTTAAAACCTACTATAAAAATGGTGATTTTGCCACAGCCACATTACTTGCTTTAAGAGGAGATTATGGTTTAATCGTCCCACTACTCAAGCAATTGGCATAATTATGAAGAAATTTTAAGAGACTGGATTGGTTACAGATATTATAAGGCCTGTGCATCATCGTTTCGCTCGGACTACTGCAAATATCGCAGTTGTAAGTGAAAGTGTTGCCGAAGGCCCGAATGTGTCGATTCCTCATCGTTCTCAAGAATTAAAACTGTCTTACGATCAGCGTTGCCGCGAAGACAAAAATGTTAAGGGCCATTTTGAGGGCCATTTCCAAAATGTTCGGGCCACTAGCACACTACCCTAGAAAAAATTTGTTTAAGAAAATAAGTGCGTTTTGTTCGCATTCCATATATAGTAAAGTGAGAAATTGCCAACAAAACGATCCGCAGTAGTCCGGTTTTTATATTTGAAAGTTGATTCAACTGAATATTTGTCAGAATAATTTATCAAAAAATTCCAAAAAAAAAAATAGCGAAATTCAGACCAGGGGTGAAATCGTGTAAGCTGATTTTTGATAGTTGACTATCAAAATCAAGAAAATACGTATGTGTAATGTGAAAGTCGATTTCAAAGTTTTAACCAAACAATTTGACATAAAATAAAAACTTCAAGAAGGGGGTTTGTTCGTAGACTACTACATTAACATGTGGTGTTGAAGCGAGCTTGAAGCTCGCCTAAATTCTTTATATACCTGAATCGAGTTGAAATGAGCTTGATTCGCTCGATTCCGGTCGGGGATCGGAAATAATATAATGCGTTATATGTATATGTTTGTGTACAAAAAAATATAGTTTTGTTTTAATCAAATTAAAAAAAAATGCACATGGAGTAGGTAGCATATTCCTATATAGTGCTGAACTATTCAGTTTTTCATTGTTTAACACGAATCAAACTATCTGACTTGCACTTCATAAGAAACATCGAAACACCATTTGCATTTTAGAAAATGCTGTCAAACTTAACTTAATGCGGTGGAAGCACCAAAAAAGATTTATTCAATCTAAACTGAGATAAACCTTTTCTAACTTTTCTATTGTTTTCTCTTGCAAAATAAGACCAGTTAGTCCATTTTCACTAACAAAACTAAATAATATCAACAGTAATAGAAAAAATTTGTTTAAGAAAATAATAACAATTTATCTTTTATAAATAAACTTATTATATGTATTTCGAATTAAATTAATTGAATTAAATTAAATTTTCGAATAAGTCATCAAATCCGTAGCTAAAATATAGATTCCATTTAAGGGTTTCAAAGAGAGCTGTTCGAATTCGACTTCAAATATATTGTCTAGGCTTTCTAAGTACTCAGCTTTAACAATTTTTTTTTAAATAACATTAAATTTTTTGTTTGCGTTGCAACAACTTTCTTTATTTTAGTGTTCTTCAAATCAAGTTACTCTTGAAAAACTTTAAGTTCTTCTTGCCTTTTTGGGCTGTGTTTTAAGAAATTGTAGATATGACAAAACAAACAGACGAGATACGTACTAGGTAGGGAAAAAAAAATAAAGTGGCGATTGGTGAAAACAAAATGAAAAGCAAACGTCATGTCAGTCTGAATGAATGAGTTCAATATGGGAAGTTGTATATGGAGGAAACACATTGATAATTTTGTTGATGGAATGAAAAGATTGCATTTGTTGTTTTAGAAAAAAGAAAATATATGATATGCGGGCCATTTCATGTTGGCCCCGGGCCACGGGCCAAAATAGAAAACTTAGTGCCAAATGGCCCGATCGGGCACATTTTGGCAACGCTGCTTACGATCACAGACTTGAGGATTCTCAGAACCTAAAATACGACAATTTTGTTTATTCGTCCATCGCCTGTTGTTCAAGCATCCAATCGACGTATCTACGACGCGAGCGACGCGACGTTGTGAATGGTCACCTGGCTTCAGTTGTTGTGTGGCATTAAATAGATGAAGGTGTAGATGCAAATGCAAAATACGCCATAAAGTGCCGCTAAACAGTCCTAATATCTGAGAACAACGACGAAATGACACATTCGGATCAGCAGCGATGTTTTCAGTGGTATGAGAAAAACGATGATGCACAGGGCTTACAATATTTGTAAAAAAGAGGCTGGGATGCGACCCACACTGATAACTTCCCATCCCGTCTGTCTTAAAAGTTTGTCTATATGTATCAATTTTTATCAAATTTGCGTACTATTTTTGGTAGATTTTATTTTTTTATGAAAAAACGGATTTTTATATCGAATGATATATGAATATCGAAAACAATATTTTCTGTGAAATAAAATAAGTTTAAAACCAATACGAGTATTTGTAATTTTTGAAAATCTATTTGAGTCGAAAGTAAATTTTTACCAAGTTTTAGTATTGTTTTTTTTTTTAGGTTTTTATTTTTTGTAAAAAAAAACTGTCAATTCGATTTTTCTCAAAATTTTATCGAATGTTGAAAACAATATTTCTTATAAGTTAAAATTCGTTAGAAGCCATTATCTCAAATTTTTGAAAAGATATTTAATCGAAAATCAATTTTTACCAACTTTTGTTAAATTTTTTTTTAGGTTTTTAATTTTTTGTACAAAAGCTGTCAATTCGATTTTTCTCATAATTTTTTCTAATGTTGAAAACAATATTTCTTATAAGTTAAAATTAGTAAGAAGCCATTATCTCAAATTTTTGAAAAGATATTTGAGTCGAAAATCAATTTTTACCAACTTTTGTCAATTTTTTTTTCGGTTTTTAATTTTTTGTAAAAAAAAACTCTCAATTCGATTTTTTTCAAAATTTTACTGAATGTTGACAACAATATTTTTTGAAAGATTAAAGTTTTTTTAGTTTAAATCCAATATCTCCAAGTTTTGAAAAGATATTTGAGTCGAAAATCAGTTTTTATTTTTTGTAAAAAATAACTGTCAATTCGATTTTTCTCAAAATTTTTCCTAATATTTCTTATAAGTTAAAATTAGTTAGAAGCCATTATCTCAAAGTTTTGAAAAGATATTTGAGTCGAAAGTCAATTTTTACCAACTTTTATTAATTTTTTTAGGTTTTTATTTTTTTTTTTTAAACTGTCAATTCGATTTTTCTCTATATTTTTTAGAATGTTGAAAACAATATTTCTCATAAAATAAAAAAAGTTTGAAGCCTTAATCTCAAGTTTTTGAAAAGATATTTTCGCCGAAATTCAATTTTTACCAACTATGAGTAATTTTTTTTTTAGGATTTTATTTTTTTTATAAAAAAAACTGTCAATTAGATTTTTCTCAAAATTTTATCAGATGTCAAAAACATTAGTTTTCGTTGCACAAAATTGTTTTGGAGATGAAATCATATTTTGGTCGTAAAATTTTCGAGGTTTTCATTTTTCATTTTCTTTATTTCAAACAAGATTTACATAGATACATTAAGATTTAAATCTTTTAGAGCATCAATAATATTATATTACAATTAATGTTACTAACAGAGAAAATAATATAAAATAATGATACAAATTAATAAGCGATTAAGCCTTTACTAATAAACATTACATTAATTAAAACATTTGATTAAGTCATCTATAGAAATAAGATACATATTTAAATAAGTCATTAAGAAAAGAGAGGAGAAACAAAAATTATAATAAAAGAAGTAAACATATTGAGTCAGTTAGTGTAGTGCAAAAATAATTTATTCCTGAAAGCTGAAGGTGAGGCTGTGCATTGCAACTCGTTAGGAAGTAAGTTCCATAGACGAATTGCTGAAACGTAAAATGATCGTTCTGCAATGTTGCGATAAAAACGCGGCAGAATAAGTTTTAAGCCTCTTTGTGACTGGGCAAAAATTAAATCCTCACTCAGGTAACTGGGGCACCTTCTGTGGATGATTTTATGTAGTGTCAGAATAAGGCGAAAGTTCAAGTAGTCATCCAGATTCATTCCTAGGATAGTATGCCGCAAATGAGACACACTTGTGTGTCTCGGGACACTATAAATAAATCTAATACAATCATTAAATGCTACATTAAGTTTACGTTTACAATCACAGTCTAAAGCAGGATAAATACAAGCATTATAAGAGAAAAAAGGCAATAATAAGGACTTAATGAGCAGACAAAATATAAGCTCTACAATTGGAGTAATAACAGGACACTGCCTCATAGGAAGACATGCTCTGAGGCTAGGGGTCTACACAAATGACTTTTGTAGAAGCTGCATGGACGAGGAGGAAGAGGAAACAGTCCAACACCTTCTATGTACATGTCCAGCACTCTCCATTAGAAGGAATAACTTTCTTGGCAATCCCTTCTTCGACAATACCAGTGAACTGGCAACGATTGACACAAAGTGTCTCTCTAACTTTATTAAAAGCACAAAATGGTTTGTTTAATTTTCATTACTCCCCCATGAGTAACCTCATTAGTGGTATCACAATGGACCCTTGCGGTCTAAGTGAGTCGATGACATCTGGACAGCCACTCCAACCCAACCCAACCCAAGGACTTAATGAGCTGTTTCTTAACTTGAGGCAAAAACAATTCCGAAGAAGACCTCAAACTACGCAATCCTCCATATATTTTTCTGATTGCATCTGATACTGCGATACAACAGCTGACATTAGTATTAATTTTGTAGCCTAAATAGGTAACATCCTTTACATAGGTTATGACTTCATTATTGAGAACTACTGCAGGTAAGTCAGAAGGGTCATACTCAGCTCTAGAGCAATACATGGCTAGAGACTTAGCAGGATTTAATTTCATGCGGGTTTTATTAGACCAGCTTAAAATATGACTCAAATCCTCATTTATTCTTGCAACACAATCTTCCATCAAACCAGTAGGGCGGAAAAAATAAAGAACCACATCATCCGCATAAAGGTGAACTCGACAGTTACAAATTATATTAGGGAGGTCATTTATGAAGATGGAGAAAAGAAGAGGACCCAGTACTGAACCTTGGGGAATTCCTATGTTAGAAGTTAGGGTTTTTGAAATACCAACATCTGTTTTAATTATTTGGACTCTATCAGCTAAATAATTATACAAAAGTTTAAGTGATGTGTTCGAAAAATTAAAAGTATGTTTTAGTTTAGCAAGTAAAATAGAGTGGTCAATACAATCAAATGCCTTAGAAAAGTCTAAGAGCACAATGATACCATTTTTATCTGAATCTAGGGCATACCGAATGTCTGTTGTAACTCTTAGGACAGTAGTTTCACAACTGTACTTATTTCTGAACCCAAATTGCCATTTTGAGAGAAGGTCACGGTTATTGATATAAGTCTGTATTTGGTCATGCATAATTTTTTCCAGCAACTTACAGGGAAATGATAAGATGCTAATGGGCCTATACTCAGATGCATTCAAAGGGTTTGCTTTTTTCGGAACTGGAATGACGTTCGCGTTTTTCAATACATCTGGAAATCTACCACTATAAATACAATAGTTGAAAATATGGAGTAGGTAGTTAGTTGAGGTGACAAATTTTTTTTTCAGTTTTTTTGATTTATAAAAAAAATCGTTAATTGGATTTTTTTTTCAAAAATGTAATTGTTTTGTATTACGTTACAATATATATTATAAAATTTAATTCAAGTCTCTAGCATCATTGGTTCATGAGATATTTAGGTTTAACCAAAATTTTCACCATTTTTTTAAACTGCTATGGTAAAAAAACCACCCACGAAATTTTCTTGAGAGCCCTTTATGCATCTTTCTGCCTTATTATCTGTATAACAAAATTTATTTGAAGTCGATATCTCTTCTGGTTCTTGAGCTATGGACGACGAAAAAAACGTCGCGAACGTACAGACGTACGAACGTACGTACACACGCACGCACAGACATCTTTCTAAAAATCTTTTATTTCGACTCTAGGGAACTTGAAACGTCGAGAAATGTCAAAATTTTCAATTTGACAAATCGGACCCATTACAATAACTTCCTATGGGAAGTTAAAAAATACTTTTTTCCCACTTTTTCACTCGAATTGTTTCAATTAACTTAGATTACTTAAAAAATTGATTTCAACGATTGCATATTAAAATACCGCTATGTTTATGACCTTTGTTAAAACTTCTTATTTTAACACAAATTTCTGAAACACCATGTAAATTTCCTTCAAGATAAAAAAAAATTAAAGCAATATCTTTATTCGTTTAGAAGATATGATTTTTGCAACCAAAAAAGTCAAAACCAGCCACTGTGCGACGGTTTATTTATTTCAATTAGCCGTATATTCATTACGTAATATTAGTTTCCTTTGGTAATAAAAATCAATGAAATATTACATTACTTAAATAATAAAAGCTCTAAGAATTTCTATACATTAATTAAAGTAAAACACTTTTTCAATAATTTCTAGCATTTTCTTAACATTTTTACTAAATATTCCAAGTTACGAGTATGTTCCTTAAATCTGTCTTAAAAAAAGTTTTAATAAAACTACATTCTAGTAAAAAGTTTATAATAAATATATTAAAGCAGACACAACAATGAAACCATTTGAGAGATACACAATCTTATAGAACAGGACTCAAAATAAAGTACCCATGTTATAATATTTGACTACCTATTTCCGCATACATTTTGACAAACAAAAATGTTATTAAATTAATGCAAATTTAGTGTAAAATGGTCGTTGAAATTGTGTATAGTGATGTGGTCCCCCATAAGAATTCCAATATAAGTTTCTTCAAATTTATCATATTCCCTTTTCCCTGTCTTAAAAAACATAAAAGATTCTTTTCTTCTTCCTGATTTTCTCTTCCAGCTAAAAAGATAAAGATGATTATTTGAATATCTCTGGTTTATGACTTTATTCTTCTTGTTCTTTTTTTTTATTTTATTCGTCCTTTTTTTCCTTCATCGCCTTGCGCTGCCGCCACCGACCGCCTTTTGCGATAGTAGTTTTAAATTGTTGCCGCTAACTACTCCTAGGGTACTATCTTCAACTCTAGATTTGTTGTCACAAATGTGAAGATGAAGATGCAAAATCTTATTTCATACTCGTTCCTTCATACCTAGAAATATCTTTTTCACACAAAGAAATCTGCCAGAGGTAGTAGATAAATAAAGAAATGGAAAAAACAACAAAAAAAGGAGAAAGATTGGTTTTATGAAGCCCTTTGATTACTTTTTCTTCTGTTGGGTTTTTGATAGAGCTATCCAGTTTCATTATATGATGCGGAGATTTCTTCGACGCTCTCTTTATATAGTTTATGACAAATTCTTTGAAAAGTTTGAACAAAAATTCATGTTTCTTCTTTTTTCTTTCTTTTTTTTTAAGTTTTTTGAGATTTCCATAAAAACGTTAAATTACAACTAAATTCTTTTGTATAAGTTGCGATATTGCAGGTTCTGGGAGTGAAGCATTTTTTAAAATATTCATTGATTATAAATGTGCATAGTTGCCACTGTCAGGACAGTGGTCAGTTTTAAAATTTGATTTGAAATATTTTGGTCATAATAATTGAAATTCTGAGTACATCTAAAAGAGTGTTTTACAGCCTAGTATATTGTTTATTTTTAGACATTCAATGTAATAAAAGCCTTCCTGAAGGAGGTTGTCGATATCATTTTAAAAAAGGCTGGGATGCGATCCACACTGATAACTTCCCATCCCGTCTGCCGAATTGTCTTGCCGAAAAGGTTTTTAGGTTATTGAGTTTTGTTATAAAGTCGTTAGTTGAATTGTTCTAAAAAAATTACCAACAATATTTTGCAAATGAAAACGATTTCAAAATCTATTTTGGTTAACGAGATTTTTAGTCGAAAACCAATTTTTATCAATTTTGGTAGCATTTCTTAAAAAAATTTATTACTTCTATAAACAAATATAAATTGGATGAATGAAATTAATTTAAAGTCAATTTCATCTATTGTTCACGAGATATCGAGAACCGTACTATTTTTTGTAGATTTTATTTTTTTTTATGAAAAAACGGACTGTTGGATTTTTATAAAAAAAACTACTGAATATCGAAAACAATATTTTCTGTGAATAAAATAAGTTTTAAGCCAATATTTGTAATTTTTAAAAAGCTATTTGAGTCGAAAGTAAATTTTTACCAAGTTTTAGTATTGTGTTTTTTTTTTTAGGTTTTTATTTTTGTACACATACTGTCAATTCGATTTTTTTCAAAATTTTACTGTATGTTGACAACAATATTTTTTAAAAGATTAGACTAGTTTAAAGCCATTATCTCAAAATTTTGAAAAGATATTTGAGTCGAAAATCAATTATTGTTACCAACTTTTATACATTTTTTTTTAGGTTTTTATTTTTTATTAAAAAAAATGTCAATTAGATTTTTCTCAAAATTTTATCAGATGTCAAAAATATTATTCTTCGTTGCACAAAATTGTTTTTGAGGAGATGAAATCATATTTTAGTCGTAAAATTTTCGAGGTGAGACATTTTTTTTCAGTTTTTTTGATTTATAAAAAAAACCGTTAATTGGATGTTTTCCAAAAATGTACTTGTTTTGTATCACGTTACAATATATTATATAAAATTTAATTCAAGTCTCTAGCGTCATCGGTTCATGAGATATTTAGGTTTAACCAAACATTTTTCTAAAAATCTTTTATATCGACTGTAGGGACCTTGAAACGTCGAGAAATGTCAAAATTTTCAATTCGACAAAATCGGACCCATTACAATAACTTCCTATGGGAAGTTAATAACCTACAAAACTTTTAGGCAAGACAAATCGGCAGACGGGATGGGAAGTTATCAGTGTGGGTCGCATCCCAGCCTCGTTTTAATTTTACAAATTGGACCGATTACAATAACTGTAGAAAGTTAATAGCCAAGGAATTAAACCACTTACCATTCTCATAATATTTTTTGGATGGCGATGATATAGACAATGCGTCAATATTCGGTTCCAGCAAGAAGTTCGAATGCAGGTGGTTCTATAATAGGAAATATTGCGTTTTACCTATACAATATCCAAAGGCTATTGTGTTTATTTCGTTATCTATAAGCCCTTCATCAGTAAACACGTCCTCATAAGCGAGACAATGTATGCGAAACTCACTCCAACACGAAAATATAAAACAACAATTTACATGAGACCATATCCTTAAAATTACTCTAGATTCTTTGTAGTCTTCAAGTTGATCTTCTTAATTTTTTTGGGGAGATTCCCCTAACATTTTTAATAATACAAAATTTAACTTGCATCATAGCTCTCAACCTTATATTCCCTCTTATACCACAAATAGTTCCTCTTATCAATAAACAAATGAAAATTTAATCAAATTTACTTTGAAGTGCAATTCTATATAATGCTCAAAGGCTTGAAAATGGATCAAACCCCTACACCACCTGTCACTTTATAATTCCTAACACACATTACACATCACGTAAGGTTAACCTACATTAAAAATATATATATATATACGAATAAACCGCATCCTTTTCAATATATAAAATACTTAAAAGGACCAAAACAAATGAATCAGAATGTCTTGAAATTCTTAATTGAAATATTACCAAAGCATCTCTTTTTAAAGCATTTCAATCTTACCGCAAGTAAAATTAAAATCAACCTCTGGAATTCAATTAAGGTTGACTTTTCTATATCGGTATATACATACATATAGGGTATGGGGGTATAGACGAAAAATCTTCTTCGTCCTTGCCTATATAAGTCCCCCTTATTGAAATCTATTTGAATCAGTGTTAATGTAACCACATACATAGATAGGTGTATACCTATGAATGAAAAGCTTAAGGTAAGTATGTACACATATGTACATATGTTTGAAGGATGCAGGGGGCAGGTAGGTACTAACTTTTTGTACACACTTGTAATGCATACCTCCTGTTGTAGATAGTCCTTTAAAGGAATAAGCAGCATATACGAGTATGAACCTATACCAATATACGAGAATACAAATAAAATGAAACTTCGGTAGATGATTGCATGACTTATTGGAAAAGTTTATGACATGACACCTTATATAGCCTAACAGGTGGTACGGATTTTTTACCTCTACAAATTGTTTATAGGTGGTACCTGTGTACCTATGTACCTAGTATCCTGGCAAACATCATACAACCCACATATGAGATGATAAATGGCAAGGAGAAAAAAGTGTAAAGTTTCGTCTTTAAGAAATATCCTGGGAGTCTGGCAGAGAGAGTTGTATCTACTTTTTTTGTCTTTTTTTTTCATCTTGAAGTGATGAAAATATGTATGTTCTGATAAGAGCTCAGGAGTGTAGGAAAAGTGCCAACATTGGTGTTTATAAGAGGGTCGTGGTTCCTTAAGTCTGTTGTTGTTGTAACTTTAATATAAAAACATTTATTTAAATAAATCCATAACTTTGAACGTACTCGCAGGTGTGGTGTTTATAATGAAGATGGTATTTTATACTTCAACACGTTTGTTGTAAAATATCCATCATATTCTCATCAGGAAGAAAGTTGTACCTTTTTAATGGAACTTAAGTTGCTTATTTTTAATTTTCTTGTCTTAGAAGTACTCAAAATTCATTCAGTTTTGTCTTATATGAAAATTTATTCCTTTTTCTGTCTCAAATAACTGACAAATTTTGAAATAAAATTTGAAATTTCCTTAAAATGTTCTTACTTTAGATATAATTCGCATTTATATCTATTTTTAGTTCATTTTCACGAAACTGTAATCAAAGCAAATTACACTCAATCCCAAAAGGAGTTGTTTTCTCTATAAATTCTATTTACCCAGTTTTGACTTCAATTTTGTCTTTAAAGATAAAATTGTATTTTAACAAAAACTACCATTATTACTTAATCATAAAAGAATTAGATCAATCAATAGGTTTTTTGAGGAAGTTTGTTATGATGAACAAAATTTCTGAGGAGAGTAGTAGGGTAACCTAATTCTAGGATTTTTATTCGAATTGGGCGTTCAACGTTGGCAACATGGACATTTTCCATTAGTTTTGAGGAACTATGAGTTGGATTAAGAAATTAGAAAGAAAAAAAAAAAGTGGTGACGATACAATATCTTTTAACAAAATCCTGTTAATACGTGGTCTCCCATTGGAACTTTTTTATAAATCTTTCAATTTAAGGTTTTGATAGAGTTGACATTGAACAGTTAACTTTAAAATTAAAGGGAATATAAGTTCGAGAAATAATATTTCAGTGAAATTTAACATTGAGTCCCATTTCCGGTTTAACTTTATACCCATACATCTATTTGTTTAAGTCTATAAAATTGCAATTATTTTCCTTAAACATAATTTATCACATTTTCGAATGAATTAAAGATAACTTTGAAATTACAAACATTTCTGAAAAAATATTTATTTCAATTATTAAAAAAGTTAAATTATTTGAAAAAGGTACTTTTTCTTGTTTTTCAAAGCAGATCCTTTAGTTTTATTGCCTGTTTTGTTATTTTAAATAAATATTTGAATATATTAGGTGTCTTTTACATAACATTTTAAGTTGTTTAGAATCGTCTATAGAGGCATCAGTCTACTTAACATCGCTTACAAAATCTTCTCTGCCGTGATATGTGAACGTCTAGGGCCCTTTGTCAACAACCTGATAGGCCCTTATCAGTTAGGTTTTAGACCAGGAAAGTCCACAGTCGATGAAATATTTACGTTACGGCAGATCCTGGAAAAAAACCTTTCGATTTCAAGACAGCATCTACAGGCACGATCATTTTGTCATTTTGTTATCAACAAAGGCTTTTGGACAAGGTGATGCGCTGTCAAGCGAATTTTTTAACATCGTCCTTAAAAGAATAGTGCAGAGCTACCACCAAAAGTCTGTCCAATTACTGGCATTGGCATATGCTAATGACATTGACATAATCATAAGAACTCAGTTTGATCTCAGTGGAACTTTTGTGAGTATTGATGCAGAGGCAGAGGTAGAGGCGGCAAAAATAAATTTAGCGGTAATTGAGAGCAAAACAAAGTACAGGGTTATCCATTTTTGGTTTCAAAAGTAAATTTAAAAAAGAGGCTTTGATGGGACCCACACTGATAACTTGCCATCTTGTCTGTCGATTTGTCTTGCTTAAAGTGTTTTTAGGTTTTCGTGTTTTGTTAAAAAAGTTATCAGTTAAATTATTCTAAAAAATTTAAAAATAACCAACAATATTTTGCATATGATGAAATAGTTTGATTTCGAAATCTATTTTCGTTAACGAGATTTTTAGTCGAAAACCAATTTTTACTAATTTCAGTAGCATTTCTTAAAATTAAACAAATACAAATTAAATGAATGAATTTAATTTGAAGTCAATATCGTTTTTTGTTCACGAGATATCGAAAACCGAACGTCAATTTTTAAGAAATGTTCGTTCTTTTTTTTGTAGATTTTATTTTTGGATTTTTATAAAAAATTTACTGAATGTCGAACACAATATTTTCTGTGAGATAAAGTTAGTATGAAACCAACATTTTTAATTTTTGAAAAGATATTCGAGTCGATAATCAATTTTTACATACTTTTATTCATTTTTTTTAGGTTTTTATTTTTTTGTAAACAAATTGGTACCCCATGTTAGATGGTAAGTGCGTTGTACTGTCATGCCAGAGGTCTTGAGTTTCAATCTCTGCCTGTGCCATCTAAAGTTTTTTCACTGGTACTGCCTCTTGCGAGGAATTGATAAATCCTCCAAGAGTAATTCTTGTCATGAAAAGTGCTTTCTCAAATTAGCCGTTCGGATTCGGCTTAAAACTGTAGGTCCCCTCCATTCCTGATAACAGTACTCGCACACAGGAATGGTTGAGAGCTGTAAGTCACTAGGACCTAGTTCTCATCGGATGTTGCGCCACCTAATTTATTTTATAATAAAATAAATTAGCATAACACGGTCTTTTGCGTAGCCCCACAAAAAAAAGCACAGCGGTGTTAAATCGCATGATCTTAGTGGCCAGTTGACATCGCCACGACTAGAAATCACGCGGCCAGGAAATGTCTCTTGCAATAAAGCCATATTCACTCGAGTTGTGTAGCATGTGGCAGCATCTTGTAGATACCCTGCATTCTCCAAGTCGTATTCTTTAATAGCGGGCAAAAAAAGTCGGACAGTCGTTCCATCGTCGTTTTCGAAGAAGTAATGTCATTTCACACCTACGGACAAAAGACCGCACCAAACAGGGACTTTTTGTGGATGTAATGGCCTCTCTTCGCTTCACAATTCTTGAAAATTCTCAGAACCCCAAATACGACAATTTTGTTTATTAACATACCCACTAAGTGAGAAATGTGTTTTGTCGTTGAAGAAAATATTGGTCGAAAAATCGCCCCCCACCGCCTCGCTGTTGTTCAAGCACCCATTCGATGTGAATGGTTAGCTGGCTTCAGTTGTCGTGTGAGCTGGACTTTATTTAAATGCAAAATACGCCGTTAGAGTAAGACAGTCATAATTTCTGAGAACGACGAGGAATCGACAAGTTCGGGTCTTCGGCAACATTTTCACTTACAGCAGTAATATTTTCAGTGGCACGAGCGAAACGATGATGCACAGGCCTTACAATATCTGTAACTAATCCAATCTCTTCAACTAATCCAATCTCTTCAAGTTTCTTCACAATTTTGCCAATTGCTTGCGTATTTGAACAGTTATGTAAACCATAATCTCCTCTTAAAGCACCATAAGTGGCTGTGGCAGAATCAGCATTTTTGTAGTAGGTTTTAAAAATGTGTATGCGTTGTGCGATAGTTAAGTGATCCATTTTCGTAAATGTCAGACTTTCAACTGAAAAATTTAAAAAATGATCTAACAACTTAGTTTGACAGATGTCGAATTCCAGCCCTATAATTTTGAAACCGCAATATAGATAACCCACCCATTATTTTAAAGGTTTTTCGTTGATGTTTTTTCTATTTGCAGCATCAATTGGAAGTTGTCAGTGTGGGCCGTATCCCAGCTTCTTTTTGTTTTGATCCTAAAATAAAACTTAATTTAAATTAGTTTTTCTTCACCTTGTAACTTTTTACAAAAGAAAATTAAAAGATGGTGAGGGGGTTGAATAGTGCAGAAATAAATTTAATATTACTTCTTTCAACAACAAACTTAGATTTTCTAAAAATAGATTTTAATAAACATGAAATTACAGAAGAATTTCTGAGCCGCCAACGTAAATAAGACCTTCGCAAAAAAGTAAACGTTGTTTTATTACTTTGTTTCGCGGGATCTTAACATTTTAATTATATAAGAAACTCAAATAAGGAAACAATATATGAATACACTTAGTTCAATTACATCCTTATATGTACAGTACATATGAACCTACTATCTACATACCGTACCGTACATAAATGTAAAAACATATAAATAAAGTTTTGTATTACATGTTAACTCTTCTTTTTTTAAAGAAAGACAACTAGATTTTGAAGGAGTTTTGAAAATACCTACAAAGTATGTAGATGTACATATGTATGTATAGGCAGTGTAAGTATCTTGTCATCGTTCTATATTACATATAATAATAATAAATCATTATAAGTATGAAAGGTAGAATAAAGCATAAAGTATATGTGTTATGTTCCTTTACTTTAAACCTACCCACACTCACATTCTTCACTTTAAGAAATAAAAATAAAGGATAATAAGGAAAACAACAACTATACCATTACTTGGGTATATAAGAAAGCTGAAAAAAAAACAACAACATCCACACCCACATTGTGTGTGATTCAGTGAGTGTCGTCGTAATTCCTTTTTCCTCGCGATTCAAAACTCAGAAGGAAGTAATTATCGCAAGGATAATAACACAACTGCACAACCATATAATAATAATAACAATAATCGTAAATGTTGGCGGTCTAGGCGAGAATGTGTTGCTTAAAAGTCGCAAACCGTATAAAATTTACAGAGCTGTTTACAGAATGTTTACAGAATTTTTGGCCTGACCTGAAGAAATACAAAATTTGAGAAGAACAAGAAACTATAAGGTGAAGGTTTCCCAAACTATATAGTTTATAATAACCTAATCTGATTTGGAATACGTATAACAACTTTACTTTAAAGATATGATGGCTTCTGGTTTTCATTGGGACATTTTATTTTAAGTTGACTTGAAGCTAATATGTTTGTGGGTATTTTTCACAATTCTAGCGAACTTTCAATATTTAATAATAATCTTAAGTCAACTTTAAGATTTGGTATAATCTTCCTAAATAAACAAAATAGGGATCAGTCAGACACCTCTTAAATGGTGAAAGGTTCTTGTGCCGACCTTAAATGAAGTACCATTTCAGAAATAGAGCAAACAACTAGCTTAGTTAAGAGTGTAACACAGGGTATAATTTGTCATTTGACTTTTGAATGCCAAATATTAAAAAATAAAGGGTTTTAAAATAAGAGGTCCTTGACCAAATCGCACATTATCAGTTCCAGGTCATCGATGCACTTGACACTTCTGTTCAAAATGCTTTGCTTTGAGTTTTGCATGATATTCCCATAAAATCTCTCCTCATGTTACATGCGATGATTACATTTCGATTTATTTACCGAATGAAACCCTCATCAATAAGAATAACTTGAAACAAAATCTATGTATTCATATTAAACCATCAACATTAAAAGAAGAAAAATCTGTTCAACGTAGCTTAGTCGTTCATAGAATATAAAAATAAATTGTCCATTAAGAACTAGAGCCTAATGACTTACAACTCTCAACCATTCCTGTATGCGAGCAACGTTGTCAAGGATCGAGGGGACCTACAGTTTTAAGCCGAATCTGAACGGCTTATTTCAGAAAGCACTTTTCATGACAAAAGAATTACTTTTCGAAGATTTGTCAATTCTTCGCAGAAGGCAGTAGCCGTAACCTTAGGTGGCATAGGCAGGGTTTGAGCTCGAGGCCTCTGGTGTGACAGGACTACACACTAACCCTCACACTAAGGGTACTACGCAATCATAGATTGTTTCAATATTTACATATGTACATTTATGTAGTGTGTACATATTTTTTTTCAATATTTACTTATTATGTAATGAGTACATATTTTATGTAATAACTTGACTTTGGTGGGGGCAAAACCTTCATTTATTCGGATTAAATAGAAGCTAATTCTTAATCTAACTTGCACAAACTAAGGACTTAACCCACGATTATGGAGGGGAGAGGTGACTCAGAAGACATTGTTTTAAGGAAAGAGTGCTGAGGTTAAAATCGAAAATTTACACTTCGCATTATACGAGATGTAAGTTCTTTGGAGCCATAAGAGGTTCAGTGGGTAGGAACATAAAACGGTCGATGGCTACGGGCGTTACGAGTGTTTATGTTAAAAGACATAGTGTAAAGGAAAATGCATGCGATGGAACCAGAAAAAAATCCATGAATAAAGAGAATGTTTGAAATTTCCGAGTACAAGTTGAGAAGTTTCAGGAGGTCAACATAGAGATAAAGAATAAGAATATTGGTCCAAGATAAACCACGAACAGCTAATGGAAGGAAACGACTTTGGATGCTCTCGGATACTTTAAAACTTTGGGGCCAAACTTGAGACAAGTATTCGAAGAGTGGGCGAACAAAGATTATAAAGGGTTTTTCAATAAGGGCGGGTAGATGTCGAAATAAAATAAAACAAGCTGTGTGTAAGGTATTAACAAAATTATTTCTTATTTGAAAGGTGCATGTATGCCATTAAGTGTGGAATATGACATCATTCAAATGCCCGCCTCGGCTTCTTACGGTGGCACGGATCCGAGTGGTCCAATTTTCAATGACTCTTCCTCATAGATCCGGCTGAATTTGAGCGATGGAATGTGCTATGTTAAACTTTAAGGCAACGGTCGATTGTGGTTTATTTTGATAGACCTGCGACTTAAAGAAACACAGGAAAAATTTTAGCATGGTCAAATCACATGACTTTAGTGGCCAATTCACATCATCCCTGCGAGAGCGAAACCTTACCCTCAAATCGTTCAAGCAAAATGTCAATCATGGAGTTTTATGTTTGCCATGTACCGCCGGCCGCCACCGCCGTCCTGCTGGGACCACATGTCGTCTAGGTCCATATGGTTCAATTTGGGCGCTCGCCGTTGACGGTGACCGCCTCACTAACGTCATTTTCAAAAATGTACGGACCAATTACGACGCCACGCCTCCCCAAACTCCACACCAAACGGTAACTTTTTGAGAATGCATTATCACCTGGTGAACCTATATTGCTTGTTAACACAGAGATGATGGCCAAAATTGGGGTCCTATTCCAAATGATCAAAGCCCAGTCAGCGAACAAACGCCGTTGTCTATGGTCATGAACTTTGAGCTCCTGCTTCAGTTGGATCTTGTGCGGGTGTAGGCCCAAGTCTGTGAAAGGCCGAAATCTTATGCACGGCGAAGAATACACTATCTCAAATTTGGCCACCAAAAGTTGAAGAGTCGACTGTGAAGGACCACCACGTCTACCGTAATAAGGGCGCAATGCACACAACGTTTACGTTAACGAAAACTCATTTTGATAATAAAGTTTTATCATTTGAACGTGCTGTAACTTGCCATAATGATTTGGCATAAACACCTGCATAATAAACAAAAGATTTGACAGATGTCACCAAAACAAAATGGTCGCCACGGGCGCACAGTGGTGCGAGAGCGGAAAAAAGTCTTTTTAAAAAGTCATATTTATCCTTTTAAACTTTATGTTTAAGGACTCTTAGATAACCCGAGCGTATGATTCAAAAGTATTTTTTAACATATAGGTATATTGTATATTCTGATTTACGAGCCCTCAAAGTTGAAAAATAATTTTACTCAAATCGCGAACCGTATTTTCAACAAATTTTGAGATGTTTTTTTCCGAAGTTCCTTTAAATAAATTTTCTAGCTTCTTAAATAATTGAATTTGTCTATTTTCGATTATCTAAAAAAAAAATTGATTATTTATAAAAGATACCTGCTATAAGTAGTCTGAAGCTTTAGTACTAGGAAAAAAGTTATGATCAAAAATGTTTCACCGAATCGGATTTCAAAAAACTGCGTTTTGACGGTGGTGTTAAAAGTTTGATTTCTTCGCTATTAATTGTCAGGATGAACTGGTTAAGCCCATTATTTTAAGAAAAAATGTCAAACTTTATTTTAAAAATAAAACAAAATTAATACATTGACACAGGTCTGAGAATTTCGATTTTTGCGAAACCATTTATTTCTGCCCGGAAATTTTTTTCAACTTTGAACTCAATTTTCTTGGAAACAACACACGAAAAGTAATATAGTTTTATGATAATTTTAAATTATATGATAGAGCTTAATAAAAAATAAAGAAAAGGATTAAGGATAATCCTTTATTTTTTAAATTTTTCGCTAAAAGTAGGACAGGTAGAAATAAAAAAGGTGTTCTTTTTAAAGTTTTATTGCTTTGTTTTTGTTTTGTATTGCGTAATTTTTTATTACCTGACTTATTAGAATAAAATCTCTTACTTAAATCTATATATATAAAGGATTAATTAAAAAAAGTCAGTATTGAGTTATTGAGCATTAGTGCAAGGTTTTTAAGAAGAAAATACTTCCAAGCAGCGCACTAAAAACCTCATTTTAGCGTTATAAAATTACTACTTCATTGTTTTTTTATTTATTTTTTGTAAGTATTTATCTATTTATTTATTTAATTTTATAATATACATAGTTAGTAATACTATTTTGTTCAAAATAAAATGTTAAGATTTTACTAAAAAAAACTTTTATTTAAATATAACATCAAAAGCCTCAAATTTTAGAAAAATGTCAATAACTTTTTTTCTAATAATTTTTTCTTGACCAAATTTTGTGTTTTCAATTTCATTAAAATTCGTTCAATAGTTCAGATTTTACAAATTTTTTTCCGCTCTCCCATACAAAAATCAAAAATCCTCAAATTTTAGAAAAACGTCAATAACTTTGTTTATAATTTTGTTTTTTCAACCAAATTTTGACCAAATATGTAAAAGACTAATCTTAACACGTTTGCCAAATTTCATTTTAATCCGTTGAACCGTTCAGATTTTACAGACTTTTTTCCGCTCTCCCATACGGCCGGCGGCGTGCCAAAATCTACCGGCGCCAATTGAAAAACCCATTATATAGGGACCAGTTGAAGATTGCTTGGATCAATGTTAAATAAACCAGGCGTTGACTTGGCTTTGAGAATTATATCGTTTATATGGAAGAAGATATTGAGCTCTTGGTCACATAAAATGCCTAGGTCCCGAATGTTTTTACGAGTAAGGATGGCTTTATTGTGCAAAACATAGAGACAAGGAGGAGTCATTTCTTTAAGCGTTTACGTAAAATAGTTATTGATTGGCACTTGGCAATATTAAATTAAAAGAAGTTCTTAAGACACCAAGCTGAAAAAAAGTCAAGAACATGTTGAATAAGAAAGGTTCATGTATTGATGAAATGATCTTGAAAAATAGAAATAGAAAGAATGCTTTATGACCCTTTCAAGATCGTTATTTGTAAGAATTTTTTTTTTTTTTTTTATTCTTTATTTCATGTTAAAATATATTACAATGTGATCTAGCCGGTTTACAAAAATAATGAAAAAAAATAAGATTAACAAGAAATAGATACAAGCATTTTGTTGTCTTAAGGACAAGTAGCAAATGCTCAATACAAACATTTTAAAATACAAACTAAAATACATTAATGGGGAACTACAATTAAATAGAAATGTATTGTAAAATGAAATAACTTCAAAGTAACTAATTAAGAAACAAAAAAAAAAGAAGTAATTATAAAAGATCTTCATTGTGAAAACATCAAAACAGTACAAAAATGACTTTAAGGATTAAAAATGTGAGCCATATGGATATGATCGAGTAAAAATAGCCAAGCTCTTGTTTTATTTAGAAAGGAAGTTCTAACTCTTTCGCATCTTAGATCATCAGGCAATTTGTTAAAAAGGCGAGGGGCGTTAGCTAAATAAAAGTAAGCAAAATGAGTTTTCTTAACCCTAGGTACAGTAACTAAATTCCTGGTGTTAACTCTTAGATTATGGTTAGAATAAAGTCTAATTACACTATATCCTGATTTGTCAAAAAAACATTTTTAACACCTTGTAAACATATAAATGTCTCAGTGGAAGGATTTTAAGTTTCTTGAAAAGTTCAAAGCTAGGTGTACGACGATGCACTTTAAACATAATCCTGATGGCATGCTTTTGTTTGACAAAAAGAGGATCTAGTTTATTCGAATGCGTACCTCCCCAGCAAGATAACCCATACTGAAGTTTAGATTGAATTAAACCATTGTATACTGACTTTAAAATAGGTAACTGACAGTATAGACTAAGATGGTAAAATGAATGAACAGAAGCAGAAGGTGGCTGCCTTGGGGAACACCAGAGGTAGCTAAGAAAGGATATGAGTTGACAGATCTGAAGCGAACGCTGTAATATCGGTTATCAAGGTAAGATGAAATCGATTTTATAAAAGAGGGTTCAAAGTCAAGAGTGAACAGTTTGAAGAGAATAAGTCTATGGACGATATTGTCAAATGTCTTACCGAAATCAGTTGAAATAACATCGACTTCGTAACCTTTTTCTAAAGAAGAGATGGTGAAAGACACAAATTCGGCAAGGTTAATGGTTATAGATCTGCTTTTACGTAAGAAAGCTTTGCTGACAAGGGGACATAAGTGATATGCAGTATGAGCTTTAACATTTGTTTCAAAATACTCTTCGAGATCTTTTTGTGTATTGGAAATATAAATAAAGATCTCATTATATGACTGAAAGATTATAAGAGAACGTGTTGAAGACCATTTTTTTAGAAAAAGTGCCAGAGACCGTCAGGACCAAAACTTCGTCTTAAATGCATACAATTATGTAATGACTTACATAATTTTCCAATTTACACATTTGCGGCTGTATGTCTTCGATGACTTCACTATTTCCATATTCAAGATTTTGGGGAGCAATAGCATATACCAAAGAAAAAAGTTTTCAGGTGTTAAATCACAAGACCTTTGTGGCCAAATGTGGTCACATCTTCCAGAAACAACACTTTTCTTGCAAAACTGTAAGTGAGTTCTAACAATTTCAATGCATTGGTGAAGCGTGTATCGTTACATTTTTAGTACAAGCGTAGTCTGTACTTAGTAAATATTAAAATATGACAGCCTCCAAAGAGACAGCTGTCAAAATTTCGGGTATTCAAAATTAAACTTCCTATTACAAAACCCTTTATTTCTCACAACCTCTTAAATTTAAACAAAACGAACAATTATAAAACAAACATTTAAAAAACCATCACAGCACTGTATGTTTTCATGCCAAAACTCTTGTAATGCAATTGAGAATGTTTTTTAGTTATCTGAATGTAAAGTACGTTACGTTACGTATGTCCTTTAATACAAACACAAAAACTTTATGTGAATAATACTTGTACCTAATGAGCTTGGGCTGGAAAATGGAAGATGAAAATTTTAACATAATATAAACATACATATGTACATATACGTACTGTACATACATATGTACCTAAGTAGACGACATCTACATCTGTACCACATGATATGTGAGATTGTTTTACTACACAAAAACAGTGTAGGTTGTTGTTCCTTTAAGAAGTTACTATAATTGCGGACATATTCATAGTTTGAAAGGTGTAATGTTTTTTTGTGTATGTGTTAAATTCTGTAGTAATACTTTAATGGAAAATATCAGTAGAGCTTATTATGATTTTATATAAATACAAAATTTTACAGCAACATTTTATGTACTTTTTCAAGGAGGAAATAGAATTCTTATAATTTATGTTTGCTTTCTTTTTAATTGTTAAGAATTTAGTCTTGATTAAAACAAAAATAATTTAAGATAAAATGTTAATAATATAAAATAAGGTAAAGTTTATTTTAATGATTCAACAAAGAAGCACTTAAAGACCTTTATTCACAAAATCAAGTGAAATAAAATAAGTTTGAAGCCAATATTTGTTATTTTTGAGAAGCTGTTTGAGTCGAAAGTAAATTTTTACCAAGTTTTTTATTTTTTGTTCGGTTTTTAATTTTTTGTAAAAAAAACTGTCAATTCGATTTATTTCAAAATTTTATTGAATGTTGACAACAATATTTTTTGAAAGATAAGATTAGTTTAAAGCCAATAACTCAAAGTTTTGAAAAGATATTTGAGTCGAAAATCAATTTTTACCAACTTTTATTATTTTTTTTTTAGGTTTTTATTTTTTGTAAGAAAAACTGTCAATTAGATTTTTCTCAAAATTTTATCAGATGTCTAAAACATTATTCTTCATTGCACAAAATTGTTTTGGAGATGAAATCATATTTTAGTCGTAAAATTTTCGAGGTGACACATTTTTTTTTTCAGTTTTTTTGATTTATAAAAAAAAACCGTTAATTCGAATTTTTTCACGTTACAATATATAATATAAAATTTAATTCAAGTCTCTAGCGTCATTGGTTCATGAGATATTTAGGTTTAACCAAAATTTTCACCTTTTTTTAAACTGCTATGGTAAAAAAACCACCCACGCAATATTCTTGAGAGCCCTTTCTGCATCTTTCTGACTTATTATCTGTATTAAAAAATTTATTTGAACACGCACGCACAGACATCTTTCTAAAAATCTTTTATTTCGACTCTGACCTTGAAACGTCGAGAAATGTCAAAATTTTCAATTCGACAAATCGGACCCATTACAATAACTTCCTATGGGAAGTTAAAAATTACCAACAATATTTTGCATATGATAAAACAGTTTGATTTCAAAATCTATTTTACTTAACGAGATTTTTTTTCGAAAACCAATTTTTACCAATTTTAGTAGAATTTCTTAAAATTTTTATTTCTTCTATAAACAAATACAAATTGAATGAATGAAATTAATTTGAAGTCAATATCTTCTATTATTCACGAGATATAGACAACCGTACTGTTTTTTTAGATTTTAATTTTTTTATAAAAAAAACTTTTCTATAAAAAAAAGCCGAATGTCGAATACATTTTCTGTGAGACAAAATTAGTTTGAAGCCAATTTTTTAGATTTCTGGAAAGATATTTGAGTGGAAAATCAATTTTTACCAACTTTTAGTATGTTTTTTTTTTAGGTTTTATTTAAAAAAAAAAAACTCTCAGTTGCAATTTTTTCAAAATTTTACCGAATGTTGACAACAATATATTTTACAAGAAAAAATTAATTTGAACACAATATCTCAGGTTATTTTCCGTTGCGAATTACTCTGGTCATATGCCAACAGTAACTTCTCTTCTATTGTCAGGGGTGACGGTGGGGACAAATAACGCAATTAAGAGCATAAGGTGGGTTGAAAATCGCGCGGAAGAGTACAGACGAAGACTTGATGCTTAGTTAAACTACCTGCCTGAACAAGAAAATTGGAGTAGTGACCAGGCTAGTGAAAATATTTTAGATATTGTACGGCAAGCATCTATAGTATGAGAAAAAAACCGCAACCGCTTATTCGTGGCTGAATGGTTTGACTGGGAATGCATGAAACTTCGCAGAAAGTGTTTCGCTCTTCTTAACCTTTTTAGGAAGAACAATTCCATGTTTTTCAAAACACTTTACTTAGAGGCAAACAAACAATATAAACAGCTTTTAGTTCAACCGGACTCGAAAACATTTTGGTAAAAATGTGACATGTTGGCAGTTGAAAAACTTGCTGATCACTTCAAAGTTCTTCTGAACCCGTTATCGGTTCAAAAAACGTTTGAATATGCTTTACCTTTAGTGAAAATTCCGGAACTTGATGGGCCAATTTCAATGAAAGAGTTGCAAGATACTTTGAAATAAATGAAAAATGATAAGTCTGCGGGAAGCGATGGTATTCCCGTTGAGTTTTACAAAAACTCATCAGTAAATTTTTTGGCTCATATTAATTTATTCTTTAACAGGCTTCTTGAGGAAGAATCTATTCCTAAATCATTTTTAAGAGCATGGATTTGCGCAATATTTAAAAAAGGTGATCCCCAGAGCCCAAACAACTACAGGGGCATATCGATTTTACCTTGCCTTCGGAAAATATTCACCCATCTTCTATACCATAGGTTGAGGAAATGGGTTGAAGAGAATCAACCTACTTAGTATTTTCCAAGCCGGTTTTCGATCGGGTCTATCAACAGTTGATTATATATTTACACTCACTACTATAGTCAAAATGTTTTTACAGAAAAAAAAACTTTACTTTTTTTTTTGTCGATTTAAAAGCGGCCTTTGATACAGTTAACAGGAGTTCTTTAATTTATAAAATTTCTACCCTAGGCTTATCAACAAAATTTCTCAACTTATATAAGCTTCTTATGGCCGATACCTCTGCTTCTGTATAGAATGGAAGTAGAATGTCTAATCTCTTCAAGTCAACAAGTGCTGGTGTTCCACAAGGTTGTGGATTAAGTCCATTAATGTTTGCACTATATATTGATGACGTATGCAAAGATTCCCCTGGTGGTATAAAGGTTGGAGAAACATACGCGGATGACATTGTACTATTGGCGGATAATCCAATAGCTTTGCAGTTACAAATAAACAAGCTCAAGCGTTTTTGTGATTTATGGGATTTAAGTATATGTAAATGTTGCAAAGTCGAAAATACTCATCGAAGAACAACTTCCCAAGAGAAATGGTTTTTGGAACGTGAACCAATAGAAATAATAAATCAGTTCAAATACTTAGGTTTCTTGATAACTCGTAACCTTGATTTTCGCACGCATGTAAAAGAAAAATGTACTGCAGCCAAAACGGCAATAAATCTTATGTGGAGTAATTTCTTCTGCAACAAGTATGTGGATGCAACTGCTAAAGCGCTTAGAGTGTTTGATGCAACCATTAAAACATGCCTGTGCTATGCAAATCAAGTGTTTGGCTATCAAAACTTAGAAGAGTTTGAAGTAATTCAACGCTTATTTTTCAAGCGCATCTTTAAACTGGATAACTCAATACCTACATATGCAATCCATACTGAATCCGGTATGCCACAAGTATTTTTAAAGAATCTAAAATCAAATGCTGATTATATAATAAAAGTTATACAAAAGACTGACTCAAATCTTCAAAAACAGATATTAAAATATTCTCTTAGACGTCAAATATCGCCTTTCAAAGAATGGAATGATCTACCTTTTAGACACAGTGTAGACTTCGACCTCAATAATACAGCCCATACCAATTGGCAGGACTTATTCTACAGTTGAATAGCTAAAATAGATGATTCCCTGTATTTGCAATGTCTGAGTAGAGCGCAAACATCGACAATTAGGCTTATATATAAAGAATTAAACCACACACTTTTTATTCGAAATTATTTTAACAAAAAACTCACTCAAATGAGTGTTATCTTTAAAGCAAGGACAGAAATGCTTTGTTTAAATTATAGACCTCATAGAACTTACCTTCGCCCGATATATGTAGTTTGTGCAACCGCGATGAAACCGAAAACGTGTATCATTTTCTAGCTGTGTGCCCGATCTTACAAGAAATCCGCAGGCTTTACTTCTCAAAGAGTTTCCTTACACTTGAAAATACAAAGGATCTTTAAAATGGTTGCTTAGATTGGAATATTCTTTGTCTCTATGTGAATCATGCCTTAGGTTACCATAACAGTTTCAACGACTGAATTTTAAACTAATTTAAATGATGATTAAATAAAATGTAAATCTATTTTTCTGTTAAAACATGTTCTTCATTTTTTTATTTTTTTTATTTATTTAAAATTTATTAAATCTGATATTATTATTTAATACTTATATTTTTTCGTTAATGTTATATTATTTTTTTATATGTTTTTATAACTTTAACCTTTTCTTTCTTTTTACTAAAAACTCGAAATAAGTCAATTAGGCAGACGGAAAAATTTTTGTCAAGCTTTACAATTCTTATATCAACAAAATGTAATCAAATTATCGAGAAATAAAGAATGTATTAATAATAATAATAATAATAATACTGTTTTCGGTATTTAATAATTTTCCGTTCTTTCATAAAAAAATAAATGTACAAAAAACAGTACGCAAATTTGGTAAAAATTGATGTTCGGTTCTCGATATATCCCAAATTAATTTCTTTCATCCAATTTGTATTTGTTTATATAAGAAATTAAAACTTTTAAGAAATGCTACTAAAATTGGTGAAAATTGGTTTTCGACTAAAAATCTCTTTCACAAAAATAGATTTTGATATCAAACTATTTCGTTATACCTATGCAAAACATTGTTGGTACTTTTTAAATATTTAAGAATAATTCAACTAAATAAATAAATAGGGTGGCGCAACAGTCCGTTGAGAACTAGGGCCTAGTGACTCACAGCTCTTAACCATTCCTGTGCGCGAGTACTGTTGTCAGGGATGGAGGGGACCTAAAGTTTTAAGCCGAATCCGAACGGCTAATTTGAGAAAGCACTTTTCATGGCAAGAATTACTCTTGGAGAATTTGTCAATTCCTCGCAAGAGGCAGTACCCGTGAAAAAAACTTTAGATGGCAAAGGCAGGGATTGAACCCAAGGCATCTGATATGACAGTCCAACGCACTAACCATTATGCCATAATTCAACTGACAACTTTTTTAGCAAAACAAGAAAACCTAAAAACTTTTAAACAAAACAAATCGACAGACGGGATGGGAAGTTATCAGTGTGGGTGGCATCCCAGCCTTTTTTTTCAATTTAAATCCTCTTTGTACGTACTTTTTATATACGATAAAGATTTGCTGTAGCTCACCTATACATATGTCGCTATATAACTTTCGCATTTAATACACACAATTATTGTTTTATTGATTCCACATTAACTCTTAACCTAAAATCAAAATATTAACCTGCTGGAATATTCAGAGAGTATATACATTTTTTTGTATATACACACATCATACGTACATATGTACGAGTAGATAAATTCAACCAAAGCACTGTATTCAATGTGTGCAAAATGCAATCCCTGATGTCAAACGACGAACGACGACTGACGAACGGCAGCAGGAGCAGCAGAAGCAGCGGCCTGGCCGGTGGCATGGTATGGCACGGCTGGTGGCTGGCGCACAGTTGACCTAGATAAATCGCGCGCTTAAAAAACCCAACATAATATGACCATCTGTATCTCTGTATACTTGCTTCCGGAATGGCCAAAAAAAGTAGCTAACAAAAAACACACATCTGAAAAACGAAATTTCTATCAATCGTCCAAACTCCAAACGAAGCCAAATCCTGACGAGCATACAAACTACATACATATAATATGTACATGTGTTGATGTATCTAAAAAAAAATGATATTTAGGCGAGGCACTCTCTCGACCAATTCAAAAACCAAAAAATTCTACAGTTGACCGATTTCATATGGCACAGCAATTCTATTCGACGTCGAGCGACGAACGTAGTAGCCACCCGACGCACGACGATGACGACGACGACGACGGACGTTAGATATTCGTATCCTCTCTACGTTCAAGGACTTGTATACTCTTACCTGCAATAACTATCTATACACAAGTGAATAATAGAGCCAGATAACGAATGGATTTGGATATGGCTGGCGTTGTGTTCTATTTAAATTTCAAGGCTTCTTTTTTGTTTTATTCTTTATTTTCATTGTGTCCTACACATTTTTATTAATCCTCCTGGGCAATTTAATTGACAAATAAAATAAAATGATACTTCTGTTTGCTCTTCAAGTTGCGTTATTAACGATTTAATGAGGTAGGCAGGTCGTCCAGAACTATACCTCATCTATAATTTCTTTAAAATAAGATACCTAAAATATTGATTTTAATCCTCAGCAACAAAAACCCTCCAATCCTTCGGTTAAAGCTCTTTAACTAGCAATAACTTAATTTCCTTCAAATAGGTATACCTTTTAGATTTTGTGTGTAGGTTAACGATGACGAGCGGTGAGCGACGACCGTAGATGTTTTATATTTTCGAATACCTCTTGGAACTTATGGATATTCGATTTCGAAATAGAGACCTACCGCAAACCAAAATCTTATCATCACACCACTTTTATAGTCCTACTCCTAAGTTCATGCGAGCGGGTATTTTCACCGAAAATGAACAGAACAGGTGTAAATAACCTCAGAAGAGAGTATAAAATGACAAGAATTTGAGTAATTCGAACTACGACGATGACGAGACACGAGACACGAGACACGCGAGAGTGCAACAAACGCAAAGATTGAGTTGATTTGTATCTATGTTGCAGAGAGGAAAAGTATCGAAGCATTCATCACATTGTTCTGCATCATGTTTTGTATGCAAGTCTTAACAGCAACATAACAGAGTGCAATAACAGCGCTGTTAAATGAGCTACTCGAGGGGAAATGTATTCTTCCCCTTCTTCGAAATGTTTAACATACATTCCACACTCATGTAGATACATTTTCAATGGAAATGTTGTTGCTAGCAACATTGTTTCGAAGAGAAAATGTTAAACTGTTATGTTGAACATGTTTTTGGATAGAAAAAGGAAAACAGAAACAAAAGTCGAAGTAAACTCACTTTGAGGAAGGTTATGTTTTATTTATGAGCAAAAGGCTGTGAGTAGCAAAAAAATGGCAGGCAACACTCTGACTGTGGATATGCTTCTTCTTGTTCTTTTTCAACACGGTGCAGATAGTGAGATACATTTTCAAAAAGCGAAAAACAACAACAACAAAAAAGGTCATTGCTTATAGTGGAAGGTATATGATTGATTGTTTCAAGTTATGCGGAAAAGTATAAAGTTTATTTGAGTATTATAGGAGTTTTAAAAAAATATTTAGCTGAGCCAGCTCTTTTTTAAAAAGTTCTCTACTTTGTCCCAAATTCCTATACCTACCTACTTTCGATTGAGTAAAAAGTTTACTTCTTCTTCTTTTTCGGGAAAAAAGGGAAAAATTTAAAACTTTTGTCCAATAGTAAGGTACATCAATCATTTCAGTGTGTCGCTTCCAGTTTCGATTTCTTTTTATTTTTTTTGTCATAATTTCCATGTGTTTTAATGTTGAAGATTTTGTTTTTGAGGGCTTTATATTCAATTTGGAGAAGATATTCGTAAATAAGATGTAGCTCTATGATGGAGCTTAGGTTATGTGAGGAAGTTATGTTGTGTATAGGAATTTTTCGGATTTAAATAAAAGTGATGATGATGCACTTGGAAATTTGATATTGTGATACACCCTCCAAAAGATTCTCTTATTGTATCTACCTACATACATGTGATTTTTATAGAGTAAAGATAAATCTTTTGATCTTCTAAGATAATAGGTATAATGGTGTGGGTGATATATTGGATTTTGGGACATGGTTATATTTATATTTATGCTAATGCAAGTTCAAAAGTTAAAATATATACAAAACTACTTTTAGCCATTTTAGTGATTTAGAGATGAGATTTTGGAGACAAGTTGACAATCTATAAATTAAATAGAATATTTAAATATTGAAGAAGTAATCCAAATGTGACAGTTCGAATCTGATATGTAGAGCTTATTGAAGATTTTAGAAAGTAGGTAGGATGTACTTTAAACTGGAATTCAGTAATCTTATTTAATCCAGTTAAAAAGCGTTCAACTGTTACTAATCTGTTTAACTTTACGTCCTTTTGTTTAGATGTTTTTGAAAAACGTGAACAAGTAGATTGTATCTTTACTGATTTCAGCAAGGCCTTTGATAAATTGTGTCATAAAACATTACTTTTAAAACTATCACAGCAAGGTTTTAACGACTGTTTCTTAAACTGGATCTACTCATATTTGCAAGATAGACGTTATAGTGTTAAATTTAGTAATGAGTGTTCAAGTTCATTTGTTGTGAATTCTGGTGTCCCCCAGGGTAGTCACCTTGGTCCTATTATATTTGTTTTATTTATAAATGACTTGGTTTCGATCATACAAAATTCGTCTGTCCTAATATATGCTGATGACATTAAAATTTTTAAAAAAATTAACTCTACATCTGACTGTCTTCTCTTGCAAGAAGACTTAATATTATTCAGGGAATGGTGCAATAATAATCGTCTTGTTTTAAATGTTGACAAATGTAAAACCATGAGCTTTACACGCAAAAAAGTTCCAATCGTTTTTATTTGCATGTTTGATTCTTGTCCTTTAAGTAGAGTTTATGTATTTTCTGACTTGGGTGTTGTCTTAGATTCGAAACTAACATTTAATGAACATATTAATTTCATAGTTAAAAAAGCAAACAGAGTTCTGGGTTTCATTAAGAGATTTGGCCGTGATTTCCGAGATCCATATGTTTTAAAATTACTTTTTGTTTCATTTGTGAGACCAGTCCTGGAATATGCTTGTACAGTATGGTCACCTTACTACGCCGTACACGTCACAAGACTCGAAGCCATTCAGAAAAGATTTTTGCGTTTTTGTCTACGATCCCTTCCGTGGTTTCATGATATTCATACATTACCGCCTTATTCACAAAGACTTTCTCTTATAAATCTTCCTTCTTTGACAAATCATAGGATGTACATACTTGCAGTTTTGTTTTATTGTTGCAATAATAAACGGACAAATTTCATCACCATCAGTTCTTGGTAGTTTAAACTTTAGTTTTAGTCGTTCAAGTATAAGACTCCAGAAACCATTGAATACTAATTTTAGCAGATCAAACTATGGTGTACATAGCCCCTTAAATCAATTAATTGACATTTATAATAAATTTTACTCTTGTATTAATTCGCCAATTGATAATATAAAAAGTATAAATTGCAAATTATTATTTTTCAACAGTCTAGTTTAAGTTTTTAGATTTTAAGTATATATTAAAAGTTTTTAACGTTAGTATTTAACGAATTATAAATAAACTAATGACTGTTAAGGGAGCTGAGTGAAAACCACAAAAGAGAACTCCTAATACATCACGAAATCTAGCACTTAAAATTTTATCGATGGATTTGTAAACAAAAACAAGGCATTATAAGTTAAAATATTTAAGTGAAAATATAGTTGCGGAGTGTGAGACATAGAAAGCAGGTATGCTATCAATATTTCTAAAAGCTATACAAAACATTAATAGCAACATTTTATGTAGAATAACAAAAGTTCGAAGTCAATGACTTTCTTTGTTCTCAAGATACTTGAGTCGAAAACCATTTTTTAAAAGTCTTAAGTTATTTTTATAGTCTTTTGTTCTTTTTTAAAAAAAAAAGTTGCTTATTCGATTTTTCTAATGACATAAGAAAATTTTTGTATGTTAACACCAAAATATTGTAAAGAATGAAATAATTTTGAAGTTCGAGCCGAAAATCAGCTTTTACCATTTTTGTGTAGTGTTTTTTGTAGATTTTTATTTTTAAAAAAATAACAACAATATATTGTAACAAAAAATCAGCTTAAATCCCATATTCTACATTTTACTTATACCAATATATTTGATTCGAAAATCAATTTTTTACCAATTGTTAGAATTAACTTCTTCCCGTTTATATTTTTATTTAAGAAAACTATCAATTCAAATTTTCCTAAAAAATACAAAAAGTTATTTATGAATGCAAAAAGGCACTCTGGAGGATATATCATTTTTGCCCGTAAGATATTCGAGGTGAAAAATAGGCGTTAAGTCTTTTTACAAAAATAAAAAATCTAATAGCGCCGAAAACAAATTTATTAACATTTTGTTGCTGTACGATTTTGGCGATATTACTGAAGCTTTGGGCGTTAAAACTTTCTTGGATTTTATTAAATTCCAAATAAGAAGAAGCGTCCGATCTTATTTATCCAATAAATAAACCCCAAGATATTAAAACTGTCGTATCTCTTAAAAATGGCTCTATTTTCCAAAAACAAAATCAATGTAATATTGCCCATATCAGTTTTAATATATTAAACCGCCCAAATTACTATAACTAAAAAGAGGCTGGTACCTGTAGCGTGATGTTTAGTGCGTTGGACTGTCATGCAAGGGATCTTGGGTTCAATCCCTGCCTGTAACATAACTTTTTTCACGGGTACTGCCTCTTGCGAGGAATTGACAAATCCTCCAAGAGTAATTCTTGTCATGAAAAGTGCTTTCTCAAACTAGCCGTTCCTGCAGGTCCCTTCCATCTCGCACACATGAATGGTTGGGAGTTGTAAGTCATTAGGCCCTGGTTCTTCATGATGCGACCCACACTGATAACTTCCCATCCCGTCTGTCGATTTGCCTTGCCTTAAAGGTTTGTAGGTTTCCGTGTTTTGTTAAAAAAGTTGCCAGTAAAATAATTTTAAAAAATTTAAAAATTACCAACAATATTTTGCATATAATGAAATAGTTTTATTTCAAAATCTAGTTTTGTTAACGAGATTTTTATTCGAAAACCAATTTTTACCAATTTTAGTAGCATTCCTTAAAAGTTTTTATTTCTAAAGCTTTTATCAATAAATACAAATTTGATGAATGAAATTAATTTGAAGTCAATATCTTCCATTGTTCACGAGATATCGAGAACTGAACATTAATTTTTACCAAATTTGCGTACTATTTTTTGTAGATTTTAATTGTTTATGAAAAAACGGACTGTTGGATTTTTATAAAAAACTTACTGAATTTTCACAGAAAATATTGTTTTTGTAAAAAAACTATCAATTTGATATTTCTCAAAATTTCTTCGAATGTTGAAAAAAATATTTTTTATAAAATAAAATTAATTTTAAGAATATACCTCGTCGAAAATCAATGTTTACCAATTTTTAGTAATGCTTTTTTTAGGTTTTTATTTTTTGTTAAAAAATTGTGAATTCGATTTTTTTCAATTTCACTGAATGTTGACAACAATATTTTTTAAAGGACAAAATTAATTTAAAGCCAATATGTCAAAGTTTTCAAAAGATATTTGAGTCGAAAAATCAATTTTTACCAACTTTTATTATTTTTTGTTATGTTTTTATTTTTTGGAAAAAAAACTCTCAATTCGATTTTTCTCAAAATTTTACCAGATGTGATGTGATGTGATGTCATTCTTCGTTGCACAAAATTGTTTTGGAGATAAAATCATTTTTTGTTCATAAAATTTTCGAGGTGACAAATATTTTTTTTCAATTATTTTGATTTATAAAAAAACCGTTAATTGGAATTTTTTTCCAAAAATATACTAGTTTGGTATAGCGTTACAATATATAATATAAAATTTAATTCAAGTCTCTAGCGTTATTGCTTCGTGAGATATTTTGGGTTAACCAAAATGTTCAACTTTTTTTTAAATTGTTATGGTAAAAAAACCACCCACGCAATTTTTTTGAAAGTCTTTTCTGCATCTTTCTGCATTATTATCTGTATAGAAAAATTTATTTGATGTCCATATCTCTATTAGTTCTTGAGCTATGGACGACGAAAAAAACTTCGCGAACGTAGAAACGTATACGTACACACGCACGCACAGACAACTCTCTACAAAATCTTTTATTTCGACTCTAGGGACCTTGAAACGTCGTAAAATTTCAAAATTTTCAATACGACTAATCGAACCGATTATAATAACTTCCTATGGGAAGTTAAAAATCAACGGTTTGGGTATAAAACCAAATATTTTCCAATCTAGACCTTTTCCCCAACTGAAAACCTTATAACAAATAGTTTTTTAAATTTGAAATTTTCAAGTGCTATATGCAATTTCAGTAATTTTCTACAGATCTTCAGCTTTTATTTTACAAAAAAATATGCATGTTGCATCTGAACACCAGAACACTTAATTCAAATTCATCTTTTACTTGATACTAACTTTAACCTCATTTTCAAAGCTGAACTAAGTTAGTATTTCAGTTAAGGGGTAACCACGACCGTGCGGCTATCTTAAAGAAGGCAACCCTTTGCTATTAAAACTATTTGAGCAGTTTGATTGTTAATTTCACTTCGTACAATAAGTTCGTTATAATCGAACAATTTACCCCAAATTATCAGTTAATCTAATTTTTAATGCTACATTACTCAGCATGGGAAGTTTTTTAGACACATCAAACAAATATGATCATAAATTAACTGAATTATATTTAATTCTCTTACAACTCGAACTTACTGATTTCAATAGAGATATCAATATTTTACTGGGATCTCAAATATCCATACAAAAATGTTATCTTTCTTTATAAAACAAAATGTTTGCATTTTTTAATCCGTA
The DNA here is from genome assembly GCA_920104205.1 of Eupeodes latifasciatus. Classification (NCBI taxonomy): domain Eukaryota; kingdom Metazoa; phylum Arthropoda; class Insecta; order Diptera; family Syrphidae; genus Eupeodes; species Eupeodes latifasciatus. The sequence goes on along the minus strand of OV049924.1, from coordinate 357,209,256 downwards.
ATTAACATTCCCTTCCTTTTGTTTTACAGAGACACATAAATTCAATCTTTCAGGTTATTTTTCATAGGCCCTTCCCTAATTTGGCGAAGTCTTTGGAAATCAGCAATTGTTCAATGTGTCTAACAAGCAAAAATTTAAAACTTTTTATTCTTCTTTTCTAGCTAAAAAGCGTTTAACAACTCGAAAGCCAGAAACAGACAAAATGATGGAGTTCCTCAGGGTTCTTGTGTATCTACATATCTCTTCATTTGTATGTCTGATTTTTAATTTTGTTGTTCAGTTTTTATTATCCAATCAAGCATCTAAACAATCGATTTCTAGTTGATGCACAAAATTTTTCTTATTTCATGTTCTGCACCAAAATTTGAGTTCATTTGAAATATTTAAGCAGTGTTTTTTGGTGCGAGGAAATAAATCCAAGGAAACTAACTCCACTGAGGGATTTAGTTCCCACTTAGTGAGAACTAAATCCAATTTAGTAAAGTGGATTTAGTTCCCATGCTAACTGGAAATCTAATTCCGAAAAAAAATGTGTGATTTAAGTTCTCCTTGAGTTTGAAATTAATTCAAACTTTTTAAAAGAAGAAGCACGTAGAATAAGGCGCAGGGACATAGGGCCCAGGGACATAACGCCCAACTTTTTTTTTGGGCTTATGTCTCACTTCGGTGGGACATAAAACCGAAATCTTATTTGGGCCCTAAGTCCCACCCAAGTAAGACCGAAGCCCCAAATAAAAATTTTGGGGCTAATGTCCCACTTAATAAGAATCACCAAATGACACAACTTGGAGCACTTTAAATCCTGAGATCCCGCAAAGCCGGCCACCCAAAGGTGCTTTTATTCAAAAAGCTGTTGATATTGGCGCCTGCCTGGCGACTTTACATACCCTAAGCGGAGCAACGGAGTTGCTTGAGCGGGTGTGACCCCGAAAAAGGGAGTTAAAATCCTGAGATCCCGAAAATAATGTTGAAAATAAACTTTTTTGTTTTTCCTAATTTTTGTATTATCACCGTATCAAAAAATTATTGTTCATTGTATTGAAATACAAAAACTTTATATTCCTTTTTGGCTCTGCAAAAATTTGGGGACAATGTTTTATTAGTTTTTTATCACCTTGCTCATCAATAACTAAGCTCACCTTGCAATTTTGACCATAATAGCAAATGTAACGTGAAATATTATTTCGAGTATATTTTTTAACATAAATTTGTTTTTCTTCACGGTCATAAATTAACACACTATTTTTACGAAACCCGGTAATAAATTCGATTTTATTTTCCATGCTTTTAATTTTTTATTTTAATTTTATTCACACTACGCACTGTTTTCTTAAATTGCTTAAGACTGATGTTCGACTGTACTCATCAAAATCGAACAAGTTTCAAGAATCTGATAACTAACTGTAATTTGAAGCTGTTGTTGTTAGAAATTAGTTCCCTCTTCATATTTTTGAATGTGTACTAAATTCCCATAAGAAAGTGGAGTTCGTTCCCACTTAGCATGGGAACTAAATCCCTCAGTGGAGTTAGTTCCCGTGGATTTATTTCCCCGCACAGTGTTTTTTGACTTTTAGACAGGATTCGAAAAAGGTATTTTAAAGTTGTGGATGTTGTATTTTTGGACCTTATTAAATTTGTAGAGAAATTGACAACTCTTTAAAAGTTATTCATAAAATGTGTAAGTAACCTTTTAAATCACACTCAACCCATAATAATATACATACGTTTCAAAAATTTTAAAATTAATTAAATTAAAGGTTTACATAATGTATATTTTTGTATCAGACATTTTTTTCCCAGCATATCAATGCTCTCAAACTTACAAAAATTCACGCCTTTTTCATCAATTTGTATACGTTGGTGAAAGTGAATTGGTGCATTATTGGATTTGTATGTTAATAGAAGAATTTTGAATCAAACAACTGAGTGGAATTATGTATGTAGTTTTGAAAAAAACTACAAATATAGGAAATAACAATCTGAGCTAAATACTTAAATTGAGAAACCTCTAAACTTCCTTAACTCATTTTTTGAAAGTGTATTAGAAAGTTTTAAAATTGTACTCAAACATCACCCAGCATACTTACATATATAAATTTACTAGCTTTTACCCGCGACTTCGTCCGCATTAGATAGTTTTTTTTGGATAGTAGTATGAAAAAACCTGAGCTGTACTTTTTTTTTTACGTATGTTTGAATTGTGCCGAGATGGGATGAATTTGAATTTGTTTCTCCTTCCTTGGCCAGAACGTAAAGATTTTTGTGGGTTTGAGACTCGTGAGCAAGCTCTATGAGCCCTATGGCTCTCAGCATCTAAAGCCAAACGGGTTTGGGTCGTTCTGCGGACTCTTGTCTCTAGCTATTTTCGCAGCTCGAGCTCTGCTAGAACTTCACGCTAGATTAGATTTACGTTTTCCAAGCATATTAGCGTAATATTAAGCTAAACGTAAACGAAACCAAGATTAATTAGAAACGTAAACGAAACGGAGATTACTTAAAAGCTTCTATTTAAATTTAAATATTTACATTTTAGTTTTACTTACAGACTAAAAGAAACCAAAATGAATAGAAATTAAGTAGGTATTGTATACCGTTTATTATTTTAAAACTAAAAAATAAAAAATAAACACGTATAAATATTAAAAGAAATACGCAGATGAACTAAAGAATAAAACTACCTACCTACTTCTAGTAAATTAAATGATCAAAGACGAACCGAGTAAATCATTAAGTATTAAAGAAACAATTAAATTTACACGATAAATAAAATATTTGCAGGATTCCTCTGTAATTTGCATGCGTCCGACAACGGCGTGTGCCCTCACGTGTGTGTCCGTTCGGGTAATCCCACTCAGTGATGTCCTCCCCCGGCGCCCCACTACCGGAGCCACAGTTTGCGTCTAACGTTGAGGGCTTGAGGCACGTGGTGCGCGAAGCCCGCGTTAATATACGTATATGATAAGTTTAACATGTTCGACAAGTTATTTCATAAGGGTTGGGAATGCGTTGTTTTCCCGTTATATACCAATTTTATCGAAATATTATTCAAATCTTTGGTAATTTAGGAGTGAAAGCGATCAGATTCCCCGGAAAGTAATTTTTACCATGGGAATGCGTTGTTTTCCCGATGTCAAAAGTAACTCATGTCCTTTCTTAAGTCTCAAACTATCTCCTTACCAAATGTCATTCAAATCTGTTCAGCAGTTTAGGCGTAATAGCGATCGGCCCACCTGAATTTTCCCATGGGAATGCGTCATTTTCCCGGGGTAAAAAGTAGCCTATGTCCTTTCTCGGGTATCAAAATATCTCCATACCAAATTTCATGCAAATTGGTTCAGTAGTTTAGGCGTGATTGAGTAACAGACAGACAGACAGACAGAGTTACTTTCGCATTTATAATATTAGTATAGATTTTTAAGCTGAAAATCGAAAATTAAACACAATAACCTCATCTATTCATTCTTTATTGCCGACCTGTTGAAAGTTTACCATTGCAATAAGACCACCACAAAATATTAATTCCCAAAAATTAAAAACTCTTAAAAATGGTCAACTTCTTGCAAAACATTTATCTACGTCGCGTCGCTTTAAAATTGTTATTTTTTAAAACAAATTCCTGGAAGGAATGAATGTTGTATAAGACACATCACAATCTTGTTATATTCAAAACAATAATAATAATTATTTGTAAATATGCTTCCAATGGTGTCACTTATTGTAACAGACATTTCGGTGATATGTTTGGTGTCAAGGTAACCTTGCTAATGCCCTAGACCAAAGCCCAAAGGTAATAACACTTCTTCTTGTCACTCACAATGTAAGTGTTGACAATTCACCTGTGCAACAATATACAGAAACAACAAACTATATGTATATAACAGCAGCACTGTCCCCCTTGCTTTTCCTTCCTTCAAATCACATAATATATCTTTTGTGTAGAACATTCAGGTTGTTCAAAAACATTTTTTTTTTCTTACAATTTTCACACTTGTCAGCGAGATAATTCGTAATAATTCTACCGGAGGAGCAGCGCCAGACACACCCCACGGCTATCACTGGCGACAGCGAACATGAAAGCCAGCCGTCCACACCTCTCTTGTTCTGGATCAGGAGCAGGACGTGCGAAGCAACGACGAAGACCGACGCACGTTGACGTTACTGTCGTCGTTCGTCGTCGTCATAGTCACCGTCTCCATGGTCATGTCGTTTGTCGTCACCTCGTAATTGCAATAAGTAGTTTTTCCAGAAGGAGCAAGTTCATCTTCGTCTCTTCGTCGAGACTGAAAAGATGTCCCTGTGGACATAACACCTATTTTGTTTTTATTTATTCCAATAGGACAGGTATTGCAATTATGAAAAAAAAAGAAAATGTCTACATATTCTAATTGCAATAAATCTTGACGTGTTGATGAACGAGGAGGCTAATTTTCTCTTACCATAGTACTTCTGGTTATACGTTCATATTTATATAAATTCTTGAAAAACGTTTAATGCAAATAAAAGAAGCACAAATTTTATAAAATGGACAACCAAGTCGCAACAACTCACTTTCGAAATGGTTGCGAGTTAGATTGTTTTTTTGTAAATACAATACTGTATTTGACTACTAATTAAGTTGGGAAAATCATTGAGAAGTATTTAATTTAGAAACTTAAAATATTTATTTTCATACAAAATATACACACCTATCATAAATATAACTTATTACCATAAAATGTCAAAGGTTAATTATTTGATATCAAGTTTGAAAATTAGACAAAAAAGAAAACATTGAACCAAAAATGTCAAACTATCTCAGTTAATTAGCAGCAATAGGTAAATTATGTATTACCCAACCACTTCTGAGACAGTGGAATGTTTTTACACTAACTTGATATTTCGTAATCATTTTTTAAATATGAGTTTAGGGCATTATTCATTATATGCCCTTTTTTAACTTCCCATAGGAAATTATTGTAATGGGTCCGATTTGTTGAATTGAAAATTTTGACATTTCTCGACGTTTCAAGTCGAAATAAAATATTTTTAGAGAGATGTCTGTGCGTGCGTGTGTACGTACGTTTGTACGTCCGTACGTTCGCGACGTTTTTTTCGTCATCTATAGCTCAAGAACCAGAAGAGATATCGACTTCAAATAAATGTTGTTATACAGATAATAAGGCAGAAAGATGCAGAAAGGGCTCTCAAGAAAATTGCGTGGGTGGTTTTTTTTACCATAGCAGTTTAAAAAAAAAATTTTGGTTAACCCTAAATATCTCATGAACCAATAACGCTAGAGACTTGAATTAAAATTTATATTGTATATTGTAACGTAATACCAAACAAATATATTTTTGGAAAAATTCCAATTAACGGTTTTTTTTTATAAATCGAAAAACTGAAAAAAAATATTATTAATAATGTTTTTAACATCTGGTAAAATTTTGAGAAAAATCAAATTCACAGTTCTTTTTATAAAAACTAAAAAACCTATAAAAAACATTACTCAAAGTTGGTAAAGATTGATTTTCGACTTAAATATCTTTTCAAAAATTTAAGATTATGGCTTCCAACTAATTTTATCTTATAAGAAATATTGTTTTAAACATTCTGTAAAATTTTAAGAAAAATCGAATTGACAGTTTTTTTACAAAAAAATAAAAACCTAAAAAAACATTACCAAAAATTGGTAAAAATTGACTTTCAACTCAAATATCTTTTCAAGACTTTAAGATATATGCTTTAAACTCATGTTATGTTTTAAAAAATATTGTTTTCAATATTCAGTTCAATTGACAGTTTTTATTACAAAAAAATAAAAACTAAACAAAAATTAATAAAAGTTGGTAAAAATTGATTGACTCAAATGTCTTTTCAAGACTTTAAGATATTGGCTTTAAAATAGATTTTTGTTTTAAGCAATATTGTTTTCAATATTCGGTAAAATTTTGAGAAAAATCGAATTAACCGTTTCAAAAAAAAAAAAAAAAAAACAGACTGAAACTTAGTAAAAATTAACTTTCGACTCAAATATCTTTTCAAAAATTAAAAATATTGGCTTCAATCTTATTTTATCTCATAGAAAAATTTGTTTTCGACGTTCAGTAGGTACATTTTTTATTAAAGTCCAACGTTCAGGTTTTTCATTAAAAATTAAAATCTACAAAAAATAGTACGCTTAATTGGTCAAAATTTATGTTCGGTTTTCGATATCTCGTGAAAAATAGAAGATATTGACTTGAAATTAATTTCATTCATCCAATTTGTATTTGTTTATATAAGAAATAAAAACTTTTAAGAAATGCTATTAAAATTGGTAAAAATTGGATTTCGAATAAAAATCTCGTTAGCAAAAATAGAGTTTGAAATCAAACTATTTCATTATATGCAAAATATTATTGGTAGTTCTTAAATTTTTAACAAAACACGAAAACCTACAAACTTTTAAGCAAGATAAATCGATAGACGGGATGGGAAGTTATCAGTGTGGGTCGCATCCCAGCCTCTTTTTTTTTTAAGTTCATTTAAATATTGTATAACTCAGTTCTAAGTACAGGGTTATCCATTTTGCGGTTTCAAAAGTTAGCGTAAATAGAACACAAATATATTTTTTCATGATATTTCAGTATTGCAAGCATAAATTTTGTTGAAGTAATTTTTGACCAACAATGAGAAATTACGCGGCCAGGAAATGTCTCTTGCAAAAATACAGCAGCGATATTTTCAGTGGTACGAGCGAAACGATGATGCCCAGCCCTTACAATATCTGTAACCAATCCAGTCTCTCACAATTTTGCTACGATATGTGGCTGTGACAGAATTACCATTTTTGTAGTAGGTTTTAACAATTTTTTAAGAGTTGTGCTATAGTTAAGTGATCCATTTTCGTAAATGTCAGACTCTCAACTGAAAAAAAATTAGTTTTACAAGTTAGTTTTGCAGATGTCGAATTCCAGCCATTCAAAAAAATAATTTTAAGAAAATATGCTGGAATATTTATTTTCCGTTAAGTTAAAATCTGCATTAACTGTGGCGAATAAGTACTTCTGTATAGATAATTTTCTTCATGATAATCAATTTTGTTCTCAAACGATTTGCTTAAATATGCTCTACATATAGTATATAGGCATATCCACAGTATTTTTAACTTTCATGTTACCACAGTATATTAAGCCTTAGAAATGAAATTGGCACTTTCTAAGTGGATAGATTTTTGTATGATGACTTATTTCAATTATGTAACCTACTTGTAACTTGATTGGATAAAATTTTTTAATTAAAATTAATAAAAAATAGGTTAAAATATTGCAAATTTCAAGCGTACCAGATGCAAATTTATTAAGTTTTATAAACAAAAAACATTTCAACGACCTTTGAAACAATTTAACATCATTAATTTATAATTAATTATAATATACACTCAGTGACGGATTTAGGCTTGCTGCCGCCCTAGGCCCCGTTCGATGCGCCGCCCTTATTGTTAAATTTTATTTCATAAATTTGTATCCAATATTTTTTTTTCAAAATTACTTTATTTTATTGAAGTATAATTTATAAATATAATTAAATAACATGAAAGATTAAGAAGCTATAATCCTTAGATAGAAAAATAATAAATATATTTTTTTTATATTAATCAATTCAAAAATTTTCAAATTTGGATAAACATCTAGAAGACTCCGGGAATGCAATACATGGCATCTTCTATTTTTGCTAAGGAATCTTTGAATTGATAATGGAAATTAATACATTCATTGTCTAACGTCTCTTCCAAATAGTCAGGATACTTATTGACTAATTTATTGGCAAGATTTTTCAACCCGTGTGTATCTATTTCACATTAATTGTCGAAAAAATTGAAGTGTTGGTAAAGTTTTTCAGATGCACTTTTACGCCCGGCTAATTGTAGACTAAGAGTGTCTAAAATAGAGTAATAAACATTTTTGCGAACATTTTCTGGTCCAGAAAAAGGTGGTCTTTCATTTACCCGTGAGTCATCTGGCTGCATTTTTCTGGTGGCGACGAGTATCATAACGATAATAATCCTGAACTCCAGACAGTGCTTTAGCTTTTTCTTCATATTCAGCAAATTGTCTGCTTCTCATGTCTATAGATCTGCACAACGGATGATAAATCAGGTTGAGATTCTTGAAGCTTCTTACTAGCAGCATTAAAATTACCTAAAATTACATTCCACACAACGACTAGGATTGTTCTTTCTAAATGTTGTAATTTTCTCTGCAATCTCGTAGCTTCAGATCGCGTAGTCGGTTTCTCATCTCTGCTTTCGGCAATAATATCCAATGCATCAATTATTGCAGACCACTCTTTTTCTAATGCGTAACATGCATCATGTCGAGCAGACCAACGAGTTTGAGAAAGACTCTTAATTCTTAAATTTGTACGCTGCAACAAGATTTCCCAACGATAAGCAGATATAGTAAAGAAATTGTATAGTTCTTGTAAAGTATTTCTAGAGATTTTAACAATACATCCTTAATATCTTTAGCTTTATGGCCGATAATTGGTAGAAATTCTAGAAACCTTTTAACAATTTCACCGTTATCACGTACATGCATATCGTATAATTACAGTAAGCTGATCGACATGTACTAAATCAGGCGTAGAATCTATACAATTATACCAAAATACTTAGCAGATTGCACTTCACTAGAAATTTGTTGTAGTACTTTATTTGGAATCAACAGTATAATCTATACTAATATTATAAATGCGAAAGTAACTCTGTCTGTCTGTCTGTTACTCAATCACGCCTAAACTACTGAACCAATTTGCATGAAATTTGGTGTGGAGATATTTTGATACCCGAGAAAGGACATAGGCTACTTTTTACCCGGGGAAAATGACGCATTCCGATGAGAAAATTCAGGTGAGCCGATCGCTTTTACACCTAAACTACTGAACAGATTTAAATGAAATTTGGTATGGAGATGGTTTGAGACTTAAGAAAGGACATGAGTTACATTTGACCCCGGGCAAACAACGCATTCCCATCGGAAAAATTACTTTCCGGGGAATCTGATCGCTTTCACTCCTAAATTACCAAATATTTGAGTAATATTTGGATAAAATTGGTATTATGGGAAAACAACGCATTCCCAACCAGATTGAAGGTTGGTGTTCCAGTCCTGTTAATGAGAAATCTTGAAGCATCAAAGTTATGTAATCGTACACGGCTACAGATTACTCACCTAGAACGAAATATTATAAAAGCTATAATCATGACTTGATAGCAAAAGGAAAAAATGTTTTACTTCCCCGCATTCCGATTAATCCAACCGATTTGCCGTTTCAGTTTAAAAGAGTGCAGTTCCTCTGAAAGCAGCATTTACAATAACAATAAATAAAGCTCAGGGGCAAACGCTGAAAGCTGCAGGTGTAAATTTGGAAAAAAAACTGTGTTTCACATGGACAATTATATGTAGCGTGCTCACGAGTCTCAAATCCACAAAATCTTTACGTTCTGGCCAAGGAAGGAAAAACAAAAAACGTCGTAGGTATATAAAAATGTATTGCAGTAACCTATCTTCTTCTTAAAATGTATTAACCTAACCTAACCTATGACAATCACACTTATGTAGTATGGCCTCATCGCATCTGGGCACAATTCAAACATATGTACGTACAAAAAAGTACAGCTCAGGTTTTTTCATACTACTATCCAAAAAAAAACTATCTAATGCGGACGAAGTCGCGGGTAAAAGCTAGTTTCTTCATAAATTGTTTTAGATAAACACGATGTATTCCCACTACCAGGATGTGCATACAATTTTAAATGTTCAGATAAAAATGGAACAAATTTAGCAAGGAGTCATACTGTTCCTAAAAAATTCCCATTATGAGGATCTCCTATTCGTTCTGAATTTCCTCGAAATATCAGGCCTCTTATTGCTAGTGATTTAATAATTGCAATTGCTCGGAAAAAAATTTGTTTCCATTATATCTTCATCGAGTTGTTTTATTAGATTTTGATCAACACGCCCGTGAACTACTGCTCAAGCTTTAAAATGACTAACTTATGTTTTGTGAAAGTCAGAATTTTCATGTTCTTCGATGCGTGCTTTTGATTTTGTCCAGTCACGGAATCCTTCGTCAGTAAAAGCATTCATTTCACCACTTCTACCAAATAATAAGCATGGAATACAAAATACAGAGCCTTTAGTTTCTAAATAAATCTACCACTCACAGCGTTGAATCTCTCCATTTTTGCGTACGTTGAAATAAACTTTTGAAACAATACCTTGTTTTATCACTATACACATTTCTAGAATTTTTAAAGTCTGCATCATCAGTATTACTGATCCCTGCAGATACAGAAACAAAGAGATGAGGTGAGATTTTTCTATCTTAAAGTTCTGTTTTGTTTTTTTTCGCAATTTCAAATTTAACGTAGATTTTCTAGATTGGATTTTTAAATTGGCAAACAAAAGTTATGATTTTGGATGCGTTCCGAAACTTTAGACCGAAGATATATTTGTGCTTTTCATTAAGGTATGTTTAAATGTAGAAACGCTTTCAAGTGTTAAGCATTTCATAAATTTTGCCGCCCTAGGACTGGGCCTCACGGGTCTAGGCGTAAATCCATCACTGTATACACTGATAGAAAAACCTCGAAAGAAAGGTGTGCTACCATTTAAAAAATAGTACAAATCAATTAAATTAGAGTACCTGCGTTTTTACAAACATTAAAATCTGATCTTTTTCTCTATCTAACTTTCTCAACGATCGATTCTGGTAGTATTTTATAGGCTTAAATTATTCTCTATTATTCAATTAAAATTTAATTGGCCTCTATTTAAAAATAAATAATGTCATTTTAAAGTTTAAAATTGAAAACATGATTGGTATAAAATGTGTTGTAATATGTGATTTTTTTAGCGGCACACCTATCGATAAGATCTTACAGCAAAATAAATGATTGTGAATGATAATTTTACGAATAATCGATAGTAAAAAAAGCTGTTGATCTAAATTTTGAAATTTCAAAGTTTGTACGACAGCACAAAATCAAAATTTATTATGAAATGAGGGTTTTTCATTGAATGCTTTTCATTGATCTAACGTACCGGATATTACGTGATGGATTTTCTTTTAACACTTACCCTTATTAACGATGTTTCAAAATGAATCACGCAAGTATTTTCTTGTTATTTAGATGATAAACAATCAAGAAAATGTTTGTTTTAGATGTGCTTCAAAATAAAAACAAAAAATTTCAATTGTTGAAAATGAAAGAATCTGTGGATATGCCTATATACACAACAAATTAAACTGTCTTCTTCTTTATTGCTTAAGGTCTTTGAAATTTTACGTAACTCGTCTTGAAAATTGATAATAATTATTAATTCTTTTTTGTCTACCATATCATACGTTAGGAATTCTGAACCGTCTCAGATCTGAGTTTTCCTTATTTTCTGCCAACGCATGTAACTGACCTTTATATATGACCAAATAAAGAACAAACACAATATTGCATTCACAAAACGCACAGGTCTTTATGCAACAGAGATGTAACGTTTTATGTTCAATTTCTGTAACTTTTTGTAGACATTCAGTGGTAATCCTTATAGATACAATACCTTAAGAACAACACCATTTATACCAAAAACTAAGTTCCTCCGTCTTGAACAGAGGTGTTAACAAGATCCCTATGCAAGATTGTGGTTTGAAGCAAAATAATATACCTGTACCCGTCTCCGGGGCAAACTGCAAACTCTTAGCTATAGGAATTTTCGATGGCGAATGGCGCGGCGCGCGTGAAATTCCTTGGGGACTTACAGTCCAGTTACTGAGAGGTATAGGTACGATAAAGGCATATGTAGCTCGCGTTTTAAAAATCAAAAACGCCCGTCTTCCCAAGTCGCCCACATTCGCTGGAAATAAAACTGCAACGTTTTACTCAGTTTCAGTGCTGCGAAACGATACCATTATACGAGTTTAAGTAAGTCCTATCATATTATTTCGCCAAAGCAGAAATGGAGGTGCTGCCAACAACAGCGCAAGCCGACCTTTAATTTAGTTCGCATTTGATGGAGCGTGATTAAAGCAGAGGGCTCACTGGCTCTATGGCACCTTATACTTATAATATACAAGAGGTGTTAAGGTGGTGATGATGGGAGCAGCCATGGAACGACCAGTAAAATGGTGGTGCTGGTTATGTGTGCTCATTGGAGTCCAATTGATGATACTTGACTCAGGTGGGTTTAATTACTATCGCTGCTGCGCCGCGCCGTAGTCGCCACCGGTACGCTCTGCTGCTGTCGACAGACCTGGCCATAGGACGGACGACCGAACGCGACGACGACGAGCGACGTAACTCGGACTTGGACTCAAACTCAAACACGTCACGTGTGTCCACACCTTAGGTGTTAATGGTAATATATTCATTTCGTGAGGCAGTCGCGCGAAATCGGATCCCCCTGGTTTTTTGTTCGTTGTGTGTTTTTATTTTGTTTTTGTTTCTTTTACTCATTTTGATTAATTTGCCGCAATCAAGATTTGTTGCTGTTAGCGGGAGCGTAATGCTTTTTATTTTTATTGAAGGATACTGGAAAAGTTTTTCATTGCAAAAGGCAAGGTTATGGCTTTGGAAAACTGATGCTATGCTATGCTGGCTCTGGCTATAGACCAACGCGAGCGACGAGCGAATACGATGGTAACGACGACGACGGAATTTTCTGAATCAAGATCAAAGGAGATTCTATATATCGAGATGATGCGAGCTTTAATGAACATTCGTTATGGGTTTTCAAGGATCTGTAGGCTAAATTAATGGTTTCGTTCTTTAGGGTGCTCTTGTGTCTCTCTATGAGGTGTTAACTCAATAAGACTAATTTTATGGGTCTGTTGGCACGTCATACAAAACAGCAAAATATATGTACTGAGAAGGCGTTCGTTTGGTACCCTTACAGTGCGTCCTCGTCCTTATATGTATATAGGTATGTATATTTATTTATATGTTATGTGTAGGTGATGAGGTGTACGGTACGCTGGCTGCTGGTGCCTGTACGGTTTGATGGCTTAATTGCAATTCATAGTACCATCAGTAATATTAAGCCGATGATGATGTTGATGGTTATTCGTTGATGCTCGATAGCTTCATATAATCTACGTATATTTACCTATATACATACATACATACCTCGAATATTTCTATTTTAATCTGGATCGGAAATCAGTAGCCTGATGCATGAGTTGAGTAGGTATAGTGATTTTGATTGTACAGTACAGTACTTGAAGGAAGGTATAGTAAAGGTAGATGTTCGGCGCCAAAGATGATTAAAGGTAATGAATCAGAGTGTGTGAAATGGAGTTGGAGTTGGAGTTGGTGCTGGAGAAGGAACTGGAGCTGAAGATGGGTCAGGAGTATGTCTTGCTTAGATATGGAATAAATAATTATGATTTTGATGATGGTGCCAAATGAGGTTTGTCTTAAAATTGATAAATTGGTTCAACTTTAATGAAAGACGTTAAAATAGATTAATATAGAAATCGGTATGAGATATTTTCTAAATTAGTTGTGTTGTAGGTTCTGCAGATATATTTTGGCTAGAAGGAATATAATTTCAAAACTGATGGTTAAGTATAATAAAATGGAAATTATATCATTTAATATTTGAATAAAGTCCCCACCACATCGTAATTTCATGATTTTCGAAGGGATTCTAGTATTAATATTGGTTATCTTTGATCTTTGGGTCAGTTTTGACAAAATTCCTAGGTGATTAAAATGTTAAGACACGAAAAAAATATAACCGCGCGAAAATGCAGGTCTTCTGATAGGGACTTCTGAACTTTGACAGTTAATTGCTTTTATGTTTAACTACATCTGTCAGAATTAAGGGTGAGGTCTACTCGAATTTGTCCACTGGTTAGCAGATTAAAGTCAACGGTACAGTAACTCACATCCATCTAAATCCCACATTGGTATACTTAAAATTCTCCCAAGATCTCAAATCTCCTGAAAATTTCTCCGATATCAATGAGAAAGTGCAAGAGAACCCAGGTCTTTGATTTCACGTCAGCACCGCTGATAAAAACTTATTACATTTTAGTCCTTTAATTGTTCTTTCAGAACCCTTAAACAATTCTTACCTGACAATGGAACTACACCTTTGTCGAATGGGCGCTAGAAATCATACAAAAACACTCTTAATTTATCCCGATTGCGCACCCCAAGGCTTCTACGCCATCTCACCAGCGGCGGCGTAAACATGGCCTGACACGCTGTCGTCTACTATAAAAAGTACTACAAAGGACATTCCGAGCTGGCTCCTCTTCGTTCATACGAGCTAGGTGTCCAGCCAACCGGAGTCTACCGAGTTTTATTTTTGTCACAATATCTGCTTCTAGGTAGATTGCATATAGCGTCTCCAAAATCATCCTTCCTCACATGAGGGCCAACAATTTCCGCAAGACCTTCTCCTTGAACACGCCTAAGAGGTTAGGGGTTAATGGAGCTATCCGATTTTGTGGGATAGACAAGAGTATCTTATAGGCGGTACTCAACAACGTGATACTTCTATAGTTGCTTCACGTTGTAACATCTCCTTTCTTGGGTACCTTTTTGCCAGTCTTCTGGAATTTCTTCATGTTCCCATACGTGCACGATAATTTTATGAATTGCCGATATAAAGCTGGCCCGCCATGTTGAAACAGCAGGCTGTTATACCATCGTCTCCAAGTTTTTTGAACCTTTTTGCAGCCTTTCGACCTATTATATGCTTGGTGGCAGAAGCATTCTTGAAATGGTGAAGCCACCATTGCTTTAGTGAGTTGACAGTTTAGTATGTGGTATGTTTCGGACGGATCGGCACGTGGTTAATTAGGTTACGAATGGTCCCATCAATTGAGAACCAGTTCTAAGACTCGAAGTCCGTCGTCACAATTATTTTCCGGCTATCCAATTTTACCGGCTACCGACCTACTTTAAATTCACAAGAATGACTTTCACATCATAACTTGGGCAGGCATTAAGAACCCTTTCAACTTGTTCGTAGTTAATCTCTTTCTCTTCGTCAGGAGACTTTTTCGTAGGTCCGTGAATGTTTATGAGGCTGATGTTCTGAAATTTATCTCGCACGCGAAGAGTGATTATAGCGGATAAAAGTAGACCTCACTTTTTCGCTGACTACTCTGAGCACATGGTCTCACTCCCATCAGTTCCAAACAGTTACGGGCGTGCATGTTTTAGTATGCTATGTGTTATTCTCCCTATTCGGCTGAGATTTGATATTGATTTCAGGGAATTAATAAAGTTAGTCCACTGTTTTAAACCGCCCGGATCAGTTAATTGTGAAATTTTTCATTTTCTACAGAGTTACTAGCTTAAGATTCACCGGGTAGACTATGAGCATTTTGATTGCAACAAAGTCAGTTGGACAAATGGGACATAGAAAATATATAATTTTTTAATATCAACTAAAAAAGTTGGTAATTAAAATTCTCTGAGTTTTTCATAACTCAGAATTCAACAAGTAGGCGGGTTGGGGAGAGTTTTTGTTAAATTTTAATAGAGTTATGAAATAATTTTAGTACATTGCATGATTTTGAAATTCCATGAAATTAAACCGAGTTTAAAAGAACTTCTTATTTCACACACATATCGTTTAACCTCCGTCAAGTGCAGTCGCATTTTCTTTTCGCAGTTGCCTTTTGCCACCTTTTTACCGACCCCAAGTATCATACAAATAAATAAAAAAAAACCTATCAATATACCCGCAGCGCGTGTGATATACATACTTACCCGACCCACTTTACTGCTCTTCTTGTGTATTAACAAGTATAGAAAAAAATAAAAACAACTGAAAAAAAACCATAACAAAAAACCTAAACAAAAAACCATATCTTTTTCTTTTTTTTCTGATTCAATTAATTATGTCGTGCGCGAATAAAATGTGTGTCATCGTTGACTCAAACGCGGAACTGTTGAAGTGCAGTGGCCTTTGTGGGAAATACCTTCACCCCTCTTGTGCTGGCTTGGGCAGAAAGGCGAGTGTACCTGAAAGAATATCTACGCAATTTTGCGTTTTATTGCGATGAATGCAATAAAATATCCGTGTCGGATATTATGATTGCAAGTCAATGTCTAAAGGAATCCCTGTGAAATGAACATTCCGTTTGCCAAGATCAAATTTCTAATTTCTCTAAGAAATTTGATCACGTCTGCAATAGTGTTGAAGACTCAAACATCCAATGTCAACAATCGTCCACCCAGTACCTTTCCACGATACGTTCTTCGTTTAGACATTGACGATAAATTAAAGGTGTTGACTTTTTCGGCAAATGATCTAAAAAAAAACTTTTCTGATAGGTTAAACCTACTGAAATCGGATATTGATTGCTGTTTTCAAAGTTCGTCATCCCGGCTCTCCCCCTCTTCCATTCAATTGAGTGATGTTACAAACGTTAGACTCGTTAACGAATTTGAAAACATTAATTGTATGCTTTCTCGGGTTTCAACTGCACTCATATGATATCTATTGCTTACGATCTAAGTAATGAAGAACAAAAATATACGAGTGTGCAACGTGAACTTAAAAGCCTTAATGTCCAATCGCAGAAAATTGAATCGCTTCTCTTCGACGCGACGTCATTAAACAACCCGGAATACCGTCGTGTGATATCGGAAAAAAAAAAGAATAATTGTGCCGGATATGCTGATGCTACATGGATTCGCTCCTATTTTAAACGAGAATTCTGTGTCAATATATGCGAATGTCTTCAATTGTCTGGAAGAAGATTCAAGTTCCTGATTCCCTCCAAATATAACTGGATGTTTTATCACCAAAGAGGATATATACGACTTGGTCGAATGCGGCTTTCCAGAATGAGTAGCAATAATAATATTATTAAGTCTAACAAACCCAAACCTAATCCCAAACCCGAGTATCCAAATTTCATCCATTCTCACACCCTTAACCCTGCTGCTTCTTCATCAGTTCCACAAGAACCACAAGGATTCCTTAACCCAATGATCCCTCCAAATGTTAAGTTAACTAAACATTTATCTGAAGCCAATACTAATGATCGGTATGTTATGTCCCGCCTTAGAGACCACAAAATTTACAATAATGTTCGTCTTTACCTAGCTTTTCTGCACGACAAACCAGATTCTGTTTGCTTTGAGGGTAAAACAAATACAAACATAAAGGTTTTAATCTCCCAAGAAGGCCTCCCTACCAAACCTGATGTACTTATGGAAATATTCTTGAAATTTCATGATGGTCTTGAAATTTCTCCTCAAAAAATTAGAGAAGACCTAACCTCTTTTTCTTGGATCGCTATCATCCTCCCCTTAATCTCTCCTTCCCCATTGAATTTGAAAACAACTTTTTTGAAATGGAGAATTACTGTTATGATTTTCGTAGGGCTGATTTCTCCAAACTCAACAATCTTCTTAGCTCAGCCGACTTTGATTTAAGTTCCCTCCACTCAACAGTAAAGTCCTTTACAAATTGGTTTTATTTGATTCTCTCATACTGTATTGAAGAATCAGTTGCGTTCTCTCGTAAAAAAGATTTCACATCTGCTCCCCCTTGGTACAACAGAAAGCTCCGTAGCCTAAGAAATACCCGTAATAAGCTTTGGAAGATCTTTTTACAGTCCAAATCTGTTACCGACCACAACAACTATCTTTTCGCCTATAATTCTTTCTCTGAATTAAGGGAATCCCTTTATAGCCAATACCTTAACCAAATGGAAAATAACCTTCTTTCTGATGCAAGGACGTTTTTCAAGTTTATAAATGTCAAACGAAAATCTGATGGGTTTCCACCTTCAATGAGTTTCTCCAACATAATCTCCTCAGATCCAACAACGATATCAAACCTATTTGCTAAATACTTTAGTAAATCGTATACCGAACATCTTAATGATCCTGATCCACACTTCTTTAGTTATTTAGATGGCTGCACTCAAACCTGTCTTTCATCTTTTACAATAACTGAAGAAATGGTACTTGCCAAAATCGTAAGCCTCAAAGAAAACTTTAGCCCTGGTCCTGATGGCGTCCCATCAGTTGTTCTAAAAAAATGTATGCATTCTTTGCCAAAGCCTCTAACTGCACTCTTTGAATTTATATCAAAAGTTTTGTCAGCCCTTGAGAATGGTAATGAAGTTGATGTTGTATACACTGATTACAGTAAAGCCTTTGATAAAATATCCCATAAGATAATTTATCTCAAACTTAGAGCCCTAGGCTTTCCATCTATGTTTATAAACTGGATAGGCTCCTACCTTGCGAATAGAACTTATAGAGTCCTTTTCCGTAACTCAGTTTCCAGTCCCATACATGAAATTTCTGGCGTCCCAAAAGGTAGTCACCTTGGCCTAAATTCAACTATGAAACAGTTGTTTTTAGTTTTTGGACTACTCGCACTCGCCTTAAGTGAACTTGTCTTTGAGAAAGTAAAAAGCCCGTGAGGCTTTTTCGTGTGAAGTTTCCCAGAGTCACAAATAAGCTACAAATTATACAGCACCCTAAAAAGCCATTTATTAGCATTGAAACATACTAGGAATTTATTTACATATACACGGGTCCAAAAACCTTAATTCTTTTTCTTAATTCATTTCATCCATTTCAGTCCTCCCCCAGGACTTCTGCCAAAGAATTTTTAAATTTTCAAAACACAGCTCTTAATTCCTTCATGTTCTTTCTCTTTTATCGATTCCAAAAGGTCTCCCATGGATCGGTCGAGTTTGTCGAATGGCCCCAAGTTATGGAAAAGTGGCACGAAATACGACTTCATTTTTATGAGATCCAAATATTCACTTAAAATGGTTTTGGCTTCCGATATTCCAAGATTATTAAGGCTTCGGAATTTCAAACAATGGTTTTGGATCACATAATTATTAATTTTGTTGACATTTAGGTCATCAGTTAATGTTAATGGTGGTCGTCCTTGCAGTGGGATCGTCGTCGTCTTCAAACGCTCTCTCTTGGGACAATTTGTACCTCTTATAAAATTTTGTTTTTGATACAGCTTGTTCACCAAAAGTCTTTTGCAACAACTGTTAATAAACCTGTTCAACGAGCTTGCCTTATCCCTGCTCAAAGCTGCTTGTAATTTTGAGTTTTCCTATACGTTAAAGGAGAATTAGTGTTTCCCTTATATTTTGTGTGTAAACTAATGGATTCCTTCAATAATGGCTGGCAGCATAATACATAATTTAATTATGCATTGCGACGTGATACCAAATTTGGATAAATTCGGACAAAGGAACAACAACTAACGGTTTTCTTATAAATGACAAAAAATGAAAAACCATTTGAATATTTTGCTAACAAAAACTAATGTTGCATAATAAGCATCTGTTGAGCAGGATCGAAGGGTACCTACCTATAATGCCGACAAAAGCTATTCTTTAAACCTTCCTTAGTTTCTCGGTATTGGTTTCCTTGTTAAGAGCAGGCCACCACAATCGATCCATAAGACAAAATATGACGTACAACGGCCTTCTTAACCCGTTCTTGAATGTTAAATTTCCAGTTAAGTTTGTGGTCTAGAATGACTTATTGATATTTCGCACTGGAAGATGAGGACAGAGTTTGACCTTTCAGTCGGAACGGGGTAGAGTGAAGGCAGGTATTTTTGTTTTGGTCGTAAAGAGCATCAGTTCAGTTTTGCTCTGATTAACAGCTAGTCCAATGCTCGTGGCCCAGTTGCTAACTTTATTCAGATCCATCCCCGTGATTTCGATAATCAAGGTGACGAACTTTCCCGAGACTTTCCCGAGTTGCATTACTAGCGACTGGCAAGTTCCTACCCACTATCAGTGAACAAACCGAATACGCCCTCTAGTTGGTAAGCAAATGGACTAGGAACTGTGGGCTGACAGTCAATACAGCTAAAACAGAACTAGTGCTATTTACTAACAAGCGCAAAATAACTGATTTTAAAATACCTTCAATTGAAGGCTGCCTTCTTAAAATCTCTGATCACGCAAAGTATCTCGGTGTGATCTTAGATAAAAAACGAAACTGGGGCCTGAACACCAAAGATTCAAAAAGGCATCGATTGCCTTTTACTCCTGCAATAGAATTTTCGGGAAAACCTGGGGACCAAACCCTAAAATTATCAGATGGATGTATTCGGCAATAATTAGACCAATACTAACCTATCGTAATTTGGTATGGTGGAAAGCTTTAGAAAAGAGCACGAACCTGAAAACTTTGACAAAAGTTCAAAGACTTGCGTGCACTGGCATTACGGGAGCAATGAGATCCACTCCAATTGCGGGACTGGAAGTTATACTCAATCTAATTCCCCTAGACCTCTTTGTTCAAGAATCTGCGGCCAAAAGTGCCCTGATACTTAATCAAACTAAAGTCTGGATAAACAGTTCCATAGGACATGCCCAGATCCTTCATAAAGTTATGGGTCATAGTATTACAACAGACTATAAAATACCCGAACTTGATTTTCATAAACCATTCTAGTCTAGGCTGCCATCCCAAGCAGAGAGGAATGGATAGATAATATACCATACTCCAGTGAGTCGTCAGTAGCTATCTATACTGATGGCTCTAAAATGGACACTGGTGTAGGGGCAGGCTTCTATTCTGAATCTCTCAAGTTAACCGCCTCGCTTAGGCTTCCAAACCACAGCAGCGTCTTCCAAGCGGAGGTCCTGGCAGTGACAACAGCTGCTAAAAAGGTATCAATGATGGCGATACCACGAGCTGATATCACCTTTTACATTGATAGCCAAGCGGCAATAAAAGCGATTATTGCAACTGAGGTAAAATCAAAGCTTGTTTCATGCTGCCGCGAAGAGCTTAAGGTTCTTGGCGCACAGCACAACCTTAGACTCTGCTGGGTCCCAGGCCACAGCGATATACTAGACAACGAGAAAGCCGATGAATTAGCAAGATTAGGGTCAATGCTTGACGTAAGCCAAGCTCAGTTCCTGTTATTTAAAACAGGAAATCTCAAAAAAAATAACTATCAAGGCCGATGAAAGGTGGAACCTTCTTGACACCTGCGGCACTACAAGCAAGATCTGGCCCTGTTTTAACAAACAAATAACGGAAAGAATTATGCAGCTATACAAGGGATCACTTCGATCTCTTGTAAGCATAATCACCGGACATAATCTGTTAGGTTATCATATGAAAAAGATGAGAATCAGTTCAGATGATCTATGCAGAGGATGCGGTGACGAGGAGGTGCATGAAGATACTTCGCACTTTCTGTGTCACTGTCCCGCACTCTCCCATCAAAGGAAGAAACTGCTTGGTAACTGTTTCTTCGGGGATTTAAAAGAACTCTCTAGTACGCCAGGTACTAACATTCTGAACTTTGTCAAAGCCTCTAAATGGCTTGACTAACTGAACACATAGATTTTTCTTATTAGCTTGAGTAGCAATACTCACGGGTATCACAATGGATCTGTATTGATCTAAGTGTGACGGTAATGACATCAACTGTCAGCCCCTCTACCTAACCTAACCTTCCCGAGACTAGTAAAATCAAATCAACAGCGAAAGTTACCGCCTTCACCTCATAACTTTTTAACACAAAATGACAACAAATCAATATTAACTTAAAAAACGTTTTCGACTCAAATATCGTGAGGAAAAAGAGATGTTTTGGCCTTAAATCTTTTTATCGAACTCGAAATAGAAGTAAGAAATATGGGCATTCTGGGCATGAATGGGAAGTTATCAGAGAGGGTCGCAATTCTAACTTTTTTATTTCTTTAAATTTAAAGATATGAATTGCTTAATGAAAGACTCTATAGTTCTAAAATTTTCAAGTCAAAGAAGACGTTTTAAATGTAGTAGTTTAGTTTTATTGACTTCATAAATATATACAAATTTACATTTCAGTGTTTTGATATAACTAAGTCTTTTATGGTTTGGCCGAAGGCCGTCTACCAGAGTGACATTTTAATTTAATTTGTACATTTTCAAAAATAAAAAGCTTAAATCATTAGATTATTATTGTTATTTTTTTTTTTTTTTATATATATAAATAGATACATCTATCATTATTATTTAAAAATTTTCTTGTATAATTTGGTTTCTGTAACGAAAAGCTTTCGTAATATACCCAACTAGAGGGTCCCAACCGCTCTCTCCATTCAAAATTTTGATTACTTCGTCTAGACCAAGAGACTCCACTGCAAAGAAACGTCTTCGAAATTCCTTGAGTATTGGACAGATTCCCACAGAGTGAAAAACATCTTCGCGCACTTTCAAATTGCATAGATCGCACAATAATGGTAGTTCTGGTCGATGCGGAATATAATTCAAACCAATGACTTCACCTCTTATTTTAAATAGCATACTGATCTGTTCTGTTGTGTTTTGTTCCAAGAAATACGTGTTTGTATTTAAAAAATGATTCAGCTTGCTGTAGTAGGTTCTGTATTGCGACGACTCTGCTTCCGTAGTGAACTTATCATAAATCATATTTCCAACTTTTCTTAGCTAATCTTTGAATTTTAACTTAATAGCTTCATTATTATTGGTGGTTGATACTGTAAAATCTGCTGAAGATTCGTTGGCCAATTTGTTCCACTCAGTAACGCAAGTTCTCCCAGAATGTATCAGCTGCATGAGAACCAGTCTTGGAATCCTTTCTTCTCCCATCGCCATTACTCTTATCACATAATCGAAATGTATTTTTAGCGTATCCAAAAATAGCGGTGCTATACCTGTTTCTAAGTATAACATATAATTTGGTGAACTACCAGGCAGCTTGAAAGTATTCCGTATAAAAAAACGAAGAAATTTTTCCACAGCCTCATAGGAAATATATCCCCAAACTTGGGCTCCGTAGAAGAGAATTGATAATGCAGCTGTACGAAAGATTTGATACTTTGCTGCATGTGATATGTTTTTCCTTTCAATACAACTTCTCCACATAGAATACATAGCTCGTTTAGCTTCAGATAGTTTGTATTGAAGATGCTTTTTTAGGTTTAGATTAGAAGCAATTAAGACTCCTAGGTACTCGTACTCTTTAACAATCTCTATTGGTTCCTCTCAAACGTCCACTTTTCACTCCTCGAAAACCTGCCACCCCCCCTTCTCAAAATCATAATTTTCGACTTGGCAAGATTAACTGATAAATTCCAGGTTTTGCAGTAGCGTTCTAATCGGTTTATCATTAACTGCATACCGTTTATAGTCTCCGATAAGAAGACTAAATCATCTGCAAACATTAGGCCAGGGATGTTTTTTCCACTCATTACAATTCCCCCTTTTACACTATCGATAATGTCGTTTATGTACAAAACAAAAAATAGAGTACCTACTAAGAACACAACCTTGTTTAACGCCCATTGACGTAGTATTAAATGTAGTATTTTGTTATATGTAAACGAATTTATTTCATAAATTCTAGTAACCATTCACCTTCAAGTATCAATACCAATAAAATGATATTTCTCTCTTAAAATTCAAAGGTTAACCTCAATATTCTTTAGGAAGATGCGTGGAAAGAGCTAATTTATGTGTAAGCAAACGAAGCTATCATCAATATTAATCAATTATATTATGCCTCGGTGTTACGTATATAGTTGATAAGGTCATGTTATTGGAATTATTTAAGATACTCCCTTATACTACGGAGACGGGAGTTTCCTTGGATACACGCCCGTATCACGATAAACACAATATCCACCCCAAAGAGGAGGTTAAACAGATTATAAACAAAATCAATCTTAATATAGAATGTTTATGTGTTCATTGAGAGATACAGGATGCAATAGTCATGTGGATCTTTGGATCTATGGATATCGGAACGTAAACAAAGCGAGTTCAATTCACTGAAATTAGATGGAGCGTATAAACATCTACCTTATACGATTCAGTATATTTGTATCTACAACAAACCAACAACCAACGCAGTGTTGCCAGAAACACCGATTTATCGTAATTCTCCCGATTTTTAGACCTATTTACGATACACCGATTTTTGATCTAATTATGACACTTTTCCCCGATTTTCGATGTTTTATATAAAAAAGTATTTTAATGTATTTTCATCTCTGAAATTTACATAATTTATAATTGTACTAAAAATTTGAGTACTTTTTAATTAATTTATTAATTATTAACTGACTTATCAGCAACAAAAATCTTAAGTACGGTGGTAAGAATATGTATTAATTTTAAGATTTATGATTTTTGTTTGATCTCTTGAGAGTTATTGCTGCGGATGAAAAAACATTGCATTCGACAATTATAACCAACTTTATTGAAAAGAATATTGATTATAAAAAACAATTAATTGGGTTTGCGGCGGATAAAGCAAATAATATCACTCGCAGTAAAAATTCGGTTGCTTCTTTGCTAAAGGGTGACTGCCCAAATCTAGTAGTTTTTAAATGTGTCTGCCATTCATTTGCCCACTGTGCATCTTACGCCTGCTTAAAACTTCCTCCAATTGTTGAAACAATGTGTCGGGATATTTACAACTATATTCAAAATAGTCCAAAAAGGGTGGCAAAATATCAAGATATTCTAAAATTATTGGAATACAAGCCATATAAACTTCTCCATCCGTCGCAGACTCGTTGGTTATCATTGGAATGCGTTGTTTCCAGAATATTAGAATTGTATGAACCCCTTAAGATATACTTCGCCTTTGAAGCGAATATAGATAATCTCGAAAGTGGTAAAGTAATTTTAATGTATCTACAAGATCCTTTAAATGAATTGTATCTAAAATTCTTAAGCTTTGCTCTTCCTCAAGTTAATAAATTGAAGCGACTTTTTCAAAGCGAAGAGCCACAGATTCACAAGCTAAGTATACAGTGAAATTAAAACTTTAGTATGGAAAAAAATTTATTATTGGAAAAAAATCTTATTGCAAGTTGTGAAGTCGAACGATTTAAAAATAACTGTATAAGTTTCTACGTCGAACTATGCGAACAAATATTCAAAAGATTTGATTTTAAAAATAAACTGTTGAAAGCCTTATTGGAACCTAAAAAGACCGTAAATAAACAAATTGATTAATTAAGTAATCTTTTTAACTTGTTTGATAATATTATTCCTTCCAAAGATATCCAGAGAATTGATTTGGAATATAGGGAAATACGAAATCTTGATTTTGATAATTTATTATCTGAGGGAATTGAAAGTACTAAAATAGAAATATTTTGGAAGATTGTGTGCTCAATCAAAAAGTGCAATCAAACTTTAGCTTTTCCATTGATGGCTCGATTTATTTCATCGGTATTATCGTTACCGAATTCATCCGCTAACGTGGAGAGAACTTTTTCGCAAATAAATTTGAATAAGACAAAAATAAGAAATGGGCTAGATGTTGATACTTTACAAGGAATATTACTTTCTAAGGATTACCTGAAGTTCAAAGATTGCAATGGTTTAAACTTAAAAGTGTCTGATGATTTGTTAAAAAAATTCAAGCAAAATAAATATATTTAAAAATAATACAAATAAAGATACTTATGTACCTAAGCCGTTGGTTTATAAAAAACTTGAATCCTTGTTAGCTTACATATATGTATGTACATATTACTTTTTTCATTTCTAAGCTAGCTAGGTGCTATAAGCACTAAATAATTAAATTTCTTGTAAGCCAATGCCCCATAAAAGACTGTAAATTTAATATAACAAGGGAAATATTTATTAATAAGTTTTACGGTTTGTGTTTAAAGAATATGAATTTTAATTAAAAAGCATAATAAAACAACAAAAAATATCAATTGTTACTTATTAAATAACGTATTCAGTACCTCCGAAATAAAAAATTTTAATTTTATGTAACCAAGCAATATTACTTATTATAATTAATTTAAATGAAATAAAATAAGTTATGATACAAATGAAACAAAAAGTTTTTTATTTTTTGTAATAGGAAATCTGAATTTATTTTCATAGTTAATAAAAAACAAATTCTAAAAAAAGAACATTCAGAAAAAATTGACAGAAAGCTTATCTTTGTCATGAGTTGTAGGGTTAAATAAATTACCCCGATTTACACCGATTTCTAATGTGGAAATCTACCGATTTCAGTAAATATTTTCTGGCAACACTGAACCAACGACCGACGACGGCCGGCGTCGGGACAAGCGAGTTCAACTGAAAAACAAATCTGGCTATTCCTGGAACGAACACTGCGAATACACTCTTCTATACATGAACACATGCATAAAGGCACAAAATAAACAATGTCCATGTCCGCCTGCCTATAGCTAAGTTAGGTGAGGCTATAGCAACTAGAACTGGAACTGGGAAAGAACATCAGAGACACTACTAGAAGCTGTGTTCTTTTTAAATGAAATTGCGTTGTGTATTGGCCTTCGATTCCGTTTAGTCTATGGGCACACTTTATGCTAGTTCTTTTTTTTAGGCTTTATTTTCAAGACAGAACATAAGGGTGAGTTAAGTATTCATGGAAATTATAAATGCGAAGGAATTGGCATTTTTTTCTGTTTTAAGCTCTCAGAAGAACTGACTTTAACGTTGTGAAGCATTTCTAAGCATTGGATTTAAAGTGGCAAATAGCATTAAAAACAAAGCAAAACAAACAATTATTTGAAATTTGATGTTTTGCCTAAAAAAAATTGTCTTTACTGATAAAATTGTATTTTTCAATTATCCCTTATTTCCCATTAGGGTGAAAAAAGAGCAAATATAAGATCACGGACAGAAAGTTAGTATGTAAACTATGATATAAATGAAATAGGGTAAAATGGATATCAATGTTCAACATATTGATGGTAATGTTACTACTGTTAATAATATTCAATGCTGCACTTAGAGTTAAAACATAAATAGTTAAATGGTTGCATGGAACGGCAGCAAACTTTTGTTTGTCGCGATACATAAACTAAAAAGAGGCTGGAATGCGACCCACACTGATAACTTCCCATCTCGTCTGTCGATTTGTGTTGCTTCAAAGTTTGCAGGTTTTCGTGTTTTGTTAAAAAAGTTGTCAGTTGAATTATTCTTAAAAATTCTTTGCATATAATGAAATACCTAGTTTGATTTCGAAATTATTTTTTTGTAAACGAGATTTTTAGTCGAAAAACAATTTTTACCAATTTTAGTAGCATTTCTTAAAAGTTTTTATTTCTTATATAAACAAATACAAATTCGATGAATGAAATTAATTTGAAGTCAATACTTTCTATTGTTTGAGAGATATTGAGAACCGAACGTCAATTTTTACCAAATTTGAGTACTATTTTATTGTAGTACCCGTGGCATGATGGTAAGTGCGCGTTGGACTGTCATGTCAGAGGTCTTGGGTTCGATCGCTGCCTATGCCATCCAAAGTTTTTTTACAGGTACTGCCTCTTGCGAGGAATTGACAAATTCTCCAAGTGTAATTCTTGTCATGAAAAGAGCTTTCTCAAATTTGTCGTTCGAATTTGGCTTAAAACTGTAGGTCCCTTCCATCCCTGACAACAGTCCTCGCACACAGGAATGGTTGATAGTTGTAAGTCACTAGGCTCTAGTTCTCAACGGACTGTTACGCCACCCAATTTATTTTATTTGAGTACCTACTATATTTTGTAGATTTATGAAAAATGTACTGAATGTCGAAAACGATATTGTCATTTTCTGTGCGATACAAATAGTTTGAAGCTAATATTTTTAAATTTTGAAAGGATATTTAAGTCGAAAATCAATTATAACCAACTATTGTTAATTTTTGTTTAGGTTCTTATTTTTGTAAAAAAAACTGTAAATCCGATTTTTCTCATGATTTTTCTGAATGTGAAAACAATATTTCTTATAATCTCAAATTTTTGAAAAGATATTTGAGTAGAAAATTAATTTTTACCAAGTTTTATTAATTGTTTTTTTTTAGGTCTTTATTTTTTGTAAGAAAAACAGTCAATTCGATTTTTCTCAAAATGTTACTGAATATTGACAACAATATTTTTTTAAAAGATAAAATTAGTTTAAGGCCAATATCTGAAAGTTTTGAAAAGATATTTGAATAGAAAATCAATTTGTACCAACTTTTAGTAATGCCTTTTTAGGTTTTTATTTTTTGTAGAAAACTGTCAATTCGATTTTTCTCAAAATTTTTTTCGAATGTTTAAAACAATATTTATTATAAGTTAAAACTACAACACAAAAAAACACATACACACGCTCGCACAGACATCTCTTTAAAAATCTTTTATTTCGACTCTAGAGACCTTGAAACGTCGAGAAATGTCAACATTTTCAATTCGCCAAATCGGACCGATTATAATAACTTCCTATGGGAAGTTAACAATACTTTTTAAAAAATTAAGTTGTCCTGAATTCGAATCTCGGCTTAGTTGAAAGGCAGAACATCTCTCAACAATAAATTATAAATTTTCATCTTCTACAGTTTTAATCATTTTTTAGTATCTTACTTAGTTTTATGGAAATTCTCATCAGTTATATGTCTTCATTTGAGTCGATATGAGGTTTTGACCTTAAAGCTTTTATTGTTTCGAAAAAAAAGTTTTATAGTTAGGTAATTTTTAGAGCTGACTTCGATTCCGAACTACGATCTTAACTATCTGCTCAACTTTCAAAAACAGCAATTTTAAACATTATTCATATAAAGGGTGTTTACATTTTAAGGGCCGATGTTAAATGTGGACCACACTTAAACGTCAAGTTTTTTTCTGCATTTCGTTTGACATTTCTCAATTCCAGATAAATTCAATTTGAACAATGGAAAGATACAAAATCCAGCAAAGTGTAAAAGTTATTTAGGCTTGTTATGAAAACTCGAGTACAAATCAATGTGCATACCGTCTAATTCGTGATTTGTTCCGTCAATTTGATCGTCCAAATGTGTGTACAATTGAAAAAAATGGAAAAATCGTGCAAATGGCGACAAGAAATAGCAACAGTGGCCGTGTTATCTCACGTAGTGGCGGTGTCAGTTGCCCAAAAGATCATTTGATTTGACACACCGTTGGACTTATTTCTTTGGGGTTATTTAAAAGAAAATTTATACGTTGATAAGCCAGCAATAATTCAAGAGCCAAAATATGAGACAATTCGTCACATTAATGGCATAGAACCTCAATTATGCCGTAGCGGCGTAGCGTCATCAAACATTTGGACCAAACGGATGGAGGCATGCCGACACGAGGTCGCGGTGGTCATTTGACTAATGTTTTGATTTTTAGATAATTGAACCATACAAACCATACAAATATTATCGTAGTAAAAAGAAATTACAGTAATTTTCTAGATAATTTGTGTTTTATTCAAAATCAACATCGGCCCTTAAAATTTAACCACCCTTTATTTGTTTGCATATTTCAAAAACATGATATTTTAGTCTTTTTAGAATACAAATTCGTTACAAAAATAAAAATTACTTTCACACTGTTTTGCTTTTACTATTGAAAACCGTCTAAGCAGAAGTAGTCCAGCGTTTCTTTCAGATTAATGTAAAATCTAACAATTTATAAAAATTTTTGAAAATTTGTATGAAACGCTATTACTATATTTCAACTTTATATTGAATATTGGAATTGGAATTGGAAACCATCTCGACTTTAATATTTCACAAAGCTGACAAGATAGAGTAATTTTCGAGCAAGATATGAATGAAGACCATTAAAACCCTTCGGAATGTAATAGAGTATTGTTGTTGTTGTTCAGACGTTGTATAACAGATGCCCAAAAGTCAGGGAAAAGGCATAAATGATTTTTTCGAAAGTACTAGTTTCTTTATGTTTTGTCTTTCGGATGCGTCTGCTCTGAAAACGTGTTAAATAAGCCACTGTTTAAGTTCGTTTTGCATCAAAAATTGCCTTGGACCAATCCTTTTTTATTCATAATTATATTTTTGAAAATTGTTGCAGATTTAAATAGGTCTTAAATATTTATTTAAAGTTCTTGGTTCTCTATTTTGAAAAAAATTGGACAAAAAATGAGACTTTTTCGTATGAAAAGATGTGTTTTTTACTAAAAATTCCAACAGTCAAATGTTTATATCCGAAACCATTTTTTTAAAAACCAACACAAAAAAAGCAAAAGTTAAAATACAAACCAAATCTGGTCAGCAACTACCCAAACGAAACAGTAGCAAAATCCTGTTTTTTTTTTTTAAATTGAAAAACTCTTTAAAATAAGATTTAGTTAATTTAACATATAAAACAAGAATCGAAAAAGTATAATCAAATATGTATCTGAAGTGAAGTGGGACTCCAGCTACCCTCCCAAAAATGATATTACCATGAGAGCTTATTAAAATGTTTAATAAAGACTACGGACCAAAAAAGAAACTATACAGTTATTCAAGTTAAAATGATATTGTTTTACCGGTTTTGTTTAAAATGGAGAATCTCAAATTTATTCCGTATCTAATATTTTTTAAATCAAATTGCTCCAAAAAATCATGTAATGATCAGTGTTCCCATAACGGCATTATTAATGCTGGATCTAGCATTATAGAGAAGAGAAAAGCATTATGAAATTTTAAAATAATGCTAAATGCTTTTCTGGCATTATTGTTTTTAAGTTTTGCATTCTTGAATTCCAAAATTGATTTCAAAAGATTGAGTTGATAATATCATATTTGGAAAAAAATAAAAATCATCATTTTTTTTTTAAATTACAAACCATTGTGATTTAACCTTAATAACGTCAAATCACGAATTAGTGAAACGCTGACGTTGAGCGCTTGTTCAGTCAAACGAATATAATTAAAACAAAAATTCGTAATAACATAGGAATAGAACTATTGAACAGCATTGTCCAAATACGAGAGGGGCTGAAAATATAAGATAAATGCTGCTTTTCTTATGAGGTTTCAAGAACTGTTATAGATGAAGTTGGAGCCTCAGCAAAGTGTGAAAAACCTAAGGACGAAAAAGACTATTTTATGAAGAACTTTGGGGCACGAGTACGATAACTTTGGCGCCAAGATATAATAACGGTTTTTGGTAGAGGGTCTTAATACAAGCATTTTTTACTATGGGAGGGGGGTCTATCTCCCCCCGTTTAGGCGGGAGGGGCAACTTAAAAAAGTTATTATTTAAAATGGAAAAAAATAATTAAAAAATAACGGTGATACTTACAATTAAGTTGTATACATTTTCTTAAAGCCAACATTCTGTTCTATTAGCCAGTTTTTAAATCAAGTCAAAACTATGCGTGGTTTTTGAAAAATTTTATTTTAAACTCAAAATTTGAATAAAAAAAGTTAAAAAAAATGTTTAAAGTGTAACTTGTTCAATACTTCAAGATTATCTACCATTGTTTTTATTTCAGAACTTATTGCTCTTATTTGTTTTTGATTAAAAACTGAAAACTAGATGATTTTATGTCTTTTAGTTTTTGAGAAAATTGAAAATAAAAATTTAATTTTAAACTCAAAATTTGAGTAAAAAAAGTTAAAAAAAAGGTTTAAAGTGTAACTTTTTCAATACTTCAAGATTATCTACCATTGTTTTTATTTCAGAACTTATTGCTCTTATTTGTTTTTGATTAAAAACTGAAAACTAGATGATTTTATGTCTTTTAGTTTTTGAGAAAATTGAAAATAAAAATTTAATTTTAAACTCAAAATTTGAGTAAAAAAAGTTAAAAAAAGGTTTAAAGTGTAACTTTTTCAATACTTCAAGATTAGCTACCATTGTTTTTATTTCAGAACTTATTGCTCTTATTTGTTTTTGATCAAAAACTGAAAACTAGATGATTTTATGTCTTTTAGTTTTTGAGAAAATTGAAAATAACCACAACTAGCTACTATTTTAATTTAATTCTTTTTTTTTTGCTTGATTGGTCTTATTTTGATAGTAATAATGGTATTTGCGTATGCGTAATGCGTGTTTGGGTGTATGCAACAGTAAGGTGTGCGCGAGTTTGGGTGTATGCAACAGTGGCATCTGTAAGGGGGGGCATGCTGTCCCCCTGCAACCCCCCTGCTTGGGCAAACTATAGGATTTGGGCTGGGTGCAAGTTGGAGTGCGTGCAAGGTGGGGAGGGTGCAAGGTGCGGTGGGTGCTAGATGGGGTGAATGCAAAGTTTCTTTTGCATTTAAATAAGCTGGATTTAAGAAAAATTAATTTACCCTAGGTATATCTTATCGATTATTACTATCAAAATAAGACTACGTTAATACTTAAGCAAGGAAAAAGTAATTTAATTAAAATATTTTTTTTGGTAACTTTCAATTTTCTCAAGAACTAGAAGACATAAAGTCATCTAGTTTTCAGTTTTTGATCAAAAACAAATAAGAGCAATGAATTATAAAAAAAAAACAGTAGATAATCTGAAAGTTTTGAAAAATTACACTTTAAACTTTTTTTTTAACTTTTTTTTGCACAAATTTTGACTTTAAAACAATTTTTTTCAAAAACTATGCATAGTTTTGACTTGACTTGACAATAATAGACAA
The DNA here is from genome assembly GCA_920104205.1 of Eupeodes latifasciatus. NCBI lineage: Eukaryota > Metazoa > Arthropoda > Insecta > Diptera > Syrphidae > Eupeodes > Eupeodes latifasciatus. Next base: position 357,176,920 of record OV049924.1, on the reverse strand, counting down.
AAGTGTTGGCTTTAAAAAAAGGTATAATACTTAATTATAAGTATTACCGTTATTTTTTAATTATTTTTTTCCATTTAATGTACATATTTTTTTAAACTGCCCCTACCGCCTAAACGGGGGAAGATAGACCCCCCCTCCCATAGTAAAAAATGCTTTTTTTTAACTGTTCTATACAAATCCGTCATTAAACTTTGTCGCCAAAGTTATCGTACTCTCCCCAACTTTGGAATAACCCATTATTTATATAAAATTATAAAATAGATAAGAAATTTATTTTTAAAAACTATAAATAAGAATGTGATAAGTCTGAATGATTTAAAATTAAATAATTAACTATAAAACATGTAACTATACTTAAAAACATTGTGCTGCTAATATCTATTTACATATAAAGCTTTAAGTTTTGTTATTTTTTAATTAATTTTGTTTTGTTTTTGTTTTTTTTTTTTTTTGTTATATACCTATGCTTGTTAGGTATTTGTATATGAAAATAAATATTATTTTGCATTTTTTAAGATGTTTGTTTTTTAATCATCGATATGGACTTTTTATATGGATTTTAAAATCTAGCATTTTGTTTTTTGAGCTCCCATACGATCTAGCATTATAAAATTTGAAATCTAGCATTATGAAATTTGAGATTATGGCAACACTGGTAATGATATAGAAAAATGAGAAATTTAATACAAGAAATATAAGGACGAAATTAAAATCTTTATCTCAGTTATATCATATTAATAAATAGATAAAGTGGGGCAACAGTTCGTGTGTGCGAGTAATGATATCAGGAATGGAGGGGACCTACAGTTTTAAGCCGAATCCGAACAACAAATTTGAAAAAGCAGAATTACTCTTGGAGGATTTGTCAATTCCTCGCTATACTATACTATACTTTGTATAAGTCAATCTTGATGTACAGCTGTTTTTTTTAATGAATAAATATAAAAAAAATGGCACAAGCAGGGTTTGAACCCAAGACCTCTAGCATGACAGTCCAACGCACTTTTTTTTTCCAAATTCATTTTAAAGCTAGACAAGAATTCATAAAACTAGCCTAATTAACCATAACTTACAACTAATTTACTGGTCCCATACGGCCCTAAGATCTATTTAACTTTAATTCCATTTTATTTATTTTTTTATTCATTAGAAAATTTCAAAAAAACTAATAGAGTAAGAGCCCAGGGCCGCCAGACGTTACTTATTTTCTGAGTAACAAAATGTATCGTACAGAATAGTGTTAGGGCACACTATGAAGGTATACATACTTGCTAGCTTGGGCCGGCGGCCAATTTACCTGTACCAGGTACTAAAGGTAAATACAAAAATCTCTTACTTTTCTTAAAGTCTGAGTGATAATTTTTGTAATTATTTTACACAATTTCATTAAAAATTTAAAATCAATATTGCCAGACAGTTTTCGTCGGCGGTAATTTCCGCCAGACACTTTAAAAATTGCGAAAAAATGAGGTAAGTTTTCTTAGAGTCTGAGTCTTAATTTTTATACATGATATTTTGGAAACTATTTCAACACCATTTGCAAACAGCCAGACAAATTGTAGGGGCCAAATATCCCCCAGACATTTTTAAAATCTCGCCTTTAGTATGAGCGCGCATATAATGTTTTGACGGTTTTATGTCACAGGCCCATTAAATTTATGTTCTATTTCAGTCTTGTAAATTTTTTTAATAGTGATTAAACCATATTTAAGTACTCAATTGCAAATTAAAAATTTCAGTATGATAGAAATTGTTAACTTATAGGCGAAATGTTCATACTAAAAGTAATTAAAAAATTAATTTTGTTACTAGCATTTAATTCTATAAAAAAATATTTATTCACGTTCTTCTACAAGATATAAAGAAATTTGTATAGAAAATATTATAAACAAATTAATTCAAGATTAGTTACTTTGCTAATTAATAAGTATATTGTAATTTTCAATTTTCGTCATCGTTGATATTTGATAACTCGTCATCCAGCCAATCTTTGTATTGAGTGTCTAAGTCATCATCATCGTCATCAAGATCAGCATTACTTGTCTCTGTAAAAACATATGTATACAAAACACTCCTCAGGCAAGCCAAAAGTCCATCACGATTTGTATTTTGTATTGTAAAGAAATATTACTTATTTCTTTTCCAAATTTACAAGGAACCTTTTAACGGAAGTACTAAACGAAGTTGTGCAGAAAATAAATAAATCATTGACTAATAAAGTTCAGCTTTTAGTTGAATGAAAAAAACATGATCAATTGTCATTTTGACATAAGTTGACTTGACTTAATAGTTAGGGAGATTTTTCTTGACTAACTTTCCAGTCAACTTTCCAATAAAGTTGCCTTAATTGGAAGGCAATTTTTTGGCAGCTACCCAATCAGATTCTAGAAACTTGCCTTACTTTCAAGTCCCTTATGCCGTCTGAACCTGCCCAATGTCTCTTTTAATGGCTTTGCTATGATATTCTTTAAAACACTGCAAATATATTTGTTTTATTTACATTATATTTGTAGCCGAAAAGCTGCACTGAACGAAATAAATACGACAGAATATTACACAGAGTATACCGACAAAGGAGGAAATAGGCGCAAGTATATATCTCTCTCGCTTGAGCGTACGAATAATGATCTTACACTCATAATCAAAGCGAGATTTTAAAAATGTCTGGGGGATATTTGGCCCCTACAATTTGTCTGGCTGTTTGCAAATGGTGTTGAAATAGTTTCCAAAATATCATGTATAAAAATTAAGACTCAGACTCTAAGAAAACTTACCTCATTTTTTCGCAATTTTTAAAGTGTCTGGCGGAAATTACCGCCGACGAAAACTGTCTGGCAATATTGATTTTCAATTTTTAATGAAATTGTGTAAAATATATACAAAAATTATCACTCAGACTTTAAGAAAAGTAAGAGATTTTTTTATTTACCTTAAGTACCTGGTACAGGTAAATTGGCCGCCGGCCCAAGCTAGCAAGTATGTATACCTTCATAGTATACACTAACACTATTCTGTACGATACATTTTGTTACTCAGAAAATAAGTAACGTCTGGCGGCTCTGGGCTCTTGGACTATAATATCAATATCCTTTTTTATTTTTACTTAAAACTACTTAAAATAAGGTCCTTAATATAAAACTTAAAGCTAACTAAAACTACCTATTCTACCTATAAACTACTTAAAACTAGAACAACCACAGCAGCAAATCCAATTATCTAACGTTTTTTGTTTTTCATATTTTGTTCTCTTTTTTTTTATTTTTTTTATTCCATGTTTTTTTTTATTTTTTTTTTTTGTATTTTTTGTATTTTCCTTTTTTGTTTTTTTTGTATTTTTTTTGTATTTTTTTTGTATTTTTTTTGTATTTTTTTTGTATTTTTTTTTGTGCCACCATGCCTATTCTACTTAAAACTAAACCCTAAAATTATAAAACAAGTATGTAAGCCGGCTAAGGCTTAAAACCTCATCCCGACTAGCCACTATCAAGTGCCGATTGAAGCCACCAAAACTGGTTCTCCTGCTTCACCCTATCAGTTCGGTCCCTTTCGGACACAGCCCTACTGAACCGAAGGAGCTCTGCTCCGCCTTGTGCCATGACGTCCCGATTGTACAGGAGTCGCCTATCCACGGTTCGTCGTCTGACGTGGTAGATTAGCGGAACTGCCAATCCATCCTGTATCAGACCGCATCTATCTAAAAAGAGGAATGCCTCTGGTGGAATGAAGCCGCTCAAGCGTGCACTTTCAAAATATTCGTCGTTCGGATAGAACGCCCCGAAAATTAAATTGTTGGTCGAAGACATAGCTCTTGCAATGTGACCTCGGACGAGTTTTATCACGTAATTGTCAATTCTGTTGATTCGAGCCCCATTGTATAGGACCTGGTTGGAATAGTAATGCACATAAGAAGATTCGGCTGTTCTGTATAAGCCGGTACAGCGTCGTAAACACTGCCGCTCGAACACCCGAAACTTCTCCATCTGGGAAGGGGCAACGTTGAACCACACAGGACAACCATAAACGATCATCGGCCGTATGAGGGCCATGTAGCAAATTACCTTCACTCTGGGGTCAAGCCGACTGCTAAAAAACAGCCGTTTCGTTAGAGCGAAAGCTCCTCTGGCCCTGGTCAACGCACTCACCATCACGTAACGGGTACCTACTACTACGAGTACTTATTAAGATCTTATAAGAAGTCAAAATTTGAAAAGAATAACTATATGGAAATTGAACTTTTAGACAATTTTGAAAACATAAGAATTCATAAGATTAAGTGGATTTTACTTTTGAAGTTTTCTTTTTCAACCAATTTTTGAAAAGGAATATCAAAAACAAAGCATGACAGTACAACCCCGTCGTCGTAGTGCATCTGATTGCCTTGTATTTTTGTATCACAAAACATTTATCTACGGTTTGTTCAAGTTTATGCATTGCACGCGGTTCTACAGCATATTTGTCTTGCTTACCTGGTGCATAGAATTATTGCGTGTGTGCTGTGCACTGAGCCATCAGTTTCAGCGGCATCTAACTAACATCGAGCACAGGATGACCCGCTGTGAAATAAAATAGGATTTTTCCTTAAAAAACATCCATTGCAAAACAACAACAACAACAGCGGAAATCTCACACAGCATAAGGGATTTTGAAAAAATAAAACAGAAGGTATTGGAAAAGAATATTTACGATGTTTTCCAAAAGGTAATGGCTTAACTGAGGCAAGCAAACCAAATAGTTACTGACCTTTTTTATGAATTCGTACTTTTTTCCTGAGAGAAGAATTACATAGAATGAAAATCTTCAATTGCTAAACTACTAAAAATGCGTTTGTTAAAGAAGTTAATTTTAACACAATTAAATTTTCTTAAACTGAGATACTCAAAAGTTTCCATCCTTAAATATTACTTTCACCATTTTAATCAATGTTTAGTCACGAAATGTATGTCAAATGCTAAAAATTCAAGCTTTGTATGTGGATATTGTTTTATACAAAATGCTAGCGTTACGAAAGTAGGAAAAGATTTAAGAGGATATATTGATGCACATTGATCTTAAAATTTGAAATATCAAAAAGGCATTCTACATTCTTGTTGTTCGGCCAAATAAGGTTAATCTATGCCTAACAGTAGTTCAAAAAGTGTACAAAAATATAACCATTCATAAAGAATTGTAAGCTTGGGATTGAGGCAATTTTTAACAGTTGTTTATAACTGGTCCATATTCCTTCGGTATGGAGAGAAATGAAAGATGTTTTTATACCCAAGGATCTACGATCTACAAGTCTATCATCATTCCTTCTTAAGACCTTAGAAAGATAGATTGATATCCATTTAAGGGCAAGTATTGAAACTGTAAAGGCTAATCGGTGGAAACGGGGTTACAAACCTTAGTACGCACCATCGAATTCTCCCTCCATCATAGAGAGTTCACTATGGTTGCTTTCCTTGACATCAAAGGCGCCTTTAACTACGTGGATACATCTGCAATAATATCTCTGAACGTAGAGGGTTCGCTTGGGGACTTAATTTATTTAATGCTAATTAATTTAATTTAATTAATTTAATAAGCAGAATAATAAACTCAAAACTGGGCAACTCTTCTGCAAGAAGATTTGTTAGTTGAGGGACACCACAATGTTCCTTCTGAAACTTGGTAGTAAATGAAATCCCAAGTGGTCTGGATGCGGAAGGTTTTACAGTGATTGCCTATGGGGATGACGTTGCTTTAGCGGTATCAGAAGAGCATGTTAACACTTTAGAAGAACTCTTACAAAATTCCTTAGAAAATTAATATTTTGGGCTGATCGGTGTGGACTGGATGTCAACCCAAACAAAACCGAATATGTAATTCAAAGCGACAAAATAAATAAAGTCCAATGTTCAGCTTTCCTGTGTAAAAGGGTGGGTAGATGTTGAAATAAAATAAAACAAGTTGTGTGTGAGGTATTAACAAAATTATTTTTAATTTCAAAGGCGCATGTATGCCATTAAGTGTGCAATATGACCTCATTCAAATGCCCGCCTTGGCTTCTTACGGTGGCACGGATCCGAGTGGTCCAATTTTCAATGACTCTTCCGCATAGATCCGGCTGAATTTGAGCGATGGCCTGTGTTATGTTCACCTTTAGGGCATCGATGGATTGTGGTTTATTTGCATAGACCTTCGACTTCAAGAAACCCCACAGGTAAAGTCTAGCGTGGTGAAATCAAATGACCTTGATGGCCAATTCACATCACCCCTGCGATAGATAAAGATAACCTTACCCTCAAATCGTTCATGCAAAATGTCAATCGTGGCGTTTGCTGTGTGGCACGTAGCGGAACCACATGTCATCTAGGTCTATTTGGGTCATAAGAAATTAGTTATAATCGTTATGTAGCGCTCGCTTTTGACGGTGACGCCTCACTAACGTCGTTTTCAAAAAAGTACGGACCAATTACGACTATTGGCCGTATTATGATTAACTGAAATTTAATGAAGACTGATTTTAAATATTCAAAGAATTACAAACATTTATGAATTGTAAGATAGTGCTAATTTTATTTATTTTGTGTTGTTTTGTTGATGTTTTTGTCTGTGACTAGAGTTATGTTTTCTTTTGTTTTTTTTTTTTTGTAAAATATGTTAATTTTTAATGAATTATTAATATTAATATTTGTATTTTTAATAAATCTCATTCAATGATATAAATAAGTGAATTTTATTTCTTTAAAGAGACGAATATTTTATATCAGGACCTCGTTAATAAGAGAAAACAAAGACAATACCTCGTATGTTACCATACAAAATTGGAGGACGCAAAATTCAGAACAAAAATACGAGTAGTATGTAAAAATGAAGGATGGCCCAACTAGTGATTTTATAAATATTTTTATTTGTTTTCCATTCTCTGCTTTTTTTAAAACAGTTTTATATCGATTCTGAAAAACACCCCAAAAGTTCTTACTATGTCCTTCCGTAGAACCAGCGTTTTCTTACTTTTTAACTTCCCATAGGAAGTTATTGTAATGGGACCGATTTGTCAAATTGAAAATTTTGACATTTCTCGACGTTTCAAGGACCCTAGAGTCGAAATAAAAGATTTTTAGAAAAAAATATGTGCGTGCGTGTGTACGTACGTTCGTACGTCCGTACGTATGTACGTCCGTACGTCCGTACGTATGTACGTCCGTCCGTCCGTACGTTGGCGACGTTTTTTTCTTCGTCCATAGCTCAAGAACCAGAAGAGATATCGACTTCAAATAAATTTTGTTAAACAGATAATAAGGCAGAAAGATACAGAAAGGGGTCTCAAGAAAATTGCGTGGGTGGTTTTTTTTACCATACCAGTTTAAAAAAAGGTGAACATTTTTGTTAAACCTAAATATCTCATGAACCAATGACGCTAGAGACTTGAATTAAATTTTATATTATTTATTGTAACGTGTATCAAGTATATTTTTGGAAAAAAAAATCCAATTAACGTTTTTTTTTTATAAATCAAAAAAACTGAAAAAAAAAATTTTTCACCTCGAAAATAAAAAATGATTTTATCTCCAAAACAATTTTTTGCAAGAAGAATAACATTTTTGATATCGGCTAAAATTTTGAGAAAAATCGAATTGATAGTTTTTTTTATAAAAAATAAAAACCTAAAAAAACATTACTCAAAGTTGGTAAAAATTGAACTTCGACTCAAATCTTTTCAAAACTTTGAGATTATGGCTTCCAAGTAATTTTATCTTATAAGAAATATTGTTTTCAATATTCGGTACATTTTTGAGAAAAATCGAATTGACAGCTTTTTTACAAAAAATAAAAACCTAAAAAAAAATTAATAAAATTTGGTAAAAATTGTTTTCTACTCAAGTATCTTTTCACAACTTTGAGATATTGGCTTAACACTACTTTTATCTCTTACAAAATATTGTTGTCAACATTCAGTAAAATTTTGAGAAAAATCGAATTAACAGTTTTTTTACAAAAAATTAAAACCTAAAAAAAATTGATAAAACTTGGTAAAAATTAATTTTTGACTGAAATATCTGTTGAAAAATTTGAGATTATGGCTTAAAGTTAATTTTATTTTATAAGACATATTGTTTTCAACATTTGGAAAAATTTTGAGAAAAATCGAATTGACAGTTTTTTTTTTACAGAAAATAATAACCTAAACAAAAATTAACAAAAGTTGGTAACAATTGTTTTTCGACATAAATATCTCTTCAAAACTTTGAGATATTGGCTTCAAACTAATTTTACCTTATAAGAAATATTGTTTTTAATATTCGGTAAAATTTTGAGAAAAATCGAATTGACAGTTTTTTTTACAAAAAAATAAAAACCTAAAAAAACAATATACTAAAACTTGGTAAAAATGTATTTCGACTCAAATAAAAAAATTGTTTTCAAACTTATTTTATTTCTATAAAAAAGAGGCTGGGATGCGACCCACACTGATAACTTCCCATCCCGTCTATCGATTTGTCTTGCTTAAAAGTTTGTCTAAATGTATCAATTCTTACCAAATTTGCGTTCTATTTTTTGTAGATTTTATTTTTTTTATGAAAAAACGGACTGTTGGATTTTTATAAAAAAATTATTGAATATAAAAAACAATATTTTCTGTGAAATAAAATAAGTTTGAAGCCAATATTTTTAATTTTTGAAAAGCTATTTGAGCCGAAAATCAATTTTTACCAACTTTTATTAATTTTTTTGTTTAGGTTTTTATTTTTTGTAAAAAAACTGTCAATTCGATTTTTCTCAAAATTTGTCCTAATGTTGAAAACAATATTTCTTATAAGTTAAAATTAGTTAGAAGCCATAATCTCAAATTTTTGAAAAGATATTTAAGTCGAAAATCAATTTTTACCAACTTTTGTTAAATTTTTTTTTCGGTTTTTAATTTTTTGTAAAAAAACTGTCAATTCTATTTTTTTCAAAATTTTACTGAATGTTGAAAACAACATTTTTTGAAAGATAAAAGTAGTTTAAAGCCAATATTTCAAAGTCTTGAAAAGATATTTGAGTCAAAACTCAATTTTTACCAACTTTTTTTTATTTTTTTTGTAGGTTATTATTTTTTGTAAAAAAACTGTCAATTCGATTTTTCTCAAAATTTTTCCTACTGTTGAAAACAATATTTCTTATAAGTTAAAATTAGTTAGAAGCCATAATCTCAAATTTTTGAAAAGATATTTAAGTCGAAAATCAATTTTTACCAACTTTTGTTAATTTTTTTTTCGGTTTTTAATTTTTTGTAAAAAAACTGTCAATTCTATTTTTTTCAAAATTTTACTGAATGTTGAAACCAATATTTTTTGAAATATAAAAGTAGTTTAAAGCCAATATCTCAAAGTTTTGAAAAGATATTTGAGTCAAAACTCAATTTTTACCAACTTTTTTTTTATTTTTTTTTAGGTTATTATTTTTTGTAAAAAAACTGTCAATTCGATTTTTCTCAAAATTTTATCAAATGTCAAAAACATTATTCTTCGTTGCACAAAATTGTTTTGAAGATGAAATGATGTTTTAGTCGTAAAATTTTCGAAGTGACACATTTTTTTTTTCAGTTTTTTTGATTTATAAAAAAAACCGTTAATTGAATTTTTTTCCAAAAATATAATTGTTTTGTATCACGTTACAATATATAATACAAAATTTAATTCAAGTCTCTAGCGTCATTGGTTCATGAGATATTTAGGGTTAACCAAAATTTTCCCCATTTTTTTTTAAACTGCTATGGTAAAAAAACCACCCACGCAATTTTCTTGAGAGCCCTTTCTGCATCTTTCTGCCTTATTATCTGTATAACAAAATTTATTTGAAGTCGATATCTCTTCTGGTTCTTGAGCTATGGACGACGAAAAAAACGTCGCGAACGTACGGACGTACGGACGTACAGACGTACGGACGTACGTACACACGCACGCACAGACATCTTTCTAAAATCTTTTATTTCGACTCTAGGGACCTTGAAACGTCGAGAAATGTCAAAATTTTCAATTTGTCAAATCGGACCCATTACAATAACTTCCTATGGGAAGTTAATAATATCTCTCGATATCTCTGAAATTAATTTTATTCATCCAATTTGTATTTGCTTATATGTATAAGAAATACAAAATTTACGAAATGCTACTAAAATTGGTAAAAAATTGTTTTCCGCTAAAAATCTATTTAACAAAACTATATTTTAAATAAAAACTATTCCATTGTATGAAAAATGTTAGTGTTAATTTTCAAATTTTTAAGAATAATTCAACTGACAACTTTTTTAACACAACACGAAAACCTACAAACTTTTAAGCAAGACAAATCGACAGACGGGATGGGAAGTTATCAGTGTGGGTCGCATCCCAGCCTCTTTTTAAAATTAATATTAGAGCGTATAGCATTAGTAGATATAAATAAAATTAAAATGTGTACATATATGTGTAAATTGATGACACCATCTACGAATGCTGGAAACACATAGTCCCCTCTGGACTTACTTCAATATTAACAGACAAATCTAATTTTTGAACCCTTATTCTTTTTCAATTTCAATTTTTGAAATTTGTTTTTCAGATATAAGTTAATTTCAAATACAATACTCATACTCTTAAGTATCTCTTTTCTTATCCTACACTTTCATTAAAAACAATCTACATATATAATATATTATATTCTATGATGAAATATTACATTTTGAAGCTCATAACTTTTCTCGTCGTCATTCCTGGGCTAGGGATGAATACAATTTTCGACGCGAGTCATTCTTCAAAGACAAAAACAGTTTTTTGTTATATTTATTTTGTTTACAGATTTTTGAACTTGAAGGTTTGTTTTTCTTTCTCCATAAAACAAAACAACAAAAAACTTCTCATATAATTCCATATTTCTATTCAGGACGTACATATGTACAATTGTACATACAAACAAAACACATCTTTTCAGATATAACCTCCCTAAATTCACATTACAAATACACACTACAAGTCTACATTTTATTTAACTTCTTTTATTCATTTTCAATTTAATATGATGATGAGTTGGAGAATTTAAAGATTTTGTGTGTTTGATATCTATACGTATAATTTCTTTGGTGCTATTTGCATTAGGTAGGTGGTACACCACTCCAACATTCGGCACCCCCATCATAACCTCACATCAGAAGAGCCTCAAACCAACTTCATATCATCATTTTAACTTTTCCACTCGAAGAAAGCACAAGTTCAAAATAAAATCATCAAAGGAATCTACACAAAAATATGTAAACCTTGATTTTTGTTGCAAAAAAAAATTTTAAAACAAAAAACACATTAACATACTTTTTGAAACTTCCCCCTTAGTATCGAGACAAGAAAATATTTCCAATTAACTCCCCCAAGTGGCGAAAAGAGAAAGTTATTTCGTCGTTTCCATCAGATATGTGTTATACACCTTGCCTACACCTCCAGCATCAGATTCGGATACCTGTTGCAATAAAATATGTGGAGACGGGGAGAGATGCCTCCATCGAGACCGAGAGGTGTCTCACATAACTTTGTGTATCTACGTCTACCATCATCAGCTTCAACTCCCCTCTCCCTCTGTCACACCACCACCACAATCGCACCATCGTTGTCACCGGGAACTTGAAAGTCGACATTAGAGAAGCGATCTTTTTGTGATGCTTATCGAAGTATTTCAGTGTTCATGCGAAAGATACAAGCTTAAGTGCGGCAAGATAGCCCAACTTAAAGCTGATTAGCATGCCTACGCAAAATTCCGCAGTGTTCACATGATATCCGTTATATACTCGCACGCTTGACGCGTGTTCAACGTTCTTGGAATATGGTCATATGCACACAAACAAAAAACCAGAACTTTAAATCCGAAAGACTCTATTTAAGGTTATTACTGTGGCACTTTCCTTATCGTTTTCTGTCAACGGGTCTGAGGTAAATGTATCTCGCAGATATCACTGTAGATGCTAATTACTCGGTAGTTCGCTTACTTCTCATTCTCATTCTCAGAAACCATCAGCTGCGAGCGGCATACCTACATAAGTACTTAAGTCCGACGAGCGCGTTGACGCACATTTACCTTGGGGCTATTGGCTTACGTGCTAGAGTCTGCCCGGAGATTGAGAATATCAAGAAAACCAAGACTTACAACGAGTACATTCAAAAGGAATTAGCTAATCAAATAAGAACGTTCGTTGGCGGTACTAAGCTTTTGTTGTTGTTGTTCTTCTTCTTCTACTTCTGGTTGGCGCGCATGCGAACATTAAAAAGGCATTATCTCGGTTGCGTCCGTTTTTATAATTGCACGAGCTGAAGTCAGACACCGAACTAAGACTCTCAGTCTGTACCTATGTATGTGCGTTGTGCGACTCAAGTCAGATTCAAAGCCAAGGCATCTTGAAGGTCTTGTAGAACAAGATAAGACTTATTTTTTGGTTGTGATGATGATGATGGTCGGGTGAAAGGGGTTCGTAACGTTCTACGTACACTCTAGATGCGTGTAAAACATCCCACACGTAAGATGTTGAGGTATTTCGCCTTCTTTCTAGACCAAGTCCATGTTAGCCATGTTGGTAAAGTGATTGCGTAGCTTATATCTGGAAACTGTGTGCCAAAGTTCCATCAGCCACACAGATTAATGTGAGGCTATAAAACAAATGCAAGAGAAGAGTGGAGATTTTAACATCGCAACATCGCGTGCAGATTTTAATTTTCCAAAAGGTGATGGAGATGAATATTGGTTATACTAATTTCGAACATTGCGAAACACTGTTTGTTCGTGTAGACGCAGGTAGATTTATCTGGGTGGCCATTTGGGGCTATAACCTGTCAGAAGGTGTAATTATTTTGTTAAAAATATACGTGATAATGATAAATCGGTTGATATTTGGAGCCTTCGGGCCATATAGAAGGTAATATAAGTATAAAGAGTTGAGTGAGGAACAACATCTAGATTGATTAGGTTGAGAGAATTATGAAATTTCAGGGGATTTAGTTAATTGAATCTTTGTCTAGGATCACCTTCTTAAAGTTGCGTTTAACAAAACCGTGATGCAGTCAAAATTAATGTTATGTTGTAATTTAGATAAAGATCATTTTATGTTATAAGCATACTTGAGGACTTTCGTATACTCCTCAAACTCTACTTTCACGATTCAACAATCTTTATAATTCTTTAACCTGTTTTAGAATTTCATATAGTTCTGAATTAATCAAGTTGTTTTTTTTTCTTAAATCGGACATAAGCTTTGGAAGTTATGATTTTTTTAGGGAGAAGATAGGTATACCGATAGCTACATGTAAACTTCTGCTAAAAGAAACAGCTTTTGCGATAGCAAACTCTAGGTGGTACAATTTACCAACATGCGCAGCCACAAAACTCATATGGCGCTCTAAAGACTTGTTATCTCAAAGCAGACTTCATATTAGCTCCCTAATAGGTGTCCTTACGGGACACTGTCTTATAGGCAGACCACGCAATACGATTTGGTGTAGCCTCAAATGACTTCTGCAGGAGCTGTATGGACGAGGAAGAAGAGGAAACAATCTCTCATCTTCTCTGCACTTGCCCTGCTCTTTCACTAAGATGCAAACTTCACTGGTAGACTACTCTTTTGATAATCCCAGTGAACTAGCTAAAAAGGATATCAAATATTTTCTTCGCTTTATAAAAAGCTCAAAATGGTTCGACTAGTAAAAAGTAATTCTCTAGATTCATGTGGTATCACAATGGGCATTTTCTTTTGGCCTAAGTGCGTGGATTCTGAATCCGCAGCCACTTTAACCTAACCTAACCCAGGACCTTCTTTAGTTACGTTTGGTAAATATGGGTAACGAACAGTTAGGATGAAAATTGAAAGACACATCTCCGATTTGCTTGGAAGTGTTTTCACGGATTTTAAATAGAAAAAGGAGAGATAGGTTTTTAGAGATTTTGTTTACAAACATTTTCTCATGCAGATTGATTTGAAACAAAATATGAATACTGTTCTTTTGAGCTACATTTGTTAACTTTGAAGCTACATGTATTTCTTATAATGAAATTATATTTTAATCAACAATTTAATATTGTTTAAATCAATTTTTACAACGGACACCACTTCCAAGCAATTATTGTATTCAATTCAAGAGAATTTAACTTATTTCGAAATTTTTTTTTTTCAGAAAGTTTATACTTTTAAAAAGAAAAGAAATTCTATACTGTGTTATAAAAAAGCCATATATCGCTCCTTTTGCAGTAAAGAATCAAAATTTTACACTTTCAAAGTATATTCAACCCGAGACAGTCTATTCCTCGCCGTGCAAAAGAATTCGGCCTTTCGCAGACTTCAACTTGGCGAATTTCGCGTCGGAACTTGGGCCTACACCCCTATACAAGATCCAAATGACCAAGGAGCTCAAAATTCATGACCATAGACAACGCCCCGTTTGTTCGATGACTGGGCTTCAATTTTGGCCGAAAAATCATCCTAAGTGACAAGGCGCATTTTTGGATAAATGGGTGTGTTAACAAGAAAAATTGCTGTATATGGGACGACACCAACCCACGCGAGGTTCACCAGGTGATAATTCATCCTCAAAAGGTTACCGTTTGGTGTGGATTTTGGGCCGGCGCGGCGGCGTAATTCGTCCGTACTTTTTTTGAAAAGGACGTTAGTGAGGCGGTCACCGTAAACAGCGAGAGCTACATAAAGATGAAAAGAAGCTGGGATGCGACCCACACTGATAACTTCCCATCCCGTCTGTCGATTTGTCTTGCTTAAAAGTTTGTCTATATGTATCAATTTTTACCAAATTTGCGTACTATTTGACTGTTGGATTTTTATATCGAATGATATATGAATATCGAAAACAATATTTTCTGTGAAATAAAATAAGTTTGAAGCCAATATTTGTAATTTTTGAAAAGCTATTTGAGTCGAAAGTAAATTTTTACCAAGTTTTAGTATTGTTTTTTTTTAGGTTTTTATTTTTTGTAAAAAAAAACTGTCAATTCGATTTTTCACAAAATTTTATCGAATGTTGAAAACAATATTTCTTATAAGTTAAAATTAGTTAGAAGCCATTATCTCAAATTTTTGAAAAGATATTTAAGTCGAAAATCAATTTTTACCAACTTTTATTAATTTTTTTTAAATTTTTTTTTTTTTTTTTTTAAACTGTCAATTCGATTTTTCTCAACATTTTTCAGAATGTTGAAAACAATATTTCTTATAAGATAAAAAAAGTTTGAAGCCTTAATCTCAAGTTTTTGAAAAGATATTTGCGTCGAAATTCAATTTTTACCAACTATGACTACATTTTTTTTTAGGATTTTATTTTTTATAAAAAAAACTGTCAATTAGATTTTTCTCAAAATTTTATCAGACGTCAAAAACATTATTCTTCGTTGCACAAGATTGTTTTGGAGATAAAATCATTTTGTATTCGTAAAATTATCAAGGTGACAAATTTTTTGTTGTCAGTTTTTTGATTTATAAAAAAACCGTTAGTTGGATTTTTTTCAAAAAATATACTTGTTTGGTATCACGTTACAATATATTATATAAAATTTAATTCAAGTTTCTAGCATCATTGGTTCATGAGATATTTAGGTTTAACCAAAATTTTCACCTTTTTTTTTAAACTGCTATATGGTAAAAAAAACTACCCACGCAATTTTTTTGAACCCTTTCTGCATCTTTCTGCCTTATTATCTGTATAACAAAATTTATTTGAAGTCGATATCTCTTCTCGTTCTTGAGCTATGAAGGACGAAAAAAACGCCGCAAACGTACGGACGTACGAACGTACGTACACACGCACGCACAGACATCTTTCTAAAAATCTTTTATTTCGACTCTAGGGACCTTGAAACGTCGAGAAATGCCAAATTTTCAATTTGACAAATCCATTACAATAACTTCCTATGGGAAGTTAATAACTAATTTCTTATGGCCCAAATTGAACCATATGGACCTAGATGACATGTGGTTCCAGCAGGACAGCTCGCGGCGCGGATGTACATACGTGCCACACAGCAAACGTCACGATTGACATTTCGCAGGGTTGATGTAAATTGGCCACCAAGGTCATGCGATTTGATCCCACTAGACTTTTTCATGTGGGGTTTCCTTAAGTCGCAGGTCTATGCAAATAAAGCACAATCGACCGATGCCCTAAAGGTGAACATAACACAGACCATCGCTCAAATTCAGTCGGATCTATGCAGAAGAGTCATTGAAAATTAAACCACTCGGATCCGTGCCACCTTAAGAAGCCGGGCCGGGCATTTGAATGATCCGTCCGTACGTTCGGGAAGTTTTTTTCATCGTTCATAGCTCAAGAACCAGTAGAGATATTGACTTGAATTGAAAGGACTCTCAAAAAATTGAGTGGGTGGTTTTTTACCATGGCAATTTAAAAAAAAAGGTAAACATTTTGGTTAACCCTAAATATCTCACGAATCAATAACGCTAGAGACTTGTATTAAATTTTAAATTGTAACGTGATACCAAACAAATATATTTTTGGAAAAAAAAACCCAACTAATGGTTTTTTTATAAACCAAAAAAACTGAAAAAAATATTTGTCATCTCCAAAATTTTACGAACAAAAAATAATTTTATCTCCAAAATAATGTTGTTCAACGAAAAATAACGTGTTTTCCATTTGGTAAAATTTTGAGTAAAATCGATCTGACAGTTTTTTTATAAAAAATAAAAACCTTTAAAATTATTACTCAAAGTTGGTAAAAATTGATTTTCGACTCAAATATCTTTTCAAAAATTTTAGATTATGGCTTTAAACTAATTTTATCTTATAAGAAATATTGTTTTCAACATTCGGTAAAATTTGGGACGAATCGAATTGACAGTTTTCATCCAAAAAATAAAAACCAAAAAAAAGTTGGTAAGAATTGATTTTCGACTCAAATATCTTTTCTAAACTTTGAGATATTGGCTTCAAACTAATTTTATCTTTTAGAAAAATATTGTTGTTAACATTCAGTAGAATTTTAAGAAAAATCGAATCAATAGTTTTTTTACAAAAAATAAAAACCTAAAATAATATTAAAAAAAGTTGGTAAAAATTAATTTTTAATATTGGCTTCAAACTATTATTTTATCTCACAAGTTGTTTCCGAGATTCAGTTATTTTTTTATAAAAATCTAACAGTCTGTTTTTTCATAAAAAAATAAAATGTACAAACAATTATACGCAAATTTGGTAAAAATGTTCGGTTTTCGATATCTCGTGAACAATAAAAGATATTGACTTGAAATTAATTTCATTCATCCTGTTTGTATTTGTTTATATGTTATGTACCTATTAGAAATAAAAAAAAGTTTAAGAAATGCTATACTGAAATGAATAAAAATTGGTTTTCGACTAAAAATTTTGTTAAAAAAACTAGATTTTGAAATCAAACTATTTTATTATATACATATATGCAAAATATAGTTGGTAATTTTTTTATTTTTAGAATAATTCAATTGACAACTTTTTTAACAAAACACGAAAACCTGCAAACCTTTTAAGCAAGACAAATTGACAGGCGGGATGGGAAGTTATCAGTGTCGGTCGTATCCCAGCCTCTTGTTTTTCTATTTTTAAACCTTTGAATTCGTTTTTGTATTTTATTGTTATTATTTTATACACAAAGTTGAGAATTTTTATTGAATTATGTTTCACGTTTCAAATTGAAATACATACAATACCAATAATGTTCATATTTGACTTATTATTATTTTAATACCCTTTATTAACATTGTTAGGTATGAGTGCTATAAATATTTCCACCACTGTAAGTTCAACATTTTATATGAAGATTCCCGTGAATTCGATTTTGAAATCGTGTCTGGCTGTGATTTAATTATGTCTAATTACATTAATGATGATTGTGTTTCTATTCAATTTATAAAAATGATATAATACCTCAAATAATATTTACTTTTGCCACATTTCGATGCCCTGATTGCTGAAAACACAGGAAATTTATTCCTGTACACAAAAGATCCATCCCTCTATTTGTTCTGACTTTCGGTTCATTACCATTATACCCTGGCTGTCAAAGTTCTTTGAAATGGTCTTAGCGGAGCACATTTGCTATCACAATCTACTCCTTTTAGTATAGTCGAGTCTTTGACCTAATCATAATTGTTCTTCAGCAATCTTTAAGATAATAACTGACATTAGAACTTCGTATAATCTGGATGGATTGACAATAGGCTAGGGCTTTTGACAGATTTAACTACGACATTTTATGTGTATTAAGCTGAATCTGTACTTTGGCTTATGTAGAAGATCGGTAATTTTAATCGATAACTATCTAATAAACCGTAGTAACACACCATTTAACTTGTTGAAGGGCCTCAAATCTACAATTGGTCCTTAAAGCCTTATCCGAAAAAAATCGAAGATCATTAATATAGCTCAAAAGAAGTTTGATGTCAATAACTTACCAATTGTCTTCTTATCATATTTTCAACTTGAATTTGTTAAGTCCTGTCACTTATCTAGGCTTAAGAATAAATCAGACCCTATCAGCTAATAATCATCTCCATCTTGCCTTGACTCCTATTGATACTAAGCTGCGTCTTTTTAAATCTTTACTACTTCCAATATCATTGATTAAAATGCAGTAGTTTACTTTAGACCCAATGAACACTCAATGCAGAAATAAGTTGTTGTTTTATGGTTGGCGAATGTTTGACCACTTTTGCCAATATCATCAACTTGTTCTTAGATGTACTTTCAAGCAATTTCTTGACTTAAGATGTTTTTTGTTTTTGTATAACTTTTTACATAGTAAAACACCTAACAAATACATTTTTGATAAGCTGGGTTTCACGCGTTCTGTCCGAACTCTTTATCTCATAACACGTTTCTAGAATTGTTTAAATTCGTCTGGACTTATCGAAACTTCCATCCTATATCGTTAAGCAAATTATATGAACAACAAAGTTAAAAAAAAAGTTGTTTTTGAATTTTCATTAAAGTAAAAACGCTTAGCTTGAATCTGCTGAAGAACATTATTTAATTAATTTTCAACTCAATCGATCGCATGAATGAAGCTATTGGGGCGGAAACAGTCGGACGCAATAGCCAGTTCCACGTTTTTCGAAATTATTGTTTTCGAATGAAATACATACTTGCCATTATGTGTTTCCAATACGTGCGTCGCAAGTAAAAAGGTGTAAAATTTGGTTGACAGCAAATACCTCACGAACAATAATAACACCACTCACATCAACTGAATGAATTAATTAATTAATTTTAAAACCACTTTTGAAATATGTATAAAATTCCACCTAACCAGAGAAAGCGCTTTTTCTACATCGTTAGAAAAAATAATCAGTGCTATTTTCATTTAAATTGCATTGATTTATCTTCACTCCCAACTTATTAGGCTCCCTAAAACATTGCTTCCTCTCCTCTTTGATAAATAATAATTATTGTTTTTTTTTTACAAATGTTTAGGTAGGCTTTAAAAAACCATAATTAATTAATAAATATTCACTATGTAGCGCTTAATAACTAAACGAACATTATTTTTAAATAAATATCTTTTTAAATTAATATCTATCCTATAAATCGGTCATAAGCACAATGATCCGATGAAAAAAGAGCCATTAAGCTTCGAATTTCAATACTCTACGCATATAATATAATATGTAGATACAAATTAATTCCCTAGTTGATTATTATCGTGTTGTTTCAAAAGTCAATTAGCTTTAAATATGTGATTATGCATATAATCATAAAAGACTACAGTTCTGTTTTGCATAATTCCAATATTCTAAAAGCTGTACGCGTATATGGTTTTGGTGGGAGTCAGACTTCATCATTTTTATGGCCCGAATTGAAATACAATTTATTAGACAAATATCAAAAAGTAATAATTTAGTTTGAAAAATACCAAACAAAAAAAAAACACCATATTTGAAAATTCAAAATTCAAATATAGAAGAATTATGTTACATCAACACCTTAGATGGTATCTGCTGTCTTCGCGTTGCGTGTGTAAGACCTCAACTATAACAAGAAGATGTTTATGTAAATGATTGTGACTTATATTTATTGATCTTTTTCATACCTGAATTTGAAGTGGGGGTCTATTCATAGCTGATGGCGCTGCTGGTACATATCTCCTTCAAAAATGTATACCTTAATAAGATTTGAGCTAAGATATGCGGACTTTCATATTATTACGCTTCTCCCAATTGACACCACGACGACGCGACCGAGACGCACGACGACGACAATAAGATGCAACCATAATGCATCTCAGCATCACTTTGATGAGTGCCGATGCGCTCATGATGCTGAGATGCTACGATGCTATGATGCCGACATACACCAAGTTATCATCAACCTGAGATTGAGGCTGATGCTGCCTTCCGAATATAATGATACTCATCCCATGAGTAAATAGTTTTCAAGCGCCATGCTTGTTAAGTGCAATCATTGATGGTATGGTGATGGCATTGTCTGTCAATCTAGCAATTTGGAGGCACTTCTGAAAAAAGGTTTAAACATTTTACACACTTTTTTTAATAGGTACTACAATTCGAGAAAGTTGAAAGTGCTTATCGCATATGCAGTGAAACCTTTATTAACATTTTCAAGAGTATTATGGTAGCCTTTATGGAGATTACGATAATTGAAAGGCGACACGTAGGATGCTCGAGTGGTGTTTTTTTAATGGTCTAACAAAAAGCCACTCTTATCGGGTGAGTTTATGGATTATGGATATGAACTGATTTCAAACTTCAATACCTGTTAAGGTTAGACTATCATAATTTTTATATAGTACACCTACGAAGCACGACGAATGGGATGCGACGATTGTATATGCAAATTTCAAGAATACTCATGTAATAAGTTCAAGGTCAGATGTTAAATTTGGAAAGAAGTTAATAATATATGGGTATGGGTAAGGCTAGAAATGGGATACCGTAAAATATTAGATTTGAATATTTGCATGTATAAATAAGTTAATGTTGAGCGGGATAAAGCATTTAACATTCGTGAAGTGCGGGCTAAAGACAGAATCTCTGTCCTTGGCAGTACTTCCGAAATCAGACTCAAGAGTAAATTGATGAGTATTCCTCGCAGTAAGGGTATTACATGAGGCAATGGCTTGAGGAAAAGAATTAAACTGGCTATTTCACTAATAACAAAAATAACAGTATTATAATGAAGACCTTAAACCTACATATATACTCAAAAGATACGAATATTTCAGATATACCAAGGTCGTCACACATTTTTAGAGTTCTCTGTCCGAAATATGTTTAAGGTACTTAAGTGGAATGCGTATTTTAATTTCACTCGAGATCATGGCGGTTGTTTGGGATGTGAATATTATTTCAAATGGGCTGGGGCCAACAACTGGTGTGAAGCAGGGATGTTTCTTCAATCTACTCCTCTTATCAGTTTATTTAGATGATCTAAGTGTGGTCCTTCCTGGAGGAAGTCTTTTCGATGGAATGCCCACAAAAATACTGCTCTACGCTGATGACATCATTGTACAGGGTTATCCATTTTGCGGTTTGAATAGTAAACGTAAATAAAAGACATGTAAAATATTTTGTTCATGATATTTCTTTTTTAATTTAAAGTTAAAACGTTATAATTATGTGTGAAACACTTCATTATTTAAATGACCACCACGCGAACTGTTGCAAGCTTCGATTATTTTCAGGTAATCTTCAACCACTTTTTAACACATATTGGGCGGTATCTCAGCCATAACTTGACGATTTGGCATATGGCACCGTCTTGTTGAAACCACATATTCTTCAAGTCGTATTCTTCAATAGCAGGCAAAAACCATAACGCTCCGAATTGACGGTGAGAGTCGATCGAAGATACATATACAGGGTCCAATCACACTTCCATACCAAAGAGCACACCAAACAGTACTTGAGGATTCTCAGTACCCCAAATACGACAATTTTGTTTATTAGCTTACCCACCGACGTATCTACGACCGCGACGGTGTGAATGATCAGCTGGCTTCAGTTGATTTGTGAGCTGGACTCTTTATGGATGTGCGTGTAGATCCAAATGCAAAATACTCCATAATGTGCCGTAAGACAGTCCTTATTCCTAAAAACGACAACGAATCGACACATTCGGGTTTTCGGCAACAATTTCACTTCCAGCACTGATATTTTCAGTGGTACGAGCGAAACGATAATGCACAGGCCTTACAATATCTGGAACCATTCCATTCTCGGAATGATATATGTAGAAACATATATATTAATTGACGGAGATGAATCAGTAAGTAAAGTTTAACCACAATATTCATCAAATATTTGTGTACTTGTGAGAAAGCTAAAGTGTAAAATGTGTATTTGCTTAGATTCAATTGTGTGAAGATGGAGTCGAAATCACAACAGTTCCACAATCCATCCTGGTCAACGATTCAACAAATGAAGTTATTCTAGCTAAAGCCAGCTTGGACTCAGCGTCAGCACACAATCAAGCATCTGGAGAAGTTTCAGTTTCCACTTGGTCTCTGCCCTCAACTTCCTCTTCCATACCGTCAACTTTTACGGGCATAGGTTCATCAGATAATCAGGCATCTAGAGAAGCGTCTACTTCAACTTGTTCTCTTCTGTCAACGTCATCTTTACGATCATCTTCATCGGGCATACAATCGTCTCCAAAGCATCCAAATCGTTATTCAAAGTTGCTTAAAAGATCGCGAGAGGAAAACAAGGCAACAAAACTGGACAGCTTTATTGACAAGATTTCTGAACCCGAAATAGCTGACGTGACCATGGCTTTGGCGAAATTTTTCTTCGGGTTCAACATACCATTTAACGTTGTGGAGTCCAAATTGTTTTTGGAGTTCATTAAAACAATTCGTCCGTCATATGCTACACAAGTTCCCAACAGAAAATCACTGTCGTCAAAGTGGCTCGATTTCTATGCACCCAATCTTTCAAAGCTTGCACTAAAATTGCTTAAAATTCCCGCATCGTCCGCAGAAATAGAGCGTACTTTATCGAAATGGTCTTTAATTCACACCCCTTTGAGAAATCGGCTGTCTTTCGAACGTTCCAAAAAATTAATGTTTCGTTATGGAACTTTAAGAATGGAAGACGTAAATTTATCTTTGGAGGACTTTGAGTTTGACGAGTTCAACTAATTTAATACCTACGTATGTATTTGAGTTACATACATAGATTTGATCTCTGAATTCTTTATAATCTTTGTTTTTTTATTTTTTGTTTTTATGGAATAAAATTTGTGGTTACATTATAAATGTTATTGTTTATTTGTTTCAATGTTCAGTCACAGTCAGTCAAAATTTTTTTTAGCTATTTAAGTTACATTAGTTACATAAGTTACATTAGTTACGCAGAAAATGAGGTGTAACTAATTACAATTAGTTACGCGTAACTATATGGGTATGGGTAACTTACTCGGAGTAACTTACGTTGTCAACACTGTAGTAGGTTTTAAAAATTGGTATGATTTTGTGCGAGGGATTTTTTCGAAACGTTTGAACTTTGTGTTGCTTCAGGGTAACAACAGGAAGGGATTTCCACATCGCATTGTGACCGGGGACAAAAATTGGGTTTATTAACGTAAACCTTAACCCAACAAATACTAGGGATATCGCGGCCATCCTCACATGTTGATGTTCAAACCGAATATTCATGGGTCCAAGATAATTGCAAAAGTTATCAAAATTAAAACATTCTTGGAAACCTCAACATGGGAAATCCCATTCTAACCGCCGTATTCTCCAGATATTGCTCCCTCTGTTTATCATTTTTTTCAATCAATGGCCCATGACCAAGCTGACCAACACTTCCGAACTTATGAAGAAATCAAAAAGGGTATCGATTTCCTCCAAAGACGAAGAACTTTTTCGACGCAGCATTCGCACGTTGCCCGAAAGATGAGAAAAATAGTGTCAAGCTATTAAATAATATCTGTGTAAACATATTTTTTTCAATAAAGGGTCGTAATTTGGAAAAAGTACCTCAAAACGGAGAAAGCAAAGCTGCACCCCTTGTGCGTTTCAAGAAATCAAAAATATTCAAGGCCAACAGAACTTTAAATCACTGCCCAAGAAATAAAAACAAAAAAAGTAAAATAAAAATAGGTGGCAAAATGTTCGTTTAAAATTACCCACTTTTATCTTTATTTACATTACGGATTAAAAATGCAGTTTATACAAAAGCATTATATTACCATCTTCACAAATACCGTAAATTGTTAAGCCTCTACCATTTACTTATGCTAAAGCTTATTTTCATAATATTATAATAAGCTTTATAGAAACGATTATATACAATATTAAGTAGCTTATTCAGACCATTGCCCACATCTCGCTTTATATTGTATAAAAGATTTAAATACCGATAACCATTGGTAGGTATATTATCAACCAATTAAGAGTAAAGCAATCAAATCTTCAATATCAATTCATATTACTTAATTTTGATTAAATCATGAAATAAAAATCTAATCCACATTTTTCTTTTCTTATTGTTTTTTAATTCATTCAATTGGAGAAATTTAGGCGCTCTTTTTGTGGGCAGAGGGAAATCCCAAAAAATTTTGTTTTAATTTCATCATTAACATCTTTTAATCGAAATCAAACCTCCCTCTATCTAAATAGAGTGTAATTGTTATGCGATGCAAAGCGATGCGATGCGATACGACTCGGTCGACGACGACGCACGACGACAACGCGGATTCACGTTAACTTGATTTCAATAATTTTCTACTTGAAATGTTAATCAAGTTTAGGTTATCTAATGAGCTCATTAACAAACTCACAAATCGTTGCGTGGAATTTGAAAAGCGGTGTTTTGGATGAAGCTTATATACATTTATCCATGCCTATTGCCTATACCTATTTATTTATACTCGTATTGTGTGTATAGATGCGATTTCAAGATATTATTTAATTTAAAGCAATTAGTCACAGGGCATATTTGTATGGCCACAGGCATTTTCCATTTATACATAAGACCAGAAGCTGTGTGGTGGATTAGTAAATGATTGGAACAAATAAATGCAAATGCATTAACATCACGCTGCGCTGTGCAGTGTGCAGCGACCAGCGACCACACCGCTGCGCTATCTAATTCCCATAGTCCCAACCATAAGTCATATATATATCCAAAACCCAACCCTATCCATAACGTCGATTTGCGTCGTGTCGTTGTCGTAGCCTGGTGTGTCACTAAATGCAAATGAATGCGCGCCACTTCATGGATTTGCTTAAATTTTTTGTAGTGCGGCACAGTGCAGATCCGATTTTGTCAAGGTACAAAGAAAAATGCAATAAGCAAGTTTGACATCTCTGATAAAAGATGTTAACAGTGTTTCATGTCATGCATAAATTTTCAAAATACATAGTTAATCCATATTATGGAGTTAAATTGAGGAAACTGTGTTTAGTTTTTGTGATTTTGTGGAAACCATCAGAAGTTTTAACAAAGTTAAATGTTTTTGACATTTAAGTAAAATTTAAAATTTGAAAAAAATATATATATCATCATAAAGATAGATAAAGATAGACACAGATTTTTATTTAATTACAATAAAAATTATATTACATCACATAATCTTAAATACAAAATAATTATATCATGGCGAATGCCTTCTGCCAGATTGACAATAAAACACAATTAATATAAGCCCTCGATATTATTCTGGTGTGCCCCAGGGCTCTGTTCTATCTCCAACACTCTTTCTCATTTTTATTAATGATCCTGTCTGCAACTTCCAATGCAATACAATTTATTCGCTGACGATAGTACTCTTAGCTTTTCATATTCGTTTTCAGATTCACATCCCTCTTCTTCGGATGTGGAACTGCAACGACAAAATATGATAAAAAATGAAATGCTGACCTAAACAGCATTGTACAATGGGGAATAAAAAACCGCGTGGAATTCAATGCTTCGAAAGCTCAATGATGTCTTGTATCGTTAAAGCGCGATATACGATATACCCCATTGCCATTATCCATGGATGGCACTTGCATCAATGAGACTGAACATCTCGATATTATTGGTATGTGTACAACCAACTACCTCTTGTGGAATGATCACATACGCGAAGTTGCCAAAAATGCCGCAAGATGTTTGGATTTTCTAAGGCGATGCAAGAAGTTTTTCTCCCTCTCTGATCTGGCTGTTATCTACAAGACTTATATACGTCCAAAGCTTGAGTATAACAACCATATCTGGGCTGGTGCTCCTGCAACTTACTTAAGCCTCTTGGACAGTATTGAACGTAGAGCATTTAGATTAATTGGTGATATTACCATCATAAGATCATTTACGTCGCTTGAACATCGTCGAAATGTTTCTAGTCTCACGCTTTTTTACCGTTATTTTAACGGTTTATGCTCAAGAGAAATAGCCAGTTGCATTCCTTCCCTTAAACAGTTCAACCGTAATACTCGCGCTTCTAGGAATGCTCATTAGTATACCCTCGAGTCCAACTTCGGTCGTACTGTCAAGTACAGAGATTCGTTCTTAAGCCGTACTACGCGAATGTGGAATGCCTTGCCACACTCTGTCTTTCCCAGTCATTGCAATATTCAGGAATTCAAAACCAATGGGCATCGACATCTTCTTTCAACCCCTCTCTCCCTTTCCTAGTGCTCACACTGTGTCTACATAATAAGGGTAGTATTATCCCCTTGAGTTCAGAGAACAGCTAGTGTTGGCTCCACTGGAGCTTTGCGCTCATGTCCGTCGGACGCCCTAAGCGTTTTTCTCTACCTCTTACCAATAGACCTGCATATCAAATACTTAGTATCTTGCAGCGCGTTGAGACTTAGGGAATCGAATAGTTGGTATTCTAGGCCCTTTGGTCATAGTAATATCACTAATCTCATCCCAGCGGACATCTTTTCGACAGAAACCGACTACTGCACCCCTACTGTGGACCTCAGTGCGGATTTTAAAATTATCATCCCATCTCGAAATGAATGGGATGATGACTTAGTGACGAGAGGCTTCGACACAACTATCTTCACGGACGGCTCAAAGATGGAGTGTGGGGTCGGTGCAGGAATTTTTTTCCGAGTCTTTAAATGTCTCCAGGTCTTTGCGACTTCCTGACTTTGCTAGTGTTTTTCAGGCTGAATTACTCGCGATCAAGGAAGCATGCAAGTTACTAAAACTAGATCCAAACCAAAACCGCAATACAGCTATTTTTTCGGACAGCCAGGCGGCTATTCAAGCGATTGGCTCGTCCACTTCATCCTCCAAACTGGTCCAACAATGCCGAAGTGAGTTAGCTAGCATGAACATTGGACTCAAGGTCACTCTCATCTGGATTCCGGGTCACAGAGGCTTTGAGGGCAATGAACGAGCTGACGAGCTGGCTAGGCAAGGATCAGCCCTTCATAGCTCTCTCGCGGAAAGAGTCAACATTCCTCTTGGTGCTATGAAGGGCAAGATCTTCCATATTTTCCTCGCTGAAGCAAACCACAGGTGGAACAGCCTAACCAACTGTATCATATCTAGAAGGATATGGCCCACCTACAACAAATCCCGTACTAATAATCTCATTTGCAGACCCAGGCAAGACATAGCCAGGGTCGTTGCTACATGCACCGGACACTGGCCTGTTGGAGAACACGCATCTAAGCTGGGCATCCCCCACAACACTTTCTGTCGTAGTTGCGAGGACCAGCGAGAAAAAGAAACTGTTCTTCACTTCTTATGCAAGTGTCCCGCCTTAGCCAAAACGAGAGCCAAAACATTGGGAAAGCCCTTTTTCAACGACCTCAATGAGTTCTCAGAACTGGAGATCAAAGATTTGATCTCCTTTCTAAACGCTACAAAGTGGATTTGAGGCGCATTTTTCCCCTTATAATCCCCCTTTTATCTTTATAGGTCAAGCGAGTATTTTATGGTATCAAAACGGCGCAACGTAGCGCTAATTGTGTCACCGAGCTAGACTGCTCGTGGCCACCATTTCTACTAACTAACTATCCCCTTGAGTGTGCACTTATTATAAAAAAAAAAAAAAAATACACTCCTCGCCACTTGAAGAGGACAGCCCTTGGCCTGTTTTTGTATCCTCCATTGCTCCCAAGCATGCTAAAGACTATTTTGTTTTTGTAAATTAAACTTAATTTAATTTTTGTTATTTGATCAAAAGAAAGATTTAATCCTTAGGCTTAAAGTGTTAACAAAGTATTATCAACTAAAAACCAGCAAAATAAGTTGTCGAAAATTTGTGCCACTTGAATAGGATATTTTAATGAAAAACACATTTTAGAGATGTCTGCTTCTTTTTTTTTTTTTTTTTTACAAAAATAACTTAAGTTGTAGATAGTTATAGTATTTTATATACAAACAAAATATTTAGTAGTGTGTTGAGCCACCTTTCTCTTCCAAAACTTTAAACATCCGGATTGGAAGGGATGTATACAAATTAGCCAAATAATTAAGCGAAATCGAGCTCCAAGCTAATTTGAAGGCTTCGGGAAGTTCGGGTACACTCGATATCTGATTCATAAACTTGACTTGTCAAACATCCCCAAATATTTTCGATGATATTGAAATCTGGAGAATAGGGGGCCCAGCTTAATAGATCCACATTTTGGCCCTGTATGTAGGTTTTTACTTTCCGGGCTGTATATGTATTGGTGCATTATTATGTTGATAAATCCACGAAAGGGGTCCAAAAAGGGTATGAAAGTATGGAAAGGCCTTTTCCAAATATACCATTGTAAGACCACGCATGCATTGTAGTTGACAGTTATAATGTGTTTCTTTGCGGAGGTCATGGAAATAGTAGCTATAGCCATCAGGGCTTGCCAAATTTTTTTTTTTCATCGGAGAAGACCACTCCGTTCTACCTCAGAAGTCCAGGTCACATTTGCGCTACAACAACTGAGGCGTTCGTCTTTTCGAACCGGGCTTAGGGTGGCTTTTTCTTTATTTTCAGTCTTTTTACATGTTTAGCTTTCGAAATAACACGACGGCGACGGATAGTTCTAAGGCTCGTTTCACACTACACGGTTTTGACCGTACGGCAAAAAACTGGACGGCATAAACTGGATCAATGACTAATTACACA
This sequence comes from Eupeodes latifasciatus, assembly GCA_920104205.1. NCBI lineage: Eukaryota > Metazoa > Arthropoda > Insecta > Diptera > Syrphidae > Eupeodes > Eupeodes latifasciatus. Next base: position 357,147,884 of record OV049924.1, on the reverse strand, counting down.
TTATACGGTTTTAACCGTACGATAAAACACGATATATGCAGGGTTCCTGTGCTTAGTATACTTTTTGACAGGTTTTGAAATGGCTGATCGAACTCTGCCGCACGGATAAAATCGTATGATGTGAAAACATGCATTTCGTCACGTACGCCACTTAGCTTATCGTGCCGTCCGGCTGCCGTATTATACTGTAGTGGCAGTAGACGGTTGCTACAAGGCGCGGAGCCGGCATTTTGCCGTGACCGTATAATATGAAAGCGTATATGCTCTTCTTCGCGCCTCTAAAAAAATGTAACAGAACCTTTCGATGTCAAAAAAGTTTTTAGACAAGGTGATGCGCTGTCATGCGATTTTTTTAACATCGTACTTGAAATCTGACCGACATTTAACTCATGAAGGATGGGGACGTGGGACACACACCGCAAATTCTACAATAAATCTCCTGCACACCAACTTCCCAAATCCTTTTATCAGGCATCTTAATTACATTCAGTTTATTGCATTTTTAAAAAGGAAGGCCAGAACTTTTCCTCACATTATCAGATATTTTATTTGTTGACACACCCGTTACAGGTATCCAATTTCTTCCGTAGCCTAACAACGATATTTGTAAATAATTTAATATTAATCATTAAATAATTGTTTGAATACGTATCATACAAACAATCATTACTTCGTCTTAAAGGTCAATTGAAATTTACCGATACAAAATTAAATTTTTCCAAAATTCACCGATTTTTTCATTTTGGGTTTTTTAAGGTATTGATATTGATATTCCCAAACAAAATTGTGTCTTTAAAACAAATATCGATATAATCCCGCATTTAATCTTAATCACACTGTGTATCCATGGATTTCTTTGTATCTTTAGGTATGTGCAAGTTAGGTTCGCAATAACTCATCATTTATGTATGCTGGGTTGTACATAATATATATAGGTCATATATAGGCAGACACGATGTACGATAGTAAGATATCCTTTTTCAACAACAGAATTGAAGACATATTCGTCCTCACTGCAAATTATATACACCGGCCTGTAACTACCTTTACCCGTCCTTATACCCATTGGGCTATTGCCTTAAGTGGATAACCATGACATTTTGTAACGAATTATATCTACGCCTCACCCGAAGATTAGCCACAAGCCGATTATGCAAACTCCCACAATATACCACAAGCTACCAAAATTTTCACTTAAATATTATCTTAACAAACCGTACACGTACATAGATACAGAACACAGATACTTTATACTCTGATATATACACTCTGATACCTCTCTTATACTCATATCAATATAATTAAGATACAAAAGTATCTATAGCATGTATCTGAATATATAATATGTAGGTTATTTGTTTGTATCTTTACCTTAGTTGTGTTGTGTTGTGTTGTGTTTTGGCTTACTCATGTGATGATATTGCGTTTGGTTGAATTCAGATTCGGATTCGGTTACGGATACGGATTCGGGTGACGGGTATGCTATGCAGCCATCATATATAGCGTAGCCAATACCTGCTGCCAACATGGCTTGCAAAGCGTCTCTTATTCAGTCTAAAATTAATTAGCAAGCGTCTTATTTCTTATTAATTAGATTTGTCAAATGAACTGAGCCAGGAGCAATACTGCGGGTTAAGTAAAGTACTATAGTACTATATATATATACACCCTGCATAAAGAGAGAAAGAGGCTGGGTAAGGAGTGTGGGGGTGTAAAAAGGCAGAGATGGAGAGAGAGAGAGCTACAACAGGACTTAGTCAATAACACTTAAGTGGTGGAAATTTAATTAGCTCAAATCAATCGGTTCGAATATTAAGTGGCTTGGTTTTGCGGTATCGACTGTCGACTGTCGTCGTTGTCGTCGCCTACAATGGCAGGCCCAAACTCAAACTCATTTAAATAAAATAATCGATAGAATAATTTCGCCTTCACCGGTTTGTGGTTCTAACACATATAAGAACTACCCAACAACCTTTAACCTTCCTTCCGTGCGTTATGTCGAAGCTATAGGACGTAGCTCGAGGTATATCTGATATCGCTGGTGTTATGGTAGATGGACGGATATACTCATAGGGGGTAAAAGATGTCTCTTTCTTGTGTCGGTTGTCCTCGGCACCGCCGCCGCCGCCGCGCCGTTCGTAGTCCTTCTGATGGTTGTGTTGTGTTTTCAGTTTTCAAGAGAATGCTTTTTTGAGTATTACCATTGTTCCGCTTAAGTATCCTTAGTTCTCAATTCTCAGGTTCATATCCCTAAAGGCCTAAACGAATAATATCTACCTTACCTTCCAAGGCCAATTCTTGTTTTGCATTTTCCCTATACACCTACCTACCTTTCCTGTTCCTATTTTATAAAACTGGGTGAGGTGTAGATGGAGGCCATTTGCTTTTTCATTAGTCACCTATTCCATTGACAAAATCATTCGAAACGAAATCAATAGATGTCAGTAGATATGGTTTTGTGCTGCTTGTGTGGTTTATTTTGTATTTGAGTTCCTATTTCTAAAACCTATACCTCTCGGTCTTTTGATTCGCTCGCAGTAGAGAGTCCCCTTAAGTATCTTAAATGGAAATTTTCATCATCATCGTCGTCGTCTAAGTCGTTGGTCGTCCCAAGATACGACGATTATGTTTGGTATATTTTTGCATGTAACACGAGCTTTGATGTAAATTTTCCTAATGGTTTCATCTTTTTCAAATTTATTAAGTTTAGCTTTTGTTGTAGCGAGCAATAAATTATATATTTATTTTTTTTTTCTTTGGGGGAGGAGGAGAATATTTGACTTTAAGGTTGACACGACTCCGCTCCGGCTCCATGATGTGTTTTTGGTGTGAAAATGCGTGTAGCTAGATGTAAATCTATCTATCTTTGGTTTGTTTTGCCTTTTGAATAAAACACCAAAATTTCGTTATTTTTCGTATACAAAATAGTTTGATATCAGTTTAATTCCATAGACATACAGATTGGCATCAATTGTATTGATTTTATGTCGAAGAATAGCAAATAATGGTTTTTTGAAAGCATTTAGGAAATTGACTTAGTTGAAAACATGGGATTGGTGTGTTCTGCTTGAGACTTGGTCATTGATTGGAAAAATTCACGTTTTTTGACTTAAAAAGTATTAAGAGTTGATAAAGCCTTTTAAAGAATGATTTATATATACTTACTCACCTTTTATTTATTTATACTATTTGCTAATTACTTTCTTTTATTGTTAAAAAAAAGGCAAACCACTATTCAACTACAAAAATTCTAAATCAAATACAATTAAAAATTGACAAGCGGACTTTGTCTTGAATGGAGTTGTACATATATTAGAAAACTTTGATTGATTTGTATTTAATGTATAATTACAATTCAATGATTTTGGCGTCACAATGTAGCTGATGGTTACCCTTCGTAGGCAGGCCCTGCTCTACAATGCCGTAATTTCCTTTTTGAAGCGTATATCAAATTTACTGCCATTTGCAACCTTCGTATAAAAGTGTCAAGTTTCTTCACCTATTGCGCCAGAAAACCTATTAGATGTTTTGTATGTAGGCACCTATTAATGAAGGTTTTCAGTTTCCACTTCTGACTTGTCAGAGCAGTCGTAGCTTTGTCTTCAAACTGAGAGTGTTTTATAGGTCCAAAAATTGGACAACACCACGAACGCAGCCTTAGAGTTCGTGATGGTTGTTTAGCGATATCTTGTTTGACTCCGCATTTATATAGGGTTTTTAAATTTCTGCCGGTAGATTTTGGCGCCCCGTGGCGGCGATTTTTTTTTTGGTGACATCTGTCAAATATTTTGTTTATTATTCAGTTGTTTATGCCAAATCATCATGGCAGGTTACACGATTAAACAGCACGTTCAAATGATAAAACTTTATAATCAAAATGAGTGATCGTTAACACAAACGTTGCGCGCAATGCGCCCATTTTACGGTAGACGTGGTGGCCCTTCACAGACGACTCTTCAACGTTTCGTGGCTAAATTTGAGACGACCGGTTTAGTAAATAATTAGCCAACACCCGTACGTTCAAGGAACGCACTATCGGCCGAGAATATCGCCGCAGTCCGTGAAAGTGTACAGCAGAACCCGATGCAGTCTATTCCTCACTGTGTACAAGAATTCGGCCTTTCGAAAACTTCAACCAATTTTGCGTCGGAACTTGGGCCTACACTCGTACATGATCCAAATGACCCAGGAGCTCATAGTTCATGACCATAGACAACGCCGTTTGTTCGCTGAGTGGGCTTCGAATGGGTGTATTAATAAGCAAAATTGCCATATATGGGATGACACCAACTCACCATCACCAGGTGATAATGCATCTTCAAAAAGTTACCGTTAGGTGTGGATTTTGGGCCGTCGTCGGCGGCATAATTGGTTCGTACTTTTTTGAAAACTACGTTAGTGAGGCGGTCACCGTCAACAGCTCCCAAATTGAACCATATGGACCTAGACAACATGTGGTTTCAGCAGGACGAAGCTACGTGCCACACAGCAAACGCCACGATATCTACACACAACATCTACCCACTCTTATTGAAAAACCCTATAGTAGAGACAATATACTTGCAAGATCCTGGACTGGAAACTCTGGAGACTGGAGCAATGTTCATCAGAGAGCTAGTTTTTTCCTTGTTGATCTTCAGCCGTAGAATTTCTACTTCTCTCTCCATCCCTGTCATTTGATGGAGATCCCCTGTCTTATAAAATAGCAAACTGTTGCGTTTTATGGTTCCTTAAATAAAAGGCAAGAATATTTTTAGTTCAATAACAAGATGTTCACATCACAAGAGAGATCACCAAAGAGACTTAGAAAAATCAGAATTAATGATAATTTTATTAAGTTCCCATAGGAAGTTATTGTAATGGGTCCGATTTGTCAAATTGAAAATTTTGACATTTCTCGACGTTTCAAGGTCCCTAGAGTCGAAATAAAAGATTTTTAGAAAGATGTCTGTGCGTGCGTGTGTACGTACGTTCGTACGTCCGTACGTCTGTACGTTCGCGACGTTTCTTTCGTCGTCCATAGCTCAAGAACCAGAAGAGATATCGACTTCAAATAAATTTTGTTATACAGATAATAAAGCAGAAAGATGCAAAAAGGGCTCTCAAGAAAATTGCGTGGGTGCTTTTTTTACCATAGCAGTTTAAAAAAAACGTTAAAATTTTGGTTAACCCTAAATATCTCATGAACCAATGACGCTAGAGACTTGAATTAAATTTTATATTACAGATTGTAACGTGATACAAAACAATTATATGGAAAAAACTCTAATTAACGGTTTTTTAATAAATCAAAAAAACTGAAAAAAAAAATTGTCACCTCGAAAATTTTACGACTAAAATATGATTTCATTTCCAAATCAAATTTGTGCAACGAAGAATTATGTTTTTGACATCTGATAAAATTTTGGGAAAAATCTAATTGACAGTTTTTTTTATAAAAAATAAAAACCTAAAAAAAAACATTACTCAAAGTTGGTAAAAATTGAATTTCAACTCCAATATCTTTTCAAAAACTTGAGATTAAGAATTCAAACTTATTTTATCTAATAAGAAATATTCTTTTCAACATTCTGAAAAGCGTTGAGAAAAATCGAATTGATAGTTTTTTTTACAAAAAATAAAAACCAAAAAAAATAATTTATAAAAGTTGGTAAAAAATGATTTTCTACTCAAATATCTTTTCAAAACTTTGAGATATTGGCTTTAAACTACTTTTATTTTTTAACAACATTCATTACAATTTTAAGAAAAAATCGAATGGACAGGTTTTTTACAAAAAATAAAAAAACCTAACAAAAAAACAATACCTACTAAAACTTGGTAAAAATTTACTTTCGACTCAAATAGCTTTTCAAAAATAAGAAAATTTTATCTTCAAACTTTTTTATTTCACAGAAAATATTGTTTTCGATATTCAGTAGTTTTTTTATAAAAATCCAACAGTCCGTTTTTTCATAAAAAAATAAAATCTACAAAAAGTAGTAAGCAAATTTGGTAAAAATTGATGTTCGGTTCTTGATATCTCTCAAATTAATTTCATTCATCCAACTTGTAAAAATTTAAGAAATGCTACTAAAATTGTTAAAAAATTGTTTTCGACTAAAAATCTATTTAACAAAACTAGATTTTCAAACTAAACTATTTCTTTATATGAAAAATATTGTTGGTAATTTTAAAATTTTTAAGAATAATTCAACAACTTTTTTAACCCAACCCTACAAACTTTTAAGCAAGACAAATCGACAGACGGGATGGGAAGTTATCAGTGTGGGTCGCATGCCAGCCTCTTTTATAATTAAGTAATTGGCAAGACTGCATTTCGCAATACAGGGTGGTTGTTACACAAACATACATCCTTTTCGAAATCTAGACGTTTGAGGTAAGTTACCAGAGTCCATCTTATTCCTCCGTCTCTGTCTGACTACATTTGGAACATCAAACTCTTCTGATAGCTTTTATCCATGTAAAGCATTAATTTATCTTAGAAATGATCTTATAAATAAGATAAACCTTCTATTGGCGGTGTCAAAAGCCTTCTCAAAATCAATGAACAGCAGATGAAAAAGTGATTAATATTCGATGCACTGTTTTATTATGATCCTCAAGGTATTTTGATGTTACCTATGTTCGAGGAAGTGTTGCTTCCACTTCCACGTGTACACTCTTGTGCAGTCTAAAAAATCTTCACTACTATTCTTTCGATTGCAGACATATAGCTAATCCTTATTCAAATGTCACACTTCTTCAAGTCTCATTTTTTGAGTAGCTTGATAATATCACTCTTTGGGGAAACTGTATTTGACATTGAAATACAAAACTGAAAAACGCAGGGAAAAAAAGCATCAAACAATAATCAAAGGAGAGTTTCTTTAATTTAATGGCTAAATTTATGAAATTAAATCTAATTTCAAAAAAATAGTAGTGGAGAGAAACACAGAGGTACACGGGTGAGTAAGGGCGTCGAAAGTATTATAACACTGCTATAGTTTACCTTTTGACTTGTTTTTAAATCCCACCAACACATGTACTGCACAATTTTCAAAAAAAAAACATATATGGATGGGTACAAGTCTGAAAAGCAGAGCCTTTAAGGGTCTGTTCTGACTCGTAACACTCTTCATTTTTATTAATGGTCTCCTGTCTGCAACTTCTTATCCAATGCATTCTTTCGCTACAGTTATTTTAATTGGTACGATTTATCAAATTGAAAATGTTGACATTTTTCAACGTTTCATGGTCCCTAGAATCTAAATAAAAGGGAGATGTTTGTATGTGCGTGTTTACGTTCGTTTGTATCTAACGGGTTATACATTTTTCGGTTTTAGAAGTAAAGGGCTGAAATTCGACATCTGTCAAATTAAGTTGTTAAACCAATTTTTTATATTTTTCAGTTGAAAATCTGGCATTTACGAAAATGGATCGCTTAACTATCGCACAACGCATCAAAATGTTAAAACCTACTACAAAAATGCTGATTCTGCCACAGCCACATATCGTGCTTTAAGAGGAGATTATTGTTTACATAATCGTGCAACTACGCAAGTAATTGGCGAAATTGTGAGGAAATTGAAGAGATTGGATTGGTTACTGGATTTTAAGGCCGGTGCATCATCGTTTCGCTCGTACCACTGAAAATATTGGTGCTGTAAGTGAAAGTGTTGCCGAAGACCGGAATGTGTCGATTCCTCGTCGTTCTCAGGAATTAGGAATGTCTTACGCCACATTATGGCGTATTTGGATCTACACTTACATCCATATAAAGTCCAGATCACACAACAACTGAATCCAGCCGACCATTCACAACTTCGTATGGGTACTTGAACAACAGGCGCAGGCGGTGGACAGCGATTTTTCGAAAAAAATTTTCTTTAGCTCATATCATAACCGACTTCTTTTGCGTTTGCCTGTTATTGAAGAAAACGACTAGGAGAATATGTGGTTTCAACAAGACGGTGCCACATGCCGCACAAATTGAGCGAATATGGCTTTATTGCAAGAAACATTTCCTGGCCACGTAATTTCTCGTCGTGCCATAATATCAACTGTCCACCAAGATCATGCGAATTGACACCGCTGGGCTTTTTTTGTGGGGCTACGCAAAAGACCGTGTTTATGCAGACAAACCTTTAACTTGTGAGCAGTTGAAAACCAACATTAGTCAAGTTATGGCTGAGATACCGCCTAATATCTGTCAAAAAGTAGTCGAAAATTACCTCGAAAGAATCGATGCTTGCAACAATTTACCTGGTATTCATTTAACACATAATGTCAAAGCTTAAGCTTTATAATAAAAAAGAAATATCATGAAATAAAATATTTTAAATGTGTTTTATTTACGTTTACTTTTAGAACCGCAAAAAGGATAACCCTGTATATATTCGTAACTTCAGGATACCATTTTAGTTGTATCTCAAGAACCAGAAGAGATATTGACTTTAAAAACATTTTTTTATACAGATAAGAACACAGAAACATGCAGAAAGGACTTTAAAAAAAATTATAATTTTGGTTGGCATCAAATATCACACGAACCAATAAAACTAGCAACTTCAATTAAATTTTATATTATATCGTCGGTGAAACCAGAAAAGTGTGTAACTCCAAATTTTCTGAAAATAAGATTTGAATGACATCTGTTAGTCAAACCTGATATCTACCGTTACTTAAACTGGGAATCCCCTTAAAGTTCATACTTTTTATTCTATTGGCAAATTTGAAAATGGTGTAACTCCATGCTCACTTAATTTTGTGAGAAAACCGTGTATCTCCCCATTATGCGGTAGTAAAAGTGTGAGTGACATCGTGCCAATAACTTTAAAACTATGACGTTTTAATGCTCTCCTGTAAAATTTGCTAATATGGAGTTACACACTTTTCTGGTTTCACCGACGATATGTATGTAATGTATGTATGTATAATGAGACCTAATACCACTGGTATACTGGTATAACTTTGAAAAAATAAATCAATTATGGTTATTATTTTTATTGTACTATTCGTACTAGAATGTCAGCTTGTTAGACTTGACCATTCCTTTTAATTTCATTGAATGTTTTTGAACAACAACAACAACTTAAAGGTGCTACCACTCATTGTTTTTGGCTGGAGATATAGCTATTTCGTGCTTTGCCACTTTTGCACTCATCAGTCTCCTTTTTTGTGGTGCTGAGCTTTAATCCAATTTTATTTGAAAAACTTTTTATGCACAACATAGGATTCGAACCCACGCATATCAGATTTGCTCAGTCTTAGAAGTCGTGTGCACTACGCACTCCACTACTTTAGACCACTGACGTCACAGGTACTTAAAGGAGCTTATAAAAAGGTTGATATGTCACCTCGAACAAAAAAATGACATTTCCCTTCCAAAATAATGATATGCAATGAAGAATAACGTTTTTGACATCTTTAAATAATTAAAGAATAATAATCGGAGCAACGAATTTTTTACAAAAAAAAAAATAAAAACCTCCAAAATACTATTTTTGACTCAAATGTATTTTCAAAAATTAAAGCTATTGACTTCAAACTAGTTTCATCTTATAAAAATGTTGTTTTCAACATTTAATACATTTTTTATTAAAATCTAAACAACAATTTTTTCATAAAAATTAAAATCTACAAAAAAATATTACACAAAATTGTTAAAAACTGATGTTTGATTCTTAATATGACATGAATAATTCAAGGTATTTTCAAAGGTAATTACAAAAGTATTTCATTCTGTGCTAAATTTTGTAATGTGTACTTTTTATATAAGAAATAAAAACTATACCAAAAATGCTAATAAAATTGGTAAAAATAGATTTTTTTATTTTATCATATGCAAAAAATTGTTGCTAACTTTAAGTTAATTTTTAAGAAAAAATCAATCAACAACTTTTTTTACAAAACACAAAAACATTCAAAAACCACAAAAAACTGATAAGAAATGGTTTTTGAGTCAAGTAATAAAAAAACGAAGAATGATATTGGTTTCAATTTTGTTTGTATCTCACTCAAAACATTGTTATTAATATTTTACTAAACTTTTAAACCAATTAACATACGGAATGGGAAGTTATAAATGTAGGTCGCATTCCAGCTCCTTTTTATACTACTATGTATCAATAAGACTGACTATCTTGATATTTACGGTATGTGTACAATCAATCACCTTATACGCGATGTCGCATAAAAATGCAGCAATTTATCTGGGTTTAGTAAGGCTATACAAGAAGTTTTTCTCCCCCTCTGATCTGACTGTTTTCTACAAGACTTATATGTCCAATGCTTGAATAAAACTCTCATCTCAACTTACTTAAGCCTCTTGGACAGTTTTGAACGTAGAGCATTTAAATTGATTGGTGATAATACAGTCGAACTTCCATAACTCGAACTTCCTTAAGTCGATTTTCTCTATAACTCAAAATTTTATTGAGAACTTTGATTTTTCAACCTTATTTTCATGAATTTTGCCCTCCATAATTCGAACTTCTGTAAGTCGAATTTCTCTATAAATCGAATTTTTTAGATTCTGTTTGATGCCAAATAGTCGCTTTAACTCCAACTTTTTGTCCTATTGGGGAAATCCCATTTTATTTAACCTCTTTTTCGAAATTTACTAAGGCTACTATAATTAGTTTAGACGTTTGTTCAGTAGATACATTCTAAATTCTTTGCTCTTAATTGGGAAACCCCCTTTTGTTTCAATTTTTTGAAAAATACTTGAGTCTACTGTGATTAATTTCTGTAGTTTTGTTTGAAGAAGAGGGATGGCTATTCAGAGTTTGTATGTTTTTCTTTTGAACTTCGGTTTTGAACGGATTAACTAGTTTTGATGCGCAAAAGTCCCTAGTTTTGTAAAATGTCAACAAGAAAATTAGAGCATCTTACTTTTAAACAACAGCTGAAAGTCATAAATGAAGTTGAGAGTGGTGTCAAAAAAAAAATCGTAGCCATAAAATATGGGTTACCGCAAAGTACGCTTTCCACCATATTGAAGAACAGAGGAAAAACAAAAAAAAAATGCTGAAATCACGAAACGAAAAAACCTTAATGGAAAAAAAACGTCTAAAATATGATCGTGTTGACAAGGCTGCCTCCAAATAGTTTACGGGAGCCAGGAATGAAAACCTCCCAATTTCAGGGACAATTATAAAGGAGAAGGCTAAAAGATTTGCAATGGAAATAGGAGAAACTGATTTTGCTGTAAGTACAGGTTGGCTTGATAAATTCAAAAAAGGTAGGTTCGACGTGACAACAAATTGTACATACAGAGTTTTTATGTATGTTTACAATATTTTTTTGATTCAATAAACACTATCTGGAGAGACTGCCTCAATTAATCAAGAAGACTGCGAGCATTGGAAACAAAATGTTCTACCAAACCTAATCGAAGGTTACAGTGAAGATGACATCTTCAATGCCGACGAAACTGGACTTTTTTTTTATAAATGCCTTCCAAATAAAACATTGGCTTTTAAGGGTGAGAAATGTCACGGTGGTAAACATAGTAAAGAGCGGGTGACATGTATGATTGCAGCAAATATGAGTGGAAAAGAAAAACTTAAAATTGGTGTGAGTTCAGAGAAATGCAAGAGGATATTTCGCGGATACAAAATACACAAGACATAATATGCAGCCTTCCAGAGTACATTAACTTGGATAGTGAAATTATTGTTTGTCATAGGCAGTCTGATGAAGAAATTTTACTTTCGGTTGCATCTGATGAAGTGGAAGCCATCAGTGACGATGAAGTTGATGCTGATGCAGATCCAGGTGAAGGCTTAACTGTGCAGCCGAAACAAGCTAAGGTCCATGAAGCCTTGGAAACAATACGTGATGTTCTTCTTACTGAAAACAACACGCCAGATTGTTTTTTAAACGTAATTAACGAGATTGAATTTTTTTTATAAATTAAAATGCAATGAAAAAAAACGCCAACGAATGATTACTGTTTTTTTTTTAAGCTTCTGTTAATCTCACAAACCATTTTGTTTTCTTACATCATATTCCATTTATATACCTAATTAAACAAATTAAACTAACTTTTGTCTCATTTCTTTAAATCGAAGTTTCTATAACTCGAATTTTTTTTCTTTTATTTCTTCTGAGAGTTCGACTTATGGAAGTTCCACTGTATCATCATTCGACTTAAAGTGTCTTACCTCACCCTTACCGTTATTTTAGCGGTTAATGTTCTAGAGAAATGTAGTATCCGTGGCGTGATGATTATTGCGAAGGGCTGTCATTCCAGAAGTCTTGGGTTTAATCCCTGCCAGTGACACCTTAATTTTTTTCACGACAATATAACTCGCACACAGGAATGGTTGACAGTTATAAGTCACTAGGCCCTAGTTCTCAACGGACTGTTGCGCCACCTAATTTACTTATATTGTATGCTCTACAGAAATAGTCAGCTGCATTCCTGATCATAAACACCTCAACCGAAATACTCGCGCTACTAGGAATGCTCAGCATGTATGGTCAAGCACAGAGATTCGAAAAATATGCGAATGTAAAATGCCTTGCCCTACTCTGCCTTTCCCAGTCATTGCAGTATTCAGGAATTCTAATCCTCTTTCTCTTTCCTAATGCTCACAATGTGTCTCTTGACTTCAGGTTCCATTGGCCTTACAGACTTTTTTAATTACTTTTTATTCATCGACAAATATTCAAGAAAAGATTTCAAATCTTTTTTTCAAAAGTCAAATTGATGATGTAAATTAGACACTTAAAAGTCCAACATTTTTTAACTTTTCTAGTCCCTAAATTCAAAATCTTTTATTCATTTTACGAAACCAAAAAATACGTTTTTAATTGAGTAACCTAGTTCTTGCTAGTAGACGCTGACTATATATCCCAATAAAGACATAAGCCATTTTGACTTTCTGTTCATCATCAATCACTGCCTATGCTAATTTTGTCCCGAGCGTGTGCTTCTTCAGCTTATCATAGTTTTACCTCATACTCTAAATTCATATAAGATTCAAATTACCAAGAATCGCATCCATACCATATGTTCATATATCGAAATATATAGTGTCATATGTACCTATATTTGGAGTAATAAAAGCCATAAATCTTTAACTATCATCCCCCAATGACCTTTTATATTAACTCGTGAAAAAAAAATTATAAATACTTTCGATGACAAAACTTTCGTATAAAATACTTAAGCGCCTCATAAATGGAATAGAGCGTCCCATAGGACCGCAATAAAAATTCCCACAAAACGTTCCATCAAAACAAATCCCATTTAGAAAAACACACATAACTGAAAATTTTCCCATTTAAGTTCGTAAATTTTTTGGTTTTGGTTTTTGTTTTTGTTTTTGTCTTTTTATTATTTTTGGAATTTTACGATCATAATAATAATTTAACGATGTGTTATACGTTTTTGATTTGACTTTTTTAAACATATTCTATTACATTTTGTTTGTAAACTCATTTATGTCTCTAAACGCGTGTATGAATGTCAGAACTGGCGTGGAGTGGCGACAGCTCTGATGAAAGTCTCTAATGAAATGTCACTTTCGTTTTTTCTATATATTTTATATCGGCGCGGTGGTGACAAAACACAAAAATGTGTTAATAGACTTTGGGTAATTAAAAATTCCTTTCAAATGCAAAGTATTCAATTTAAATTCCTCAATGGTTGTTTTATTTTGGGGGCGAATTTAAAGCTTTTCCAGAGCAAAAATGGAAAAACAATAAAATCAGAATTTTGATACTTCATGGGTGATCCATTGTTTAAGAGATAACCCCAATAATGGTGACCAATTTGGTTGTATTAACCCATAAATCAATTGATTTTTCATCGGCACGACCAACGCATTGAAATTCATGTGCGGTCTGAGGGTGAAGAGAGCGAGAGGGGCGATGTAGGTATAAGCCTTTTTGTACATATAACAAACCAGACTGAACGACCGACCCATCACCCATCAAACATAACCCACCCTTTGATGATAGCTATGATAGTACAGCACAGGCCAGACCACCCGATCTCTTGCCGCTCGCCCAGCGCGCCGGTTCTTAATCGTAACCCTTTGTTGGGATCGTAAATTTTAAAGAGCTCCCTCTTGTCGTTATGTAATTTTAGGACTTTCAAAAATTCGATTGTGTTAAAGTTCTAACCGCGCGCCGGCCGCCGCCGTCGACCGTCCGAAAAACGAGCTACTCCGTCGACGGTTGTTATTGCTTTGCACCGCGCCGCCATCCATTGAGGGTGTCATCCATACCCACATCCTTCATAAGTCTGGCTGGGGTAGGTATATATCTTCCTGCAACCCTTTTGTGGAGATAACCCTTAACGTGCTCCCGAAGCTGGAACTGGAAGGATAGGACAGAGAGTCCGCACGAGAATCAACCGACAGAACGCTCCCATTTTGGCAGGATGAAGAGGGCTTACAAACATCGTCCTTTTATGACTGCGGAGTCACACAATAAAAAAATTATTGTTGTTATTGTTGTGCTTATGAAAACGGTTTTTGATATTTTTCTTTTTATGATCGAATTTGTTTTAACTTTGAAATTTATTGGATTTGGTTTTATGATGGCGGGTGGTGGCAGCGGCAGCGATGGCGGTGTGGGTTGATGTAGATGCTGCTGCTGGTGCTGGTCCTTTGGTTGGTCACATTGTGTTGCTTCCCTCCAGGCAGTTCTTTTATTTTATTTTTTTTTAGATATTATTTTGTGCCAACGTCAGGCATAGAGAGGCTTTAGGGTAACTCTCGTGTGTTATATTGGATTTAAGGTTAGAATCCTTTGTTTGTGACCATAAATCAGCGCTAGGGAAATACAGCAATTATATTGTATAAATTGTCGTTTTATATTTTGTGGTAATGGGTTTTAAGGTGAATATTTCCAAACGCAAGCAAAAATAAAAAAGAAAAGGAGTAAAAGACACAAGAGCCATTATTATCGAAAGCCAAAAAAGAGATGAAAGACTTAGAAGTTGTTGGTGTTTCTTTTTTTTGGTTAACAATTTTCAGGAATATTTTTCATTTAAAAATATTTTCCTTAACGGGTTATTTGTAGGTAGGTGTATAGTGGAAATAAATTTTAGTTAGATGCTTCTTGGTGGGCGACAAGCAATTTTCTTGTCATCATCGTCCTTTTCATTGAGTTCCCTTCCGACCGATATTCAAAAAAATAAAAAGGCTTTTCTCCATTTTTTGTATCCATTTATAATTTATTGGCCTAAGCGGGCTATTAGGTTAAGTTTGTTTGAATATATAAGGTCGTTTAGCGCGGATTATCACTTTAGAATCTTCAAAATAATGTTGTGATGTTTATTCCTTTTTTTGTTCTTTTAACCGCGGAACAGGAGGAGGAAGCGTTTGGTATAATACCTATGGTACTTAGAAACACTTCGTTTTTTGATATGAATTTATCGTCGTTAAGACCATGGCAACAATAAAGTAAACCCACTTTAACCGTCAAAGAAAACGAAACTTTATAGCTTATTGTGTGTATTCCCTTATCACGCCCAAACCAAAATAATAAAAATAAAATTATGATGATTGTGGAGGGAAGTTATTAAACGATACAATTGATGATAAGATAAGGATTAGAATTGGTTAAAATGTGGAGTGTCCTTAAAATGCTTATACGACTACTTTATAGCTATGTAGAAGCTCCCCTAAACAAAATGGACAATTTCCGATACAAAGAAAACTTCTCTCTCCTTCAGTTAACTTCCAATTTAGTTAAGCTAGAACAAGCTGAAAGTTTAAGGTTTTAGCTGAGGTTCCGTATTTTGTACGTCCTTTAGATTAATTTCAATAGAACTGTTCTTCATTCACACTTCTAGTGTAGCTGTAATTGTAGACGAGCTTGAATAAAATAAGTGAGGTGGCCCGAATGATATCCCCGAAAATGTTCTGAAGAGGTGTTTTTCAACTCTGAAAATGATGATTAAGCTTTAACATCTATGCTACTTTTCAGGTACCTATCGTTCCGAAAAAAATAGAAAACATCATTTTTTGTAACCCTCCTTCTTTGGATTAGAAATATCCTTTCAAACCATTCAATACAAGTTGCAAAGCTTCAAGTCCAAGGGCGGATCTAGACTTTTCATCATGTCACACACTTAGATGAGTTTTTACTCACCGCTTAAAAATGTTCTTTAATGTTTTGTAAAGGATGCTAACAAAATTTAATAATTGCTAAAATGACAACTTTAGTTATCAAATTATTTAGAACACTGTTGTCCAGCAAGGTATGGTCTAACTATTTAATTTGGATGACTCATATGAAAGCATTCCAAGATTCCAACAGTTTTCTAAATATGCCATATTTAAGAGCTAAAATACAATAGTTTAGAGGGTTTTTAGTGCATTTCGCGCAGAAATGTAGGAAATTGTTTTGAAACGTTGCTTTTTTCCAAAAACAAAATACACTTTTCTTGTTTTCATTTCTATTAATGTGAAGAACGCTGCAAAAATTAAAAAATCCAGAAAATGAGAGAGGATCTGATATGTAAAAATGTCGGCATATTTTTGACGAAGTTTTTTCGAACTCAATTTTCGGGAGTCTTTTATTACTATCGTTATCAATCTGCTTACTCGTATTTTGATCTTAAAGGCGTCAACAAAACATAAAAATTGTAGAGATAAAAACGATTGGTTCTTGAATTTAAGGAAATAGTTGCATTTAAGTACATAATTTCTCTAAAAAAATTAAATTAAAACAAAGTAAGGTAAGTAAACAAATAAGTTGGGAAGAAAAGTGTTTGTAGTACTCAAAAATTACACGTTTCAAAGCTTTTATGTATATCAATAGATATGAAACGTTTATTATGTTTTTCACTTAGCCATTAGTTTAACAAAGGTGTCACTTGAATTTTTTTGGAACATTTGTATTATTGAAATTCGTGTTTGAATTTTAGTTCTAGAGCATCCAAAGCAAATTCACTTCAAAAGTAGATTTATTTAATTGTTTAAGATCTTTTGTATTCAACAGAAAACCAACTTTGAAAGAAATAAAATGCACGACTGGGTCGCTAGAACTTGATAATTTCTTCCAAAAAGTCTGTTTAAAAATATTTTCTATATTTTAAGATTTAAAAATACACTGAAAAATAAGTTTTTCTCAAAAATTTAAATGACATTTTATTTGTCAAAAAATCTAGATTAACCTATTTTTTCGAAAATCATTTTAAATTTTGTCTTAAAAATATTTTTGGTATAAGCACTAAATAAAGAGCTTATAAATATGTGAACATTTTACATTTAAATTTCGTCAAAAAATGTTGTCCCCTTTCTGAGATATCGAGTTTTGTAAACAAAATTAGCATTTTATTAAAAAAAAATTACATTTTTGCTCATAAAAATTCATTATCAATTTGTTCATTGACAAGAGCTTGCACAGAAAGAGAAGAATTTTGAAATCGGTCCATTAGTTGTTGAGAAAACTTAAAAACAAAATAAAGGTTTTTTTAGGGGTACCCTTCTGGAGCCATACCAAAATATGTTTTTCTTGTAGAAAGAAGCCAAATTAAGAACACAAGATTTAGGGAAAGTTATAGAAAAATCACATGTTTGAACCAAACAATTTGTGTGGGGACTGCTGTTATTTTTCGTATTAATAAAATGAAAAAAAAAAACGCCTTACACTAATCGGCTGAAAATCTTAATTTCAATCAACACAATTGTTTGGACTGTAGGGGCCAGGAAAGACAGACAGACGGAAGGAATCGGGGTTCCCACTTTTTTCGACTTCTCTACCGTCGTAATGTCATATTTGAAAGCTCTAGTTTGAAATTGTTATCGCAGTAAAAATCACTTCAATAATCACTTTTTATGTGTGTCAAAAAAATGTAGTAATAATAAAATTGGAGGCTATTTTAAGGAATTCAAAGGCAACTTAATATAAAATTGATGATCTCTTATTCAAGGTTTCGGCTTAAGAACCTGAATATTTGCTCTTTTTCTTAGAAACAATTTTTATGAAAATTATTTAAAGAATGCCTAAATTTTTTTCAAATTCTAAATTGAGTAAAAACAAAAGTTTTAGTTGTTTTTGAAAGCAAACCACTTTTTGGTGAATGCCGTTAAATTACTAATAAATCTTTTAATGAAATCTTTACTTATACAACTTAACTGTATAAGTTTTTTGGCTCATATGACCCCCCTGGATCGTCAATTGGTCAAAAGTTGATGAATTTGTGCTCTGTTTTTGGAATAGGGCTGAATATCCGATTCATATTATGTTCTTAGTCCAATCTTCAGTCAAAAGTAGTACTTTTAGCAACAAAGTTTAAGGAAGAAAGTACAAATGTTGTTTTCATAGGTATACAAAAAAAAAATAATTCAAAATATAATGGGGGTCATATCCATTAACGCAATACGATTAGTTTTGAATTGAAGGGAATTCCTACGAAAAAGCAAACAATTTATCTCCCAGGGGGGGTCATGACCCCTACGACCCCCCCCCCCTGGATCAGCCATTGTTCAAGTCTGACACAGACGCTGGTCTGCCCTAGAGATAAGTCCTATATCTCTTTTTTAACTTCACATAGGAAGTTATTGTAATCGGCCCGATTTGTCGAATTGAAAATGTTGACATTTCTCGACGTTTCAAGGTCGCTAGAGTCGAAATAAAAGATTTTTAGAGAGATGTCTGTGCGTGCGTGTGTACGTACGTTTGTAGGTCCGGTCCGTACGTCTGTACGTCTGTACATCCGTACGTTCGCGACGCTTTTTTCGTCGCCCATAGCTCAAGAACCAGTAGAGATATCGACTTCAAATAAATTTTGTTATACAGATAATAATACAAAAAGATGCAGAAAAAACTCTCAAAAAGAGTGGGTGGTTTTTTTACCATAGCAATTTAAAAAAAGGTAAAAATTTTAATATAAACTGATTTTATCTCCAAAACAATTTTGTGCAACGAATAATAACGTTTCAAAAATCGAATTGACAGTTTTTTTTACAAAAAATAAAAACCTAAAAAAAAATACTAAAACTTGGTAAAATAGCTTTTCAAAAATTAAAAATATTGGCTTCAAACTTATTTTATCTCACAGAAAACATTGTTTTCGAAATTTAATAATTTTTTTATAAGAAACCAACAGTCCGTTTTTTCGTAAAAAAAATAAAATCTACAAAAAATTTTGTAAAAATTGATGTTCGGTTCTCGTATCTCGTAAATAATAGAAAATATTGACTTCAAATTTATTTCATTCATCCAAGTTTTATTTGTTTATAGAAGAAATAAAAACTTTTAAGAAATGCTACTAAAATTGTTTTTCAAATAAAAATGTCGTTAACCAAAATATATTTTGAAATCAAAATCTTTTATCATATGCAAAATAATGTTATAAGTGTGGGTCGCATCCCACGTGTTTTGTTAAAAAAGTTGTTAGTTTAATTATTCTTAAAAATATAAAAATTACCAACAATATTTTGCATAATAATGAAATAGTTTGACTTCGAAATCTATTTTTGTGAACGAGCTTTTTAGTGGAAAACCAATTTTTACCAATTTTAGTAGCATTTTTTAAAAGTTTTTCTTTCATATAAAAACAAATACAAATTGGATGAATGAAATTAATTTGAAGTCAATATCTTCTATTTACGAGATATCAAGAACCGAATTGTTACCATTGTTATAGGAGTCAGGTCTTCACGGGGGAATGCTTTGGAGTACTGGAAGAGGCTACAGCACGCTTGTGGTTGCACGGCTCAGTTCGTTGCGTGGGGTGGTTCTTGCCACCTCCCAGTACATCTCCTGCTCGACTAAATATTAATTTTACTCGTGCCTAAGGTATTTACAAGATATAAATGACACAAACCTGAGAACTTTGACGATATCCAAGAGAAACAAGAAATCGGTGCTTCGAATTAAGTTTAAAAAAATCAAAAAAAAAAAAAAAATAATATCACTAACCTAAAAAAAATAATTAAAAAAACCTTCACCAAAAAAAAATAATTATAATAAAAAAATTAATAAAAAGTAATTATAAAAAAAATTAAACAAAAAAAATAAATAAGAAAACTAAAACTAAAGCACCTCTAAAGCACCTCTTTCTTATCCCCTTGAATACCGTCACACCGAATTCCAAACGTTCGTCTGATGTTATTGACGAAAGTCTGGCCGACCCGCCCAAGTATCGTGGAGATACTTCCTTCGCTATTTCCATGGCCGAAAGTAGCGGAAATAGCCCCTGAAGTGACTCAACCAGTCACGAATTAGTCCGTTAAGGTAGTTAGTCTGTCATGTCCTAAAATCAAAATCACATCTGGGTGGCCTTACCAAGCCTTCACACACCACTAGCTATTAAATTAGAACACCATTTTGTAAATTTTAAACATAATTCAAATTACACATTTATTATACCAATTCAAACTCATTTAAGACAAACAAATTTTAATCTAGTTCTTCCACTTTTCTTATCTTCTACAAAAAAAAATAATTAAAATAATAAAATATATAAAAAAAAACTAAAAAGGTTTAAATCAAAATTCACGAAAGAATTGACCTTAGAGGCTTTTTATTTTTGATCTTTTATCCACAAAAAAAATGTTCTTACTTACAGTTTCCTAGTCCCTCGTCGTTCTGCCGGCAGCACGTAGAGAACCAGGGGTAGCACCTTCGCCATCACTGAATTTATTATATTTGAGTTTTATTATCCAAGCTTTTAAAATCACTTTTCTCACTAATTTAGTTTAAACCAAATTCAAATCAAAATTTAGTTAGTTTAACAAAAATAGGAAAAAAGATTTAGAGAACTGGATTTTACACTTTGGTTTTACTCTTCTTTGATTAAAATCGAAGAGTATATATATTTAAATATTTTAAGGTAAAAAAAATTGTAACTTCTTTTTTCTTATTTATTCACTTTATTCACTTCTTCCTTTCTTTAACTTTTTCCACTGGACACCCTTTCTTTTCTTCTTGTACAAATCCCTTTCTTTTCTTCCTTCGAGGGATATCTATCTATTGTTTGTAGATATAAAGTACCCTCTTGGACTCTAGTCTATGGGTCTTAGAAGCTGTTTCCTTTGTACCGGACAAAGGAATACTTCCACTGTACGGAATGTCCTTTTTCAAAGTCAAAACTTGAAAATCCGAAAGAGGCAACCGAACATCAATTTTTACCAAATTTGCGTACTTTTTTTTGTAGATTTTCTTTTGTTTATAAATTAACCGACTGTTGGATTTTTATACAAAATTTACTGAATGTCGAAAAGAATATTTTCCGTAAGATAAAATTATTAAATAAAATTTGGAGCCAATATTTTTAAAGTTTAAAAAGATATTTAAGAAAGTATATTTTTGACAAGTTTTATTATTGTTTTTTTTTTATGTTTTTATTTTTTGTAAGAAAACTGTCCATTCGATTTTTTTTCAAAATTTTATCGAATGTTGACAACAATGTTTTTTAAAAGATAAAATTGGTTTAAAACCAATATCTCAAAGTTTTGAAAAGATATTTAAGTCAAAAACACTTGTTTAACAATTTTTATACATTTTTTTGTTGGTTTTTATTTTTTGTAAAAAAATTTTCAATTCGATTTTTCTCAAAATCTTACAGAATGTTAAAAATAATATTTTTTTATAAGATAAAATTAATTTGAAGCTCAAATTTTTGAAAAGATATTTGATTCGAAAATCAATTTTTACGAACTTCGAGTAATGTTTTTTAGGTTTTTATTTTTTATAAAAAACTGTCAATTTGATTATTCTTAAAATATTACCAGATGTTGAAAACGTTATTCTTCGTTGCACAAAATTATTTTGGAGATAAAATCATTTTTTGTTTATAAAATTTTCGAGGTGACAAACATTTTTTTTCATTTTTTTTGATTTATAAAAATAACCGTCAATTAGATTTTTTTTCCAAAAATATATTTGTTTGGTATCGCGTTACAATATATAATATAAAACTTAATTCAAGTCTCTAGCCTTATTGGTTCATGAGATATTTTGGGTTAACTAAAATGTTCACCCTTTTTTAAATTGTTATGGTTAAAAAACCATAACCCGATTTTCTTGAGAGTCCTTCTTGCATCTTTCTGCATTATTATCCGTATAACAAAATTTATTTGAAGTCGATATCTTTACTGGTTCTTGAGCTACGTACGTCGCGAACGTACGGACATACGGACGTACGAACATACATACGTACACATGTACGCACAGACATCTCTCTAAAAATCTTTTAATTCGACTCTAGGGACCTTGAAACGTCGATAAATGTCAAAATTTTCAATTCGACAAATCTGACCAATTACAATAACTCAATATAAATAAACGGTCACTTTTAATGAAACTCATTTTGACGTCTCATTATTTTATTTGGGTTTAATGAGTCGTCCCAAAAGAAGTAAAAAAAAAACAACCCCGTCTTAAAAAGCAACCTCTTTGACAGGTATCGGTTAATATGACAGATGTCACATCAATCCTTTACAAATCCTTTATTTTTATGTTCAACTTTTAAAGCTTCATTTACGATTCTGCTATTTCTTTGAATAAGGTGGGCATTCAAATCTAAAAATAACTCAAAAATATTTCCTCTATTTAAATTTGTTATTCAGTTAATTAAATTTTAATTACAATTTACATTTCTAATGTTAATTGTTTGTTGGTTTTACTTTGTGGATTCATAGAAAAACAAATCGCTTCTTGAAAATTTGTTAGTTTCTACGAATAATTTTCCCTTTAAGTGTATAAATCATCATTAAAAAACAGAATCAATCAACGTGGGAGGGAATTTCAGATACAAGGCCATAGACAGTTTAATAGTCTTATTTTAGGAATTGACTTTAGGGCATTAAATAAAATTCAAGTATAACACGCAAACACAATGGTTTTGTTCTTAATTGAAAAATGTTTTCAAACCAAAATCAAATTTTTTCAAATTGTTTTAAAAATTCCTTGAAAAAATATTTAAACTCAATAAATTCCTTGAAAAGTTTCGAGCTTTTTGGTTGGAATGTATTTCAAATTGTTTGGAAATTTGGTTTTGGTAAATTACCCAACTGGGATTAGAGGTGATTTGGATATTGATATTATGCTTAGAGTGAAAAACCTTATTATATCAGAGTTTTTGAAATACAATTTTTTGTAAATGCTTAAAAACTTTCTTAAAAATGTATGCAGTAGCTCTGCTGCATGCTGCATCTCTCTGCACTCAAAATGCGCGTGAAGTATACAATAAACATAATTCTTTTAAATGGTAATGAGAGCAGTCAATATTTTCCTTGAATTAGGAAAAGCTTTTAGTTTCAAATTTAAATAGAGATCTTAATTTTGGTCTATAAACTGGCTTCGCTTGGAGTATCGCAGAAGCTCCTAATTAAGTGTTTAGCATTTTCCGTCATCTTCACGTGCAGCAGTGTGGCATGGTTTAAAGATGTTAGATAAGTTTGATATTTCTTCAGGTCTCATAAGGACGCATCTTAACCCATATTTTATTTGCCCGGTTAAGCAATGATGTTGCTTATATTCTACCTGCTTAAGAAAACTTTTCCTGGAAATTTTATAAAGGGCCTAGTCATTTCTAAAGACTTGGTATTAAAAATAAATAAATTGGGTGGCGCAACAGTCCGTGGAGAACCAGGGCCTAGTGATTTACAACTCTCAACCATTCCTGTATGCGAGTACTGCTAATAGGGATAGAGGGGACCTACAGTTTTAAGCCGAATCCGAACGGCTAATTTGAGAAAGCACTTTTCATGAAAAGAATTACTCTTGGAGGATTTGTCAATTCCTCGCAAGAGGCAGTACCCGTGAAAAAACTTTAGATGGCACAGGCAGGGATTGAACCCAAGACCTTTTGCATGACAGTCCAACGCACTAACTATCATGGTATTGCTCGCGGAAAATCATTTTGCTCTCCAATTTATAAGCTACAAAGGTACTGCGAGATATGGGATTTAGATATCATAGTCATCAAAACGAAGAGGAAGATTACGTGAACAATCCACAGTGAGCGGTTAGAAGTTGAACTTAAATATCTGGGAGTATTGCTATCGTACACGTAAGTCATTGGTACATACGTCTTCAAATTTAAATTGGTACACACGTAAAAGAAAACAGTACCGAAGCTAAGTTAGAACTTAAAATAATGGGGCCAACATTTTTGGCAAATTCTAACAATGATTTTGCTCCAAAATATTTTTTTCGTTTATTTAATCGCAACAGTTAATAATTGTATGTTTTACGAACGCAAGCTTTTCGAGTCAATCCTTTTGATGATTATGAAGCTGTCCAAACGTGTTTCTTGAAGAAACTATTCGTCTTACCCCTTTCTTCACCAATATATGCTTGTGCGTTGAATCTGAGTTACCTCCCATTTATTTAAACAATTTTAAGGCTAGCCCCGATTATTTAACTATATACTCTGTTCAATTAGAATTTGGAGTACCTACAGGGAAGATAGGATATTTCCCTTTTATCCATACTATTATGGAATTCAATAAGCTATATCCATTTCAAAGCTGTCACAGCGCTCGCACAGGCTTACCGTAGTGTGACCACTTTACTTCTACCTTACCTATATTTAAAATATCGATAGGGTTACTAACTATTTATTTAGATTTTATCAACAGAAATATGTAGATCTTAAGCTATTAAGAAACAAAAATAAACTAAATTAAATTAAATCTACCTTTTTCAACACCACCGGGATTCTTTAAAGAGTTCCCCAGGAGGCCTAATCTCTTTTAACTTAAAAACGATTTGTCTGATAGTGGAACTATCAAATCGTCGACTTTGCTTTTACCATATTTTTTGTTTTCTTTTTTGATGGTGAGTTTTGCCCCTTCCTTTTATTTTGCTTCCAACAATTGTAGACACTGGGCTCTATTACAAAAAAGTTTTCTGAACAGCTTCTGTCTTATTTTTTACAAGATTATAAAATTTGTTAGTTGGGCTACGATTGCCAGCTTCCTTTGTACACTTACATATGTCAATTGACTAACCTAAAACCATTTTAAATTTGAATAAACATTAAAATACCTAACGTTTTTTTTTTTTTTTTAAGGAAACAATTATTGTTTAAGCAGAAAAGTTCGCCACGACAACACCTTTCTCCTTAATCTTAAAATGTGTGTTCGCAAAAAGCTAAAGGGTTTTTCAATTGGCGCGGGTAGATTTTGGGGCGTTGTGGCGGCCATATTGTTTTAGTGACATTTGTCAAATCCTTTGTTTATTATTCAGTAGTTTATGCCAAATCATCATGTCAAGTTACACGATTGAAAAGGACGTTCAAATTATAAAACTTTATTATCAAAATGAGTGTTCGTTAACGCAAACCTTGCGCGCATTGCGCCCATTTTACGATATATGGGGTGGCCCTTCACAGTTGACTCTTCAACGTTTCGTGTCCAAATTTAAGACGCCGCCGGTTCAGTAAACAATCAACCAACACCCGAACGTTCAAGGAACGCAAGATCGGCCGAGAATATCGCCGCGGTCCGAGAAAATGTGCAGCAGAACCCGAGGCATTCTATTAATCGCCGCCGTGCACAAGAACCCGGTCTTTCGCAGACCTTAACTTTTATTAAAAAATACAAAAAAATCAAGTACCTACATTAATGATTCATTATTGTATCTGTATTTTAGTACATAGGTTTCTCTTTAATTAAGTATCTTGTGATACACGACATTTTTAACTTCCCATAGGAAGTTATTGTAATCGGTCCGATTTGTCGAATTAAAAATTTTGACATTTCTCGGCGTTTCAAGGTCTCCAGAGTCGAAATAAAAGATTTTGAGAGAGATTTCTGTGAGTGCGTGTGTACGTACGTTCGTACGTCCGTACGTTCGCGAAGTTTTATCGTCGTCCATAGCTCAAGAACCAGTAGAGATATCGACTTCAAATAAATTTTGTTATACAGATGATAATGCAGAAAGATGCAGAAAATACTGTCAAAAAAAATTGAATGGGTGTTTTTTTTACCATAGCATTTAAAATAAAATGCACGACTGGGTCGCACGAACTTGCTCCTGTATGCAAAGAGTCTGTTTAAAAAAGCACCTTTATAAGATTTAAAATTATACCTTTAAAACAAGTTTGTCTTCAAAGATTTAAATGCTATTCGATTTATCAAAAAAACCGCGCGATTCATCCCAAGACACAACTCATCCTAGGACAACTCATCCCGGAAATGAATTGGTATTTACAATAGTTATAGTTATAAACAATACATACATATGTACCAAATGCATTATCTAATTTGGATAAAAGATAGTAATCAGCCCTATCATGAATTCTATCGTAGTCGGAATTTTTACGAATCCCGAAAAACTGTATCATGAAATCCGTTCGTAATGCAAAATTGTATACAGTTTTTCGGGATTCGTAAAAATTTCCGATTACGATGGAATTCATGATAGGGCTGAATATAATAAAAATTTTGTCAATGTAATGCGCTCTTTCGGGCTCACGCACAGGATTTGATCTGGTGAGATGGGAGGGGATTACATTTAATGCAGTTAAAATAATTTAAAAAAAAAACTATTTTAAGATTCAAAACTTTACCTGAAGAATAAGTTTGTCTTTAAAAATTTAGATGCCATTTTATAAATCAAAAAACCCTTGATTTTTCAAAAATTTTTTTTGAAAATCGTTAGAGCGGGTTTTTTTCAAATTAATTTTTTATATATAAAATTTTTAAATTTTGTTCTAAAAATATTTTTGGTATGCAGTTGTTTAGTGATTGTAAATATACGCTCTACATTTGAATTTTGTAAAAAAATGTTGACCCGTTTTTAAGATATAGAATTTTGAAAAAAAAAAAAATCAATATTTTTTTAAAAATCCAAACAATAAAAAATTTCACTTTTGATAATCAAATATTGTTAAGGCAATACAAGAGCTTATTCAGAAAAAAAATTATTGAAATCGGTTGATAAGTTGCTGAGAAAATTAAGAAACAAAATAAGGGTTCTATGAGCGGTACCTTTCCTGAGCAATACAAAAATATGTTTTTCTTATGAAAAGAAGCCAAGTTTAAAAATAAAATTTTAGAGTAAATTTAAAAAAAATCTATCGGTTTGTTTTTGAGAAAATTCGAATTTTCGTTTTTTGACCAAAAAAATTGTATGGGGGCCACTGTTAGTTTTGGTCTTAAAAAAAAATGAATAAAACGCCTAACGCGAATCTGCTGAAAACCTTAACTTCCAAGTTTGAACTCAATCGACCCAATGGTTTAGGCTGTAGGAGCGTGGACAGACAGACAAAACAGACCGGACGGAATCGCGGGACCCACTTTTTTCGACTTCTCTACCATCGTAATATCATGTTTGATTAAAATCTCGAGATCGAAATTTTGCACGAATGCAAAACTTGCCATATATGTAGTTCCTATATGTCGCAAGTAAAAAGGTGAAAATGTTGGTTAACCCTAAACATCTCACGAACCAATAACGCTAGAGACTTGAATTTAATGTTATATTATACATCGTAACGTAATACAAGTATATTTTTGGAAAAAAAAATCCAATTCACGTTTTTTTTTATAAATCAAAAAAAGAAACTGAAAAAAATAATTGTCAAATCGAATATTCTTATGAAGAAAAAATGATTTTATCTCCAAAATAATTTTGTGCAACGAAGAATAAGGTTTTTTAAATAATATTGTTTTCAACATTATGTTAAGTAAAATCGAATTGACAGTTTTTTCATATAAAAAGAAAGCCTACAAAAAAATAGTACGCAAATGCCACCAAAATTGGTAAAAATTGGTTTTCGACTAAAAATTTCTTGAACAAAAATTGATTTTGTAATCAAGCTTAATGCAGAATATTGTTGGTAACTTTTATATTTTTAGAATAGTTGAACTTTTTTAACAAAACAAAGAAACCTACAAACCTTTTAAGCAAGACAAATCGGCAGACGAAATGGGAAGTTTATCAGTGTGGGTCGCATCCCAGCATCTTTTTTGTTTTATTATCAGGCGCGAAAACAAACAACGCAGATGGTCTTCCAACCCGTCAACATTGTACATATAATTGACCATGGGAAAAACATGGATGTTCTAGACTCAAACCACAAACTTTTAAGGATTGGCCTTGTGATTTGTTGATGGTCATAACAAATGCAAGACGGATCTGAAATTGAAGTCTTTTAAATTCAAACGGCATGTCGGTTGGGATCAGCGGGATCGTCGGAATGAGAACTTCCTCACCTTTGAATTTTCCTTTCCGTACCGTCGCGTAAATTTCATTGTTCATCAAACCCCCGAACGCGTACCGTTGGACAGTTTTGGTTGGTTTATGTTTCGAAGCATGATTACTACGCAGCCAACCTTTAGACGTAAATTATCCGGTTATAAGCCAGGCACATTCAAGGAGTTTAAAAATTCAATTGGATAGTTGGTGTCTTCATCTTCATTTGTGACGCAATCAATAGATTTGAAAGAATGCATTGTTCCAATGATCTTATTTTGAATTATGTAGTTCAGGTCATCTACATCTTCTTAGCCGCTAAAATTGCTCGATCACTCAACCATTCATTATTTTTGTAGTTAGAAATAATGTTTGGAAATACATTGTTGATAAGTTCGTCTTTTGATGAAACAAATTTACAGAAATTATTTGGAAATGATATCAATCCGCTCGATTCATCGACAGATACTTGACCATTACCGATAGTCAGCAATTATTAAACGGAATAAACAGTATCCTATGTCCGTCTCCGGGCTCTAAGCTACCTACCCACCAATTTTCAGCCATATCGTTACAGCTGTTCTTGAGTTATAAATAGTGTAACTAACACGACTTTCTTTTATATATATATAATAAAAATAATTATTATGAGAAAACATAATTTTATATTTTCTTAATATAAACTGAAGTTTCCTTTAAATTACTGAAACTATCCTTTAATTTCTTCTTATTTTTTTGAGTGTTAGGCTTTCTTTAAGTTTCTTTTTCTTTCAAAATTGAGTATCTTTTAAATACAACAACTTTTGAGATCTTAATAAATTGAAGAAATCCACTTTTTAACATGAATTTGCTTCGGATGCTATAGAAATCGCATTTATAGAAATGGGAACAAACACAAAATATATTGTTTTTGCAAAAAACATACGTTTCAACACAATTTGTACCATTTCTGCATGGAACGCAGGACTATTGTATTTTAGCTATTGTATGGGGATATTTAGAAAACTGTTGGAATCTTGGAATGCTTTCATATGTAGGAGTCGGGGAAATAGTAAAACCACCTTTCTAGAACACAGTGTTCTAAAAAAAATCGTTTAACTAAAATTGTCACTTTGGCCATTGAAATATGTAAATGTAATTTAAGGAAACATATTATGTTATTTTGATTTTGTCTGACTATTTTACAGAATATTAAGAACATTTTAGCGGTGCCCCAGAACTTTTGTGTATGTTAAATGTATGACAAACCAAAAAACCCTTCCCCCAACCCCTATGATAATCAATGTGGATCCGCCCCTGGTTTAGATTGCTACAATTAAATGCCTTCTCTTCAGGAAATAGATTATGCTGTTACTATTTATTAAGGTTACTTTTTACATAGTGTCGGAAAGTGTACGAAGCAAATATGTATGTATCTAATTTTTAAAACTAGTCTTTCGACACTAGAGCTCTGAGAACGAACTGTTGACTTTTTACATTATTTAAAAAATTCTTTTATTACAAAATTAAAATGGAAAACTAAAAATATTCAATGAAATTTTTAATTTCAAATAATAGGTAAGTTTCTTAAGTCATCAATGGGTTCTAAATATCATCTCATTAATTGGTACTTGATTTATAAACATTCTTTTTTATAATAATAGTTTTATGGGTTGAATGGCAACATGACAAAATCTTTAAATTTGTCTACTTTTCTTTCTTTAAACGATTAAGTATTGTTTTTGTTATGTTCCTCTGGAAAAGATTTACTTAAAGTCAGTGACCTATGTATACCAATCTCTTTGATAGATTTTCAAGAATTCATAGAAAATCCAAATTAATTTTCTAACAAGACAGTGAACTCTTTTAATTATGTCAAAGTCTTAAAACTCGCTCAAAACATTCAATTTAACCTTTAGCTTTTTAATTAACTGTAAATAGCTTTTCATCAATAAATTGAGTTCATAAATCTCTCGACCTTCATTATGACTATGAGTGAGTACGATACAACTCCGACTTGTATACCTTCCTTTCATCGCAAGATAATACAACAGTATTTAAACAAAAGACAAAAGATGTAAATGTTTTGTTCATCCATTTAATGGCATCATTCATTCGAAATGTCTTAAATCCTTTGAGTCGAGGTTCGTCATTATTGATTTACTATGTACGAAAATTTAACAATCCTTACTAGCTGCGTCTCTGTCTGTGACTATCTAAGTGTCCTTCAAATGGAAATACAAATAATTATTCAACTCGGAATTAGGAAAGATACATCCGAATCCGAATTCATTACCACTCAATATCCACTACTTATTATTATTATTATTATTATTATATCCGATAGATGAGAATCCAACTCTTCTTCCCACTTAAACTTATGCGTGAAAATGTTTATCTTAATTTTATTATTACCTATTTATTAGGCAAAATAGCTATTAATTTATAAGATATTCGAATCCAAATCAAAAACTATAATCAAATTATACACTCCCGATCGATTAATTGTTCCCTTAAATTTTTCTTTAGCTCTATATTAACTCTTAATTTTCTTTTATTTACCGTTTCTTTAGATTTTGAGACATTATAAATAATAATGAAGGAAAGGAATATTGTTGGTATTTATTTTCAGCTTAACGAAATAAATTATTGTAATGTGTCCGATCTGCAAAATTGAAAATTTTGAAATTTATCGACAGTCGAAGGGCCCTAGAATTAAAAATCATTGATTCTTCGGGAAATGTCAGTGTGTATATGTATTTATGTTCGTTTTTCATCATACCTTAAGAACTAACAGCCATTAAATAAATTTTGTATTACAGATAATAACAAGTAAGACGCAGAAAGGGCTTTCAAAAAAAAAAACACTAGATGTCTATTTTAAAAAGAAATTTATGAAAAAGGTAGAAATTCTGGTTTACTTCAAATATCTAACAAACCGAAAATTCAAGCATCTTCAACCAAATTTTATATCATAAGTACATTGTGACGTAAATTAGTATAAGATCGAAAAATATCATATTATTGTTTTTTTTTTCAAAACCAAGAAAAAAACAAAAAATATTTACACGAATTTTTTACGAAAGAAAAATTATTAAGCCAATTGTTTAAAAAATGTCACCAATATTAATTAGCTTATATTCAAATAAAATTGGTCAGCAAAATTACAAAGGAAACAATACATTTTGAAATGATGTCCCAAATTGGAATTTCGCTTTCAAGTTTTTCTATCACATCAGGTTTCTAAAATATGCCCCTGCCCCTTAAAAAATGCTAAAAACAACCATAAACTTGGTTTTAAAGCCTAAGTTAAAACTCAAAATATGTATCTCTGAACAATAAATTATTGTATGATGAGTTTGAAAAGTACAAATCTTTCTCTTTTAGATACAATTTTAATATCTTACTTAGTTTATAGTCATTTTCATTAGTTATGAGTCGTTTTTTGACTCTATATGAAGTTTTAAACAAACCTTCAATTTAATATTTTCATAGTTTTGTTTTGAGGAATACACTTTGGTGATTTCAAATCCAAACTTTAATTTTAAATATTTGCTCATGTTTTTATTTAAAAATACCCCTTTCAACATTATTTTTTATAATTTTTAATATATTTCAAAAAGTTGATACAATGGAATTGTTTAAACAACAGATTCGATACAAGAACAAAACTTACTTTCAAACCGTTTTGCCTTTTTTTTTGTTACAAACCGATAAAGCGTTTCTATAAACTTACGAAGTTTTTTTTGCGAATATCATATGAAATAATATAAGCATTTCAACTGAATATTAAAGGAAGGGATTATAGATTTGGAAAACCATTACAAATAAATTAATTTTGAAGTAATATTTGAATTAAGGCCAATTAGCAAAATGCAATTTAATCTACCCCTTCGGAAAACGTTTTAATGATAAAACAACTTTAACATTTTTCAACAAGTTTATTTTATTATTGTTCATCCAAAAATTGTTTATAACTAAACATTTTTCTTGCGTCAAAATGAGAAAAGAATCTTATTATCTGATTGACAGACGTGGTCCTGTCTACACGTCTTTAATTTGAAAAATTCAAACTTTTTTTAATAAGCTAAAACATTCTGGACCAAAATTTGCATTATCCGTTGAGTGTTCTTCAATTGATCTATTTAACCGACGATCATGGACTAATTGGGCGTTCCGAGTACGCCGACCAATGTTTTTTGCTCTTCCACGAAGACGTGGCATTTTTCTGTATAAGGAAAATACTGTAAAATAATACCTAATGAAAATGAATATTTCATTTTATGCTTTTTTACTTTATTCATATATTTTTTTATTCATTTATATTCAATTATTTAAATTTTATTTGCATACTATTTTATTTTCCCTTACCTAAATCTCGAAACAGTCATAAATTAATGACGCCGATAGTACACAAATAAATTTGTAGGTTAGGTTAGTTATTAACTAACGCACGTGTAAAGAAATATAAGAAATATACTCACTTCGATTCTGCACTAAATTCACAAAATGTATAGTGTTTTAGGCACACTTCAAAACTCTTCTCAAAACACTCAGTACCTTTTAATTTAATATTTGATCAAGCACATGGTCTACAATAACACAATGATAACAAAAGAATTAATTAATCAAAACTCTTCTCAAAACACTCAGTACCTTTTAAATTAATATTTGATCCAGCACATGGTCTACAATAACACAATGATAACAAAACATTTTTTTAATTTGATCGCAGCGCTAACTGTCGGGACAGACTTGATAAAATTTGGTCACGCAGTTGTTGAGATGCTTGTTACATATAACTGCTAGATGGCGCTTTTATAGAAAGCTTACATCGCGCCATAGACCCTTAAGGTGCAACGGTGCGCGTTCCCAATAGCACTTTGCCGCTAGATGGAGCTAGGGGCTTAAAATCGTTTTTTTATTTTTTAAAACCTTTTAAAATTGAATATTATTTAATATTTGACACTGCGATGGTAGCGCCGTCTGTCGGATCCAACGTAAAACATTCCAAAATCAACAACTACTAATAAATTAAAAATTAATTAAAAAAACATTGTCCAGCGGACAAAATTGTGAATCTAAACCATTCTCAGATCCCCTTGAACACACACAAAAAATTTCATCAAAATCGGTCCAGTCGTTTAAGAGAAGTTCAGTGACATACACACTCACAGAAGAATTATATATATTAAGATATTGTAACGTGATATAAAACAAGTACATTTTTGGAATAAAATCCAATTAACGGTTTTTTTATAAATCAAAAAAACTGAAAAAAAAACTTGTTACCTCGAAAATTTTACGACTAAAATATGATTTCATCTCCAAAACAATTTTGTGCAACGAAGAATAATGTTTTTGACATCTGATAAAATTTTGAAAAAAAATCTAATTGACATTTTTTGTATAAAAATAAAAACCTAAAAAAAACATTACTTAAACTATATTTCGACTCAAATATCCTTTGAAAAACTTGAGATTATGACTTTCAACTAATTTTATCTTATAATAAATATTGTTTTCAACATTCGGTCAAATTTTGAGAAAAATCGAATTGACAGTTTTTTTTACCAAAAATAAAAACCTAACCAAAAAAACAATGCTAAAACTTGGTAAAAATTTACTTTCGACTCAAATAGCTTTTCAAAAATTAAAAATATTGGCTTCAAACTTATTTTATTTCAAAGAAAATATTGTTTTTGATAATCAATAATTTTTTTTTTTATAAAAATCCAACAGTCCGTTTTTTTCATAAAAAAAATAAAATCTACAAAAAATGAATTTGGTAAAAATTGAAACATATAGACAAACTTTTAAGCAAGACAAATCGACAGACGGGATGGGAAGATATCAGTGTGGGTCGCATCCCAGCCTCTTTTTGAAAAGATATTTGAGCCGAAAAACAATTTTTACCAATTTTTTTTTCATTTTTTTTTATTTTTTTTTATTTTTCGTAAACAATATTTTTTTTTTATAAAAAAAATTAATTTGAAGTCAAATCTCAAATTTTTTAAAAGATATTTGAGTCGAAATTCAATTTTTACGAACTTTTAGTAATATTTTTAGTTCCATTTTTCTAAAAACTTTACTGAATGTTGAAAACAGTATTTTTGTAAGACAAAATTAGTTTAAAGCCATAATCTGAAATTTTTGAAAAGATATTTGAGTCGAAAATCAATTTTTACCAACTTTTAGTAATGTTGTTTTTAGGCTCTTATTTTTTAGAAAAAAAAACTGTCAATTCGATTTTTCTCAAAATTTTACCAAAAGAAAGCCTTAATTTATCAATTTTTTTGTTCGATAATCGTTAGAGCGTTTTTTTTTTTAAATTAATGTTTCAATTTTAGTTTAAAAATATTTTTAGTATGCATATATGTACTAGGTACATTTGATTTCCGTAAAAAAAAAATCATGATCCATTTTGAATATTTTTTTAAAAATCCAAAATCAAAACAATGACATTTTTGAAAATCAAATATTATTAAAATTGTAAAAGAACGTGTACAGAAAAAAGTCAATTTTGGAGAAAATTTAATAAAAATCTATGGGTTCGTTTTTGAGGAAATTCGTGTGTCCGATTTTTGGCCAACAAAAATGTATGGGAACTACTTTTATTTTTTATCTTAAACAAAAAAAAAATAAAAAATGTCTAACGCGAACCTGCTCAAACCTTTACATCCAAGTTTGAACTCAATCGACCCTATGGTTTGAGCTATAGGGCCGAAGATAAACGGACGGAATGGAGGGACGCACTTTTTTAGATTTTTCTACCATCGCAATGCCATGTTTGATTAAAGTCTCGACTTGGAAATCTTTTATGAATGCAATACTTGCATACATACTTCATATGTATGTAATTCCTATATGTCACAAGAACAAAACAATAATCAGATTGAAGTATTGATTTTGATTTTCGAGTGTGTGAGTTATCTGACATTTAATTAATTTTTTTTAATATGTAAGTTAATATTTGTGTGCTTTGATTAATTTCACGACAGTGACAGGCTTAGACTTGTTCGGATATCAGTTTTTAAATAAAATTAAGTAAGAAATTTACTAGTTAGGAAAACGCAATGAAAGCTTTACAATTTGAAGTTAGTAGTAAATTGCTAAATATTTAAAAAATTGCTTCTTATTAAAATGCTAAGCACAGTTTTGTGCCTTCAATGCTTGGCTTCGCATTTTGTTTTTTGCGCTTAGTCCATTGACTTTCGGCAAAAAGTGGGGACTTCAGTCGAAGATGATTTTATGGACGTACACAGCCGTAGTACGTCAAATCTTAACTTATGGTTCGATTGTGTGGTGGCCTGCTATTAGGAAAGCCCATAATATCGATAAGCTAAAGAAGGTTCAGAGAACAGCTTGCGTGGGCACCACAGGGGTCATGCGTACTTGCCCAACGGACGCCTTAAACGTTATTTTGGATCTTCTACCAATCGACCTTTTTATTAAATACATAGTTTCCTGCAGCGCTATTAGGCTGAAGGAATCAAACAGTTGGTTGTCAAAACCTTATGGTCACAGCAACACAACGAAATTGTTTCCCTCAGATATTATCTCGGTAGACACTGACTACTGCACTCCTACTTTGAGCCTTAGTAAGGGTTTTAAGGTCATTTTCCCATCCAGAGAAGATTGGGAGGATGACATCGTGTCGATAGGTTTCGATACAACCATCTTTACTGACGGCTCAGAGATGGAGTGCGGAGTTGGTTCTGGGATCTTTTCTGAGTCCCTAAATGTAGCTAAATCCTTTAGGCTTCCTGACTTTGCTAGCGTTTTTCAGGCTGAACTGCTGGCAATTAGGGAGTCATGTAAGAAACTTAAACAAAGCCCAAACCAAAACCGAAATGCGGCTATCTTCACAGACAGTCAGGCAGCTATCAAAGCCATTAACTCGGCTACATCCTCATCTAAATTGGTCCAGCAATGTCGCGATGAGCTTGCGAGCCTGAACATTAACCTCGGTGTCACCGTGATCTGGGTTCCGGGCCATAGTGGTATCGTGGGAAATGAACGGGCTTACGAGCTAGCCAGGCAAGGATCGGCCCTTCATAGCTCACTTACGGAAATGGTTAACATTCCTCTTGGTGCTATGAAGGGTAAAATCTTTTCCATCTACCAAACTGAATCAAACCGAAGGTGGAACAATTTACCCAACTCCATTATATAATAAAACCCGTACAAACGATCTTCTATACAGGCCAAGGCAAGACATAGCCAGGATTGTTGCGGTTTGTACCGGACATTGGCCTATAGGAGTTCATGCAGAGAAGTTGGGTATCTCTTACAACACCTTTTGCCGTAGTTGTAGCGACCAAAGAGAAAGTGAAACGATAATCCATTTCCTCTGCAAATGTCCTGCTTTGGCAAGCACTAGCATGAAATGCTTTGGGAAAGCATTCTTTCACGAACTGGATGAGCTATCTGAGACAAAGATTAGAGACCTAATCTTTTTTCTCAATGCGACAAAATGGCTCTTACATAATCTCTATGAAGCTTCTCTATAAATCTTTTCCTTTCTATCACAGGTCAAACGAGTTTTGGTATCAAAACGGCGCACTACAGCGCTAATTGGATCTCAGCCTAGGTTGCCTTGAGATCGCCATTTCTACCTACCAATGCCTTAACATAAATCGATACAAAATTATCAAGAGTCATTTAGTCGCATGAGCAATGGAGCCAGCCAGGTAACTGAACATAAACATACTTTGGATGTTTACCTGATTAATTATTGTTGAAAACAATAAATCATTCAACATATGTAGCTCTATAGTGCTCGCCATTCAGTCTAACATCACTTTTCGAAAAAAATATAAAGCCACCAGCATGAAAGCCGCACCAAACAATCAATAGATTAAATGATAATTTATAAATGGCTTGAAAATGGTCTTCAATAACAAGGCAATTTTTATAACTTAAGTTTCCATTTAGACAGAAATAAGTCTTATCACTAAACATAATTCTTCCGTAAGACTTAATTCCTATACTTTATAGGAATTAAGTCTTACGGAAATTTTGAAAACTTTTTCTGACATTCTCAACTGTCAAACGATTGACAAAACCCATCAAAACTTCTCATACTGCTAGACAAGAAACATCCTATAAATATAATCATAGGTTAAATACTCTAATTTAAAAATGTAAGTTTAGAAGATCTTTAAAACAGTATATTAGGTGAAGATAATTCTTATTTTTTTTTATTGTAGCAAAATATAAATACTTTATTAAATATGGCAGAATTGCACAATTTACATACATAGATTAGATATGGTTATAAACTACCTTACTAATGACAATAATCTTTTTTTTTTAAATAGGTTTTGATTGAAATTTAAATTAATTTGAAGGAAAATCTACACCAATGCCTTCATTCAAAATAACAACAATGTATTAATAATACATAATACAATAATTTATCGTCTTAGAAGAGATGAGAGAAGGGGGTAGGTAAATTATAAGATGAATATATCTCAATCAAGATATATGTACCAGTAGTTATTTTAAAATTAATAGTATGTATGATCAATAATAACAAAATCAGGCTTATAGTCAACTAAAATAAATAAATAAATAATTAAATAAATAAACAAATTATAAAATTAATAAATTAATAAGTAAATAAGTAAATAAAAAATATATAAATAAATAAATAATAAATAAATAAAAAATAAATAAATAAATAAATAAATAAATAATAAATAAATACAAAAATAAATAAATGAATGAATGTACATACATAAATAACTTAATAATTAAATAAATTCACAATTAAATGAATAAGTACATAAATAAATAAACAAATAAATAACTAAACAATTAAGAGAAAAATAAGTTAAATAAATATACAGATACATATAAATAGAACTGCACATAAATTAGAAAGAGAAAAATAATTATATAATCAACAAGAATTTAAGAATGAATATCAAATTTATCAAATAACAGATAGACTGTAATAAACACAAGTAAATATACTCGTACATCAGTTATAGTATCAAATTTGATATAAGTGAATTACACTGGGTCAACACTGGTTTTGCCACACGAACTTTGATAGCTAATTTTGTTTTGTCAATCTAGTC
This sequence comes from Eupeodes latifasciatus, assembly GCA_920104205.1. Classification (NCBI taxonomy): domain Eukaryota; kingdom Metazoa; phylum Arthropoda; class Insecta; order Diptera; family Syrphidae; genus Eupeodes; species Eupeodes latifasciatus. Next base: position 357,109,713 of record OV049924.1, on the reverse strand, counting down.
TCATTATTAAATCACAATTGTCACGTGTCAATTAGCCTCAGTTTTGTTGTGATACGGTATAACCCAAAACTTGTACTACGCAGCAAATTAACAGAAGCGCTTCCAAGTAAACCGTTTTAAAAATATTTGTGGTTGCATTTTAACACTTTTTTGTTTTAGCATTTTTTTGTTATTAACCCTGTGGACATGTCGAGGAAGTTTAAAAATGATCCTAACTGTTTTTGTTATGTTTGAGGAGAAATGACATTTAAAAAACAAAGACGAAACTTTACAAATCTTGTGTTGAAATGTTATCACCAATGTTTTGGTTTTTCTGTCGCCCATCAAGACAAATCCTGGGCTCCTCATGTCTGTTGCATAACGTGTGTGAAAAATTTAACCGACTGGAAGAAAGGCGCACAACCTATGCCGTTTTCAGTACCCATGATATGGACTGAACAGCGAGATAACGTTTCGGATTGCTATTTTTGTCTCACTGACATAAACGGTATAAATTGCAAGAAAAAAAATACAGTCATTTACCCTAACTTATCTTCGGCTATAAGACCAGTCTCTGATTGTAAAAAATTGTCAGAACTATTACCAGTTGCAACTACGTCTGTTGAGAATGACCATTCACAACCGTCCACTTCAGGTAAATGTGTAGACGAGGACGATGACTTTCAGTTTGAAGGAATTGCAAACGAGCAACACTTCATAACTCAAGGAGACTTAAATGATTTAGTTCGGGATCTAAATTTGTCCAAAAAACAATCAGAACTATTAGGATCTCGTCTAAAAGAATGGAATTTGCTACACAGTAACACAAAAGTTAGCTACTTTCGAAACCGTGATTAGCACTTCAGAACAGGGAGTTGGTTAGCGAGGTGTTAATGACATATAAAGCTTTGGGTTGCAACATGTCACTTAAGATTCACTTTTTAGACCCGCACCTGGATTTTTTTTAGTACCCGTAGCGTGATGGTTAGTGCGTTGGACTGTCATGCAAGGGGTCTTGGGTTCAATTCCTACCTGTGCCACCTAACTTTTTTTCACGGGTACTGCCTCTTGCGAGGAATTGACAAATTCTCCAAGAGTAATTCTTGTCATGAAAAGTGCTTTCTCAAATTAGCCGTTCGGATTCGGCATATAAACTGTAGGTTCCTTCCATCTCTGACAACATTACACGCACACAGAAATGGTTGAGAGTTGTAAGTCACTAGGCCCTGGTTCTCTACGGACTGTTGCGCCACCTAATTTATTTTATTATTTATTTTACCTGGATTTTTTTCCTGACAATTTAGGGGCTGTCAGCCACGAGCACGGTGAGAGGTTCCATCAGGACTTTTTGAATATGGAAAAGTGGTACCAGGGCAAATGGAATCCAAATATGTTAGCGGATTACTGCTGGACAATTAAAAGGGACGAACTAGAAGCGAAATATGCAAACAAATCTTAGATTTATTAAGTCATTTATAAAAAAAATACAGTTTTGATTAACAAGATCTGTGTTATTTCGCAATATTTTAAATTACTCAATAAAATAATATCTTTGGCCAACACATTTTTTTTAACTATTTATTTTTTCTTATAATCACAAATTAAAGCAAAAAATATCAAAAAAGTCCGTGTGGCACAAAAAAGTTAAAATTTTGTTGACCAGTGTTATCAGAAGATTCACAAGAGAATTTGTAATTTTCATATAATTTATGATTTATTGCCTGCACAAAATCAATGTTTGTTATGTTGTGCAATTCATAAGTTGAAAAATGCCACGGTAGATTTAACATCATCTTCAATAATTTATTTTGGCTTATTTGAAGTCTTCTAATGTGTGTTTTTGCACATTTTCCCCAAGCTGGTGACCCATAAAACATAATAGCTTGGAATATGGATTTGAAAATTATGAGTTTATTTTTGGTGCTTAGTTTGGACCGTCCGTCGTTAAGCTTTTTTTGGAAATTCGAATTCGCGGTAGACCCAATCAAGTGAACTGGGTTTTAAATTTATACGATTCGATTTTGAAACTTAACATAACATAAACACAACATAGCAATCATATGTAAGCCGAAAATTTTCAGAAACAAGTAGTTCCATTTGCATAATCATTTATTCATATAAATCTACCTACAAATTTCATTCTAATTAATTTCCATTTGTAACATCGAATCGCAATCACATCGTTTTAGGGCAAATTAATTTCTCACCTGTAATTAAATTTAACTCAAATATCCATCCAAAGATACTGAGTTTACTATGGCTATACGTGTACTTACCTTAATAGATTTGTAATCAAAGCCGAGCGAGAATTGAATGTGATTTTGGAACCTCCGGATGCGAAATAATGTCTACATATCTACTCGTATGTAATAATTATTATGCTGCAGTTATGCACAAGATCTAAATGTCATATTGTAGGGAAGCTCAAGCTACATAATAATATATTTATATGTGTATGTAAGGAGGCGTTATGGACATGGACATGATTAATTGGAGATCTATGATTGATTATGGTAAATTGAAAAATAAATGCACTAAGCCAAAATGCACCTGTTAAACTTATAGATCTGACCCAAACTCAGACCAGACCCAGACCCAGACTCGCACTCGCTTTTTAGATGTGATGTAATTTTAGACTTTTTTATTTGTCATGTTTATGGACGTGATGCGTGATGTTTGATGAATTGTTTTATCAGATTTCATTGTACATATAAATAAATGGCTATTAACTATACAGAGACGGAGACTGATGATAAAGCTGTTTTCTATGATGCAACAAATATGAAGCTTTGGGGTTAAGTATGATGGAGAATGAAATTATTTAAAGAATTTGGGTTGCGTGTTGGATAGATTTTAATAAAATTGCATAAGAGAAACCCAAATTACAAAGAAGCAAAGAATTGTGTTTGGGTTAAAAGCTAAGCCAAGAGGAGAATTTTAATTTTCATTACATTTTGTGATTTTGAGAAACTTTTAATTACACTTCAGAATTTTCAGCAAGAAATTAGCTTATAGCAAGCGTCAAACTACGATCAGTGGCTTATCATGAGTGCATGTGTTAGTTGTTAGTAAATCAATAATACAATTATAGCCTTACACATACACAAAAATCAGAACATAATTAACATTTAATATGAACTATTACAGAACAAAAAAATAAAAAAGAGGCTGGGGATGCGACCGACCCACAGTGATAACTTCCCATCCCGTCTGTCGATTTGTCTTGCTTAAAAGTGTGTAGGTTTTCGTGTTTTGTTAAAAAAGTTATCAGTTGAATTATTCTTAAAAATTTAAAAACTACCAATAATATTTTGCATTATAATGAAATAGTTTGATTTCGAAATAATTTTTTTGTTAACGAGATTTTTAGTCAAAAACCAATTTTAGTAGCATTTCTTAAAAAAAATTATTTCTTATATAAACAAATACAAATTGGATGAATTAAATTAATTTAAAGTCAATATCTTCTATTGTTTACGAGATATCAAAAACCGAACATCAATTTTTACCAATTTTGCGTACTATTTTTTGTAGATTTTAATTTTTTATGAAAAAACTGACTGTTGGATTTTTATAAAAAATGTACTGAACGTCGAAAATAATATTTTCCGTGAGATAAAATAAGTTTGAAACCAATATTTTTAATTTTTGAAAAGATATTTGAGTCGAAAGTAAATTTTTACTAAGTTATTGTTTTTTTTAGGTTTTTATTCTTTTTCGATTTTTCTCAAAATTGTACCGAATATTGAAAAGAAAAAATTATTTTAAAGCCAATATCTTAAGGTCTTGAAAAGATATTTGAGTCGACAATCAATTTTTACCAACTTTTATTAATTTTTGTTTAGTTTTTATTTTTTTGAAAAAAAAATGTCTATTTGATTTTTCTCAAAATTTTACTGAATGTTGACAACGATATTTTTTAAAAGATAAAATTCGTTTAAAGCATATATGTATCTTACAGTGTTGAAAAAATATTTCAGTTTTGCGGTAAAAATCAAATTGAAATTAAAAAAAAAAAAACAATCAAAAAAGGAAATGAAACTAAAAAAAATATCAACATACTTTTAAGCAAATGAAAAAAAAAAAATCTATAAGATTTTTTCAAAAAAAAAGAAATAAACTAACCTCAGCCTAAAATAGTTCAAGAAAAATTAATTGAAATCGTAAAAATCAAAAAGACGATAAGACACAAAAAAAAGTTGCAAGTTTAATCACAAGAACTGTGAAATGAGAAAAATCAAAATAGGCAAAAAAAAATAAATGTCAAAAAGAAATCACAAAGTAAATAAAAAAAAAATTAATTAAAAATATAATAAGAATCAAAAAAGAATTGTATGTAAACCGTTTATCAGTTTACTTTTGAAATATTTTCAAAATGTAATTTTCAACTAAAAATTTTAGTTGAAGCCAAACAAAATCAAAATTGTATTTTGTAGTCAATATTCATGATGTGGGTGGATGTAACTCTGCGTTCACGATACAAACTAAGTAAATGACAAAGACGACTATTGTACTCACTCACACAAGGAAATAGTATCTTCAAATTGTTTTTCCGAGTAGACGAGTTGAAAATTGTAGTGCTTTTATGTAAAAATGTGAAATTCAAAATTTTGAGAAAAAGAATACAAATTTGTTTAATTTTTTTTTTTTTGCAGCGAACTAGTCAGGCTCTTATAGCCACGCTATCGGTCAAAAAATATATAAACAAAAACAAATTTAGAAGAAATTAAAGAGAAAGAAAAAAAAACAGTCTGAATCTAATTTGAAATTGCAAAAATTAAAATCTACACAGAGAGAGAAAAAGGTCCGAAGCAACAGACTAAACGAGGATCTCACCCATTTACTGGACATCTTATCCTTACTCAATCCGCGAGAGAAAAAAAAATGTATTTAATAAAATCAACAAAGAAATAATCGATACATGCAGCAGACTAATTGAGGATTTCACCCAATTACTGGTCAGGTTCTCGAAATTATTATCCTGTTGTAAAACTAAAGAAAAGAAAGAGTACTAAAGCAAAAGTGAAATAAAAGCACGAACAAAATTCACGCCTCTCAAAAAAAAATTAATAAAATATTATAGTAAAAATTTCAAAAATTTTTACTCAAAAAAAAGAAAGACGAAATCGGGCCCCACGTTGGGCGCCACCTGTAACGTACCTCGAGATGTTGTCGAGTGAGGGATAAGAACAAAAACTTCAAACCCCTATAACCATACACTCCGTACACCACCAGTAAGCCTTGGAGCTTACAGGGACTCCAAAACTGCCCTGGTAGTAAAGTGTATGGGTGCCCAATTTCCTTACCGCGGCATGCTTGCATGGCCAAAGGTTAGCTCGTCGGTTTTGTCGGGGTTCTTGTGGTTTGGAAATTGGACGGCCGTTACGTTATATCATGCCGTTAAAATTGTACGAAAAATATTCGCGAAGCTGATAATTGTCTTGGTGTAGTGATGACACTATTTGTTATCCTTAATAGAGTGAGGAGAGTTAAGATGTTGTTACCCTCCGAGGATATCCCACCCCAGTATCGCACGGCTATGTTCTATGAGCAGAACCATGCGACACATCCTGGTTACTACGTCCTCTATTTTAATAGTAACCCCAAAAGATACCAGAAAACCAAATTTAAGTTTTCATTGAATCGTCTTCGTCTTCATCGCTATAGCTCATTCTCGTCAGGGCTACATCCACCAGAAACTAAAAACCTAAACCATTACCATGGTTTGTAACTCAACATTAAAAATCGAAAATTAAAAACTTTAGTTAAATTGAACTCGAACATTCAAACTTCCGAAAAAGTAGAAACGTAAACGTATCTTTAACCGAAAAAAAAATTAAACTCATCCCCATCAAATGAAAAGATATTGTTGTTTTCAAAAGATAAATATAATATAAAAAACAAAATTTTATTAAAAAAAACAAATAATTAAGACTACTATAAATTCACCTTAGCAAGTCGATATATCTTTAAATCAAAATAAAAAATAATTGTTTTCTTTAGAAACAAAAAATCAAATATTATAAAATAAAAAATATAAGTTTTAAGACAGAAAAAAAAAATGTTTAAATCAGAATTTTAAATGTGTTAAACCAATTGATATCACCAACGAAAATGTTCTACATCTTAGTTAAGTAGGTTCACTTTTTATTTCTTTTCTATAGGTTTAAGTTTTCTCTTTCTTGTTTTCTTTTCATAAACATTCAATTAATAATAGTATAGGTAATTTAATTAAATCAAATCAAATATTCTTTCGTTCAAATTTTATGTAATATAATGTAATATTTAAAAAAATGACTTACCGCACAAATGCATTTTTGAATACTTGACTTTTAACTTGTATTTTTATTGTTCGCTGTTTCAATTTGTAGTTGCTCAATTCCTCCTGATGGTGTGCACAGCATCGCAGGATTGAATTTCGTTGCTTTGTAAATTTTTTTCACTAAACTAAAACTTGATAAAAACAAATAGAAATTTGAACGAATGGAATTTACAAGGTCAAATTGTAATAATGTTTTATAACGAAAAATAATAGTTTACTTATTGAAAAGAAAGAAAGATATGTATGTACTTAGCTTTTTTTTTTTTATAAATTCTATGATGATAATTATGATGTATGTTTTTCTGGATCGTAGGTTTTTTTAATATTTTCCTGGATTCTTCTAGGATGCATTTTTGGTGTATGGATAATTTTGATTGTATGAATGATTTTGATTGTATAGATGGTTCTGGATGCTGTTTTTTTTTTTCGTATGTGTGACGTCGTTTTTTGTAGATCTTACTCTTTTATGTAGATCACATTGGTCGTACAAAAAAAATTATGATAAATTATGAAAATTATGATTTTTGTGTGATATTTGTTATAAAGGTGTCAAGATGAAGATTTTGACGATAGTGTGGTTAATCGATGGTGTTTTTGTAGCTCTTGGAATCTTAGGCTTTATAAGGATCGTGATGTGGCTGAGTCGTAGAAGCACGTTGGTCATGCCGCGGGCAAATGAAGCTCACACCTTGTTCCCACAGATCAGCGGCTTTTGTGTGATAGGTTTGATGAATTGGATTGGGAAATCAATCGATCTTGCGCACCTGGAGCACCTTTTTTTTTTTTTTAAAAAAAGATCACAAGGACTTAATTTCAAGCACATGTAGGAGCACGTATCCTAAAAAAAATCTCACCTTGTAATTTTTGGTTCTAATGCTCAGAAATTAATAACTCTAACATAGAGATCTGGGAACATATCTCTAAGACTTTTATATACTTCTCCACCTTGAGCACCTGGCAGGTAGATAATTAGGTACAAGGACAGAGGTTCTTGAACGAATTCATTGAAAATCATCACCTTAATTATTTCAAAACGTGTAGGTATATTTAAACTTTTAATTAAACCTTTTTCACTTAAAAAAAAAACTTGGAAAAGAAAAAAAACTTGAAAAAAATAACTTCTAATTTTAATAATTTCGATCGTCACTGTCTTAGAGAACCGGGGAAAAAACACCAAAAAGAAAGATTTTGGTTTTGGCTCAAGTATTTATACCCTAGCGATGATCAGAGATTTTCTCACACATACACTCAAAAAAACCATCATGGACGAAAATTTCGGGTTTCCGATTATCGATATTTCAATGGATTTTGACCACTAAAATACAAATTATATGCCAAATTCAATTTCAGAATTTTTGAAAAATAGGTGTATTATTTAAAAGTGTATCTAGTTAAAATCCAATTATTTTGACATATTTTTAATATTTATTTTGCATGTAAGTGTAAGTTTTTCGAAATTTCTAACTTCGAACACTCTCAGATAGATTTGTCCTTGAAAATTATTTTGATTATTTTGTTTGTTTTACGAAATTTCCTAACAATAACTTTTGTTTTCTCTACCGACTTTTCAAGGTGTCTCGTGGTGGAAAGGGTAAAGACACTGGACCCATCTCCGACCCATCCCAGTTCGACTCCTAGTGTGATCAGTAATCTCTTTTTTTTTGTATTTTCTCATTTTTTTAAATATTTTTTTTTTCGAAATTTTTGATCTTATATATTTTTTTTTATTAACTTTATCAAAATCGCAACTAAAAAAAAACGATCTACAGCCTTGGAGAAAGTGTAGAGTATCCTTAAGATTTTGTAAAGATTTTAAATAATTCTACCCAATATCAATTAAAGCTTAGTTTATTATTTGCTCCTATGCATATGCAACGTTTATTTAATTTTTATGTTATTTATCTTATTAACATTAGTTAAACAGAGCTCTCAAACTATTTTCACTCATATTATATACATAGAAAATTGCTAAAAATCTAGTAGGCAGCGATGTTATAAAAACCTAGCAACGATAGCGAAAAACAGAAGGCGTAAAGTGATTTTAAAACCAACACTATGACAAAAATTCATGAGTATAAGAAGATGGTGTAAAGACGCCAGATTTCTCACAATGTGGGCCAACCGTCGTACAGTTCGTTGGTGTGGAATCCTTTCGCACACTTTGGTAAGACCTGTTAAATTTGCTTTCCCAAAATGCTAGAAGAGCATGTCACTGGCTGATGGTCCAGGTTTCTACTAAACTCTTCCAGAATTTTGAGGCCGCAGTAAGAATTGTTAAGGGTGATTAGCAAAAAGGGAGGTAAAACTTGTTGTGGTAAAATTTACCGCAAAACTGAAATATTTTTTAAAAGATAAAATTCGTTTAAAGCATATATGTATCTTACAGTGTTGAAAAAATATTTCAGTTTTGCGGTAAATTTTACCACAACAAGTTTTACCTCCCTTTTTGCTAATCACCCTTAACAATTCTTACTGCGGCCTCAAAATTCTGGAAGAGTTTAGTAGAAACCTGGACCATCAGCCAGTGACATGCTCTTCTAGCATTTTGGGAAAGCAAATTTAACAGGTCTTACCAAAGTGTGCGAAAGGATTCCACACCAACGAACTGTACGACGGTTGGCCCACATTGTGAGAAATCTGGCGTCTTTACACCATCTTCTTATACTCATGAATTTTTGTCATAGTGTTGGTTTTAAAATCACTTTACGCCTTCTGTTTTTCGCTATCGTTGCTAGGTTTTTATAACATCGCTGCCTACTAGATTTTTAGCAATTTTCTATGTATATAATATGAGTGAAAATAGTTTGAGAGCTCTGTTAAACTAATGTTAATAAGATAAATAACATAAAAATTAAATAAACGTTGCATATGCATAGGAGCAAATAATAAACTAAGCTTTAATTGATATTGGGTAGAATTATTTAAAATCTTTACAAAATCTTAAGGATACTCTACACTTTCTCCAAGGCTGTAGATCGTTTTTTTTTAGTTGCGATTTTGATAAAGTTAATAAAAAAAAATATATAAGATCAAAAATTTCGAAAAAAAAAATATTTAAAAAAATGAGAAAATACAAAAAAAAAGAGATTACTGATCACACTAGGAGTCGAACTGGGATGGGTCGGAGATGGGTCCAGTGTCTTTACCCTTTCCACCACGAGACACCTTGAAAAGTCGGTAGAGAAAACAAAAGTTATTGTTAGGAAATTTCGTAAAACAAACAAAATAATCAAAATAATTTTCAAGGACAAATCTATCTGAGAGTGTTCGAAGTTAGAAATTTCGAAAAACTTACACTTACATGCAAAATAAATATTAAAAATATGTCAAAATAATTGGATTTTAACTAGATACACTTTTAAATAATACACCTATTTTTCAAAAATTCTGAAATTGAATTTGGCATATAATTTGTATTTTAGTGGTCAAAATCCATTGAAATATCGATAATCGGAAACCCGAAATTTTCGTCCATGATGGTTTTTTTGAGTGTATGTGTGAGAAAATCTCTGATCATCGCTAGGGTATAAATACTTGAGCCAAAACCAAAATCTTTCTTTTTGGTGTTTTTTCCCCGGTTCTCTAAGACAGTGACGATCGAAATTATTAAAATTAGAAGTTATTTTTTTCAAGTTTTTTTTCTTTTCCAAGTTTTTTTTTTAAGTGAAAAAGGTTTAATTAAAAGTTTAAATATACCTACACGTTTTGAAATAATTAAGGTGATGATTTTTAATGAATTCGTTCAAGAACCTCTGTCCTTGTACCTAATTATCTACCTGCCAGGTGCTCAAGGTGGAGAAGTATATAAAAGTCTTAGAGATATGTTCCCAGATCTCTATGTTAGAGTTATTAATTTCTGAGCATTAGAACCAAAAATTACAAGGTGAGATTTTTTTTAGGATACGTGCTCCTACATGTGCTTGAAATTAAGTCCTTGTGATCTTTTTTTAAAAAAAAAAAAAAAGGTGCTCCAGGTGCGCAAGATCGATTGATTTCCCAATCCAATTCATCAAACCTATCACACAAAAGCCGCTGATCTGTGGGAACAAGGTGTGAGCTTCATTTGCCCGCGGCATGACCAACGTGCTTCTACGACTCAGCCACATCACGATCCTTATAAAGCCTAAGATTCCAAGAGCTACAAAAACACCATCGATTAACCACACTATCGTCAAAATCTTCATCTTGACACCTTTATAACAAATATCACACAAAAATCATAATTTTCATAATTTATCATAATTTTTTTTGTACGACCAATGTGATCTACATAAAAGAGTAAGATCTACAAAAAACGACGTCACACATACGAAAAAAAAAAACAGCATCCAGAACCATCTATACAATCAAAATCATTCATACAATCAAAATTATCCATACACCAAAAATGCATCCTAGAAGAATCCAGGAAAATATTAAAAAAACCTACGATCCAGAAAAACATACATCATAATTATCATCATAGAATTTATAAAAAAAAAAAAAGCTAAGTACATACATATCTTTCTTTCTTTTCAATAAGTAAACTATTATTTTTCGTTATAAAACATTATTACAATTTGACCTTGTAAATTCCATTCGTTCAAATTTCTATTTGTTTTTATCAAGTTTTAGTTTAGTGAAAACAATTTACAAAGCAACGAAATTCAATCCTGCGATGCTGTGCACACCATCAGGAGGAATTGAGCAACTACAAATTGAAACAGCGAACAATAAAAATACAAGTTAAAAGTCAAGTATTCAAAAATGCATTTGTGCGGTAAGTCATTTTTTTAAATATTACATTATATTACATAAAATTTGAACGAAAGAATATTTGATTTGATTTAATTAAATTACCTATACTATTATTAATTGAATGTTTATGAAAAGAAAACAAGAAAGAGAAAACTTAAACCTATAGAAAAGAAATAAAAAGTGAACCTACTTAACTAAGATGTAGAACATTTTCGTTGGTGATATCAATTGGTTTAACACATTTAAAATTCTGATTTAAACATTTTTTTTTTCTGTCTTAAAACTTATATTTTTTATTTTATAATATTTGATTTTTTGTTTCTAAAGAAAACAATTATTTTTTATTTTGATTTAAAGATATATCGACTTGCTAAGGTGAATTTATAGTAGTCTTAATTATTTGTTTTTTTTAATAAAATTTTGTTTTTTATATTATATTTATCTTTTGAAAACAACAATATCTTTTCATTTGATGGGGATGAGTTTAATTTTTTTTTCGGTTAAAGATACGTTTACGTTTCTACTTTTTCGGAAGTTTGAATGTTCGAGTTCAATTTAACTAAAGTTTTTAATTTTCGATTTTTAATGTTGAGTTACAAACCATGGTAATGGTTTAGGTTTTTAGTTTCTGGTGGATGTAGCCCTGACGAGAATGAGCTATAGCGATGAAGACGAAGACGATTCAATGAAAACTTAAATTTGGTTTTCTGGTATCTTTTGGGGTTACTATTAAAATAGAGGACGTAGTAACCAGGATGTGTCGCATGGTTCTGCTCATAGAACATAGCCGTGCGATACTGGGGTGGGATATCCTCGGAGGGTAACAACATCTTAACTCTCCTCACTCTATTAAGGATAACAAATAGTGTCATCACTACACCAAGACAATTATCAGCTTCGCGAATATTTTTCGTACAATTTTAACGGCATGATATAACGTAACGGCCGTCCAATTTCCAAACCACAAGAACCCCGACAAAACCGACGAGCTAACCTTTGGCCATGCAAGCATGCCGCGGTAAGGAAATTGGGCACCCATACACTTTACTACCAGGGCAGTTTTGGAGTCCCTGTAAGCTCCAAGGCTTACTGGTGGTGTACGGAGTGTATGGTTATAGGGGTTTGAAGTTTTTGTTCTTATCCCTCACTCGACAACATCTCGAGGTACGTTACAGGTGGCGCCCAACGTGGGGCCCGATTTCGTCTTTCTTTTTTTTGAGTAAAAATTTTTGAAATTTTTACTATAATATTTTATTAATTTTTTTTTGAGAGGCGTGAATTTTGTTCGTGCTTTTATTTCACTTTTGCTTTAGTACTCTTTCTTTTCTTTAGTTTTACAACAGGATAATAATTTCGAGAACCTGACCAGTAATTGGGTGAAATCCTCAATTAGTCTGCTGCATGTATCGATTATTTCTTTGTTGATTTTATTAAATACATTTTTTTTTCTCTCGCGGATTGAGTAAGGATAAGATGTCCAGTAAATGGGTGAGATCCTCGTTTAGTCTGTTGCTTCGGACCTTTTTCTCTCTCTGTGTAGATTTTAATTTTTGCAATTTCAAATTAGATTCAGACTGTTTTTTTTTCTTTCTCTTTAATTTCTTCTAAATTTGTTTTTGTTTATATATTTTTTGACCGATAGCGTGGCTATAAGAGCCTGACTAGTTCGCTGCAAAAAAAAAAAAATTAAACAAATTTGTATTCTTTTTCTCAAAATTTTGAATTTCACATTTTTACATAAAAGCACTACAATTTTCAACTCGTCTACTCGGAAAAACAATTTGAAGATACTATTTCCTTGTGTGAGTGAGTACAATAGTCGTCTTTGTCATTTACTTAGTTTGTATCGTGAACGCAGAGTTACATCCACCCACATCATGAATATTGACTACAAAATACAATTTTGATTTTGTTTGGCTTCAACTAAAATTTTTAGTTGAAAATTACATTTTGAAAATATTTCAAAAGTAAACTGATAAACGGTTTACATACAATTCTGATAAAAATAAAACAACCGATCAGTTTGACTTCCAGGATAAAAAAAAAAAAGGAAGTTAAAGCGTTTAATACAAAAGACTTGAGGTTAGAACTACATAATGTAATGTAATGTAAAGTAATGAAAGTAAGTATAACAATTTGTAAGTCAGTGTACTAATGAATGTATTCAGAGAGTGATTAATTAATTCAAGTTAATAATGTATATTCAACACTCCCCCTCATTATTGACATTTACAATTTCTAATTGAAAAGCAAAAACAAACAATTATTAAATAATATTAATTTTAACTTTAAAGTATTCAAATTTTTCTTTACATAAAGGTTTAGTGAATATGTCAGCTAATTGTTCATTAGTTGGTATATAAGAAATATCAAATAAATTTTCATAATACTTTTCTCTTATAAAATGCACTCGAACGTCGATATGCTTTGTCCTCGAATGGTATTCCGGATTTTTGATAAGTTTCAAAGCTCCTTGGTTGTCTATATAAAGCATTGCTCGCACATCGCACTCTTGTAGGATATCTCTTATTAAAACTCTTATCCACATGAGTTCTTTTACGGCTTCTGATGCTGCCACGTATTCAGCTTCCGTTGATGATAGTGCTGTGCATCGTTGTCTTCGTGAACCCCAGGCAATTGGTGAATCTCCTAGTAGGAATATATAACCACTAGTTGATCGTCGTGTGTCGACATCGCCAGCGTAATCGGAGTCACTATAACATAAAAGATTTAAGTTACATTTATTTTTGAAAAATATACCTATATTTTGAGTAGCCTTCAAATAACGAAAGACTCGTTTCAATGTTTTGATATGCTGTGGAGCTGGCCTGTCCAGGTATCGACTTAAAACTCCAACAACATATGAAATATCTGGTCTTGTAGCTATGGCCAGATACATCAGGCATCCAATCGCTTCTCGGTACGGAAAACCAGTTTCATCCGTAGAAGTTGGACTGAGAAGTGACGATTTTGATATTGCTTCGCATGGTGTAGCAAAACCTTTTGATTCTGCCATATTAAAACGGCTCAAAAGACGTTGAATGTAAGCAGACTGCAAAACATGAATATCTCCAGCAGAATTTCGCTTCAGTTCCAAACCAAGGTAGTAATTCGCCTTATTCATCGTAAGTTGCAAATGTTGATTTAAGTATGTAATCAGCTCATAAATATCGTTCACGTCGGTTGCTGCCATCAGTCCATCATCTATATACAGCGCGATTATAACAATTCTCTCCTCTTTCCGAAGCACGAACAAACATGGATCAGCAGCGCACGTTATAAAATTATAATTATTGAGTAGTTTAGATATGGTCAGGTTCCAGTTTCTCGAAGCTTGTTTGAGGCCGTATAAGGTTTTATTTAGCTTACAAACCTTTCCCGACTGGTCCACATATCCAATTGGCTGCGCCATATAAATGTCCTCTTCTAATGTCCCGTTCAAAAAAGCGGTTTTGACATCAAATTGGTATAACAAAAGTCGTTTACATGTAGCTATGGCAATAATTGTTCGTATTGAATTGAATTTAGCAACTGGGCTAAAGGTTTCGTTGAAGTCGATTCCTTCTTGTTGGCTACAACCTTTGATAACCAACCTAGCTTTATATCGCTCAATATTGTTTTGAGCAGAAAGCTTAACTTTATATACCCACTTACAAGGAATTACCTTTCTATCTTTTGGGCAATCCACGAGCTCCCATGTCTTGTTCAGTCGATGAGCTTCCATTTCTTCTTCCATAGCTGCCATCCACATTTTAGAATCCTCTGAATTGATAGCTTCACTATAGGTCAATGGCTCCATCGTCCCAGCCAAAAATGCATGGCCTTCTGTTATTGCAGCTACCAAACTTGGATGAGGCCCCGCGTCCCAATTTTCATTGCTGCGGAGCTTGGACTTAAAAACAGAATCTGAAGCTCCATCGAATTTCTTTTGACCTCGACGACGTTGTTGTGCGGCTTCTAGCTCTTTACTTTTCGTTTTCTCATTGGCTTTTATCAAAGTGTTTTCTTCGGCCTCTGCTCGGTGCGGTCCACCCTCTTCTGCCGAACTAAATTGATCATCTTCGCTTCCTGTCAAGTTCTCCAGTCTATCTGTCTCAACTGCAACATCTCTCAACGGCTCATCAACAACAGCATCACCTCTCAACGGCTCATCAACAACAGCAACAACAGGTTCCTTAATATCTTCCTTTGGAGTTTCATTTGAAGTTTCCAGCTTGAAGGTTGCCTTCTCTTTAAACAAAATATCACGAGAAAGCTGTATTTTGTTTGATTCTGGTACCCAAACACGAAACCCCTTTGTATTATCTGGATACCCAACAAAGATTCCCGACGAAGCCTTTTTATCCCACTTTTGCCTTTTTTCCTTAGGAATATGTATGAAAACTTCACTGCCAAAAGACTTCAAATTGCTAATACTGGGAGTTTGCTGCAACCACAACTCATAAGGGCTTTTGTTCTTAACAGGAGACGGTCCAAAACGATTTAATAAATAAACCGCCGTATTGACAGCTTCACTCCACAGTCTAAGAGGCAAGTCGTTGCCATGCAGCATAGTTCTAGCAATTTCCACAATAAAACGCATGTCCCTTTCCGCACGTCCGTTTTGTTGAGGACTATAAGGAACAGACAATTGATGAATAATCCCACGTGCTGACAAAAGATCTTGAACATGTTTATTGACAAACTCCAAACCATTGTCGGACCTTGAACCTCCTAACGACTTCGTCTGCATAGGGCCGCATAGGTCTGTGTGCACGAGAACACCTCTTTCTGTTGCTCTAGACTGACTTTCACCAAATGGAGAACGATGCATTTTTCCCATAGCACATGCATCACAAAAAAAATTGGGGTTATCAACAAATTTAATTTCACGTTGATTAAGTATTTTTTTAACTTGTCCAATGCACATGTGACCTAACCTGTTATGCCACACTTCCAGAGATTCAATTTTAGACACTAGATTAGCATGAACACTTTCATTTTTTACTCTAAAAAGCATTTTATATAGGCGACTACATCTGATGCCAATAGCAACTGGTTGGCCATCTTTCAAAATCTCACATTTTTCACTGTCAGACACTAGGGAATAATTTTTTTTATCCAACGCACTTCCAGAAGAAAACAAATTAACTCTGATGTCAGGAACAAAATACACATTTGTGAGTCGCTTTTTAACCCACTGTTGATGATTGTATGCTTCGATATGGATATCGCCTCTACCATGCGCTCTGATCTGGGTTCCATTGCCCACTGTAATCATGACTGGTGTCTCCAACTTCTCGTAAGAACTGAACCATTCTCGCCTAAAGCACATGTGCTCACTGGCTCCCGAATCTAAAACCCAATCATCTACTGTCACAGCATCTCCGATGGTAATCGTCTCGCAAACAAATGCATCACAGCTGCTTCCATCAATAGAAGCACTCTCACGATTTGCAAAATTAAGTTGCTTTGAGTTGTTTCTCTTTGGACAATTATTTTTCCAATGACCAGACTGTTTGCATATAAAGCATTTACCTTTGCGTCTCTGAGAGTTTTGATTCTTCTTCTTATTAGATTGACCGTATTTTTTCTCGTCTTTTATGTACAAAGCTGCTTCTGTTGACCTTTGAGCATCACATGTGCCCAAACGAGTTTCTTCCATAATTAGTCTAGATCTTAAATTACCAATGGTCTGGTTTTTTGTTTCAGTCGATTCCCACGCACTAAAGAAATGTGCAAATTTTTCTGGTAACGTCATCAATACCTTGGTAACTAACATAGACTCAGAAACCGATTCACCAGATTCTCTAAGCTGCTGAGTTAAACTCTCTAACTTGCTTATGTGAGTCGCAATGTCATCATTTTTGTCTTTTTTAAAACCATGAAATTGTTGCTGTAGCATGCTTATGCTAGTATTTGACTTTTGATCATAAATTGAACAAAGCTTAGACCACATTTGATTTGAAGACAAACAATGCATAATATGCACTAACACACTTTGTCCAATTGACGTAGCAATTATTTTTTGCGCTTTTCTATCCCTTTGATGCCATGTTTTCAACTCCAACTTGGTAGCAGGTTTTGTTTCATCGACAACTGGCATCTTCTCTTCTCCAGTCACAACCTCGAAGAGATCACTTGCGTTTAGAAGAATACGTACTTGAAATTTCCATGTGCACCACTGTTCTGCACACTGAAGTTTGTCTATTTTAATTGTTTCGTTGTCCATGTCAGACACAAAAAAAAACTTCTAGGAAATTAAATGCTGATTTCTCAAAACTGATCTTCTTTAATCTCTGCAATCCGGCCTTCTTTTACGAATCTGAAATATTACTTTTATTTCTCGCAAAATAACGAATTCTCCGCAGTTAAAAGAAAAGACTTAGATTATGGTAGATGTAAAAAAAAATTTAATTTAATTATTACAAGGGACTGGGCCCATAACCTGATAAAAATAAAACAACCGATCAGTTTGACTTCCAGGATAAAAAAAAAAAAGGAAGTTAAAGCGTTTAATACAAAAGACTTGAGGTTAGAACTACATAATGTAATGTAATGTAAAGTAATGAAAGTAAGTATAACAATTTGTAAGTCAGTGTACTAATGAATGTATTCAGAGAGTGATTAATTAATTCAAGTTAATAATGTATATTCAACAAATTCTTTTTTGATTCTTATTATATTTTTAATTAATTTTTTTTTTATTTACTTTGTGATTTCTTTTTGACATTTATTTTTTTTTGCCTATTTTGATTTTTCTCATTTCACAGTTCTTGTGATTAAACTTGCAACTTTTTTTTGTGTCTTATCGTCTTTTTGATTTTTACGATTTCAATTAATTTTTCTTGAACTATTTTAGGCTGAGGTTAGTTTATTTCTTTTTTTTTGAAAAAATCTTATAGATTTTTTTTTTTTCATTTGCTTAAAAGTATGTTGATATTTTTTTTAGTTTCATTTCCTTTTTGATTGTTTTTTTTTTTTAATTTCAATTTGATTTTTTTCGGTTTTGATTTAATAACTTCTTATTTTGTTTCGATTTTATTTTACTTTTAAATTGTTTTAAATCAAGGTTTTGATTTGAACTTAAAACTGACTTTGCGTGTAAGGTTTTAAATTTTCAATATTAAATATTTTGCATTTTTTTTTTGTCTCATTGTTTACTTTTACTTTATTAGCCTCGTTCTTCATTCCTGAGCTTCGAGTTATTATTTTTTTTTTCGGTTTCAATTCTCGAGATTTTTCTTTTAACTTTGATTTTTGTTTCACTTGGAGCTGTTCATTTTTCGTTTTTGGTTTTAACAATGGCGAGACGTGGGCTTCCTCATAGGAAAGGCTCATATTATGGCCGTAATCGCGACTCTAAATACAATACTAATTGGTTATCTAATTTGGCAAACGATACGCAACTTACTTCAAATGGCTTGAATGTGTCGAACACAACGGCAGCATCCAATTCTAGTGCTGGTGCTGCTGCCACAGGTGCTGTTCCAAAACAATCTCGGAAATCTCAAAATAGTGGAACATTTGAGAAAACTGTAACAGAAGGCTTACAAGTTGACGAGGTAGAGATTTCGAATTATATTCAAAGAATAGTTTCTGCTACGGTAGGGTTAGGCAGAGCTGAAGATTTGAAGCATATGCAACAAGAAATGGAGAGAAACACTGCTGCGATGAGGCAAGATTTCACAGCTATTATTCGTCAGGAACTTGCAGCGGCATCTCGATCTACTCCAACTAACGAATCTCCAAACGAATATGAGCTGCGTAAGCGTAGTGAAGCTCCATTTAAACCAACTTCTGTTCCTACTCCCGTTCAGCAAGAACGACAACAACAAAGACAGACTTCGTCTTCTGCTTCACCGGTTTACACTTCACCAAACGCATTTTTAGCACAATTCGAAAACCTGAGACTAAGTGATCCGTCTATTATAGCTTCGGGGACAATCCCACCAACTTCCCAAGCCAATGTTCCCTCTTTTGGTAGATCCTCTGGAACATATGCAAAATTCCTTAGTTGTCATAAATGGGGACTTAAATTCGATGGTACTAATATGAACGTTTATGAGTTTCTGTTTCGGTTAGAGCGACTTAAGGATTGCTACGGTGTAAGTTGGCAGGATATTTTTCTACACTTTCACCAATTCGTTAGTGGCTTTGCTGAAACATGGTTTTGGCTTTATATGAAAGCCCATCCGTCCGCTGATTGGTCTGCGTTACGGATAGCCCTTTTGGACCAGTTTAGAACGTTAGAAACTGATGCTGAATTGTCTAAGAGACTTTATGACAGATGTCAGGGACCAACCGAGAAATTCGATGACTTCTATGTAGATCTACAAAAGTTAAACACAAGTCTTGCTGTTCCCAAACCTGATTTTGAGCTCATTAGCTTAATAAAGCAAAATGTGCGTAGAAGAATGGGTGAGTTACTTCTAACATACCAAACTCATAACCTTCAGGAAATGGTCTACGTATGTAGAAAGATGGAAAAGTACATCTACGATCAAGATGCTCTTAAAAGTAAGGCACAAACAAGTGTAGTTCCTCAGTTTCGGAAATATGTCCATGAGATTGACCTTGATGCAACAAATCCGTCAATAGGATCTGAGAACGCAATTGAAGCTCTTCAATTCAAGAAAGACACAAGTTCTTTCACGTGCTGGAATTGTAAGGCCGTTGGTCACAGTTACCTTGAATGTCCTGTAGCTCAAAGATCACTATTTTGCTATAAATGTGGAAAAGAAGATACAACATCTCCCCAATGCCCTAATGCAAAGTGTCCGGGAAACATTCGAAAGAGCAATCTGACACCCGAAGCTTATTGCTCTCTCAACAGAAATCGGGAATCGAAACATTAACTGAAACCAACCAAAAAAATCATAACTTCTCAAGCAACGAAAATAGTTCTCAGCCAAGTAATGAACAAGCTTTTCAAATTTTAAAAAGACCTAACGAAATTATTCCTATAGACTTACCATCACCAAAATCAGAATATCCACTTAGAAAATCCCTTCACGAACGCCTTGTAGAGTATAAAGCTGCTAGAGATAGAATTTTTGGACTTAAGTCTCTACCAGTTTCCAAAAACATCCTTAGGATCCGTCAAAAAGTTAAATCCCAAAAAATACATCATAGAGCTATAGAAGCAACCACTCTTTGCTTAAATGGAGATCCTCGTCCTTACGCGGAAGTTACCATTTGTGGTGACACCCTGCTGGGTTTGCTTGACAGCGGAGCCAACATTAGCTGTTTGGGACAGGGTGGACAAGAGTTGTTAAAGAGATGGGGTGTTTCACCTCAGAAGTGTTCAGCAAGGGTAAAAACTGCTGATGGTAACGATCAGGCAATAGAAGGGAAGTCTATAATTTCAATTACGTATAAGGGTATAAGTAAGGATATAGAAGTTTTTGTTGTTCCATCCTTGAAACAGAAATTGTATTTAGGTATAGATTTCTGGATCACCTTTAATTTGGCACCGCAGGTTATACCACAAGTTATATCTGAAATCACAAAAGAAAAAATAGATAAGATCAATTTACATAATTGTTTTGAACCACATAAGTTGACAGATGATCAGTCAAGACGACTTCAATCCGCAATAAAGATGTTTCCATCGTTTGCAGTTCATGGTCTAGGACGTACAACCTTAGAAGAGCATTTCATCGACACCGGTGATGCCCTGCCCATAAAGCAGAGACATTATCCCGTTTCCCCAGCAATTCAAAATTTAATGTACGAAGAACTAGATCGTATGATGAAGATGGGTATTATTCAAGAGAGTAACAGTGCATGGAGCTCTCCTGTAGTCCTAGTACGTAAACCTGGAAAAAATCGACTGTGCCTGGACTACAGGAAGGTGAATGCTGTTTCCAAGAATGATGCCTATCCTCTTCATCCGATAGAGGGTCTTCTATCTCGTGTTGAAGATGCTGTTTATATTTCGAGCATAGATCTCAAGGATGCTTTTCTACAAATCCCACTTGAAAAATCTTCAAGAGAAAAAACGGCCTTCACGGTGCCTGGTAAACCCTTATTGGAGTTTGTAGTTATGCCTCCTGGACTAAGCGGTGGTGTCCAACGCATGTGTCGGCTCATGGATAAGGTTATGACTCCAGAGCTAAAACTAAATGTATATCCTTACGTTGATGATTTGCTTGTGATTTCACGTACCTTCGATGAACACGTCAAAATCTTGATGCAACTTGCCAGTAGGTTGAATGTAGCTGGACTTACAATAAATGTGGAAAAGTCGAAATTCTGTTACCAAGAATTAAAATTTTTAGGATACGTTGTGAGTAATGGTTGTCTCAAAACAGATAAAGATAAGGTCGCTGCAGTCAGAGACTTTCCGGTTCCGACCACACCACGTCAGGTTCGTAGGTTTTTGGGTATGTCAGGGTGGTATAGGAGGTTTATTCGCGATTATGCTACTCTGGCTACCCCAATAACAAATACACTGAAAAAAGGGGTTAAGTTTGAATTTGGTGAGGAAGCTATTAATGCTTTTAATCTGATTAAGGACAAGTTAACAACATCGCCTGTCTTAGTTTATCCGGATTTCCAAAAGCCTTTCATAATCCTCTGTGACGCTTCCGATTCAGGAATAGGATGTGTTCTTTGTCAACTGGACGAAGAAGGAGCAGAGCGTCCTATATATTACTACTCCCACAAACTGAACGGGGCACAACGGAACTATAGCGTCACAGAACGAGAATGCTTAGCAGCGGTTATGGGGGTGGAAAAGTTTCGACAATATGTAGAAGGCTATAGGTTCAAGATTATAACTGATCATGCCAGTCTAAAATGGCTGATGGGACAGCAGAATTTGAATGGTAGGTTGGCCCGATGGAGCTTAAAACTTCAGGCATATGATTTTGAAATTGAGCATCGAAAAGGTTTACTGCATGTGGTGCCTGATGCTCTATCTAGAGTCCATTCATCGGATGCATTGAGCCTAGAAGCTATTTCAATTGATCCTTCCGATGTGCTGCATTTAGATCTTACAGATTCCGCTTTCAAATCGGACGAATATCTGAAGATCATCGCAACCATCGAAAACCAAAAACAACAACTACCTGACCTTCTGGTTTCGGACGGTTTCGTTTACAAGAAGGTCAACCATAGTACAGGTAACCCACTTGAGGACGACTTAACATGGAAGTTATGGGTACCGTCGATGCTGACCGACCAGCTCATTTCTCTAGCTCATCAGCCAGCCAAAGCTGCGCATGGGGGAATAGCCAAGACTCTATACCGGCTTAAAAATAGGTTCTTTTGGCCAAATATGGCATCTCAAGTCAAGTTATTTATAAACAACTGCGAAACGTGTAAGACTTCAAAACCTGCTAACCAGATACTTCGTGAACAAATGGGAAAACCATTCACTGTAGACTATGCTTTTCAACATGTTTATGTGGACTTCCTTGGTCCATATCCACGTTCCAAGAAAGGAAACATCCATATAATTATAGCACTAGACCAACTAACAAAATTTGTTGTTATTAAAGCGTTGCGAAAAGCCACTTCAGATGTTGCAATTAAGTTTTTGCATGAGGAAGTATTTTGTTTGTTTGGTGTACCAGAGTCCTTAATGACGGACAACGGGAAACAATTTACAAGCACTTCTTTTACGAAATTTTTGAATTCACTAGGTGTACAACATATCAAAACAGCTTCGTATGCACCCCAAGCTAATGCAAGCGAAAGGGTTAACCGCTCCATTCTTACAGCCATACGATCATATTTGAAGCTAGACCAGAGAGATTGGGATAACCATCTTCCATCAATTGGTTGTGCGTTGCGTACATCAGTGCATTCGGCGATTGGAGTATCTCCGTATGAGGCTTTGTTTGGTCAGAAAATGATTGAACACGGGTCTGATTTTAAACTTTTGCGAAAGCTCGGAAAGATTAATAGTTCCGAATTGAACTTTATTCCAAAAAGTTCTAAAATTAATATGCTACATGCAAACATTAAGGATGCACTCGACAAAGCTCACTCACAGTATAAACACAGATACAATACTAGGAGCAAACCAGCTGACTTAAACATAGGGGATGTTGTGTACAAGAGGAATTTTATCTTGAGCAATGCTTCGAAGACACGAAGTGCAAAACTGTGTCCTAAATTTCTTAAAGCTAAAATTGTAAGAATAGTCGGTAACCACTTATATGAACTCGAAAACGAGAAAGGACAATCGTTAGGAGTGTTTCACTCGAAGGATCTCAAGAAGTAGGAATTGAAGTTAAGCAGCTAGTCAGTCTAAACACGAGACTCATTATTCTCGGGTGTGGGTTGTTGTCTTCACACAAATACAATTGCAGATTTCGTTTCATTTTCATTTGTAAGCTTTACAACATACAAAATGAAAAAGTTTTGTGAGAAATCTGGCGTCTTTACACCATCTTCTTATACTCATGAATTTTTGTCATAGTGTTGGTTTTAAAATCACTTTACGCCTTCTGTTTTTCGCTATCGTTGCTAGGTTTTTATAACATCGCTGCCTACTAGATTTTTAGCAATTTTCTATGTATATAATATGAGTGAAAATAGTTTGAGAGCTCTGTTAAACTAATGTTAATAAGATAAATAACATAAAAATTAAATAAACGTTGCATATGCATAGGAGCAAATAATAAACTAAGCTTTAATTGATATTGGGTAGAATTATTTAAAATCTTTACAAAATCTTAAGGATACTCTACACTTTCTCCAAGGCTGTAGATCGTTTTTTTTTAGTTGCGATTTTGATAAAGTTAATAAAAAAAAATATATAAGATCAAAAATTTCGAAAAAAAAAATATTTAAAAAAATGAGAAAATACAAAAAAAAAGAGATTACTGATCACACTAGGAGTCGAACTGGGATGGGTCGGAGATGGGTCCAGTGTCTTTACCCTTTCCACCACGAGACACCTTGAAAAGTCGGTAGAGAAAACAAAAGTTATTGTTAGGAAATTTCGTAAAACAAACAAAATAATCAAAATAATTTTCAAGGACAAATCTATCTGAGAGTGTTCGAAGTTAGAAATTTCGAAAAACTTACACTTACATGCAAAATAAATATTAAAAATATGTCAAAATAATTGGATTTTAACTAGATACACTTTTAAATAATACACCTATTTTTCAAAAATTCTGAAATTGAATTTGGCATATAATTTGTATTTTAGTGGTCAAAATCCATTGAAATATCGATAATCGGAAACCCGAAATTTTCGTCCATGATGGTTTTTTTGAGTGTATGTGTGAGAAAATCTCTGATCATCGCTAGGGTATAAATACTTGAGCCAAAACCAAAATCTTTCTTTTTGGTGTTTTTTCCCCGGTTCTCTAAGACAGTGACGATCGAAATTATTAAAATTAGAAGTTATTTTTTTCAAGTTTTTTTTCTTTTCCAAGTTTTTTTTTTAAGTGAAAAAGGTTTAATTAAAAGTTTAAATATACCTACACGTTTTGAAATAATTAAGGTGATGATTTTCAATGAATTCGTTCAAGAACCTCTGTCCTTGTACCTAATTATCTACCTGCCAGGTGCTCAAGGTGGAGAAGTATATAAAAGTCTTAGAGATATGTTCCCAGATCTCTATGTTAGAGTTATTAATTTCTGAGCATTAGAACCAAAAATTACAAGGTGAGATTTTTTTTAGGATACGTGCTCCTACATGTGCTTGAAATTAAGTCCTTGTGATCTTTTTTTAAAAAAAAAAAAAAAGGTGCTCCAGGTGCGCAAGATCGATTGATTTCCCAATCCAATTCATCAAACCTATCACACAAAAGCCGCTGATCTGTGGGAACAAGGTGTGAGCTTCATTTGCCCGCGGCATGACCAACGTGCTTCTACGACTCAGCCACATCACGATCCTTATAAAGCCTAAGATTCCAAGAGCTACAAAAACACCATCGATTAACCACACTATCGTCAAAATCTTCATCTTGACACCTTTATAACAAATATCACACAAAAATCATAATTTTCATAATTTATCATAATTTTTTTTGTACGACCAATGTGATCTACATAAAAGAGTAAGATCTACAAAAAACGACGTCACACATACGAAAAAAAAAAACAGCATCCAGAACCATCTATACAATCAAAATCATTCATACAATCAAAATTATCCATACACCAAAAATGCATCCTAGAAGAATCCAGGAAAATATTAAAAAAACCTACGATCCAGAAAAACATACATCATAATTATCATCATAGAATTTATAAAAAAAAAAAAAGCTAAGTACATACATATCTTTCTTTCTTTTCAATAAGTAAACTATTATTTTTCGTTATAAAACATTATTACAATTTGACCTTGTAAATTCCATTCGTTCAAATTTCTATTTGTTTTTATCAAGTTTTAGTTTAGTGAAAAAAATTTACAAAGCAACGAAATTCAATCCTGCGATGCTGTGCACACCATCAGGAGGAATTGAGCAACTACAAATTGAAACAGCGAACAATAAAAATACAAGTTAAAAGTCAAGTATTCAAAAATGCATTTGTGCGGTAAGTCATTTTTTTAAATATTACATTATATTACATAAAATTTGAACGAAAGAATATTTGATTTGATTTAATTAAATTACCTATACTATTATTAATTGAATGTTTATGAAAAGAAAACAAGAAAGAGAAAACTTAAACCTATAGAAAAGAAATAAAAAGTGAACCTACTTAACTAAGATGTAGAACATTTTCGTTGGTGATATCAATTGGTTTAACACATTTAAAATTCTGATTTAAACATTTTTTTTTTCTGTCTTAAAACTTATATTTTTTATTTTATAATATTTGATTTTTTGTTTCTAAAGAAAACAATTATTTTTTATTTTGATTTAAAGATATATCGACTTGCTAAGGTGAATTTATAGTAGTCTTAATTATTTGTTTTTTTTAATAAAATTTTGTTTTTTATATTATATTTATCTTTTGAAAACAACAATATCTTTTCATTTGATGGGGATGAGTTTAATTTTTTTTTCGGTTAAAGATACGTTTACGTTTCTACTTTTTCGGAAGTTTGAATGTTCGAGTTCAATTTAACTAAAGTTTTTAATTTTCGATTTTTAATGTTGAGTTACAAACCATGGTAATGGTTTAGGTTTTTAGTTTCTGGTGGATGTAGCCCTGACGAGAATGAGCGATAGCGATGAAGACGAAGACGATTCAATGAAAACTTAAATTTGGTTTTCTGGTATCTTTTGGGGTTACTATTAAAATAGAGGACGTAGTAACCAGGATGTGTCGCATGGTTCTGCTCATAGAACATAGCCGTGCGATACTGGGGTGGGATATCCTCGGAGGGTAACAACATCTTAACTCTCCTCACTCTATTAAGGATAACAAATAGTGTCATCACTACACCAAGACAATTATCAGCTTCGCGAATATTTTTCGTACAATTTTAACGGCATGATATAACGTAACGGCCGTCCAATTTCCAAACCACAAGAACCCCGACAAAACCGACGAGCTAACCTTTGGCCATGCAAGCATGCCGCGGTAAGGAAATTGGGCACCCATACACTTTACTACCAGGGCAGTTTTGGAGTCCCTGTAAGCTCCAAGGCTTACTGGTGGTGTACGGAGTGTATGGTTATAGGGGTTTGAAGTTTTTGTTCTTATCCCTCACTCGACAACATCTCGAGGTACGTTACAACATATTGGTTGAACAATATCGTCAAGGCATGAAGACGATACCCATGCCCAACAATGTGTGTATAGAAAAGTCACACAAACTTTAACGTATGTAGTATGGCCGAGGGCCCACCATAAAGTATTAACGATAGAAAAATCACTCCACTTTTTTGGATTGCGCCCAAAGCAAAAAGACTAACGAAAAAAATTGTGTGAAGGAATTATTTTAAAAGACCCACGTAAAGTAATTTTTTGTACGAAGTTTTTTTTCCTTAAGTTTTTTTAGAGAGTTGAAGATTTTTATGTTCTGCTGTGAAGGAAAGTTGTTGAGGAAGGACTACGATAGCTGTTGGGGAAGTCGCAAAAGCTAAGTATAGTGTTTTTTTTTTTGAAGATAATTCCTTTTTGGTGTCCTTCATTTTTTTTTTCTAATTCGTCCTTTTGACCTTCGAGTTGAAGTGTTAATTTCCCGATATTGCGGGACGCGTTTACCGCTTTTGATTTTTTTTTTGTCTTATCAAAATAATATTCTTCGAGTGATTTCTTTTATCGGTTTTGTTATTTAATTTTTCTTTTTTTTGTTTGCACTACATTTATCGAAAATTGCCCTTCTGTCAATCTCAATAATTCAATTTGTATCCTTCTCTTTTATAAAAGATCCTGGTTTTTAATCCCGGCTTCGGCCAAGGTTTGCCAGGCAATAAAACATAACTTAAATTTCCGATCTGGAAAATAAAACCTTTCTTTTATTTCATATCTTTGTTTGAAGACAAATTTTTTTTCAGCTCCTGGTTTTGGTAAACTTCCATTAAAAAGTTTCCTTTCCATTTTGATATCAATTTTATTTCAATTTTATTGATCACCTCGATTAATAAAATATTCACCTAATCGAAAACCCCCCTTAAGCTGAGCTACCGTGCTGGCAATACTTTTATTGCTACCTGTGGTGAATTCTTTCATCTGATTGACATACCGACTGACGTTTCTTTTAAATTGTCAAATTAATTCTCGCGGCACATCGGCGGTGTGCAATTTTGATTTTGTTTAATTTAAAATAGTTTAAATAAAAAGGAATTTAATTCGCGTTCGATCTTCGACAATATTGGATTCGGAAATCCGATATTGTTTAAAAATAATCGTAACTATATCAGTCAGTAGCGTCGGGTCGATATAAAGGTGAAAAAATTTGCAACAGTCAATTTTTACCAACTTTTCGTAATGTTTTTTTTTTTTTGTTTTTATTTTTGGGTAAAAAACTTTCAATTCGATTTTCCTTAAAATGTTATTGAATGTTGACAAAAATATTTTTTAAAATATAAAACTAGATTAAGGCCAAAATCTCAAAGTTTTGAAAAGATATGTGAGTCGAAAATACATTTTAACCAACTTTTATTAATAAAAATAAGTTGGAAGCCATAATCTCAAATTTTTGAAAAGATATTTGGGTAAAAAATCATTTTTTACGAACTTTTAGTAATAGTTTTTTTTGTAGGTTTTTAGTTTTTGTAAAAAAAAACCGTCAATTAGATTTTTCTTTAAATTTCACCAAATGTTACAAATCATATTTTTTTATAAAAAAATTGTTTTGAAGCCAAAAAATGTTTAAAAAATATTTGAGTCGAAAATCAATTTTTACCAACTTTTAACAAAGTTTTTTTTTAGGTTTTTCTTTTTTGTTAAAAAACTGTCTATTCGATTTTTCTCAAAATTTTACCGAATGTTGAAAACAAATTTTTTTTTACAAGACAAAATAGCTAGAAGCCATAATCTGAAAAAAAAAACAGTTAGTTGAAATTTTATTTCGACTCTAGGGGCCTTGAAACGTCGTCGATAAATGTCAAAATTTTCAATTCATAAAATCGGAGAAATTACAATAACTTCGTATGGGAATTGATATTGAATTAAATTTTATATTATATATTGTATATTATATTATATATTGTACCATTGATAAATCAAAAAAAAAACTGAGAAAATAATATTTATCACCTCGAAAATTTTACGAACAAAAAATGATTTAATCTCCAAAACAATTTTGTGCAACAAAGAATAACGTTTTCAACATTTGGTAATATTTTGAGAAAAATCGAATTGACAGTTTTCTTACAAAAAATTAAAAACCTTAAAAAAAATTAACAAAAATTAACAAAAGTTGGTAAAAATTGATTTCGACCTCAATATCTTTTCAAACCTTTGAGATATTGGCTTTAAATTAATTTTATCTTTTAAAAAATATTGTTGTAAACATTCAGTAAGACTTTGAGAAAAATCGAACTGAAAGTTTTCTTACAAAAAATTAAAACTAACAAAAAAATAATAAAAGTCGGTAAACATTGATTTTCGACTCAAATATCTTTTCAAAAATTAAAAATATTATCTCACAGAAAATTGTATTTTCGACATTCAATAATTTTTGTATAATAATGCAACAGTCCATTTTTACATAAAAAATAAAATCTACAAAAAATATTTGTTTTTAGGTTTATGTCAAATGAATTTCATTCATCCAATTTGTATTTGTTTACATACGAAATAAAAACTTTTAATAAATGCTACTTAATTTTTTAAAAATTTCTTTTCGTCTAAGATTCTCGTTGACTAAAATAGATTTTGAAATCAAACTATTTCATTTTATGCAGAATATTGTTGGTAATTGTTAAATTTTTTATAATAATTGAACTGACAACTTTTTTAAGAAAACATGAAACCTACAAACCTCAATGTCGGTAGCATTTCAGCCTCTTTTTATTTGTGGCCGTCATTTTTGGTCATGTATAAATTTGGTACGCAGACTATGGGCGTTGCATGCCTTCTTGCTTGAACTTTTTCCAGTTCCTTTTAGTTGGGTTTGTGCTCCTTCCTCTTTTTCAAAAAAATATTTTAGCTAGCCTTAGCAAAGATGAATCTTCCAAACCATTAGATCTTTGGGGACAATCATAAAATCATATTAGGATTAATTTAGAGGCTCTAAAATCTTGAATAGTATGTATTTAATTTTTTTTAATTTTTAGCCATGGTGCCTTCGGTTCCCGAGATCTCAAATTTAGATTATTACTTTGACCAACATAATTAATAACTCACCCATAAATCTGCAGAATTTCAATTTAAATCAATTAATTTTCAATAACTTTTAATAAGAAATTCAAAATACTATGATATTTCTGATAAAGTTTTTTCTCTGAAATCATTGCGATATTCACATTATTATGATTTTCAGAAAACAACCCTTAATTCTCCGGGAAGAATTTACAAAAGACCAAATTACAATCAAATTTTTAACAAATATTTCAAGGAAAAAATTTAAGATTTTTCATTTAATTTACTACGCGTAAACAAAATTGTTCACACAAATTTCTAGGAACTTTTGAAACAATTCAAAGGAATTTGATTTTGGTTTGGAAAATATTTTTCAATTAAATAGAAACCGTTGTGTTTGCGTGTTGTTTTTGAATTGTGTTTTGTTTTATGCCTTAAAGTCAATTCCTAAATGGGTCTATATAAATACAAAGATACAAATGTATCTCTATTGTCTATGTCTATGACTTTGAACATTTAATGCCCTCCCACGTTGATTGATTTTGTTTTTAATACGATGATTTGTATACCTACACCGAAAAAATATTCGTAGAAAACTAAGAAACTTTCTGAGAAGGGGTTTGGTTCTTGTTTATGACCTAATAAAGTAAAAACAATCAAATAGCATTAGAAATGTTAATTGTAATTAAAATTTAATCAGAGAACAAACAAAATTTGTTGAAAATATTTTTGGACTATTTTTAACTTTCCATAGGAAGTTATTGTAATGGGTCCAATTTGTCAAATTGAAAATTTTGACATTTCTCAACGTTTCAAGATCCCTAGAGTCGAAATAAAAGATTTTTAGACATATGTCTGTGCGTGCGTGTGTACGTACGTTCGTACGTCCGCACGTCCGTACGTTCGCGACGTTTTTTCGTCGTCCATAGCTCAAGAACCAAAAGAAATATCGGCTTTAAAAAAATTTTGTTATACAGATAAGATAATAAGGCAGAAAGATGCAGAAAGGGCTCTCAAGAAAATTGCGTTGGTGGTTTTTTTTTACCATAGCAGTTTAAAAAAAAGGTGAAAATTTTGGTTAACCCTAAATATCTCATTAACCAATAACGCTAGAGACTTGAATTAAATTTTATATTAAAAATATTTGTCACCTCGAAAATTTTACTACTTAAATATGATTTCATCTCCAAAACAATTTTATGCAATGAAGAATAATGTTTTTAACATTTGATAAAATTTTGAGAAAAATCTAATTGACCTTTTTTTTTTATAAAAAATAAAAACCTAAAAAAAATTGCTCCAAGTTGGCAAAAATTGCATTTCGACTCAAATATCTTTTCAAAAACTTGAGATTGTAGCTTCAAACTTATTTTATCTTATAAGAAATATTGTTTTCAACATTCGGAAAAATTTTGAGAAAAATCGAATTGACAGTTTTTTTACAAAAAATTAAAAACCTAAAAAAAATTAACAATAGTTGGTAAAAATCAATTTTCGGCTCAAATATCTTTTCAAAAATTTGATATAATGGCTTCTTACTAATGTTAACTTTTAAAAAATATTGTTTTTAGCATTCGGAAAAATTTTGAGAAAAATCGAATCGACAGTTTTTTTTACAAAAAATAAAAACTAAAAAAAAATGTATAAAAGGTGGTAAAAATTGATTTTCGACTCAAATATCTTTTAAAAACTTTGAGATATTGGCTTTAAACTACTTTTATCTTTCAAAATATATTGTTTTCAATATTCAGTAAAATTTTGAAAAAAATCGAAGTGACAGTTTTTTACAAAAAATTAAAAACCTTAAAAAAAACAATACTAAAACTTGGTAAAAATTTACTTTCGACTCAAATATCTTTTCAAAAATTAAAAATATTGGTTTCAAACTTATTTTATCTCACAGAAAATATTGTTTTCGACATTCAATACATTTTATTATAAACATCCAACAGTCAGTTTTTTCATAAAAAATTAAAATCTACAAAAAATAGTACGCAAAATTGGTAAAAATTGATACATATACACAAAGTTTTAAGCAAGACAAGTCGACAGACGGGATGGGAAGTTATCAGTGTGGGGCGCATCCCAGCCTCTTTTAAGATTTTAGATGAACTTAGGAGTAGTCATATACGAGTACTTAACACTTAATATACAAACATAGATTTTTAAACTTTGACAGGGATTGGCAGCCATATTGTTGAGGCTTTATCCGTAACACTGTCAATCATGAAGTGTTAAAGAAGCTGACAA
Source organism: Eupeodes latifasciatus (assembly GCA_920104205.1). NCBI lineage: Eukaryota > Metazoa > Arthropoda > Insecta > Diptera > Syrphidae > Eupeodes > Eupeodes latifasciatus. The sequence goes on along the minus strand of OV049924.1, from coordinate 357,077,771 downwards.
CGATATGGGCTTAGTGTTAGTGAAAGTGATTCTACTGTTCGACATTAAAAATTATTTTCAGTGACAATTTGGTTAGGTAAGGTTGATGGGATGGCGATGTATGACGTTATAGCCACACTTTAATCAATGTAGATCTTTGAAGGATTGAACTTCCCTAAAGAAGTGATTAAACCGATTATATTAGGCGTTGTCGTGTTCTAACCATATAAAGGCTTTGATGAAGTCTTAGAGGCTGCTTTTTCGAATATCTTAAAGTTCATCAAGATTATTGAAGAAACAACTGGCTAAAAATTTGTATCTAGTTTCGCACCATGCAGGGCAATGTCATAAGAAGTGGATTGTGTCTTCTTGTTCTTCCTTATCACTGCATCCTTTGCACTTGTCATCGGTTTAAAGCCAATTTTTTTAGGTAACCCAACAGGTTGTGACCTGTTATTATGCTTACAAGCTGTATTTGTGATAGCGCCATCATTAAAACCAGTTTTGCAGCGTTTGTCACCGCCGCCGGTACTTTGACTTGAAAGACAAAAAAGAAGAAATCATCGCCTACTCAAGCATCCGCTTTCAAACCATAAGTATATATGGATATTGATAACTCAGTCATGTCTGAAACATTGTCTACTCATCCGTTCCTGCCAGGAAAGATAGTCTTAAAGGTTCTGTTGAAGTGAATGCAGGGTATCAAGTAATTTGTTCAATATGTATTCCTGTAGATTCTGTGCCTGTCCGATGTGGCTGGTTTTCCAGCAACTGGTCTGGCTCAGCCATGACCAGAGCCATATCTAATTTTGGCATCCCTGCCAAACTCCCTTTGTGCAGGATTACCATGGAGAATTCGAGCTGCTCCATAAAGGTTGGAAACAGCTTAAAAGAACCTTTCAATATCAAAAAAGGCTTTAGACAAGGTGATGCGCTGACATGCGATTTCTTTAACATTGTCCTTGAAAATATAGTGCAGAGCTCCCACGGCAACACTAGAGGCACTATCTTTCAAAAGTCTGTCCAATTACTAGCATATGCTGATGACATTGATGTAATCGGAAGAACTCAGTGTGATGGGGATTTTTTGAGTATTAAGGCAGAGGCGGCAAAAATGTGTTTAACGGTTAATGAGGACAAAACAAAGTACATGCTGTCGTAAAGAAAGGAACACCGACGTCTAGGTCAAAATGTCACCATCGACAGACCCAACTTTGAGGTAATTAAGGACTTGTCTACCTAAGCTCCGGAAAGTCTTCGAATCCACAACCACAAGACAGCACAGTAGAGGAACGCGCACAAGTGGAAAGTGACCTCACCCAACTTGAATTGCGAAACTGAAGAAATGAAGTGTCCGAGCTAGCTGGAGAAGTTTGTTCAAGTGAGGCCCTAGTTCACACAGGACTGTAGCGTCACCATAAGTAAGTAAGTAAGTCTGGCTCAGCCGCAAGGCGCTGTTTGCAGCAGTTTCCTTGACATATAGGTCTCTTCTCTTCCTAGTGCTCATACTGTGCCTCTGCATAATAAGGGTAGTAATATCCCCTCTTGTGTGTGTATATTATAAAAAAAAGAAGCTGGGATGCGACCCACACTGATAACTTCCCATCCCGTCTGTCGATTTGTCTTGCTTAAAAGTTTGTCTATACATATGTATCAATTTTTACCAAATTTGCGTACTATTTTTTGAAGATTTTATTTTATTGAATATCGAAAATAATATTTTCTGTGAAATAAAATAAGTTTGAAGCTAATATTTTTCATTTTTGAAAAGCTATTTGAGTCGAAAGTAAATTTTTACCAAGTTTTAGTATTGTTTTTGTTTAGGTTTTTAATTTTTTGTAAAAAAATTGTCAATTCGATTTTTTCAAAATTTTACTGAATGTTGAAAACAATATTTTCTAAAAGATAAAAATAGTTTAAAGCCAATATCTCAAAGTTTTGAAAAGATATTTGTGTCGAAAGTCAATTTTTACCAAGTTTTATTAATTTTTTTTTAGGTTTTTATTTTTTGTTAAATTTTGTTAATGTTGAAAATAATATTTCTTATAAGATAAAATAAGTTTGAAGCCATAGCCTCAAGTTTTGGAAAAGATATTTGAGTCGAAATTCAATTTTTACCAACTTTGAGTAATGTTTTTTTTAAGTTTTTATTTTTTATAAAAAAACTGTCAATTAGATTTTTCTCAAAATTTTATCAGATGACAAAAACATCATTCTTCGTTGGACAAAATTGTTTTGGAGATGCAATCATATTTTAGTCGTAAAATTTTCGAGGTGACAATTTTTTTTTCAGTTTTTTTGATTTATAAAAAAACCGTTAATTGGATTTTTTTCCAAAAATATATTTGTTTGGTATAATGTACAATATATAATATAAAATTTAATTCAAGTCTCTAGCGTCATTGGTACATGAGATATTTAGGTTTAACCAAAATGTTCACCTTTTTTTTAAACTGCTATGGTACAAAAACCACCAACGCAATTTTTTTACATCTTTCTGCCTTATTATCTGTATAACAAAATTTATTTGAAGTCGATATCTCTTGTGGTTCTTGAGCTATGGACGACGAAAAAACGTCGCGAACGTACGGACATACGGACATACGGAAATACGGACGTACGAACGTACGTACACACGCACGCACAGACATCTTTCTAAAAATATTTTATTTCGACTCTAGGGACCTTGAAACGTCGAGAAATGTCAAAATTTTCAATTTGAAAAATCGGACCCATTACAAAAACTTTCCTATGGGAAGTTAAAAATAAAGGTCCAGGGGTGAAAGATTGCGAATTGTTTCTATGACTGCAGTAGGAATGGCCATTACATGTGATTCCCTGTACCCTTATATATTTAGGTGAGGAATCAAAAGATCGTCACATTTTTGCAGCGTCAGAGGAAGATACCATCAGGGTGTAATAATTTGAACGATGAAAAGTCGACTCTGATTCGTTATCAACGTGGCTGCAACCCAGGAAGTAGGTATTTATCAAAACTTCTTAATACACTCTATTTTGTCGCCTAGAGCTTCGTTTGGCTCGTTGATACTTTGTTTTGAATTTGGATAGATCACACAACTCACAAGAGATCCGGAAAATTTGTATAGGGTATTTTTTGAAAATCATGAGAACTTTGAATATTAAACACAATTCAGAAATATTGTTAGAAGTAATTTTTGACTTCCCATAGAAACTAAATAAAATTGCTTTGATTTTTCAAATTGAACATTTTGGGTGGGTTACTTAAATATTTGCTTCAAATGCTTCAAGAATTGCTGGTTTGTCAGCATAGAACAATAACTTAACATAACTCTTGAAAAAAAAATCAAGAGGCGCGTTAGATCATACGACGATATTAGAATGTCGTGAATAAAGTTATCACGAATTTGATTGATGCATGTTGTTGATGGTTAAACACGCTAATTGACAAGTTGCACCGTCTCGTTGAAGCCAAATGTCTATGATTAGCTGATTAATTATTATTGGAAGCAAAAACTTAGTCAACATGGCTCAATAAAGACAACTTTTTCTTTATTTATAAAAGAAATAAGGACCGATGATGTCACCAGCGTGCTCTACGAACTTCGGGGGAAACAAATTTATTCTTTTTCATAGTAAATTTCCCCAGTTTTGAAGTGTTATTATGGCCTGAAAGGATAAGTGTTGAATTGCCAAAACCTTACTGAACAGAAATGTCATCACAGTTTGACATTCTCAACTGTCAAAACCATGCAAATAAGTGGTGATATTGTTGCTCATTTCTTTTTTGGCATTACTAGTTTTGAAAGCTTAAGCACGTTGAGTGTTTTGTGTCACAATCTCGAGTTTCGACTATAATTTAAGCAAGAATAGTTTTGCTAATGAATTAAGTTTGCAAATTATTAAATGTTATTATCAAAATGAATCAATGTTCCCTTGAGAATGCTGAATTGTTTGTGTTTTTTTTTTAATTACTGATAGCTTTTATGAAACCACTCGTTAAAAACCACCTTTTGTAGGCAAAAACATAAATGTTATTTTATAAATCTTAAATAAAATGTAGGTATCCAAGTTCTACCAGTTCACATGAAAGTAGAACAAAATCATGGATCAACCTATCACATACCCTCATCAGTTATTCAAGATCCCTTAAAAGTGATACCTATAGAGAAGTGCACCACAAAATTCTCATGAATTTCTTAAAATGGATGCTTCGTCGAAGACAAATAATGCAGATCGAAATATCACTCTGTCCATCATTCATATAAGGTTTTAAACGAGTATAGAGTGTCATTCAACCCCAAAACGCGACGACGACGAAGCCAATGGAACAAATAAATTCACAAGATAATCATTGCTGTGGCCTTATGAAGCGCTACAAACCTACAGCCCCCAGAATAATGCATCTTACAAATTCGCGTGTCACCTTCTCATGCACCCAATGCATCACAACTTATTTGCATTTGTCCCTGATGCCTGATGATGTTCGCCTGGCCATCGTTAATCAAACTCAAGGCCTCATAAATACTTGTTAGTTAAGTGTCACGCTGCTGGGGTCCGGTATATACTTTGTTGAATTTCACATCGATATTCATGAAAATATACCTACGAGTATTATCCATGTGAGAGTTCCTCCAGATCCCTTTCGGAACTCACTTAGTTTTAGACGTAGTTACATATATCTCAGAAGGCACCTATGTCAGACTCAATTCTTTGGGATATCTCGCTCGCTTGTACCTCCGCCGCCGCCGAGCATCGCCATTCACCTCACTAAACAAACAAACAAAACCGCTCGCATGCATTCGGAATCTAGCATCCAGCATCAGCCAACATCAGCGGTATTTTAAATGGCCCATTCGTTGCATGATTGAGGAGGTGATAAATCAATAATTAACAATATATGACTCTGTGCAGTTCTTGCGAATCTAAATGGATGCACGCATAGATATCATCATCATGGACAAAGGTAAATGTGTCAACTTTTGTTGGTCAATATTATGATTTTCCTGCTTGACTTGATTGACTCAATATGGGGTCCGTTCGTTGTGCGCCCAATGGCTCGCAATGACAACGATTTAAAATACATCAGATTCAGTGGATTGGATGTTTTTGAGTTTATAAGTTGAAATAAATAAAGATGATTCATGGAATATTTGATGTCGCGTGACATTATAGTGGAGATCAATCATCATAAAATAAATAACATTTGTTTAATGGACTTAAGAAATAAATACAGGCATTCACTTTATTACACGAGACATTGATCATAAACAAAAATTCGAATGTGACTAATTGGCCGGACGTATACAAGTACCTAAAGTAGAAACCTTGTTTGCCTTGGGAAACCCATTTAACAATTACCCGATTATTAAATGTTTACCAACAGAGTTGTACGTCCAAAAACCCATTATAACGAAAAGAGTTAAGAGGGCACAGATAGGATATTATAATGTGAGTCTTATCATCAAAAGAAAAAAGCTGGAATCTAAAAATTTAAGAAGAACTCTACTAATTATTTTATATTATTATTTTTTTAACAAAGAACAATTATTGTTGGTAATTGTTTTGATTTTAAATCTAGGTTTTTTTACTCTACGTGGAAAGGTGTTGATGGCGTATACTTGTTTTTTTTTTTTCTCTCTAATTTAAGATAATGAAGCAACGTTTTGAACATAATGTACATATGTATTGATATTTGTTTATACATTTAGTTGTTAAAATAATAACTTATTACATTTTGATGAAATTTTGAAGGATTAATAGTTATAGTAATTATTTAAAAATCTTATCATATAATATTTCAGGATTAAATAATAAGCTTTTATTAAATTTTAGTAAATTTGAGAATTATTTTAGTGGATTCAAACTTATGTGGATTGATGCAGTTAAGATCTCTGTGAAAGGGCGCGCAAGTGGAGGTTGCCTATATGGGATACGAACAGCACTAGACAAGCAACAATTTGTAACCTCAGTAGCAAATTTACCGCGGTTATTAATTTTACCTGGAATAACCTTGGCCTTAAAATGGTTTGAAATAGGTTATCTTTAACTTTTAACTCGGTAAAAACAAACCCTGAAATAAACCCAAAGTTAGTTTCATGTAATTTTGCATCCTTTTTTTAGGTATTTTAATAACCCAGGTTTTAAATTGGCTTTAAAAAATCCTATTTGAAACCTGGGTCATAAATCAGGTTCATATTTACCAATTATTTACTTTTTTCAATTTTCTGGTTAATTTACTACCAGTTCTAGCTATCAAGTTCAAAACCAGCTTTAAAATAACTGATTTTCAGGTTAAAAAAAACACTTTTGAATTTTGTAATTATCTTATTGGCTATAATATTACCAGTTTTACTAAAAATGTAAAACTGGTTATAAAAAAACTTATTTTATTGGTAGTTAAGTTAAATTGGTTTTTAAAAAATTTGTTTTATAGGTTTATATTTTACTAATTTTATTTGAATTGTAAATTTGGTTTTAAAAAAGCTTAATTTTGAGAATAAATATAACCTTTTTTTAGTAAATATTTTTTATTCCATATTATCTATATTTAGTCTAAATATTACCTATCTAGAGCCTCAGTAATACTCTAACTCATTTGTATTCTCTCCACAACCAAACTCACTCAACCACACAAACTATTTTCCAATCAGTATCAGACTATGTTTTTGTCAGTTGGTTTTTGTTGTGCGTGGCGTGAAGTCGTAAAGTTTGCCAAGTGCTAATAAGTGAGTTGTGAAAATTATAAAAAAGTAATTTATCGAAAACAAAAGGATTGTTTATCAAAGGAGTTGGAGTCAACAGGATTATTGTGTCCAAAAGGATATTTGGTAAGTCATTTTGGAATATATTAAATTTAATTATTTTTATTGGATGAAAAGGTATTTTGGGTATTTTTTTTCCCTATTTAAACTTTTCTTATAAAGAATAGGTAAAAAAAAATCTCTTCTTTTTAACTCTCTAGTAAAAAGTAAGTAAACGAATCACATCTTTTTTACTTCCTCATAAAAAACAAGTACAAATATTACTAGCATTTTTCCTGGACGCAAACAATGACTCGAACTATCGGACGACTGGTAGAAAAAAAGCGCGCAAAATCATTTTTGATAATATCGGTAAGTACTTTCGATTTATTAATTTAATTTAAATTTTCTAAGACCTAAAAAGCTTAAATACTTGTCGTCTCAATTCGAAACTATTCAGTTTCCAGAAGTACTTAGCAGCAGATGTCATAGCCCAAAAGTATATACATAACTCTTATCATTCCATACAAAATGTTATTATTTTTGTTTAATGTTTCAATTTAAAAATAAATCGTTAAATATTTCTTATTGACCATTTCAGATTCCAACACTTCTCAACAGCAAATTGTCTTACAAACAATTCAAAATGTGCGGGCTGAACAAAGGGCAAGTCTAGTCTCTCGAAATGTTGCTGGGGCATTAAAAGTGGATTTCGTCGGAAATAAGCAACTTCTCGAAAAGTTAATGGCTAAGATGTAGGTTAGCTGGAACCTTATTATCAAGAAACTGTGCCTTGGAGTTGCGGGAACGGATAGAGCTGAAATTCCCGACAGCTTGTTGCCCATCAAAGATTACGCCCAGATGGATGAGCTGGGGCTGATCCAGTTTTTAAGCGAGCCTTGGTATGCGTAAATTCTTTTGTATTTTTTTCTAATGTTTCTTACTAATGCTTTTTTACTAATGTATTCTTACTAATGAATTTTTACTAATATTATTTTTCTCTATGTGTTAAATTATAACTTAAATTTTCGTTTCGTTCTGTTTTTCTTTTAAATAGACTCGGAAACTCAGCACATTTGGAGGAGTAAGCGCGAATAAAACTGTTCGCACAATGTCCAGTTGCATATTTGAAGACACTTTACTCCTCGAATACTCGTGGTTCGGGACGGTTACCAAAAAACGGTTCAATGTGTTTAAGCAAATTTTAAGAGTGATGGTGGAGGCGGTCAGGAAGAGGTTCCCTAACTTTACCGATGCGGAGGGACATCGTTTCTAATAAAAATTGAGTAGATCTGCTTCAGTTCCTTCAAATGTACGATTCTACAATTCTGAATGGTTGTACGGAAGGAGATAAGGAAGGCCACTACATTTTCATCGGAGGTCAAGGAAAATCTGTTATAGACTTTTGTGCTGTTAACTATGACTGGATCGAACGAATCAATAAATTTGAAGTTGAGTGTAAAAACTTTTCAGATCACATGCCTATTGGTGTGGAATTCTTATGTGAATATTCACCAAAAGAAATAAATCTTCTCCTACTACCTCGTCTTTCTTGGAAAAATGAACAAAAAGTTTCTTATCAGCGTAATTTAGACGATTTCTTTTCTAAAAACGAGTTAATTACAGAACCCATAGAAACACTTTCAAATCAGCTCACAGAATATATTCGAAGTTCAGCATCAAACAAAACTGTAAGTCAGAACACTTCTTATAAACAAAAGTGGCCTGCTGGAAAGCACGCACAAAATCTTTTGCTCTTCTGCGAGCCATGCGAACTTCTAACAATCATCGACTAAAAATTTGGTACATCGAACCTAACACATATTACAAAAACCTTTGTCTTCAAAAGAAAATTGAATTTGAAAATCTACAAGCAATAGCATTGGGTCAAACAAGAAACTCAAAGGATTTCTGGAAAATCGCGAGGGAGATCATTGGGATGAAATATAAAATAGGCGTAGGCGTATCTGCTGAAGATCTTTCAGCTCACTTCAGGCTCCGTCTTTCCAACAATTTTAATTTAATGTTTTCCTACGCTGAACCATTAACTGTTGATGACACATTAGACGCTGATATATCAATTGAGGAAATACAAGCTGTGATCCTAAATGCGAAGAATGGAAAAGCTCCAGGTGAAGACTGGATTCCATATGAGTTTCTTAAAAATGCTAAAAATCACAGAGGAATTTCTTTTATGAATGTAATAGCGAAAATATTCTGTGGCGTTCTTGTAGAGAGACTTGAAAAGTGGGTCGAACGGAAAAATATTCTATCTGATCTTCAAGCTGGCTTCGGAAAAAATTATTCAACCATTGATCAAATATTTACTCTGTCATCCATTATCAAAGCGTTTCATGTCAGGAACAAAAAAGTTTACTCATTTTTTGTTGACTTTAAAGCTGCCTTCGACCTGGTTTACAGAAATGCACTATTCTATAAGCTCTCACAACTTGGCATATCTTCCAACTTCATTAGAGTGATTAAAGAAATGTACACTAACACAAATGCAGCAGTTTGGGATGGCACATCCTATTCAGAATGGTTTGAGACAAATACTGGCGTGAAACAAGGTTGTCTCCTCAGTGCATTGTTGTTTTCTCTGTTTCTAAACGACTACGTAGTAGATGATCTTCCCGGAGGAGTAAGAATTGCAAATACTACCATTAATGTGTTGTTATATGCAGATGACCTTGTCATACTCTCTGAATCACCAGATGGGGACTACCAATTAATACATAGAAGTCAAAAATGATGGTGTTTGCGCGATATCCAAGAGTTCACAATGAAAGGCAATGGACTTATGATGGTAATTTTCTAGAAACAGCTAAAGAGGTCAAATATTTGGGAGTTAAACTAAATCCGGCTTTAAATTTCAACAAACAACTAATTGAAAAAGCCAATAGCTCTCAAAGCTTGCTCAACCTATCATGGAAAAATGTGTTTTCCAACAAAGAATAATTTTATCTGCAAAATATAAGATATTCAATGCAGTAGTTAAATCAACTCTTTGCTATGCTTCTCAAGTTTGGGGGTCATATGAGTACGAGGAAATTGAGAAATTCCATAGGAATTTCATAAAAAAGCTCTTCAATCTACCCCAAAATACGCCTTGTTACGCTATATACTTTAAAAGCGGACTACCAAAACTCTTGACAAATACACCCAAGTCACAGGCTGACTTCATAATAAAGGTATGCTGTCATTATGAGAAATCAAGGCTTTCCAAAAAACTACTTTTGTATGAGTTGAGAATACAAGGACTGGTGGTATGAAAGATGGAAATCTATTGGCAACGCGCGCCGGCCGCTTGTGGGGAAACCTTACATATTGATGTGAACTACCAACGTAATTTGAAAGACCAACTCGACCGCATTATTCAGAAAAACGAAGACTCGAGATGCCTTCATCGTTAAGGCTCGGAATTCTGAAAGTCGAATTTTATATGGTCAGCTTAATTTTAATCTAAACAAGAAAAACTACTTTCACGACTCACTTAGCTATTATGAAATATCCGTGATATTAAAAGCAAGGTGTGGTAACCCTTATAATGGAAGCTTTAATCAATTCTGTACGCTTTGCAACCTTAAATTGAAAGAAGATTGCTTTCATATATCATAAGTATATATCCAATATTCAAAGCAAAGGCAAAGGCAAATTTCCTTTGGAAAACAATTATTAACTATGCAGGAAACTATCCAACTTCTAACTGGAAAACCCTAAGCAATTTCTTAAAAACAGTTTACAAGTATCGGATGTTATTAATATCAGAATACGTTTGAAAATTTAGTTCTTTTTTGTTGATTATTGAAAATTTAATTAAATTTTAAATAAACATTTATAAACTTGCCAACCAGGCTGACGGCTTAGCCATTGCTCTTAAATTCATAATTTGTATTTGTAATTTGTATTCTCCAAAAATTCGCCATCTAATTTTTACTTAATTAATCAAAGAAACACAGTTTTTCGGTGACGAAAAAGTATCACTATATTCAAAAGTATACACCCTATCGACATTTTTGCTAATATAAATTCTATTTGGACATTTTTTTATGAAAGAAATGCCATGACTTCTTTCATTTGCATTTGTGCGAAATCACGATTGTTTGAGATTTTAATCATTTTGAAAACAGCTTAAATTGGTTTTTACTTTCGAAATATAGGAACTACGAGTATATGGCAAATTTTACATTCCTAAAAATATTCGAACTTGAGATTTAAATCATGCATGATATTATAATAGTAGGGAAGTCAAAAAAAGTAGGTCCTCTGATTCCTCCCGTCTGTCTTTCTGTCCTTGCTCGTACAGCCTAAACCATTAGGTGGATTGAGTTCAAACATGGAAATTAATGTTTTGAACAGATTCAAGTTAGGCGTTTTTTCTTAAATTTTTCTCTAAAATTTTGCTCTCTTAACTTGGCTCCTTTAAGTACAAAAAATATGTTTGAATGTTTGAAAAATTAAGTACATAACAACAAAATTTATTTAAAAAACAAAACGTTCTAGAGATTTTCAAAAACAAAATTGAAAAATTAAGGTTTTTTTAGAGAAATGGAATTTAATTTTTTGAAAACGAACTTATTTGGAGGTATATTTTTAACCCTTATAGAATATAATATAGTATTTTTAAACAGACTTCTTTGATACAAAAGCAAGTTCGTGCGACACAGTTATGCATTTTATTTTGTAAAGATTTTATAATGTCTATTCGAAAAAGCAGTTCCATTAAATTGTATGCGTCGATTAGAATCTCTGATTTCTAAAACGTAGAAAATATTGATTCGATGAGGGAATTTTATTGAACTCCAAGGAATTGGTGCTCCCAAATCATCAATTAACAATCCCATTTAATATGCTCTGAATGCGGTACTGTGCAAATAATATTAAATATCAGAAAATTATTTATTTTTAAGAAAACCAAAATCCATCAACTTTAGTTTTCAAAAAATCTTAAACTTCTCGCCACTACACCGTAAACCATTGGGTCGATTATGTTCTTACGACAGAAATAAATACAAATTTTCTCCGAATTTCTTTTTCTTGACTTGGCTTTTTTAATATAAAAATTATATTTTTGTATTGCTCCCGAAGCGGTTATTTACTTCCCATAAGAAGTTATTGTAATGGGTCCGATTTGTCAAATTGAAAATTTTGACATTTCTCGACGTTTCAAGGTCCCTAGAGTCTAAATAAAAAAATGTTTAGACTTCAAATAAATTTTGTTATACAAATAATAAGGCAGAAAGATGCAGAAAGGGCTCTCAAGAAAATTGCGTGGGTGGTTTTTTTTACCATAGCAGTTTAAAAAAAGGGGACAATTTTGGTTGAACCTAAATATCTCATGAACCAATGACGCTAGAGACTTGAATTAAATTTTATATTATATATTGTAACGTGATACAAAACAATTATATTTTTGGAAAAAATGCAATTAACAGTTTTTTTATAAAGCAAACAAACTGAACAAAAAAATGTTGTCACCTCGAAAATTTTACGACTAAAATATGATTTCATCGCCAAACCAATTTAGTGCAACGAAGAATAATGTTTTTGACATCTGGTAAAATTTTGAGAAAAAGTTAATGCACAGTTTTTTTTATAAAAAATGAAAACCTAAAAAACCATTGAATTTCGACTCCAATATCTTTTCAAAAACTTGAGATTAAGGCTTCAAAATTATTTTATCTTATAAAAAAATATTGTTTCCAACATTCTGAAAAATGTTGAGAAAAATCGAATTGACAGTTTTTTTACAAAAAATAAAAACCTAAAAAAAATTGATAAAAGTTGGTAAAAACTGATTTTCGACTCAAATATCTTTTGAAGAATTTGAGATAATGGCTTCTAGCTAATTTTAACTTATAAGAAATATTGTTTTCAACATTCGATAAAATTTTGAGAAAAATCGAATTGACAGTTTTTTTTTACAAAAAATAAAAACTTAAAAAAAACACAATACTAAAACTTGGTATAAAAATTTACTTTCGACTCAAATAGTTTTTCAAAAATTACAAATATTGGCTTAAAACTTTTTTTTCACAGAAAATATTGTTTTCGATATTCAGTAATTTTTTTTATAAAAATCCAACAGTCCGTTTTTTCATAAAAAAAATAAAATCTACGGGATGGGAAGTTATAAGTGTGGGTCGCATCCCAGCCTCTTGTAAAACTCAATGGTGATTTCTTAGAGCGACCCATTTGTTTTGCCAATCCGAAGTAGCATCGATTTCATATCGGGTAGTATTTTTTTTGCTAATCATACATCTTCACAAATCTTTTGATTCTCTTAATAAGATTGTGATACAGTAAAAAGTTCATCTGTCAAAATTTCACTTCATTTATTAACTCATAATTTTGAGTTTTCAACGACTTTTGTATGTTGAAAACTTTTAAAGGCCTAGTGATCTGATTGCTTTTTTTCAAACGTGTATTAAAAAGACAGTGAGCGGTGTGAGGGTGAGACAGTTACTTCTCCGGTGTATTGCCGTATGGTATGGTTGATGAGTTTCTGTTATTGCAATTGCAGCTATATTCAGCTTACAACAACCAAACACAATTTCAACAGGACGGTGGGGCACGCAGCTAAGTTGTCCATGTAAGGTCTAAGGACAGTTATTGTCAAATAAACTGATCGGCCTCGGTCGGCAAACCTCAAACCTCACCATTTCTTTTCATATGTGGATACTTCAAATAAAAGATTTAAAATAACAATCCCTGGACAATTCAGGCAATGCAAACAAATATTCGATATCAAATTCACAGCATTACTCCAGCATCTTGCCATCGCGCAATCGCAAATGTAAGGGTCCGACTGCAAGAGTTTTTGTTTTAATGTCAAAATAACAATTTAAAATAAAGTTAACCCTAAAATATTTGAATTAATATTCCAAATTCCTTTTAATATTCATCTATAGTAAATGAAAGTAACAAAAATTAACTTTCAAAAATTTCATGTGAAAAATTAATTTAAAAACATAAAATCTTTACGTCGTCATTGTTTGTTATCAACTATCAATATTTTTTAATACAGTTAAAGAACGATTTTGTTATTATAAAATAAAATTATTCTTCAAGTTTATTAAACAATAACAGCAAGTTTGCACGACATCCATGTGTGCCATCAATATCGGTCCGACAACAGAAGTTAAAACTTTTGACATCAGTTTAAACTCGACCTTAACTTTTCTTTTATTTTAACTTCATTTATTCATCACATCTCAAGTTCTTTTCTCCAACATGACAGAAAAATCAGAACCCAATATATTCAACAAAAAATCGGTATCTTCTTTCTGTATTGTTTCTGACACACAACTCGTTAAAACTTCCATTAATAGCCCAGGTATTAAAATTGCAATTCAAAACAATTTATTAACCACTTTGATAGCCTCCCCTTGAGAAAGAAGCCTTATCAGTCGTCCACGGAGTACGAAGCCTACGAAGAAGGCGACCGACACTATGACGACGGCAACGGACGTCCAATGATGCAATGGGCGGACAAAAGTTGTTAAACAAAAACAAAATCATTTCCATTTAAGCCAGAACGGATTTTTGTATAGCTACTCTACGGCTGCATTAACATGACATCCCGGCAGGACATGTTGTGCGCGGTATCCCGGGAATAAATTGCGAATTATTGTGGATTTTCTCTGTCCTTGTGCTGGTGCTGAAGCTGGTTCGGATCTGGTGGATGTGTGGACCTTCTTTTGGCCTCGCCTCACTGACTTCGATCAGAATAAATTACCATCGAAGAACATGACTTGTTGCGCTGCTGCCAATGGTGGCTGACATATGAAAGCAAACGCGATACGCGACCATGACAGCAGTGATTTTGTACAAAGCCACCGTGGAGTGCTAGCGGAACGAAGGAAGTAGGTTGGTAGGTAAGGTATACCTACATACATATAATGTATGTTGTGGGCTTGACTGGATGCATGTTACCAACAACTGTTTTGAGATTCTTGTATCGCTCAGGGGGGATTCTTGTATTATTAGCCAGCCCTATGGTTGAAGTTGCAGTTTGTTTGCAAGGTTATGAGCGATTTTATGTCAGTCAGTATAGAAGTTGAACAACATGAAGGCGTGGTCAATCGGTTTTATATCGAATTATGTACATACTTTTATACAAACTACCTTCATAAGCATATATGTAGCTTGATATTGTTTATGGATGAATTATAATTTTCATGTTGAGAATTTGTAAAGAAAATTGGGTACAGGCACTTACTCTTGTATGAACAAATTGAATGAACAAATCTTCAATTGACTGGAAATAAAACGGTGGAAACTTTCAGTTGGTTTATTGTTAAAAATTAAATTGAAATACAATTTTCCAGTACTTCCCAAACTGTGAGCATGGGAATCAAACCGTTTAAAAAAAACCCCAATTAATAGCCTAAAAATCTGCAATGAAAGTATTCTCGAATAGAGTAGAAATCATAAGTCTCCATAATCATAATTATAGTGTACGTCTGAGGGCATGAAAAAAAGCGAGAAAACTGGTTGCATACTGTCCAATGTCCATATACTAGTATTGGATTATGTCATTTCATGAAACCTTTGTATATGAAAAAAGTTTTCATATACAAAGATGAAACTAACATTCGGCAGTTTTTACTTGCGATATATCTATAGGAAAAAATGTTGAACTCGAGATATTAATCAAACATGACATTAAGATGGTCCAGCGATTCCGTCCGTTTGTCTCTCTATCCTCGCCTATTTGGTCAAGGCTTTAAGCAGATTCACTTTTCTTAGGACCACACACAAAAGTCAAAAACTTGAACTTTTTCAAAAACGGACCGATAGATTTGTATGAAATTTTTTGTATGTAGCTTCTTTTTTTACTGGGGTGGAATTGGCTTAGGTGATAATTGACTATCATATTTTTGATAAAGCAATTGGCTTTTTCACTAGAGCTTGGTCCGTTAAAGAAGGGTGACCAATGAAACATGACATTGATATTCGAGTGACTTAAATAACTTAATTATAATAACTGTCACTTATTATTTTATAAGCTCTAATATTGTCCAAGATGTTTATGTAAGGTACTGGAGCATGCTGAAGGTTTAGACGCTTATAAGTTTAGTGATCTGTAGCAATATAAGATGTAAAGATAATATTTCTTGCATCCTCTCAAAAAACTCAAACATCTTGAGGCATTTTTCGTGACATAGCATATTATGTGATTGTTCCACAAGAGGTGTTGGAGTTATATCGGGTGATTTTTTAAGAGCTTGAGAACTTTTTTTTAAAAAAAACGCATAAAATTTGCAAAATCTCATCGATTCTTTATTTGAAACGTTAGATTGGTCCATGACATTTACTTTTTGAAGATAATTTCATTTAAATGTTGACCGCGGCTGCGTCTTAGGTGGTCCATTCGGAAAGTCCAATTTTGGGTAACTTTTTCGAGCATTTCGGCCGGAATAGCCCGAATTTCTTCGGAAATGTTGTCTTCCAAAGCTGGAATAGTTGCTGGCTTATTTGTGTAGACTTTAGACTTGACGTAGCCCCACAAAAAATAGTCTAAAGGCGTCAAATCGCATGATCTTGGTGGCCAACTTACCGGTCCATTCCTTGAGATAAATTGTTCTCCGAAGTTTTCCCTCAAAATGGCCATAGAATCGCGAGCTGTGTGGCATGTAGCGCCATCTTGTTGAAACCACATTTCAACCAAGTTCAGTTCTTCCATTTTTGGCAACAAAAAGTTTGTTAGCATTGAACGATAGCGATCGCCATTCACCGTAACGTTGCGTCCAACAGCATCTTTGAAAAAATACGGTCCAATGATTCCACCAGCGTACAAACCACACCAAACAGTGCATTTTTCGGGATGCATGGGCAGTTCTTGAACGGCTTCTGGTTGCTCTTCACTCCAAATGCGGCAATTTTGCTTATTTACGTAGCCATTCAACCAGAAATGAGCCTCATCGCTGAACAAAATTTGTCGATAAAAAAGCGCGAAACACATTTCGAACCGAACACTGATTTTGGTAATAAAATTCAATGATTTGCAAGCGTTGCTCGTTAGTAAGTCTATTCATGATGAAATGTCAAAGCATACTGAGCATCTTTCTCTTTGACACCATGTCTGAAATCCCGCGTGATCTGTCAAATACTAATGCATGAAAATCCTAACCTCAAAAAAATCACCCATTATATGTTTAGTTTTACTAATGTAAGTGCCATCCAGGGAAAAGAGCAATTGAAGAAAAGCTCGCTCTAACGATACAAGTCAGCATTGCATTTTTGTAGCATTAAAATAAACGTGTTTTCTTATTCCCCACTGTACAATGTTGTGTAGGTCAGCATTTAATGACCTTATCATATTTTGTTATTGCAGTTCAACATCCGATGAAAACGGATGTGACTCTTGACACGAATATGAAAAGCTAAGAGTACTTTCGTCATCAATACAATTAGATTAGAAGTTGCCATAACAAGAAAACCAGCAGCGGGGTGGGAGCCAACCGGTGGCGTTTCAATTGAATAAAAACCATCGATTTTATCTTCCAAACATACATATTTTAATTAAAAAATTGTTAAAAGAAAGACCTTGTATATGTGAATATTGTTAAGATCTTCTTCAGTACATAATTTCAGCGCGAAGTAGTCTAAAAAAGATTTCAATAATTTTTTGATAATGTTTTATACCGGCAAACCGCTAGCATCGAATGGGCTAAAAGCATACTTGCTACAACAAGGACCAGTAAGGACTCTACGTCTAAACGTGAAAGGTCTCTTGAGGGGGCCGTACCGACACCAAAACGGCCTCGGGTGCACAACACCAGCACTCCTTTCAATCCCATCAAGAAACACGCCAGTTTCAGTGACGTCGCGAAGGGCAAAGTCGTGGTTGCGGTCATTGAAAGGAGCGATGATGATGCAACAATATCGGCTGATCGTTGGCAGTTGGTCAAGGTTAATCTCTCGGGTGGCTTTTTAAGCATTTTGAGGGAGCTTCCAGGACCACTTCCTTCCATAAGCGATGGGGGTTGGCATCAAGGCCATGTCAAACTCATGGTTTGTGGCGACCAGAGGTCTTGTGACTTATACAAGCTCGGTGTCAGCCGGTTAGGTGAAGTTTGGCCAGGTGCGAAGCTTGAGGTTGTCGCTAAGGAAGACATTCCTAGCAGACCTAGAGTCCGCATTTGGATTCCAATCGAACCTGCTGGTATCGAGGACATTCTCGAGATGGTCAGACTTTGTAACCCGTCCCTTCCGACGCATAACTGGAAGATAGCTAAGCTAGAGGAGGTGAAGAATCTTTATAGGAGTGCCATTGTGGTACTCAATAGGGAATCATTGGCTCCTCTAGTCTTAAACGAGGGCTCTATAAACTATGGCTTCGAAACCATTAAAATTCGAATCTATAAAAGATTAGGTTAACGCGGATACCGGGCCTCCTAAAACAACCGAAGGTGAACTAGCGGTTGGTGGGCCTGGGGCATCGTCTTCTCTCCTAACAGAGGGTGACGATGCACCCATGCCCTCTCCAATAGCGACTCCACCCTCTACAAAAATCGTAGACAGTCCATCCTTAATGGAGACTGAGGACGACCTCAAGATAATCCTTCTGAGCGAGGACGAACTCTTGGGTTCATCTTCAGACTCAGAGGATCAGAACAAAACCGTGGTGGAGGTTGATCTGCCTAATTGTAGCCAAAATGCTGCAGTTAGTACAGATTAATCTCCAGCACTCCATAAAGGCCTCGGCCTCACTTCTTCTCTGTCTGGCAAGAAACGGGGAATACATTGTCCTGATCCAAGAGCCATGGATTGTGGGATCCGTTGTTCGAGGACTCAGGACTCCTGGGTACTACACACTGTGTGAGATAGATAAAGGTGTACCTAGATCTTGCATACTAGTGAAACGTAGCATTAATGTATTTTTACTCCATCATTTCAGTGACAAAGATACCACCGTAGCTATGCTGGAAACAACCAAAGGAAGTTTCTAGCTAGTGTCGGCGTATCTTGGCCATGACCACCTTGGCCCTCTCCCTGGAAAAACCCTGGAGAAAATCGTCGCTGAAGCGGAAAGGCAAAGGATCCGCCTAATTATTGGGAGCGATGTTAACGCTCATCATACGGTATGGGGAAGTACGAATATCAACGACAGAGGTGAGTCTCTTTTTGATTATATTCTTGGTACTAACCTCTTAATAAGTAGTGTTGGAAATGAACCAACCTTCATAACTAAAACTCGACAAGAAGTCTTAGACATAACTCTTGTCTCAGATACTATACACCATATGATCTTGGACTGGAAAGTATCCAAAGAACACTCGTTCTCTGATCATAGGTATATCTAGTTCAATATCAATGTGGATGATAACCCGAGTCCATTGACTTTTCGAAATTATCGGAAAACTGATTGGGCTTCATACAGGAACTCATTACAGAGTTTACTAAAACCTGGACTATCTTTGTCCTTCCTCTAACGCTAATGAACTTGACAACAAAGTCAATGACCTTACCTCAGCTATGAGCAGATCGCTAGAAATTGCTTGTCCACTTATACACATAAGAGGAAAGAGGAAACCACAATGGTGGACCTCAGAACTTGACTCGCTCAGGAAAGAATGCAGGAAACTTTTCAACCGAGCCAAAGCCGCAAGACAAGCCTCTCACTGGGATTCTTACAAAGAACCCCTAAGAATTTACAAGAAGGCACTAAGGAAATCTAAGCGATCTTCTTGGCTATCCTTCTGTGGCACGATAGAAGAAACTTCTGAAGCCTCTAGGTTACGGAAAATTCTTTCAACTAATCCAGTGATGCCAAGCTGCTTGAAAAATGCAGACGGCTCCTGGACAAATTCAAGTAATGAATCGCTGAACTTACTGCTGGATACTCATTTTCCTGGTAGTTCTCTTACCGAGACTTGCAACGGTTATATACGTTCAAGTCCCAATACAACATATCCACAAGGTCTGATCACAAGGGACAAGCTACAATGGGCTCTCAACAGCTTCAAACCATTTAAATCTGCAGGACCAGATGGAATAATACCAGCCGAGCTACAAAAGACTTCTGACATAATTGCACCAATCCTTGGGGCAATTTTTACCAGCTGTCTTTACCTGGTCCATGTTCCCTCGGCATGGCGAGAAGTTAAAGTTGTTTTTATACCCAAGGCAGGTAAATGCTCGCAAGGCAATCCTAAAGATCTACGACCTATAAGTCTATCATCATTCCTTCTTAAGACCTTTGAAAGATTGATTGATATAGATTTAAGCGCAAGTATTGATACAAGACTTCTGTCTTCGTCTCAACATGCCTACTGTAAAGGTAAATCGGTGGAAACAGCGTTACACACCTTAGTACGCACCGTCGAATATTCCCTCCATCATAAATAGTTTACTATGTTTGCTATCCTTGACATCGAAGGTGCCTTTAACAACGTGGACACGTCTGCAATCACATCTGCACTAACATCTCTAAATGTAGAGAGTTCGCTTCGGGAGTTAATTCATTTAATACTTACTAGCAGGATAATTAACTCAAAACTGGGCAACTCTTCTGGCAGACGATTCGTTAGTAGAGGGACACCGCAAAGTGGTGTTCTATCCCCTCTCCTCTGGAACCTAGTGGTGAATGAAATCCTAACTAGTCTGGATGCGGAGGGTTTCAGAGTGATAGCCTATGAACCTATAACCCACACAAAACTGATTTAGTCCTATTTTCGAGGAGATACAAAATTCCATTTGTCAACCCTCCCCATATTAAAGGAATTCATTTAAAATTCTCAGACGAGGCTAAATACCTGGGTCTTGTCTTAGATAAAAAACTAAATTGTAAACGCAACGTACAGGAAAGAGTCAAAAAAGCTACTGTAGCTCTCTTTTCTTGCAAAAAAACCATCGGTAATAAATTGGGCTTACAACCCAGAATCACGCATTGGCTATACACTTCGGTAATCAGACCGATTTTATTGTACGGTGTCTCAGTATGGTGGACTGCTTTAGAGAAAGGTATAAACCGCGATAAATTAAATAAAGTCCAACCTTCAGCTTGCCTATGTATAAGCGGATCGCTTCGCACGACCCCATCTGCGGCTCTGGACACCTTACTCTACCTAACACCTCTTGACATTTTTAGGAAACAAATAGCTGCAAGCTCTGCTATTCTCCTCAAAGCTTCGTCGCAGTGGACTAACAACAACATTGGCCACTCCGTAATTCTTAGGTATTTAGAATCAATTCCAAAGCACAAAGACTACACCATCCCCCAACTGGAATTCGACAGAAATTTCCAGATTTCTAAACCTCCCAGATCTTTTTGGGAGGATAGGACATTCCTGGAAGATAAGTCAATCCATTTCTATACAGATGGGTCAAAAACAAAAGAAGGGTTTGGTGGAGGTGTGTACTCTGAACGACTGAAATTAAGTCTCTCATTCCGCCTTCCCAATCATTGTAGCGTGTTCCAGGCGGAACTTTTGGCGATAAAAGAAGTCTTGTTCTGGCTTAAAGAAAACGTGATATCAGCATCTGATATTCGTATTTTTTCAGATAGTCAGGCCGCTATCAAATCTCTTGATTCTGTCTCTACAAACTCTATAACAGTCCATAACACTGTCGATCATCTCTAATGGAGATGGCGCAACAGTTTAACATTCATTTTTGCTGGGTGCCGGGCCATAGAGGCATTCCAGGTAACTGTAAGGCAGATGAACTCGCCAGGAACGGTACAGTACAGCCCATCCTACCACGTTTGGCACGAACTGGCATACCAATCGCTACTTGTAAACTGTTGCTAATGCAAGACGCTGTGAGGAGGGCAGGCACCAGGTGGAATAACATCACCACGTTTCAAGTCACAAAAAACATCTGGCCAACACTGGATTTAAAACGTTCAAGGTGCTTGCTCTCTCTAAACAGATCGTATATAAGCTCGATAATAGGTGTCATAACCGGACACTGTCTAATAGGAAAGCACGCCACGAGATTAGGCGTATTCTCAAATGACTTTTGCAGAGGTTGTATGGACGAGGAAGAGGAGGAAACAGTTCTTCATCTTCTCTGCACATGCCCTGCTCTGGCTCGAAAACGCAAGAATTACGTAGAAGAATTCTTCTTTAACAATCTAAGCGATCTAAATCATATCAGCATAATCAGCCTTTCACGTTTCGTAAGGGACTCAAACTAGTTCCATTGAGCTTAGGAGGAAGCCTCAAGATTCATGTGGTATCACAATGGGCCATTAAACTGGCCTAAGTGTGTCCGTTTCCATCTTGGACAGCCACTATAACCTAACCTAACCTAACCTAACCTAACCTAACCTAACCTAACCTAACCTAACCTAACCTAACCTAACCTAACCTAACCTAACCTAACCTAACCTAACCTAACCTAACCTAACCTTTATACCTGACCATTTGAATTTTTTCAATAAACATTTCTTATATCTTAAGAGCTTCTATACTACTAGGAGTTAGGAGCGTAAATGTTTCCTCGAATCTATACTATTATATAAAAGCGAAACCATTTTAAAGTTCGTAACGCATGATCTCAGAAAGTAGTTAACCGATTTATTTGAAATATATTTTATTATTTTCTATATTGTTATGAGAGTGTTTATGGCCTTAATTTTTTTTCATTAATTATTTGTCAAACTTAAATATTATTAATTTTACATTTTTTGTCCATTTTTTTTCATTAGTTGACTTATACAACCACTCATATCTTAAAACCTATACCATAATCGACAAAGATTAGCATTGCTTCATAAAGTCAATATTGTTGCGCAAATTTTAAGCCTAAAATCACTTCTAAGCTAAACATACAACCTGAGAAATAAATAAAAACAAATTATAAAATTATAAAATTTTTGAATTTATTTTATCCAGGAAATTAGATTCCATCACAATCGCGAGGTCGCTGCTTTGTTTCATTTCATTATCATTCCAAAATTTTTGATTTTCTTTTCTTCCCATGCTCTTTCTCTCTTAATATGTGTTCCATTTAATAGTTACGTTTTTTCTCTTACCTACCTACCTACATATTCAGTTTTTCTGTATTGTATTTTGTATAGTTCATCAACTAACCTACACACACACATAATTTTTTGTTTCTCTAATTCTATCGTCACATCTGACATCGCTGAGCAGTGTGGGCTCTTTTTTTTAAGTTACTATGGACATTTAATAAAAATTAATAAACAGTGCCGTGCACATGAAATGCCGATTTATCTAAAGAAAAATTAGATCTTTTTTATTTTTCTGGTTCGAGGAAGTGAATAGATTATAATTCTTCCAATTTAAAAATAAAAAAAGTTCTATTATAATAGCTTGAATTACCAATTTTGTATCACTTCCTCGAACAATAAAACTGAAATTAAGTTAAAATTTTCTTTACAAATAACTCAAAGAAGGTACTTACAATGAAGTCGATAAAAAGAGCACACAAATGTAGGTAGGTTAAGTCAGTTGCACTGCACTGAACATGAGCAGATGAAGAAAAAAATGTGTCTATGGATATTTACACACGCATACCTATAGATGCATGAGAACATTAAAAACACAAATTTGTTTTTTTTTTTTACCGCAAACTATATTTTTCGGTTGCAAAAAAACGTTTCAAGGTATGAATAAAGAAAAAAAAGAAGAAAATAGACAAAAATTTCGTTCTGTTTTCAACTAAAAAATTGAAATGGTTTTGTATTTTGTTTGTTTTCACGTGCGGCTTGGCCTTTACTACGTAATATTTTACTTAAGGTTTTTTTTCTAAAGTGTTAATTTCGGTAAGGAAGTGTTTTTTGATTATAAACTAAAATTAATATTATTGTAGAAAATATGCTCAGTCCCATTGAGACATTTTTTCATATGCTAATACTAATATTCAAAAAATGTTCGTGGTTACAACTTGCGAAGCAACGCGAGCACGGGTCGGCTAGTACATTATAATCTTTAAATAAATCTTTCAATATCTAAGCAAAATAAAGCAAACATTGTGTTTGTGTCCACAATTTCTGGAAATCAATCAATTCTTGGCCTAAAAATAGTTATCACTTATAGCGACAAACACGTGTGGCATTCTTTAACAAATATAACAAACAGAAAATATCAAAACAGGTTGAAGGCATATTACTCGTATACCACTCAAGTAAATCCCTGTGGCTTATCTAGCCATTGATTGAAATTGTATAATAAGCCTATCACTTCAGGAAATATAGGCTTCAAACAAACCAAACCACAATCTTATGGTCAAGGGAACATTTGTTGAAATTGTTACTTTACTCATAGAAACTCATGACCAACACTCTTGTAATTATACTTATCGAAAATGACAGCAATGAAATCATCTTTTTAAGCCAAGGATACGATACAAGGATATAACAACGAAATTAATAAAAATCCTTGAAATATCGTACCGTACCTACAGTTTGTAACTACTTCTCTCCAAAATTATTGCCAACACGCATCAATCTCAAAATTTATCGCATGCAACATGATTTGTTTTTCCATTTATTAAACAAACAAATATATTTTTGTATTATTATGTGGATCGAACGTTATAATATAGCATAGTGGCTAAGGCGAACGTGGCAATATGGCGATGACGAGCGATAGCGATAGCGGTGTGGCTGTAGCTGTGGCACCCTTCCGCCTTCCGATTTCGATTTGGATTTCGCTTTCGATTCGTACATAACCTAAAATGCGTGGCTAAGGCTGAAGTTTATATGTATTATGTTGATGGAAAGATAAATATCTTAAGGATATGCTGAAGGAAATCGATTTTGTATGGCAAATATTTATTGTAGTTCTCTTAATGGACTTCCGTTTTAATGTTTTTAGCATGACTAAGCTAGCCGGCAGGAAATCCGGCGGTAAAAGCAACATTTTTGTTTTTGTTTTTAATATAACTTAAGTTCGATTGTTTTTCAGGGTTTTTATGCTTCTTTTTGTTGGTGTTGTTGGTTTAATGGTTTTTGTTTGGTGTCGGTCTATATAAACAGATAATTAAGAATATTTATATAAATATTATATGTATGTAGGAATATACAGAGAAGAGCTTTACTAGGTCAGAGTTGTTTTCCTTTATTATTTCCATATGCGCCCTCCTTTACAAATAATAGAACACAAAAAAAGATATATGAAAATGAGGTTATTTTGTGGAATTAAATTGAAAGAATCATTAATAATATGTCAAGTCATTCAAGCATTATGACAAGAAGTTATGAATTTAGTAACAAACTTATGTGTTATGTGAGTTTTACATCTTTCAATTTGAATATGCAATATTAACAGTTTATGTGATCACAGTTTTTTTTGTTTGAATGGAATTAAGATCATAAATAAATGAATGGAGATAAGAAGAATAATGATAACTCTAATGGTTGTATTTAGGGTCTCGAAGTGCGTGTATCAAATACAAAACATCGTTTCCTTTTAATCCCTTGCATACAAAAATTACTTAATTAGGTCATCAGACCTATTAAGTCCTATGGGGACCCCTTAAGGGGCATAGGGCCTACTATGCCCCTTAAGGGGCATAGCGTTTTGAACAGCTGGTAAAATTTTGAGAAAAATCGAATTGGCAGTTTTTTTTATACAAAATAAAAACTTTAAAAAAAATATTACTCAAGGTTCGTAAAAATTGATTTTTGAGTCAAATATCTTTTCAAAAATTTGAGATATTGGCTTCAAACTAATTTTATGTTATAAGAAATATTGTTTGCAATATTCGGTAAAATTTTGCAAAAAATCCACTTGACAGCTTTTTTACAAAAAAAAATAAAAACCGAAAAAAAAAAACATTACTAAAAGTTGTTAAAATTTAATTTTCGACTCAAATATCTTTTCAAAAATTTTAGATTGTGGCTTTAAACTAATTTTGCCTTAAATTCAAACCATATTGGAAATATTGTTTTCCACGTTCGGTTAAATTATGAGAAAAATCGAATTGACTGTTTTTTTTTACAAAAAAATAAAAAACCTAAAAAAAAACAAAGCTTGATAAAAAAAATTTACTTTCGACTCAAATATCTTTTCAAAACTTAAAAATATTGGCTTAAAACTAGTTTTGTCTCACAGAAAATATTGTATTCGACGTTCAGTACATTTTTTATAAAAATCCAACAGTCCATCTTTTTTTAAAAAAAAAAGTCTACAAAAAAAAGTACGAAAATTTTTTTAAAAATTGATGTTCGGTTATCGATATCTCGTGAACACGCACTCACTACACTACTCACTTTTTAGAAAAATGAAAGTAAAAAAAATGTTTGAAATTTTTTTTCCAAAACTAATTTTAAACAAAAAAGCTACAATTAATTGCATCGTTACATTTTGGAATATCCTTGTTTTATGCCTGGACTCACGGTGTCAAGTTAACCCCTTTTTTAAAAAAAATCAAAGTAAAAAAAAATGTTTGGAATTTTTTTCTTTCCACAACTAAATTTAAACAAAAAAACTACAATTAATTGCAACGAACGTTACATTTTGGAATATCCTTGTTTTATGCCTGAACTCATAATGTCAAGTTAGCATTACATACCCCTTTTTTAAAAAAAATCAAAGTAAAAAAAAAATTTGGAATTTTTTTTCTTAACACAACTAATTTACAACAAATAATTATCAACTAATTGCGTACTTAGTTTCAACAAAATCAAAAAGTGTAGTGCTAACTTGACATCAACCTAGCACTACATCCACTTTTTTGAAAAATCGTCGAGCTACATAGGCACAAACATACAAACAACATGAATTGAGTTGAGCAAAAATATTGAAAATTGTATTGCAAGGAAAATAAAAAAAGTGTTACGTATATACTCTCGTTAAGTTTTTAATTATAGTTGCAAACCAAAATAAAATATAATTTCGGTACAGAAGTAAATTTGGAATATATGTATACATTTTTTAAAAACCTTTTAAAACTATTGAATTTAAACAAAAAAAAATATTTGCTATTATATAAATCTAATTTGGCATCACTGATTAAAATAAAATACTTTTTCATTGTTCAATTCAGAAAACATAGTAACATAAGAATTTGAATTTTAAAACGGGGAAATCCTTTTTTAAGTACTATATGTTTTTGTATCCTACTTTTCTATTATTCTGAATTAAAACGTTGTAGAAGCAACATCAAAAGGAGTTTAAAGTGTTTGTGTTTTAACTTAAAATCTAAGAAAAACTAATACAAAACAGCAACAGCAAGTATGTTACAAGATCTTTTCTAATGGGCAAGAGAGGACAATTTCTTCTTTAAGCCGAAATGCATAATAAATTTCCTTCATAGATTCACACGGGGCAATTATAAGGACCTCTCGTAAGCAATTCTCATCGCCACCGTCCTACTTACATATGTATGTGTAGAAATATACACCAAAACAAAGGACACAGCACAATTTGTGCTGTCCACGCTGATTTACGTGCGAATTCCAAAAACCAATAAATATAATCGCGCTGTGTAAACATTTAGATTTTCGTCCAACTCTGCCATCACGGACGTCGTCGTCATCATCGTCGGTCGGTCGTTCGTTGTGGCTTCAACTCCAGCTCCTCTGCGTCTGCACCATCTTCATCGTCGTCGTCGTCAGCCGCATAAATAGTCGAAAAGTTATTAGTCGTGGCCCGATTCATTGTTGGTACCAAGTGATACGAAACGGACTTCCTTCCTCCCTAAAACATGACCCAGCCCAGCACATGAGCCCACAAAGTACACGAGTATCCAAGTATACAGAATACAAAGCAATTTCACAAATATTGCTCATCATAATTGCCTGCCGCCCGATAAGTGTTCCACCTCATTTGCTATTGTTTTTCGCTGGCTAAGTTCGGCTGTCGGAAAGTGTATGCCATCAGTTATACAATACAGCCCATCCGCCACCGCCTCGCAACCACCACCGATACGGTCCGACCCAGCCCGGCCCAGCCCGGTCCGGCCCGACTCGGCAATAAGGGTCAACAAATTTTGCCAAGCTGTAGAGTTTTATCTGACGAGGGTCATCTTTATGGGTTATCAATTTCATTCACAGCTCATATTGGACTTAAAATTTCTATGATTTGTTTGCGTTCCCTGATGATACGTTACGTACCAACGCCAGCATCATCAGCACCAGCACCAGCAGAGTGGACCAACGTCATTTGCCTCAGTTTCAGTGAGTGCAGTCGCAATGGCACCTCACACCCCGTTTTCGACACAAGAAAAACAACAATTTCGGAACAATTTATCAAAATTTAGTTGCAATTTAAAGGTTTTGAAAGAGGTTGGGCGTGGGGTTGGGGTGTTGCATACAGTTGAGGGTTGCAGGTTGGTCAAATGGCAAATATGGAGAACTGGGGATGCTTTACAGTATACACATCAGGAAAGGG
The DNA here is from genome assembly GCA_920104205.1 of Eupeodes latifasciatus. Taxonomy (NCBI): domain Eukaryota; kingdom Metazoa; phylum Arthropoda; class Insecta; order Diptera; family Syrphidae; genus Eupeodes; species Eupeodes latifasciatus. The sequence goes on along the minus strand of OV049924.1, from coordinate 357,049,756 downwards.
AGGAGGATTGTGGATAAATTGAGCAGCAATGGCACGAGGTACGAACTGAGCGCGCTCACATGCAATCGCCTTTCCTCGTCGTCGACGTCGTTCGTCGTCGTCATCGCCATCGTCATCGCCATCGCTGCCGCCGCCGCCACCATGTTTCATGAGAAAAGCGCATTTGCATTCATAAATAAGTGGCCGATAATAAATCATCAATAATTGCAGGATGAAGTTTAATTGAGTTTATGGAATTCTCCGGATCGTACGGAAGTTGTTTGCATGAACTTTGCGCTCCGTAGGACCCTATCCCCGCACCTACCCACCTATCTACCTACATAAAACTACATATGTATATACAAGAACCAACCAACCGACCGACCCGTATGTAGAACGTGCCAGGTCGAACGAGTGGCGGAAGCACCATATTCATATTCAACTTCTTCTTCGTGTATATCGTGTGTACACAGGGAAACGAAAGGAACGGAATATTGGTTTTTGGATTGAAAGTTGTAAGTTATTAATAAACCATCTGCATATTGGGAAGGACGGCCGCATTATTATTGTTATGGGTGTAAATTGGGTGTGGTATCTTAAGTATATGATTTAAAAGTGTACGAAAGTTCTCACAAAAAGCGGTGCCAAAGAACGTCATAATATGTACATCATATCTATAGAACATATAAACCAATACATGCATAAATATGTGTTGTATTGAGATTAAATCATGTATTGCAAGCGGATTTTTCCAGAGGAAGAATTTTAAAACATTAAAATCTTTAATTGTTTTAAAACATTATAACAAAAAATTTAAAATTCAAGGGAAATTGCAAGATACTTATATTTGTCAGGACCTTAAAAATCAAATAATAGATGTTTTTTTTTTAGACACTTAGAACTGTGTGTTGGCAACACTTTTTTACTGACGGCCATTTTGTTATTTGTCTAGTGATTTATTTTAAGTTTGGTTTAGAGATCAAGTAGATTCAGTGAATTGGCCAAAAACAAGATTGCCATTGATGCAAATTTTCTTAAGCGATTTTTTTTAAGCTATAAAGATAACTTTTAATTGAATAAATAAAACTGGAGAATTTGAGTTTTGATAATCATCGCTTGTATGTTGACAAATACATGACTTTTTGGTGTTCTTTATGGTTTGATGGAGGAATTGTTCTAAACTTTTTTGAAAACGATTATCTCTGAACTTCACAGTCAATGGTGATCGCTATGGATTCATGATTACTGACTTTTTCCTTTATCAATTAAGTAACTGTGATTTGCAAGAGCTGTGGTTTTAACAAGACAGCGCGCCACAATTCATTTATTAAAGGAAAAATTTGGTAACCGTGTCGTTTAAATTAAGGAGCGGACCAATTATATGTCGTCTAGGATAGTACGATTAAATACCGCTCGACTATTTTCTGTGGGACTATGTGAGTTCGTTCGCTGATAAACTCGAAACAATTGATCACTTGGATCCTTGGGGGACAACATTCGCTGGGTTATTCCCGATATACGGCTATAAATTTTGGAAAACGTCATCGCCAATTGGATTCGAAAATTTTATGAACAAAAAATGATTTTATCTCCAAAACAATTTTGTGCAACAAAGAATAATGATTTTAACATCTGGTAAAATTATGAAAAAAATTGAATTGACAGTTTTTTTTACAAAAAATAAAAACATAAAAAAAAATTAATAATACGTAGTTGGTAAAAATTGATTTTCGACTCAAATATCGGCAAGAGTACGATAACTCAGGTGACAAGATATTATAACGGATTTTTTAAGAACAGTTAAAAACAAACATTTTTTACTATGGTAGGGGGTCTATCTGCCCCCGTTTAGGCGGGAGGGGCAATTTAAAAAATTATTATTTAATATGGAAAAAAATGATTAAAAAATAACGGTAATACTTACATTTAAGTTTTATACATTTTTTTAAAGCCAACATTCTGTTCTATTCAGTTTTTAAATCAAGTCAAAACTATGCGTAGTTTTTGAAAAATTTAATTTTAAACTCAAAACTTGAGTAAAAAAAGTTAAAAAAAGGTTTAAAGTGTAATTTTTCAATACTTCAAGATTATCTACCATTGTTTTTATTTAAGAATTAATTGCTCTTATTTGTTTTTGATCAAAAACTGAAAACTAGATAATTTTATGTCTCTTAGTTTTTGAGAAAATTGAAAATAACCACAACTACTATTTTAATTTAATTCTTTTTTTTTGCTTGAGTGGTCTTACATATTTTGATAGTAATAATGGTAGGTGCGAGTTTGGGTGTATGCAACAGTAAGGTGTGTGCGAGCTTGGGTGTATGCAACAGTGGAATGTGTATGGGGGGGCATGGTGGCCCCCTGCAACCCTGCAACCCCCCATGCTTTGTAACACTTTAGCATTTGGGGTGGTTGCAAGGTGGAGTTGGTGCAAGGTGGGGAGGGTGCAAGGTGCGGTGGGTGCAGGATGGGGTGCATGCAATGTTTCTTTTGCATTTAAATAAGCTGGATTTAAGAAAAATTAATTTACCCTATCTTAATCCATATTCGATTATTACTATCAAACTACGACTACGTTAATACTCAAGCAAGGAAAAAGTAATTTAATTAAATTTATTATTTTTTTTTTTGGTAATTTTCAATTTACTCGAACTAGAAGACATAAAATCATCTAGTTTTCAGTTTTTGATCAAAAACAAATAAGAGCAATGAATTCTAAAAAAAAATAGTAGATAATCTGAAAGCTTTGAAAAATTACACTTTAAACTTTTCTTTTAACTTTTTTTTGCACAAAGTTTGAGTTTAAAACATTTTTTTTTCACAATCTATGCATAGTTTTGACTTGATTTAAAAACAAGCTAATAGACAAAAGTGTTGGCTTTTAAAAAATGTATAAAACTTAGTTGTAATGTAAGTATTACCACTATTTTTTAATTATTTTTTTCCATTTAACATACATTTTTTTTAAATTGCCCCTACCGTCTAAACGGGGGGAGATAGACCACTCCTCCCATAGTAAAAAAATTCTTGTTTTTAACTGTTCTATACAAATCCGTCATTAAACTTTGTAGCCTGAGTTATCGTACTCTCCCCCAAATATCTTTTCAAAACTTTGAGATATTGGCCTTACACTAATTTTATCTTTTAAAAAATATTTTTTCAACATTCGGTAAAATTTTTAGAAAAATCGAATTTACACTTTCTTACAAAAAATAAATACATAAAAAAAACAATACTAAAACTTGGTAAAATTTTTATTAAATATTTAAGAATAATTCAATTGACAACTTTTTTAACAAAACACGAAAACCTACAAACTCTTAAGCAAGACAAATCGACAGACGGAATGGGAAATTATCAGTGTGGGTCGCATATCGCCCTCTTTTTTAAAATGGTGTTGTCAAATGTTGGTGTTGTCAAATGTTTGTATCACTTTTGAAGTGAAAGCTGGACAAATAAATTGCCAATCAAAATTAGGCTCTATATTATAAAAATCTTTACAAAGAATTTTCGAAATGTTATCAACTTTGTTGTTTTTCTTTAAAGTTTTAATGTGTTATGTGTATTGTAGATTGAAATTACTTTTCTTTTTCTTTCATAAAGAATTTTAGATTGTTTTGATTTCAATAAATCTGAGATTACAGTGGACTTAAGCATAGAGAAACTACACCTCAATTGAACAAAAGAGGAAGACATTCAACTCATAATATGAAGAGCTTTGAAACTACAAAACTTGTAAAAGAATTTATTAATAAATTTCCGAGGTATAGCTCCCACTATTCAAGAAATAAGAACATTCAAAGAGAGTTTTTTTCACCTAATTTAATCATATCGATTATGTACGAGCGATATCGTAGAACTGTAGACATGGACAAAGTTGTTTTAAAATTCGATTTAACTAACATCTTTTCACAAAACTTTAACTTGCATTTTCAACCTCCAATTTTGTACAGCTGCAAAAAATGTGATTCTTTTACAGTCAAAATCGAAGCCGCAGATGATCTTTCGGAAAGTTAACGTATTACGAGCGGATGTGATTTATATCACCGAAAAGCTGAATCAGCTATAGAAGTGGAATGTAGTTTGATTCGAAGCTTAACAAGAATGAATATGCAGCTATAGCGTTTGTTCCAATAAAAACTCTACCGACACCAGTAATTTCCATAGGGGTAGCTTACTACAAAAAGCAGCTATGGACCTACTGTCTTGGCATTCATGACCTTATTACAAATAAGTCATTCATGTGTACCTGAAATGAGGGAAAAGCTTAACGTGGTATGCAGGAAATACGGTCTTGCATAATGTGAAAGCGATTGTCAAGTGCAAGAATTTAATAATATGTAATGATCAATGTGGTGGTCAAAACCGGAACATAAGGATGAGCACGATTTGTGCATAAATGGTCAGTAATTCTACCTTCCAAGTGGAACAGATGGTTGTACCCGTCGCAGGATGGTTAGTGCGTTGGACTGTCATGCCAGAGGTCTTGGGTTCGATCCCTGCCTATGCCATTTAAAGTTTTTTATTCACGGATACTGCCTCTTGCGAAGAATTGACAAATTCTCCAAGTACTTTCTTAAATTGGCCGTTCGGATTTGGCTTAAAACTGTAGGTCCCCTCCATCCCTGACAACAGTACTCGCACACAGGAATTGTTGAGAGAGTTGTAAGTCACTAGGCCGTAGTTCTCAACGGACTGTTGCGCCACCCAATTTATTTATTATCGCCTTACTCACAAAGACTTTCTCTTATCGTACTTGCAATTCTGTTTTATTGTTGGAATAATAAATGGACAAATTTTATCACCATCAGTTCTTTCAAGTTTAAACTTTAGCCTTAGTCGTTCAAGTATAAGACTTCAGAAACCAATGAATACTAGTTTTAGTAGATCAAATTATGGTTTATATCGCCCCTTAAAACAATTAATTCAAATCTAACATAAATTTCACTTTTGCATTAATTCACCAAATGATAATATAAAAAGTATAAAATGCAAATTAATGTTTTTGTTTAAGTTTTAGATTTTAAGTATGTATTATATTCATAAAAATTGTTACCGTTAGCATTTAAAAATTTATAATAATTATATTAATATAAATAAAATATAGATATTTTAAAAACATTTTTGCCCTGATTTTCTCAGTTCGATTTTTTGGGATAAGGTTGTTTAGGCGCTGAGCGCCTAAAATCATCTTGAAATAGAAAAATACCGATAAGGACTATTTGAAAAGGCAATAAGGATCATTTAGGAAAACAAATTCTCTTGCGTCGATTTTAAATGTTTTACTATTTAAAGCGAGACTTGTTTGTTAAAGTTTTTTCAGTGCTTTAAAATATTATTTATAAATACAAAAGAAATACAATAATATTTCTATTTTATTCAATTTGTATCCTTTTATAACAAAACAACAAACACTAAGAGAACATCTTTTATAATTTCTTAGGATGTGGTTATATTTAATTATGCATTTACGTATATTTACATCTACCTAAATCCATGCCATGCCACGCCGCCGCCGCCGCCGCCGCTGGCGGCAGCCGTCGCGTCTCCATACAGTCCCGCCCAGTAAATTCCTTAGAGCTTGTTTTGTTTTAAATGTGTTTTCATTCATTGTTTTTATGTAAAATTCCCACGTTCAGGCTTTTACTTTTATTTTCATAACCTTAAGCAAATATAGTCGCAATTTGCGCAACATCATACATGTTTATTCATAATTTTTTTTCTTCACTGAACTGCGTTTTAAAACGTGTGTATTCCAATATGCCGGGGTGTAACTGAGACCGGGCCGAGCCAAGCCAAGTCAAGTCATCCCATGTAACTTTGTGTCTTGGTTTTGACTTTATAATTAGTTCCATAAAAAAGAGGGCTTGAGATGGGGATGTGAGGTAGTGGGCACAGACGGTATGGCATGTCGGTAGAGTGTAAAGCGGTACTCTAGAGAAAGGCAGACTTTCCAAAAATCTACATAATGCTTAAACAAAAAAGAAAATAAGTTTGTCGTTTTTCTCACAAGTCACTACCCCAACCCTTAAGACCGACGCCAACGTCAACGCCAACGCTAACATTAAGATTAACGAGACCCTCAGCAAGCAACAATGTATCGTTGTGCAGAGATTTAAAAGTCCTCTACATCCTCATCATCATCGTCTCCATTATCATCGGATTCTGATTCTCCTCTCGCCATTTTGACGTACTTCTTGTTTGTCTATTTTGTCATGGGAATGTTATTGCTATAAGCCCAGTCGATTTTCACACATGATGCATACATTACATATCCTGTTCCTGCCAACAGGACCATCTCGTCTCCATCTTTCAAGAACACAAAGTTTTGTGAGCTTTGAAACGCTCGCTCTTCGTTCGTTGGTTCGTTCTTTGGTTTGTTGGTTGGTTCGTTGGTTCATTCGTCTGAATATTGTTACATTAAAATATTCCAATTAAAATTGTCTGAAAAGGAAAACAAGAACCATCATCGGAGCATCCTGCGCTGCGTCCCATGGATGCTTCGGCTTCTGCTTTTGCTTTTGCTTCCCTAGCTCTAGCTAGACACTGTATTTGCATCTGCCTCTGAATCTGACTCTGACTCAGCGCTCTGCTCTTTGGTGTGGTGGTGGTGTCTGATGTGCGTTTTAGGTTTTACTATAAAAACGGTCTCCCGGAAAGGAACGAGTTAGAAGGGACTTTTTGTGTTAAGCTGATGGCTGACGTGTGTGCATCATCATGTAAAACATCGCACCCACTCGCCCCCTACATACATATATTCTTTAGGTATAAACATGCAAAGAGTTATATGGATGCCAAGTCATGCACCAAGTGGTCGGATTCTTGAGAACGTGACTTTTTATCATGTTGATGTGTCAACTTAATTTCGCTTCCGTCACGTTTCGTCTAGATTACAAGTGGTGGAAGGCAGGCAGTATATAGTACTGCTGACTGGTTGTCGATGAAGGCGTTATTTTTTGTTCCTTTTTTTTCATTCGTTGTATTCTTCCTGCCGACCGACGACGACAACGAACGGTACCACAACTCTTTTACATACGAGCACGAGAGTAGGAGCATAAGGGAACGTTAGGACGTATTCTTTTTTAGTTTTGCCGTTTGTGTCGGTTAACGGTTTGTTGGCAGTTCAAGGATACTAAAAAGTTATGTCTTAACTTTTTCACAGGGTGACTTTGACACGACTTGTCATTTTCATCAATAAATGTGTGAAATGCATTACTCGCTGTCAGTCAAATTTTATTGGAATTTTTGATATGAGTGTTAAAAAGTTGCAAGTTCTTGGAAATTGTAAGGCTATAGGTTTGCAACTACCAAAAGCTGTATTTTCTTGACAGACAACTATTTCGTCACCAAGGTTACATCCAAATAATCTCTGAGTTCTTCTTGTATGTTCGAAGACATCAAACATGTTTACAAGAATTTATTGTTCGAATCGATCAAGTTTCTTTTCTTTTTTATTTTTAAGTTTTTTTAACATCCCACAGGAAGTTATTGTAATGGGTCCGATTTGTCAAATTGAAAATTTTGCTATTTCTCGACGTTTCAAGGCCCCTAGAGAGATTTTTAGAAAGATGTCTGTGCATGCGTGTGTACGTACGTTCGTACGTCCGTATGTCCGTACGTTCGCGACGTTTTTTTCGTCGTGCATAGCTCAAGAACCAGAAGAGATATCGACTTCAAATAAAGTTTGTCATACGGTTAATAATGCAGAAAGATGCAGTAAGGGCTTTCAAGAAAATTGCGTAGGTGGTTTTTTTACCATAGCAGTTTAAAAAAAAAGGTGAAAATTTTGGTTAACCCTAAATATCTCACGAACCAATAACGCTAGAGACTAGAATTAAATTTAATATTATATATTGTAACATGATACCAAATAAGTATATTCTTGGAAAAAAAAAAACAATTTACGGTTTTTTTATAAATTAAAAAAAAACTGAAAAAAAAATATTTGTTACCTCGAACATTTTACGTATAAAAAATGATTTTATCTATAAAACAACTTTGTGCAACGAAAAATAGCATTTATAACATCTGGTAAAATTTTGAGAAAAATTAAATTGACAGTTTTTTCTATAAAAAATACAAACCTAAAAAAACAATTACTCAAAGTTGGTAAAAATTGATTTTTGACTTAAATATCCTTTCAAAACTTTGAGATATTGGCTTTAAACTAATTTTATCTTATGAAAAATATTGTTTACAACATTCAGTTAAATTTTGACAAAAATCGAATTGACAATTTTCTTACAAAATATAAAAACCCAAAAAAAATTAATAAAAGTTGGTAAAATAGATTTTCGACTCAAATATCTTTTTTAAAATTAAAAATATTGGCTTCAAACTAATTTTACTCACAGAAAATATAATTTTCGACATTCATTAAATTTTTTATTAAAATCCAACATTCAGCTTTTTTCATAAAAAAATAAAATCTACAAAAAATACTAAATAGTACACAAATTTGGTAGAAAATGATGTTCGGTTCTCGATATCTCGTGAAAAATAGAAGGTAGCTATTGACTTCAAATTAATTTCATTCAACCAATTTGTATTTGTTTATTTAAGAAATAAAAACTTTTAAGAAATGCTACTAAAATTGGTAAAAATTGTTTTTCGACTAAAAATCTCGTTAACAAGAACTGAGTTTGAAATCAAACTATTTCATTATATGCAAAATATTGTTGGTCATTTTTAAATTTTTAAAAAACAAAACACGAAACCCTACAAACTTATAAGCAAGACAAATCGACAAACGTGATGGGAAAGTTATCAGTGTGGGTCGCATTTCAGCATCTTTTTTTTTAAAAGTATTTCAGGACATTTACTATTTCCTCTTGGAAAAATATATTGCACAACTTATTTGTGCATCAAACTTGTTTGGTATGAATGTTGTTTTACATCAAAGTAGTTTAGTATAAAAATCGATTGGTATCAAACTAGTTTGATGAATAATTGTTGGATCTTAAAACAAGTTTCAGCTTTTACACCCTGTAAAACTATAGTACTTATTTTATTCCTTGAGATTTTCTTGAAGCATGAGAAAAATATTGTTTTTTTTTTAACTATCATGGTTCTGGTTAGGTTGCTCGTGGTTTCCCATCAAGCTTTTCATATTTTGATAATTTGGTAAGTCAATATTTTTTTAAAGGTATGCATATGTACCTTTCTTATAACGTATATACCTACACATATTTTTTATTTTAAACCATTTTAAGTCCAAGGAAGAGTCCTTAGGAAGTGATAAGTTACTGACTACAAAGAAAAAACGAGAAACAAAGAAAAGGTTTAAAATGAAGTTTTGGAGCACATTTGTTTTGAAGTCATTGTTGTTATTGTCACCGATAATTTTAAATGTCCAAGAAACTTAAGTAAGTTAAAAGAGACGATCCAAAAACTGGAAGTTAGATTTAAACTTTGCACTGCGAATCCTGAATGCCACTAATGCATCTTATAAGGTTGGAGAGTACAATTTTGTTGGCAAGGAAGGAAGTTCAATGATTGCCTATAGTCTAGCAGGTGGCGAATAGAAAGCTGACCATATCATCACAACGATATACAACTGGAACATAGTATTTAAAATGGGCAAACAAATTTGGCGTTAATGCCAAAGCTTTAATGAAAATATCAATGGCGGATCTAGGGGGGTCGTAGGGGTCATGCCCCCACCCCTGTTGTTTCTAAGTAAAAGAGCAAAATATTTAGGTTCTTAAAAAAAAACCTTTAATAAGAGATCGTCAATTTTATATTATATCTTTTTTTTTTTTTTTGACGGGCATAAATATTGAACATTGAACTGATTTTTGCTTGCGACATACATATGCATAGGAACTACATATGTACATATATGGCAAGCATTGCATTCATACAAAAATTCGAACTAGATCTTTTAATCAAACATGACATTACGATGGTAGAAAAGTCGAAAAAGTTGGTTTCCCGATTCCATCCGTCTGTCTGTCTGTCCTGGCTCTACAGCCCAATCCATTGTATCGATTGAAAAACAAGGTTTTCATCTGAATAGCGTAAGGCGTTTTTTCATTTTTTTAATACAACAAATAACAACAGTCCCCATACAATTTTTTGGTAAAAAGTTGAAAATAAGAACTTTTTCAAAATGAACCGATAGGTGTTTCTAAAACTTTCTATAAATTTGTTGTTATTAATTTGGCTTGTTTCTAAAAGAAAAACGTATTTTGATATTGCTTCAGAAGGGTGTTTCTTATCCTTATAAAACCATTATTAAATTCCCGTAGGAAGTTATTGTAATGGGTCCGATTTATCGAATTTAAAATGTTGACATTTCTCGACGTTTCAAGGTCCTTAGAGTCGAAATAAAAGATTTTTGGGAAGATGTCTGTCTGTACGTACGTTCGTACGTCCTTTCGCGACGTTTTTTTTGCTCGTCCATAGCTCAAGAACCAGAAGAGATATCGACTTCAAATATACTTCGTTATACAGCTAATAAGGCAGAAAGATGCAGAAAGAGCTCTCAAGAAAATTGCGTGGGTGGTCTTTTTACCATAGCAGTTTAAAAAAAGGTGAACATTTTGGTTTACCCTAAATATCTCATGAACCAATGAAGCTAGAGACTTCAATTAAATTTTATATTATATATTGTAACGTGATACAAAACAAGTATATTTTTAGAAAAAAAATCCAATTAACGATTTTTTTATAAATCAAAAAAACTGAAAAAAAAAATTTGTCGCCTCGAAAATTTTACGACTAAAATATGATTTCATCTCCAAAACAATTTTGTGCAACGAAGAATAATGTTTTTGACATCTGATAAAATGTTGAGAAAAATCTAATTGACAGTTTTTTTGACAAAAAATAAAAACCTAAAAAAAAACATTGCTCAAAGTTAGTAAAAATTGATTTTCGACTCAAATATCTTTTCAAAAATTTGAGATAATGGCTTCTTACTAATTTAAACTTATAAAAAATATTGTTTTCAACATTAGGACAAATTTTGAGAAAAATCAAATTGACAGTTTTTTTTTACAAAAAATAAAAACCTAAAATAAAAACAATACTAAAACTTGGTAAAAATTTACTTTCGACTCAAATAGCTTTTCAAAAATTAAAAATATTGGCTTTAAACTTATTTTATTTCACAAAAATATTGTTTTCGATATTCAGTAATTTTAAGAAATCCTACTAAAATTGGTAAAAATTGGTTTTCAACTCGTTAACAAAAATAGATTTCAAAATCAAAATACTTCATTGTACGCAAAATATTGTTGGTTATTTTTAATTTTCTAAGAATAATTCAAGTGACTTTTTTAACAAAATAACTTTTTTAACAAAATACGAAAACATACAAACTTTTAAACAAGACAAATCGACAGACGGGATGAGAAGTTATCAGTGTGAGTCGCATCCCAGCCTCTTTTTTTGTTTTTAAGTTTTCTCAAGAACTAATGGACCGATTCCAATAATATTCTCTGCAAGTTCTTGTCGATGATCAAATGATCAAATTGATCAAAAAAATGAAGTTAATTTAGGTTTAAATAAAATGGGATTTAAATTTTTGATAAAAATTTATTTTGCAGGTAAATTTTCAAATCTTAAAATATATTTAATATTCTGAAACAGACTTTTTAGAAGAAATTAGCAAGTTCTAGCGACCCAGTCATGCATTTTATTTATTTCAAAATAGACTTTTTGTTGAATACAAAACATCTTAAAAAATTAAATAAATCTACTTTTGAAGTGAATTTGCTTTAGATGCTCTAGAACTGAGATTTAAACATCAATTTCAAGAATATAAATGTCCCAAAAACAGCAAAAGTGACACTTTTGTTAAACTAATGGCTAATTGAAAAACACAATGAACGTTTCATATCTATTAACATAAAAGCTTTGAATCTCTTTATAACTGATGTGAAAAGAGATTCTGAAAAGTGTAATTTGTGAGTGCCAGACAAAAGTTTGTTCCCAATTTATTTGTTTACCTTAATTTGTTTGTATTTAATTTTTAGCGAAGATAAAGACTTAAATGCAAGTATTTCCTTAAATTCAAGAACCAAACATTTTTTCCTCTATAATTTTTAAGTTTTGTTGACTCCCGAAAATTGAATTCAAAAAAACTACGTTAAAAAAGCCAGAAAATTGTTAATATCAGATTCTATCTCATTTTCCGGGTTTTTGAATTTTTTCAGCGTTTTTCGCATTAATAGAAATGGCAATAAAAAAAAAATATTATTTTTGAAAAAAACTCCGTTTCAAAACAAATGTTTACATTTCTACGTGAAAGCAACAAAAACCCTCTAAACTAAGAGCTAAAAGCTCTTAAACTTGGCATACTGTTGGAATCTTGGAATGCTTTCATATGTAGGGAGCCGTCAAAATTAAATAGTAAGACTATACCTTTCTGGACAATAGTGTTCTAAAATAATTTAATAACTAAAGTTGTCACTTTAGCCCTTGAAATGTGTAAATTTAAGGTTACGATACGATACACGTTATGTTATCTAAACTTTGTTAGCCTCCTTTACAGAACATAAAAGAAAAAAAGAGGCTGGGATGCGACCCACACTGATAACTTCCCATCTCGTCTGTCGATTTGTCTTGCTTAAAAGTTTGTCTATAAATTTTTACCAAATTTGCGTACTATTTTTTGTAGATTTTATTTTTTTATGAAAAAACGGATTGTTGCAATTTTATAAAAAAAATTACTGAATATCGAAAACAATATTTTCTGTACAATAAAATAAGTTTGAAGCAAACAATATTTCTTATAAGATAAAATAAGTTTGAAGCCTTAATCTCAAGTTTTTGAAAAGATATTTGAGTCGAAATTCAATTTTTTACAAACTTTGAGTAATGTTTTTTTAGGTTTATCTTATATATATAAAAGAAAGTCGTGTTTGTTACAACACTTATAACTCGAGAACGGCTGGACCGATTGCCATGGTTTTTGATTTGTTGGATTTGTTTCTGTCCCGAATAGCAGAATACATCTTAAAAACAATGAAAACTCGATATGTGTAATGAATACTTAATCATTTCAATAGATGCTGATTTGTTTATTACATGTCAAACATTTGTTGTCCAATCCTGTCAAATAGTGTAACAACTATTTTTTTTTTTTTTGAGCTTAAGACCTGGTTGCTGAGATCTTTAAGCCACAACTTTATTTTTTTCTGAAGACATCATGTGTGCGTTCAGAAATTTATTTTTTGTAAAATGTCTATAAAGTTCGGGTACTGTTATATTTGTTTGTTTTAGACATTAATATTCGGAAATTATTTATTAATTATTTAATTTTTAATTCCCGAAAATTGTCTTTTTATAGGTTGTCTATGATTTTTCTTGATAAGCTATTCATACGTAGTGGTTATATATTCTTTGAGCTATTGTCTATGTCTCGAAAGTTCAGGCACTGTTATTATATTTGGTGGTTTTATGCGAGTGCACATTTTAATAACAATGCCGCGTCCTAGAAGATCTAATCTTTTCCAGCGAAGCCGTAATGCAATTAGGCAACGGAATATCGTGTGTCAATTATCTGATGGAGAACGAGAAATTGCACGAGAACAGCGCCGCGTTAGTATGGAGCAAAGAAGGGCCTTAATTCGTGCTTCTCAAACACAAGAGCAAAGAGAGGCAGCCCGTGAAACGGCTAGGTTAGAAACGAGAAATCGTCGAGCTTATCGTGCAGATGAACAGAGGAATAATCTTCGAAGTGCAAGAAGAAATGGTTCAAGTATTGATTTGAATCGAGCAGCGTTTCTGTATGATTGCACCATCGACTACAGCTTGCATCGTTTAGTTTGCATTGGTCCAATGGACGTTGTTTGCCAGCATTGTGGAGCATTGAAGTTTGCTGGTGAAACGCCACAAACGTGAATATGATCCACATGAACTAATCCAATCACTTAAAACGAATGTACCTCTGTTCAATCCTAAGCAGAGGGAAGTCTATGATACACTGATTAATGCAATTGATGATGGAAATGGCGGCTTATTTTTTTTGGATGCCCCCGGTGGAACTGGGAAGACATTCCTCATGTCATTGATTTCGGCCACTGTACGTGCGAGATCCGAAATTGCGGTAGCAATTGCTTCTTCTAGAATAGCGGCCACATTGTTAGACGGATGCCGTACGGCTCATTCAGCGTTAAATTTGCCATTAAACCTTCAAACTACTGAACAACCGACATGTAACATTTCGAAACACTCCGCAATGGCCAAAGTTTTAGTATCATCAAAAATCATCATATGGGACGAATGCACAATGGCGCACAAACGCGCATTGGAAGGACTAGACCGAACATTAAAACATCTGCGCAATGACTCGAGATGTTTTGGTGGTGCAATGATTTTATTATCTGGCGATTTCCGACAAACACTACCAGTCATTCCAAGATCTACTGCTGCCGACGAAATAAACGCTTGCCTCAAAGCATCAAATCTGTGGCGATATGTAAAGAAACTTCAACTGTCTGTAAATATGAGAGTTGCATTGTTGAACGATCTATCTGCTGATGATTTCTCGAAGCAATTGCTGACTATCGGTAATGGCCGTGTTCCTGTTGACAAATCGAGCGGTTTGATTTCATTTCCTCCAAATTTTTGCAATTTCGTATAATCAAAAGACGAGCTTATCAACAAAGTATTCCCGGATATCATTGCTAACCACAAAAATACTAAATGGTTAAGTGAGCGAGCAATTTTGGCCGCTAAAAATAAAGATGTAGATGACCTCAATTTTATAATTCAAAATCAAATCGTAGGTACTCTGTATTTATTCAAATCTATCGACTGTGTAACAAACGAAGAAGAAGCCACTAATTATCCAACTGAATTTTTAAACTCCTGGGATGTGCCTGGTTTACCACCGCACAATTTAAAACTTAAAGTTGGCTCGGTAGTCATCATGCTTAGAAATTTAAACCAACCAAAACTGTGTAATGGAACGCGTTTGATGATAAGAAAACTGATGAGCAATGTGATTCACGCGTCGATACTTAAAGGAAAATTTAAAGATGAGGAAGTTCTTATTCCAAGGATTCCGATGATCCCAACGGATATGCCCTTTGAGTTTAAACGAATTCAATTCCCGATTCGTCTTGCCTTTGCCATGACGATCAACAAATCACAGGGCCATTCCTTTACTATTTGTGGCCTCATCTAGAAAATGCATGTTTTTCTCATGATCAATTGTACGTGGCATGCTCACGTGTCGGCAAACCATCCGCTTTATTTGTTCTTGCGCCTGACCAAAAAACAAAGAATGTCGTTTACCACAAAGTGCTTGAATGAAAATCCTATTAATGAATTAATCCGAGTTTTATTTTTTTCCCAATCTGCACAACATAGTTTTAATTCATTTTTTTCTGACATGAGTTTGTACTTAATTATTATTTTTTATTTTTTTTATTTTTATTCTCATTCTGTATGTATGTTTTCATCATCATTCATCATAATATAATACTTTTTTGTTTCTATCTATATAAATATATTATTTTGTATCATTTTTTTACGTTCATCAAAGCTTAAATTAGTTCAGCTAAAAAGTAACACGACATTCATTGACTGTTAGGCGGTGCGAAGTTCGCCGGGTCAGCTAGTATTTTGTATAAAAAAAACTGTCTATTAGATTTTTCTCAAAATTTTATCAGATGTCAAAAACATTATTCTTCGTTGCACAAAATTTTTTTGGAGATGAAATCATGTTTTAGTCGTAAAATTTTCGAGGTGAACATTTTTTTTTATAAAAAGCCGTTAATATAAAAATATAAATGTGTTGTATCACGTTACAATATATACTATAAAATTTAATTCAAGTCTCTAGCGTCATTGGTTCATGAGATATTTAGGTTTAACTAAAATTTTCAATGTACTCAGAATGAAGCCTGAAGCTAAATAGGATAAATGAAAAAGTTTTCGCATTAATGTTTTCAGCGTTCAAGAACACGTCTGTAGATAAATTTTGGGGATTGATCTCATTAAGTTATTTACGATCTCTATTAACGAAGAATTGGCGGTGAACTGCTTCCTAAAAAGATTAGCAAAAGATGTATTCAGAAAAAGTCAATATTTAACGCAGATAAGTCCATGTTTCTCTGAGTTTGCTAGACTATCTTTTGAAATGATTTGGATGATAAAGACATTCAATACAAATGTGTGCACATGCCACACAGCTCAGGTTACATTAAAAACTCTAGGATTCGAAGTGTTTTGAACTGGCACCAGGACTATTTGATTTAAACCTGCAAGACGTTTTGGGATTTCTGAAGTCACAGAAGTCCTAAAATAAAACATTATCCATGTAATTGGTCAATATCAACCTGATTTATGATCACAGTCCTAGCAAATTTAGTTTTTGGAAAGGAGGCCACAGAACTATTCAGTGCAAATGTTATTTATATTTAAAGACAAAAAAGTTCTTAATGAAATACCCTCTATTTATTAAATGGATCCACTAAATGTAGCTAAGTAAATCACCTCAAATGAGCTATGAATAGAAACTCGAATATCTTTTTCCAAGCAACAATTATTTAGTACAGTGGTTTTGTTAGGTGATGAACCTTCAAAATTCATGGTCTCAAATATTTCCAGAAAATTAAATTCTTGGTTCCTAGGTTGTTTATTATTATTTGCGTGTCAGCAATATCCCACTGGGTTAGTTATTTCATCTTCCATACAGAATGACATTCTCGCTAACCAAGACTCACCTTAGTTTTAATGAAACCTTAAATAATTTGAACGAGTACAATAGTTTTGTAGGTTTATTCAAATATCCATGCCACAGTTTCATGTGAATTGCATTCACAAAAATAATGGTTACATTACTAAGCTTTCATTATTCTTCGACGAGCGACGAGGAGGACGATGACGACCGAACGACGGGATGCCCGATGTACGTCATCGGGACCTATGAGTTCCTATGTTCCTCGATTTCTACATCTTCGCTAAGGACTGTGGAATTTCATTAGATACTCGTATACTCCAGAAATATACACAATGATTACTCGTACTCGTACTTGTATTTTGTACAGACTTCAATCATTCTATGTTTTCAAAAAAATATTCTTTTCTCAGAATTTTCAGTTATATTAGATACAATATTTCAAGCAGTTGGATGCCATGCTCACTCATCAACCATCAACATCGTACATATTTTGTAGCCTCTGAAGTGTGAGTTGAATGGAGAAGGATTGAAGGGAGCAGGACACAGACGAACTATATCATAGATATTTTACCAAATGAAAATATGCATATTGTATGTAAATCGTTCACACTTTGTTCACAACCCAGACTCAGCGTTAATAACATCAAAAGGTGAATTTCACTAATTCTTGTAGGTCAATCGACAGTTAGAAATTGCCATTAAAACGATCCTCAGCAGTCCGGATTTTATATTTTTGAAAGTTGATTGAATTGAAAATTTGTTAGTATAATTTCAAAGGAAATTGTAAACAATTTACCGGAAATGGATAATTTTAAAAAGGATATTATGTTAAGAAATTATCAGGAATAATTTATACTTAATTTATATAAATAAATTATACTTAATAATTTATACTTAATTAATTTATATTTAATTTGTGTTCATGTTTTCTTTCCATTTTTTTATATTATGAACACAAAGAAGGGGATTCGTTCGTAGATTATGGTTTAACTACGTGTAGATCATCACGTGAAACTGCATTGTTTTGAACATAGTGAGCTTTTTAAGTATAGTATTAAGTATAAAGTATAGTAGTTTTCGCCTCGCTTGTAATTATTAACTTCCCATACGAAGTTATTATGATCGGTCCGATTTGTCGAATTGAAAATTTTGACATTTCTCGACGTTTCAAGGTCCCTAGAGTCCTAGAGTTTTTTTTTTTTGTCGTCCATAGCTCAAGAACCAGTAGAGATATCGACTTGTTATACAGATAATAATGCAGAAAGATGCAGAAAGGTCTCTTAAAAAAAACTGAGTGGGTGTTTTTTTTACCATAGCAATTTAAAAAAAGGTAAACATTTTGGTTAACCCTAAATATCTCACGAACCAATAACGCTAGAGACATAAATTAAATTTAATCATACTTATTACTTATTACTTATTACTTATTACTTATTACTTATTACTTATTACTTATTACTTATTACTTATTACTTATTACTTATTACTTATTACTTATTACTTATTACTTATTACTTATTACTTATTACTTATTACTTATTACTTATTACTTATTACTTATTACTTATTACTTATTACTTATTACTTATTACTTATTACTTATTACTTATTACTTATTACTTATTACTTATTACTTATTACTTATTACTTATTACTTATTACTTATTACTTATTACTTATTACTTATTACTTATTACTTATTACTTATTACTTATTACTTATTACTTATTACTTATTACTTATTACTTATTACTTATTACTTATTACTTATTACTTATTACTTATTACTTATTACTTATTACTTATTACTTATTACTTATTACTTATTACTTATTACTTATTACTTATTACTTATTACTTATTACTTATTACTTATTACTTATTACTTATTACTTATTACTTATTACTTATTACTTATTACTTATTACTTATTACTTATTACTTATTACTTATTACTTATTACTTATTACTTATTACTTATTACTTATTACTTATTACTTATTACTTATTACTTATTACTTATTACTTATTACTTATTACTTATTACTTATTACTTATTACTTATTACTTATTACTTATTACTTATTACTTATTACTTATTACTTATTACTTATTACTTATTACTTATTACTTATTACTTATTACTTATTACTTATTACTTATTACTTATTACTTATTACTTATTACTTATTACTTATAATATAATATTATTTCTATTATATAATTTATATGATATATATATATATATATATATAATATTATTATTTATTATATATAAATATTATAAATGCGAATGTAAGTTTGTTTGTTACGCTTTCACGCAAAAACTACTTAACCGATCATCATGAAACTTTGCACATACACTCTTGAAGGTATTAGAAGTAACATAGGATACTTTTTATTAAAAAAAAAATAAAAATTTTTTTACGAAAAATAAGAAAATTGTTTGTCAAAATAACGTCAAATTTAGCTACTTCAACGCCATCTAGCATCATCTAGCATCATAGTAACGAAGTTTCAACCGTGAATACTGCAATACCAACCCACTGTATTACCGACGGCTCAACAATATCTAATTCAATATCTAATTCAATTGAATATAGTTTCAACTGTTTCTAATTTTTCTATATTTATTGTTATTTTCTTCTTTCGTTACATGCAGTATAATACTATTCACATTTTTGAGGTTATCCGTAATTTTTGTGGTTAGCTGTTACTTTATTATTTTAGATCTTACTCGCTGATGTTAATTCTTACTCTGCTTTTATTTGAAAAAATGCCAAAATTGTTTGTCAAAATATCGTCATGTGGATCTCATTGCTAATGTTTTTCCGGAATTGCAACAAAATTTGTGTAGTGATCAGTGGTTGTGTGCAAGAGCAATATTAGCACCAAGAAATGAAATTGTAAATAGGATCAACACAACACTGACATTTTAAACGAGGTTCAAGGAGAAATGAAGGAATATTTGTCAATGGATACAATTATGGATACGGAACTAAGTACTTCATATCCTGTGGAGTTTTTAAATTCACTTGAACTATCGGGTGTACCGTCACATAAACTTCAATTGAAACTAAATGTACCAGTAATGCTTATGCGAAATCTAGATGCTCCTCGGCTATGTAATGGAACAAAGCTTCGGATAACAAAATTTGGACAGAACATACTTGGTGCTCTACTATTTTAACAGGTGTCGGTAAGGGAAATAATGATATAATACCTCGGATACCAATTATTCCCACTGACCTTCCATTCTAATTTAAAAGGGTTCAGTTTCCCGTCCAGCTTAGTTTTGCTGTTACTATAAACAAGGCACAAGGACAAACATTACAGTTAGCAGGAGTGTATTTAGAAAACCCATGCTTCTCTCATGGTCAACTTTATGCAGCCTGTTCACGTGTATCTAATGCCCGGAATTTACACATATTTGCACCCGACGG
Organism: Eupeodes latifasciatus; assembly: GCA_920104205.1. Lineage (NCBI taxonomy): Eukaryota > Metazoa > Arthropoda > Insecta > Diptera > Syrphidae > Eupeodes > Eupeodes latifasciatus. The sequence goes on along the minus strand of OV049924.1, from coordinate 357,029,695 downwards.
GAAAACTTATAACATTGTCTATAAAAATATCTTAAATTAATATTTTGTATTTTATTTTTTTAAATTGTTAGAATTCAGAATTATTTATTTTTTGTTACGGTGAAATATATTTTAACATTTGTTGTTGCATTTCAATAAGCATATATTAAGGTGTTGAAACTTCATTGTCTTTAGTAATTTTTAAAAATTGTTGATCTCAGCCAAGCAATAAAATTTAGTTATTATATTGACTCATTTCTATTATTATACCCTTACCCTTTATCTCTCATACTTATTTAATTTCTCCACTGCGGGCGAAGCTGCGGGTAAAAAGCTAGTATTATATATTATAATGTGATACCAAACAAGCATATTTTTTGAAAAAATTGCAATTAACGGTTTTTTATAAATCAAAAAAAAACTGAAAAAAAAATATTTGTCACCTCAAAAATTTTACGAACTAAGAAGAAGTTTTTATCTCCAAAATAATTTTGTGCAACGAAGAATAACGTTTTCTATTTTGAGAAAAATCGAATTGGCAGTTTTTTTATAAGAAATAAAAACCAAAAAAACATTACTCAAAGTTGTTAAAAATTGATTTTCGACTCAAATATTTTTTCAAAATTTTGAGATATTTGCTTCAAGCTAATTTTATCCCTTAAAAAATATTGTTGTAAACATTCAGTAAAATCTTGAGAAAAATCGAATCGACAATTTTCTCACAAAAAATAAAAAAAACTCAAATAAAAATTGATGTTCGGTTCTCGATATCTCATGAAAAATAGAAGATATTGACTTCAAATTAGTTTTATTCATTCAATTTGTATTTGTTTATAAAATTGTCAAAAATTAGTTTTCGACTAAAAATCTCGTTAACAAAAAAATAGATTTTGAAATAAAACTATTTCATTATAATGCAAAATATTGTTGGTAATTTTTAAATTTTTTAGAATAATTAAACTGACAACTTTTTTGACAAAATATGAAAACCTACAAACTTTTAAGCAAGACAAATCGACAGACAGGATGGGAAGTTATCAGTGTGCATCCCAACCTCTTTTTTCATTATTTTTTGGTTGTCTTGATGTAGAATTTTTGTTAGAACGGGATCTCTACCTTGAGTTTTCTGGTTATTTTCTTTACCAATTTCATCTAATTTAAAGTAGGTATGCTTTTTTTTCCTTCTTTTTTGGACTCATGTAGTTTAGGGATATGACGTTTTCCTGCTTTAATCACGGATTTTGGTAGGTCTTTGGCGATGGTGAATGTTTTTCCCAAATAATATAATTTGTTTCTTGTCATAGATTTTGAAGGTAGGTCTAATTGGTCTAATTTTTCCCTCTATTTTCTTTCCTAGATGGAAACAGCTTTCTGTGTTATTTTCTTTTATATTAAACTGTTAACCATGTCAATAATCATTAGCAAGAGCTCCTCTGTAGTCCGTTCTTTTTGGACTACTTTTAAAATTGTGATATTGTTTCCTCTTATTGTCAATTCTAGTTGTGTGATTTGTCTTTCCTTATTAAAGCAAAATTATTTTTTTATAATTGATTATAAAAAAGATTACAACGAAGCGAAGAAAACTAACAAATCTACTACCAAACAATGCTCTACGACATGAATTCGAGATACACAAGATTTATAAATTGTATCAACATTTATATTCGAGACTCAACATTTATATTCGAGACTCAAAATTCTATCCGAAGTCGATCCTACTTCTGCTTTTATCTGTAGCAAATAACGTGCAAATTCATACTTCACTATGAACATTTTTGAAAACAGCAAATGCACCTTTTAATAAAATTTACTAGTACCAATAGCCTTGATGGCTATTGACATGTTTTTGTTTCCAACCTTTATAGAGCAGAGGGAATTCTCCATGGTCATCCTATAACGGACGAGTTTGGCAGAGATGCCAAAACTAGATATGGCTCTATTCTGCTCGTCCCTGTCCTTTTTCCAGGATCTGCCGTAATGTGAATAATTCATCGACTGTAAATTTTCCTGGTGTAGAACCACACTGATAAGGACCTATCAGGTTTTTGACGACGGGCTTCAGACGTTCATATATTACGGCAGAGAACATTTTGTAAGCGATTTTAAGTAGACTGATGCCTCTATATAGTGCAATTTAGAGGGTCTCCTTTTTCAGAATGAGGCAAACAATACTGAGGTTCCATTCATCGGGCATGTTTTCTTCCGACAGTATCTTCCAAATAAGTTGGTGCATGTTTCTAACCAAATTATCTTGAGCTGCTTTTAAAAGCTTGGCATTCAAGCTATCTGCTCCAGCGACTGTGTTAGACTTCAGCTTAAATATGACAATCTTAACTTCGTCTAAGTTGGGAAGACGGGATTGTTGAATTTCGTCGTTTATGTTTAATGGATCATCCTGCCTGACAGCGGAATTTGGTTCGTCGTCACCGTTATACAATCTGCAGAAGTAGTCGTTCCATATCCTCAGCATTGACTGCGGTTCCACTATGAATTTTTCGTGTTTGCAGCCTTTGGTTCGAGGTTTATGTACTTGAGAATTTCGGTTAACCTGTTCATAAAACTTTCCAACTTCATTCCTGGCTTTTAAACTTCTCAACATCCACGACCGCACATTTCTCATGATCTCTCTTTTTTCTTTTGAAAAGTAGGTGTTCATCTCTCCTCTTCTGCTCATAGAGCTCGTGAGCAGCTCTCGTCCTTCTATGCAGCGCCACTTTGCGTGCCTGTTGTTTGGCTGCATTTGCCTGCCGATATTCCTCGTCAAACCAGGGGTATCTTACGAGTATTTGTGGCTGCTTGAAATCCAGCACGTTGGAGGCGGCTTCTCTGATTGCATCTTGGGAATATTGTCACTGGTTCTTCGAAAGAGGTTACTTGTGACTCAGTCGGAGAAGGATATGGCGATCTCTTGTTATTGTAGCCGTTTGATGCTTTTTCTTCTCCAAGCATATATCCCTGTTTCGCCTTGGGTCTGGAAACCCGAAGTGCTACCTTGGCTATACAACGAAGTAGTGGTCCGAGTCGATATAAGCTCTTCGGAAAGTTCGGACATCCATTAATTGGAAGCGTGTCTAGCGTCGAACGCAATGTAGTCAATCTGGTTGACGGAAGTGTTGTCGTGCAGGTTGTTTTTCCCGATTATTCCACCAAAGCTTGGCATTCAAATCGCCCAGGACAATTTTAATATCTTAGCAGGGACACTGCTCATATGTTTTTTCCAAGAGCCCGAAGAACATATCCTTGGTGTTGTCATCCTTCTCTTTTCAGGTTGTGTTCGCATATTAGGCTAATGTTGCCGAATTTAGCCTTGATGAGGATGGTCATGAGGCGCTCGTTTATGCAGCTATAGCTCAAAATTTGTTGCCTAAGTCTGGCTCCACTGACAAAGCCGCATCCAAATAAGCGTTGTTGGTTTTCTCGGTAGCAGTCACCATAGTAAATATAGCAGTTTTTGCATCCTCTTTTTGCCCGGCCCATCCCATCGTATTTTCTGGATGGCGGTGATGCCTGCTTTATAGAAGTCTAGGACCTCCGCTAATTTTTCGGCTACAGGTGGTCTGTTAAGGGATTTAACATTCGACGTGCGTATCCGAAGTTCGTTGTCCTTAATTCGTTTGAGTGGGTTGTCAACAGTAAATCCGTCCGTATCCGAGGCTTGTTAGTGGTTCGCAACTGGATTTTCTTTGTGTAGTTAGGAGGTCACACTGACGCACGACCTTCAACCTAAAGGACCAGGTCGTTAATTTAACTCCAATGAAGAGAGCCTGCATAACCGCTCCTAATAGGCCTGGGCTTCGAATATGACGTAGTAGCCCTATAAAGTGTTCACTAAGTAGTTAAAACTTACTGAAAATGTAGACGCCACCATTGATTCCATCTTGGGAATTCCTCCGCTGCCGTCTGGATGAAAGAAGGGGTGGAACCCAATCTCCAGCTGAAGTACTGGGCACCCGATGTTCACCACGGGGAGGTGAGAGTAGGAGTTGATAGACAGAGGTGGGTTTTGCAAAAAAACCTGTGGACGCTTGTGTCCTTTTGAATGCATATGTCTATCATTTGAACATCTATTAGTGTAATTTAATTTTTTTTTTAATTAAGTTTAAAATAAATCTCTTACAAAAACCACCTCAAAGCATTAATTTTAGAGGAATTTAAGAAAAAACCAGCAGAAGTCATCTCAAAGCTTGTGTTTTCAATAAAAAAAAACCATTACAGATATGTTATAAGGTCCAAAGGATGGCAAACCCGCTACTAATCTGAAAGATATTAAAGCTAAGAAACCCTGTACGTGCAAATATTTTATGCATTTTTTAATTTCTATAAAGTTTTTGAATTTTGTTATTTCAGTACCTAAGTTTTGAAATATTTGATTTTGCTTTGTTTCTGATAAAAAAACTCAATAAACCTTACAAAAAGTTCAATTTTCTTTTAAAACACACTTTTTCAATAAGAATTTTAAGTGAACGTTAAATTTTTAGATCGATAGAATTTTGTAGCTGTTATTTTTTTAGAAATAAAACTGATATTACCTAAAAACTAATTTTCACCACGAATGTTGACGTTTTAGACATCTGGTACAAAAATACACAAAATACGCCAAAAAGTAATTTCGAACATATGTGTGTATCTCGAGAAAAAATTAAAATACATAAATAATTTCTTGGTTTGAAAAATCGTTCAAAAATGCAACAGCGAATTGAGTTTAAGTTTTCAATTTTTTAATCCGAAATTGTTTCTAACTATAACTTTGGACTCTAATGTGTGCTTCATTTAGAATAGCTCAGTATATTGTCAAAAAGTTAAAACTTGAAAATTTTCAAAAACTTTCGAAAAACAATTTATTAGAGAAGGTATGTACATATTTATTTTATGTTTTGTACAGTATTCTTGCAATTAACGTTTTTTAAAGAGATAATTTTTTAAAAATTCTTTCCATTTCTAAACCAAACTTTGGCACTTTTGAAATTCAAAAAAAAAAAATAGGAGAAACTGAACTAGTTTTTGCGCAGCAATTTCGGGCATTCAAAAATTAGGATTTTTTTATTTTGCAACAGCTTACTTTACTCTAATTTTGAGTTACACTTTGAATAGCAAATAAAATATTGCAGCTACAAAAATTAAGTCTTAAGTCTTAAAAAGATCTCTTTTCCTACCACATTATTATTATTCAAGCTCTACATTTTTATTTGAGTGCCAAATTTTTGAAAAACTTGAAACTTGAAACTCGAAACCTCTTTTAACATATGTATGTACCTTTTCAATTACTTTATCTGCAGAAATTTCACTTTGAAAATCCAACTCGACGAAAGCGAAACTTTATTACTACCTTCTGTTTCTCGCTAATAAGGATCCCATTGGGTCTGGATTCTGAAACTGAATGCATTCATCCATGTGATGAATGTTGTTGAACATTGTACATGTGTACATATAGTGTACCATGTACTGTAAATGGTAAATAGACAAATTCTCACGAGTCCTTATATCCTTTGTATAAAAAGAATCTGAACTTGTGATCGCTGTGATGTGCCTGCGAACAGCAATAACAGAATAAGACAAACTTCATATAAATGTACGTTACGCATCATGTTGGCAGACCGTAAGGAACACACATCAGTCGAGAGTCGCTTTTGATGCTGGAACTGGTCCTGGTCCTGGTTGAGTGTTCCTGTTCATTCTTTCTTCCTTCGTTAATTGTAATACGTTATGCTGTGGAGCTTCTGACAGGAAACTCAGCAAAACGGTTTAATTACAATTAATCTCATGGTAGTTGTTGCCAAATATTACACTCGACTCGTCCTGGAAACAAAAATGCATTCACTAAGGTTGATGTTTCGTTTTGTTTCATATCTGAATTCTGAACTCAACTCAGTCTCAGCAATTTTCTGATGTGAACTATATGCAACATAAAAAAAGAAAAACCCACCAGACATTCAAAAAACCTTATTGTATACGAAAAGGAATAAAATATCCTAGATGTTGTTTTGTTTGAATGACGGTAATGGAAATGTGTATTAAAATAGTTAAGCTTTTTCATACAGACAAACTTTATGCAAATGACAAGTTGGGGAATTGTAATCAGAGTTTCAGAGAGTTCACTTGAGTACGTATAATGCGAGCAAATCTTAAGCAACGGTGCCGTGTATTTAAGGTTTTTGAATGGACAGGGGTAGTATACAACATTATGATCATTGTGTTTTCATATGTGAAAAAAAAGTTTCATCTTTTCCATCCAAACAAAGGGGTTTGAACACATAAGACACTAACAGTTGCGATGGAACTGACATTTCTGGTTCTGCAAAGATTAGCTATTCTAAACTTTAATTTTCAAAAAATCAACAAATAAAATTTAAAACTTTACCTTTAAAAACGCCTGAGTAAATTTAATGAAGATAATAACGTCATCAGCTGTTAAAAAAAAACTTAAAAGAGTTATTAAAAATCAGAACTACAAATGTGTGACAGCAGAATTAATAAACACAATATATCGATGGTTTAATGCTTATTCTTCAACTACAAAATGTTACTCAAGAAACGACAATTTTACTAAATGAGGTTTACTTTCTTAAACCACCAAAGAACGAGATTCCGCCATTCAGAAGGAATTATCGATAACGAGGAAAATTAAGTTTTGAAACTAAATAAAAGACAACAGTAAGGATTTCAAATTTTAATTTTAATTTCAATGAAATTAATCATTCGTAATATTGTTGAATGGGCGAACAAGTAGTGATCCGGATGGACATTTAACATACATAAGAGGAACGGCTTGTTCCGTAATAGATTACTGCCTCGTACGTGGAAAATGGCTGGAGGTCGTAGAAGATTTAAAAATCGATGAGCTGGTCTATTCAGAACACTTACCGCTTCTCGTTACTTGTATATGGCGTACAGACGAACCATCCAGCAATAACGGAGACATGAAATTGTTGCCAAAACTTAAGTGGAAAAATTCGTATTTAAATAAAAATAAATAATAAATAATCCATGGTTTGACAGAGAATGCGAAGCTGCAAGGAAAAAATCTTTTGGATATCTAAAACTGCTAATAAAGCCTTCAAAATCACGTGGAAAGAGAAACAAAGCAAATACTCTCTGGAGCTAATGCGCAAATTATCAAAAGTAAATGACAGCACCTCGTTCTGGAAAATAGCTCGCTCTCTCAATGGTATACCCTTCATCCAAAACATACAAATTGATATTAACACCCTAGCACAACATTTTGAAAACTTGTTGCGCAAACCAACAAACCCCAACCAGTTGATGTTTCACGCTTCACCACATTTGGAAAATGAAAGATTGGAACACGTTTTTGCCGTACAAGAAGTCCTGGATGTGATACACAGGTGCAAACCCAACAAAGCTCCAGGAGAAGACCGCGTACCGTATGAGTTTCTCAAAAACGCGTCGTTAAACTTTATTGAAAAACTTACAGATGCATATAATTACTTATTTGATGTAGGAGAAGTACCAGAAAGTTTTACCAAAAATATTATACTGCCCATATTTAAAAAAGGTGATAATAACGATCCAAACAATTATCGGGGCATATCATTTCTGAACACCATAATGAAAATATTCACTGGCGTCATTCTAGACAGGCATACAGCCTGATTAAAAAGTAATAACCTTTTGAGCGAGTTTTAAGTCGGCTTCAGGAAAGATTATTCGACAGTTGACAACATCTTTTCACTAACGTGCATAGGTAGATCTTATCTGGATAATGGAACGAAATTATATGTTTTCTTTATTGATTTCAAAGCAGCTTTCGATTCAGTCAACAGGGATGCATTGTTTTACAAGCTCAGTTGCCTGGGAATATCCACAAAAATGTTCAAAATAATAAAATGCCTGTATGAAAACAATAAAACGACAATATGGGACGGAAACGAAGGATCACCGTGGTTTCAAACGACATGGGGGTTAAGTAAGGCTGCCTATTAAGCCCGCTTCTGTTTTCTATCTTCCTAGATGATTTGACATCAGCTCTGCCAGGTGGAATTAATTTTGCTGGTGTCGACATCAAAGCGTTGATGTATGCAGACGATATCGTCATTTTCTCTGAAACCCCGGAAATGATGCAAATAATGATAAATAAACTACAAGCATATTGTCGTCTCTGGAGCTTCACCGTTAATACAAATAAATCAAAAATCATGATCTTCAGAAATGGTACAGGCAGATTCGCAAGAAATGAAAAGTGGAAATGGGAAAATGGGAACCTAAAGGTGGTTAAGGAGTATAAGTATCTTGGAGTTACTATAACACCAAAGCTTTCATTCAACCAACATCTCAATGCAAAACTAACAATCAAATTTCTCGTGTCAAAACTGTTCAGTTAAAGAAAGAGCTCCTAAGAGAACCGTTTGGCAATACGAGAAAGCCAACTGGGACGGTCTCAATAATTACTTCAGAATCTTTAACTGGTTACTATGCTTACTCGATAGTGACGTTGACGCCAGCGCTGATATGATCACAAGTTTAATTCTCCTGTGAATGAGAACTTTTATACCGTACAGGGTTAAAAGTATCAGACCTAAGGAAAACGCATGGTTTGATGCGAGCTGTAAAGAGGTTATCAGGGCCAAAGAGGTAAGTTTCCGATGCTATAAAGCCAACCGTACTGAGGAAAGCCGGAAAAAGTTCAAACAAGCCAGGAAGGCCTGCAACGCCCATATTCGAGGGACCAAATTTTTACATGACCAAAAATTACGGCAAAAAATACTGCAATGTCCCAAAGGCAGTAAAAATTTTTGGTCATTTGTAAAAAACATGAGGAATTCTTCCTCTTCATCGGTTCCTACGCTCGTTGTCAATGACACTCCTTTTGTTAGCTCTTTAGAGAAAGCTAATCTCTTTGCTAGGCAGTTCGCCGCCAATTCTACGCTGCCAGTGAGTGTTATGACTCCGCCTGTACTTGAGCGAGTAAGTGATTCTATGGGACCAATCTTTTTTCGCACTCGTACTGTGGCAAGAGTCCTTAGAGATCTAAACACACATAAATCCGCTGGTCCGGATGGTATCCCCGCTATTGTTCTGAAGAGGTGTTCTTCAACGCTGGCAAAACCACTGCGTAAGCTTTTTCATCTGTCCTACTCCTCAGGTCTCGTTCCGAGAGGATGGAAAACTGCATTTGTCCAGCCCATCCCAAAAAAAGGCGAATCTTCCTCACCCTCTAACTACCGACCGATTGCACTTACGTCCCTTCTTTCCAAGGTCATGGAAACGCTGATTAATTATTAGCTCAAGAAATATCTTGAAGATCGAAAGCTTCTTAATGACCGGTAGTACGGCTTTCGAAGCATCTCATGGTTTATCTCACCGAACAGTGGAGCAAATCTTTACATCGCTTTGGAGAAAGTAAGATTATTGCACTTGATATTTCAAAAGCATTTGATAGGGTTTGGCATCAGGCTCTCTTATCGAAAATGCGTGCTTTCGGTGTGCATGAATCCCTGCTTCATTGGATTAGTAATTACCTTTCGGATCGTTCAATACAAGTAGTATTGGATGGATTCAAGTCTGAAAACCATAAAATAAATGCTGGTGTGCCACAGGGCTCTGTTCTATCTCCAACACTCTTTCTCATTTTTATTAATGATCTCCTGTCTGCAACATCTAATCCAATACATTGTTTCGCGGACGATAGTACTCTTAGCTTTTCATATTCATTTTCAGACTCACATCCCTCTTCTTCGGATGTGGAACTGCAACGACAAAATATGATTAGCTCATTAAATTGCGACCTAAACAGCATTGTTCAATGGGGATTAAAAAACCGCGTGGAATTTAATGCTTCGAAAACCCAATGCTGTCTTGTATCGTTAAAGCGAGATATACCCCCATTGCCATTATCCATGGATGGCACTTGCATCAATGAGACTGAACACCTCGATATTCTCGGTTTGTGTTTCACCAACCACCTCTTGTGGAATGATCACATACGCGATGTCGCCGAAAATGCCGCAAGATGTTTGGGTTTTCTAAGGCGATGCAAGAAATATTTCACCCCTTCTGATCTGGCTGTTATCTACAAGACTTACATACGTCCAAAGCTTGAGTATAACTCCCATCTCTGGGCTGGTGCTCCTGCAACTTACTTAAGCCTCTTGGATAGTATTGAACGTAGAGCATTTAAATTGATAGATGATAATATCATCATAAGTTCATTTACTTCGCTTGAACATCGTCGTAAGGTCTCTTGTCTGACCCTTTTTTACCGTTATTTTAACGGCTTATGCTCTAGTGAAATAGCCAGTTGCATTCCTCCCCTTAAACACTTCAACCGTAATACTCGCGCTTCTAGGAATGCCCATCAGTATACCCTCGAGCCCAACTTCGGCCGTACTGTCAAATACAGAGATTCGTTCTTTAGCCGTACTACGCGAATGTGGAATGCCTTACCACACTCTGTCTTTCCTATTCATTGCAATGTTCAGGAATTCAAAACCAATGTGCACCGACATTTCCTTTTAAACCCTCTCTCCTCCTCCTAGTGCTCACACTGTGCCTCTGCATAATAAGGGTAGTAATATCCCTTTGAGTATGTGCTTATTATAAAAAAAAAAAAAAAAAAAAGAATCGAAAAAAGCTATCAATTGCAATTGGAAGGGGGTCCTCAGCAAAAAATATGTAGCCCCGAGCGCCAAGTATAAGCTCTTTGAAGCGGTGATGAGATCGATAATGTGCTACGCTACCCAGGTGTGGGGATTTCTTCAATATGACCAAGTAGAAAAGCTTTTGAGATACTTTATCAAACAAATATTTTGGCTTCCAGAAAACACCCCTAACTACATGCTACATCTGGAGACTGGATTTTCTCCGCTGTACATCTTTACACTAAAAATGCACTTTAACTACATTTTGAAAGTAATGGCTCTGCCAAGTCATCGTTTACCCAGGATCATTGCACGGCATCTTCTTAACCGAAAATCGCAGTTTTTTAGAGAGTGGATGCTCCTAGAGCAGTCACATAATATTGAATTGATAGAAAGTGGGACCGATACTTGGGATTGTAGCTTCGATACACTGCTCACAAGGATTGAAGAAGACAATGTCTGTAAGTTCACCGAGATGGCAGAACGAAGCAACACACAAAGTATGTACAAGGGTCTGCAGCACAACCTCCACGCCAGCAACTATTTTGATGACCGCTACACGTTGGAGACAATCTCTACTATCTTTAAAACGAGAGGAGAGTTACTAAATCTGAATTACCGACCATATTGTGCAGATGAAAACACAGAGTGTACCCTATGCAACCACAGGGTTAGAGAAGACGTACTGCACTTCCTAGCAACGTGCCCTATTTTTGCTGCAATCAGAAGAGGACACTGGGGAAAGAACGTCTTAACTTTAGATGAAGCCAAAGGAATCCTAAATGGACAGGAGTTGAACGTGTTGAGCAGTTACGTCAAAACAGCGCTAAAATATCGATACCAAATCCTGAACGAAGCCTTCTGAACGCACCTGAAATCAACCCTACAAAACGAACCTTATGAATCTTGATACAATTTTGTTTAGTCAATTAACTTAATACAACTTGAAAATATTAACAATTCTATTTATATTGTACTTGTTTAGATTATACTCTTTCTTCTGGCTGACGGCAAAAGCCAATGCTATAAATTTGAAATTAAAACAAAAACAATAAACAATTATAATCTGATAAATAAAATCACATTTTTACTACTTACTATACTACTACTCATTCCTAATACAGAATTCGGTGAATGAGCTAAAGTGACATTTTCAGTTATTTTCGAAGCCTACGAAAGAAAATTAATGAAATGTCGGTAACACGCCCTGTACCACCGACATTTTGTTCACTTATCTGAAATCGACACCCTTTGGCACAATTTCAACAATTTGCATTCGCGCTAATTACAAGGCTATTCTAAAGTGACTTTTTAGTTAAACAAAAACAAAGCAAAAATAAATCATGAACATTTCAAAAATGTAAGTTAAAAGTTTATCAAAATTAATGTTATAGTGCGTTTAAAATGTTTTAGAATAGAAAGCGGCCAACTAATAGGGAACAACTAAGACAAATTTAATGAAATTTTAAAAAAAAGATCTTAATTCACACCTAAGAAAAATTCAAACAAGTTTTTATTATTTGAACGTTATGCATTTTATTAGGATTCTCTATTTTCAATTCGTTGATGCAAAATTATAGATCATAGAAAACAACAGAACACATAATCATTTTCTTACAATGCAACGAGGATGTTGTAGGAATAGTCCCTAAAATTAAAAAATGCAATCAAATCCTTATATTTTGTTAAAATCATTAAATAAATACTTTCAATTTTTTCACTTTATTACTTTATTTTTATTTGTATTTTTTTATTCGTTTATATAGGTTTTTTAATAAGGGCGGGTGGATGTTGAAATGGAATGGAATGGCGTTTGTTGTGTGGCACGTAGCGCCGCGCCGCCGCCGCCGCGCCGTCCTGCTGAAACCACATATCGTCTAGGTCTATATGGTTCAATTTGGGTCGTTATAAATTAGTTATCATCTTTATATTGTATCGCTCGCTGTTGACGGTGACCGCCTCACCTTGAACGTACGGGTGTTGGCTGATTGTTTACTGAACCGGTCGTCTCAAATTTGACCACCAAACGTTGGAGAGTCGACTGTGAAGGGCAACTACGTCTACCGTAAAATGGACGCAATGCGCGCGACGTTTGCGTTAGCGAAGACTCATTTTGATAATAAAGTTTTATCATTTGAACGTGCTGTTAATCGTGTAACTTGCAATGATGATTTGGCATAAACAACTAAATAATAATAATCAAAAATATTAGACAGATGTCACCAAAACAAAATGGCCGCCACGGGCCGCCAAAATCTACCCACGCCAATTTAAAAACCCTATATAACGTTTAGATGTCAACAACTAAACTTTTCAGAAATTAAAAGCTAGTCTTAAGAATTACAATTAAGTGCATCTATCGAAGTTTATAATTATTATTAGTTTTACAACTAACTTTTAGGTGCGTTTAGTAACGAGAAATAACTTGTTAAAATAAAAACAAAAATAACATGTTTTCGAAACTTGGTAAGCATTTCAACTTATCAAACAAGGCAAACATAGTTTAACTCTTATTATGTTTTTTAGTAAGCCTGTGGAAGAAAGATGATCAGTTTGTAAAATAAATTAAGAGTGACTTAATTTAAAACAAAATATTTAATAATGAACATTTATGAAAATAAAAAACAAATAAATAAAATAATTGATATGAAAACAACAGAGTTACTATACAGTAAGTATATTTGTAGTTTGATGTTTAGTTGGCCATCATACAGTATGTATTTGTAACTCAAGTAGTGGAAATGTTTCAAAACTTTATAAAATTTATCTCGTTTTCTTGGGAAAACAACGAATGTTTCCATTTTGTTACCATAATTTATCAACTCCTTCTCTAACGGTGCCGTGACATAAGGGCAAGTGACATAACAAACCTTAGAATTTGGCCTCATGGCACTTTTAGAAAGCTTCACAAGGCCAAATTTCAACGGTTGGCCTTATGTCGCTTTCCAAAGTGACTTAAGGCCAATTTGATCTTATGTCACTTTCAAACTTTATCTTCATCACCTGAGAAGATTGGAGATGTACCTTAAGGTACATGCATTATTCTTGTACATATTTCCAAAGTTAAAGATTCAAAGACGATATTAATAGCTTTAAATATTTTTATTTTGTATAAATGAAAACATTACATTTAACATAACATTCTTGACATGAGAGAAATGCACTATAAGGAGCTCCTCAAATCCACATGATGGCACAACACTAAAAGTGCCATCCAAAAGATACCTAATGTCGTGGGGAATCGTTTGGTAGGTTTTGAATTAAATTTGATATTGTTGGTGACATGAATATTGAGTATCTAAAGTTCAATGATTGTTCATCTGCGTATCGAAACATGCCGAAACTGTTCATTACGGTTTCTGTTTTGAACAAGTCCAAAACAGCTTTAGCAGTAGTGGGAGTTTTAGGGAACGACTTGTTTCGAATTTGCTTGAGCTGCCGTCTTATACTTTTCCAAATTGAACATAATAATAAAAATGGCTACAATATGTTGGAAACATTTGGCAAACAAATAAAAAACTCTTATAAAGGGTGTCCCAAAATTAACGCAAGATTTGAATTTGCCGCCATTTGTGCAGTGAAGTGTTGGCAACCCTGAAAAAAAGCAATTTGACAGCTAACAGTATAGGGTTATTAAAAATGGAGCGTTACACGAGAGAACAACGTGTCTTCATTATTAAAGAATATTTCAAAAATAGTGAAAGCTTGGCGGCTGCAGTTCGAAAATTTCATACAAAAAATATGGTCGGAATAGTGTTTTAACTTCGTCAACTGTGAAGAGATTAATTGAAAAATTCATGGAGACTGGATCCGTTGGAGACGCCAAACACGCTGGTCGTCCAAAAACAAGCCGTTCAAATGTGAATGTCGAAGCAGTGCGTGAGAGTGTTGCTGACAATCCAGGAACCTCAATTCGACGTTGTGGACAAGAATTGCAAATTTCAAGAACCTCTCTACAGCGTATACTCACCAAAGATCTTTGTCTTCATGCTTACAAAATTCAATTAACACAACAATTGAAGCCATGGACAGAGAAGAGAGTTCGTTGAATGGATTATTGAACATCAACAAATGGACCCTGATTTTTCGAGCAAAATCATCCTAAGCGATGAAGCACATTTTCATCTTGATGGCTTTGTCAATCGCCAAAATTGCTGCATTTGGGGTTCGGAGAACCCACATGTGATTGTCGAAAAACAAATGCATCCACAATGCGTGACTGCATGGTGTGGATTTTGGGCTGGAGGCATAATTGGGCCATATTTTTTTGAAAATGATGCTGGTCAAGCAGTGACTGTTACTGGTGCTCGATATCGCGACATGATTACACAGTTCTTTCTGCCAAAATTGGATGATATTGATGTGTCCAATATGTGGTTTCAACAAGACGGTGCCACATGTCATACAGCCCGTGAAACAGTTCAATTACTGCATGAGACATTTCCAGGTCGTGTACTCTCTCGTTTCGGTGATCAAAATTGGCCTCCTAGATCGTGTGATTTAACACCATTAGACTTCTTTGGGTCTATTTGAAATCACAAGTCTATGTCAACAAGCCCACAACCACCCATGCATTAAAGGAGGAGATTCAACGCTGCATCAACGAAATTCAGCCACATTTATGCAGAATGGTCATGGAAAATTTCAACAAAAGAGTGCGCATGTGCATGCAAAGGCGTGGAGGCCATTTGTCCAATGTGTTATTCCATACATAACCCTATCCTATGTACTTTACGAGTCAATAAAAATATAACTATCAAAAGACTAAAAACGGCGTTTTCTATTTAATTCAAATCTTGCGTTAATTTTGGGACACCCTTTACTACTTGAACTAAATTAGAAGCTTACCTGTGGAGGGTTCTCACAGTCCCTTGAACATACTTCATTGAAAACTTCGCGTATGCCGCTTCTTTTTACTGAAACATTTCCACATTGGTTTTTTATTTCATTTATTGTTTTCATTTTATTTTTCAAACTTTCATTGTCTGTATGATTATGATTTCGGGATCCGAACTAAGTTTTCATTGTGTAGGTCGATTACCGCACTTGCACTACACGCTTTATTATAGCACACATATCTTTTGGATAGTTTACAATTTCCTCTAAATTTATATAATTGTTTTTTTTTTTTTTTTAATTAATTGTTAGTATCAGGTATATGTATATAATAGTTGACTGGCGTACTCTGAAGCCTTCACAAAACTCATAATTATAGATCAAATCACCTTGAACATCCATTTTACGACTTTTTCGTACAAGGCAATGAACACAAATGAGTAGCTTGGAACTTTCCTGATTACATTTACTTATCATCTGTTGTTAATCTTATCATAATTCTAACGGTAAAGACCGGTTTTTGTTACTGAAAAAATATCAAAACAAATTTGGTCTTAAGTCGCAAAAAAATTTGGCCTTATGACACTTTCTGAAAGCGACATAAGGCCAAACGGTGAAATCTGGCCTTATGACGCTTTCGAAAAGTGTCATAAGGCCAAATTTCAAAATTTGGTCTTATGACACTTGCCCTTATGTTACGGCAACTTCTCTAACCTATGCCTGTTGTTTGTTTTAGAGAATTAAAATATTTATTAAATAAAACACTACCAATTCAATGGAATCACAAAACGTTTGGTTTTATAAGGTCACAAATTTCATTTTATTTAATGTTTGAAATTGTTTTAAATTTATTTTCAATTAAATAGATTCAAGCACTACTATTTCCAAATACCCATTCGTAAATATATTTCATCGAATGTTGGCTTCCAAATGACCAATTTCTGCAGCATAGTTTAGAGATTTGATTTACTTAAATGAAGAGTAGTGCAATGGTCTCAAACTAGTTCACAGTTAATTTCTTGTGATGATTCGGTCACCAAAAGTTTGGCCCAACAAACTGATATTTGGACACTTTATATGTTATGTAACTCTCCGTCTAGTTGGAAGCATTCCTTCACCAAATGGCATGCAATGACGGAAGAAATACAAACAATCACAAACAATATCTGAGGAATTCGCTGTTGACCGGCTTCGGATATGAGGCCAACTTTGGCTTGGAATCCCCATTGAACAATGATTTGCCAGGATAAAAATTGAACAATGTTTTTTTCAGGATCTAAATGGAGTTTCAAGAGTCAAACGAGAATTGTGCTCATTCCAAAGATGACATTTCTACATGTTTACAAACCAAAAAATATAATACTCGTATGTAATTGTAGGTATATTATAAAGAATACGTCTTTCTTATCATTGAGGTTAGGTTAAGTTTTACGGGGTGATGCATCAGCAAATGCCGAAAGACATCTTTTTCTGATCTCTGTAGATCCATTGTACTCCAGAGGAAAGGAGAACAATTGGTTAAGGTATAACGGGGACTTAGATTGAACCGTAAAACATCCTGATTTTTGTTAAAATTTCACAATGTGCTAAATATATCTTTGTTTTTGTTTTCCACTGCAGTAGTCTGATAGATTAATAATTGATTTCTTTAGGAGAAAAGATACCAGATCCTAGCCTTCACCGTTTTCTGAACCATCTGTAAATACCAATAACTATTTGGTTTTTTTCTTAAGCCAGTTTTCCGTTTATTCCTGCCTTTTAGGGATTTCAGTCAGGACTACTTGTTTAACATGTATTTAGGGCTCTAAATAGTCTGTTTGATTGTCCATGTTTATGTCAATAGTGCTCTTAGTATTTCTGTGAAAGAAGTTCTTTTGACACTATATATTAGACGTAATGCCTTTTTCTTTCCAATTTAATTTAAGATCAAGTACAAGTTCAAAATATTTTGCCATGCCAGCAACGTAACGTGTAGTGGAAAACTATTTATAAGAGCTCAGTTCAAACTTGAAAATGTTCGTTTTTTTTGTAAATGAAACCAATTCTGTCTTAAGTGGGTCAACATTGAGTCCCCAATTACTAAACGTATTTAGTCATAATTACAGTGGCTCAGAAACTTTCCTATAATGCTATTAAATTGATTTAACATCTCCAATATCTCCACTAAAAATACTCGTAGTTTAAACATCAACTATTGAGTGCATAGTATTAGAAGTTACTTAAATGCAGTTCAACTTTTTAGAAGGAAATAACAGGTACAAGTTCATAAGGGCGGCTTCTTTTAAGTATTTTATACTATGTTTATAAAAAATTATTATTAAACATGGTTGAGATACGAGTATGTTCTTAAAGTTTATACACTCTTAAATACCAAATATTCTTTTAGTCAAAACCTAATATCTGGAACTTTTACCATCAAAAAGTTTAACTTTTATGTTTTCATTGTTGACTTCAAAAAATATTAAATCGTTTAACTTAATCATAAGGATAACGAGGGTATATAGACAGACATGTTTGAGCATAAAAAAGCTTTCATAAAATTTCCCTTACATACGTACCTATGGCAACTCGTGTTTTGCGATTATGTCTTATATTTTAACACCATAAACGTGTTATCTAGAAGTTGGTTTGTCCTTGAAGATATAATTCGCCCAAAACATTTTACAAAAAATATCCCTCGACTTGCCTAAATCACCTTAAAACAATGTTACACGGATCACCTTCATAGTGTAACTGATGGTGTATTATAATTTTAAACGCTGTGTTCTCGTTTAAATTGGGACTAACGATAGTAACGTATTATTTTAACCTTCCAGAAATATGGTGTTCATTCTTTTAATTACTACAACAGAAAATTCAATTTTTGTGTTTCCCTTTTTTTTGAAGAAAATTACAGACCATTGATGTGATGGCGGTGTAGAAAATTGGCAGTTATATCCCACTTGAATGAAATGGCCTACCTTTAGGGAAGCACACTATCGCACCACAGGGAAAAAGTCGAATACGTCAATTTAGCCGAGGCTATAGGCATATACCTAGTCTAGTCAATTCACTACCACCACCCAACAGTAGCTGCCGCGAGCTGGTCCTGTAGGACCTGTAGGAGGCGTTAGATTTTGGTCATTAGTTGAATATTTTATTCAATTTCGGATGATTATAGACACTGGAAAGTAATAAAATGTATACAATTAAAAATCAACATAATGAAAACAGAGGTTGTACAGTAGGTTAAGTAAAAAGGGGGTTCTGCATTATACCATGGCACTGTATATAACTGAGTTGGTAATTAGTGAGGTTACTTTACTTTAATGCAATTGCCATAAAATGTATTAATGTAGCAAGATATTTTTGTGTTAATAGAAAACGAGGTTTATAAAGGGTGTTTTCTTACAGATGGAAACCCTAAAATTGGTATTACTATTTTAGGTAATACTAGTCTTAATATATATAATAGACGAATATTCTTTTGAAGCTTTCGATACGAGCCCCAGACGAGACTGTATATCTTGAACCGAATTCTGTCCAGAGTATCTTTTCGGTTTTTGTATTTTCGTATTTGATTACTAGTAAAAAATGGCAGTAATTTCAAGATGCAATTGAAGAATCGCTACGATTTCGATGTATAAACAAAACTTCTAAAAATTTTAATTTTTTAAGCGTTGCCCAGAAAAACGTTTATGACAGCATTTAACGTATGGCTATCAAATTCCTTCTTAAGAGGTAAACACTGTTGAATTCCATTGAAGGATGACTTTGATGGAGATAACATTTGATACAAAATTATATAAGTATATATCAAAAAATAATTTACTGCATATCTATAAATTAACCAACCTATAAGCTGCCAAACGTCTAAAATTTTCAACTTGTCTCATTGACGGAGTTTACATTTAAAAATATTCAAAACAAGAGGGAAGTTCAGAAGTATTTTATTTGAGAACTTAATTTTCAGTGATTAGATATGAATTCTTATAGTATAAGATGCAAATTATTTGGATTCTTGCCTGTTATGATTAGAGAAAAATTCTCTGAAATTATGTGCATTTGTGACGTATTGGCAAATCATTATTTACTGCTCTGATATTTTGCCCTTTAATAGATGCAAATTATTTGGATTCTTGCCTGTTATGATTAGAGAAAAATTCTCTGAAATTATGTGCATTTGTGACGTATTGGCAAATCATTATTTACTGCTCTGATATTTTGCCCTTTAATAACTTCCCATAGGAAGTTATTGTAATGGGTCCGATTTGTCGAATTGAAAATTTTGACATTTCTCGACGTTTCAAGGTCCCTAGAGTCGAAATAAAAGATTTTTAGAAAGATGTCCGTACGTCCGTACGTTCGCGACGTTTTTTTCGTCGTCCATAGCTCAAGAACCAGAAGAGATATCGACTTCAAATAAATTTTGTTATACAGATAATAAGGCAGAAAGATGCAGAAAGGGCTCTCAAGAAAATTGCGTGGGTGGTTTTTTACCATAGCAGTTTAAAAAAAAGGTGAAAATTTTGGTTAACAATAAATATCTCATGAACCAATGACGCTAGAGACTTGAATTAAATTTTATATTATATATTGTAACGTGATACAAAAGAAGTATATTTTTGGAAAAAAATCCAATAAACGGTTTTTTTATAAATCAAAAAAACTGAAAAAAAAATTTGTCACCTCGAAAATTTTACGACTAAAATATGATTTCATCTCCAAATAATTTTGTGCAACGAAGAATAATGTTTTTGACATCTGATAAAATTTTGAGAAAAATCGAATTGACTGTTTTAAAAAAAAAAAAAACATTACTCAAAGTTGGTAAAAATTGAATTTGGACTCAAATATCTTTTCAAAATCTTGAGATTAAGGCTTTACACTTATTTTATCTTATAAGAAATATTGTTTTCAACATTCTGAAAAATGTTGAGAAAAATCGAATTGACAGTTTTTGTACAAAAAATAAAAACCCAAACAAAAAAATTTTTAAAAGTTGGTAAAAATTGATTTTCGACTCAAATATCTTTGGCTAAAATACTTTAAGATATTGGCTAAAATACTTTAATCTTTCAAAAAATATTGTTGTCAACATTCAGTAAAATTTTGAAAAAAATCGAATTGACAGTTTTTTTACAAAAAATTAAAAACCGAAAAAAAAATTTAACAAAAATTGTTTAACATTGATTTTTGACTTAAATATCTTTTCAAAACTTTGAAATAATGGCTTCTAACTAATATTAACTTATAAGAAATATTGTTTTCAACAATAGAAACAAAATTTGAGAAAAATCGAATTGACAGTTTTTTTACAAAAAATAAAAGCCTAAAAAAAATGTATTAAAGTTGGTAAAAATTGTTTTACGACGTAAATATCTTTTCAAAAATTTGAGACATTGGCTTCAAACAAATTTTATCTTTTAAGAAATATTGTTTTCAACATTCTATAAAATTTTGAGAAAAATCGAATTGACAGTTTTTTTTACAAAAAATAAAAACCTAAAAAAAAAACAATACTAGAACTTGTAAAAATTTACTTTCGACTCAAATAGCTTTTCAAAAATTACAAATATTGGCTTCAAACTTATTTTATTTCACAGAAAATATTGTTTCCGATATTCAGTAATTTTTTTTATAAAAATCCAACAGTCTTTTTTTTTCATAAAAAAATAAAATCTACAAAAAATAGTACGCAAATTTGGTAAATATTGATACATATAGATAAACTTTTAAGCAAGACAAATCGACAGACGGGATGGGAAGTTATCAGTGTGGGTCGCATCCCAGCCTCTTTTTTGTATAGTTTTTAAGTTCAAACATTTGTTTCTCAAAATGATTCATTCAGTCGTTTTTTATTAAATCCAGTAAAATTATTCTATACAGTAACTTCCTTAATATTTTTTCAAATCTATTTTAAAATGATGAAAAATACTGATTGCTCTCTATTAAAGAAGAGAAAAATACAAAGCAAACAAACCTAATTATGGGAAAGAGCTTTATTAATTTCAAAAGTCAGAAACTCGGAAGAAACAGGGATATTGAAAATTGAATGCAAAATAAAGTGTTTTTACATATATATATATATGTTGTCCGGCTGCAAGTACAGCAGCGCTTTAACTCCTCCTGGAGCATAGGGCAGCAACAAGATCCTTCTACCTATCCCGATTCACCGCATCTGACCTCAGCAGTGGCCTTGAGACCGAGCTTCTTTCAAAACTGATGACCTCCAAGTTGCTTTTGGTCTTCCAACGCGTCTATTACCCTGGGTATTCCATTGGACGGATTGTTTTGCTATATTGTCGTCAGGTTTCCTCAGTGTATGGCCTATCCAACGCCACTTCCGTTGCATGATGTCTACGTCCAATTTATTCTGTCCTATTCCACAGCTCAACGTTAGATATGGTTTGCGGCCAGGCCATCGGATCTTCAGAATAGAGCGCAGACAACGGTTAACGAAAGCTTGTAGTCTGCTCGAGATGTTGGCAGTTCATTTCCATGTTTCAGAAGCATATAACAGCACTGATTTGACGTTGGATTCGAAGATTTTCAACTTGGTGCGTAGCGATATTTTGCTAAAGTTCCACACAGAAGAAAGGATTCCAAATGGATTCTACTGTTAACATCCAGGTCCGTTCCGCCATGGAGAGCTATAAAACTTCCCAAATAATTAAACTGCTCGACCTCCTCTATGTTCCCCTGTCTTAGAATAACTTGTGTGCTTTGGCCCGTGGTCATTACTTTGGCCTTATTTGTGTTAATCCTTAAGCCAGCCACCATTCAATTGCAGCGAATGACACATCTGATATAAGCCTGCCGTGTTGTTTGCCATGAGACATATATCGTCAGCATAATCTTTGTGGCTAAGCTTGTCAAACAGACTCCATTGGATACCGTGTCTTTCATTTGTACCCACCGTGGCAGTCATCACATCGTCAATCGCCAGCAAAAACAGAATTGGTGACAAGACATCTCCTTGTCTCACTCCTTGACGCACATCGAAGGAGTCGGTAAGCTGTCCATTGTGCAAAACAAAACACCTTGCGTTGTTGTACGGTTCTTTAATAACAGCGACAATTTTCTCAGGGATTCCTAGCGCAATAAGCGATCTCCAGATGCATTCACGATTGACCCGATCAAACGCCTTCTCAAAATCTACAAACATTAGGTGCAGCGGTGATTGATACTCAGATAATTGTTCGAGTATGATTCGCAAGGTGTTGATGTGGTCGACACACGATCGGCCACTGCGAAACCCCGCTTGGTGCCTATTGAAAATTGAGGGTAGACTCGATCCTGGACTTAATCCTCTCGAGAATAATAGTTGCCATTAACTTCGGTAAAACGGACAGAACTGTGATACCACGCCAGTTATTACAGTTTTTGAGGTTTCCTTTCTTTGGTAACTTTACAATAACTCCATCCTTCCAGTCCCTTGGGCAAGTTTCACTCTCCCAGACAGCCTGCACGAGTTTAAGCAAAATTCGGGAAGCTGCCTCAGGGTCTGCTTTTAGGAATCAAGTCCAGCTGCTTTGTTATTCTTTAGAAGATGTATCGCATTACTTATCTCTGCACTTGTAGGGGGACTGGTGTCAATACCCCTAGAAGATCTGCGCATGTTGTTCAATTGTGGATTGAACTGTATTGTGGTCGTCATTTAGCAGCACACAAAAGTGCTCCTTCCATCTTTGTAGCTGATCTTCTATCGTCACTAAAAGGTTGCCGTTCAAAATGATTTTATACAGCTCATCTGCGTCCCCTCTTCCTGCAGCATGTTCCGCATTTTCCGCAAGTTTGTCCACCCTTGCCCTCTTGTCACGTCTCACACACAGCTGCACTGTCTGAGATGCTCTATACTCGTTTCGTAGAATCAATTTCCGCTGAGCATCACTTTCTGAATTGATTCTAATTTTAAGTGTGTTAATATTAAGTTTTTACATTACAATGTTTTTCAAGAATCATAGAAATTCTTCAAGTACACATAACACATGATTGGTTAGTGCGTAGAACTAGCATGTTAGAGGTCTTGGGTTCAAACCCTGCTTGTGCCACCTACAATTATTTTTTCACAGGTACTGCTTCTTCGTAGGGATTGACAAATCCTCCAAGAGTAGTTATTATCATGAAAAGTGAATTCTCAAATCAGCCGTTTGCTTTCGGCATAAAATATTTATTAATGTTTTTAAACATTAAATTGTACATTTTAAGTTAAAGTGATTTGTGACTGAAACATTATAGAATTGCGCTGGCACTGCACTGGTCTCAACCAGTCAAACTCTTCTGACATTTGAGGTGTAATATTAGTTTAATTTTTTTTCAAATTCTATGAATTATATAATAAAATTAAAAAAGAGGCTGGGATGCGACGACCCACACTGATAACTTCCCGTCTGTCGATTTGTCTTGCTTAAAAGTTTGTCTATATGTATCAATTTTTACCAAATTTGCGTACTATTTTTTTTTAGATTTTATTTTTTTATGAAAAAACAGACTGTTGGATTTTTATAGAAAAATTACTGAATATCGAAAACAAAATTTTCTCTGAAATAAAATAAGTTTAAAGCCAATATTTTTAATTTGAGTCGAAAGTAAATTTTTACCGAGTTTTAGTATTGTTTTTTTAGGTTTTTATTTTTTGTAAAAAAAAACTGACAATTCGATTTTTCTCAAAATTTTATCGAATGTTGAAAACAATATTTTTTACAAGCTAAAATTAGTTGTAAGCCATTATCTCAAATTTTTGAAAAGATATTTGAGTCTCGAAAATCAATTTTTACCAACTTTTGTTAAATTTTTTTTAGGTTTTTAATTTTTTGTACAAAAGCTGTCAATTCGATTTTTTCAAAATTTTTCAGAATGTTGACAACATATTTCTTATAAGATATAATAAGTTTGAACCCTTAATTTCAAGTTTTTGAAAAGATATTTAAGTCGAAATTCAATTTTTACCAACTTTGAGTAATGTTTTTTTTTAGGTTTTTATTTTTTATAAAAAAAAAACTGTCAATTTGATTTTTCTCAAAATTTTATCAGATGTCATAAACATTATTTGTCATTGTACAAAATTGGTATTTTAGTCGTAAAATTTTCGAGTTGACAACAAATTTTTTTTTTTCAGTTTTTTTGCTTTATAAAAAAACCGTTAATTGGATTTTTTTCCAAAAACATACTTCTTTTGTATCACGTTACAATATAAAATATAAAATTTAATTCAAGTCTCTAGCGTCATCGGTTCATGAGATATTTATGTTTAACCAACATTTGCACCTTTTTTTTAAACTGCTATGGTAAAAAAACCACCTACGCAATTTTCTTGAGAGCCCTTTCTGCATCTTTCTGCCTTATTATCTGTATAACAAAATTTATTTGAAGTCGATATCTCTTCTGGTTCTTGAGCTATGGACGACGAAAAAAACGTCTCGAACGTACGGACGTACGGATATACGGACGTCGGACATACGGACAAACGCACGTACGTACGCACAGTCATCTTTCTAAAAATCTTTTATTTCGACTCTAGGGACCTTGAAACGTCGAGAAATGTCAAAATTTTCAATTCGACAAATCGAAAAATAAAAACCATGTATGTATTTTGTATTTACTCAGTTTTTGGGGGCTACACGCTTGTATTTCCATACGTAAATAATAAATACAATATTTCCTCCAAACTAAGGAGGTATCCTCTCTGTCTTATAGGATTTCATTCTTTAATCGATTAAGAAGATTAAATGCATTTTAATTGATTTTAATAATTCTACTCCAGAGTCTAGACAAAAGACTACTTAACTAGAACAACAAAGATTATTCAAGCAAACATAAATACTTATCTAGATTTATCTTAGCTCTTTTTTAAAGGATATCATTGGTTCAAAGAAATTTAAAAAAAAAAAAACAAACAATAAAAAGTACAAAAACAATCTTTGAACAGCTGTTGGAAGTTATATCCTTTAAGAAAACCATACGCATATTTAGTATCAAACAACCAGGAACAAAAAGGAAGAATTCAAAAAATAACGCAGAAAAATTCCAGCTTATCATATTATTTTTGTGGTATGGTGACGATGCTCCTTTTTCAAAAGAATTATGATAAAAATATTTGTGCGTTTCGTTTGTTGTTTGTTGTGTGCTTCTTTTTTCCATTGGTCTACTATTTCATTTTTATTTAAATTAAAAATCGTTAGAGATGTTGAAAAGAAATTCTTTTTAGATCCTCTTTAGATTATTATGTTTAGAATTAAACAACGAAAGAACAACCGCATATTTTTATATTAAAACAAAAATAAAATAAAAAGTTAAAAAACAAGAAAAAATTTTAACTGAAATATTCAGCAAAAAGACAATGGTTTTCCTTCGTTTCATTTTTATTTGTTTATGTTTTTGTGTTTTTTGTGAAAATGAGAAAATGAAATTCTTTTTTGTTTGGTTAACAACAAAAATGAAAAAGATATAAATGAATTATTTTTGTCTAGATTAATGCTTGCAACTTGGATTTGAGAAATTCCATATGTTGGTTGGGCATTGTTCTTCTTTTCGTCTTTTCATTTTTTTGCTGTTGCTTGAGGGTGGAAACTGTTTTTTTTAAACAATAGAAGAATGTGAATATGGATAATATAATACCCGCACCCGTACGTACATTTATAGAATTAAAAACACGAGCTGGACGTTTCGGTCCTTGACAGGCACAACTGAGCAAGTTTTTGGCAAGAAGAACTGGCAAAGGATATGACACTTTTATTTATTTAAATCTAATTTTAATTCACTCTTAAACTTGGTTTTGATGAGAAAAAATTGAAGTATCAAATGACTAAGTTCTTTCAATACTAGAATGTATAATCTATAATATATAAAAATCAATGGCGAAAAATTTTTAACAACCTATTATTAAGGCACAATACTAGTTAACAATTTACTATATACATAATAATCTACTAACTTTTCACTAATTTTAAACACTTTTTATTGTTTTGCTAACTAGTATCATGCTAAAACCATTTTATTAAAAAAAAAACATGAACACATCTAAATAATGACAGATTGTGGAGCAAACAAAACAAACATACCTTAATATCATACTAAAAATGATTTAACATCGTACTAAATCGTCTAAAAATTTGCGCCAATGCCACTTTTCGTTGTAATGTTATAACTCAACAATGCCTTTACCGATTTGGCTAATTTTGGTCTTGAATTATTCGTGGAAGTCCAGAGAAGGTTTGTGCGTAGAGAAAATTAAAAAAAAATGTTGAAAAAGTGTTAAATCAACATCTTTTTATACTCCCATATACAAACAATTTGTACTAATACTTAAAAGCGAATTTGAACCTTTGGCAAAACAATCGAAGACAAAAAAAGTGACGTTAGTTCTGTCAAACAAATTTATTGTCATCATTATGTGATTTCATTTTATCAGCGATAGTTATTTCTTTGTTGTGTTTATATTTTCCAAAATATTGTTGAGTTATTGCTTTGTGTTTATATTTTCCATAATATTGTTGAGTTGTTGAGTGAAGGTAAAATGCCAGGAGCAAGACGACCAAACATAGGCCGGCGAACGCGTAATGCAAATCAAGTGGCATTATTAAGACGATCTCAGACTAAAGATGAACGCGCACAAGCTAATGCATCGCAGCGTGAACATACTGCACAGAATAGATCTGTTGACCCTGTACCTGTACTTAGTCTTTCACAACGATCACGAATACGTCGTGCTGTTTTGGATGAAATGCTGCGTGCTGCTTTTAATTACAGTAGTCAGATTGATTATAGTATGTACGGATACATTGGAATGATGGACGCAATATGTCCACATTGTGATGCGGCTAACTTTCAAGGTGAAAGCCCGGCATGTTTTGTGCTAACGGTAAAGTGAGATTGCCAACATTAGAAACTTCACCCGGACCCGAATCATTGTATTCATTTATTTTTGGGATATCTCAAACGTCAAAGCAGTTTTTGAGTAATATTCAACAATACAATTCGGCTTTTCAAATGACTTCTTTTGGTGCTACTAAAATTATTAGAGATTCCAAATTCAACTAAAACATGTATATGACACAATCATGCAAGCCGTTTCCAATAACGCAGGTGGATTATATTTCTTGGGTGCACCTGTTGGTACAGGCAAAACTTACGTTGTACTATTAATTTTAGCGACTATTCGATCGGAACAGAAAATTGCATTGGCATTTGCATCTTCGGGAATTGCTGCTACATTATTAGACGATGGTCGGACCGCACACTGTGCATTAAAATTGTCATTGCATGTACAGGTGATTGAAACTCCAACTTGCAATATTTAGGGAAATTCTGCTATGGCAAAAGTTCTGCGATTAACGTCAATTATTTTATGGAATCCAATGGCGGATTAAAAATCAATAGAAGCATTTAATCGAACAATGCAAGATTTACCCGGTAATCAACAGCTTTTTGGTGGTGCTCTGATATTGCTATCAGGGGACCTTCGTCCCCTGTCATGTCTCGATCAACTCCTGCTGATGAAATAAACGCCTGTTTGAAGTCATCAGTTTTTTGGAGATATGTACGAAAATTGACACTGAATATTAATATGCGTATTCACCCACATAATGATGCAAATGCCCATGAGTTTTCAAAACAATTGTTATAAATTGTTGATGGCAAAATAACAATCGAAAGCACCAACGGATTGATCACTTTACCGAAAAATTTTTGTACAATTGCGCAATCTATAGATGAGTTGATTGAATGTGTTTTTCCGAATATTCTTCAGAATTACAGAAATCATGATTGGTTGAGAGAACGCGCCATTTTAGCACCGAAGAAATTTCATATCAATGCCATTAATTTTCAAATTCAAGCGAAACTGCCAGGTGTAGTCACGACATATAAATCAATTGATAGTGTTATGAATCAAGACGAGGCAATGACTTTTCCAATTGAATTTTTAAATTCATTGGAACCGGCTGGTATACCACCTCATTGCTTGAATCTGAAAATTGGTTCTTTGATTATATTATTGCGAAATATTAATCCACCAAAACTGTGTAATGGCACCAGATTGGCAGTGGAAAAGTTATTGCCAAATTTGATTGAACTAAAATCTTAACTGGTAAATCAAAAGGAGAAGTGTGTTTGATACCGCGTATCCCTATGATTCCAACTGATATGCCATTTGAATTCAAAAGATTACAATATTCTGTGCGTTTATCATTTGCGATGTCCATAAATAAGGCCCAAGGGAAAAGACTTCACGTTTGTTTTGTCAATGGAGGAATCATGTTTTTCACATGGCCAACTTTATGTTGCCTGTTCCAGAGTCGGTACCCCAACTGTTTTTGTGTTCATGCTCAAAATGGAAAAACAAAAATATTGTTTATCCAACTGTTTTAGACTAAACTAACCCATATAGACCCAACCATAGTAAGAGTTCCCAATTCTTTTTTAACTTCCCATAGGAAGTTATTGTAATGGGTCCGATTTGTCAAATTGAAAATTTTGACATTTCTCGACGTTTCAAGGTCCCTAGAGTCGAAATAAAAGATTTTTAGAAAGATGTCTGTGCGTGCGTGTGTACGTACGTCCGTACGTCCGTACGTCCGTATGTCCGTACGTCCGTACGTTCGCGACGTTTTTTCGTCGTCCATAGCTCAAGAACCAGAAGAGATATCGACTTCAAATAAATTTAGTTATACAGATAATAAGGCAGAAAGATGCAGAAAGGGCTCTCAAGAAAATTGCGTGGGTGTTTTTTTTTACCATAGCAGTTTAAAAACAGGTGAAAATTTTGGTTAACCCTAAATATCTCATGAACCAATGACGCTAGAGACTTGAATTAAATTTTATGTTATATAGTGTGACGTGATACAAAAAAAATATATTTTTGGAAAAAAATTCAATTAACTGAAAAAAAAAATTTGTCAATTCGAAAATTTTACGACTAAAATATGATTTCATCTCCAAAACAATTTTGTACTTTGAGATATTGGCTTTAAACTACTTTTATCTTTCAAAAAATATTGTTTTCAACATTCAGTAAAATTTTGAAAAAAATAGAATTGACAGTTTTTTTACAAAAAATTAAAAACCGAAAAAAAAATTAACAAAAGTTGGTAAAAATACATTTTCGACTTAAATATCTTTTCAAAACTTTGAGATAATGGCTTCTAACTAATTTTAACTTATAAGAAATATTGTTTTCAACATTAGGAAAAATTTTGAGAAAAATCGAATCGACAGTTTTTTTACAAAAAATAAAAACCCAAACAAAAAAATTAATAAAAGTTGGTAAAAATTGATTTTCAACTCAAATAGCTTTTCAAAAATTAAAAATATTGGCTTCAAACTTATTTTATTTCACAGAAAATATTGTTTTTTTATATTCAATAATTTTTTTATAAAATTCCAACAGTCCGTTTTTTCATAAAAAAAATAAAACCTACAAAAAATTGAGACAATTGAGACAAACTTTTAAGCAAGACAAATCGATAGACGGGATGGGAAGTTATCAGTGTGGGTCGCATCCCAGCCTCTTTTTATTTTTTAGTTTTACTCTTTGTTTGTTTGAATAAATGAACTTAATAATCATTTTTTTTTATTACTATGCCTTATACGTAGCGAAGCACGTACCGGGCCGCTAGTTACTAATAAAATGAAAAAACGCCTTATGCTTAACGGCTGAAAACCTTAATTTCATTCAACACAATTGTTTATAGTGTAGGGGCCAGTAAAGACAGACAGGCGGGCGGAGTCGAGGTACCCATTTGTTTCGACTTCTGCAGCGCAGCATGGTGTTGAAAAAGCTATGTTGTGGGGCTATATGACTGCTGTAGATGTGGGTGACGGCATTATAGACAGACAAATATATCTCGACATTTTAAAAGAAGCCATAAACAGTGTCTAAAGTGTCTCAAGATCGTTCAAATTTCATTAAAGCAATGACTTAAAAAATACGGCTTAAAATGTATGAATATTTTTAGTATACAATTCAACAACGACTACCACACCCAACACAATTTCCGGGCCTAAATCCAATCGAACATTTTTTTGAAAGAATTAGACAAATGCGTGAAAAAGCTTGCGCTTGCCAACAAATCTGAACTTAAACAAGCGTTAAAGGGAGAATGGCAAAATATTGTATGCGAAGTCACCAAAAAATCAATATAATCTATGCCAATAACCGCTGTTATCAAACAGGAAGGCATGTCTCAGCTTATAATTTAGAATGTCTCGACCAGTGTTTGTTTGTCGACTCGATCACGTTCGCTTAGAATCGAAATCTTGCTATTCTAGCATAAAAATTCATTTCAACCTTTCGACTCTGCATATAAATGTAGTTAATAGTTAACAATTTTAAGTTTGGATGAGTAATTTTCGTTATTTCACCACTCCGTTCCTCTTTAACAAAGTTTCCCAATTATTTCTATGTGTTTGTTCGACTGTGGTGAAATTTGAATAAATTCATGAATTCAAAAAAAAAAATTATCTCTGTCAAGATTTACCTACTATTTTGTTGTCTTTTGTGTTTTTGTGTTTCGGCCGGCGGGCGTTCATTTGTTGGGAGCTCATTCTCGATATTGTTTGTCTTTTTTATAAAATGGATAGGTAAGTTTTTATGAAATATGTATATCTAAAAAATTTATTAAATAGTTGTTTCAGCCCTGGAAATAATTTTGTGTGTTTAGAAAACACTACGTGTTTAGGAAAACTACGCCATGGAATAAAAATATTCCTCACTCAAATGGAACAATAAGCACCTGCCTTAAGTTTGAGTCCAGAAAATTCTTATTCCATGGTGTAGTTTTCCTAAAAACGGAAGCTGAATCAACTATTTTTTTCTTTATATCTAAATACTAGTATAAGAATTTATTTTTCTTTAAAAGGTATACCTAATAAAAAACTAAAAACAACTCATTTTTTTTTGTAATTTATACAAATTTCATTTGATTTACATAGGTATGTATTAAAAAAAAATCTAAATGCGACTTTTTTTTCATTTGACCCTTATAATTTGAACGATAGATAGATAAATTTTATTCATGAAAAACAAATTTTTATACAATGCATTGAGTAGTGAACATGAATAAATTAAGACATGACAAAGTTTGTCGTGTGTCTGTAGTATACAATATTATGTGATATAATTCGTTTATAATTTTTAAACATTAATTTGATTTTTAACTGATACATTTTGCCAAATATTTGTAATATTACAATTTTTAAAACAATTTTCATGGACTTTGAGTTTAGTTAAAACGGAATGACTTTTAGTTTAGTTAAAACGGAATGACTTTTAGTTTAGTTAAAACAAATATTAAAATTTTAATTAAAGCTAAAACATACATTATTGCATAGATAATTAAAAACTTTCGGTTATTATCCTTGTTCTATAAGCATAGGCATTACTATAATAGTTGAATAGAAGCTGCCAGTCGAAACCATTTAGATAACTCTTTACTTTCTCGATGAGTAGAACATTTTTACCAAAGCAGTGACGCCTTATTTCTTTAAGCACGGGACAAACTCCAATAAAATGTAGGATGTCTTCCCTCTCTTGCAGATTACATAAACTACAGTTCCCCGCCGTTCGATGTGGAGTAAAGTTTAATTTGATGAGTTCGCCTCTAATTTTGAAGATGGTCCCTATGTTGAAGCACATGTTTTACAGGATCTACCCACCTATCAACTGCACCAGACTAAATGATCTGTCAAAACTTCTAGTGTTATACAGTATTATGAGATACAGTATTTTGACAATACAGAATTTTGAGACACGGTATTTTAAATTTACAGTATTTGACCATACAGTATTTTAAAATACAGCATTTCGACCCGCTCCCATCGTACTCTCCCCTACACGCGATGGCACTCATCTTTAATACAGATTTTTTCGAAGACTTGAAGGCACGACTGATCGGTAATAAACATAACATTCGATATCTGATTTTGCGATCATGGTTTTATGTAACATATACATTTATAACTTATGACATTTTCGACACTCTCAATTAACAATTTCAATGTGGAAGCGTAGTGTGCTGAACTCGAACATTTTTTAAGATCGATGTCCTCAAAAATTACTGTTCGACCTCGCTTTACTCTAGAAAGTTTTGCGTTCAATTCATTTACATTTCAAGTAATGAATTTCACAACCAATTGGTTTTGTGTTATTTGAACATTCATCCGAATCGACACTGAAAATTATTAATTTCGAACCTATGTATGTCTATCCCTTCAAATTCTTTTCTCACATTGCTACAAGAAATTAAGATTTGGACTTTACCTTAGGAAACATAAACCAAGCATACAAGTTGTTTCGACTTTGATGTTATAAAAAACAACAAGCTATAAGCTTTATCATATTATTTATTCATATATATATTTTATTCAATATACTCGTATAATCTTGTTTTTAATGCAAAAAGCTTTCACTTCAACTGAATCGTGGGCGGCATTCGAAACTTAAATCAGTTTTAATCTTTCCGTTGTAGATCAAGATCGGTCGTTTTTTAATTCTATGTATATTATAAACGCAGAAGGTTTTTCAATATAGCATCTAAAATTACAGCTTCACGGTTAAATAATTTAAAAAAGTACAAAAATCGGCAAAACTAAAAAATATCAAACATTAAACAAATAATAGATTGTTGTTTTACATGGTGTGTTATCATATAAGTATAAGATATATTAAAGAGGTATTTCAATAGAAAAAACAGTTTAGAAATTAAATTTCATCAAATAATTTATATAATAATAATTGAAATACTCCCGAATAATTAAAAACTTACTTTGAACCATGTTTCTGATACATTATACAAAAATAAAAACAAAAAACTTAATTTTTGTGTTATGTTCCTCGTGTCAATTTAAATGAATTAATACTTTATTATGAGTGATATAATTATAGTCAGTTTTAAGATGCTGATAAAATTAAATATTAACCGTTAATTATAATGAACATACAAACAATTTTTGCGGTGCATTTTAATATTTTCTTACATAAAAAAGCTTCATTGAATATTTTTTTTATGCGATTTTTTCAAAAATTTTAGTTGAAAAGAAATTAAGGGAAACACACTTTTTTGATATCTTAATAATTTTGATGGATAAATATTGTATGTACGTATAATTTCGTATTCCCTTAGTATCAATTATTTATGTTTTCTAAAAGTACAGTAAAATTATGTTAAATGTTATCTGTTAGCAGGTTTTATAGAAGATTAAGAATGTTGAACGTTTTCTTAATAAAGTTGAAAATATTAAGTGACCAATTCAGAGTCACGTATTAAGTATACATACCTCCTACAAAATCATGAAAGACTCTTAAACATTTATTGTTATTATACAAAAACAAAAGAACAGATACTCCTACTGATGGTTAAATACATATTCTTGAACTTTGTAACTCAAAAGTAGAAGGGGAGATTGGCTTCAGATGGCATGACTAAAAAAAAAACTAAAAACATACAAATCTATGAATCATATAACAATGAAAACATACCTAATCTAGTTAACTTCCCATAGGAAGTTATTGTAATGGGTCTAATTTGTCAAATTGAAAATTTTGACATTTCTCGACGTTTCAAGGTCCCTAGAGTCGAAATAAAAGATTTTTAGAAAGATGCCTGTGCGTGCGTGTGTACGTACGTCTGTACGTTCGCGACGTTTCTTTCGTCCTCCATAGCTCAAGAACCAGAAGAGATATAAACTTCAAATAAATTTTGTTATGCAGATAATAAGGTAGAAAGATGCAGAAAGGGCTCTCAAGAAAATTGCGTTGGTTGTTTTTTTACCATAGCAGTTTAAAAAAAAGGTGAACATTTTGGTTAACCCTAAATATCTCATGAACCAATAACGCTAGAGACTTGAATTAAATTTTATATTATATATTGTAACGTGATACAAAACAAGTATATTTTTGGAAAAAAATCCAATTAACGGTTTTTTTTTAAATAAAAAAAAAATTGAAAAAATATTTGTCACCCCGAAAATTTTTCTACTTAAATATGATTTCATCTCCAAAACAATTTTATGCAATGAAGAATAATGTTTTTAACATTTGATAAGATTTTGAGAAAAATCTATTTGACAGTTTTTTTTATAAAAAATAAAAACCTTAAAAAAAACATTACTCAAAGTTGGTAAAAATTGAATTTCGACTCAAATATCTTTTCAAAAATTTGATGTTAAGGCTTCAAACTTATTTTGTCTTATAAAAAATATTGTTTTCAACATTTTGAAAAATTTTGAGAAAAATGGAATTGACAGTTTTTTTTACAAAAAAATAAAAACCTAAAAAAAATTAATAAAAGTTGGTAAAAATTGATTTTCGACTCAAATATCTTTTCAAAACTTTGAGATATTGGCTTTAAACTACTTTTATCTTTCAAAAAATATTGTTGTCAACATTCAATAAAATTTTGAAAAAAATCGAATTGACAGTTTTTGTACATAAAATTAAAAACCTAAAATAAATTTAGGAAAAGTTGGTAAAAATTGTTTTTCGACGTAAATATCTTTTCAAAACTTTGGCTTCAAACTAATTTAATCTTATAAGAAATATTGTTTTCAATATTCGATAAAATTTTGAGAAAAATCGAATTTTACAAAAAATAAAAACCTAAAAAAAAAACAATACTAAAACTTGGTACTTGGTAACTTTCGACTCAAATAGCTTTTCAAAAATTACAAATATTGGCTTCAAACTTATTTAATTTCACAGAAAATATTGTTTTCGATATTCAATAATTTTTTATAAAAATCCAACAGTCCGTGTTTTCATAAAAAATAAAATCTACAAAAAAATAGTACGCAAATTTGGTAAAAATTGATACATATAGACAAACTTTTAAGCAAGACAAATCGACAGACGGGATGGGAAGTTATCAGTGTGGGTCGCACTAAATTTTTCATGTTAGGGACCGGTTATAGTTATCAGTAAAATCCATCAGTTCCAATTGAAACACCAGGAATCTGAAATGTTTTACTGATGAACGTTTCAGTTAATTTATGTCATTAAATTATGTGTATCAAGCAACTTGTAGCCTTGCGCCTCCTTTTTCCTGTTGATTGATTTTCATCAGTAATTTTTTTAATGCTGCCATCAGAACAGGAAAAAATTGGAGCGCAATCATTAAAACGGAATGGAATTTTGCTGGCATTTCGCAGTAAGTTTTGAAAATGTATTTACAAAATCAATTAAGCTTCAAATGCAATGTTGCTTTCTGAAAAAATACTTGGCAGTAGAATGCATCTGTGGTACCCGTGGCATGATGGTTAGTGCGTTGGACTGTCATGCGAGAGGCCTTGGGTTCGATCCCTGCCTGTGACACCTAAAGTTTTTTTCACGGGTACTGCCTCTTGCGAGGAATTGACAAATTCTCTAAGAGTAATTCTTGTCATGAAAAGTGCTTCCTCAATCCAGCCGTTCGGGTTCGGCATATAAACTGTAGGTCCCCTCAATTCCTGCACAACCACACAGGAATGGTTGAGAGTTGTAAGTCACTAGGCCCTGGTTCTTTACGGACTGTTGCGCCACCATTCAAAAATGTAAAAAAAAAGTTTTACTGAAGGATTTTTCCGATAGCTAATGACAGCGCCTTAAAAAAGAACCAAAAATGTATCTAAAACATGAATTAGTTGTTGGAATAAATATTATATTTCTAGCAGAAATCCTACCCAAAAATGTTTTGGTTAAAATTTTTGAATACTCAGAAAAAAGTATCTCTTTATATCGGTAATCTTAAGCAGTTCTCCTCTAACTGCCTCGACAACTTGATGCATTGTCCATTACCTACTAGATAGATAAATAGATAGATAAGATAGATTACATTTTTTATTTCGATAGTAAAATTACATTAATTTAAAGCTAAGAATATAAGGACATGGCGTTGTTGCCGTCTGCCTGATAGACATTTCATTTAAAAATAGTTTAACATTATGAAAGTTTTTTTTTTTTATTTTGATTTGTTTTTAGTATAAGAAAATAAAAACTGTATTTTTTAGTGGTTTTTCTTAACAATTTTCAAATATAACAGATGAATAATTTATTAACTTGAATATATATAAAAAAGAAGATAAATAAAACAATTTTGAATGATTTTATAATCTTTAAAGATATGTACACAATTTTGGCATAATTTGAAACACAAAAAATATAAGTTTAAATAGCTCTTTTTTTTCGTTTTTTACATTCTCAGTGATTCGAGACTTAAAATATCAATTTTGCCGTGAATTGAAACACAAAATCTTTAAAATAAACTTTCCCGTTTTTAAAAACAATTTTAGTAGATGAAAACAGGTTCAATTTTGCCCTGATTTGAAATACAAAAAATATTAAATTCTCAATCGCCATAACTGGATACATGACCGCTCAAAAGCTACTTCTATAAGCTAAAGCATGTTTGCAAAATTTAAACAGATTCGTCCAACCACTCAGTCCATTAAGAATGTCAATAAGTTGGTCCATAGACAAAAAACTCACTTGGAAATATAGCCGTCGTATTTCTTGTAACATTGGACAAACTGCTATGAAATTATTTATATCCTCCACATCTCTTCTATTGCAGAGAGTGCAAATTTGTGAGAGGTACGATCTATGGGGGACAAAGTTGAGATTAAGAATCTCGACTCTAGCTTTAAAAATGGCTCCGATAGCTTCCGGAGTCATTTCTTTACAAAAATAGTTTGAAGTTGATGACATTTGATGGTTTAAACGCTTGTATAATGTTTCTGCTTGCCGATGAGGATGCACTTTGCAGGTGTTCTAAATAAAGTTTTTCACCAATTTTAGCTATTAAAACCGCGAACATATTTTACCATTCCTCTACATTGTTTTCCCTTAAGGAGAGTACTATATCAACTCCTGCAGCAAGCGCGTTCCATTCTCTGAAGGGAGATGCATTTGTACGGAGCAGTCTTATCAAGATCGTCTTATGAAGCCCATTTTCTCTTTTCATAACCTTAGCTAAATAGTCGGAATGCCGTTTCAGATTCTGAATATATATCGGTGCTATTCCCGATTCGACATGTATGGCGTACGTAGGTGTAGCGTTAGGCAGTTTAAAAAAGTATCTTTATAAAGTCTCAAATTCCTCTACTTGAGCGTATCCAAAGGCTTGGACACCGTAACACAAGCAAGTATTTATTGTTGCATTGAAGACTCTGTACTTTGATGAGATGTCGATAAGTTGGTTGCTAAAAAAAATTGGGCCACATCAGGTTTAGGGCCATTTTGGCCTCCCTGGTTTTCTCTTTCGCATGATTCCTCCAGTTTAGGTTATAGGTCAGCAATACACCTAGATATTTAAACTCACTCACAATTTCAATACGCTCGTTGTTGACGTTCCATGATTCTTCAGCAGGTCGTGCATGCCGCCTAGATTCATATATCATAACCTTTGGTCTATTGATTTGCAGTTGTAAAGAAAATGGGTTATCTGCCAAAAGTACCAGATCATCTGCATACAGTAAAACTTTAATCAAAGATTCGCCAAAATGGTACACCTCCCGGTAGGATTTCACAAACCGCATCAATATAAAGTGCAAACAAAATGGGACTTAGAATACATCCTTGGGGAACTCCCGCCGCTGTCTCAAAACTTTCGGATAAGTTGTTGCCATCCCATACTGAGGCTTTCGTTGAACTCAGAAAGTTAGAATAAAAAAGTAAACATTTTTTCGAAAGGCCATGAGGAGATAGTTTGTAAATCAATGCTTGTCGATTGACCGTATCAAAAGCAGCTTTGAAGTCAATGAAGCAGCTGTAAAGTCTTTTCTTTTTCTCCAAATGTTGTCTTGCTATGCTTGTTAGTGCAAAAATTTGGTGTACCGTTGAGAAACCGGATCGAAACCCAGCTTGGAAGGTACTTAAGCGGTTGTTTGTCTCTATCCATCTCGTAAGCCTCTCGTAAAGAATAGAGTTTAAGATTTTCCTTAAAAAGTTGAGAATAGATATGCCTCTATAGTTTTCTGCAAGACTCCTTTCACCTCCCTTGAAAATAGCGTAAATAATGGCTGTGTTAAAGCAAATGGGTATGCAAGCATCATTATAAAGTTGGTTGAACCAGTCCACTAAGTAGTTTTTGAAGTAAGCAGTAGAATATTTGTAAAATTCCGTTGGGATTCCATCAGCACTTTCTAGTTCAATCAAGGATATCAGTTCATCAAGTTCAGGAATAGGTTGTTTGGCATGGCGTAACTAAACGATAACAGAGACTCATCTGCTGATAACAATCCTTTGAAGTAATCTGCCAAAACCTCAGCTCAGTGAGCATTATTATTTGAAGGAGTAGGTTTACGCCCTCATAATTCTCTCTTTGAAGATAGTCAGTCTTTTTTGAGGAACAAAGCTGTTTACATTTATTCCTTATTAAAATGTAAGTACTGGTTTTTAAAAAAATCGGCGTTAGTAGATCTGAATAGTTTTAAGAAACGAAATGTTTTTTCACATAGCTTTACGCAGTCCTTGTCAAACCATATTTTTGCAGCGTTAAACTTTTTGTTATTACTGAGTGCGAATGGTGCTGACATCTTGATAATCCTCATTACACATTCTGCGACTTGGTTGGCTACTCCCGTAGATTGTAGTGATGGAAGGGTCTTGCCGTCAACCCACTTTAACTTGTACATGTTGTTTGCGATATTTCGAGTTCCTTTAGAGAAAGTAGCTTTCACTGCAATGGGTAAATGAGCAGAAAAAGTCGCAGCCAGAACCTCGAAATCTTCAATCGGTATCAACCATTGGCCAGATACAGCACAAATGTCTATAACCGACTGTCCTTGTCCGCTAATAAAAGTTAATTCACCCTCAGCGTCACTTTTGGAAACCCTATTCAACACCTACTAGTTTTACTAGTAATTCTCATTTTTATACTGCTCACAATTTACTCATCAAAATATCATAAAAAGAAAACTTTTTTAAGACCTTTGGTATTCCGTAGACAGGTGAATTATGTACATACATGTAATAGGATGTACAGTTGTAATTTGTATTTTATACTAATTCAGTGACTAATAAAAAAGTTTCATGGCAGGGCATAAAGGTATACATATTTGGCAAACATTAAATTGCCCGAGTAAAAATAGATAAGGGTACAACTTAGCGAAAATTCCCAAATAACTGTGGGGTCAACCAAAACGTACACCGTCATTATCAGCAAAGTTTTACGATAAGAATTCATATAATACAGGCAGATGGAAGTCGAAACATTAAACGGCATAAAACCATAAACTCGACAATCCAGCAGTAGTACAGACAACATTCAAGCCAGTAACAAAACGTTTCTTTTACAGACAAGATCGATTAGATATACAAACAAAATGTCCATTGAAGACTCAAATAACACGACCAGCAAATTTCTTCGACTTGAATTTAGCTTGAATGTACTTAATCATATTTTCATTGGATTCGTAACAATCTATATGAGTTGGATGTGTATTAGCTTGGATTAAAAAAAGACAGCGTTGCATGCATAGCTTTGTACGTTGGGGGTACGTATTACACAAGTATATATTTAAGGATAGTGATATAACTTTCTTTCTTATTCTTTTCATTTTAGTTCAACTTTTTAATGGCAGAGGGATTAATGACACATTATAATGGAAATGTCATGTTATTTTACTATTCGAGGAAGACAAAAACCACAATTCACTGGGTTCTACAAGCCTTGGGTGGAAGTCTTGGGATTGTTGGTGCACTTTTGAAAATTATTGAAACTCCCGTGCATTTTACAACCATCCATGGAAAAGTTGGTAGGTTTTCACTTTTATAGTAAAATCAATACTCATTAAAACTCTTTCGTTAATCAATTTATTTTTGATAAATCTAACTTAAGGCTTAGCTGCTATGATCATTAGTGGTTTGAGTATGCTTACTGGACTAAGTGCTCTCTATTCTCAAAGTTTGAAATGTCTGCTTCAACCACTCTTAAATAAAAGCGTTCACAATTTCTTGGGCATATCTGCATTTGTTTTGGGGATGGTTACTCAATATTACGGATATGAGACGAGATTTTTCATATTCCAAAACTATGATAGCTTCCGAACTATGATGCAAGTTATTACAATACTTTCAATTATTTGCTGCTGCTGGGGACCTTTAAAGGCTCTTTGGGAAAAGTGTAAAAATATTAAAGAAAGTTATCAATAAGTGTGAAATAGTAAATAAGTTATTTTAAGTTGAAACGACAGAAGTAATTTAATTTTCAAATACATTTGCAAAATAATAGTAAAATAAAATATTCATACATAATTTAGAGTGGAATCGACTAAGATGATTTGCGTTACATGCAAATGTCGTTGTTAATTTTCAACTAAGTCGAAGTTTTTGTAGCAATACTAAAAATGTTAAACGTCGCTTACAAAATTGCTGTATTTTCTTTGTTTTTATATTTGCCAATCAAGCAAATATTTGTTCTAACCTGGAAAGCTCCAGGTTAGCTTATGGTTTCCATATGTTTCTTTAAAAATTAAACATCACTCAGTTAATTTTTTAGGTGATTTCAAATGAAAATTGTCGGTTTAATGTCTTCATCTGCGATAATATTCGAATGAATAAACAAAAAACTCAATTCAATATTATAGTATTTGTATAAGAGTGTAATAGCTTTACATATATGTATATATTGAGACCAAAACGACGTATTGAAAAGTAATTGAAGCAATTTTGTTGCATAGCTATCACAAGTGACAGATTGAATTGATCGTTTTTGAATGTCATTTATCGCAAACGATCCCACCCCAGAAGCGATTAAATGAGATAACAATTATGACATTATATGTGTATTTTTTTTTTTTTTTTTGCTAAAACCCAAATCTTTTATCAGATTTAACATTTCTATAATGGAGAACGTGATAAGTGTTGATTCCGCTTTAACTTATTTACCTGACTACCTTTTAATCTGCCTCATGCAGTATTAGTATTAAGGCAAGATATTCATATTAAAGAAAAAATGTATTATTTATGACGGAAACACATAATGTATAACTTTTTAATGCAACTTTTATAATTAGGTAACAATGTGTTCTAATATAAGATGTTCGATGTGACAATTAACGATCTAAATTTCTTCTATTATTATTCATGATGAGACCTTTAAAACCAAATAGTCTTAGTAAAAGGCGATTTAGAACATGAAGAAGAATTATTTTAAATTTGTCGGTTTTATGATTGATAGGTATTTAAAATATAGAATTAAAAGCATTTACAATTTTTTCTTTTGCCCGCTTTCTACAAAGTACTTTGCGAAAAAAATCGAGACAGTGAAGACAAACAAATCGCTGAATGGATCAATAATAATCTGTTTATCGTGGGCAGAAATTGATCTCTTGTTGTTAAAAGTTGGAGGCCGACAAAAGTACGCAGATATACCAGAATGATGTAAACACCCACTGTTACTACCAAAGGATTGAGGTCATAGCTCGACGAACTTCTACCATGCTGGTCTAAAGGTTCTTGTCGCATTGACGAGACAAACATTTTGGATGACAAATGTTGGGGAAGTATAACACGTATGGTTGTACGAAAATATCCTCACTATGCAATGAACTATGTATATGAATAGGTTATGAGAAATTTTCCTGTAAGAAGATTGACGCCATCTTGTCAATTAATTTATTGTGGTGTAGATAGATAGACCTCTGTTGCCCAATATACACTTATTACACGATTCGAGCTGAGATTTTAATGCAACCTATGTGGAAGTTTTTGCCCGCTTATCTTCAAAAGCAGTTCACTTGGAAGCTGTTTAAGATCTTTTATCCGATGGGTTTATAAGGACGGTTGATCATAGAGCTCTTCCTAGAGACATCCATTGTGACAATGTGCCCCCTTAGGGCACCCGACTATCCAGCACATCTGCTTATTTTCTCAGCCAGCAGTAGATGTCTCCCACATCAGTTATCTACACAGATAGCTGCGAATAAATGCTGTCAAAACTTACATTTCGAAGCAGTAGTCAACAGAGTTCGTCCAAGAACTTCTGCAATTGGCAGCCTCATTATAATGCACTAGTCAACAACAATTAGTAAATTGAGAACCAATTTAATTTTTTCAAGTCAATTTAGGTATAAAAAGCAGTTAAATTTCTTTCATATTTTCAATGAATTTTATTCCAATTCAAAATTCAACAAAATCGCCTGATATCTTTAATATGTATCTATATATATTTTTAAACAACTAAATATCTCGAAAACTGAATAAATTAACATATTACATTTTCAAACACAAATGCTAGTGAATGACATGAACTTAAAGCTGAACGTCGCGTCGTATGAACAAATTTTACACTAATTGATTAGATTTAATTTTGTTTGTATATATATCTACATATATACATATGTATGTATGTAACTAATATATATTAAAAATATAAATTCAGTTATCAGGTTTAACTCTTATACTAACATTTTTCTGGATAAAAATACGCTGAGATAGCTTGCAAATTTTCTTCCACATGAACGAAGAGCTATTTTAAGGTAAAATATAGCAAAGATTGTATACACCTTGAATCTACATATACATATGCAGTTATATGCGTGTAATTTGTTTGTTATTATAATTTAATTTGAAGCAAGAGTAATCAATCAACTTTTATATCCAAGTATAACCTGCACGAATTCAATTTTTATCACAAACTTCACTTTAACAAACAAAAAAATAATCCCTTAACACTTTATTTTAAATTAAATACGAAATAATGCCTTTATGTTCTTATCTTCATTTGTTAAACAAAAATGATAAGGCAGACAATTATTGGAATACTCTTCTAATAAATATTCATAACAAAGCTAACACTATATCAATGACATTTTAGTCTAACCACGTAACACAATCCATCCAAATTATATTCACATATAACAACTAAATATGAATTCGGATATAATTACATTAGCATTCAATGAATGTCCTCCAAAAAGCCGATGGACACAAGTTGAATAGTATTTTGTGAACTCTATTAATCAATTTTTAATCGGATTCGTAACAATTTATTAGAGTTGGTGGTGTCTTCGTGTAGGATTAAAAGGAATCGCATTGCATGCATGGCTTTGCGCAATGGGGGTAAGTTATAACAAAAACAACAATCTAAGCAGACATTTCTGATAAAAAGTGTCAAATTATAGTTTTCATTTCTTATGGCCGAAGGTGTCATGACTCACTACAATGGCAACACTTTTCTGTTTCCATATAAACGGAAATCAAGAAAGACAATTCACTGGATCTTACAAGCCCTAGGTGGAGCCATTGGAATTGCTGGTGGTATTATTGGCACCCACTGGTTTGGGATCTTTAACCTCGTTGTGGTATAGAATAATAAATTTAATGGAGTAATCTTTTAAACAAAAAGTTAACGTCATTAAGAAATTTTGCCTTTAAGAAACAACATGTATGTACATAAGTTGCCGTTTGAATAATTGTTCATTAAATAAAACTTAATAAACTTTATACTTTAAAATATGCATACCTCAAATCCTTCAATTGGCTCCTTGATTTCGAAAAATAAAATGTTTATATTATATCATTCAAATGCATAATATCAATTAATGAATAATTAATTAATAAACAGTACAAATCTAACTTTTAATTTTGTATCGTGCAGGTATCGAGAAAGGTA
Source organism: Eupeodes latifasciatus (assembly GCA_920104205.1). NCBI lineage: Eukaryota > Metazoa > Arthropoda > Insecta > Diptera > Syrphidae > Eupeodes > Eupeodes latifasciatus. The sequence continues at coordinate 356,985,717 of OV049924.1, read as the reverse complement.
GATCCCTAGTCAACTACAATCAGTAAATTGAGAACCAATAATACCCAAGGAAGAGATCTAACAATTTAAAAAAATACCACAAGGGGTCTTTGTTTTTAAGAAAACATATGCAAAATATACTCGTAAATCTGAGAAGGTATAACGTGTTGTCATAAAGCACACAATTATCCTTAACACAGAAAAAGAAGAATAGAATGTTTCCATTGGAATTTAATGATTCCAGAAAGGAATAACGTCTCTAGTAGACTTTGGCTCCCATTTCAAGCTACGAAGTACCAGGTTGAAAATTCGTTTCCTATATTCTAAGATGGGAAACATTCACAGGAAGTTTAAAGAACTAATTTATTGCAATAATAAAAAAAAATAAATTAGGTGGCGCAACAGACCATTGAAAACTAGGGCCTAGTGACTTACAACTCTCAACCATTCCCGTGTGTGAGTAAAGCTGTCAGGGATGGAGGGGACCTACAATTTTAAGCCGAATCCTAACGGCTAATAGTCCAGTCAAAATAGACAAAAATAAGTCATAACTAAGCCAAAATTCGCATAGAATTTTGGCTAAGTCAAATGTCTATTTTGACTGGACTATAATTCGAGAAAGCACTTGTCATGACAAGAATTACTCTTGGAGGAGTTGTCAATTCCTCGCAAGAGGCAGTACCCGTGAAAACTTTTTTTTTTAAATTAAGTTGGCACATGCAGGGATTGAACCCAAGATCTCTGGCGTGACAGCCCTACACTTTTTTTTTTGCTTCCCCGACAGAAAAATTAACTTTCTGCTCAAATCACTGTATACAATACATATATGTATGTACTGTACATATGTACATATATTCATTCAAATGATTTGAAAACTTTGTTTTGTTTTATAATTACAAATAATGAAATGTTATAATATTTTGTTTTTGGCAACACTTATTTTGACAGCTCACGCATGTTTAGTGTTTTGTGTCATTGTTAAACATTCTCAGTTCGGTCTATTATTTAACCAGCTCACGCATGTTTAGTGTTTTGTGTGTAACGAGCCACTTTGCCTGTGTGGGGTCGAGACTGGCATCATTGAACCCGTAGCTCAGCGGTTGCGAAGGTTCTTCGACCCTGGACTCATCACAAAAAAAAGCCAGTCTAGCATCCCGGTGTTGATGATGCGCGAGATATCTTCCTTAAACCCTCCCTACCTGGTTGACTCCCTCGCTAGAGCAACCCCTTTCTTCTCCTTACCCCTTCTTTCCCATCTCCCCTTCAATCTCTCATCCCTTTATGCTAAAAAACTTAAACCATCATCTTAAAGCTTTTAGGCTTCATAAAAAATCCATATTTTTTCTTTTTTTTTTTTTTAAATACAGAATATTTTATTAGAATATTTAAATTTTAAAAGGCTTTAATTTCAATTCATAAAATGTATATGTATATGTACATATTAAATAATCAATTTAAATTTTCCAAAAAAAATTATTTATCACAGCAAAAATTTTAATTTATTTAACAAGCAAATTACTCATAAGTGGCAATCATACGCCAATCAAGCGAAACTCCGATTGATTCGATAAGAATCGTCTTCGATTTATTAAAAAGTTGGATCTTCAAGATCTCTTTTACTTCCCTTTTTCTTTTAAAATCTCAACTCCCCTTCTTTGCAAAACCCCCCTTTTTTATTCGAAGCTATGTATGTATAATTTTTTTTTTTCTTTTTTATTATGAACACTCGTTTACCCGCACTTTTATTAATTCATATGTATGTATATGTATATATATAAAGAAAGAAAATCGACTTACCCGCTCTTCTGCTGTAGTGGCCACTGCTGCTGGAAGGCTAAGGTCGATGAATAATTTAACGTAGGTCAGGTTTACGAAATTGTTCACTGAGGTTAACTTCGAACAAAGCAAATTAAACTAAATTTATATTACGTTTCGCGGAACGTATCTCATCAAAAGATTTTCGGATTTGAATGAACGATATTGTCACCACAAATTTAATTTAAAATAAAAGTTGTTAAGTTTTAAAACAAAAATAGTTAAACTTTAGAATTAAAAAAAAATATATGTATTAATGATGGTGGTCGAACTTCAGCAGGCTTTTGCTCTGGTGCTTTTTTGTCGGCGCCTAGACACTCTAGGCTACCGGGCTTCTATAGGTTAGGGGTGCTGAATATTCAATATGAGTCCGCCCACGTAATCCTGTTGAGATTCTTGGTAAATTTATCCTTTTTCGGAAAAACCTTGTTGATCCTTAACATTATATCCTTTAGGATACCTTTCGGGAGCTTGATAAAAAAAAATAATTCCTTTTGAATTGAAGCGAAAAGTACAGATATGTAATTCTATATATGCATCTACGTGCATATATATATTACATATATTTATACATATACATAAATGTAATTTATTTCAAAATTTTACCTTAGCTTTTAGATTTTTCTTCTTTTGTTTAAGGCACACCAAATGGAATTTTAAAACAAAATTTCCGCAAACAAAACTATAACACTTTATTTTACAAAGTGGGTATTTAAATTTATATTTGAAATTTAATGTTGGTCATATGACCGACTATGACTTTATTTGCTGGTGCTTCCTCTAGGCTTTCGGCTTTCAAAAAGAATCTAAGCTTCCTAGCCAACCTGCGGACTACCCATTTTCATATTTTAGAGAATCCAGCAAAGCTCCTATCCCGTTGATGGTTCTCCAACTCACCAACACACGGATCCCAGTCCCTATCTAACGCTTCTGAACCAAGCGGATCTCTTCTAGTAAAGTGGAAATGTTGCTTCTTAGAAACTCTACTCAACCTAAGATTCCTAACCAACATTTCCACCTTACCGCCTCCGTATCTGCAACGATTACTATCTGATAGTATGTTTTGCCTTTTTTGTGTTGCATACTTTAGGGATACCCGGTTTCAATTAATTTTAAATTCTAAGGCTAGGTAACATGTGTCATTGTTAAACATTCTCAGTTCGGTCTATTATTTAACCATGAATCGTCTTACGAACGAACAACGCTTTAAAATTATTAAATTGCATTATAAAAATGCTCTGTTAAAAAAGTTCATATTCTTCCATTTTATGGTCAGTTTATTCGATATATTAAGGCGACTATTCGGACTATTGAGACTAACTTTAACGTAGAGTGCAAACTGAGAAAATATCAAAGCTGTATGTGTGAAGCCTTTCAAAATACAAGTGTTGCAAAAATTGGAACCGAACGACCTGCCAAACGCCGAATTATTAGTGAGCGCTACTATGCGATGATAGCAAATTTTTGTTGGCGCAAAATGGAAGAGCTTGCATAACTCGTGGTTCCATCGATTTGACTGGAAGCCCACATTGCAGCGTTTATTTATGAGATACCAACCGAAATGTTAGAAAGATTATGATTAAACTGGATTATTTAAGATGCGGACGTTGTCAGCATTTGCATAGAATAATCTTCAAACATTAAACCGTGGTATCGATTCAAATCGATTTTATGCATTTTTTGAATGTTGTTTTTTTTATTTCCGATAAATCTTATTAAATCACTCTTTACATACATGCATACATACATACATACATACATACATACTAGCTGCCCGTCCCGGCTTCGCACGGGTAGACATAAGTAGGTACAGATAATGTAGCTTCCTAATGAAAAAAGAATTATTAAAATCGGTCCAGTACTTTTTGAGTTTATTCGTTACATACAAAAATACAAATCTTTCCTCTTTATAATATTAGTATAGATTATAAATTATTAAGACCATTAATCGAAATATAAACTATCCTATATCTCAAGTTAGTCCAAATTACACATAAAATGCTAACTTTCATCGAAATCGGTTGACTTGGTGAAGAGTTCACTGGGAACATACATACATATGTATGGCACTGGATTTTTATATATTCACGCATATGGGACACATGTGTCCCCGACAGTTTTTACAGTTTAATGCAAAACTTATTCGCTAAAATCAAATTATGAGTTTGATTTTGTAAACTGAAAAGTATTCTTTCTGTCAAATATAAAAAAAAAAATAAAAACAAAAAAAATTGCGGTGAACTTGCAAGTATTTAGTCTGCGAACGTCTGATTTATTTTTTCGTTTTTATAATATTTTTTGACTTTTTGCGAGTGAGTGATTGATCATATTATTCTTTGGTAAGTATTTTATTAGTTTTATCTGTTTTTCTTATTTTTCAATGACGAAGTGTACGAATTTTTGTGAATAATTGAAGTGGGACATTGCTGTCCCAGTCCAGTATGCACCAAAGGAGTATTTTCTAGTACATTTCATTATTACGCTAAATAGGAATTTTTATGAGTTTGAGGGAACATTTGTCTTATAATGCAATAGAAATATTAATGCATTTGTTTCAGAATATGTCTTCAAGAAGGAATAGGGAATTTTCCTTACGCGAAAATGAGATTCTTGAAGTTTTAGTGGCTGATAACAGTGATGACGAGAATGCATTGGTCTTAGATAAAGAAGATCAGCAGTTTTTGGCCCAAGACATAGATGCAGGTCTCTCAACTGTTGAAATTGAACCGAGCTCTTTACATACAGTTGACGAAAATGTACAGGACGTAGAAGAAAGTCAAGGGCAGCAACAAAGAGTAGAAGCAAGGACGAGTTTGACACCGGAAAAACTCATATGACCCGTACCATTTCCATGAACAAGAAGGATATAAACATGGCGAAATTATTATTTCAACTGATTTTTCTCCCTTGAAGATTTTCGATGCAGTGGCAAAGTTTGATCGATTACTTGATGAAATTTTTATACCTGAATCGGAACGATACGCATTGCAAAATGGAAGACCTTTCGCTCTCACTAGTGCAGAGGCGAAGGCTTTTCTGGGGATGAACTACGTGATGGGATATCACATCTTGCCTACATTCCGCAGCTTTTGGTCGTCAGATCCTGATATGGGAGTTCCTTTCATTGCAAACGTAATGCCACTCAACCGGTTCATAGAAATACGAAGGAACCTACATTTCAGTGACAATACAAATGAACCATCCAGAAGTCAATCTTAGTATGATCATTTCAACGACAGTTTTCAAAACGCTATGATAAACACAAAAACTCAAGAAATAGATGAACATATGATTAAGTTCAAAGGTCACAATGTTATGAAACAATATGTCAAAAATAAACCAGTAAAATGGGGATTTAAAATGTGGTGCAGATGTGATTCAAGCACTGGCTATCTATTTCAGTTTGACCTGTATACTGGGAAAAAACAAGGTGGTGCTGAAATTGGATTAGGAGAATCAGTGGTTTTACAACTTTGCAACGACCTTCAAAATTTGTGTTGTGAAATATGTATATTTTGACAAATTTTTTAATTCTCCAAATCTGCAAAATAAACTGGCAAACATGAACATAAGAGCTTGTGGAACAGTTCGTTCAAATAGAAAGAATATTCCGAAAAATTTGCCTGCCGATAAAATGATAAAAAGAGGGCAAATATATGCGAATAACTCACAAGGGATTTCCTTCATAAAATGGATGAACAATAAAGCCGTTTTTATGTTGACAAATTTCCTGTCCCCAATTCCCACTACTACGGTGAAAAGAAGAAGTGGTGAGAAAATAAATGTCACATGTCCCGACGACGTTGTAGTAAAATATAATAAGAACATGGGAGGCCTTGATTTGAGGGACCAAAGGAAAGTTTGCTATGAAGTTGATAGAAAATCGAAAATCAAATATTACCTCAGACTATTCTTTGATTTGATTGCTCGACATTGCAATGAACAACGCCTATATAATATACAGCCAATTGCATGATGACAAACTAGTTGAAGGAACATTGCTTTCGTGCCTAGAATTTCGACAAGTTATAAGTCGTTCCCTCATTGCTGATTTCTCGTCTCGTCAGAGAGCACTACCATCTACAGTTATGACGAATAAAAGTATTGGTAACTTAAAAAAACAAATATAAGGAAGAGGTGTGTAAAATGTGCCAAATCTCGTGTTGAAAATCGCACTAACAATACTTGTTTAACGTGCAACGTACACTTGTGTTTCACATCGGAAAGAAATTGTTTCCAAGATTATCATTAAAATATTCTTTGTTTCCAATAAAAAATGTTCAGTTCCTTTGATATATGCATTATTTGATTCACTTTATCTAATAAATTTCACCTTACATTGATAATATAGTTTTATTCAAAACGGTCATTTGCGCAACCTTTGACGCATACTGGGACACATTTTTGTTAAAAAATACAGAAAAAATAACAAAATTAAAATTTTTTTTATAATTTTATGTTTAAGTTGACCCCAATAGTCAATTATAACCATCATACAACTTTTGTTTGTTTTTTAATAACACTATGTGCGTGTAAGGGTTAAGATGTACTGTACATGCACACATACGTAAGTATAAAATATTGAACTCTTCGCATTTCATCGTATTTAAGTATTTGCTTTTACTTTTAGAATAGTGCTTCCCCATTTAATATGACTCATGCCAATTATGAACAAAATTTTCATTTGAATTTTAATTATGATTAAACGTCTGATAAAAAGTTCACATTGAACATCTTTATCGCAAAAAAACTTCTATTCAATAACTTATCAATTAAAAAATTGTGAACAACTGAGAAAAAATACATTTTTCTACGGACTTTTCTATGTCAATGTGTTTTTCACAGTAGCTTTTTTATTAGCAGTTAAAACAATGAAAAACCACAGGCACCAGTATACGCAATCTTATCTACAACAATAATATTATAAAGAGGAAAGATTTGTATTTTTGTATGTAACGAATAAACTCAAAAAGTACTGGACCGATTTTAATAATTCTTTTTTCATTAGAAAGCTACATTGTAACATAGGCTATATTTAGTACTAGATTACTATAGAAATCTTTGGAAATTCCTATTAAAACCAACCGAAGGTGTTCAAAAATTAGCCATAAAATGTCTTTAATCGCATACGCTGCTAAGAATATTAATGATATGACAAAAAAATGGTTTTCTAATTTAGTGATTCATGGTCGTTTTAATTAGCATGCTTATAACTTAAATATCTGTACCTACTTATGTTTACCCGTGCAAAGCCGGGAAGGGCCGCTAGTTAATTATATACGTTTTTTTTTAATAACGAACACAATGATTTTGGTAAAACCTTATTGAATTTGTGACAAATTAATGCAAGACGTAGCACATTTATTCTCAATTGTAAAAAAATAAATTATCATTTTTCCTCGAAAAAATAATAAAAACTTCCACCGTTAACACTGGTATAGCCCCTTAATAATGTTGTCATTGTCATGTTTTCAGAAACCAATCACTTAACTGATTCAAGGTTTCGATATTTCTTTTAATGATTCTCCTTTGGAAAGAATTCCGAAAATTAAATAAAACATTAAGTAACTTTAAACGCAAGAGTCAACACGTGAAATACATTCTTCACTATAATTTTATTTACTTCCACTATCATTACTTCCTTTAACAGCGGAATACATTAAATACAACTTAAGTGCTTCTACTTATCAAGCCAATCCAAGTTTTGTACTATCGAAACCTAGTTACTTCGTATTCGCTGAAGAATGGAAAACTCAAAATCGACTTATACCACAATAACTAAAATCCAAAGATTCGAATTTTTTCTTGGGATTATAAATCGAATGCTTATCGGGTTTGTAACAATTTATATAACTTGTTTGTGTCTTCAAAGGCTCAAATATGGAGACGTTCCATGGCATGCGTTTTTGTGCACTATTGGAGTGAGTAATCTGTATTCAACATTTGCAAAAAATGGGATAACAAAGAGCAAGAATTTCTATCTCCTATAAAGTTTAACTTTCTAATGGCGGAGGGAATTTTGACCTACTACAAAGGCAACTCGGTAACTCACACCTGGTTTCGTCAAGAAAATGTTATACTTCACATAACACTACAATTGTTGGGTTCAATTCTTGGGATAGCCGGAATTATTATTCGCATGAATTTTGATAAAGTTCACTTCACAACGCTACATGGGAAACTTGGTAAGGCTATAAGAGTACCTAATTTTTAGAAGAACCTCTTAGTCATGCGACAATCTTCTTATACCAACATAAGGGTTGGCGGCATTTCTTCTGTGTTTGGTCAATTTAATTTTAGGCTTAAGTGCTCTTTTTTCGGCCAAATTAAAGAATTACATTTATCCACTTTTCAATAAATCCATTCATGGGATTTTGGGACTATTGAGCTACACAACAGGTATAGTTAGCCTAATTTACGGATTGAATACATACGTTTTTGAACGGATATCACCACCATTGGAAATTAATCATTCATCAGTTAATAATGTTGTTTTTATTCTTAAACTTGCAACTGTGGCTAGTTTAATGATGACAATATATGGGCCCTTGGTAGTGATTATAAAAAATGTATGGAACTATTTAAGATAAATAAAGTAAAAGTAATGGTATACAAGTTCTTTTTACCTACTAATAGTTTTCCAGTAGAATTGATGTCAAAATTCAACGGATACCTTAAGGAGTTTATTCTAAAGTAAGTTTGGTTTTATTTTTGGACTTTTGGTATCTATCCAGCGTTATTATATTGTTTTGATGTTTTTTTTTTATATTTTGCTTTAATCCGCTAATTTCAAGCTATAAGTATAACTTAAAAACTAATCTTAATCTAAACTTATAACTCTGAGTGAAGCTTGGTCAAAAGGAGTTTGAAGTTGTAGATGCTGGTTTTGAAATCAAATGAATTTGGATTCAAATTGATTAATCGGAGCATACGGGTCAAAGGCTCAGGACTTTTAATTAGAGTAGACAAGCGTAAACCAAATCGGAAGTACATAAGCTTTGTAAATTCTAAAACAAACTTAAGAAACGTTATTACTTCGGCGAATCTATGCCTGTTAGCGGATGGCTGAAAAAATGGTTTAGTGTTACAAATATTTGTTTGTACACAGTTGTACAATTAAACGTGATTTGCTCAAGACAGTTTTGAAATTAATAATTTCTTTCGCAAGAATACAAATATGTTCCAGCTTTACTTTTTATCAATGGCGGATGAAGGGGGGGATATGACCCCTCCTGGTATTTTAAATATGTATTTTATAAAATTTGTATTTTGAACTTTCCACTTTAACAGTGCTAATTTAAACTGAGCACTGGACTGGACAAAAAACACAACATTAATCGAAAATCCAACCTAAATCCAACACGCCCCACAAGCTCATCAACTTTTATTTATGCCAGAAACAGATTGAAACAGCCAGCGGCGGCTAAGTTGCTATTGCTGTTGCTTGTTGACAGCTTTTTCCCTACGTTATGCAATAGCACCACACTTGACACTACTCACTGTAGTTTAAAATTTGGCGGAGCTGTTTTAAATCTGTTTTGAAAATATTTGTTGGCCACGCGCTGTTTGTTGTTGTCGGTTACTTTCTTCATATTTTATTTCAAAACTGAACTTTAAAATATTTGAACATATTCTTTGCAGGTTAACAAAATGATCAAACTCTTTTGAATCCTTTTTTGTTTAGTTCTTTAAGAATAGCAGCGAACTTTAAAAACTAATTGACTATTCTTTTTGGAACAATTGGTTGTTATGTCATTGTTACGAATTGTTGTAATATGTTAAAATGAAATTATTTTTATAACTTTTATAGGAAAATACATAATTAAAGAAAACTGTTTGCTTGAGGATTTTATTAAAAGTTGTAAGATATATAATAAAATATTTTTGATACAAATGTTCTGTTTTTTTCAAAAGGATGAAAAAAGAGAGGAATCAACGAAGTACATTAGTTTACTGTATAATGCAAATTTGTGACTCCATTTAAATGGCGAATGATTTTAAAGTCATTATTTGCTCCAAAGCCAAGCAAAAAAATGTATTTGTCTGTAAACAAATCCCGAGCTGAAGATTGCAACAAATCGTAACAAATCGTGCAAATAGTTTCACATACTCGTATTAATGTGTCAAAGTGGATCTGTGAATACTTTTTCATGCTTTCCAAAAAAAGCGTAAATAACACTGAACACTGAATTTGATAATAATATGGTTTGCCGTTTATAAACGACAATTCTTTATAGTTACAGTTTAAAATTTTCTTGGACAAGTTTATTTATTAAAGTCATATCATTGAATTGGCTTCAATGGAGTTTCAAGATTTTCATAAATTTGATTTAAATATATGTATTATTATAAACACATACATACATATTTTTATTTCGTTATCAACACAAAATTGCCTGACTTATAAAATTATAAAATTAAAGTTAAGAATTGCCGGCAACAAAGTTTCGCGAAAAACTCCCAGCAGCTTTAAGTTGTCAGCGATTTAGTTGTCTAGTGGGCTGCACTGCTACAGGGGCAGGGCTTAATTTTGTTAGCAATAAAGTTGTAAAGTGACCACTAACTTGACAAGTGGACATACCCTTATCATTTTGATTTTGAGTGCTAGCGACATTTAAGTGCACTGTCTTAGAAACTTAGTTGCTGACAACTTTCAGTTTCAAAGTGTTGCTTGCGCTTGCGGAACTTCGTTTGCTGTCAACGGATCTAAGCTACTTTTAGTGGCTCAAGCAAAATTTATTGTCTGCATATTCAACTCTCAAAAAAATATCGACGTTCGCCATTGTAGAAGTCAATGTAGATGTTAAAATGACTTATGCACTTGTACACGTGTCCCTTTTTGGGTTTAAGTTTCTCCTTTTTATTGACTGTAGTTTATTTATTCAAAATATTATGCAGGTATGAAACATTAAATAAAAAAATATATTAAAAAATGTGATAAGTTATGAGCAATGTGAATAGTTATGATCAATTTTATGCAACTAAAAAAAGTTGTTTCCAACTTAATGACATCATGTGTATCCGGACTTGTTACTGAACACTTCTAAAAGCATCTATTTTTGGGCGTTGAACTTTTCATCTATTATTTTTGGCATTGAATGATTTTATACCTCCATAGAGTGATTGCGGTAAATTCTCTAGTTGCAAATACAAAATAAATTTAAACCTCGACACAAATTTCAGTTCTTTTTAAAAAAGTATATAAAATAATTCTATAATAATAATAATGGTATGTTAAGTAAAAAACTATTAAATATATTACTTATTGTGTATTCAAATTGTTTGAAAGTGACTTTAAATTTAACTAGAAGTTAAATTGTTTTTTTTTTTTGTTTATTTTATAATACTAAAATTGGGTTAGATTCGTCGTTCAAATATATGTATCACCTGGAGACGGGGTTGCCAACAATGTTTATTTTTGCTCTTAAACTACATGCAGATTATTTATTAAGGGTGATAAATATGGAAGAATTAAGACTTCCGAAGAAGATTCTTAAGTATGCACTGAAAAAGAAAACTCTCTTCGTCAAAAATTGGGTTAAACTTGCCGGAAACTGTGGAATAACGATTAACTTGACAGAAGCTAACTCAAACCAGTGGAAAAAGATCTTTTATGAAATAATCCAGCTGACTGATGAAAATGAAAGATATGCCTTTATCGAAAAAGCTCGCAGTTCAACAGAGCGAAAGTATTATTCATTAATTAATTACAATCTTAATGAAAATAACTACTTTAAAAGCTGTTTCTCATTTACAGCATTTTGAAATACAGAATTTTGAAAACAGAATACTTTTTTTTAAGAAAACATCATAATAATTTTTAATTAGCATAATGTTCTAATATACATACTTCCCTTGAACAATAACATTGTCAAAAAGCAAAATTACAGAATTTTGACCCAGCCCATTACAAATTATCTATCGGTTGGTCTACTTCCTCAACCAAGCCTCCAAAACAAGTTTTTCACTATAATATCTCCCCCCGTTTAGGCGGTGGTAGTGGCAATTTATAAAAATATGTACGTAAAATGGAAAACAAATAATTAAAAAATATTGGTAATACTTACAACAACAAATTACAAAGTTTTGATAAATTACATTTTTTACCTTTTTTTAACTTTTTTTACTAAAATTTTGAGTTTAAAATTAAATTTTTTGAAAACTACCCATAGTTTTTACTTGATTTAAAAACTGGCTAACAGAACAGAATGTTGGCTTTAAGAAAATGTATAATACATACTTAATAGTAAGTATTAACGTTATTTTTTAATTGTTTTTTTTTCCATTTTAAATAATAATTTTTTTTTAAATTGCCCCTCCCGCCTAAACAGTAGGAGATAGACCCCCCTCCCATAGTAAAAAATGCTTGTTTTTAACTATTCTTAAAAAATCCGTTATAATATCTTGCCGCCTGAGTTATCGTACTCTTGCCCGCGTGTAGTTAGCCGTTAAGTTCCCATAGTTTTATTTTGAATTTCATCCAATCTCATAATGACGTACCGCTTTTTCTTATCACAAAAATTTATAAAAACCAATGTTTGTTTATTTTTTCGTATATATCTTTAAGCGCACAATCGCATTGTGTAGCACGTATAAATTATCAACAAACTTGATTAAAATTAAAAATAAAGTAAAAATTAGAGGTAGATTGAATTCATTTACTCGTATGGCATAAGGCTAAGACCATATACACTTGTGGTAATATAACCAAGCCATTATCAAAATAAAAAAAAAAATTAGTAAAAATGGGTGTATTATAATTTGAACGCATGCATATATGAGTAAATTAGAACTTTGTATTTGAATCATTTCTTAAAATTATCTCGTAAATTGCAAGATTCAAAGAAAAAAATATGAAGTGCAATTTGATAGAAAATTCAATGTACCTATTACTTTAAATCTTAGAGCCTTTATTCTTTATTTTATATTTTATATTTTATTTCGTTTCGTTTTCACCTATTTATTCCAACTTAGGGCAACCATAGTTTAGCTACTTATTTAGTACCTTGCATATAGAGGCCAAGTGTAAGGTGTAAACATAAGTACGAATAAAAATAATATGTTTGACACATCTGCTGTCATAAGAGAGAATAAGTAATTTCGTGTTTTCTTATTCCATAATTGCTTGTATAGTCTGCCACTTTCTTTATCTTGAAAACTCTAAAACTTCAATGGAACTTTTTGCAGTAATTTGATTATCTTATATGAGACCTTCGACAAAATAAATAGAATACTTATTAATTATTATTGATTGTCTTGTGACGTTGTTTATCTGTTATTAAAAATTCTAAGAAATATATAAATAAATCCACGTGCACGGTTCATAACATATACATATACACGCACATCATTACTAAGAAATGTACCTGTAACTTTATTAAAAATAACACGATGAATTATTAATAAATACAGTATTTACGGATAAAGCTACTTTTTCGTGTATTATTGTAGAACAACTTTAGAAACAGATCTGCATAGCTTTATAGAATAAGTTTAAAATCCAGAAGCAGATGCGTGTGGCTCCATCCCGGCCAAATCAGCAACCGATCAGATTTTTTACCCTTAGGCCTCTTTCACACGAGACGGTTTCGTCCGTACGATTAAAATCCGTACGGTTTTTATCCGTGAGCCATGGATAGTAAACTAATAAAATTAACTAAAGCTTTCACACTGGACGGAGACGGGTTTTTTCCGTACGGTCGATTTAAAACATCCGTCTCAACGACTGAGATATACTTCGGCCGTGTACGGTTTTTTTCCGTACGGAGAAAATCGTCATGTGTGAAAGAGGCCTTAGGCAGGCTATGAAAAAATGTCTATAATTTAATATTCCAACTCATCATCTGTTGGGCCAGATACTGGCTTACGCAGACGACATCAACACTATCGAGAGAACTAAATAAGCTTTATACTGTTCCTTTATCCAGATCGAGGTGGCGACGACTGCGAGAAATTGAGTAAGACTCTTAAAGAATGTCGAAATACAGTTTAAGGAGTTTAAAGAATTCAAATTTACCTAGCTTCTTGATAAATTTTTTTCCAATCCATTTAAAACACTTTTTGGAAAAATTGTAAAGTCAGTAAAGCTATTCCTAAAACAAAATCATGTTGACAGGGAGAAATAATGTAAAAATGTAAATATTTAATAATTGTAGTCAACCTTCTGTAAATAAGTTTTTTAAATGTTTTTATAAAAAAAAACTGTTTTTATATAAAAAACTTGTTATTTTGATGGAAACGGTTAAAAAGTATTTTTGAAGGTACAGCAAATGACTTAGCACACCTCTGTATGAACGATTCCATCCTCATCAAGTGGTGTATCAACTCTAATCTTAAAAAAGAGGCTGGGATGCGACCCACGCTGATAACATCCCATCGATTTGTCTTGCTTCAAAGGTTTGTAGGTTTTCGTGTTTTGTTAAAAAAGTTGTCAGTTGAATTAGGTATTCTAAACAAATTAAAAACTACCAACAACATTTTGCATATGATAAAATAGTTTGATTTCAAAATCTATTTTTGCTAACGGGTATTTTATTCGAAAACCAATGTTTACCAATTTTAGTAGCATTTCTTAAACATTTTTATATTTATATAAACAAATACAAATTGGATGAAGGAAATTAATTTGAAGTCAATATATTATATTATTCACGAGATATCGAGAACCAAACATAATTTCTTACCAATGTTGCGTACTATTTTTTGTAGCCAATATTTTTAATTTTTGTAAGGATATCTGAGTCGAAAATAAATTTTTACCAACTTTTAGTAATGTTTTTTTAAGGTTTTTATTTTTTGTAAAAAAAAAATGTCAATTCGATTTTTCTCAACATTTTACCAGATGACAAAAACATTTTTATCGTTGCATAAAATTTTTCGGAGATAAAATCATTTTTGGTTGTAAAATATTCGAGGCGACATTTTTTTCAGTTTTTTTGGTTTACAAAAAAAAAACTTTTTTTTTCCAAAAATACATTTATTTTTATAATTTTTATTATCTATATATATAAAAATGAATTGCTGTTCGTAAGTCTCACTAAAACTCGAGAACGGCTGAACGGATTTATCTTATCTTAGTCTTGAAATGTTCGTGGAGGTCTAGGGAAGGTTTAAAAGGCGAGAAAAAATCGAATAATTTCCGGGAAAACCCTAAAAACAGACCTTTTCTATTTCCCATACAAACGTTTTCTAGAGTCAATTTAAACTTTATTGCTATTCAATAAAGTTCATATTAAATTATAATCACTCAAAGCAATTTAGGCGTGTTCCTAACGTCAAAGAGTCAATTTGCAATTTATTAACGCTGCATAAAGTTCAAATTCAATCATATCTATGAAAATAGTCTTCGCGTGCGCTTTGGAGTTGCAAAGGGAACAACAATACGACATCGTAGCATTGGCCGAAACAGTTCGTACAAATGTTCCACAATTGAATCAACAATAAAGAATTCCGTACGACACTGTGATAGAAGCTGTGAACAGTGGATCTGGTGGAATTTATTTCCTTGATGCTCCCGGAGGAACCGGAAAAACGTTCTAAATTTCATTGCTTTTGGCGAGGATCAGATCGCGAAATGATGTTGCTCTAGCGTTGGCTTCATCTGGAATAGCTGCGACTCTGCTAGAAGGCAGACGAACTGCGCATTTTGCCTTGAAATTACCATTAAACATGGAAATTACCCAAACACCAATTTGCAACATCGCCAAAAATAGCGCAATGACCAATATCCTACAGGTATGCAAATTAATTGTTTGGGATGAATGCACAATAGCCCATAAGAGGTCACTGGAGGCGCTGGACAGAATATTGAAATATCTTCGTGACAACCAAAATATTTTTGGGTGGGCCATGATTCTGTTGTCAGGTGATTTTCGTCAGACTCTTCCAGTTATTCCCCGATCAACTGTTGCTGATGAACTAAATGCATGCCTAAAATCATCAAATTTGTGGCAGTACGTAAAGACACTCCAATTAACAACTAACATGCGAGTATTTTTGCAACATGATGAAACTGCAAATGTGTTTGTGAAGCAGTTGTTAGGTATTGAAAATAATTTGCAATGGACACCTCGATCGGATTCATCACATTACCTACAGATTTCTATCACATCACAGATTCAAAAGAGGAGCTTATTCAGCGTGTTTTCCCAGATATAGCGCAAAAGTTTAATAACCATGATTGGCTGGATGAACGAGTAATATTGGCAGCGAAAAATAAAGATGTCGACGATCTCAATGCGACCATTCAGAATTTTCTTCCAGGACAGTTGGTTTCCTTCAAATCAGTCGACACCGTTATGCACCAGGATGACGTAGTCAACTATCCCGCGCAGTTTTTAAATTGACTGGAATTGCCTGGATTAGCACCTCACAATTTGCAGTTCAAAGTAGGATCAGTTGTCATCATGCTGCGTAACATTAATCAACCTCGACTATGCAATGGAACAAGACTGGCTGTGAAAAATCTGATGAATAACGTCATTGAGGCAACAATCATAAAAGGAAAATACAAAGGAGAGGATGTCTTGATCCCCCGAATACCGATGATTCCAACGGATTTACCATTCGATTTTAAACGCTTACAATTTCCAGTACGTCTGGCCTTTGCGATGACAATAAATAAATCGCAAGGAAAGTTCTTAGAAGTTTGCGGATTTAACTTGGAGTTTCCCTGCGTCGGAAAACCGTCTTTTTTGCTTATTTACGCACCACAAAACAAAACAAAAAATATAGTTTATGAGAAAGTTTTAAATTGATTAACAAACTGTATCATAACAGTGTCTGTCTGTTAATAAAAATTTAAACCTTATAAATAGCCAGTATTTCAGGAAAACTCTGTTTTTTTAAGTAAGCAACATGATGTGTCGAAAATAATAATAAAACTTCATGCTTCAATAAAAAAATGCTTTTTTATTCAATACGTTTTGTTGGTTTTGAAATTAATTTATACAAAAGTTTAGGTCTTTTATTTATCGATTGAGGCAGTACGAAGTCTGCCGGGTCAGCTAGTAATAATATATAATATAAAATTTAATTCAAGTCGCTAGCGTCCTTGGTTCGTGAGATATTTTGAGTTAATCAAAATTTTCACCTGTTTTTTAAATTGCTATGGTAAAAAAACACCCACTCATTTTTTTTGACTGTCCTTTCTGCACATTTCTACATTGAAGGACGAAAAAAAACTTCGTGAACGTACGGACGTAAATAAAACACATATAATTAGTATTTTTCAAGATATTGCTTTTTTATTATAAAAGTTTAAACGTTGACATTATGTGTGAAAGACTACATCATTTAAATGACTACCACGCGAATTACATGCATTGATTCATTTGAGGTAATTTTCGACTTTGTGACACCTATTGGGCGGTATCTCAGCCATAACTTGACGAATGTTGGTTTTTAAGTGCTCAAAAGTCAAAGGTTTATCTGCATAAACACGGTCTTTCACGTAGCCCCACAAAAAAATGTACAGCGGTGTCGAATCGCATGATCTTGGTGGTCAGTTGATATCACCACGAGCGACTAGAAATTACGCGGCCAGGAAATGTCTCTTGCAATAAAGCCATATTCGCTCTAGTTGTGTGACATGTGCCACCGTCTTGTTGAAACCACATGTTCTCCAAGTCGTATTCTTCAATAGCAGGCCAAATAAAAGTCGGTTATTATATGACCATAAAGCTCCGAATTGTCGGTGACAATCGTTTCATAGTCGTTTTCGAAGAAGTAAGGTCCAATCACAACTCCGTACCAAACATTGTCTTTTTGTGGATGTAAGGCCTCTCTTCAATTACTTAAGGATTCTCAGAACCCCAAATACGACAATTTTGTTTATTAACATACCCAGCGAGTGAGAAATGTATTTCATCATTGAAGAAAATTTTGTTCGAAAAATTGGCGTGCAACACCTGTTGTTCAAGCACCCATTCGACGAATCTACGACGTTGTGAATGGTCAGCTGGCTTCAGTTGTTGTGTGAGCTGGACTTTATAGGGATTTAATTGTAGATCCAAATGCAAAATACGCCGTAAGACAGTCCTAATTCTTGAGAATGACGAAGAATTCACACTTTCGGGTCTTCGGCAACACTTTCACTTACAGCAGCGATATTTTCAGTGGCACTAGCGAAACGATGATACACAGGCCTTACAATATCTGTAACTAATCCAGTCTTTTCAAAATTCTTCACAATTTTTCAAATTTTTTGCGTCGTTGGACGATTATGTAAACCATAATCTCGTCTTAAAGCACGATATGTAGTTGTTGCAGAATCACCATTTTTGTAGTAGATTTTAAAAATTTGTATGCGTTGTGCGATAGTTATGCAATTCATTTTCGTAAATGTCAGACTTTCAACTGAAAAAAAAATTTGATTGACAACATAAGTAGTTTGACAGATGTCAAATTCCAGCCCTATACTTTTGAAACCACAAAATTGATAACCTGTTATAAGCAACAAAGTTAACTAATATGATGACATTTCAAATGTCAGAAGAGTTTGACAGACGTCAAATGCAAGAGCTATCACTTCATTTGTAATTTGACACATATTTGAACTATTCAATTGTTTTTAAATTGTACTATTTTATGTTTGCTAAATTAATTTATAGTCTTCTTAAAATAATCAAGGAAAGTAGATTCAAATTAAAATATATTTTTTTTAATGCAAAACACTTAGCTTCTTTACTATCCTGTGTTCTCTGAGTTTCTGAAATTTGAAATAAATAAACTGCCACTCTTTCGAGATGCTGAGATAAACTCTTTTTGAACAAAAAGCAATCAGTATTTTTCTAGTTAACGAAGGATCAAAATTTTGCAATAGGTATCTTTAAAATTGTTAAAAAATATTTAGAATGTTATGCTCTAGAATAACTTTATTGAATTAAATTTAAAAAAAATGAGTGGATACAAAATTGGAGGAAATATGTACAATTTTAAACTTTAAAAATTACATACATACAAATTCAAAATTATGGCAATTGTTTTCCAAAAATGGATTTATATGAAATCAATGGAATTTGGTTCAGTGGGATAAACCATACGAAAAAAATGGTATTGATTGGGTTTGAAAGAAATCCTTACATTGTTTTATTTATTTTGTAGTATCGTTTAGTTTTATTAATTTTTTGGTATTGAAGGAACAGGGAATGTGGGCGTGTCAAAACATTAATTATAGTTTGACCACTTTTTGATTCTCTTGTGGCTTAAAGTGTCGATCTACAACCTTCAAGAAAACGGAGCATTCCTCTATTAAAACCATATGAAAGAGACATTTTCAAACGGAAATAGACGTTCAAAACTAAAGAAAAATACAAACTGTGATGTGACCCTTACTGATAACAACATTTTGTGCAAAATATGAAAGTCAATAACTTACCCTAATATACGCAGTACTTGAGCCAAATTTAATTTTTTATAAGTTTTTATTTGTTGTAGGTTTTAGTTTTTTGTAAAAAAAAAGTTGTCAATTGGATTTTTCTAAAAAAAGAACTAGAAGTTAACAAAAATATTTTGAATTTGATAAAATCAATCTGATTATGTTCTTGAGACATATAGGGACCTTTAAACTTCGTGAAATGTCAAAATTTGTAATTAAACAAATTGGGCCGATAACACTAATATTTTTTTTTTTATGTGGCGCAACACTTACAACTCTCAACCATGCATGTGTGCGAGTCTGTTGTCAGTTTTTAGCCGAATCCGAATGGCTAATTTGAGAAAGCACTTTTCATGACAAAAATTACTCTTGGAGGATTTGTCAATTCCTCGCAAGAGGCAGTACCCGTGAGAAAAACTTTAGATGACACAGGCAGGGATTGAACCCAAGACATCTGGCATGACAGTCTAATGCAGTAACCTTCATGCTAAGGGTACTACAAACACAACACTTATAAATGCTACCAGCAAAATTCTGCTGGCAACTTCACAAAAAAGTTAAATTTTGTCGTTCCCTATGATTTCTATGTTCTGGTCCCTCTAAGCTGGGTAAAAAAAACCCTTATTTCGAACGGTTAGTTACCGACAAATTTATAAACCATAAATCATTTAATTCAAGCAGTTTTTATACATTTCTTGGAGCTATTTGAACATAAACTAATCTGATGGTCCATTGTTCGCAACTTTTTCAAGCATTTGTGGCCGTATGTCGGAAATATCGTGGCAAATGTTTTCCTATAAGTGGTCAATCGTTTCGGGTTTATGAGCGTAGACTAGAGGCTTAACAATTCTCAACATAAAATTGCTAAGTGGTATTTAATCGGATTATCACGGAGGCCAATTCACGGGTCTGTCTCCGCAACTTGAAACTATGCGATTGTCCAAATACGTCCTTTAGTAAATCAATTGTAACGGGAGCTGTGTGACATATTGCGCAGAGCCGTGAAGCTATGAACGAAAAAGTCAGTAATCATGTACCGTTCTCGCAAGCATCGTTTTTAAAAAGACCCGAACCATTCATTCAATAAAGCCGCATGAAGCACACCATACAGTCATTTATTGTGGATGTAACGGTGTCTCAACATACATTTGAGGATCATCATCACTACAATTTTGGCAATTTTGTTTATTGACGTATTAATTCAACCAAAAGTGACCTTTAACGCCGCCAGTTAATAATTTGTTGCTAACTTAAAGTTGTAGATCTCTAAAGAAGAAAAAAGTCCCTATGCTTGCCATGAAAAGTGCTTCTTTAACTAGCCATTCGAATTATTAAAATTGTAGACCCCTTCCACTTCTGACATTACTAGCAAAGAGGATTAAGTTAAGAGTGTTTATAAGTCACTGGGCTCTGGGTCTTCGCGTTATTTATAAGTGGACACGTTCAACACTCATAATTATTTCCAACAATACGTCATATCTGGTTAACCATATTTTTGCCATAATAATGTTTAGCGTCTTTAGTTATTCACTTTTCGAGCAACTTTTATTTGTCGAAAGTTTCTGACAAATCAAAATGAGGACTAATAAATTATTGTATAGAATATCTCACGTTTATGATTACGTTTCAAACTTATTATTTCAGCGCAGTTTTCATATTTCCTCCAAAAACCAATTCAAAATTAACTTAATTTTATTTTCTGATTAAATAATAATAAATAATTCAATTCCGAAATAAAAAAAAAAATTTTTGAACAATCCACCACTTCTAATTCTCAATCCATCACCAAGGCCATGTTTCCCTTATACAGCCTCAGTCACGATTCACATCAAAGATCGTCTTAAATTCCTTTTTCTTCATCCTTTGCCCAAAATCAATTTCTCAGAAGTGAAAGAAAGAAAGAAATGAAAAAGAAAAACAAATAAATAGGTAATGACTTCGATTAGACATTGAAATAATTCAATTCTCCTCTTCAACGCTCTACCTCCCCCTCCATCAGGACCTCCAACTCCAAAGCAACCGATAGTCAAACCAAACAGAGAATAAAAGAAGAGAAAGAGAAAAAATAATAATAGAAGATAATGATAATAAGACAATTTTTACATGAGCACGTATTCCCACATATCCTTGTTTAGATGGATGCTTTCATGGACTTTTTGTGGATATGGTGCTCTTGTGGTTTCAGCTTTCTCCAACTTCATCTTCTACAGCAGCGCTACCGCCACCACCGCCGGTTAGGCCACCACAATATCCTTTCCATTGTGCTTAGCAAACTCATATGTTACATCGATTTATTCATTGCTTAAGAAGTAAACATCTCTTAGCATAGAATGTTTTATTTTTGTAGAGAAGGATATCCTCCCCCATCAGGCCATCAGGCCATATGACTATGACCTTTTTCAACTAGCCAAATGTCTGAATGTTCCACAAACGCCCTATTTTAAGGCATCCAGAGCAACAACTCGCCTATATGCTCGCATAACACTCGTCCTTTTCGAAGCGCGAGTTTATTGTGGCCAGGACATTATGTGTGATGTGTTGTGTTATGTTGGGTATAGTCCGTATAGACCTTCCATTCTACTATACTATATTATATGTACGTACCTTCTAGGAACCGTTGATATAAAAGAACAATAGCAATCATCTTTTTCTTCTTTAATTTCAAAGAAAACAACAAAAAGGAGTTAACTTTTATTTCATTTATTTATTTTGGCTTAGTCTTAAGGACAAACATTGCACCAGTGAAAAAAAAGCTGGGAATTCATGAATTCAATACTGAAAGTGTCTATGTAGGTAAAAAGGTAGATGCAATCAATTTACCGCCATCAAAATTCTTTAGAAATTCTTTAACAGAAATTAAAAGGTGGATACAAGTATAAAGACGTAAGTTTCATGAAATAAATATTTTGTAGGTGAATTAAATTCTTAAATTAGATTTAGGTATCTGAAGCACCGGTACTGTCAGAGATATAATTTCAAAGACTTCGGTGCGATGTGTGACTCTATCTAGATAGTGATTTTTCATTTTCAAGATGGTCAGAAGAAAGCATGCCCGTTGAGTGGAATCTCAGCATAGTTTGAATAATCCTAGAGAAAGGAGACCTTCTGAATTGCGCCAACAACAAAGGCATTAGTCTCCTGAACATCGCCTTAAAGATCCTTTCTACCGTATTATGTGAACGTCTAAAGCCAGTAGTCAATAACCTGAAAGGCTTCGGCAGATCTTGGAAAAAACCAAGGAATTTCAAATCGATACAAACCATCTATTAATCGAGATCAACTTTCAAGAGCGATGTCTAGTTTGGCATACCTGACAAATTTGTTCGTTCAAGAAAGGACATTGAACGTTGACGTCTTTGACAAAATGTCAACATGGACAGCTATAACAATGAGGTAGTTTAAAAATTTGTCAACCTAGACACCGCTATAAATTAATAAAACCAAGAACTGTCCTGGCCTTACAGCGACACTGATCTTGTCAAAAGAATAAAAGTCCAACAACTTTGATGGCTGGAGCGAATGGGCATCAACGCTCCAGCCCGAAAGGTCTTCGAATATATTGCCAAAAACGAAGAAGTAGAGGCAAACCGTGACGTAGGTGGCGAACGTACGAGTAGATAGCGTGTAAAAATGGAGACAGCTAGGTACCGAGATGGCTGAATCTAACAACCGGACTCAGCTTGTTGACTAACCAACCAATACTCTATACTTGTTCTTTAATCCTGACCCTGATCATTGTATGAGAAAGAATACTGAGCCTGGAAACAGTCTCAATGATTTTTTCGGGAAATTCAACTTGCCTCTATGTCTGGTTATCGGGGTTAGACAAGTAATTTTTGCTTAGGAAAATCGAAATAAGTTCAAACATGCTAGAAGGACCTATTATGTTCTTATCCTACTTATAAAGACCAAAAATTACTGCTAAATACCACAATGACACTAACAATACCTCATTTCGAAAGACCACCTTAAATTACACCGTCATATAAAAACAAATTTCTTGGAGCACATTTTGCTGTTAATTCAACATTATCAGGGTGTGGCATGACTCTTTATGCACCTAAAAATGTATTTTTTTCACTCGTACAAGGTTGTGAAGTGGTGTTCTTTAATGCGATTGGATGTAAGGACCCAAGACTTTCCCTTTCATCATCTTTCTCCTCTAACTATCATTCCATTGTAACTATACGTCTCTTATTCTCAAGTGCATGGAAATTTGGATTAACCCTCACCCGAAGAAATATTCTGAAAAACAATACTTTTAAAATAACTGGCAGTATGCCTTTAGTAGCAATAGGTCCACTGGTGGTCTTATGATTTATCTCACCGAACACTAATCGATATCCACAAAATAAAAGCTTCGTTTTTTCTGCGAAACTTTTTCTTATTTTTATAAATGATCTTTTGTCTGTCTCTCAGACTGAATCAATTTTAACAAATAAAGTGTCAAATGAAGGAGAATTTGGTGAATTTATAGAAATTGGTTGTATTTTTAAACGAACTATTCGAAGGCACAAAACATTTCTTTTGATAAGTTAGTTTCCGGGTATTTCATATTTTTTGGGATGAGTTCCGTTTTAAGTTATGACCGGTCTTAGGATAAATTAAGCTAGGACATGAATATTGTGGAATTTTTTTGTGGCCGGTGTGATCGCAGTCTTTCTCAACCCATTCCTAAAGGACATCTCATACCGAAAGTATACTTATCTCAAAGACAATGTTACACTGGTAATCGAAGATTAATGGTTTTTATCTTTCTTATTCCCGGTTAGGTTTGGGGTTAATTGAAATTATTTACAAATGTTCGTACGTTTCTGAAGGTGTAGCAATAACCGAATTCTTATTCTTTCAGTCGTACTGTCAACGACAGATATTCTTTCTTCAGCCACACTACACTAATGTAAAAGTCTATACTTATCGAACATTCTACCCAATGTGCACCACAATATCCTTTAAAATACTCCTTCCACTTTCCTTTTCTCAATAAGTTGATGCTCTTCAGTTTGTTTAGTTGATCTTTTGGAAAAAAGAGTCTCAGAATTCTAGGAACAAAATGTTTTTTTTTTTTTTGGCATTTATGCAATGATATTATAATGAATATATAACGTTTCGCGGCAAATTTTGTTCAGCGATGAGGCTCATTTCTGGTTGAATGGCTACGTAAATAAGCAAAATTGCCGCATTTGGAGTGAAGAGCAACCAGAAGCCGTTCAAGAACTGCCCATGCATTCCGAAAAATGCACTGTTTGGTGTGGTTTGTACGCTGGTGGAATCGTTGGACCGTATTTTTTCAAAGATGCTGTTGGACGCAACGTTACGGTGAATAGCGATCGCTATCGTTCAATGCTAACAAACTTTTTGTTGCCAAAAATGGAAGAACTGAACTTGGTTGACATGTGGTTTCAACAAGATGGCGCTTTATGCCACACAGCTCGCGATTCTATGGCCATTTTGAGGGAAAACTTCGGAGAACAATTCATCTCAAGGAATGGACCGGTAAGTTGGCCACCAAGATCATGCGATTTGACGCCTTTAGACTATTTTTTGTGGGGCTACGTCAAGTCTAAAGTCTACACAAATAAGCCAGCAACTATTCCAGCTTTGGAAGACAACATTTCTGAAGAAATTCGGGCTATTCCGGCAGAAATGCTCGAAAAAGTTACCCAAAATTGGACTTTCCGAATGGACCACCTAAGACGCAGCCGCGGTCAACATTTAAATGAAATTATCTTCAAAAAGTAAATGTCATGGACCAATCTAACGTTTCAAATAAAGAATCGATGAGATTTTGGAAATTTTATGCGTTTTTTTTTTTTTAAAAAGTTCTCAAGCTCTTAAAAAATCACCCGATATAACAGCATCTAGAGTGACAACTTTATATTATTTCTTGACGCTGAAAGTTCTATAATTTGCATGGATTTTGAGTTCTGGCAAAAGTGGTTAGGAATGATCATAGAAAAACACTTTAATGCTATGGCTCGGAAAAACCTTTTAATTCAATAAAGCCGATAGACGTCACATAAGAGGAAGACTGATTAGTTAGCGAAACTGGGATATAGTCAGCTAGAAAATCTTAAAAACTCACTTTTAATTACTCCGCTTTGGCCCCTAGGCTTAGACTGATTATTAAATATGTGTTTTTTCTCCTAAAAGGCACAGCAGGAACTTTTACTCAGCTGAAGTACTTTCTGACAAATTTTAGTACGATACAGAAGAAATGATCTTATTTTCCGACATCATCGAGCAATACCGAACAACAAGTCATCCGGCTTTTATTTATTTGTATGGATCTCGTTGCCATATCACGTTTGTGCATACATATGTACATATGTATCTTCTGGTTGAGCATTGTGGCGGTAGAGGAGGTGATAGCGGTGGCGATGGCGATGGGGGTGATTGGTGATGTGCTCTACCTCATTCACGTACAAATCCGTATTTGGATGAAGGAATAAAAATAATAAAAAAAAACCTATTATACTTGTTATCGGCGAAATGCGGTGTAGATAGATATACATATTCATGTGTGTGTTCAAATGTTTCTTCTTCCACGTGCATATCCTTCCACATCGAGTTGATCTGGAGTTTCTTATAGAAGGTATTCTTCTTCTCTCCTTAAAACCAACATCCTTTATAATGCTTAGCATATAGTATACCAATATACGTAGCTAATATTTTGTTCCTTTAACTGCCAAAATAACAGTGGATATAGCCTGAGAAAAAATATAATTCTGAATGATGAAAGGGATGTGCTTTTGCTTTTGCTTTTGGTTCTGCTCTTGCTGTGCTATCGCTATGACGAGTTCTGGAGTTTCTGGGTGTTCTTTTATTCTGATGGGTGGCATTGGCATATTAGGTATACGAGGAGCTACATATCTTGGCAGTTAAGGGCATTTGAGGCCAGACACGTAATTAGGCTTCTTTTTTTTTGTTCATCTGACATATATCGAGATAAAAGATTCGCATAATTGAGTTCATTGTTTGAGATTTTCCAGATTCTTGACTTTTTTTTCTTGATAGATATATGTACCCAATTTTTTCAACTTGGATGATATTTGAAATGTATGTTTCTGAAGAATTTTATAGATTTTCGTATGTTTAACTTCAATAAACACATAATTTAATAAATAATATTGTGCTTTTATTTTTAGTCCTTTTGTAAAAAGCTAACAAATTAAGGACATATTTATTCCTACTTAACAATCTTGTTTGTCAAAATCAATAATTCAAAGGAATAATAAAAATAAATCATCCAGTTTTGGGAATCAAATTGAGAGAAATACAAAAGAGCTGGGTAAAGTATTGCACATTCTTGATGTGTGGCAGAAAAAAACAATTTCTTTCAAAATGAGCTAAAATTTTAACTTATCTAAATTCATTAAAGTGAAACAATTACGTCTGAACTTTTTGATGGGGGGAATGCAACTGTCTATTTTGACAGTATCATACAAAAACGGAATGTTCAAAAAGATATAGGAGAAAACAAGAGTTTTCTCTTGTTCAAAAGACTACTTTCTGTTTCTACAAAACAATGCAAGAAATCATAAAATACTTTCTTCGCCTTTAAAGAAAGAAGGTATTTCATATACTACACAAATTTGTTTCTGGGCAGCGGCAATGATCATGAAACCTATCCCTAACTTACTTATCCGGCTCCTAATCCATTGAGGGTGTCACCTTGAGATATTGCGTTCCCTCATTTGATGTTCCTTGCAATCTTCCTCTAGTTAACGAGACGAAGAGGAAGGTTCAGTCTTTCTCGCCGACGACGCACGTCTCAACCATGGTCCCTGAAATTTAAAAATTTCTTTGCTGGGGCGTTGTTGTCCACTTGTTCAATGTGACCCAAGCAGTGTAGTCGGCGTATTTTGGCTCTTTCGACTAAATCTGCATCTTGAAGCAGCTCGCTTAGTTCTTCTCATCTAATGACCATGGATTTTTCTCTCGAAAGCATCAATTCCCCTTTTTAACTTCCTATAGGAAGTTATTGTAATCGGTCCGATTTGTCAAATTGAAAATTTTGACATTTCTTAACGTTTCAAGGTCCCTAGAGTCTAAATAAATTATTTTTAGAGAAAAGTGCGTGCATGTTTCGTAGGTCCGTACGTTCGGGAAGTGTTTTTCGTCGTCCATAGCTCAAGAACCAGTATCGCAATCGACTTCAAAATCAAAAAAAGAGGCTGGGATGTGACCCACACTGATAACTTCCCATCCCGTCTGTCGATTTGTCTTGCTTAAAAGTTTGTCTATATGTATAAATTTTTACCAAATTTGCGTACTATTTTTTCTAGATTTTATATTTTTATGAAAAAACGGACTGTTGGATTTTTATATCGAATGATATATGAATATCGAAAACAATATTTTCTGTAAAATAAAATAAGTTTGAAACCAATATTTGTAATTTTTGAAAAGCTTTTTGAGTCGAAAGTAAATTTTTACCAAGTTTTAGTATTGTTTTTTTTTTTTGGAGTTTTTATTGTTTGTAAAAAAAACTGTCAATTCGATTTTTCTCAAAATTTTACAGTATGTTGAAAACAATATTTCTTATAAGATAAAAAAGTTTGAAGCCTTAATCTCAAGTTTTTGAAAAGATATTTGAGTCGAAATTCAATTTTTACCAACTATAAGTCTTGTTTTTTTTTGGGGGGTTTTTATTTTTTATAAAAAAAACTGTCAATTAGATTTTTCTCAAAATTTTATCAGATGTCAAAAACATTATTCTGCGTTGCACAAAATTGTTAACTTCCCATAGGAAGTTATTGTCATGGGTCCGATTTGTTAAATTGAAAATTTTGACATTTCTCGACGTTTCAAGGTCCCTAGAGTCGAAATAAAAGATTTTTAGAAAGATGTCTGTGCGTGCGTGTGTACGTACGTTCGTACTTCCGTACGTCCGTATGTCCGTACGTCCGTATGTCCGTACGTCCGTATGTCCGTACGTCTGTACGTCCGTACGTTCGCGACGTTTTTTTCGTCGTCCATAGCTCAAGAAGCAGAAGAGATATCGACTTCAAATAAATTTTGTTATACAGATAATAAGGCAGAAAGATGCAGAAAGGGCTCTCAAGAAAATTGCGTCTTTGTTTTTTTTACCATAGCAGTTTAAAAAAAGGTGAAAATTTTGATTAACCCTAAATATCAAATGAACCAATGACGCTATAGACTTGAATTAAATTTTATATTATATATTGTAACGTGATTCAAAACAAGTATATTTTTGGAACAAAATTTAATTAACGGATTTTTAATAAATCAAAAAAACTGAACAAAAAAATTTGTCACCTCGAAAATTTTCAGTTTTTTTATTGTTTAACACGAATCAAACTATCTCACTTGCACTTCATAAGAAACATCAAAACACCATTTGCATTTAAGAAAGTGCTGTCAAATTTAATCATTTTTAAATCTTCTTGTGATGTGGAAACACCAAAAAGATTTATATAATCTAAACTGAGATAAACCTTTGGTGGAAACATAGCAAAACTTAATTATCTTTTCTATTGTTTTCTCTTGCAAAATAAGCCCAGTTAGCCCATTTTCACTAAAAAAATTAAATAATATCAACAGTAATAGTTTGATTTTTTCCCCAATGGAAAACACACATGATTTCAAATGCACAACTACTCAAGGAACACAGCCATGGAGTTACAAATGCAATATCAATCGTACCAACATTTGAGAACGAGATCACATAAGATCCATTCGAGACTCGTATCAATGTCGGAAACCCATCCATAGTAAAAGTCTACTCTAACTTTTATCGGTGTTGTTCATACTATGGATATTGTTTTTGTTATTCGTGTAAAATCCTACTATACTATGGATAGATTTTCCAACAAAACACGGGTAATACTAAAACTAAAATTTACTTCCGACTCAAATATCTTTTCAAAAATTGAAAATATTGGCTTCAAACTCATTTTATCTCACATAAAATATTGTTTTTGACATTCAGTAAATATATTCATTCAGTTTATAAAAATCTAGCAGTCCGTTTTTTCATAAAAAAAAATAAAATCTACAAAAAATAGTATGCAAATTTGGTAAAAATTGATGTTCGGTTCTCGATATCTCTCAAATTAATTCCATTCATACAATTTGTATTTGTTTATATAAGAAATAAAAACTTTTAAGATTTAATGCTTCAAAAATTAGTAAAAATTGTGTTTGACTAAAAATCTCGTTAACAAAAACAAATTTCGAAATCAAACTATTTCATTATATGCAAAATATTGTTGGTAATTTTTAAATTTTTAAGAATAATTCAACTGACAACTTTTTTTAACAAAACACTTTTAAGCAAGACAAATCGACAGACGGGATGGGAAGTTATCAGTGTGCCTCTTTTTGATTTATAAATGAGACCAAAACTAAACGTAGCATGAATTTTCCGGATAACTGGAAGCTTTTCCAAATTTTTCGTTCATATTTATTCTAATTAGATCAAAAATAGACAGTTTCACTTTTCTAACTTAACTGGTCCTGGAAATCGGTTAATGTCAATAAAATAAAAAAGTGCGTATACGCCCA
The DNA here is from genome assembly GCA_920104205.1 of Eupeodes latifasciatus. NCBI lineage: Eukaryota > Metazoa > Arthropoda > Insecta > Diptera > Syrphidae > Eupeodes > Eupeodes latifasciatus. The sequence continues at coordinate 356,956,016 of OV049924.1, read as the reverse complement.
GTGTGCCACTGTTAATTTCTAAATTAGAAGTTATTGTCTTTTTGTTAAGATTTTAATAACTTAAATTTTATCTATATCAAGTTAAGGTGTCAACTTTAAATACATACATTGGAGGTGCAGTACAACGAATGGTTTATTGTCCGTATAATAAACAATAAGCATTTTTGTCGTCTTATCATTTTAATTTTGTATTTTAAGGGTTTGGTAGTACAATCAATCGAAACACAAGTCTCGAAATAGTATACTTCACCATATTTTTTTTATTTTAAAGAAGTTGTAGAGTGGCAATTCTTCTATTTTTATTCACCTTAACATACCACTGCGAGTATGTAGTTGTTGGTAATTGTTACCGACACTATCATTAACATAAATATAGCTTGGCACCACTCTACCAATGACAAAATTTTACGGAAAGGAAACTGTCATCGGCCATTTTGCCTTTGACTTTTCGAGAAAACTAAATCCAAATTAGAAATTAGAAATTAAAACTAAATATATATAGCTAAGATACTCTAAATAAAAACCAAAAGTAAGAATTGTAAATTAAACTAAAACTGTATTATAATGAACTTATTACTATAGGAAATTAAAGCCTCTCTATAAAGAAATATATAAAAAAATTCTTTTATTCCGAGGCTAAAGATTTGAACTTGCTTGGAGAAATAATAGTAATCCTATATTAAACATGTTCACTTAAATTATCCACTCAAGGAGTCAAATATTTTCATGTTAAATTTATGTCCTTACCACAAGACAAAAATAAGACGCAAACTCAAGAAATATTAGGGTAGGTTAGGTATATAGTAGAAGGATATCCTGTTTTCTAAAGCTCTTCACATCCTTAAATAATATTCTTGTATATACTGGTCGTCGTTCTATTTAAAGTTTCTCTCCTTGTGCCAGAAGTAAAAACCGTCATCGCCATCGCCATCGCCACCACCACTGCCGCCGCCACCACCGCCACCAAGACTTATTGTCTCCTAAAAGTTGCTTCCCTTTTTACTCATTATCACATGAGTTAGTGTCTTGTGTTGAAAACTTGCACGTTTTATGTACAGCACATTATGTGAGTTAGCTAAGGTACAAAGGTGTACAAATACCTATACGATACAGAAATAGGAGAAAAGGTTTTTCGGGAAGGTGTAGTAAAATTGCTAATTAATAATAAGAAGACTAAGGAAAATCTGCATCGCAGCTTTGTCTATTGTGTTTGGTGTTTTGTGTATGAGAATGAAAATGTCTTCAACACGTGCAGAATATCCTTAAGGTGTGAATTAGAATTTACGTGTGGTTTTCTTAATGCAAGTGAATCTTCCAAAAAAAAAAAAAAAAAAAAACTAAATAGGGCGAATGGGGAAAACTTAATGAGGTGCAGGCGTTGCGTTAGTTGTTGTAAATGTTGTTGCGTTTGTCAGGATGCTTAACGGCTCGACTCTGATCCTTGAGAATTTCAAACCAATTTTCAAAACCATCACAAGCCTTAAAAGAGAAAGTTATGTATGGTTGATGTGGTAGGTATACATTATAGATGTGAACATACTTCATGTATACATATCTATGCAGGAAGCGCATAAAGACATCCGACTGCAGTTGATAGTGGGGAATAATTTTAACAAGACACTTAAGTTTAGTGAAGAAATTGTTAAGTGTTTATTTCTTGTTCTCTCGCAATTTCCTTAAAGGTTAACACTTTGATCCACAAAATCTCTTGAGCATTAAGAATTTCATTAAATTAGAGTCGGTTCATTGATAAGAAAGAATTTAAAAATGTATAAAAAATGTTCATTTCGAATCATGTTCTGTTATAATTTTTTTCTAACCTTTAAATAACGTAATTAACCTCATTAACAAGCACCTTTTCCCTACAACCTTACCTTCATATACGGGTATAAGGAAACGTAACGTATACCTGTGAAACCACCCACGTTCATGTCCTTGTGGGTGCATGGAGACGAGTAACTTCGATTTTTTTTTAAATAAAATTTATGTAAATTTTATTTCAAACGCAATTAGTTGTTGAATGCCATCCATTCGCCCTCGCCCCACATCAGTGTGCCTTATAGAAAAATTGTTACTGCTCACAATGAATGATATGTATGTATATGTATATATTTATGTAATTAACATTATATTATTATTTATTGTCCTTTGAATTTTGATATGGTCGTATTACTTACCCAAAGAAATTATGGAGTGACAGTGAGGCATGTTAAAAATAATTTGGTTTTCTTTTATGAAGCGTTTTATATTACAAAATTATTTTAACGAACCGTTGGTTGTAACGGGTATCCATTTTGCGGTTTCAAAAGTATAAGGCTGGAATTCGACATCTGTCAAACTAAGTTGTTAACTTTCGAACAACGCATACAAATTGTTAAAACCTACTACAAAAATGGTGATTCTGTCACAGCCACATATCGTCCTTTAAGAGGGGATTATGGTTTACATAATCGTCCTACTACGCATGTAATTGGCAAACAAATTTAAAGAGACTGTGCATCATCGTTTTGCTCGTACCACTGAAAATATCGCTGCTGTAAGTGAAAGTGTTGCCGAAGATCCGAATGTGTCGATTCCTCGTCGTTCTCAGAAATTAGGAATGTCTCACGGTACGTTATGGCGTATTTTGCATTTGGATCTACACCTACATACATACATATAAAGTCCAACTCACACAGTAACTGAAGCCAGCTGACTATTCACAACGTCATACTGGGGCCAGCGTAGGGGAAGCGATGCCCAAAACTAATGGAATAAAGTTTTTGTGTTTTATTTTATTTAAAATGCTTTAAAATATATTTTAATTCATTAATATTTATTTTTTCTTTTATATTTCTTCTTCAAGCATGTTAATTACTTCGTTATCAAACATTTTTCTGTCTAATAGTGGCAATTTTCGCATAAGGCTTAGTAATGGGTCAGATGAAATAAACAATCTGTTGATAATGTCAGTTATGTTATCAAGTCTAGAAAAAAATCCTCTGTAGGATTTAAAATCCTTATTTTTAGACTCCGGCGCCTCCTCGCAATACTTTTTAAATTTGTCTGGGTTGATTTTAAATCCGCTGGATTTTGTTTGTAAGATAATATAACATCTTTTTATTAGTTCAGCATCTATTTTCGTAATTGATGAAGAAATTGAGTAGTTTTGAAAAAATTTTCTAGCTACATTCCCATCATTTGAGTTTCCAAAGCCTAGTTTTAGGTTTAGGCTTGTCGACAATAAGTCCCAGCTGTATCTTGAATTATTCTTGGATATCTTTTTTTGTTCTTTCTACCAAGTTTTTGTTTTCGCTTGATAAACGCCAAGATAAAGTTGGAAGCTTATAGCTCAAATGCAGCAATGACTCGAATAACCTTATCCAAGCATGTAAGACTGAAATGCCAAAGGAAACGTATTCGTTATTTATAGGCCTTCTTCCAATATTTTCAAGATTATTAAAATCTTTTGAAGAATCATCGCATAAATAGCATTTCAAAGAAGATTTCGTGCCAGAAATCGAGTTGCATATTTTTCCATCTACCATAGTGAACATTAGTTTGTGAGAAACAGAAATCGATTGGCTATTTAATGTAACTTTAGTTGGAATTAATGCTTTAATCTGCCGCTCAATATTTTTTTTTGTGTAATAGCTAGTTCAGAAGTTTCTTTTTTGTATTGAAGACTGATAGGCCCACAAAACCTGGGTGATGATGGCTTAGGATTTTGCCAGAATACTAAGTTTTCTTCGCTTTTTTCTATGGTAAGTCTTAATCGCACAAGACAGGTCAAAAACATATATTTGTCATCAGCAGCTTCTGATACAAATCTTTGTTTGAATTGAGTGTGGCTGGAGCTGCCATTGAACCCCCACTTGGAAACCAAAACCATTTCCGAATTTTCAGAACACATTGGGTCAAGAACAGGCTTTTGGCTTTGTAAAATTCGCGTTGCAGTGTGATCCAAAAGCGTAGGCAACGACACTTTCGCTTCAGTTTATGTGACCTTGAGATTATTTGGATATGATTTTTTTTTCTCGGTTTGAACAAGTTTATAAGATGGGAAAATATGTTTTGTGTATCTTCGAATAACGTTGTACTGACTTCTACTTAATTTAGCCTCAATAATAATGGAGAGAGCTTCACGGGGCGAAATTTTATCAATTGTAACAGACGAGCTTTTGTCCATACAATCCTTCGCGTAAGTTGGAGTGGTCAAAACTTTTTTAACGACTTCAGCTTCTGTTGTCTTTCCATCAGCTCTCAAGCTCATTTGAGCTGCATACGTCAGAAGATCGGAATTATTTTCTGCACGAACACTTGCTGTTTTTCTGCGCTTCGAATTATCGCTGCTTTCATCAAAAGAAAGTGTTGGTCTACCAGTTTTTTTGAGATGTGAAGAGTGAGTTCAAAACTTCCGTTGAGCCAGGGTATTTCATTTTTAAAGAACCTGTTTTGATGCCTTCCATACTTCTCCCATTTTTCCTTCATTTGGTTTTTAAAATTGCGTAGCTCTTTTGTTAATTTTAATCTTTCAGTGGTTGGACGGTCAGTTTTTTTAGCAGCATATTCATAAATTTCTTCGAATTTTTTCTCAAAAGTGATTTTTTTACTCTTACTGAATATATCAAACGGTTTCTATAAAAATCGAAAAAAAAATGCGCAACAGGCTTTTACTTTTGGCTTTAGTTTTATATTAAGAATACCCCTATGTATTATTAACAGTCATTAGTTTCAAAAGAACCTTGCGCATTTTCATGAAAATTGATATTTTTTTCGATAAAAAGACCCTCTACTTTAACCTCACTTATCTCTGTTATATATATAAGTATAATTTAAAAAAAAAACACTCCAGTCAACTCTGCTTACCTTGTTCCATAGCTGATAATATTTAGTGATTTTTATTTTCAATTAAAACGAAGAAAAATACTACATCGATGATTACCCACGAAAACTGTATGCAACCAATAGTATAAAACTTTGCACTTTGATGCATTCACTTTTGCACGTGTTATGCTTAATTGATAATATAAAGCTTAAAAATAGAAAAGGGACAAACATAAACTTATCAAATAAACAAAAAAAAATAAACAGTTATCATTTAAGAATTTGACTTTTGGGCATCTCTCCCATACAGTGGGCCCCAGTGCGTCGTACATACGTCGAATGGATGCTTGAACAAAAGGCGAAGCGGTGGACGGCGATTTTTCGAACAAAATTTTCTTAACCGACGAAGCGAAATTTCTCACTCGTTGGGTATGTTAATGAACAAAATTGTCCTATTTGGGGTTCTGAGAATCCTCAAGTAATTGAAAAGAGGCAATTACATCCACAAAAATCCACTGTTTGGTGCGCTCTTTGGTCCGGAAGTGTGATTGGACCTTACTTCTTCGAAAACGACGATGGAACGACTGTCACCGTCAATTCGGAGTATTATGGTCATATGATATAGCCGACTTTTTTTTGCCTGCTTTTGAAGAATACGACTTGGAGAATATGTGGTTTCAACATGAAGGTCGGTGCCACATGCCAAACAACTCGAGCGAATATGGCTTAATTGCAATGGCCACGTAATTTCAAGTCATGGCGATATCAACTTGCAACCAAGATCATGCGATTTAACACCGCTGGATTTTTATTTGTGGAGCATTGCCAATGACCGTGTTTATGCAGATACATATATCTTTAACCCTTGAGCAAGTTATAGCTGAGATACCGCCCAATACGTGTCAAAAAGTGGTCTTAAATTACCTCAAAAGAATCGATGCTTGCAACGATTCGGGTGGTGGTCATTTAAACGATGTGAATGATGATGAAATATAATAAAGTAAAATATTTTATATTTGTTATATTTACGTTTACTTTTGAAACCGCAAAATGGATAACCCGATATTTTAAAGGGCAATAGGAAGTTATCAGTGTCGCTCGCAGACATGAAGTCATGAAAGGTCATGAGACTCAGTTATATGAGACCTCGACCGATACCGAGACGAGAGAAGTCTTAGATAAATTAAAACTTTTAATAAAATTTTCATATACTACAGATTGTCCCACGGGAACCGGACGAAAAGTAGGGAGCCCTTTCTCCTCACTGGTGCGGTCGAGCGATGTGGGGATGGGCTCGTTTGAAACCTCAGGTAGTGCCGTTTAGTTACCACAATGCTCTCGTTGTTTGAAGTGAATGACGATATGTTGCTGCTCATGAGCGATGAGGCGCACTTCCATCTCAATGGTTCTGTTAATCGACAGAACTGCCGCTATTATGCCCCTGAGAACCTTCAACGCCTCCATGAACGACCACTGCATAGCCCTAAAGTAACTGTGTGGTGTGCAATGTCAAGAAAATTTATCATCGGTCCCTATTTTTTTGAAGAAGAAGGAAACACCGTCACCGTCAATTCTATCCGCTACATGGACATGATAAATAACTTTTTAAGACCTCAATTACGCAGAAGAAGACGAATTGTCAACCAAGCAGATGATTGGTTTCAGCAAGATGGGCCCCCCTCACACTTCCAGACCCACAATCGCCCTCTTGCGCGAGATGTTCCCCAACCGCCTTGTGTCACGCTCTGGGGACGCGCCGCCGTGGCCCCCGAGGTCCCCTGACTTAAGGACGTGTGACTTTTTCCTTTAGGGATACCTAAAATCACGCGTTTACGAGTTTACGAGTTTACTTTGGAAGCGTTGAAGGAAGCAATAACGTCTGAAGTTGCGTCAATTGAACAAGACCTACTGGAGCGCGTCCACCGAAACTTCTTGGACCGACTTGCCACCTGTTACGAACAAGATGGGCACCATTTGTCCGACGTTATTTTTAAAACTTTAAATGGCATTTAATTCCCTACCTTCTGATATTAATTAAAAAAAATTAAGACTTTAACTTTTGGAGTTACATTCATTTGTTTTTGATCCGGTTCCCGTGGGACACCCTGTACATACGTAAGTAAACACTAAATGAGGTATGCAATTTTAAATGGTTTAAATTAATCTTAAATTTGAGATGCTCTAAAATTGTTTCTGGTATACCCTTAAATTATATTAAAAGCTCTTAATGTAAACTCAAAAACCTTACAAAGCTTCTAAGCAATTATTAAATTGTTGCTTTTATATTTTCTTAGAACACATACTTCTTCATACAAACAATAGAAATACTTCCCTAATGTATGGTATTATAGTGTTTTGTTCATAACTTAAAATTGAGTAACTTTATTGTAACATAGTTTTCTGAGAAAATATGTCTGTCACACATGATGTTTAAAAACTCATGTTATAACACCTGTTCAAAACATCATGTGCCGCACCAGCTCCTTAGTCCTTGCAACCAACCCAAACCTCAACCCCAGCCATAGGACCTCCCACTCATAACCCTATACTCGTTAAACTTGCCAAGAACACGATTGCAGAACATGTTAACTTAATTCAAACTTAATTGCTTGTCGTTGCAAATCCGAAATTCTGACATATGACTGATTCATTGTGACGTTTTCACAGGTTGTTTCCACTTTTCCTTGATTTCCCTGCTCCATACAGCACAAGTCTTTACTATACACAAGCAGCATAAAAGTCTGAGCTGGAAAAAAGTACAAAAAAGTTAACACATCATACGGTGTTGTTGTTTTTTCTGCCACCCAGTGAAAATGCCTTCAAATCGACAACTTTATCCTTTAGAGCTTGAAGCCATTTGGAGCCTTCAGCTAGATGGGTGCAAATGTAAAAAGGATTTGGGTGGGAGTGGTGCGCGATCGTTGCTGTCCTGTCCATCCCCTCAACTGGATTATAAACATTGTTCCATAAATTAGAGTAAAAACTAATCCAACTTTGACATAAATATCTCTTTGACACGCACAGCGTGAATCCTGTCTACCGCCTGACGTCGCGTCACGTCTCGCACCGCGCTCGCCGAACGGTTGCACTTCTCAAATGGAACAGACAGACGGTGAAATGATTTGGGGCATGTAATGTAATTTGTAGCGCTTCATTCTTGACAAAATATACATACAGCCACGGAGAAAGGGGCAGGGGGTTTAGTAGGTGGGTGCGCCACCGTTCAAAGGAAGGATACCAAATCGGTATAGGTACAACGTTGTCATGCTGGATGATATCGTATAGTTGTTCCCTTGATTTTTGGCTGATTTGCCCCTCAAGGATTAATGTAGAAATACGAGTATGTACATATGTATAAAGACAAAGCCACAGCGAAATGGGGGTTAAAAGAATAATGCAAATGTTTTTAAATGTTTCAAGAATAATTTGTTTTTTTAATTTGGTTTCAAGAAAGGGAGACAAAAATTTGATCAATGGCACTGCCACTTAACGACACACAAGTGGTACCTCAAAATTTGCTGGCAAATTTGTTAAAAATGTTCAATATTTGATGAAATTTGGATAACAAAGGTGAATATAATTTTCTGTCAAAATTAAACGGCTAAGATAACCCTTACTATTTTGAATATTGTTAAAGATTTTGAAAAGTTCGTCCGACTGTTTTGACATCAAGAAACAGAGTGTCTCGTCACCTTGCACGTAGGTAACCAACATGAAATGATGATATGGAATGAAACGTCTTTTTGAAAGACCTCTTTTTTTAAAACCTCGTCTTTTAAAACTATTTTTCCGAGCTCACTTACCAATTTAAATACTAGGGGTGTCAAGATCCCCCTTTCTAAAATTATAAATACAATTAGATTATACAAAATTATATTCCTTAAATCGGGAAATAATTTATAACATATCTTTAAAAATTGTCACCACCATATTTTAGTTGGTTTCGAGCTACGGGCATGTAAATCTAGCTCATGGCGGCTGGTCCTTGTCACCGAAACTGATGGTTTATGTGAAGTAAATGTGGGTAGGATGTGGATGTACCTACATCGATTGTAGAATCGCGTTGGATTTTTTTTTTTTTTAGTGTGTCTTGTGTTTTATCCATTTATTCCCGGTTGTGTAAGTCCTTGTGATGTTCGTGCAACGACATAAGGAGAATACAAACAAAAAATATCAGAAAATATAACAGTTTTTGGGTGATATTCACGTCAACGTCACTTAACTTTTTTGTTTTCGTCTCTACATAAATACTCGTATATACATACATAGGTACATGTACTTGTATGTATACAAGCTGAATTTTCTGTGATTTGGATATATAATTCTTGATGGTTAAGTGTGTGGTGTGAGGACGAGTATTTTAAAGACCTTTTTTATCACTTTAAATACAAGTACATTGGTTCATAAGAACGTAATAATATATCAAAAAAACTGAAAAAAAAAAATTTGTCACCTCGAAAATTTTGCGACTAAAATATGATTTCCAAAACAATTTTGTGCAACGAAGAATAATGTTTTTGACATCTTATAAAATTTTGAGAAAAATCTAATGGACAGTTTTTCTACAAAAAATAAAAACCTAAAAAAAACATTACTCAAAGTTGTTAAAAATTAAATTTCGACTAAAATATCTTTTCAAAAACTTGAGATTAAGGCTTCAAACTTATTTTATCTTATAAGAAATATTGTTTTCAACATTCTGAAAAATTTGTTCAGCAAGAATATACAACTCCTTAATGACCACAAACATTAGAAATTCTGAAAAAAGTTGAGAAAAATCGAATTGACAGTATTTTTACAAAAAATAAAAACCTAAAAAAAAAACAATACTAAAACTTGGTAAAAATTTACTTTCGACTCAAATAGCTTTTCAAAAATTAAAAATATTGACTTCAAACTTATTTTATTTCACAGAAAATATTGTTTTCGATATTCAGTAATTTTGTTATAAAAATCCAACAGTCCGTTTTTTCATAAAAAAATAAAATCTACAAAAAATAGTACGCAAATTTTGTTAAAATTGAAACACATAGACAAACTTTTAAGCAAGACAATTCGACAGACGGGATGGGAAGTTATCAGTGTGGGTCGCATCCCAGCCTCTTTTTAAATTTGTCTTATAGGTCGTAGTGAGCTCTACACATAAGTTGTATTTTTATACCGCAACGTTCGATAAAACAAGTAACAAAATAGTGAACTAAATTTTTAAATATGTATTAAAATATTTAAAAATGCCTAGTGCAAGTAACTACTCGTATAATATATATATCTATAAAAATGAATGTTTGTCTGTATGTCATCGATAAACTCAAAAACTACTGGACCGATTATATTGGAGAAGGTTTGTATGGTATGCTTATTGTTGCCCTTAGCCACCAGGTGACACTGCAGAGTAGCAACTTCTGCCCCAATCAACCGATTGTCATGAAAATCAGTATGATGATGTTTTTTGTGGTAAGATGAATATGATAATCGTATTAATGGAAGTTACCACCAGATGGTGCTTCCATGTATCAAGTTCAATACTGATTAATAGATATCTATACGAATTCGTATAAATATATGTTCGAAAAATATATTTTCGGTGCAATCTACACTTATTTAATATATAAAATTCTTGCCATACTCCTCCGAAACGGCTTAACCAATTTCAATGAAATTTTGCATATACGTTCGGTAGATCGGAGAATAGGTTTTTATCTATTTTTTATATTCCTAAGTGCTATGGTTTAATTGCATCAACATCGTACACGGTGCAACGATCTTATGATAGTAATCACTGACGCTATGTACAATGAAGCATTATTTGCTATATTGAGGATCTTTGCATTATGAATGCCAACTTTCCACTCAGTCATTTCGGTATGCATTCACCAAATCGAAATGCATCTGATTTAATAGACACTGAATTAAATCGTGAACAACAATACAATATCTACTGTAGAAATGGCAGCGATTGTCGCTCGAAATGTCCCACTAATGAATGAAGAACAAAGAACCATTTATGACCACATCATGCTCGCAGTTTCGGCAGGACAAGGTGGATTCTTTTTTTTTTTGGATGCACCAGGTGGAACTGGCAAAACATTCCTTATTTCGCTAATTCTTGCTAAAATACGATCAAATAATGGTATTGCATTGGCTGTTGCATCTTCTGGGATTGCGGCAACTTTATTGGATGGAGGCAGAACAGATCATCTAGTATTTAAACTGCCACTAAATATTCAAAAGAACCCAGACGCGGTGTGCAATATAAAAAAACATTCATCCAGTGCTAAAACAGTGTAAAATTATCATCTGGGATGAATGCACTATGGAACACAAACATTCGCATGATTAAAAACAACGACAGACTATTTAGCGGCACTCTGTTATTTCTTTTTAAGGTACGTGTCCATTTGACAGTAAACGTGCTGCGAGTCGCTCTCAAGCTGCTCTCGAGAGCGATCTCGCAAGTGGACATAGTCTGGAGAGTAGCTCGCGGAGAGTTCACTAATTACTCTCGACATTCGATCTTTTTGAAAGTCACTCGCAAGTGGACACATGTGTTTACCACTATCAGAGATAAGCTCTCGGAATACCAACACAGTTCGTATTTTGCGAGTAGCTGTCGAGAGTAAACATGCCAAAGCAGTTTCCACTGCTTTGGCATGTTTACTCTCGACTCGACTCGACTCTCTATGTCTTTTTTTCATATAAATTTGATTTGAAAATACATTTTTACCTTCCCATAGGAAGTTATTGTAATGGGTCCGATTAGTCAAATTGAAAATTTTGCCATTTCTCGACGTTTCAAGATCCCTAGAGTCGAAATAAAAGATTTTTAGAAAGATGCCTGTGCGTGCGTGTGTACGTAAGTTCGTACGTCCTTATGTCTGTACGTCTGTACGTTCGCGACGTTATTTTCGTCGTCCATAGCTCAAGAACTAGTAAAGATATCGACTTCAAATAAATATACAAATAATAATGCAGAAAGATGCAGAAAGGGATCTCAAGAAAATTGAGTGGGTGGTTTTTTTACCATAGCAGTTTAAATAAAAGGTGAAAATGTTGGTAAACCCCAAATATCTCACGAACCAAAAACGCTAGAGAATTGAATTAAATATTATATTATATATTGTAACGTTATACCAAACAAGTATATTTTATGAAAAAAATCCAATTAACGGTTTTTTATAAATCAAAAAAAAAATTAAAAAAAATTTGTCACCTCGAAAGTTGTACGAATAAAAAATGATTTTATCTCCAAAACAATTTGGTGCAACGAATAATAACGTTTTTAACATATTTTTTTAATAAATTTTGAGAAAAATCGAATTGACAGTTTGTTTTATAAAATATAAAAACCTAAAAAATACATTACTCAAAGTTGTTACAAATTGAATTTTGACTCAAATAACTTTGCAAAAATTTGAGGTTATGGCTTCCAACTTATTTTATTTTATAAAAAATATTGTTTTCAACATTCGGTAAAACTTTGAGAAAAATCGAATTGACAGTTTTTTAACAAAAAATAGAAACTTAAAAGAACATTTAACAAAAGTTGGTAAAAATTCATTTCCGACACAAATATCTTTTTAAAAATTTGAGATTATGGCTTGCAAATAATTTTAACTTATAAGAAATATTGTTTTCAACATTCAGTTACATTTTGAGAAAAATCTAGTTGACAGTTTTTTTTACAAAAAATAAAAACCTAAAAAAAAACAATACTAAAACTTGGTAAAAATTTACTTTCGATTAAAATAGCTTTTCAAAAATTAAAAATATTGTCTTCAAACTTTTTTTATTTCACAGAAAATATTGTTTTCGATATTCTGTAGTTTTTTTTAATAAAAATCCATATTTTCGAAAAAAAAATCTACAAAAAATAGTACGCAAATTCGGTAAAAATTGATGTTCGGTACTCGATATCTCGTGAACAATAGAAGATATTGACTTTAAATTAGATTCATTCATCCAATTTGTATTTATTTATTTAAGAAATAAATTTTTTTTAACAAATGCTACTAAAATTTGTAAACAATTTTTTTCGACTAAAAATATAGTTTACAAAAACAGATTTTGAAATCAAATTATTTCATCAAATGGAAAATGTTGTTGGTAATTTTGAAATCTTTTAGAATAATTCAACTAACAAATTTTTTAACAAAACACGAAAACCTACAGACCTTTTAAGCAAGGCAAATCGACAGACGGGATAGGAAGTTATCAGTTTTGATAAAATACATGTCCAACTGATAATATGCTAGCAGAAGAAATCTATCAAGTGGACACGATTATGAGAGTACTCTCAGCAAGAAAACTCTCAATATTCTAGCAGAGAGCTCGCGATAGCAAAACTTCTAAAATTTGGCTCGCAAATGGACAGTCTTCCGAGAGTTGCTCTCGAGATTTAACTAGCAGAAGTACTCTCAAATGGACACGCACCTTTAGGTGATTTCAGACAAACACTTCCCGATATTTCGCGTTCAACTTACGCTGATGAGATCAAAGCGTGCTTAAAATCATCGCCACTGATTGTGGCGAAATGTTGAAAAAGTACAACTGAAAGTAAATATGTGTGTTCAAATGCTTCAAGATCCATCTGCTGAAACATTCTCAAAACAACTGCTAGATATAGGCGACGAAAAAGTTACTACAGATGAAACTGGATGCATAAAATTACCGGTCGATTTCTTCACGATTATTGATCCACAAGATGCTCTCATTGACCAGATATTTCCCGATGTACACAGACAATATAGAAATCATGAGTGACCGGCAGAAAGAGCAATTTTAGCAGCAAAAAATGTGGATGGCAACGAATTAAATCTCAAGATACAACATTTGTTACCAGAAGAATTGGTGTCATATAAATCTATTGATACAGTTTGTGATGCTACCGAAGCTGTAAATTATCCAACTGAGTTTTTGAACTCATTGGATTTACCAGGCATGCCACCGTATAATTTACAACCGAAGGTTAGATCTCCGATAATTTTGCTTCGCAATTTGAACCCACCACGGTTGTGCAAGGCAACGCAATTAGTAATTAAAAAATTAATGAAAATTGTTATCGATAATTCTAAATGACAAATTCCGAGGTGAAAATATATTATTACCGCGAATCCCTATTCTACCCACAGATGTGCCAAATCAATTCAAACGCCTTCAATTTAAAATAAGATTGGCATTTGCAATGACTATCAATAAGTCTCAAGGCCAAACGATGTCTGTCTGCGGCTTATATTTGAGCACTTCATGTTTTTGACACGGACAACTATGCGTGGCGTGCTCTCGAGTGGGCAAAACATCCAGTTTGATTCTATTGGCGAAAGATATGGGATCACACAAAATATTATACACTCTGTTGCATTAAGGAATGGATATTGTTTTTTTTTTTTGTAGTGTTGTCATAATAAGCGATATGTATATAATTTTAAAGAATTAATTTTAATAAATTAAAAAAAATTTGTCGGTGATTTGTTATTTTAATATTTTGTCACCGTTCACAGTGCCCTATGCCTCTCCCACTTATGTTCCACACTTACAATAACTTAGTTATTTATTTCTAGCAAAATATTCTCTAGAAGTTATTTATATGACAAAACAACGTTTGTCGAGTCAGCTAGTAATATTATAAAGAGGAAAAATTTGTATTTTTGTATGTAACGAATAAAATCAAAAAGAACTGGACCGATTTTAATAATTCTTTTTTCATTAGAAAGCTACATTATATCACTGAGTAACATAGGCTATATTTAGTACTAGATTGCTATAGAAATCTTTAGAAATTCCTATTAAAACCAACCGAAGGTATAAAAAAATTAGCCATAAAATGTCTTTCATCGCATACGCTGTGAAGAGTATTAATGATAGGACAAAAAAATGTTTTCTAATTTAGTGATTCATGGTCGTTTAATTTAGCATGCTTATAAGTTAAATATCTGTACCTATTTATGTCTACCCGTGCGAAGCCGGGACGAGCCGCTAGTAAGTAAAATAAAACTATAAAATTGCTTTTCTTTCGTACACTGCGAAATTTAAGAGGAAATAGACGGATCTTCGGTGGTCCACTTATTTTATTGTCTGGTGATTTTCGACAAACACTGCCAATTATACCACGTTAATGCATGTCTTAAATCATCAGTTACATAAATTGGCTTTAAAAACTAACATGCATGTACAATGTACATGTACAACTACAACGGGATGCATCGGCTGGAAATTTTGCAAAACAAAAAGTTTTCCCAAACATTGCACAAAACTACAAAAACCATCACTGGATCCATACGCGTGCTATATTAGCAGCCAAAAACATCGATGTCAATACCATCAACTTTCGGCATGGAATACCCAGTGAAAAGACAACATATACTGTGAAGAATCAAGATGAGGTTGTCAACTACCCAACTGAATTCTTGAATTTGCTTGATTTGCCAGGCATGCCATCGCACGTTCTTCTTCAAAACATAAATCCACCAGTAATTTGCAACTGAACATGCAAATTTTCTTCAAGAAAATGATGAACAATGTTATCGAGGCAACAAAATTCCAACGTTTACAATTCCCGGTGCGACTCGCTTTCACAAGGTTAGGTTAGGTTAGGTTAAAGTGGCTGCGGATTCAGAATCCACACACTTAGGCCAAAAGAAAAGGCCCATTGTGATACCACATGAATCTAGAGAATTACTTCTTACTATTCTAACCATTTTGAGCTTTTTATAAAGCGAAGAAGATATTTGATATCCTTTTTAGCTAGTTCACTGGGATTATCAAAAGAGTAGTCTCCCAGATGAAGTTTGCGTCTTAGTGAAAGAGCAGGGCAAGTGCAGAGAAGGTGAGAGATTGTTTCCTCTTCTTCCTCGTCCATACAGCTCCTGCAGAAGTCATTTGAGGCTACACCAAGTCGTATTGCGTGTCTGCCTATAAGACAGTGTCCCATAAGGACACCTATTAGGGAGCTAATATGAAGTCTGCTTTGAGATAACAAGTCTTTAGAGCGCTTTAGGTCCAGTAAAGGCCATATAAGTTTTGTGGCTGCGCATGTTGGTAAATTGTGCCACCTAGAGTTTGTTATCGCAAAAGCTGTTTCTTTTAGCAAAAGTTTACATGCAGCTATCGGTACCTATACCTATCTCCTCCCTTTCAGGTTAAATAGGCATGACGGTTCCATTTTTAGCGAGTTCATCGGCTCTACAATTTCCCGTGATGTCTCTGTGGCCCGGCACCCAACATAGGTGAATGTTAAATTGCTGCGCCATCTTCATAAGAGACGATCGACAATCGAGGGCCGTTTGAGATTTGGTTGAGACACCGTCAAGAGATTTAATAGCAGCCTAACTGTCAGAGAAGATGCGGATATCAGAAGTTGATATTACGTTTTCTCTTAGCCAGGAGAGAACCTCTTTGATCGCTAAAATTTCCGCTTGGAAGACGCTACAATGATTAGGGAGGCGGAATGAGATGCTTAGATTAAGAATTTCTGAGTACACACCACTACAAACTCCCTCATTTTTCTTGGATCCATCTATATAAAAATGAATGCTTTTGTCATCCAGGAGTTTTTTGTCTTCCCATTCATCTCTGGATGGAATGGATACCTGGAAGTTTTTTCCAAATTGGGGTTTTGGAATAGTGTAGTCTACGTACTTTGGTATAGAACCAAAGAAGTTCAAAATGATGGAGTGCCCCACATTGTTGTTGGTCCATTAAGATGAGGCGTTGAGTCTTATAGTTGTACTCGCTGCCACTTGTTTGCTGAAGATATCGAGGGGTGTCAGATGAAGGAGAGTGTCTAATGCTGCTGAGGTGTGGTTCTGAATGCCCAGCTTATGCTGAGACATGGAGTGCGTTGGACTCTGCTGAGTTTATAGTAGTATGTGATTTTCTTCAGTGCAGTCCACCAAACTGCAACTCCGTACTTAAATATTGGTCGGATGACCGATGTGTATAGCCACAATGACTAATAACAAAGCACAAGTACAATCGTTACAAGTGTGTGGATTAAATTTGGAGAATCCATGCTTCTCACATGGACAGCTCTATGTGGCTTGGTCACGTGTTGGAAACTTCTGATTTATTCGTCTACGTACCAGATGGAAAAACAAGAATTATTGTGTATCCCAAAGCACTTCAATAAACTTCGAATTGAAACTAAACTTTGTAATGTTCCAATTTTTTCAAAATAAACAAAATTGATAAAATGGCTTAGAATGAATTGAATATTTAAGTACAGATTTGTCTTTAAAATTATTTTTCTTAAATTTATTTTAGTTTTTAGTGAATAGTATTGGTTACTTTTAACGAGTGGAAAATTAACGGCATTTTAGACCCTTTTTTCTAAAGTGCAAAAGTGAAAACAAAAAAAAAACACAATTGGAAGTTTTATTCTTTCTATTACTAAAGGTTCGAAAAGCTGTTCTTTCATTTAAAATATTTCTTAACTCTTTCAAAAAACGAACTCCAAACCAAAGCCTATGGCGTTCCATACATTCGTATCAAAAAAGAAACAAAAGACTATTAAGATATCTCATTCGAAAGGGTGTTTTTTTACCACTAGGAAAAGTGAATAAACTTCTGTTTATAAGAAACCCCATTTCAAAAACGAAATATTTTTGCAAGTTGGTTTAAGTATTTGATAACTCATAAGAATTATGAATTAAAAAAAAACCTTAAAGATATTGAAGGTTAAAGGGTGTTATTTTAAAAAAATTCAATTCATGTTTCCCTTTGAAGAACGTTATCTTTTTCTTGAGATATCTTATCGTCGGTCCCGATCATATAACTTTATGAACACCTTTGGCCTTTGATTTTACTGATGGAACTGTTTGCTAACTGCAAAGTTTCACGTAAGGGATGCGGGAAATGGTTGTAAAATATTGATTACTTTTCGTAATTAAATTTGTAACTTTAATTTCAATTACAAGTAATAAATAACTGAACTTTTATTTATGTATATATGTATGTATATTAGCGCGTTTCAAAAAAACATATTTTTTCTCGGAACCAGGCTCAAAAGTTTCGTTTACATGCCAAAATAGGCCTCTGAAAATGTGAGCCCTTAATATTAATATTTAGGTAATCCGCATCGCACTTTTCGATTTCCCATAAGAATAACACAGGAAAAAATTTTTTTTTCTTCTGATTTTTATAACTAACGAACGATAAATTGCATTGTAATACCTCTTATTTTGTACAGAATTGAACGCTCTACAAAAAAGGTCTAATGTCACTTTTTGATAAATCAACTCAGTCGAAAGTTATTCAAGATCAAATTTAAATTTTTTAATTTACCCTTAATTAAGGCGCTTTCTTTACAATGCTCTTAAATTTATAAGATTACTAGTTTCAAAACAAACTGAAAGTTTATTTCTAAGCTCTCAGATTTAAAAAAAAAACAAAACTCTTATATTTTGCCCTCAAAGATTGCTGAAATTTTATTAATCAAACTAAAAAATGTCAGCTGTTTTCGAGCGTAATTTATTTAAAACTGTTTGATTAAAAAAATTTCAGCAATATTTGAGGGCAAAATATAAGAGTTTTGTTTTTTTTTTTTAACTCTGAGAGCTTAGAAATAAACTTTTAGTTTGTTTTGAAACTAGTAATCTTATAAATTTAAGAGCATTGTAAAGAAAACGCCTTAATTAAGGGTAAATTAAAAAATTTAAATTTGATCTTGAATAACTTTCGACTGAGTTGATTTATCAAAAAGTGACATTAGACCATTTTTGTAGAGCGTTCAATTCTGTACAAAATAAGAGGTATTACAATGCAATTTATCGTTCGTTAGTTATAAAAATCAGAAGAAAAAAAAATTTTTTTCCTGTGTTATTCTTATGGGAAATCGAAAAGTGCGATGCGGATTACCTAAATATTAATATTAAGGGCTCATATTTTCAGAGGCCTTTTTGGCATGTATACGAAACTTTTAAGCCTGGTTCCGAGAAAAAATAATTATTTTTTTTTTTGAAACGCTCTAAATATAAAAGTTTTTTTTATTTTATAACTAAAAATAGCCGTGGCATAATGAATAATTTGACTGTAATGCCAGAGGTCTTGGGTTCAATCCCTGCTTGTGCCATCTAAAGTTTTTGTCACGGGTACTACCTCTTGCGAGAAATTGAAAAATCCTCCAGGAGTAATTCTTGTCATGAAAAGTGCTTTCTCAAATTAGCCGTTCGGATGCGGCTAAAAACTGTAGGTCCCCTCCATCTCTCGCACCCATGTTGTAAGTCACTAGGCCCTATTTTTCAGCGGACTGTTATTTTATTTTCATAAATTTAATAAAGAACTAAATATATATTGTTTAACTAACTTATTTAAGGTGGCGCTACAATCCAGTGCGAACCTGGGTCTCAACTAACATGAGTATCCAGCCAGCTCGGTCCCTAGCTATTTGTCTCCAGTTTCGCACGCCAAGTTGGTTGAAGTCTCCACCAACCTGCTTATGCCACCTGAGTCGCGATCTTCTTCCACGGTGCGCCGCGCCGTCCCTCGAGATTGGATTCGAAGACCTTCCGGGCTAGAGCGTTGATTTTCATGTTACATGACCCAGGACTTTAATTCTGTTAACCAGGTCAGTGTCGCTGTACAGCCCGAACAGTTCGTCGTTATATCTTCTCCCCCATTCTCCATCTATGCAGACGGGACCAAAAATCACCTGAAGAATTTTTCTCTCGAGGCATCCTAAGACGCTCTCATCTTTCTTTGACAGGGTCAACGCCATAATTTTAGATGCTCGAGAGAGGACTTTAGTACTCAATGGCCTTCAAGTCCAAAGAAGCAGTGATTTGCAAGAGTTATTCTTCGTTTGATTTCAGCGCTGGTATCGTTGTCTAAATTTAAAGCGAAGCCTAGGTAGACAAAGCCCTTAACTACCTCAATGTTATAGCTGTCCATGGTGACGTTTTGTCCAAGACGTCGTCGGTCATTGTCCTTTTTTGATGACAACATGCCGGTGTTCCTTTCTCCTCATCTGCTCGTAGAGCTCGCGAGCAGCTCTGGTTCTTCTGTGCAGCGCCGTTTCGTATGCCTGTTGCTTAGCTGCGTGCGCTTGTCGGCATTCGTCGTCAAACCAGGGCGGGGTTTCGGTGTGGTGGCCATTTGAAACCTAGCACTTCAGAGGCGGCATCTCTGATGGCTGCAAGGCAATGTTGCCACTGGTTTTCAATGCTTAATGCAGGCAGCATGGGACTTCTTAAGAGGTTATTAGAAACTCGATCTAAAAGGACATGACAGTCTCTTGCGATTGTAGCCGTCTAACGTCGAATCTTCTCACAGTACTTCCTTGTTTTGGCTTGGCTCGGGATATCCGTAGCCGTACCTTGGCAACAACGAGGTAGTGGTCCGACTCAATGTTGGCCCTTCGGAAAGTTTGGACATCCTGTATGCTGGAGAAGTGGTGATGACTTGGTAGGGAGCATGCACCAACTCATTTGCAAAATATGGTCGGAGGAAAGCATGCCCAATGAGTGGAATCTCAGCATAGTTTGCTAAATACATATGAAAGGCGACCCTCTAAATAGCGCAAACTACAGAATCATCAGTCTCCAGAACATTGCATACAAGAGCCTTTCCGCCGTATTATGTGAACGTCTTAAGCCTTTCGTCAGCAACCTGATGGGTCCTTATCAGTGTGGCTTCAGACCAGGAAAGTCCACTATCGACCAAATATTCACACTACGGCAGATCTTGGAAAAAAACCAGGAACTTCAAATCGATGCCCAACATCTCTTTATCGATTTTAAAGCCGCGTATGACAGCATCTATAGGGAAGAGGTCACAGCAATGTCTAGTTTTGGCATCCTTGTCAAACTTTTCCGTTTGTGCAGAATGACGATAGAGAATGCACGCTGCTCTATCAAGGTCAGAAAATATCTCACCGATGCATTTGATGTCAAAAAAGGTTTTAGACAAGGCGATGCACTGTCATGCGACTTCTTCAACATTGTTCTGGAAAGAATTGTGCAAAACTCAACCGTCAACACTAGAGGCTCAATCTTCCAAAGGTCCATACAATTACTCGGATACGCAGATGATATTGACATAATTAGAAGATCAAAGCGTGATGTCAGTTGAGCGTGCTTGAGCATTGTGACGGAATTGGAGAACACGGGTTTAGTGGTCAATGAGGACAAGACCAAGCTGTCATCAAAAAAGGACATTGAACGACGAACGTCTTGGACAAAACTACACATAGACAGCTATAACTTTGAGGTAGTTGAGGACATTGTCTACTTAGGCACCGCTATAAACTCAGACAACAACACCAGCTGCTCCTTTGGACTTAGAAGGCAATTGAGCAGTAAAGTCCTCTCTTAAACATCTAAAATCACCATCTATAAGACAATCATCATCCCGGTTCTCATTTATAACGCTGAGGCCTGGACCCTGTCAAAGAAAGATGAGAGCGTCTTAGGATGCTTTGAGAGAAAAATGCTTGGGGTGATTTTTGGTCCCGTCTTTATAGATGGAGAATGGAGGAGAAGATACATACAACGACGAACTGTACGGGCTGTACACGCATGTTGGCTTAGGCCCAGGTTCATCCCGGACTGTGGCGCCACCTTAAGTAAGTAAGAAATAAAAAGCCATAACTTGAAAGTAATAAAAACTGTTACAAAAACGTTTACTTTATAACATTGAATTTTGTTTGATAAATTCTAAGTTTTCTTTGTAACAATGTCAGTTGCCCAAGCATAAGAGTGTGTCATGATTTTATCGTAAAACATCAAATTTTGAAACCTGTTTTTGGTAAAGAGGTCCTTACAATGATATTATAAACCTTTGACAAAAGCTTATAGGAAAAATATCACTTTTAAGAACTCTTCAAGTGTCCTTGATATTTTGTTTGTTTGTGTTTTCCCTTAAAACTATAACCTAAAGGGTGCCAAAAGAAACCCTCAGCCATCGCCTTTAACCGCTCTACACACCTTTACTGAAAATGTCTCCTTTATGAATTTTGCATTAACCGACCAACGAAGCAAAGCAAATTTATTCCATATTGTTAGTAAGGACTTAATCTATTCTTTTAACTTAGAAGAAGAATAAAAAGGAATTTCTGTGAGAAGTTTAAGGCGTCCATTAAACGCGTTCATACATAGCTAAATCCTTCATAACGCGCGCTCTTTTACATCTTCGGTTAGCCTTTGCCTTTGCAAACCTCACTTCTTCATTCTTATGTACCTTCATATATTCAAGGAAGAGTGAAAGGAGTTTTTTAATAGTTCAAAGGACAACATTGATAAGCAGAAGAGAGGATGATTTCGTTTTGTTTTCCCATACATTTTGTGGGCATGGGCTGGGCATGGGCAGGTCATGATGGACACCTTTAAAAAGAAAAAGAAACAACCAAGTGCTTTGCATTTATATTGAGTCGAGAAAATGGATAATAAGTCCATGCAAATGAGATGAATTGTACATTTCTGAGCGCTGATGCTGAAGCTTGGCGCTTGGTGCTTGTTTTGGAACTGCAGCCTCTTTTATGAAGTGGAATATTATTTTTAATATGATGAAGATAATGTGAATTTTAAAAGCCATTAGATATGATTCATGATGGCAAGACACATTTTTATGCTTCTATTGGATGTTTTTGAAAATGTTGTTCTTGTGTTTTTTTTTGTTGTTGTTGTTGTTTGTTAAACTGTGGAAATTGGTATCTTAAACGTGTTCACCGTTATTTAGGTAGTAAATATAATAAGATCAATGACATTTTATAGCAATATATATAGCCTCTAATTTCTGTTGGTTGATTTCGACTTGTTAATGGTTCTGTAGCTGATCTCTTGAAAATTATAGTGTGCTTACTTATTCAAATTATGGTCATTTTAAGGTAACCGAAACGTTTAATGGTATTTTATAGTGAGATTTATTAGTATCTTACATTTTTTGGTCATAAAACTTGAAATTTGGTTGTTGTTCGTCATTTTGTATATACAAAATTACTTGTTGTAGAATTTTCATTAAAAATTAATACAAATTAGTAAAATTGACAAGGATGATAATTTTATGGTTGTAAAATTTGTATCTAAATGATAAACAATAATAATAAATAATTGTAATATGAATAAATAGTTTTATTATAGGAAACAAATATTGTGATATAAAACTAGGCAAAACAAAAGTTCCCAAAACATAAAACCACATACATACAAAAGTTTTTTCTTCCTTTGTTTTTTTTTTTAAAACTCCATTTAATTTTTAATTTCCCATAGGAAGTTATTTTAATCGGTCCGATTTGTCGAATTGAAAATTTTGATATTTCTCGACGATTCAAGGTCCCTAGAGTCGAAGTAAAAGATTTTAGAAAGATTTCTGTGCGTGCATGTGTCGGACGTCCGTACGTTCGCGAAGTTTTTTCGTTGTCCATAGCTCAAGAACCAGAAGAGATATCGACTTCAAATAAATTTTGTTATACAGATAATAGGGCAGAAAGATGCAGAAAGGGCTCTCAAGAAAATTGCGTGGGTGGTGAAAATTTTGGTTAACGCTAAATATCTCATGAACCAATGACACTAGCGACTTAAATTAAATTGTATATATTATATTGTAACGTGATACAAAACAAATGCATTTTTGGAAAAAAAAAATCCAATTAAAGTTTTTTTTTATAAATCAAAAAAACTAAAAAAAAAATTTGTCACCTCGAAAATTTTACGACTAAAAATGATTTCATTTCCAAAACAATTCTGTGCAACAAAGAATAATATTTTTGACATCTGGTAAAATTTTGAGTAAAATCTAATCGACAGTTTTTTTTATAAAAAATAAAAACCCAAAAAAAACATTACTCAAAGTTGGTAAAAATTGATTTTCGGCTCAAATATCTTTTCAAAACTTTGAGATATTGGCTTTAAACTACTTTTATCTTTCAAAAAATATTGTTGTTAACATTCAGTAAAGTTTTGAAAAAAAAAAAACGAAATAACAGTTTTTGTACAAAAAATAAAAACCTAAAAAAAAAAACAATACTAAAACTCGGTAAAAATTTACTTTCGACTCAAATAGCTTTCAAAAAATTAAAAATACTGCCTTCGATCTTATTTTATTTCACAGAAAATATTTTCATAAAAAAATAAAATCTACAAAAAATAGTACGCAAATTTGGTTAAAATTGATACATATAGACAAACTTTTAAGCAAGACAAATCGACAGACGGGATGGGAAGTTATCAGTGTGGGTCGCATCCCAGCCTCTTTTTTAACAATTAATAGTTTGTATGATCAATAACAACCAAATCAGTCTTATTGTCAACTAAAAATAGTATCACAGTTAGCATCACTTAAGAAATAAATAAATAAATAATTCAATAAATAAACAAATTATAAAATTAATAAATTAATAAGTTAATAAAAAATATATAAATATATAAATAAATAAATAAATAATAAATAAATAAAAAATAAATAAATAAATAAATGAATAAATAAATAAATGAATAAATAAATAAATAAATAAATAAATTAATAAATAAATAAATGAATAAATATATACATACATAACTTAATAATTTAACAAATTCACAATTAAATGAATAAGTACATAAATAACAATAACTTACAAAAGTTGGTAACAATTGATTTTCGACTCAAATATTTTTTCAAAAATTTAAGATATTGGCTTCAGACTAATTTTGTCTTATACGAAATATTGTTTTCAACATTCATTAACATTTTGAGAAAAATCGAATTGACAGTTTTTTTACAAAAAATAAAAAAGCTAAAAAAAAATTAAAAAAGTTGGTAAAAATTGATTTTCGGCTCAAATATCTTTTCAAAAATTTGAGATTATGGCTTTAAACTAATTTTGTCTTTTCAACATTCAGTAAAATTTTGAGCAAAATCAAATTGACAGTTTTCTTACAAAAAATGAAACCCTACAAAAAAAACAATACTAAGTACAAATTTACTTTTGACTCAAATATCTTTTTTAAAAAATTAAAAATATTGGCTTCAAACTATTTTTGTCTCTTAGAAAATATTGTTTTCGACATTACGTAAATTTTGTATAAAAATAAAACAGTCAGTTTTTTCATAAAAAAATCTACAAAAAATAGTACAAATTTCGTAAAAATTGATGTTCTTTTCTCGATATCTCGTGAACAATAGAAGATATTGACTTTAAATTATTTTTAATTATCCAATTAAAAATTAGTTTTCGACTAAAAATCTAGTTTACAAAAATAAATTTTGAAATCAAACTATTTCATCAAATGCAAAATATTGTTGGTAATTTTTAAAATTTTTAAAAATAATTCAACTGACAACTTTTTTAACAAAACAGGAAAACCTACAAACCTTTTAAGCAAGACAAATCGACAGACGGTATGGGAAGTTATCAGTGTGGGTCGCATCCCAGCCTCTTTTTTTTTAATTTCAACTTGAATCTTTCAATTAAAAGACATCAATATCTTTCTATTTCGGCCATAAAAAATAATGATCGTTTTAGTAGCCACATTCTCAAATAAATACGGTCCAATCATACCCTCATCACCGGCCCAAAAGCACACACAAATTAGTGACACGTTGAGGATTGAGGACCTTTACAATCAATTTTCTCCGGTTTTTATATTACCAGCCCAAAAATGCTTTATTTTAGCCATCAATTTTAAAAATTTCATTGTGTTTTTGAGAAGTGTATTGTTCCACTTTGAGTAATGGCGTAGTTTTTGTGAATTAGAACGGACTTTATGGAATGTTTCCACGAAGTTGGCTTTCGAGTTCGTTTTTGTTTAAAGAATAATACAGTACCTATTACATTTCTTCTCCCAAACACAGGTAAGTTAAACTACAATTTGAAAAAGGAAATCACAATCTCAACCTATATTATTTTAGAAATAGTGCAATTAATCCGATGAATCGTATGCTTTCAACTCTGAGATACTATGCAACTCAGGAGTGAGTATCGAAAAGCCCTACTGTCAACATCGTTTCTCAGGCAATTTCAAAGTTGCCCGAGGTGTACAAAAAAGTCTCTCACTCACAAGATTGATAGGTGCTATCTACTGTACTCATATGCCATTTCAAATCGCCAGGTAAGTTTGTTTGTTATATAGATAGCTTTCATTAAAATCTGTATTCCAGCCTAAAGCCATAGAGCTAGTGCTGTTATAATAATAATAATAATAAAATCTGTATTCATCAAGTGGAGATAATGCTGATTATTTTAGGAATTGAAAATAACAATTTTCTTTGACTGTTTAAACAGTTGTCAGCTCTAAACTTGTGATATTGGATATTTTTGGTGAATGCCCAGGTGATTGTCTTATTAAACTATATTTAACAACTCCTACATAAAACAAACATTGCAAAACAGAGAATTCGATAAATGCTTAATTGTTGGAGCTAGAGGCTATGAAACACCATTAGCAAAGCCTATGTCTTCAGTCAAGCAATTACAAAGTTATATCCATTTTTCTGATATTTCTTTTTTTTCATGATATTTCTTTATTTCTTTTTATTTAAAAGTTTGAACGTTGACATTGTATTTGAAACACTATACATCATTCAAACGACCACTACGCGAATTTTTGCAAGCATCGATTCTTTTGAGGTAATTTTGACCACTTTTAGACACATATTGGATGGTATCTCAGCCATAACTTGATGAATGTTGGTTTTAAATGTTAAGGAGTTAAAGGTTTATCTGTATAACACAGTCTTTAGCGTAGCCCTACAAAAAAAAGTCGCATTATCTTGGTGGCCAGTTGATATCGCCACGACGAGACATTATACGCGGCCAGGAAATGTCTCTTGTAATAAAGCCATAATCGCTCGAGTTGTGTGGCATGTGGCACCGTCTTGTTGAAACCACTTATTTTCCAAGTCGTATTCTTCAATAGCAGGCAAAAAAAAGTTGGTTATCATATGACCATAACGCTCCCAATTGACGGTGCCAATCGTTCCATCATCGTTTTCCAAGAAGTATGGTCCAATCACACCTCTGCACCAAACATTGACTTTTTGTGGATGTAATGGCATCTCTTCAATTACTTGAGGATTTTCAGAACCCCAAATACGACAATTTTGTTTATTAACATACCTACCGAGTGAGAAATGTGCTTCGTCGCTGAAGAAAATTTTGTTCAAAAAATCGCCGCCCACCGCCTCGCCTTTTGTTCAAGCACCCATTCGAGACGTATCTACGACGCTGTGGCTTCAGTTGTTGTGTCAGCTGGACTTTATATGGATGTAGTGAGCCATAATGAGCAGTAAGACCGTCCTAATTTCTGAGAACGACGAGGAATCGACACATTCGGGTCTTCGGACGATGCAAAGGCCATATGCGTTGCGTATGCGTTGTTCGATAGTTAAGCAATCCATTTTCGTAAATGTGAGCCTTTCAACTGAAAAAATAAATTGGTTTAACAACTTAGGATGACAGATGTCGAATTCCAGCCCTATACTTTTGAAACCGCCAAATAGATAACCTGTTATACAATCATGTTCAAGGATCTTAAGACAAATAAATTAACTACAACGTGAGCTTAAGGTTTTACTTGTAGACGTAACGATTTTCAAAATATAGCTGTTCAAAAATTAACTCAAATATGTTTTTTTACAAAAAATCGACGAATAAGCATTAAATTATCACAATAGACAATTTCTCTATATCCCCCCCACCTTGTTAGTGGGTTGCGGGAGGGGTAGTTTTTTTTTAAATCTAAAAATGTCTTTTAGCTCTTGATAAAATTGGAAACAGTTACATCTACTTTTCAATTTTTTAGTCAAGTTCTTTTCTCAGGATAGAAATAGCCGTTTTCGTAAATCCGGTCGATCTATATTATTGCTAGGTGTTTATGACGTTATAAATAAATAAATTGGATGGCGCAACAGTTCGTTTGTGAACTAGGGCCTAGTGACTTACAACTCTCAACCATTCCTGTGTGCGAGTACTGTTGTCAGGGATGGAAGGGACCTACAGTTTTAAGCCGAATCCGAACGGCAAATTTGAGAAAGTACTTTTCATGACAAGAATTACTCTTGGAGAATTTGTCAATTCCTCGCAAGAGGCAGTACCCGTGAAAAAAACTTTAGATGGCATAGGCAGGGATCGAACCCAAGACCTTTTGCATGACAGTCCAACGCACTAACCATCATGCCATGGGTTTATGACGTTGGTCTTTTAAATAATCCAGGTTTTCAACCTCGAGGTAAGTCGGAAAATGTTGGATATATAGAGACGGGACTGGGTTCAAAATGAAGAAAATTCAGTTAGCCTGAAATTTTAGAGTTTATTTATGGGGAAGAAACTGGGTAACTGAGTAAAAATAAAAAAAAATAACGTTTTTTGGGGTTTTGTCGATTTTTTGACACATTACGTTTAGACCTCGAGGTCGAAAACCTGGATTATTGAAAAGATCAATGCATGATTTTTAAAAAAAGTTATGGTTAGAATGGATTTCTTAAAAGTGGTAAAAATGGTAAAATTAAGCTAAGTGTACACGATTGCCAGATCTGCAAATATTGCCAGATCTGTCACTGAAAAATTTGTCGCGAATGGCTGACAATCGTGTACACACCAAATTAATTTGCAGACAAATGGTTTGGCTCCTAATTTGCAGACAAATATCTGCCAATTAATTTGTAGATATCTGGCAATCGTGTACACGCAAGCTGACAACTGTGTACACACCAAATTGATTTGCAGAAAAATTTGTTCATCAATCATTTTGAAGACAAATAAATTTGCAGATGTGGCAATCGTGTGTACACAAAATTCATTGGGAGATCACCAAATTTTTTTCATTTTCTGACGTTTCTGCAAACGTCTGACAATGGATAAATTTGCAGATGCCGTTTGAGGAACATTTGCAAATTTATTCATTGGCAGACAAATTTTCTGACTGATGCGATGTGTGACAATGAGCTGAAAATAAATTTGCAGATCCAAAATTTGATTTGGTGTGTACACGGTTGGCAGAAAATCTACAAATGTTTGCAAATCTATTGCTAGCTATTTGGCCAAATTAGTTTGTCGACATTGTCAGACAAATATTTGGCAACAGATTTACAGATGTTTGTAGATATCTGCAAACCGTGTACACACAAATTAAAATTTTCAGCTCATTGTCAGCTCATTTTCACACATTGTCAGACGTTTGCAGATCTGACAATGATTGTCAGACCTGGCAATCGTGTACACTAAGCTTTAGTATTTTAATGTTGGTTCTTTGTAAATTAATTCTGAAATAAATGAGAAAAAATAATTATTTTTCAAATTTATTTAAATTATTCAAATTTTTGTATTTATTTGTGAAAGTCCTGGCCTTTGTTCTATTTATTAGACCCATTGGCTCGAATTCTTGAGCACAAACCAGAATTATGAGAATAATAAAAGCTTTTAGGACATGAAATATAAGTATGTACGGGTACGCATCTATGTATGTATATTTGACCTTAATCACATGTGCAAATATTTCTTTTTACACGAAAACGTGTAAATAATTAATATATAAAATGAATACATCTCCGTTTTATTGCTGAAGATAAAACATCATTGCTGTCTGGATCAATATATATTCCCCTCATCCCCTCACCATTCACCAAGTCTTTAAAATCTGAACCGGATAATCATTGAAAGCTATCAGAATCATAAATATGTATTAAATTTTAAATAGCAGGTACGTACAGGCATTAATTCCTTAAATTTTTATTTTACATATGTATATACGCTCATAATGTATCTACATACCAACGAGCCGAGTGTATATGTTTATATAGGCGTAGGTAATGTTTTCAAATTCACAAATTTAAAATACTCGTACATATCTTTTGTAAAATCGCACATCACATCGCTTTTGAAATATGTATCTTTAAAAATGTGTGTAACACTTAAGCGCACAATCAGATAATATAAGGACATAAGGGGGTTTTAAACAGAACATATCATAATCATCATTGTCATCATCATTATCATCATCATATTGACAACAAGAACAAAAAGAAACACATTTCCTTTCATGTAATAACCATTTATCATTTTTCCCTGCACCAAAAGGACAATAATTGTCCTTGCACAAAATCGATACGTTTCCTCCGGATTGTGTGAGTTTTTTTATATTTTGCATTGCTTTGCTTTCTTTCCCTCATCCTTTTTTTAACGGTATTGTGCTATTATGCGCTGTATGAGAAG
The DNA here is from genome assembly GCA_920104205.1 of Eupeodes latifasciatus. Taxonomy (NCBI): domain Eukaryota; kingdom Metazoa; phylum Arthropoda; class Insecta; order Diptera; family Syrphidae; genus Eupeodes; species Eupeodes latifasciatus. The sequence goes on along the minus strand of OV049924.1, from coordinate 356,926,093 downwards.
AACCGGAGCCGTAGCTGTAGCCGTAGCCGGAGTCAGAGTCGGAATCGGAATCGGAGCAATGCCGTAAAACAATGCACCCAAAAAGACGAACTTCCTCGCAGCTGTATTTTACACACAAAAGCACATCCCAATCGTAAATCTTCATTCGATTCTCAAAACTTGGATAGGATCAAGGTTTCCTCATGTTTTCTTCTTTTTACGTCATTTGAGCAATTTAATATACCTATAGAGGTATGTTAAGATCTATTTATAACTGTTAGGGGAACGTACTGGGATTAGGGTTTATTTCTTAGAAATTTCTCAAGCTTTAAATAGGTTTCTTCAACAAATGGCTCTGTTTGAGTATCAAGTTAGCTTTGTCAAACTTCTAGTTACTTACAGACTTTCTTACTTTAGACCTTGACGGACATGTGATTTAATAAACATGCGTCTCCAGCCAGCTCGGTGCTTAGCCAGCTCCAGTTTAGCCCGCCAAGTTGGTTGAGATTCTCTCCTACTTACGTGCGCCACTTGATCTGGGGTATTCCTCTTTTGCTCAATCCTTCACGATTTGATTCGAAGACTCTCCGAGTCAAAACGTTTGGAGTCTATTTGTCGAAGGAACCAGACATCAAAGTCGTTGGACTTTGACTCTTTGACTTCACTATCCATCCATGGAGACGAGACTAAAAATCTCAAGAAGCATTCTAAAACGTTCCCAACCTGCCTTGACAAGATTCAAGCCTTAGTGCTATAAACAAGAACTATTATAATAAGCGTCTTAAACGAAAAGAGGTTCACTTAAGTTTTTCGAGATAGTAATTTACTTCTTAACTGACTTGGCAAGAGCTATTCTTTATCCCCGTTTGACTTAAGTGCTGGAGTCGATGACTGGATTGCTATGTTGATAATGGGCCTAACTTCCTCAAAGTTATAGCTGTCTATGGTGACGTTTTGTCCGAAGTAATCTTCTTTCAGTGTCCACTAAATCCAGCAATCGATAACACATTTTGATCTTCTTATTATGTAAATATTATCGTCGTGTACTATTTATTGGACGGATATTTATAAGATTGTAGTGCCCGTGGCATGATGGTTAGTGCGTTGGACTGTTATGCTAGAGGTCTTGAGTTCGATCCCTGTCTGTGCCATCTTAACTTTTTTTCACGGGTACTGCCTCTTGCGAGGAATTGACAAATTCTCCAAGAGAAATTCTTGTCATGAAAAGCGCTTTCTCAAATTAGCCGTTTGGATTCGTCTTAAAACTGTAGTTCCCCTCCATTCCTGGCAACATTACTCGCACACAGAAATGGTTGAGAGTCGTAAGTCACTAGGCACTAGTTCTCAACGGACTGTTGCACTACCTGATTTATTTATTTATTTATTTATCGTTGGAAGATTGTTTGTATTGTGTAAATGATTCTTTCCAGAACGATGTTGAAGAAGTCACATGCCAACGCAACGACTTGGACAAGTTTGATAGGGACTCCAATACTAGACAGTGCTCTGTAAAGTTCTTTATTATAGATGCTGTCCTACGCTGCATCCAAAATTAACGAAAATGTGGAAGGCATAGATTTGAAACTCCTGGGTTTTTCCCAACACCTCTCATAATGTGCATACTTGGTCTATTGTAGACTTTCCTAATCTAAAACCATACTCATATGTAACTACTTGGTTGTATCAGTCCATATGAGTTCGAAGATTCTCTGTTCTTGAAGATCAGGCTAACAATTCTGACGTTCCGTTTATTAGGCTGAGGAATGTTTTTGTCCGTTCATATTTTGAAGATAAGTTGCTGCATACCTATTAGACTTAAGACCTTGGTGAGTAGTTGGATTTAAGATTCGATATATGAGGGGTATAATTTCAAAACTCTTCTTTTCCAATTTTGAAAATTTTAAGTAAAACGAAAAAAAACTGTTAAAAGCTGCTAAAATGACATTAGCGATTGGTCGAAAGGCTAAATTTGAAGTTTGGAATGATCTTTATCTATTTCTTTTGGTTTGAACCTATAAGATGAATCTAAAAATTATAAAAATTCAATTTAATTTGGAAAAGAAGAGTTTTGAAAATTACGATTGGAATTGTTGAGTTTTGATTCAACCTATTTAGGAATAGAGGAGTTTTTGAAAAGAAACTAAACTTTTTTTCATGATCTATAAACACAATATATTTAATTATTAAATACAAATCTACTTATAAAACATTATTTTGTCTGCGAACTTACCAAAGATGTTTTCTCAACAAGAATTATTGCAACACTAAATAATTTAACCTATGAATGCTCTCAAAACAACAAAGATTTCCGCCTTTTTAATATCATTGGAATACACGAGTTTTGAAAGCGGCTACTTTGATTTGCATAGGAAAAGAAGAGTTTTGGTGCGGATTTTGGTTTGTATGGGAATAAATGAGTTTTGAATTAAACGACTGAGTGGAATAGTGTAGTTTTGAAAAAAAGTGTAATAGAAGAGTTTTGAAATTATACCCCTCATATATGTAGCTATTTTCACTTCTATGAAGTCGGGTGGACAGAATTGTTTTTGGAACCGAAAAATTCTGTTCCATCACCAGAATCAATACGATTATTTACTATAGCTCATAAGTTTTCTAAGGAAATGCAAGTCGTTTGACTAAATTTTAGTACCACATTTTATTTTTAAATAAAACACGGACTTTTCCCTATCGCATTTGAATTACAAAAAACAAAAACAAAAACAAAAAATCCGAAGAAAAGTCCGAACTACACAACCAATACTTATGCCTTTAATGAAATTCTTCAAACTGTCGGTAGAAGGTAGACGTAGAGCATACAGAGAATGCATCTAAGTACTTTTGTTCATCGATCTTTTCTCCGAATAAGTAACAATTCGAAAGGTGTGGAAAAATATTTTCATCGCCATAAATCTTAATTCCCAACTACGAATTCTCTTTAAAAACCCCCCTCCAACGAACTTTTGGTATGCTCTCTATATATTTCTTTGATGGCTCTGGATCTGGATTGGTGATGCTTAAGCTTTTTGGGTGCAACCCAGAAAAGTAAAATTGTGTGAAGATATCAAGACGGCATTTTCCTAATGTCACATGGACACACTTACTGCCTCTTCTCTACAAGTCGTATATAAAGTATCTTTAGAGATAAAATGGACAATGCTCCCTTCTAGTTGGGATAAGAAATGTGAATGGAAAAATGAAAAACCGTAAAGCATATTATCGATATCATTGACTTTAATAAATTGCATCTTTACCTACTTTGAAAGTTTTTAGATTGAAGAGTTTTGTTTTCGGAAATAGGTGTGTTTTTCAAATATGTAATTATATTGTGCACTTAATGTTTGTTGAAATGGTCATTTAAATGAACAGGGAAGTAATTGCTTTGAGTTTGTTACAATAACACAATAGATTATAAGCTTTTCCAAAAGCTTATGCATAAAATAAGAGGTGAGTTTTTGAACAATATTTGCAGAGATTTTTTGGAATATTAGGGAAGCTCTTTTATATAAATTGTTTGGCAAGTAAGTTTCTTTTTTCCAACTTTCACATTGAAACCATTTTAACAAAAAACAAGTCAAAAGAAACAGAGTCTTCTTACACGAATTGTATTTAATAATTGTATATGTAAATTAACCGTCTCCTTGATGGTTAATGCGTAAGACTATCATGCTAAAGGATTTAGTTGCAATGCCCGCCTGTACTACCTAAAGTTTTTGTCTCGGGTACTGATTCTTGCGAGGAATTGGCAAATCCTAAAAGAGAAATTCTTGTGGTTAAAATTGCTTTCTCAAATTAACATTTCGGATTCGACATAAGACTGTAAGTCCCATCCCTGACAAACACAGAAATGGTTGAGAGTTGTAAGTAACTATAGTCCTTAGTTCTCCACGTACTGTTGCGTCATTTAATTTATGTATTATTTTATTTATGGACTTATAATTTATCAAAAAAACAAATTTATTTTGTCTTATATATATAAATTACGTGTAACGATGTTTGTCCGCGATGGACTTCTGAACTACTTAACCGATTTTAATCAAATTTGTACACCGTGTGCAATTTGTTCCAACTTGAAAGATAGCTTACATTTCAATTTATGATCGCAATAGGTAGGTATTCTTTAAATGGCGCTATGCCAAACTTCCAAACGTTTTATATAAGCTACAATTTAATAGCATAACCACTATGCATTTACCAGAACTAAGCTAGATTTAAATGGCAATGATAAACTTTTCGGTGGTGCTCTCTTACGTTTGTCTGGTGATTTCCGCCAGACCTCACCAGTTATACCTAGCTCTATTTTCGCGGATAAGGTTAATGCATGTTTAAACCAATCCTTCTTATATTGAATTGTTGAAAAACTTTGATTGACCATAAACATGCGCGTACGATTGCAAAAGATCCATCAGCACAAATATTTTCCGAACAATTACTAGATATTAGAAAAAAAGAGGCTGGGATGCGACCCAAACTGATAACTTCCCATCCCGTCTGTCGATTTGTCTTGCTTAAAAGTTTGTAGGGTTTCGTGTTTTGTTTCTTAAAAATTTAAAAATTACCAACAATATTTTGCATATAATGAAATAGTTTGATTTTAAAATCAGTTTTTGTTAACGAGATTTTTAATTTTAAATTTCAATTTTAGTAACATTTCTTAAAAGTTTTTATTTCTTAAATAAGCAAATACAAATTGGATGAATGAAATGAATTTAAAATCAACACCGTCTATTTTTCACGAGATATCGAGAACCGAACATCATTTTTTACCAAATTTGCGTACAATTTTTTGTAGATTTTATTTTTTTATGAAAAAACGGACTGTTGGATTTTTTTTTTAAATTGAAAGTTTACTGAATGTCGAAAATTAGTTTGAAGCCAATATTTTTAGTTTTAATAAAGATATTGGAGTCGAAAATCTACTTTTACCAACTTTTATTAATTTTTTAGGTTTTTATTTTTTGTAAGAAAATTGTCGATTAGATTTTTCTCAAAATTTTACTGAATATTGAAAACAATATTTGTAAGATATTTAAGTCAAAAATAAATTTTTATTAACTTTGAGTAATGTTTTTTTAGGTTCTTATTTTTTATAAAAAAAACTGTCAATTCGATTTTTCTCAAAATTTTACCAGATGTTGAAAACGTTATTCTTCGTTGTAAAAAATTGTTTTGAAGATAAAATCATTTTTTATTCGTAAAATTTTCGAGGTGAAATATTTTTTTTTTAAGTTTTTTTTTGGTTTATAAAAAACCCGTAATTGGATTTTTTCCAAAAAAATATCTGTTTGGTATCACGTTACAATATATAATATAAAATTTAATTCAAGTCTCTAGCGTTATTGGTTCGTGAGATATTTAGGGTGAACCAAAATTTTCACATATGTTTTAAACTGGTATGGTAAAAAAAACACCCACGCAATTTTCTTGAGAGCCCTTTCTGTATCTTTCTGCCTTATTATCTGTATAACAAAATTTATTTGAAGTCGATATCTCTTCTTGTTCTTGAGCTGCGGACGACGAAAAAACGTCGCGAATGTACGGACGTACGAACGTACGTACACACGCACGCACAGACATCTTTCTAAAAATCTTTTATTTCGACTCTAGGGGCCTTGAAACGTCGAGAAATGTCAAAATTTTCAATTTGACAAATCGGACTAATTACAATAACTTCCTATGGGAAGATAATAAATCGGGTGGCGCAATAGTCCGCGTTGAGAACTAGGGCCTAGTGACTTACAACTCTCAACCATTCCTGTGTGCGACTACTGTTGTCAGGGATGGGGGGGGACCTACAGTTTTAAGCCGAATCCGAACGCTAATTTGAGAAAGCACTTTTCATGACAAGAATTACTCTTGGAGAATTTGTCAATTCCTCGCAAGATGCAGTACCCGTGAAAAAAAACTTTAAATTGCGTAGGCGGGGATCGAACCCAAGACCTCTGGCATGACAGTCCAACGCACTGACCATCATGACACGGGTACTACATTTTACATTACAAGATATTGGGAACGTTAAAATTGAAGTGCAACCAAATACGGCAATGCAATTAACTGCAAGACAATTTTTGCCCTAATCGATTAAAGATTAGTTCACCTATTTTTTCCACCTATTGTTGGAATCCACCTCATTTATGCAACGGTACATGTTTGGTCACCGAAAATATTCTTGAAGCAACCATTTTAAGTGGAAAGTTTAACAGAAAAGTGCTCCTGTTGCCATGTATTCCAGTGATACCGTCAGATTCTACCATACCCTCAGAAGATTAAAGTTAGCAATTCGTTTAGCTTTTGCCATGTGTATTAATAAGTCGCAAGGTCAAACAAGGTCCATTTGCGGTTTAGATTTGGAAAATCCATGTTTTTTACGGGCAGCTACATTATACATACAATACATACGTTGCATGTTCACGTGTAGGAAAACTGTCGAACCTATTTGTGGTAGCAAAAGACAGGTTAACCAAAAATATTGTGCACCGATTAGTGCTAAATTAAATTGAATTTAAAAGTATTTATAATTCAAAATAATAAATATTATTGTTAAAAGATTTTAAACTATCCGCCCTATCTATCTCATTTATAAATTTAACTGTCACATGTTATTTACTAAAAACTTTGTAATATACTCATTTATTACAAACTTGAATACAAATTATAATTTTTGCTTTACATCAACTTTACGAACATTTTAATCAAAGTCCTTTCCCTTCAAATCCCAAACCATTATATTTGTTTACCAGCTTTAACGTTTCCGTGTTTTAAGTTCGTTAATAATAATTTAATTGTAACGGTAAAGGTAGTAGAAAATCAGTCTTAAAGGTCGCCATGTTTTTTTACAAATGGCGTCTATGTATCATGGAGTTGCCCATGTATGGTGTTCTCCTACCGTTCCCCTTACATAGTTTACAACAATGTAATAGTGACAAAACAACGTTAGTTACAGCAACGCGTGGCTAGGTCAGCTAGTTTTAATATAAATATAAAATACTAGCAGCCCGTCCCGGCTTCGCACGGGTAGACATAAATAGGTACAGATATTTAAGTTATAGGCATGCTAATTTAAACGACCATGAATCACTTAATTAGAAAACATTTTTTTGTCCTATCATTAATACTCTTCGCTCAGCGTATGCGATGAAAGACATTTTATGGCTAATTTTTTACACCTTCGGTTGGTTTTAATAGGAATTTCTAAAGATTTCTATAGTACTCTAGTACTAAATATAGCCTATGTTACTCAGTGATAATGTAGCTTTCTAATGAAAAAAGAATTATTAAAATCGGTCCAGTACTTTTTGAGTTTATTCGTTACATACACAAATACAAATCTTTCCTCTTTATAATATTAGTGTAGATTGGGACATTAATACATCAAATAAAATGATTTGTATTTGAACAAACTATTAGTTTCATAATAAGTTATGAGGTGGATCGATTTTGTTTTCTATTTCGGCTAGAGATAGAAAGTTGTCTTTTCTCCTGTTAGAGCCGCATAAAGCAGCAGAGGCCTTTCTTACAATTTTGACACACTTTTCCGTGACTTGAGTGTGATATGGAAATTGTTTCATAAATATGCAATATCATTGAATGAACTTTTTTTGGCTTTTACATACATTCTTTGATTACATCACTATACATTTTCTTTACCAGTTGTGTTCTTCAGTCTTCACTTCCTTACAATTAATAATATCAAAGAAGTACCCTGCATTGAAAATAAATTCTGGGTCCATAAATATTCGTGCACCGCAATTCGATAAATCTCTACATTTCAGAATCCTTCGCAGAGCTAGCATCTTTATTGCTTCCCTTTCGTCATCCAATATCGAGAGTAGTTTTTTTCCGGATGTCCAAAAATCCATTCCTTTTAATAACAGGATCAATTACAGCTTTGAACTGCACCGGCATAGTTCTAAAGGACCATACTTTTATGTATGGTTCTGTATTTTGCTCCATAGATACAACATGGCTTTGTTTTTATGGAAAACAACATCTGAGCATACACCTTAAAAACTAAATTAACTAGGTGTAATAGATTTTTATTTGGAGAATTTGTCGAAACATACAGTCTCATTATGTCATCTAAAACTAAAATAAGCAATTTTTTCGGGGTTGTTTCTTGAAAGATTTTCGTTGCAATGACCACAGTTAATAGGAGTACCTACAAATCTGAAAGATATGGCTGATATCAATTTGCCAACGATATAAAAACCTACCAAAGTTTCGCAATTTTTTAAATTGTCTCCGATTACTCCAAAAAAGCTTCGGGGTTCAGTCGAAGGACCATCATGATGAGTATTTCATCTTGTTACACCTCCTTTGAATCCTGCATTGGCAGTTGTTCCATCACATCCAACTACAACACACTTATTCAAATCCACAATCTTTTCATGACGGAAGTTTTTTATTTCGTTAATCACGTTGGAAGCTTTTTAACTCGATACTAAAATATGTCCCATGCATTCTGAGTTTGGTTCTGTAACGGGTTGCAGAATAAGATTTAAGGTTTCCATGGGAAGGCATCGTCTGGCACTTTTCACCCTGCAGTAGCTCAATCCGATGGGGTGGGTAAGGATGCTTCCATATCTAACCCATACAAATAAGTTTGTGCCAGATAATTAAAATAAAAGAATAATTACAGAATAAAACTCAAAACACTCTAAATCACATACAAAATGTTCACGCCAGATATTGTGGCGGATTTGTAGCCGCACAGCTACAGGACAGGCCCTTATCCAATAGTGTCGATTGACACCTCCTTGCAATGTTTGTCGTTTTGGTTTATTAACATTGCCCCTTGCACTAACTAATGTTCCCTCACCTCCCGATCTTGTCACTCACATCATCTCCAGCATCGTCATTCACTCACCAAATAAATCTCTCTCTAGTTCTCCATTCTCAAATTATTAACACAAAAATTTGAATTCATTGATTTTCTTGCATTAGTGTTGTAATGTCTGTTTTTTTTTTTTTTCTTTTGCTGTTTCTTGTTTTTTTTTTTTTGTGAAATTTTAATTTGTATTTAATATAGGTTTAAGGTTAGGTGGTTAGGTCCGGCTGGTGGTCATATTAGGTGGTTTAGCATGCGTGATGCAATGCAAAATGGATAATCGTTGAGATCGTTGTTGTTTGTGTGATCCTCAGGGTTCGATGGCACCTTTATATGAATATCACTTTCTTCTTCAATTATGATGAATGATTATTTGATGAGTTTTTGCGTCAGAGCGCAGTTCTCAAAAGAACTGATTTGCCCCACACCAGAAGTGCGTAGGCTTATATAAATGGTGTCTCGGTAGCCTTTGGTTTTTCTAGTGCTGAGATGGGAAAGTTTACCTGATTTAGATCATACTAACGAAATAGAGTTTTAATGAATATTACCTGTGGCTTGGCTTGGTGGAGTTTTTGATCTCAAAAGATCAGATTTTGATTTTGGCGTAAGGTTTTCGCTATGCGATTGAACTTATGCTGAATAGAGATTTTCTGTCACGATCGAACAAAGAGTGGCAATTATAAATCTAGGATTTTACTTTTTTTTTTTTTTTTTAAATTTTTGTGGTAGGTTTTGTTCAAAATATAACTTTTCTTACTTTTGTTTTATGGTTTTCGGTAGAAAATCTAAGCTTAAGTCACTACTACACGTGGCATATACCCAAGAGGGAAGGTCTTAACTTGTCGACGACTTGATGCGAAAAGAAGGAATAGTTTTTTTTTTCTCTACTTAATGTCGATTTTAGGCGGAAATGCGTCAATCGATTTCGAAGAAGGAGTGCGTTCACTTCTACTTCTGATGTTCGAATTCCATGCAAATTCTTTTTTCTCTAGGTATAGATGGGAACGAAGAGTTTACATAGTACGATTTTTTAATACGTAGTTTGAAGCAAATCATCACAAAACCATAGATTTTGAAACGCTTCCAAGTGAAAAAGATATGGAAATAATGATTATGTTTAAGTCTTCGTGTGGCATCGACCCATCACCCTAGAAAGAGGTCTCATGTTCATTTCAGGCCTTTAAATCTTTGGCATGAAAAGTGCCAGTTATTTTTCCATCCAAGTTTTCCACTTCATATAATGCATTTCCTATCGATTTGACAATCCTACATTTGACAAATTTCGGACTTAGTTTTGCGCTCAAGTCTTTCGCTGCGTCGCTTTGTACGAAATTTTTTCTAAAGACTATTTGTCCTGGTGAAAACTTTTTATCGGAAGATCTCAAATTATAATGTTTTGCATTTTTTTCGAAAGCCTGTTTTATGTGTTTTTGAAGTTTTTCCCTTATGAGAACTATCCTATCGCTTCTATCCACGGACATAAAGTCGGCATCATTAAGCAAGCCTAGTTTTTGTATGATTGCATACATGTGTCCATGCGTTATCATTTGATTGCCGAAAAGAGAGAAGTAAGGAGATACTCCAGTGGTTTGGTGAACTGACGAACATAATGCCTGCTGAATTTCATAGACATGTTTGTCCCATTCTTTATGATTATTTTTCAAATATGAGCGAATACTAGATAAAATTGATTGATTCACGCGTTCCGACGCATTGGCCTGTGGCGAATAAAGGGCTGTTTTTATGTGTTTAATACCATGGTTTTCTAGATACTCTTGAAACGGTTTTGAAACAAACTGCTTCCCGTTATCTGAGTGAACATACTCTGGAATTCCAAAAATACTAAATACAGTTTGATCAAAGAAATTAAGAACGTTAGAGGTATTTGCTTTTGGCATTGGTTTCAGAAGGACGAATTTGGTTAGATGATCTACTAACACAAAAAGATAAAGATTGCCTCTTTTTGATCGAATATACGGACCCATAAAATCTATATAAACTTTTTGAAAAGGCCTGTCAAAAGTCCTCAGTGTTGTCATCGGAGGCTTGTTAGTTTTGCCTAATCTTTTACTTTCTTTGCAAATGTCGCAATCATCAATAAAATTTTTAACATCTTTGGTCATTTGCGGCCAAAAATATGTTTGACGCAGCCTAGCTAATGTTTTGGCAATGCCACCATGGGCACAATTTGGGGGGCTATGGGCACCTATTACAATTTTTGCAACGAGTCCAGCTGGTACCCATAATCGCCATTGGTAGTCCGAAACATTAACATCCGAGTCACTCCTGAAAAATCTTTTGTAAATTAAATTGTCGCATATCTTTAAATCTGGATAACTATCAGCTTTTTCTTTGATACTCTCAATAAGTTTTAAATATTTGTCATCTTTTAAACTTTCGGATTCAAAATCCAACAAGGTTTGTGAACCATTTGCAAGGTCAAGGCTTTCTATGAAAGCTCTCGACAACGCATCTGGTACGACATTCGCTGAGCCCTTTCTATGCTCAATCTCAAAATCATAGACCTGTAATTTGAGAGACCATCTGGCCAACCTGCCACTCAGATCTTTTAATCCCATTAGCCATTTGAGGCTTGAATGATCCGTTATAATCCTGAAATGGAACCCTTCAACATATGCACGGAATTTTTTGACTGCAAGTACGGCCGCAAGGCATTCTTTCTCCGTGACTGTATAATTTGCCTGGCAAGAATTCAGCTTTTGCGAATAAAAAGCAATCGGCTGTTCTTCATCATCATCGTTCACTTGGAACAAAACTGCTCCTACTCCTTGATTAGATGCATCACATTGAATAGTGAACATCTTTGAATAATCAGGAGTGTTTAGAAAGGGAGCTGCCGCTAAGGCCGCTTTGAGTTCTTCGAATGCCGATATAGCTTGAGGTGACATTTCAAAATGTTTCATTGACTTTTTTAGTGTATCTGTGATGGGGGCCGCTAAACTCGCAAAGTTCTTAACGAATCTACGGTACCACCCACACATGCCAAGAAATCGACGAACTTGTTTTACGCTTTTTGGTATTGGAAAATCTGATATACCTTGCACCTTATCAGGGTCTGGTTTAACCTGACCATTGCCCACAACGTACCCAAGGAATTTTAATTCTCTAAAACAAAATTTAGATTTTGAGACATTAATTGTTAAATTCGCACTTTTAAGGCACTGTGCAACGGTCTCCAACCGACGCAAATGGGTATCAAAATCTCCTGATATGACTAATAAGTCATCCATGTACATAAAAACATATTCTCTAAGCGCGGATGGGATGACTTTATCCATGACTCTGCACATTCTAGCTGGGGCGTTGCAAGTCCCAAATGGCATCACTGTAAACTGCATGAGCGCCCTTCCCGGAACGGTGAATGCAGTTTTTTCGCGAGATTTTTGCTCAAGAGGGATTTGCCAATAGGCATCCTTTAAGTCGAGGCTTGATATGTAATGAGTCTCACCCAATCGACTTAAAACGGCATCGATGTGATGAATGGGATTGGCGTCCTTTTTTGTCAAAGCATTCACCTTTCGGTAATCAATGCAAAGACGGTTTTTCCCTGGTTTTCTGACTAGGACCACTGGAGATGACCAAGGGCTTTGGCTCTCTTCTATCACGCCTAATGCCAACATTCTATCGATCTCTTCATTTATAATTGTTTGAATAACCGGTGACACCGGATAATACCGCTGTTTCACAGGTTCAGCGTCACCTGTGTCAATAACGTGAACATCAACGGTTGTCCTGCCTAATCCCTGCTTTGAAAAGCATGGGAACTTTTCAATAACGGCATCTAAAGCCTGTCGTTGATCTTGATTTAAATCATGTTCATTGGGATCTAAAGCCAACGGATTCTCGCTTGAAATTTCAGATACAATGTTTGGTGCTATTTCAAAGGCAAGCCAAAAATCAATCCCAAGGTATAAGGGTTGTGTCAAGGAAGGCACTAAGTATAAATCAATATCGTGTGTTTTGTTCTGAAAATTTATTTGGACCTTTACTCTACCTATGATTTTCTGATTTTGACCATCAGCAGTTTTTAGTCCAGATTCAAATTTAATGACATTTAGTTTATTGCGCTGAACAAAATCTTCACATCCCACTCCCAGGCAAGAAATTGACGCGCCACTATCAAGTAGGCCTCTTGTGTCTTCGTTGCCTATGCGAACGACCACATATGGCCGAGGATCAGATACTGTGATGAGATGAGAAGATTCCAACAAGCGTCTATAGATCTGTCTTTTCTTTTTCCTGTTATTTGATTTTTTTGAACCTTTTAAATAAGAAAGTTCTTCGATGGAGAAAATCTTTGAACGCAGCTCATTATAATTTTTTAATCGTTCTTCATATGTCTTGTATGGTGCTTTTGAAATTGAAATTAATTGATTAGATTGACCGAAAAGGTCCTTTGTTGAGGGGCGTCTATCGCTTGAACTTGTCCCGGGGTTATCAGAGTTGAACGAGATTCCCCGAGATTTTTCTCGCTCAACTTCTTGTTTTCCGAATTTGGATTGCAAGTGGGACATTGTGGGGTTGTAAAACCATCCAAACCGCATCTATAACAAAATAATCGTCTACTAGGCGACGGACAAACAACGAAGTTGTGCCCTTCTTGTTTGCAATTATAACATTTCCGGTTCCTTACAGGAATCAATTTATTATCAATGGCGTTAATACTATTCTCATGAAAATTCCCATTATCATACTCATCTAATTCATTAACGTGTCTCTGTGAAATATTTGGAATGTAACGAGATCTTGGTGGTTCCCTTGACTGTAGCATTTTTTCAGTTTTTCTACATTCTTCTCGCAAGTGTTGTAAGGTAAAAATTGACATTGGGTAAATATACTGCATTAATCGTTGATTAATATTTTGTTTCAATATATTTAAGAGATCAACATCTCGAATCTGTTCTTTCAACCGATTTCGGAGACCTAATATCACATTATAGAAGTCATCGAATGACTCATTTTGAAGTTGACGCCGTTCCATAATGCGTTTAATAACTTCAAAATCTGTTTCCACGCAACAGAATTGGTGAAGCAGGGCACTGCGAAGTTCGTTCCAACCTGATCTAGGATTATCGCGAAGGTACTGCCAGAACCAATTCTGCGCATTACCGACTAAAAGAAGATGAAAATTTCTCACCACATCCACCCATGGAGTGTTATAATTCTCTTTCAGTGTTTCCACTCGAAAGATGAAATCTTCTATTGACATTGATTTATCTGTCCCATCAAATTTTAGACCCCATCGATCGAGATCAAATTTTTTTGCAAAAAATGCACGTAACAAGTGATCAGGTTGTGGTGGCAAAGTACATGGATCATCCTTAGCTGCATTCGGGAGATTTGAATGAGCACCTGGGAACTGATTGTTATTGATGGTTTCATAAGCTAAATTACTATGTTGCTGTCTACCTAATGGAACACTACCATCTAAAAGAATATTATGTCCTGCCTGCTCATAATTTTGTGTCATTTGTCTAGGGTGTAGTTGCTGATTTGGCTGTTTTTGCGAATTCGTTTTTGATAGGCTTTCCACCTCATTCGCATTTTGTTCTTTTTGGTATACTTCTTTTACTGTCTTTATAGCTATCTTTTCAATACTCTTAACTGTAGCGTCTAAAGATGCCATAAGATCATTATGCAAACTTTGGAAACCTCTTTCCAGGTATCGGTTGACATAGGACTTTATTGATTCAGTTGATATTACATTCGACTCATCCCTAGCTTGACTACTTTGATGTGTTTTATCTTGCAAATTATCTCTCTCCAAAAGATTGTCCAACTGTTCTAAATTATCTGTAGGTGGAGCCTCAATATTAAACTCGTGGACCAAACCTATGGGATCAGTTAACGGTGCTTTACCTTGTTCGACAACAATCACTGGATTACCTACAGAATCTTTGGAATTCTCATTCGCATCAGGTGTATGTTGTACATTTCCCCTTTTCGCTTTTGGTGTGATATGTTCTTGTACTGTATCAAAATCCATATTTCTTCTCCCCCTTTTAACATTACTGGTATTACCACCCTTCGATTTATCCTTCGGGATAGCTCCATAACTAGCCATTTTAGTAAATTAATTGTAATGCTTCTAAGTATGCAAAATAAATAGCCACAGAATATAAATTGGAAAACTTTTGTCAACGCTGGAATGTTAAATGAAGTTCGTAAACAAAAGTTCGAAAGAAAAAAAAAAGCATCAAAAAAAAAAAAAAATCTTATTTTATGTAAACGTAGATATATAAGTATCATTAAAGAACACTTTTTAACCTGACTATTTAATTAAGTAAAAAATCATAAATTTTAAAACAAAAGAAAAAGGAGTAAATATGTGTTATATGTAATTAATAATAATCAAAATGCTCATATATGATTTTCAGTGAGATCATGATAATGCTGGAAATGACATTTGTGGGATAAGTTGGTGAGGTAAATTAGATAACTGTGATTTTGAATGGATTTTGGTTTACTCGGTAACAAGACAAAAAAAAACAAACATATTGCTGCGGAATTGAAACAATTATAATAAATGCTCTCTATTCTCTGCAACAACCGGTTTCGTTTTCCGTATAGAATTTACAAACTAAATCTGTAGAAGCTTTAAACTGCTTGTTATGCTCCTCTTCCAATAACTCTAAGCTCACAAATCAAAAAAAAAACTAAAAACAAACATAACTGCTAAACTATAAGCTCTGAATAAAGAATTCAATGAAACTTTAAACAGCTAATAAGCATTGAGAAAAACTAAGAAACGCGCTCTAACTGGTACACTCAAGGAGAGTGACTCTAGTCGGCTCGGATAATATTCACTCAACAAAAAAAAATTGGCGTGAATCAGGATGGGATCATCTTGATATCAGGCCTCGTTCGTTGGGCGCCATAATTTGTAACGGGTTGCAGAATAAGATTTAAGGTTTCCATGGGAAGGCATCGTCTGGCACTTTTCACCCTGCAGTAGCTCAATCCGATGGGGTGGGTAAGGATGCTTCCATATCTAACCCATACAAATAAGTTTGTGCCAGATAATTAAAATAAAAGAATAATTACAGAATAAAACTCAAAACACTCTAAATCACATACAAAATGTTCACGCCAGATATTGTGGCGGATTTGTAGCCGCACAGCTACAGGACAGGCCCTTATCCAATAGTGTCGATTGACACCTCCTTGCAATGTTTGTCGTTTTGGTTTATTAACATTGCCCCTTGCACTAACTAATGTTCCCTCACCTCCCGATCATGTCACTCACATCATCTCCAGCATCGTCATTCACTCACCAAATAAATCTCTCTCTAGTTCTCCATTCTCAAATTATTAACACAAAAATTTGAATTCATTGATTTTTAATTCACACATTTTAAATTTTAAATAAAGAAAAATACCTTAACTAACCTTACATTCTAATGTAAGAGTTATGACTTATGATAAATTTGATAAAAAAAATCAAATCTAATCAAACTAATTTAAGAGAATTTGTCACCTATACCAATTAAGTGATTATGATCACAAAAAAAAATAATACCTTTTTTCTTATAGCAAAAAAAACAAAAATTAATGTAGGTCTAGGTACTCACTTTGTCGCAGGGATCTGGTTGGTGTGCGCACATCCACCGATGATCTGCTTTCGCTGACCTTGATTATGTAGTTTTTAATGGTTAGGATTGTTTATATAATATATAGATGATGATCACTTTTAGAGGTTCGGTATATGTTTGTGTCACAAATTCTCGAATTTTTTTAACTATGAATTTTATAGTTACTAATTGCAAAAAAAAAATCAATTAAATGGAATAGCAAAATTATACAAAAACAAATTATTGAATTCCTAGTTAATTTGTACTATTTTCTGTTTTCTTGCATTAGTGTTGTAATGTCTGTTTTTTTTTTTTTCTTTTGCTGTTTCTTGTTTTTTTTTTTTTTTTTGTGAAATTTCAATTTGTATTTAATATAGGTTTAAGGTTAGGTGGTTAGGTCCGGCTGGTGGTCATATTAGGTGGTTTAGCATGCGTGATGCAATGCAAAATGGATAATCGTTGAGATCGTTGTTGTTTGTGTGATCCTCAGGGTTCGATGGCACCTTTATATGAATATCACTTTCTTCTTCAATTATGATGAATGATTATTTGATGAGTTTTTGCGTCAGAGCGCAGTTCTCAAAAGAACTGATTTGCCCCACACCAGAAGTGCGTAGGCTTATATAAATGGTGTCTCGGTAGCCTTTGGTTTTTCTAGTGCTGAGATGGGAAAGTTTACCTGATTTAGATCATACTAACGAAATAGAGTTTTAATGAATATTACCTGTGGCTTGGCTTGGTGGAGTTTTTGATCTCAAAAGATCAGATTTTGATTTTGGCGTAAGGTTTTCGCTATGCGATTGAACTTATGCTGAATAGAGATTTTCTGTCACGATCGAACAAAGAGTGGCAATTATAAATCTAGGATTTTACTTTTTTTTTTTTTTTTTAAATTTTTGTGGTAGGTTTTGTTCAAAATATAACTTTTCTTACTTTTGTTTTATGGTTTTCGGTAGAAAATCTAAGCTTAAGTCACTACTACACGTGGCATATACCCAAGAGGGAAGGTCTTAACTTGTCGACGACTTGATGCGAAAAGAAGGAATAGTTTTTTTTTTCTCTACTTAATGTCGATTTTAGGCGGAAATGCGTCAATCGATTTCGAAGAAGGAGTGCGTTCACTTCTACTTCTGATGTTCGAATTCCATGCAAATTCTTTTTTCTCTAGGTATAGATGGGAACGAAGAGTTTACATAGTACGATTTTTTAATACGTAGTTTGAAGCAAATCATCACAGTTCCTTGGCTAGACTTATATGCTTTTTGAAACGATTTTCCTTCTAGAAGAATCATCGAAATATAGTCCAAAAAGACTCTTGGATTATTAAAGACTTGTTGACTAGGA
Organism: Eupeodes latifasciatus; assembly: GCA_920104205.1. Taxonomy (NCBI): domain Eukaryota; kingdom Metazoa; phylum Arthropoda; class Insecta; order Diptera; family Syrphidae; genus Eupeodes; species Eupeodes latifasciatus. Next base: position 356,908,354 of record OV049924.1, on the reverse strand, counting down.
TACTTCTTACCTTTTGACTAACTCGCATTATCTACCACATAACTAGTGGTAACAACAATGTCTTGAAGTATTGCGGTCCTATCTAAAATACCTTATCAATCAGCTGCATAAGCGACAGAAGTCATCGAAGATTTAAAAATGTTCTTACCAGGTGGTGATGAACAGGCAGTCTTCATTTCTTCTTTAATTTTAAGCTCGGGCTCTTCTTCAGGTAAAAACTCTTTTGACGCATCTTTATACAACATTAGACATTAGGTGCTTTGAATTCTAGTTGTTTTTATTCATAGCTCCTTTCTGGGTCAATTTCTTAGTAATTTCAATAGAGGTTTTAACTTCTATGCTTCCAATGCCCATTTTTGTATGTGTCCGTTGATCAATCAAAAAAGTTTTTTTTTTCAAAATTGGCACTTAATTCTTAAACAACTGAATCCGCTTTTTGTATGAATCCAAATCTTATCTTAACTTTCTTCTCGGAAGTGCCGTTAACCAAATTTTTAAGTGATTTTGCTTATTGCGGCTTACTAACAAAAAACATCGTTCTTTATCTTTCTTATTTGGCAACACAGAGGATCTAAAATGCATCTACATAATACACGTTCAGACTTCAAATGGCTTGGGGCAGTGTTAAGAATGGTTGAATTCAAAAAATATTTTGGATTTAGCGTCATACTAAAGATTAAATTTTGACCAAAAGTTAAAAAGGGTTCCAATAACTTTATAAAATCAAAGAAGAACTGGAGACTATCTGAAGAAAGCTTGAGGCCTAAATTAATTTTGAATGACTTCACTTAGAAACAATTTTAGTTGGGGGAGTTCCTATACGAATACGATTGTTTCAATTTATCGGGTCATAACTAAAGTCAGTCGAACCAGGAACCTAAAGATTACCATCACTCTATCTTTTTGTAGTAAGCATTGATTGGTACCTTTTTTATACCAAAGATGCAGTGTGAGAACTGCAAGCAATACGAAGGAAAGAGAGGGTATAAAAGGAGGTGTCAGTTTTGAATTTCTTAATACATACTGCAATGCCAAGGAAAGACAGAGCGTGTACAGCGTAGAAGGAATCTCAGTACTTGAGAGTATGACTAAAGTTAGGCTTGAGTCCTATACATTTCTTGACGATAATTAATTTGTTACCTGCAATAAATTGTAATTTTTCCTTTATATTAACTGTACAATGTATTTACCATACTCCCAAATTGTTTGAGATTTTTCTTAAATCTTTACATAACCTGTCTGATTTCTGATGTAGGTTAACAGGTGCCTCAATTATTTAAATCCAATTCTTAAAATTTTAAATCCTCTTATCTTTTATATAGACTTTTGAAAAGTTCAAATTTTTACATCTGAACACATATTTCAAACATCATACCAGTTCCATCAAACAACGTCAGAAGTAGCAGCAACAACAAAACCAACAACACCAATAACAAGAAAGTCAACAAAAGAGCGTGCCTAACTTTTAATGAAATCTAATTTAATGTAACTTAAATCGACAAACATAAATTGGCCATGGGAACTCATGGCAAACATCAAAATTACACCCATTCCAATAATGCATAATAATTTTCAAAAGTATATATACAGTATCTACTCTTGAAGTTCCAGAGCCTGAGCAACAACGACGATATTCTACTGTCGTTCCTCTTTTACGGGAACAAACTTACACAAAAGGCAACATCCATCGAGCTTTAGCTTACGCCCGAATAAACCTCGAAACATAACTTTCGTTATAAAAGTTAACCCAGCTAGCTACAGATTGATAAAACCCATAAAAAGTAAAGAAAAAATAACCAAAATGAATCCATCCTCAGATTCAGCTTCATCCTTAGCTTCAGCCTCAGCCTGATCCCGATGCCGACGAAGAAGTCGACGATGCCGATGATGCCTTCCCCAAAGCTATGCGATATAAGCTATAAGCGCGCAACCACCACGTTTGATGTCTAATGTACTAATATGGCGAAACTTTATGTTGCTTATCTGCGTAGCATATATAGCCCGATTATTGTGTGCCAAAGTTTCTCTTACCGCTCTCGTATTCGGTTCCCATCAGTTCCCTGCAGTTTCCAGACCCAGCCATCAGCCATGAGGACAAGTATAGGTTTGTCTTCTTTTTTGAAATTGTTGCCGAGCCATAGTCGTGGAACGATTTTGTGTGGTGTTTTCTTTTTTGACTTTGTTGGTAAATTTATTACTTTCTATGATAATTTGCTGGGGTCTTAGGTTGATGGCTCTTAACATATTGGAAAAGTTGTACATTCAAATGGAGGTTAGTTATGTGCGGTGTGCGTTTTTGTCTCCTTTATTGCGGGTTCTGGAATTTTTTTTGGCTTAGAGGAGGTTAGGTATAGTTAGGAGTTGTTGTGAATCTTTTGGAACGCGGGTAAGGTGAGATAAATATGAGCTAACGAGTTAAAGTTTTTGAGCTCTGGGGCTTTCGACATAGGTGTAATTCGTTAGAATTTTTATTTTATTGCTGTTACATAACATATTTAAGATACTACAAAAGTATAATTTGTCGTCTTGATTAATTATTATTAAGGGTTTTTCAATAAGGGCGGGTAGATGTTGAAAATGTCAATCGTGGCGCCGCCGCGCCGTCCTGCTGGAAACACATGTCGTCTAGGTCCATATGGTTCAATTTGGGCCATAAGAAATTAGTTATCATCGTAATGTAGCGCTCTTTGTTGACGGTGACCGTCTCACTAACGCCGTTTTCAAAAAAGAACGGACCAATTACGCCGCCACCGCCGGCCCAAAATCCACACCAAGCTCTAACTTTTTGAGGATGCATTATCACATGGTGAACTTCGCGTGGGTTGGGGTCCTCTTGGAAACGATTCGAAGCCCAGTCAGCGAACAAACGGCCGGCGTTCTCTATGGTCATGAACTTTGAGCTCCTGGGTCAGTTGGATCTTGTACGGGTGTAGAGGCCCAAGTCCCGATGCAAAATTTGCCAAGTTGAAGTCTGCAAGGCCGAGTTCTTGTGCACGGCGAGGAATAGATTGCCTCAAGTTCTGCTGTACGGTGTTTTCGGCCGATCTTATGTTCCTTGAACGTACGGGTGTTGGCTGATTGTTTACTGAACCGGTCGTCTCAAATTTGGCCACCAAACGTTGAAGAGTTGACTGTGAAGGGCCACCACGTCTACCATAAAATGGGCGCAGTGCGTGCAACGTTTGCCTTAACGAATACTCATTTTGATAATAAAGTTTTATCATTTGAACGTGCTGTTCAATCGTGTAACTTGCCATGCATGATGATTTGGCATAAACAACTGAATAATAAATAAAAGATTTGACAGATGTCACCAAAAAAAATGGCCGCCACGGCGCGGGGCGCCAAAAATCTACCTGCGCCAATTGAAAAATCCTATACTAGGTATAGATACAAATTATGCGATCTGAAAAATAGTAAAATGTTTTTAAATAAGATGTTCTTTTCCAATAACACAGCACAAATTTATTAACTTTTGAAGAATGAACGATCAGGGGGGGTCTCATATGTGCCATAAAGCGTATACAGTTAAGTTGTATAATTAAAGATTTCATCTTAAGATTTGTTAGTAATTTAACGACATTCACCGAAAAATTGTTTGCTGTCAAAAACTACTAAAACTTTTATTTCACGCAATTTAGAATTTTGTAAAAACTTTAGTAATGCTTTAAATTCTTTTCATAAAAATTGTTTCTTAGAAAAAGAGCACATATTAAGGTTCTTTAAAAGAAACCTTGAATAAGAGATCGTCAAATTGATATTAAGTTGCATTTAAATTCCTAAAACTCACCTTCAATTACGTCTAAAAAAAATTCATAATTCGTAAAAAATTTCGAACTCTAGCTTTTAATCTATGACAATGACATTGCGATGGTAAAAAAGTCGAAAAATGTGGGTCATCTGATTCTGTCCGTCTGTCTGTTCTGGCCCCTACATCTCAAAGCCTTGTGTCGATTGAGTTCAAACTGCGAAATAAAGGTTTTAAGCCGATTAGCGTAAGGCGTTTTATTTCATTTTTTTAATACGAAAATTAACAGCAATTTTTTTGGTTAAAAATCGAAAATTCGAATTTTTTCATAAATTAACCGATAATTTTTTTTAAAACTTTCTAATTTTTTTCTTGATTTGGCTTCTTTCTTCAAGAAAAACATATTTCGGTATTTATCCAGAAGAAAAGTTTTCTCAAGAATGTTTTTTTTTTATTTTTAAAAATATATTTATTTTTGTTTACAAAACTTGATACCTCAGAATGGGGACAACATGTAAAATGTATATTTATAAGCACTAAACAACTGAACACCAAAAATATTTTTAAGACAAAATTTAAAAATTTTATATGTAAAAATCAATTTGAAAAAAACCGCTCTATTGATTTTCCAAAAAAAAAATTATTTTATTCTCAGTTTTTTTGAGAAATAAAATGGCATTTAAATTTTTGAGAAAAAATTATTTTGCAGATACATTTTTAAATTTTAAAATATAAAAAATATTTTTAAACAAACTTTTTGAAAGACATTAGTAAGTTCTAGAGTTAGATGCTCTAGAACTGAGATTAAACAATAATATAAGTGTCCCAAAAATCTCTTGAGATTTGAAGTGAAAAGAGATTCTGAAACGTGTAATTTGTGAGTGCCAACCCCGTCGAGAGGGGGGAGAAAGGAGAGGGAAAGCCTTTCAAAATCAAAATAAGGGCCCGGCAACTTAAAACAAAACACAAATAATTATTTCGGTTTCTATTTTTATAAAGTTTCTTTTCTTCTATTTTTGTTTCTGCTGGAAATTAATTTTTTGATTCGGTTTCGGGGGACCGTAAAATCCCACGCAAACGTTTTTAATTGTGGTTTCCGTAATATTAATTAATTATATTTTGAATAAATTGTTTACTGAAGATTTGAAGGATATCAATTCACTTCAAAGTGTGTATATTAAACCAGCCATACAAAAATAGCAAGGAATTCTATATAGAATATTGGACACCATTTTCTTCCTTGGCGAAAGGGGACTAGGACTACGAGGCGATAGCAATCTTATTGGAGAGCCAAATAATGGACATTTTTTGGGCATTTTGGAATTAATTAGTCATTATGACCCCTTACGTCAGGAGCACTTGGAAAAAGTAAGAATTTCACAACAAGAGCACAAACATTTCCAAGTCCACTTCCTTTCCTTTGAGATTCAAAATGAGTTCATCAAAATGTGTGCCCCACATGTGAATTCAGCAATTTTGAAGGAGAGAGAAAACGCCAAATACTTCGCCATAATTGTCGATGCAACACCCGATTCAAGTGATGTGGAACAAAACACATTTATTTTCCGATATCTGCGCTTTGAAGAAAATGTGTTCACCATCCAAGAACATGGTATAAAGAATACAAGGTATGCTGTATATGAGATGATAGGTCGCCATCTTGTATTCGTGTGACGCCATTGCGAGTGACAGCCAGTTTTGTGCGGTTTTTACTTCTTAATGTTTTGGTTGATTTCATTTGCGAAAGTAAATAGATAGTGTGCTCTTAAAAAATATAAATAATTGTAACTTCTTTTTAAATAAACAAACTATTTACATAAATGTAAATATGCCAAATTATTGTTGTGTGAAAAATTGCAAAAGTTATTCAAACAACAAAAACTGTGAAAACCTGAGATTTTTTTGCTTCCCAAAAGATCAAAATCTGAGTTTGGCTTGGGTTAAAGCTTGTGGAAAAAAAAAATGTTAATACCAGCTTTGCACGAATATGCTCGTTGCATTTTAAAGAAGACGATTATTGTCTTAAAGATAAACTTATGAATGTGCCATTGCCTAAATCAAAACTTGATCCGAAAGCCGTACCACTCAGAAACATACCTAAAAGTTGCGGTGACAATGCGCTTGCTTTATCAAGGGCTCTTAGGGCGGACAAAAGGAACAACCGAAGAACTGTGGCAAGTTGCCTCCAACATTATAAAGAGAAAGAAAATATTTCACCCAATATGCAAGAACAAAATATGCAGCATGTTGTCGAGATGGTAAATTCAATTTCAACTCAAACAGAGTAGGTTCATTTTTATATTAAAATATTAAAAAGCATTGTGTTAAATCAAAATTTTGTTATATACAGAGTTGATATGGAGTGTAGCAGACAGCTTCAAATAATCGAGTTGGAGAAACAGTTGCAGCTTTGCCAAAAAGAAAAAAAAAACAATTGGAAGAAGATAACTGCAAGCTCCGCAACCTTGAAAGCTCTGTTGCATCTATTTTTACTGATGGCCAGATCAAACGACTAAAGAATCCCAAGAAGGAATTGAACTGGACACTGGATGATATATCGTCAGCGATTTGTCTACATTCTGCAAGAAAAGCAAACCTCATTTACATGGGTTGATGCAATACCTGAAGGTGGTCTGCACAAACCATCTCCAGAATTTATGGAAAAGATTGTTGCTCTTGAAAACATATTTATTAAAATCAATAGCAATAAGATACATGTGATAAGTGATTACTTAAAGTTTCACTTAACAAACTGTGATGATGTAAATTTACCTGAAAAGGTTAAACTTTTGTTCTTTAGATGTAGACTTTATATTAGAATAAAGTCTTTAAATAATACTAATAACAAAAAAAAAGAAACAAACGTACAAAAAAAAATAAAAACTATTACTTAAAAGAGAAATGCCTAGTTTATCTTCTTATTTCAAAGTTTTACATCTATAGAAATTGAAAACCGAACTCAATTCACCCAATAAATATTTATAAGAAAATGGGATTTCTATAGTTTCGATTTCCTCTTTTCCTTTCCTATATCCACATATTCTACAAGTTTCCGAAGTGGCTACAATTCCAATATCTGTTGACTTGGTTACCTTGTTCAAGGGCATTCTTGGTTGTAAATTCTACAAAACAAACAAAATTGGTTTAAATAGAATTTCATTATTTAATTTAATTATTAATTATACCTTGAGAAGATCAAATTTATCAAATAACCACAAGATAATTTCAATTCAAGCAATTGAAATCCTGAGAATTTTTGTTCAATAATCGTTCGCACTTTTTCTTCATGAAATGTTTGGCCATCTAAAACTATAGATAATTAAACATTAATCAAATTAAACAATATGTTTAACCATATTATGAACCACCTACCGTAATAACTCTTCTTCAACCAAAATAATACAATAGGCCAGGGATTAACTAAGCACTTAAGAATCACTAAAGACTTTTTAACATTATCAATTTGAGGTGATGCTGGTCTTTGCAGAACATATAATAATATAAATGAAATAAATTATGAATGTTTCAATTCTCAATAACAAATAAATTATTGTTTAGTTTTTTTCGATCTGCCGATTGAGAACCAAAGAATATCAAAGAACATCATAAATAAGAAAATTCACTCGCAATGACGTCACGATTCAGTCGACCAGAACTGTCAAGCATACCTTGTATTCTTTATACCATGATCCAAGAACGGTTTTTGGAATTTGTCGATTGCAACAAAAAAAAAAACTGGCGCCGCAATAGCTGATTTGATCTGCGAAACATTGGCAAAGAACGGAATACCTTTAGAAGACTGTTGTGCACAAGGCTATGATAATGGAAGCAATGTGAAAGGGCAGTATAATGGTGCACAAAGTCATATTTTAAACAAAACTCCGAATGCCGTGTATTCAACATGTGCAGCTCACAGCCTTAACTTGCGTGGAGTCGATTCAGCGGAATGTTGTAATGCGGCAATCACATTGTGTTGTTCAAAAGTGTTTCAAATTGTTTAGCAGCAGTGCTCAACGTTGGTAAATTCTTAAGAAAAATGTGCCCGGATCACTTCACAAACTTTCTGATACAAGATGGTCAGCTAGAATTGAGGCAGTAAAACCATTTGCAAATCATCTGAAAAACCTTAGAACATCATTAGAAGCCTCAAGTAATATTAATTTAACTGCTGAAGCTCGAAGAGATGTAAATGGCGTTTTAAAATATATGCACAAATTTGAATGCGCCCTGATGTCTTCGATTTGGTGCAAGGCTATAAATGAAAGAAGTTTCCTTCTTCGAGAAACAGTACTATTACCGTTGAAATTCGAGATCTCGATAACTTGATCTTCGAGTTGAACATTATTCGAAACGGATGAGATCAATTTTTATCTGAATGCAAAGCAGTTGCTACTGGATTGGGGGATGTTCCAGAATCGTTGCCATCGAACCGAAAAAGGCAATTAAAGAGACATTTTGAAGAAAACCGAGGAATTGGAATGCAAATTGAAACAGACAAAGAAATAAATTTCACGAGAAACACCTTTTACGTCATAGTTGATTCAATTATATGTGCAATTTCTCGTCGGTTCGATACGATGAAAAATTTGAATGCTACATTTTCATTTTTGAACTTGAGAAAACACATTTATGAAGCCAATTTCAAAGCAGAACTTCCGCCATTGAGTTTGCTCAATGCTATTTATTCCCAGAACTTGGAGACGATTTTCCCCAACATTTGTACCATACCTGTAACCGTAGCTAGTGCCGAACGTTTATTTACCGTCCTTGCTAGAACAAAGAAGTTTCATCGTTCGTGGTCATCACAAGATCGTGTTTCCAGACTTGCTACACTATGCATCGAAGCACCTTTGGCAAGGAAATTGAATGTCGATGCAATTATGAGTTGTTTTGCTGCTCAGAAAGCTAGGAAAGCTCGTTTGCCAAAAGAAAATATTTCATTGAATGCAAACTAACTTTAATAAAACATTGTAATAATACTTTAATATAAAGAAAAACAATAAAGAGTATTTAACTTAATGTAAAACTTTTAAAATACATGGTTTTTTTAAAGACAAATTTCAAATACTTTTACTTCGCTCTACTTTATTTTCATAGTAGGTATCTAGATAGATCTTCATGCTATTTTGTTTAATAGTTAATCGACCGTATTATCAGTTACTAACATGTCGTTGGCAATATCGAATTGAATGTATGATTCTGTTCGGATTCTGATCTAATCGCATGTAGAATTATTTTCTATCCATCCTCCATTTCAACTAAACTGGACGATATCCGTAAGATTGATTTGATGATTAACACTTTTTCGGTTCACTTTGCATACAAAAAATGATTATTTCCGTTAATTTCAACCAATTTCATGCTATTCGTAATTGAAATTAGAACGTACCATATCAGTAGGCATGAACTTTGAAAAAATGGTAAATATGGGGGGGCCCGAGATTTTTCCGTCCCGGGCCCGGAATTCCTCTCGACGCCCTGGTGAGTGCCACACAAAAGTTTGTTCTCAACTTATTTGTTTATCTTAATTTGTTTTTTTTTTTTTATTTTTAGAGAAATTAAGTACTTAAATGCTCCTATTTCCTTAAATTCAAGAACCAAATATTTTTTTTTCTACAATTTTTAAGTTTTGTTGACTCTTTTAAGATCAAAATATTTTCTAGCATCAGCTCCAATCTACGAGTAAGCAGACTGATAATTACAATAATAATGACTCCCGAAAATTGAATTCGAAAAAACCACATCAACAAAAGGCAGCAAATTCTTAATATCAGATTTTTTCTCATTTTCTGGGTTTTTGAATTTGTGTAGCGTTTTTCACATTAATACAAATTGCAATAAAAAAAAGGAATATAACAACAAAGTCCCTCTAAACTATTATGCTTTAGCTCTTAAATATGGCATATTTAGAAAACTGTTGGAATCTTGGAATGCTTTCATATGTAGGAAGTAATCGAAATTAAATAGTTCCTTAAGAACCACCACTATAGAGTTATTTATAGGTTCTCAATCTCCGATCCCATTTATACAATCTCAAAAGTCCTTCAAGGGAGCCACTTTGGTCCTTTATTATTTGTCCTAACTATCAACGACGTTATTAATGTCATTGATGATTCATTTGTCTCTATTTACGCTGCTGATGACATCAAATTAACAAAGGTTATTACTACTCCATCTAATTCTGTCTTACTCCAAAATGATTTTGGCTCATTGCAGACTTGATGTGAGAAAAACTTCTAAGAACTCAATGTAGCTAAATGCCAATTTAGAACTTTCACACGTTCACATCTTTCCTACCGAACTTACAGTCTGCACAATGTTACCATTCATTCTGTCTGTTCTATTCGTGACCTAGGAGTTATTTACCATATTCAGTTAAATTTTCGAGCCCATTTAGATTATAAAGGGTGTCCCAAAATTAACGCAAGATTTGAATTAAAAAGAAAACGCCGTTTTTAGTCTTTTGATAGTTATATTTTTATTGACTCGTAAAGTACATAGGATAGGGTTATGTATGGAATTACACATCGGACAAATGGCCTCCACGGCTTTGCATGCACATGCGCACTCTTTTGTTGAAATTGTTGAAATTTCCATGACCATTCTGCATAAATGTGGCTGAATTTCGTTGATGCAGCGTTGAATCTCCTCCTTTAATGCACGGGTGGTTGTGGGCTTGTTGACATAGACTTGTGATTTCAAATAACCCCATAAAAAGAAGTCTAATGGTGTTAAATCACACGATCTAGGAGGCCAATTTTGATCACCGAAACGAGAGAGTACACGACCTGGAAATGTCTCATGCAGTAATTGAATTGTTTCACGGGCTGTATGACATGTGGCACCGTCTTGTTGAAACCACATATTGGACACGTCAATATCATCCAATTTTGGCAGAAAGAACTGTGTAATCATTTCGCGATATCGAGCACCAGTAACAGTCATTGCTTGACCAGCATCATTTTCAAAAAAATATGGCCCAATTATGCCTCCAGCCCAAAATCCACACCATACAGTCACGCGTTGTGGATGCATTTGTTTTTCGACAATCACATGTGGGTTCTCCGAACCCCAAATACGGCAATTTTGGCGATTGACAAAGCCATCAAGATGAAAATGTGCTTCATCGCTTAGGATGATTTTGCTCGAAAAATCAGGGTCCATTTGTGGATGTTCAATAATCCATTCAACGAACTCTCTTCTCTGTCCATGGTCATTAGGCTTCAATTGTTGTGTTAATTGAATTTTGTAAGCATGAAGACACAGATCTTTGGTGAGTTTACGCTGTAGAGAGGTTCTTGAAATTTGCAATTCTTGTCCACGACGTCGAATTGAGGTTCCTGGATTGTCAGCAACACTCTCACGCACTGCTTCGACATTCACATTTGAACGGCTTGTTTTTGGACGACCAGTGTGTTTGGTGTCTCCAACGGATCCAGTCTCCATGAATTTTTCAATTAATCTCTTCACAGTTGACGAAGTTAAAACACTATTCCGACCATATTTTGTATGAAATTTTCGAACTGCAGCCGCCAAGCTTTCACTATTTTTGAAATATTCTTTAATAATGAAGACACGTTGTTCTCTCGTGTAACGCTCCATTTTTAATAACCCTATACTGTTAGCTGTCAAATTGCTTTTTTTCAGGGTTTCCAACACTTCACTGCACAAATGGCGGCAAATTCAAACCTTGCGTTAATTTTGGGACACCCTTTATTAGAAGGCTTTTCTATTGTGGAACTTATAGTTTTTCGTAGTGTCAATAACCGAATCATTTTCATCCGATTCAGCAATAATTTGGAAAAAAAAGAAAAGAAAAATTGGCGCGTGTCCTATTTTCAGAATGAAGACTTTTTTCAGATTTCAATTCTTAATAAAATTGCGTGCTTTGACTTTATAAATTATTCCTTGCCGTTTACGCAGAATTGAAAAATTAAATATTAATGATAATTGTAATAATACAAGAATTTCGACATCGAAATGCTAATCGTTAATGATTTGAGGTATACAAAAAGTGTCAACCCTATATCATCACCATATAATAAGATATCCTTAAGCCTTATTAATTAGTTTCAATCAAGTTGAGCTCAGGCACATTCAAAAAGAAAAAATGGAAGGCATATACGACTACATAAATGACGCACGTACTATATTTAATACCAAAATTCCAATAAAACCCTTTTTTAAGATATAACCGTTCATGTGTCTTATCACTTCATAATGGTTTTTGGTTGGTATGTCGACTTTATCGTATTATACTCGAAACAAGACGACACGATGAGATGACTGTGACACATTAAACTTGTAATCCTTTTTGTAATCCTTATCAAGAGGCTGCTAAGCGACAAAAAAGTTTATTGTAACCACGTCGCTCGCAGTCGCAGTTCAACAAAATTTAATCCCCTTTTCAAATGACATGTTTTTAGCGGCGACGGCGACGGCGACACGGAGCGTAGTGTGGGACGTCCCGTCATCGTTAGTCGTCTGGGGCATAGGTCTCGCGTTCTCAATATCTCTAACACCACTGCCTTAAGAATCAACACGCGACAGCCAAGCTAACAACCGATATTCATATTGTTCATTTAATTTAGAGCTTTTAGTTTCCTTTTACGAGACACAGCTAAATCTACTTAGTCGTATTTTCCCAATAAAGACTCTTTGAATATCCCTTGAATATAATTTTGCCTCAAAATTAATATGCTTCAGGCGCTGGGACCTAGGTCTGGGAAGGCTTCAGCAAGAGGGCAAAGGCGAAGCGCGAGTGGTGTTCTCTTTCGAGCTGGGGCTGGAGCTGGAGTCGTCGTCGTCGTCGTCGCTCGTCTCAATATGCAAAGTTTCTTAATCAACTTTGGAACACCATTTTAGAAGTCGATGCGATGGTGGAGTGGGGAAGGTGATGGAGATTGTTAAGATGTTAGCAAAAAGCATGCGAAATTGTCATTTTGGCATAGGTTCTACACAAAATTTAACGCGGCGCACCGTGTACGACATACTTTCCTCAAACGTGACATGTTCCTATTCCGAGCAACTTCTTGTTTAGGTCTCTTTTTTGGTACGCAGTGCATAAGACGACATGAGTTGCTTTGGGAAGGATTCTCTAACTCTCGTTTCGGATATCATACTCCAGCCTTAACCCGACACGATGACGATGAAGACAACAACGGCGGAGTCGTTGGGAATTTATTTTGTCTTGAAATAAAGCCAACTTTTCATTACAAAGAAAAAATAAGAAGGAGATAAGCTCTAAGAGTGTTTGACGTGGATGTAGATTTCATAAACTCTTTTTGAGAATAAAGCAACGAATCTAATTAAAAATGTTATGAGGTAATTAATCGGGTTAGAGAGTGAAAAAGTCCTCAAGAGTTTTCGCTTTCCTTGAACCCAAACCATCATGTTCTAAAAACATACATCAAGAACAAATAATACGATTGGTTCTTTTGCTTATAGCCAACCTACACGGTGTTGTGTGTTTTGTTTCGAAAGATTTTGAAAAAATTTTATTTTGTGTATCTTTTAATAGATATGGCTTATGTCTACAGAACCCCCACCAGTTTTTTTATTTGCAAGTAATAAGTGGATATAGGTTCTAGACAGACTTTTTGGGTGAATTTTTGTTCCCCTGAGAGCTATCGACCTCTTGAGAAAGTCTCTTATCTCACGCATGCAAATTGTCGAAATTTAGACAGATTTTATTGGAGCTTTGGGATAAGGTTATCTGCAATCTTTATTGTTATATGGTAATATAAATGTGATCATCATGCATTTAGCATTCCTGAACGTAAATCGTTTATTGGAGATATTTTGAACTTTAATTAATGACGCAAAATTGTAAGCAACCAATTATGTATAAAAAACACACAATTCGTAGATTTTTTTGGTACTCCACATCAAGTTCTATTAGGGTATCCCGAATTTCAGTGGTTGGTGTATATTGAGCAAAAAAACAGATATGTATATGTTTTATTACTTTCGGTTTGAATTTGTTGCAATCAGGTAAAGAACATATAGGAAAAGCTATTAAAAGTTAAATATCAAGTTTTTATAAACTTCCCATAGGAAGTTTTTGTAATGGGTCCGATTTGTCAAATTGAAAATGTTGACATTTCTCGAAGTTTCAAGGTCCCTAGAGTCGAAATAAAAGATTTTTATAAAGATGTATGTGCGTGCGTGTGTACGTACGTTCGTACGTCCGTATGTCCGTACGTTCGCGACGTTTTTTTCGTCGTCCATAGCTCAAGAACCAGAAGAGATAGCGACTTCAAATAAATTTTGTTATACAGATAATAAGGCAGAAAGATGCAGAAAGGGCTCTCAACAAAATTGCGTGGGTGGTTTTTTTACCATAGCAGTTTAAAAAAAGGTGACAATTTTGGTTAACCCTAAATATCTCATGAACAAATGAAGCTAGAGACTTGAAATAAATCTTATATTATTAATTGTAACGTGATACAAAACAAGTACATTTTTGGAAAAAAATCCAATTCACGGTTTTTTATAAATCAAAAAACTGAAAAAAAAAATTTGTCACCTCGAAAATTTTACGACCAAAATATGATTTCATCTCCAAAAAAAATTTTGTGCAACGAAGAATAATGTTTTTGACATCTGATAAAATTTTGAGAAAAATCTTATTGACAGTTTTTTTATAAAAAATAAAAACCTAAAAAGAACATTACTCAAAGTTGGTAAAAATTGAATTTCGACTCAAATATCTTTTCAAAAACTTGAGATTAAGGCTACAAACTTATTTTATCTTATAAGAAATATTGTTTTCAATATTCTGAAAAATGTTGAGAAAAATCGAATTGACAGTTTTTTACAAAAAATAAAAACCAAAAAAAAAAATTATTAAAAGTTGTTAAAAATTGATTTTCGACGCAATTATCTTTTCAAAACTTTGAGATATTGGCTTTAAACTACTTTTATCTTTCAAAAAATATTGTTGTCAATTTTGGTAAAATTTTGAAAAAAATCGAATTGACAGTTTTTTTTACAAAAAGAAATAAAAACCGAAAAAAAAATTTAACAAAAAATGTTAAAAATTGATTTTCGAGTCAAATATCTTTTCAAACATTTGAGATAATGGCTTCAAGTTAATTTTAACTTAAAAGAAATATTGTTTTCAACATTCGATAAAATTTTGAGAAAAATCGAATTGACAGTTTTTTACAAGAAATAAAAACTTAAAAACAAAAAACAAAAAACAATACTTAAACTAGAAAAAAATTTACTTTCGACTCAAATAACTTTTCAAAAATTAAAAATATTGGCTTCAAACTTATTTTATTTCGCAGACAATATTGTTTATGATATTCAGTAATTTTTTTATAAAAATCCAACAGTCCGTTTTTTATAAAAAAAATAAAATCTACAAAAAATACGCTGCACAACATAATGACCAAAACTTCAATTTCAACAAAGAAGACCTCGAAATTTATATTGGTATTCTATTTAACAGTGGTTACCACTCAATGCCAAGAGAATCTATGTATTGGAAATTGTATGAAGATACGAGAACGGCATTAGTAACCAACAACATGTCGCGAAATTGTTTTTTTTTTTTTTAATAAAAAAATATATTCACTTTGCAGATAACTCTCATTTTGATTCGCAAGATAAAATGGCAAAACATAGGCCGCTAATGAATTTTGAGCAAAAAATACCAGCAGTGGGGTTTTATGCATGAAAAGTTATCCATTTATGAAGCCATTATAAGGTATTTTGGTCACCACTCGTCGAAGCAGTTTATAAGAGGTAAGCCTTGTCGTTTTGGATTCAAAAATTGGATGATTACAAGTAGTTGTGGCTACCTGCATACCACTGGGATTGAGAGTTGTATTGGAGCTATTAGAAGCAATCCCATACCCTTCTGATCATGTAATTTATTTTAATAACTTCCTTACGTCTCATTAGCTTTTGCGGTTATTGAGAGCCAATGAATTCAGAGCTACTGGCACAGCAAGGGAAACCAGAACAAAAAAATGTCCGCTGAAGCCAAAAAAAAAAAAAAAACAGTTTAAAAAAAAAAAACGTGGTCACTTTGAACATATTTACGATGCCAACAATAAAGTGCTTTTCGTCAAGTGGAATGATAACAATGTTGTCACCATGGGTACAAATTTTGACACAATTCAGCCAATACATTTTGTCAAACAGGGGTCATCGGCTGAAAAAAAAGTATATATTCAACAACCAAATCTTATTGCTAAATACAATAAGGGAATGAATGGCGTTGACTTGCATGACCAATCGGTCAATGCATCATCAGAGGCAAAAAATGGTGGTGGCCTCTTTTAACTTCAATGCTGACTTCTACTTTGGTGAACGCTTGGAAACTGTATAAAGTCGCAGCTGATTCCGAAGATGATTTGCTTTCTTTCCAAACAAATATTGCTAGACATTACCTTACATTACAATTCGCCAACCGACAACAACAAAACGCTCTATCGCTATCAGCGTGGCCTATATTGGAGAACACCATTTTCCCAAAAAAATTGAAAAGCCTCTTAGGTGCAGAGTATGCCACATGCGAGGCAGATGGACCTGTGATTTATGCGCCATAACTCTGTGCATCGAAAGAGAATGTTTCAAAAATTTCATGATAATTAAATATTTGAATCCATATCTTCCCATTGCACCTGTTTGGGTACAGCCTTAAAAACATAGTTCAAACTAAAAAAAAATATGTTTGTATTGTTTTAACCATATTTAATAAAGTGATGTCAACAAAAGTTAAAATTTTTCTCTTTTTAATTCTTTGGTAGCAAATGGGTTAAGAAGCCATTTTGTTATATAAACTTGTATAAAATAGGGTTTTTCAATAGGTTTGTGTTGATTTTGGCAGCTCGTGGGTGCCATATTGTTGTTTTTAATTTTTGTCAAAATATCGGTTTATAATCAGTCACTAAGAACAAATCATCATCGCAAGTTACAGCTACACGTGGATTTTGGTGCAGGTTGAAATTGATATCAATTTTGGACATTTTGGTCAACGGCGATCGCAATAGGTCGATGATATCAACTTCTTGTGGGTTGAGTTGAATGATATGGACACCGAAAACATAATTATGGTTTCAATAGGATGGCGCTACGTACCACACAGTTCAGGACACAATAGGTATTCTCACTACGAAGCGACGTGAATTGGCCACGATCATTCATGTGATTTGACCACTTTACACTTTTTCTTGTGCGGCTTTCTTAAGTCGCAGGTCTATGTGAATAAGAGACAATTGCGGACCTCAAAGACAGCTTAAACGATGCCATCCGATTTAATGAAAAACCCTATATTTGAAGTCGGTGATACTGTAACGAGTATTTTTTCTCAGAAATATAGAACTTTAAGTTGACAATACTATTTTAACTCGCGACCATTTTGTAAACTGTCAATTGATTTATTTAAAGTTTGGTTTGGCATTTCAACATGAATTTTAAAATTAATTTTTTTTAACGTTGTAATTTTGTTAAGAAAACAGTCGCATCCATTTTTTTAAATTTTACCAGATGTCAAAAACGATGCATACATTTTTGTAGTAGCCGTCGCGTGATAGTTACTGCGTAGGACTGTCATGCCAAAGGTCTATTGTTTAATCCCTGCCTGTGCCATATGAAGTTTTTTTCCACTGGTATTGCATCTTGTCATGAAAAGTATTTTCTTCAATTCGCCTATATCTCTGACAATATTACTCGTACACAAGATTGGTTGAGAGTCGTAAGTCACTAGGCCTTAGTTCTCAATGGACTGTTGTACCACCTACATTATATTTAAACATTTTTTCCAATTTATAACTATTTGGTATCACGTCACATTGTATAACATAAAATTTATATTACAGAGATATTTGCTGTAAACCAAAACTTTCACTTTTTTAACACCTCATAGGAAGTTATTGTAATCAGTCCGATTTGTCGAATTGAAAATGTTGATGTTTCTCAACGTTTTAAGGTCCCTAGAATCTAAATCAAAAGTTGTGATTTGTTTTATAGATACTACAACCGAAAAATGCGGAAATGACTTTCGAAATATTTATTACCTCAAATATTTTTCGAACATAAAATGATATTTGAACCAAAATAATAAAAAGAGGCTGGGATGCGACCCTGATAACTTCCGATCCCGTCAGTCGATTTTTCTTGCTTAAAAGTTTTTAGGTTTTCGTGTTTTGTTAAAAAAGCTGTCAGTTGAGTTAATCTTAAAAGTTTTAAAATTACCAACAATATTTTGCATATGATGAAATAGTTTGATTTCAAAATCTATATTTTAGTTAACGCGATTTTTAGTCGAAACCAATTTTTAACAATTTAAGTAGCATTTCTTAAAAGTTTTTATTTCTTATATAAAGATTTTAGATTACCTATAGATTTTAGATTTTAGATTAGATTAAAATGATTTTATTTATTAACAACATAAGAATATAACAATTTACATTCACAAAACTTTATGGCGTGGCTTTGCCGTCTGCCGATTGGTATACTGTTTATGAAATTAACAAACAATTTTTAAATTTAAATAAGAAATATTTTTAAAGAAAAATAAAATGAATCACTAATGATTTACTTGAAATATTAGAAGCTAGCATTTAATATTCTATCTCTATAACTTTTACAAAAAAGTAATAGCTTTTCTGACAATTCGTTCAATATATTCCGAACTTGTTCCGTTGAAAGCGTATTTTTACCGAAGAAATGTCGCCTTGTTTCACGAAGAGCCGGACATCTACCCATAAAATGAAATATGTCTTCTCTTTCTGCTGTGTTACATATATTGCACAATATTGGAAGGTCATCTCGGTGTGGCCTATAATCAAGCGGAAGAAGTTCTACACTCGCCTTTAGCATCATTGAGATGGATTCTACGCCTAGTTCGTCTCTGAAGTAGTTTGCATGTCGAAGGTTATAGTTAAGTGTACTGTACACCGATCTGTAAAGGGATCCTCTTGCTTCACTTTCATACTCATTCCTGCAGTGTTGGAAATAATCTCGTAGAGTCTTTGTTTCCAGTTATTGGGAGGCTCTTGGTCTAGGCTTAGATCGAAATTACCCAAACGTGCATAATCCAGCCACTCATCATACCATCCAACTGCTTACTGTTATCATCATGATCTTCTTCGGAAGTCGACCTTCATCCATATTTAAGACCTTTATAATGTAATCAGACTGTAATTTTAGTGTTTTTATGTATAACGGTGATAATCCAGTTTCCAGGTTCAACGCATAGTTTAGTGTGTTAGATGGTAGTCTGAACATGCGTTTTAAGTAGAAGCGTAAAAGTTTTTCAACTTCATCATATTGCTGACCTCCCCATACTTGCGCTGCGTAAAGCATGATTGATTCTGCAACAGATTCAAAAACTTTAAATTTCGTGCTATGGTTTAGATATTTGTTGGAGAAACACATCTTCCAAGTTGAGTTTATTGCAGTTTTTGCCTTTGCAAGCTTATCTTTCAAGTGCTTTACCATTTTTAAATTGCACGTGAAGATCACTCCAAGGTACTTGTATTCGCTGTCAACTTCAAGTCTTTCGTTATTGTAGTGCCACTTCTCATTTGTTCGAAATCTGCCTCTCCCCCTATTGAAGATCATGATCTTCGACTTCTCTTGGTTGGCCACTAGGTTCCATTTGGCACAATATTCGCATAATCGGTTGATCAACAGTTGTAGCCTTTCCGGTGAATGAGCTAGAATCACTATATCATCTGCAAACAGAAGTGCTTTGATAGTAGTACTGCTGACTTCAATTCCAGCAGGAAGGATGTCCATAACATCGTCGATAAATAGCGCAAACAGCAAAGGGCTTAGAGTACAACCTTGCCTCACTCCAATTTTCGTTTCAAACCATTCTGATACTACTTCACCATCCCAGACAGCAGCCCATGTATCTTTCAGCAGATTTTCTATGACTCTTCCAAATTTGTGAGACATTCCCTTGCAGTACAATTTGTACATCAACGATTTCTTACAAACAAATACAAATTGGATGAATCAAATTAATTTGAGGTCAATGTCTTCTATTATTCACGCGATATCAAAAACCGAACATCAATTTTTAATAATTTTGCGTAATATTTTTTGTAGATTTTAATTTTTTATGAAAAAACTGTTGGATTTTTATAAAAAATGTATTGAATGTCGAAAACAATATTTTCTGTGAGATAAAAATAGTTTGAAGCCGATATTTTTATTTTTTGAAAAGATTTGAGTCGAAAGTAAATTTTTACTAAGTTTTACTATTGTTTTTTAGGTTTTTATTTTTTGTAAAAAAAAAACTTTCGAATAAATTTTTCTCAAAATTTTACAGAATGTTGAAAACAATATTTGTCATAAGACAAAAATTAGTTAAAAAATGTTTTTTTTAGGTTTTTATTTTTTGTAAAAAAACTATCAATTCGGATTTTATCAAAATTATACACAATGTTGAAAACAATATTTCTTATAAGAAAAAATTAGTTTGAAGCGATAAACTGACATTTTTTAAAAGATAAGTGAGTCGAAAATCAGTTTTTACGACTTTTTAGTAATGTTTTTTTTTTTAGGTTTTTATTTTTTATAAAAAATATTGTCAATTCGGTTTTTCTCAAAATGTCAAAAACGTTGTTCTTTGTTGCACAAAATTATAAAATCATTTCTTGTTTGTAAAATTTCCGAGGTGACATATATTTTTTGTTTCAGTTTTTTTGATTCATAAAAAAACTGTTAATTGGATTTTTGTTTCCAAAAATATACTAGTTTGGTATTACGTTACAATATAAACTTTAAAATTTAATTCAAGTCTCTAGCGTTGTTGGTTTATGAGATATTTTGGGTTAACCCAAATTTTCAACTTTTTTTAAATTGCTATGGTAAAAAAAACACCCACGCATTTTTTTTTGAGAATCCTTTCTGCATATTTCTGCATTATTATGTTTAAAACAAAATTTGTTTGAAGTCGATATCTATACTGGTTCTTGAGCTAGGGGCCTTGAAACGTCGAGAAATGTCAAAATTTTCAATTCGACAAACCGGGCCGATTACAATAACTTCCTATGGGAAGTTAATAATATGTAACAAAGAATAACGTTTTAAACATCAGGTAAAATGTTAAGAAAAACCCATTTTGCAGTTTTTTTAGTAAAAACATACTAAATGTACTACTAAAAATTGGTAAAAATTGATTTCGACTAAAGTATTATGAGAACAAAAAAATGATTGACTTCAAGCTGTTTTCATCTTTCCATTTGAGAGAAAAATAAAAACCTGAAACAAAATAAAAAAATATTTAAAAATACTTAAAATTTAAATTTGAATTAAATATCTTAGGAGAAAAAGAAAAATACATTTTAGCGCAACTTTATAGTCAGCTCATGTTAAAAAGGTTAAGTAGATGTACTATCTAAGACCCACTTAAATATTAAAAACTACTAATAGGTTTTCACCAATTATAAATATTTTATAACTTGCTTACAGCTAGTATTTAATTTGAGTCGTATCCACAGTTAATTTAACTTGAACAACCCCAAAAAATGGACAGTTTTGGAAATCAAATATAATTTGTGAAAATAATATAAAATTCCCATTATATCGAATAGCTGTCATGGAGTGGGTTGAATATTTTCTTCCAGATTTCTTTTTTTGGCTATGTTATGAAGCACAGGTTTTGGGTTCAATCCCTTCCCGTGCCACCTAAAACGGGTACTGCCTCTTGCGATTAATTGACAAATCCTCCCATGAAAAGTTCTTTTTCAAATTTGCCGTTCGGATTCGACAATTATTCGCATACAAGAATGGTTGATAGTTGTAAGTCAGAAGGATCTGGTTCTCTACGGAATTTTTCGCCACCTTATTTATTTATTTTATTTGTATGAAGCACATCCTCAGCTCCAACAAATTTGTTTGTAGTATCCAAATCAACACGTAATCTGTCAAGAACTGACCTAAAATTTTTATTTTAACTGCCCAATAAAACATTCGATTCGGCTTTTTGTAGATGTATGACTTTTATTTTATCGTTCTTCCTCATAACGAGTTGCTAACGATAAAATGGGTTTTAATTTCGACTATGAATATCAAAAAACCAATTCCGACTTTAGGATCTACTAGCACTCAAATAATTTAAAAGTGTGCTTTATCTCGCTTTAAATATGGACCATTGTTGTAAATGTTTTTGTTTTGTAAACTTAAAGACATTGTTTTCTTATAAAAATAAATTGATTTAACTCCGAATACATCTTCACAGAAAATAGCTTTAACTTAAATGTTTGATTGCAAGTTTACTCTTTCATTTTCTCTTGATAATAAAATTGACCAATATAACACAATTGGAACCAATAGGAAGTTACAGTATGGGTCGCATCCCAGCCTCTTTTCCTAAATAAATATATTAAAATAACCATTAGGGACTTTAAAATGTCAAAAAATGTCAATTTCAATTCGACAATTTATACCAAATACAAGAACTTTCTATGAAAAGTTAATAAAATAAAATTAGTTTGAATAAATAAAAATAAAATGAAATAAAATTAATATACAACCACACCAAATTAATTCGAAAATACAGCTTTTATCAAATGATTCTTCTTCAAATATTATTACAATATACCGCATTATAATTATTAAATTTATTCAGGTAGTAAATTCAGCAGTAACTAAAAGCCCACTCTTAACTTTTAGCAACAGATTTTTCAAATGACCAATTTGTTTTAATTTTAAACCTCAAACTATTAGCCATACACAAAATATTCAAATTAAATTTTTAAAACACAAACAAAATAATCAATAACCTCAAACCGCTTCTAAGTTGCAAAGTATTTTGGCAGTACTCGTATAAGTAAACAGTTTATTTTTTTGTATTCGTCATTATCCTCGGATTAGACTCCCAAACAACAACCAAAACTTAATTATCTATTTTTCCTGGCACTATTTTTGTCTATGTTGACTCTATAAAGAGCTTTGTGTCAATTCGGGTATTTTTTCAGTTTTATTTTTGTTTTTGTATTTTCCGATAAAGGTACTCTAAAGGTAAGCTTCGTGTAAAGGTCAAAATAAAAACTTGACATTAAAATGCTGGTCAACGAGCCGACTCGAATATCGGGCGAAGTAGGTCGACAGAAAACTTCTGACCCTGGTAAGTACACTGTTAGTGTCCTATCTCTTCTAGGCGCATCAGACCAGTGCTGATATGCTCACAAGTTTGATTCTCTTGGCAATGAGAACTTTTATCCCGAAAGGGTTAAAATCATCAGACATAAGGAAAACGCATGGTTTTATTCGAACTGTAAGGAAGTTATTAAGGTTAAGGAGGTAAGTTTCCGTTGTTTTAAAGCCAATCCAACTGAGGAAAACCGGAATAAGTTTAATCAAGCCAGGAAACCTATTGTTCTGAAGAGGTGTTCTTCAACGCTGGCAAGACCACTGCGTAAGCTTTTCCATCTGTCCTACTCCTCAGTTCTCGTTCCGAGCGGATGGAAAACAGCATTTTACCATCCCATCCCCGAAAAAGGCGAATCTTCACCCTCCATTAATTACCGACCGCTTGCACTTACGTCCCTTCTCTCCAAGGTCATGGAAACGCTGATTAATATGTCCACTGGTGATCTCATGGTTCACAGTGGAGAAAATCTATTCATAGTTTTATAGAAAGTAAGATTATTGCACTTGATATTTCGGATCGTAAATTACAACTAGTATTGGGTCGGTTCAAGTCTGAAAACCACAAAATAAATTCTGGTGTGCCCCAGGGGCTCTGTTCTATCTCCAACACTCTTTCTCATTTTCATTATTGATCTCCAGTCTCCTCCAGAACTAAGCACCTATTGAACATTCTCTCAAGAATTAGTATTATTATGTCCGGCGCTTTCTCTAGCTCTTTTTGTATTATTTCACTTGTTCCTGCAGATGTGTATGATACGAAGCTGTTGAGAGCCCATCGTAGATTTTCCCTTGCGGGTTTAACACGGAATACTAGTTACAGCTTGGGAGCTACCAGGAATGTTGGTAGTAACAAGTTGGGTGATTCTCCGCTTGAATTTGTCCAGGAGCCAACTGCACTGAATTTCTAGATAGTTCGAAATCGCTAGATTGGAATAATTTATCTTAGCTTATATGCATGGGATGTTTGAAACTTATTAACTGAATATTATTGCTTAATGGTCGTAGTACCCGTAGCGTGATGGTTAGTGCGTTGGACTGTTATGATATGCCGTTCGGATTCGGCATATAAACTGTAGGTCCCTTCCATCTCTGACAACATTACTCGTACACAGGGATGGTTGAGAGTTGTAAGTCACTAGGCCCTGGTCCTTCATGGACTGTTGCGCCACCTAATTTATTTATTTATAAAGGTCGTTTATGTCCTTTAAGGTCTTACCACAATTTTATGCGACTTAGTTGAATCCTTTACAATTTTTATTCATTTATATGGCAGTGTAAACGTACAATTTTTTTCTAGTTAACTCGTAAAAGAACATGCAATTCCACCCTACATTTCGCTGTTCACTTAAGCATAGTCACACTAGTTCCGGGACAACGACGATGACGACGACGGTGGTGATGGCGATAGTGTTGGCTTCCTATCCGATCTCCATTGAGTAAAGTACTTTCCCTAGCCAAAACTACACGTTACATGTATATGTACCTCTTTGTACCAAAAACTACCTATGAATGCATATCTATGTATGTATGTACGTACGTAGAATGTACCTCTATTCTACGAGAACTTTTGATAGCAAGGGCAATATTCGAACAACCGACACACTGGTGATTTATTGCCAACCCCAAAACAATTTCAATTTTGCAATCCCTATCGTGTGTCCTTCTTCGGTTCGAAATTCGAATGACTTGAGGATTTAATTAAGGCATCCTCTACAACTCTCAGATCTCAGCTTTCGCTTTTCTATTTTACACCAAATGTTTTTGAAAGCAATATTAATTGAAGGATTTACCATGGTTTTTTGGTGAATAATTTTGTTTTGTATTCTTTTTGTTATTTTACTTTTTGTATTGTGATGATGTTTACTTTGCCACAATTTAATTGGCTTTTAACAAGATCCCACATTTTTGCTTCTAACTAAAACATTGTTGTATAAGTAAATATTTTACGTCTAGAAAAGAGTTAGGTAGGAAATATTTTGTATTCATATCATAACCAAATCCGGAAGGATTTGAATGTTAGATTTATCTTATTTTTTCCTTTTAATTTGTCTATAGAAGTCGTACTAAATGCTTCAAAAATACAAAAAGTAGTCGTGTGAGTAACGACAAGGATGGAGGAAACCTTCAGTTCTTATCCCTAAACCAAACGACTAATTTTCGAAAGCTGTTTTTATGACAACAATTACTCTCAGAGGATTTGTCAAAACTCGTGAAAAGGTAAAAATATACAATTTTGAGAAAAACTTTACCGCAAGGTTGAAGTTAACTTGCCAAAAAGAGAGGTTACGTAAAATTACTAACTAAAATATAAAGGTAGGGCTCTTGCTGGAATAGGAAAAAAACGAGATTTAAAGCAAAATCAAATATCAAGAAGCAAACAGGACTCAAATCTGAAAAAAAAAAACTAAAATGCGACAGGCAAAACCATTATTTTTTAATTTTAACCACAAGCATTTCAAAGATTTCATGAGTATAGGCAGGAATATCCTTACAATCGACACGCAAAAGCCTTATCACCAGCCATATTGTAATCTGATTGGGCAGGCACCTTAAATTCCTTGCTCTACAGATGCCTATGACAATAAACACCTGCTCACAAATTGAGTAAATTAAGGACTCATTCACAATAGATGAAAAAACTTTGGTACCCCAAATGTTAAGTTCTGAAAGAGATAGACTTAAAAGGAGAATAAAGATCATGACTTAAGCAGCATTCACATGAGCGCGACCAACGAACGACGAATGAATTACAAAATGTGAGTTTATACATTTCAATATCATATATTAATAAATTTAAGAAAACAAATTTATTCGTCGCGAAAAAAATTATGGTTGATACTAACTGTCAAACTTTATTCGCGTTCCACATTATCCACGCTCGCAACGAATAAAAAAATCGCGCGTACTTAACCTTAAAAAATCATTCTTGTTTTGGTTTCGGTGGTGAATGGTGTTCGGCTGTCAAACTTCATTCGCGACGAATTAAAAACTCTCATGTGAAAGAAATGTCAAAATCGACGAATATTCGTCCATTCGTTGGTCGTGCTCATGTGAATAGTGCTTTAGACTTGCAACAGGACGGGGCAAAAAAATGCCACACAACACGATCAATTCCGACATATAGAAACTATATGGCAAATATTGCATTCGTAAACGATTTAACTCGAGATTTTAATCAAACATGACAAGTTGGTCCCCCGATTTCGTCCGTTTGTCTGTCTGTCTGTCTGTCCTCACCCCTACAGCCCAAACCACTGGGTCGAGGACTCATAGAAATTTTTTGGTCAAAAATTCGAAAATTCGTATTGTCTCAAAAACGAACCGATAGTTTTTTATTAAATTTCCTCTAAACTTTATTTTTCTTAATTTGTCTTCTTTTACTAAAAAAAAATATGTTTTTGTTTTGCTCCAGAATGGGTCCCCATGGAACATTCATTTTGTTATTAAATTGTATTAACTTCCCATAGGAAGTTATTGTAATCGGTCCGATTTGTAGAATTGAAAATTTTGACATTTCTCGACGACGTTTCAAGGTCCCTAGAGTCTAAATAAAAGATTTGTAGAGAGATGTATGTGCGTGCTTGTGTACGTACGTCCGTACGTTCGCGACGTACTCAGTAGAGATATCGACTTCAAATAAATTTTGTTTTACAGATAATAATGCTGAAAGATGCAGAAAAGGCTATCAAGAAAATTGAGTGGGTGGTTTTTTACCATAGCAATTTAAAAAAAGAGGCTGGGATGCGACCCACACTGATAACTTCCCATCCCGTCTGTCGATTTGGCTTGCTTAAAAGTTTGTCTATATATGTATCAATTTTTACCAAATTTGCGTACTATTTTTTGTAGATTTTTTTTTTATAAAAAAATTACTAAATATCGAAAACAATATTTTCTTTGAAATAAAATAAGTTTGAAGCCAATATTTTTAATTTTTGAAAAGCTATTTGAGTCGAAAGTAAATTTTTACCAAGTTTTAGTATTGTTTTTTTTTAGAGATTTTTGAAAAGATATTTACGTCGAAAAACAATTTTTACCAACTTTCATAATTTTTTTTTTTTGTAAAAAAAACTTTCAATTCGATTTTTTTCAAAATGTTAATGAATGTTGACAACAATATTTTTTGAAAGATAAAAGTAGTTTAAAGCCAATATCTCAAAGTTTTGAAAAGATATATGAGTCGAAAATCAAATTTGACCAACTTTTATTAATTTTTTTTTTGTAAAATGTCAATTCGATTTTACTCAACATTTTTCAGAATGTTGAAAACAATATTTCTTATAAGATAAAATAAGTTTGAAGCCTTAATCTAAAGTTTTTGAAAAGATATTTGAGTCGAAAGTAAATTTCTACTAAGTTGTAGTATTGTTTTTTTTAGGGTTTTTATTTTTTATAAAAAAAAACTGTCGATTCGATTTTTCTCAAAATTTTATCAGATGTCAAAAACATTATTTTTCGTTGCACAAAATTGTTTTGGAGATGAAATCATATTTTGGTCGTAAAATGTTCGAGGTGACAAATTTTTTTTTCAGTTTTTTTGATTTATAAAAAAAACCGTTAATTGGATTTTTTTCCAAAAATATAATTGTTTTGTATTACGTTACAATATATATTATACAATTTAATTCAAGTCTCTAGCGTCATTGGTTTATGAGATATTTAGGGTTAACCAACATTTTCACCTTTTTTTTAAACTGCTATGGTAAAAAAACCAACGACGCAATTTTCTTGAGAGCCCTTTCTGCATCTATCTGCCTTATTATCTGTATAACAAGATTTATTTGAAGTCCATACCTCTTCTGGTTCTTGAGCTATGGACGACGAAAAAAACGTCGCGAACGTACGGACGTACGGACGTACGAACGTACGAACGTACGAACGTACGAACGTACGAACGTACGAACGTACGAACGTACGAACGTACGAACGTACGAACGTACGAACGTACGAACGTACGAACGTACGAACGTACGAACGTACGAACGTACGTACACACGCACCCACACACATCTTTCTAAAAATCTTTTATTTCGACTTTAGGGACTTTGAAACTACGATAAATGTCAAAATTTTCAATTTAACAAAACGGACTCATTACAATAACTTCCTATGGGAAGTTAAAAAAGGTGAAAATTTTGGTTTACCCAAAATATCTCACGCACCAATAACGCTAGCGAGTTGAATATTATATATTATGACGTGATACTAAACTAGTATATTTTTGGAAAAAATTCCAACTAACCGTTTTTTTATAAATCAATAAAAACTAAGAAAAATATTTGTCACCTCGAATATTTTACGAACAAAAAAAGATTTTATCTCCAAAATAATTTTGTGCAATAAAAAATATAGTTTTTGACATCTGGTAAAATTTTGAGAAACAGTTTTTTTTTACAAAAAATAAAAACCTAAGAAATATTAATAAAAGTTGGTAAAAATTGATTTTCAACTCAAATATCTTTTCAAAAATTTGAGATTATGGCTTCAAACTAGTTTTGTCATATAAAAAACATCGTTTTCAACATTCAATAAAATTTTGAGAAAAATCGAATTGACAGTTTTCTTAAAAAAAATAAAAACCTAAAAAAAACAATACTAAAACTTGGTAAAAATTTACTTTCGACTTAAATATCTTTTCTTTTCTTCTTTCAAAAATTAAAAATGTTTATAAAAATCCAACAAACATTTTTTCATAAAAAAATAAAATCTACAAAAAATAGTACGGAAATTTCGTAAAAATTGATGTTCGGTTCTCGATATTTCCTGAACAAAAGAAGATATTGACTTGAAATTAGTTACATTCATCCAATTCGTATTTGTTTGGTTTTCGTCTAAAAATCTCGTTTACAAAAATAGATTTTGAAATCAAACTATTCCATCAAATGCAAAATATTGTTGGTAATTTTTAAATCTTTTAAAATGATTCAACTGACACTTTTTTTAACAAGACACGAAAACCTACAAACCTTTTAAGCAAGACAAATCGACAGGAGGGATGGGAAGTTATCAGTGTGAGTCGCATCCCAGACTCTTTTTTGATTTTATATTTGATGATCAAAAATGTCATTGTTTTTATTTCTGATTTCAAAAAAAAAAAAATATGAGCTAAACTTTTTTTCGAAATTATATCTCAAAAATGCATACTTAAATATTTTTAATATTTTTGAAGAAAAAAACGCTCTAACGATTTTCAAATACAAATTTTTTAAATTTCTGAGAACAAACTTTTTTGCAGGTACATTTTTGAATCTTAAAATAAAGTAAATATTTTTAAACATGCTCTTTGGATACATGTGTAAATTAGTGCGACGCAATCGTAAATTTTTTCTTTATTGCGTGAGAAGGTTCCTGGATCACGTAATTACAGCTATTGGTGACGTCAATTAGTCAATAAGATCATTTGATTTGACGCCGATTTTCTCTGGGATTACTCTGCGCTTACGCCAATAAGTTCCAACTGAAAACGCATTAAGAACCAATATTCCTAAAGTTATGGCCGTAATACCGCCCAAAGTGCACGGAAAATTAGTTACAAATTATCTCAAAAAATCGCATGCTGCAAATTTTCCCGAGAAAGCAATTTGAATGATACTCGTATCTTTTTTTTCATACTTAATGGCAAAGTCCAAACTATGTAAAAATTTTGTTTTGTATGTTTTTTACTTTCGAAACTAATTTTTACTAATTTACAAAAAAAAGGAAGTCTTCTTACGGTTTAAATTACATAAAAAGTGCGCATACGCCCAGTGTTCCAATTTTTAAAATTGTTTTTTGACGGCTTTAGGTTTAGTTTTTATTAATTATTTAAAATAAACGGATTTTTTTTTGTCTTAAAAGGTCACCTAAAAACAACAAAGCTTAACAGAAACATAAATATTAGGGGTATTTACGATTCGGTGCAAATGGTCTTGTATCGTTGCAAAAGTGTAAAAGTGTAACATTTTCTTGCACTAAAACAATAAAATGTACAGACTACACTTTTGCTACACTTTTGCAATACCCTAGAACTATTGCAACAGAAAAACATAACGGTGTTAAATTTATCTGGTGTAGTTGACAGTGTGGAAGTTGCAATTCAAAATTCGAAAATTCGTGTATTCAATATAAAAAAAAAAATTTAATTGATAACTTTGCTCGATAAACCCGGAATAAAAATGAAAAATAAATATTTGGATTCTACAAAGAAGCGCCGTCGTTCACGGGAAAAGTCTGTGAACAAATAGACTGAAAAAGAAATTTGTCTAGTATTGGATTACATTACAAGAAGCTGGAAATTTCGAGGTAAAATCAAATTTGTTCCAAATTAGTATTTTTGCTTAAAAAAAAATCTATTTCAGAAGCCTACAGCACAAATATTTTATAGATAATTTTTAGAACAGCAGCCACTAGATGCTCTTGGATTTGATCCGTTGGAAAGTTAAAAGTTTGAAAACTTCAATTACCAAGGCTACGGAGTGGTCAAAAAAAACTGGTGCTGGTATCTTGCAAGCAGAAAAGGGACTTGGTACTGTTCAAGGTAAGACAACAATTTAGATTAAGATACAATATTGTATATGTGTGTATTTTCCTAACAATTCGATTTCCTTATCTCTTTATAGCGAGAAAATTCTTAAAATCTGTCCATACTACGACAGACTGAAAGAAATTTTTGGTGACAGGAATGAAGGTCGTACTTCTTTTGCTACATATGAGCTTCCAGAATTTATAATATCAGAGGAACACGGAAAGAATTCTTAGATCAGATCAAGAAAAAGAAGCTACAAATCACGAAAAATGAATCCAGTTTTGGACCTTGGTTACGAAATAAGTAAATAAATATATATTATTATATATTTATATATATATATATAAATAAGCAAAATGAAGATATTGACACTCAAAAATCATATTTCACTACATTTGAGTAGCAATAATTCGACCGAGGAAAACAAATATTTCAAACAGCGAATTGCAATTTGATATTAATTTGTATCAATTTAATGTTTGTTTTAATCGTGAATTTCAGCAGGAGTTTGCAGATTGAAATTGTTTTCTTGTAGATTATGATTCGTTTTTTTAAATACCTACACACACAAGTGGCAAATTTCAACCCTTGTTTTCTTAGACTGCGACAATATACATTAGTTTGCAAATGACAACTAATGTTTTGCTACTTCTTTTTTTTAAATTGCAACTTTTGAGTTGTAATTTGAAACAGGTTATTCTGCAGTTTGCAAATGACAGTCACAGTTTTGATACTTAGTTATCTTTAAATTGCAACTTTTGAGTCGTAATTTGTAGCTTTTAAACATTAATTTACTTTCCATTTTCAAGCAATCATGTGGAGATTCAAGAACAATTTTTTGCAAAATCAACAATCTTCATTAGTGATTTACAACATAAACTTATTCTAATAAATATGATTTAAAATCATGAAAAATATAAACCAGCATAAGTGTTCATAAATGTGTTTCGCCCCGATGCAATGGTCAGGCTCATCAGAAGATGACCATTACATTTTGTCTTGACGCATACTTTCCCGAATAAATCGAGACTCCATATAATCCGAGCTGCATAGAGCAACTGCGAATTATACAGTTGCTACAGTTCTTCAAAGAAGACAAACTGTAGCCACTTTCATTTCCCTGCTAACTTGAATATTTAAATTGTGATTATATTTTATTGATTTGAGAATTGAGAATGCTTAAATCACCGCATACATTTCGCAAAACAAGATAAATGAGTTGTCAAATTAAATTATTCCCCTAAAATAGTAGATTGCGACTCAAAAGTTGCAATTTACTTTCATTTCAACAAGCTCGAATTATAACTTTTGATAATAATTACCAAATTATAAAATTTTGTATTTTACGAAGATTTAAATGCTGAATTACAACTTTCTCATTCATTTTATAATAAAATCGTCTTGATTTACTAAAAAAGGGGTTTTCGTAAATTGCAACCTAAAATTTAGCAATTAGTGATTTTTCAATAATCTCCGTGAAGAGGAACCGGAGGAACTCCGCTATAAGGTTATAGATCAACAAAGTTCAAATGATCTCAATATTGCCATTGAATACCCTCCAAGTCCATATGAGCTTCCTACAGAACCACAACCACCAACACCAGTTACACCAAAACGGCACAACAAAACTATAAGTCTGATACAGGGTGCTTGAATGAACCTCTGAAATGTGCCAAAAAACTTCGGAAATTCGCCCCAAAAACAGCCATCGGACAGCTGTCACAGCTTCATGCTAAAAAGCAAGCTTTCCAGGAAAAAAATTGAAATTCGAAAAAGATTAGCTCACCCAAAGCGCAGAGATAGAAGAAAAAAATTAAATCTTGAAAGGGATAAAACTCAGAACTTGATTGCAATAGAGGAGTGAAAATTGCAACTGGAAAAAAAATTGAAAATGATTTTGAGCTAAGGAAGCTCAAAATTGAAAAAGAGGAACGAGTTGCGATGAGCGGAATGGAACTGAAATACAAAAATAACTAATTGTAGATATCTGAAAGACACCAATAGGTAACAATATTAATTATTATTAATTAATTTCTTTTTCTGTAGCATAAGACTCACAAATGTAATTTAAATTTAAAAATAAAATGCAATGAACTTGAATTTAAATGTTTATTTTCAACTCTTTTTTTCTCGACAAAAATAAACCTTAAAATATAGTAATAGTAAGTTGGTACTGTTTATTCAAATATGAGATAATACAGTCCTTGCCTTTTTATCTCGAAATGTGTTTTGTTTGTATTATTTTCATAAGGACAATCTTCGTCATCCCCAAGTTCCTCATTGTTAAAACATCTAACCAACTCCAAATCAGAGTCACTTAACAGGATGTTATGTATGATAAAGCATACAATTATCCACTTTCAACACATTTTGTGGCTATTTTTATCATGAACGCGCATCCCCAGCTCTTTTAGGCTACCAAATTTCTCTTTGAGAAGACCAAAGCAATGTTCCACTCTTATTCTATACCTACCTGCTGTAAATTGAATGCTTTTCGTTTTGAACTGTCAAGTTGCTCTAAGTTACTTCTAAATGGAGTTATAAGGAAGTCATTGAGAGGATACGCAGAGTCCGCAACGATCCATTGATGAGCCGACCAATAATTTTCTTTGATTTGAAAATTGAGCAGTTTTTGAAAATTTTGGCATCGTGACTACTACCTGGGCTTCGTACTACCACATCACGATTCACGAATCCTCAACTTGTAGTCACATACTACTTGAGCTTTCACTGAGTACATGTGATTTCTTGAAAAATATGCTTCGTGATCTACTATTGGTGCCTCGCCAACTTTATTTCCGTACCGTCAATATAGCCTATGCACAATGGTAGCTCATGATACGTCTCCGCGACGATTTTCGTTATTTTGCTTAATGTACCTTTATCTCCAACTCCAAAAGTTGTTGCAATTTTTTGAACAGCAGCGTTTTCACATGATGAATCTAAACGGTAGAGCACAATGGCTAGTTGAAGTTCAATTGAAAATTATTTGCACGCATGTAGTTTTTGGAATTCAACATCATCACAAATTAAGGAAAGTAAAAATGAGAATTGATTTCTTTCCATTCTCAGCATTTGGCGGAAGCCATCGCTGTCCATTGTTGATAAAATGACAGACAATGGATTTAGGCACAGTGCTTGTTAATCCACGACGAGTAGCCAGGACGAAAAACATGTTTTCGTTTAGTGCATTTAGGATTTCATCGACGTCGTCCTCGTTTTCACTTTCTTCGCTATCTATAACAAAAAGTTTGGTATTATTTTTATCTTTCCATTTTTATTTTTGTTCATACTTTCAATTAGCATTATTTAATCGGGCGCATCTTCTATCAAAAATTCAATTAAATTTTCTTTTTCACTTTTTTTTGGCATCTTTTTGGAAATAAATAAAACAAATTTAAAATCAAATATATTTTTTTGTTTGTCATGACAAATGCCAGTTTTAAACCAATTTTGACATATTTATTTGCTTCGGTTTTGCTATAGACTAGAAAAGGTGAGTTCACGATCTAGAAAAAAAATAAAATTTCGCAATTTTGCACGTTTTAGTTGCACCGGATCGTGAATACCCATTGAAATTTAAAATGTACGTACTTATCTTAGAAAACTTATACACACTATTTTCGAATTTCAGAAGTAAACGTTTAGTTTTAATTTGTTTATTTAATTCTTATAACTCTTCAAGTCATCTAAAAGATTTCATTGTTATTGTCTAGAGACTTGTCAAAAACTCAATAAAATAACTACCTTAAGCAATATAAATCAAAGAGCACTCTTCTTGCATACCATATTCGTATCTGCTGGATAATATGATCCTAAAATCATTGTCAATCGAACAAATAAACATTCAAAGTTTATGTTCCACTTTGTCTTCGACAGTCGTAAACACATCAAATACCCATAACTTTCCATTTAACTTGCAATCCCTTATGTTCCTGCCACTGCCACTTGCCACTCTTCAGTTATATACATTTTAATTCTCTACCATTTTTATTCTGGTGTTGTTGTATATCTTCTATATGTAACTTTAAGTAAGAGTATATTGCTGTTGCTTTTGGGGCTTTTGATTTTGCTTCTGGCTGAATGTGGAGCTTGAACTGGTAGTGAAACTGTAGCTGGATGGTGCGGTATGGTCCTTCACTTTATGCACTTTACTATGTATATACAAAACCTGTCTGTGGTATAAGCAACCCTTCGAGATATATTCTCACGAAAAATAACCCCAATATCTAGGAACCCCTAAATTCGATTCAGTGCCGGATTATTGTCATATTCAAGGACATTCAACTGTATTAAGATTTTAGTAAGAACTATAAAGAATCATAGTAAGTGAGTTTAAAAATACAAATAAAAGGTCTTAGAAATTCCGCTACACGAAGCTGAAGAGACGGATTTTTTGCGTTAATTTCTTAAATGCATTACTCTACATGTTGCTCGAGATATTCCTAAGTACGTACAAAAAGTTTAGAAACATTTTAAATTTGTTGTTAATTTCTTAATAGCTTCAAGACTATAAGACTTTTCTTTTCTTAACTTTTGAATAAAAATAAAAAAGAAGAACTGAGGAATTTCTCAGCTGAATTAAAAAAATGCATCAATAAACATGTTGCATAAGATTTTAAACAAAAGCATTTTAAATTTTATTGCTAAGTTAGTAGTTACAAAGTTAACAAAAATTTTTGACTTGTTGCTAATTTTTCGACAGCCTACATAATATTTCCAAGGCTGCAATTTTTCAGAACAATGTGAAAAAGAGAGGGTTGAAAACAGGAAATGAAGGGTACAATGTTTCGAAAAAAGTGTCTTAGTTTTTGAAAACTTGTTGCTAAAAATTTCTTCAATATTTATTAAGAAATTTGATCTTTTATTACAAGCGCCCTGAAATTATTATTGATCCAAGGCGCTTATAATGATTAAATTCGTAACTCCCCATCTCTTTCTCTCTTAACTTCGTAAATAACATTAAAATTCTTCACAGCACTTTGTTGCGGAATTATTGTAAATTTACGATTTAATAAACATGAGAGTAAAATCCTTTTTTGCTGTTCTTGTTGTTTTTGTTTGGTGTTAGTCTTAAATATGTACATATGTATATATACCTTCATATATACATATATGTATATTCTATATCTCTTGTACTAGTGATGTCCTTAAGGAAGCAATAATGTCGAACGCGTGGTAACTAACAATGAATGAGAAAAGGACTTTTTGTGTTGTATAATCTTAAAAATGTGAGAAGTTTTCCTTTTTATTTTTGTTGTTTTGGTTGGTTTAAGTGCAGATGAAGTAAGGGTGTGAGACTCAAGAAAGCTGAAAGGTGAGGATTTTTGTAGTATAATAACAATACAATGAATGTTCTTCATTGCAGAGGGAGTATAGATTAAATACAGTAAAGCTAAAATAATTCATACCCTTTTCATTTTAATATTTTCAAATGGCTATGAAATATACAATTTTTTAACATTTCAATTCTTCTTCTACAAAGTCTCAGTTGAAGCGTAAGCTATCCAAAGAAATATATTGAGTTAAAAACCGTTTGCTTTAGTCAAAAATTTTTAGTTGGTATCAGTTTTGTGTACCCGTTTTTAATTCTTATAAAAAAAGTTCAAGCTCGCTCTAAGCTATTGCTATTTAACGGAGTTGGGAAAAATGATAACAAAGAATTTCAATTACAATTACATTTATTCAATTTCTTTGAAATGTAATTGATATATTGAAAATACTAATTACATCGAAAACAAAAGTAATGTAAAAAAGCAGTAATAATTACTTTTTCCAGTAATCATTACACAAAAATGTAATTAAATATATACTATTTTCGTCAATAACATTTTACCCGATATTACAAAATATTCGAATGAAATGTCAATTGCATTGACTGTAATTTGAAAGTGCTATCCACCAAAGACTCCAATAAAACCATAACAATTTTCAATTACATGTAATTAGTAAGTGCATATTTTTAATTACAATTACACACTTTTATTTGTAATCTCAAGAAGATTAATTACTATGTAACTACTTGTAATTTAAATAAAAGTTGAAAGTAATTATGAAAAGTAATCATTATTTATCAAATCTTCTATTGAGTTTAAAGTTGTTCAAAAATTCAATTTGTTCAAGGAAAGGTGTAGAGATCAGTCTTTAAATAACTTTTGTTTTGTTTAAGGAAACAAAGTTTGTGATATAAATATAAAGTAGTTTCTGCTAAAAACTCAATTTTTAGAGCAGGTACTTCAATTTGTATTAATAA
This sequence comes from Eupeodes latifasciatus, assembly GCA_920104205.1. Classification (NCBI taxonomy): domain Eukaryota; kingdom Metazoa; phylum Arthropoda; class Insecta; order Diptera; family Syrphidae; genus Eupeodes; species Eupeodes latifasciatus. Next base: position 356,871,724 of record OV049924.1, on the reverse strand, counting down.
ATTTCTAAAGAATCATAGGGAATCAATCAAGGGAATCAAGCTTTGAACCTCATCCATAATTTCGAATCATGAAATTAAAGCAGGTTCTTCATTGAGAGAAGCAAGTTCTGAGTATTTGTTAATTGACTCAGGTGGATAGTTAAAGTTAATAGCTTTAAGTGCTCATTTTTTTTTTCAAAAAAAGTAAAGTTTTGTAAAATAAACATAACAAATTTTGAGATAAATCCTTAAAATGAACAGAAAATTGGAAAGTGACTACTGTCTTCACGACCGTTTTGCTACAAAAAATATTCATCTTAGGGAATTTAAAATTAAAATAATTGAAATGGCCAGTTTCATAAAATTCGAAACTAGACATTTTCAAAAACAGATTCAAAATAAAACATATAATACAAATATATCATACATATGGTTTTCCAATAAGAAGATTCATTTTGATATAAGACAAAAAAGAGAAGTTTTTAAGAGAAATCATGGATTCTTATTTTATTGTAAAGCAGAAGATATGTTATTAACAATTTAAAATCTTATTAACAAATACGAAATAAAATGCTCTATTACACATTTGAGGTTGGACGTCCTAGATGACCTTACAAATTCTGCTTTCAAGATCTTGAATAACTGCGGATAAACGTGAAGCATTGAACGTGGATCCAAACAGAAAACGTTTAATCACAGAAAGTTTTAAATCACAAGAACTTCAAACAATAACTTTTTGCTAAACTGTGATCTATGACTGCACAATTTTCACCATTTATGTTAATTCATGATTGAAATGTGTTGTTGAAAAAAGTATCATTGCATTTTTAATAGTGATGTAGTTTTTATTTATTTTTTCCATACAAAATTGACTAATATTTGAGCTATTAATAGCTCAAAAATTCTATGAAAACGTCTGAAAGTCTACTGTTTCAATTTATTGTTTCGTAGTTTTTGTCGTTTAAAACTTTTTTTTCCAAGTCTTAGACTAAACATTCGATTTTATGTAAATATATTTTTAGAAATAAATTACAAAATTAATACCAAAAACATGATGACCCATTTTCGAAATATCGAATTTGAAAAAAAAAATGTTAAATATTTTATTAAAATCAAAAATAAGAACAATGACAGTGTAAGAGTTTGTGCAGAAAAATTATTGAAATCTGTTGATTAGTTCTTGAGGAAACTTACAACCAAAATAACTGTTCTAAGGGAGGATCCTTCTGGAGCAATACAAAAATATTTTTTATTGAAAGAAGCCGAATTAAGAAAAAATTTAAAAATATCTATCGGAAAAAATTGAATTTTCGATTTTTGACCAACAAAATTGTACGGGGATTAATAATATTTGTAGACTTAAAAAAAATGAAAAATCTTCATTTCCAAATTTGAAGTCAATCGACCCAATGGTTTGGGCTGTAGAGGTGTGGACAGACAGACTGAGAGGCGGACTTTTTTCGACTTTCCTACCATCGAAATCTCACGTTTGTTAAAATCTTGAGTTTGAACTTTTTACTAATGCAAAACTTACCATATACATACATACATATGTAGTTCATATACATATGTATATATCGCAAGTAAAAAACTATCATAATTCAAATTATAGAAAGTGCTATTTTGAACACGTACTTCTTTGGTCTAAAGTGGATAATGTATGTGTATGTTATAAGTAAGTAAGTAAGTAATTTTATTTACAAATAATTAATTAATACAAAAAATTTTTACAACAATAATGCATGGCTATTCGCCGTCTGCCCGATTGACAACTTTGTTCGATTATTACTTAATTAAAAATTTTCATTTATAATTCTATTCCTATACTTTAATGCTATTTTACAATATTTGTATAATAAGGGAACATCAACTTCATTAAGATAATATGTTAAACGTTCTTCTGATAAGACGTCACTACCAAAGACATGTCTTCTTGTTTCTCGTAGAACAGGACATCTACCCATAAAATGAAAAATGTTTTCTCTTTCACCCATATTACATAATTTGCACAGTAAAGGCAGGTCTTCGCGATGAGGTATGTAATTTAGATTGAGAAGTTCTCCTCTTAGTCTAAATATCAAAGATATATGCTCAGTTGGTAAATCATCTCGGAAGTAGTTCCTTTGGTTGAGGTTGTAGTTCAGCTTGCTATATGACATTCTATAGATGGATTCTTCTGCCTGTAATGCGTATCCCAATCTACATTTTTCGTCTACTTGTGAAATCAAGTGGTACAGAGCGGGTTTCCACCTTTGATACTCATCTGGTGCTAAATTTATATTTGCTTCTTCCGCTAGCTCCAACCAATCTCTAAACCAACCTGATTTACTTCGTATTGTGTGAAGTGCTGCTTTTTTTGGGAGACATTCATCTGACATCTCAAGGACATTACATACATAGTCAATATTCAATTTCAGAGTTTTAATAAATAGAGGAGAGATACCCGTTTCCAGCATGAGCATGTAGTTTGGAGAGTTTGGTGGTAGTCGAAATATCCTTTTGATATAAAAACGAAGCAGTTTTTCAACAGATTCATACTTCTTACTACCCCAAACCTGGGCTGCATATACATTAAAGTTGATTCCGCTACTGCTTCAAATACTTTATATTTAATGCTATGAGCTACATTTTTATTACTAAAAACATTTTTCCACGCAATATTTATTGTAGTTTTGGCTTTTTGTAGTTTCTCGGTTAGATGTTTTTCCATACTGTTATTCTTGGTCATAGTGATCCCTAAATACTTATATTCCTTGACTTCTTCTATTCTTTCATTGTTGAATGACCACTGTTCTTGTCCGCTTGCTCTCCCTCCACCTTTTCGAAAAACCATCACCTTCGACTTCTCTAGATTAACAACTAGTCTCCAAGTTGTGCAATACACACCAAGTTTATTTATCATAAGCTGTAGTGACTCTGGTGTATTAGCAAACAACACTAAATCATCTGCGAAAAGGAGAGCCTTGATGAGAGTCCCAGCATATTCTACTCCTCCCGGCAAACAATCGGTGATATCGTCGATAAAAAGTGCAAATAAACTTGGACTTAAAATGCAACCTTGCCTTACACCTGTCTTCGTTTCAAACAACTGAGAAATATGTTCGCCATCCCACACTGCTGTTTTTGTTTCTAGATACAGGTTCTGCAGTACACGTCCGAATTTGTATGTCATTCCCAATCTGTACATCTTGTACATCAGTGCATTACGGTCTATCGTATCGAAAGCTGCTTTGAAATCGACAAAAAAGACATATAGCTTCTTATTTCTGTCCAAAAAGAAGTCAGCGACACTTCGAAGTACAAAAATGTTGTCAACAGTAGAATACCCTTGTCGGAAACCTGCTTGAAATTCTTTCAACAGTTTGTATGAATCAATCCACAATCTAAGTCTACTATGCAAAACTGAAGTGAATATTTTGTGATTATAATTTGCAGGGTCTAGTGTATTGCCTTTTTTGTGGATGGGAAAAATAAGTGCTTCCTTGAATTCTTTCGGTATAACTCCAATATCCATGATTATATTATACATGTCCGTTAATCGGTCCGATCCATATTTATAAAATTCGGAAGGTATTCTATCCGCTCCAGCTGCCTTGCCGTCCTTGAGACGTTATAGGGCTGTACAAACCTCATCCTTCTCGATTGCTGATTCCAATATTTCATTGCTAAAGGCTGGTTGAGCAAATTGCACAATATCATTAGTGGTAGGCAAATGATTGAGCAGTTCATTAAAATGTACTCTTAACGTCTCACAATTCAGGTGTCTATTGATGACATGTACCTTTCCGTTTATTGTTTGAGCTTTTTTCCAAAAATCTCTCGTACTTTTACATAATGCTAAGCTTTTCGCTTCGTTTTCATAGTGAGTTACTTTCTTCTCTCTACACAACAATTTGAATTTCCGATTCAGTTGAAGGTATTTCTGTTTAGAAGATTCAAAGTTATCTCGCCTATAGTTATTAAGCCAAATATATGCTGTTTTCCTTGCCAACATACACTCAGTATCAAACCATGGCTGTTTAAATATTCCTCTTCTGCCAAAGTTATTCTGCCTTGCAGCTGCTTTTTTAATGCAATCTTCGATGGTGTTCAAATTTATGTTTTCATTTGTCGCCAGATATATACTGTTTCCAATGTATAGCTTTGGCATCAATTTTAGGCTCACGCTTTCCTCATTTCCAGTTCCTCCACTGTTATAGTGTATGACTATTGGCATGTGATCCGAAAACGGTACTTGCTCCACCTCAAAATCAGTAATAACTGAGTTCCACCTCTCTCCTGCGAGTCCATAGTCAATTACAGAACTTCCTTGTTTTCCGACAAAAGTATGTTCACCAAGTGGATCTCCATCACTTGTTCCATTGAGAATTCGCAATCCAAAAGAGTTACAAAGATCAAGTATTTGATTTCCTTTATTAACTTCCCATAGGAAGTTATTGTAATGGGTCCGATTTGACAAATTGAAAATTTTGACATTTCTCGACGTTTCAAGGTCCCTAGAGTCGAAATAAAAGATTTTTAGAAAGATGTCTGTGCGTGCGTGTGTACGTACGTCCGTACGTCCGTACGTTCGCGACGTTTTTTTCGTCGTCCATAGCTCAAGAACCAGAAGAGATATCGACTTCAAATAAATTTTGTTATACAGATAATAAGGCAGAAAGATGCAGAAAGGGCTCTCAAGAAAATTGCGTGGGTGGTTTTTTTACCATAGCAGTTTAAAAAAAAGGTGAAAATTTTGGTTAACCCTAAATATCTCATGAACCAATGACGCTAGAGACCTGAATTAAATTTTGTATTATATATTGTAACGTGATACAAAACAATTATATTTTTGGAAAAAAATTCAATTAACAGTTTTTTTTATAAATCAAAAAAACTGAAAAAAAAAATTTGTCACTTCGAAAATTTTACGACTAAAATATGATTTCATCTCCAAAACAATTTTGTGCAACGAAGAATAATGTTTTTGACATCTGATAAAATTTTGAGAAAAATCGAATTGACAGATTTTTTACAAAAAATAATAACCTAAAAAAAAAATAAAAAAAAGTTGGTAAAAATTGAGTTTTGACTCAAATATCTTTTCAAAACTTTGAGATATTGGCTATAAACTACCTTTATCTTTCAAAAAATATTAGTTTCAACATTCAGTAAAATTTTGAAAAAAATAGAATTGACAGTTTTTTTACAAAAAATTAAAAACCGAAAAAAAAATTAACAAAAGTTGGTAAAAATTGATTTTCGACTTAAATATCTTTTCAAAAATTTGAGATTATGGCTTCTAACTAATTTTAGCTTATAAGAAATATTGTTTTCAACAGTAGGAAAAACTTTAAGAAAAATCGAATTGACAGTTTTTTTACAAAAAATAATAACCTACAAAAAAAAATAAAAAAAAGTTGGTAAAAATTGAGTTTTGACTCAAATATCTTTTTAAGACTTTGAGATATTGGCTTTAAACTACTTTTATCTTTTAAAAAATATTGTTTTCAATATTTAGTAATATTTTGAAAAAAATAGAATTGACAGTTTTTTTACAAAAAATTAAAAACCGAAAAAAAAATTTAACAAAAGTTGGTAAAAATTGATTTTCGACTTAAATAGCTTTTCAAAAATTTGAGATTATGGCTTCTAACTAATTTTTACTTACAAGAAATATTGTGGTCAACATTAGGACAAATTTTGAGAAAAATCGAATTGACAGTTTTTTTACAAAAAATAAAAACCTAAACAAAAAAATTAATAAAAGTTGGTAAAAATTGATTTTCGGCTCAAATAGCTTTTCAAAAATTAAAAATATTGGCTTCAAACTTATTTTATTTCACAGAAAATATTGTTTTTTATATTCAGTAATTTTTTTTTAAAAATCCAACAGTCCGTTTTTTCATAAAAAAAATAAAATCTACAAAAAATAGAACGCCAATTTGGCAAGAATTGATACATTTAGACAAACTTTTAAGCAAGACAAATCGATAGACGGGATGGGAAGTTATCAGTGTGGGTCGCATCCCAGCCTCTTTTTATTTTTTGTCTTGTCCTTGGATTGTCTCACTATATCTCTTCTTTCGTTTTCATCACCTTCTGTTGTACCCACTCGTCCATTCAGATCTCCTACTATCAGTAAATTTGAGGAGCTTGTTCCACACATAATAAATTCTTTCACCTTGTCGAAATCTGAGTCCCAATTGTTGAAGTTGATATAGCAGGGTATGATACTAAAAGTTTCTCCATCTAATCTTATATCTACATAGATTGTATCGTTAGAAGTCTTAAACAAGTAATTGTAACTCTTCAATTGTTTCTTTACTCCGAATATGCAACCTCCACTTGCTCTCCCTCTAGTATGACATCTTATGGCGGGGACGATTTTTAGATCAAAGTCTTGGAATTTCTTTTCATAATTGCTAAAGTTTGTTTCAGTTATAAATGTTTCGTATAAAAATATAATTTCGAATCTTCTTATAAAATCAAAAAAATCAATAAATAAACTCTTATTACTAAGACCTGAAAGTGGATAATGCAAAAAGCCTAAGAAGTCGAAAAAATTTGTAAAGTTCTTTTTGAATACTTCCTAAGATTATACAAAAGAAAACCAATACAGGTTTAGTACACTGGTCCTTGAACAAATTTTGACGTGCCGAAGGACTTTGTTATGTCTCCCACTCTCTTTTCTCTTAACCATCTTACTAAAACTTCTGAATTAATTCACTTTACTTTTTTGTAAAGGACATTAACATTTAATTTATGAAAAATCTATCAATCCAATTACGAAATATTAGGAAATTGTTCAAAATAAGAAAAGATAAAACAACTATCAAGCTGTAACTTTTGAGACCGTCATCTTTCGACATTTGACGTAAGATCTAAGTTATGACTTATATTACAGTTCTATAACGCATTGACAAAAATTTTGGAGACGCACGTAGCAGATAAGGTATATAGGTATACAAGTGCTCCACGATCGATTAAAAACCTCAAAATATGATTTTTTAAGCTATTGAGCGTATGCACTATGACTATACTTTTATTTATCCATCATCGTCATCCATTATTGGTTTCTTACAAAAAAATATTTAAAACCTTTTTTAATATCAAAATTGAACCGCTAAATAACAAACCGTATACATATTTTACAAATCTACTGTTAAAACGTTCTGTATTAATATACAGGGGGAACTAATCTTATCAAGGATGTGTAATACCATTTCAAAATATAATTTTTTTTTAAATTCACAATTTGATATTTTTTTGAAATATCTTTTCAAAAATTTGAGATTATGGCTTCCATCTTATTTTATCTTATAAAAAATATTGTTTGAACATTCGATAAAATTATAAAATAATCGAATTGATAGTTTTTTAACAAAAAATAAAAACCTAAAAAAGAGTCATAAAAATTCGTAAAATTGATTTTCGACTCAAATAACTTTTCAAAAATTAAAAGTATTGGCTTCAAACTTATTTTTATCTCACAGATTGTTTTCGACATTCAGTAAATTTTGTATAAAAATAAAACCAAGAAGATGAAGATGTTGACTTTAAATTAATTTCATTCGTCCAATTTGTATTTGTTTATATAAGAAATAAGAATTTTTAAGAAATGCTACTAAAATTGGTAAAAATTGGTTTTCGACTAAAAATCTCGTTTGCAAAAATACATTTCCAAATAAAACATCATTATATGCAAAATATTGTTGGTAATTTTTAAATTTTCAAAAATAATTCAACTGACAACTTTTTTAACAAAACACGAAAACCTTCAAACTTTTAAGCAAGACAAATCGACAGACTGGATGGGAAGTTATCAGTGTGGGTCGCATCCCAGCATCTCTTTAATTTTTTATTTGACAGTGATTTTCTCACCAGACTGTAAATTTATTGCTGAAATTTGAAACGAAAACAAAAGAAAAAAGTTTTCTTTGTTTATTTTTGTTTTTGTATATTTCTTGTTTCCATAAAAGAATTTGTTCTAAAGCTCATTTTACAAATTGTTCACTTTTGTTTGAACTTAAACATTACTGAGCAATCAATGTTCTTTTACTTGTAGTTGTTGTTATTGTTGTATTTGTTGATAATTCCTTTTTTTCGGGCATAGGTAGAGGTACCTTGCCCAATTCACTTAAATGTTAAATTAAGGATGTTAAATAAATAAAATAAAATAAAATAACAGAAACAAAACCAAAAACAGAATAACAAAATAAAACATTTAAATAACTCAGCAAGAACCATTTTGTCTTTATATTATAATCTCTTTTAAGCTTAAAAAAGGGTAAATTGAATTTAAAGTGTTTCTCTTTTCCATTAACATCATCCATTTTAATATAATATCGTATTTTTAGGAAGCAAAAACAAAAATGGGTATAAGGTGTTTCATTCGAAAACTTATCAATTAAATTTTCGATTAAGTTTAGGTATTAAGTAGTTACACGTGATGGTGTTTTTGGTTATTAATCATCTTCAAAAATCTTCTTCTTATTTCATTAAAGAGGGGTTATTCTAGCAGGACTGTGTTCTTCTCATCCCTTATGGTGGAAGGGATGAAAGATTTCTTTGATAATTTTCTCAATTAAAAAAAGTGTATATTTATCTTCAATACATATACTTTATGTACAGTGGTAGCCAGATTAAAGAACAATTAGAGCTATTGTCTCTACGACAACGACTCAATGATGCATTTTATTTGTCTTCAAAAGATTGCTACCCGCATCAGTTTGAAGAACCACAAATGAATGAAAATGATGCACATTAGATGTTTATCTTAATTAATGAGTATAATCAATCGAATTCACAATTTCTGAGAAAAAACTAGTCGTACTCGTACGTGCAATTGTTCTGATGTTTACCAATATATTTGGATAATTTGTTTTATCAACACTTTGATTTATTAAGTAATTTGCGGTTTATATTGAATTAGATAATTCCTAAAAATGTTCGATTTGTACAGCATCTTAATCGATTTATATATATGTAGAAAATTGCTGGGGAGATGAAGAAAAATTGTCTGCACTCAACAAACACGTACACGTATTGATTTAGAATAATTGTGTGAAACAAAAACTTAAAAGTACTTAATCTTAGTTTACTTTTTCAAAAATTAATTGTGTAAGATTTAAAACAAACTATTGTAAACATTTTCTAAATATTTTTCAATTCAGTAGCTATTCCAATATGTTCACGCCTTTGATAGCTAGCAAAATTCTAAGAGACTCTTATTAAAAACGATGTATCTGAACGCGTCTAAAGAGTGACATCTGTAACTAGTCAAGTCATAAATACGGATACAAGCCTTAAAGCATTCAAATATGTATATTAAACAATTTGTTGCACATTCGTTATGGTTTCCATTTTAAACCTGTTACATTTATGCTCCATTGCAGCTCAAAAGCTTTGTTTTCCAGCCATTAATAATCATGGAGTGGGGTGATATCGAAAATGATATTGTCGTAATTAGGCTTTTCAAGTTTAATATGGAAAAACGTGATATGTTTCGAATCTGGAAACCGCTAGGAATAACGCGTTGTTTTGTTTATCGGTAAAATTTATCGAGGATACTGGTGGAGTAAGTGATGCAAAAGATCAAGAAGTGCACTCACTGCAAGGACTCCACGAGCCATCAAATCCACGCAAGCTTGAATCAAAAGAAAACCATTAACCTTGCATTCACCTCACCCCAAAAAGGTAACACCAGTCGTCACCTGGATTACATATGTCATCCATTTAAATCCACTATTTAACTGTTAGTGTGGTACCTGTTTCGTGATGGACAGTGTGTTTGACTGTCATGCCAGAGGTGTTGGATTCGATCCGTGCCTGATTTTTTTTCACGGGTACTGCCTCTGGCGAGGAATTAACAAATCCTCCAAGATTTATTCTTGTCATGAAAGTGGTTTTTGAAATTAGCTGTTTGGGTTCGGCTTAAAACTGTAGGTCCCCTCCTTACCTGTCAACATTACACAGGAATGGTTGAAAGTTGTAAGAGACAAAAAATCTACGCCCTTAGTTTTTTTGAGAATAATCAATTTTGCATTAGTGGATAGCGAAGAATGCTCACCGACAAATTTCGTTCACTGATAAACAACATCATTCAATAAACAGTAGGGTCGAGTTTATGCTCGCGACATCAAGAGAAGCTTCTTAAATCATTTCAAAAGAGGCCACCATCCTTCTACTACAAACCTTCATTTTTGTGACAAAGGAGTGAAGACGTTAGCAAAAGTTTATGAAACAATAGTTTTGGAGGATATCGTAAAGCTTCTCAATCAAACAATGTTCGAATACAAGCATTGGATATTCCAAAAAGATTCTGCTCCGCAAGGCTAAAGTTACCCGGACTTTATACCCCCGCAAGAGGGCCCAGCTGCAAGTCCAGACTTTAATCATTTACCTTACAAGCTGAGGTCCGTTTTAGAGGGGACACCAAAATATTGAGTAGTTAAAGCTATTCCTTGTTCGGGCAGTGAACAATTTTCCAATAAATGAGGTGCGTGTGGCGTTCGACTATTGGACGGGGCGTTTAAGATCGCGCAGTAAAGCAAATGGCGGCCTTTTTTTGCAATAATGTCTTCTATAAATTTAGCTAATGAAATCCTTAATAAATAATACAAACAAGTTTTTTTTTTAAATACCAGCGGATTATATTTTGGCATTATTTTTTCAATACTTATGTGTAGACTAGACAGTATTTAAGTAGTCATATGAAAAATCACTTGTTACTTTTAGTAATTTAATAATTACCTGATTTCTACTTAAATACAATTTTAAGCTACATTAAATAGCTTACTAAATTACTTCAATAGTTTTAACATCTTTATACATCGTATAACAATTTGAACCGATCATACTTTTTGGGTTTTAAATGGAAAATTAAAGGCTCAAAATTTTAAACAATTTAGTAGATTGTTAAATCCATTTTCAGTTTTTAACTAGGCTAAAAGAGTGATTTAGTTAATTTTAAATGATTTTAACATTTTAATATCTCTTAACAATTTGCTAAAGTTAAAATTACGGAATCGCTAGTTTAACTTTTAACAATTTGCTAAATCCATATGACATCTGGACAATTATTTTTATAAAAGCAGTGGGTGGAATGATGGTACGTTTAAGCGTAGTTGTTTTGTTTATTTTCACAAACTGTCACTTTTTAGACATGTTTGAATGCTCGTTTTTTAATAAAAGGCAATAAGCAATTTACTTGTTAGTAAAACGAAAAGAAAGGTTTAAAATTTTTGAGTCCCTTAGTAAATTGCTAACTAGTAAATTTGTAAACCCTTAACAATAGATTGTTTAAAATTTTGCGGCATAGGTTTTACTCAATATGAAAATTATACACTTTTTTAATAACGCATTAAAATTGTTAAAATTTACTACACAAATAGCGCTACGTGCCACAAAGTTTCCTTAACGTGTCGTTTGTCGAAGAAGGGTTCACAATTAAGCACCTAGAACTTGTGATTTAAACCTTTTTTGTATAATGCTCTTCGATGCTACACCTTAAAAATGGGTACTCATGAAATTATCAATGACATACAGTCGCATAATTCGTCAAGCTGAAGTCTGCGAAAGGCCGAGTTCTTGTGCACGGCGAGGAATAGACTGCCTCGGGTTCTGGTGTACACTTTCACGGACTGATTCGATGTTCTCGTCCGATCCTGCGTTCCTTGAACCTACGGGTGTTGGCTGATTCTTTACTGAACCGGTCGTCTCACGTTTGGCCACCAAACGTTGAAGAGTCGACTGTAAAGGGCCACCACGTCTACCTTAAAATGGGGGCAATGCGCGCATCGTTTGCGTTAACGAACACTCATTTTTATAATATAGTCTTATCATTTGAACGCGCTGTTCAATCCTGTAACTTGCCATAAGGATTTGGCATAAACAAGTGAATAATAAACAAATGATTTGACAGATGTCACCAAAAGAAAATGGCAGCCACGGGACGCCAAAATCTACCCGCTCCAATTGAAAAACCCTTTATAATGCCAATTATAAATAGCACAACATTTTAAATAAGCATTGTATCATGAATATCGTTCAAAGTATCAATTGATTCTAAGAAATTATTGAATTATTGAACCGCAAAAGTGTAAAAGATTTAAAATATCAGAAGTTTACAATGTGGTGATACTTTGTCCAATATTCATGATAATATGGTCACTTTAAGGATTATTAAGTACACTACAAATAAGGCTATGAGCATTTTAAGGACAAAATTCCCAACAAAAATATGATTTTATTAATTTTTTTAAATAATTGAATGACATTTTAATATTTTCGAAAATCTTTTCTCCAAATCTATCAGCTGTATGGAGAACAGAACAAAATAAATTACAATGTGTATCAAAGACTTACAAAAATCAGTTTTAAAGTAATTTGTAAAATATTATAATATATGTACCTAGTCCAGCCATAAGTTCTGTTACATATTAAAAACGCAATAAAAAAGAGTGTACTTAATATTTTACGATAAAATGTATTTTATACTCGTATGTACGTTATTATGCAATACAAGTTTCAAGAAAAAAAGTTGTATTCAAAATGGCCGCCTCGAGCTTGGTCATTGTTCTATAATGGTACTCACTGTTTTGATAGGAATCGACGACGCTGCCGTTATTATGGCTCGCTTCAGGCTGTCCAAATTTCTTACAAGCCATGCTCTCCCACCCAGACCACAAACTGTAGTACAACGGATTGAAATCTGGACTTCCTGATGGCCAATCCGAAGCGGAGATAAAAGCGGAAAGCCATTCTTGCATTTTTTTGGCCTTCTGATCCGAAGCAGAATCTTGTTGGAATATCCACCTTTCTCCGTTTAATCCTTTACAAGACCTTCGAGAACATTCTCCTGGTAGACTTACGCTCCGGTTAAAACACCTTTTTCGAACAAATTCAGTGATTCAACAGATGAGGTGTGGTATCCACGCTGAACCCTTGGAACAATATTTTTGGCTTTTTTAGACGACGAAACCTTATCAATTTGTTTATTAAAAACTTCTTCTACCGTACAAATTTTTTCATCAGAAAATAAAATATTTTGATGCTCTCGTTTGCTCCTTTCCAGTCTTTTTTTTCAGGTTGGGAGTTAGGAGATATCCCGTCGATGGATGATAAGCTTTCATGTGGAGATCCTCTCTAATGAGCCTTGACATCGATCTAGTGGATATATCCAACTCCCTGGACATTATCTCTTGCTTACGAAGAGGATTTCTGCGAATTCATTCATGTACAGCTTTAACTTTCGCAGTTGTTCGAGCGACGCACGCGTGGATATCCACATCTTGGTCTGTCCCCTATTTCCAAAAGTTCATCGAAATATTTTATAGCCCGATAAATAAATATTTTTGATATACCGAGTGGTTTAAGAATCTCAAAATTTGGTTTGAGTTTTTTCCGCACTTACATATCGCACATGTAGTTCAAAAGTGACACAACTCAAAAATCTTAGTTTTTCAGAAAAGGCGAAAAACGATATTGTTAGACTAGATACGGTTTAACTACAAATTGAACTATGTTGACAAAAGCAAATAGAGTATGAATAACAATGGAAATAATATTTGCGTCAATCTTTTTTTGGAAACCTTGAAAATTATGTTTTTAGAGTTATGACAGTTTTGACGATCATTTCTTTTCAACAGGAATGTACTATTTTGAGTTCTGCCACTTTTGTTGATTTTTTTTTGAGTTGTGACAGTTTTGATTTAGTATTTTTAAATCATATTGTCAAAAAAAATGCTGAATGATACCCAGTCGGGGGATAAGATGATAAGAAATCATCATAAGAAAAAGGCCATTTTTATAATGGATCATTATTTTTATTTAGGTATAAAAAGAATTAAAAAAGCTTTTTGAAATTCATAGCAGAATTAACTAAAAAAGTCGTTAATCCAAATAAATAAATAATTGTAATGAAATGTGAAAATATTGCAATGTAATTACATTACATTACATTGCATTTCACACAACTCTGCACATAAATGTACAGAGTAGAGAACACAGCACCTTGAGCGACTAGACTATGTAAGGTGATAACAACACAAGACATTAATACAAGACAGAAGGACAGAAACAGAAGAGAAAGAACAAACAGAAAGAACACATGACAACAGCACGCGGTAGGTTTCGAGACGGTCCCCCATCTTTTGAAATGTTTTAAATTTATGATTAATGTATTAAAAATTAAGAGGAAATAAAGTTAGTTTATAAAATAAATCGAAATAAGATTTTGGAATTATATTTTTAATTATTAGATTTTGTACATATATCTTTTTTTTTGTTGTCAGCGAAAGGAATTTTTTTTAGTACGCTTGGGTCAATCCGAGAGAAAAATTAATAGATTCTGAAGGTTGGCTTTTTCTAACGTTGCGTACGTTTACTCTTTTGTAAACCTCATTTTGATAAGAAGTTTTGTAAAAGAATGCATAAGGGTGTTTTTTTTCTACACGTATAAACTTAATATCGTGCCACTTGACATCCTATCAGTATCAACTTTAAACTTACTTCCCCATTCTTCTTGCAGACTTTTTAAATCATAGAAATCCTTGTAAGTAAGCTCGTGAACGTGATATGGTGGACCATTTTTTTTTTCGCTGTTTGGATCAAAGTAACATACTGCTGAGGTAAATAGATTGGGCTAGATCTGAGGTGTCTTTTGACCTGTTTTTCTTGTTTTGGATCGTTTTCTATATTTTGGATCGAACCCTCGCTCAACGAATTAATTGTAGATGTAACCATTTGAGAGTTTTCGGTTTCCATTTGCATCATAATGGTCATCTAAATTGCACAACACATTACCTGCATTGCTTTCATCAGGATTCGTTGTGAGATCAGGGAGATTATCTTGATCTGTCGGTAAATTATTAAAATTTGTTTAGTGGTTTTCTTGATTTTGAAGCAAATCATCATCGTTTGGCTGGGGATATATTGCATATGAATCAGTCTGTAAATTGTGGGTTGCCATTAGCACCATAAATCTTGCACGACTTGCAACTGTCATGGTGAATCTCTTTCAATTACTGAAAAAAAATGTATATATAAAATTCAAACATCAAAAGTGTCATAACTCAAAAAACGGTCGAAAAATGAATCAAAGAAGACATTATTTAGGAACAACACATATAAACATATTCGCGACATACAGATAAAAAGTTCTGTTTTAAATTGAAACTATTTTGTCTTCATTTGATCTCAAAAAACTTAAATTTTTAATAAATCATCAAAAGAGACACAACTCTAAATCTCAATTGATCATTCTTCAATATTGACAGAACTCAAAATAAAACAAAGTATTCATATTTACCTCAGTCAACTAAAGTGGCTTAACTCAAAATAACATACAAACATTTTCACCTAGGAATCAACAAAAGTGTCTCAACTCAAATTAACGCACTGAAATTTTATAGTTTTAAACACCATAAATGACACAACTCAAAATAAGTCACTTTTGATTTCACTTGACACACCTGTTTGCTGCGAGGACCAGGTAACAACTGAAAATGTGTCATTTTTGTCGAAGGTAGTTTGACCTCATTTGAAACATTTAAAACGACATAGTGTCTTCTGGCGGAAAAAATATTGAATCTAGGTAAATGCACCTTTAATAAATATGTTGGGTGGAAGTCTTTGGAACTTTTTTTGATAATAACTCAAATTTTGCGTTTTTTGAGTTGTGTCACTTTTGAACTACATGTGCGATATGTATGTAAAGCGATTACCACAACACGATTTACTTTGGGGCTCCACTCCATGTTAGTTTAAACCAAACTAGATTCTATTGATGGTTAGCGCGTTGGACTGTCATGCCAGAGGTCTTGGGTTTTTTTTTAATGTTTTTGTTTTTCACGGATACTGCCTCTTGCGAGAAATTGACAAATCCTCCAAGAATAATTTTTGTCATGAAAAGTGCTTTCTCAAATAAGTCGTTCGGATTCAGCTTAAAACTGTAGGGAATTACATCTCTGATAACAGTACCCGCAAACAGGAATGGTTGAGAGTTGTAAGTCACTAGGCCCTAGTTCTCAACGAACTGTTGCGCCACCTAATTTATTTATTTAAATTCTATTGTAAGCTCATAAGTATATGTATTACGAAAAAAATTCAACTTTCTCGGAATCCTTAAGAAGTGAGTATCTAATTTTCCGGAACTATAGGTACTTCAATTAAAAGGTTGACAAAACCGTTCAATCTCAATGAGCTCTAAAAAAACAACAAATTTCAAATAAGAAAAGCAAAATACTATGTACGAAAATGTTTTGTTTTTTTAATAAAATATTCTCAATTGCTGCACTAAAGTTAAAACTGAAAGCAAAAATTTAAAATTCAAATTCAAAAATATTTTTAAAATATTTCCTTCATTATTGGAAGACACGTTATGTATACACGAATATAAATACAATACTCTTTGTGTTTTGTTTGTTAATAAAAAGCATTTGCTTTTGAAAAATTATATAAGCGTAAATACTTTTATAATATAATTCAATGTAACTTTAACCTTTCACGTTTAACCTACGCATATATACAAAATACTCTTTAATTTTTGGAAAACTTTTAATTACTTCATTTTTGGATAAAATGGAAATCGATATTTTTGTCGATCTTTCACAGAGGATGACTGGAGTATTTCCTCTACTCCGAGAACGACGACGCGCACGATGGCTATATTACAAAATTAAATACAGGCCTGGAGCTGGATAAGGTGCAGAATTTTTAAAGCCGTTTATTAAGCCGTTTGTAAGTTTAAAAATAAAAAGCTGGAATGCGACCAACACTGACAACTTCCCATTTGTGCTCGTCTTTCGAAATTTCTTAAAATTTTGCAAAATATTAGTTACATTTTGTGTAAGATTAAAAAAGATTGAAGTTAATTTCTTCCTTTTTACTAAAACTTGAGTCGAAAACCATTTTTCATCAGTTTTTAATTGTTTAAATATATCATGTAATATTATTTGGATCCACCTACATAAATAATCTGATTTTAAATTTTGTTTACAGTGTCTTCTAAGAAGCATTAAAAACTTTCTGTCAATCTCATCGACCCGTAATATATTCCTTCTAGCTACGGCCCTGACATCTCTCCTCGTAAAGGAATTAACATTGTCCTATGTACGATGTACCTATACCTATCCCGTTAAAAAGTTGTGTCAATTTATTGAAAGTGAGCACTTGTACCACAATGAAGATTAAAATTTCCGCCGTGAAAAGATACATATAGGGTAGGTATGTGATGGAGGATTAAACTGACTTTCACCTGTCAAAGCATTTTGTGTTGCCTTGGAAACCTTCACAGTACATATACTAGTATCTACCATCCAGTACATATACTAGTATCTACCATACCATTCCACAGGTAATCCAAGCCGTGCGTATCGTCCTTGTCGCCTTTTCTTCTGATATGGTTCTTAATTGAGACATGAAGAGCAAGAAAAAGCATTACACCCGACAATCTTCATTTGCACCTTATTTTTGTTATGATAGTCATAAATTAAGATGAAATCAAGCTAAAAAGTCGGTTTGAAATTCCATTGGAATCAAAAGATGGTGGATATGGGTGGTTGGAAAATGTTTGGAATTCCTGCGAATAATTTAATCATTAACAGCTAGAAGCAAAAGGAAGCTAGGCTATATATGTACGTATGCATATAATTGTTGTTGTATAAGTTTAGAATAGAATGAAAATAAAAACATTTATTTATTAAACTTAATTAAGAAATACTTTTTGAAGGGTATAAGATTTTTGGAAAACGTGTTGATAGAAGAATTTTAAAATAAAGTCAATATATATAGGTATATAAATGTGAAGTTACGGGAGAAATTTTCTTTCTTTGGGATCTTAACTCTTTAAAACCACTAAGTTCTCCCAAGTCCCATTTTCGATTCTCGAGTACACATATTACAACAGAAAAATAAGAAACCTCAAAAAGAGTTATAGTTTTGGGGTTTTCTAGTTTATGTTTCCATTTAAATCTCTTAAAGCTAAACACAATATTCAATCGTTACGAAAAACAAATAAAACTTAACTTGTTGTAAAAGTTAAAACTCAATGATTATAAACACATCAGAATTAAGTGAAATTTTCTTTCCTCAGTTACCAAAATATAAGACTCATTATTTTCTTAATACTCAAAAGCTTTAATCACTATTATTTTGAAGCCGGTGTTGTTCGTGTACACTTAGTGTAATTGTAATTGGTTGAATTTAAAGAATTGAAAATGTTGACATTTATCGACGTTTCAACGTCCCTAGAATCTAAATGAAAGATTTTTAGAGAGATTTCAGTGTGTTCGTGCGTTTTTTTTTTTTTCAAATTCATTTTTATTAATTCAATCTTAAATCTATCTTAAAGCTAGACAAAAATTCATAAAACCAGCCTAATTAACCATAACTTACAACTAACTTACTGGTCCCATACGGACACTCTAAGTTAAACAATAATACTTAATGCTAATGCCTTTCGGCCCTAAGATCTATTTAACTTCAATTCCATTTTATTTATTTTTTTTATTCATTAGAAAATTTCAAAAAACCAAATATAAATATCCTTTTTTATTTTTACTTAAAAACTACTTAGAATAAGGTCCTTCATATAAAACTTAAAGCTAACTAAAACTACTTATTCTACCTATAAACTACTTAAAACTAGAACAACCACAGCAGCAAATCCAATTGTCTAACGTTTTTTGTTTTTCATATTTTGTTGTCTTTTTTTTTATTTTTTTTATTCCATGTTTTTTTTTTTAATTTTTTTTTTTTGTATTTTTTGTATTTTCCTTTTTTGTTTTTTTGTATTTTTTTTTTTTTTGTATTTTTTTTTGTGCCACCATGCCTATTCTACTTAAAACTAAACCCTAAAACTATAAAACAAGTATGTAAGCCGGCCAAGGCTTAAAACCTCATCCCGACTACCCACTATCAAGTGCCGATTGAAGCCACCAAAACTGGTTCTCCTGCTTCACCCTATCAGTTCGGTCCCGTTCGGACACAGCCCTACTGAACCGAAGGAGCTCTGCTCCGCCTTGTGCCATGACGTCCCGATTGTACAGGAGTCGCCTATCCACGGTCCGTCGTCTGACGTGGTAGATTAACGGAACTGCCAATCTATCCTGTATCAGACCGCATCTGTCTAAAAAGAGAAATGCCTCTGGTGGAATGAAGCCGCTCAAGCGTGTACTCTCAAAATACTCGTCGTTCGGATAGAACGCCCCGAAAATTAAATTGTTGGTCGAGGACATAGCTCTTGCAATGTGACCTCGAACGAGTTTTATCACGAAATTGTCAATTCTGTTGATTCGAGCCCCGTTGTATAGGACCTCGTTGGAATAGTAATGCACGTAAGAAGATTCGGCTGTTCGATATAAGCCGGTACAGCGTCGTAAACACTGCCGCTCGAACACCCGAAACTTCTCCATCTGGGAAGGGGCAACGTTGAACCACACAGGACAACCATAAACGATCATCGGCCGTATGAGGGCCATGTAGCAAATTACCTTCACTCTGGGGTCAAGCCGACTGCTAAAAAACAGCCGTTTCGTCAGAGCGAAGGCTCCTCTGGCCCTGGTCAGAGCAGCATTTATATGTGTCGAAATATAAATACTGATCTAACCAGATACCAAGGTACTTCACTACACTTTTGTTCGCTAATGGCTGCCCGTGAATATCAACAATGACCATCTTGCGCCAATTCTTGCACGTATCAATCGTTGGCCTAGCCAACGAAGTCCGGAACAGAATTGTCTCCGACTTCTGGACATTTGTTTTCAGTTTCCAGTCGTCGCAATATCGCTAAATCTTGTCGAAATCACGCTGCAAGAGAATTCTAATAACCTCAACCTTTCGGGCCGTTCTGTACGCAATAAGATCGTCGGCGTACGCAATTGCCTTTGTAAGACTACCTATCAGATCGGAGCCCTATTGTTCATTTTTCGAAAACTTTGCTGATGCTCGGAAGAAGACTTATCGACCGAAGATTTGACGGGTTGGAGTTGTCCTTTCCCTTTTTCGGGAGAGGATGAACCACAGCTGTCTTCCAATGCACTGGATAATATGCATTATTCAGTGCATTATGGAAGAGTGTGGTGTAAATGTCAATTGCCTCCATCGGTAAATGTCTTAGTACAACGTTGGATATACCATCGACACCTGCTGACTTTTTATTTTTTATTGAGTTGAAGATGAGCTGAAACTCAACCTTCGTCACTAACAAGGGACTTGGTCCCGTTTGCTCGGCGATTATGGCATTTGCCAAGGAATCGTCATCGAACCGCATAAAACCGCGGTTCTCAGATCGCCAATGTGTTATATCATTTCGAAGGTAAAAGTGATTAAGTAGGGCTCTGTTTTCCAGGTCGTGGTTGGGGTGAATGCTAACATTCACCTTGTACACTTGCTGGAAAGCAGCTCCCACCGCCTCCACTTTTTCCTTCGGATCTTCAATTATGTAAAAGTCATCGTCAAAGATGGCTTCTTCTGGATCTATTTGCGCTGTCATGAGTACGTCTCTGTTCTCTTCAGTTCTTTGGAGTTTCAGACACGGAAGGTCATTGTCGTTCTTTTTCCTGAATATCTTGTTGATTTTAGGGAACATATTAGGGTCACTGGAATTAACTGACCGGATCTTGCGGTCCCAGTACATGTTAATTGATAGCCTGTAGTTCTCCTTAATCAACAGATTGACATTTTTTATTGACGACTTCAGTGTCCTAACCTCCAAGTCGTGTGGGTCTGTGAGTCGTCTGTACAAGTTTTTGAGTCTTGTCAGTAAGCCACTCTTGTGCCTACGTAGTGCGTCAATAGTCGCGTTTCTGTAAGCGTCCATTTGGTCCCGTTCTTTGTACTTTGGTATTGTCCGTTCCATCGTTCGTTTTATTGTTTCGTCCATCTGTTGTAAATGTTGGTCAATTTCTGTATTTGCCAGGTTTCTGTTGTTTGGTGGGGCTATGTCACTCGAACGAAGTTCTCTCGCTAGGGCGTTGGTGAAACGAGGCCAGCGCATCTTACTGTAATTGTAAGAATGCGTTGCAACGTATTCCCTCAACTCCACGCGTTCGTTCGGAATCTGCATTACAGCAGCCAGTCCGCAGTGACCACTGTCGTACTCGACTGTCTGTAAGCAGTTTCGAGGGTGATTACCCATTTTGTCTGTAGCTGTCAGTCTTGTGTCGTACAGCAAAAGATCCAGAAAGGAGTCGCTTCTTGGATACGATGGCTTTTCAGTAGCCAGCAGGTCGACGCCATATTCAACGCTGTAAAGATTCATCAAATTAAAAAGATGGTTACCTCTGGGATTACTGTGTTGATTTCCCCAGTCTTCATGTTTTGCGTTCAAATCACCGGCCAAGATGAAATAGTTTTCTTCCAAGCTCAGTTTAAGTTCCCTAAAAAGAATCTCGAGTTCTGAAGCAAAGTAAGTAACCTGCGGAGCTCCAGCCGCATAAGCCGCAATCATATCATAACATCCGCTTCCCTTGAGTGAGAGAGATGCATACAACGCAAACTTCTAGCGTCTTGAGCTTTCGCAATTCATTGTTGTATATGACTTTATAATTAATGCCTTTTAGTATAAAGAGAGCGACACCGCCCCCTTGAGTGGTGTGTTCGTGCGTGTATATGAGTTCGTACGTCCATTCGTACAGGATAACATTTTTCGTCGACCATATCTTAAGAACCAATGGAGATATCGGCTTCAAACAAATTTTGTTTCATAGATAATAACATCAAACGCTGTAGAAAGGACTTTCAACAAAAATTGAGCAATTTAAAAAGAAGTGAAAAAAATTGTTGACACCAAATATTTCTCGAAACAATAACGTCAACGACTTCATTTAAATTTTATAAAAAACATTGGCCCCCTTGCATACCTCGACGTAAAAATAAATTGGCCTTATTTCTCAAAATAATGTGGCCTTATTTCACTTTATCAAAGTTCAATATGGTCAATTTTTTAAAGTTGACCTTTTTTCACTTAGCCTTATTTCACAGCGCCGATATTACATTCAAAATAACAGGCCTAAAAGATTCTATGGGACGAATCTTCTTTCGCACTTAAAGACCTCGACATTTACCAATCCGCTAGCCCGGATAGTAGGTATATCTGCTATTGTTCTGAAGAGGTGTTTCTATGTATCCTATTCTACAGGGCTCTTTCCGAGTGAATGGAAAACAGAATTCGTCCATCCTGTCCCTAAAAAAGACGAATCCTCCTCCCCCTCTTACTATCGTTCAATATCACTTATGCTAGTCTCTTCTTTCCAAGGTCATGAAAACGCTGATCAATGTTCAGTTTAAAAAAATATCTTGAAAAACTAAAGTGTCTTAATGACCGGCAGTATAGTTTTCGTAGCAATATGTCCACTGGTGATCTCAGAGTTTATCTCAACGAACAGTGGCACAAATCTTTACATCGTTTTGGAGAAAGTTAGATTATTGCACTTGATATTTCAAAAGCATTTGATAAAGTTTAGCATCAAGCTCTCTTATCGAAAATGTGTGCATTTGGTAATGATGAATTCTTTGTTGAATTAGAAATTACCTTTCGGACCGTTCAATTCAAGTAGTATTTGACGTGTTCAAATCTGATATCAACAAAATAAACGCTGGAGTGCCCCAGGGCTCTGTTTTGTTTCCGACACTCTTCATTATTTTTATAAATGATCTTTTGTCTAAAACTTCTAACCCACTAAATTGTTTGGCTGATGAGAGTACCCTCAGCTTTTCATATTCGTTTTTAGATGCTTATCCTTGTTCTTCGGATGTGGACTACAAACGGCAGAGTATGTTAAGCTTATTTAATCCTGATCTTGATAGCAATGTCCAATGGGGAATCAAAAACCATGTAGAATTGAATGCTTCGAAAACTCAATGCTATGTCTACTGTCGCAAAGGCGTGCTCCTCCCATAGATAATGTATCCATAGGTGGTACTTGTATTGAGGAGACTAAAGAGCTTTCAGTTCTAGATATGTACAACACAAACCATCTCTTATGGAGTGAGCACATATTTTAAGTCGCCAATAACGCTGCTGAGTGTTTTGGATTTCTCGGCCGATGCAAGAAGTTTTTTTACCCCTTCTGATCTGGCTACAATTTATAAAGATTTTATCGTCAAAAACTTAAATTTGGGCTAGTGCCCTAATAACATACTTGAGTCTTTGGGATAGAATTGAAAGAAGATTCTAAATATGATAGGATCACTCTCTTACCGAGACATTTGCTTCAATTGAACGACGCCGAAAATTCTTATGTCTATCATTATTTCATTGTTATTTTTATAAACAATGCTCTAGTCAAATAGCCAGTTGCATTCATCCGCTCAAACAATTCAACCATAATACCCTTACTCCAAGGAATGCTCATCAGTTTACCCTTGATTGGACCCAATTTTCGACGTACTGTTAAGTCAATGGTAAAAAAATTGAGCTCTTTCTATCACAAAATGCTAAGATCACGAACAGGAACATTGTAGAAGAGATAATCAAGCGAGGATTAAGGCTGTGTTTGTAAGAAAAAGTCATATGTTGATATTTAGAGACATCGAGTTCAACGAAACGAAAAAGAAAAAAATTGAGAAAAGTT
Source organism: Eupeodes latifasciatus (assembly GCA_920104205.1). Taxonomy (NCBI): domain Eukaryota; kingdom Metazoa; phylum Arthropoda; class Insecta; order Diptera; family Syrphidae; genus Eupeodes; species Eupeodes latifasciatus. The sequence continues at coordinate 356,848,187 of OV049924.1, read as the reverse complement.
AAAATAAGTAGGATAAGATATCACTTTCATAATGTTCATGTCATCGGCATATTTAGATATATTGGGAAACAAATAATAAAAGTGACCCAAGATGACTACCCTGAGGAACACCTGAGGTGGAAGGATGGGAACAGAACATCTGAATTTACTTACTTCTTTAAGGTGGCTCTACGGTCCTGTGTGAACTAGGGCCTCACCCAACAAACTTCTCCATCTATTTCGGTCCATAACTAGATGTCTCCAGTTTGGCGCTGCAGATTGGTTGAGGCCACTTTCCATTTGTGCGCGCCAACTGATCCGCGGTCTTTCTCTACCTACTGCACTGTCCAGTGGGTTTGGATTCGAAGACTTTCCGGGCCGGAGCATTGGTTTCCATGTGCTCTACGTAACACAGCCATCTTAGTCGTTGTACTTTTACCCTTCTGGCTAAGTTTACGTCGCTGTACAGCCCGTACAGCTCGTCGTTCCATCTTCTCCTCTACTCCCCTTTAATGCATACGAGACCGTATATCACACGAAGAACTTTTCTCTCGAAACGACCCAAGGTACTTTCATCCGCTTTTGTCATAGTCCATGCTTCTACACCGTATAGAAGGACGGGGATGATGAGGGTCTTATATAGCGACACTTTGGTCGCTCGAGAGAGGGCTTTGCTAATCATTTGCTTCCTTAGCTCAAAGAAACAGTGGTTAGCAAGAGTTATTCTTCGGTTTATCTCAGCGCTGGTGTTGTTTTCTGCGTTCATTGTGGAGCCTAGGTAGACGAAGTCTTTAACTACCTCAAAGCTACGTCTTTCGATGGTTTTCACCGAGACGTCGTCAGTGTTGTAAGTCCTATCTTGATGACAGCATATACTTTGTTTTGCCCTCATTAACCGTTAAACCCATTTTTGCCGCCTCTGCCTCAATATTCACAAAAGACCCATTGACATCACGCTGAGTTCTTCCAATTATGTCAATGTCATCAGCATATGCTAGTAATTGGACAGACTTTTGGAAGATAGTGCTTCTAGTGTTGACGTGGGAGCTCTGGGAGCACTATGCTTTCAAGTACGATGTTAAACAAATCGCATGACAGCGCATCACCTTGTGTAAATCCTTTTTTGACGTCGAAATACTCCGTTAAGTTGTTTGCAACCTTCATGGAGCAGCGCGAATTCTCATGGTCATCCTGCACAAACGGATGAGTTTGGCAGGGATGCCAAAACTAGACATGGCTCTATAAAGCTCGTCCCTGTAGATGCTGTCATATGCGGCCTTGAAATCGATGAAAAGATGGTGGATGTCTATTTGATGTTCTTGGGTTTTTTTCAGGATCTGCCGTAATGTAAATATTTGATCGACTGTGGACTTTCCTGGTCTAAAACCACACTGATAAAGCTTTAGACGTTCACATATTACGGCAGAGAAGATTTTGTAAGCGATGTTAAGTAGACTGATGCCTCTATAGTTGGTGTAATTTAGAGGGTCTCCTTTTTTTCAGAATCAGCAAACAATACTAAGGTTCCATTCATCGGGCATGCTTTCTCCCGACCATATCTTACAGATAAGTTGGTGCATGCTTCTAACCAAATTATCTCCAGCTGCTTTGAAGAGCTCGGCTTTCAAGCCATCTGCTACAGCGGCTTTGTTAGACTTTAGCTTAGATATGGCAATCTTTACTTCGTCTAAGTCGGGAAGACGAAATTGTTGGCTTTCGTCGTCTATGTTGAATGGATCATCTAAACACTATACAATATTAGCGGTTTTCGTAGTAGGATTTCGCACATTGGATGAACATTGGACGAAACTCGAAGGTTCTTAGTTAAATAGTAAGAGATCTTATCTGAAAAAAGGCTATGATTTTGACTGACTTCAGCAAAGTCAAAATCATAGCCTTTTTTTCAGAGCATGAAGTATCGTCGAAACAAATGAAATAAGGTTCGTCGTAGTGGACTTGTTCTTAATAAAACAATTGTTGTAGTGGAGAAACTAATGACTTACAATGAAAACAAAGAGATTCATAGATAATGCTTTCGAAGAGCTTGGGTATTGAAGAAAGTTTAGCTATCGGTTGATAGTTAGAGATTTCGTTCTTGTTGTACTTTTTGTGAATTGGAAAAATAAAACAAATGTTCCATAAAACACTGCACATCAGGACCAGAAGAACCGCATTCTTAGAGTAAGCTTATTTTGTCACTAACAGATGAATGAGAACATTGGAGATTCTTTCATTCCTATCGCGAAGCTTTGAAAAGTTTGTATGGTCGTTAACTATTCGGTTTTCTTAAATTTGCATCTTTAACATTAATTTTTTTTCATTTTTTTTAATTTCTTTAAGGTGTTTATGTAAATTCGTACATAATTGGGTAAAATTGTTTCCAATTGTTTTAAAAACATTGTTATTTTAAAATAGACATTGGAAATTTTTCTACGGATTTTTTATAATCTTTTTTAAAGTGAAAATGTAGCACGCATTTAACTAAAATGTTTTGTTTATAAAAAGATTTATTAATTTTTCAAACGGTTGAGTTACAGTCAAAACTGTGGAAGTTAAATTTTTACTGATATTTATCTAAAAGTCATTTTATAACATTTTAATTTTGTTCAATTATCGTCTTTGATTTTTATTCACTTGATCCTGATTATTTTTAAAATATGTGGATTTAGTTTGATGGAATTTAACAGATGACTTCTTGACAAGACGCTCCTGATTTGCCTGCTTTTCCATTTTTGTTCTTTGTTCTTGACTATGAACATTTACTTGAGCACGCGCTGATGGTGGTGGTGGTATTCTAGTTGACGAAAGCGTCGGACCAGGATGTCTTGATTCCATTCGATTTCTGTTGGATGGATTAGCCTCCCTTACAGCAGGAGGTCTCATTCGATAGGCATTAAGATTTCCTGCATTTGGTCTTTCCTCAGTGTGTGAACGACGGCATTGATTAACCATCCCAGTTTTGCGCACTTCATCATGTTTTGACAAAGGAGACATGGGACATCCAAAATTAATCGGCTTTTTAAGCTTCGATCTAATTGGACTTCTTTTCGAGGCAACTTGCTGTTCAAATGGAGCATAATTAGGCATTGCTTCGAAAACTTTTCTAAAATCGCCTGGTCTTTCAATTTGATCCCTGTTTCTTGAATCACTTCTCGGAAAGAGTTGCCGTGATGGACCTCCAGGACTCTGATAGTCCTGACGTCGACATCGTGATGGTAATTTTGGTGTTGTTTGAAATGAGGGACATGATATGTCTTCTAAATTTTCTCGAGGTAAATATGAATTACCACGAGCTCTTTGCATGGAATCTTCATAATTTGAGTCGTAAAACCTTGGGGCTGATATGTCAATTACACGTTCTTTAGGGAAACTTGTCATGTAATCATTATTATTCTTTCGATATGTAGACGGTAAATTTTTGACTTCATTTCTAGTTGAATTGTTAAAAGATGATGGGAAATCTGGTTGACAAACAGATTCGATATTTTCCGATAAATCAATTTGGGGCATTGGTCTGTTTATTATTTGTCTTTCCCGTGAAACATTTGAAGTTTCTTGAAATGTCGATGGGAATTCAGGTTGCACGATATCTTCTAACATCTCGGATGTGTCAAACTCAATAGGTGGACGTCTTGAATTTCTACTTTGTTGCATTTTTCTGGAAATAGATTCTGGATTCTGGCTGGTTTCATTCCTTCTAGAGTAACCCCTTGAATCATCAAAAGAATGCGGAAATGAAGGTTGGCAAACATCATCTAGTCTTTCTGAAACTTTAGTTTCGTCAGGTCTTTGCTGTCGTGTGTGACATTGTTCCGAAGCATATTTAGAACTTAAAGTAGAGCTTTCAATAGTTGTTGCAAAATCTGGTTCACTAATTTCGTTGAGTCTCTCAGAATTATCAACTTGCGGAAAAGGTCTTTGTCTAACGGAGGCCTGTTTTGAGGATTCGAAGCGATGTTTATCTGATCCTTCAGTGTGCGATGGATGCAATCTGCTACCTCTTGTCATAGCTGAGGAATGTTTTAACGAACAGGGAAAGCCGGAAGGCTGACTAACATCTTCTAATTGTTCTGATGATTCATCAATTTGGGGAAATGGTTTTTGCATTGATATTTTCTCATGTCTTCTGGTTGCATCCATCGTAGAGCTTTCAATAGTTGTTGCAAAATCTGGTTCACTAATTTCGTTGAGTCTCTCATAATTATCAACTTGCGGAAAAGGTCTTTGTCTAACGGAGGCCTGTTTTGAGGATTCGAAGCGATGTTTATCTGATCCTTCAGTGTGTGATGGATGCAATCTGCTACCTCTTGTCGTAGCTGAGGAATGTTTTAACGAACAGGGAAAGCCGGAAGGCTGACTAACATCTTCTAATTGTTCTGATGATTCATCAATTTGGGGAAATGGTTTTTGCATTGATATTTTCTCATGTCTTCTGGGTATGCTTGAAGATTCTTCGAACGAAGAACTAAATGAAGGTTGACAAATATCTTCTAACTTCTCAGAAACATCGATTATTGGCAAGGGTCTTCCCTTTGGAGTTTCAACAAGAGCTCTTTCCGTACTTTTTATGGAATCTTCAAAAGAAGTTGGAAAGGTTGGCTGACTTATGTCATTTAATTCCTGCAAGTTATTTGTTTTGGTTCTCTGCATTTTACTTGGTGTATGCCTTGAATCATCAAATGAAGATTGAAAACCAGGTTGAGTGACATTATCTAGGTATTCTGAGCCACTGACTTGAGCAATGGGTCTCCTATCCCGATCACTCATTGAATCTTCAAAAGACGAAGGATAAAACGGTTGACTGATGTCTTCCAATACTTCAGAGCGATCTACCCTTGAAAGAAGTCTTTGTCTTGGATTTTGTTTACTCCCTGTGGAAATTTGTGAACATTTTTGAACATCAAAAGGTGTGTGCCTGTCAATGCTTTGCTTGGGTCTCTGATTGGATTCTTCGAAAGAAGACTGGAAGCTAGGTTGACAAACATCTTCAAGATTCTCAAAACCCACGGACTGTGTTTGACGGGTATTGTTGAACAAGTCAGGTAAAGGTCTTCTTTCTTCAGTGTGCCTGTTTCCCTTTGATTGAAGTGTGGAATTATTATAAGAGGGCTGGAAGTTGGGTTGAGATATATCTTCCAATCTTTCTGAGCCTTCAACTTCAGAAAATGGTCTTTGTGGTATAACTTGCAAATTGTCTTTCGATTCGTACCCGGTATCTTTAAAAGATGTTAGATCCGGTTGAGTAACTGCATCCAGAATTTCTGATTCTTCAATATATGGCCGATGTGTTGTATCATAAGGAATATTTGAAAAATTTCGTCGACAAATGGATTTCTGTTTGTTTTCTCTTGATCTTTGTGTAGAATCTTCAAATGAAGATGGACAAAATGGCTGACTTACATCAGCTAAATTTTCTGATACATTTACTTGAGAAAAGAAATTTTTATCCCGAGTATGGCTCCATGATGGAGGCAAATTATCTTTGAATGAAGAAGGGAATTCCGATGTCAAATATGACGGTTGGCTTACTTGCTCTAATTCCTCTGATATTTCACCAGGTGTCTGAGATTTTTGGAATAGTTTACACTTTCTTCTGCAATCTTCGTTAGTGTCATCAATGGAAGACAAAAATCTAGGCTGACTGATTTGATCTAATATTTCGGATGCCTGCTCTTGAGGTATGGGTTTTCGGTTCATTGGACCCCTGGTTCTCTGTGTGAAGTCTTGATGTGACGCTTCCGTAGAGTGTAAAAAGTCTGGTTGGCTGACTTCATCCAATCTCTCTGATGTCTCAACTGAAGGTTGGCAACTTTTTGGTGAAATAAGTCTATATCGTCTTGAAGGAACCGTAGAATCTTGAAGTGAAGCACCAAAACTTGGTTTACTAATCTCGTCTAATTTTTCAGATGTTTCGATTTGTTGCAAATGTCTTCGCCTGATTGGACATCTGCCTCTAATTGTGGAGTTTTGAAAAGTATCTTCAATAGAAGACAAGAGTTGAGGACGGCTAATCTGATCAAGATTTTCTGATGTTTCCATTTCAGGCAAGGGTCTCCGATGTCTTGGGCATCTGGTTCTTTTTGAGTTATCCTGACAAGATGCTTCAGTAGAGTGTAAGAATTCCGGTTGACTGACTTCATCCAATTTCTCCGATATGTCAAATTCTGGCAATCGCTTGTGCAGTGACGTACCTCTGCTTTGTCTTGGTGAACACGTAGAATTTTGATAAGATGCCCCAAAGCTTGGATGACTTATCCCATCTAATCGTTCAGAAGGATAAACTTGGAGTAGGGGTCTTTGAATTGATGGAGAATAGCTTCTTTTTTCTGAGTCCTGAAAAGTGCTTTCAGCTGAACACAAACATTTAGGATGACTCACTCCATCCAACATTTCTGAAGTTTTCCCTTGTGGAAATTGTCCTTGGTTTACTTGACATCTTGTTCTTCTTTTGCTATCCTGAAAAGATGGTGAGGTAGAATGAAGAAATTCAGGTTGGCTTATTTCATCCAGTCTTTCTGACTCAGAAATTTTGTTAAGATCTCTTCTTTGCCTATATGAAACCCTAGAATCTTGAAAAGAACTCATAAAACTTGGATGTGTAACTTGATCTAATCTTTCTAAATTATCAACTTTAGGCATGACTCTTCTCCCTAATGGACACCTATTTTTACTTAAGGAGCTTTGATGAGTTTTTTCAAGAGAAGACTCAAATTCAGGATGACTAACTTCATCAAGTTTTTCTGATGTCTCATCTTGTGGTATTCGATATCTACATCTTTGTCTAGAGTCTGGATGAGAAACTTCCGTAGAATGTAAAAAACTTGGTTGACTTACTTCATCTAATCTTTCCGACGCTTCAACTTGAATCATGCATCTTTTACTCAATGGGCAGTGATTTTTTCTTGTTGAACTTTGATAAGCGTCTTCAAAAGATGAAGCAAAGTCGGGATGACTAACTTCATCAAGTCTTTCAGATGTCTCCGATGGGAGTACCGGTCTTTGGCTTGTTTGACATCTTCTTCTTTGGATAGCGTCTGGATGAGAAACTCGCGTAGAATGTAAAAAGCTTGGTTGACTAACATCATCTAACATCTCCGATGCTTCAACTTGAGTCATGCGTCTTTTGCTCAATGGGCACTGATTTCTTCTTGTTGAGCTATGATAAGTGTCTTCAAAAGAAGACGCAAATCCGGGCTGACTGATATCATCAAGTCTTTCTGAAGTCTCCCCTTGGAGTAGGGGTCTTTGGCATGCTCGATATCTTCTTCTTTGTACAGAGCCTTGATGAGAAACTTCCGTAGAATTTACAAACCTTGGTTGACTAACTTCATCCAATCTTTCTGATGGTTCAAAATGAGGCATGCCTCTCTTACTCAATGGACAGCCCTTTCTTCTAGTCGAGCTTTGATAAGTGTCTGCAAGAGAAGATGCAAAGCCAGGCTGACTGACATCATCAAGTCTTTCTAATGTCTCCCCTTGGGGTATTCGATATCTGCATCTTTGTCTAGCGCCTGGACAAGAAACTTCCGTAGTATGTAAAAAGCTTGGTTCACTAACTTCATCTAATCTTTCCGAAACTTCAACTTGAGGCAACCGCCTACATGATTGTATACCTCTATCAAGTCCTGATGTTGCCCTCGTGTCATTAAAAGTAGTTTCAAACAATGGTTCACTTTCTTTGTCTAGTTCGTCCATCGTTTCAATTTGAAGCATGGGTCTTTGGTTTGATGAACGCTTACAATTTCTTGACATGTTTGAGGATTCTTCAAAAGATTGATATTCCCGCTGTTTTGTGTTACACAATCTCTCTGATTGATCTTGTCTCTGGACGCTATTTTCAAACGATGAAGCATAAATTGGCTCACTAACATTCTCTAATCTTTCTGAGTTGTCTCGTTGACTTAAAGCACTCTTATATCCTGTAGAAAATCTTGCACTTCCTGGTAGATTTACTCTCCCGGAAGCATCCTGTTGCCTTCCTGAACTAAATCGCTTCTTTTCTCCAGGGATATGTTCGCATTGCCCTTTATCTTGTTCTTCAAAATTCCTCTTCTGAAATGATGGTTTCGAAATATCTTCCAAATCTTCTTGAGGTAAATCCGAATAATCTGCTAAAACTTTACGAGGTTTACATTTCCTCTGATCTACATTTTTCCAAGAATTTTTATTTAATCGCAAGGGAGAATACCCTGAAAAGGATTCGAAAGTTGGTTCACTAACATCAACTAAATTCTCATCATTTTCAGTTCTATCAACAACGTTAACATCGTCCTGCTCCAAAAATTCTTCAATTACTTCTCGTTTATTGCCATAGATAGTTGTGTTCGTTTCAATCTTAACCACATTTCGAGAGACCAAATTTTCATCTTTGGTTTTGAAAATTGTCCTTGGATCGATGGTCTGATGCTCACCAAATAAAACCTCGTCATCCATGTCCCCAGCTGATAAAATTCCAAGATCATGATCGGTTTCATGCTGCTGATGGATGGTGTCTTCACAAGGTTCTTGTAACGTTATCCGCTCATAAGGAATATAATCGGGTTCAACTTCAATTTCTTGCTCAATTTCTCCTTGAGGTTTTATATTCATTTCATCCCGTATTTTTTGGAGTCGGGCACATAGCTGTTGCTTGGCTTCGTCGTAGTTGCTTTGGTTATCTTCACTCAAAGGATCACGATTAGTTCTAGCATTTTCGAAGGATTCGATTATTTCATCGGTCAAACGTGGTGGCATTGGACTTCTATGAGTCTGGAATCGATCATCTAAAATGTAGAACATTTTATTTGAATGGAATTCAACATCACATCAAAGAACAAACAATCTAAATTTTGAAAAACTCCACGTGGGGAACGAAACTGCTCGTTTTGTGAAAGTCCAAATTGTTCCATTTCATAAGGCCTCATGGTCTGTCCCCTGCCGCCAAATCTTTGTGGTGTTTCTGTTTTTTTAATTATGGAATTTTAATCACAACCTTATATAGAAATCTCTTGGAAAATCTTACCCGGTCTTCCGACATTATTTCTTTGATAATTCGTATGTCTCGAAGATACTGATGGATCTGCGTCATTGTTTGAAAATTTTGGAACCCTTTGACTACAATGGATGCTTGAATTTGGATATTGTTCATCATTCAAAATAATTTGGGAGTTGGTGGCGTGCATTACACAACGGGGTTCGTCAACGAAAGTGCTTTCAGATCTATGAGAGGGACATTGTTAACTTTATGTGATTAAGCAAAGTTGATAGATTAAAGCCAAACCCTAAAAGAAACTTAAGCAATTAATAGAATAAAAGGATTTTTTGATTAATTTTAATCTTATCAGGTTACGAACTGAACCACAAAATTCCAACTTTAAAAATAATAATCAACTATTCAATTCAATTCAATTCAATTCAATTCAATTTATTAAATACAAATGTACAGTAGGACATTGTTTTTTATAGTACTTAACAGTTGGATAAGATACAATTATTTTACTATGTTATATAAAAAAAATCTAAATATTATGTGTATAAAGTACGCAAATTGTAATGTATGGGTATAAATAAATTCACTTAAATTTTATTTAAATTATGTATATCTATTATGTAGAAAAGAACCTGTTTAATTTTCCTTCGTTTACCTATAATTTATTTAAAAAAGCATTGAAGAGTTTAGCGAAATTCAGAAGTAATTGCATTTCTGAAATTAGAAACACTTATAATTTTCTTAATAGCCACTGGGAGAGAGTTCCATACCTTCGTTGCATAGATCATGAAGAGCCGCGAGGAGTTCAAATAGTTATAATACGGTACCAAAATCCTTAAAGTTCTAAGGGATTGAGCAAATGTAAGTTTTTCATAAATGTATAAAGGTGTTTTACTTTGAATAATTTTGTGTAAGAATATACAGCACCTAGCATCAAGATATTGCTGAAGGGAACAACCAAGGACAAGTCGATGATAATGCGATATGTTCTCGTGTCTCCGAAGTCCATACACATATCTAATCATGTCATTAAATGCGACAAGGAGCTTGTGTTGGGAATGCGAAACAGGTTTACAATACACGGTATAACCATAGGTTATTAAAGGCAAAAGCAAAGTTTTTATGAGCCTGAGTTTAGTATTAACAGGGGTTAGGGAAGAAAATAACCAGAGCTTTCGGGGTAAAATCATTTTTAAAAAGCAAATTGGCACACCATCTTCACCAAAAGCATCTGATTTGATAGAACGAATGCTCTCAAGGACATCATATTCAGATATAACTTCAAACTCAAATACCGTTGATGGTTCACTTGAGACTTCACTGTTGGGAACAAAATTGAGTTGTTGAACTTCTTTCAAAACAAAGGTATCGTTAAGTTGATTGGGATCAGGAAAATTTCGAATAGTCTCTTTTTTACCGATTCCATAATCAAGCGTAGTGGACATGAAAAACATTTTTTTGGCTCTGCGAGTAATAAGAGTTGCATTGTTTCGAGAATGGCAAAAAAGTTCCCAATTTGCAGTCGTGGGGTTTAACTTCCACTTTGAGTAAAATTTTCTCCGATTAGACCTGTGGACATCAGAGGTAAACCAAGGACAATTTTTGCTACGTACTGAGACTGTTTTGAGTGGAACATGTTTTTCATATAACTCAAGAACCAATGATTGAAAATAGTTAGCTTTGTCATTTGAATTTGAGAATTGGTGACAAAGATGCCAGGGAAGATTCATCGCATCTGCCTGGAGTGCAGGGTTATTAATAGACTTTAGGTCTCTGTACTGAAAAGACAATGGGGTAGAGACACGTGAAAAATCAATGTTGTATGTACAAAAAACTAGATCATGGTCAGAAATACCATCAAGAGATAATTGATCCTCTAACACAACATTCGAGGTGTCAGAAACGATTATAAAGTCAAGAAGACTCGGAGTAGAGTTAGGAGCAAAGCGGGTGGCATAAGAGTTTGAAACGAAAAGTCCGTGTGTTGCGATTTAATCTTTAAGTTGTTAGGCCCTACTATCCAATAACAAAACATCTGCATTAAAATCACCACAGACAATAATATGCTCGTAAGAGGCAGAGAACTGTTGAAGAGCAGAAAAAAAGGGCTCGGGGGAAATACTTCTGTTGGGATTGTAAACAACACCCAAAATAGCCTTTATATTACCATCCGTTATTTCTAAAATAAGAAACTCAACACCACCATTCTCAGACCTACCCATAACCTTACTTTTAAGTGATGCATTGCAATATACCGCAACCCCACCCCCAACTGTATCAGTAATTCTATCATTTCTTGTCAAATAATAGTTATCGATATCATATGTTCTACTAGGAATATCTGGTTTAAACCATGTCTCAGTAACGCAAATGACATCCAACCCTGAAGATTCGAACACATATTTCATAAAATCCAGCTTATCCATATTAAGACTACGAGCATTAATACAACACAACTTCAAACCCTCGCGAGCTCCTGATAATATTTTGATAACTGATTTAGCTGAGGCGTTACCAATCATGTTACGAGAATGAATCCCTCTTCCAATTTCCAAAGACAACAAAACAAAGACAAACGAGATAGAATGGGCAGGTTCAGATAACATAAGGGACTTCATTTGCAGTCAACTTCATTCTTTGAACGTAAATTTTGACCAAGGCAACTAGTTAGTTTTTCAAGTGTCATAAATTTAAAATTCAGAACTTTACTTCACAAACCTCTACTTCAAGTTTATAGTACAAAAATTACCAAAATCATTATTTTCTACAAAACACTCCTCAGGCAAGCTACAAGTCCATCATAATTTGTATTTTGTATTTTAAAGAAATATTACTTATTTCTTTTCCAAATTTACAAGGAACCTTTTTACAGAAAGCATTAAATGAAGTTGTGCAGAAAATAAATAAATCATTGAGTAATAAAGTTCAGCTTTTAGTTGAATTAAAAAATATGATCAATTGTCATTTTGACATTAGTTGACTTGACTTGATAGTAAGGGAGATTTTTCTTGCCTAACTTTCCAGTCAACTTTCCAATAAAGTTGCCTTAATTGGAAGGCAATTTTTTGGCAGCTGGCCAATCAGATGCAAAAAACTTGCCTTACTTTCAAGTCCCTTATGTCGGCTGAACCTGCCCAATCAGAAGCAAACCTCCAAACAGTAAACAAGTTATTGTTATTTTGTTGAAATTTTAAAAATTTTGAAAAATTTAGAAAAATTAAATAGGCTTTACAAATTAATTAATATCAAAATTCAAAAATAGAAGTAAAAAAAAAGAAAAAAAATTAAATAAAGATTAAAGAAAAATTATCCAGAAATTATAGAAATAGAAAAAAAATTAAATAAAAATTAAAGACAAATTTTTCAGAAATTATAGAAATAGAGAAAAAAAAATAATACAAAAAGAATTAATACAAATACCAAATTAACAAAATAATACATAATGGTGATCGGCTCCACATAACATTCCTGTCCCTAAGTTGAATAGGAGAGAGTAGAGAAAGTACTTGAATCAATTTTAGTTTCCATATCATCACTGCTTTTCCTTCTCTTCGAAGCTGAATGGCATGTCGCAATAGAGAACTATTAAGCGGTGTTAAGCTTTCGTTTATGTAGATGCGTTTATCAGGTGTATCGGGGACGGGGTGTGTGTTGTTGAGTACCTATCGATCATGGAATAGTTGTGATGTTGTCAAACCACCTAATGACTGAAACGAAGAGATCAATGTTCTTTTTTCGGCAAGAGAGGACAGTCGAATTAGAAGTGGATGATCATTGTTTGGGTTTCTGGTGTTCAATCGAAAGGCATCAAAGTGAGGTGTGAGCGGATGGTTTAGTTTAGCGGCAAGTTTTTTTGCTAGTTCAATTGCACTAACATCTTTGGGTAAACCACAAACTATCACATCACTTAAACGTTGCACACGCTGTTGATCTTCTAGTTGGTCTTTGATTTTTTTGTTTTCGGTTTTTAGCTCTTTTATTTCGTTTTCACACTGAAACAAACGCTCATTTAGTGTTGATATGCTATCACTGACATGCTTCATAATTTTAGTTTCAAACTCTTTAATTGAACTATTAATTTTAGCCAAGAGGTTGGTTTCGAACTCCAAGAAATTTTTATTTTTAACTTCCCATAGGAAGTTATTGTAATGGTTCCGATTTGTCGAATTGAAAATTTTGACATTTCTCGACGTTTCAAGGTCCCTAGAGTCGAAATAAAAGATTTTTAGAAAGATGTCTGTGCGTGCGTGTGTACGTATGTATGTACGTCCGTACGTCCGTACGTTCGCGACGTTTTTTTCGTCGTCCATAGCTCAAGAACCAGAAGAGATATTGACTTCAAATAAATTTTGTTATACAGATAATAAGGCAGAAAGATGCAGAAAGGGCTCTCAAGAAAATTGCGTGGGTGGTTTTTTTACCATAGCAGTTTAAAAAAAGGTGAAAATTTTGGTTAACCCTAAATATCTCATGAACCAATGACGCTAGAGACTTGAATTAAATTTTATGTTATATATTGTAACGTGATACAAAACAATTATATTTTTGGAAAAAAAAATCAATTAATGGTTTTTTTTTATAAATCAAAAAAACTGAAAAAAAAAATTTGTCACTTCGAAAATTTTACGACTAAAATATGATTTCATCTCCAAAACAATTTTGTGCAACGAAGAATAATGTTTTTGACATCTGATAAAATTTTGAGAAAAATCGAATTGACAGTTTTTTTACAAAAAATAATAACCTAAAAAAAATAAAAAAAAGTTGGTAAAAATTGAGTTTTGACTCAAATATCTTCTCAAGACTTTGAGATATTGGCTTTAAACTACTTTTATCTTTCAAAAAATATTGTTTTCAACATTCAGAAAAATTTTGAAAAAAAAGAATTGACATTTTTTTTACAAAAAATTAAAAACCGAAAAAAAAATTTAACAAAAGTTGGTAAAAATTGATTTTCGACTTAAATATCTTTTCAAAAATTTGAGATTATGGCTTCTAACTAATTTTAACTTATAAGAAATATTGTTTTCAACATTAGGAAAAATTTTGAGAAAAATCGAATTGACAGTTTTTTTACAAAAAATAAAAACCTAAACAAAAAAATTAATAAAAGTTGGTAAAAATTGATTTTCGGTTCAAATAGCTTTTCAAAAATTAAAAATATTGGCTTCAAACTTATTTTATTTCACAGAAAATATTGTTTTTTATATTCAGTAATTTTTTTATAAAAATCCAACAGTCCGTTTTTTCATAAAAAAAATAAAATCTACAAAAAATAGAACGTAAATTTGGTAAAAATTGATACATTTAGACAAACTTTTAAGCAAGACAAATCGATAGACGGGATGGGAAGTTATCAGTGTGGGTCGCATCCCAGCCTCTTTTTTTTTTGTTATCAATAGCAATATGCGAAGGTGTAGACCTAGCAGCAATGCTATAAGCGGTTGACACAGGTAACTTGGATTTGTCTGGAGTTTGATTTCGTTTTGATTTAACATTTTTGTTGACGATTAATTTTTTTGAACGAGTGTTTAAGGCGGCAGAGTTGCATTTAGATGAAGAGGCATTGGTAGAATCAGTGGTGACGGCTATGGTTTGGATAGTGGCCGCAGAGGTTGAAGCTGTGGGAGTGGACGGGGTAATCATCGTTATGGGAGAAGCGGCTTTAGAGTTGCACTTTATAGACGAGAGAGTCGTTGCGAGGACGGTGTTGACGGCAGTGGTAGTGGAAGTCGCAGTTGTAGTGGTAGTGTGTGTAGTGGGAGTAGATGTAGTAGGAGCAGCAGTGCAATTCATAGTGCATAATATAAAAAAAATGATAATGATCACACCAAAAAAAAGAAAAGTATTGATTGTTTTTTTTCTTTTAACTTAAGATTGCAAGATAATTAAACTTTGGTGAAAAATTAAAAAGCAAAAAAAAAACAGATGTTAAAAACAACTTAATCACTTTGACTACTGTTGGCACAATGAAAGAATGTTAGGAGCGGATCAAAAGCACGTCTACTTTGTTAACATCACACAGAATGTCTGTGCATTAGGCTCACTATTCTTCACATAAATGTATAACTTAAGAGTCTGCTAAGAGTTTAATCTTGACAGTGAAGGTGTAAAAAAAAAGACTTATATTTTTTCAATCAGATTTTAAATTGAAATTCTCGGCTACTTTTCAAAAACCAAACATTTTTTGCAACAAACTTGCCCAATTTGAGAACATTATTAGGGGCAGTTAAACGGCAAGACAAATTTTGTCCAATAATAACTGAATGCATACAAAGCTTTCAGGAAAAACTTGTAATTTTTAATTTAGATAAATATCAATTGTCATACTCTTTTCGGTTAAGTTCTTCATATTCAGCGCGTTCTTTCCATTGACCAATTGATTGATTTTTAATAACACGAACTTCTAAGTTATTCCATTCTTCTATCGGCTGTTTAGAACAAGCATAATAGCAATGTTGTCCAGTTGCTGGATCGTTTTGATAAGTTACCAACTCCCGTCGATCCGACGAAACAGCATATGAAACTTCAGGGCGTTTCTGTGAATCTCTTTTCGAACGAATCATATTTGAAAAATCTTCCAATTTATACGAGTCCCAATTGTAATCTGTAAATTCTTTATCTTCTATTGGAGACTCTTCAAACGGTCCAACTAATAAATCACTTTCAATTGTAAGTAAAAGCAATTTTAAGGAATGTAATTGGAGATTTTTAACTTCGCTGTCTTGATTTGGTATTAGTTCAATCTTTTTCAACCACTGACAGGCTATCGTGCGTTCTATATCAAACCAATTATGTAGAACTTTTTATCCTAGGCTTTATTTATTTAATAAAAAAAAATTACCAGTATCACACAAAGTAAGGACTTGTTTTCTTGCTTGTTCCAAAAAGATTTGAAATAACTTCTCCAAATTCATTGGTTTTTTAATAGTACTTTAGACAAATGAATTGTGGCTGTTTGGAGCATTTATCTTTAAGTATTTAATACAAAATAAAGTGATGTCAATATTCGAGGAAAATTATTTTTGTTACAAAGTTTTTTGACATATTTGAATTTGTTTGTAGAAAAAAATTAATTATTAATAATTATTATCGTAGGTATCTAAGTTTAAACTAGTCCTATAATGTACGGTGTTTTATAACATTAAAATACATAATTTATGTGGCTCAACTAGAGCCTAGTGACTTACAACTCTCAACCATTCTTGTGTGCGAGTAATGTTGTCAGGGATGGAGGAGACCTACAGTTTTAAGCCGAATCCGAGCAGCTAATTTGAGAAAGTATTTTTCATGACGAGAATTACTCTTAGAGGATTTGTCAATTCGTCGCAAGAGGCAGTACCTGTAAACAAATCCTTAGATGGCAAAGGCAGGGATTGAACCCAAGACCACTGACATGATAATCCAACGCTTTTTAACCATCACGCCAATATCACTATTGTAGAGGAATAGTTGAGAACTGAAGATGTTTTTTAATCGATTTTCAAGAATTCTCAAAGGCTTTCAAATGTATACTTTATTATGGAATAGCCTGAAATAGTCTTTTCTTCTGCTTTCGCTCCACACAAAACTACTTCATTAACCCAATGTATCCCCGGCCTTCTTCAACAAGTCTCTTCTCCTATCTTTATAGTCAACAAACGACTTAATCTTAGAGTCTCGGGAATCGCATTGTATAAGATCTTACTGTGTCTTTTACTATAAAAAGTTTTAAGAAATAATGAATTTTTATGAATTCCCCTTCATGAACAATCACTTCGTTGGAAATTTGAACTCTTTTCAAGACTGAAATGTGAGCTTAGTTTTTTAGAAATCTTATCTAATTCAATAGTTTAATTTGCCGCCAATTCAAATTGGAGAGGATTACTTGAGACCACAAAATAGTTTGAAAACAGCATTTCTTCAACCTGTCGATAAAAAAAATGAATCTTCCTCCACCTTTAATTATCAACTGATTGAACTAACATCCCTTCTTTCCACCGTCAAACCCTGATTAATTATCACCTTCTTGGTTTTTTGCGAGGAATTTACATGAAGTAATTGTTGTCATGAAACTTGCCGTTCGGATTCGGCATATAAACTGAAAGCCCCTTCCACCCTTAAAACAACTCGCATACAGGAATAGTTCTCTACGAGTTGTTTGTTGGGCTTATGGGTTATCTCACCGAACCGCTTTTATTCCAAAATCATTTGATAAAGTTTGTCATCAGTCTCTTTTATCGGAAACAAGATGTGTTTTCGGTTCTCGTGAATTCCTCCTTCAATACATGAAATTTTGGATGGGTTCAAGTCTAAAAACCACAAAATTAATGTTGGTGTGCCGCAAGGCTCTGTTCTGTTTTCTTCACTCTTTCTCATTTTTACTGATGATATTTTTTCTGAAACTTCTAGGCCCAGCCTTTAGCCTGCTTCTGTGACGACAATACCTCATATTCGTTTTGTATTAATATAACTGCATTAAACTCTGGCCTTAATAGATCAACACTGAATATATTTTCTCTAAAGTATAATTTACCACCTTTTCCAAAATCAACGCTCTTAAGCAAGGGAAACCGATTCGAAATTCTAGATATGCGTGTATCAACTATGTACCACCTCTTGATGGAAAAAGATAATATACGAAAATACGCCCGGAGCTTTAGTTTAACTCCCATGGGATATGCAAAGAAGAGAGTTCAAAATGATTGGTGACAATAACAACGTTTTTTTAATTTACGTCACTTGAACACCTTCGTAATGTCTCCTGTCTTAGATACCCTTTTAAAAAGTACAGTACTATATAGAAAAACGAAAATAAAAACGAATATTAAATTTTATTTTAATTTTATATTTATTATTTAATTTTTATTTTATTTTTGAAAAAACAATAAATTTCACAACTTTGGATCTTTTGGTATGACGCGACGCGTTTCGAATATTCATCATTCATCTTCGGGCGTAACTCAGTACACCCTCGCGTCCAATCGATTGGTCTTATTATCAAGTACATAGATTCGTTCTTTTGCCGTACTTTGTGAATGTGAAATTTTTTAACACATTGTCTTTTCCTGCCATTGCGAAATGCATACATTCAAAACCAATGCGCAACCAATGACAACTCTATTCAAACCCTATCTTTCTTTTCTATTGCTCACACGGAGCCTTTCATACCATTGAGTACGCATTGATTTTGAAAAATTATCTTATTATCGAGGAATACAATGGTTTCAGATATATTTAGTACAGATCCAATGAAGATCCAAAGCAGTGTGACGTTAAAGATGGAAGAGAGTAAAAATTTTCAACTCATTCAACTCTAGTTTCGGATTTTAAGAACAACACAAAGGGAAAGCTGTAGCCAAGAACTTTAATGCTCTTCATATCTTAAGGTTTTTTTTACTGACAATAAAATTACACTCTTCCAATGGGTTTTGATGGATTATTTTTTACATTATCAAAACGATTTTTATTTTTTAGCCTTATTTTAAAGCATTTTGAAATACAGAATTTTGAAAACAGAATTTTGAAATACAGAATTTTGAGATAGAGAGACAAATAAAGACTCATAACAGTCACCGACTAACTTCCGAACAGTTCGCATCGTTCGTCTATTTTGTGCTTTTTCTTTTGCTGCCTAGCGCAACAACCGGTATCTCCCGTTATACTTTGCTCTTTCTACACTCGTTCCGTTTGCGAATTTGTTTACCCCTTGAACTAAAGATAAGTGCGTGCTTTTCTTAGGTTAGGAATTAAAATGCCCCACGGGCAGGGGGGATCCCGTTTCAGGCAACTACCGCTTGACGTGGATTCCGTATCTTTTATTCAACCAAATAAAAAACACAAATCAAACCCGACCCCTTTGTGCAATTACCCTGATCTCCCTACAATAACCAGTGCTAAAAATCCCAAATTTATTTTAATTTCACCAAAAACCAACGAAAAGCCCATTTCATCCCTCAGCCCCTTCCTTCTAAAAAAATCAATCGACAACATAAGCAAAGAATATGAACAAATTTCTCAATTAAGAGACGGTAATATTCTTATTTTAGTAAAGTCGCAAAAAGTTGCAGACATCTTTCTAAGAGTTAATAATCTTGCCAACACGTGCCCCGTCATTGTAAAACTTCATGAAAAATTGAACGAAACTAAAGGGATTGCTTACGCCCCTTGTTTGATTAATGTCACAGAGACAGAAATTGTCACAGAGATGAAATCCCAAGGAGTAACGGAAGTATATAAATTTACTAAGAATGAAGAGGGAAAGCAAAAACCATCCGGCTTAAAACTTTTTACCTTCAAACTGTACCAACTTCCAAAAACCGTCGACATTGGATTCTACAATGCTAAAATCACGGAATATATTCCCAACCCGATGCGTTGTCGAAATTGCCAACGGCTAGGTCATACAAGCAAACGATGCAACGGTGAGTCCAGATGCGAATCATGCAGCCTCTTGCCTCATAAACCAGACCCATGCATTAATATAACATGTGCAAACTGTTCACTGGCTCACTCATCTTCCTCCAAAATTTGCCCCGCGTATAAACAAGCCAAGGAAATTTTAACCATTAAAACCCAAAAAAAATGTTCCATGGCCGAGGCCAAGAAAATTCACAAAGAGCAAAGCCCTATTCCTTCTTATAGCTCTATTACATCAGAATCATTCGCTGATAAAGTCAAACACGCCCCATACACACAACCCCCAACTGCTCAACCCCCGATAACCACCAAAGCTCCCAGCCCTATCCCCAATACACTGCAACCAAGTACTGAATCAATACATAATAATAGACCAAGAAACTCCAAAACAACAGGACTTATCCCTGCCATAACCAAACCAACACACACATCAACAAAAACCGACTCAATCATCACAACCAAACACATTCAATCAAGCCTTTCCCCCAACGAAATGATATCTAATATTAATAATACCTCCGACAATCCTTCAAACTCACTCTCACAAAAATCGCATATTCTTTCAAACAATCAACCTTCTTTTTCAAAACAGCTAGAATTTAATCAAACACAACCTTCAATAACCACCGATCCAATCTCTAAACCAACGCACTCACCTATATCAAAGGTAACACAAACGTTGCCAGAGAAAAATGACTACTATGTAGCAAACACTCCATCAGATCCAAATGATGTCGAAATACAATGAAAATAACAAGATCCGAACTTTTGACTCCGTTGCTCGAGCGTCGAATCATCCGGGCTCTTCTGCGAGCCCGGATGCTTCGACCCCCCCGCCACGGAGTCAAAGCCCTGAACACCATAACAGTGACAACCCAAACTTACCCAAAGAAAAATCTTCTAAGACAATAACACACTTACCAAAAGAATCTATCCAAATCCTTCAATGGAATATGAAAGGTTATATAAATAACTACAACGAGCTAAGTATACTTATAAAAGAATTTTCTCCAAGTGTAATTTCTCTCCAGGAAACACACTGTCCCTATCTTTTTAAGCCATACAACCCTAAATCGTTCACTGGTTATTTTCACAACCTCGATAGCAACACCTCAGCCAAACAAGGAATTGCTATACTAATTAAGAAAGACATTCCGCACAAGCAAAGACATATAAACTCACACATCTTAACTCTTGCAATCGAAGTTCAACTTTCAATCATATTTACTTTATTGTCCATATATATACACCCTGATCAACCATTTTCTACAAATGACCTCGAAAATATAGTCAGTCAAATAAATACTCCAGTCATAATAACGGGTGACGTTAACTCCTGGAGTGTGTTGTGGGGATCTCCCAAAACTAACGCCAGAGGGGCAATCTGGGAAAGGTTTTTAAATAATTCAAACCTCATAATTCTTAATGATGGCTTCCCTACTCATTTTTCCACGCACCAATCTTTTACGCATATTGATATTACCACCTGCTCCCCGGAAATATACCCAAAGATCTCTTGGAAGGTTTTAGACGATCTCTATAACAGTGATCATTTCCCGTTCTTCACTACCGTAGTCTCTAACAAAGTGGCTTCTGAATCTTGTTTTACCCCCAAATTTAAAACAGATCTAGCTAATTGGCTTAGTTTCCAAAAGCACATTTTAAACGACTTATCATGTAAAAGTATCTCTCTCAACATTAATCAAGAAGCCGCTCGCCTTACTAAAGCTATTCGCCTAGCTGCAAACATCGCAATACCACAAAGCACACCTAAATCTGGGAAACACACAGTATCGTGGTGGAATTCAGAGCTCAGCTCTTTGCGGAAAGATAAAAACAAGGCTTGGAAATCGTTTAAAAAATACCCTACCCCGCAGAACCTTATTTTATACAAAAAATCAAACGCGAAATTCCGAAGGGAAGTAAAAAATAGTAAAGCTAATAAATTCGGCGAAATTACTGCTTCAATCAATCCCACTTCCTCCCCATCTAAGATATGGCAAGATATTCGATGTGTTACAGGTACGTTTACTCCACAATCCATCAAGTGTATTGCAGCTAACGATCAGCAAATAACAAATCCTTACGAAATAAGCAATTATTTTGCTAGTAATTGGTCAAACCTTTCCAAAGACGAGAACTTCTCTCAAGAGTTCAAAATACAAAAATTATCGTCTTTAAACTTTGCGATTAATCACACACCTCTATCTAGCCAATCCAACCGTATTGAAGGTCCAATATCGTTAATAGAACTCGAAAGTTGTTTGTCCAAACTAAAAGGTAAAACTCCCAGTAGAGACCGCATATCATACTTACTTACTTACTTTTCATTTGAACATCAAACACAGACTAATAAAACTATATAATAACATTTTCGAAACAGGCACTATTCCACAGAATTGGAAGCTTGCAACAATACTACCTCTCCATAAACCAAAAAAACCAAATAATATTATTAACGGATATCGCCCAATATCACTCATTCCTTGCATCTCCAAAGTAATGGAAAAAGTAATTGCGAAAAGGCTTATGTGGTTTATAGAATCAAGAAATCTAATAAGCGCGAACCAAGTCGCTTTCAAAGCAAACAAAGGCTGCAATGATGCTTTACTTCATATCGATTTCTATATCACAAGAGCTTTATCGGCTCGTAATCACGTCACCATATTGTCCCTAGACTTCGAAAAGGCTTTTGATAGAATCGGTATCCATCAAATTTTAGAAAAAATCAAAGCTTGGGGTATCGGACCCAAAATCTTCAACTACGTCAAATCGTTCTTGACTAATAGAAAAATCTGCGCCAAGTCAAACAATTGTTTTTCTGAATCTTATCCTCTCTACAATGGCATCCCCCAAGGTTCTCCTTTATCCGTCGTGTTATTCCTGATTGCGTTCGACGACGTCAGTGCTATTATATCGGGTGATTTTTTAAGAGCTTGAGAACTTTTTTAAAAAAAAAACGCATAAAATTTGCAAAATCTCATCGATTCCTTATTTGAAACGTTAGATTGGTCCATGACATTTACTTTTTGAAGATAATTTCATTTAAATGTTGACCGCGGCTGCGTCTTAGGTGGTCCATTCGGAAAGTCCAATTTTGGGTAACTTTTTCGAGCATTTCGGCCGGAATAGCCCGAATTTCTTCGGAAATGTTGTCTTCCAAAGCTGGAATAGTTGCTGGCTTATTTGTGTAGACTTTAGACTTGACGTAGCCCCACAAAAAATAGTCTAAAGGCGTCAAATCGCATGATCTTGGTGGCCAACTTACCGGTCCATTCCTTGAGATGAATTGTTCTCCGAAGTTTTCCCTCAAAATGGCCATAGAATCGCGAGCTGTGTGGCATGTAGCGCCATCTTGTTGAAACCACATGTCAACCAAGTTCAGTTCTTCCATTTTTGGCAACAAAAAGTTTGTTAGCATTGAACGATAGCGATCGCCATTCACCGTAACGTTGCGTCCAACAGCATCTTTGAAAAAATACGGTCCAATGATTCCACCAGCGTACAAACCACACCAAACAGTGCATTTTTCGGGATGCATGGGCAGTTCTTGAACGGCTTCTGGTTGCTCTTCACTCCAAATGCGGCAATTTTGCTTATTTACGTAGCCATTCAACCAGAAATGAGCTTCATCGCTGAACAAAATTTGTCGATAAAAAAGCGGATTTTCTGCCAACTTTTCTAGGGTCCATTCACTGAAAATTCGACGTTGTGGCAGATCATTCATTCATTCATGATGAAATGTCAAAGCATACTGAGCATCTTTCTCTTTGACACCATGTCTGAAATCCCGCGTGATCTGTCAAATACTAATGCATGAAAATCCTAACCTGAAAAAAATCATATATATTAATATATATATATATAATACTCACAACTTGACCATTGTATATACGCCGATGACGTATATATCATGTGTAAACACAATAACCTCGCAGAACATCAATCTCTTTTTTCAAATGTTCTAGCAGATATTTCAACATGGTCTGTTACTTCGGGTGCCAAATTATCAGTAGATAAATGCAAAACTTTGCATATATGTCGTAAAACATCTTGTACTGGAGTTTCTTTTAACTTTAATAATATCAGTATAGAAAATGTAACTAACCTAAGTATCTTAGGTATTATTTTCAATAATAAATTTAATTTTAAGAACCACTGTATTGAACTTAAAAAGAGCTTAGCTGCTAGGGTCAATATTGTAAATTATCTAATCAGTAAAACATCATTTGCACATATAAATACTTTATGTAATGTAACAAGATCTTTAGTCTTAAGTAAGATAGATTATGGTTTACAAATCTACGGAAACTCTCCTAAAACTACAATAAACTACATCAAGTCTCCTTACCACCAAGCTGCACGCAGAAGTTTAAATGCTTTCCCAACCACCCCAATACGTAACATAATGGCAGAAGCTGGACTTCCCCTAGTAGAAGAACGTATTCTTGAAACCAGAGCTAAACTCTATGTGAAATTTGCGTTCAGCCGAGACTCAATTATTGATGAAGACATCAAAACACTTGATAAGGCAAAGTATCTTAAACGTATCCCTTCAGCAATTTCTACCGCTATAACAATTGCCAAATCTATGGAACTTCCAGTTATTAAACACGAAAAATACTATCCAGGATTCCCACCATGGTACATCGAAGATTCCTCCTTTATCATGGACATGACTGAACACAACAAAAATCACACTTCGTCATACATCTACCGATCTTTATTCAAAGATACTACTGATGCCCTAAGGTCCAAAAATTGGAAAATAATTTTCACAGACGGTTCCAAAACCCAATACAGCACATCGTTTGCTTCAACCTACGAAGATGGTTCCCTTCTGTCCATTGGAATTCTGGACAATACTGTCTCTGTATTCACCGCTGAAGCTACTGCGATCTTAAAGACTGCAGAGATAATAACAAAACTACAAGGCCACTTTGTGATCTGTTCGGACAGTTTGGCAGTTCTGCATGCTATACAAAATCCCAACAACAGCACCGTCATAATTAGCAAAATAAGAGACCATCTCATTAAGTATGCCAACAAACTAAAACTAATGTGGGTTCCCGGTCACGCTGGGATTTTTGGTAACGTCGTAACGAACAAGCTGATAAAGCAGCAAATGCTGCTCATGTTTCCCCTGTGAAATCTGTGCATGCACTGACAAAACGTGACTTATTACGTGAAGTCAATCGTAAAATCAAAGCACATAGACTAAATGACTGGCAGAATTACCAGCATTTCTACAGTTCCATCAACATTGATAAAGCTAAACCAAGCTACCCAACCTCAACTTCAAGACAGATGAACACTACCTTTGGAAGACTACGACTAGGGCACACCGCTCTTACACATCAACACCTTCTTAAAAAAGAAAGCCATCCAACTTGTGCAGGCTGCCAAGCAATCTTGGACGTTAATCATATTCTAGGAATGGGTACATGCAAATACTTGACTTCCAACACCAGCTTATACAATACAAATCTATCAACCACCGAGATACTAGGAAACTTCGATCCAAATAACATCAGAAAAATATACAACTTTATAAACCTACATAACT
Organism: Eupeodes latifasciatus; assembly: GCA_920104205.1. Taxonomy (NCBI): domain Eukaryota; kingdom Metazoa; phylum Arthropoda; class Insecta; order Diptera; family Syrphidae; genus Eupeodes; species Eupeodes latifasciatus. Next base: position 356,823,276 of record OV049924.1, on the reverse strand, counting down.
TTAAAATTTAACTATATAATTCTTAAAACTTTATAAAATAACTTTAAAACATAAATATTTATTTCTCACTATTTATACTATTTACTTTTTACAATATAAATTAAAAAAAAATATACAAGCTTAGTTTTTATAAAGAGTCAGAAGCCTCAGCAGCTAAGTCTCTTAACAATATGTATTAACCTGTAAATTTTAATTTATAGTTAATAAATCTTAATAATAATAAAGACTCATAAATAATGAGAATATCCAAAAACTAAGAAGATACTAAAATGATTTAAATTTCACCTAGTAGAGAAAGATTTGTACTTTTGCAAAATCCCCATTCAGTTTATTGTTAAGAGATATTTTGATTGTATTTAGCATTTATAAAGGGGCATATTTTAAAAACCAGATGTGATAGAAAAATATAAAGGTTTGTTGAGTGTAAGCCGACTGACTGCCTTTTCTACCCATTTTATTATTCATGGAAATACACTTCACATGGCTCTAGTATACCTGGAAGACATAAATTAATTCTAGAACGTATCACTAGGCAGTACCAGGAAAAAATAGTTTCCATCGAAAAATTGTTGTGTTGGATTTTTTAAAGATTAGATTTAAAGAGATTTGAGACAAAAAAAAATGTTCCGTAGTAAACGAAATTTTAAATCGTGCAATTGCATTTCAAATTCAATTTGTTTAGGTGTTGTTATAATAAGTTCGATAAAAAAGATTTATCAACCTTTAAGACTCACTGAAAGCTCCTATTGACTTGACTTCAATGATTTAAAGGAATTTTAAGAACCAATCAAACGTAGAACAGTAAAAAAAAAAACTATTTTTTAAATTCGAATTTCACTTGATTTCCAAAAACTAATTCTTAATTTATTATAACCCCTTTTACGGTTTGCAGATCGAAAGTTCGAGGTGAGAACTAACACATTCGACAAACCACGGACAAACCAAACTACATATGTAGGTAATATTTATTTTTTAATTTAATCGTTCAGTTATTATTTCTTAATTTTAGTTCAATACAGTCTTCATTCAATAAGCAACACATCAAAGGTAGAAATATAATAGAAAGGAGTATTGGTGTCCTTAAGAGTCAATTTCGCAGTCTTTTCCAATTCGTGCTTCTTCGTTTTCATTTCCAGAAATTCGTCATGTCGATGGTTTTCATCAATATTTTCTTTTTCTTTAATTTTGTCTGCTGCGTTTAGTACAGCAAGCTTCTCTCTTTGTATTTCATATCTTTTTGGATTTTTTGACATTGGTGGTCATTGTTATTGTTGTTTATTGGCATACCCAGTCTTTTGAGGCAGCACTTCAATGTCTTGTACGCCGATGAATGAATCCTCTGTAATTTGGTTAGATGAATCAAAGCACATATACCTTCTGGTCTTACAGCTTGCTCAAGTCCAAGCAGTTCATCCATAGCTATTAGAACGGCTATTCCAGGAAGTCCAATTTATAAATAAAAAGTAATTCAATTCAACATAAATTAAACAAGATGTTTATTGTTCAAGAAAATATGATCGAATAATAATAAACTGAAAAACATCGAACTTCAATATTGTTCGATATTAAAACTATAAAAATTAATATCACAAGTGTTTTTATAGAAAAGTATATATATACAAATAGTGAACTATATATATACTAACACCCCTTCTTAATAAACACTTCTTAAGTAAAGTCTTCATCGTTCTTAGTTAGACCAGCCAGGAGTCTGAATTTTGATTGTTTAATATTCTGTAATGGTTTCGTAAGAATGTCTGCAACCATTTCTTCAGTTGGACAGTAAATGAATTTAACTTCTTTAGATTCTTTAATGTCACGAAGAAAGTAGTACTTTACGTCTATATGTTTAGTTCGAGGATTTATCTTCTCTGAATCCAGTAGTTTTAAACAACTTTGATTGTCCTCGAATATTGTAACATCTTCTAAATCAACTTGTAGATCTTGAAATAATGTTCTCAGCCAAATAAGTTCTTGAGTTGCTTCTGCTAAAGCGACAAGCTCTGCTTCAGTTGATGATAGTGCAATCAATCCTTGCTTTTTACTTGCATAACTGATTGTAGCTTCTCCAAATTTAAATAAATATCCGCTTGTGGATTTTCGTCCTCTAACGTCTGTAGCCCAATCTGCATCGGCATATCCAACAAGTTTTGAATTTTTATTACATCCAACACAAAGCTGTAATTGTTGAGTTCCTTTCAAGTATCTAAAAATGCGTTTAACTTCGTTCCAATCACGCTGAGTAGGACAGGATACTTTTCTGCTGAGAATTGAAACAGCTGCTGCTATGTCCGGCCTTGTATTTCCTGATAAGTAAAGAAGTGAGCCAATAGCTTTTCGATACATTTCATTGTCGTCTAAAAGCTCATCATCCGTTGTTTGGTTTTTGAAATATCCAGTATCCAAAGGTATTTTGGATGTCTTCGCATCTGACATATTGAAAGTAGCAAGAATTTTCTTTATGTATTTTTCTTGGTGCATATAATACTTTCCATTTCTCTTTTCAATTTGAATTCCAAGATACAACTTCAAATTTCCCATGTCAGTAATGTCAAAATGTCTTCTAATTTCTGCAATTGTCTCTAAAATTAAATTCTGTTCTTTTGAAATAACCAGGATATCATCAACATAAACAAGTATATATATAATATTGTCACCTTTGCCTTTTATATACAAACAACTATCAGCTTTATCCCTTCTGAATCCAAAGTTAATTAGGATCAAATTTATCTTTTGATTCCAACATCTCGCTGATTGTTTGAGACCATATATACTTCTATTCAATTTACATACCAAATTTTCTTTTCGGCTTTGTACAAATCCTGGGGGTTGTTTCAAATAAATTTCATTTTCTAGGTTACCATTCAAGAATGCAGTTTTAACATCTATGTGTTGTACTGTCATGTCATTCATTGATGCAATCGCTAAAAGGGTTCGAAGAGTCGTCTGCTTCACCACTGGGGCAAACACCTGGTCATAGTCCTGACCATATTTCTGTGAGAAACCTTTCGCCACAAGTCTTGCCTTATACCTTTTCGATTCATCAGCTAATGTTTTGATCTTGAATATCCATTTACAGCTTATAGCCTTTCTACCTTTCGGTAACTCCACCAACTCCCAAGCATTGTTCCCTTGCATAGCCTGCAGTTCTTCCTCCATGGCACATACCCATTGCGCACTGTCAGAACTTTCCAATGCTTCCTTATAAGTTGTGGGTTCATCCGGGTAAGCTGTTTTATAGCCATATCTTTTAGGAGGTACGCCTTTGTTGGTTCTTGTTGATTTTCTAACATTATCTTCAGAATCAATGCCATCTTCTTCAGAATAGTAAGTACTTCCATCTTCTGATAACTGTTCTTCAAAATCAACATTGTTTTCATCTTCAACAATTTCTTCATTTTCAATCGTATTAGTTGGTAAGTTGTCGTTTCCTTGGTTCTTGCTGGTAAAAAGATTAATTTCAAAAGTAGAATCATCTTCATATTTTGTCACATCAGGTAATTTGTTCAAGCCGGTATTCATTTCTTCATTAAACTTGACATCTCTGGATTTGATTATCTTGGCTGTTTCAGTATCCAACAGTCTATATGCCTTTGATTCATCACAGAATCCTACAAGTACATATTTATAAGATACATCTTCCAACTTATGTCGAAGTTTCTTAATGACATAATGATATGCCACGCATCCAAATGTTCTTATATGAGTCATAGCTGGTTGTCTTTGAAAATACATTTCATAAGGAGTTTTCAGAGTAGCTTTCGATGGTAATCTATTTTGTAAATAATTAGCAGTATTTAAAGCTTCTGCCCAAAATTTTCTGTTCAGTCCAGATTGTATGAGCATGCACCGTGTCATTTCCATTAGACTCCGGTTCTTTCGCTCAGCTACACCATTCTGCTGTGGACTATAAGGGGCTGTTAACTGCTGCTTAATACCTTTACTTTTAAGATAATCTTTCAACTTTATGCTAGTAAATTCTCCACCTCTGTCAGTTCTTAGTATTTTCATTGGTCTTTCAAAATAGTTTTCAGTTTGTTGTATAAACTCTACTATTTTCTCTACAGCTTGACTCTTTTCTTTCAAAAAATAAACAGTACAGTACCTACTGTAGTCGTCAATCATTGTTAAAAAATATTTGTTCCCACTTGGAGTTATTTCTCTCATAGGTCCACATAGATCTGCGTGAACAAGATCCAAGACCTTATCAGATCTGTTTGTGGCTTGCTTTGGAAACTCTGGTCTTATCATTTTACCTCTCAAACAGGAATCACAATGATCAAGACATGAACATTTAATGAGTTCAACTCCAGTAATTAAATTATTTTGTATCGCATCTTTTATCGACCTTAAATCTCGATGACCAAATCGGCGATGAAAAGTATGAACACATTCCTTTTCAATGTGTGTTACCCTTTTTGCATACAAATCTTCATTAAGCCTGTAAAGGTTTTTATATAAACTAGCCGTTGCATATATTTTACCATGATGTGATAGTTCACAAATCTCATCTTTAAATAGAACTTGCCAACCACTTTCGACAAGTTTTCTAACTGAAAGCAAATTTCCATCTAGCTCAGGAACATAAAGAACATTCTTGACATGAATTTCCTTATTCTGACAAAGCAATATACCACTACCAGAACCATTTGCTTCGATTTTGTTCCCATTTGCTAAATATATGTAATCGCCAGTTTTTCTATTAATATTTCTAAAAAATTTATCATCATTGCACATATGACACGTAGCGGCTGAATCAATATACCATGCAGAATCAATTTTATTTGTACCAGAACTAAAACACAAATCAATATCGTTTTGGTTGCACTCACCCTTACCAGACATAGAAGTTTCAACGGTTTTCTTGGCTTTGAAATTGGGTTTTCTTCCTTCTTGCATCTTGTTTGGGCAGTTCTTTTTTAAATGTCCGGTTCTTCCACAAGAATAGCATTTGAACTTGAAGTTTTGAGTCTTCAATGCAGCATCTTCTAATGGTCCTTTCGAAAACTTGTCACTTTTATTCTTATATTCTTGAATAAGCTTTTCTTTGACTAATTCGAGTGTTAACTCTTCGTCTCTTCTGACTTCAAGAGCAGTCACCAAAGAATTGTAGTCGTCTGGCAAACTTCCTAGGAGAAATGCAACCACAAGATGATCTGCTAATTGCTCGCCTAAGCCAATTAGACGATCCACAATGTCCAGCATATCACAAATGTGATCTTCCATTGTTTGTCCGTTCTTAAGCTGCATACGACACAATTTCTTTAACAACGTTACCTTATTCGACAGTGTTGACTTCTCGTGTGCTTTCTTCAGAGCATCCCAGCATTCTTTAGCAGTATTCAATTTCCGAATATGCATTAGTTGAGAATCTTCCACTGCGAGTCCGATTGTGGCACGAGCTTTCCCATCTTTCAAGGTCCAACTAGCAAGAACAGGATTAGGTGCTGCATCAGCAATAACTTCCCAAAGATCTTCTTTGATTAATAACATCTCCATCCTGTATTTCCATGTTTGATAGTTGTTGTTGTTCAGCTTCTTGAAAATCGATCTTCCTTCTTCCATCTTGAAAAAAATTTTCTTTATCTATTAGAATTTCCTGAATTAATATCTTTAATTATAATTGTTGGTGTTCTGGGCCCATAACCTATTAGAACGGCTATTCCAGGAAGTCCAATTTATAAATAAAAAGTAATTCAATTCAACATAAATTAAACAAGATGTTTATTGTTCAAGAAAATATGATCGAATAATAATAAACTGAAAAACATCGAACTTCAATATTGTTCGATATTAAAAACTATAAAAATTAATATCACAAGTGTTTTTATAGAAAAGTATATATATACAAATAGTGAACTATATATATACTAACAATAGCAACCCACCTGCTGCTACCACTATTAGTAACCTTGTCGTAATTTTCTGTCATACCAGAGGTCTTCGCTTCAAAGCCTGCCTGTGCCATCTGAAGTTTTTTCCACGGGTACTTCCTCTTGGGAGGAATCGAAAAGTACTTTCGTCTTAAAGCTGTAGGTCCGCTCCGTTCCTGACAACATTACTCGCACACAGGAGAGTTGTAAGTCACTAGTTCTCAACGGACTATTGCGCCACCTAATTTATTTATTTTAACTGCCACACTTCGGCTTTATTCAGCCTAAGTCTTCTCTTGATTTTTAGCTTATAATCCAGAAAAAACTGTTAAACGTATGAAAAATGTTTGACATTTAAGTCAAATTAAAGGTTCTCAATCCTCCAATCGTAATACTAATTTCTCTCACTCACATGTATATTAATTTAACTCGCCAGTGGTAATTGTCAGTTTAAAAAAGAAAAGCATTTCAGAATTATTATTATTTTTTCTATGTAAGACGCTATAATAATTTGTTCTGCTTTATTAAAACTATCGCTCAAGTTATCGCTTCGTTTGTTTTTATTATTTATTTTTTTTTTATCATTTAAAATTTTTAAAATAAGGATCTAAAAAATGTGAAAATTTTATTCTTGTACATAATTTTTTTTCTATAACTGTTGATTTATAATTTTGTTTTTGTTTTGTTTTTATTTACACAGTTATAAAACTGAAAACAATATTAACATATTTTTTGTTTTAAAACATTAGCTGTTTTCATTATATAATATATACCTATAATTCACTTATAACATACGCGCGCACCGGCTTTTAAACACGAAACGAAGAATCCAAGGATATCATCAGCAGCAGCAGTAGCAGCAGCAACATCAGCAGCAGCAGCAACAAAAAAGTTTTTGTTTTATTTTCTTTCTTTTATTTGTTTATGTTAAAAGCGATGGATAATCTTTGGGACTAGGTCGTTGCTGTGTTGTGGTTTTTGTTTTGTTTTGTTTTACTTTTTTGCAGGATTCACAGGAAAGCAGCAGATATTTAACTCAAAAGAGTCCTAAAAATCTCAAATTTAACAAATTTGTACACATCAACGTGTAAAATAATAATAAATTTAAAATGTGTAAAAAGAATGTACGTTATACAATTAATTATTATATATATAATATGAGGGAATGGGCCAACACAAAAATATTTTAAATTGAGGACTGTTGTTCTAGTCAATGCGTGATTATCGTGATATGCGGGTTTTTGTTTTGTTTTCTAAGTTTTTTTTTAATGCTTTTCTTCATAAAATAGTTTTGTTGTTTTTTATTTTTATTGTTGTTTCTGTTTAAAAGCTGTATGCTCTATTTGTAGATTGCTTGATTGGTTTTATCTGTTTTTTAATTTTGTTTTTTAATATTATTTGATTGAAATTGATTTTTTGTTTTGTTTAACATAAATGTGACTACGCTAGTAAACTCATCAAACTATTTGCATAGGCCATCGGCTTAACATCCGGATGAGGCTGAAACAGAATTATAAATTATGTTAAAAAGAAGGTAAAAAGAAAATAACCATCGTTTAACATACCACAGACACAAACGGCTGAAACTTTGGTCTCAGATCGTTGCCTTTGATTGTTATAAACGCTCCCATGTTACCCATTGTATCGCTAAGAAAAAAAAAAAAAAACAAATAAATTAGATGGTGGTTCTTTTCAATTAGTTTGTTTTTCTATTTACCAATAGTTTGGAGCAGAAAACACAGTAATGCACTTTCCATCATGAGTTTCTTCATAGCCCATGTCTTTGACTTCATGACTTCTAACAATATAGTCAAGATTATTACGCTTACAAAATGCCTCTGTTATGTCTGGGCCAAATTGTATGCCTACACCTCTCTTCGATGGACCACGACCCGCCCATGGTTGTGGATCAGACCATAATAATTCACACATGATACCCTCTTCTGGTGGCTGGCAATTGCGTTCGATTTTACGAATATCATCCAGCGTCACAGTATCACTCGAGAAGAGTCCACCATGCATAACAAGAATTTTATTATTTATACAATGACACAATGGCAGCCAATTGAATACTTTAGTGAAGATATCTGCCATTGTACTTGTATATTTGGCAGTTACTTCACCGGTAAATCCATACATTTGGTTCATGTTGATACTTTCATGATTACCTATAATATAAGAAATATAAGCGGAATTTAAAGTGGTTCAAAGCGAACTCATCATATCCAACTCATCATGTCTCAACTGGAGACAAGACACCTCATCACAGTTCATGTCATCACAGAGGATACAAATGAGTTGCGATGTGATGTGATGAGTTGTAACATGTTAAGTTCAATTGTGATGAGTTGTACACAACTCAATTTAAGGATGAGTCTTTCTTACCTCTAGACAGGAAGAAATGATCAGGATAAAGAAGCTTAAATCCAAACAATGTGAAAATACATTCTACAGAAAATGAGCCTCTGTCGACAAAATCTCCATTGAATAAATAGGGATTAGTTGGTGATGGCAGCCCATTGATGCTAAAGATATTCATTAAATCATAAAACTGACCATGAATATCGCCACAAATTGTGAACTTTGATTCATCTGGCACGTGAATATCCACCAGGGACGGTTGAGTACGCAGATATACATCAATGTCATATAGAATCTAAATTTAAAAATATCCAACATAAAAATGTATTTATAAAAATGTATTATAAACTTACATTGTAGGCATATTTTCGATGGAGTTTTCTTTGTTTCTTATAGTGTTCCATAAGATCTTCCATAAATTTAATCGTAACCTTGCCATCCTCCAACGCTGGACCTTGGTAATCATCTTCAATAGCTATTTAGCAAAAAAAAAATAAACAATCATTCGATTTCCTTTTTACAATAAAATGATTAACTTACTAATATTTTCCAAATCACGGAACATCTCGGAGAGTGTCTTTTCTGGTTTGTCTACAGCAATAGCCCGTTCAAATGCACGCATTTTAACAATTTTACTACATTCTGTAAATTTCATTTTAGCTTCTTTATCATTTGGTCTACATTTGGATACCTAGAAATGATAGGAAATATTTGTGTAAATTAAATTGTTTCCAGCAATTATTATAAAAGTATGTACATATGTAGAATTCTTACATATTCAAAATCGGATAAAGCTTGCTTAAATTTTCCTAATGACATTTGAGCGGCTGCACGTCTGTAATAGCCCTTCAAGTATGCTGGATCTGATTTAACCGCAGATATACCATCTTGTAGGGCTGAACCAAAACTTTCTTGACGCAAATGAGCTAAACTACGATTTGCGTAGTATATAGCATTGTTGGGATTAAGTTCTATGGCTTTGGTGTACATATCTATCGCTTTGGAAAAATCCTTAGCTAGAAAATAAAGATATAACAACAATAATTAAAAATATGTTATTTATTTTTTTAGGTTTTAAATTTTACAAAATCATATAAAATCTTTGAATCTTTACTTTCGTCAAACCTTTTGATCACTGAGCAAGTACATTCACTTACCAACAACAACGGGTAGTCCTAGTATCATGGCCACATTAAAGAAAACGTAAGCAGACTCCTAAAAGTAAAGCAGTCTCGAAATGAACACAATACCCAGAGAGAAAAAGCAAAGCAACACAGGTTCTTTGAAACAGCGATGAAACCTATTTGCCAAAGCACATGGAATATGAGACTTATTCAAGCTGCATTTTTAGCAGCTGCTAAACGGTCACCATGTAGAGCAAGTAATAGGGTAAGAAGAAGACCTAGCGATAAACAACACGAACCTGCAGATGAGATATTGTAAACTTCAAGTCAAAACTCTTCAAAAACGGAATGGTTATATTGATTATGGGAACATCCATCATATCATCAATAAAGTATGGTTAGAGGAAAGCATGCTTGATGATTGGTTCATCAGTTCAATATAGCCCATGTTCAATATTACAAAAATTATCGTGGCTTATCCCTTCTGATCTAGTTCAACGTACTGTGTAAATACCAGTGATACAATCTTCCCACTTAAGCAAAGACCCACAATGTGTAGCTGCAAATAACGATGTCCGAACTCGTGAAACCTAATACAGCAATTCCGTGTTATATTGGAAAACTAATGAATTAGTTTTTCTAAACTTTTAAAAGTATGTACAGTAGGGTGTCCCGTCGATGTATGAGACATTTTTTTTTTCGAGCTACACTATCAAAAGGGGTATCAAAATTTGCGTAATTTTATACAGATAAAGAAAACATCAAAAAAACTGAAAGAACATGTTATCTTGGGGGTAGTACCGGGCTTTGAAGATTTTTAAATTTCATATTTTTACATACTTTAACCGTTTGAATAAAACTATAAAAAATTAAGTTTTAAACGTATTTTATTATTAATATTATTTAAACACATACAAACAAAACAAAATAAGCAAGAAATAATTTTTAATTAATGACATAACCTTAGAATTTAAACATATGTTTGTGTCCAAAATTTGGCATTTCTGCACGAGATTTCAACTTGTTTTTAATAAAGCCATCTCTAGAAGTAGGGTCAGTTACACTCTGTGATGCCTCTGTTACCAGTTTAACACATCTTTCCACAGATTGTGTGTGACAGGGAAAGTCAACAATTTCCAAGCTCTTATCTTTCGCCATGATATGAAGGTCTTCAAAAGAAATATGTCGAAGAACCGGGGGTGATGTTACCTGACATTCGCTCCACAAAATAATTTCGGTATAATCTTTAGCAGAGAAGTTGATCTTTGGTGGTTTATATATCCTGCGTTTGTTGATATTTTCAGCTTCTCTAGCTTTTTTTATTCTTCGCAATGCCAGCTCCCGAATGTGGTCCCTTTCATCAAACAACATACTGATAAGCAGGTTTTCTGGATGTGCAAAATAAGCATTTCTTTCTATAACAGAATCCACAACACATCTCAAATTTTCGGGTAAATATCGAGAGTACATAATTAATTGGAAAATATGTTTGGCTCCATCCTTAAAAGACGCCTGTCGCTTGATTCGGAACCAAATTGGAGCGTATACTTTGACGACGTAGTTGACAAGCAATAGCAAATTCTCTGATGGACGAAGAGTACTAACATAAAGTCTCAGTATGCGATTAGCTGAAGTAAGCCATCTCGAGTGCGCCATTTTTCCAGGTTGACGGTTTGCCAGCTCAGGAGAACAGAAACCAGCAGATACAGCTTGACATATCTGATAAAGATATTTTTGATCGTACTCAGTTCATCAACCACATTTTTCGGCAAGTCAGGCATATTACCAAGCACTGCACAAAAGCTCACGCTGGTTTTACTTTCGCAATCAGCTAATTGTTTCCCAATAGGTCCAAAATATTCTCTAGGACCCAAAGTGCAACCATCTAATGTCAAGAATAAATGACGAAGAGGGAACTCATTGGCGTGAAGCATGCAAATACACCATTGCAGCGGTCTCTTCAAGAACTCTTCTAAATATTGAATGACGCCTCCCTTCCAACCAGTGTTAGTTGCAGTTCCGTCACATCCAATGCAAAGCACGTCATCTAAATTCCAACCTTGAATCTCTAAAAAGGTAGTGATGGAAGTAAAAATCCCTTTTGCAGTGCCACGACCTGGTGTTGTGTGTCCCAAGTAAATTGATCCAGGTTCTGCGCAACCATTTTCTCAATTATCAGGGTGTTGTCCTTTCTTCCATCAAAGTAAATGCTTTTTATAGCAATACCTCCAATATCTTCTGAAGCTTCTTTACGTGATTTCGATACAGCTCGGTGGATCTTATTTTTGTCTATAACAAGAGATGAATCATTGGAAGAAACCAAGCCGACATCAGCCAAAACAGCAGAAGCGACAGCAGCAGCAGATCGCGTCGATAAACCGTATCGATCACATACCTTGGCAACTGTTGGCAACATCAATCTATTACGATAAGCTCTTGAAGTCGATGGTGCCTCTGTCAAAGGGGGGTTTGTTGGGGATGCCTCTGTTACCGAATGTGTTTCTGGGGAAGATTCACGCACCAACTCTTCATTGCAGTTTCCTGAGACAAAATCCGTTTCCTGCGTAGACCATTTTTTTGCTTCCCTCTTTGACTCTTCAATTTGCCTCTGCTGTCGTTTCTTCAAGATATTTGTTTCTTTCTTGTCAACCCCGCTTATAACCATTTTCCTTTCATTTCTTTGATCCAACAAAAAACTTCTCTCATGGATGGGAACTTTCTTTGGTTTTAAACACGAACAAGTTTCAAATGAAGTGCATTTACAAGCAGCAACGTCGAAAAGATTCTCAGATGACTCTAAAAAACACTACAGTTTGTTTTCGAAACTAGCATTTTGTTTGCTTTTGGGGTATCGCTTCACAATATTGTACCTTTCGAAACAGGATTTAAGTAATTAAATAACTCTTTCCTTAGTTACAATTGGAATCGAAGCTTTAGCCCAAATATTGTCGATTTCTTCAAAAACAATCGCATATATTTCTGCATAGGAAGGATCCTTTCCGTTGAATTTAAGTTTAAGTTCGTTCCTTACAAACAAAATGAATTTAATGACATCTCTTGTAGTTGGTAGCTGCCAATCGTCAAGTTTTTTGTATGATCCCAATATAGCACAAGTAGTCCCACTACGTCTTGAACTCATTATTTTAAAAAAATCACAAAAATTGCTTTTAAAACTGTTACAACGCACTTTACACAACCCGTTGAGGATCTTGAATGAATACTAAGGACTTCAAAGTGTGGCTTTTGTATAAGATCAGGTCTACAAGTTATGGAGTTCAACAACCCATTTAGTCATAAACAAATGGTGAATGAAAAACCTCTACGTTTCCTCAATAAACCACATTTGTGGTTTTTCCCATATTTGTCCACAAAACGCCCACTTTTAAAATCCTTGCGCTTTAAATCCGACTTTATTACCGGATTGAGTTGTGTATTTTACAGGTAGGAAACAGATAAAAACCCATATCCTTAAAGGACATGAATAAGCCATTTGTGCAGGTAGGCCTCAAATTTATAAACAAATTTTTCTTCAAAATCGGATAGGTATAGAAACTTTAATTCAAATTGTGTCAGATTTATAGAGCAGTGCTTTCAAGTTCCAGGAAAATGATGATAATAGCAATATGCGCCAAATATTAAAAAAATTCAATTTTGGTCACATATTGGGGGTATTTTTAGCTTAAAACCTTATAAATTTGGAACCGCTGGAAACGTATTGTTGCATGCAAATCAAAACGTCAAATATGTTCTAAACCTAATAAGATCAAAAAGTTAATATTTTATAATAAATAGTAGCTCAGGAACAGAAATTAAGGAAGGGAAAAAAGCATAAAAATATCAATTTGTCAAAATTCCAAAAAAAAATTTGTCGGGACACCCTAATGTACAGAGTTCCTGTAAGGGACTTATGGAACAGAGAGTATGTAGAGTTAATACGGAAGGCACGATTTTCAATAGATGGAGCTAAATTTTTGATATGCAGACGTTACATCATCGGTAACTCCCAACGTGCCATTTAGAGTCCTTAACAGCGATGGTAGATGCGAAATTAGTTGGTTGTTTCGAAGTTAGAAAGAATAAGACAAAACATCTACTACTCGTATCTACAAACAAAAAACAACAATCTACCAACTTCGACAAAAAGTTACTATTGTTAGCAGTCTCTTTGTAGTAAATAAGGAGTTCATGTACCTCAGAGTAAATATTACCTCCACAAGTGATGCGGCGAAAAGTTGGCTTAGAAGACCGTTGCTACTTGAATTAAGCAAAACTCCTCACCCGTAAGATTAAGTGTACGCTCCAAAAAAACTCTGATGCTTGTAGTTCTGCTATACGATGCTCATTTGCTTAGAGCTTGGCTTAAAGCAGAAAGAGAGAGCTGTTACTGGGCATTTTTGAATGAAAAGTTTTTTGTCGCATATATTGTGCTGTGAGAGAGGAGGGTGTGTGGATGGGGCGATATCACAACAAAGTGTATGCATTGTACAAATATGTGAATGTAGTTAAAAAAAGTTAAAGCACGTCCACTACATCGACTCGCCAACATTTCAAGAACTTTCCATCTAAAAGAACCTTTAAAAAGGCCCAAGTTGGAGATGACTCAGTTTAAAAGACTAAGTCATCCCGAGTGCCAGGAGGATTAGTTTGAATGACATCGTAGAAAAAATTAGGTTTTCCTTCGGCCACCAAAAAAGCCGAAGGAAAACCTAATTTTTTTTCCAATACACATAAGTAAATATTCATTGGTCAATACATTATCTTTCGTAGAAAATGGAAATCCATCGTGTCTTAAGCAGGGAACCTCTATTGATTGAGAACCTGATAAAGTAAAACTAATAAATCGTTCTACATTCTTATACATATAGTTTTGTAATTGTAATAATTTAACTATGTAATTTTGTTGAGAATATAATGGATTTTATTGATCAATGTAATTCTTCAACAACATTTAACTAATTTCAGAAGAATTCAATAAATAAATGATATCTAGTTCTGTTTTGTTCAATATAAGATATAAAATAAGTACGTATACGCCCAGTTTTACCCGTTTTGTAATTTGATCTGCAGACAAATAAGTTAAACCAATTTACTTACAACTATGTATCCGTTTAGTTTTCTTATTTAAAGCCGTTAAACCTTTAAAGAGTTAAAGTTGAGTAATTCTTTCAAGTTTAATTTATAAATATAAAAACCCAAGGGTCATAAAACTAATTTTAATAAGGTTACTTTTCTTGGAATGATGTGTATTCAAAATTCGTTATAGATTTAACAATGACAAAAAAGTCAAATTTAGAAATACTAAACAAGATTTCAAGTATGCTTCAAATTAGCATGTGTAATAAATAGACTTGAATTAATTAAAGAACTTTTAGTAGCAAAGTACATAGGTATCGGTAAATTTAGCTTTAAACTATGAACTTATTGTTTGTGACGTTAGATCGATGCCTTTGACCGGTGCCTGAAAGAACAAACATCGTATTTTTGTACCCTTGGTGCATCTGAAACTACGATTGAGGATATCATCGGACGATTTCGGTAGAGGAGGCCATTTTAAGGTAGGTTGTCATCGATTTTCTTTTGTTCGTTTGTCAGAAATATACTGAGAAATCGGTTTTACACCGTTATAGAAGCTGGTACACGTCTCTTTGATCCGATGATTGTAAGTGCGAGTGATCGTATAATCAGAATAAAATTTGCAGAATTAATTATCTGTCAATCTGAAAGACTCTGTTTTGCACAAGAATAGGTACAGCAGAATGGGTCTACAAGCGAAAAAATGAAAAGTTTGCTGCAATTATGGTGCCGGAAGCCATTAGCTACGAGTATAAATCTCGCACGAACCTTGATATGTTCGTTTGATTTTTGCAAAACCATGTGATGAATGGGTCCAGATTAAAAAAAAGGGTTGTAGGCCCTGTACTAAAATAAAATACGACAAATATTTTTAATACATGTTCAAAGCTGGGTTTTGTTTTTGAGAACTTAATAATTAAATTAATCTTGGAAAAGGATTTGTTTATACATGGTTTTCATCGACCCACTGACTGATGCGTTTCCAGTTCTATCAAATGTATCTTATCGGACAGGAAGCGAGGAAAGCAAAAGGTTTATTGGAGGCGGTCTTAAAAGACGAGGTGCCATTTCCGACAATTGCAAGGACCATGATGTGAAAATGCACGCTAAGGCTTTTGGAGTACCAACATATGAAGGGTCGATCTGCAGGGAATACTCAAGCCAACGTAACTGATCGATCAAAACAACATCATTTTAATTAATGTTCGGAACCGAGATGAAGACAGATAATGATGTTAAGTTAATGCAAATAATTGAAAATGTTATTTCAGATATGATGTCCAAAGTAAGTTAAATACCATGGTCTAAAAACAATGAATACAAGTGCCGATAAAATGAAGCTGTCTACAGCCGGAAGAAGATGATGCTTTGTTTTCGATACGCTTAAGATGCTGATCTAAGGAACCAATCTCTGACAGATTTGCAGTTGGATGATCGAGTGTAGGATAGAGATTAATCAGAGATACTGACGAGTGAGTCTAAAGCCAACCATCGAACGACGAACGTGAACGTAGCACCTTGGAAAAATTGCTTTTGTTAATAATTGTTGAATCGATTTAATGCCTTATATTAACAAAACTTAAAACTATTATAGCTTTATAATTTTTTGAGTAAAGATCACACAAATTTTCCGTCATCTTTATGGGATATGTCTATGTCCACTTTCTCACTTTTTAAAGTAACTTAATAGTAATTATGCAAACTCTTTATCATCTATATTCATTTTTCTATCTTTTTCCAGATATTGAAGTTTTTGACTGGGTATGGACTTTTTTTTGAACAGATCAGTGTCGCTGCACAGCCGGTACAGTTCTTCGTTGTATTTTCTCCGCTATCTATCTATGCACCCGGGACCAAAAATTACTTGAAAAAAAATGTCTCTCGAAGCATGCTAACACGTCCTCATTTTGCCTTGACAAGGTCCAAACCACAGCGCCATTAATGAGAACCGGGATGATAAGTGTCTTATGGATGGTGACTTAAGATCCTTGAGAGCGGACTTTACTAAACTCAATTGCCTTCTAAGTCCAAAGAAGGAACAAGACTTATTCTACTTTTATTTTCAGCGCTGATTTCATTGTCTGAATTTATAGCAGTGCCTAGATAGGCAGGCAAAGTCCTTAACTACCTCAAAGTTATAGCTGTACATGTTGACGTTTTTTCCAAGACGTCGTCTTTCAATGTTCTTTCTTGATAACAACATTGTATGTACATAGTGTGGACGGTTGAATTTTTCATAATTCTTTTCAGTGCATCGTCTTATCTAAAACCTTTTTTGACAATAATAGCATCGGTGAGATCTTTTTCTATATTTATGGAGCAGCATGCATTCTCCATTCTGCTCAAACGAACAAGTTTGAGAGGGATGTCCAAACTAGACATTGCTCTGTAAACGTCTTCTATATTATAGATACTGTTATAAGCAGCATTGAAATCGATGAATAGGTGCTTGGTATCGATTTAAACTTCCTGGTTTTTTTCCAAGATCTGCCGCAATGTGAATATTTGGTCAATGGTCGACTTTTAACATATGAATCCACAAGAGTATGGACTTAAAAGGTTTTTGACAAAGTCATCGCCAGCTCCAGCATCTTTGTAGCACTTCAAAATTCGATATAGCTAACTACACTTCGTCAAGGTCGGGTAGACGGATTTGTTGTTCTGAATCGCTTAAGTTCAATGGTGCTATCTCCCTTGTATCGCAATTTAATTTGTCATCGCCGTTATATATTTTGGAGAAGTGACTGCGGTTCTACTACGATGTTACCCTGATCGTGTTTACAGCCTTCGGTTCGCGGCTGGTAGTCATTACCTTGTTTACCTTTTGGTAAAACTTACGACCCTCATTCATGTTGTGCTATCTCTCTATCTTTTCGATGCATGCCTCTCATTGTCGCTTTTTTCCCTCTAAAAAGCTCGTGTTCCTCTCTCCTCTTCTGCTCGTTGAGCTCGCAAGCAGCTGATCCTTCTGTGAAACGCTGTTTAAACTTAATAAAATAAAGTAATTTAGACATTGAATATACTGAGGCCCAATATCGATCATGTGGTGTAAAGATACAAGATTATTATGGTTTTTGGGAAAATTGAATTCAATTTAATTTTCACTATTTTTAGGTGCTTTTCCTGAAATTCTACCATAAAATTAGTCAAAAAAATAGTTAACTTATTTTTTTTAAACTGCAATGTTACTTTTTGTCTGTGCTGTTTAATTTTTTTTGAAAACAATTATTGTGATGCATTATTTAAAATAATTTCCTTTCGTATTTGAAACTCCAAGAAAATAGTTGGATATATAGTAGCTATATAAAAATTTGTTTGGCTTCATTGAACACAGATCATATTACATAAGTTATTGCGCTTTTGAAGGATATGACAGCCAACACAAAAACCAACCAACAACAAAAAGAAAAAGAGCAACACATTGGTTAGGTTTAGGTTAGGATTTAACTAGTCTGAAGGTCATCCATCCGTCTCGTCGTCGCTTATAGTTGTCTTCTATATAAATTGTCTAAGCAAATATTTAAATTCTGAGAAATAATAAACAATTACAATGTTTTCAGATGACATGGTGTAAATCGATGCCTGAGAGAGAAGTAATCTAAAGAAAATGCCACCCAGATAGGTACATGAATTCAATATTCTAACACTAAAGGTTCATAGTTTAGGTTCTAACGATTATGACTCAAAAAGATACACAGTAGTTTGGTTCTAGATTGGCATTGTTTTGTTTGATTACAATTCCTCGGTCGATCTCAGAAAAACACAATTTCTTTCTTTTTTTCTATTTCTTAATTGCTATCTTTGTCATAGCAATACAACGTGACAACAATCGCTTACATCACTTCGTTCGAGCGACGACGACGCGACGTTCACCATCGACAGAACACTTTATAGGAAGTAGGAATGAAAAAGAAAAATATGTTTGCCACCAGAAAATGTTAAATAAACCCCCAATGGCAACGGTAATGGCGCACAGCAGCAACATAGAATTCCCATCCCGAACCGAGCGAGTGTCATTGAGCAGCAGCTTCGCCAAATTAAAATAAAATCCGCTCCTGATTTTAAAGTGCGTGGGACAGGACACCCTTATCTGGCGGTGGAGATACTCGTGCTGTTTCCGTTCCGTAGGACGACAGCTACGAATACGAAGTGCTTGGTGTTCGAAACCCTTTCATCAAAATCTGGCATTATAGTAGGATGGGAGGGCGAATTAAGAAAGAAGAAAAAAAAACAATTTTGAGGTTATGTGGGCTGTAGCAGCGCAGCATAGAGCACATAGACACAACGAACGAAAACGATATGATTTTTCTTTTCAACACACATTAATTTCGGACGGAAAATGTTCAATTCTTGGACTTGACTCGAGAGCCGAGTTTTTTTTTTGGAAACACACTTACTTTTGAGCAAATCATTTCCTTGATTCTTGAAATTCTCGGCTGCTTCTAGTTGCTCGTCGGCAGACGGCTTTTTGTCATCATTATTGGTCTGCTGCAGCAGTGGCTGCTGTTGTACGGTGGACGACATTTTTCGCACAAATTGGTTTTTGTTGAAGTCGCTTCGGTTCGCACGAACAAAAAGAAAAGTGTTTTGACGGTCGAGTTCTTCTGTTACTGTTTCTGTGGGTTTTTCTTTTCGGCTCGAATATGCGGGTTTCCCTTTTTCTTCGATTCGAAACTGGATACTGGAGGAACTATTTTGAAAATTTTATGGTGTATTTCAAAAAGAGAAACAAAAGGAAAACTGCATGTGCAGAAATAGTGAATTACTTTGCAATTGCCAACAGAAAAACCGAAAACCCAAAACCGAATGCGAAACGAACTTATAGGCACAGGCAGAGAAGAAAATGGTCTTTCGTTTTTTTTTATTTGGTGGAGAATTTGTGGTGGCTTTTTGATGAAGAACGGTGGTGGGGGCGGGCTAGGAGTTTGACTTTTGACAGAACAGTGCGACAGAGGGACATTAATACACTTGCAGGCGAGTAGATTTTCGCACGTGTGTGCTGTGTAAATATAGAGAAATTTCTTGTAGTGGTAGCAGCTGATGTATTTTATTTTTTTTTCGAAGTGTCATCGTGACAGATGGACGAGTTCAGAGATGGTATGGCATGATTTTTCGGCATCTGTAAGTTACACGTTGAAACGGGTTGCACATGCAAGTCGAAGAAAAACTTAAATGTTTTAAGCAATATTCACATGAGCACGACCAACGAATGAACGAATATTCGTCGATTTTGACATTTCTTTCACATGAGAGTTTTTAATTCGTCGCGAATGAAGTTTGACAGCCGAACACCATTCACCACCGAAACCAAAACAAGAATGATTTTTTTTAGGTTAAGTACGCGCGATTATTTTATTCGTTGCGAGTGTGGATAATGTGGAACGTGAATAAAGTTTGACATTGCGTATCACCTACAATTTTTTTCGCGACGAATAAA
Source organism: Eupeodes latifasciatus (assembly GCA_920104205.1). Lineage (NCBI taxonomy): Eukaryota > Metazoa > Arthropoda > Insecta > Diptera > Syrphidae > Eupeodes > Eupeodes latifasciatus. The sequence continues at coordinate 356,803,408 of OV049924.1, read as the reverse complement.
TTTGTTTTCTTAAATATATATTATATATATTGAAAAGTAAAAGTATGCATCATAAATCAAATAGAAACTATATTGCTACCGTTTTGTTAAGAATTTGTGTGGAAATATGTCTTAAAACGTATATAAACGCACATTTTGTAATTCATTCGTCGTTCGTTGGTCGCGCTCATGTGAATGTTGCTTAAGACCCCACACACGATCAATGTGACTCTTGTCAGTTCTATTTGAACGAGATTCGATTCAAGTTATAAAAAAAATAAATAAAAGAATAATTTCAAACAACTTTGTAAAAACTTGAGTGAAATTCACAGCATAACTAATTTAAACTTAATAAAATGGACAGTTTTAAAAAGTATATATTGAGAAACTATCAGGAATAATTTCTAATTTTTTATTTATGTTTTCCATTTTATAAATCTAAGCTGAATGAAATAAGAAATGAAGGAGAAGGGTTCGTTTGTAAATTAACTATGTGTGGATCTTCACTTGCAACAGATGGCGCTTTATTTGTTGGCATTAACTTTTTGCAAAATAAATAACAAATATTACAGCTTTTGCTTATTTCGTATAATTAAACAACTTTGTCGAGTTAGGCTAGGCGCGCACAAGAAACTTTTAGTTTCGAAACTGATTGGCTTCTAAACTGAGCACTATACACTTATATGAGAGTCCGCGCACATGCAGAAACCATTCTGTCGCCCATTCGAGCAACTTTTTAGTTTGTGTTTTGACACAAACTAGATGATCACCTCGAACCAATTCCTTAGTTTGTGTCACAAGAAATTATAGGTAACTGTGTGGACATTCAACTAAATTGTTGAATAATTTTCTGTAAGTGCAAGGAGAGAAAAATTTAGTCAAGGTGAATAAATGTTTCCTGTGTGTTGGTTTATTTGGTTGATTAGTGTGTTATTACACTCAGACTTTTTTGGAAAGACTCAAATAAGCGCGAAAGAAAAAGTAGGTGAAATAGAAATACTTTAAAAAGTCTCTACCCGCAGAGTTCTGGGTTCGGGATTCTTGGATTGTTTTGACGTTTCTCTTTTTTGCCGCTCTTTGTTTCTTGGCGTTGCTCTATTATTCTTTCTATTCTTAAGCCTAGTACGCTGCTGATGCGAAACGAAATTTCCCATACAAAAATGACATGACAAAATCATAAACGAAAAATTTCGTTGTGCTTTTCGTTTTTCGGTACGCTGCTGAACGACGAAATGTGTCATTTTAGTGGATAGCTGTACTAGATTTCGTAGTACAATTCTCCACTCTTTTCGTTCTCAATTTAATTGCCCGGTATATTAATTGCTTGCGAAATTTTGACGTTTTATTTATTTATTGAAAAATTTTTCGAATATTTTCGTTTATGATTTCGTCATGTCATTTTTGTATGGGAATTTTCGTTTCGCATCAGCAGCGTACTAGGCTTAAAATTGAACTTCAACTTCCAGACAGAACTCTCCACAAATATTTTTCCGCTGTGGTTTTCGTTTTCATTTCGCTCTGTACTTGGAGACCGCCGAAAAAATTCGTTTCACTTCAGCTGCGTACTAGGCTTTACCGAGTAAACAAGAAATATTCCGCCGGACAAATTCAAGTGGAGCAAAGACCTTATAATGAAATTAAATGAAGGAATGATTGAAAGAGTCTAGCTTGGTAGTTTAAGCTTTGGAATGTTTCACCCGTTGAAACAAAGTGATAGCCAACTTTTCTGGCACTCAAAATTGTATTTTTTTATGTCGTTTTCAATGAAAAGCAGGTTAAAAGTGTCTTCATTTATCCTTTTATAATTTAAAAACGATGGTTTATCATTTGATTTTAGTTCTTTTGTCAAGAAAATGAAGGATTCTCTCCAGATTTCAATCCAATTCCTATTTTTACATTATTCGGAATTATTATCCGTATTCATAATGTCAATAATCATTGCTGTAGTAAAAAGTGCAGTTTTCTTTAATTATTTTCACACTTTGACTTTGTGGATGAGAACAAAAAATGAAAGAGAAGTGTCAAAAACACGTAACCGAAAACAATCCGAGTGTAATAATGCGAGATTGACGGGATGAGTGTTCAAAAGAAAATATGCAAAACACGCAGCATACAAAAAGTATGGGTGTAATAACACACTTACTTGCGGAGTTGCTTATGTGCGCGATGTTTGGGCAACTAACAATCGAACTATTTGGTTTCGAAAAAGTTGCATTTGCGCGCCAAGCCTTAGTTTCCAAAACAAAACTATGTTTTTATTTCGTTTTACAAATAATTATAAAGAGATTACGATGAGGCATAGGGCACAGATCAATTATATAAAAAGGAAGGTTAAAAACCAGAACGAGAAAAAGAATTTGAAACTTCTTGTCTTTATCTCTTTTTGAAAACCAGCCAAACTACTTTTTAGGTTTTATTCTGAAAGGCAGCGGCACTACAGTTTGATACAAAATAGCAACAAAATGTTATGAGACTATACAAAAATTTAAAACACGCATAGAAAAAAGGATTAAATGAAAGTTGAGTCGTCAGCTCATTTGAAAAACATACAAATATTTATATTATCAAACATTAGTTAAAATAATTTGTCAATTATCAGAGTTCATTTTGACTTTTTAATAACATAAGAGTGTTTTGTATACTATTGCTACCACTACTGCTACGAATATATCCATCGAGACCAAGGAGCTGTCAAATGAAAAAAACTAGAAAATTGATTTCGATACTTGAATAAAAGTCAAATCTCTATCCGCAACAGGATTTCACTTTTATCTGCAGTAATTCCTCTTTGTGAGTTGTATTTTGTTATGCATATACATTTGTACTGTACTAAGGATGGCTTTTCCATAAAAGCAGTCCTATAGATGAAAATTTAGAGTTTCATCAATTTTACTTGACAGAAGTATGATGGTGCGGTTTGTACATTAATGTTTACCTCAATACATATGTTTATAACGGATTATCCATTTTGCGGTTTCAAAAGTATAGGGCTGGAATTCGACATCTGTCAAACACAGTTGTTAAATAAATTTTTTTGTTTAGTTAAAAGTCTGACATTTACGAAAATGGATCGCTTAACTATCGCGCAACACACACAATTTGTTAAAACCTACTACTGAAAAAGGTGATTCTGCTACAGCCAAATATCGTGCTTTAAGAGGGCATTATGGTTTACATAATCATCCAACCACGCAAGTAATTGGCAAACATATTTAAAGACACTGTGCATTATCGTTTCGCTAGTACCACTGAAAATATCACTGCTCTAAGTGAAAGTGTTGCCGAAGACCTGAATCTGTCGATTCCTCGTCGTCATCAGGAATTAGGACTATTTTAAGGCACATTATGGCGTATTTTGAATTTGTATCTACACCTACATCCATATAAAGTCCAGCTCACACAACAACTGAAGCCAACTGACCATTCACAACGTCGCGTCGTAGATACGTCAAATGGGTGCTTGAACAACAGGCGTAGGACGGTGATTTTTCGAACTAAATTTAATTCGGCGACGAAGCACATATCTCACTCGGTGGTTATGTTAATAAACAAAATTGTCGTCTTTATGGTTCTGAGAATCCTCCAGTTACTAAAGAGAGGCCATTCCATCCACAAAAATCACTGTTTGGTGCGCTCTTTGGTCCGAAGGTGTGATTGGACCTTACTTCTTCGAAAACGATAACAGAACGACTGTCACCGTCAATTCGGAGCATTATGGTCATATGATACCACCCAACTTTTTTTGCCTGCTATTGAAGAATACGACTTGGAGAATATGTGGTTTCAACAAGACGGTGAGGCCACATGCCACAGAACTCGAGCGAATGTTGCTTTATTGCACGAGACCTTTCCTGGCCGCGTAATTTCTCGTCGTGGCGATATCATCATGTGATTTGAAGCCGCTGGACTTGTTTTTTGTGGGGCTACGCCAAAGACCGTGTTTATGTATATAAACCCTTAACTTTTGAGCACTTAAAAACCAACATTCGTCAATTTATGGCTGAGATACCGCCCAATTTGTGTCAAAAAGTGATAGAGAATGACCTTAAAAGAATCGATGCTTGCAAAATTCGCGAGATAATCATGTGTTTCACACATACCTAATGTCCAAGTTCAAACTTTATAATAAAAAAGAAATACCATGAACAAAAATATTTTATATGTATTTTATTTACATTTACTTTGAAACCTCAAAAGGTATTTTTCAAATTGTACATATTAGATAAAATCTATTGTACACAGAAAATGAGTGATTGAACCCTTAAGCATTATTCACATGAGCACGACAAACGACCAACGAATGAACGAATATTCGTTGATTTTGACATTTCTTTCACATGAGAGTTTTTAATTTGTCGCACAGCCGAACACCATTCACCACCGAAACCAAAACAAGAATGATTTTTTTAGGTTAAGTACGCGCGATTATTTTATTCGTTGCGAGTGTGGATAATGTGGAACGCGAATAAAGTTTGACAGTTCGTATCAACTATAATTTTTTTCGCGACGAATAAATTTGTTTTCTTAAATTTATTAATATATGATATTGAAAAGTAAAAGTATGCATCATAAATCAAATAGATACTATATTGCTATCGTTTTGTTAAGAATTTGTGTGGAAATATGTCTTCAAACGTATATAAACTCACATTTTGTAATTCATTCGTCGTTCGTTGGTCGCGCTCATGTGAATGCTGCTTTAAGCTAAACAAATATTTAGAAAATCGGAAAATATTTTCAAACAACCAAAAAATACTACATTATGAAAAAAGTACGCAATATTTTTTCATACTCTGGATATAGTTAAAAGGTTCTTATAATTCTGTATGTAATAAAAACGCACTGAAATTCAGAAATCAAATGTAAATTAGCCATAATATAATTTCATCGAGTATTAGGTAACATCTACACTATTTTAGTGTACTGTAGATAATATTGGTCTCATTGAATTCTGTTACCTGCTTAATGCTTCGAAATTTGATATTAAAGTTTCGAACATAAATGTCATCGTCTCATACCGAAATTCGAATTCCGAATATAAACCAACGAAGCTGAAATGGATACAAATATCTACAAGACATGAAGACAACACAAAAATCTTGTTTTCTTCCTCTGAACTGTGACTGTGAGACTTGAGACACTTGCCAATAACTTTTTACCATTAAAAATGCATTTATTCAATAAATTCTAAGAATATTTTCATTCATTGTCAATTAAATCAAAACTAAATAATTTTAAGAAAACATTTTATTGGTTTTTTATTGCTTTTACAAAGCTTACAAAAAGTTTTAAGAATCAAAAGTGTGTCTTCAACAATAATGTCGATGAATAATTTAACAGTAGACGGAGAATTCCGCTATATAATCCAATGGTTCAATGAATGGAGCGAGTTGCAACGTGATGATTTCGTTCCAATTCTCGTTGATTATTTGACCCGCGAATCTTCCGGGGTGTACGTAAATGGAGTGGTTAGCGGTATGGCGAATGCCGAGGTAATAGACAAACCAATGAGTCTATTCCAATGCAGGGTAAGTAGTAACAATTATTTTGCTATATTATTATAGCTTCATAGAGCTATTTATTTATAGGTAAATTCTTGAAATTATTTGAATATAAACTAAGATTCTGTTTGTTTGAGTCTTCGTGTTTTGTATAAGAAAACAAGTATTTTCATTGAAGCTGCAAGATACCGTTTAAAGGTCAACTAACTGCATAGAACGTAGGTAGCAATCAATTGAAGTGTAAATAGTTAGCAGAGACAAATAAAATAAAAAAAACTAGTTTAATGCGTTGTAAATTTCGTTCGAAATTCAATCAAACAATATAATTTTGCACGCTCCTGTATCAACTAGCTTATCCTTGCGATACTAATAGGTATGTGTTTTCTTAGAAGTAATAAGTTTTTTTTTTTTATAAAATATCGGGTTTTTTGTAAGGACTTCGTGAGCCAGATATAAGTTTAAAAATGCTCTTAATCCTTTCGGGACGGGAGTGGTACGTTTACATATAAATATTCTTTGTTCTGTCCCACTCTCTTACCGAAAGGGTTAAAAAAGAACAAAATTAAATGTTGTCCATATTTTGTGTGTTCAAAAATAAATAAATTAGGTGGCGCAACAGTCCGTTGAGAACTAGGGTCTAGTGACTTAAAACTTTTCTTTTTTCACCTACGTGTGGAACATCGCGATTTTCTAACGTTGGTGTTTTACTTTTTAAAATAAGTGAAAATGGGTTTCGTAAAAGTTGTGAAGAATAAACAATATTTCAAGCGTTATCAAGTCAAATTCCGCAGGCGTCGTGAGGGTAAAACTGACTACTATGCCCGCAAACGTCTCATTTTCCAAGACAAAAACAAATACAACACTCCCAAGTACCGTTTGATTGTAAGTCTCAGCAACAAGGACATCACTGTCCAAATTGCCTACGCCAGAATTGAAGGAGATCGCGTAGTTTGCGCTGCCTACTCTCATGAGTTTCCCAACTACGGAGTTAAGATTGGTCTGACCAATTATGCTGCGGCCTACTGCACTGGATTGTTGGTAGCTCGTCGTATCCTTAACAAATTGGGCTTGGAATTGCTGTATGGTGGTTGCACTGAAGTCACCGAAGGAGTACAACGTTGAGCCCGTCAACGATGTTCCCGGAACCTTCCGTTGTTACTTGGATGTCGGTCTTAGCCGTACCACCACTGGTGCCCGTGTTTTCGGTGTCATGAAGGGAGCCGTCGACGGTGGTTTGAACATTCCCCACTCCGTCAAGCGTTTCCCCGGTTACTCCGCTGAAACTAAGAGCTTCAACGCTGACATCCACCGTGCCCATATTTTCGGCCACCACGTTGCCAATTACATGCGCACCTTGGAAGAAGAGGACGAAGAGGGATTCAAACGCCAATTCAGCCGATACATCAACTTGGGTATCCGTGCTGACGACCTTGAGTGGAAGTTTGAGTGGAAGTTCTTTAGAATTTTTAACACTTATTCTAAAAAATGATAAACACAAGAAAATAAAAAAATGAAATGACAAATTCGGAAGGATTTGACAATAGAATTTTTAATAAAATGTGTTTTTTTAATCAATTTCTGAATTGTAGGATAAATTAGGATAAGGATATGATTACTTTTTTTGATAAAAACTAAAAAACTCTCAACCATTCCTGTGTGCGAGTAATGTTGTCAGGGATGGAGGGGACCTACAGTTTTAAGTCGAACCCGAACGGTTCATTTGAGAAAGCACTTTTCATGACAAGAATTATTCTTGGAGGATTTGTCAACTCCTCGCAAGAGGCAATACCCGTGAAAAAGACCAAGACCTCTAGCATGACAGTCCTACGCATTTTATATTACACGCATAATACATTGTTTGTATAAATAGCTCATTATACTCTAATTGCTGGAAACTTAGCACAGATATTCTTGTACCCAAAAAGCCCCAATTTTTCATGCTATTATGGCTTTCGGCCTTTAAGCATCTTACCGTGCCTGTTGTCACAGGTGTTTAAAAATGTCTTAGCAGAGCAAATACCGAACCACATTTTCCATCATAACTTACTTTCTCCAGTATGCTCTGTTGAGTATAGCGTTCAATATAAATTATTACCTCGCTTTGAAATTAAAAAAAATAAATTAGGTGGCGCAGCAGTCCGTTGAGAACTAGGGCCTAGTGACTTACAACTCTCAACCATTCCTGTGTGCGAGTAAATGCTATCAGGGATGGAAAATGCTTGTGTTTATAAACTTTCATTAACTTCTTCATTTCAAAATTATTTTCATTCGACTAAAGAACTAAATATTAAAAGCTAATAATTTGTAAATAATTTAAACTGAATACCAGCAAGTACCTATGCCAATTGGAAATTCAAGAATAAATTATTGTTTCGAAATTAAAATTTATTTACGAAAGTTATACTTACAGAAAAACCTTTAGATATCATAAATACAAATGTTTAACAAATCAAAAAGAAATTGATGATTGGGAAAACACTGATGATGAATGTAGAAGAATTATTGGTTTATGTGTTGAGAACGATCAACTAGAACTAGATCATATCCGTACGAAGACTACAACAAGATCAACATGGGATGCATTAATAAATTACCATAAGAGAAACGCTTTCACGAATAATAAATAATGAAAAGAATATTTTACCAAATTGATTGGCATAGGTGAAGAGACTCTTTAAGATGAAATAATATTTGATATAGTTCAGGAACGATTCATTGCAGAATACGATAGACATTTTACCCTCAAGTGGGAATTCAATATGTATCGTAGCCCAGCTTACCTTTTATAAACAGAAACCTTCGAAATTAAAAGTAAAAACACAATGATTTTTAGAGTGGAAAAATATATAAAAAACCACTATCCATCTTTATTCCATTAAAACCTGCGACCGTCCTTCTTGCAACTTATATTAAGACTAAAAAACTCAAAACCATGCAACGTTTAATAGCTTTCGTTCGCAGAACGAACGCCTTACCTTCGTTAAGTTATTTACTATATATTTTTATATAGGTTTTATTTACCTTCTATTTATTTCTGGAACCATCGACTGCTGAGGTTGTAAATCTCATGCAGTTCGATACAGTCCCGGCGAAAACCTACGGTTTTCCTACTCTTTCTCTTTTTATTCTATGTGAATACCCTACTTTACATAATCTTAGATATACATATACATATAAATATAATAAATTGTTGTAATCATATTATTCTTCCTCCATCGGAATCATGCAAATCTTTTGCACCGGCCTTGTCAGTTGATTGGTCGCTGTTTGAATAACAACGCTTCGCACCAAGCCATCCCTGCTTGGAATAAGTTGTGAAATCCGATCCATTGCCCATGCTGAAGGTGGGAAATTTTCACTCTTTATGATGCATAGCTGTCCTATCCTGAGACCATATTTCTCCCTGCGCCATTTCTTCCTTTCATATAGAGTAGAAAGATATTCTTCTTTCCACCTAGCCCAAAAATGTTCGAGCATCGTCTTCCGCTCTCCCCACAGCCTTAGCCCCTTCGTGTCTGGTAGCTCATTGGTCGCAAATGGCAATGGTAGCACAAGTGGTTCCCCTACCAGAAAGTGTCCCGGCGTTAACGCCTGCAAGTCGTTCGGGTCGTCACTCAACGGATGTAGCGGCCTTGAATTCAAAATTGCTTCTATACCTGTAAGTAGAGTTAGAAATTGGTCATATGCTAGTACCTTCATGCCTACGATCCTTGTCAAATGATATTTCATTGACTTCACCGCAGCTTCATAGATGCCACCTTGGTGTGGCGCCGCAGGTGTCATAAATTTCCATTCTGTGCCTTTAAAATATAAATGTTCAAAAGTTTCCTTCACGAGCCAACGCTCTTTAGCCTTCCGTAATTCCTTCGCTGCACCAACAAAAGCTGTGCCATTGTCACTATATAATCTTTGACATCTTCCCCTGCGCGCGATGAACCTTTCGTAACATGCAATGAAAGCATACGATGTAAGGTCCGAGACCAAATCAATATGCACTGCCCTAGTTTTGAGACAGACAAAGACAGAAACCCAACATTTCTGCTTTATAATTTGCTCTCCTGTCCTATTTATCATTTTGATATCGAAAGGACCTGCATAATCTACCCCTGTGTGCAAAAAAGCCTTTCTTGCAGTTACCCTCTCTGAGGGTAAGTCAGACATCAATTGCATTTCAAAGCGATGGTTGTATCTCACACAAACCACACACTTGTGCAAGAAATTCCTTATCTCACTCCTAACCTTCGGTATCCAGAATCTCTGGCGTAAGTATTGCATCATAACTTGCACCCCGCCATGTTTTGTCGCTCTATGAGCACTATCCATAATCAACCAAGCTAACCGCGAACCACACGGTACGATAGCAGGATGTCTTCTTTCATATTCCATCTCTGCTCTTTCCAACCTTCCTCCGACCCTTAAGATCTTTTTTCCATCCAAAATCGGTTTTAACGATTGGATCCTGCTCTTTTCAGAAAGACATTTGTCTTTCCCTATGCAAGAAATCTCCTTCCCATAATATTTTTCCTGTTCCTTCTTTAGTAGATAATCAATTGCTCCAATCTTCTCCTCAGAAGATGGTTGATACACTACTCCTGTGCAATCTTTCCTGTCTACCTTCTTTTCTAGTTGCCGTCGAGAGTATCTCGGTTTTCCTTCATCCCGCTTCCGTTTCTCTATCTTTGCTCTAGTAGCATGGATAAATCGGAATGTAAAACTTATTATATTAAGTGCCTTTTCCAAAGAGGATGCATACTCAATTATTGGAATCCCTTGTCCTGACCCTTTCACGTGTATAGATAATGGTTCTGTAAACCTCATTATCATGTGTACCTTCATTTCATCCCTCCCCCCATCTGAAACATTTGGCACAAACTTTTCAGATGACCAGGATGATCGCTGCTTTGAAAGCCACTCTGGACCATGCAGCCACAGATTGTTGTCGATCAACAAATGTGGTCGAACGCCCCTGCTCAAAAGATTTGCTGGATTCTCCTTCGTACCAACGTGCCTCCACCTTTTGACTTCCATATTAGTCTGTATGGATGCAACCCGATTTGCCACAAATGTTTTTAAATCGCATGGCAATTTATTAATCCAATGTAATGTGACCAGCGAATCCGTCCAGAGATTATACTTCGCATCTTTCCATTCCATTGATTTCATAACCTCTACTACTAACCGTCCTAGAAGCTCAGCCGCTGCTAGCTCCAATCTTGGAATGGTTATTGTCTTAAGAGGTGCGACACGCGTTTTTGCTGTCAAAAGACTAGCTGAAATTTGTCCGTTCGGACCTATAGTCCTTACGTAAATCACTGCCCCGTATGCTCTTTCAGACGCATCTGAAAAACCATGTATTTCCTTTCTTATACCTTCCGCTGTTCCTATCCATCTAGCAATCTTAACCTTTTCTAAGAATTTTATTTCCTTCCATACATCTTCCCATCTGTTTTCTATTTCCTTAGGTAATCTCTCATCCCAGTCGACGTTTAGTCGCCATATATCTTGAATAAGAATTTTTCCTACTATCGTTACGGGTGCTATAAATCCATTAGGATCATAAAGCTGAGCCACGCAACTTACTATCTTTTGATAACATTTGATAACATTAATAATTATTATTATTATTATTATTGTTATCTTTATTTTTTTCTTCACAAAAAATACAGGCTCAATTACATTTTAAAGATTTACAAGCATGGCTATTAAGCCGTCTGCCGGTTATATCTGAATTTTAAACATTGAGAGAGAAGTTATTTTTAGCTGTTATATAATAAAAATTAACAATTTACAAAATAAATTTAGATTAAGATACTGATTATGATTAAGTATGCCAGATTGAACGATTTAATTGATTTAATAATAACAAATGTTACAGGCTTTTAGTTTAGCGAAAACAAAAACTACTAACATATAAAATCTTGAAATAAATATTAGTTTGGTATAGTTAAGCTTATTGGTAACTTTTTAGGTTTTAATCATTGATATTTAGATAGTACATCAATAAGTGAAGAGCAGTAAAAGACTTTCAATATCAACAGTGAAACGGGCTTTTAGTTTAGCTAAAACAAAATTATATTAGACTGAACATTACATTAGAGGTCCACGAATGAATTTCTATACGCAACAGCTTCAGAGAAAAAACGGATAAGAAGTTTCCAACCACCCTCACCATTCAAAACTGCAAGACAGTCCTCAAACGAAAGGAAGCTCTTATTGAAATAGAAACGCCGGATCTCTTGTAAGATCGGACATAACGCTAGGAAGTGGAAAACATTTTCAATTTGATTGAGGTTACATAATGTACAGTTAGGATTTATATCATTTCTGTGAGGTCTATAGTTAAGCTCAAGCATCTCCGTGCGAACCTTAAATATCAGACTTATCTCAACAAAAGTGAACTCGGTTCGAAAATAGTTTGCTTCCCCCAAAGAGAAATTAAGTTTACTGTATAATGATCTAGATTGGGACTCCCTTGCCCGATTGAGAAATGTCTGAAAAATGTTGTCATCTATAACAGAAATACAATCGTAAAGTTCATTCCTCCACGAATCTAGATTATCCAAACAAAACGTCAAAGGAAAGTTATGTTCTGAGGCCAACTCACTCCAATCTTTAAAAGGTGTGCATCTGCAGCGTAACGCTGTTAGGAGAATCCTTTTCTGCAAATTGTTGTTAGATCTTTGCATGACTTTGATTATATAGTCTGCATTCGCTTTTAGATTCTTTAAAAAAATTGGTGGTAGTCCCGACTCAACGTGTATGGCATAATTGGGGGTATTAGATGGGAGTCTAAAGATTCGCTTGAAGAAATATCTTTGGATAGTTTCTATTTCGTCTAATTGCATGTAGCCATAAACTTCATTTCCATAGCAAAGGCAGCTTTTAACGGTTGCATCAAAGACTTTAAATTTCGAAGCCGGATCTATATTTTTGTTAATGAAAAAGTTTGACCACATACAGTTAATAGCTGCTTTTGCTGCGGTCAATTTATCTCTTATATGCCTTCGAAAGTTCAGATTGTGTGTTATTGTGAAACCTAGATATTTGAATTCCTTCACTACTTCTATATTTGAACCGCTCAAGTTCCAAGAACGGTCATTACGTGCACTGCGATTATGGTGTCTGAATATCATGATCTTAGATTTCGCAGTATTTATTTGAAGGTCCCACAAATCACAATATTGTTTTAACTTGTTAATTTGGAGTTGAAGCGTCACAGGATTATCAGTTAAAATAACAAGGTCATCCGCATAAAGGTCGTTTATAAAAAGCGAGAAAACCAAGGGACTCAAAATGCAACCCTGTGGGACACCTGTTTCTGACCTAAATTGTTTCGACGTGTTCATGCCATTTTTAACCACAGCAGTCGTATTTGAGAGAAGTTGCTCATAAATTTTTATAAATTTTGTTGATAAACCGATACATGAAAGTTTAAATAATAATGAGCTTCGGTTGATGGTATCGAAGGCTGCTTTAAAATCAACGAAAAATGCATAAAGATTTGTTTTCTTCTCTATAAAGCGTCTAGCAACACTAGTGAGAGTAAAGATTTGGTCAACTGTGGAGAGATTAGCACGAAACCCAGCTTGGAAACAGCTTATTTTATTATTTCTTTCAGCCCAACTAGCAAGTCTTAGGTAAAGAATTTGAGTGAATAGCTTCCGCAGTGAACTAAGGACAGAAATTCCCCTGTAGTTTTCAGGAAGGTTTGGGTCACCCTTTTTAAAAATTGCAGAGATGGATGAAGACCGGAAAGAATTTGGGATATCTTCCTTGTCAAAAATTCTATTAAACAAATCTAAAATATGTTCAAGAAATTGTGAGCTGGCATTTTTGTAAAACTCAGCTGGGATGCCATCTAAACCCGGAGCTTTGCTGTCTTTCATTTTATTTAATGCAATAAGCAGTTCATGCATGGAGAATGGAGCATCTAACTCTTCAATGTGAATAAACGGTAACGCAAAGCTTATAGATATTTGATTTGGATCCGCCAGTAGAAGTGTTTCGAAATATGATGCCATTCGATCGGCACTAATGCAAATAACAGGCGACTTATTGCGCCCACTTAGAATACGTACATTAGCCCAAAACACTCTAGGATCTCTGCTCTGTACAAGATTTAATGCAGAGTTGTTGAGAAAAAGTTGTTTTTTACGGCTGCATAGATTTTTAAACGCTTTATTTGACTGCAAATACAAGGATTTGAAAGCCAAATTATTCGTTTTCCTAAAAAGTTTCAAAAACTTGAAAGATTTTTCTCTACTTCTCCTACATTCCTCGTCATACCAACTAGATTTAAAAACGCTTCCTCTATTATTTGAATAGGTAATTGCTGACTCTCTAATAGTGCTCAATATCAAATCTGTTGCTTCGTCAATTGTGTTTATAGCCTGATTTGTGATATTAATTGAATGCTGGTTTAAGTTTCTCTTATAAACATCCGATTTATTTCTAATCCAACGTAGTCTGTTGCAACCATTTACATTTCGACGTCGGATATTGCATTCTTGGGTTTTGAACTCACACGACACACAAATAGGGAGGTGAGTTGAATAATTAGCCGGTAAAACCTCGAAATCTTTCACAATGTCAAGCCAATCCCCTTTGACTAAGCAGTAATCGATTACAGAGCAACCTTGATTGGAAATAAACGTAAAATTGCCAGCACTATCACTTATGGAGGTCCCATTCAAGATAAAAAACCCAAAATCCTCAATCAAATCCATCAGGTATTTTCCATTTAAATTTGTACATTCGTCTAAAGATCCCCTTTTGAATGAAAACTTGTCCACGTTTATAAAAGGAGAGTTTTGGAAATCCCCTATCCGACTGTTTAAATCTCCAATTATTAAAATGTTGTCATTATTTTGGTTTAGTAGAAAGTCTTGCAAATTTTCAAAGTCACTTTTCCAATTACTGAAATTCAGGTACAAAGGAACTATTAGATAATGTTTCGCGTCAATGACACATTCTATTATAATTAGGTTTTCGCTGATTTTGAAATTGATATTTTTTTTAAAAAAGTTGTTTTTTATACCGCATAGAATACCACCGCTAGCTCTACCAAGTCTATTATTTCTAATAGCTGGCAACCATCGAAGATCGAAACCTTCAAAATACTTAAGATATTGTAACTCTTTACCCTCTTCCACAAATGTTTCCAATAATATAAATATGTCATAACTTAAAACTAATTTAAAAAAATCTGGCATTAATAATTTGTTTTTAAGTCCAGTAACATTATAGCAAAAAATATTTAAATTAAACAAATTAAAATTAGTTTCATGGCAGACGGCAACTCTATCCTACGTTGAATGATGAAGTTGGCTCAACCTCGGACCCGAACCATGTTCATTGTTCATAAAGTGGCTCACAGATGGCTGTTGCAACGCAATGGAGTTATTTTTATGAACTCTGACGTTTATGTTGTCAAAAAAACACATTGAGTCCTCACCAAAAGTTGTTTTAATAAATGACAGTTCATCACTTGTTGTTATTTTCAACCCTCGTAACGAATCATGGGAAAACAAATAATCTTCTATTCTTAATTTCGATCCTCTGATTAGAATTTTTACATTCGGGTTCCTTTCCAAAAGTTTTGTTTTCAAATCGAAAAGTGCTCTCCTTTTTTTCCGGTAAAGAAAAGATTGCTCTCGATGTACCACAACGCCAGTACCTTTAAGCTTCGGTGCAGATTCTACGATTTTCTTTGCAGTGATCTTGTCAGTGAAGTTCAGCACCATGGTGGTTTTGTTGTTGTGTCGATTTACAAACTCTTGCGTTTTTTCATAAGATATTTCTGCATTTGCATCTAGACCGAGAAGGCTAAGACAAGTTTGTTTTGCTAGATTATTCTTGTCTGTTTTCTCGTTTGGCGGCAAATGCAATACAACAGTATTTTCGTTAGATTTTTCGTGTAGAATTTCCAGTTGTCTCTCAAGTGCTTCGCAATAGTTCTCAACAACGGCCAAACGTCCCGTAAGCTGCTCGTTTTGGGACCGCAACAGCTGTATTTCAGCGGAGATGGCAGAAATGTCGGACTTAGTGGCAATATTTTTTAGATGCTCAACCAGGCAACCATCGACAATGGATTTTAAATCATTCGCTTGCATGTTGGTTTTATTATGCAGTAAAAAGTGTTTATGCAGTGTAGATTTTTTGCTTGATGGGGACTTAGAAGGAGATATTTCCCCCAACTTTCTCTTCGATTGCATAAAGTTAGACACACACACAAAATATGGCTACCTTTTGTGTAAAGTTTAAGATTTAATTAAATCGTACCTTTTGGGTGACTCTAAAATTAGGGTTCCACTTTTGCGGGCGAAGTTTAACTTAAAATTTTTTTTAAATTATTTTTTTAAGTGTTAATATTAATTTTTATTACTCAAAATTCAAAATTTTAAAATAAATAAACTAGAGCACTTAAAAAACTTGACTTTCACTTCTCTCTCTCTCTCTCTTTTTAACTTTTTACTATCTTTCTTTTTGTCATTGCCTGCTCAGTCACTGGTGTTTTCACCACAAATTTGAACTGATCCTTTTCTAATAGCCATTTAATGCCTAATATTGAAGACTTCTCATCATCTTCAAACAAAATTGATCCCTGTTCTTCATAATTCATATTTCTTACTAACGCTTTGGAATTCGATTTCCATTTCCTGAGCTCAAACCCTGCACCCTTCAATACTTGATCGATGTCTTTCGATAACTCGATCGCTTTTTGTTCAGAATCAGCACCTGTAGTGCCGTCATCCATATAGAAATCCTCAATTATAGCTCTGGCTGCATCGGGAAATTCATGTTCTGCATCTTTTGCACATTGTATCAATGCTCGAACAGCATAATGTGCGGAAGACGTCATGCCATAGGTGACTACAGTGAGCCAATATTCCCTCAACCTGTCATTGGGATTTTCCCTCCAAAAAATTCTTTGCAAGTCCCATTGTTCTCTTGCAACCTTCACCATGCGGAACATCATCTTGATGTCTGCACTTATTGCTACCCGATGCCTTCTGAAGCGCATCAGAATCTCATGTAGATCCTTTTGTAACTTTTCACCTAACATTTGCACTTCGTTAAGCGAAATACCCTTCATTGTCCTGCAGCTAGCGTCGAATACGACTCTGAACTTCTTCGCAACACAGTGGTGCGGTATGTGGTATATTATTCTGCTGTGAGTCACACCAGTCACTGGTGTCATGTGACCCATCCTTTCATATTCCCTCATGAAATCAACATATTTTTGTTTTATTCCTAAATCATTCTGTAATTTCCTTTCCAAAGCTAAAAACCTTCGTTTTGCTATAAGTTCTGAGCTACCAATCTCCCCTGCTGATTCCTTTAAAGGAATTGTGACAATAAATCTACCAGAATCATCACGTGAATACGTATTGATGAAATTCTGTTCTACCTGTTCTTGCTCCTGTGATCTGTTTGACAACAATTCAACGTCATCCAACTGCCATAATCGTTTGAGGGATTCATGCAGTTGGTTATTATCTATTGCTATAATATTCAACCCCTGCTCTGTATTGCCTATTGCTTTTCCTTCAAATTCTCCCAAAACAACCTTCCCAAACAATGTTTCAATGTACAATGCTTTACTTGCCTGTCTATCTAAAATGGACAGAAAAGATGCCGCCGCAAACCTGCAACCTAGCAACAGGTCCACGGGACCAGCCTTCCAAAACTCAGGGTCAGCCAACGGCCGCCCTACAATATCCATCTTTGGCATTTCCAAATCGTGTGTAGGCACAATCGGTTGCCATTTACTATCCTGCGGTAGTATATAGAATTCTTGCTCTATTGCGTCCTGCGAATTAAACCATGGGCTTACCTTAAGCGTAGTTTTATATTTAATGTGAAAGGGTTCACCTTCCACTCCAATCAGCCTGCGTGTAACTGCTGTTTTACTAAGCGATAACCTGCCCTGCAACTGATGGCTTATTAGATTAGGCTGTGCACCTGTGTCTATAAGCGCACGTATGGGACCATATTTTTTGCCATCTAGTTCGACCCTCACCTGAGCCGTTGGCATCAGAGAGAACCTTCCCTCTAAGCTACAATCAAAAAAATTCGAATAAGTTTTAATTTTACCTTTATTGACATCATTTCTTTTAAAATCATTCCAAGAATCAACCTCGTCTGATTCTGAGAAATCGTCCATCAAACTTGCTCCCAGCTTTTCACCATCCGAGCGCGGCCGTTTTGCAGGCCATGGCGCTAGTCAATCTGGCTTCTTCTTCATATCTACCTGTGGTACATTTTTCCTTTTCCTGCTATCCTGTACGTTTAAGACTGTGGCCTCAGCCTTACCAAGCACCTTCATTGGGCACAACACGCTGTTATGCGATGGCCTACCTGGACATTTCAGACAAGGCCCCTGAAAGCAATCACGTGCAACGTGTCCCGTCTTCAGGCAGTTTGGATATAACTGCTTTTCATGGACGAAGTTCTGCCTTGCCCTTAGATTTAGGGCATTAAAGTGCGGACAATACCACAATAGATGTTCCATTGACCTGCATAAATGGCACGGCCGTTTTTTGACATCTGCTTGCTGCTTGGGGTGACCATGTTGCCCCGTCTGCTTAGGTCTACCTTTCCCACCTGCTGAACAACCTCCTTTCTTCTGTTGTCCATTGCACTTCCGAGCGCTTCAGCCCGCTTGCCCAGGAACAGACAGAATTCTTTCGCAGTCGGCAACTCGGTTGTGCGCGATTCTTCCCATCTGCAAGCTGTCTGCTGGTCCAGCTTCTCATGAATAATGATCATGTCCCAATTATCTACACCTTGCGCTGCCAGCTGCCTCATTGTTTCATGACAGGTGTTTGCCATCCTTTGAAGCTCCGTTGCCTTCGGGGTACCTTCGAGCATGGGCAGTCGAAAGAACTGCCTCAAAAGCTCCCTGCATGTAGCATATTTCTTATTATACACCTCTTCCATCCGCTTCCATGCCTCATAATAGTTTTGGTCAGAGAGCTGCCAGTATGCCAGAGAGCTGCGAGTATCCCTTCGCTTACTTGCATTTGCTGCCATGCTTCCTTCAGTGCCTCGAGTCTTAGCTCGAGCTCTTCCAGCGATGACTCCTGAAATCCATCAATTTTTGTATATGACAGCATCCTGCTCACCGTGTGCCTGCCTTTTTCGAATAAATACTCATGATTTGCACCTTCCATTTTACTCGGTGTTTTTTTTTCTTTTCTAAAAAAAAAGAGTGATAAGTATGTTACCTTGTACATAAACGATATCGTCTCAATCCGATTGCAGTAGGTACTTAAAAAAAATAAAAATATATTTCCCACTATGCAAATCGTCTGAGTTTTCTTAGGTGTCGTGCTACTATTTGTGCCGTTGCTGTTGCTTGTTATTATTTATTTTGTTTGTATTTGTTACCCCTAATGAAAAAGAAATTGGCGATCACAGAAGTACTCCGCAGTAGGTACTAAAAAAATATATTTCCCAGTATACGGATTTCTGTGATTGCCCTACAATAAAATATCAATTTTGTTGACGATTACCCCTACCTACATAAACCAAAAAAAAAACAGATTCGTCTGTATTTATTTTTCATCTCCTTAGCCTGAAAGTTGTGTGTTTTTATTAGAAGTCCTAATTTTTATTTTACCTTTTTTACTAACCTCCAATCTCACCGGCTATAATTGGTTCAAAATAAAATTTTAATTTATTCAACCCCTTCTCTCATCTTATTTCCTGCTCTTTATTTTGCAACTCGTACTACTGTACTTTGAGTTCCACCGGCTTTATATACCTTCTCCTCATTTCCACTCAGCCACACGTCTGCAGCTGAGTGCCTGCTTTTCCCTCCAAAATATACACTAGGTATATACTACGCTCTACAATGTGTACATGCACCGTATTTTTCATTCCCTCGCACATGCGCACACACAGCGCTAGCCTACCTATATACTACACACAATCTACTTGGCGGCAGGAGAAAAGAAAGAACCAAGAGAAACATAAAGATAACCCGCCGCGCAAGCAGATACATACACACAACACAATTGGATGCAAAAAAAGAAAATAACTATACCACAACAGCACAGAACGGCACAAAACACCGAAAAAAATATGGAAAACAATATATACCTTCTTTTTCTTGTTTAACGTACATATGTATAAAATATTTTATTTTTGCTGTTGAAATATGTTGAAATAATAATACGACTGCGCGCACCGACTAATAAACATCAACTGAAGAGAAGACTGAACAAAATTCCAGTTCAGAATTCATATACCTGCTTGCACATGACCCTTTATGTATTTATGATGGTAGTCACTCTGACTATTGCCATCTTCATTCCTCCTTAGCCACGGCACATAGGCCAGTGGTTCCTTCGAGCTTGTGTTTGTTGTTTCAACAAACTGAAATCTTTCCAGGCGTACATTGTTTTTTGCAATGCTGCTCAATTAAGATAAAACCGAAGGAAGGAAAAAAAATAGCGTTTCCATCATTCCAATATATTTTGTGAATGTATATAACGCTCCATGCTAGTGGACTGTACCTTTCGCATAAAATCAAATTGCCTTCAAATTTGGTATACAAATATACGTAAATTTTGTTATACAAATATATTTAAATTCAGTGACCAATAAAATTCCTTACTATGTTTTGTAGCTTTGTACAAAACTTCCTTCCAGCACCTTCCTTGGTAAATTGGCACAACACGCTGCTTTTCTCCGTTTTTTTTTTGATTTTTTTTTAAACTTTATACCTTCCCGCACTGGTATTTATCCGGCTCTACATGGACCAAATGTATCGTAGCCCAGCTTACCTTTTATAAACAGAAACCTTCGGAATTAAAAGTAAAAACACAATGATTTTTAGAGTGGAAAAATATATAAAAAACCACTATCCATCTTTATTCCATTAAAACCTGCGACCGTCCTTCTTGCAACTTATATTAAGACTAAAAAACTCAAAACCATGCAACGTTTAATAGCTTTCGTTCGCAGAACGAACGCCTTACCTTCGTTAAGTTATTTACTATATATTTTTATATAGGTTTTATTTACCTTCTATTTATTTCTGGAACCATCGACTGCTGAGGTTGTAAATCTCATGCAGTTCGATACACAATATATGCAGATTTAAAAATTATAGCTACGAGAAATGTCGTCGTTTGTTATTTCTGCCGGAAACAATTAAATTTAAAGAAATCGCTACATCGCTAAATTGTTTAAATTTATAGCAGTGCCTAGACAGACAAATTCCTTAACTACCTCAAAGCTATAGCTGTCCATGGTAACGTTTTGTCCAAGACGTCGTTGTTCAATTGGTGACAGCATATACTTGGTCTTGCCCTCATTGACCATTAAACACATCTTCTCCGCTTCCGTCGCAATGCTCAAAAACGCTCCACTGACATCACGCTTTGATCTTTCAATTATGTCGATATCTTCGGCGTATCAGAGTAATTGGTGAGTTTCAATTTTCAATTGTAATTGGTGAGTTTTGCACAGTTCTTTCCAGAGCGATGTTGAAGAAGTCGCATGACAGTGCATCGCCTTGTCTAAAACCTTTTTTGACATCAAATTTATCGGTGAGATCTTTTCCGACCTTGATAGCTGCACAAACGGATAAGTTTGTCAGAGATGCCAAAACTAGACATTACTCGTTCCTTTAGATACTGTATTAAGCGGATTTAAAATTGATAAAGATATAGTGGGTACCGATTTGAAGTTTCTGGGTTTTTTCTAAGATCTGCCGTAATGTGAATAATGATCGACTTTCCTGGTCTGAAGCCAGACTGATAAATACCTATCGGGTTGTCCACGAACGCCTTCAGGCGTTCACATAATACGGCAGGAAGGATCATATATTGTGTTGTTGAGGAGACTTTAAACACCCGTTTTCCAGAGAGGATCTGCTGAGAGATCTTTGTAGTTTATATCTACCTTTCTTATCACTTCAATTGTCCTTCATAACCCAAAGAATTGTATGGTATTAAAATTGGACACTAAAGTGCTAATTGGGTTACGGAGCAAAGATTGCTTGGAACTTCATCTCTACTTAAATACCTTACTAAACAGATCTAATATAGCAAAGGACAGGAGTTTTTCATTATATGAAACATTATCGAATTGAGATTTCAATACATTTTTTAATTAATCCCCTATGAGGCTTGTAGAACTATCATATAACATACCACACATTTCTAGTTCATGTAATTGTCCAAATAAAGAAATTTAGCATGTTTTATTTGTTTAAGTGTATTTATTTGTTTAAACAGTTGTAACGAACATTGTTTACTGTATTCTAAAGATTTGTATGCAAATATGGTTGGTAGATGCCCTAGACCTCCATTTTTGCCTGCTGACGAAAGTCATCGACGATCTCAGCTTTTTATATTCGTTTTTCGATTAAGATGATTGTCCTTCGGATATGGACTTTCAACGTAAGCGTATGACAACATTAACCGATGCGGAGCCAAAAACCATGTAGAATTTAATGCTTCGAACGTTAAATACTATCCATCACATACCATCTTTATTGGAGTTATCACATATTCCTTTCGTTAAAATTGTTGCTGTTAAGTGTTTATATTTTGACGCTTGAGTCCTTTGGACAGAATTCAAAAGAGTGCCTAACTTGTATGTCATTATTTTCATAAAAGTGTTTTAGCGAAACAGCCAATTGCATTTCTCCCCTCAAAGCAATTTAACTGCACCTACTGTTAAGTAAAGAGATTTTTTTAAGCCGTACTGGTCGAATGTGAAATGCTTAACATTTCCCACTCATTGACATTCACCGATATTTATCCAAAATTCCTATTTTTTCACACTTCCTTTTGGATTTATGATAACAACGAAATAAAAAGAAGGTTCAAAGATGAAGTACAAATTTTCATTTTTTTTATTGTGAACTTTTGTTTTATCTATTTATTTATTTATCTACGATATGAAAATATCAACAGATTTGAAAAAAAACTAGAACAAAGTAAAATAAATTATAAATATAATGTATGTACATATGTATAAGCAGAAGCAGAAATAAATAATTAAGTTAAAAATCAACATATTTGAGAGAATTTTTTAAAGTTTTGGACATGCAAAATATATCAACATCTTCATTGGAAATATTAAACAGATTGATACTACGACAAATATTCTCCCGCTGACCATACAAGGTAGAGTGGCGCTCCGCATACAATAATTCTCTTGATCTTAATGATCTTGAAGGTGCATAAACATTCATTAAAAAAAGTAAATTATCACATTTGATTGAAAAACATAAAATATCACGTATAAAAATAACACTAAAAACCTTCCTTCGCTTTTCAAGAGTTTCAAAACCCAACAACAAACATTTAGAAGTATATTTTTAATAAAAATGATTTAAATCATGAAAAATAAATGTAAACCAGCAAGTGTTCATTTATGCGTTTCGCCCCGGTGTGATGGTTGGGCTCATCAGATACCATATAATCCGAGCTACATAAAGCAACTGCGAATTATATGGTTGCTACAAGTCTTCTGAGAAGATAAATTGTAGCTATGCTTATTGCCGTGCTATAGGCTTCTTTGAAAAAGAAATATTTATTATTAATATTTTAGAAGTATAGTTTAAAGAGACATTAACAGGTAAAACAAAATTTCTCAAAGCAAATCTCAAAAAACATTTCTGCACTCTTTCAATTCTATTAACGTTTTTTACTGTAGTAGGAAACCAAACAATGCTGCAATACTCAAGGACCGGTCGGACTAAGGAACAATAAAGAGACCTCACCGTATAAGAATCCTTGAAATCAGAGGAATTTCTTTTAATAAATCCTAAAAGGGAATTAGCTTTTGAAACTATGCAGTCAACATGGCGCTCAAAACAAAGTTTGGAATCAAAAACTACACCAAGATCTTTTATTTCAAATACCCTTAATAGTTTAATGTCATTCATTTAATAATCCGACAAAATTGGATGCAAAATTCGATTATAAGTCATTACAGCACATTTGTCATACTCATAATTAAGCACAAGGTCATTATCATTAGTAATACACCAATCATGAAATCTATTAAGTTCATTTTGGAAGAAAAAACAATCTTTAATAGATTTTATTTCTTTGAAAATTTGTATGTCATCAGCAAATATAAGAACATGACAATTACGAAAAACACTTACAATATCATTAATGTACAATAAAAACAAAGAAGGACCCAAAAGGCTTCCTTCTGGTACACCCGACAAAGCTAAGATTCTATCTGTTTTCTTCCTAATAAATAAGATTCAAACCATTTTAAAACTGAGCCATCAAAACCATAAGCTTTAAGTTTTGCCAACAAAATATTCAAGTTAGTTCTACTAAACGCTTTTACAAAATCTGTGTAGCACACATCAACCTGTGCACCGGATTCCATAACAGATGAACAAAAATGGGTAAACTCAACTAAATTTGTGCACGTTGATCGACCTTTATAAAACCCGTGTTAGGATTACGTTTTAAATTTTGTTCAATTGATTGGCAATAGGAACTATACAAAAATTTAGATAAAAACAGAAATTCTTTTCTAAGTCGACAGAAAAATTCATAGTCCGAGAGCAAATTAGAAGTTTTAAATTTTTTATGGGCTCTTGTTTTCGCATTTTTGAGTTTTAATAAACGTGCATTATACCAAGGTGGATGATTTTTTACTCTTTTTAATATTTTAGGCACATATAGATTTAAACCTTCAAAATAAATATCCAAGAAGATGCTGAAACATTCACTTAATGTCTTGTATTTCAGTTTACATTCCCAATTAATAGAATCAAAAAAGCGATTTAATGAAGATACACCCACCGACAAAAAAACTCTCGCACTGCTATATTTTCAAATTTATAAGTTTTACGGGAAAATTTTACTGTTTATTCCATTTTTTTTTTCTTCTTTTACTATTATGTCATTTGTTTTGACAAATGAGCAGTCAACAGAGTGAAGTGCGCAAGTAAAAACAAGCTTTAACATAAAAAATCGTAATTTTGTCTGTTTCCTTTATTTGACTATGGTTTTATCTTTAGTGAAGAAGGCTCATATTGTAGCCTTACATAAGGAAAATCTTTCCAAAAGGGAAATAGCACGTCGGGTTGGTACTAATGAATGGAGTGTGCGTAATGTCCTTAAAAACTGCAAGTCGAATGGTTCCATTTCGCGAAAAATTGGAAGTGGTAGACCTAAATCAACTAATAAAACAGAAGACCGTCTTATTCACCGCCTATCAATCAGTAATCGATTTAACCATGCTGGGGACATAAACAGAAGTTTTCAGTCTCAAACTGGAAAACAATTAAGTGACAGAACCATACAAAGACGGCTGAATAATATGGGAATTAATGCACGGCGACCCGCAAAAAAGCCTTTGCTTACTGGCAGAATGAAGAAGCAAAGGTTGGAATGTTATTTGTTGGAAAGTTATTTTTTCGGATGAATCCAAATTTAATTTGTTTGGACCCGACGGTAATGCGATAGTCCGCCGCAAAAAAGGAGAAAGGTATTCTGATCAATGTGTTTTACCTACTGTGAAACATTCTCCTTATGTTATGGTATGGGTAGCCATTACAATGTTTGGTGTTGGGGCTATTATTATGCTGGAAGGTACGGTCAATGCTGCAAAATACATTGAAATCATCAATGAAGGTGTTTTGCCAACATTGGAGCAATTTTCCGAGCATACTGAAAATTTAATTTTCCAAGATGACTCAGCTCCATGCCATCGAGCCAAAACGGTATGTTAAAACTTTAATTATTGACTTAATTTGGACATGTTTAGAAACATTTATGAGTTTTGCATATTCAGGTTAAAAATCACAAAGATTCTCTTGGGATTTGCTCACTTCCATGGCCGGGAAACAGTCCGGACCTGAATCCGATTGAGAACTGTTGGCAGCAAAAAAATTAGAGAAAAACGCCCAAAAACAATACAGGAAATGAAATTGGTAAT
This sequence comes from Eupeodes latifasciatus, assembly GCA_920104205.1. NCBI lineage: Eukaryota > Metazoa > Arthropoda > Insecta > Diptera > Syrphidae > Eupeodes > Eupeodes latifasciatus. The sequence continues at coordinate 356,777,996 of OV049924.1, read as the reverse complement.
TGAGGAAGTTTGGTATAAGGAAATAGACGAAAATTATTTGAAAAAGCTGTTTAATTCGATGCCAAACCGAATTCGTCAAGTTATGAAAAAAGGGGCAGAACGACTAAGTATTAGTTTTTTTTTTTATTTGTATAAATATTTATTTAACCTCTAACCAATATAACAAATAAACCGTACAAAACTGTTTTTTTTTGTTGGTACTAAAATGTTGTGTAAACAGGCAAAAATGATTTTTTTAAAACTTTGAAATATGACTAATTTTCGTTTTTTTCTTGTTATTTAAAAGACAAATACAAATTAAAAAGAAAAGAACCGTAACTTTTATTGAAAATATATGGATTAAGGAAATAAATTAAAAAATATGAAATATATGTAAGGAATACTGAAAATAGACGATGTTTTATTCAGAAGATCTATTGCGAGGGTTTTTTTTTTGTCGCTGGGTGTAAGTTATTACAATTAAATTTAAAGATAAAACTTTCATTATCATTAAAATTAGAAAGATTATTAAAATTAAAGTTTTCAAAACTTATTTGCATAGCCTTGTGATGAACAGAGTTTGATAATAAAGGGGAACATTCAAATAATTTAGATTTTAAATCTTCATTAACAAACAAAAGGTCCAAAAGTCTAATTAATGAATTATAAATACAATTTATTTGCTTAAGGCCGAGAGAAAATAAACTATCAATTACAATTATTTCAGACTCAGAATTTATTCGACTAGGTAACATTTTATCATCATTTAATTTACGTTCCCAATAAATATCACCTAAATTAAAGTCACCAAGAACATATACATACATTTAGATCATTATATTGAGAAAGAATAGATTCAATATTAAAGATATGCTTGTTGAAGACAGTCGCAGATGATTGAGGTGGAATGTAGCTTAAACAAAATGTAGCTTATCATCATAAGTTCTCTCCTTATTCAGTTTACTACATTATTTTCTTTTAATTTTAGATCAAACTCTTCAAAGAATGGTCACCTAAATGGCCAGAAGAAATGAAAAACAGGCTCAAAGAGAAAATTATCGAAATGGACCCAAAAGTTGCTGAAAAAATAATTCAAGAATTAAAATCAGCGTCCGGAATTGAAGTTACAACAAATGGCAATACAACTCCTGAATCGGAATCAGCTGAATTAGTTGTGAATGGCAATAATGTTGCCGTCAATGTTGAAGAACTTCACGAAGAACCTGAAGTTCATGAATATGTTTCTCCACCAATTGTTATAAACGAAGAAGTTCCTCCTGTTGCTTAAATAGACAAACTAACAAAAATAAAAACAAGCAACATATTTTGATTTCTGAGCCACACACAAACAAATATTGAATAAATTAAATATTTACTACATTCCCTGAAATTATTTATATAATATTATAAACAAAAGAAGACATTTTTTAATATATATACATATAAGAGCTATATTTATTAACACTTTTTTTTTAATACAACGCACATTGCAATATTTAACAAAATAAATATCATTATATTAACTTTGTGGGAAGGGGTTTAATTCAGATTTAGTTTTTCTTTTTTTATTTAAATAAAATGTATTCTTTTGTTTTGAACACTCAATTCCGAAATATATTTTAAGCATTTTATAAATTTGCTCATTAACTTAAGAAAATATTCAAATATAGCTACTTTTTTATATTTACAATGTGTTAAGGTCAAAAACAAAACGAAAAATTATCTCGAAATTCAAAAATAAGACTTATAAATTGTATTAAAATATATGTAAGTTCAAAGAACAAATTTTTATTATTTTTTGTATTTTGAAAAATATGTAACAGAAATATAGTTCTTTATTATATTGTGGACAAGTTGTTAAAGGCTTCTTTTTTTAATACAAAATATATGTAAATCCTTTTTAACGGCCTTGTCACTGACAAAGAAACGGTTCCAATCGATCACCGAAATCAAGCAACAATGAGCGCGGTTACCGTGAGCTGTTGTTATGTGTTCATTCGTTCTGTTGTTGTTCTTCGCTATCCTTCTGTCTTGTATTAATGTTTGTGTAGTATCACCTCATAGTCTCAGTTACTAAGGTGCATTTATGTGTTGAAGGTTATCTATCATTCACCGATTCAGAAATAAACCTCACTATGAATAGCAGAATGTTTGAAGTAAACATGACCCCTACGAATGACATTTTAGGAGAGATTCAGCTAAAAATTAGTTGCTACTTCTGATTGGAAAAACAATTAGGTTCAAGACTCCTCACTCGTGTGATAAAATGTACGCCCTACAAAACCTTCATACTGCTAGCTTTGTTGAAAGGTTCTGAGTTCTTGCAACAAGTAGAAAGAAAGAGAACTTTTGCTTGCTTCTTTTGAACGAACATTTCTTCGTCGTATATTTGGTGCTGTGTGAGAAGTGGGCGTGTTGAGGACAAGCAACTTATTCGGGGTCATAGAAGATGGAAGGACATCGTGGCTCAGGGACCTACATGGATCGAGAGCCTAGTGAATTTATTTATCGTAAACAAAAGTTGACTGAACAATTACGTTTGACAACTTGTATAAAGAAGATTTTGTTAATCATAATAGTCGAAGTAAATTTTGTAGTTTGTAGTCGACCCTATTGGAAACTTCTAATGTTGCGATTCGGTGTTTTAATAACATTCCTTGAAACAAAATCCTCAGAAAGCAGGTCGATCAAACTAATCTAATGCCCCGATTACGAGTGTCGATTTTCTAATTGATGATTCGATTATCGACTAAAGATTTAAATATTTCATATTGTGAATGTGAAGCTGATGTCTGGAAGCAACAAATTGTAATTATTTTTGTAATAATAAGGTATCGGGTGATTTTTTAAGAGCTTGAGAACTTTTTTTTTTTAAAAAACGCATAAAATTTGCAAAATCTCATCGATTCTTTATTTGAAACGTTAGATTGGTCCATGACATTCACCCCTATTACCGATGTCGTAAACGACAGCAAAATATACGACACGACACAATCTGCATTCCATAAGTCGTTTTCAACTTTTGTCACTCGTTTTGTTGTCGTGTGTAAACGTCAAGTGTGTTGAACGCTTTAATTCAGCATTCTGTACGACGAAAGGAAACGACGACAATGAAAAAAAAACGACGGTATCTCTCGTTTGAAAATTTGTTCACGACGAAGAAATGGAAGTTCGCAAAACTGTATGTTTCCTTGTTAAATAATTTTAATTATATGGAATTTATTAGTACTTTATTTGCGATAAATAAAAAATAAATATTTTTGCACATTTTCAGTTAAAATTAACAAACCAAAACCAATTCGAGGCGCTTGTCCGGCTGATGGAAAGCAACGAGCAGTTGGCTAGGGGATTTTTGAAATGTATGAACAAAGCCGATTTTAAAAAATGGAATGTTTATGTTGTAGCTGATAAACTCAACAGCAAAAGTCCTCCAATAAAAGAAGGTGATGGTTGGCAAAAGGTTTGAATCAGTTTATTCTATTTATGTACATTAACACATTTTTAATATTTGCTTTTTCAGGTTTGGGCTGACTTTGAATTTAAAGTACAAAAAAATTGTTCAGAACAACAAAAAAGAAGTGAAAGGAAATGGAGGGGGTCCTAACCAATTGCACATCCTATCTGCGCTTGAGGGTGCTGTTGCAAATCTACTTAAACATAAACAGATGGTTAAGCCCGAGTGGAAATGCAATTGGTGTATCCCAGCTCCCAACCACTTCAACGTCTTCATCATCCGGACATACATAAATCAAAGCAAGTTCAGGCTACAAATGCAGATGCCGACGATTCACTGTCCTTTTTGTACAATTAATTGTGCCTTTGCAATATTTCGCTCTCTACCTTCTTCATCATTGTCACTATCGCTGCTTGCGTTGTAATACATTTCAACACTTACCATTTTAATAATTTATTTATTTGGTAATAATTTAATAAAAACACATTTGTTGAATATCGAGTAATGAAATGATTTAGAATTTGATTTCAGTTTGACAGATCTCTGATACATTTTCATCGTTTAAAAATCAGCTACAAAATAGTCGCGTCGAAAAAGTTATAGAATGCCACTTAAAAAACGACATGACAAAGAAAACGAGAGTCGTCGAACAAACGAGACGACATCGGTAATAGGCATGATTTACTTTTTGAAGTTAATTTCATTTAAATGTTGACCGCGGCTGCGTCTTAGGTGGTCCATTCGGAAAGTCCAATTTTGGGTAACTTTTTCGAGCATTTCGGCCGGAATAGCCCGAATTTCTTCGGAAATGTTGTCTTCCAAAGCTGGCTTATTTGTGTAGACTTTAGACTTGACGTAGCCCCACAAAAAATAGTCTAAAGGCGTCAAATCGCATGATCTTGGTGGCCAACTTACCGGTCCATTCCTTGAGATGAATTGTTCTCCGAAGTTTTCCCTCAAAATGGCCATAGAATCGCGAGCTGTGTGGCATGTAGCGCCATCTTGTTGAAACCACATGTCAACTAAGTTCAGTTCTTCCATTTTTGGCAACAAAAAGTTTGTTAGCATTGAACGATAGCGATCGCCATTCACCGTAACGTTGCGTCCAGCAGCATCTTTGAAAAAATACGGTCCAATGATTCCACCAGCGTACAAACCACACCAAACAGTGCATTTTTCGGGATGCATGGGCAGTTCTTGAATGGCTTCTGGTTGCTCTTCACTCCAAATGCGGCAATTTTGCTTATTTACGTAGCCATTCAACCAGAAATGAGCCTCATCGCTGAACAAAATTTGTCGATAAAAAAGCGGATTTTCTGCCAACTTTTCTAGGGCCCATTCACTGAAAATTCGACGTTGTGGCAGATCGTTCGGCTTCAGTTCTTGCACGAGCTGTATTTTATAATGTTTTACACCAAGATCTTTGCGTAAAATCTTCCATGTGGTCGAATAACACAAACCCAATTGCTGCGAACGGCGACGAATCGACATTTCACGGTCTTCAGCAACACTCTCAGAAACAGACGCAATATTCTCTTCTGTACGCATTGTACGCATTCGTGTGGTTGGTTTAATGTCCAATAAAGTAAACTGAGTGCGAAACTTGGTCACAATCGCATTAATTGTTTGCTCACTTGGTCGATTATGTAGACCATAAATCGGACGTAAAGCGCGAAACACATTTCGAACCGAACACTGATTTTGGTAATAAAATTCAATGATTTGCAAGCGTTGCTCGTTAGTAAGTCTATTCATGATGAAATGTCAAAGCATACTGAGCATCTTTCTCTTTGACACCATGTCTGAAATCCCGCGTGATCTGTCAAATACTAATGCATGAAAATCCTAACCTCAAAAAAATCACCCGATATTTCAAACATTCATTTTTGTAGGCCCAAAGCGATAACCAACAAACAAAAATGGAAATTCTGGTCAGATTGATGGGAATAAATCGGGATATCGCTAAGGGAATTGGTTTAAAGTGTGTACTTAACAATATTATCATCTTTCCTTATGCCATTCCAATTAAATCCACTGCTATTTCATCTGCCTAAAAGTCGTCGTTTTCTTTTGGTTTGATTAACCAATATTCGACCCACTTAAAATTCCCATATTCATCATTTCCTTTAAATTACCTACAAAATTCCAAACAACTCCACTTTCCAAATCCATTAAAGTTAAAATTCCCAGATCATAGTTTTTTTACATCCAACAATCAATACATTCCCTTTTCAACCTAATAAACATTGATCTTCTTATTGAAATTCTATCTTAACAAAGTTTTGATATAACAGGAACAAAACATCCTTTACAGAAACTAAGTATGTAGGTAAATAATTTTTGATTCTTCACTTTGAAAATTTTTGTTAACCCTATTCATGATGCCGAATATACAGACATGGAAAAAGTGTTGGCACACCACTATTTTTAAAAAGTAACTTATCTTATTTTTTTATTCAAAACTATCGAGTATTTTTTTAAAAATACAATAGGTATCATAGTTCAACTACAGTTATTTGAAGGAAAAAAGTATTAGTAGAAATTAAGAAATTTTAAGCAAAATGCATTTAATTTAATAAAGAAACAAAATTAATAGCGAGCATACCCTTATTCTTAATGACTTCTTTGAGTCTATTCTGCATCTAAAAAACGAGTTTTTGTTGTTTCCTAGCAAAAAATGTGGACCATTCATCAGCAAGCACTGTTTTTATATGGGATTTACTGGTAATAGCGTGTTTTTTGATTTGTCTATCTAACAAATCCCAAGGATTCATGTCTGAAGACTGTGGCCGTGTCTTGAGAGGATGAGGAGTATTGTAGAGGAGAGGATCCATTCCTTGACCACATGACTATTTTGTTGAAAATAGAAACTCTCAGCAAGACCCAATTTCTCCGCACTTTTATTGAGATTATTCTTAAGTATATTTAGAAAGCACTTAAACTTGTCGATTTTTATTTTTTGCAAGAATAATAAACTTTACTTGACAACGACTTTAATTAAATGAGCAGCTACATACGTACGATAGTAAAAAAATAATGGAAAGTGCTAAAAACGGTAAATTTTTAGTGAGCAAATATAGGGTGTGCCAATGCTTTTTTCCGTGAAAAAACTGGACTTTTTTTAAACCATTCAAATTTGTCTGTACTGAAAATGATGAAAAGTTGCATTTTTATAAAAAGTTTTTTAGTTATTAGGTATTAGTTTTCTTTTAAAAGCAATTAAGGTTTAAAAACCATAGCTGTGCCACTTTCTTCCATTTGTTGGCACGAGTACGATAACTTTGGCGCCAAGATATAATAACGGTTTTTGGTAGAGGGTCTTAATACAAGCATTTTTTACTATGGGAGGGGGGGTCTATCTCCCCCCGTTTAGGCGGGAGGGGCAATTTAAAAAAGTTATTATTTAAGATGGAAAAAAATAATTAAAAAATAACGGTGATACATACAATTAAGTTGTATACATTTTTTTTAAGCCAACATTCTGTTCTATTAGCCAGTTTTTAAATCAAGTCAAAACTGCGTAGCTTTTGAAAAATTTAATTTTAAACTCAAAATTTGAGTAAAAAAAGTTAAAAAAAAGGTTTAAAGTGTAACTTTTTCAATACTTCAAGATTATCTACCATTGTTTTTATTTCAGAATTTATTGCTCTTATTTGTTTTTGATCAAAAACTGAAAACTAGATGATTTTATGTCTTTTAGTTTTTGAGAAAATTGAAAATAACCACAACTACTATTTTAATTTTTTTTGCTTGAGTGGTCTTATTTTGATAGTAATAATGGTATTTGCGTATGCGTAATGCGTGTTTGGGTGTATGCAACAGTAAGGTGTGCGCGAGTTTGGGTGTATGCAACAGTGGCATCTGCAACCCCCCTGCTTGGGCACACTATAGGATTTGGGGTGGGTGCAAGTTGGAGTGCGTGCAAGGTGGGGAGGGTGCAAGATGGGGTGCATGCAAAGTTTCTTTTGCATTTAAATAAGCTGAATTTAAGAAAAATTAATTTACCCTAGGTATATCTTAATCCATATTCGATTATTACTATCAAAATAAGACTACGTTAATACTTAAGCAAGGAAAAAGTAATTTAATTAAAATATTTATTTTGGTAATTTTCAATTTTCTCAAGAACTAGAAGACATAAAGTCATCTAGTTTTCAGTTTTTGATAAAAAAACAAATAAGAGCAATGAATTCTAAAAAAAAAACAGTAAATAATTTGAAAGTTTTGAAAAATTACACTTTAAACCTTTGTTTTAACTTTTTTTTGCACAAATTTTGACTTTAAAACAATTTTTTTCAAAAACTATGCATAGTTTTGACTTGATTTAAAAACAAGCTAATAGACAAAAGTGTTGGCTTTAAAAAAAGGTATAATATTTAATTATAAGTATTACCGTTATTTTTTAATTATTTTTTTTCCATTTAATGTACATATTTTTTAAACTGCCCCTACCGCCTATAGTAAAAAATGCTTGTTTTTAACTGTTCTATACAAATCCGTCATTAAACTTTGTCGCCAAAGTTATCGTACTCTCCCCCATTTGTTAGTTCGCTTTATTGTATTATCGAATATAATTGAAAGCTTATCTATTGCGTTAGATTTTTCTTCGAATTTAGCCCTCAAGAAATAATTTAATTCAAATACATACTATATGTATACAGATCGTGTGTCAACTGAGATTTGTATATGAAAGATAGAGATTGAAATAGATAGTTTGGTGTAAGTCTTTTTATTTTGGTTGTTTGCCAAGGGTTGCGTTCCATTTTTCGAACAAAGTGTTTGTTTTGTTTAAAATAGTGTCCAAAGAGTTGATAGATTTATAAAAAATGTCTAAATCGGCTTATTTTTGAGAAAAGGTGTCAAAATGACACTAAAGTTTCCCCAAAGGTAACCTTGCTTGGGAGATGTGGCTTAACCAATACAAATTTAAATTTGTTCTAATGCATTTATATACATAGGTATGTCAGGGTTGTTGCGGATGTACAAATTTTGACATCCGCGGATGCGGATGCGGATTTTTTGAGACTCACATCCGCGGATGCGGATGCGGATTTTAGAATTTATTAAAAAAAAAACAATAATTTTAAGTCCGTAAATAAAGGAAAATTTTATTGATTATCTTTGCGTTTAATAATTAAATTTAAAAATGGGTGAGTTATATTTAATAAAAAGCAAGATTGCAGCCTTCTCAGACTGCAATCTGTTTCTTAGTGGATCGTATATTAACAAGCTATTTCAGAATTTAATGTTTATAAATAAATATCATACCATATCAAGAAGTCATGCGTCCTTTTCGTGAATATGTTTTTTACACTCGGACTTGTCAGGATCATTTTTGTTTAAATTAAAATAAATCCAGATGTTGCTTTTTGTTGGTGGCGGCATTTATGTTCTGTATCTGTATCACTTTTACACTAAATAATAAATATATAAAAATAAACTGTGTCCTCTGGCCACTTAGCAAGAGCTTTTATATCCTCCAATCTGTGACCATTGCATATCACTGTTGTTGCTTTTGTCGTCGAATACTTGGGACCGAGATTTTTGAATTTAAAGGTTTTACTAAGGGTGAAAGGGTCGTTGTTGTTGATCATGATATAAATAGTATGCCGTGCTGTTGCTATTTTTCGATTGCAACTACAAATTTGAAAAAAAGCGTTTAAAAACATCCGCATCCGCAACAAACTCCGCATCAGTTTATGCGGATGCGGATGTTGGAATTATTGCGAATAATCCGCAATTGCGGATGCGGATGCGAATATTCGCAACATCCCTAATATGTATGTATGTTATTGAGGACCCACCTATTAGTTCCTATTTATTGTGATGATTTTTATTATTTTACTTGTAAAAAAATTGTAAAGTAAGATAAAATTTTTTGTCAAGTCGTAAAGCTTCTATTATACGGTCAACGTCTGAAGTAAAAATGACGTCACCATCTGTCCCAAGGGTGCCACATCATGTGATCGTCAACGAAAATACTGTCAAAGTTGACTAGCAGTACATTGACGCTCACATTAACACATATTTGTAAGTCAACGCGGTGACCCTATTTTTGGACAGGATGACTTGTCCTTAGGACTAAGAGTTATCGCAATGGGCAGGTTCAGACAACAAAAGGGACTTCATTTGCAGTCAACTACATTCGTTGAAAGTACATTTGACCAAGGCAAGCTTTATAAACATCAAACTCGGAACTTTACTTCACTAACCTCAATAGATAGTGCAAAAACTACCAAAAACGTAATTGTCTACAAAACACCCCTCAGACAATCTACAAGTCCATCTTGACTTGTATTTTGTATTTTAAAGAAATGTTATTTATTCGTTTTCCAATTTTACAAGGAACCTTTTTACATAAAACATAAAATAGAATTGTGCAGAAAATAAATTAATCACAAAGTAATAAAGTTCAGCTTTCAGTTGAATGAAAAATTGTGATTAGACGTCATTTTGACATAAGTGGAATTGACTTGATAGTTAAGGAGATTTTCTTGACTAACTTTCCAGTCAACTTACCAATAAAGTTGCCTTCATTGGAAAGCAATTTTTTAGAAGAGGTTAGTAAAGTAAAGTTCTGAGTTTGAAGTTCATAACACTTTGCCAACTAACTAGTTGCCTTGGTCAAAATGTACGTTCAAAGAACGAAGTTGACTACAAATGAAGTCCTTTACGTTGTCTGAGAACCATTTGTGACCGCTGGCTTGGATCACGTTCTGTTTGAACAACAACGTATAAGGCTCGATTCACACTACACGGTTTTGACCGTACGGCATTAACCGGATCAATAGCTAATAACACATTATACGGTTTTGACCGTATAATATAAAAGCGTATATGCTCTTCTTCGCGCCTCTAACAAAATGTCACCGTTCGGTTTTTTTCCGTACGGTCAAAACCGTGTAGTGTGAAACGAGCCTTATACGTTGTTGTTCAAACAGAACGTGATCCAAGCCAGCGGTCACAAATGGTTCTCAGACAACGTAAAGGACTTCATTTGTAGTCAATTTCGTTCTTTGAACGTACATTTTGACCAAGGCAACTAGTTAATTGGCAAAGTGTCATGAACTTCAAACTCAGAACTTTACTTTTCTTTAGTGTGAAACGAACCTAATTCAATAGGAGACAGGTAACGCGATTGCAAAATTGTTTTCCGTCCCGCCAGACTGCGATCTATTTGACCAGGCCTTAACTTGGTAGGATCCATGATCACAGAATCTCAAAGTAGCAGAAAGTTACATACATATGTATGTTGGGAATCAAAGAGCTGCCCTGAGTTTTGGGTTAATTTTAGTTTGAAGTTCTTTGGACACTTGAAAGTATTTTTAGAAGCTATAAGAAATACATATAAAGCATATATGTGAAGGCTTTGGCAAGTAAAAATCCTACACTGTTTTTTCCTGTTCGAGAGGATTAGAGGTGTCGCTGATATGTTTTCTGGCCATTTTAACATTTTCCTGTCTGCATCACTATGACGTTTAATAAAACTCACAAAAATGACAAACAATGATTTTAAGAATCACTATGAAATGTAAAAAATTGTTATATTTTGTAGGCTTATTCAGTGACCTTCGCTTGATTTTCTATTAGGTACTTATCTTGCAGTTCTAAAGATATCACTTGATTTCTTCTCGCAAATGGTCAATGGCTGCGTTAAATCTCAGACAGATAGGGTATCCGGACACCTTTTTGTTAGTGTTTTACGTGTAAAATAACAGCTGATCAAAAACAGCTGAGATGTCAAAAAAGGAATCCAAAGGTATCCAAGAATTTCTGGGGTATGTATGTAGGTATCTGACAGAACAGCTAATTCAACACATGGTTGAATTTCAAGAAACTTGAAAATTGATTTCAGCTTTTTTTATTTGTTGGTAAACAAAAAGATACAAAATGTTAGTTGAAGTTGTATTTGAGGATGTGCTGTACATAATAGACGATGAAGAAGCTATTTGCCTTCGAATCTTAGAAGGTAATTATGATCTATTTTTTTAAACTTCAAAATTAACTTATTTTGTTAGGATAGTTTTCTGTTAAACGTAAATCGTTTAAAACCGGAGATTTCTCAAGTAAATTATTAATCGTATAGAGCTAAAAGGAACTTTAACATAGATTACAGATTAAGGTTATCTCTTATTTATTAAATTGTTACGCACCTATCAATTCATCATCGTCCGACGAATCAGTTGAATTATCTATTAAATGTTTTATCTTACAACCTTTGACTTCGAAGCATGTTTCTCTGCTTTTTGTGAACAGCTGAAAGTTGTTTTTATTTTTTGACAGCTATCTCAATACAGCTATCCAACTCGTTCAACAAAGAATCTAAAAATCCACCTATCCAATACGAAATTGAACGCACCCAATGGGATTTAGGTGCGGTGACCTGAGCTGGTTGTTGGCATTTTATACCAACCAACCAATTTCCCAGCTGACTGACGCATATTTCTTTTAAGAATGTTCAGAAATGTTCATTTGCTCATAATTTTGTCAATGAGTCGAGGTATCCCGTTCAACTTGCAACCATAGACATAATTAGGTAAATCATAAGTCATTGACCAAATTTGTTGAAAAAAAAAGTAATTATTTAATTTGAAACCTCATTAAAATATGAATATGCTCTGTGAATGCCGTAACTGCAATGAACTTTTCGTAAATTTTTCATTGTTAATTTAAAAAAAATTTATCTGAGTTCATCAAACTAAAAATGCAAAATAATTACATGCATGAATTCGTTCAAAATGCATAAAGTTCAAAAGCCACCCAACCATTTAAAAAAGTTTAACAATAAAGAAAAACTACGAGCAAGATGATTACATTGAAGAATATTACTTTTTTTATTATCTGTTAAGCTCGACACTTAAAATATGAGCATTTGATAATTTAATTTTAAAATTGTTAAGATATAAAAAATAAAATAAAATATTTATAATAAGATGTTTTGTTTTACACACATAAGCATAAAGGTTGGCGCTTAACTGAGAGGGGTAAAATCGGCTAAGGAAATAAGAGTAACAACAATTGTCAACTTTAGCATAAAGTTAAGAACATTTGTAAAGATATAAAAGGTGTTTTTGTTTAGCTACATGTGAAGTTTCGATGGTTGTAATTAGTTGAGTATGTCAAATTCTGTTGACATTAGGCAGGTTCAGACAATAAAAAGGCATTGGGCAGGTTCAGACAACATAAAGGACTTCATTTGAAGTCAACTGCATTTACATGAACGTAATTATGGCCAAGGTAAGTACTTACTTTTTCAAGAGTCAAACATTTCAAATTGGGAACTTTACTTCTCTAACCGCTGCCTTCAGTTGATCGTGTAAAAACCACCAGAAACATTATAGTCTATAAAACACACTTTAGGCAAGCTACAAGTCCATCGCGACTTGTATTTTATATTGTAAAGAGAAATATTACTTATTCCTTTTAAAATTTGACAAGGAACCCCTTTACACAAAACATTAAATGGAATTGTGCACAAAATAAATAAATTACAAAGTAATAAAGTTCAGTTTTCATTTGAATGAAAAGACATGATAAGCTGTCATTTTGACATAAATTAGACTTGACTTGTTGGTTAGGAAAATTTTTCTTGACTAACTTTACAGTCAACTTTCCAATTAAGTTTTTTCGCAGCTTGCCAATCAGATACTAGAAACTAGCCTTATTTTCAAGCGCCTTATGAAGTCTGAACCTTCAAAATACCATACTTTGAAAAAAATCAAATTGTTATGAAATTCAGCTTTCTGTCGAATGAAAAAACATGATCTGACATTTTGATATACATAAGTAGACATGACTTGATTGTGAGGAAAATTTATGTATACTTGCCTTACTCTGGCGGCATAATAGGTCCTCACTTTTTTCTTTATATTGTCCGCGCACTCAAGGGGTTATAAATACCCTTATAATGATTAAACACAGTGCGAACAATTAGGAAAGTAGGATAGGATTAGAAAGGAATGCACATAGGTTTTAAATGCCTGCACATTGTAATGAGTGGGAAATATTGAGTCTGGTAAAGAATTCCACATTCGTGTAGTGCGGCTAAAGACGGAATCCCTGTATTTCACAGTACGACCAACATTGAATTGGACTTTTACCATTGAGCCTGATGAGCATTCTTATAAGTACGAGTATTACGGTTGAACTGTTTGAAGGGAGGAATACAACTCGATATTTCAATAGAGCATTGTTTGTGAAAATAGCGATTAAAGATTAAATAATGACAAGAAACCATGTGACAGTGCTCAAGAGATACAAACATTTTAGTTAGACAACGGTCACCTAAATACTAAGCAGCGTTTTTGGCGACTACAATTTTGTGATGAAAATACTTAGAACTGAAAGCTGTTCAGTCTCCTAAATGCAAGTACCATCCATGGATTTGGGTAGGGTTACGCTTTTGGAACAGTAAACAGCATTGAGTTTTCTAAGCATTAAATTTGACAGGGTTTTTGATTCCCCATTGACTGCTGTCAAAACCAGAATTTAATGAGCTTTTCATATGCTACCGTTGATAGTCCCCATCCAAAGGACAAATATGACAAGCTAAGGGTACTGTCATCAGTGGGTTAGAATTCTCAGACAAAATATATTTATAAAAGTAAGGAGTGTGGTAGATAAAACGGAGCCCTGGGCCACGCCCGTTTTTATTTTGTTATGATATCAGATTTGAACCCGTCCAATACTACTTGCATTAAACGGTCCGGAAATAAATTTTTAACCCAAAAATGAAGAGAATCATCAATACCAAAAACACCCCTTTTCGATAAGAGAGCTTGATGCCAAACTCTATCAAATGCCTTTGAAATATCAATTGCAACATTCTTACTTTCTCGAAAACGTTGTTAAGATTTGTTCGGTGAGATAAACCATGAGAACACCAGTTGACCTATTGCTAAGGAAAATTCGTTTGTTTTAGGGACAGCCTGGACAATTGCTGTTTTCCGTCCAATCAGAGAGACCTGTAGAGTAGGGCATATTAAAAACCTTACGCAGTCTTTCTCTTTCGAAACAAGGAAGAAGCTGCCCTTACGGTGAATGGCGAGCGCTATCGAGCCATGCTGACTGATTTTTTGTTTTCAGAAATTAATCAGTTAAACATCGAAAAGTTTAGGTTCCAATAAGACAGCGGACGGCCGCGGAGGCGCAACGAAAATTTGCAATTGTGTTAGACAAAAATATGAAATGTCAACAAAATTAACTATTCCGAAAAACAGCGTCGGATTTTCGATATCAAAAACGTTCGAAAAAGAATAAATTCGTGTATATCTCAAAGAATTAAATTCAACGGTGGCAGTAAAATTAATAAAATCTAATTTTATAAGAGCATAAAACAAGTATAGACATAATTATTGTCTATAAAAGAAATAAACTTCCGGTTTATTTTCAAGGATTTGGGAATTTCAACACCACATTTAAAACTATATGAAACACATAATAATGAAAAAGAAAATGAGTCACTCATTGGAAACAAATTTAAAGAGCAAAATATTATATACTCGTACATATATTAGCATAAGGAGGTCTGACCTGGCTATACGGGATAGTTATTTAATTCAGCTTAACAAGATCGAAACAGCTACTATAGAATTACCGGCATTAAATCCGGTCGTTCATGCTATCTAGCTTTACTCGTAGCTACCTATGATAGGTACCACCATCAGAGACCAGACTTGATCAAGTGGTTGCCCCAAGCTCTAAGATTAGTTTTGTGCGTCATCACAACAACATCAAAAACCAATTTCAATAAATGAATGAATGAAGATGTATCTATTCTTTGGTGAATAATGTTGCCATAATGTTGCAAAATGTTCACTACTTTTGTCTGGCTCTCTGTTTTGTTTTGACTGCAAAAGTAAAAACACAAAACGATTATGTACCTGAAAACAAAATAAAACACCATGCTGTGGTCTTACGAAATTGCTGGAAATAATTACCTAATGATAAAATGCAAAATTACCAGTGGCGATTCCTGCTCATGATCTCAGGGTTAGCTACTTTCTTCTAGAAGTTAAAGATAAGTTTTCAAGAATAATAATTCATTTTATTCAGATTTTCTGCAGTCCGCCCTGAGCTTACATCGATAAATGCAGCAAATGTTTCATGATTTTAATAAAGTAATAACAATAGATAATTGGGACTTTAAATGAATGTTAGACAAAGCTATAAACTCTGGCTGTCGGATTCTATCAGAAATGTGATCGCCTAAAACGTCAGCAACAGTTTTGATTAAATCATTTTGGATATCAATTGAAAAACTTTAAAAACTGTTGACGTTTTAACACCGCACGATTTTTTGGAATGTTATGTTGGACACTTAAAGCTTCGTCTTTCCTAGTCTGACCAAAGGTAGTTAATTTAATTACATATTGCAAATGGGAGGCACTTAGCTTTTGTTTTCTCTGAAGTGTGGTTAGAGTGTTCATATTGTACACATCCGAGGAACTCCACGCGAAAAAAGCAAAAAATTTGTTGTTATTCTCACTACCAAATAGCTATTGGTAATATTATATATTAAATACAGATTTTCGCTAAAGGTTCGAGTATACTCTCTGTTTATACAGGTACAGGGTGTCCCGTAAGTAATGGATAACCCTGAAATGCCGCATAGTAGACTTTATGACCGTCCTGAAAACTGATAAAAAAAAGTTCTATCCCAACCACAAGAAAAGTTTTATGCATTTTTTTGTTCAGTGCATTATTTTTGTCTTACTTTACATTTTTGAATACCACGACTACAAGTAAATGAGTTCCATCATTTTTTTTTGCAGGAATATTTTACATTACTTGTGCCAATACATAAGTAGAAGAAAATTATTATAACTGTTGGACTTCTTAGAGAAAAAAATTATTTAACATTGAATTTCAATGCAAAATGTGAAAACAAATAATTTTTGAAAAAGTTAAATCATAGCTGGTATAAAAAAAATGCATGAATACCTGAGTGGCCAACTATTTTAAAAATATGCGCGTTAAATGCAGATTTCAAAATGGTATTACTTATTATTATATCTAGAGTCAATAGCAAGTTATTGGTAAAAATCTGCAATACTAGAGTAAATTTAGCAAAAACAAAAGTTTTCAAAATTAGCACAGTAAACGTGAAAATAATACCAAGCGTTGAACATAGCACATTTTTGATTTATTGGCTGTTTCTACGATGTTGTCCTAATGATAAACCCAAGCTTTCAACTTCTAGGGCCGAATGCATTATTGTTAAAAATGTCAAAAAAAGTGCAAAAAACGGTTACATTTTCGAGCTTGTTTTGAATTTTACCTGTTCTATTGGGCTTTAACAAACCCATCAAATATTTTGTTGGTTGCTATTAGTTTATTTGTTATTTTTCTCCAAACAAAAAGTCTTCTGATTCAATTTTTCTGAAGAATGAATGAAGTGTTCGTCGTGGTCTTAATCTTATGAATTAAGATCAAATTACAAAAACTTTAATTCAAAATTTAAAAAACTTACGATTTTATGCGTTCTCATTTTCTCAGGATCTTACAATTTACTATTCAAAAAACCCAATTAAAATTGAATCAGAAGACTTTTTGTTTGGAGAAAATATTTTATTTACACCAGCTATGATTTAATTTTTCAAAAATTATTTGTTTTCACATTTTGCATTGAAATTCAATGTTAAATAATTTTTTTCTCTAAGAAGTCCAACAGTTATAATAATTTTCTTCTACTTATGTGTTGGCACAAGTAATGTAAAATATTCCTGCAAAAAAAAAATGATGGAACTCATTCACTTGAGTAGTCTTGGTATTCAAAAATGTAAAGTAAAAAAAAAATAATGCACTGAACAAAAAAATGCATATAACTTTTCTTGTGGTTGGGATAGAACTTTTTTTTATCAGTTTTCAGGACGGTCATAAAGTCTACTATGCGGCATTTCAGGGTTATCCATTACTTACGGGACACCCTGTATACTTCTGTGTTCATTTTAAATATGTAGGACACCCATTATTAGCTTCTCCGAAAACGATATTGTTGAAAATGGTTTCTCTAATAATGTTTAAATTATAGTCTTTGCTTGAGAAGTATTCGAGATTCCATTTTAATTCCTACCAAAATAAAAGTTCCTATTGTTAAACCAAGTTCATGAAAATAAAGTATCTATTTTTAAATAAACAAAGAGGACTCTGTTTACAACGACTTATCTCATAGCCTAAAACCTTATTCTTAGCTGGTTATAGAATTATGCAATTACATGACTTAGAAGTCAAATTGAATTTTTTATTGAATACAATTTGAAAATTAAACCTCATACAATTTTTTATTATTTTTTTTTAATTGCAAAAGAATTGAAATTGATCAAATGCAGCTGCATAAGTCGTAATGTTCTCTTATCTAGTTTTTTTTGTAGCTCTGGTAGTTTTCAATTTAAAGTCTTATAGTTTTAATTTTTTTAATTTACTAAAAATGTCCGTAAATAAGTATCAAATGTTAAATATGTGTTGAATATCTATCTATTTTCCAAATTTTCCATTTTTAGCATTTTTTTTGGGTAAAATATTGTGGAAACAAAAATATTTTTAAAATAATTCGTTCTGATTTGTATTAGTATTTTTAAATAAAACTGAATTTCTTCTTCTAAAATGTATCAAACAAAACTAATTTGAGTAACAATTTAACTGCTATACTGACACTAACTCATAGTGAAAGGCCTCCAACAACAGCCATGTTTCATTGACAGCGAAAAAAAAAATCAATTTTCAATTGTTATCCAGATTTACCGATAATTTAACCGATAGTCAAAAAAATACAGCTGACTTCCAGATTTTACAATATTGGACAGATTCAGATAACATAAGGACTTCATTTGCAGACAACAACTGCATTCTTTGAATAGAAATTTAATCTATGTCAACTATAGCCACATTTTTCAGGTGTCATTAATATAAAATTTGGAACTTAACTTAGCCAACCATTACCTTTAGGTGTTCCCACATATAATGACAAAACATTATTATGTAGGGTCAAGGGGGGTAATTGTAAACAGGGGTAATTGTAAACACACTAATTAATTTTCTCAAAACCGTTTATAATTTGAAGCATGCCATGAAATTATTTGAAAAGACATTAGTAGTAGTAGTAGTAGTAATTTTTTATTGAGTTTTTTTGTTTTTTACACATTTGTTTTTCTTATAAATTATACATTATTTCACTAAACGATAATATTGCCGACTTGGAATTGGCCAGGCTACACAGGTTTTATTTATATTGTTTTTTATATTTGACAATTTAATAAGAGTTTAAAGAAATTTATTCTGCTGGGAAAATTTTATATGTGTTCACTCAATGGGAACCACGCTTATTTTAAAGTATGTAGAGGAGGAAATATGGGATAGAGATAGAAAAAGAGATAACAATATAGATTAGAACAGGGGAGATAGATTCGATGAAGTCGAGTCTACTCTAACACAAATAGGTATGTGTGTACAAGTGCCTGTGTTTTTATTTTGAAATACAAGTTAGGTTTGATTGGTATAAGAATTTTTGTGAGTTTGTTTCACTACTCATACAAACATATTTACTTACATTTATAGTTTGTGTTTATATTGCATAGGTTTTATAAAATAAAGATAAAAGATACTTTAATAAGTTAATTTCACATCTAGTATATAAGGTACTGTAAGTCTTTTGTTTACTAGTTAATATTTCATATTAGTAATAAATTATGTTTAAGCTAACTTAAGATAATAGTTCACAGCCTTAGTTTAGGCACTTATTAATGATAGACCTTTCATAAGTCAAATTTGTTAGATATATATGTTCTAAACTTATAGATATGTATGCTAAGTTAATGGTTTTGTACATTTAGGTATTTGTTTTTGGTTTATACATGTTTGTTTATACATTTTTGAATATACATATGTAAATATTTTTTCTTTAATTCAATGGTTTGTACATATATTATCTCTTAAGTCATTAATAGGAACTTGAGTTGCAAATATTCACATATTGGAAGTAGTGTATTTAATTTTTGATTAGTATATCGTAATAGTAAATACTTAGTCTCAAGCTTTAATTCTGAAATATGCTGTAATTAATTGCTGTAAATTCTCTTTTTTTTTCTATTATTTTCCATTACAAATTTTACATGTTTTTGTTTTTACAGATAATAAAGACATTTAAGATGAAATCTCCTAGCCTCTAAAATTATTTGGTGATCTTTTTTTATAAAAAGGTGCAAGAAACAAGTTGTCATCGTCAGAGAGCAGAAAGCCCGGGCCGGAACCCTCACTGAGAATGCTAATTGGCGAAATATAATATCTGTCAATGTATGAATAGTTAAAATTGTCTGAGAAGATATTCTGGAGGATAGGGTTGTCATGATGCTGCAGTGCAGCGATTCTTCTTTTAGAGAGTAGATATAAGTAATTCATTAGGGGATCAATTCCCGATTCCTCGTATAAAGTTTTATTGCTATGCCACTTCACTGATGGTCTTCGTCTTTTTGAGATACAATTTCTTATTATTTTTCTCTCGAACCTTTGTAATTCCATTGCGACATTTGGGGTTATATAAAACCACAGTAGGAAACCATAAGAAATAAGAGGGCGAATTAGAGTTTTGTACATTAGTAATTTAGTTTTTTTTTCAACCTCTCTTGAATTGATGAGACATTTAAGTTTTGCCGCTGCAGCTTTGCTGTTGCGCAGGGCTACTCTAGCATGTGGGTTTACTTTAAGTCGTTCATGAAGGCGGACTCCTAGATATTTTATTGTTTGTCTGAGGGGAATGTTATTTCCTTCTATAGTCAACTTTAGGTATCGGCTTTCACGTACGGCTAGATGATGCCCCCTACCAGAGGCATTACGAAAGCAAATAAAGTCACACTTCTTAAAATTGGGTTTAATTCCCCATTTCTTGTAGTACGGAAGAACTTCGTTCAAGTGGGTTCTTACATGACTCAGAGCCTCATGGGGCCTTTCATGAGAACTGAATAGCAATGTGTCGTCTGCATACAGAATTGCTTCAGACTGATTAATTTGGATGGGAAAGTCATATAGGTATATATTGAAAAGAAATGGGCCTAAAATAGAGCCTTGGGGGACTCCAGCAAGGACTGGGATGGAACCCGACTTAGTATTTTCAAAATAGATCTGTGTGCTGCGGTTAGATAAGAATGACCGGATGATTTTAATGAATTTTGTTGGAAAATTGAGTTGATTGAGTTTGTAGATGAGGCCTTCGTGCCAAACTGAATCAAACGCTTTATTTAAGTCGAGTGCGCAAGCAACTGTACATTTTTTTAATCTTAGGTTTTTAAGGATGTGATCTTGCAGTGACAGAAGTGCGTGTTCAGTCGAGTGTTTATGTTTAAAGCCGAATTGCTGGTATTGAGTAAGCTGAGTGTCTTCAAAAGCGTTTTGAATTTTTAATAATATGACCTTTTCAAGTATTTTACCTATGTTAGAGAGCATCGAGATGGGGCGGAAATTTTCTAGGCTGTTAGACTCTCTATTTTTTTGTATCGGAATCAATTTTGCAATTTTCCATGAGTTAGGAAAATAACAATTGTTTAAACAATTGTTAATTAAAGGAGTTAGGTGCTTTGCAATAGTTTTTTTCACTTTGCGGAGAATAAAATTTGATATATTGTCCGGTCCACACGATCTTTTGTTATTGAGCGAGAAAATTACTGATTCAACAAGGCTTTCAGATGCAAAAGACTCGTTTGATGTTGTGTTTGACCTGTTAAATTGGTCAAAATCGTTTATTTTAAAGTCGGCATTCCAAACTTCAAAGGCGCTGTTGATAGTATGAACAGTCAATACATTATCAGGATTGCTTTGTGGTACGTTTAAAGCGAAAAGGTCAGAATAGTAGGATTCAAACGCGGCAATTTTTTCCGCCGAAGATGAAAAAGCTCTATCACCAAACGTGAGAGTCTGATCAGAGCCTGAAGGTTTACTCTTACGACCTGTTATTTGGTCAATCACTTTAAAAACATTTGCGGACGGTTTCATACTATTGAGTTTGGAACGAAATTGAGAATTGGTTTCAATTCTAACTTTGTCTTTTATTATTTTGCTCAGACAGCTAATGCGAGAGGAGAGTTCTATATATTCCTGATTCATACGATCACCCAATCGATGGAAAATTCTTTTTAGGTTTTTTTTCCATATCTTTCTAATTTTAAATAGCCCAAGAGTAGCCTCAGTGATTTTATGATGGTTCGAGTGAAGTACTTTTTCTTTGCTGTGGGATTTTACGCAGTTTACTATAGAGTTAGTAAGGCATTCAATTTGAAGGTCAATTTCGTCATTTGATAGATTTCTATCAGTTGGCAAGAAATGATTGCTTAGAATTGTGTTCAGAGAACTATTGAGGATCGGCCAGTTAGTGTTTTTGAAACACGAGAAGGTTCTGGGAGAGGCAGGAAATATGGAGGTAGAGCGAAGTTGAATACTTAAGAAGACAGAAAAGTGGTCTGAAATGGGATCGAGTGTTATGCAAGCAATATTATCCCCTGGGGGATTATGTGAGCGTAAATTAGCAGAAATTATAAAAAAATCTATATGAGAACCTGAAATAGGACGAGTGGGGCCTGCAGCCGCAACTATGTCAAAATCCAGAAAACGGTTATCCAAATACCATTTGTATAAGTGTTCGCCGTTTACATTTTTTTTTGTGTCGCCCCAGAGAGGGTGGCGCGAGTTAAAATCTCCTCCTATGATTACGAACTCATAGTTAGATAAACATGAAAGAAGGTCATTCAGTGCAGCGGGTAAAGAAGGGCCAATGCTGCATGGGACATACATCGAGACCAATGCTAGAGATTTGGTTGTCTGACAGACCTTAATTGGGATTGAGGCAATAGTGGCTGAAATGATTTGGTTAGAAAAATGTATCTGTGTAAAATTGATGGAGTTTTTAACGAGGATTCCAGTGCCTCGAACCGAATTGTTTTTAATAATATCGTAGCTACTATTATAGCTACTTTTAGAACCATTTTTTTTAAAGCAAGTTTCTTGCAAAAGGAGAGCAGTTGGAAAGGTGTCTTTCAGTAGCTCATCGATTTCAATTTGTTTTTCTGAGGATAAAAGGGAATTGACGTTAGCTGTTATTAAGTTTAAATTCATGGTGAAAGGGATGCAACAAAAAGCAAATAAGCACCAGGCTTCTCATTTTCATTCATTTTTTTATACGAAGGCCAGAACGACCTTATTTTTGAAATTAGCTGCCCAATTGGCAGACCAAACAATTTCTGAGACTCATTAATGAAATCTGAAACATCATTGCCATCAGTGGAACTAGGGAGGGGTTTATTTTTCCCTTTATCATTATTTTTGACTATGTCCGCGAAGGAGAAGCCAGTTTGTGGTAACCTATTATTATCACTGGTGCTTACTAAGTTATTTAAAACTAACTTGTTCTTTTTGTCAGGACGTGAAGTCACATCCTCTCTTTTTTTTAAGTAAAGCGATCTTTTTGGGCAACCTTTGTAGTTGGCTGGATGCCCTTCAGTTCCACAGTTGACACACGATGCAACAGATGTTTCATTCTTTGGCCCCAAGCTACACTTGCCAACTTCATGACTAAGAAGGCATTTGACACATCTAGTGATAAACGCGCAGTATTCAGACAGATGACCAAACCTCTGACATCTGTAGCACTGTTTCATTCCAGAGCTTCTTATTGCATCCCATCTAATTTTGTGTTTCAGTAAAGACTTGAGAGTTTTTATTTGAAGCAGACTATCCCTATCCTCCAGAGAGCAGACAAACATGTCCAATGGAATTCCACTTTCTTTAGACCATTTGGTCTCAAAGTTTTTAACCGTCACCCTCAGTGAGGGCACCAGCCGCACAATCTCCGACTGAATCTCAGACGGCGAGAACTCACTTGAAATACCTTTTAAAATTACACTGTATTTTTTTTGCTCCTTAGGAGTGAAAGAGAAAGCTTCTATTTCAGTTTTTCGAAATTCATTTAATAAGTAACTATGAAGATTTACATCTTTTACAAAAATTTTGAGTTTGCCAAAACCTCTAGTATCAAATTTAACATTTTCAGAATTAAAGTTAGACTTACTTATAAAATGGAGAAGATCCCTCGATGAGACTCCTTTCGCAAAAATTGGGGGGCACCAGTTCTTTTCCGCCACCGGCAATGAAGCTTTGATGTTTCTTTGTTGGTTGATGATTATCGGCTTTGCTGACTGCTCTGCGTCTGATGGGTTATAGTTATCGTTTTCACAATAATCCGGATCCAGCGTTATGAAACGGTTACTATTATTTATTTCATTAGCAACCTTTTTAGCGTTGCTATCTGATGAGTATTGGCGTCTTTTTCGGGCCAAAATATTAGTGAATGTATCTTTACTATTCACAAGAATGTTTCTTAGAGTAGATGTGGTATCTACATCTGTTGCTGCCGACGATCCGGCCGCTGCATTAGTATTTGTAGTAACGGCACTACCGATTACTACGCAGTTTTCAGGAAGTAGAACCTTGCCATCGAAATGACTGTCTCTCTCGCTTGCACCAGTAACTGACGCGCTTGCGTCTGTCTCCATTTCATTTTCAGAAGTTGGTAATGCGCTTGATGTGGAAGCGCCAGCAATTGGCATCGACCACCATTCTAAATTTGTTAGAATCTTTTTTTTATCTTCACTATTTAATAAAGATGAGGGTAAACTCGTAGTTTTTTTGTTTTTAAAACATTTTGACAAGGTTTTGTCAGGGGGAACACTAGCTGGAGGTTTGCCCGCCTCCATGATCAGATTTTTTAATTTACACTTTTTTTTCTTTTTCTTGTTCACTATTTAAGAGCTGCTAATAAACACGTCCTTCTTCTACGAAAGTCGAACCAAGAATCTTGAAAAGACATTATATTTAAATCATATTGACGCGTGGAAGGCCTTATCTGTCAAAGGTTTATTTATGTTTTGTTCGTTTCCATGAGTCTTTCGTTTTTCTCCGTTTTTAGGGGTTTCAGTGCTAATTAAAATTATTGCAAAACAAACAAAGGCGATCGAAGTAAATTAAATTTTATCTTTAAGAAAGTGAAATATGAGTATAAATGCTATATGTTTTGTTTTTTGTCTGTATAACAAAATTTAAAAGTTATTGGCTGTTTACAATTACCCCATTATGTTCCTATCATGGGTAAATGTAAACACCGAAATGGGGTAAAAGTGAACAATGTGGGGTAATTGTAAACATTCATTTTCCATGGCTTTGGTGTTGATCTAACAATATTTTATATCAAAAAGATGCCACGTACATATCAACCAAAAACCACAACTCCATCATACACGTCAGAGGATCGGTGAAGGGAAAAATCCTACCGTCATTATATCTAGAGGCAGAAAACCAGCACTTTCGTCAGACGTGGAGGACCCTATAGCAAGGTGCCTTATTTCAGATCTCGTGCTGGTTACCCTTGCGATAAGGATGATCTCCTTGGTCTAGTAGGTACCTACATATATAAGGACAGAGAACTTGGTTACCCCTTTCCACAATGGTAGGACGACTGGTACCGTTTTCATTTACCCCATTTTTCTCGTTTACTTAAAAAACTAGGGGGGTAAATGTAAACATAAAATTTAATGAAAACTAATAAACAAACGCCATTAAGATTACTACTCTTTGATAGATAATACAATCCAAACTTAAGTAGCATAAACAAAAATGTTCGACATTGCATGGTTAAGCTGTTACAAACATTACAAGTGCAAAAAAATAAAAAAATGCAAAATCGTTTACAATTACCCCCTTTGACCCTACAAAAAAACTCCACAAACAAGCTAGATTCTTGTTGATAAATCCTAAACATTATGTACATAGATGATTAAATGTAATTAGAAAATAAATAATAATAAAGTTTAGCTTTTAGATAAATGAAAAATCAGGATCAGCTGTCATTTCGACATTTATGGACTTGACTTTATAGTTAACTAGATTTTAATTGACAAACTTAATAGTCAACTTTGCAATGAAGTTGGCAGCCTTTCTTTCGAGCGCCTTAAGTCATTTTATCCTGTCCACTAACGTTTCTGTCAATGATTGACACTGCCTATTCTGTTTCAATATACACGATTGTAAGACATTTATTGACAGATTTGATAAAATTGTAAGATTTTAATTTCATCTGTTCTTAAGTTCCGAAGTTCGTCTAATAAATAAAGTTTTTTTTTTTCAAAACTATAAACTGCCCTTAATAATTCCCATATCACAAGTTAAAAATGAGGTTATTGATTGCACCGCGCTTCTCAACATAATAATAGAAAGAAAACAAACCAATCAACACCTTTTACCCAAGAGTATCTACGAGAGTAGATATGAGTCGCATTTCGGCTTAAAATAAAATTAGTTTAGTCTGTGCCGGACTTTAATGTGAATAACATCGTTTACAGTCGTTGTCGAATAAATGAATCTTGCATCAAATGCAATTTTAACGCATTGAATAGCAACTAATAAAAAAACACCGTTTATTTTATAGTTTAAAGTGATGTTTAAAAAGTGAATATAAAATTATCATGTCCAAGAGTGCAACAGACAATATTTATTTGATTCAGAAGTTTTAAAAATTAATAATATAAATATCATTACACATATCTAAATAAAAGCTGCCAAAAATGTTTAAAATACGAGTATCATATAAACTTTGTGTAAATTCCTTTGTGATTTATTTTATATCAATGCATTGTAAGTTGAAATTAAACAAAATATACTCTTAATAACAAGTTTTATTTAAATAAAAAGACAACAAAAAAACTTCAGGACAGAAATTTTAACTTATTTACATGAATCATTCAAAAATTTGATCTATCAAAAGAAGTTATGAGTTTTGACAGTTTAAATTGCATCCAATTCAAATCAATGATTGTTGTTTTTTTTTGTATTTTGGTTGACTTTCAAAACGTTTTTGTAAGTCAATTTTTAACTTATTTTAACTTATTTATATGAATCATTAAAAAATTTAATCTATCGAAAGAAGTTATGAGTTTTGACAGTTTAAATTGCATCAAATTCAAATCAATGATTATTGTTTTTTTTTTGTATTTTGGTTGACTTACAAAACGTTTTTGTTTTTACAGACATAAGTTTGTGCATGATAAGGAATAAAGGAATGCATTTTCTCAATGAAATCCACTTATCAGCAAACTAAGCTTACGTCAATAAAATATCCCGCATGTAAACCAAAAACAACAAATTTTAATCAGATCAATTTGACAATTGATCTGTGTCTCTTACCTTTGTAATATTTCAATTTTAGTAAATAAATAAAACAAACAACATTTAACTGAATTGAATGAATCACAACAAAAAAGTGTGATAAGTGTGAAAATACCAAATATTTCTTACGGGAAATTGATCTGCAAAGCAATTTCACGAATATATTATGGGGTTTTACAATGGTTAAAAGATCAATTTTGTTTTAAATTCATATCTGTCAAAATACCTTATCTGTTGTAACAATTTACTGTTGATTTTTTTCTTATTCGTCGAAGATCTACTTGCAAATCATATTCAAAGTCAAATTTTATAAGTTGACATTATTTGTATTCACAGTGACGATCACAATGCACATCAATAACATGAAAACACTACTGATCAGTGCAAAGTCTCCTACAAAACAAAAAAGAAAAATCAATTTTCTGATCGAATTAATTAATTTAAAAAAATTAAGACGACATTTCATAAGGAATTGAATTTTTATAACGAAGTATAATTGTATATCTAATATTGATCTAATACACATTTAATTTAAATTTGATGACATAGTTAATTAGTTCTCCATTAACTGAAACTATTTTATTAAATGAAAAAAAAAAATCTATTTTATAACGAACGTTAAGGAATGTAATAAGAAAATCAAAGCAAGCTTAAAACTTGTTGCTTGCAAGCTAGATTATTGTACAGAAGGAAGACCAAACGAATACAAAAATAGTCTTCACAAAATTTGTTTATCAAATATTTAATAACTTGCTTGGTAATGCGATTTAAAAATACAAAACAGAACAAAAACAACTACTTTTTTAAAATTAATCTATGTAACTGTGATTAATAATCCAGTAAGATTAGAACTTAAAAAAAAGTAACAAAATTATTTGCTCACAAGTTTCATGACATTTAATATTTAAATATAAATTCTGACATATGTCACCTGCGTCTGCGTTTTATGAACGCCATCCTATAGTTCCAATTTCGCATCACTTTTCCGACCATACTTGGTCTTCTTTCTTCAATGGTACGTCGAATTAAATAAATAAAAAATTGGGCAGCGCAACAGTCCGTTGAGAACTAGAGCCTAGTGACTTACAACTCTCAACCATTCCTGTGTGCGAGTACTGTTGTCAGGGATGGAGGGTACCTACAGCTTTAAGCCGAATCCTAACGGCAAAAAGCACTTTTCATGACAAGAATTACTCTTGGAGAATTCGTCAATTTATCGCAAGAGGCAGTACCCGTGAAAAAACTTCAGATGGTATAGATAGGGATCGAACCCAAGACCTCTAGCATGACAGTCCAACGCACTAACTATCATGCCACGGATATTACGCCACGGGTGCGTCGAATTATGGCTTCCAAATAGTCAATCCTTACTTATCTATCAACATAGATAAGAAATTTGAAGTTTCTCTAGAAAAAGTAAGCCAAAGATGTCAAATTAGAATGAGGTGATCAATTCAAAGGTTCTTGAGATGAGTTGGCAACAAAGACAACTCTTACTGAAAATTGGTAAATTTCTTTATTATTATTAGTTTGGTGAACAGATCACGAATTTTAAAAATAAATTACCACGA
The DNA here is from genome assembly GCA_920104205.1 of Eupeodes latifasciatus. Lineage (NCBI taxonomy): Eukaryota > Metazoa > Arthropoda > Insecta > Diptera > Syrphidae > Eupeodes > Eupeodes latifasciatus. The sequence goes on along the minus strand of OV049924.1, from coordinate 356,749,793 downwards.
CTTTTCATTGGTTTTTGTATAGTAAAGTGTAAAAGTTTATTGACAGCTGACAGCTGTTTTGACAATTATCCCTTTCGGAAGTTGTATGCTTAAAAGTAAATAATCGTTTCAAAAAAAATTTAGTATTGGCTTTACATGTTTTTAGAGTTAACTAACGACTTATTAACGCACCACAAAAAGTATTCGAGAGGCTTTAAGCCACAAGAACGACGGATCCAGTTTACAGGACTACTTCTAGAGTTGAAGTTGTCACCAAATTGATTTTGCAATAAATTTATGGTTGAGCGTGTTAAATTACAAGTTGATTAATAATACTCACTATTCACGGGAACGGATTCGGCGCTCCTTCCTCATTTCGAAAGAAATTAAGACCGATGATACAACACGAAACAGTAAATTCTAATGCAATTTTGGTCATCATTGACGCAGCTATTAAACTGGAAATGAGTTTCTGTTGAAGAAACATTCTATATTAACTTGAATGTTTTTATACTTTGTTTTTTATAATTAAGTTTTCTGAAATTGTTCTGTTTTAGAAATAAGTTTTTTAGAATTTTCATTCGATTCATAGCAGTAAAACAATAAAGAACTTTATAATTTGTTTATAAAGACTACGGACTTATTACTGAGGACCATAAGGATTTTCAATAGGTTATGGGCCCAGACACCCAAACCATTCGAAAATAAGGAAAATACGTACGGCAAATTTAAAGAAATAATTCAAGATACAGAAAATTTAAAGATCAAGTTGAAGAATAATTCAAGGCAAATTTAAAGATCAAGGTAAAGAATAATTCAAGATATGGCTGACTCGAAATTTTCAATCGCAAAACTAAATAATACAAATTATTTTATATGGAAATATAAAATTGAAATGCTACTGATGAGGGAAGGACTTTGGGCAACAATTTCTGAAGAAAGACCGGAGAACGAACAAGATGCCTGGAAGACTAAAGATAACATTGCAAGAGCAACAATATGTTTATCTTTGGAAGATGATCAATTACATCATGTCCGAAGATGTACAACAGCTAAGGAAGTTTGGACAACATTACAAACTTATCACGAAAAAAGCACACTAAGCAATAAAGTGAGCATAATGCGTGATATTTGTAATCTTCATCTGGAAGAAAGTGGGAATGTGGAAAGTCACATTGGAACGATGCGGGACTTGTTCACAAAATTGCAAAATGTAGGAGAATCATCGTTCACCGAAAGCTGGAATGTCGCTATGCTTCTGAGCAGTTTACCTCGCAGTTTTGATACATTGATAACTGCATTAGAATCAAGACCGGAAGCGGATCTAACGATTAGTTTTGTGGAATCAAAATTAATTGAAGAATACAGGAGGCGTCATCCAATTGAAGAAAAAGAATCCCAAAATGCCTTATTATCCATGAAGAAGAGAACACATTTCAAGAAAAACAATTTTGAGGTAGAGTGCTATTTCTGTCATTCCAAAGGACATCTGAAACGAGATTGTGTAAGGTATATTGAATGGAAGAAAATGCAGCCAAAACAAAAAGTCAATATAGTCTCAACAGAACAGGTGAGTGAAGATTTTTGTTTAGTTGTTTCTGACAGTACTTCTGGGAAGTGGTTTGTGGATTCCGGAGCTTCATGTCACATTTGTAAAGATAGAGATCTGTTTTGCAAATTTGATCCCAACATCAAAAGCAATGTTATACTAGCTAATGGAACACAAATTCAGTCTGAAGGACAGGGAGAAATTCGTCTCAAGCTTTTAAATGAATTTCGTAAAGAAACTACTGTACTTTTTCAACAAGTACTTTATGTTCCATCAGTTAAAATGAATTTAATCTCAGTAAAGAATTTAACAGCTAAAGGATGTGAAGTTAATTTTAAAGATGACACTTGCTATATTTATAAGAATGGACAGTCAGTTGCCGTTGCAAAAATTCAAGAAAATCTATATTCCTTGTCACAGCATGAAAATATTTTTGTAACGAAAGTAGAATGTGCAGGAAAATGTATACATTATTGGCACAAACTACTTGGTCATCGATCAAGTGACGCAATTTTAGAAATGAAATCGAAGGGACTTGCTACAGGTATGAATATTGAAAGTTGCGAAAATCAAAGTTCTTGTTGTATTTGTCCAATTGGAAAATCGACTCGTGCACCATTTCCAAAGAAGATTGATTTTAGTTCAAGGGGGGTACTTGACATAATTCATACGGATGTTTGTGGTCCTATGGATGTGCCAACTCCGTCCGGCAACAGATATATGTTAACTTTCATTGATGACTTCAGTCGTTATTGTCATTTACATCTACTTAAACATAAATCTGAAGTATTTGAAAAGTTAAAAGAATACATTGCAATGATTAAGAACACAATGAATAAGAAACCAAAGATTATAAGATCAGATAGAGGAGGGGAGTACACCGGAAGCAACATGGTTGACTATCTTAAACAAGAAGGTATAATTATACAATATACGACAGCTTATTCTCCGGAACAAAATGGAGTAGCTGAGCGGAAGAATCGTTCACTTGTTGAGATGTCAAAATGTATGCTTTCTGATGGAAAACTTCCGAAAATTCTATGGGGTGAAGCCATATCTACAGCAAACTACATACAGAACAGGCTTATCACTAGATCTACAGGAAAAACACCATATGAAAGATGGTTTGAGAAAATACCAGATTTGACACATTTTAGAATTTTTGGACAGGAAGCTTTCGTTCATATTCCAAAGATTAAGCGAAAAAAGTTTGACGATAAATCAGTAAAGATGATTTTTGTGGGTTATGACTCGAATTCAAAAGCATATCGTATGCTTCAAAAGAATAATCGCATACATATATCAAGAGACGTTACTTTCATCAAACAAGGATGTACAGAAAACAGATCAGATACAGAAGAGAATTATACAGACAAGGAATCTAAAGAAAAATCAAGACAATTGTTACAGAAAGATCAAGAAAAATATATGTTTATTGAATTCTCACAGCCAAAAATAAAACAACAAGATACTGACGATTTAAATTCATCTTTTCACAGCCTTATAGATGAAAATGTTTATGATGAAGAAACAAACCAGCAACGACAAAAACCAGAAACTAACCAGCAAGTACAAGAACCAGAAACAGAAACAGACCAGCCAGGACAAGAGCTCAGAAGAACTGAAAGGATAACAAAAGGCATACCACCGGTCAGGTACATCAATCAAATTCAAGCTGCAGATCCAGTCACATATGAAGAAGCTATTTGTGGACCAGATCGAGAATCCTGGTTGAAAGCTATGGAAACTGAAATGAAATCACTGGAAGATAACAATACCTGGAGCTTGGTAGACATGCCAATGGATCGAAAACCTGTAGGTTGTAAGTGGGTTTTTAAGCGCAAAGAAGAAACGAATGGTATAAGATTTAAGGCACGTTTAGTAGCGCAAGGATTCACTCAACGTTATGGTATCGATTACGAAGAGGTATTTGCACCAGTTGTTTCTCATACAACTTTAAGAACATTATTTGCAATAGCGGGACAACGGAAACTTTTGATTCATCATATTGATTGCAAGACAGCATTTCTTAATAGTGATTTGAAGGAGGTAGTATACATGGAACAACCAAAAGGTTTCAAGGTTTCAAATCAAGATAAGAAAGTTTGTTTGCTCAATAAAGCGATATATGGATTAAAACAATCAGCTCGTTCATGGAACAAGAACATTCACAATGCACTTGTCGAAATGGGTTTTACACAAAGTCAAGCAGACCCGTGCTTTTATATTCAAGAAAAGAAGAATGCATTTGTTCTCATTTATGTTGATGATGTTCTTATAGCAGCAAATGATGAAGAAGATATAATTAAATTTAAAGAAGATCTTAAGAAACATTTTAATATAAGAGATTTGGGATCAATTCAAAATTATTTAGGACTGGAAGTTGAAAGAGAAGGAAGAGGTGTAATTTCAATTTCGCAGTCGAGTTACATTGATAAAATTGTAGTAGAAACCGGACTTTCAGAAGCAAAACCATCAACTATACCAATTGAACCATCCTATGGAAAATCAAACAAAACACAGAAGGGACTTAAAAACAATAAAGAATATCAAAAATTGATTGGCAGCTTATTATATATTGCACTTAATACAAGACCTGACATATCCGCAGCAATTTGCATTCTAAGTCAAAAGACATGTGAACCAACAGAAGAAGATTGGATTGAATTAAAAAGAGTAGTTCGTTATTTAAAAGGTACATCAAAATTTCAACTATCATACAGTGAAGTCAACAATCAACAACTTATCGGTTTCTCAGACGCAAATTGGGGAGAAGATAGAAACAATCGAAAGTCGAATAGTGGATATCTGTTCAAAGTTTTCGGTGGACTTGTGTCTTGGAGTTGTAGAAAGCAGACTTGTGTAGCTTTGTCATCTACCGAAGCTGAATTCATTGCACTTGCTGAAGCCGCAAAAGAAGCTTTATGGTTAAAACAGTTACTATCGGAATTTCAAGAGTCATTAAATCAACCAATTCTCATTTACGAAGACAATCAAAGTTGTATTAAGATGGTCGAAGGTTATAAATTCAACAACAGATCTAAGCACATTGACATTAAATTTCATTTTATAAAAGACTACGTTGAAAAGAAAATTATCAAGTGTGAATATTGTCCAACAGATAATATGCTTGCAGATTTATTAACGAAACCTTTGCCCACAAACAAATTTACAAAATTTCGAATGAACATTGGACTTGTCAACAATATAGAATGAGAAGGGGTGTTGAAGAAACATTCTATATTAACTTGAATGTTTTTATACTTTGTTTTTTATAATTAAGTTTTCTGAAATTGTTCTGTTTTAGAAATAAGTTTTTTAGAATTTTCATTCGATTCATAGCAGTAAAACAATAAAGAACTTTATAATTTGTTTATAAAGACTACGGACTTATTACTGAGGACCATAAGGATTTTCAATAGTTTCATCATCAAACAAGGTAAAATGGACGATGAACTTTACAAACAGGTTTATTTTTTTAAAAGTAAAATTTCACAATTTGGAAAGCGTTGTTTTGACGTTAAGCGATTTTGTTTAATTGCTAAGCTTCACTGAAAAGAAATGTCACCATAAATGACAGTAAAAGTTTTACTTGTCAAACTGTAGTTAAATTGTTTGTCTTTTCAATTGTTTAAGTACTTTAAATTCCATGCTTGCTTAAATTTCTTTTTAATGAAAATTTTAATTTAAGCTTCTTTTCAATCACTTTTTTATTTGAAAAGAAATGAAAGTACACAAACACACATACACGTAGTTACAAGTCCAAGTCGCAGTTTTACATATGTATATACCATTTTGAAGTATAAGTACAAATGACTTATAGTGGTTCTAACAATATTTCAAGCATCAAGGAAATGTATTAGAACTTGTACTTAATCATAAAATACACCTGATTTGACAGCACACTTTATTAAATCTAATAATTCGTGCTACAAGTGCAAAAGATTCTTCCATCTGTTGGGCTTTCATCAGGCTCAAATGTGACTTTTATTTTAAGGGGGTCATCCCATGTGATGGCCTGTATTTTAAGGAATTTTTAGGATATTTTTTTTACGACCAGTAAATAGATACAACTTTATTAAGTTTATTATCATTTATTAACATAGTTCGACAGTATAAATATAAAATTTGAATTAAAAATATTGTAAAGAACACGAGTTACACCAACCGATGTGAACAACTCCACCTCGAAAAAATGGGCTCGCACTTCCTCCACGATTCCGGCTGATTGGCTTATCTAAAACAAAAAAGTAAACGGCGGCATTTTAATCTGTGAGCCTAAATGCATGGAATGAACTATCATCAAATGAATATACCAAAAGTTAGGCTTTTGGGAGACATTTGAAAAAAAAAACAGGTCGCGAATTGTGCGTTTTTTTTCGTTTTTTGCTATAAAAAAAATCGAATTTTTTGGAATTTTTGCTTGTCGATAGTTCATTCCATGCATTTACATGTGCTGAATCCAACCCATCAAATTTCAAGTCATTCGGTCAAGCCGTTTTTGAGATACGATGGAGGAAAGTTTGAAAAACACAGTTTTAAGAAAAACTCGTTTAAAGTTTCAAGTCCTCTTAACTATGAAAATATCAACTTACCTTTCAATCGGCGATGCCTAGTTCATAGAGTATTCCTTCTTCTTCTTCTTGAAACTCTTTCAAAGCAGATTGTTCAGCTCTTGAATCAATTCTGGCTTGTTAAACAGCATTACTTACGCGCCGCTCAGAACGTGAGATTCGCTTTTCATCACGTTTCTCAACATAAGTATGGGCTTCGCAGCCTATAGGGCATCCCATATTTTTTTTATTACTACAGTATCTCCATACGGTTTAGCATCTAGGATCCCTTTGTAAGTTTTACTGTCGCCATCGCCGATGTATGTAAGATACTTTACCCCATATTTTCCATGGACCTGCTGTATCTTTAAAACGACTTCGAAATTTGAAAAATCCCTTTACTACGGTATTCTAGACATATTAAACTAGCAATTTATTAAAAAAAATATCGATTTTTTGAACCCATCACATAGAATGACCCCCTTAATAATTTGACAATAGTAGAATTTTGTGGTTAGATAATGTGGTTTACGAATGATTTATATGAATTTGGTCGTAAACTATTTTTCCACTTATAAAACAAATTATTAGTAATATCTATTTATGCATTTTAAGTTGTAAGAAATTTAAAGAATTAAAATCTTGAAAAACCGACAATAAGCCAAAACAAAACGTTAAACCAGTTAACTTGGATATGGTCAAGAATTATCTAAATGCTATTCAATGTCACAAATCTTATAATCTTATGATATTTCATTAACATAAATATACATTAGTTATGTACCAACATACATATGTATGTATATGTAAGTTTATTTATTAAAAGAAACAATTGGTCTTTTGTAGGATTATAGGTCTAATTTGAGGTAATTTATTAAAATCTCTAGTTCAATTTTTCAAGAATAAATCAATAAACCCACTTTTGATGTTTTATACTTCACAACTAATAATAAATATATTAATTTTTGATATGGTATTCATTTGACTAACAATAGATACTTTTTTATATTAATCGAAAGCGTGACCTACTGTAAGGGCATAAATATTCAAATATAAAATCAATTAGTTTAAATAATATAATGTATGTATCTATTATTTTGTATTGTTATCGACTTCTTTTTAGATAAATTGATTAGCATTTAAAATACAAATTAAATGTTTGAACTTTTTTTTTTAAATTAAAATTGAATAATTTGCATTTTGAATAATTATTGAATTATAATTATTTTGACTTTAACAAAAACAGCTTTTAAAAAATGAAAATGCATTTTTAATTTTTCAAGATTAATAGTATATGAGGAGGAAAAACAACTAAAAGAGAGGTACATCTGCATACTATCTTAAATTAAACTTTTGTAAAAGTTCAATTTGACGCCTCATGATGGGGTCATTGTTTTGCTTCAAATTTATTTTTATGATCATATTTCCCTTAGTGCACCCATAATAAAAACAAATTATTAATATAACATTAATCATGCTTTTAAATTACAAACATAGATCTCTTTTAATTGTTAATACGAGTTACAGAACAAAAGCCGCAAATTAAATGACTAATGAACGCGCTGAATGCGGGAATTCATTTGATTGTCTACTTCTGAGTTGTTTATAAAAATTTGCATTTTTAAATAATTTTAAAGAGATGGACTTTTGATATTTATATGGACATGTTAGCAACACAAGAGTGTAGGTATACTGTTACGCTCTTGATTTTGCTTATATTTGTTTTGTTTATTTTACTTTAAAGTCTCACATCACTATCATATCATCATTTAATAATATTTTTAAGCTTTGGCCACAAGAATTTGTACAACCCTTTAAAACAATCTTTTTTCCACACATGTTCTTGTATATTTATCATAGTCATTGGTCGTGTTCAACGATCAATCCAAAGCTATCCGAATAAATTTGTGTTGTTGTAATCGAAAAGGAAAATAAAGCTGATAAGCAAATCACCTGTTGTCAAAAATAAATCACAAACTAGCCCAACATTTTCGGTATACTCAGCTATCGAATTGTAAAACAATTAATTATGTTATAATAAGAGATAACTTTCGGTTTTTTGATGTTGTGTTGTTTTTTGATTGTTTGACTTTTGTGTTTAATACATTTTTGTTAGTGTTTTACATATACATATGTACATAAAAGAACACCTTCCCTTCAAAAGTCCTGTACACTGTACTAAATTTATTTATGTATCATGCCGAATATCTCGTTAAAGACTCCTTAAAGGTTGATGGCTTTAATATCTTTAATATACCTTAATGCCATACAGCTCATATATTTTCTGTAATGTTGCATAATTGCACGAAATATTAATAATGGGGTTTTCCATTTGTAAATTCAGATGTCCTTTAAAAATTGAATTTTCTTCGTGGATGGCGCATGGAACACGATTGAAATTGTTTTTTTCATTCTATAAGTATAACTTCGTACGCGATAACGACAGCGGTAGAGCTGTCAAATTCCAGACACCCTTTTTTTTAAATTGTATTGGTGCAAGGAAAGGTAAATCTGCCGAAAAATCTAGATCTGAAGATTTAATCTTAAATCCAAAATAAATAATTTTGTTTGCCCCATGAAATGCAAAAACAGAGAAAATTTGTGTTTTGACAGGTTTAGATCAAGAATAAATTGATTTATTTTACCCATTGAAAACCCCATAATAGTAAATACAAAAACAGTTATAATTTCAATAATTGATTGCATACATACTTTTCGAAGTTTCTTAAATGACAATTTGGCTTATCGCAAGCAAATAATCATTTAAAAGAACACCAGTGGCCATCTTCTTTTTAAATTGACAGATCTAAAAAGTTTGTAAGATCTGGCAATCGTATGTATTTACTTCTTTGTAGTGCTTACTCCGTTGAGCACTAGGGTCTAGTGACTTACGACTCTCAACCATTCCTGTGTGCGAGTAATGTTGTCAGGAATGGAGGGGACCTACATATAGTTTTAAGCCGAATCCGAACGGCTAATTTGAGAAATCACTTTTCATAATAAGAATAACTCTTGGAAAATTTGTCAATTCCTCGCAACATGCAGTACCCGTGAAAAAAAACTTTAGATGGCACAAGCAGGAATCGAACCTCTAGCATGACAGTCCAACGCACTAACCATCATGCCACGGATACTACAATTAACCCTATAGGCATTTTAAATTTGTGTCACATTTTAATGTCAAATTTCGAGGATCTAAAAAGTAGATCAAACGATCTATACTAGCACGTAAAATATCGTTGAAAATTAACTCGACATTTATTATAAAATAAGGCTGCTTCCTTTTCCTTCGCCTTTTAATCTATCAAATAGGAAAGGGATGCAATTATTAGCTGTCAAAATAAGTCGCCTCAAAAGAATCCAATGCGAGCACCACATTACGTTAGTGTTGTGTCTTTCCGGTGTTTGTTTTTTACTCCAAGATCATCGCAAGAAAATCATGTTGAACTTAAAGAAAAATTAAATTCAATTATTTTTAACATAATTTTAAGAATACAAACATCATAAAATACATCTGTCAGACTGACAGATACAAGTTGTATGGAAGTCGCTTTTGCAAGGAAGGGTAAGAAGAAATTGTTTAAACATACAAATTTGATTTTAAAATAAAAAATAAATCAATTTATTTTGACCAATGGATAGCGAAAAAGGCTTTTGACAGATCATTTTTATAAAAATTTTGTATATTATATTCATTAAATATTTACATACTTTGGAATGTTTTAAAGTTCCATTAATTTTAAAGATATTTTTTCTTTTTTGTAATTCCAGTAGCCAATGCCTTGCCAGAATATAGGTTCTCCCATTTGGGCTCAAGTCCAAATCCAGAAATAAACTATTTTTTTGAAAAAGACTGTGAATGTGTAAAACTAAGAGACTGTAAGACTATGATCACACTTGCAATAAAATCTCAATCATCTGAAAAAGTTTATATTTACGATAAAATACGAAAGGCTTCGTGTGGTTTTGTTGATAATCACCCACTCGTTTGTTGTCCAACATCCGACGAGAATAACTATTCCCCTCATGAATTCGAAGAAGAAGATGAAAAGCCCTGGATATGGGATACCACCAAATTAAACAACAATAAATATTTCTTGGAAAATAGCAAAAAAAAGAAAATTGTTCCAAAATTTAATTACGGTTTCGAAGAATTCCCGGGCTATGAACAAAATCTAGTGGATTTTGAAGATCCTCACACAAGAAAGAATTGCCCTCCATCCTTCGAGGATGGATTTGAGGACGAAATCAACATCAATTCGAGAAGGAAGCAATTGAAACCTGTTGTTGTTCCACATGGTTATGACAGTTTTGATGCTCTCTACGGTTATCCAGCTCCCAGTGGGTTTAAATTTTCCAAGCTAGATCCAACAGTTGAGCCATCAGTAACGAAACGAATCGAAATTGATTACAAATCTAAGCAATTGAACTCGGAGTACTGTGGACTTTCAGTGAATACACGAATTGTTGGTGGAAAAGATAGCGGACCTGGCCAATTTCCATGGATAGCCCGAGTTGGATATAAAAACAAAAGTAGGTAAATTGAAGAAACGTCTTTTTATTTCATAACATTCAAACTATCAATAATGTATCGCATCTTTCTGGCAAGTGAAACACCAATAAGAAACAACAAAGCACTCTTTAGCAATGACTTTGTCGATCTTTCCATTTGCATTAGGCTATCAAATTGGCATGAAATGCTTTGCAGACTTAATGTTGACGGAGCTGAAGCTAGTGGAACTGGAAGATGATTGCTTGGTGATTTTGATGTTGTGCTTGGTTTAGATTCATCATCTTGGGATTGTATCGATGTTGATGGCTTTGATTGAATGCGCTTAAGATCTGATTTTGTTTCTAAGCTAACGTTTGATAGAGTTGTTGAATATGGTGCTGTTGGCTGTTGTGGCTCTGGCTCTGGCTCAGAAATCAAAGCATCTAACTTGCTGGTTAATTTTGATGTTGTGCTTGGTCGAGATTCATCAGCTTTGGATTGTATTGATGATGATGACTGTGATGCTGTGCACTTAAAATCTGATACTATTGGTTTTGATTTAAAGTTTGATAGAGTTGTTGGACATGGTGCTCTTGGCTGACATGGGTCACACATTAACTGCTTAGATTTGCTCAGACAACTCATAGTTCCCTCTTTAATTTTCCTGATCTGCAATGAAAAAAGATTAATTTTGATTTCAATTGTATTTTCTTATAATTGAGTGCAATACTTGTACCAAAGAAACAATGGAAATATCCGATTTCAATTTCTGAATATTGTTTATGATTTCGATTTATTGTTCGCAGTGTGTTTAGATTTACATTTATGTGACTTGTATTGTATAAAATTTTTAGGTTTATGAAAAATATTCAAAGAGCCGTACCAGAGATTTCATATTAATTATGAAGAGGCATTGCATCTTGCAGGCCTTAAATTAATATAGAAGTACGGAAAATTGCTATTTTGAAATAAAAATGCATGCATATGTTGCAGCTTGCAGAACGTCAATTTAACTTGTGCAATAGATTATTTTGCTTCAGTATTAATTTTATGTTTCAGAGATGTAATAGATATGCATTTCAGTTTTTAATATTCTTCATTTGCGATGATTGCTACTTTGTTAGCCAACAGTGGTTAATCTATTTACGGTAGGAAATTTGAAAATTGAAAGATTTATTGAGGGTATCTTTTAATTAATAAAATACACTACTGGGTCACACCAAACGTATTCTTTTTTCGTTCAAGGCTATACAATTTTTTCCAATTCGGCATTGGACATTTGTGCACAATATTTGAAGTACCTATGTAGGTAATCAAACCTTGCGCTAGAAATATTGAAAACAATGTTAAAAGATGTACACGGATTATTTGACAATTATCTGTTGTTTTGAAATCGAGATAATGCAAGGTAAAATGTTTGATAATAGTACTTTTCTTGCAGATACGGTGTTTGCAAAACATGATGAGAATTACAAGCCGAAAGTTTTAAAATAGATTCCCTAATTTAGCTGTATCTAAACAGCATGTGGAAAAAGTAACAGCCTGCTAGCACGCTATTGCTTTTATAACTGCTGCAATATAGCTATTACTCCCAGCCATCTATGTTATTATGGTTAATTGTTTCTAATTCTATAATTTCGCCTTGAATTCTCTTCAAGTTTTCGATAAATAGGTGAAATTCATTATTTAATTCAGGAACAAATATCTCATTAAAATCGTTGATAAATTTTTCTATGATTACGTTAACGTAGCTAGCTGATACAGGGTTGTCTTTAATATCCTCAAAGTTTTTAGGTCTAATTTTGGCTACTAAGTTATTTATTGCTTTATAGTCAAAATCCCTCATTTCGCTCATTGCTTTTTCACTTTCTTGTTTACTGTAATTATTCATATTAATTCCTATAAAAAAATTAAAACTATATCGTGTAGTTTTTTTCTATCTTACTGAGCATATGATTCTTATATTAGTTCAGTATCAGTATATTGAAGCTGTGTAGCTTCCCATTCCGATCCACTACCATTGTAAATTTGTAAAAATTTCGCGAAAGAAATCATACATTTTTTGAACAACGTCTCTGGCAGTACATCACACCACAGCATTCACTTCTTTAGAAAAAATTCGAATGATCCCATAGCTATTCTTAATAAATAAAAATCCAGTGTCATATGTATGTATGTTCCCAGTGAACTCTTCACCAAGTCAACCGATTTCGATGAAAGTTGGCATTTTATGTGTAATTTGGTCTAACTTGAGATATAGGATAGTTTATATTTCGATTAATGGTCTTAATAATTTATAATTAACAATAAACTGATTGTCAATGTTGATGTTTGTTATTAATCGTAAGTTTCATAAGTAGTCTCGAACAGATGGCGCCTTAAATCAAATTTTTTACAGAAAATATCGGACCATCTATCGTGAACTTCTCATAGATGGCGCCACTTTGGAATTCGAAATTTCTTTTTCAACAACACGTGGTGCAATGTACCTTATAAATTTATATCATAGGGGTGGTTAATTTTTAGGGCCGATGTTGATTTTAAATAAAATACCGATCTTCCAACCTCTCCCCCTTTGATACGTACTACGAATTGTAAGTCTATCAAATAAGGTATGGAGAAAAATGGAGGCGGAACAAAACAGCATACTTAAAGGAGCTTATAAAAATGTTGATGCTTCAAATGCATTTGATAAACAACTACCACATCTCGACCTATGACGTCAGTGGTCTAAAGTAGTGGAGTGCGTAGTGCACACGACTTCTAAGACTGAGCAAATCTGATATGCGTGGGTTCGAATCCTATGGTGTGTATAGAAAGTTTTTCAAATAAAATTGGATTAAAGCTCAGCACCACAAAAAAGGAGACTGATGAGTGCAAAAGTGGCAAAGCACGAAATAGCTACATATATCTCCAGCCAAAAAAAAAAAAAAAAACAATGAGTGGTAGCACCTTTAAGTTGTTGTTGTTGTTCAAAAACATTCAATAAAATACAAATTATTTAGAAAATTACCGTCATTTCTTGTTATTATAATAATATTGGTACGGTTCAAATATATATGAAACAACATTTTTGCCAAATGGCTCCCGCAAACTCGACGGCACACCTCCATCCGAAGGTCCAAATTTTATATGACGCTGAGGCATCTATGCCCCCAATCTGCCGAATTATCTCATTCTTTAGGTCTTGAATTGTTGCTGGCTATTCGATGTTCACCTTTTCTTTTATATAATCCCAAAGAAAAAGTTCCAACGGTGTCAAATCACCTGATCTTGGCGTACAACTGACATCACCACAACGTTATATAACGCGGCCATTGAATTTGTAGCACAAAATAGCCATTGTTTCGTTAGCAGTGTGGCAAGTGACACCGTCTTGTAAAAACCACCTATCGTCCATATTCATATATTTCAATTAGGGCCATAAAAAGTTTGTTATCATCTCAATATAGCAAACACCATTGACAGTAACAGCATGACCTCCTTAATTTTGGAAAAAAATACGACCTGGTGATGTCGCCAGTTTATAAACGGCATCAAACAGTCACTCTTTGTGGGTGCATTAAATTTTCCACAATCACTCTCGGATTATCATCCCCCCAAATGCGTCAATTCTGCTTATTAACGAATCCACTGAGGTGAAAATATGCCCCGTCATTGAAGATGATTTTCATCGAAAATTGGTCATCCACTGTTACTATTTCTTGCTACCATTCTAACCATTGACTACGCGAAGCTTAAAATGATCAAGAGGCTTTAGTTCTTGGATCAATTGCACCTTGTAAGCGTATAAATGCAAGTAATAATGCTTAATGTTTATCAACAACGATCGTGAGAGGTGCAATTTTTGGACACGACGACTAGTTGAGGCGGACTGCTCTTCAGCCATACAATCACGAAAAGCAGCAATAATTTCAAATCACCTAGATTTTGATTCATTTGGATATGAAAGCCCATTTTTATAATAAGCCTGAATAACTTAAAAGAGTTGCTCGATTGTGTATCTTTCCATGCCTCAAATTGAGCTAGTCTGAAATTGAGAAATGTCAAATGAAATGCAGAAAAAACTCGACGCTTAGCTGTGGTTGACGTTCAATAACGGCCCTTAAAATATAACCACCCTTAAGAAAAATTAAATATTAAATTAAATAAATTAGGTTCCAGGAATACATATATTTTTAAATATTTAAAAATAAGTGTCTACTATCTACTACTAATACATTTTAAACAGACTCTTTGGATACAGGAGAAAATTCGTGAGATCCAATTACTTTCAGTAAAACAAAATGGTGGCAACTAATTAAAGAGTTCGTTTATGATTTTATGGGACTAACCCTCCATAAGCTTTTTCATTTAAACTATTTTGTTGGGCTCGTTCCGAGTAGTTCAAAAACAGCGTTTGTTTAGCCAATCCCAAAAAAAAGCGAAGAGTCTTCTTCCTCACATTATCGACCTAACAACGTCCCTAACTTCCAAAGCTTATTAACGACCGGCAGTAAAGCTTTCGTTTAACTCATTGAACAATACAACAAATATTTACATCGTTTTGAAGAATTTTTGATTTATTGCACTTGATAAGGTCTGAATCTTGCTCCTTTATCGAAATCACGTGCTTTTGGTATAGACGTACATATCTTCTTTTTATTTCTTCGTTCGATTAGGAGTTTTCTTTTGAACCGTTCAATACAAGTTACTTTAGACAGATTCAAGTCTAAATTCTAAAACCCACAATATAAATGCTTGTGTGCCCCAGGGCTCCGTATTATCACCTACTCTCTTCCCCTTTTTTATAAATGGTGTCCTGTCTGCAGCTTCTAATCCAATTAATTCAATACTAAAATCTCTTTTCTTCGGATGTGGATGTGCTTTGCAAACCCAATGCTATCTTGTATCGTTAAAGAGAGATATACCCCCTTTGCTATTATCTATGAGTGGCATTTGCATGTGGAACGATCGCCGAAAATGGCGTAAGATATTGGGGTTTTCTGAGACGATGCGAGGAATTTTTATTACCCACTGATCTAGCTTGGCTATACAGGTTAGGTTAGGTTAAAGTGGCAGTCCATGATAGTATAGGACACACTTAGGCCAGTTTAATGGTCTATTGTGATACCACATGAATCTTGAGGCTTCCTCCCAAGCTCACTGAAACCAGTTTGAGTCCCTTACGAAACGTGAAAGGCTGATTATGCTAATATGATTTAGATCGTTACAGAAGAATTCTCCTAGGCAATTCTTGCGTTTTCGAGCCAGAGCAGGGCATGTGCAGAAAAGATGAAGAACTGTTTCTTCCTCTTCCTCGTCCATACAGCTTCTGAAAAAGTCATTTGAGAATACGCCTAGCCGCGTGGCGTGCTTTCCTATTAGACAGTGTCCGGTTATGGCACCTATTATCGAGCTTATATGCGATCTGCTTAGAGATAAAAAGCACCTTGATCGCTTTAGATCTAGTGCTGGCCATATGTTTTTTTGTGACCTGACACGTGGTTCCACATGGTGTTTGCCCTCTTCATAGCGTCCTGCATTAGCAATAGTTTACAAGTAGCGATTGGTATGCCAGCATTTGCCAAACGTGGTAAAATGGGTTGTACTGTACCGTTCCTGGCGCGTTCATCTGCCTTACAGTTACCTGAAATGTCTCTATGGCCCGGCACCCAGTAAAGGTGAATACTAAACTGTTGTGCCATCTCCATTAGAGATGATCGAAAGTTATGGACTGTTATAGAGTTTGTAGAGACAGAGTCCAGAGATTTGATAGCGGCCTGACTATCTGAGAAGATACGGATATCAGATGTTGATATCACGTTTTCTTTAAGCCAGGACAAGACTTCTGTTATCGCCAAAAGTTCCGACTGGAACACGCTGCAATGATTGGGAAGGCGGAATGAGAGACTTAATTTCAGTCGTTTTGTTTTTGAACCATCTGTATAAAAATGGATTGACTCGTCTTCCAGCAATGCCCTATCCTCCCAGAAAGATCTGGAAGGTATAGAAATCTGGAAATTTCTGTCGAATTGCAGTCGGGGGATGGTGTAGTCTGTGTGCTTTGGAATTGATTCTAAATATGTACCTAAGAATTACGGAGTGGTCAATGTTGTTGTTAATCCACTGCGACGAAACTTTTAGGCGAATAGCAGAGCTTGCAGCTATTTGTTTACTAAATATATCAAGAGGTGTTAGGTAGAGTAAGGTGTCCAATGCCGCAGATGGGGTCGTGCGAAGCTATCCGCTTATACATAGGCAAGCTGAACGTTGGACTTTGTTTAATTTGTCGCGGTTTATAGCTTGCTCTAAAGCAGTCCACACCGTACATTAAAATCGGTCTAATTACCGATGTGTATAGCCAATGCTTGATTCTGGGTTGTAAGCCCCGTTTATTACCAATAGCTTTTTTGCAAGAAAAGAGAGCTACAGTAGCTTTTTTGACTCTTTCCTGTACATTGCGTTTCCAGTTTGGCTCAAACAGAAGTAGCCTCAAACAACATTCGAATTAATGTTGCATGGATAGGAGATCGTTGTGTCATGTTATTAAGGGTCAACTTACTTAACGAGTATAAATATATATTATCTTGACAAATTTTTATGATATTTGAAAATTAAATAAGATTTAACCATTTTTGGTTAGCTTCTCAGAAAGTGAGCTACCGCTGTGCTGGATCCCTCATCAGCGATCGATATGTGATAACTGCTGCCCATTGTGTTACAAATTTAATCGATTCTCTTGAATTGTAAGTGATCATTTTATTGTTTTTTTTTTTGTTTAACTCACCTTCAGTAATAAAATTATGATTTAAATTAAAGGTCTCACATTCGAATTGGAGAAGTGCGTGGTAAACGTAAAATAGACTGCAGTAAAAATCCAGTTTTGTGTCGAGTTCATCAGGATTACGAAATTGAACAGATCATTCCTCATCCCAACTACGACTCACCAAAATATGCAAATGACATTGCATTAATTCGTATTTCAAGGCCAGACGAAGGAGGTACGTCAATATATTTTTGTTTTATTAATTATTTAGTATTAATGTACATTTATTGCATAGTTCCCCTCACACCCATTTGCTTACCTTTTAACAATCTTGCACTACGGGATATTGAACTTACGGGAAGTTTAGCAATTGTTGCTGGCTGGAGTTCAAATATTGCAGGTTATTATATTATTATTTACTTTTTTTTAATGTCTATAAGCAAACAATGAAATTTTTATTTTTCAAATTAATTTTAAATCAACAGGTACTCATCAATCAGAATTAGTTGTAAACAGAAAACCCTCTCTACAGTATGTTCGGCTACCGATTGTTAATCGAAGCAAATGTGCCGTGACCTATGCACAATTTAGTGCAAATTCTTGGACACCTATTTTTATTCAACCTTCACAAATTTGTGTCCAGGGTAGAGAAAATATGGATGCATGCCAAGGTATTTCCATATTATACCATTTAAAGTACAAAACAAAAAGTTTTAAAAAATTCTCTTAAATTTAATCATTATAGGTGATAGTGGAGGTCCTTTAATGGATGACGGATCTTCGGATAACCAATTTCGTTATACACTTCTTGGTTTGGTTTCATTTGGTCCAAGGACTTGTGGTGTATCTAATTTTCCTGGAGTATATACACGAGTTGCATCGTTTCTCGATTGGATAAGTTCCAACGTTCGATTATAAATGTGATTTTATTTTTATTTCAATTTAAATTAATGTAAATATGCATATTATGTATTTAAAAAAAAAACAATATTCCGAATTTATAATTTTAAATTTTAGTTATAAGCAAAAATTATTGAAAATTTTAAGTACAAATTTAGTTTAAGTAATAAAAGTACATATTTTTGTTTACTAAATATAGAAATTAATTGTTTTGTAAAAAGTATTTTTATTTTTGCTAACTTCCCATTGGAAGTTAGCGTGATGGTTAGTGCGTTGGACTGTCATGCAAGGGGTCTTGGGTTCAAACCCTGCCTGTGCCATCTAACTTTTTTCACGGGTACTGCCTCTTGCGAGGAATTGACAAATTCTCCAAGAGTAATTCTTGTCACGAAAAGTGCTTTCTCAATTTAGCCGTTCGGATTCGGCATATAAACTGTAGGTCCCTTCCATCTCTGACATTATTACTCGCACACAGGGATGGTTGAGAGTTGTAAGTCACTAGGCCCTGGTTCTCCATGGACTGTTGCGCCACCTAATTTATTTAATTTAACTTCCCATTGGAAGATATCGCGTTTGTCAAATTATAATTTTTTAAGTATTTCTTGATATTTCAAGGTCCCTAAAATATAATATGTATGTACATATGTAAGTACATACATGGTATCTTTTTTCGTGGAACATACCTCAAGAACCAGCAGAAATATCGACTCCAAATACATTTTGCTTTACAGATCAAATTTGATTGACCCCGAATATTTCAAGAACGCTATCAACTTCTAGCTGTGGGTTTGCAGTTCTTTGCGATAAGAAGTTTCCCAAAATATGTGTTGAGAAAAACTATGGTGTCGAAGCTTTGTTTTTGAATGTGGCAGTTTAAAAAAAAAACATTGTTTACCTCGAAATGTTATGGAAAAGACATTTGGCTTGCTGAAAAATTATTTTAAATGCTTTGTCCGTTCCCTCAACTATACAAATAAGAAGGTAAGGGTTATTTCCCTCAAGTGAAAATACTACTGATTTCCTCTTGCCGAGTTCAAATCACACTATCTTACTCTGGTCGAATTTAAATTACTTGAGAATCGCCAATACCGAAATGTAGAACACGGAAATTCACTTCGTTTTTAGTTCGATAAAAAATCGATATCGATAAAAGTGAATTTTAGAACTCTAATTTATATTTTGAATCGATTTCAACTTCATTTCGAGTGAACGACAAATGTATATAGCTGAAAGTTATTTTTTTTTTAAATCCAATAGAATGTTTTCTTAGAAAAAACGAAAACCTTCAAACAACAACTTATAACAGGTAAAACATGATTTTTAAATCAAGTTTTGAGAACAAAGAAAGATATTGACTAAAAATTGATCTTAAGATATTTTTTTTGTTTTTAATTGAAAACTTGCAAAACAACCAAACATTTAAAAAAAAAGTCTTCCCTAAAGTTTTTAATTAAAAGAGTATTCTAAAAAAGTGTAAGCTAATTATCTAGAAACCGTTTTTACCAATAAGAAATTATTTCATAATTCTGGGGCCTAACTCTGTTATTCGATTCGAGAGATAATGTTAGTCCGGTATTACACGGCGCGTGTTTAGCCTCGCGTGAATGAAATGCAAAAGAGAAAGAAAGAACGAAAAGATGAAATAGAAATAAATCTATCTGAACACGCACGGGTAGAAATTTCCTTGCGTGTTTTTCACGTTTTTCTACTCTTTCTTTGTTTCTTGGATTTGCTTTATTTTATTTTCGATGTTGATGAATGAATGATGAATTAAAATGGCTGAGGAATTCAAATGGAGCAAGACGCATTTGAAAGTCTGTTAAATGCACTGAAACCTTATGATCCAAATATAACAATGGATGTAATAAAAAAAATTCATACACTTCGATTGCGGAGTCAATTCTCTAAAGAGTTCCGAGAAACGGAAATTCGAAGAAGAGTGGAGCTGGTGCAGATGACTTGCATGAGCCTAAGAAGATAAAATGAAAAATAAATGTCAAATAAACGAGCAGTACTGAAATGCGAAAAAGGCTTTGTATAATAACGAGCGCGTCACGGAATGAATGTTCAAAAGGAAATAACCAAGAGTTGCGCGTTAAACTCACGCGCCGTGTAATACCGGACTTACAGTAAATGTGAAAACAAATTCAAAAATGTAGACTTATTAGTTTATTATTGGTTACTATAGTTATTTATAAAAATAACAAAAATGAAAATTCAACTGTTTTATGACTTATTTTCCAACTTTCCCACAAAGCAATGGAGAACGAATTTAACCCTTAGCAGCCATGACACGAGGTGATTCGTTACCCCAAGATTAGAAAGAGTGAAATTAGGGGTCTTAGTCCTTTTAAATTAATACTAAAAATGATATCTTATTGTGGCAGGCAAAATTGAGAGTGAATTTGCTACATAGTAGGCCAAAAAATGGGGGGAGCTTTAACCGTTAGTTTTCTTGGCTCATGGGGTAATAAGTTAGGCTAATATGATAAAATCAGCTAAAGTCTTAATATATCCACACAACTTGTCCAATTTTTCAATCGTGGAGTAATGAGTTACCCTGTGTGACCACTCAAAAAATGATAACTAAACGTTCCTTACAAAAATAAAATGCACGAATTTTGCTCTGAAAAAAGATTGTTTTTAAAAAAATAAATGCCATTTGATTTCTCAAAAAAAAAATAATTGTAATTTTAATTTTTAGTATGCAGTTTTTTAATTAATTTTGTATATGTATATTTAATTTGTCAGTTTCAGTTTAATGGTATTTTTAGTATGTAGTTATTTAGAGCTTATTAATATACGTTTTATATTTCAATTTCGTAAGAAAACAATGACCCATTTTCGGCATATCGAATCTCGAAAAAAAACATTGAAACCGGTTGAATGATTCTTGAGAAAACTTTAAAAAAAATTACGGTTCTACGGGGGTACCCTTTTGGAGCGATACAAAAGTATGTTTTTTTTTTGTCGAAAGAAGCGAAGTAAAGAAAAACAAATTAATGAGAAAGTTCGAATTTTCGATTTTTTTCCAATAAATTTGTAAGAGGACTACTGTTATTTTTCTTTTTAGAAAAAAAAGGAAAAAACGCCAAACGCGAATCGGATTAAAACCTAACTTTCTTAGTTTCAACTCAATCGACCTAATGGTTTGGGCTGTAGGGGCGAGGATTCCGCAAGCAATTGGCAAAATTGTGAAGAAATTTGAAGAGACTGGATTGGTTATAGATATTGTAAGGCTTGTGCATCATCGTTTCGCTCGTACCATTGAAAATATCGCTGCTGTAAGTGAAAGTGTTGCCGAAGACCCGAATGTGTTTCTCGTCGTTCTCAGGAATTAGGACTGTCTTACGGCACATTATGGCGTATTTTGAATTTGAATCTATACCTACATCCATATACCATTTACAACGTCGTAGATACGTCGGATGGGTGCTTGAGCAACAAGCGGTGGATGGCGTTTTTTCGAACAAAATTTTCTTCAGCTTCGTCGCACATTTCTCTATTAAAAAATACGACTTGGAGAAAATGGAGTTTCAACAAGACGGTGCCACATGCCACACAAATCGAGCGAATATAACTTTATTGCAAGAGACATTTCCTGGCCGCGTAATTTGTCGTCGTGGCGATATCAACTGGCCACCAATATCATGCGATTTGACACCGCTGGACTTTTTTTGTGGGGCTACGCAAAATACCGTGTTTATGCAGATAAATCTTTAACTCTTCAGAAAAACCAACATTCGTTATGTTATGGCTGAGATAACGACCAATATGTGTCAAAAAATGGTCGAAAATTACCTCAAAAGAATCGATGCTTGCAAACAATTCGCGTGGTGGTCATTTAAATGATGTAGTGTTTCACATATAATATCAACGTTTAAACTTTTTAATAAAAAAGAAATATCATGAACAAAAATATTTTATTTGTGTTTTATTTACCTTTACTTTTGAAGCCTCAAAATGGATAACCCTGTATTTAAAATTGAATTAATTTTACCATAAAGGAAGAAAGTCCTTTTAAAGAAACACATTTTTTGAATCGGTGATCGTTTTTAACATCAACATTTTATTTTTAAATGTATCAATTTTTCAGAAATCTATCAACTGTCTAGAAAAAATTAAATAAATAAATAAATTAGGTGGTGCAGCAATCCGTTGAGAACTAGGGCCTAGTGACTTACAATTCTCAAGCATTCCAGTGTGCGACTTCAAAACAAATTATTAGGTATAATACTTGTTGGACATTACTTTTTTCTTAAATTCAATTGTTTTTCTAGTTTTAATTTTCTCAAGTTGAATCACTAACATTTTTTCAAATGGTTATTAGAAATTAAAATGTATTTTGCAACGAAAGTCGAGTTCTCAAGTACAAAACTTCCGACTTTCGAGCGAATGGGTTCAGGTAGATGAAATTCGGATTTCAATTTTCGATTTTCGATTAATCGAGTTCATATTTTCCGAAACCAAAAGATATTTAACTTTAAAATCGAATTACGTGTGTTAGGATCCTGTAATGACTTATTTATAACTGGGTACGGTAAGGTATAAAAATATTGAAGATAACAAACAAACGGCCTTGTGAATAAAAAAAGACTACAGCTATTCTTTGACCAAGATAAAGCTAGCTGGTCATAACTTTCTTTCTTATAAAAAGAACATTTCAAATTTTAAATCCAACTTAACCGATGATTCCTGCATAATTCCAAGAAATTTCTTGTTATATACTGTTCTTCAGTTCATCGAGATAAAGTCAATTGGATGGACCGTTAAGCTTCAAATTTGGTAGGGATACAAAGCATTTTAATGTTATTCTTAGATTCTTTGAGTTTTCTGTTGTGCTAGCTTTTCTATTAAGGATAGCTCTAATACAACGGCTAATTTTAAATTTTTTCTCAATAATCAGTAAACTTCGTGTCTGTAGAGCAATTCTAGAAAGTCTATACTTCTAAGGTTTTTCTCAAAGAAATCCCAAAATGCTTTATAGTATTATTTTTCAAAAAAAAAAAACGTTTATTTTTGACTTAATCATTTCTGTATATTTCATTTCTGTGCAGTTGCAAGCTAAAGTGTAATCCATGAACGATATCATTTTCCTGGATATTCTCGTACATAATTAAATATGTTATTGATCTTTTCAAGACCTGCGAGTCATGAACTGAGCTTGGTCAATGGGCTTCAACACTTGTAAGTTCTTAATGCTGTTTGCATGTTGCTTGTACATTAAGACTGAAGAAACCCTACCGGTTAATGTATTCATCAGGAAATCTAAAAGGTTTGGTGAAGCATTATGGATACAATCAATAGTTCATAAAGCTCTAGAAAACGTGTAGGGTAGAGTTGCCTTTATTCCGGCCGTCTTCAGTAGTCGCCAGTCGGCTGCGGCTGCCTACCAAGAAAATTGCCGTTATTAGTGAAAATTGTAGTGATACTACTCTGGTTAGAGTTTTTAAAGGGTCGGTCATCTCTCTCTTAATAGTTACAACATTTTCAGATTCGTTAGACAAGTATCCTCGGTAAGTTTTTAAGTCATTAGTTGTGCGTGTGCGATCTTGTCGGGACTCGGATGTGCTAAGTTTCGTTTCAAAAATTGTTAGTGAGATACTGTTCCAACAGAAGTTTTTGTTTTTAAAAACATTAAGGTAAGTACATTGTTTGCATTTATATTTGTTTATTATGATATATTGTAGTCAAATTTACTTAAAAAGACAAAAAAATGCATTTTTTTCCGTTTTTTTAAGGGGGCCGGAAATAGGACACACAAAAAACTTCTGTTGCCTTAATTCGGCCACCCCGGCCGGAGATAGGAAACTTTATTATTATTACTCTTTCTCAGTAAATGGCACAAAATGAATGACTGGGTTATCATAAGGCTCTCTGAGCAGATAAAATCGTGTTTTACAGTAAAATTCCATTAATCGGCCACCGTTTTCCAATAGAGATACAAAATGGCCGAATACTTGAAACTTGTCTCCATATTTCGGTACTCAAGAAAGAAATAAAGAAAAATGCAATCTTCAAGAAAAGAGAACCGTACAGCCTCTTACACGGAAAAAAATTTAACCGAAGCTTTATTCGAGATTAGGGCAAATAAAATTCCCTTAAGAGAAGCTGTAAGGAGGTTTTCTATTCCTAGAACCACTCTTCAAGATCGTATTCATGGCAGAGCATTAGATAAGCCCAGCAAAAAAAGTTCAACTACTGTTCTGTCATTCGAAGAAGAGACCAAACTTGTTAACTGGCTTATCACTCTGGCTAAGTGTGGCTTTCCGCAAAGATCGGAAGATCTTCTTAACACAGTACAAAATATTCTAAACGATGATGGTCGGAAAACTCCGTTTAAAGAAAATAAGCCAGGAAAGAAATGGTATCACACATTCTTAAAGCGCCGAGCAGGGTATCCGAAAGTGGTTTCGAGAGCTCGAAGTTTATTTAAAAAGTGAAAACGCGGAAGATATTCTTCAAGACCCAAAACGAATGTTGAATAGCGATTGGACTGGTTTTAGTCTGGCTCCAAAAACGTTTATCAAGTCAAATCAGCAAACGAAAAAGAGACCCTGACAATTCTCTTAACTTTTTCTGGATGTGGAAAAACGCTTCCACCCGGGTCATTTTTCCCTATAAAAGGACACCTTCATAGTTGAAAACAATTGAAGCCACCCAAACTGTCTGGGTTTTTGGAAAAACTGAAAGTGGTTGGATGCGAAACGAAACATTCCTCCAATATGTAAAGGAGGGGCTCTACCCTTTGTTGATAGAACAAAAAATCAAACTACATACCAGTTTTATTTCTTGTAGATGGGCATAAATCACATATGTCCATGGAACTCAGCGATTTTTGCAATTTAAACAAAATTATTTTATACGCTCTCCCTCCCAATACCACACACATAATGCAACCAGCCGATGTAGGTGCGTTTAAAGGTCTAAAATCGGATTATCGAAACGTTGTGTGCGAATTCAGCAGGAACAATCCCAGGCATTCTATTAAAAAGGACAACTTTTGTGAAGTTTTGGATAAGGTCCTTCAGTGCAAAGACAGGACTACAATAGTACAAAACGCATTCAAAAATGCGGGCTCTAACCATTCAATCCTGACGCTGTTGACTATTCCAAATGCGTCTAAAACACTTTTGAGATGGCTGACAATGGCGCCGATGTTTCAGAAACCATTTCCGATGAAAGTTATTAGGAAGCAATCAGAGTAGTAACCTCGGTAAAAGATGCATTGAAAATGAAAAATATTGACCACGATATTATTTTAAATATAATAAAACAAGCTCAACAAAGAAAAAGGGGGGAGAATAACATGTTATGTTCTGTAAATACGGTCAGCCTAGATAATGTTATTGATATTGAAGGCACTTACGAAGTAAGTGTTAGCGGTGAATTATTAAAAGTTCCTTCGGACCCAGAAACATTACCATCTTGTAAAATTGAGCGTCAGATGTCTAGAAGTGCTGACAGTACTTCGCCAAGTCGGCTTAGTTTCACAGGTAGTTTATATTTTCCATTTAAATTTATCTTTGATCTTGTAACATCAGGGCCGGATTTAGAGGTCCAGAGGCCTCGGGGCAATAAAGGAGTGGAGGCCCCCTCGCCCCAAATTATTTTCAAAATAAAGTAAACCATTTTTTTCACTCGAGTTTTTCAATAAATAATTTATTGTGAAACTAAGTAGATTCCTTTAGCATTGAAAAAACACATATAAATATAAACGGAAACAAAATTATCTGAAATTAAATTTTAGGGTTAACGAACGGAACCTTTCGAGCTTTTTTCGACGAAAAATCGATGATGATTTCGTTGAAATCCAGTTCTCGGAGTAAATCACTTTCAATGCTCAGGAGAGAAAGCTTCGATAGACGGTTGTGTCCCATCGTGGTTCGAAGCCTATTTTTTATAATTTTCATGTTTGAAAATGAGCGCTCTCCAGTGCAATTTGTTACAATCAAAACCAAATACATTCTCAATGCAATTGGAAGTGCTTCTTATCAGCACCATTTAAGATTTTGATATTTCACTGATTGCCTGATTGGAGTGAACAAATATAGATCAATGATTTCTGTTATTTAAGATAAATATAATTAAAAAATCATGTATGTATGTACAAAGTACTGTAGGCTGTAGGTAAAGGTAAAAGAGCAAACAAAAAACCATATCAAAGGAAAAGATGTTTACTAGTGTTTACTAGTTGGAATTCAATGAAAAAAAAATTTCCGAAGTCTCTATTGTGGGGCCCCCCGTTTGTGGAGGCCCGGGGCTTCTGCCCCGTTTGCCCTCCCCTTAATCCGGACCTGTGTAACATAATAAAGTACTTGTGTAATTCTAGACCAACAGAATTTAAACCTTCTAATTGATGGGATGAAATTACTGATTTAAATGTTACGGATGAAACTTTATTCCAACAAATGTGCTTCCAGATTGTGGGAGAAGTTGGTAAGTTTCTCTTAAATATTTTCAAGTGTAGACATGGGTATCATTTATTGTTTTTGCTTCTCAAAAGAATCATATACGATTTGCAAGGCATCAACTTCAGAAAGAAAGACTCCATTTGAAAAACACTTAGTATATCCGAAGCCTATCCTTAAATCACAAAAAAGGTTCAAAACAGCGACAAACCACAGATGTCGATATCACCTGTGGCTTCGAAAATGTTCCACAAAAATAAAGAAGACTTGAAGCTTGATCCCCAGATGAAAAGGGCATAAAAGAAACAAAAATAAAAAAACATCCAACAAAAAAAAAATGCCAAAATGCCCAGTCCGCGATGAAGATGTCATAACAGACGTTGAGGGCGAGAGGATGAAAAACCTCGACTATGACAATTGCGCTTCGTGGTTTCATCAAAAATGTACCCCTTTATCAGCAATGTCTTTTGAAGATGCTGAAAAAGAGGATTTCATTTGTGCCGCGTGTATTTTTTTTAATAAATTAAGTTCCTATGCTATATTTATTATTTATGTTTTTATTAATTTATTTAATTTAATTTATTAGGTATAGTTTTTTTTAATTCAGCTTTGAGCTTTGTTAATGTTTTTAAAAGTAATAATATTTATTATTTTATGTTTGTTTTTGCTATGTTTAGTAAAGTAGGTATTTACTATTGTTCTGTTTTTTGTAAAATTAGGGTTTTGTTTCCAAAATGTAAATAAATTTTTTGTGATTTTTTTAATTTCATTTCTAATATAAATAATATTGAACAAATGTTGAATTTGTAAGTAATATGCCTTTTTATTGAAGGATCCAAGTATAGGAATCAAGGTGGCCGAAATCAGGATCCAAAATGCCGAATATTGGAAAATATGAGTTTTTTTTTTTTCATAAAAACAATAAATAATATTATTTTGCGGTAAAACATTATTGTTTTATATTTTTATATCTCTGGAGAAATACCTAATAAACTATTTAATAAATAAAAAAAAAGTTAACAATTTAAGGTTTAATGATAAGCTTTGTAGGAAAATTCGGTTAAGGGGCCGGCTACTGGCAACTCTACTTTTTTGTTTGCTCATTTTGCCTTTTCTGCTTCGAAGTTCGAATTACGATTCAACGTAAATCTCACATGAATATGAACCTTTTCCGTAATTTTGCAGGCCAAGGGTTTATTGTTCTTGCTCTTTGTTGTGCGTTAAAACATCTTGTCCTATACCTAACTGAAATCCACAAAAATATCCGCACGTTCTATTGATTCCCCTAAAAAATAATTAGAAATACACTGCACAATCGAAATAAACCGTGAAAGTCATCATCACTGATTTCTGACCTTTTATTTATGACTTTGACTGTCTCATGCGACTAATCTATAGGTCATACTAGCAATAAAGAGAAATCTTAAAATTAGAACTAGTCAAAACTTTCTAGTCAAGGGTCCAGGAGCCTTGATATTTGTATAGCTTTAACTGAAATATTTTATGCAAATAGATGAGTTCAAGCTCTTTACTCACTTTTCTGAGAACTTTCTTAGAGTGGTATGCAAAAAAAATACAGAGACCGAGATCGATTTCAAGCTGTGAGTTCCAACTCAAAGTGTTGAGATCGATCTCTCGACGTACATAAGCTTTATGTGAGAAATTTCTAGTTTTGATATGCAAAAGATGAGCAAACGCTCGATTGCATGAGATCGATTTCAAAAATTGTTGAGGATGGGGTTTTTGCTACTCAGTTAATAAACAACTATCAAAATGGCCGAGTTTTTGAATAATTTTGTTACAAATCGTGTTTATAAAAATAGGAGATGTCTAATTGGTGAAGATTTTTGAAAATTGTATAGATTTAGTGAAACAGGTGTGCAATTATTGACAGATGAGTTTTTGGGCCCCACCCTGGAAACACGCGGGCGCTTTGAATCATCAAGACAAAATGAGGATTTTTCTGCGATATGTGGGAGATCCTGGATTTCAAAGCGGTATTGATGAAGTCATTGGTGTCAATCAATCAACGATATCTAGAGTGGTACAGCTAGTCGCAACAAAAATTGCAAGACGTGCAACTGATTGGATCATATTCCCACACACTTCTGAAGAAATAGAAGAAGCGCAAAGGTTATAGAGCAGTAAGTATGAGTTTCCTTACGCCATTGGTGCTCTGGATTGTACACATGTGCGTATAAGGAAACCACTTTATCACCACGAGGAGTTCGTCAACCGCAAAGGATATTACTCAATAAATGTACAGGCTACGTGCAACGAGGATGAAAAATTTACAATCATTGAAGTTTGCTGGCCAGGATCAGTCCATGACTCCCGTATTTTGAAAAATAGTTTCTTATTTAATGGCGACAAGATTTTATAACGGATTTTGTAAGAACAGTTAAAAACAAGCATTTTTTACTATGGGAGGGGGTCTATCTCCCCCCGTTTATTATTTAAAATGGAAAAAAATAATTAAAAAATAACGGTAATTCTTACAATTAAGTTTTATACATTTGTTTAAAGCCAACATTCCGTCCTATTAGCCAGTTTTTAAATCAAGTCAAAACTATGCGTAGTTTTTGAAAAATTTTATTTTAAACTCAAAATTTGAGTAAAAAAAGGTTTAAAGTGTAATTTTTCAATACTTCAAGATTATCTACCATTGTTTTTATTTCAGAATTCGCAAAAACTGAAAACTAGATGATTTTATGTCTTTTAGTTTTTGAGAAAATTGAAAATAACCGCAACTACTATTTTAATTTAATTATTTTTTTTTTGCTTGAGTGGTCTTATTTTGCTAGTAATAATGGTAGGTGCGAGTTTGGGTGTATGCAACAGTAAGGTGTCTGCGAGTTTGGGTGTATGCAACGGTGGGATGTGTATGGGAGGGCATGCTGCCCCCCTGCTTTGGAACACTATAGGATTTGGGGTGGGTGCAAGGTGGAGTGGGTGCAAGGTGGGAAGGATGCAAGGTGCGGTGGGTGCAAGATGGGGTTCATGCAAAGTTTCTTTTGCATTCATTCATTCATTTTGCTGGATTTAAGAAAAATTAATTTACCCTAGATATATCTTAATCCATATTCGATTATTACTATCAAAATAAGACTACGTATGTAAATACTCAAGCAAGGAAGAAATAATTTAATTAAAAGATTTTTTTTTTGGTAATTTTACATTTTCTCAAGAACTAGAAGACATAAAATCATCTAGTTTCCAGTGTTTGATCAAAAACAAATAAGAGCAATGAATTCTAAAAAAAATAGTTTAACTTTTTTTTGCACAAATTTTGAGTTTAAAACAATTTTTTTCAAAAACTATGCATAGTTTTGACTTGATTTAAAAACAAGTTAATAGACAAAAGTGTTGGCTTTAAAAAATTGTATAAACATTAGTTGTAAGTATTACCAATATTTTTTTTATTATTTTTTTCCATTTAACGTACATATTTTTTTAAATTGCCCCTACCGCCTAAACGGGGGGAGATAGAGCCCCCCCTCTCATAGTAAAAAATGCTTGTTTTTAACTGTTCTATACAAATCCTTCATTAAACTTTGTCGCCTGAGTTATCGTACTCTCCCCGCATCTCTTTTTCTTGCTTTTAAAACTGGCAATTGCGACTTCTCCAGTAAAACTTTATTTAATTTCAGTCCTTTTACTAGAAATTCACTAAGATGGTCAGCATTTTTGTTTATAATTACAATTTCATTTTCGCTTTCAGAAGACATTTTTCCTTCTTGACTCGACTGACCGCACAGAAAGTACTGTTTTAACTAGTGCAAGTACATACTCGTACAAAGATCTTTGAGATCATTCTCATATCACTAAGTCAGAGCTGTAGAGAGTGAACTCGTTTTTTTGCATATGAAACTGAGTCCGAGTCCGAGTCTGCTCGAGCGATCTCACAATCATGCGAATTCAAGCTCGTCAGCTCTGTTTCTGAGAACTTCCTCATCTTTTAGCACATGACCCATTGTTAATCACACAATTTGGAGCTTAAGCTAGAAAAACTAGCTAAATCCACATAAATCTAGCTTCAGCTATTTTAATATACATAATGTAGCTATTACTAGGAGACATCTTTTAGTTTCTAGCTAAAGCTTGTTTTTAATCATACAAAACCTAGCTTAGACTTAAAAATCCATGGTTTAGACTAAATGCCCCACTGTTGCACTATCAAGACCTTTGATTATGTAAAATTTTTGATTGGAAGTTTCTTATCAAAATGCATAAATTCAATCTAAGACAAAAGCTGTTATTTTTATTACAAAAAAGATGCCATGAAGATGAAGTTCATCACGAATAAGTTTTGTTTTTAAGTTATTTCTCACTGTTCCCACCTACTTCTCTTTAAAGCTTTGTTCATAAAATATCTGCTCCCTTAAATCTCTCAAATCTGCCCATAAACAATACTAACGTACCGGTTCTGATTCTCAATTATTAATAACAAAAATGACAACGATAAGCAAACGATTGTTGAACAAGGAAGGTGGTCTATCAAGTCAGTTACCTAGCTTCAACCATCAGAGAATCATTTCGATTAGTCTTGATCGGTTCGCGAGAAAATAAACTGGTGTTCTTGGCTTGACATTATCTCATTGTGGGAGAAAAGAAAAAACAAAAAAAAAAAAAAGAACAAAATAATAAAGTAATATACACATATTTAAATTTTAATCGACGTTTATAAATAAGATTCATTAGT
The DNA here is from genome assembly GCA_920104205.1 of Eupeodes latifasciatus. Lineage (NCBI taxonomy): Eukaryota > Metazoa > Arthropoda > Insecta > Diptera > Syrphidae > Eupeodes > Eupeodes latifasciatus. Next base: position 356,718,459 of record OV049924.1, on the reverse strand, counting down.
TTTTGTTTTATTTTGATTTTTTAATTATATTTGAACCTTGACCAGTGCTGCATTGCAGGATGATAAGCAAATCTTCCCTTAGCATAGGAGCTGTCATACTTGTCAGTATCATATCAGCGACTAGTGCACGTAAGTTAACCAAACCTTTTTTTAGTCTTTTTGGTGAAATGCAAAAACCTAACTTATTTATGTTTCATATCTTTTAATATCTCACATGATTAATTTCTGTTCTATCGAGATCATCACATCATCAATGATAATGTAATTCCCATCAATAAACAACTTTTCTTTTATGTACATTTAAATATTAATAATTGTTATTAATCTATGATTGTTAGTCATTGGGAATTTGTTAATTGTATTCTGTAGGTATGTACTTAGGTTTAATGGGCCAAAAACCTGTCTTGAAGGGTTTTTTAAGAGGTTTTTCAGTGAAAACCAGACAAAATATTGAAGGAAATTAAGAGCACATCAAGAGTAGTTTACGATGTTATTGCTCGTGTCGTAAATGTAAACAAACCAAAATCAAGTGCCAGAAAGATGGACAGTTGAAATAAAGTGACAAATGGCAAAACGAGATTCTTTTCTTTCCTTAAGCTAAGCCAAGCTAAGCCAAGGCAAGGTTGTCAAGTGTGACGGGGTTCTTTTTCTTATTGTTTTTTTTTTTGTCTTATGCAAAAGGGGATTTTTTCGTTTGGTATTAAAAATAACCTGAGAAAAGATGAATTTAAATGTGAAACTACCAGAAATACAACATTTATTAATTTTATTCGCACAATCTTGAATAATTTAACTGACGGAATAACTTAAGAAAACAGAAATAATTGCAAACAAAACAAAAAGATCATAATTAAGAGATATGCGGTTCTTGATGTAGATTTAGTATGAAGACAAGAATATCCGATAAAACGAAAGCCGGTTTTTGAATTTCTATTATAGCGTTTCGTCATGGTTTTTATGTCCGTACCGCCGTATGTCCGTACGTTTTTTTCGTCGTCCATAGCTCAAGAACCAGAAGAGATATCGACTTCAAATAAATTTTGTTATACAGATAATAAGGCAGAAAGATGCAGAAAGGGCTCTCAAGAAAATTGCGTGGGTAATTTTTTTACCATAGCAGTTAAAAAAAAGGTGAACATTTTGGTTAAACCTAAATATCTCATGAACCAATGACGCTAGAGCCTTGAATTAAATTTTATATTATATATTGTAACGTGATACAAAACAATTATATTTTTGGAAAAAAATCCAATTAACGGTTTTTTTATAAACAAAAAAAAACTGAAACAATTTGCCACCTCGAAAATTTTACGACTAAAATATGATTTCATCTCCAAAACAATTTTGTGCAACGAAAAATAATGTTTTTGACATCTGGTAAAATTTTGAGAAAAATCTAATTGACAGTTTTTTTACAAAAAATAAAAACCCAAAAAAAAAAATTAATAAAAGTTGGTAAAAATTGATTTTCGACTCAAATATCTTTTCAAAACTTTGAGATTTTGGCTTTAAACTACTTTTATCTTTCAAAAAATATTGTTGTCAAAATTCAGTAAAATTTTCAAAAAATCGAATTGACAGTTTTTTTTACAAAAAATTAAAAACCGAAAAAAAATTTAACAAAAGTTGGTAAAAATTGATTTTCGACTCAAATTTCTTTTCAAAAATTTGAAATAATGGCTTATAACTAATTTTAACTTATAAGAAATATTGTTTTCAACATTAGGAAAAATTTTGAAAAAAATCAAATTGACAGTTTTTTTTACAAAAAATTAAAAACCTGAACAAAAGTTGATAAAAATTGATTTTTGACTCAAATATCATTTCAAAAATTAAAAAAATTGGCTTCAAACTTATTTTATTTCACAGAAAATATTGTTTTCGATTTTCAGTATTTTTTTTTATAAAAACCCAACAATCCGTTTTTTCATAAAAAAATAAAATCTACAAAAAAAAATATTACGCAAATTTGTTAAAAATTGATACATATAGACAAACTTTTAAGCAAGACAAATCGACAGACGGGATTGGAAGTTATTAGTGTGGGTCGCATCCCAGCCTCTTTTTTATTTTATAATTTACATCTCTTTACTATTTTTATTTTCACTAAGGCTTTTCCTTTTGATATCTCAAATGCCTAAAACTTTTTTGTTTTGAATATTTTTGAATATTTCTTTTTGAGAAAAAGTTTTTTCCAACAACGATTATTTTAAGTTTTTATATACAGTGATGGAAAAAATAATAGAAACAGGCTTCGTCTTCATTCTTTTTAACACATAAAAAGGTATTTGTGAAGAGTTGAACAAATAAAAGCTACACAGATAGATTTTTAATAATTTATTGCTTAAATGCAACATTTTTTTTAAATATAATAATGAGAAATATGGATATAAAGTAGCATTCACATGAGCGCGACCAACGAACGACGAATGAATTACAAAATGTGAGTTTATATACGTTTGAAGACATATATCCACACAAATTCTTAACAAAACGATAGCAATATAGTTTCTATTTGATTTATGATGCATACTTTTACTTTTCAATATCATATATTAATAAATTTAATAAAACAAATTTATTCGTCGCGAAAAAATTTGTAGTTGATACGAACTGTCAAACTTTATTCACGTTCCACATTATTCACACTTGCAACGAATAAAATAATCGCGCGTACTTAACCTAAAAAAATCATTCTTGTTTTGGTTTCGTTGGTGAATGGTATTCGGCTGTAGCTCCTTGAACTTCATTCGCGACGAATTAAAAACTCTCATGTGAAAGAAATGTCAAAATCGACGAATATTCGTTCATTCGTTGGTCGTTGGTCGTGCTCATGTGAATAGTGCTTAAAGTAGAATTGTGATTATTATGTTGTTTCATCTTGGACAAAAATAATAGAAACAAAATTAAAATGGTCCTCCTCTTGTAGTGAGAAAGTAATTCAACGGTAAAAGTATTTCGCATTCATTGAGTAATTCGTAGTGGCTCCTCTATTTTTGATAACTACTTCCATTGTTCGCCCCATTGAATTAACCAATTTGGCACATGTCTCCATTGCCTTTGACTTTTCGACCACAACTCGTCTTTATTTTTGGATTTACAATCTCTAATCCTTCGCTTTAGCATACCCCATAAGGCATCTTAAGTGCCTTGCACATGAGAGCGAACAACGAATGAACGAATGGACGAACAAACGTAATTTTACATATTTCAAAAAGTCAATTCCAAACAAAACCACATTTTTAAATTATAAGAAACCAATTGACAATAATGTTAGGATAATAAAATTTGCATTTTGTTCTCTAAAACAAGACAATTTTGTAAAAACAATTTGTTAGTAACGAATTGCAGTGTGGTTGCTACGAACTGTCAAACTCTATTCGCGATCTTCGTTTCATCCAACCACAAAACTATATTCCAATAAGAACGGTGCAAGTTTTTGTTTGCAAAGGAAAGTCTGTATTATGTTTTGTATTGTTCAAAAACGGCACTTTTCGTGGACTTCTGCCAGGAAGACTTGCTTCTATTAGTCGGTTTGTTATTGTTCTAGCTGTCACTAGCCCGTTTAATTCATTTTTGAGTTTTCTTAACGAAAGAAATGGTTTCTTCTACCATATTCTTACTAATAGCGTATCAAAACGCGAAGAAGTTTATATTTTTCTTCATCTTGTTTCTTCTTTTGGGCTTCAATGTAGTTCTTCAAATACTTTTTTCTTCGAACAATTTAAGGTTTTTGCAATGTCAAATGTCGTTTTTTAAGTTATTCTTAGTTTTTTCATCACTTCGTGTTCGAATGAAGTATAATGTAATCCACGACCCATATTTTTATTAAAATTATGGATGACTTTTAAAAATTTTGTTTATATCGAATATAAAACATCCGACAAACTAATAAACAAACTTAAAACGCCTATTTGCATAAAAAAAAATGTATCCTTACGTTAAAATAACAGTTAAAGTAGCTTGTTTTTATTAAAATTTACAATTTAAAGGCATTATTAATTACTTACTTAAGGTGACGCTACAGTCCGGGCGGACCTGGGCCTCAACCAGCATGCGTCTCCACCCAGATCGGTCCCTAGCTAGGCATTATTAGGTAGGTACTATTTAAATATAGAAAACCTAACGACACAAGAGTTTATTGCTAAAAAAATATATTATGTATTGAAAATGATGAAGACACTTGTTTCTATTATTTTTTCCAACACTGTTTTTGTATTTTGAATTTTATTTTCTTTAATCAAAACTCGTTCAAAAATTTTAAATTATTAGTTTTTGTAGAAAAAATACCACTTAGCATCTTATAAAATTATTTATATAAATTATACAATCGTAATCAAGTTGAAATTCAGCATTTTATTTAACAGGCAACGCACGTGAGCATTATATTAATAATTATTTGATTAACTGTTTGATTCCACAACAATGATTTTGTTTCTCGCAAAATTTCAATTGTTAAATTTTTAAACTGGTTTCCTTAAGATTTATTTTTTATATATAAATATTGTTGACTATTGAAGAGTTTAGAGTCATAGGCATTTAAATTTTAAAGGGTGTGTTTATGTTGAAGCTATTGTGAATGAGTCGAAGCTTTTAATTGTTGTGTATTATGAATCTTAATATATGTATGTACCAGTTTGTATGTGAAAATGTTTAACTGACTTTATTAAATCTTACAATACGTTAATTGTTTATATTTTTTACTTAATTACTTTTTAACTAAATTTTTTTCTATAGAAGCATCGACTCGATAAACAAACTCAAAAGCCTCGTCAAAGAGAACGCGTGCCGGTTTCTGTGTCTGGGTATCAAACCACTTTAAGTCTAGCAATAAAATGACTCTTTAATGCTCTACAATGCTTTAATGCTTGTATTTAATAAATATTTTAATGTTTGCTTTAAATGTTTTAAAATGTCAATTTGTTCTTTTGTCGCGTTCTTTTGGTCAAATTGATTTATCTTTGTTTTAAAATTAAAATTGAAGGCCTTATTAAAAGAAAATTTTAATTATAATTCTGGGAGAATGTTAAAAACATTGAAATGTTGGATCAACAAACTTTTGAAACATTGGAAACCAATATTCAAGTCACTTAGTGACACCATGGTCCCCTCCGTTCCTAACGAGTCCCTAGTTCTTAACGGACTGTTGCACCACCTAACTTATTTGTTTATTGACACTATATCTTAGGATTTGTTGGAAAAAGGTATTGAACATTGGATTGATGGACTACGTAACTCATAGCCGAGGGGCACTTTATAGTTCTCAAGCTCTTAAGGACCCACCCAAAACTTAAATCTCAATTCTTCTTTTGAAGGTACATCAAAAAAAAATTAATTGGAAAAGAGACTAGAATGCGACCCCTACTGATAACTTCCAATCTGTGCCCGTCTGTCGATTTTTCTTAAACCTTAACAAAATATTTTGTGTGAGATAAAATTTGGAGTCAATATTTTCTTTGTTCTCATAACTTTTGAGTCGAAAACCATTTTTTTTATTGTTTTTGTAGATTTTCGAGTTTTGTAAAAAAAATTGTCATTTAAATTTTTCTAAAACATTAACTAAAAGTTAGGAGCAATATTTTCCATATTATAAAATAAGTTTGATTGCAATATCTGTTTTTTTTTTCCCGTAAGCCAATTTTTATCAATTTTAGCAGCAATTTTTGAAAATTGTATTTCTTATAAAAAATACAGTTTTTTTTATCTAAGAATATTATTTTAAGTTAAAAACCAATATTTTGCTTAGAATTAAATAATTTTGAAGTCAAAACCTTCATCTATTCTCCAAATATTCGAATCCAACATCAGTTTTTACCAATTTTGTATAGGTAATATTTTTTTAGATTGTTAATTTTTATAAAAAAAATTGTCGATTGGATTTGTATACAAAATTTGAAAAATTTTGAAAATAAGATTTTGCATAAGATTAAATTAGTTTAATTTTTGAAAAGATATTCTAGTCCAAAATCGATTTTTACCAATTTTAGTAGTGATTTTTTTAAAGTTTTTATTTATTTATTTATTTTCGTAAAAAAACGTTCCTTCGATTTTTCTCAAAATGTTTTCAGATGTTGAAAACGTAATTATTTACGAAAAATTATTCCGGAGGTGATATCATTATTTTTTCGTAAAATATTTGAGCTGAAAGATATTGTTTTGCTATTTTGTTAATTAATAAAAAAAACTATTAGTTACATTTATTTCAAAATTATATTGATATGGTCTAACGTCACATTATACAGGATCATCCATTTTGCGGTTTCAAAAGTAAACGTAAAATATTTTTTTCATCATATTTTTTTTTATTACAAAATTTGAACGTTGACATTATATGTGAAATACTATATCTTTTAAATAACCACCACGCAAATTGTTGCAAGCATCGATTCTTTTGAGGTAATTTTCGACCACTTTTTGACACGAATGTTGGTTTTTAAGTGCCCAAGAGTTAAAGGTTTATCTGCATAAACAAGTGTTTCGCGTAGCCCCACAAAAAGAAGTCCAGTGGTGTCACATCGCATGATCTTGGTGTTCAGTTGATATCGCCACGAAGCGACGACGAGAAGGCGGCCAGGGCGGCCAGGAATGTCTCTTACAATAAAGCAATATTGGCTCGAGTTGTGTGGCATGTGGCACTGTCTTGTTGAAACCACATATTCTCCATATTCTTCAATAGCAGGCAAAACAAAAGTCGATTATCATATGACCATAACGCTCCGAATTGACGGTGATAGTCCTTCCATCGTCGAACTAAGGTCCAATCACACCTCCGGACCAAAGGGCGCACCAAACAGTGACTTTTTGTGGATGTAATGGCCTCTTTTCAGTTACTTGCTCGCCGTCCACCGCCTGTTGTTCAAGCACCCATTCGACGTATCTACGACGACGTTATGAATGGTCAGCTGGCTTCAGTTGTTGTGGGAGCTGGACTTTATATGGATATGGTGTAGATCAAAATGCAAAATACGCCATAATGTGCCGTAAGACAGTCCTAATTCTTGAGAACGACGAGGAATCGACACATTCGGGTCTTCGGCAACACTTTCACTTACAGCAGCGATATTTTCAGAGGTGCGAGCGAAACGATGATGAACAGGCCTTACAATATCTGTAACCCATCCAATCTCTTCAAATTTCTTCACAATTTTGCCAATTGCTTGCTAAGTTGGACGATTATGTAAGCCATAATCTGCAGGTGGAATCGGCTAAGGTGATTGTTGATTGCTGACAGTCAAAATAATCAAATTGGATCTGTGTAAGGTGATAATCAAATTGATCCCTAAAAAGCTGTCACAACTAAAATGTGATAGTCATTTTTCTACAAATATGTCGTTTTTGAATAAAGCTACCAGACGCTTACAAAACGAATGGAACATTTTTTCAGTTACCTTTTTTAGGTAAAAGAACACATTCTTGTGACCGACAAAGCTTACGACATTCGAAAAAACACAAGAAAAGGAAGAATGTTATTTAAACACAGCCAATTTGATGTTTTTATTTAGATATTTTATAGGAATCAATTTAAAATTTCACCATGGCAACAATGAATTTTGACAATTATAATCTGAAATTATTCAATCGAATTGAATTGAGTTGATTCATCTTACACAGACAGAATGAAAATGATAATCAAATTTGACTGTCCAAAATATGATAGTCAATTATATTCAACTGAAAAACAAGAACTTGATTTGTAAGATGTCGAATTCCAGCCTTATACTTTTGAAACCGCAAAATGGATAATCCGTTATATACCGTTTAAAAACTTTCTTTACAAACAAACCTTATATCAGAAAACTGCGAACCATATAACCACTTCTCTTGTCGAGTACACCACTTTTGGAAAAATAGTTCGTACTTCACATAATTCGAGTCGTAGCGCATTTTTTTATCTAAACTTTTGCAAAAAAATTATAATATTGTTTTGTAACTTTTTTTTACAAAAATATACATGTACATATATTTTTTTTTAAATTTAACAATTCCTTATTTCAGTTTATGTTTGTAAATAACTCCGGAGGTGTGAAGCTAGTTGATATGTAGTATTGTGTCTAACTTTACGAATCTTTAATTACACTTATTAATTAATATATATTTTTGCTTCATATTTTACATTTTGCTTTTCATCATATTTATGACAATCAAAAATCAAAGAAATTTACTATCCGCCCGATAAACCCTCAGAGAACGTTGTTAACTATGGACGATGCCTGACGCCCAATTCAGAGCGTGCTTTGTGCATACACTTGGAACAATGTACATATCTGTACAACAAGCTCCTGACAAAACCATTATTAGATGCTGATAAAATGTTCTTGCAGCGTAGTCAATGTGGTTCCAATAATGGAAAAGTTTTGGTAAGGTCATTGAAAAACATTGAAAATTTTACCAAATTTGATGAAATTTATTTTTAGATCTGTTGTCCAGAGCGACAAATTGGAGCTCAGATGCCAACAGAACCAGACTCTACAGACACAAGAATTCGAGCAAGCCTCCCTGAACCTGGTACTTGTGGTAACGTAATTTCAAATCGAATCTACGGTGGTAACGTAACGAAAATCGATGAATATCCATGGATGGCACTGATTGAGTACAAAAAAGGTAAGGATTTTCTCAGAAACCATCAAAACTTCAACTAACGCTTGATTTTTCGAACATTTGAAGGTGAAAATGGAAACGGACATCACTGCGGTGGTAGTTTGATCAATGACCGTTACGTTTTGACAGCCGCTCATTGTATAAGTGCCATACCTGAAACATGGACGCCGTACCAAGTTCGTCTAGGTGAATGGGATACCACGACAGACGTCGATTGCGAGGTAGATGTTCGTGGCTACAAAGATTGTGCTGATCCTCATGTTGATGTTACGATCGAGAAAGTGATTCCTCACGAAAAATACGTATCTTCATCAAAAAGCCAACCCTACGATATTGCCTTAATACGATTATCACGTAGCATACCATACACTGAATTCATTCAGCCTATTTGCCTGCCCCTTAAGGATATCCTTAAGCGTTCTACTTTCGAAGGTAGCGTTATGGATGTTTCCGGTTGGGGTAAAACCGAACAAGGGATATCAAGTAACCTCAAACTGAAAGCCGAAGTTCCAATTGTGCCTTTGAATGACTGTCAACGGGTTTATAGCCAACGTAGCGTTGATTTGCAAAGCTCACAAATGTGCGCTGGCGGCCAACAGGGTATCGACTCGTGTCGTGGAGATTCGGGTGGACCACTTATTGGATTGGATTCCTCGAACAAAATGAGAGTTTACTATTTCTTAGCTGGTGTTGTGTCATTTGGACCAACCCCATGCGGTTTGCAAGGTTGGCCAGGCGTTTATACAAAAGTGAGTGATTATGTTGATTGGATTCAGCAAAATATCGAACCTTAAGTTTTGTTTTGGAATCTCAAAGATAAATGTTTTTTGAGAAAAAATTATAAAATAAAAGTTTTTGGATACAACGATATGTGTTTTGGTTAATAACTTATTAAATTTAAATTGAATTAAGTTATATAAGAAAACAATCGACGTGTGGCTCAATAGGCGTGTACCATCAACTGAGCGCTCAGTGAGCGCTCAATGTCAGACTGACGGAGGCAGAATCGTTTTGTGGGACACGAATCTCCGTACAAACATAAGCTGTCAAAAACATATGTTGTCAGTTGTAGTTTTTGATGTGAATTTATTATTTTTTTCTATTGATAATTCTTTGTTACTTTTGGAAAAAAAACTATTAAAATGGATAACAAACAAGAACAAGTTTTGCGTCAAATTTCAAGTAGTTCATCAGATAAAATAAAAAAATAAATAAATAAATAATAATATAAATAATAATAATAAATAAATAATAAATAAATAAATTTTATTTCTTTTCTTAAAAATTATTTAAATTACGCGCCACACCAGACAAATGACAACTGAACAGCTGTTTTGGGTGAGCAAGCAAATTGAGAAATGAATCCATGAATTTTTTGTCTCAGAGATCTCCGCAAAAAATCTCAGTGCTCAGCTGAGATTTTTTGTCTCACTTAAAAAAATAGTTGAGCGCTCGGAGCGCTCAGTTGATGGTACACGCCTAATACTTGATCCTTTAGTTAACAATTTTTAATTGACAAATTCTATTGAAAATAGATTGAACTAGAATGCCAGTGGTTGATGTCAAATTTGCATTTGCTTGATGCGTTTGGAATCAACAATCGAGAAAATCTCAAAAGACATCAGACAAACTGATAGATTTAAAATATATCGCAAATTTGACTAAACACCTAAAATAAATCAATATTTTTTGCACAATGAAACACGATAAAGGTAAAAATCGCCATTGAAACCGATTCAAATTAATTTTAATTGATTTATTTTATATACATACCTATACGTACGAGAAAAATCTATAAACTGCATTTTTGTTTATAAAATCTATAGTATTATCATGGAGCAGTTTTATTTCGTTTGCCACAGTTGCAATGTGGCGCTGGAAGTCATATAACAAAGGTAAAGTCAAAAACAACGGCATGAGCTAATGTCGCCGTAGAAACTATAGGTGCCGCTCCCGTAGATACTCCCGATGATAGTACTATAGGTTTTATATATATAAAAAGATACTCCTGAAGATAGTACTATAGCTTTTATATAAAAAGACAAAGATGTGATCAACAACAATTTGGGATCCTGATGTTTTCTTTCTGGGTAAGTTCCAGAACCTGAAAACTCAGTTTTTATTATGGGGAATAGGTGGCTATTTATAAATAGATATTAAGAAAGAACATTCTTGACATTGATCTTTCGTAGAGTATCCTTCTCATATAAGCCTCCTAATATTTAAATCGATAGGCTGAAAAAAAACCTATACTTGACAATACGTCTAAAATTGAGCTCAAGAGAAAACTGGTAGACATTCCTAGAAATTCGACTATGCTATGTCGACAGAATTAAGCTTACACAAATTTGGATAAAACAACATGAAATGACTATTCACATGAGTTCGACCAACGAGCAACGAATGCACGAATATTCGTCCAATATGACATCAATGACATTTTCCCCATTGAAGTGTGGGTTGTATGTGGAACGCAAATTGAATTTGACAATTCGTTACAGTCAGATTGAAATTCGCGACGAACAATTCGTTTTTTTAAACTTCGCTTATTTCGACATTGAAAAATCTAATTTTACTACTTTAAGATTAACTAAAGCTATATTTCAACCTATTTGTTAACAATTTGCACAGAATGTAGATTTATAAATTCTGTGCTAATTGGTCAAAATCACAAATATTTATTTATTCGTTGGTTGTTGGTCGCTCTCATGTGGATATTCTTTATTCTTTCATTCGTCGGACGTTGATCACTCTTAAGCAATATTCACATGAGCACGACCAACGAATGAACGAATATTCGTCGATTTTGACATTTCAATCACATGAGAGTTTTTAATTCGTCGCGAATGAAGTTTGACAGCCGAACACCATTCACCACTGAAACCAAAACAAGAATGATTTTTTTAGGTTAAGCACGCGCGATTATTTTATCTGTTGCGAGTGTGGATAATGTGGAAGGCGAATAAAGTTTGACATTGCCTATCAACTACAATTTTTTTCGCGACGAATACATTTTTTTTCTTAAATTTATTAATATATGATATTGAAAAGTAAAAGTATGCATCATAAATCAAATAGAAACTATATTGCTATCGTTTTGTTAAGAATTTGTATGGAAATATGTCTTCAAACGTATATAAACTCACATTTTGTAATTCATTCGTCGTTCGTTGGTCGCGCTCATGTGAATGCTCTTAAAGGGTTAGTTATCATTGGTTTCCATCATTTTAATTTTCTTGACAGTTTGCTCATAGCGATCATTAAACATTTCTGTCATTAAAAATGGGTTTTATTTCTTATCAAACAAATTTTTCCGGATTAATTGCTTCAAGTAGCCCTTAAACACATTTTTTTTTTCAAGTTGCATCAACTTTGCATTTTCTTAAATAGGTTTTTGATTGTATTTGAATTTTTTTTGTATTAAAAAACATTCGTCTGGACAAAAAGCAAATAAAGGGATTTTGAGAGATTTTTTGAACATAATATAAAATTTCATGAATTAATTATTTGAACTTATGTATATCTCCCAGCAAATAAATTGTATAATTATGTATGTTTTGCAATAAATGAAAGTTGACCTATAAAAATTGTATTGACTGTATCTTTCATCATATCTTTAAGCTCAAAAATAAGAAAACTTTTATTGACAGTTTCGCTTAAAAATAACAGCTGAAACTTATTCTGACATCTGACAGCCATACTTACTGTAAATTTTCACAAAACACAAAGCTGACAGAAAAGAAAAATTTATTTGTTAAGAAATTTGCGCAATTTTAATATTTAAACATTCAAATTATTGAGAGTTTCGCTAAAAATAATGGACTCTTCTATCGATGACAACGTTTCATGGCGTGGCTGTTCTATGGATGAAATACATCGCTATCTCAACGAATTCGAACTGGAGCATGTCCCACCAGTTCGTCCTTCCGACCACGATTCAGTTCTGTATCACTTCCCCATACGTTGCGATACCACCGAAGCTCCACGCCCACTCAAAGGACAAGATAAATGGGATGCAAATCATGTCCGCTTGCCATGTTCTTCACGAAGTCAATATCCAATTGTTGGCGATGAGGGCAATGTTACCATCGAACGCCGCTGGAAGATGGTAGAGCAGGCTTTACTTCGTCCCATTAAAACCAGCCAAGAACTCGAAGATGCCGTCTTATCGTATAACTCCAAGTACAGTGACCTTTGGAACTTCCAATCTCTGCATCAACTTTTCGAGGAAGAACTCGATGAATCTGATTCGAAAGAGTTTTTCGATAACCTCCTGCCGAAAATTATTCGTCTAGCTTTGCGTCTGCCTTCGATTGTTCCTTGTGGGATACCGTTGCTGAAGCAGGGACAAAATAGGTCGCTGTCGCTTACCCAACTACAAGTAGCCTGTTTGCTGGCAAACGCGTTCTTGTGCACGTTCCCCAGGCGGAACACAACCAAACGCAAGTCGGAGTACAGCACCTTTCCAGACATAAACTTCAACCGGCTCTTCCAGTCGAGGGGACAGTCGGTCATCGAGAAAATTAAATGCATATGTCACTATTTCAAGAGAGTGTGCAATCGTACTCCCACAGGAGTGGTGACATTTATAAGACGCAGCATTCCAACCGCCGATCTACCCAACTGGTCCCACATCGAAGCCCCTTTGGCAGTGACCCCACTACACATCACGTCCTGCGGAACGATAGAAGACCAGGGTCGTGGTTTGTTGCAAGTTGACTTTGCAAATAAATTTTTAGGTGGCGGAGTTCTTGGCCATGGTTGCGTCCAGGAGGAGATCCGCTTTAGCATCTGTCCGGAGCTGCTTATAAGCAAACTATTCACAGAGTGCTTGAGGCCAACAGAGGCGTTAATAATGGTCGGCTGTGAGAGATACAGCAACTACAAGGGCTACTCCAACTCGTTTGTGTGGGATGGGGACTTTGAAGACGTCACACCTCTCGATAGCAGTCGTCGGAAAAGTATCCATATTGTGGCGATCGACGCCCTGCCCTTTGCTAAAACCTCGCACCAATATAGAGAGGATCTCATGTTGAGAGAACTGAACAAAGCCTATGTAGGCTTTGTTCATCCACTTGACACAATTGCACCCGGAGTAGCGTCTGGGAACTGGGGTTGTGGTGCGTTCGGCGGAGAGGCAACTTTGAAAGCTTTATTGCAGTTGATGGCCTGCACTGTGGCCAAGAGACCGCTGGTTTACTTCACATTCGGCGACGAAAAGCTCCGAGACTCAGTCCACCAAATTCATACGTTCTTCATCGAAAACAATGTTACAGTCAAAGAGTTATGGCGGTATTTGAAAAAGTTCCAAGAGCAGAAATTGGCACCGAGTGCCCTGTATGATTTCATCTGCACCTGTCATACAGATCGCCATTCTAACAGTCAAGGACCCAGCAGTAGCCGGAAACAACGCGGCACATTCGTTAAAACCCCAACTAAAGAACAAATCGAACCAGCATCCAGCACAAAATCGAATCAACAGCGTACAAAGGACAAAGATGCGGCTGGTAGTAGCGGCAGTACACCGTCAGTATTGTCTCCAGATCTCTTCGACGAGCACAGTGAGGACGATATGCTAGCGGCTGTTGCAGAAAAACTCGAAGCAGAACTGGTGGCGAATGATACAAATTCAGATGAAGAAACCAGCAGCAACAAGGCTAAAGAAGCAGCCTCGCCCAAAACGTTGCTACCAAAAAGTAGCGAGAAGAAATCCAAACTTAAACAAACTTCTCTCTTGGAAATGTTAGACAGGTGCTATACCGGAGATAGTCCTATGAAAAGACGTCGTGGAGAAGCGGAAAATTTTTAATTAATTTAAAAATAAGACGAAATAAAAAACATTCAACAGCAGACGTCAGTTACTTGTGTTCTATCAATAATAGTTTTAAAAACAAAATTAGTAAGTTACTTATTGGGAACACTTACTAAGCTCTGCTCATAGGGTACTGTACTCTCTGTGGTTCTCTCTAATGCAACCAAAACAGACCAACCCAGAAGTTAAATTTCTGTGTAATTGTTTTTATTCTTAATTTGTTAATCAATGTTGCTAGAACAATAAAACAAAAATATTTTTTAGTTATATATATTTCAAAATAGAGTTTCATGTTTTTATTAAAAAGATAAGCAATAAAATAATTCACTTTATTCAAGATCGAAGGTCAGGAACTCAAGATTGGCTTGAGACGTTATAAAACTCTAAAATCTTAGAGTTTCAAAAACTGTTTCTCGAGAAAAAATTGCTAAGGTTTAAACAAGTTTATTCATGTAATTTAAATTAAAAATTAATTAAGTTAAGCTCGAATATTATCTAAAATCCAGTCCAAATACTCTCCAACTCTAGTATAGACTACAGGCAATCCATCGTCACCCGCCCAACACGAAGACAGTCCAAACGATTGAATTCCAGCTAAATAGTAATTTCCAATTCCACGATTGGATGTATCAAAGCTTATCACCGGTCCACCGGAGTCAATGCGACATGTATCGTTCTTTAATCGACCTTCAATACAAAACTGCGACTGCTCCAGAGTTATATTTTTCTCTGCATATTTGCTACGGCACTTATTCAATTGTATAACTTGAGCGGTTGCTTTTTGTTTGATATTATTAAACAATGCTCCGTCGAATGTAGCTCCCCAGCCGACCATGTCTAAACTTTGATCATCGAACGCATGTAAATTATCTTGATCGGGCTGTGTTAGACAAATTGGTTGAATGAAGTCGGTTGAGTTCACTGGCATTGATAAACGAAGAAGAGCGATGTCATGGAGTTTGTTGTTGGAAGTTGGCAAGTAATCCTTATGGGGGATTATTTCATCGATGGTAACACTTATTGGGGGATCTGAGCAGTCTATAAAGTCATGAAATGTTGAACAGTCTAAGGTGGAGGTTATGTCCCATTCACCTAGACGAACACCTTTAAGGAACCAATTTTTGGGCAAGTCTGTAACACAGTGGGCTGCGGTAACAATGTAACGGTCGCTAATTAAGGCACCGCCACAGTGGAACTCAATTTTATTTTCACCTGAAGATTGTTTAGGACATACAAATAAGTTTAAAATTAGTAGATAACGGTATGTAAAAGTAAATACATTGGTATCTTTACCTTTATTATACTCTAGTAAAGCCATCCAGCTATAAGAATCAATTTCTGTTTGGGGGCCACCATAGAGACGATTCTCTTGCATAGTACCACAAAATCGGGGCTTTGGCAAAAGAGACCATTTTGGAGATACTATTGGCGCTGGGGCATTGTCAGGGCAGCATGCCTAAGAAGTAAAAACGTTTACTAGATTTATGGAAATGTAATGTAATTGCAAAAACAATTTTAATGCAAATTCAAAGACCTTCTACACTAAAAAAAATGGATTAACTTTGTCATGTGAATTAAAAAAAGACCTTGCGTTCAATGCGGTAGTTGGTGCGTTATTGATGTTTGACTTATTAATAATCGAAGTTTCCGATCGAACACAACATACATAGTTAAAATTCAGAAACTTTTTTAACTTATTTGTGTTTTTAACCTCAGGAGAATTTCTTTAAAAATGTTCTACGATTTTAAGCCAAATAAATAAGCCAAATAAATAAGCCACAATTTGAGTTTACATCGATGCCTAGAGATCTTTCGGTTTTCAGAATATATGTAAGTAGTTGTTTAAAAATTAGCTAAAATTAATTCTTTAAAAAAAACACCGAAGTTATCTCTGGAGTGATTAGATTGGGCAACAGAAGGAAAAAATTATATGCGATTGGAGTGTATGTCCCCCATGGTTGGCAAGAGGGGCAAGCAAGTTGACATACAAAATCAAAGGTAACACCTACATTATTGTGATATAACTTTTATGAAAGCTAGAAACCCATTCTTGCAACAGCTCGTAAAGAACCAAAGCCTAATAATACTTAATACTGGGAAGGTTCAGACAACATAAGGGACTTCATTTGCAGTCAACTTCATTCTTTGAACGGACATTTTGACCAAGGCAACTAGTTAGTTTTTCAAGTGTCATGAATTTAAGTTCACAGTACACAAATTACCAAAAACATTATTGTCTACAAAATACTTCTCAGGCAAGCTGCAAGTCCATCACGATTTGTATATTGTATTGTAAGGAAATATTACTTATTTCTTTTACAAATTGACAACGAACAACGAACCCATTTACAGAAAGCATTGGTCGCATTCGGAAAGCTAGTGGCTACGTAGTCAAAATTCAACTAGCTTTGTGAATGCAAAATTGCACTACAAAGCTAGTCAATCCGGAACTGTCATATTAATGACAAATACAAATATATAAAATAAGAAACATTTGTGTTTTCAGAACTTTAAATAGTTTTTTTTTTCTTTTTAAATTCAATAAATACCAAAAAGAAGATACGAGTATAATATGATTGATTTATATTTGTATTTAAATACCGAAAGATTCATTTCATTTTGAATTCTTGTGTCCTTACCGAGCAGCTGATTGTGAAACGTCAAAACCAGTGTGCACTAACTTTGTAGCCGAAAATTTTACACTACGTCGGAGGGGAAATTTCAACTACTTTTGTAGTTGGATTTAGCCAATCAGAATCCCTTGACTACGTAGCCACTAGCTTTCCGAATGCGACCATTGAGTGAAGTTGTGCAGAAAATAAATAAACCATAAAGTAATAAAGTTCAGCTTTCACTTGAATAAAAAACATTATCAATTGTCATTTTGATAGAAGTAGACTTGACTTGATAGTTAGGGAGATTTTTCTTGACTAATATTCCAGTCAACTTTCCATTAAAGTTGCCTAAATTGGAAAGCAATATTTTGGCGGCTGGCCAAACAGATACTAGAAACTTGCCTTACTTTCAAGTCCCTTATGTTGTCTGAACCTGCCCATTCTTGTGTGCGATTAATGGGCAGGTTCAGACAACATAAGGGACTTCATTTGCAGTCAACTTCATTATTTGAACGTACATTTTGACCAAGGCAACTAGTTAGTTTTTCAAGTGTCATGAATTTAAAATTCAGAACTTTACTTCACAAACCTCTACTTCAAGTTCATAGTACAAAAATTACCAAAATCATTATTTTCTACAAAACACTCCTCAGGCAAGCTACAAGTCCATCATGATTTGTATTTTGTATTTTAAAGAAATATTACTTATTTCTTTTCCAAATTTACAAGGAACCTTTTTACAGAAAGCATTAAATGAAGTTGTGCAGATAATAAATAAATCATTGAGTAATAAAGTTCAGCTTTTAGTTGAATTAAAAAATATGATCAATTGTCATTTTGACATAAGTTGACTTGACTTGATAGTAAGGGAGATTTTTCTTGCCTAACTTTCCAGTCAACTTTCCAATAAAGTTGCCTTAATTGGAAGGCAATTTTTTGGCAGCTGGCCAATCAGATGCATGAAACTTGCCTTACTTTCTAGTCCCTTATGTCGGCTGAACCTGCCCAATGTCAGAAATGGAGGGGACCTACAATTCTTATGCCAAATCCGAACGGCTAATTTGAGAAAGCCCTTTTCATGTCAATAATTACTCTTGGATGATTTATCAATTCCGCGCAAGAAGAAGTAGTACCCTTAAAAAACTTTACATTCTTGCAGTTACTTTCTAAAAAAATCAACAATAATCACCTTTTAAAGAATGATCACATATTCGACATATTGTCAAAAATGCTGGTAGGTGCTTAGGATATCTCCGACCCTGATGTTGCAAGAAATTTGTCACCTCTTCTGATCTGGCTGTAATTTTCAAAACCTTCATTCGTGTAAAACTTGAATATAACTAGCATATTTCGGCCGTTAGTGCCTTAATGACAAGTTAAAGTCTCTTGTTTTGTATCCAAAAAAAGGCTTTGAAAATAATAGGTGATGGAGCGATAGCCGAAACTTGTACAATGCTCGAACTGTCGCAATAGTTCATGTCTTTTATAGTTTTACCGATGTTTTTACAAACAATGTTCTGTCGAAATAACCAGTTGCATTCCCCCCTTAAATAATTCGACTGTAATAAATAAGTGGCGCAACAGTCCATTGAGAACTAGGGCCTATAGTGACTTACAACTCTCAACCATTCCTGTGTGCGAGTACTGTTATCAGGAATGGAGGGGACCTACAGTTTTATGCCGAATCCGAACGGCAAATTTGAGAAAGCACTTTTCATGACAAGAATTACTCTTGGAGGATTTGTCAATTCCTCGCAAGAGGCAGTACCCGTGAAAAAAAACTTGAGATGGTACAGGCAGGGATCGAACCCAAGACCTCTGGCATGCCATTCCAACGCACCAACCATCATGCAACGGGTACATAAAATAAAAATATAATTTATTTGATATTTTTATTAAGATATGTATTTTATAGGAACCACTTTAAAATTTCACCATATGGCAACAATGAATTTTGAAAATTCTAATCTGAAATTGTTCAATCGAATGGAATTGAGTTGAATCATCTTAAATAGACAGAATGCTCGGTGATAGTCAATTTGGTCGTTTATCACCCCTGATTTCTTTGGCAAAAGAACTTTACTTTGTGATAATCGTTAGTAAAAATCTAAATTTTATTCTTTAAATTTAAGTTTATCATTCGTCCATTTCCCTTTGAATCGATTTTACCGTCTAACTATAGCATCTTCGAAAAAAAAACGGAATAGATACACCTTTCTTTTTTAAAGAGCACACCAAACAATCATTTTGCTACGATGCAGAAACTTCCCTTCGATAACAAGAAATAAGGGTACAGACAGCCTTGTGAATGATCAGCAGCCTTCAATTCTTACGAAACTTGAACCTCGCAAGGATTATGATACAAATCAATCGTTCAATTGCTGCGAACTTGAGGAAACAAGATAGGTAAATTCGGATCATCAGTAGTAGTTGCATTTGACGCATTTGATTTTTGACTGAGAGTGCATTACGATGATGCACAGGCCTAACGATACTAGACTTCAAATTAGAACTACAATCGAAACTATTTCAACATTTTAGAACTACTATTACACCCTGAGAAATATAACCTTTTTAAATATGTACATACCAAAACATTGTGATCTTCAAATCCGCACTGGCTTCGCTGGAGATATAATTTATTTTCAACCAATAAGGGCTCACGCATTAATAGTTTTACTAAGGAAGGACATTGGCGTATGTTCTTGCATTCGCCATTTTTACCAATCGGGGTCGTACATGGTTTTGGAATTGCAATAGCTAGTGCTGGTGTTGTTGGAATGGGTGTTGTTTCAATATCGGCAAGTAGAGTTCCTGGTGATGGTGTTGTAGATTCAGATGATGTTGTTGATTTTAAGGACAAAGTTGTTTCCTTATGATCACTTGTGACAGCTTGTGTTGTTTTTATTTCCTCTTTGATAATTGGCCCATCTGTCGTCAATAGCAAAGTAGATGATTCTTCTTTGACTGGAATGGATTCAGTGGAAGTTAAAGTAATTGATTTTTTAACAATTGATAACATTGGAGCCGATTGCGCAGGTGCAATTGGTTCTTCATTGATTTTAAACAGATCAGTGACATCTGTTGGTGATTGTTTTATATTTATTTCATCTATCATTAAAGGACCTTTGGTAGAGACCAATGGTATATCAAATGATGGCCTGGATTGAAGAACCAATTCTTCGATGGAAGAGGAACTCGGTGGTATTTCTTGACCCGATTGTCTTGTTATTTTAGAGCTACTTGACTCGGTTGTAACTTTTTCTTGATCTGTTGCTATAAGTGTTTCCGAAGGTGTTGTAGATGGTACACTTGGAACACTCGTGGTTGTACTCGTAAGATCTCCAGATGATTCGGGTGATGTTGATGGTGGTCGTGTTACACCTGGAGGAGGTGGATATACAACTTTTTCGGAATATGGTTCATTCGAAATTTTGTCTTCAAATAGAGCTCTTGATGAAACTTCATTTTTAACCGGGAACAGTCTTGTAATTTCTAAAAACAAAAACATAAAAAGGATAAGTTAAGTTGTATTTTGTTTAATAAATTTAAATATTATACTCGTATATTTAAGTTAAGTAGTATTTTGTTTAATAAATTTAAATATCAGTGATAGTAGCGGTTTGAGCAGTTATACTAAATTTAATTGAATTCGTGACTAAGCTATTATAAGAAGATAAAATAATCAATGGAATTCTTGAGTGAGTAAACAATTTATGAGTAATAGGTATAACCTTTCTAATCATTCTATGTTCTAAAATCGTATCTGAATATATGTATGTACATATGTAAATAGCTTTAAATAAATTGTTTAGAACAAACTTTTAAAAAACAAATAAATATACATACATATAATATAGTAATATGTACAGTACATATATGCGATTGATTTAAATTTTCGACCTTTGAGCCACACGAGTTATACGTCGGGTTTTCCATGACCACTTTGCATACATTTGCGCCTGTTATGTTCTAAATAACTTCATGCATTCCATCTTTAATGTCTTGATTGTGGAGTATTGGTATAGAATGTTTGAAGTGACCACAAAGAAAAAGATCTAATTTAATAAATTAATTATGTGGTGCAACAGCTCGAGAACCACAGCCTATAATAACTTACAACTCTCGCATCAATTTCTGTGTTCGAGAGATTTCAGGGATGGGGGGACCTAAAATTCATATGACAAATCCGAATGGCTAATTTGAGAAGGCTTTATCCATAACATCATCAATTTATTCACAAGAGGCAGTTCCCGTGCAAAAAAAACTTTAGATGACTCTGGCAGGGATTGAAACCAAGACCTTTGGCAAACCAATGCACTAACCATAACGCCACAAGTACTATCAGGCTTTCTACTAGGGATAAGATGTTTTTAGGTTTAATTTGTGAACGCAACCTTTCACTAATTATCAAACTGTCAATGTCAATTTAGTCTAAAATTAAATAAGGTGGTGCAACAGTCCGCCTAGAAATATGGCCTAGTGACTTAGAACTCTCAACCATTCCTGAGTGTGAGTAATGTCGTCAGAGATGGAGGGGACCTACAGTTTGAAGCATTTTTTATGACAAGAATTACTCTTGGAGGATTTGTCAATTCCTCGAAAGAGGCACAGATGACAAAGACAGGGATTGAACCCACACCTCTGGCATGACAGTCCTAGGCACTAACCATTACGCCACGGGTATTACCATTTACCAATCAATTTATTCAATGAACTCCCAGTCGGTGACCACAACTTAAAGATCGTAATTCTTGTCCTAGTAGACAGACAATACCAAGTTTAGTGCAAAAACTTGAGTCCATATATTATATATTCGATGTCAATGAGACAACGGGTTGGTTTACATCCATACAAGATCAAGTTGACTCAAGAATTGAAGTGGATAAACCATTTGAACCACGATGTACCTACTTCAATTGACCAAGCTGTCAAGTCCTTATTCGAAAACCCTTTATAATGATTGTTAAATCACAAGTTTGGTTGCTAATTTGGCTCTTTGGGTATTAGTACAAAATAAGTTGTGTTTTGTATTGTAACAACAAATTTAATTTTCCTTTTCCAATATGACAATGCACCATTTAACACTAAACTTTAAATACAAATGTGCGGTAAATAAATAAACCACAGAGCTATGAAGTTTAGCTTGACTTGATTGTAAGCAAGATTTTTCTTGAATAACTTTCCAATAAAGTTACCTTGAGTGGAAGGCAGCTAGCCAATCAGAAAGAAGAAACTTGCCTTACCTTTGGCTGCGTTCAATCTCAGACAGATAGGGTATCCGGATACCTTATCGTTAGTGTTTTACGTGTAAAATAACAGCTGATCAAAAAAAGCTGAGGTGTCAAAAAAGGAATCCAAAGGTATCCCAGAATTTCTGGGGTATGTAGGTATCTGACAGAACAGCTGATTCAAAACATGGTCGAATTTCAAGAAACTTGAAAATTGATTTCAGCTTTTTGTATTTGTTGGTAAACAAAAAGATACAAAATGTTAGTTGAAGTTGTATTTGAGGATGTTCTGTACATAATAGACGATGAAGAAGCTATTTTTTAAACTTCAAAATTGACTTATTTTGTTCTCGTTATGTAGATGACTAATGTGCTAGGTAGTTTAATTATCCATTAAATGTTTTATCTTTCAACAATTTTTACTTCGAAGCTTAAATGTTTCTCTGCTTTTTGTGAAGATCTGAAAGTTGTTTTTATTTTTTGACAGCTATCTCAATACAGCTATCCAACTTTTTCAACAAGGTATCTAAAAATCCACCTATCCAAGATACCCTATCCAATACGAGATTGAACGCAGCCTTTAAGTCCCTTATGTCGTCTGAATATGCCAAATGGGTTGCTTTATACTTGTCAAGTTTCGTAATATGACTGCTTCAAAAGTGACAACGGTCCAAATGAGACACTATTTTTAAATGAAACCACTTATTGAGGAACCCTTATAAAAAAAACTAAAACTAACTCGTTTTGTTTAATTCTAGCTAGCTAAAAATACAGTCTTTTAGTTAAGGCTTTTTTGAAAAAGTGAATTTACATGCAATGGCTTTCTAAATATTTTTTAGGGAACTCATCAGAGCGTTAAGGATATGCACTGACCTCTTAGCAGACGACTTGTGATATTTTTGATATACCTTAGTGAACCTAGATTTCAATGTTCGTTGTAGGACAAGATTTTTATACATATATACGAAAATTTAGAGCTATCCAGAATAACCTAATAAATTGTTTCAACGATGATAAGCTTTAGTTTGTTCAATTCCAAATTTCATTCTTTTTTCATTTAAAGGACCCATTGATTTTTTTTTTCAACATACTAAGTGCTCACTCAAGAAGCTTTTGGTACCCTATTATTACGCCAAATATGCTGTACACCCATTAGTAAAGGAAGAGATTGTTCGAAAGGAGATGTTGGTACCCATTGGTTGAATTCCAGAATTTTGTAACTACTATAAGAAAACACAGAGTAAGGTACAGTATCGCACATTTGCGTAGTACGCCCAAAGAATATTCCTTTGTTTGTCAGTACGATGAAAGTTAAACTCGAGGAACATTCCTAGAGCCGCGAGTATTACGCTTAAATTCACTAAGGGAAGGGATTAAAGGCTATTTCACTAGAACATAATCCGTTTGATAATTTTTGTTGGCAATCATTTTGACCGTCCTCCATTGAATATTGTACACTTAAGTACAATTGTCTGAAGCACCAGAGACGTCAGTTATAATTTCATATTTCATTTTATACGATTTCTTTATTCCCCATTCAATAATGCTGTCAAAGTCCGAATTTTATGAGCTTTTCATACGTTGCCTTTGAAAAGCCCCATGCGAAGAGTAGTGGATTAGAAGATTCAAACACGATATTAAAAACCAAAATAGAAAAAAGTTTCGGAGGCAAAACAGCGCCCTGAGGCACACCAGTAACTGTTTTGTGGTTTTCAAATTTGACCACGTATGACGTTTATCGAGTGTTGGTTGTGTACCTACTCGTATACCTATACTTAAAAATTAAGTACGCAGAGTTCTGTATTGGTTGCCTATCAGTGACATTAATTTTTTTAGTTTTCGAGAATGTTTCTACGCATTTGTTTGAAAAAACTTATGATCAGTATAACATTTCAATTGATAATCCTTAAAATGCAAAGCATCACTGGGTTGTGCCAACTTTTAGCTGGGCAACCCTATACAGTTAGAAAGAGAATTAAATAGCCTTTCATATGATACCAAAACTAACCAAATAACAGGTAAAGTTAAGTTGTTGACCCTTATCAAAGACTTAACATCGCAAATGCAGGCAACCTTGGGTGGACCAACTTTTGGTTACGTAACCCGTTGCTATCAGCCGGATATTTCAATGTGCTTTCATTTTCAAACAAAAACCTCCGAATAACACATGGGATCAGTTTTGTATATATACTTGTCAAAGTGTTAAAATTCAAAACAAAGCCTACCATAGGTTATGCCACCTTTTGTTAAAGCAACCCTATGCTATTAGACAGTTAATTTAATAACATTTCATATGAACCAAAAACCGATTAAATAACACATACATAAATACGCTTACCAAAAACCTATGTAACACTTCAAATGTAGGCAACCTTAGGTTATGCCAGGTTTTGGTTAGGCAACCATATATTTTTCGAAATAGATTTAATTCTATTCTATTCTATTCTATTCTATTCTAATATCTATTCCTTTCGTTTGACAATAAAATAAATTAAATAAAAGATGAGAATATATTTATTCCGCAGACCAACCTCTTAAAGCCAGGCAACCTTCCAATATGGCCAGGATGTATAAGTAGGCAAAGGGTAATTAAACTCAAAAACGCACTCTTATTTTGCAATATTTTGCACCTTAGGGCCAAGTTATAGCTAGGCAACTCAAGCGCAAATTGCCATTCCAATTAATATCTATGATAAAATATTGGTTATTGTAAAACAACAGATGAAGGTAGATATTCCTTCCACGCATCCTAGACTAAAAGAGTTTAAATTTAATATCCTTAATATATTTCCTTGTTCTCAAGGTACAAGGAAGATACTAAAACCATCTTTTTGATGGTTTTGTAGGTTTTCGTTTTTTGCAAATAGTTGGCAAATGGATTTTTCTAAACATTTTACTAAAATTCGATTCGAACTTCAATTTTAACCAACTTCACTTAATTTTTTAACTACCCATAGGAAGTTATTGTAATCCGTCCGATTTGTCAAATTGAAAATTTTGACATTTCTCGACGTTTCAAGGTCCCTAGAGTCAAAATAAAAGATTTTTAGATTACTGTACGTACGTCCGTACATCTCAAGAACCAGTAGAGATATCGACTTCAAATAAATTTTCTTATAAAGATAATAATATCTCACGAACCAATAACGCTAGAGACTTGAGTTAAATTTTATATTATATATTGTAACGTGATACCAAACAAATATATTTTTGGAAAAATTCCAATTAACGGTTTTTTTTTATAAATCAAAAAAACTGAAGAAAAAAATTATTGTCACCTCGAATATCTTACGAGCAAAAATAATTTTATCTCAATAACAATTTTGTGCAACGAAAAACAACGTTTTTGACATCTGGTCGAATTTTGAGAAAAATCGAATTGACAGTTTTTTTTACAAAAAAAAAATAAAAACCTAAGAAAACAACACTAAAAGTTGGTAAAAATTGATTTTTGACTCAAATATCTTTTCAAATAAAAAAAATGGCTTCAAACTAATTTTATCTCACAGAAAATATTATGTTTTCGACATTCGGTAATTGTTTTTATAAAAATCCAACAGTTTTTTATACAAAATTAAAATCTACAAAAAAATTTACGGTTCTCGATATCTCGCGAATAATAAAAGATATTGACTTCAAATTAATTTCATTCATCCAATTTTGTATTTGTTTATATAAAAAAATAAAAACTTTTAACTATTTCATTATATGCAAAATATTGTTGGTAATTTTAATTTTTTTTTATAATTAGCGAACACTAAAAGGGTTTTGTATACCTTTAATATGCCAAAGACACAGTGTGAGCATTAGGAAAAGAGGGAAGCGTTGGATAGGAGGTGTCGGTGTACATTGATTTTGAATTCCAGGACATTGCAATGACAGGGAAAGATAGAGTGTGGCAAGGTGATCCACATTCGCGTAGTACGGCTAAAAAATGAATCTCTGTACTTCATATTACGGCCGAAGTTGGGCTCAAGGGTAAACTGATGGGCATTCCTAGAAGCGCGGGTATTACGGTTAAATTGTTTAAGGGGAGGAATGCAACTGGCTATTTCACTAGAGCATAGTCTGTTAAAATACCGCTAAAAAAGGGTGAGACAAGAAACCTTGCGTCGATGTTCGAGTGACGTAATCGAGTTGATGATGTTATGTCACCAATCATTTTAAAAGCTCTTCTTTGAATACTGTCCAAGAGGCTTAAATAAGTAACTGGAGCACCAGCCCAGAGATGGGAGTTATATTCAAGTTTCGGACGTATATAGGTTTTGTAGATTGCAGCCAGATCAGACGGAGAGAAAAATTTCTTGCAACGCCTCAAAAAACCTAGACATCTTGCGGCATTTTTGGCAATATCGCGTATGTGATCGCTCCACAAAAGGAGGTTGCTGATGCATATTCCGAGGATGTCGAGATTTTCCGTTTCGTTGATGCAAGTTCCACTCATAAATAGTGGCAAAGAGGGTTTATCGCGCTTCAACGATACAAGACAGCATTTCGAAGCATTAAATTCCATACGATTTTTTATTCCCCATTGTACAATGCTGTGTAGGTCGGAATTTAATGAGCTAATCATATTTAGCCGTTGCAGTTCCACATCCGAAGAGAAGGGTTGTGAGTTTGGAAACGAATATGAAAAGCTAAGAGTGCTATCGTCAGCGAAACAATGTATGTATTGGATTAGAAGTAGCAGACAGGAGATCATTTATAAAAATGAGGAAGAGGGTCGGAGACAAAACGGAGCCCTGGGGCACACCAGCATTTATTTTATGGGTTTCAGACTTGAATCCGTCCAAAACAACTTGTATTGAACGGTTCGAAAGAAAATTTCTAATCCAACGAAGAAGAGATCCGTCGATACCAAAAGCACGCATTTTCGATAAGAGAGCAAGATGCCAGACTTTATCAAATGCCTTTGAAATATCAAGTGCAATAATCTTACTTTCTCCAAAACGATGTAAGGATTTGTTCCACTGTTCGGTGAGATGCACCATGAGATCACCAGTCGACCTATTGCTACGAAAGCCGTATTGCCAGTCATTAAGAAGCTTCCGTTCCTCAAGATATTTCTTAAGCAAATAATTAATCAGCGTTTAGATGACCTTAGAAAGAAGGGACGTTAGTGCTATCGGTCGATAATTTGTGGGAGAAGAAGAATCGCCTTTTTTTGGAATTGGCTGAACAAATGCAGTTTTCCAACTGCTCGCAACGAGCCCAGAAGAATAGAATAGATGTAAAAGCTTACGCAGTGGTTTTGCTAGCGTGGAAGAACACCTCTTCAGAAGAAAAGCGGGGATACCATCTGGGTCAGCGGATTTATGAATGTTGAGTTCTTTAAGAACTCTCGCCACAGTTCGAGTGCGAAAAAAGATTGGTCCCATAGAATCATTTACGCGTTCAAGAACTGGGGAAGTCATGACACTATCTGGTAAGGTGGAATTTTCGGCGAACTGCCTTGCAAATAAGTTGGCTTTATCGATAGAGCTAACTAAAGGAGTGTCATTGACAACAAGCGTAGGAACCGAGGAAGAGGAAGAATTCCTCATATTTTTTACAAATGACAAAAATTCCTACTGCCTTTGGGACATTGCAGTATTTTTCGCCGTAATTTTTGGTCATGTAAAAATTTGGTCCTTCGAATATAGGCGTTGCAAGCCTTCCTGGCTTGCTTAAGCCTTTTCCGGTTTTCCTCAGTTGGGTTGGCTTTAAAACACCGGAAGCTTACCTCTTTCTCGTTGATAACTTCTTTACAGCTCGAATCGAACCATGATTTAACCTTGGGTTTAATACTTTTAACCCTATTCGGGATAAAGGTTTCCAATCCCCGAATGAAATTTTTAAGAATAATTTAACTGACAATTTTTTTAACAATGCACGAAAACCTAAAAACTTTTAAGCAAGACAAATCGACAAACAGGATGGGAAGTTATCAGTGTGGGTCGCCTCCGAGCCTCTTTTTTTTATTTGATTAGAAAACGTTTTTTTGATAGAGAATAATTATTTTGGAGGTATGTAATATCTTTTCTGTTCGCATGTCATAATGCCACAATGGATCTCTATGCTGACGATGCTCAGATTAAGCTCTCTAGACCCATTGGTTTGATCGAAGACTGTGTTGCGAGATTAAATGAAGACTTGGATCGAATATATGCTTGGGCTTACGTTAATAAATTGCTATTAAATCCTCAAAAATCTAAGGGCATAATTATCTCTAAAAATCTAATTGATACTTCTTGTATACCAGCTCTTATTTTAAATAATAATATTGTACCATATGTAGATGAAGTAAATAATCTTGGGATTATTATCAATCGTAAACTTTCTTGCGAAAATCATATAAACATGGTTGTTAAACGAATCTACGGTGGCTTACGTCAGCTTTACATCTTTTCCAATGTTATTCCAGTCACTATTAAATTGAAGCTGGTTCGAGCTCTTTTTTTACCTTTTATAAATTACTGCGCAGTCGTTTACTGTAATCCTGATTCAGTCTCTTTCCGAAAGTTAGAACTTGCATTTAACTCTGCAATACGCTTTATACAGGGTGGGCCGTAAATAAGTGCACTTAAAAAAAAATTATATTAATACAACTGTAGCGCTTTTAAATGAAATATTTATTTTAAATTATACAAAACGAAATGAATTTTTATTTTTTAAAAATTAAATCATCCAAATATTGTCCATTTCGCCTACAGCACTCTTCCAATCTGACTCTGA
This sequence comes from Eupeodes latifasciatus, assembly GCA_920104205.1. Lineage (NCBI taxonomy): Eukaryota > Metazoa > Arthropoda > Insecta > Diptera > Syrphidae > Eupeodes > Eupeodes latifasciatus. Next base: position 356,689,489 of record OV049924.1, on the reverse strand, counting down.
GATTTTGGAACACTTTTGTCAAAAGTTGCGGAGTGATTAAGCGGATTTCTTCTTCAATGTTCGCTTTTAATTCAGCCGTCGTTGAAGGATTATTAGAGTACACCTTACTCTTGAGGTAGCCCCATAAAAAGAAATCCAGTGGCGTTAAGTTAGGGCTCCTGGGTGGCCAAGCAATATCACCCCTCCTCGATATCAACCTTCGAGGAAATATTTCTCTAACGACCTCCAGAGAGTCGTTACTTGTATGGCAGGTAGCGCCATCTTGCTGGAACCAGGTGTGAATAGTGTAACCACTCGATTCTTGCAGTTTTGGAGCTAAAAAATCTCTAAGCATCGAAACATAACGCTCTGAATTAACAGTAACATTACGCCCGTATCGATCTTCATAAAAATACGGCCCTATGATCCCCCACTTGGCTATTCCGGCCCAAACGGTCACTTTCGGAGAGTGTAACGGTCGTCCATGTTTTAAGCGTGGATTTTCTGTTCCCCAGTATCGACAATTTTGTCGATTAACAAATCCGTTGACATGAAAATGAGCTTCGTCTGAGAAGATAATGTTATTGAAGTGAGGGAATCTCCGTAACATTTCTGTTGCGAAATTGAACCGTGAAACAAAATCGGATTCTTTCAAATCTTGGACAATCTGAATTTTGTAAGGGTATAACTTCAAATCATCCCGTAAAATGCGACATAAAGTCGTTCTGGGTACTCCCAGGCCCGCAGCGCGTTTCCGTGTACAGCTTCTTGGATCCTCGCGCACAGAAGCTTGTACGCGTTCAATTGTTTCTGCAGTCCGCCTGGAACGTGGGCGTCCTGTAGGTCGAAGTTTTTGCGTTGATCCCGTTGCCTCGAATGTTACGATCCATTTTTTGATTACATTCGTACTTGGACACTCGGTGATGTTGCGTAATCCAAACTTTACCCGAAAAAGCCGACGAACAGTCACGTATGAGCGATTGTTTTCATAAAAGGCGCGAACGCAGAAATCGCGCTGCTCTCCCGTGAACGGACTCATTGCGACTAAAAATTTAGATCTCGAGCTGCAAGGAGATACCATCCCCGCTCGTCTCGGTTATTTCGTTCGGGAGTTAGAGCGAGACAAAAAGTGCACTTATTAACGGCCCACCCTGTATATGGACTTCGTAAATTTGATCACATTTCCATATTTTCTTCTAATGTAACAGGATGTTCTCTCAGGCAACATATACATATTCGAAATTGCTTATTCCTGCATACCATAATTCAGAGTCATCAACCAATTTATCTGTTTGAGAAAATAAATTTTGCAAACTCTATTCGAACGCGAAATATAATTCTTCCCCGTTTTAACTATTTAAATAGCCAACGACTTTTTTTTTTTTTTCATGCTAAAGGTCCCAAAATTAACGCAAGATTTGAATTTGCCGCCATTTGTGCAGTGAAGTGTTGGCAACCCTGAAAAATAAGCAATTTCCACAACGCGTGACTGTATGGTGTGGATTTTGGGCTGGAGGCATAATTGGGCCATATTTTTTTGAAAATGATGCTGGTCAAGCAGTGACTGTTACTGGTGCTCGATATCGCGACATGATTACACAGTTCTTTCTGCCAAAATTGGATGATATTGATGTGTCCAATATGTGGTTTCAACAAGACGGTGCCACATGTCATACAGCCCGTGAAACAATTCAATTACTGCATGAGACATTTCCAGGTCGTGTACTCTCTCGTTTCGGTGATCAAAATTGGCCTCCTAGATCGTGTGATGTAACACCATTCGACTTCTTTTTATGGGGTTATTTGAAATCACAAGTCTATGTCAACAAGCCCACAACCACCCGTGCATTAAAGGAGGAGATTCAACGCTGCATCAACGAAATTCAGCCACATTGTGTTCTTTACGAGTCAATAAAAATATAACTATCAAAAGACTAAAAACGGCGTTTTCTATTTAATTCAAATCTTGCGTTAATTTTGGGACACCCTTTATAAGATTATGGAATTCACTACCTTTGTCAATTCGTTTAGTTATTTTAAGTAAGAATTTCAAAAAATTATTGTTCACATATGTATATGTTAAAAGTAATCAAATGAATAACTTATTTAATTGAAATCCGCATAATGTACTCTCTTACAATAATTTAAAATTTTTGTGAATATCTAACCATTTTGTTTCAAGATTAGTAAATTTTTTAATATTTTATAATGTGTAGGTACAAATTAAAAGAATTTAATTCTTAATGTACTCCCCATGTTTATATTTTGAAATAAATAAAATAAATAAAAAATATTCCAGGTAACAAATATTTTTTGTCAGCTTGTTTGATTTATAAAAATAAACCCCTCATTGGTTTTTACTACGAATTTGTACCAATATAGTACCTAGCAAGTCACAATGTATACATGTATGTACATATGTACATATATAATATAAAATTTAATTAAAATCTTGAGCGTTATTAGTTGGTTTAGGTTCAGCTCAATTTCACTTTTTTTTAAATTCTATAGTAAAAAAAAACGACCTCTTTGTTGTTTTAAAAGCCCTTTCTGGAATTTGTGATGTTTAAGTGTATAACAAAAATTGTTTTAAGTTGTTATCTTCGTGGATTCTTGAGATTTGGCCGAAGAATGTATTCGAGACAAACAGACTTACAGCCCTAAGAACTTACGAACACACACACGCACAAACATCCCTCTAAAATAATGAATTTAGATTCTAGAGACGTTTTAGTCAACAAATTTAAAACATTTCAATTTAGTAAATCGAAACAATTGCAATAAATTCCGGTTGTAATACAAAATAGGCCCATTTTGTACTAAGCCTTCTTTACATTTACATTTCTTTGTAACATTTATAATACACAAAAGCTGCTATTCTGTAAACAAATTATATAGCTGGTTCTTGTCAGAACTTACAGTATAAAAATGCATTTAATTATACGTATTGCAACTTTAAGAACGCAACTTTTAAGTATACACATTTATAGCTACTCAAGGAAATCAAAGGAATCTGACTCTTGATACATCATTATATGTACATACCTATGTATGTTATACCTACATACATATATGATATGGATGATCTTCATATAATTTATTTGTAAAACTTCTTCAAGTCTTTCGAGATAAACAAGTTTTCCGACTTCCAAATTGTATCAACAATAACATAGCTATAAAAATAATTTATTTTTGTGCCAGGCATGTGTAGCGAGTAATTTAAATAAAATAAAATAAATATGCGTCAAAGTGAATAATGGTTGTTACCTTTAAAAATGCTTCGATCGATAAAATATTAATTACAACTAATTTGAAATGAGTGTTTTCTCAATTACTAAAGCAAATATACATTGTTCCACTTACGTGCATTCGCTGGAAATGATGTCGTTATAATTAGGATAATACCCGCCGACAGCATCAACATCACTTGCATCTCTGAGAATGACAATAACCTACGTTGATTCCTCATATTTTATGTTTGATTTTATTTTTATTACTTGCGAATGAATCAAAGGAACTTTACGGGAAATACCAATTTATTCTACTCGTTTTGTTTATTCGAAAAATAATAAAATAACTCGTTCAAGACATTTAACAATAAACTGAGCTTCAAAAGACAACAGCAACTTGTTTATTGCGACGACAAACGCTGTTACGGCAATGGCTAACACAAGACTAATTAAAGACTGTTTAGCCGGTTCAAGAATCAACATTTTTAGCAATTCTTAGCTTGAAAGTCGCTGAGAGAAATTATGTTTGACTATAGTAAGTATGTACTTAAACTTGAGTATGTGTCTGAATCTGCTCTTAACAATATTCTCTTATTTAAAAACAAAGTGTAAACAAAATTTAAAAGCAAACTTAAAGTGCTTTGTTCTCTTATTTTTATTTGGGGTTTCCATAATACTTGCAACAAAATATCTTCCCATACCGTCTGTCGATTTGTCTAGCTTAAAAGGTTTGCTGCCAATATTTCAATTTTTTGAAAAGATATTTGAGTAGAAAATCAATTTTTACAAACTTTTAATAATTTTTTTAGGTTTGTATTATTTCTTAAAAAAACTGTTAATTTGATTTTTCTCAAAGCATTAAGGAATGTTAATGAAAAACAATATTTCTTATAAGATAGAATTAGTTTGAAGCCATTATCTGAAATATTTGAAAAGATATTTGAGTCGAAAATCAATTTTTACCAACTTTTAGTAATGTTTTTTTTTAGGTTTTTATTTTTTATAAAAAAAACTGTCAATTCGATTTTTCTAATAATTTTACCAGATGTGAAAAACGTTATTTTTCGTTGCACAAAATTGTTTTGGAGATAAGATCATTTTTTGTTCGTAAAATTTTCAAGGTGACAAATATTTTTTTTAGTTTTTTGATTTATAAAAGAAACGTTAGTTGGATTTTTTTTCAAAAATAAACTAGTTTGGTATCAAGTCATAATATATAATATAAAATTTAATTCAACTCGCTAGCGTTATTGGTTCGTGAGATACATTGGTTAAACCAAATTGTTCACATTTTTAACTTCCCATAGGAAGTTATTGTAATGGGTCCGATTTGTCGAATTGAAAATTTTGACATTTCTCGACGTTTCAAGGTCCCTAGAGTCGAAATAAAACATTTTTAGAAAGATGTCTGTGCGTGCGTGTGTACGTACGTCCGTACGTCCGTACGTTCGCGACGTTTTTTCGTCGTCCATAGCTCAAGAACCAGAAGAGATATCGACTTCAAATAAATTTTGTTATACAGATAATAAGGCAGAAAGATGCAAAAAGGTCTCTCAAGAAAATTGCGTGGGTGGTTTTTTTTACCATAGCAGTTTAAAAAAAAGGTGAACACTTTGGTTAACCCTAAATATCTCATGAACCAATGACGCTAGAGACTTGAATTAAATTTTATATTATATATTTTTTTTATAAATCAAAAAAACTGAAAAAAAAAATTTGTCACCTCGAAAATTTTACGACTAAAATATGATTTCATTTTCAAAACAATTTTGTGCAACGAAAAATAATGTTTTTGACATCTTATAAAATTTTGAGAAAAATCTAATTGACAGTTTTCGCACGAGTACGATAACTTTGGCGCCAAGATATAATAACGGTTTTTGGTAGAGGGTCTTAATACAAGCATTTTTTACTATGGGAGGGGGGGTCTATCTCCCCCAGTTCAGGCGGTAGGGGCAATTTAAAAAAATTATTATTTAAAATGGAAAAAAATAATTAAAAAATAACGGTGATACTTACAATTAAGTTTTATACATTTTTTTAAAGCCAACATTCTGTTTTATTAGCCAGTTTTTAATTCAAGTCAAAACTATGCGTATTTTTTGAAAAATTTAATTCTAAACTCAAAATTTGAGTAAAAAAGTTAAAAAAAAAGGTTTAAAGTGTAAATTTTCAATACTTCAAGATTATCTACCATTGTTTTTATTTATTGCTCTTTTTTGTTTTTTAACAAAAACTGAAAACTAGATGATTTTATGTCTTTTAGTTTTTGAGAAAATTAAAAATAACCACAACTACTATTTTATTTTAATTCTTTTTTTTTGCTTGAGTGGTCTTATTTTGATAGTAACAATGGTAGGTGCGAGTTTGGGTGTATGCAACAGTAATGTGTGTGCGAATTTGGGTGTATGCAACAGTGGGATCTGTAAGGGGGGCATGCTGCCCCCCTGCAACCCCACTGCTTGGGAACACTATAGGATTTGGGGTGGGTGAAAGTTGGAATGTATAAAAGTTGGTAAAAATTGTTTTACGACGTAAATATCTTTTCAAAAATTTGAGACATTGGCTTCAAACAAATTTTATCTTTTAAGAAATATTGTTTTCAACATTCTATAAAATTTTGAGAAAAATCTAATTGATAGTTTTTTTTTATAAAAAATAAAAACCTAAAAAAAAACATTACTCAAAGTTGGTAAAAATTGAATTTCGACTCAAATATCTTTTCAAAAAATTGAGATTAAGGCTTTAAACTTATTTTATCTTATAAGAAATATTGTTTTTAACATTCTTAAAAATGTTGAGAAAAATCGAATTGACAGTTTTCTTACAAAAAATAAAAACCTAAAAAAAATTAAAAAAAGTTGGTAAAAATTGATTTTCAAATCAAATATCTTTTCAAAAACTTGAGATAATGACTTCCAACTAATTTTATCTTATGAGAAATATTGTTTTCAACATTAGGGCAAATTTTGAGAAAAATCGAATTGACAGTTTTTTTTACAAGAAATAAAAATCTAAAAAAAAAACAATACTAAAACTTGGTAAAAATTTACTTTCGGCTCAAATAGCTTTTCAAAATTTAAAAATATTGTCTTCAAACTTATTTTATTTCACAGAAAATATTGTTTTCGATATTCAATAATTTTTTATAAAAATCCAACAGTCCGTTTTTTCAAAAAAATCTACAAAAAATAGTACGCAAATTTGGTAAAAATTGATACATATAGACAAACTTTTAAGCAAGACAAATCGACAGACGGGATGAGAAGTTATCAGTGTGGGTCGCAGCCCAGCCTCTTTTTTTTTAACTTAAATTAGGTGTTAACAATTTTAACGATCTTGATAGGAAATTTTGTAACATAGAGCACGAGCAAACTTCCCTTTATTTTTTGTAAAAAACTGTCGATTCGATTTTTCTCAAAATTTTATCAGATGTCAAAAACATTATTCTTTGTTGCACAAAATTGTTTTGGAGATGAAATCATATTTTGGTCGTAAAATGTTCGAGGTGACAAATTTTTTTTTTCAGTTTTTTTGATTTAAAAAAAAAAAACCGTTAATTGGATTTTTTTCCAAAAATATAATTGTTTTGTATTACGTTACAATATATATTATAAAATTTAATTCAAGTCTCTAGCGTCATTGGTTCATGAGATATTTAGGGTTAACCAACATTTTCACCTTTTTTTTAAACTGCTATGGTAAAAAAACCAACGACGCAATTTTCTTGAGAGACCTTTATGCATCTTTCTGCCTTATTATCTGTATAACAAAATTTATTTGAAGTCGATATCTCTTCTGGTTCTTGAGCTATGGACGACGACAAAAACGTCGCGAACGTACGGACGTACGGACATACGGACGTACGGACATACGGACGTACAAACGTACGTACACACGCACGCACAGGCATCTTTCTAAAAATCTTTTATTTCGACTCTAGGGACCTTGAAACGTCGAGAAATGTCAAAATTTTCAATTTGACAAATCCGACCCATTACAATAACTTCCTATGGGATGTTAATAAGGATCTAATTTAACTGTTAATATAAAGGGTGTGTTTTAGAGATATCGAACTTTGAAACGGAATAAAACAAAGATGATTTTTAAAAAATTAACATAAAATTTATTTAATTCAAAAAATAATCTTCTGGTGTTAAAAACACCAAGGCAGTTATTGTAATCGTTCCTTTTTGTCGAATTGAAAATTTTTACATTTCTCGACGTTTTAGGGTCCCTATAATCTAAATCAAAGATTTAGAGATTTTATGTTCGCACGTCCGTACCAAGGGCGGATCCAGACTTTTAATCAGGGGGTAGGGGTCACACGCTTAACATATAGACGAGTTCTTACTCACCGCTTAAAAATTTTCTTTAATGTTACGTAAAGGAGGCTAGCAAAATTTAAATAACATAATGTGTATCTTAACATTACATCTTCACATTGCAAGGGCTAAAGTGACAATTTTATTTATTAAATTGTTTAAGAACGCTGTTGTCCAGCAAGGTATAGTCTAACTATTTTATTTGGTCGACTCTCTACATATGAAAGCATTCCAAGATTCCAACAGTTTTCTAAATATGCCATATTTAAGAGCAAAACACAATAGTTTAGAGGGTTTTTGTTGCTTTCGCGCAGAAATGTAAGAAATTGTTTTGAAACTTAGCTTTTTTCCAAAAAGAATATATTCTTTTTTGTTGTCATTTCTATTAAATCGAAAAACGCTACAGAAATTCAAAATCCTAGAAAATGAGAAAGAATCTGCTATCAAGAATTTTCTGGATTTTTTTAACGTAGTTTTTTCGGACTCAATTTTCGGGAGCCTTTTATTGCTATCGCTATCAGTCTGCTTACTCGTAGATTGGAGCTGATGCTAGAAAATATTTTGATCTTAAAGGAGTCAACAAAACTTAAAAATTGTAGAAAAAATATTTGGTTCTTGAATTTAAGGAAATAGGTGCATTTAAGTACATAATTTCTCTGAATATAAAATAAAAACAAATTGAGGTAAAGAAATAAGTTGGAAAAAACTTTTGTGTGTCAGTCATAAATTACACGTTTCAGAATCTCTTTTCACTTCAGTTCTCAAGCTTTTATATTAATAGATATGAAACGTGCATTGTGTTTTTTTATTACCCATTAGTTTAACAAAAGTGTCTCTTCTGCTGTTTTTGGGACATTTATATACTTGATATTCGGTTTTAGAACATCTAAAGCAAATTAATTTCAAAAAGTAGATTTCTTTAATTTTTTAAGATCTTAAAAGTTTTATTCAACTGAAAATCAATTTTGAAAGAAATATAATGCACGACTGTGTCGTTAGAAATTGCTATTTTTTTCAAAAAAGTGTTTTGAAAATATTCCCTATATTTTAAGATTTAAAAATGTACTTGCAAAATAAGTCTTTCTCAAAAATTTAATCGCCATTTTATTTCTCAAAAAACCTAGATTAACTTATTTTTTCTTTTCAAAAATCGTTAAAGCGGTTTTTTTTTAAATAAGTTGTTATACATATACACAATTTTTAAATTTTGTCTTTAAAATATTGCCGGTATACAGTTTTCGGTGCGTTTTACATTTAAATTTTGTTAAGAAATGTTCACCCCTTTCTGAGATATCAAGTTTTGTAAAAAAATTATTATTTTTTTAAAAATCAAAACAAAAATAATGATCATCAAAAATCATCATCAATTTGAAAATTTTACCATCGACAAGATCGGTTCATTTTTGAAAACATTCGAATTTTCGATTTTAAACCAAAAAATTGTATAGGAACATAACAGCAGTTCCCATCATACAATTTTTTTTAAATAAACGCCTTAAGCTAATCGGCTGAAAACTTTAATTTCAAGGACGGAAAGACAGACGGACGGAATCGGGGGACCCACTTTTTCGACTTTTCTACCATCGTAATGTCATGTTTGATTCAACATTTTTTACGAATGCAATAATTGCCATAGTGCTCTTGGCATGATGGTTAGTCACTTTCAATATTATGTAGTTCCTATATGTCGCAAGTAAAAATCACTTCAATGTTCACTATTTATGTGCATCAAAAAAATAAGATGGAATTGAAGGCTAGTTTCGGGAATTTAAAGGCAACGTTATATAAAATTGACGAACTCTTATTCAAGGTTAATTCTTAAAAACCTGAATATTTGCTTTTTTTCTTAGAAACAAAATTTATGAAAATAATTTAAAGCATTACTAAAGTTACAAAAATTTTAGTTGTTTTTGACAGCAAACCACTTTTTGGTGAATGTCGTTAAATTACTAACAAATCTTTAGATGAAATCTTTACTTATACAATACAACAAGCAAGCTTATACGGTTTCTTTGTCTCATTTGACCCCCCCCCCTATGGATCGTCAATTGGTCGAAATTTGATGAATTTGTGCTAAGTTTTTTGAAAAGGGCTGAATTTCGGATTCATATTATATTCTTGGTCCGGTCCTCAGTTAAAAGTGGTACTTTTGGCTACAAAGGTTTAGGAAGTAAAATACAAATTTTGTTTTCATGTAAAAAAAATAAATAATTCAAAATATAATGGGGTCATATCCATTAACTCAAAACGATTAATTTTTAATTGAAGTGAATTTCTACAAAAATACAAACAAATTATCTCCCAGGGAGGGTCATGAGATAGCCCCTCCTTCCTCTCCCCTGGATCAGAAGAGGTAGCTACTTCAAATAAATGTTGTTTTACAGATAATAGCAACGAAAGATGCAAGAATGACTTTTAAAAAAATTAAGCGACTACTACTATATCAATTTAAAAAAAAGTGAAAATATCTCACGAACCAATAACGCTAACTACTTCAATTAAATTTCATAATAAAATGTGATGTGATACTAAATAAATACTAATTTGGAAAAAAAAAGCCGGTTAACGGTTTTCTTATAACTCAAGAAAACTGAAACAAATATTTCTCACCTCGAATTTTTCACGAATTAAAAATTATATTTCATCACGAAAAATTTAATGCAACGAAAAAAAACTGGTAAAATTTGAGAAAAATCGCAGTAAAGGTAAACCTAACAAAAACTCTACTTAAAGTTGGTAAAAATTGATGATACTTTAAACTACATTTTTCTTTTGAAAAATATTGTTTTCAACATTGTGTTAAATTTTTGAATAATATAATTGACAGGTTTTTTTTTATAAAAAAAAAATCTTTAAAACATACTACGCAAAATTGGTAAGAATTGATGTCCGGTTCGAATATTTCCACAATAGATGAAGGTATTGACTTCAAAATTATTTAATTTTATAAACAAATTTCCAAACAGTATCTGCTTATAAGAAATAAAAACTTTCAATTAATGCTGCAATATTGATAAAAATTGGTTTTCAACTAAAAGTGTCGGGAACAAAAACAGATATTGGGATCATACTTATTTTATCAAATGCAATATATAAAATATAATTTAACTAACTTTTAGTTATTTTTTTGAAAAATTTAATTAACCATTTTTTTTTCAAACACGAGAATTTACAAAAACATTAAAAATCTGATAAGATATGGTTTTCGACTCATGTTCGACTTAAAATTTTGTATCTCGCACAAAATATTATTACTAATATTTCGTTAAAGTTTTATTAAAATCAACAGACGGGTACAAATGGCAAGTTATCAGTTTGGTTCAGACAACATAAGGGACTTCATTTGTAGTCAACTGCATTCTTTGAACGTAAATTTTGACCAAGGTAACTATTTTTTTAATTGTGTCATAAATTTCAAACTCAGAACTTTACTTGACTAAGGAGCCAGTTATAGCTACCATTGTTTGAAGGTGTTTCCCTTTGAGTAGAAATGAAAATTATATACCGATCGATCGGAAATCACACAAAGAATTTTTTTTGAGAAAAAAAAGTTTAGTTGCACATTTATTTTTCTCTAAAAATGTATTTTTCTATTTTCCGGACGGAAATTCATTTTCCTGAACAGCTTATACTTTTATGTTCAAAAGTGAAACGAATCGTTCCACTGATTTGTGTTCCAATTTCACACAATTCCAATGACAGATTTCTGTCAGTAAAAATTTTTCGGTGGCTTTCAATCAGGAAAAATTTTTTAATGACAGAAATTTTTAATGATAGCTATAAACGACCTGCCAAACAAATGCCAATGTTTGTTTTCAATGATGAAAACCAATGATAGCTATAACTGGCGCCTAAGTCCTACCCTAAGTTCATCGTACAAAAACTACCGAAAACGTTATTGTCTACAAAACATTCTTCAGGCAAGTGCATCAAGATTTGTATTGTCAATATAATATTACTTACTTCTTTTCCAATTTGACAAGGACCTCTTTTACACAAAACATTAAATGGAATTGTGCAGAAAATAAATAAATTACAGATAAAGTTCAGCTTTCGGTCGAATGAAAAAACATGATCAGTTCCCATTTTGACATAAGTAGACTTGAATTGATAGTTAGGAAGATTTTTCTTGACTTACTTTAAAGGCAACTTTCCAATAAATTTGCCCTAATTGGAAGGCAATTTTTTGGCAGCTGGCCAATCAGATACTAGAAATTTACCTTACCTTCAAGGCCCTTAAGTCGTCTGAACCTGCCTAATATATAATATAACTTGAATGATTGAAATTTACGATAATTGATCAATTAACAATCGTAAAAAGCGTTTAAATTAAGACATATCTACTGTTCGAACGATAACGCATGATATCGGTACAATTGTGAAGAGATTTCAAAGAAATGGAATCGTGTAACTACTGACGTTCGTAAGACATGTAAATTATAGCTAATGATCCGGTTTTAATGATTTTCATTGTATTAGTCAAGTTATGGCCGAAATACCACCGAAATTCCTAAAAAAAATTGTTAAAAAACACCTTAAATTAATCGCATACTGAGAATTTTTTCTAGGCGGCATTATTTTTACTATTGTTTTTCACGTTTAAAGCCAAAATTTGAACTTTGTAAGTTTTGCTTTCGAAACCGAAATATAAATGATCCTACATAAGACATTACCTATAGCTATGTACTGTAGGCTAAAACATTGAACAAAATATCGAAACATTTACTATCATAAGCTTTTCAACAAACAGTTTTTAGTTTAAACGCGGCCTTTAGCCTTTTTTTAAGAAAACATCATAATACTGTTTCATTAGTATAATGTTCTAATATACTCCCTTGAACAATGACATATGTATGTACCTATGATAATTTATAAGTCTCTTATGTAGATAATAAAAGATGATTTTTAAAAAATTAACATAAAATTTATTTAATTCAAAAAATAATCTTCTGGTGTTAAAAACACCAAGGCAGTTATTGTAATCGTTCCTTTTTGTCGAATTGAAAATTTTTACATTTCTCGACGTTTTAGGGTCCCTAGAATCTAAATCAAAGATTTAGAGATTTTATGTTCGCACGTCCGTACCAAGGGCGGATCCAGACTTTTAATCAGGGGGGAGGGGTCACACGCTTAACATATAGACGAGTTCTTACTCACCGCTTAAAAATTTTCTTTAATGTTACGTAAAGGAGGCTAGCAAAATTTAAATAACATAATGTGTATCTTAACATTACATCTTCACATTGCAAGGGCTAAAGTGACAATTTTATTTATTAAATTGTTTAAGAACGCTGTTGTCCAGCAAGGTATAGTCTAACTATTTTATTTGGTCGACTCTCTACATATGAAAGCATTCCAAGATTCCAACAGTTTTCTAAATATGCCATATTTAAGAGCAAAACACAATAGTTTAGAGGGTTTTTGTTGCTTTCGCGCAGAAATGTAAGAAATTGTTTTGAAACTTAGCTTTTTTCCAAAAAGAATATATTCTTTTTTGTTGTCATTTCTATTAAATCGAAAAACGCTACAGAAATTCAAAATCCTAGAAAATGAGAAAGAATCTGCTATCAAGAATTTTCTGGATTTTTTTAACGTAGTTTTTTCGGACTCAATTTTCGGGAGCCTTTTATTGCTATCGCTATCAGTCTGCTTACTCGTAGATTGGAGCTGATGCTAGAAAATATTTTGATCTTAAAGGAGTCAACAAAACTTAAAAATTGTAGAAAAAATATTTGGTTCTTGAATTTAAGGAAATAGGTGCATTTAAGTACATAATTTCTCTGAATATAAAATAAAAACAAATTGAGGTAAAGAAATAAGTTGGAAAAAACTTTTGTGTGTCAGTCATAAATTACACGTTTCAGAATCTCTTTTCACTTCAGTTCTCAAGCTTTTATATTAATAGATATGAAACGTGCATTGTGTTTTTTTATTACCCATTAGTTTAACAAAAGTGTCTCTTCTGCTGTTTTTGGGACATTTATATACTTGATATTCGGTTTTAGAACATCTAAAGCAAATTATTTTCAAAAAGTAGATTTCTTTAATTTTTTAAGATCTTAAAAGTTTTATTCAACTGAAAATCAATTTTGAAAGAAATATAATGCACGACTGTGTCGTTAGAAATTGCTATTTTTTTCAAAAAAGTGTTTTGAAAATATTCCCTATATTTTAAGATTTAAAAATGTACTTGCAAAATAAGTCTTTCTCAAAAATTTAATCGCCATTTTATTTCTCAAAAAACCTAGATTAACTTATTTTTTCTTTTCAAAAATCGTTAAAGCGGTTTTTTTTTAAATAAGTTGTTATACATATACACAATTTTTAAATTTTGTCTTTAAAATATTGCCGGTATACAGTTTTCGGTGCGTTTTACATTTAAATTTTGTTAAGAAATGTTCACCCCTTTCTGAGATATCAAGTTTTGTAAAAAAATTATTATTTTTTTAAAAATCAAAACAAAAATAATGATCATCAAAAATCATCATCAATTTGAAAATTTTACCATCGACAAGATCGGTTCATTTTTGAAAACATTCGAATTTTCGATTTTAAACCAAAAAATTGTATAGGAACATAACAGCAGTTCCCATCATACAATTTTTTTTAAATAAACGCCTTAAGCTAATCGGCTGAAAACTTTAATTTCAAGGACGGAAAGACAGACGGACGGAATCGGGGGACCCACTTTTTTCGACTTTTCTACCATCGTAATGTCATGTTTGATTCAACATTTTTTACGAATGCAATAATTGCCATAGTGCTCTTGGCATGATGGTTAGTCACTTTCAATATTATGTAGTTCCTATATGTCGCAAGTAAAAATCACTTCAATGTTCACTATTTATGTGCATCAAAAAAATAAGATGGAATTGAAGGCTAGTTTCGGGAATTTAAAGGCAACGTTATATAAAATTGACGAACTCTTATTCAAGGTTAATTCTTAAAAACCTGAATATTTGCTTTTTTTCTTAGAAACAAAATTTATGAAAATAATTTAAAGCATTACTAAAGTTACAAAAATTTTAGTTGTTTTTGACAGCAAACCACTTTTTGGTGAATGTCGTTAAATTACTAACAAATCTTTAGATGAAATCTTTACTTATACAATACAACAAGCAAGCTTATACGGTTTCTTTGTCTCATTTGACCCCCCCCCCCCTATGGATCGTCAATTGGTCGAAATTTGATGAATTTGTGCTAAGTTTTTTGAAAAGGGCTGAATTTCGGATTCATATTATATTCTTGGTCCGGTCCTCAGTTAAAAGTGGTACTTTTGGCTACAAAGGTTTAGGAAGTAAAATACAAATTTTGTTTTCATGTAAAAAAAATAAATAATTCAAAATATAATGGGGTCATATCCATTAACTCAAAACGATTAATTTTTAATTGAAGTGAATTTCTACAAAAATACAAACAAATTATCTCCCAGGGAGGGTCATGAGATAGCCCCTCCTTCCTCTCCCCTGGATCAGAAGAGGTAGCTACTTCAAATAAATGTTGTTTTACAGATAATAGCAACGAAAGATGCAAGAATGACTTTTAAAAAAATTAAGCGACTACTACTATATCAATTTAAAAAAAAGTGAAAATATCTCACGAACCAATAACGCTAACTACTTCAATTAAATTTCATAATAAAATGTGATGTGATACTAAATAAATACTAATTTGGAAAAAAAAAGCCGGTTAACGGTTTTCTTATAACTCAAGAAAACTGAAACAAATATTTCTCACCTCGAATTTTTCACGAATTAAAAATTATATTTCATCACGAAAAATTTAATGCAACGAAAAAAAACTGGTAAAATTTGAGAAAAATCGCAGTAAAGGTAAACCTAACAAAAACTCTACTTAAAGTTGGTAAAAATTGATGATACTTTAAACTACATTTTTCTTTTGAAAAATATTGTTTTCAACATTGTGTTAAATTTTTGAATAATATAATTGACAGGTTTTTTTTTATAAAAAAAAAATCTTTAAAACATACTACGCAAAATTGGTAAGAATTGATGTCCGGTTCGAATATTTCCACAATAGATGAAGGTATTGACTTCAAAATTATTTAATTTTATAAACAAATTTCCAAACAGTATCTGCTTATAAGAAATAAAAACTTTCAATTAATGCTGCAATATTGATAAAAATTGGTTTTCAACTAAAAGTGTCGGGAACAAAAACAGATATTGGGATCATACTTATTTTATCAAATGCAATATATAAAATATAATTTAACTAACTTTTAGTTATTTTTTTGAAAAATTTAATTAACCATTTTTTTTTCAAACACGAGAATTTACAAAAACATTAAAAATCTGATAAGATATGGTTTTCGACTCATGTTCGACTTAAAATTTTGTATCTCGCACAAAATATTATTACTAATATTTCGTTAAAGTTTTATTAAAATCAACAGACGGGTACAAATGGCAAGTTATCAGTTTGGTTCAGACAACATAAGGGACTTCATTTGTAGTCAACTGCATTCTTTGAACGTAAATTTTGACCAAGGTAACTATTTTTTTAATTGTGTCATAAATTTCAAACTCAGAACTTTACTTGACTAAGGAGCCAGTTATAGCTACCATTGTTTGAAGGTGTTTCCCTTTGAGTAGAAATGAAAATTATATACCGATCGATCGGAAATCACACAAAGAATTTTTTTTGAGAAAAAAAAGTTTAGTTGCACATTTATTTTTCTCTAAAAATGTATTTTTCTATTTTCCGGACGGAAATTCATTTTCCTGAACAGCTTATACTTTTATGTTCAAAAGTGAAACGAATCGTTCCACTGATTTGTGTTCCAATTTCACACAATTCCAATGACAGATTTCTGTCAGTAAAAATTTTTCGGTGGCTTTCAATCAGGAAAAATTTTTTAATGACAGAAATTTTTAATGATAGCTATAAACGACCTGCCAAAAAAATGCCAATGTTTGTTTTCAATGATGAAAACCAATGATAGCTATAACTGGCGCCTAAGTCCTACCCTAAGTTCATCGTACAAAAACTACCGAAAACGTTATTGTCTACAAAACATTCTTCAGGCAAGTGCATCAAGATTTGTATTGTCAATATAATATTACTTACTTCTTTTCCAATTTGACAAGGACCTCTTTTACACAAAACATTAAATGGAATTGTGCAGAAAATAAATAAATTACAGATAAAGTTCAGCTTTCGGTCGAATGAAAAAACATGATCAGTTCCCATTTTGACATAAGTAGACTTGAATTGATAGTTAGGAAGATTTTTCTTGACTTACTTTAAAGGCAACTTTCCAATAAATTTGCCCTAATTGGAAGGCAATTTTTTGGCAGCTGGCCAATCAGATACTAGAAATTTACCTTACCTTCAAGGCCCTTAAGTCGTCTGAACCTGCCTAATATATAATATAACTTGAATGATTGAAATTTACGATAATTGATCAATTAACAATCGTAAAAAGCGTTTAAATTAAGACATAGATACTGTTCGAACGATAACGCATGATATCGGTACAATTGTGAAGAGATTTCAAAGAAATGGAATCGTGTAACTACTGACGTTCGTAAGACATGTAAATTATAGCTAATGATCCGGTTTTAATGATTTTCATTGTATTAGTCAAGTTATGGCCGAAATACCACCGAAATTCCTAAAAAAATTGTTAAAAAACACCTTAAATTAATCGCATACTGAGAATTTTTTCTAGGCGGCATTATTTTTACTATTGTTTTTCACGTTTAAAGCCAAAATTTGAACTTTGTAAGTTTTGCTTTCGAAACCGAAATATAAATGATCCTACATAAGACATTACCTATAGCTATGTACTGTAGGCTAAAACATTGAACAAAATATCGAAACATTTACTATCATAAGCTTTTCAACAAACAGTTTTTAGTTTAAACGCGGCCTTTAGCCTTTAAAGACGGAAGAAAATTGCAAATTTAAAAAAAGATTTCGTTTAATGTTTTTAATTTCGAAACATTTAGCGTATCATTCCATACCAGGTTTTTCAAAAAAACCTAAGCGTTTGAAAAATAACGTCAAATAAAAAACGAAAAAAGCCGAGAATGTTACTAAATCTAGCTGCAACAGTGTTCGTTTACATGACTTCATCAGGATAAAATTCATTGGGAGCGGTTCGAAATGCTGTATATTAAAATATTGTATGGTCAAAATTCTGTATGATACTGTACGATACTGTATGGTCATAATACTGTATGGTTAATATTCTGCATTTCAAAATACTGTATAAATAAAATACTGTGTCTCAAAATGCTGTATTGTCAAAATACTGTATCTCATAACACTGTATAATACTGGAAGTTTTGACAGACCAGTTAGTTTGGTGTAATTGTTTATGCAATTCATGTGCAAATGTGAGAGATATACAAATAACTAAGAAGAAGAAAATGAGAAAGAGAAAATAAAAAGAAGATGAAATTTATATTATTTTTGTTTTTATTATCTCTTTCTCATTTTCTTCTTCTTAGTTATTTGTATATCTCTCACATTTGCACATGAATTGCATAAACAATTACACCAAACTAACTGGTCTGTCAAAACTTCCAGTATTATACAGTGTTATGAGATACAGTATTTTGACAATACAGCATTTTGAGACACAGTATTTTATTTATACAGTATTTTGAAATGCAGAATATTAACCATACAGTATTATGACCATACAGTATCGTACAGTATCATACAGAATTTTGACCATACAATATTTTAATATACAGCATTTCGAACCGCTCCCAATGAATTTTATCCTGATGAAGTCATGTAAACGAACACTGTTGCAGCTAGATTTAGTAACATTCTCGGCTTTTTTCGTTTTTTATTTGACGTTATTTTTCAAACGCTTAGGTTTTTTTGAAAAACCTGGTATGGAATGATACGCTAAATGTTTCGAAATTAAAAACATTAAACGAAATCTTTTTTTAAATTTGCAATTTTCTTCCGTCTTTAAAGGCTAAAGGCCGCGTTTAAACTAAAAACTGTTTGTTGAAAAGCTTATGATAGTAAATGTTTCGATATTTTGTTCAATGTTTTAGCCTACAGTACATAGCTATAGGTAATGTCTTATGTAGGATCATTTATATTTCGGTTTCGAAAGCAAAACTTACAAAGTTCAAATTTTGGCTTTAAACGTGAAAAACAATAGTAAAAATAATGCCGCCTAGAAAAAATTCTCAGTATGCGATTAATTTAAGGTGTTTTTTAACAATTTTTTTTTAGGAATTTCGGTGGTATTTCGGCCATAACTTGACTAATACAATGAAAATCATTAAAACCGGATCATTAGCTATAATTTACATGTCTTACGAACGTCAGTAGTTACACGATTCCATTTCTTTGAAATCTCTTCACAATTGTACCGATATCATGCGTTATCGTTCGAACAGTAGAGTAAGTGCGGCAAATATGGCCCACCCTTAACATTTTTTTAAATAAAACCATAAATTTAAGTCTAATTCATTTATTTTTTTTTAAACAGTCTAACAAAATATTTTTAATTCAGCTTTTAAAAACTTTAACTAAAAAAAGAATAATAACAAAAAGTTAAAAACAGAAACTTAAAGGAACTTCATAAATCATATTAAAAAAAATTGCGGCAAATATGGCCTACCTGGTGTTAAATATGGCTCAGTGTGGGCCATATATATAAACTTTATAATTTTTTTTTTTAAATCATGATACCACATATGTTAAGAAAATATTAAACATAATTTAATTTAAAAAAGAAGTTACCAATTTAACTCAAAATTGAATGTTAAAACACTTAAGAAAACTTACCAAAAAATTACAACCAAAAGTAAAAAAAAACAAAGTGCCCGTATATCTGTCACAACCGTAGCCCCACATTAAGCACGAAAGACTGAGGCTAAACCGGTTTGAACGTGTTCGTAATGCAACAATTTTTTTTTTCGCTCCGGCTTGCGGTTTGGGAAATACCGCTATAGGCCATATTAACCACGTAGGCCACATTTGCCGCACTTACTCTATGTCTTAATTTAAACGCTTTTTACGATTGTTAATTGATCAATTATCGTAAATTTCAATCATTCAAGTTATATTATATATTAGGCAGGTTCAGACGACTTAAGGGCCTTGAAGGTAAGGTAAATTTCTAGTATCTGATTGGCCAGCTGCCAAAAAATTGCCTTCCAATTAGGGCAAATTTATTGGAAAGTTGCCTTTAAAGTAAGTCAAGAAAAATCTTCCTAACTATCAATTCAAGTCTACTTATGTCAAAATGGGAACTGATCATGTTTTTTCATTCGACCGAAAGCTGAACTTTATCTGTAATTTATTTATTTTCTGCACAATTCCATTTAATGTTTTGTGTAAAAGAGGTCCTTGTCAAATTGGAAAAGAAGTAAGTAATATTATATTGACAATACAAATCTTGATGCACTTGCCTGAAGAATGTTTTGTAGACAATAACGTTTTCGGTAGTTTTTGTACGATGAACTTAGGGTAGGACTTAGGCGCCAGTTATAGCTATCATTGGTTTTCATCATTGAAAACAAACATTGGCATTTTTTTGGCAGGTCGTTTATAGCTATCATTAAAAATTTCTGTCATTAAAAAATTTTTCCTGATTGAAAGCCACCGAAAAATTTTTACTGACAGAAATCTGTCATTGGAATTGTGTGAAATTGGAACACAAATCAGTGGAACGATTCGTTTCACTTTTGAACATAAAAGTATAAGCTGTTCAGGAAAATGAATTTCCGTCCGGAAAATAGAAAAATACATTTTTAGAGAAAAATAAATGTGCAACTAAACTTTTTTTTCTCAAAAAAAATTCTTTGTGTGATTTCCGATCGATCGGTATATAATTTTCATTTCTACTCAAAGGGAAACACCTTCAAACAATGGTAGCTATAACTGGCTCCTTAGTCAAGTAAAGTTCTGAGTTTGAAATTTATGACACAATTAAAAAAATAGTTACCTTGGTCAAAATTTACGTTCAAAGAATGCAGTTGACTACAAATGAAGTCCCTTATGTTGTCTGAACCAAACTGATAACTTGCCATTTGTACCCGTCTGTTGATTTTAATAAAACTTTAACGAAATATTAGTAATAATATTTTGTGCGAGATACAAAATTTTAAGTCGAACATGAGTCGAAAACCATATCTTATCAGATTTTTAATGTTTTTGTAAATTCTCGTGTTTGAAAAAAAAATGGTTAATTAAATTTTTCAAAAAAATAACTAAAAGTTAGTTAAATTATATTTTATATATTGCATTTGATAAAATAAGTATGATCCCAATATCTGTTTTTGTTCCCGACACTTTTAGTTGAAAACCAATTTTTATCAATATTGCAGCATTAATTGAAAGTTTTTATTTCTTATAAGCAGATACTGTTTGGAAATTTGTTTATAAAATTAAATAATTTTGAAGTCAATACCTTCATCTATTGTGGAAATATTCGAACCGGACATCAATTCTTACCAATTTTGCGTAGTATGTTTTAAAGATTTTTTTTTTATAAAAAAAAACCTGTCAATTATATTATTCAAAAATTTAACACAATGTTGAAAACAATATTTTTCAAAAGAAAAATGTAGTTTAAAGTATCATCAATTTTTACCAACTTTAAGTAGAGTTTTTGTTAGGTTTACCTTTACTGCGATTTTTCTCAAATTTTACCAGTTTTTTTTCGTTGCATTAAATTTTTCGTGATGAAATATAATTTTTAATTCGTGAAAAATTCGAGGTGAGAAATATTTGTTTCAGTTTTCTTGAGTTATAAGAAAACCGTTAACCGGCTTTTTTTTTCCAAATTAGTATTTATTTAGTATCACATCACATTTTATTATGAAATTTAATTGAAGTAGTTAGCGTTATTGGTTCGTGAGATATTTTCACTTTTTTTTAAATTGATATAGTAGTAGTCGCTTAATTTTTTTAAAAGTCATTCTTGCATCTTTCGTTGCTATTATCTGTAAAACAACATTTATTTGAAGTAGCTACCTCTTCTGATCCAGGGGAGAGGAAGGAGGGGCTATCTCATGACCCTCCCTGGGAGATAATTTGTTTGTATTTTTGTAGAAATTCACTTCAATTAAAAATTAATCGTTTTGAGTTAATGGATATGACCCCATTATATTTTGAATTATTTATTTTTTTTACATGAAAACAAAATTTGTATTTTACTTCCTAAACCTTTGTAGCCAAAAGTACCACTTTTAACTGAGGACCGGACCAAGAATATAATATGAATCCGAAATTCAGCCCTTTTCAAAAAACTTAGCACAAATTCATCAAATTTCGACCAATTGACGATCCATAGGGGGGGGGGGGGTCAAATGAGACAAAGAAACCGTATAAGCTTGCTTGTTGTATTGTATAAGTAAAGATTTCATCTAAAGATTTGTTAGTAATTTAACGACATTCACCAAAAAGTGGTTTGCTGTCAAAAACAACTAAAATTTTTGTAACTTTAGTAATGCTTTAAATTATTTTCATAAATTTTGTTTCTAAGAAAAAAAGCAAATATTCAGGTTTTTAAGAATTAACCTTGAATAAGAGTTCGTCAATTTTATATAACGTTGCCTTTAAATTCCCGAAACTAGCCTTCAATTCCATCTTATTTTTTTGATGCACATAAATAGTGAACATTGAAGTGATTTTTACTTGCGACATATAGGAACTACATAATATTGAAAGTGACTAACCATCATGCCAAGAGCACTATGGCAATTATTGCATTCGTAAAAAATGTTGAATCAAACATGACATTACGATGGTAGAAAAGTCGAAAAAAGTGGGTCCCCCGATTCCGTCCGTCTGTCTTTCCGTCCTTGAAATTAAAGTTTTCAGCCGATTAGCTTAAGGCGTTTATTTAAAAAAAATTGTATGATGGGAACTGCTGTTATGTTCCTATACAATTTTTTGGTTTAAAATCGAAAATTCGAATGTTTTCAAAAATGAACCGATCTTGTCGATGGTAAAATTTTCAAATTGATGATGATTTTTGATGATCATTATTTTTGTTTTGATTTTTAAAAAAATAATAATTTTTTTACAAAACTTGATATCTCAGAAAGGGGTGAACATTTCTTAACAAAATTTAAATGTAAAACGCACCGAAAACTGTATACCGGCAATATTTTAAAGACAAAATTTAAAAATTGTGTATATGTATAACAACTTATTTAAAAAAAAACCGCTTTAACGATTTTTGAAAAGAAAAAATAAGTTAATCTAGGTTTTTTGAGAAATAAAATGGCGATTAAATTTTTGAGAAAGACTTATTTTGCAAGTACATTTTTAAATCTTAAAATATAGGGAATATTTTCAAAACACTTTTTTGAAAAAAATAGCAATTTCTAACGACACAGTCGTGCATTATATTTCTTTCAAAATTGATTTTCAGTTGAATAAAACTTTTAAGATCTTAAAAAATTAAAGAAATCTACTTTTTGAAAATAATTTGCTTTAGATGTTCTAAAACCGAATATCAAGTATATAAATGTCCCAAAAACAGCAGAAGAGACACTTTTGTTAAACTAATGGGTAATAAAAAAACACAATGCACGTTTCATATCTATTAATATAAAAGCTTGAGAACTGAAGTGAAAAGAGATTCTGAAACGTGTAATTTATGACTGACACACAAAAGTTTTTTCCAACTTATTTCTTTACCTCAATTTGTTTTTATTTTATATTCAGAGAAATTATGTACTTAAATGCACCTATTTCCTTAAATTCAAGAACCAAATATTTTTTCTACAATTTTTAAGTTTTGTTGACTCCTTTAAGATCAAAATATTTTCTAGCATCAGCTCCAATCTACGAGTAAGCAGACTGATAGCGATAGCAATAAAAGGCTCCCGAAAATTGAGTCCGAAAAAACTACGTTAAAAAAATCCAGAAAATTCTTGATAGCAGATTCTTTCTCATTTTCTAGGATTTTGAATTTCTGTAGCGTTTTTCGATTTAATAGAAATGACAACAAAAAAGAATATATTCTTTTTGGAAAAAAGCTAAGTTTCAAAACAATTTCTTACATTTCTGCGCGAAAGCAACAAAAACCCTCTAAACTATTGTGTTTTGCTCTTAAATATGGCATATTTAGAAAACTGTTGGAATCTTGGAATGCTTTCATATGTAGAGAGTCGACCAAATAAAATAGTTAGACTATACCTTGCTGGACAACAGCGTTCTTAAACAATTTAATAAATAAAATTGTCACTTTAGCCCTTGCAATGTGAAGATGTAATGTTAAGATACACATTATGTTATTTAAATTTTGCTAGCCTCCTTTACGTAACATTAAAGAAAATTTTTAAGCGGTGAGTAAGAACTCGTCTATATGTTAAGCGTGTGACCCCTCCCCCCTGATTAAAAGTCTGGATCCGCCCTTGGTACGGACGTGCGAACATAAAATCTCTAAATCTTTGATTTAGATTCTAGGGACCCTAAAACGTCGAGAAATGTAAAAATTTTCAATTCGACAAAAAGGAACGATTACAATAACTGCCTTGGTGTTTTTAACACCAGAAGATTATTTTTTGAATTAAATAAATTTTATGTTAATTTTTTAAAAATCATCTTTTATTATCTACATAAGAGACTTATAAATTATCATAGGTACATACATATGTCATTGTTCAAGGGAGTATATTAGAACATTATACTAATGAAACAGTATTATGATGTTTTCTTAAAAAAAGTATTATGTTTTCAAAATTCTGTATTTCAAAATGCGCACTTTTTTACATTGTCAAAACGATTTTTTTTTTAGCCTTATTTACAGCATTTTACAATACAGCATTTTGAAATACAGAAGTTTATATACAGAATTTTGAAATACAGAATTTTGAGATACAGCATTTTGATCATGCAGTACATACAGTATTTTGAAATACAGTATCTTGAGATACAGTATTTTAAATACAGTACTTTGATCCATACAATATTTCGACCCCAACCCAAATCGGGTTTTTCTGGGATTCCTTAGAAATTGTGAGAAATTGTAAAAACACGATCTGCAGTAGTCCAGTTTGTATATTTACTGATACAATGGAGAATTTGCAAAATAATTTAAAACAAAATTGTAAAACATTTACCGAAATTCAGACCATAACTAATTTTAACTTAATAAAATAAACAATTTTAAAAAGGATAAATTAAGGAAATGTCAGAAATAATCTATGTTTGCCTCTGATCGAAATGAAAACTAGAAAAATAACCAATCCGTCAAAGTAGCTGTTACTCGGTCAATGATTATGGTCGTGTATATCCAGCTCTTCTTGTTTCTTCGTTGCTCGTTCATTTTTGACTTGCTGAAAACGCAAATGCATAACAGAGCCAAACCAAACCACCTTAATTGCCACACACGGCTGATTTTGGATCTCTGTCGTAGTCGTGTATGCCCAGCGTAAACACTTGATAATTTATTTCGATACTGGATTAAACGTCAAATCTCTATCACTTTACCTTTTATCTGCAGTGATTCTGCTGTGGATGTTCTATTTGTTATTCATATAAATTTCTAATATACCTTTAAATATAAAATCTGAAGCTGTATCATGGAGCAGTTAGTTTAAACAGTCGCCGCCGTAGCCAAAATGTGGCGTAAGAAGTTTTGTGTACAAGTTGAAGTAAAAAACTGAAGTAGCTAATGTCGCCGTAGCCACTAGGTATCGCCCCATAACAACCCACGATGATAGTAGGCGTTTTTTATTGGTAAATTTTTACGCAGCGCAGCAAAATCTTGCACATTAAACAACAACAAAGAAGTAGTGCGGATAAAAAAGGCAGCAAAAATAGTGCATATAAATAGTTCAGATAAAGTTTTGGAATGCTTGGAATAGAATGACACTTCATCCAGTTCCAGAAATATTTTTTACTTAAAGGTTGGCAGGATTTTATTATTTGGGGATGCCTTCGTATTTTTCTTGTGCTCTGTTTTCACTAGAATAAAAATAAATATATATATAAATATTCAATGCGTTGACTACTTGACATCACCCAATAATCACAGTGCTATCAATAAATTTATTGACGTGTGATGTGTGTTAGGACTCGCCCAAAACCAAAGCGAAACATTTGATGCGAAAACAAAACTTTCGTCATTGGTCGGGTTTAAAGGCTCTCCCAAACCAACGCGAAAGTGGCACATTCGCCGACGCGGCATTGTTTGTCATTTTTGTTATCATTGTGAATGATTCGCCCTGATTCGTTTCGCGTCAGTTATCGCAGTGTAAGTTTATTTTGAGAAGAGAAAGTTTAATTGTGGCGCTGAATGTTTCGCGTTGATTTGTCCCCTTTCACCCAGGAAAACTGAGTTGCCAGCAACTCAACTCCCCTCACACCCTTCTTTTGGCTTTTAGTGCCTGTCTACATTGGATTTTTAATGCTGGGTTTCATTATGTACGTTGTGTCTATACGATGAAGAGAAAATCAATCTGCACATCCCTATCTCACACCCTTGAAATCTATCTATCTTTCACTCATACAATACAAAATCTTTCATGTTGAATCCAAGAATATTGTTTGCATTTGGGCTGTAATCTACCCATCTGTCTCTTTTTCACTCACATATAATCTACCTGTCTCACTGCTTGCACCTAACATTAAAAATTTAATGTGGACAGGCACTCTTATGTCATTTCAATCTTTCAATTCATACTCAACACTATTCTGACTGGACCTGCATGTACACATTAACTTGAACTCTTATTCAACTTTACATAAAAAGAACAATACTTTTTCAACACATCCCTTGAGTACGTATTTTCAAAACTGGTTGACAGCTGATTTTGACATAAGTATGATTGCACAGATACCAACTTGGAGATTTAAAATAAAAGTGCATATAATGAAAAACACTCTAGTAAAGATATAAATCCTCGGTAACTATATTGGTTTGACTACAAACTAAACCGGAAACGGACCTCATAAAGTAATTCTTAGTGTGCGTGAAAACACGCACACTAAGGCACAATTAATGAGGTCCGGTGCGTGGAAATTTAGTTTATCAGTTATTTGAATTTCACATTTATTCATGGACAGAATGTCAAAAATACAAATAAAACAATGTAAACAAATGGGTTTTGGAGGGTGATACGTACGAAGGATTTATATCTTCATTAGAGTGTTTTTGCATATAATAGTAAACATTTGTTTTATTCACATTTTCCATTACTGCACTTACTTTCCATTACTGCACTAGCTAATAATTTACCAATAAAATACGGCTAGTACTATAAGTTTATTTATAAAGGGTGTCCCAAAATTAACGCAAGATTTGAATTTGCCGCCATTTGTGCAGTGAAGTGTTGGCAACCCTGAAAAAAAGCAATTTGACAGCTAACAGTATAGGGTTATTAAAAATGGAGCGGTACACGATAGAACAACGTGTCTTCATTATTAAAGAATATTTCAAAAATAGTGAAAGCTTGGCGGCTGATTTTTCGAGCAAAATCATCCTAAGCGATGAAGCACATTTTCATCTTGATGGCTTTGTCAATCGCCAAAATTGCCGCATTTGGGGTTCGGAGAACCCACATGTGATTGTCGAAAAACAAATGCATCCACAACGCGTGACTGTATGGTGTGGATTTTGGGCTGGAGGCATAATTGGGCCATATTTTTTTGAAAATGATGCTGGTCAAGCAGTGACTGTTACTGGTGCTCGATATCGCGACATGATTACACAGTTCTTTCTGCCAAAATTGGATGATATTGATGTGTCCAATATGTGGTTTCAACAAGACGGTGCCACATGTCATACAGCCCGTGAAACAATTCAATTACATTTACTGCATGAGACATTTCCAGGTCGTGTACTCTCTCGTTTCGGTGATCAAAATTGGCCTCCTAGATCATGTGATTTAACACCATTAGACTTCTTTTTATGGGGTTATTTGAAATCACAAGTCTAAGTCAACAATCCCACAACCACCCGTGCATTAAAGGAGGATATTCAACGCTGCATCAACGAAATTCAGCCACATTTATGCAGAATGGTCTTGGAAAATTTCAACAAAAGAGTGCGCATGTGCATGCAAAGCCGTGGAGGCCATTTGTCCGATGTGTTATTCCATACATAACCCTATCCTATGTACTTTACGAGTCAATAAAAATATAACTATCAAAAGACTAAAAACGGCGTTTTCTATTTAATTCAAATCTTGAGTTAATTTTGGGACACCCTTTACAAAGACTGAACTACTGACTCTTACTCTCATACTGTTTTTCGCAATCTGTTTAATGCTTTAAGTTTCTTTTTTTAATTTTTTTAACAATTCACCAAGCTCGCATTTGAGAAAACCATATACACAACCTCTCATTTTGACAACTCAATCAAACTGTCAAAGCTATCAAAGAAAAAAGAGCAGACAATTTTTAAGAAAGTCATCACGATGGCGTCCACCGCAAATGTTTCCACATATTTATCAACTCAAAAGAAAACCACAAATAAAGAATTAGCTTCCGAATGGACTACAATTGAGGATCTTTACAATGAAAAGTAAGTTTTTTCCTCCAAACAAATATTTTAACTACCTCAAAATATTGATTCCAAAAACCCACCGGTCAATAAACTTCTGTTTTTAATTTGTATTGTATCTTAATTTTAAAGGCTTTGGAATGAATTAACAATAAAATTGATTAAATTCATTCGTCATGAATCTCTCCAGGATGAGGATTCCCTACTCCAGCTGTACCAAAACTTTATATCATCGTTTGAAATGAAGTAAGCACTTTCTCACCTAACCAAAGATTTTCCGATGATGAATCAAAATTGTCATCTGTTTCTTTGTTATTTGTTTTCTTAAAGGATCAATCCATATGGCTTAGTTGAGATTCTTGAAGTGGTTGTGGAACATATTGCGGATAAAAAAGAAGCCGTTGCATTTTTAGAGAAACTCAAAGATAAAGTAAAGATCTGTGATGAGGCAATTTGGTATACCCAGGTAATCGAGGAGCTCTCTTTGTATAAGGA
Organism: Eupeodes latifasciatus; assembly: GCA_920104205.1. Lineage (NCBI taxonomy): Eukaryota > Metazoa > Arthropoda > Insecta > Diptera > Syrphidae > Eupeodes > Eupeodes latifasciatus. Next base: position 356,660,996 of record OV049924.1, on the reverse strand, counting down.
AGTAACTTTTAACGAGCGTGATTGTTTTTTTTGTAATACTTTTGTAGGTACTTCAAGGCAACATCTATCTCACAAACTTGAATGACCTCGAAGCAACGAAAAAGATCATCGAGGAATTGAGAGAAGTTCTTGAAGAAGCCGGCAATGTCACCCCAGTTCACGGAAAGTACTACCTCCTCGCTTCGCAATATTACCGACGTGTTGGCCAACACAGCGACTACTATCGTTGTGGTCTGCAATTCTTGGGATGCTCTCTTGAGGATTATCCCAAAGAGGAATGGTCACAACAGGCATTTTTCCTCGGCCTTGCCGCTCTTTTGGGTGATGGTGTCTACAATATTGGCGAGTTGGTATGAAGAATCTTTTTTTTTACTTCCTCGATAAGTTGTACTTAATTATATTCTCTCTTCTATCCAAAGCTTGCACATCCCATCTTGGAATCCCTCAAAGGAACCGAAAACGAATGGGTCGTTGAATTACTTAAGGCATTCAACTTTGGTGACATTGAAAAGTAATGTTCTTTTCTTACCGAAAAAGAAACATGAAACTCATCTAATTTTTATTTGTAGATTTAATTCAATGAAACCAGTTTGGAGTAAAATTCCAGACTTGGCTGCCAAGGAGATCAAACTTCGTCAAAAAATCTCTTTGTTATGTCTCATGGAAATGACATTCAAGCGTTCGGCCATTCAGAGAGCGATCACATTTGAAGATATCGCCAAGGAAACCCAATTGCCAATTAAAGAAGTTGAACTTCTGGTAATGAAGGCTTTGGCACAGGGTCTGGTGCGTGGAGAAATCGATGAAGTTGCTGGATTAGTTAATATGTCATGGGTAAGTGTTATTTTGAAAATAAGACAACATAAAAAATATTAAAATCTGTTGATTGTATGTTAGTGCCCTTGAAACAGAGGCATAGTTCAGTTGTTTCTGTAACATTAAAACTTTCAGAAATGAAAGTAGGATCTTTTGTCACGCAAGATAACTTTGTTGTAGAAAATATTAACAAACCAAAGAACTTACTTACTTAAGATGGTGCTACAGTCTGGGACGGATCTGGGCCTCAACCAACATGCGTCTATAGCCAGCCTGTCTCCAGTTTCGCACGCCAAGTTTGTTGAGGTCCTCTCCCACCTACGTGTGCCACCGAGGCCCTTCCTCTATTGCAACGTTCGGGATTTATTTCGAGCGTTGTGGTCCATTAGCTCTACATGATGCAGCCATCTAAGTTGTTGGATAATCTTTTAACCAGGTCAGTGTCGATGTACAGCCCGTACAGTTAATCGTCATATCTTTTCCTCCACTCTCCATCTATGCAGACAGAAACAAGAATCACCCGAAGAATTTTTCTCTAGAAGCATCTTAAAATGTTCTAATCTTTCTTTGACAGGGTCCAGTCCTCTGCGGCATAAATGAGAACCGGGATGATGAGCGTTGCTCGAAAAAAGACTACTACTTAATTCCCTTCAAAGTCCAAAGAAGCAGTGGTTTGCTAGAGTTGTTCTTCGTTTGAATTCGGCGCTGTCGTTGTCTGAATTTATAGCGGTGCCTATGTAGACAAAGTCCTTGACTACCTCAAAGTTATAGCTGTCCATGGTGATGTCGTCGTTCAATGTACTTTTTTGATGACTGCATATACTCCGCTTTGCCCTTATTGACCACTAAACCCATCTTCTCCGTTTCCGTTGCAATCCCCAAAAACGCACCCCTGACATCACATCTTCCAATTATGTAATTAGATGGACCTTTGGAGGATTGTGCCTCTAGTGTTGACGGTTGAGTTTTACACAATTCTTTCCAGAACCATGTTGATAAAGTTGCATGACAATACATCCACACGCATCGGTGAGATCTTTTCCGACTTTGATAGAGCAGTGTGCAATCTCCATCGTCATTCTGCACAATTGGACAAGTTTGACAGGAATGCGGCTTTAAAATCGATTTGAAGTTAATGCCCGTCTTAAGTCCTGAATGTTTCTAAGGTTGTTTATACTAACTCGACGTCCCAGTTCATCCCATATATGTATGTTTTATTACATTTTGGGCAGGTGAATTTATCTGTGTTTCATGTAAGCCATTTAATACATCTTACCTTGTACAAAATGTTAGTTCCGAACACCTGAACATGGAACACATCATCAAAATTCTTCATTTGCTTTCCGCCATAAATACATTCTACCATCTGAACCTTTAAGGTTAAATTTACTTCCGTCCGTGAACAAAACCTAATTTATAATATTGTCATGTGTCTAAGGGTTATCTAAAAATTCAAAAATATGTAGTTCCACTCTATTCATTCCTATTTTTTTCACTGATGCCTACCTTTTTATACACGGCTGCACAACTAATTCGGTCATTACTTCGATAGTGATGCTGCTTCTTCTGATTGTTTAATTGCTGACTACTTTACTTCTGGTCTCCTTCAAAAATATATTTAGGTATTCCAAATATAAAAAAGTGGCTTCTCCTTTTACTTTTCTGTTCACATTATGAATCCTATTTTTGTTTTTAAATCGTGTAATCATGTAATAGACTGGATTTGGCAAAATGTTTCCTAGATATTATGTCTCGTACTGATTTACCGTATTGGCTAAGCAATGCGCACGCATCCAAAATGCTAAATGAACCATCTATCTTAATAGGCTTTTTTCTTTATTAACTCAGACTAGAGCTCTGAAACAACAAAGCGTGTTCTGAACGTTCAGAATTATTTTTGAAACACACCTGAACACTTAAGCTGTCTATTCAGAACCTTTACACTCAAAATACATTATTCGAAATAAGAAACTCAAAAGATAATAATTTGAACCGCAATGGTAGGCTCCTTATTGAGTTTTTTGAAAATCTTGGACTATTCGTGCTTAATGGAGCAACCAAAAGTGATACCGTGGGAGAATTCACATTTATTAGTAGCCAAGGGCAGTCAGTTATTGACATTTGTGCAGTCTCGTCAGACTGGCTAAAATTATGTACAGACTTCAAAGTGAATGTAGCAAATTTTTCTGCTCATTTACCAATACAAGTTGAATTTATGTTTCCGGTTGAAGCTCCCGAAAGAATTCCGAGTAAATTTCTCAAGCTCAAATGGAAAGAAAGTAATGATCATCTTTACAAATCTCGTTTAAATTACAATTGCAGTTCCTTGCCTTCTCCATCAACATCCGAAATTGACCAATTAGACGAAAAAATAATAAATGTAATTAAAAAATCAGCTCTATCTACTCATAGCAATAACACCCATTCGTTAATTCCACGAAATATATGGTACGATAACGATTGTAAGAGCCTACGCAAATTATCTTTTGTGTATCTGAAGCTTTTTAGATCTACAGATGCCTTGTTTTTCAAAAATATCTACCTTCGGGTCAACAAGGAATACAAAGCCCTGTGTGCATCTAAAAGAAAAGAGTACTTGAAACATCTAGCTAAAAAGCTATCGGAATCCAAAAATTCAAAAACATTCTGGAATAATGTTCGTGAACTGGGTGGTCGTAATCTAAATATGGTGAACTCTCTTGGAGCTGAAATGCTAGCAGCACATTTTAAGGCTCTTTTGTCGGCTGAGGTTAATCACCATACTTTTTCTTATGCTTTGCCCAACGTTATAGTTGATGAACTGGATTGTCCAATATCTTTGTCTGAACTCGATTCTTCACTTCATAAGATGAAAAACAATAAAGCTCCTGGCATAGATGGAATTCCAGTAGAATTCTACAAAAATAGCACAGTTCAATTCAAGAATTACCTTCTATGATACCTCAACAGATTATACAGCGATTCTTATGTGCCACACAACCTAAACAAAGCAGTTATTTTTGCAATTCACAAGAGCGGTAATGTCACCCTACCGGAAAACTACAGAGGAATTTCTATTTTAAGCACTTTGAGGAAGATTCTCACTTCGATTCTATACGAAAGGCTTACCAAATGGATCGAAGAAAAAAACCTTTTAAGTATGTTCCAAGCTGGTTTTCGGTCGGGCTTCTTAACCATGGATCAAATATTTGCTTTGACAAGCATTGCAAGAAAATTCATTAATAAAAAGAAAAAAACTATACGCTTGCTTCGTAGATTTCAAGGCAGCATTTGACAAAGTAAACAGGCAGGCTTTGCTATACAAGCTTTCAACGATAGGAATCTCCCGAAAATTTTTGACCATGTACTCTAAATTTCTTGCTTCATCTAGTGCATCTGTATGGGACGGAACGGACTTCTCAGAATGGTTTGAAACAACTGCAGGTGTCCCACAGGGCTGTATTTTAAGCCCATTTCTTTTTGCTTTGTTTGTTGACGACATTTGTAATATACTCCCAGGAGGGATATCGTTTGCTGACATACAAATTAAAGTTTTGTTATATGCTGATGACCTAGTACTACTCGCCGAAAACCCTCACACTCTGCAATTACAAATAAACAGGCTGAATGCATTTTGCGAGAAATGGGGTTAGTCATCAATACAAGAAAGACAAAGGTGATGATTTTCGAAGCACGTCAAAAGAGAAGACAACCCGACGAAAAATGGTCACTCAATAATGTAAACATCGACGTTGTGCAAGAATTTAAGTACCTGGGTGTTTGGATTACACACAATCTCAATTTTCCAAAACATGCCAAACAAAAAAGTAATGAAGCAAAACTAGCCTTGAGTATGATGTGGACTAAGTTCTTTGCAAACCAAGATATCGATCTCGCGTCAAAATAACGTGTTTTTCATGCAACGGTCAACACTTGTATGTGGTGCCCAGGTTTTCGGCTATATAAATCTCGATACGTTTGAATCGGTGCAGAGATATTTCTTCAAACGATTATTCAGACTACCTAACTCAACGCCTAACTGTGCCATCTATGTGGAATCTGGTATAATGCCTCTGTACATAAGAAATCTAAAAGCCAACTATGATTATTTGATAAGGGTCATGAGAAGAAATGGAACAAGTCTTCACAAGTCTATCATGACAAGACTTTTGCAAACTAACGCTTCTCCATTCAAGGACTGGAATGAACTAGCTCATTCTCATACAGCTCATCTATCATTATTGGAGTCAAATGTTGATGAATGGCAGGGTATGTTTGCGGAGGTTACTGCGAAAATAGACGAAAAGATTTATAACCAACATCTATCCAGGCGAATTCAACATTGTCTAGGAGCATTTATAAGAATCTCAATCACCAAATTTCTTCAGGAATGAACTATTTTCGTAATGAATACTCGGCTGAAATTATAAGCTACATAATTAGAGCACGTTTTGAAGTTCTTAACTTAAACTTTATGCCTCATCGAGCAGATTTACCCCAAATCTGCTGGCTTTGCAGTAGAAGAGAAAATGAAGATATAAACCATTTCATTGCCATTTGCCCAATACTGCAGGAAATCCGCCGACTCTATTTTGATGAGAGCTAAATTTCTCCAAGCAGACTTTACGAAATATTTAACGGAGGACTAGGATGGTGTACGTTATATAATTATTGCAAACACGCATTAACCTTCCGCAACAGTTTCGATATTTAAATCCTTAAAAAATCCAGTTACTACAGTTTAATGCATCCTATTTTTGTGTTTCAAATCATTTAAAAATTGAATTTTTTTTTGTGTTCTAAATCACTTTAAAATTAAAAAAAAAATTGTGAAATTTTTGCTTATAAAATAATTCAAAATTTTTAATACTTTTGTGTTTTAAATCATTTAAAAATTGGTATCTTATTTCTCACAACCTTAACTTTCAATTAAATAAGAATTATAACCCATTTTAGAATACTTATACATACTATATTATTAGGAACTTTCATTTTTATTGTTCACTTCATATTAAAAATTGTAATGAAATGTCACATCAGGCAGACGGCAGGAAAGCCATGCTCTTATTCTTAAGAAATGAAATTTGTAAACCATTTTTTGTATAATAAAGAATTAATCTAATCTAATCTAATCTATCACTTAAGCTGTCACTATTTGACATTTCAATTTATTTGTCATTTTGTTACGAAACAAGAAATACTATTCAAAGCTTAAATTAAGTTGGAAAAACTATTTCCAAGCATTCAATTTGTTTTTTCTCGTCCATTTCAAGCCTCCTGAAATAAAACCAAGTTATTTCTTATATCGGGTGATTTTTTAAGAGCTTGAGAACTTTTTTTAAAAAAAAAACGCATAAAATTTGCAAAATCTCATCGATTCTTTATTTGAAACGTTAGATTGGTCCATGACATTTACTTTTTAAAGATAATTTCATTTAAATGTTGACCGTGGCTGCGTCTTAGGTGGTCCATTCGGAAAGTCCAATTTTGGGTAACTTTTTCGAGCATTTCGGCCGGAATAGCCCGAATTTCTTCGGAAATGTTGTCTTCCAAAGCTGGAATAGTTGCTGGCTTATTTGTGTAGACTTTAGACTTGGCGTAGCCCCACAAAAAATAGTCTAAAGGCGTCAAATCGCATGATCTTGGTGGCCAACTTACCGGTCCATTCCTTGAGATGAATTGTTCTCCGAAGTTTTCCCTCAAAATGGCCATAGAATCGCGAGCTGTGTGGCATGTAGCGCCATCTTGTTGAAACCACATGTCAACCAAGTTCAGTTCTTCCATTTTTGGCAACAAAAAGTTTGTTAGCATTGAACGATAGCGATCGCCATTCACCGTAACGTTGCGTCCAACAGCATCTTTGAAAAAATACGGTCCAATGATTCCACCAGCGTACAAACCACACCAAACAGTGCATTTTTCGGGATGCATGGGCAGTTCTTGAACGGCTTCTGGTTGCTCTTCACTCCAAATGCGGCAATTTTGCTTATTTACGTAGCCATTCAACCAGAAATGAGCCTCATCGCTGAACAAAATTTGTCGATAAAAAAGCGGATTTTCTGCCAACACACATTTCGAACCGAACACTGATTTTGGTAATAAAATTCAATGATTTGCAAGCGTTGCTCGTTAGTAAGTCTATTCATGATGAAATGTCAAAGCATACTGAGCATCTTTCTCTTTGACACCATGTCTGAAATCCCGCGTGATCTGTCAAATACTAATGCATGAAAATCCTAACCTCAAAAAAATCACCCATTATAAACTTATCTTCTGCACTAGCCCGACTATTTTCTTGAGCTATTTTTATTGTTTGATTTTTTTTTCTTCAATTTCACCTGTCAAATGCTTGTGTTCAGCATTTAACTCGGTCTGCTGAGTTATTTTATTCTGAGCTCAGAGAGCACGCTCAGAACGCGATCAGAACGAAAAAAGAAACACAATTTTTTTTGACAGTCCAGGCTCTGCTCTGAACTTAAAAAAACGCCTAATGGGTCCCGTGGCGAGCGGATTCACTCGAGACTCGATCGTTTATGACAAGTTTATAACATTGCTGTGTTGTTTCTCATACAATCTTTGGGTTCGAGTCCCAGTCAAGGCAGTTTTTTTTTTATTTTACAAAAATTGATTCACAAAAAATTCGAGTGTTTTTCTTTAAGAGCTTGAGTAAGTAATATGTTTATAAGACCAAAATATTGTTGGAATAAATTTTGTATATGCGTTGCCCTTGCGACGCGACTCAATTACCACTTTAAAAGCGCCGTTTTAAAAACATAAATTCGTTTTAACTAGTCTTAAAAAATAAAAAAAAAAAGATAATATTATTACGGATTTATATTGACAAAATTAGAGATACTAGAACCATTTCGTCGCATTCAAAAAAGGGAATCAGGTCTTTGATTTTCATTCTCGAACTGGCTAGGTCAGTACATTTAACAGAGAAAGTGAATCGCAGTTTCACTTTCATGTTGGTCTCCGCAGTAACGGCAGTAAGTATTGTGAGACTCTCCTATCGGCCAATGTCCGCTAAATATTGCATTACCCGGCTTTATTATGCCTTGTTCTGCATAAAAGTTCGATAGAACGGTTTTTGTTATAGGTAGGCTATATCTTCCTGAATATGGTACAGTCCGTTAGACTGTTTCACCTGCGGTTGAATTCTGTCAGAAAAATGGAGAAAATTTTGCCCTTCAGAGCTCTGAGAGGAATATTTACCCTTTCCGCATTTGAGCTATCAAGAGCCTGGCCAACTCAACAGACCGTTGATATCCATCAATGCCACTACGACCTGGAACCCAAAAAAGAGTGACACGGAGGTTGATGTTGAGGCTGGATAGTTCATACCGATATTGTTGGACCAGTATAGAGGATGTTGTGGCCAAATTGATAACAGCTGCCTAGATAGTCATACTTCTATTTTGCTTCTCTGCTTGCTTGTAATTGCGCTTGAAATACACTAGCATAATCAAGTAGCCAAAAGACTTAGAGCCATTTAAGGACTCAGTTAACATTACCGATCCAATTCCACACTTCATCTTTTGACCCGTCAGTAAAGATAGAAAGATGGTGGTATCGAAGTCTTTCGTAAACATGCCAGCCTCCCAATCCTTTCTGGCAGAAAAACATTGGAGGCATCTGTTGGGCAGTATTGAAGGACCCCTGTTGCCGACTACTAGCTATTCTTTGAACCTTCCTTAGTTTCTCGATGTTGTATCTTTTTGTTAAGCGGTAGGCCACCAAATAATCGATCCATAAGACAAAAAAGGACGTACAACGGTTATGTACGTCCACAAAGTCATCATCGATTGAAGGCCCCAATTTTTACCAAAAGTTTTTCTACAGGCCTTAAAGGCACCGTTCTTCAATGTTTTCTTTCCAGTGTAGTTTGGGATCTAGAATCACTCCTAAATACTCCGTGCTAGAGGATAAAGACAGGATTTGACCGCTCAGTCGGGGTAGGATGAAAGCAGGTATTTTAGTTTTGGTTGTAAGGAGCTTTGAGCTAGTCCACTCCTCGTGGCCCAGCTGCTAATTTTTTACAGAGCAATCTCTGTGATTTCGCTAATTAAATTCAGTTAACTAACAAAATTATCCATTTTCATTTTACAATAATTTTACAATTGATTTCACAATCATTTTAGAGCTCAAAATCTAATTGTCTGAAATTTGTTTTTATTTTTTGTCAGCTACCTCAATTAACGTATCCAACTAGTTCAATAAAATATCTTAAACTTCACCTATCCAGGATAGCCAGCCTACCCAGAACGATGATTAAAGTAGCCAGTATAATGTTGGAGATTATTTCATGAAATTTTTTTTTAAATACTATTTCCGTCATATTTCCTCCGTAGCTACGAGTTAAAAAATTCTATCAGTACAATTTTTCGATACTTTTATCCGATAATTCTGGCCGCGTGAATTAAATTTTTGCTTAAATATCGACTGCCAATTTTTTAAGAGTTGTTGTTTTGTTGGTACAAGCCAATGACGACATAACCACATAAAAAGTAATCAAGAAGCTTAAAGTCGCACGATCGATCGGGGCCAGTTAACATGACCACTTCCTGAAATAATGTTGTCCCAAATTGATTTAGTAATACATTGATTAAGCGCACTGTATGGATAGTTGCGCCGTGCGTGTAGTGTTCTAAGTAAATGTCCTAGATGTTTAGCTGATTAGTTTTTGGAAACAAACATTCAGTCCGCATTTTCTCTCAATAGCGCCCGCCTTTCACCGTAACGCCAGCTCCTTCCTCATTTCGAAATAAATAAGAAGGTCATTTGTTAAATGGCTTGGGGATTGTCTTCGCTCCACACACTGCGATCGTTCTTACCCCTTGAACAGAATGAGATGCAGCTGTAGCTAAAAAAATCGCTGTAGTATAAGCTGTCAATAAAAACGCTCACTAATGTAGCAAAGGTCGCCTACAATGGTGCAGCGCATCGAGCATGTTCAACGCATATGAAATTTATATTTGAACTGAATTTGTATGATAGCATACTATAAAAAAGTTACAAAACCGGAAAGAAATTCTCAAATGCATTGAACGTTCCCAAAAAAAAGTGAAAAGTCAAAGAATGAAATGGGTTTCCCCCATCTGTCATCTCAAATGCAGCTTGTAGCGCCGCCAAAAGTTAAAGTTGAGTCAACTTGCGCTGCAGCTACAGCTACAGCTTCTCATTGTGTCGATGTATAGTATTTTCGTATCTTTTAACTTTGACAGTGCTACAGGCAACAGCTACAGCTACACCATTGTGTTCAAGGGGTTATTGACGAAAACCATAATTAAGCTTAATCACTTAGAACCTTAAAACGGAAGAAGTGATGATTTAATTTGTTGAAACCGTTCATGATAAAATGTTTAATCGTACTGAACAGAAATGTCAACACAGTTTAACGTTCAAAACATAGAATCTAACCTTTATTTCATTTCAACCCCTCTCTCCCTTTCCTAGTGCTCACACTGTGTCTTTACATAATAAGGGTAGTATTATCCCCTTGAGTGTGCGCTTATTAAAAAAAAATCTAAACTTCTATACCATTAAAAAAGTAAATGAATATAATTATTCTAAAATACAATCTTTTATTTCTTTCCAGGTACAACCACGAGTTTTGGACCGAAAACAAATCGCTAACATGGCAACGACATTAGACGTTTGGATGCAATCGATTACATCAATGGAAAAACTTATGGAACTCCGAGCTGCAGATATTCTCACAAACTAAGCAACTCTTAATTTTCCATTTATCCCCATTTTTTAAAAAGAAAACAAAATAAAATTACTGTAAACCAATTTGCATTCTCAAAACAAAGCAGAAAATAAACAATTTAATTAAAAAAAAAATACACAAAACAATCAAATTTTCTTCATTATTTCGTTTTATTTATTTCTTTTTCTTTTCTCTTCGTTTTGTATAAAAGTTAGTACTCTAAACGATGTTTCTTATTTCATCATTTTTGTTTTTAATTTTATAAAGCTTATCATATGCGATATCAGCGAAAACTACCTACATTGTTTTTAAAAAAAATGAATTTATTTAAAACAACAAAAATAAATTATATCAAAAGCTAAATTTGTAATTATTACAGTTATGGTTCTCTTCAGTTTCATTATTATCATTTTATACTATGTATGGATTTTTTTTTACTTTAAATGTTCAAGCAGCGCAACTTTCTTTCAGGTATTCGCGATGTAAATTCAAATGTTGGTGGTTTCTTAATATCTTCATGCGAATCCCTGCGTATTCTCGCCGGATCAACACCCATCACAGATCTCAAAGGTATTTGCTGTGTCGCAATTAATTCTGTAACATGTTTTTCCAATGTAAACAAATGCTCATCCTCAGCACCGGGTATTTCTTCACGCATAAATTTGGCCAATCGCAGGAGATATTCAATATTATGACCACTTGGTCCTTGAGCATTGACAATTTCATGAGCGACTTTTTTCAGGCAATTCTCACCCATCCAATGGCAATTTTGTTCGGTGGCAATATAAACGACTACCTGTAATGCTTCTCCACTAAAAACCGTATCGTAAGATGCTACACGTGGATAGAATTTTGTATCGACAGTTATATAGCCCCCTGGAAGAAATTTTTAAAAGAAGGAAATCAAAATTTGAAAGGGAATTGAAATTTCGTTGTAACTCACCAAGAGTACATTCTCTTTGTTTGAGATAATCTAAAGCAGCGTCTCCTGAGATTTTATACGCACAGCCCCAAGTAATGCCCTGGAAAGGAAAATTTAAAACAAAATAAATTATCAAAAGTGTACAAGTAGATTTTTAAATGCTTAGAAAATAAATGTAATCCCTTTAATTTAGTTCAAAAGTAAAGCCACGATCATAAAAACTCTCCAAAAGTAAGCAACAAAAAGTAGGCACTATCTTATCGGAATACATTTTTTATTTTAAAACTATTCATGAAGAACAACAACAAAATAAAACTAAATTATCTTAAAATTCCACCCCTAGTGTTTGTTCTTAGTTTAGTTTTTTGTTTATCATCTTATAATTCGCAGTATATTTTTCATCAGTGTGCTTGTTTATATACAATTCAAATCGCCTACTAATGGCAGGTGGTTAATTGTGTCTTCTAGGCTTGTCTCTCGGGGTCACATACGAGCTCTTGGTAGCTCCGAAATGAAACAATTCGTAATGAATTGTGTAATTTTCAAGTTACCCTGGGGAAAGTCCCCGGGCCTAGGATAGAAAGTATCAAGGCGTAAATTATTTGCGCCTATATTCCAGGGAAATTCTCCATTCGCTATTGGGAAGATTTCGATCTGAATAAATGCGTTTGGTGTTCCTGGAAACGTGCCAGATGTATAAGATATCGACAAATGTTCAAATTAATATACAAACGGAATGGGGCTTACTTCAGGAGATACAACACCGAACTTTTTGAATTTTCAAAAATTGATTATAAAAGAAAAATGGGTTAAAATAGGGAAATAGGTCAGATTTTATAGTTCATTGAAATTGAAAAATAGTAAGAAATTATTAAAAAAGTCAATTGAAGGAAAGTAAGAGAATGAAATTTAGATGAAATTGAGTTAAAGTAAAAAACAACCAAGAAATTACGGGTTAAGATTTGAAAGTAGTTGATTGGCTAATTGGTTTTGAAAGTCAGCACATTGAAATAAGTAGAAACTATTTTCTCCCAGGGGGGTCATTCCGTAAAACGATTATCGTCAAACGATAGCGTTTTGACGATAGTTTCACTTCACGTAAGACGATTATCGTCAAAGTGATATCTTCAAAACGATAGCGTTTGCACGATAGCTAAATAGGTATCGTCTGTCATTGATTTCCAAATACTAACCAAGCAAATTGAAATAAAAATGTTTCGGCGTAATTGAGTTTTGTTACAAAGTGAAAATGAAAACTCAGAAAAATACGGTTATGGAGATAATTCAGACACTCTACCTATGTATCTCTTTCAACACATATATGTAAGCATTTTTGTTTTTTCTTTCTCACTTGTAAAATAATCTAAACGATTATAGTTTTGTTCAAAGTTTTTCAAAAAAGGCCTTTATAATTTGAATAATATCAGACATATGTACATAGGTATCTAAATAACTTAGATGTTGAAGTTATAGTTATATCATCGGCGGCAAAAAATAAAAACAGTAACAATAAACACCACAAAATAGTTGACCAGTTTGGTAAAAAGCAATTTGTTGCAAATTTTCACAACTTCCCATAGACAAAAACCAAGTTTAATAACATTTTCAAGTTTTCGAACAAGCATTATCTTTCGTTGAGTTCATTTTGACATTTCAGCTATATTATACTGAAAACGATAGACGAGACGATAGTGATAAAGTTACGTGAAGCAAATTATTGACGATATCGTTAATGATAATCGTTTTGAAAATTACGGAATTAATTAAATATATAAATACAAAAATTACGAAAACGCGCCACAATCGTCTTGTGTGGCTACAAAAAGAATATTTGTTCTTGAAAATATATAAGAAATTAGGCTTGGTTTGATTTTTTTGAGGAGGAATGAAACTACCTACATATTTCACTAGAGCACTATTTATGAAAATAGTATTGGGGACATATTGGCAGAAATATACAACATTGTCCTAGGGCTCAAGATTGTTTAAACTGTTTTTTTTTTTTTTAATTCTGTCCAAGAGAATCAAGTGAGTTATTGCGACAGCTACCCAAATATGAGAATTATTCTCAAGTTTCGGAAAAATATTGGCTAGGTCTTTTAAGATGTAGCCAAATTTAGTAATTAAAGAAAAAATAAAAATAATAGATACCTAAAACAAGTAATCATGAATCAAAACAAAATACTATAGGTATACGAATTCAAAAGATCAGAAGTGAGTTTTTGCGCAGTTCTTTCGTCTGATGTGGATGTCCACTCACATAAATTTGCTGCACGAGCAAGTTGTATTAAGTAATTTATTTCGCATTTGTTAAAAAATACCATAAATAATGTGCTCAAAAGAAGATAATAAATAAATTAAAATTTAGATTTAATTGTGACATTTTAAAAGAAAATTTTGATATTTTTTTTAAGAATGGAATTTCAGAGAAATGTTTATTTTTGAATAACATTAAAATCTACACAGGAGAGAGTTAATGCAATTTAGAAAAAATAAATGATTGTTTTAAATTTGTATTTAAGAAAATGTATTTGCAGAATGATTTTGAATCTTTTGTTTTATAGAGGTCTGTTTAAAACGTTTATGACTGTGTTCAATCTTTTCATATGATAAGCGACTTATTTTTGCCTCCTATTGAAGAATACGACTTGGAGAATATGTGGTTTCGACAAGAGGGTGCCACATGTCACACAACTGGAGCGAATATGGCTTTGCGGCAAGAGACATTTCCTGGCCGCGTAGTTTCTCGATCATGCGATTTGATACCGCTGGACATTTTTTGTGGGGCTACACGAAAGACCGTGTTTATGCATATAAACCATTTACTCTTGAGCACTTAAAAACCCACATTCGTCAAGTTATGGCTGAGATACGGTCCAATATGTGTCAAAAAGTGGTCGAAAATTACCTCAAAAGAATCGATGCTTGCAACGATTCGCTTGGTGGTCATTTAAATGGTGTAGTGTTTCACACATAATAGGTCCGTTCGCGTACCCTCCTAAGACAGTCCAATTTTACGAAAAAATACGAAATTTAACTAAATCCTGTTCGCGTACTCAAAAATTTAGTAGTTTTTCGTAAAAGAGAGCGCTCGCGAGAGAGTAAAATATTTCCCCAACCTACGAATTTTAGCCCAAGAAATTTCTTTGGGCTGATTTGTGAAAATTGTCAAATTTGATAGAAATTCAAATAAATTAAATAAATTGCTCGCTTTTGCTGTCAGTTATAAAATTTAAAAACAAATTTTCAAAGAACAGCAACAAGACAGTAATATTAGGTCCGTTCGCGTACCCTCCTAAAACAGTCCAATTTTACGAAAAAATACGAAATTTAACCAAATCCTGTTCGCGTACTAAAAAATTTCGTAGTTTTTCGTAAAAGAGAGCGCTCACGAGAGAGTAAAATATTTCCCTAACCTACGAATTTTAACCCAAGAAATTTCTTTGGGCTGATTTGTGGAAATTGTCAAATTTGATAGGAATTCAAATAAATTAAATAAATTGCTCACTTTTGCTGTCAGTTATAAAATTTAAAAACAAATTTTCAAAGAACAGCAACAAGACAGTAATATTGTGTGAAAAAATTGTTGTTTTCCCGTTCGCTTACTTTTTTGTAGTTTTTTTTTTGGTGAGAGAATTTTACCCCGACTCTTTAAAATATCTCTTTTTACGAATTTTGGTGCAGAAAGTACGCGAACGGACCTAATGTCAAAGTTCAAACTTTATATAAAAAAAGAAATTTAAGAAATATCATAAACAAAAATATTTTATACATACATATGTATGTACATATGTATGTGTTTTATTTACGTTTACTTTTAAAACCGCAAAATGGATAACCCTGTATTATACCGAAAATATGCCTTAGTCCAAATCTCTGTTTACTTCATGGTTAAGTACAATATCTGTGTACTTGAATTTGTTAATTTGTATTTAAATCATTTGTACTTCAAACTTATTTTTGATTCCTCATTACTTTAAAGTCATGCTTTTACTCTTCTTTATTTCAAAATGACATTTAAACTTCAGGTAACTCCAGTAGATAAATATTATTGATTCAAGCTTTAAATCTCCACTCGATTAAACTTTTTAAACATTCTTAAATGAAATGTTTTCATTTTTGTGGATAACTAATTAAGTGACTTTTAGTTTCACTTAAGGGGTTTGTTTAAGTGAAGCCACCTCTTAAATGAAAAACTGTAAATTTAACGTTGTTCTTAAGGTTTTACTGAAACTTGGAAAACAAAAAACAATTAAAAGCTAGAAGTTCAAGTCCAATAGTTAGTGGTAGGTACTTAAAATTGTACTTACAAAAAGTAAAAAGGAATTGTACTCGGACTGAATTGTAAAATTAAAGCAGCAATTCAATGGACTGAGTCCTTAAATCTAAGTTAATTCGAAATGATTTTATATTATAAACAGGCACACGGAAAAACTTGATTTATAATACTATGGACATGTAGTAGGTTTCTTGTACATTGTACCTACATACATTATTTTTTGTTTTACTTGTTTTTTCATACCTATGCTATGCCACCACCTACATACCTTTTTATTCTTAATTTATTAAAATGGCATGTTTATTATTTTAAATGCAAAAAGAAAAATATTATGTAAGACAAGTGAGGTAAACAAAAAAGTATTTTTAATGTTAGTAGTCATGGAGAACTACAAGCTTGTTGTTTCCTTAATCAGATGATAAACTGTTATCGAAATTATGATTCATGGTAACAAGGTTAAAACATTAAAAGTCTATTTTTATTATTTATTTTATTTGAAGGTTTAATTTATTTCAGTTGAGAATTATGCATTCAAACTTCTTGAACTTGAAATTAATTAAAATTTGCGATGTACATAGGTTAATCTATAAAAAGAAATTGGTGTTTTAATATTTTATGAGACTAGGCCAAAATGGACGTATTATTCCTGGTTTTTGTTTTTGATTTTTTAAAATAGTCCAAGAGAATAAGATAAAAATACCTAACTTTGAATCTTTGTTTATACGTTCTTAACAATTTGTCAAATAACCCTAAACTAGACAACGAGACTGGAGATTTTGTAGATCGTGCAATTCTGCACAAAAAAAATTATAACAACCGACAGATTTAAAAAAAAAACTGTCGAAAACATTGGAAAGTACATTTTGTTTGTTTTTTTTTTTCAAAAAAAAAATTCTTTTAAAAACCAAGACTAAAAATAAAATAACATGTATCTTGATCTGCATAATGCAGAAAAGCAAAGGGAGGCAGATACATACATATGTATATGTCGAAACCCGAAATACCAGTGGTATCATATTTTTCTCATAAAATACTATAACTTTTTGACATTACACTGTTACCATAAGCCTTCACGAAAGTGTAAAGAAATCAAAAACTCTAAGAAAAGCAAAAAGTAGTAAGCAAATCGGAAAATATTTTCGTTTACAATAATTAGACACAGAGGGGCGTATTCATAGAGAATTACTAAAGTCGTTATTTTTTGATCTATAGTTTAAGACTTGTTGGTTAAATAAACACAGCTCTTATTCATAGTCAATTTTCCAGCTTTGTTTAGTAGAACCCCAGGTTAAGGTTGTATTCTTCTACAATTAGGTATACTTCAAATGACAGGTCAAAGCAAAAAAATACTGTTATATTTTCAAGCTTTTTATTTGCGCTGTCATTCGATGTCGAAAAAAGTAAGTAAAACAAAACTATTTAATAAAAAATCTATAATATTTTAGATGAACAACATTGAAGATATAAAACGCGAAGGGCAGGAAAACTGGTCTTCAATTGCGGTATCAATCGACATTTTTCAAGTTTACGTACAAGCTTTTCAATTCACAAATAAAAATCAAATATGACATTTGGCTGTGATAATAACTACTTAAACACATCATTTCCTATGTTTATAGTTAAACCCCAGGTTAAGCCCTAAACTTAGGTTTAAATTTATTTATAAATAGCCTAAACTCTGGATTTGCTTAGTAACAACTTAGCAAGAGTTTAGAAAACATCTATTAATATGCCCCAGTGTTTTTCCATACTTTTAAAATGAAAGTTTTATTATAATTACTTATACAGTAAAAACGCATTAAAATTCGAAAAGGTATTTCAATAATATAGGAAAAATATTGCAATAAGTTGTCTGAATCTTCTAACTAAAAGGAAATTTAAATTAAATTAAAAAAAGGGGCTGGGATGCGACCCACACTGATAACTTTGCATCCCGTCTGTCGATTTGTCTTGCTTAAAAGTTTGTCTATATGTATCAGTTTTTACCAAATTTGCGTACTATTTTTTGTAGGTTTTATTTGTTTATGAAAAAACGGACTATTGGAATTTTTGAAAAGATATTTACGTCAAAAACAATTTTTACCAACTTTTGTTAAATTTTTTTTTAGGTTTTTAATTTTTTGTACAAAAACTGTCAATTCGATTTTGTTCAAAATTTTACTGAATGTTGAAAAAAATATTTTTTGAAAGATAAAAGTAGTTTAAAGCCAATATCTCAAAGTTTTGAAAAGATATTTGAGTCGAAAATAAATTTTTACCAACTTTTATTAATTTGTTTTAGGTTTTTATTTTTTGTAAAAAAAACTGTCAATTCGATTTTTCTCAACATTTTTTTCAGAATGTTGAAAACAATATTTCTTATACGATAAAATAAGTTTAAAGGTGTAATCTCAAGTTTTTGAAAAGATATTTGAGTCGAAATTCAATTTTTACCAACTTTGAGTAATGTTTTCCTTAGGTTTTTATAAAAAACTGTCAATTAGATTTTTCTCAAAATTTTATCAGATGTCGAAAACATTATTCTTCGTTGCACAAAATTGTTTTGGAGATGAAATCATATTTTAGTCATACAATTTTCGAGGTGACACATTTTTTTTTCAGTTTTTTTGATTTATAAAAAAAACCGTTAATTTTATTTTTATCTAAAAATATACTTGCTTTGTATCACGTTACAATATATAATATAAAATTTAATTCAAGTCTCTAGCTTCATTGGATCATGAGATATTTAAGGTTAACCAAAATGTTCACCTTTTTTTAAACTGCTATAGTAAAAAAACTACCCACGCAATTTTCTTGAGAGCCCTTTCTGCATCTTTCTGCCTTATTATCTGTATAAAATAATTTATTTGAAGTCGATATCTCTTCTGGTTCTTGAGCTATGGACGACGAAAAAAACGTCGCGAACGTACGGACGGACGTACATGTACGTACGGACATACGGACGTACGAACGTACGTACACACGCACTCACAGACATCTTTCTAAAAATCTTTTATTTCGACTCTAGGGACCTTAAAACACCGAGAAATGTCAAAATTTTCAATTCGACATATCGGGTCCATTACAATAACTTCCTGTGGGAAGTTAAAAAAAACTAAAACGAAAAGTACTTAAATGTACATTTGTAACATTCTGGCAACAATGATGCAGACAAAGATGCTATAATAAAGATAAACATGTTCGTCTTATACATACATATATAATTTTTACTTATGCATCATATTATGCAAATATGTATGTACATGTAAATGAACCATACAAGTCGGGAAGGAAATTTTATTTCCTTAAAAAATGTATGTTTTTTATATTTCTCCGGAGAGAAAGAGCTGTCCAGGAAACGAGTAGTCCCGAGCTTTTCAAAGTCTTTCGAGATGAGACAATACTTTGAATCGAATATAAATTCAATGTGCCGAGACTCTCATCGGTTTTGTCAGTCTTTTCAGGTTTCTTTGATTTAATTTTTTGAATATTTTTTTTAAATATTAAAAAATGCATTTTTTAATACCAATATAGGTGAAATAACGTTTCAAACGAAGAATGGGTGTGTTCAATTTTAGATAGACATCGTATCAGGATACCTTTTTTAGTGTTTTATACGTGTAAAAGAATATCTAATCAAAAACAGCTGGAATATCAGAAAAAGATATCCAAAAATGTCTGGTTCTATTGATTGAAGGTAATGGTTGAATTTAAAGGAACATAAAAATTGATTTGGAATTTGTATATTTTACATTTCTCTTATTTTAAAAAGGATAGCCTAATTAACACGAGATTGAACGTAGCCAATGATATAAATTTCAAAATATGACTTGCTGTCTAAAGTTGTCAAATTTTATCGATAAATTTATGTATGTATGTAGCTTTCAAAAGCAACTTAATAGCTATACTCTCCCCATAATTCAATACTTTTTAAAATAAAACTTAAATACTTCAAAACAATTTTGGAAACGAAACCTAGACTATAGGTGAGATTTAAAACACTGGTCGACAAAGTTACGTTTTTTTCGAGAGCACAAAGAAAACAATTCTTTTTTAAAGGATTAAGTTGTCCTAAATTCGAATCTCGCCTTTAAATTTTTCTATCACATAAGGTTTTTTAACATGCCCCTTTAAAAATGCTGAAAACAATCAAAAACGGGGATTTTAACGCTAAGTTAAAATAAAACTCAAAACATCTTTTAACAATAAATTGATGATGATTTTGCAAATTAAAAATCTTTCTCTTCTAAATATAATTTAAATTATTTAATTTGAGCCTTTATTTGAGTAGTCATGAAGCAAATCTCGAATTTTATACTTTCATAGTTTTGAAACACATTTTGTGGAGTTAATTTTTAGTGCTGATTTTGATTCCAAACAATAATTTTAACTATTTGTTCAAGTTGTAAAAATAACCGTTTTCAACATTATTTTTACATTTTTTTAATATATTGCATAAACTTGATATAACAAAATTGTTTAGGCGACAGATTCGTTACAGAAACGAAACTTTTTTTTCCATGTTTGTTGAAAACCGTTTTAGCATAAATGATTTAGATTTTTTTTCAGATTTTTGTAAGACAGGTGAAATTTCAACTGAATATTGAAGAAAGGATTATAGATTTGGAAAACCGTCATGGATTTTAATGAAAAGCAGCTACTTCATAAAATTAGATATTCTCAAAAACCTTATATACATACATACGTATGTACGTGTTTTTTTCGAATTCTTTGAAGTAATATCTCAAAAACCTCACGTGACACATGCATTTAAAGTCAGATTTGAGTTAAGGCCATCAAAACTCATTGAAAAAGTGTATTTTTATTACCAGTACCGTGAAGAGACTGACATTTTTTGATTTCGACAAGACCGAGACGATACAAGTTCAAGTCTCGCAGTGTCTTGTCTCGCAGCCAGCCCTAGTTGACACAATAACTTAGACACACTAGTCACGGTTAATTGCTGCATAGGGTCCAATTACATATAACATTTCACGAATTAAATAAAGGCGCGTTCATGAGCAAAATGTCAATTGTGGCGTTTGCTGTGTGGCACGTAGCGCTGTCCTGCTGGAATTACATGTCGTCTAGGTCCATATGGTTCAATTTGGGCCGTAAGAAATTAGTTATCATCGTTATGTAGCGCTCGATGTTGACGGTGACCGCCCCATTAACGTCGTTTTCAAAAAAGTACGGACCAATTACGCCGCCGCCGCTGGCCCAAAATCCACACCAAACCGTAACTTTTTGAGGATGCATTAGGTATCACCTGGTAAACCTTGCGTGGGTTGTTGTAGTCCCATATACGGCAATTTTGCTTTATAACACAGCCATTCATCCAAAAATGCGCCTCGTCACTAAAAATGATTTTTCAGACAATCTTCCAAACGATTCGAAGCCCAGTCAGCGAACAAAAACAAACGGCGTTGTCTATGGTCATGAACTTTGAAACGTTGAAAAGTCGACTGTGAAGGGCCACCACGTCTACCGTAAAATAGTTGCAATGTGTGCAAAGTTTGCGTTAACGAACACTCATTTTGATAATAAAGTTTTATCATTTGTACGTGCTGTTCAATCGTGTAATTTGCCATGATGATTCGGCATAAACAACTGAATAATAAACAAAAGATTTGACAGATTTTACCATAACAACGGGCGCCAATTGAAAAACCCTTTATTTTATAAACTCCATACCTACCTACCTTTCCCAAAATAACACTCGAATTTCTCGAAAAAGATTTGCAAAATTGATTTTAAGTCAATCCGTTTACTTTTTTTGAAACATTTTTACAAAAGAAGTTTAGTATCGTATGCAATAATCTTTAATTATGAAAACAAGTAGGTACATGAAACCAAGTCGTGTGCTTAATTTTAATTTCGAAACTGAGTAGGTTGCTATATTATATTATATACATAAATTATATAAAATTTAGGAATTAATATTTTCCGCACACGCTTTTATTATCTACATACATATACATACATATAGCTTAGCTACACGTAAACACTTTTGCTTGCAAAATGCATGAAAATTCTACATTATGTACAAAAATACATATGTATGTACATACATAAACGACGCGCGTATGTATAAATTCGTATAAATAATAATGTTGATTCTGATTTTATTACATAGACAACACCTGAATAAAATATAAATACCACTAATTCTATAACTATGTGTACAGTGTACAAAAATATGCATACAAATATTTGATAAGTCCTACTGTGTTTCATCATTTTGAACACGCTTCTAGGAAATGATCGCAGCTATTATGAATGTAAACAGAGATATCTTCTAAAACAAGTTGAAAAACGAAAGCAAAATTAAAAAATAAAAATAATACGAAAATAAATAAATTAAACAAAAATCTACCGACAAAATTATAAAGGAAAATGGTCAAGACATCACTTTTGTTTTCGTTTATTTTATTTTGTATTTATCTACATTTTTGTGTGTTTCCATATGTATACGAAGTATAAGTATAATTTTAACCGTAAAATGACGTTAAAAAGAAATATTTTAAATATGTGTAGGAGTAAACAAAGAAAATTGTGTCACACACACTACAATATAAGAAAAATAAAATACCTATAAGACATTTTATTACTACTCTACTCTGTGTGCACTGATTGACTGATTAACTCAATGATTTTTATATAAACATCAAAAGATTAAAAACCATTGAACCTTCCAAGGGAATATTTGCACTTTTGACTTATCGGATATTTTAAAAAAGAAAAATATTAAAACGCTTGCCACTCACCTCTTTGTCTTCCATCAATGTTGCCACTCTTCCCGGCTAAAAAGAAAACAAAAAAGAAAAGGAACGATAAAAAATAATGTATTTAAATATTTTGTTTTTTTTTTTATACCGAAATATGTATATTTTACATTTTGATTAA
Source organism: Eupeodes latifasciatus (assembly GCA_920104205.1). NCBI lineage: Eukaryota > Metazoa > Arthropoda > Insecta > Diptera > Syrphidae > Eupeodes > Eupeodes latifasciatus. Next base: position 356,638,400 of record OV049924.1, on the reverse strand, counting down.
ATAATTAAAAGAAACAGAAGATCAGTTGAGAAGGTTAGTTTTATTTGTCCAGTGTGTCATTATCATCACCTACCTATACATATGTTCAAAATATATCAATTGTTTTATTTTTGTTTTATTTTTCACAAGAGGACATTCATTTTCAAGATTTTACTCATACAGATCAAATACTCGTGAAAAGCCAGGGACTTTAGAGTAAATACGAAATTTAACTGCTAACTAATTTAAATCGCTTATAAAACACACACAACGCAACATTTTAAACGATTTAGTAAAATGTTAAATCCATTTTTAGCAATTTACTAAACTTTAAAGTTGATTTACCTAACTTTAAACGATTTTAACGACTTAACAATTTTCTAAAGTTAAAATCACCGAATGGCTACTTTAAATTTTAGGAATTTGCTTACTCATATGACATCGGCATAACTATTTTTATAAGAGCAGTAGATGGAATGGTCCAGTAAAAAGTTAGGAGTTCCATATAACAGGTCCGTTTAAGTGCATTTACTTTGTTTATTTTCACGAACTGTCACTTATTAGACATTTACCCTTAGTAAATTGATAAATATTTAGCAAATTGCTTACAAGTAAACTGTCCACCCCTTTTCATTTTTTTGTTAATACACAGTGTGAGCACTAGGAAAGGGAGAGAGGGGTTGAAAGGAGGTGTAAGTGCTCATTGGTTTTGAATTCCTGAATATTGTAATGGCTGGGAAAGACAGAGTGTGGTAAGGAATTCCACATTCGCATAGTACGGCTAAAGAATGAATCTTTGTATTTGACAGTACGACCGAGGTTGGACTCGAGGGTATACTGATGAGCATTCCTAGAAGCGCAAGTATTACGGTTGAACTGTTTAAGGGGAGGAATGCTATTTCTCTAGACTTTAGAGCATAAACCGTTAAACGATAAAAACGATAAAAGAGGCAAGAAACTTTACGATGATGTTCGAACGACGTAAATGATCCTATGATGGTATTACTTACTTCTTACTTAAGGTGGCGCTACAGTCCGGGGCGGACCTGGGCCTCAACCAACATGCGTCTCCAGCAAGCTCGATCCCTAGCTAGCTGTCTCCAGTTTCGCACGCCAAGTTGGTTGAGGTCCTCACCCACCTGAGTGCGCCACCTGAGTCGCGGTCTTCCTCTACTACTCCGCGCCCGTCCCTCGGGATTGGATTCGAAGACCTTCCGGGCTGGAGCGTTGATGTCCATTCGCTCTACATGACCCAGCCATCTAAGCCGTTCGACTTTTATTCTGCTAACTAGGTCAGTGTCGCTGTACAGCCCGTACAGTTCGTCGTTATATCTTCTCCTCCATTCTCCATCTATACGTACGGGACCAAAAATCACCCGAAGAATTTTTCTATCGAAGCATCCTAAGACTTTCTCATCTTTCTTTGACAGGGTCCAGGCCTCAGCGTTATAAATGAGAACCGGGGTGATGAGTGTCTTATAGGTGATTTTAGATGCTCGAGAGAGGACTTTACTTCTCAATTGCCTTCTAAGTCCAAAGAAGCAGCGATTTGCAAGAGTTATTCTTCGTTTGATTTCAGCGCTGGTGTCGTTGTCTGTGTTTATAGCGGTGCCTAGGTAGACAAAGTCCTTAACTACCTCGAAGTTATAGCTGTCCATGGTGACGTTTTGTCCAAGACGTCGTTGTTCAATGTCCTTTTTTGATGACAGCATATACTTGGTCTTGCCCTCATTGACCACTAAACCCATCTTCTTCGCTTCCGTCGCAATGCTCGAAAACGCTCCACTGACATCACGCTTTGATCTCCCAATTATGTAAATATCATCTGCGTATCCGAGTAATTGGATGGACCTTTGGAAGATTGTGCCTCTAGTGTTGACGGTTGAGTTTTGCACAATTCTTTCCAGAACGATGTTGAAGAAGTAGCATGACAGTGCATCGCCTTGTCTTAAACCTTTTTTGACATCAAATGCATCGGTGAGATCTTTTCCGACCTTGATGGAGCAGCGTGCATTCTCCATCGTCATTCTGCACAAACGGATAAGTTTGACAGGGATGCCAAAACTAGACATTGCTCTGTAGAGCTCTTCCCTATGGATGCTGTCATACGCAGCTTTAAAATCGATAAAGAGATGGTGGGTATCGATTTGAAGCTCCTGGGTTTTTTCCAATATCTGCCGTAGTGTGAATATTTGGTCGATAGTGGACTTTCCTGGTCTGAAGCCACACTGATAAGGACCTATCAGGTTGGGTTGTTGACGAACGGCTTCAGACGTTCACATAGTACGGCGGAAAGGATCTTATATGCAATGTTAAGGAGACGGATCCCTCTGTAGTTGGCGCAATTTAAAGGGTCTCCTTTTTTATGTATCGGGCAAACTATGCTGAGATTCCACTCATCGGGCATGCTTTCTTCCGACCATATTTTGCAGATGAGTTGGTACATGCTCCCTACCAAGTCATCGCCTGCTGCTTTAAATAGTTCGGCAGCTATGCCGTCAGCTCCAGCAGCTTTGTTTGACTTCAGTTTAGAAATAGCTATCTTCACTTCGTCTAGGTCGGGTAGGCGGAATTGTTGATCTGCGTCGCCTAAGTTGAGTGGTTCTATCTCCCTTACAGCGGGATTCGGTTCGTCATCGCCGTTATATAATTTGGAGAAGTGGTCTTTCCATATTCTCAACATAGACTGCGGTTCTACTACAATGTTCCCCTGATCGTCTTTAAAGGCTTCGGTTCGTGGCTGGTACCCTTGGGAGTTTCCTATGATGGTATTATCACCAATTAATCTAAATGCTTTACTTTCAATACTGTCCAAGAGGCTTAAATAAGTTGCAAGAGCACCAGCCCAGATATGGGAGTTATACTGAAGCTTTGGACGTACATATATATGTAAGTCTTGCAGATAACAGCCAGATCTTGCACAGCCTTAGAAAACCCAAACATCTTGCGGCATTTTTGGCGACATCGCGTATGTGATCGTTCCACAAGAGGTGGTTGGTGGTACACAACCACCAGTCTCCTCGATGCAACTCCCATCCATGGGTAATGGTAAGGGGAGTATATCTCGCTTTAACGATACAAGACAGCGTTGGGTTCTCGAAGCATTAAATTCCACGCAGTTTTTATTCCCCATTTAACAATGCTGTTTAGGTCGGAATTTAATGATCTTATCATATTTTGTCGTTGCTGTTCCACATTCGAAGAAGAGGGATGTGATTCTGAAAACGAATATGAAAAGCTAAGAGTACAATCGTCAGCGAAACAATGTATTGTATTAGAAGTTGTAGATAGAAAATCATTAATAATAGGTTTTTAAAATTGTACGCCAATAACGTTTTAATACAAATGTTGCAATTTTTGAGATATACGAGTACTATTAGGACGGAAATATTCTCAGCTTTTGTTATATTTATAGCAGAATGTCTAAGTAAGTTGATATTTTTGTTCAATAAGGTTTGATAGTTCATCATAAACATTTTAATGCCGAAACAATTTTGGTCAATTTATATTTCTAAGATTTCTGAGACTTTTCCACCAAATTGACAGAAAGAGAGGAGAAAGAAACATAAACATAATTCACTATTAATTCTCATCTAGAAATCAAATCAGCTTTGCATTTTGTTTCTTCCTTTTTGAATTGTACGATAGAGGATTCTTGAGAAATCGCATCAAAAAATATTGTTCTGAAATTCTGACAGCAAAAGTGAGAAATTTTGGTGTCATTTTTGAGAACATCGAAAACTCTGAGATCCAAGTATAAACCGGCCAAATGATTCCAAATTGTGGTAAACTTAAAAAAAAACCGATCACGAATTTTATAAAAACTATGTAATTCGTAACCGTAGCGGACATAATGCACATATGTACATACATACATGCATACATATGTATGCTGGGGATTATATTTATGAAATAAATGCCATGCAATTATCTATCAAATTATAATATCTAATAGAAAATGTATTCCAATAATATTTTTGTCTTGGATTATTAGGTGTTTTTTTTTGAAAATGCCATCCCTATTACAGTAGAAAAGTATACATATGTATAAATAACATACTACATCTACAGGAGAATCACTGCGGATAAAAGGTAAATTGAAATCATGTATCGAAATCAACTTTTGAGTACGTTTGATAACTCCTTGAGGCTGGATGGATGCGTTCGTAGAGCAGTGTCCACCATGTTTACCTACAACACAAGATGAACTCTGATATTTCGACAAAATTTCTTTTCAATTTATTACTTTAGTATTTTTCCAATAAAATTTTATTCAATCTTTTTTTGTAAATGCATGTTTTCAATTTCGTACAGTACTAAAAAGTTTGATGGCGCTTCCATAATAAAACCAAATCTTCAAAAAAAGATAGACAGTCGATTTTTGAGTTCTCTGCGTATCATTGTAATCATCTTTAAAATTAATTGTTAAACTAAAAAAAATTTAGTTTCGTTTTTTTTTTAAGCTGACATTAGACATAAACTGTTATATTTATTTGTTATTTTTTTAAATTGCACGCTAAGATCTACACATAGTTAGACCATAATCTACGAACAAACCCCTTTTCTTCAGTTCTTATTTCATTCAGCTTAAATTTTATTACAAATTATTCCTGATATATTCTTAATTATGTTCTCTTTGAAACTGCCCACTTTATTAAAGCGGTCCCTAGACTATCAATATTATTGACCAATACATTGCACAATATTATTGACTGGTACCCCACACTAAACAATATTTCGCACAATAAATCATTTGACAGTTCTTTATTTTTGCTACAACATCATGCTCGATGATTTGGATTATTGTTGTGTGGCAATTGCTCTTGCTATTTCATTAAAAAAAAAAGAAAGAAACAAACGCAGATGGATGAAGGACTGGTACAAAAAACGAAACGTGTTTACTCATCAAAATTTATTAAATGAGCTGGCTTTGAGCGAACCCAATGATTTTAGAAATTTCAGGGAGATGTTATCACTATGAAAATTCAAAACAAATGACAAAATATTGTGCAAACACATCCACAGACTATCAATAAATTTGATTGCACAATAAATATCAAAAGGATTTTGATTCTAAATTTCGATACATGTTTTACAATTTTGTTTTAAATTATTCTGAAAAATTTCACTAATTTTCAAATATAAAAACCGGGCTACTGTGATCATTTTTTTTGACTTTATATCCCAAGAAACACTGCTTTTTTAAATGTTATCAACGATAAACACCTGATATATATTTATATATAGTTACTTAACCTTCGAAGCTGTACCAAATAAGTAAAAACCGAATTCCCTTTTGTTAAAGACGGTGCATCTAAACACGCCTAAACAGTGTATGATGATTATACACACAAATATCAGCTTTAAACTCGAAAACCATTTAGAAAACACACACAAAAAGTTTTAAAAGAACATCTACAAGTTCATATAATAGAAATCTATTAAATAAAGCAATTTATTTAGTATGGAAAAACCCTAACATAATATTTATAACTAATAAACATGTTTATACCAAAAACGTTATATATTATAAAAGTAAATATTATTCTAAACAGCAGTTTTCAACATCTGGTACTATTTTTTTGAATTTGAAAAATTCACAAGAACAACAAAATATATTTAATACCAAAGTTCAATATAAACTTTCTTCTGCATAAGTTTTAATATCCTGGCAATCTATAACATGTTTAACTAAGAACTTTGAACAACTTTAATCAGGTCTAGAGTCTAGACACAATAAATAAACACTCTAAAGTCAGGGCTGGATTTTGTAAATTGGATGCACTTATACGAAAAATGAAAGTGACATTCGCCTATGAAATAATTTATACAACTTAAAGCAAATGTCAGTTTTCTGTTTTGACATTTATAACGTAAACAAATTACACATAATAAACACATGTATACCTTTAGACCTTCTTAACATATGCTACTCGATTTTGCATTGATAGGTAAGATCAATTTATCTTTGTTCGATTTTCATTGAGCAAAGCAAATTGATTTATTTTTGGATTTTGACGTGACAACGTCTTAAATTAGGTTGCGGCTGGGAGTCACTTATGAAAAAGTGTAACGCCCGGTAACGTTACGATGAGTCACCGAACGAGAGAGAGGCCCGCCGAATGCCTTGCGTCTCTCTCCCACTCAACTATGATCGGTCTGCCGCGCGCGCAGCACTAGAGAATTAGGCGCATTGAATCGGCGCATGCTTGTGTCTCTGTCTTTGTCTTTCTCGAACGTTCTTGGCGTTGGAAAAACAAGAAAGCGTCATAATACAAGTTCACACGTGTGGTTAAAGTATCGTCAGCTGTGTCTGTAGTGAAAATGTGGAGTGCTTAGATTCGTCATTTACAACAACTACAACAATAAAGGTAAATAATTGTACACTGATATTTTATTATCGTAAACTATGATTGATTGATTAATTGTTAGATTGACACAAAAGTTGAGAAACTGAGTTTATAGGTTATGTCATACTATTGATAAATGTTGATAGTGTTAAGTAAATTATTAGTTTAAAATTAATTAATTAATTAATTGTTATTTTACAAATTTTCATTAATTTCAAATTTATTTAGCAAAAATTTGAACCTTCGATCTGAATAAGTGTTTTTTAGTAAACAAAATATATTTCTATAGTTAAAATTTATGCAATTCTTATTTTCATTCAATTCCTTGTTCCTATTGTGCAATTTAATTATATTCATATCAATAAATATAATAATAAAACCGAATTTACAGGCAACCATTTTTTTTAATTAAATTTGTGGTTTAACATTGGTAAATTTAATTTCTGTAGGTCAATGGATTACGTTAAACGATCAATTTATTTTTATTTAGGCATTTTTGCTTCAAGAGGTTTTAGGATTCTGCTTGTGCAGTGAATATTATTGCATTGTACAACCGTTTATAGTACCATTTTTAGTAATGGCGTAATGGCTGCGTTTGTCAAATGTCAAAAGATAACTTCAAAATTATTGAAAGCTGCCCAAATAATGAACTCTAAAGAAAGAAGTATTGTTGCATTATTTTTAAACTTGTATTCAAGTATCTTTTCACTTTTCGAAGCTTTTCAAAATGCTTCAATATTGGAATCAGATCAATACTAATCAAACTGACAGATAAAAATTATGTTATCAATTAAATAAGTTCTATAGGTTTCGATCTAAATTCAAATCCATTTTTAAATTAGGACATTAAAAGAGCTGTCATTTTGTGTGTGAGATATGAACGAAACCTGATATAGATGATTATTTTTGCAAAGTAAAACTTGACAATTAAGATATTAACCAATATATGAATTTGAATCATTTTAAAGCTTATGTACTACATACTTAATCTTTTTAATTAATAAACTGTAGTACATATATTATTTAAGTACCCCAACAAAAAAACTACCATGCGGAGTTAAGGGTAATTAGGGTTTTTTTAAATCCTACACTGATTATAGTTTCAACAGTCTACATTGTCAAGAGAACAGAAAAAAATACATTTGCATATTTTTATTGAAATAAACGTAATCGTTATCATTCTGAGAAATACTCGAACTATAGGTATGTGTACCAAGAAAATTAATCTTTCGTCTATATCCTTATCACATAATGTGTGCAGTTCATCTCTCTGTCAACACTTTTGTTTTATTAACAAAGCAATAATCACCCCGATTACAAAATTAAATGAATGAGATCCGTTAAAATGTCGAAAATTGATTCCGACTTCCTCCGCAATTCATTTATTGAATTGATTTCTTTAATTAGGTTAAATAAATAATACTTTATAATTAAATTGCACATACCTTATTCGGAGTTCCACGATGTGTAATATTTCCCTGCCAAAATCGTCTTACGAAACCCCTTATATATCCTGTAATACATTTCGAGTACTCAAATCCAGGATTCCAGCACAACGATCCATAGCCAAAAACCCATATTGATGGGGTGTTGTTGCTACTGATGTGGGCGTGGTCACCGTTAATTTCATTTAGATTTTCATCCAAAAAATTGTCATTTGCAAATAAATCCTCAAAATTTATCGGTGGTTGATTCATTGTGACTTTTTGTAATTAGGTTTCTTGTTGTTGTTTAATTTATATAAATTATTGTATAGGTATTAAATATTTTGTTTTTTTTTTTAAATAAAATTTTCGTCGAAATTCGATAGATTGAAAATTTTTGTTAGCTAAAAATTTCTTTTAAATTTATTTGCTTTCTCCGTTGAGATCTTTTTGTGCGCTTAGATGTTTTGAAAAATTGTATGCTGCCGCCGCTGCAAGACATTGATAATTTAATACCGCATCATACTGTTATTTAATTTTGAAAACATTTTGTTTTTTTGATGTTCTGATTTTTATTTTGTTTTTAATTTATTGTTATTAATGAAAGCTAATGCACAAACGGAATTATTAACGGCTTCATATTAAATTTTATTTTTTTTAATGATTTCTTTCAGAATTTTGATTTAAAACGATTGGATTCCACATTTAAGGTTTTAATTTTGTTCTGAAATTATGACAAAACAAACACTTTATTTAAAAAAAATTGATTAAACTCAAGACAGGCAAATATAGAAAAAGTATTTTTTTTTTAAATACAAACAGTTAAGTTTAATTAAACAATCGATATTACGATTATGATTATTTTAAATTTCTTAGTTTTGAGATCCACTCGCTTAGCGATCTTTTTGTGGAATGAAATGAAAATTTCTTTTTTCCCTTTCAATAAATTGAACAGAAAAGCTTGATTGAGAACAAAAACGATCTTCTCTATAAGTATGCAAAAAAATATGTATAAAACATTTAAGAGGGGTTGAAATCAGTGCCGGAGCTTGAATTCAATAGGCCCTATATACCGTGTGTCCTACTAAATATTAATTTTTTGATTTTAAAGAAAACAACTATTGAATTTTTAACAACTTAAAGACATCTGAAAGCTAAACAAAACGAAAGTTAAAAAATAATTATTTTTCCTTGATAGGAATAAAATCTAATCACACTGATTAAAAACGTTTTAAAACTGGAATTTAAAATATATTTTTCTAATGGGTTTTGTTGACTTCAGTTGAAATCATACTTTAGAATCATTGTCTCAAGTCAGGTTTTTGAGATATGAACATTTAATATTCGAAGAGAATTACCTATACAGTTATTTATTTTTCGATTTGTTTGAAAAATCTTTATTAGTTTTTAGATCTCACTTGTCTTTAAAAAATCTAAAAGAAACTTTAACCCATTTGTGTTAAGACGACTTTTAACAGAAAATGGCAAAACAAGTCGAAAGTATTTTTGTTTTCTTGACAATTCTATTATGTGAAGTATTTGAAATATAATAAAAAATATAATGTTGCACATACTTAAAATCGAAGTTCGGATTTGTAATTATGTAGCTCCAAAACGTATTGTTAAAATTTATGAAACTATTTAATTTAAGGTTTGCTTAAAACTTAATAAAGAATCAAATGAAGACTCATAACTAATGAGAATTTCCAGAGTAAGTGCTAAGCAAATTACTAAGGAGTATCTTAAAAAACCCGTTTTTGGTTGTTTTAAGCATTTTTAAGTTGCATAACCTGATGTGATAAAAAAAATGTTAAGGCTGGATTCGAATTTAGGACAATTTAAGACTTTTAAAAAGTATGGATTTGTTTGTGTGTCAGAATAAAAACGTAATTTAGTTGACCAGTGTAATCAATATCTTAAATATTCATTTGTTTTTATTAAGTTTTTAAAACGTTATAATAAGCTTTATTTATCACATTTTCTACTTTAATTTTAAAGAAACGTTAAACATTAAAATAAGCCGAAAAAATGTAAAATAGTAAGTAATTTTTTGTTCTTGTATCAAATCCGTCATAACAAGAAGTTCCTTATTTAAAAAATGCAAACAATAAAGTAGAAAGAATGCATAATTTTTTAAAATCGAAGTTGAGATTTGAAGTCAACATCATTAATTGATTCTACAACTAAAATGAAAACCATGAAGCAAATGAATCAAGTTTTCCCAAATTTTAATATAAAGTCAAATAAATGCTCAGTTATGAGATCATAACTGTTGAGAATTTCCCAAAAATTAATTGAATTACTGAAAAGATTTGAATTGTAAAAACATACAATTTATTTTTAAAAAACTATGTTTTGTGTTTCACCATAGAAACACATTTTTTTTGTTTTTGAACATATTAAAAGATGCATTGTTTAAGACTTGATGTAATAAAAAATTATAAGGAAAGATTCAAATTCAGGGGAACGTAATGTCTTACTAAAGTTTCTTTTACAAACAGTAAATAGTAAACGATAACATAATATTTACAGAATGTTGGTATATTTTATAATAATGACATATTTTACAGAATAGGCTGTATGTGTAACTTGAACAAATAACTAGGTAATAAAGGGTGTCCCAAAATTAACGCAAGATTTGAATTTGCCGCCATTTGTGCAGTGAAGTGTTGGCAACCCTGAAAAAAAAGCAATTTGACAGCTAACAGTATAGGGTTATTAAAAATGGAGCGTTACACGATAGAACAACGTGTCTTCATTATTAAAGAATATTTCAAAAATAGTGAAAGCTTGGCGGCTGCAGTTCGAAAATTTCATACAAAATATGGTCGGAATAGTGTTTTAACTTCGTCAACTGTGAAGAGATTAATTGAAAAATTCATGGAGACTGGATCCGTTGGAGACGCCAAACACACTGGTCGTCCAAAAACAAGCCGTTCAAATGTGAATGTCGAAGCAGTGCGTGAGAGACTTGCTGACAATTCAGGAACCTCAATTCGACGTCGTGGACAAGAATTGCAAATTTCAAGAACCTCTCTACAGCGTATACTCACCAAAGATCTGTGTCTTCATGCTTACAAAATTCAATTAACACAACAATTGAAGCCTAATGACCATGGACAGAGAAGAGAGTTCGTTGAATAGATTATTGAACATCAACAAATGGACCCTGATTTTTCGAGCAAAATCATCCTAAGCGATGAAGCACATTTTCATCTTGATGGCTTTGTCAATCGCCAAAATTGTCGCATTTGGGGTTCGGAGAACCCACATGTGATTGTCGAAAAACAAATGCATCCACAACGCGTGACTGTATGGTGTGGATTTTGGGCTGGAGGCATAATTGGGCCATATTTTTTTGAAAATGATGCTGGTCAAGCAGTGACTGTTACTGGTGCTCGATATCGCGACATGATTACACAGTTCTTTCTGCCAAAATTGGAAGATATTGATGTGTCCAATATGTGGTTTCAACAAGACGGTGCCACATGTCATACAGCCCGTGAAACAATTCAATTACTGCATGAGACATTTCCAGGTCGTGTACTCTCTCGTTTCGGTGATCAAAATTGGCCTCCTAGATCGTGTGATTTAACACCATTAGACTTCTTTTTATGGGGTTATTTGAAATCACAAGTCTATGTCAATAAGCCCACAACCACCCGTGCATTAAAGGAGGAGATTCAACGCTGCATCAACGAAATTCAGCCACATTTATGCAGAATGGTCATGGAAAATTTCAACAAAAGAGTGCGCATGTGCATGCAAAGCCGTGGAGGCCATTTGTCCGATGTGTTATTCCATACATAACCCTATCCAATGTACTTTACGAGTCAATAAAAATATAACTATCAAAAGACTAAAAACGGCATTTTCTATTTAATTCAAATCTTGCGTTAATTTTGGGACACCCTTTACAAAAGGAACTTAACTTTTGCAGATGTGTGTCATTTTTAAAACATGAATCGGTTAACTATTTTTCAAAATCAACCTTAGTAGGCTGTTGACTTTATAGCTTTTATTGAAAATTACTGTAATTGAAACAAAAGTTTCTGATTGAAATCAAGCGTTTCTTCATTGGAATCAAGAATTTAACGTTAGGGTTGATCAGTGAACCTATTATGTTTCGAAATCAACAATCAACTATTCATTGAAAACGATTTCTTTAACTCATCAGCTTTAAATCAACACCAAACCTAACTAAATTGACCCTCTTACTTTTTAAATCTCGAAATAATTTTTTTTCAATCATGAAAAACAATCTTTCAAAAAAAATATTCTTGGAGGCTCTAAAGCGCTTCCCTGGTTGCCGAATGCTATCATTAGACGGACCTGACTATAATACGTGGTAATATTTTCAAAAGTTTTTGTTTTTCTTATGGTTAGAGGGTGTTGGCGATATTCTAGTACAGTCACTGTCAAGTGTAGAGATAACAAACTAATACATTAATTTGATAGTAACAGAACATTAGTGTTAATGTTTGATTGCAAATATCAATATACGTTTTTTTGGGGAGGTTTGGGGGGGGGTTGAAAGGGGTGCAAATGTGTTCCTTATCAAATCAAACAGTCTCACATAAGACTGTAAGTTTTTTTTTTTAAAAGATGGAGCGGACGAACATATGGTATTTGACCTTTACAAGTTTAAAATTAATTTTCTTTAATGTCAAGGCCATCGAACAAGGCCATTGAAAATTTCCAACTTATCATACATATGTCGATATAAAATAAATGAATCATGAACCATTTTGATATAACTTGATTCGAAAATTTCAATTTTTTTCAAAACTCGTCAAATTTAAATTTTTTTAGGATCAATGGCTTGTGATATTTAAGAATTATAAAATTTATTGACTAATAGACAGTCAAACTCTTCCATAATTTAAACCATGACTTAGAATTGGTAATTTAATACTTGGTGTCTGGAAAAAATCTGGTATGACTTTTAATCTCAAACATTCCGAAAATCTACAGATTTTGTATGTTTCTTTCTAAATTAAACATTTAGAAGCTATAAGATTTTTATTTGAATAAAACATTGTTATTTGGCGAATAAATTTTAAGCATACTGTAGAAATAAACGTGCCTCGTTTATTTGTCAACACGATAGCCAGTGGTGTTGGACAAAATTAAAAATAATACAAAAAAATAGATCGCACAAATCAAAACAAGATAATAAAATTTAATTCGCAAATCTAACAAAAACTTAGCTCTTATAAATCCCTATGTTTTATAGCATATTATATACAATACATATTTGATTTAATTTTTTGTTTTCTACTGTAAATAAGTCTGCAGACGTAATTTTCTTATAATACATGTTTTCTTGGTTTGACGACTTGTCAGGCGTTATTATACTCGTAGTTCGCGCCTTTAACGAGAGCAAATTAATTTGAATAAATCAGATATTTGTCCACTTTATAGAACAAGCTAGCTAATGCAATCGTTTATATGGATGCTTGCTTGGACGTCATTCATAAAATTATTCATTCATTGCTTGTTTACACGTAAATTGTAGGTAGTACATATTTTTTACAAATATTTTATGTGCGAAAAATGATTTTAAATTGAAACATGACTTTTACAATTTGTAATTTTTATTGAATAAAACTAAGGGGGGGGTGTTTTTTAGTCGCATGAGAAGTTTTTAAAAGTTGATAACTATGGTTTGACAGTTGAGAAATGTCAAATTGTATTGACATTTCTGTTCGATACGGTTTTTGCAATCATCATGAATCGTTTAATACTAAAATAAAGCTTCCAAATGGTGAAAATTTACTGCAGTAAAGTTATATCTAAATCTCTCGAAAACTTTAAGTATTATACATAGATCATATAAAAAGATTGTGACTTTTTTTTATAACTGATAGATTTGAAGACAAATCGTTAAAAATTATTACTCAAATTTTGCTTACGGATGAGGATTTTTTTTGTAAATATATTTTCTTTAAAAAAAAACAAGTATAAGAGAGTGGTAGGTGTTGGAAGGGAAATGTCGCCGTTTTCATTTTGAAAATGCTCTAAGAAGCTATATTTTTCCATACAAAAAAGAAATATTCACGATAATGGTATAATAGTAAGATAACAGAATCATAGTTATAGACATACACATTTTAATTACTTGTAATTGTAATTAAAAAAATATAAATTTCAACTACATGTAATTTTACTTTAAAAAAGCATTAACTATTTACAAGCAATGGAACATTTTAAAGGGTTCTGTTCAAGTTCTTAAGGAAATCACTCTTAAATTAAAGTTAAGGTAATTGTTTGATATTAGTTATTAATTCAAAGCACATCAAAGCATTTCAGGAAATTATTTAAGTAATATCGCGTAAAATGTAATTGACGAAAATAATATTTCAATGCCTAAATTGTTTGTATAATAAGTGGAAAAAGCGATCGTTACTGCTTTTTTGATCATTGAATTCATACCTAAGTTAAAGCGGCCCAAAGTCATTATTTAAAATTTAAAATAGGGATTAAAGGACTTTGTAGTGTACTTAAAAACCATTAAAATAAATCTTATAAATATATGATGAATATTGGATAAAGTAGATAATTGTATATTCTGCAAGTTTTAATAATATAATTTTGTGAAGAAATAAACTTCTAGAAAAGAGAGTATAAAACAAACTATTTGCATAAAATTGCACTTCATCGTCCTCACGTAGTAGTTTGTTCTGCTCCAAATTTATTATAATTTCAGGGAGTGTTAAAGACATATAGAAATGAAACTACCACCTAAGTTCATCTGTGTCGAAATTGTTTCATTGTTAATGTATAATTTTACTAGATGAAATTGACGTCATATTTTAAAGACCAATATTTAAAAAGAGGCGTGGATATGACCCACACTTATAAGTTCCCATCCCGTTTGTCGATCTCTCTAGAACTTTAACAACATATTAATAACAACATTTTATGTGAGATACAAAATTTTAAGTCAATTTCTTTCATTGTTCTCACAATTTATGAGTCGAAAATCATTTCTAAAGAGTATTTTGTTGTTTTTGTAGGTTTTCGTGTTTTGTAAAATAAGTTGTTAATTGAATCTTTCATTAACTAAAAGTGAGCAACAATATTTTGAACGTAATAAAATATGTTTAATTTCAATATCTGTTTTTATTTCTTATATTTTAAATCAAAGACCAATTTTTATCAATTTAAGCAGCATTTTTGAAAGTTTTTATTTATTTTAAAAAATACAGATTCGATTTTCCTAACAAACCAAATTTTGCAAATAATTAAATAATTTTGAAGTCAATACCTTCATCTTTTCTCATAATATTGGAATCTTACATCTGTTTTTACCAATTAAACGTAGCATTTCTTTACTATTAGATTTTTTTTTAAATTTTACCAAATGCTAAGAACAAAACTTTCGATAAGATAAAAGTAGTTTGAAAGCAATATCTTTAATTTTTGCCAAGATATTCGAGTGGAAAATCAATTTTTACCAACCTTTAGAGATATAGGATATGGTTACCCAAACGTACGAACGTACGTACACACGCACACATATAAATCTCTTTAAATATCTTCGATTAAGATTAAAAGGATCTTGAAACGTCGAGAAATGTCAAAACTTACAATTCGACAAATCGGACCGATAACAATAACTTCCTATGGGAAATAAATACAAAAAAAGAGGCTGGGATGCGACCAACACTGATAACTTCCCATCCTGTCTGTCGATTTGTCTTGCTTAAAAGTTTGTAGGTTTTCGTGTTTTGTTAAAAAAGTTCTCAGTTGAATTATTATTCTTAAAAATTTAAAAACTACCAATACTATTTTGCATATAATGAAATAGTTTGATTTCAAAATCTATTTTTGTTAACGAGAATTTTAGTCGAAGACCAATTTTTACCAATTTTAGTAGCATTTCTTAAAAAAAAATTATTTCTTTTATAAACAAATACAATATCTTCTATTGTTCACGAGATATCGAAAACCGATCATCAATTTTTACCTACCAATTTTGCGTACTATTTTTTGTAGATTTTATTTTTTTATGAAAAACTGACTGTTGGATTTTTATAAAAAATGTGAGATAAAATAAGATTGAAGCCAATATTTTTAATTTTTGAAAAGATATTTGAGTCGAAAGTAAATTTTTATTAAGTTTTAGTCTTGTTTTTTTTTTAGGTTTTTTTTTGTAAAAAAAATGTCTATTCGATTTTTCTCAAAATTTTACCGAATATTGAAAACAATATTGCTTATAACAAAAATTATTTTAACCCCAATATTTTAAAGTCTTGAAAAGATATTTGAGTAGAAAATCAGTTTTTACAAACTTTTATTAATTTTTGTTTAGTTTTTTTTTTTGTAAAAAAACTGTAAATTCGATTTTTTTCAAAATTTTACTGAATATTGACAATGATATTTTTGAAAAGATAAAATTAGTTTAAAGCATATATCTTAAAGTCTTGAAAAGATATTTGAGTTGAAAGTCAATTTTTACCAACTTTTAGTAATGTTTTTTTTAGGTTTTTATTTTTGGGTAAAAAACTGTCAATTCGATTTTTCTCAAAACTTTACTGAATGTTAACAACAATATTTTTTAAAATATCAATATCTCAAAGTTTTGAAAAGATATTTGAGTCGAAAATAAATTTTTACCAACTATTATTAATATTTTTTTAAGGTTTTTTTTTTGTTGTAAAAAACTGTCAATTTGATTTTTCTTAAAATTGTACAGAATGATGAAAATAATATTTCCTATAAGATAAAATTAGTTGGAAGCCATAATCTTAAATTTTCGAAAAGATATTTAAGTCGAAAATCAATTTTTACCAACTTTGAATAATGTTTTTTTAGGTGCAGGGAATTAACTTCACGGGAACTACCTTCACCACTAGTGGGAATTAATTTAACCTTTTTTTGGTGAAGTTATTTCCCACTGAAGGTGGGAGATAATTTCACTTTTTTGTGGGAATCAATTTCACTTTCATGTGAAGTTAACATAAGTTGAAGTTGAAAAATGACAGATACTTGTTGCTCGATTGAAATTTTTGAAATTGGAGCCTAAAACAAGTTTTTTTGAATTGATACCACGGCGTACTAACAGCTAGGTATGTAAGGGGGGGCATGCTGCCCTCTGCAACCCCCTGCTTGGGATCACTATAGGATTTGGGGTGGGTGCGAGTTTGGGTATATGCAACGAACACGAATGCGTTGTGATTCTTTCATAACTGTGAGCCATAATTGCTTTTTCTTTTGTTGGGAATTTCTTTGATTTTAGTGCTCAAATGCAAAAGTTCTTTGCATATACCCAAACTCGCACCCACCCCAAATCCTATAGTGATCCCAAGCAGGGGGGTTGCAGGGAGGCAGCATGCCCCCCCTTACATACCTAGCTGTTAGTACGCCGTGCTATCAATTCAAAAAAACTTTTTAGCAAAAGTAGCTATTCTAGACAATAAATCAACCATTTTTGCGTGTTTTGTATGTAAAAAAGTGAACTTTAAAAATTCGGCGTTGTTTGCATTATTTTTTTGGCCTTATTTCTTTTTATAAATCAAAATAAAGCCAAATTGGTTTTATTTCGTTTTGAACAACGAAATAAGGCCAAATTTGAAATTTGGTGTTATTTCATTTGGTACTATTTCACGTCACCAATTCAACGCTTGATATTTTTTCAGATATTTCAATCGTAGGTGAGAAGTTACTTCACACAATTTTCTGATGAAATTATTTCCCGCCTTCAGTGGGAGATAACTTCACAAAAAGAAAGTGAAATTAATTCCCACTAGTGGTGAAGTTAGTTCCCATGTGAAGGTAGTTCCCGTGAAGTTAATTCCCTGCACCGTTTTTTTATAGGTTTTTTTTTACAAAAAAAACTCAATTCGATTTCTTAAAATTTTACCAGATGCTAAAAACATTATTCTTCGTCTCACAAAATTGTTTTGGAGATAAAATCATTTTTTGTTCGTAAATTTTTCGAGGTAAATAATATTTTTTTGTCAGTTTTTTTGATTTATAAATGCGTTATTGGTTCGTGAGATATTTAGGGTAGGGTGAACCAAAATTTTCACCTGTTTTTTAAACTGCTATGGTAAAAAAACCACCCACGCAATTTTCTTGAGAGCCCTTTCTGCATCTTTCTGCCTTATTATCTGTATAACAAAATTTATTTGAAGTCGATATCTCTTCTGGTTCTTGAGCTATGGACGACGAAAAAAACGTCGCGAACGTACGGACATACGGACGTACATACATACGTTCACACGCACGTACAGACATCTTTCTAAAAATCTTTTATTTCGACTGTAGGGACCTTGAAACGTTGAGAATTGTCAAAATTTTCAATTCGAAAAATCGGACCCATTACAATAACTGCCTATGGGAAGTTAACAAATGATGAGGGTTGTGTTATTTTTATCGGTGTTCAGGGGGTAAGACCTTTGTATAGACCTTTTCATATACAAAGGTAAGACCTAGAGAATCTACCTGTAGTTCTTTTCAGCTAATGAGCACTAAATTAGGACATACTCGTATACTATACATGTTTATAGTATTTTGTATATACTATTTTCGTTTTATTTAGTAAACAAATAAATTATCATTTATTTCATGAAATAAAATCATGATTAGTAGCAAAAGGCTCAAGTCTGAAACCTATAAATTTCATTTAAAAATTCTAATATCTACTTAAATTAAAAAAAAAATCTTAATAAATTTTGAGTAGTTTTTTCCTGTTGACTATCTTTATTAAATTTGATAAAAATCTTTAGAATTTCACTATTTTGCATAAATGTCAAATTTTTCTGTAAGGTTTTCACATTCGTAAACAATATAAAACAATATACATTCATATATGTACATACATACATAATGCTTAAACATGTTTATGGTATGTTTAAATAAACAAAATTTTATTTTTTACCTACCCAAACTAATTTTTGTATTTTTTTAGATTTTATCTATATCTGCGCGGCGCGGCGCGGCGGTATCGTCGATATCGATGTCAACAAAATACCGCACTGCTTTTTTCATATGCCGGCCGCTATGGAATTTTTTCGAGCTTGTTTTGCGATATGCCTAAACACAAAATAAGAAAACATGCTTTTGGCGGTACCTGAAGTCTAAATTTAGAACAGTATTGATTTTAGGAATGTTTTTACAAATATACCAAGTACCTATGTTAATCAAGTATTTATATTGAATTGTTTTTAAATGTATGTAAATAATCAATCAATTAAATGACTTTAATCAATTGAAAAGCAGACATGAGGTCTGCGGTGTTATCAAAACTTCTATTAAATTCGATTATTTTCTAATGCAGGGTAAGTACCTATCAATTTACAATTTGACAACACGTTCGTAAAGTAAATTTATGTAGGTGTATGTTTTGAACATAGATACAGTAACAGAATCATATCATACAGAGAACTTTGTTTCCAAACATTTATTATTATTATTACATTTTTAATTCCGTCTTGCTTAAGGGTAGGTATTGGATTCAATAAAAAAAATGTATGTTTCAATAGTATTTAATTTAATATTTATTCTACTGTTTTATATTTTATTATTGTAGTTTGACTTAAATATGAATACCTACAAAAAAATATTTGTATAACACTTCAAGAATACTAAAACTTTTTCAAAAGAAATTAATTCTTTGAAAAGAACTTGAAAGAGGTGGCTTACTTTGAGAAAAGCAAACATTTAAATATTCAAAATTCAGACCTTCGACAGGGTGTTTGAGCCAAAATATTGTTAATAATGGTGGGTCATCAAGTCATTCTATTTAAAATCATATATTGTTTCAAGTTTAACCTTGAACAACATATTTAAAACATTTTTCCAAAATGAGTGTTCTGTAGCATAAACATTGCGCAATTTTTAAAACGCGCCTCATTTTTGTAAAAAATTCTTTAGACTTCTAGTCGACAAAACTCATGGTCCCCCTCTTTGGACTATAGAGAATTCTGCACATCTTGGATTTTTGACGCATAATTTCTAACTTATTCAGAAATTGAAACCACACGACCAAAGCTTCGTTATGACTTAGCAGTTAGGGTATCACATTAACGCTTTTGAGCGAAAAATTACACTGGTCGACACTGTTTTTTTTTTTTCTAATGCATTAAGAAAACATCTTGAAAAGATCAAAATGTCCTGAATTCCAATCTTGCCTTGAAATTTTGTTTACCATATTAGGTTTTTTAAATATGCCATTCTAAAAATTGTAAAAAAAAAACAAAAAAACGTGTTTTTAAGACTGGGTTAAAACTGCACAAATCCCTTGACAATAAATTGTATGATACAGTTTAGATCATTTTAAAATCTCACACACTTTTCGTAATACATATCTCATTAGTTATGAGATTACTTATAGGTCTTCATTTGGCTTTATTTGAAGTTTTAAAAAACTTTGAATGTAATTCCTTTATGTTTTTAAATAATTCGTTATAGAGTTAATTTTTAATACTGATTCCAAATCCGAACTATGATTTCAGCTATATGTGTTCATACTTAGAAATACCCGTTTACAAACATTATTTTTATATTTTTATCAATTCATTTCAAAAACTTGATGTGATCACCTTTAGACCAAAAATTCATAATTAGATTAAATATTGATTTTTTTATGACATTTCGACTTTTTCTGTTAAAAACCGTTTTTGCATAAATGCTAAGACAACTATTTCATGAATTTACGAAAAGCCAATTATAAGAATTTTTCGAATTAATAAAGGTTGTACCTCAAAAGCTTGACGTGGTCTATTTATTTTAAACTCAGATTCGAACAAAAGCAATTAAAAACCATAGAAAAGTATAATTTTGATTGCCACCAAAATTACCTTATTGACCAGTGTTATCTTTTGTCGCATCTGTGGCCCAGAAAACTCGGACTTCACTGTCAAGAATTGACCGGATCGTGGAAAGGTGAAATTATTGGACATTTTTTCTTAGAAATTGAGGCTTGTACCAATTTTCGGTCATCGAAAGTCCAATTAAATTAATTTTTTCATACTTAAATTGAAGACATTGCATTTGGATGATTTCCGGTTCACGTCCCTTCCTCCAAGCTACATAGCACATGCAACATCGATATCTTTCGCACTTACAATTATGTCAGTTAGCAAACTCGGAGCTGCGATTTGACCGCTTTGGGCATTTAATTTAGGGAACGGTAAAGAAACGATGTGAGCTACAGACTTAAAACATCAACAAGATTTTGGAAAATTGGAGAGCTGAATAAGCTATACTTAAACGATGTTGTTTTTCATAATAATTAGTGGCAATGTTTTTTCACACTTTGAAAGCCATAATTAATGAAATAATTTTGTTAATTGTATTGCGTTTTTAAAAAGAAACTTGCATTTTGCCCGCCCTTTGCATACATTTTTAGATTTTGTTTGTTTATGTTTGGCCAACAAATATTTTGGAAAATATTGGACACCCTAATGCGCATGAGAAATATTTTGGAAGCATTTTTATACTGTGTACAACTAATTAATAACTCTTTTCACGTGTGTCCTATCCATATATGTACATAGCTTACCAAAAATTAAATAAAAAATGCGCATTTTCTTTTCAAAAAATAATAAAACAAAAATCAAACTGCTCAAGTCTTGCAATGGACGCTTTTTTTTTTAATAAACATCAAGCTTCCAACCAACCTATTTCCTATGCAAATATTTTATTTATCTGTCTCCATTTTCAGCAAATCTAGCATGCTATAGAATTTGCAGGTTGTCTGTCGTAGATACGTTAATTAAATTACAAATTAGTCACATTAACTAATGGACACTTTATAACACTATAATTTCATTATTGTGTTTAGTAAACAATTAGTAGATAGGTAAATACAGTCTCTTATAAAAAGTAGATACCTGCTACTCGAATTCTGATTGATAACATTTTAAGATAACAGAAAAAATATAAATACATATATTTCTACTAATTAATATTTATACACGTTTTTGAAACAGTTATTCTAAATGTAAATCGACAAAACTAATAGACATTAATTTATATTGCTCCATAATAAATATTGAATAAAAGCGGTTTTTTTCAATGATAAGAAAGTCGCAGTTGCATCTGATTTTGCCGCTGGTTTGAGTTATGTTTTATTTTGCTTTTATTTTTGCTAATAAAACTTATCTTTATCAAAATTACCTAATGTAAAAGACAGATTTATTTATTAATTTTGTGTGTTGTTGTTGGAAACAGGTTAACAGGAAACGAGTATAATAATACAAAATAAAAACATTTAAGAATTGATAAAACAAATTTAATGAATTAAACAAAACAAGTGGGTTTATGTTCGATTTTAATCATTGAAATTAATTAGATTATTGGTCGTCTGAACTTTTGTGTGGATTACACTTCTTTTCATGATCACAGTTTGACTTTTGGACGAGTTTTGGTACACATATAAGGTTAAAATGTTAATAATTTTAATTGTTCTTGTTTTAACACATTTTTATAATAAATTATTATAGATAATTAAAATGTAATAAATATAACAAAATAAAATTTAAATTTTTAGCATTTTTTAAATTAAAATTTAAGATTTTTGGGCTGACTTATCATTTAGATATAAATCGGGCTCAAACTAGAAGACTTATGAAACTTTTTTCATGAATTGTTAAGAACCCAAGAACATCAAATCGAAACAAACCTTATTTTTATCACTTTCAAGGCAGCAACTGACATCATCTACTATAGGGACGAACTGTATAGAGCCATGCCTAGTTCTTACACCCATGCCAAACTTCGCGAAGCTCCATAAAGGTTGGAAACTACTGAACCGAACCTTTTGAAGTCAAAAAAAAGCTTTAGACAAAGTAATGAGCTGTCATTTGATTTCCGATTATTTCCTTTACATTGTCCTTGAAAAAATAGTTCAGAGCTCCCACGTCAACACTAGGGGCACTGTATTTCAAAATTCTGTCAAATTATTGGCATATGCTGATGACATTGACATAATCGGAAGAACTCTTCATGATGTCAGTGGGGCTTTTGTAAGTGTTGAAACAAAAGGTTACAAAAATTGGTTCAGAGATTAATGAGGGCAAAACAAAGCACATGCTGTTATAAAGAGAGGACCTACAACGCCGACCGCGACGTCTCGGCCAAAACCTCACCATCGACAGACGTTACTTTGAGGTAGTTAAGGACTTTGTCTACCTAGGCTCCGTTATGAACACAGAAGTCAACACCTGCGTTGAAATCAAAAGAAGAATTAGTCTTGCTAACCGCTGTTTCTTTGAGCTAAGAAAGCCATTGAGAAGTAAAGCCCTCTCTCGAGCAACCAAAGTGTCGCTATATAAGACCCTAATGATTTCCATCCTGTTATACGGTGCAGAAGCTTGGGCTATGACAAAAGCGGATTAAAGCACCTCGGATAGTTCGAGAGAAAAGTTCTTCGCATGATCTACGGTCTTGTATGCAATGCATAGAAGGTGAGTGGAGGAGAAAATGAAACAACGAGATGGATCATGTAGAGCGCATGGAAAGCAATGATCCGATGCGCATAAGTTTATTGGCCGAATCCCTGGTTCATACAAGACTGTACCGGCATGCACCTTAAGTATTTATCACACACGAATTCAAAAATTCTATAAAATAATAGTCTATTTTTAACTTCCCATAGGAAGTTATTGTAATGGGTCCAAACTGTCAAATTGAAAATTTTGACAATTCTCGATGTTTCAAGGTCCCTAGATTCGAAATAAAAGATTTTTAGAAAGATGTCTGTGAGTGCGTGTGTACGTAGGTACGTTCGTACGTCTGTACGTTCGCGACGTTTTTTTCGTCCTCCATAGCTCAAGAACCAGAAGAGATATCGACTTCAAATAAATTTTGTTATACAGATAATAAGGCAAAAAGATGCAGAAAGGGCTCTCAAGAAAATTGCGTGGGTGGTTTTTTTACCATAGCAGTTTAAAAAAAAGGTGACAATTTTGGTTAAAACTAAATATCTCATGAGCCAATGATGCTAGAGACTTGAATTAAATTTTATAATATATATTGTAACGTAATACAAAACAATTATATTTTTGGAAAAAAATCCAATTAACGGTTTTTTTATAAATCAAAAAAACTGAAAAAAAAATGTGTCACCTCGAAAATTTTACGACCAAAATATGATTTCATCTCCAAAATAATTTTGTGCAACGAAGAATAATGTTTTTGACATCAGATAAAATTTTGAGAAAAATCTAATTGACAGTTTAAAAAAAAAAAAACCTAAAAAAAATTAATAAATGTTGGTAAAAATTGATTTTCGACTCAAATATCTTTTCAAAACTTTGAGCTAATGGCTTCTAACAATTTTAAGAAATATTGTTTTCAACATTAGGACAAATTTTGAGAAAAATCGAATTGACAGTTTTTCTTACAAAAAATAAAACCCTAAAAAAAACAATACTAAAACTTGGTAAAAATTTACTTTCGACTCAAATAGCTTTTCAAAAATTACAAATATTGGCTTCAAACTTATTTTATTTCACAGAAAATATTGTTTCCGATATTCAGTAATTTTTTTTATAAAAATTCAACAGTCCGTTTTTTCATAAAAAAATAAAATCTAAAAAAAAATAGTACGCAAATTTGGTAAAAATTGATACATATAGACAAACTTTTAAGCAAGACAAATCGACAGACGGGATGGGAAGTTATCAGTGTGGGTCGCATCCCAGCCTTTTTTTTTGTATTTTTTTCCAAAAATGAAAACATTGAGTTGGCAGTTTTTCAATCTCAATTGACGACGATTTAAGAAAAAAGGAGTAGTACGAGGAGACTTGTTTCCGACCTAACAATGATACAAGAAATTTTTTTCTGAGATATTGTATTTATTTTTCTACATACTTAGTCTCCTTCCTTCTAACTTTATACACTTTTCCCACCCTGTTGCCCTAATATATCTAAACCGTTCAAATAGTACCCAGTGCTTTTCTATGCAATTGTTCAGCTGCTAAAATTTCACTGTCGTAAATGCAAAGTCCCCATACACAGAGTGCAACACAACTTCATTATGCCTAGGCGTTTTGACTTTCAAAAACAAATATTTTATACCTAACAGCTTTAAACTCAATTCTTTGCATTTTGAATAAAACATTCACTCCACTTCACTCAAACGACTCATAACTAAAAGCCAAATGATAATCGCATATTGTCGTACTGGGGAGCTAGTACCCTCTTTTGATCCTTCAAATACTGTTAAATGAGGGGCTACAAGTTTTTTTTTGTATATAATATGCGCGCAGTTATTACTACATTTAACATGTTTAAACACCGAGTGAGCTTTAAAATAATAGTTCTTTAAGTATTAATTATCAAAATGGTAGGAGAGTTGGGTAAAGCATTTCATATTCTTGATGCGCGACTCCAAAAAAAATCTCTATACTGGACTGTATGTCTGAAATTGAGCTCTGCAATTATTATTGAAGAATTGTTTGAAGGGTCGAAAGCAAACGGCTATTTCGATAGAACATTGCTTGTATAGACTAACTAGAGGCATGGTACAAGGCAGCTATCTCCAATTTTTGTATATCCCTTTTTTGGATTCTTTCCACTTAAACTTGTTATTAATGCATCTAAAGTGGTGACAAATTTCTTGCATCGTCAGAGAGATCCTAAACACTTATCAGAATTTTTGAGCACGTCGCGTCGATTGCGATTCATGATCATTCTCACCAGATTTTATGTATAAATATACAAGAAACTTTGCTTAACTACCCCACAGTAAATAATGGGCCTAAGCATTGGCGTTACATTGTGAGTGAAAGAAGTGTATTTAAGTTGGTTTTCGAAACTTTCGAGTTTTCGAAAATAATAAAATTAAAATTATACGAAATACGAAACATGCGATATCTCAGAGAAGAACTAAAGAAAAACTCTGACAGTGTTCTATAACTATTTCATTGAATTAAGTTGGAAGGAATTCAAAAGTTAAAAAGTTAGAAGACATTCGTCTACGGTTTCGCATTGACTCGTGAGAGGTTAAACTGCATATCATATATATTTCAAAACTATGAAAGAATTAAATTGAAGGTTTGGTAAAAACTTCCTAGAGTCAAATGTATACTCATAAGTCATAACTAATGAGAATTTCCAAAAACTAAGTAAGATACTAAAATGATTCAAATTGTATCTAGAAGAGAAAGCTTTGTTCTTTGCAAAATCATCACACACTTTATTACGAGTATTAAGAGATATTTTGAGGTTTAACTTAGCCTTATAAATTCTGATTTTATTTTTTTTAAAGCATTTCTAAAGGGGTAGTATTTTAAAAACCTGATGTGATAAAAAAATTTCTTTATATAACGTTCTATAGAAAATGTCCGCCCATGGTTTTGGTAGAAACCAAAGGTATTAACTAGTCGTAACGAAATGTTTTGAACCTCTTTTTAACCCTACTTTACATCACGGCAAAATCGTGTGATGGGGTCCATTTGTACCTCAGAATGTTTTCGATACATTTCTTTTTATATCTATACTAGTCAATTTTAATTTTTGACAATATTGGCTGAAAATATAAAATCGTGTTTTGGCGGTATATGAAATAAAATGTTTTTGAAATGTTAAAATAAAGAAAAAGTGAAAAAGTGAGTGCTAAGGTTTTATAATACATTTGGTAAAATTAGAGGTTGTGGTTGGTTATTAATAGTAAATCTCTAATCAAAGTACAGCAGTTGATTGTGGATATGATGTGGTTATGTCGTTGATGCCAAACATTTATTCAGAAATGATAAGCTCATGGAACCGTTGGAGGAACTGATGGAGTCGGAAATGAATGACCGTTCACAAATTCATCCAAAAAACAAAAACTAAGGGTTAAATATGTAATTAGCATGGTATTGGTATAAGTATGATACTTGATCTAGAGAAACCATTTTGCCAAATTAACTTTAAATAAAATGTAAAAAAGAACGTAATTTGGTTAATTAGCTTAAAATAAGCAACTCTTATGTCTGAGTTAACTTTTTATTGGCATAATATTTTTAACAACTTATTGTTAAAAGTTTAACAATTAACTAAAGGGTGATTTTTTAAAAGCTATAGGAAAGTTTTTCAGAAAAGAAAACACACAATTCAGAAAAATGCATGAAATCTTTATTTGATTCGATAGTACGGTCCATATATGTAATTTAATGTTTGAACATTATTTCATGCAAATGTTGACCTTGACTGCGCCTCAAATGGTCCATCGGCTTAGTCCAATTTTGGCATACTCTTTCCAACGTTCCGGTATCTCACGAATAAAGGCTTCAATATTGTCTTCCAATGCGTCAATTGAAGCGGGCTTGTCTATATCGACATGTGGTTTAACATAGCCCCACAAAAATAGTCTAAAGGCGTTAAATCGCACGATCTAGGCGGCCAATTGACCGGTCCCGAACGTGAAATAAAATGTTCACCGAACTCGCCTCTCAATAAGTCAATTGTTGCACCGTCTTGTTGAAACCACATGTCATGCAAGTCAAGCTCTTGCATTTTGGGCATTTGGGATAAAAAAAGTTGGATATCATCTCACGGTAGCGCTCACCATTCACAGTTACGTTACAATTCGCATCATCTTTGAAGAAGTACGATCCAATGATGCCACCAGCCCATAAACCGCACCAAACTGTGACTTTTTGTGGATGCATGTAGCTCTTGCAATGTTTCTGGCTGATATTCACTCCAAAATCCACAATTCTGCTTCTTTACGTACCCATTGAGACAAAAATGAGCTTCTTCGCTGAACACAATTTTTCGGTAAAAAAGTGGATCTTCGGGCAACTTTCCAAGAGCCCATTCACCAAAAATTTTACTTTGCAGTTGGTCGTTCGTCTTCAATTTTTGCACCAGCTGTATTTTAAAAGGCATCACACCTAAATAATTCCGCAAAATTTTCCACGTTGTTGAGTAACAGAGGCCCAATTGCTGCGAACGGCGACGAATCGATAATTGATGGTCATCATTAACACTGGCCGATACAGCTGCGATATTTTCTTCAGTTCGCACTCTACGTAAGCGTGTTGGTGGTTTGATGTCGAACAATGTAAAATTGGTGCGAAATTTAGTCACAATAGCTTCAGTGGGTAGATTAAAGTGACCATAAAATGAAAGAAGCGCGCGATGAAACTTTCTTAACAGAGCACGCATTTTGATAATAAAATAATAATAATGATAATAATCAATAATTTGCAAGCGTTGTTCGTTTGTAAGACGATTCATGGTTAAATGATAGAACAAACTGAAGATGTTTAACAGTGAAACAAAACACAAAACGTACGTCAGCTGTTTAAACCAGTATTGCCAAAAAGATAATAGCTAAAAAATCACCCTT
The DNA here is from genome assembly GCA_920104205.1 of Eupeodes latifasciatus. Taxonomy (NCBI): domain Eukaryota; kingdom Metazoa; phylum Arthropoda; class Insecta; order Diptera; family Syrphidae; genus Eupeodes; species Eupeodes latifasciatus. Next base: position 356,610,354 of record OV049924.1, on the reverse strand, counting down.
TAGTTAGCAATTTACTAAGGGACTTTCCAAATTTTAAACCTTTATTTTTGTTTTGCTAACTAGTAAATTACTAATTGCCTTTTATTGAAAAACAAGCATCCAAACATGTCTAAAAAGTGACAGTTGGTGAAAATAAACAAATCAATTACGCTTGAACAGACCCATTAATTGGAATTCCAAACTGTTGACTGGACCATTCCAGCCACTGCTCTTATAAGAATAATTGTACAGACGTTAGGTACCTATGTATATTGATTAAGCGAATTGCTAAAAGTTAAAATAGCCATTCCGTGATTTTAACTTTAGCTAATTGTTAAGAGATATTAAGATGTTAAATTCGTTTAAAATTAAGAAAAAAATATTTTTAAGCTTAGTAAATTGCTAAAAATAACTTTAACATTTTTACTAAATCATTTAAAACGTTGTGCCATTTTTTCCAAACAACTGCCAAACGGTCACCAGGGCGTGTATAAGCGCTTGTTTTTTTCAATTAATTTATACAAATTTTCTGTCGTTTTTTTGTATGCACTTCACATAAAATATATGTTGCACTAAACCTTCATTAAAAATCCGAATAGCGTTTTATCAAGGCATCTAGTGAAATAATATAAAACCCTGTTTCTTTTAATCATTATAGGTACGTATAGAAAAAAAATTCTTCGATTCTTATGCAAACCGACTATGTACTTTCCACATACATTTATAAAATCTATAGAATTATCATCGAGGTGACTATAAGTGGCGTTATGTAGTAGTTCCGGCGACATTAGCTCGTTTTTTGACATAACCTTTTCATATAGGCACTGAACTTAAACAAAACAAAAATGGTCGCATTCAGAAAGCTAGTGGCTACGTAGTCAAGGGATTCTGATTGGCTAAATCCAACTACAAAAGAAGTTGAAATTTCCCCTCCGACGTAGTGTAAAATTTTTGGCTACAAAGTTAGTGCACACTGGTTTTGACGTTTCGCAATCAGCTTCTCGGTAAGGACACAAGAATTCAAAATGAAATGAATCTTTTGGTATTTAAATACAAATATACATAAATCAATAATATTATGTCTTCTATTTGGTTTTATTGAATTTAAAAAAAAAAATGTTTAAAGTTCTGAAAACACAAATGTTTCTTATTTTATATATTTGTATTTGTCATTAATATGACAGTTCCGGATTGACTAGCTTTGTAGTGCAATGAAAATTCGTGCTGTCGTAAAGGAAAGTTGAGCCGTAAAAGTTTTATAAAGATGTCATCACACAATACACTGCAACTGCACTACACATGTCAAATACATATACATTGAGAATAGGGTAAATATAAATTTGAAAGCAGGTATAAAATACGAAATTCTTACTATATGTTTTTATTGTGATTCCCACATCATTGACCTTGGGCGAGAGAACTGCTCAATGAAATTTTACTCTGTTCTGTTCTGCTGTTTTGTTTTTATTTTACCAAATAAATGTATATTCCTAACCTACTGTAATTTGCACCTCGTGCTCGTGCTGCTGATGTTGATAACCTAGTTTGTTTTGGTTTTCAAATACAAATATTCAGGTAGGTTTAAGCTAAAAATCAAAAATACGAAGTGGGAATTGAGATTGAGATCGAGAGAGCATCACGCAATTATTTGCATCTTTGTGTCATTTGATTTCATTCAAAAATCAAAACAAAATTAAATTATACACACCTTTATCCAAATTTAAAGAGTATCTGTTCTGTTCTTTTGAAATAATTTTAACTCTCTTTTGTTCATGTCAAAAATGTTCACTTAATTCGTGGTTTTTCTGTAGATGGTTGTTTTTATTATTTAAAGCTGAACTAACGTGTTACTATTTTTAATTGCAAATAACATTTCACTATTATATTTATTTATAACGCACTGATGAAAGATTCAGTAAACAATTAATTATTTTTGTTTGTTTTTTGATAGATGAACTAATTTATACGACGACTACGGAACGGACCGAAGCAGAAGACAAACTATGTGCATGTGGCGATGGCAATTGGCGAAAAATGAAAGCACAAAGAAAAGATTCTTTTTTCACTCTCTTACTGTCGTAGCGGCGTGGCAGGGCAGTCAGTCGGTAGTGCGGTGCGGCGCACCTGCTGTTGGCATTGCGAGTTTTAATTTTGCGAGAATTGATTTGATATTGAATTCGGCAAATATTTCTCTGTACATTTCCACGGTTTGTTTTTATTTTACATAATGAAATGTATGGAAAAGGAGAAGCGGGGAGAGGGAAGCAGTATGTTGAAATTTGAAAATATGTTACAATTTAAGAGCGTTTAAGAGAATTTAAGTCCGTACAGCGGTGGCAATACAAAGTTATCCAAATACATTTTTCCTCTACTTTTCTACTGGGGGCAAAAACAAAAAATATTTTTGATTGTCATTTAAGGAACTTTAAAAAGTAAAACATCATTTAAGATATTTGAGAACTATAGGTGACTCTTTATAACCGCAGCACAATAGAACAGTTTAAAAATTTAAAGGAGAGGAAACATTGCATTTGAATTTGAATACTAGAAGATATACGTTTTTTTCCTTTTTAACTTCCCATATGAAGTTATTATAATTGTGATAAGTGGAAATATACATAGTTTTCGGTCGGCTTTTTTTGGTTGCTGTAATTCTTTCAATGAAACAATTAAGTTACATTAACTTTCCCAACGTTTCGGCAGGGATTGCTGCCTTCTTCAGGGGAACTTTATTAACACAAAAATACAAATAATCTTAGTTGGATTAATGGGATACAAAAATAATAAAGTTTACTCACTCAAGCAAAATAGGAAAAATTAATAGTCAAAACATTTATGTAAATTTAAAATAAAATTTTAAATATACTTGGCACTTCAAAGAATGAAGTTAGGTACATAATTCTGAAATAAATATAGCACAAATTACATTTGAGAAGAAAGAAGAGAGTAATAGACAGCAGAGATGTTTTGTGTGTCTTGTTTTCGGTTAGCGTTGTTTTTGTTATTGAGAATATGTAATGTTTATAACGTGTATCATTTCGAAACATGTTTCTCTGTCTGCAGAACTTCCATGCCTTCAAAGTTTGGAGAATGACCGCTTTCTATGCTGTGACTATTGACTATTATTGTTGGTCCGATTTGTGGAAATGGAAATTTTGACATTTCTCACCGTTTCAAGGTTTCTAAAAATAAAAAAATAAATAAATTAGGTGGCGCAACAGTCCATGAAGAACCAGGGCCTAGTGACTTACAACTCTCAACCATTCCTGTGTGCGAGTAATGTTGTCAGAGATGGAAGGGACCTACAGTTTATATGCCGAATCCGAACGGCTAATTTGAGAAAGCACTTTTCATGACAAGAATTACTCTTGGAGAATTTGTCAATTCCTCGCAAAAGGCAGTACCCGTAAAAAAAGTTAGATGGCACAGGCAGGGATTGAACCCAAGACCCCTTGCATGACAGTCCAACGCACTAACCATCACGCTACGGGTACTACTAGGTACTAGGTTTCTAGCATCCAAATAATTTTTTTTTAAAACATGTCTGTGCGTGCGTGTACGTTCGTACATATGTTCGTTCTCAAGAACCAGTACATATATCAACTTTAAATAAATTTAATAACACAGACAATAATAAGTGTTTTAATGTAAAAAAATCATATTTTGGTTTACCCAAAATATCTCACGAACCAACTAGACTTGAATTAAAAAACTTTTTTTATATAAATAAAAAAAAATCTGAACAAAAATTATTGTTACCTCGAATATTTAACCAACAAAACCGATTTTATCTCCAAAATTGTATGCAAGGAAGAATGACGTTTTCGACGCTTTTTTACAAACAAATGAGAAACTTAAAAGAAATATTACTAAAAGTTCATACAAATTGATTTTCAAATAAATATCTTTTCAAAAATTTAAGATATTGGCTTCAAACTCATTTGATCTTATAGAAAATATTGTTTTCAAAATTCAGTAAAATTTTTATAAAAATAAAGGGTGTCCCAAAATTGTCTTTTGATAGTTATATTTTTATTGACTCGCAAAGTACATAGGATAGGGTTATGTATAGAATAACACATCGGACAAATGGCCTCCACGGCTTTGCATGCACATGCGCACTCTTTTGTTGAAATTTTCCATGACCATTCTGCATAAATGTGGCTGAATTTCGTTGATGCAGCGTTGAATCTCCTCCTTTAATGCACGGGTGGTTGTGGGCTTGTTGACATAGACTTGTGATTTCAAATAACCCCATAAAAAGAAGTCTAATGGTGTTAAATCACACGATCTAGGAGGCCAATTTTGATCACCGAAACGAGAGAGTACACGACCTGGAAATGTCTCATGCAGTAATTGAATTGTTTCACGGGCTGTATGACATGTGGCACCGTCTTGTTGAAACCACATATTGGACACATCAATATCATCCAATTTTGGCAGAAAGAACTGTGTAATCATGTCGCGATATCGAGCACCAGTAACAGTCACTGCTTGACCAGCATCATTTTCAAAAAAATATGGCCCAATTATGCCTCCAGCCCAAAATCCACACCATACAGTCACGCGTTGTGGATGCATTTGTTTTTCGACAATCACATGTGGGTTCTCCGAACCCCAAATGCGGTAATTTTGGCGATTGACAAAGCCATCAAGATGAAAATGTGCTTCATCGCTTAGGATGATTTTGCTCGAAAAATCAGGGTCCATTTGTTGATGTTCAATAATCCATTCAACGAACTCTCTTCTCTGTCCATGGTCATTAGGCTTCAATTGTTGTGTTAATTGAATTTTGTAAGCATGAAGACACAGATCTTTGGTGAGTATACGCTGTAGAGAGGTTCTTGAAATTTGCAATTCTTGTCCACGACGTCGAATTGAGGTTCCTGGATTGTCAGCAACACTCTCACGCACTGCTTCGACATTCACATTTGAACGGCTTGTTTTTGGACGACCAGTGTGTTTGGCGTCTCCAACGGATCCAGTCTCCATGAATTTTTCAATTAATCTCTTCACAGTTGACGAAGTTAAAACACTATTCCGACCATATTTTGTATGAAATTTTCGAACTGCAGCCGCCAAGCTTTCACTATTTTTGAAATATTCTTTAATAATGAAGACACGTTGTTCTCTCGTGTAACGCTCTATTTTTAATAACCCTATACTGTTAGCTGTCAAATTGCTTTTTTTCAGGGTTGCCAACACTTCACTGCACAAATGGCGGCAAATTCAAATCTTGCGTTAATTTTGGGACACCCTTTACAACAGTCATTTTTTTCATAAAAGTTTAAATCTACAAGAAATAGTACGCAAAATTGGTTACAAATTATTTTGTTTAAGTTTTTAAGCAAGACAAATCGACATGAGGATAGAAAAAATTTACCTTGAAGGACAATGAACAGTTTGGTCCTCGCTTCAATAGGCCCAAGTGTGGTAAAATTTAATAGGGTTTTATATATAGGAACATTTTTTACTATGGCAACCAGTCTGAGATCTTAGTACTTTCATATAAATCACTATAGAATTATCAAAATATTATCGTAGAAGAAGTAATGACTCCTGTGTTTTGTACGCCCCAAGGATAAGACGAACCACCTCTAATACTCCCCGACAACCCCGGTGAGCGGAAGCACAATCGTTCGTTCCGCTAGTCTCGTTCATATTGCGCTCGTGACGACGGTTTGCCGCCGCCGCCGTTTAAGTTTTCTCTGTGTTTTCTCTTTCATTTTTATCTTGAATCAAGAATATGTTGATTTAGAGGTTTGTGTACTAATATTATTTTTTATTAGTAAGTCCTACCGTATCATGTCTTTAAACGAAGCTTTGTATATATGTATGTCTCTTTAAAGTTTGAAATCATTGGGTTAAAACGATTTCGTAAAGATAAGTCTATTTTTCATTCGATTCTAAAAAAAACTGTTAAAAATTGCTTAAGTAGCCAGCTGCCCTCTTACATAAACCCTTTTGCAACATAACCTATTTTAGACCTCAAGCTCACACAGAACTACTTGAGGGTCATCAGAGGAAGCTTGTTTTATTGTTCAGACCTCTGTTATTATCAGACCTCTCACTAGTTCACAAATTTTAGAGAAAATGCTCTTGAGGACTTGCCAGACTATGGCATTTATAATAATTTATGGCTTTCACGTGGACGAATTCAATCCCTTTATGTTAGGTTCAAAATATATTATTGTTTCATAGTTATCAGCAACAATGGAGATAGCAATATATGTATATATAGAGCAATATTATTGTTCTTGGCTGACAAGTCGACGTACCATGAGTTCGTATGCTCATATTGTACCAAGGATACGAGACACATGAGGGCTTCACTATTCCAGCTGCCTTCCTCGATACTATTATCATAGGCAACGATATATAACTTAAGTAAGCTGTTTGTTTCTTTTTGTACTTAACCTTGTAATGCATAAATGTATAAATGCATTTTTTAAAAACAGTTATAACCAAATATTAAAAATATAGGTAGGAAGTACCCTGGCTGAGGTAGGGGAGGGGGTAGTTAGTTATTAGTACAAGCATAGTGCTATGAGTACAAACCTGACCACAAAAGACAAACTAGTGTATTTACACTATAACTCTTAATCATATATTGATTCGATATTGTCCATTCGGCGGCTTTAGTGAGTAAAATACATTATACCTTAAAATACAATCACTGTCAAAATAATCCATTTTTAAGTTAAAAAGTGAACTTTGAAAATTAAAATACATGTTTCCTCACCCCAAAACTAGAATAATTATTATTTATTTTCGCATATCTATCAAATAAAAAAAACGCGTGTGAAAACTCGTGCTGCGGCGAAGGAAAGTAAAACCGCGAACTTTAATCAATTAAGTAATATTTTTGAAAAGACTTTAATTTAAAAAAAAGCCATGAATTGATTCTTTTTCAAATTTTACTAAAAGTTAAAAACAACATAAGTTAAAATTTTCAGATATATAAAATGGCTTGGTTTCTAGTAAACAATTTTTAAAATTAAATAGAAAACTATATACAACTCCTGTCGAAAAAAATAGCACCGTCGAACATTATTAAGTTTACAGTTTCTTCCTGTTAAATCAATACAATTTAAATGATTTAAATAATAATAATAAAACAAAAAATTGATTCCAAAATAAATGAATCTACATATTAAGATTTCTCAAATTTCCAGGGCATTTTCAAAATTTTGCCAGTCAAAAAACGAGCACCGAATTCAAACCACATCCAAAAGTTTACTGAAAAATGAATTCTTACTATCGAGGCTATACATTTTCAAATCATTTTAGAAGCCTGTTTTCTTCTAGGACATTTTTCTAATATTTAACAAATATTCTTTTACAAATATTTTTGGCTATACTTTTTCGGATTTAGTATAAATTATGCTTTTATAGCCTGTACTGTTGAATTTTTCGTTTATATAAGAGAAAAGAAAATTGTAAACTCTCTTACTTTCTTTTCTCTTCAGAGCAACTTGTGATTTTATTTTGCAATTTAGCATGAAGTCATCTTCAAGTGAAGAGATTGACATTTTTTCGGTTGGTTTCTCAAATTGACTGATGTAATAATTGTGGAAAATTTCACTTCACTTTGTTGGAATTTACTAGACAATAATGGTGACGGTAATGGATGAAAAATGGGACTACCTTAAGTTTATAGTTCTAATAATACATAAATCGATTTTCTTGTGATTTATTATGGAAATTTTAATTAATTGATTTTAAAAATAATTTAAAGTATACATTTCAATCAATTGTCGTGAGTCTTTGTTAATGATATTTTAAGCCTTACCAAAATAAATACTGTAAAATAAGAGATACACATAACCACCATCTATTTATGTTTGAATTTAAAAATACTTTTGCCTATTTTAAGGAAATGCATCCTCAACGCCCAACGTTAGGCTAATATATTTGTAATCTCTAGATTTCAGAAGTTAAGAATTGGGAGAAATTTGTAAAAACTAAATATTGAAGACAACTTTTTTTCATGGCATACACGACCGACGCGACGGGCGAGTTACGAACAATACACGTAGGCGCCCGAAAAAATTGGGCAGTGGGAGGGGAGATACAAAATTAATATTTTGTTCTTATTTAAAAAAACAAAAACATTCCCAAGATATTCTTTTTTTAAAGTAACTTTTTAAACCCATCTTTTGATCAAAATGATGGTGGTAAGGTTTTTTGTCATTAAAAATTATAATTGGTGTAAGGTTTAAATTCAAAAATAGACAACTTGTATACTTATACGTTATTTTCAGGAATTAAAAATAAAAATGAGCAAATAATTCACGAAATATTTAGTGTTTTGAGAAATTTCATAATGGCAATCGGAATCCCACTTGAAAATCAATCTATCACTTGAGATATTGAAATAAAACCGTTTATGTTTAAATTATGACTTATTTCGGGTTATAAAGGGTGTCCCAAAATTAACGCAAGATTTGAATTTGCCGCCATTTGTGCAGTGAAGTGTTGGCAACCCTGAAAAAAAAAGCAATTTGACAGCTAACAGTATAGGGTTATTAAAAATGGAGCGTTACACGAGAGAACAACGTGTCTTCATTATTAAAGAATATTTCAAAAATAGTGAAAGCTTGGCGGCTGCAGTTCGAAAATTTCATACAAAATATGGTCGGAATAGTGTTTTAACTTCGTCAACTGTGAAGAGATTAATTGAAAAATTCATGGAGACTGGATCCATTGGAGACGCCAAACACACTGGTCGTCCAAAAACAAGCCGTTCAAATGTGAATGTCGAAGCAGTGCATGAGAGTGTTGCTGACAATCCAGGAACCTCAATTCGACGTCGTGGACAAGAATTGCAAATTTCAAGAACCTCTCTACAGCGTATACTCACCAAAGATCTGTGTCTTCATGCTTACAAAATTCAGTTAACACAACAATTGAAGCCTAATGACCATGGACAGAGAAGAGAGTTCGTTGAATGGATTATTGAACATCAACAAATGGACCCTGATTTTTCGAGCAAAATCATCCTAAGCGATGAAGCACATTTTCATCTTGATGGCTTTGTCAATCGCCAAAATTGCCGCATTTGGGGTTCGGAGAACCCACATGTGATTGTCGAAAAACAAATGCATCCACAACGCGTGACTGTATGGTGTGGATTTTGGGCTGCAGGCATAATTGGGCCATATTTTTTTGAAAATGATGCTGGTCAAGCAGTGACTGTTACTGGTGCTCGATATCGCGACATGATTACACAGTTCTTTCTGCCAAAATTGGATGATATTGATGTGTCCAATATGTGGTTTCAACAAGACGATGCCACATGTCATACAGCCCGTGAAACAATTCAATTACTGCATGAGACATTTCCAGGTCGTGTACTCTCTCGTTTCGGTGATCAAAATTGGCCTCCTAGATCGTATGATTTAACACCATTAGACTTCTTTTTATGGGGTTATTTGAAATCACAAGTCTATGTCAACAAGCCCACAACCACCCGTGCATTAAAGAAGGAGATTCAACGCTGCATCAACGAAATTCAGCCACATTTATGCAGAATGGTCATGGAAAATTTCAACAAAAGAGTGCGCATGTGCATGCAAAGCCGTGAAGGCCATTTGTCCGATGTGTTATTCAATACATAACCCTATGCTATGCACTTTACGAGTCAATAAAAATATAACTATCAAAAGACTAAAAACGGCGTTTTCTATTTAATTCAAATCTTGCGTTAATTTTGGGACACCCTTTACATATGCAAATTATTTTTTTTTGTCAGTAAAATTCGTTATGATTTTCCAAATCTACAATTTCTTACTTCAATTTCCATTTAGAATTGTCCAGTATTTTATTTATTTAAAAAAAATCCTAATTAGTGGTAAGTCTTCACATGCCATGTAGGTACACATCTTAAAAGAAAGCTAAATTCTTGATAGAAAAACGGAACCGGCAGTCTTAAGGATATGACATCAAGTTTCTGGAATATAAAGGGAGATTTTTTAAAAGCACATACAATTCCGAAAAATGCATGAAGTCTTTATTTGAATCGATAGTACGGTCCATATAATTTAATGTTTGAAGATTATTTCATGCAAATGTTGACCTTGACTGCGCTTCAAATGGTCCATCCGCTTAGTCCAATTTTGACATGAGCTTTAACATAGCCCCACAAAAAGTAGTCTAAAGTCGTTAAAACGCACGATCTAGGCGGCCAATTGACCAGTCCCGAACGTGAAATAAAATGTTCACCGAACTCGCCTCTCAATAAGTCAATTGTTGCGCGTGCTGTGTGGTATGGCACCGTCTTGTTGAAACCACATGTCATGCAAGTCAAGCTCTTGCATTTCGGGCATTTGGGACAAAAAAAAAGTTGAATATCATCTCACAGTAGCGCTCACCATTCACAGTTACGTTACAATTCGCATCATCTTTGAAGAAGTACGGTCCAATGATGCCACCAGCCCATAAACCGCACCAAACTGACTTTTTGTGGATGCATTTGTAGTTTTTGCAATGTTTCTGGCTGATATTCACTCCAAAATCCACAATTCTGCTTATTTACTACCCATTGAGACATAAATGAACCTCGTCGCTGTACACAATTTTTCGGTAAAAAAGTGTATCTTCGGGCAACTTTCCAAGAGCCCATTCACCAAAAATTTTACGTTGCAGTTTTTCGTTCGGCTTCAATTATCGCACCAGCTGTATTTTAAAAGGCATCACATCTAAATCCTTTCGCAAAATTTTCCACGTTGTTGAGTAACAGAGGCCCAATTGCTGCGAACGGCGACGAATCGATAATTGATGGTTATCATTAACACTGGCCGATACAGCTGCGATATTTTTTTCAGTTCGCACTCTACGTAAGCGTGTTGGTGGTTTGGTCGATAAAACTGACCATAAAATGGAAGAAACGCGCGATGAAATTTCTTAACAGAGCACCCATTTTGATAATAAAATTATATAATTTGCAAGCGTTGTTCGTTTGTCAGATGATTCATGGTTAAATTATAGACCAAACTGAAGATATTTGACAGTGAAACAAAACACGAAAAGTGCTGTTTAAACCAGTGTTGCCAAAAAGATAATAGCTAAAAAATCACCCTTTATTTAAACATTATAAAAATAAAGTTTGAAATCGAAGTTAGGATTGAGAATCAGCACTAAAAATAAATTCAAAAAAAAGAGGCTGGGATGCGACCCACACTGATAACTTCCCATCCCGTCTATCGATTTGTCTTGCTTAAAAGTTTGTCTAAATGTATCAATTCTTGCCAAATTTGCGTTCTATTTTTTGTAGATTTTATTTTTTTTATGAAAAAACGGACTGTTGGATTTTTATAAAAAAATTACTGAATAAAAAACAATATTTTCTGTGAAATAAAATAAGTTTGAAGCCAATATTTTTAATTTTTGAAAAGCTATTTGAACCGAAAATCAATTTTTACCAACTTTTATTAATTTTTTTGTTTAGATTTTTATTTTTTGTAAAAAAAACTGTCAATTCGATTTTTCTCAAAATTTTTCCTACTGTTGAAAACAATATTTCTTATAAGATAAAGTTAGTTAGAAGCCATAATCTCAAATTTTTGAAAAGATATTTAAGTCGAAAATCAATTTTTACCAACTTTTGTTAATTTTTTTTTTCGGTTTTTAATTTTTTGTAAAAAAAATGTCAATTCTATTTTTTTCAAAACTTTACTGAATGTTGAAACCAATATTTTTTGAAAGATAAAAGTAGTTTAAAGCCAATATCTCAAAGTTTTGAAAAGATATTTGAGTCAAAACTCAATTTTTACCAACTTTTTTTTATTTTTTTTTTAGGTTTTTATTTTTTGTAAAAAAACTGTCAATTCGATTTTTCTCAAAATTTTATCAGATGTCAAAAACATTATTCTTCGTTGCACAAAATTGTTTTGGAGATGAAATCATATTTTAGTCGTAAAATTTTCGAAGTGACAAATTTTTTTTTCAGTTTTTTTGATTTATAAAAAAAACCGTTAATTGAATTTTTTTCCAAAAATATAATTGTTTTGTATCACTTTACAATATATAATACAAAATTTAATTCAAGTCTCTAGCGTCATTGGTTCATGAGATATTTAGGGTTAACCAAAATTTTCAATTTTCTTGAGAGCCCTTTCTGCATCTTTCTGCCTTATTATCTGTATAACAAAATTTATTTGAAGTCGATATCTCTTCTGTTTCTTGAGCTATGGACGACGAAAAAAACGTCGCGAACGTACGGACGTACGTACACACGCACGCACAGACATCTTTCTAAAAATCTTTTATTTCGACTCTAGGGACCTTGAAACGTCGAGAAATGTCAACATTTTCAATTTGTCAAATCGGACCCATTACAATAACTTCCTATGGGAAGTTAATAAAATAAAATTGCAGTAGAGGTTTTCCAAATCTTCTATCTGAAGAAGTAGTACCCGTGGAATGATGGTTAGTGCGTTGGACTGTCATGCCAGAGGTCTTGGGTTGTATCCCTGCCTATGCCATCTAAAGTTTTTTTCACGGGTACTGCCTCTTGCGAGGAATTGACAAATTCTCCAAGAGTAATTGTTGTCATGAAAAGTGCTTTCTCAAATGTGCCGTTCGGAATCGGCTTAAAACTGTAGGTCCCCTCCATCCCTGACAACAGTACTAGCACACAGGAATGGTTGAGAGTTGTAAGTCACCAGGCCCTAGTTCTCAACGGACTGTTGCGCCATCCAATTTATTTATTTTTTTTTATCTGAAGATTGAAACCCCATAAGTCATCTTGTAACTAATGAGAATTTCCGAAAACTAAGTAAGATACTAACTCATTTATACTATATCTAGAAGATAAAGATTTGCATTCTGTGAAAACATCGTACAATATTTTTTAAGAACTACCTTGCCTTAAAAACAGGGTTTTCTGTATTTTTTGCGTTTTCAGAAAGGTAGATATGCTTACAAAACGTGAGATTCCAAATCAGGACAACAAATTTTTTTGAATCAGTGTTGTGTAAACCACAATACAGGAATAGAGAAACAAATATAAAAGGTGTTTTGCTTAGAACTATATAACTTTGAAATGGAATAAAATAAAGTTGTTTTTAAATTATTAATTAACCTGGAATTATTATCCAAGGTTTGCTCGAAAGTAGTCATGAGGTTCAATTTTAAATGACGTGGTGAATGTTGTCCTCAAAGTGGTCAATAGTTTTGGGATCATCGGCGTAGACTAGCGACTTCACATATACATAAATACCCTCATAAAATGTTGTTTAATTGATTAACGAAAAATTCAGTAGCGGTGGAAAGAAAATAAGATATTCTGGAGTCTGCAAAAGCTTGATTAGATTGATTCTATTCTTAAAACAAGAATTGCAAATGCAGAAGTGGGTTACATCAAGTTAAAAGTTAGGACATGTAGATGTACAGGTAATCCGAAGGGTGGAGTATTATCTCCCGTGCTCTTGCTATTAGTTGTTAACGAAATATTAAACGAACTAAATATAAGTCGTTGCATATGCTGACGACATCGTAATAATGGTTTCACAGAAAATTAATACTTACATCTTGTAGTCTTTATAAGCCCGGTAATTGGGCCAGTAACTGCGGACTCAATGTCAATCCACTTAAGAAAGAACTGGTTTTATTGACGGGAAACGGCAAATTCCATGTGAAGACGACCCTACTTATAAATGTTGTTCCGCTACACGTTACTGGCATGGAAAAATATCTTAGACTTGTACTTGATCGTCAATTGAACTGGAAAGAAAAAATCGAAGAGAAAAAAGGAAAACATCTGTTGACTTCTATACCTTCAGCAGGATTTTTTGGAAAAAATATAGGATCTTCTAAGCCCCAAAACCATTCTATGGATGTACACAGCCATTTTAAGGCCAATAGTGACATTATGCATGATTGGTATGGTGGCCAGCCGTTGAAAGGTTTACCAATCGTAAGATAATACAAGTGCAATGAGGACTTTAAAACCTGAAGCTCTAGACACACTCCTCTAGCTAGCCCTTTTTGGATATATTCATGAAAGTATTAGTGCAAAAGGGCATTTTTCGGTCACAGAAGCATACAGAAACCTTTTGATATTGACGTGAACCACTTAGACTATTTAAAGCCTTACATAGATGTTAAACCAGTGGTCATAACTGAAATTTCTACTAGGGAAAATGGACTGAAAACAGGATCATAAAAAGAAATCATGTACCGGTGTTTACGGGTGGTATATATATCATATAATCTTTCGTTAGAAAGATCAGTAAAGCTACCCGAATACTGCAGTGTCCTTAAAGCAGAAGTATTTGCGGTTTCTTAAGCTGCTAAAGATCTTTCTTCCCACAATTTAGAGAACAAAAACATAGACATTTTTATCTAGAACTGAGCAGAAAGCAAGGTTATATGTACCACTATCACAAACAAGGGCGGATCCAGACTTTTAATCAGGGGGGGGGGGGGTCACACACTTAACATATAGACGAGTTTTTACTCACCGCTTAAAAATGTTCTTTAATGATCTGTAAAGGAGGCTAACAAAATTTAGATAACATAATGTGTATCTTAACCTTAAATTTACACATTTAAAGGGCTAAAGTGACAACTTTAGTTATTAAATTATTTTAATTTAATTTTTTTTTTATTATTTTAGTCTTACTATTTAATTTGGACGACTTCCTACATATGAAAGCATTCCAAGATTCCAACAGATTTCTAAATATGCTGGTACACAAATTTAAAAACCCAGAAAATGAGGAAGAATCTGATATTAAGAATTGTCTGACTTTTTTAAACATAGTTTTTTCGAACTCAATTTTCGGTAATATATTATTACTATCGTTATCAGTCTGCTTACTCGTAGATTTGAGCTGGTGCTAGAAAATATTTTGATCCTAAAGGAGTCAACAAGACTTAAAAATTGTAGAGAGAGAAATGTTTTGTTCTTGAATTTAAGGAAATAGGTGCATTTAAGTACATAATTTTATATTTTTGGGACATTAATATTCTTGCAATTCGTGTTTAAATCACAGTTCTAGTGCACCTAAAGCAATTCACTTTAAAAGTAGATTTCTTTAATTTTTTAAGATTTTAAAAGTTTTTGTATTCAACAGAAAATCAATTTTGAAAGAAATAAAATGCACGACTGGGTCACTAGAACTTGCCAATTTCTTCAAAAAAGTTTGTTTCAAATTTTATAAATATATAATTAAGATTTGAAAATGTACCTGCAAAATAAGTTTTTCTCAAAAATATAAATGCCATTTTATTTCTCAAAAAACCTAGATGAACTTGATTTTTTTTTATCAATTTGATCATTTGATTATCGACAAGAGCTTGCAGGGAAGAATATTGAAATCAGTCCATTAGTTCTTGAGAAAACCTAAACACAAAATAACGGTTTTATTAAGCTAAGGAGCACCCTTCTGGAGCAATACCAAAAAAACGTTTTTCTTTAAAAAGAAGCCAAATTAAGAACAACAAATTTAGAGAATGTTCAAAAAAAATATATCGGTTCATTTTTGAAAAAGTTTGAATTTTCAATTTTTAACCAACAAATTTGTATGGGGACTGCTGTTATTTCTCGTATTAAAAAATGAAAAAAAAAGCCTTACGCTAATCAGCTGAAAACCTTGTTTTTCAATCGATACAATGGTTTGGGCTGTAGGGTCCAACTTTTTTCCTCTTTTCTACCATCGATCGTAATGTCATGTTTGATTAAATGCTCGAGTTCGAATTTTATTATGAATTCAATACTTGACATATATGTAGTTCCAATATGTCGCAAACAAAAATCACTTCAATGTTCACTATTTACGTGCGTCGAAAAGATAAGACGTTATTGAAGGCGAGTTTCAGGAATTTAAAGGCAACTTAATATCAAATTGATGATCTCTTATTCAAGGTTTCCTCTTAAGAACCTGAATATTTGCTCTTTTTTTACAAACAAATTTTATAAAAATAATTTAAAGTACTAAATTATAAGTTTTTGCAAATTCTACATTGCGTGAAAATAAAAATTTTAGTTGTTTTTGAAACCACAAACCACTTTTTTGTGATTTTCGTTAAATTACCAACAAATCTTTAGATGAAATCTTTACTTATGCAACTTATGACCCCTCGGGGTAGTCTATTGGTCAAAAGTTGATGAATTTGTGCTGCGTTTTTGGAATAGGGCTTAATTTCCGATTCATATTATGTTCTTTATCCAGTCCTCAGTTAAAAGTTTAGGGAAGTAAAATTTTATTTTTATATATAAAAACAATAAATAATTCAAAACATAATGGGGGTCATATCCATTAACGCAATACGATTATTTTTGAATTGAAGGGAATTTCTACGAAAATACAAACAAATTATCTCCCAGGGGGGAGGGGGTTCATGACCTTTAGGACCCCTGGCTTCAACTGTCCTTTTTGATGTAGATTTTCTATAAGATCACAATTAATTGGGTACCCACATGAATAGAATGGATGTTGAGCTTATCCAATTTATTTATTTATTTATTTATTTATTTATTTATTTATTCATCTACGGATATAAATCTTACAGATTACTAACAATTTTGATATAAAAATATAATTAAATAATTAAAGCTAATTTATAATATGCTTTGCAATTGGATTTTAAATTCACATCTGTTTGTAGAAAGATCAAGTTCATTACATATAGTGTTGAAAAATTTTATGCATCTAGAAAATGGTTCGTTGCAACCATAATTACATCTATGTTTAGGATTGTTAAAGAAATGACGAAGACGCAATCTTCTCTCCGGAATGTATATTTCAAAATTATAAATGATTTGTGGGCATTTGATACGGTATGAAAATACATCATGGACAAACAGTACACATTGAACAGAACGCCTTTTTTGTAAAGAATCAAGTCCAATCAAAGCACATCTTGACGGATATGAAGGAGTATCAATTCTCCATTTTAGTTGCCTAACAACAAATCTTGTGAAAGCCTTTTGAACTCTTTCAATACGAGTTATCCCAATGGAAGTAGAAGGACACCAAACAATTGAACAATACTCAAGGATCGGACGAACTAACGACATGTACACTGATTTCAGAGCATAAGGGTTAGAAAACTCGTTGCAGTTTCGCTTGAGGAAACCAAGCATTGAATTAGCCCTTGCAATTACATAATCTATATGTAACGAAAAAGACAACTTCGGATCAAAAATGACTCCAAGATCACGAATCTCAGATTTGCGATCAAGAATCTGGTTGAACATATGGTAGTTGTGGATCATTGGAACTAAAATACGATGTGCCGTAAACACATTACATTTTGTTATATTTAATGGAAGGATATTCCTATCACACCAATCAGATAAAACATTTAAATCATTTTGAAGATTTTGCTGATCAATTCTATTTTTGATACAAAGAAAAATTTTCATGTCATCAGCATACATCAAACAAGATGCATTTTTAAGAAGAGAGGGGATATCATTAACAAATATATTGAAAAGAAGTGGTCCCAGATGGCTACCTTGAGGAACTCCTGATGAAGCTTGTATGATATTAGAGAAGAATTTTCCCAATTTCACACATTGTGTTCTTTTATAAAGGTAGCTGGAAATCCATTTTAGAAGCAATCCGTGAATGCCAAAAGCTCGAATTTATGTAGAAGATGTGAAGCCTAGCCAAAAGAGGAATGAAAATATTAGGAAAATACTTCTTTAACGACCTATCCCACGTCTCATCCTTGCCGCTTAAGGCCATTCTCAAATTTTTCAAAAAAACTGGATGGTTCGTGAAAGCATACTCAACCTTAATGGCTGAATCACAAACACGCTTCAGCTTTGGCTTCGCCTGACATTTACGAGTTCAGCCATAGGAAATTAATGCATGTTATCACAATGGAGCTTCAACCTCACGTTTCGTTTGACAATCGTAAGGAAAAGAACGTAATGTGACTCCATACGGAAGCTCTAGTTCAATTTTCTGAACATTTGCTTTGTCTGACAGCTCAAGAGCTGTAAAAAAAAATGTTAACAAACAAAATATTTGCTCTTTAGAGGGATGAAATAATAGAAATGTCATTCAAAGCAACCTGGAAGCAGGCCCACCGTAACGCAGACGAAGCCGAAGCTGAAGCGTGTTTGTGATTCAGCCATAATCCTCGCCAACGTTCGTCCTCGTTTTCTTGGGAGCAAAATGGACCCACAGTAATCGGAGTGTGTTGTTTATTGACCTTTGCTGAAGCATCACCCCGTAAAACCTAACCTAATCTAACTTTGAATAAGCTGTAATTGTTTCTGTGGTTAGGGTGTTGTTCACATAGAGCTTAACCTGATTTTTAGAAACTGTTTCTAAAACATTGAATACATTTAAATGAACATTCGAGTTCAATACTAACTGTAGTATTTTTGAGAAGTCCTCAAAAATGTTATGCTGAATGAGAAAGGCTTAAAAGCACTTTTTCATATCGAGAAAAAAAATTGTTGGTGGCAGGAGCATGGAATGACCCCAGACCACTAACACTGCCATTGTTGTCAAATAAAAGACAATAATTTACTCGTTTTAACAAAAAAGGGTTTTTCACTTTTAACAAATGTGTCAATATTAAAAAAAAAATATTTCAAACGACATTTCTTACGTATTTTCAACTGAAATACGTATTTTTTTTTTAGAGTTTAACCCTGAATAATAATAATGCCTTAGATTTCTTCTACTGAACCAAGTGGTGATCCAAAGAGTTGAATTACTGAATAAAATATAACCACATAATTCATATACTGTTCATAGCTTTTACATCAATCAATTTTCTGAGTTACTTGTATTTATTATATTATTATAAAAACTACATAAACTTCATAAAATAAAATCATTCTACATTATTCATTAGAAAAAGCTTTTAAGCTGCTTTTATCAAACTACAACAAAAACGTGAAAAATTAACTTTTACATTTAAAAAACAAATAACACAAATAAATATTTTTCCTATAAGAAAGAACTATTCAACTTTTCTGTTTTTCTTGGCAAAGTCAAAAGAAATTAAAAAAAAAATAAAAAAAAACAATATTATGCCTCTTGATGCCTTGTAAGCTATGAATTATCACCTGTCAAGATCAACTTGAAACAATTTAAAATTCAATTTTTCCTGCATTGACATCAGCCTCCGTCTCGATAGTCTCTGATGACGATGATCGCTCTAAAGCCCTTTCACCTAAATGTCACTCAAGCAATATAATATCTAGATCTAGATTATATTTTTCTATAATAGTTTTACAACCTATTTTAAATTTTCCAAGCCAATTATAAATCACAAAAATACAAATCATTATGTCCACAGTGGTTTTCGTGCTTAATAAATATCAACTTTAAATCCTCAATGAAATCAAAATATTCATAGGCATCTCTGTATTTTCCCGAAATTCTCACGTTTCTGAAGATGATGTCGAAAACTCAGAGAGGTAGACAACGTAGAATTAAAAGAAAAAGAAAATTATTTAAAAAATAGAAAAGAAAATATCAAAATATACAAAAAAATACTCCGAACAATTTTGTCTCCATTGAAAATGTCACATCAACGAATTTTATTATTTCAATTTATTCAAGTTGAAAATTATTAGAGTCATTTTCGATTCATTTTTGTCTGCTTCTGCTTCTGTTTTTTGTTTTTGATTTTCTTTTTGAAGGAATGATTTGTGATACAACGCAAAGCAATCGATCACTAAAAATATAAACAAGCATCTTATCACCACCAATGTCTGGAAATCCTCGGTTTAGTCCTCATCAGCGCCAGCGATCATTTTGACTCACTTAAAAATATAAACTAAATGGGCGGGTCTGAGTTAAGAACCATCCCATCGCCGTAACTATTCGTACGTCGAAAACTGTGTGTTTTTAAAAATAGAATCCACTCAAATGCAAAGATCATTTGGTTTTGGTTGTTGTTTATTTTTTGTTTTTGGGTGTCTTCATCTTTCAAAGGCCACCGATTTGTTTGTCACTAAAAACACATGTATCATGAAACACTGCAAATCAGTCGTCTAGAGTTGGTTTACGGTTCGTGTCGGTCGTGTTGTCCTCTAGAGACTGAATTTCTGTGTTATTTTCAAATTCCTCCAATTTGAACCGATAATTCCGAAAAATTCATAATTCTAGTGGAAGTGCTTATTTTCGAAAGAAAAAAAAACATGACAAAATATACAAATTGTAAAGTAAATCAAAATGATCAAAATTTAAAAAATGATTGCGAATTTCAACATCGTCCGTATCATAATTTCTATTCACGTTACGATCATGGCAATGGATTCGGCCACAGAGTTAATAAACATCCTAATTTGACCCCTTCACCGATTTTCACGGATTACGACGATAATAGTTTGAGTTCGGAAGAACATGTTTTGGCGCCGCTAGTATGTTCTTCCGGACAGTCACGTCCGTGTTTGACGTGGGCCTGTAAGGCGTGCAAGAAAAAGAGCGTCACTGTGGATAGACGCAAGGCTGCTACAATGCGTGAACGAAGACGATTGCGAAAGGTATTGAAAGCCTTTTTCATTGATTTGTTGTACAGAACATAATATTAAAAATTCAAAACAGCGATGTTATCGTACAAGTTAATATTATATTTTAAGTTTTTAAAACAATCTGCTTTTTATTTTTCCACAATTGTCTCCAATTAGTTTCCAATCCAATGATAAGGTCAAAAATAAAAATAATAAAATTGAAGTGAATTTGAGTGAATATACGAAGTGATTTGTTTCACAGTTACAGCCAAACATACAATAGAGTGTACCTTACTCTAAAAATGTATCCATTTTTACGATCGCTGTTTCAAATTAGAAAAAGAAAATAAAAGTAACTTGTGCCGACACGGTTTCTAATTTATACATAAGAAATAGTTTTTGTAAAAAGTTGATGTAAAATTTCACACAATGTTTCTCAGGTTAAAAATTACCATCTTTTTGAAAAACAAATGAAAACAGTGAGGCCAAAAAAAAGATTTAGTTCGTAAACCAAGTAATATTTTCGAATCTACTATTTAACATCCTATTTATTGATTAATTTAGTTTGATTAGAAAATTCAATTTATATATTGCTAAAAATAACACAGTTTGAAAAAATGTTGTAACTGGCTATTAAATTAGTTCGAATCCTACTTTAAAATCAATCTATAAAGCCAGGTTTTTCATAAATTCATAAGTAAGTGTTTTTCTTCTTATAAAATTCGTATTTCACACAAACCTAAAGGAAACGCTGACCTTTTATGCCAAAACTGTTTATAAAAGAAAAAAGTAAAACGTGTTTCTGAAATAGTTTTTAATTTTTTTTTTAACAGTTCCATTACCAAATTTTGAAATATTTAAAATAGTGATAAGTGTTTCTTTTTTAAATTGTGTAGATAGCCCAAATTGAAGCTCGGAATCATCACCAAAAATATAGAACGTATTCTTTAATTCAACTCAAACTATGAAGGCATAAGATCAAATGTTTCTAAAAACTTTTTAGAACTAAGAAAGATGTGTACTTTGTGAAGCACTGTTTTTTTAAATATGCATTCCTCAAAAACCTTAGTATGGGCAATTTAAACACGTCTTGAACAGCGTTTTCTTCCGGCGCGGCAGATTACTACGACAATTTAATAATTTTATTTACGATCTTTAATTTTTCACTATCAGAAAGCTTTAACCTATATTTTTCTAAACAAAGCTGAGCGAAATTTTTTTTTTGAAAGGTTTTGCGCTTTCAAAGTTGTGATGACCAGTTCCAGCATATAATAAACCGTATTCAAATTCAATAATTGCGTCACTTTTGAGTCTTTTTGTGAATGGAGTTGCTTGTACGGATTTTTCTATCATTTTGTTTCAATTGAATAAGTTCATAATTAAAGATTGTTATGAACTTATGAAAACTTTTCCGTGATTTCCAGAAGTATTTCCGAGTTTGTAGAAACAATTTTTAGCAAAGTTCACATTGTTTTGGACCTAGTTCAACGTGCTTCTCCATCTTTCCCGGTTGTTGGCCTATTCCATCCAGTTGCGCATCCCAAGGCTACGGGGGCGTCCTTGCCTACGCCATCCTTCCCCGCTGTCTTCTACTGCTAATTGCACTGCCATTTCGAGCGGGTTCATCTTCGCTCATACGTTCTACGTGCCCATCCCACCGGAGTCTACCAAGGCTTGAAACTATATCAGCTTCGCGGTATACTTCGTATAACTAATTGTTATACGAGTACCTTCTCCGGGAAAGTCCTTCTTCACAAATGGGTCCAACTATTCTCTGTAAAACTTTTCTCTCGAACGCTGATAAGAGGTTAAGGTGTTTTTGACTATGCACCCAAGTCCATAGAATGTGGACTTGTAAAACCTACACAGCAGAAGTGAAATAAAAGCAAACTTAACGAACACGAAAAATCTTTTGAAATTTTCTAAGAAAATATCCAACTTCTCAAAAGTTTTCTTTATAAAAGTGTGAATCTCTACTTAGGCACTAGCTGCGTTTTATTATCGAAAATGGGCTACCTTTTAGCACGTACTACAATAACAATTTGGCTCTTGGTTTTTATCTGGGTTTAATTCAGAGACCTTCAAATAAGTTTTGATTATGGCGGATAGATAGATATTTTTTGTTGCAAATGGTAATGATAAGGTAGTGTGAACTTTAGTTGTAAGACAAGGAACAGATAATATTTGAATAGAAAACAAACATAGGACAAAAAGAGATAGTGATATGAAAGTTTTGAGTCTTGGATCTGAACTACTAAGTAAAGGGTGATTTTTTAAAAGCTATAGGAACATTTTTCAAAAAAAAAAATACATACAATTCAGAAAAATGCATGAAATCTTTATTTGAATCGATAGCACGGTCCATATAATTGAATGTTTAAAGATTATTTCATGCAAATGTTGACCTTGACTGCGCCTCAATGGTCCATTCGCTTAGTCCAATTTTGGCATACTCTTTCCAACATTTCGGTCGATATCTCATGAAAAAATGCTTCAATGTTGTCTTCCAATGAGTCAATTGAAGCAAGCTTGTCTGTATAGACATGAGCTTTAACATAGCCTCACAAAAAATAGTCTAAAGGCGTTAAATTGCACGATCTAGGCGGCCTATTGACCAGTCCCGAACGTGAAATAAAATGCTTGTTGAAACCACATGTCATGCAAGTCAAGCTCTTGCATTTTGGCAAAACAAGTTGGATATCATCTCACGGTAGCGCTCACTATTCACAGTTACGTTACGATTCGCATCATCTTTGAAGAAGTACGGTCCAATGATGCCACCAGCCCATAAACCGCACCAAACTGTGACTTTTTGTGGTAGCTCTTGAAATGCTTCACTCCAAAATCTACAATTCTGCTTGTTTACGTACCCATTGAGCCAAAAATGAGCTTTGTCGCTCACTGGAAGAAGTGCGCGATGAACTTTCTTAACAGAGCACGCATTTTGATAATAAAATTCAATAATTTGCAAGCGTTGTTCGTTTGTAAGACCATTCATCAAAACCACATGACTCTAAAACTGTATTCAATTGATTCTTGTTTTTATTATATCTACATATTGTAGTTCCGTTGACTGTTTTCCTGTATATTGCCTAGGAAACGCAAAACCTGCTTAAAATATCTCTACCGCCCGTGAGAGTGTTCATTAGATTTAGAGGCCCACACTCATAACTGAACTAAAAGTCCAACAAAATATTAAAAATAAACATTTTGTGTGAGATGTAAAAATTTCTTTTTCTAATAAAATAACTAAAAGTTAGGAACAATATTTTGCATATGATAAAGTAAGTTTGATTTCAAAATCTGTTTTTACTAAGGAGATTTTTAGTCGAAAACCAATTCCAATGAACTAAATATTTCAAATCTCTTAATCAATAATAGAAATGAAATAAAAGTAGTCTGAAAATACACATATAGTTTAAAATATGTAAATTCTTTTAAAGGTGATATAAATGTGTATACCTATTTGTTTTTAAGGTATCAATGACTGATTTTCAAAATGTATAAAACATTTCAAAAAGATTTACCACTGACACCTCTTGATGAAAACTCAACGTTCCAATAAAATTTATTTATTTACGCTTAAAACAAGCCATTAACAAAAAAAATATTGAAAGCCAGACTCAAAGCTGTGTTTTTTTAACTTCCCATAGGAAGTTATTGTAATCGGTCAGATTTGTCAAATTGAAAATTTTGACATTTATCGACGTTTCAAAGTCCCTAGAGTCGAAATAAAAGATTTTTAGAAAGACGTCTGTGCGTGCGTGCGTCTGTACGTACGTTCGCGACGTTTTTTTCGTCGTCCATAGCTCAAGAACCAGAAGAGATATCGACTTAAAATAAATTTTGTTATACAGATAATAAGGCAGAAAGATGCAGAATGGGCTCTCAAGAAAATTGCGTGGGTGGTTTTTTTTACCATAGCAGTTTAAAATAAAGGTGAACATTTTGGTTAACCCTAAATATCTCACGAACCAATAAAGCTAGAGACTTCAATTAAATTTTATATTATATACTGTAACCTGATACCAAACAAATATATTTTTTGAAAAAATCAAGTTAACGTTTTTTTTTATAAATCAAAAAATCTAAAAAAAAAAATTATTTACCTCGACAAATTTACGAACAAAAAACGATTTTATCTCCAAAACAATTTTGTGCAACGAAGAATAAAGTTTTTAATATCTGGTAAAATTTTGAGAAAAATCGAATCGACAGTTTTTTTTTATAAAAAATAAAAACCAATAAAAAGCATTACTCAAAGTTGGTAAAAATTGATTTTCGACTTGAATATCTTTTCGAGAATTTAAGATTATGGCTTCCAACTAATTTTATCTTATAAGAAATATTATTTTCAACATTCAGTGAAATTTTGAGAAAAATCGAATGGACAGTTTTTTACAAAAAATAAAAACCTAAAAAAATATTAATAAAAGTTTGTAAAAATTTATTTTCGACTCAAATATATTTTCAAAACTTTGTGATATTGACTTTAAACTAATTTTATATTTTAAAAAATATTGTTGTCAACATTCAGTAAAATTTTGAGAAAAATCGAATTGATAGTTTTTTACCCAAAAATAAAAACCTAAAAAAACATTGGTAAAAAATTGACTTTCAACTCAAATATCGTTTCAAGATTTTAAGATATATGCTTTACACTAATTTTATCTTTCAAAAAAAAATTGTTGTCAACATTCAGCAAAATTTTGAGAAAAATCCCATTGACAGTTTTTTTACAAAAAAATAAAAACTAAACAAAAATTAATAAAAGTTGGTAAAAATTGATTTTCGGCTCAAATATCTTTTCAAGACTTTAGGATATTGGCTTTAAACTAATTTTTTGTTATAAGAAATATTGTTTTAAATATTCCGTGAAATTTTGAGATAAATCGAATCGATAGTTTTTTTACAAAAAATAAAAACTTAAAAAAAACAATACTAAAACTTAGTAAAAATTTACTTTCGACTCAAATATCTTTTCAAAAATTAAAAATATTGGCTTTAATCTTATTTTATCTCACAGTAAATATTGTTTTCGACGTTCAGTACATTTTTTACAAAAATCCAACAGTCAATTTTTTCATAAAAAATTGAAATCTACAAAAAATAGTACGCAAAATTGGTAAAAATTGATGTTCGGTTTTCGATATCTCGTGAACAATATAGATATTGACTTAAAATTAATTTCATTCATCCAATTTATATTTGTTTATATAAGAAATAATTTTTTTTTTACAAATGCTACTAAAATTGGTAAAAATTGGTTTTCGATTAAAAATCTCGTTAACAAAAAAATAATTTCGAAATCAAACTATTTCATTATATGCAAAATATTATTGGTAGTTTTAAAATTTTTAAGAATAATTCAATTGAGAACTTTTTTAACAAAACACGAAAACCTACAAACTTTTAAGCAAGACAAATCGACAGACAGGATGGGAAGTTATCAGTGTGGGTCTCATCCCAGCCTCTTTTCTTAAGTTTATTTTGCGACCAATGCACATTAAGTCTGAAATAAGCTAAAATCATTTTTGACAAAAATAGAATCAGATGCAGTAGAAATAACTTTCATTATTTTCATGTTTCATGTAAATAAAGACTGTTGAATTTTCAATGACATTAATAACGTCGTTGATTGTTAAGAGAAATATGAAAGGACCTAGGTGGCGCTCTTGAGGAACTCATGATTTTGCATATAATTTTGATTGGAGATTGAGAACCTGAAAACTACTCTTTATTGGCAATTCTAATCTCTAGTTATGATCTAGCCATGAAGTCAAAAACGGGGGAAAATTAAGGGCTTTAAGTTTAAGATAAATAACTTGATGACTTATTTTAACAAAGGCTTTACTAAAGTCGTTGATAATATCGTCCACTTTATTTCCTTTCTCTACTTCGTTTCGAATCTTAGAAACAAATTCAGTAAGATTACTTGTGGTAGGCTTTTTATATACCCTGCTCTACAATGTCAACGGAGAGAGCCGTAAACAAGATTGAGAATTGAGCTCCTTTTTTACAAATAGAAAAAATAAAGAAATCTTTTCAAAGCTTTGGGAAGATTACTTGAGAAATGAAAGAAACAGTGCTGAAAGAGGTTAACATAAAGAGGGAATACACTTTTTTAATAACATTACAGGCAAACCATTCAGACCAGGAGAGAAATCATATTAAATTACAGTCCTTATTAATGTCTGTGATAAAATATTGGTCAATATCAAATAACAGATGACGGAAGATATTTCTTTTTAATAAAATTACTTTCAAGATATTTTTTTCAAAAAAGAAAAAAATATTTCAAAAAAAATTTAACTTATTACAAAAAAAAAACGATAATTTCCTATTATTCGACAGTTTCTTTTATTGGCTTAGCTTGGCTTGGAATAGATTTAAGGGTTTTAATTTGAATTTGATTGTTAAAACCATAGCATCATAAAATTAAACACAAACTAGCAACCATAAGCTAAATTTTATTATGTTACTTTTACGACGCATGAAACATACTTAAAAACAATAGTTATAAAAGCTACAATGTTGCAATGCAATAATATTCACTTTACAAAGTGAATAAAAATATATGTACATATATAAAATTATTAACAAGTGTTCACATAAACATAAAATTGTCTTTCTACAAATTCTAAATAGCTTAATTTCAAATATATATTTTCGTGTATGGTCTGTTCAAGGAATGATTTAGGATCTTAATAATTATATCTAGCTGGTTAATGTGGCCTCGGCTATAAGCTTTAATGGCATTTTCACATTATCATCATCATCACCGTCATCAAATTAAATGATCGTAAATTGTAAAAATAGAAAATCATTTCATTTTAATGATGTCGTGATGCACCATCCATGATGGTGTGTTTTTCAAAGTTTTCCGAGTTCAAAATGCATAAAAATACGAGTGTTTTAAATGAAACATTTTAAACAAGAACCTGCTTTACATAAGTTTGTAGGCATTTAGTTGTAATTTATAGAAATTTAAATTATGGTGATTATATTAATGGCTCAAAAAAACACTTAAACACGTATAATATTTGTGAAACAAGAATTTTTTGATTTTAAATTTTATTGATCATTTATTTACTTTACATGTAACTATCATCAGGTTGTTCGGTATCTCTATCTTAAAAGAGACATTAACCCTTAATGATGATAATAATTTCTAAGATTTATAAAGTTTTTTTGTATGCTTTTAGTTTTCCTTTAAATAAGTTTTCTATATTAACTATTAAGGTGCATATAAATAAGGACCAAATAGTCATTGATCTTTTTTTTAAGAATTGTAAAATTGTAATGAATGAAAACCTTTAAAAAAGATCAGTATTGAAAGAATATGTCAACAAATTCAATTCGAATTCGACACATCCTATTTACGTTACATTAATTAAAATTAAGACAACGACTACAAGAAATTCTTTAAAAGATGGATTAACTAATATCATTGTGTTACCTATGAGTTTTTCGAGATAGAGAGGTAAAGCGGGTGGACCGAGTTAAGAGGCTGGTTTTTATCTTCTAATTTTTTTTTAATATAAAATCTGAAGATGAAGGTTAAATCAAATATTAAAAACGTAAATTAGCTTACCTTAAAAAATAACTTGACTTCATATTTTCACTTAAGAATTTCGTAATGAAAATATTGTTAGCCAATTAAAAGTTTCTAAAAATGTAGGCGTAAGGTAGGAAGTTTTATTATATTGTATATTTTATTTAAACTATTAAAAGGTGGTTAAATTGTAAGGGCCGGTGTTGATGTTGAATAAAACACATTTATTTGGGAAATTATTGTCATTTCTTTTTACTATTATAATATTGGTATTGTTCAATTATGTATGGAACTAAATATCGGCCAAATGGTCGCCGCGACCTCTGCGGCATAATTCTATCCGAAAGTCGATGACGCTGAGGCAAAATTGAGGTTCTATGCCGTTTATGTGCTGAATTATCTCGTCGTTTAGCTCTTGAATTGTTTCAGACTTGTCAAACCTTTTCTTTCAAATAACCCTAAAGATAAAAGTCAATCGGTGTCAAATCCCATGATCCTGGGGGCTAATTGACATCGCCACCACGAGAGATAACACGACCGTCCTGTTAAAACCACATATCGTCCACATCCATACCTTCCAAATAGGGCTATAAAAAGTTCGTTATCATCTCATTTTGGAAAAAATCCGGCCCGATGATAACGCCAACCCATAAACCGCACCAAACAGTCACTCTTTTTGGGTGCACTGGTTTTTCGACAATCGCTCTTGGATTATCATTCGCTAAAATGCGGCAATTCTGCTTATTGACGAATCTACTGATGTGAAAATGTGCCTCATCACTGAAGATGATTTTCTTAGAAAATTGATCTTCCACTGTTGCCATTTCTTGCCACCCTTCTGACCATTGCCTACGCTTGAAATTGTCAAGAGGTTTTAGTTCTTAAGCCAATTGCACCTTCTAATCTTTTAAATGCAAGTCTGTATGCATAATGCTCATTAACGACGAGCGTGAGAGGTGTTATTGTTGGGCCCAACAATGAGTTGTCCACCTCAACTGCTCTCTTCAGCGAATAATAGCAAGTTGTATTTTCAAATCCCACATTACTTCATTAAACATTTAGAATTATCAAATAAAGTATGTATATTAGTCTGAGAATTCTAGCAAAAGTAGAATCGGGACCTCCAAGTAATTAATTTATGAAATTTTTGATTGGAATCGAAACAGGATATCATCCTAAGCTACACCTTAAATGTCCCCCATTATCCCCCTATTGGCTTTTTGTAAAATGACATTTTAAGTGGGGGTTTGATAGGAGGTCTTTATCTAAAAATATTCTTTGAATTTAGTTATTTTAATCGAAACTTTTGATTCTTGGTTGTTGTTGTTTCTATCAGTTCATTGGAAAATGTTATGGCAATTATATGCATCACCATGCATCATCTCTCTTCCCAAAAAAGACACCCTTTTATCTCAAATACATTAATGGACTCTATTGATTCTTAATGCTTATTCCAAACAATACATCTGTTCTTAATTTCACAAAGGTGGTTTCTGTAATATTGGATATGTTGTTTTTTTAAAAAACATAATTCTACAAAAAGTTTTAAAGTGAACATTTTAGTTGGTTTTATCTACATCTCCCGCCCCATCAACCCTCCGTTAAAATGTAATTTTACCAAAAACCAATAGAGCATTCTTTTTGGGGGACATGTTGCTTAGGATGACATCCTGCGTCAAATTTAATCACAAAATTTCAAAAATTAATTACTTGGACATTCGACTCTACCTTTCTTAAGACATGTGTAATGAAAAATGTAAGCTTAGAAAAGTCTTACTTTATTTTATTTTTTTTTAACTAAGAGGACATAACTAAAAATTACATTAAAATTGTTATAGGCGTTTCAAAAAAAAACTGGGAAAAACTAATTGTTGCCTACTTTTTATTTATCAAAACCAATTTTTAAATTTTTTCTCAATCGTTAATCAAAATCATTCGAGCTGTTTTTAAAAAATCAAGAACTTCATATGAATTTTTCATTTTTTCCTTTTTGTTTGCATAAAAAGAACATTTGATGCTCGTTCCCGAAAAAAAAGAAATATTAATATTGAGCTTAAGGTTGATGGACTTCACTTAAACAATTATTGCTCTAAACAGGTTCTAAAAATGTAAAATTGTAAAATACGACTGTAGGCAATGAATACCGGGAATTAGGTTATATGTTGGTACTAATGCCACTTATGCAATTCATGCTCAATTCATGCACTTGTATCGGGTTTTTCAATAAGAGCGGTACAAACGTTTTTTTTTAAATAAAACAAAAATGTTTTTGGATATTAATGAAACTCTTTATTCCTGTGAAAGTACGTTCGATGCCATTATGTATGGAACTCAATTTCTTTTGCATGGCCACCACGGGCACGCTTGCAGAAGTCCAGACGCTGAACCCAATTTTCGACTGTTTTCAAGCATAAATCGGCCGATACTGCTGCAATTTCAAGTTCGATATTTCTACGAAGTTCATCAACCGGCGCTGGCTTGTTGGCATACACCATTGACTTGACGTAGCCAAACAGGAAATAGTCTAATGGCGTCAAATCGCACGACCGAGGCGGCCAAGCGACTGGACCATTTCGTGAGATAACACGTTCTCCAAACTTGGTTTTCAATAAATTGATTCTGACATTCGCTGTGTGGCTTGTGGCGCCGCCGGCCGCCTGCCGTCCTGTTGGAACCACATGTCAATTGGTGCCAAAAATATTCGGTTATCATTAAACCGTAGGGATCCCCATTCACAGTAACATGTCGGTCTTGATCATCGTTTATTAATTGAATTCGTTAAACAAACTAACGTTAAAACTTAAGACTAATATTACATTTATTCTTAGATTTATAGATTTACAATGCCTTAAGCAATTTGCAAAAAAAAAGCTAAACTGAAGTGCTGAAAAAATGTACTTTAAATGTTTTACTTTTAAAATCATCGCTTACGGAATATACCAAAAAGTAATACTTGTTTTAAACTGAAATCAATTGGTTGAGGGGACTGTTTTTACCATAGCTCGATCTGCTTGATGTAGGGCATAAAGGAACTTGTCTTCTAATACTTGAACGGCTATAAATAAAGTTTAATTGTTCCAAAATTGACGGTGATATGACTGACCCATTAATTAATTTTATAATAAAGCACAGCTGAATGTACTCTCTGTGTTTAGAAAGCGATGGAAGATTTATGAGCGTGAGCCTATGATTGTACGGTGGAAGTTCGAGCCTATTGGACCATGGGAAGAAACGGAGGCAGAAGCGCATGAATCTTCTTTGTACTCCTTCTATTCTGGTTTATATGGACTGAATAAAAGGGAGCCCATATTATGCAGCCATATTTCAATATTGGTCCTACAAATGATATAAAAGAGGCTGGGATACGACCCACTGAGGCTGGGATACGACCCACTGATAACTTCCCATCCCGTCTGTCGATTTGTCTTGCTTAAAAGTTTGTCTATATGTATCAATTTTTATCAAATTTGCGTACTATTTTTTGTAGATTTTATTTTTTTATGAAAAAACGGACTGTTGGATTTTTATAAAAAAAAATTACTGAATATCGAAAACAATATTTTCTGTGAAATAAATAAGTTTGAAGCCAATATTTGTAATTTTTGAAAAGCTATTCGAGTCGAAAGTAAATTTTTACCAAGTTTTAGTATTGTTTTTTTTAGGTTTTTATTTTTTGTAAAAAAAAAACTGTCAATTCGATTTTTCTCAAAATTTTATCAAATGTTGAAAACAATATTTCTTATAAGTTAAAATTAGTTAGAAGCCATTATCTCAAATTTTTGAAAAGATATTTGAGTCGAAAATCAATTTTTACCAACTATTGTTAGAATGTTTCTAGGTTTTTTAATTTTTTGTACAAAAACTGTCAATTCGATTTTTTTCAAAATTTTACTGAATGTTGACAACAATATTTTTTGAAAGATTAAAGTAGTTTAAAGCCAATATCTCAAAATTTTGAAAAGATATTTGAGTAGAAAATCAATTTTTACCACCTTTTATACATTTTTTTTTAAGTTTTTTTATTTTTTGTAAAAAAAACTGTCAATTCGATTTTTCACAAAATTTTTTCCTAATGTTGAAAACAATATTTATTATAAGTTAAAATTAGTTAGAAGCCATTATCTCAAATTTTTGAAAAGATATTTGAGTCGAAATTCAATTTTTACTAACTTTGAGTAATGTTTTTAGATTTTAATTTTTATAAAAAAAACTGTCAATAAAATTTTTCTCAAAATTTTATCAAATGTCAAAAACATTATTCTTCGTTGCACAAAATTGATTTGGAGATGAAATCATATTTTAGTCGTAAAATTTTCGAGGTGACAAATTTTGTTTTCAGTTTTTTTGATTTATAAAAAAAACCGTTAATTGGATTTTTTCCAAAAATATACTTCTTTTGTATCACGTTACAATATATTATATACAATTTAATTCAAGTCTCTAGTGTCATTGGTTCATGAGATATTTAGGGTTAACCAAAATGTTCACCTTTTTTTTAAACTGCTATGGTAAAAAAAACACCCACGCAATTTTCTTGAGAGCCCATTCTGCATCTTTCTGCCTTATTATCTGTATAACAAAATTTATTTTAAGTCGATATCTCTTCTGGTTCTTGAGCTATGGACGACGAAAAAAACGTCGCGAACGTACAGACGTACGGACGTACGAACGTACGTACACACGCACGCACAGACATCTTTCTAAAAATCTTTTATTTCGACTCTAGGGACCTTGAAACGTCGAGAAATGTCAAAATTTTCAATTCGACAAATCGGACCCATTACAATAACTTCCTATGGAAAGTTAAAAATATTTTTTATAAAATTGTATACATATTTTCCATGAAATAAATTCTCTCATGTGAACAAAATGAATCACACAACACAAAAAAAAATAGATGAACGCTTTCAATTCTTCTTTATTTGCCAACTTCACCACTTTTTTTTATCAAGAAAATGATATTTTAATTTCTGATTAAGTTCAGTTAACACCATTCTAGCTTGATTTACTTTTTAAAACCGCTTCTTGTTGACTTCGAGTTTAATAACCAGCTTAAATAAAAGAAAGGCATATTGATTTTTCTCTAAAGCTGATTTTACTGTAGCTAAGATTATACTTAGTATGAATTAAACAAAAAAAAATTAATAACTATTTATTTCTATGTTTAGGTTAATGAAGCATTTGAAGTGCTAAAAAGAAGAACCACACCAAATCCAAATCAAAGATTACCAAAAGTTGAAATACTAAGAAATGCCATCGAGTACATTGAAAGCCTTGAAGATCTATTACAGGTAAAAAATTTCATCTCTCTTAAAATCAGTTTGGTGACAACATTAAAAAATTAATTAAATTTTAGGAATCATCACCTTCACGTACAATTGATAGCTTATCAGAGAGTATAAGTGGCAAAACATGTCAGCAGGATTATTTGGTAAGTCATCATACCTATAATTAATGTAAAAAGTCGAAAAACTTTTTGAAAAATAATATTTTTATATTTCATTTATATGTCATTTTTGGAATTTCAAAAATGTTAAACTTAAACTCTATACCTCAAAAACCATTTAAAAATCGAGAACTTTTGTTAGATGTTTAAAAATACTTATGTATGTGTATCAATGAAATGCGACTGCACTTATTTTACTTTATATTTTATAGATTTAATGTATGATTAATGCTTTCCTACAAATCACACCAAAGAGCACTAAAAATATTTGTCTTCTGTAAATTCTTGGGCGTGAAACGAAAAAAACGTCACAAACAATCAATTGATTTATTAAGACGATCCATTGAAATGACGCCTGAAGCCTGAAGTGGAAAAGAAAACGTAATTTTATTCAATTCCTATGCTAGATATGGAAAACTGCATTGCCTAGAAACTTGGTTTTTATTTTAGATTTCGTTGGCAACGAACTTCTTTAGAATTTAAATAAAAATAAGGAAAAACGTTTTCATTCTCAGAACAATGTGACAGATATTTATTGGTAACTATATAAGAAAGTTCTTGGTTCGAAAAATGTTCTGTGTATTCGATGATTTGAAGTTTAAATTCCTTATGTTGGCACTTTATAAATTAGTGGCTACTTATATAAAAACATACATATATATAAGATTAAAAACATTTTATGAATAGTTAAGTGTAATGAATGGATAACAATATTTGTCGATATGCATTTTTCAGAAATTGTTGTTTCGTTTAATGCAGGTGGTTCTAATTAAATATTACTTATAGATTTCCTGAAACGCATATATGTAATGTATACGCCATTGTGTACATTTATTTTAATTCTAAAAGGTATTGAAATAATTCAAAATAATTTGGGTATTATTTTCTAAATAAAATTTATATGAGGTAAATAACTTAAATTTCATAAAATATTTTTAATAAAAAAAAATCACAAAAATTAAAACGGGAATATTTTGTTCAAAGTTTAAAATTTGATTTTGTTTTTTATTAACTTCCCATAGGAAGTTATTGTAATGGGTCCGATTTGTCGAATTGAAAATTTTGACGTTTCTCAACGTTTCAAGGTCCCTTGGGTCGAAATAAAAGATTTTTAGAAAGATGTCTGTGCGTGCGTACGTCCGTACGTTCGCGACGTTTTTTCGTCGTCCATAGCTCAAGAACCAGAAGAGATATCGACTTCAAATAAATTTTGTTATGCAGATAATAAGGCAGAAAGATGCAGAAAGGGCTCTCAAGAAAATTGCGTGGGTGTTTTTTTACCATAGCAGTTTCAAAAAAAGGTGAACATTTTGGTTCAACCTAAATATCTCATGAACCAATGACGCTAAAGACTTGAATTAAATTGTACATTATATACTGTAACGTGATACAAAACAAATATATTTTTGGAAAACATCCAATTAAAGTTTTTTTTTATAAATCACAAAAACTGAAAAAAAAAACTTGTCACCTCGAAAATTTTACGACTAAAATATGATTTCATTTCCAAAACAATTTTGTGCAATGAAGAATAATGTTTTTGATGTCTGATAAAATTTTGAGAAAAATCTAATTGGCAGTTTTTTTTACAAAAATTAAAAACCTAAAAAAAAATTAATAAAAGTTGGTAAAAATTGATTTTCGACTCAAATATCTTTTCAAAACTTTGAGTTATTGGCTTTAAACTACTTTTATCTTTCCAAAATATTGTTGACAACATTCAGTAAAATTTTGAAAAAATCGAATTGACAGTTTTTTTTACAAAAAATTAAAAACCGAAAAAAAAAATTAACAAAAGTTGGTAAAAATTGATTTTCGACTCAAAAATCTTTTTAAAAGAATGAGATAATGGCTTCTAACTAATGTTAGCTTATGAGAAATATTATTGTTTTCAACATTTTTTTACAAAAAATTAAAAACCGAAAAAAAAATTAACAAAAGTTGGTAAAAATTGATTTTCGACTCAAATATCTTTTCAATACTTTGAGATATTGGCTTAAAACTACTTTTATCTTTCAAAAAATATTGTTTTCAACCTTCAGTAAAATTTTGAAACAAATCGAATTGACAGTTTTCTTACAAAAAATTAAAAACCGAAAAAAAAATTTTAAAAAAATGGTAAAAATTGATTTTTGACTCAAATATCTTTTCAAAAATTTGAGATAATGGCTTCTAACTAATTTTAACTTATAAGAAATATTTCTTTCAACTTTCGATAAAATTTTGAGAAAAATCAAATTGACAGTTTTTTTTACAAAAAATAAAAACCTAAAAAAAAATTAATATTAAAACTTGGTAAAAATTTACTTTCGACTCAAACAGCTTTTCAAAAATTAAAAATATTGGCTTCAAACTTATTTTATTTCACAGAAAATATTGTTTTCGATATTCAGTAATTTTTTCATAAAAATTCAACAGTCCGTTTTTTCATAAAAAAAAATAAAATCTACAAAAAATAGTAGAGCAAATTTGGTAAAAATTGATACATAAAGACAAACTTTTAAGCAAGACAAATCGACGGACGGGATGGGAAGTTATCAGTGTGGGTCGCATCCCAGCCCTTTTTTTATGTTTCCAAATTATTTTCTTGGGATATCGACGTAAAGTACCTTATTATTAAATTATCAAAATGAAAGCAAAACGAAAAATGTTTGTCATTTTTGTCATGCTTTCAATGTTTTAAAATATTAATAAAATGATAAGATTTAGAAAACAAAATGGTTGTTGAAAGGAAACTTAAATAATGCTATTTAAATTTGTTTCATAATTATATTTCTCTTCAAATCTAAATACCTTAATATGGTAAGAAGTGTGTTTAATATTTTCTTATTTATACTCAGCTTACGAAAAAACTGTAAAACATTTTTCTTAGCCTTTTCAATAAAACTAAGTCTCTCACAAAGGCGGATCCAGACTTTTATTCAGACGAGTTTTGAGCACCGCTTAAAAATGTTTTTTAATGTTCTGTAAAGAAGGCTGACAAAATTACAATAACATAATGTTTTTAGAACTTAACTTTATATTCACTATTTCAAGGGCTAAAGTCAAAATTTTAGTAACTAGATATATTGAGAACACTGTTCTCCATCGAGTCATGATACTAAATAATTTGGACGACTCTCTACATATAAAAGCATTCCAAGATTTCAACAGTTATGCCCTATTTAAGAGCGAAAATAGAAAAGCCTAGTGAGGTTTTGAATACATTTCCTTCAGAAGTTATGTCCAAAAGTAGCTTTTTTCCAAAAATAATATACATATTCTGTTCTTGTTGAGATTTCTGAAAATGTGAATGCAAAAACCCAGAATATGAAATTAACGTTGAATGTTTAATTAGCCATTAGTTTAGAGAAAGTGTCACTTTTGTCGTTTTTGAGACATTTATATTTCTACAATTCTTGTTTTAATCTCAGTTCTAGAGCATCCAAAGTAATTTCATTTCAAAAATTAGATTTTTTTTAATTTTTTAAGATCTTAAAAGTTTTTGTCTTTAATAGAGAATTAATTTAAAAAAAAAAACACTTTAAGAAAGCCTTACACAATTTATGTGGGTCAAAAAAAAAAAATAAAATACACGACTGGTTCGTACGAACTTGCACATTGTACCCAAAGTCCCAAAGTACCTGTTTAAAAATATTTGTCTGTATTTCTAAATGTAAAAAAATCGTAAAGTGTTTTTTTTTAAATTAATTTTGTATATACAAAAATTTTCCAATTTAAGTTTAAAAATATTTTTGGTATGCAATTATTTAAGGTGGCGCTACAGTCCTGTGTGAACTAGGGCCTCACCCAACAAACTTCTCCATCTAGCTCGGTCCCTAGCTAGATGTCTCCAGTTTCGCGCTCCAAGTTGGGTGAGGTCACTTTCCACTTCTGCGCGCCACCTGATCCGCGGTCTTCCTCTACTGCGCTGTCCTGTGGGTGTGGATTCGAAGACTTTCCGGGCCAGAGCATTGGTTTCCATACGCTCTACGTGACCCAGCCATCTTAGTCGTTGGACTTTTACCCTTCTGGCTAAGTCTACGTCGCTGTACAGCCCGTAATTAATTAATTAATTTAGAGCTACTACAAATTTTACACATCAAGGTCTGACTTAGTCCGATTTGTATGTAAACGGAGTTCATAAACGTCAGAGAAAAATGGCTGCCAAACAAATTTTGTTGAACCTTTAAAAACAATAATTTAAATTATTTTTACCAAAAAATTAACAAAATATTTACATTCTTTACGAGTCAGTGCCGCTTCGTCCTTCTTGTTGTAAAAATTATTTTAATGATTCCCGCTCTTTCTGCAGCCAAACAAATTCAGCTGCACAATCTGCCTGACGCTGACGACAGTCTGACGTTTATGAACGGTAGGTACTGCAGTTCGACAAGGTTAGTTCGATCGAAAATCTGGCTTTATGAATGCAGATAACGCAGTTCTTAGTTAGGCTGACGTTTATGAATACACCTATTAATTATTAAGACCCTAAAAGAGCTTGTTCAGAAAAAATATTGAAATCGGCTCATTAGTTCTTGCGAAAACTTAAACACAAAATAACGGTTCTAGGAGAAGTGGGTACCCTTTTGGAGCAATACAAAAACATTTTTTTAACATTGAAAGAAGTCAAATTAAGAAAAAAACTTCAGCTAAAATTAAAAAATATCTATCGATTTGTTTTTGAGAAAATTCGAAATTTCGATTTTTGACTGTTATGTTTAGTCTTAAAAAATGATAAAAAATATCTAACGCAAAACGCCTCAAAATCTTAATTTCCAAATTTGACTTTTTCGACATTACCATCGTAATGTCATGTTTGATTTAAATTTCGAGTTTGAATTTTTTCACAAATGCAAAACTTGCCTTATGGTTCGTATAAGTCGTAAGTAATAAAATAGAATCGAAGACGAGTTTCAGGAAGTTAAAGGCAACTTAATATCAAATTGGTAATCTCTAATTCAAGGTTTCTTCTCAAGAACCTGAATATTTCCTCTTTCTCTCAGAAAAGATCTTATAAAAATAATTTAAAGCATTACTAAATGTTTTCCAAAATCGCATTGTGTGCGTACTTTCTGTTAACGTACGACAGCTATTCCGACTCCGGCTCCGTCTGCGGCTCCGATTTTTGCATTGTGTTCCAGCAGTAAGCTTTATGGCTCATATGACCCCCACCTAGATCGTCTATTGATGATGATATTATGTTCTTGGTCCAGTCCTCAGTTAAAAGTAGTATTTTTAACAACACAAAATTATCTTCCGGGGGGGTGGGGGCGTCACGACCGCTAGACCCCACTTTGGTGTTTGGAGCCACCATTGGTCTGTCGATTGGTTTCAATTTCATAAAATATTAATACCAACATTTTGTGTTCGATAAAAAGTTAACGTCTTAGTATCTTTTCAAAAAACTTGAGTCATAAATCAATTTCTAATAATTTCTAGTAGCATTTTTAGTAAACTCTTGTTTCTAATAAAAAAAACTGTCTAATGGATTTTTCTAAAAAAAAAACATACTCAATGTTAAGAACAATAAAAAAAGAGGCTGAGATGCAACCCACACTGATAACTTCTAAAATATCTATTAATAAAAAGTTAGCATCAATATTTTGCGTATCATAAAATAAATTTAAACATCTGTTTTTGTTCCCAAAATTTTCAGTCGAAAACCAATTTTTACCAATCTAAGTAGCATTTCTTAA
Source organism: Eupeodes latifasciatus (assembly GCA_920104205.1). NCBI lineage: Eukaryota > Metazoa > Arthropoda > Insecta > Diptera > Syrphidae > Eupeodes > Eupeodes latifasciatus. The sequence continues at coordinate 356,571,265 of OV049924.1, read as the reverse complement.
AAATTTTTATTTTATGTAGATATAAACAAGAGTAAGGAATATCAATTTTTACCAATTGTGTGTAATATTTTTTGTAGATTTTAATTTTTATGAAAAAAACTGACTGTTGGATAAACATTTTACTGAATGTTGAAAACAATATTTTTGTGTAAGATGAAATTAGTTTAAAGGCTATATCATTTCAGTTTTTACCAACTTTTAGTAATGTAATTTTTGTGTAAGAAAATCGTTACTCCGATTTTTGTCCAAATTTAACCAGATGTCGAAAACGTTATTTTTTGTTTCACGAAATTATTTTAGAGGTAAAATCATCTTTTACTCGTAAAAACCGTTACCTAATTGATTTTTGTTTTCAAAATTGTAGTAGTTTGGTATCACGTCCTATTATACAGGGTTATCCATTTAGCGGTTTCAAAAGTAAACTTAAATAAACACATATAAAATATATTTTTTTCATGATATTTCTTTTTTATTGAACATTGACATTATGTGTGAAACATTAAATCACTTAAATGACCACCACGCGAATTGTTGAGAGCATCGATTATTTTGAAGTAATTTGCGATCACTTTTTGACACATATTGGGCGGTATCTCAGCCATAACTTGACGAATGTTGATTTTTAAGTGCACAAGAGTTAAAGGTTTATCTGCATAAACACGGTCTTTCGTATAGCCCCACAAAAACAAGCCCGGGCGGTGTAAAATTGCATGATTTTGATATCGCCACGACGAGAAATTACCGCGGCCAGGAAATGCAATAAAGTTATATTCGCTCGAGTATATCATAAGAAAAAGCGAGGATACATATTGCCCTCAAACTCGTTTCATCTTATACAGAAAACAGCCTAAACTTTTCGAAGTACTTAGAAGTCCAATTCATTAGCAGGTTTACATTGTGAGTTGCTTCCCAGCTTCTTGAAAAATTTGGACATTTGCGACTGTATGCCCTCGTTAACTTCAAGAACTCAAGCTTTAAGGCCTTGAATCAATAACGGAGTAAAGACAAAAAAATCAAAAGGAGTTCAAAATCACAAGATCGCCGCCGTTGGTAATTGTTATCACCGATTTGACAAAAACACAGCCAAAAAACTTTTCTTGCAAAATTGCGTAATTTTTACTTGTCAAATGTGACAGATGCTTAAATATGTAGAGGTTTTTCAAAATGAATTCTGTTATTAGAAGATGGCGTGACTTTTTAATGTTTGTTAAGTTTATTTTTTAAATGACTCTATTCATTATTCTACAAAAACATCTTTTCTATTTCTCCTTTCTTTTTTAAAGAAACTTAAGATTTTATTTTGCAAGCAATTAGCTTAAAAACAATAATACAAACGTTTTTTTTTTTGTTTATCACTTTCTTGCTGAAGAGTATTATAATCTTTTTTAAATTTGACATTAACAAAATAATCCATCCCATATTTTGCTTCTACGATGTCAATAAATCTTAAAACAAAATAAAATCGTCTAAGTTTTCTTTTCTCTCGTTGGTGTCTTCAACAACAGAACTGGGAGCTACATTATGATTATGAACATCATTATGTGGCATTATTATTATATCAAGTTAATTTCTAAATCCTTAGTGAAATATTACATTAACCTTTATTCGAAAATATGTCCACAATATGTTTCCTGTCACACTTATAAAACAACAATCGGTTTCCGTTGAAATATTCAACAGCTAAAATATCATTTTATTTATTTATTCGATTAAATAAATTAATTCTATTTTTTTTTCTACTAATGGGTGATATTTTTGAGGTTAGGATTTTCATGCATTAGTGTTTGACAGATCACGCGGGATTTCAGACATGGTGTCAAAGAGAAAGATGCTCAGTATGCTTTGACATTTCATCATGAATAGACTTACTAACGAGCAACGGTTGCAAACCATTGAATTTTATTACCAAAATCAGTGTTCGGTTCGAAATGTGTTTATCGACAAATTTTGTTCAGCGATGAGGCTCATTTCTGGTTGAATGGCTACGTAAATAAGCAAAATTGCCGCATTTGGAGTGAAGAGCAACCAGAAGCCGTTCAAGAACTGCCCATGCATCCCGAAAAATGCACTGTTTGGTGTGGTTTGTACGCTGGTGGAATCATTGGACCGTATTTTTTCAAAGATGCTGTTGGACGCAACGTTACGGTGAATGGCGATCGCTATCGTTCAATGCTAACAAACTTTTTGTTGCCAAAAATGGAAGAACTGAACTTGGTTGACATGTGGTTTCAACAAGATGGCGCTACATGCCACACAGCTCGCGATTCTATGGCCATTTTGAGGGAAAACTTCGGAGAACAATTCATCTCAAGGAATGGACCGGTAAGTTGGCCACCAAGATCATGCGATTTGACGCCTTTAGACTATTTTTTGTGGGGCTACGTCAAGTCTAAAGTCTACACAAATAAGCCAGCAACTATTCCAGCTTTGGAAGACAACATTTCCGAAGAAATTCGGGCTATTCCGGCCGAAATGCTCGAAAAAGTTACCCAAAAAATTGGACTTTCCGAATGGACCACCTAAGACGCAGCCGCGGTCAACATTTAAATAAAATTATCTTCAAAAAGTAAATGTCATGGACCAATCTAACGTTTCAAATAAAGAATCGATGAGATTTTGCAAATTTTATGCGTTTTTTTTTAAAAAAAGTTCTCAAGCTCTTAAAAAATCACCCGATACAAATAAAATAAAAACAACAGAAATTTTTAAATTTTTCTCAAAAATCCGTGTTCAAAAATACAAATACATTTTGATGCATTTGAAACAACTAAATAAATTTTACCAATAGGAACGCCCACAAACAAAGAAGAAGTGTCAAAATATAATATTGAAGCGCTTTGCTATTTATTTTAAGTGACATTTAAAGAGCTTGACGAAGAATTCATAACAAAACATTAATCAAATTCTTAGCCCGCATTAGTCTGGCTCTGAAGTCTGAACAGGAAAACAAAAATTATTATCCCATCATGTGAAGGTCGAAGACTGAAAGTAAATGAATGTTTCTAGTTTTTCAACATCAATTAGTTAAAAAAAAATCATTTCATAAATTATATCTCAAAAATCACAAATATAATTTTGATCACTCCGAGTATTCGAAATGTTTGTATTTTCTTTTTCAAAATTTCTTTTTTTTTGTATTTAGTTTGTTACTTCATAACGTTGCGTCGTCGTCGTCGGTTGTCTTCATTATGACTTTTTCCTTAAATTGAAAAATGTTTCCGTGTAATTTTTTAAGATACAGAAAAAGCAGTATCAAGAAAATCCACCGGGCGGAATAGGGCGGACGGTGAAACTCGTATTAAATGTCATTTTCACGTTTCGTGCATACCCGAGCTAATAGAATTCACAGAAATACGTGAATTAATGGAAAATTATATAAATGCAGTTAATTTATAACGTCAATTTGATGTTGCCGTTGGTTATTTTTAGGCACTCATAAGTGCGGGAACGCGCATTTTTAGGGCGCGTGTCATGTGTGTAGATTGTAGATGTCGTGTGTGGCCCATGCAGTCGGTCGGTCGGTTGCGAGCGGTGAGTGGCGGCAAAAAGTAAAGATCCAACATCGAAGCAAGAAATAAAAATTTTAAAAATATTTCATGACATTTCTCATCGGTCTGCATGGCAATGCCATATCGCAGGGCTTAAGAGTTTTGTTGGGCACCTTTTTTTCTCTGGCAGTCTACTATACTCATCCGATCTATTGTGTGTACCGCTACCGGCCTTTACGTCTTCGTCTTGGCGCAAAACGTTCTTGCACGGATCCACGGAATGGAACATGAAGACAAATTGCCACAGAAAACATGACACCAAAAATGGATTGCATGTCCGTATCTAGCTCGACACGGCTCACTTCTGCTCTTGTTCTGCTCTGCCCTCTTCTTGGTTGTTCCTTACGGTCACATTTTATTATGCATAAAAGATGCCCATGCCATGCCCGTGAATGGTTGTTGTTTTGTGCCACCTTAATGGGAGCAACAACAACGTAGCGCAACGTATATTTTTAAAGAAAGATGTTCATTTAATATTTGGTTGGATGACATTAGGTGACAGACGAACATATTATCGCACGGTTATTATGAATGTTCACATCGATGATTGGTGGGCTTGAGTCGAAATGAGGTTGCTTTGTAAAGGTCCCTACATACATATATTTTGACATATTTATGAAGGATGAAGACAGAAGAGAATGTGGCATTATTTATGACTTTTCTAATACTGATATTCATTTTGAAAATTCAGTTACAATAAAATGAAGTAATAACTCATATAATTTACAATCTGCAAAACATTGCTTATTTCATATAAATCTTTAGAACCTCTTTAATCTACCTCAGAGCCGTAAATTATATGTTCATTTGAAATCATTTAATTGAGTGATTACAATTAACTCTAAATAAGTAAAGGCTTATTCATTACGTGGTATTAAGTTGGTGTGTAAATTCACAAACGCATCACTGAAGAGATGATTTGCAATCATCCCTGTAGCACGTTCATAAACGCAAATAATTGGCATCACTTAAAATGTCAATTGTTCATTATTGCAAAGTTCGATAAACTAATGCGCAAATATAAACAAAAAAAGCATCAAGAATTTTCTTGATAAGTTGTTTATGCCGACGCGATTTGGAGCAAAAAAGGCGGAAAAAGACAATGAAAAGTATTTAATCAAATTCTAAATTGTTTATAAATTAATTAATTTGATGAATTTCAGGGAAGATTTTACCAGCGCACAAATTATACTATTAATTGAAACCATATAAAAATATGTATGTGAATTTATTGCCGGCAGAAAATCAAAGTCAGTATTGTGGAGAAAAGTTCTAGAGGAGATAAAATGTGTGGCTCCAGATTTTAACTGGGATGAGAGTTTTTATTAGAATCACATTCATCATCAAGCAGAAGTTGTTTTAAACGTAAAACTTTTTGTCAATCAGCAACGCATCGTAATCAGCTGAGCAACGATCAGCATCGCAAAACCGCAGTGATGCCCAATCACTACCAAAAAATTTGACGTTTGTGAACTTACCCGGTAGCACCAGAATTTGACACATTTGGCATTAACAATAATTGATCCATTAACAATTGTTTAAAGCGTTAAAATTAATAAAATTTACTAAAAGGTGTTTTTTTTAGAAGTATTTAACTTTGAGTTGAACAAAACAAAGATGATTTTTTAAATTGACCTAAAATTTACTTTTTTCGAACGATAATCTTTTGGTATTATTTTACAATTTTCGAATTTTTCCAACATTTGTGGCCGTTCGATAATTGTCTCTATTGACATTAGTCTCCTGGCCCGAGCATTCTCGAACAAAAATGGTCCAATCCAGTTACCGTGCGGCAATGAAAAGGCTTTTGGTGTTTCAGTCGAGGGTTGTGGGTTCTTGGAGCCCAGTAACGGCAGTTTTGTTTATTAACGTGCTCGTTGAATTGAAAATGAGCCTCCAAAATTGGGATTCACAGTTTGAAAACGCTCCAACATCTTCTCACAAAAAAGGTTGGCGTGAAACCGCTGGACATTTTCAGCAAGCAAACGGCCGCTAATACTGCCATACGGCTTCAGGCCTCCTCTCTGTGGATCAATAATGGAATTGGCCACACCACTATTTTGAACTCGTTCAGAACTATAAACAGTAATATTGACAACACCATACCCCATCCTCAGTTTAATAACTATAGCTTCAAAATGACTATACCTCCCAGGTCTTCTTAGGAGAATACATCATTTTTGAACGATGGTCCTATAAACTTTTATACAGACGGATCAAAAACGGAGGATGGGGTTGGTGGAGGCGTATACTCAGATAGACTAAATTTAAGTCTCTCCTTTCGTCTACCCCATCATTGTAGCGTGTTCCAAGCTGAAATTCTGGCTATAAAAGAAGTCCTATCCTGGCTTAGAGAAAACGTTATATCCAGCGGCGACGCGTGCCTAAATAATGTAGTCGTTCAGTTTCAAAAGTCTTATTTGCGATGCCAAGAAGTCAAACAATTCTTTTTTTATATAAAGTTACATTATAATGTTTTTATTTTTATGTTAATAATAAATAGGTATGTGTTGATTAAATACATTTGAAAGTTTAGTTTTTTTTAAGGTTAATAACAATAGACATTTTACGTTAGTACTTTTAGTTGTTTATTTACATTGTTACTTAAACTCTAAATCAATTCGCCTCGATTTTTGCAAAAATAATTTTATAATAGTGTCATAAAATGATTCTTCAGATTGTTTTTCTTTCAAAAGTTTTTTTTCAATTGTAAGCATTGAAAGATTTGATAACCTATTTTGGCCCATAGTTGTTCTAGAATAGGTTTTTATTCTTTTAAGGGTTGAAAACGACCTTTCAACAGATGAGGTTGTTAAAGGGAATGTAAGTATAAGTTCACATAATTTGTATATCTCAAGGAAAACTGAAACCAGATCATCGTTACGAAGTTTTTCAAAATATTGTTTTGAATTTATATTACAAAAGTTTTTTTGTTTAAACATTACAATAAATTCATTTTTGAGAGACAAAGTATCAAAGAAGGATACATATGCTACATTTAAATCAGTTATGAGAGGAGTGGGAAACTTTTTAGAATATTCTTCAAACTTTTTTGTATCAAGCAAACCAACAAATTTAAGATCTTTTAGATCTGAAAACCTTGTAATTATTTGCGTAGTTACTGTGTCAATTATTTCAAAAAACATTCTTCTACATTCTGTTTTTTCATCAATTTCATAACGAATTCGGTATGATGATTGAATATTGTCAAGTTCTTTGGTTTCACAAAAATATTGGTCAAATTTTTCTCTTAATGAACTTATGTTTTCATTAGTTTGATTTATAAAATCTAAACAATAAATTATATCTAGGGATTTTGTTTTTAAGACATTATATAAAATATCAGTAAAACTGAACACTGAATTAAATACTTTTAAAAAAAAATTGCGATTCAAAGTCAAAAAAAAATTGTAAATAACCTTGCGCCAAATTGACGGTGTTGCAGTCCCAAGACATATCATCGTCGTCTGCATCATCATTGTCCAAAATTGTTTGAAAATATTCAATAAAACTTTCTCTGCACTCCTTAGCCACAGACACAAGCTTTGAATTATATCTCCACCTTGTTGGTGCAGCTTTTGGAAACATTTTTTTAACAATTGTATCCAGTAATGCACACCTTTTTGTCGATTGTGAAAAAAAATTCGACAAACTTGTAAGTCTTTCGAAAAACCGTCTGCATTTCGAATTTTGTTTTAGAACATCCTGAAGGCATAAGGTCAGCCTGTGTGCCGCACAATGAATAAATCTGGAATTCGGAAAAATATTCTTTACCCGGGTTTGGGTACCTGATAAATGCCCCGCCATGACTGCTGCTCCATCATAAGTTTGGCAAATTAACTTTTGGCCGCAATTCAAATAATTTATTTGACTTATGATATGTTCAGAGAGACTTTCCGCAGACTTGTTAGCGCTTACATCTGAAAAGCCCAAGAATCGTTCTTCAATCATTCCATTTTTCGAAACAAATCGCACCATTGTAGACAGTTGTGACTTCTTACTGTTATCAGTTGTTTCGTCCATTAAAACAGAAATAAAACTGCATTCCTTTATTTCTTTTTCAATTTCATTTGAAAGAAAAGTGCTTACTGCATTAATAACATCATTCTGTATATCGCTTGACGTTCCACGAAAAACAGTCGCCTCTTGTAAATGGTTATCTAGAATGGGGTCATACCTAGCAAGATAATTTAAACATTCCTTAAAATTTCCTTGATTAAGCGACTCTTCTGTCTCATCGTGTCCTCGAAATGGTAGCTCTAACTGTCCTAGTAAACACGTTGTATCAATCAGACGCTTCATTATCTCACGATTTTTTTTTATTTTTTCATTGTGTTTACTAACACTTATTTGCTTGGATTTGTCTAAAAGCAAATCTACCTTACTTTTCCAAACGTCTTGAATGCATACAGAGAATCAATGTGAGAACACGATTTTAAATGCTTACCATAGCTGTCGCTTAAATGATTTAAATCCGAAAACCCAAAAAAATTCCAATCGTTTTTGTCCTTTTCGCTTCTAAAAAGTAAACATGGCCAACAGAACAGCTTGTTTATTTTCTTGCAACCGGTAATGTATATATATCTTTTATAAGTTTCTACGTGAAAACTTCGAACAGTTTCCTTTGGTCCGGTTTTTTTTTATTACACATTTTTGTTGTTAGTTCTGGAAGCAAGGGAGTTGTCTTTCTGAAAGTACAATTTCTTTTTTTTTCAGTTAAATTTAACTTATATAATGGCTTGTTTATTAGTTTTTCTACAACACAATCACACGCGGAACCACTTTCACTATGAGATGCCATTTTCTATCAAATATAATGCCGCACAACTTATACTGAATAAAATTTTCATTGACCTAATCTTAGATACGCATGAAAACAAAACTCTGCGGAATGCACCAACACATCTTTCATAATCGAAAAACTATGCCCCAGCTAGCCGTTTTCCTCATTTCCTTCATTCCACAGTTAAAAAAAAGCTTTCCTCGTTCAAAACTGATTTGAACGAAATCGTCCCTATGAACGACGCGCGTCTCATTTCTCATATTCGAAAAAATAAAAAATGTTGGAATATGTACCTAAACAAATAAATAAACTACTTACCTACGCCCTAGCTAGGTATCCGTTTTCCTCATTTCCATCATTCTATACCTATATTAAAAAAAAGCTCTACTCGTTCAAAACAGACTTGCACGAAATGCTCCCTACAACGAGCGAATTGTTTTTTTTTTCTTGTATGCTTTCTATGGGCTCATTTCGTTGCCAAATCGTATGAACGACTTGGGTAGATACACTATACAGATCGGTTGAGTAAAACAAAAACAAAACAGTAGCAGGTAGCTAGTTCGTTTTGTTTTATTTGGGTAGTTCACAGAAGGAATGCGCGAGTTGGAAAATGGAAAATATGTACGTATACCTACATTAGATATACATATAACTATAAGGAATGAACGAACAGTATTAGAATTAGAATAGTAGTATGAGGTGTAGGTTAATTAGGTAGAAATTAAAATAATGTCGCCTGTAAGCTAGTCGTTCATGCACGACTTGAACAATATGACGCCTCGCCACTGGTTATATCAACTAATGATATACGCATCTTCTCGGATAGCCAAGCCGCGTTAAAGTCCCTAGACTCAGTCTCCAAAAATTCATTAACAGCCCTAAATCGTCGATCATCTCTTACGGAGATGGCTACACAGTTCAACATTCACCTTTTCCGGGTGCCGGGCCATAGAGACATTCCAGGAAATTGCAAAGCTGACGAACTTTCAAAAAGCGGAACAACTTTACCTATGCTGGCTCACAATGCTAGCATAGGTATCCCCTTAGCTACATGTAAGCTCATGCTAAAGCAAGATACCATAGAGAAAACAAACTCCAGGTGGAATAACACCACCACTTGTGTCGCAACTAAACTAATTTGGCCTATTCTTAGCGCCAGGCGCTCAAAACAATTAATCTCTCTGAGTAGATTGCACATTAGCTACGTTATAGGTGTCCTGACTGGGCACTGCTTAATAGGAAGGCATGCTATTCGACTCGGAGCCCCTGCAAATGATTTTTGTAGGAGTTGCATGAACAAAGAAGAAGAAGAGACAATCCCTCATCTTCTGTGCACATGCCCTGCCTTATCACAAAGACGTAAAATCCACCTTGGAGACTACTACTTTAACGATACCAGTGATCTAAAGAATTCAGACATCACTTGTCTCCTACGCTTCATTCGAAGCTCCAATTGGTTCAACGAGTTAAGCTGATCACAACGGACCATACCTTGGTCTAAGTGTGTTGGACGTCCCAACCAACAGCCACTTTAACCTAACCTAACCTATCAAATGCTTTTGAAATACCAAGTGCAATAATCTTCCTTTTTCCAAAACGATGTAAAGATTTGTTTCACTGTTCGGTTAAATGAACCATTAAATCACCGTTGGGCCTATTGGTACGAAAGCCATCTGCCGATGATTATGAAGCTTTCGTTCTTCGAGATATTTCGTTTCCACGTGAGTGCTATTGGACGATAGTTGGAGGGGAGGGGAAGGAGGATTCATCTTTTTTAGGGACAGGCTGGACAAATGCTGTATCCCCGCGCAAAGAGACTTGTATAGTAGTAAAGATGGAAAGACTTACGCAGTGGTTTTACCAGAGCGTTGAATAACAACTCTTCAGAACAAAAGGGGGACACTATCCGGGCCAGCGGATTTGTGTATGTCAAGGTCTTTCAGTACTCTTACAAACTGCAAGAGTTCGAAAGAAGATTCGTCTCGAGAACAGGAGGACTCATGACACTTTCTGGTAGCCTTACCAATCGATCTAACACAGGGAATGGCATTGTGAACGAGCGTTGGAACCGAGGATGGCGTGGTGTTTCGTACGAAATTTGTACTACCTTTGGGACATTGTAGAATTTTGTCTGGTCAACAAAAATCTGGTTCGTCGAAAATGACCGGGTTTCCTCAGTGGGGTTGGCTTTATAAGAACGGAAACTCACATCTCTCATCCTAATTCCCTACTTACAGCTCGAACTCTTTAGGTTTGATAGAATTTACCCTTTTCGGGATAAGATTTCCCATTTCACAAAGAATCAAATGCACTGACATGCCACTTTTCACAAGGAAGCATAGTGACCAGTTTAAGTTCCTGACGAATTCGTTGAGACTTTCCTAGTTGGCTGTCTTATATTGCCAAACGGTTCTCATAGGAGTTTTTTTCTTTATAATTTTCAAGCTCTTTCAATTGCTGAGTCGATTGCGCCTTGTAAGCGAATAATCAGAGATATTTGTGCAGTATTCTCATTTATTTAACGCGTGAAATGTTGAGTTGTATGACAACGAGGACCATGAATATTGTTCATTAGCACAAACTTGAGGTGGATGTCATAGTTTTGCCCAAAAATATAGAGTTTCGGTTGCACAGAACTGATTTTCGAAATAAAATTTCAATATTTTCTAACGTAAAAGTAAAGATATAGTTATGCTATCAAGATTTCGAGCAAATAACAGCAGCTGTCAGTCTCAAAATCACTTATGATTTAAAAAGCAGCTACTAGATTGCCCAACATGTATTGGAGATATTTGGTTGTGAACATGTTAAAATGTCTGAAAAATCAAGCAAGATTTTAAATGATAATTTGTGTTTTAAATAGTATTAAGTTTTGTCAACTACGAGAATTATTGCAAAATTCAGGGGAAAACTTTCAGGTAAGGCATCATACTCAACCAATTTTTCGAAACGAATGATAATTGCTAGAAAACCGTTGATCTGTAATAAAACTTTATCTCGTGTTCTTTATGATTCGATGCAAAATTTAACATTCTAGAAGAAAAAAAAAACTTTCTATTAAATTCAATTCTTGAGAGTATTTTGGGACACCCATTCACAAACACCAATATTGAAGTTTCTTAGAATTCAGTACATTGTTAAACATTCGTTTTAATTTTTAAGAAAAGCGAAATTGTTACTATGCACTTTTTTTTCTTAAGGTTGATCATTTGTTCGATAGCTTCCGCAATTTATATTAATAGCTCGATACGCACAACTTAAGCCTCCGGGCAATTAATCAGAATTATGCATATCTGGAGGAAGATTGCTATAAACGGGCATATATGATGCTATTAACAGATTACTATATGAACATTGAACATTACGAAATTCTAACATCCTCATGATACAATTTGTAGTACTCTTAGTAACACCATCACCATTCATTATGCTAAATAAACAAATTTGCTAATTTACCATAAGCGTTTGATATTTGCTGGGTTGGCGGATTTGGTGGTGTGGTTTTGATTGGATTTTGGCCAAATGCCATGAAATTAAAACCCTGAATCCACAAGAAAAACGTCAAAGCGTGTTCATCTTCATGCTATTGCACATTACTGATGCTGCAACGACGATGCTGATGATGCATTCCTCTTGTTCCCCAGGTTTTTGTGTACCTTAGCTGATGTGCCCCTTTTATACGAGTATGCATGTCATTTTATGATTCGTGTGGCATTTTACATATAAACGAAGATCATCACGTGATAGGATTTAAAAATAGACGAAGGGAGTCATTAAAATTGAATTCCAAACCAAAAAGACCTCGCACATAAAACCAAGCATCTAGAAGAGGTGATTTAAATTTAATTATAAAATAACCAAAAAAGAAAGACAGAGAACATTTTAACTGCGTCTGACATTGTTTCGCTGAGTTCCAAATTTGACAGCCCTTTGCATTCACTTTGATATGCGTTGCATATCATCTGACAAAGTTAAGATCATCTTCAATTATTATTATTTTCTTATTCGGACTCACAGACTCAGCGACCCGGAGTGTTGATTGCATTCATTTAAATATTTAACATTGATCAATGGGTGGATGTTTTTTTTTTCTGAGAACCATAAGCAACTTAGCAAGTGGTGTATTTGCAAATTATGTTAATTACTTCTTCAAATCAATTAATTGAGTCAGCTTGTTTTGATACTAAACTACTAATGAATGATTTTAGATGCCATATTTCACTCTTTTGATACGTAAGTTTGCACATGAGTTTCAATAAGAAAAATAACAAAATTAAGCAAGAAAAAGTGACATTAGCTTAGAGTCTTGAAGAATAAATATGTATAAGGGTTTTTCTAGTTAGAATTTTCGTTTTGAATAACCCGCTATTCGAAAAACTTCCACATTTAAAGATTTGCCAAGTAAAAACTAACTACGCTGCGTGGTTTTTCTTTTTTTAGTTCATGTCAGCAGTAGTACCCGTGGCGTGATGATTTTGATTAGTGCGTATAAGACTTACACGCTAGAGGTCTTGGTTTCAATAGCTACCTTTGTCAGTTTATTTTCACAGGAAAAAGTAATTATCTTTTCATGAAAAGTGCTTTCACACTGAGATGGTTGAGATTGTAAACTATGTGAAAAGCTTCATATCTAAGTGATTTTGGTACATATATATGGCCGAACGGCTGTTGGTGACAGAAATGACGCAAGTGTTGCTTCAGCGTTTAACGTTCACTTTCATCAAAAGCGATGTTGTAGATTGTACATCCGCAACGATGAAAGGCCATTTAAAATCTCGACGAAATCCCAATGGAACTGTTATAATTAGAGATCCAAACTTCTTGATTAGGGTTTGATTTGCAGCAAAAAGTTTTAAACCACTCACTAGCGCTCTTGGGCATAGAGTGTTGGAATGGAGATATTTTATATTAATTAAGTTGTCAAAGACATTCAAACCACTTTCTTTGATTTGGATAGAGCTGGTTTTAGAATCGATATTGATGTTGATGTCGTCAATCCATTCAACTGGCGATAGTATTCTTATTTTTTCGAATCTACTAACTCTTCCGGCTTTCAGGAAAATGGTTAATTGCATTTTAAGGAATTACTCCCAAACCTCCAGTGAAAATAGCATAGATTATTTGGATTGTTCATATTACCAGTGGTATTATGTTTGGAGTGTGATCTCCTTCGTGAAAGCGATGCGTTACGAAATCTGAATAAACGGATGTCCTTCTTCATAATGTTGATATTCTCTGTCAAATCTTGAATAGCTTTGCTCAAAATTTCAATTTTATTATTGAGGTTGGGCGATACCGCTTGCATAGTTGGACTATTTAATTTTTGTTTCGTCTGAAATTCGATATTGTGATAGATTATCTATAATATTAAACATTTTATCAGCCAGTTCAGCCAAATCGTCTAAGCTGGTTGTCTTAGATAAAATTGTCAGCAAAACTCGACATTTGTGTGAAATTTGCTCCAAAAAGAATGTCCTCAAAAGAGTTCATCCTAAAGGAACTTCAGTTGCATTGGTTTAAAGCAAGTTAGGTTTTTTACCTACAACATCTCCTCCACGATAGAGACGCCTGAGTTTTGTTTCAATAGCGCTTCAGCGTAACTCTTGATGATTCTATCCTCAAATTTCTCATATTTCTTTTGGATGCTATTGCCAAGTAATTTGAATGCTGCTGTAATCTGTGTTAACCAAAAATATGGAGCTGAGATTTGTCGAAATAAGGAACTTGAAATGGACATTGAGCTGTTTGCAAACATCTTGACCTTTATTGGATTTCTGGTGGGTTATTATTTTCAAACGTGTGATTTTTTCTTGAAACTGATTCAAGACCTATAGGAATTGTTTTCATCGTCCAGTTTTAATTTGTCTTCCGTTTCCAAAACTTTTATGATAAATTCTGAAATTGCGTTGTATTGGTCATCAATGAAATCTCTCCCTGGGTCTACACCTCGATACAATTCTATATTCTCACTGAGTTCAATTTGTATTGCATCGATTCGGTCTTGGTTTTTTTTTTAAATTGCCTATAAAGATTATCAAGTGATTTTAATTTGGTCTTTGCTTGGAAGGGAGTTCTATTTTGAGTTTTAAAATAATTGGAAATTTGTATTATTAGTCCTTTTATTGAATTTCCGTGTTGTATGAGCTTATCAAGATCGTCTGTCATATTTTTAAGGTGCAGGGAATTAACTTCACGGGAACTACCTTCACATGGGAACTAACTTCACCACTAGTGGGAATTAATTTAACCTTTTTTTGGTGAAGTTATTTCCCACTGAAGGTGGGAGATAATTTCACTTTTTTGTGGGAATCAATTTCACTTTCATGTGAAGTTAACATAAGTTGAAGTTGAAAAATGACAGATACTTGTTGCTCGATTGAAATTTTTGAAATTGGAGCCTAAAACAAGTTTTTTTGAATTGATAGCACGGCAGCGTACTAACAGCTAGGTATGTAAGGGGGGCATGCTGCCCCCCTGCAACCCCCCTGCTTGGGATCACTATAGGATTTGGGGTGGGTGCGAGTTTGGGTATATGCTAAGAACACGAATGCGTTGTGATTCTTTCATAACTGTGAGCCATACTTGCTTTTTTTTGTTGGGAATTTCTTTGATTTTAGTGCTCAAATGCAAAAGTTCTTTGCATGTACCCAAACTCGCACCCACCCCAAATCCTATAGTGATCCCAAGCAGGGGGGTTGCAGGGGGGCAGCATGCCCCCCCTTACATACCTAGCTGTCAGTACGCCGCCATGCTATCAATTCAAAAAAAACTTTTTAGCAAAAGTAGCTATTCTAGACAATAAATCAACCATTTTTGCGTGTTTTGTATGTAAAAAAGTGAACTTTAAAAATTCGGCGTTGTTTCCATTAGTTTTTTGGCCTTTTTTCTTTTTATAAATCGAAATAAAGCCAAATTGGTTTTATTTCGTTTTGAACAACGAAATAAGGCCAAATTTGAAATTTGGTGTTATTTCATTTGGTACTATTTCACGTCACCAATTCAACGCTTGATATTTTTTCAGATATTTCAATCGTAGGTTTGAAGTTACTTCACACAATTTTCTGATGAAATTATCTCCCGCCTTCAGTGGGAGATAACTTCACAAAAAAAAGTGAAATTAATTCCCACTAGTGGTGTAGTTAGTTCCCATGTGAAGGTAGTTCCCGTGAAGTTAATTCCCTGCACCTATTTTTAAACTCAGGGTCAGGTTAAATGGATGAAATCTCTAAACATCTTAAAATATTGTGATTTATCGTTAAACGAATCAAGCGGGGTGACCAAGTTTGTGGTTGATTTTTAATATGAATCAGCACCACAAGAATATTATTAAATTTTTCAATTTTGAATTAAATTTTTTTTAAGTTTTGATAATTATTGTTAAATTGAGTCGAAACAATACCAATTTCGTAATAAAAGTTTCCTGATCGTGTTATGTCTCGAAGATATTATTACATTTGGCAACCAAGATCTTGTAATTTAACAAATTTAGACATTTTTCTTTGGAGCCGTATGATCCAAAATTGATTCAAGGCTTTGAAAAGAGAATTCGTAAACTAAGCGATGACATACAGCTACAAAAATGCGAAATGGTCATGGATAATGAAAAATTGTGCTTCAAGTGTAGCCATCTGCTATTTGAGACTTCATTTTTAGTATGGTGCTGGAAAATATTTTTTTCAATTAAAAATATTCTATAACCATTAATGTTGCGAGAAGCAATTAGAAAAGTTGAATATGATTTCAATATTTCAATGAGTGAGAAATATTTATCCGGTGAAAGAATTTCACATTCTTGCAGTGCGGTTAAAGAAAAAAACTCTTTACTTTACAGTACTTCAGGTATTTGGCTCGGGAACAAATTAAAAGCTAGTACGTGTATCTTGATTGAATTGTTTGAAAGAAAGAATACATAAAATCTTTTTTACTATACAGAATACTGTTTATCAAATTAACCAACTTTCATGATAGTACCATTTTTGGAAGTTGGTTCCTATAGGGAATTGAACTGCATAAAACCATGGATTATGGATTGCAATTAATGGAGACGGATCTGTGTGCTACCTACGTTGGCTAATACATGAACGAAAATAATCTTGCAACGAATTAAGATCTTTTTGTATAGATAAAAGTAACACCTTAAGGATCATGATTGAACAATTTATGGAATTCCGTTCCCCTCTTCATCTTCTCGAGATTTTATTTGTTTTGCCTTGAGCAGAAGGTGTATTGTATACTGAAGAAGCTTTTATCCATTATCAGGTCTACCTATACGAGGGTCTTACACAATGGAAAGGTATCTTAAGACTTCGAAATCAATAGTGAAGGACCACAGGGGTCCTAACTATCACCTTAATTATTCCTAATTGTTTGTGATGTTCTAAAAGCACCCCTGATCGAACTGCACGAATGCTATGATTCCATGTTTTTCTTTGCTAGACATCTTGAGTATTCTGAAGAAATTTTCTTACTTTCACACAGCAAAATGTATCTCCACCAGATGCGGTGAGAAATCTCAAAAAAACACAAAGTTATAGAGGAGACGATACGTCGATTCAAATAATAAAATTTCATGAATTAATTATGATCATTTTCAAAAACTTGTCAAATCATTATGATAAACTTGTTCGATTTGAGTATTTTAAGAAAACTTATAGTTTTAAAAAATCCGTTCCGTTTAATATAAATCTTATATTTCGATCAAGTTATAAGCCTTTATTTCCCCCTATTTCTTTAATGGTTCACAACTTTTTTTTCAATAATCGTGTTTAAATTCTTGCTAGAGGAATTAAGACATCACGGCGACACGGACGCATCTTACACAAATTCTTAATCCTCCATATGTGCCGCCGACCACGTCAAGATTTATGAGTTCATACACTCAAACATTATGCATCCCAAGTATGGTTTACCATAAGAGGATTCTCCTTGCTCATTGAAGTTGCAGCACATGTACTCTGTGCTGTAGTAAGAAATATTTTTCAAAGTACTTGGTGGATAATACTTTAATGCTCATGCATCCTTTCCTCTCATCGAAATCCAGCAGCAGCAGCAGCCAAAACATGTTCCGCATGATCATTACAAAGTGCTAAGTGCCTTAGTACACTCGGTAATGGTGGAAACCTCCCAGAATCCAAAGATCCAAAGTCGATGAGAGCTGCTGTAGAGAAAAACAAAACGTTTCACTGACTATGAGTAAAAATGATAAAGTGTCATGGTGCAGTGATAAATGGATCCTGGGAAAGTGTTTCAACTTCTGTACATATATACGGTACGTAGATTCGACATTGTCACGATGATCCCTGAACATACCACATCCCTATATACCACATTTTTGTTCCTCCTCCCGGTACTGTAGTCCATGGTCACTTTTCGAGTGATTGCGTCGTCTGGGAATGCCTGATGCGACCGCGGTGAATTTCAGTAATTCCTGCAAATTAATTTAATTACTAATAAGAGTGTATAGATCATTTTGTACTGTTTCACTGTATCTGTACAGCATCGTACGGTTCAGTGCATTTTAATTGGGCTCGCAGTGATTTGAGAATGGGAATTTTTATGGGATCACAACAAGGTACTGTTTGGTTTTTTGGCGTCTCACCCAACAATACCTACTCTTATAATAATAGGAAGCATATTGTGAGAGAAAAGACAATGACAAAAACTAACTTTTGTGTTTTGCTGCTAAAGCGACATCTTTTGGCAAGAAATCAAAATTAAATAGCCAAAAAAAAATATCTAAATAAAAGTACAAAGATAAATTTTAGATTTAATTAGATATTTTAATTTGACTCTTTTGAAAGTATTTCTTGATTATTAATGAAAATGAATTTATTTGTTTTTCTTTTGATATTTTATTTACAGAATTCATACACAGATTCGTATTTCCGCGAAAAACTGCAGCACTTTAACAAGGAATCAGACAGATACACTCCAATATCTGGTAAGTTGATTATATTTTCTTACAACATCTAAGAATAATCTGAATTTGAGATATTACGTCAAAAATAGTACAACATAAATATTTGGGTATGAGAATTTATAAAATTTGACAAAATTTTATAATTTTGGCCACTCATACACGAATTCTGCTTTCCAAAATCTTTAAGATTGATAGTTTGGGAGAGATAATTTTGATATCATAACAATTTTTAGTTTTTTTAACTTCCCAAAGGAAGTAATTGTAATCGGTCTGATTTGTCAAATTGAAAATTTTAACATTTCTCGACGTTTCAAGGTCTCTAGAGTCGAAATAAAAGATTTTTAGAAAGATGTCTGTGCGTGCGTGTGTACGTACATTCGTACGTCCGTACGTTCGTGACGTTTTTTTCGTCGTCCAAAGCTCAAGAACCAGAAGAGATATCGACTTCAAATAAATTTCTCTATACAGATAAAAATGCAGAAAGGACTCTCAAAAAAATTGCGTGGGTGTTTTTTTTACCATAGCAGTTTAAAAAAAGGTGAAAATTTTGGTTAACCCAAAATATCGCAAGAACAAATAGAGACTTTACATTATATATTGTAACGCAATACTAAACAAATATATTTTTTGAAAAAATTCCAATTAACGGTTTTTTATAAATCAAAAACTGAAAAATATTTGTCACATCGACAATTGTACGAACAAAAAAATGATTTTATATCCAAAACAATTTTGTGCAACGAAAAATAACGTTTTTAACATTAGTAAAATTTTGAGAAAAATCGAACTGACAGTTTTTTTTTTATAAAAACTTACAACCTAAAAAAATTGCTAAAAGTTGGTAAAATTTGATTTTCTACTCAAATACCTTTTCAAAACTTTAAGATATTGGCTTTAAACTTATTTTTTCTTTTAACAAATATTGTTGTCAACATTCAGTAACATTTTGAGAAAAATCGAATTGACAATTTTCTTACAAAAAAAATAAAAACCTAAAACAAAATTAACAAAAATTGGTAACAATTGATTTTCGACTTAAATATATTTTCAAAACTTTGAGATATTGTTTTGATCAAGTAAAGAATTCAAGGAATTTGAAAAAAAAAACGTTGACACAAGTGTACCGTTCTCGGAGGGCTCTACTTTGTTTAGAATGAAATAAGTTTAGATATATAAATAAGGATTATAAGATTAAAAAAATTGTTTTTTTGTTTTCCTGAGAACTTAAAGTAGAACTTAAGTATCGGGTGATTTTTTTGAGGTTAGGATTTTCATGCATTAGTATTTGACAGATCACGCGGGATTTCAGACATGGTGTCAAAGAGAAAGATGCTCAGTATGCTTTGACATTTCATCATGAATAGACTTACTAACGAGCAACGCTTGCAAATCATTGAATTTTATTACCAAAATCAGTGTTCGGTTCGAAATGTGTTTCGCGCTTTACGCAAATTTTATGCGTTTTTTTTTTTTTTAAAAGTTCTCAAGCTCTTAAAAAATCACCCATTATGTATTTATTGTCCTCCATTGAAAAGAGGAAATTGTTTAATATAATGGGTGATTTTTTAAGAGCTTGAGAACTTTTTTTTAAAAAAAAACGCATAAAATTTGCGTAAAGCGCGAAACACATTTCGAACCGAACACTGATTTTGGTAATAAAATTCAATGATTTGCAAGCGTTGCTCGTTAGTAAGTCTATTCATGATGAAATGTCAAAGCATACTGAGCATCTTTCTCTTTGACACCATGTCTGAAATCCCGCGTGATCTGTCAAATACTAATGCATGAAAATCCTAACCTCAAAAAAATCACCCGATAGAACTTAAAAAAAGAGACTGGGATGCGACCCAAACTGATAACGTCCCATCCCGTCTGTCGATTTGTCTTGTTTAAAAGGTGTGTAGTTTTTCGTGTTTTGTTAAAAAAGTTGCAAGTTGGATTGTTCTAAAAAAATTAGAATTTACAACAATTTTGCATATGACGAAATAGTTTGATTTCAAAATCTGTTTTTGTTAACGAGATTTATAGTTGAAAACCAATTTATACCAATTTTAGTAGCATTTCTTAAAAGTTTTTATTTCTTATTATAAACAAATACAAATTGAATAAACCAAATTAATTTGAAGTCTTCTATTATTCACGAGATATCGAGCACCGAAATTTTTACCAATTTTGTGTACTGTTTTTTTGTAGATTTTAATTTTTATCAAAAAACTGAATTTTGCACAAAATTTTCTGAATGTCGAAAACAATATTTTCTGTGAGATAAAATAAGTTTGAAGCCAATATTTTTAATTTTTAAAAAGATATTTGAGACGAAATTAAATGTTTACCAAGTTTTAGTAATGTTTTGTTTAGGTTTCTGTTTTTTGTAAGAAAATTGTCAATTTGATTTTCTTTAAAATTTTACCGGATGTTGAAAACAATATTTTTTATAAGAAAAAAATATTTTAAACCCAATGACAAAAAACGTTAGCCACAGCATCGTATGACCGGGTCATCTAATAATATATAATATTTTTCTTTTAGAAAAATTCAAATGCAAATAACATAAATAAAAAACTCTAAAGTGTTTTTCAAAATCCAACAAAATTCAGTTCGATAAATTTCCAGAAAACTATATCAGCACAAAATATTTTGATGTTAAAAAAAGACAAAATTCGGAACCTTTAATGTTTAAAAAAAAAAATTCCTTAAACCAATTATTCAGTTGCAAAAAATTCACAAATGCTTTTTATAGTAATTAGGTATTCCAACATAAAATCACTTAAAAATTTATAATTTACTTTTTGATATTATTACTATAAACTTATTTTTCTTGAGTTCACTTTTTTCTTTTGCTTTTCTTTTTAGAATTTGATTCAACTTCTTCAGCGAACGGATCTAGCCTCGAATGCCTAAATCTCATAGTTCAAAGTATAAATAAAAATACATCTCCAAGTAGCAGTGCATCTTCATCATCCTCACTGTCGTCTTCAGCTTCACTCAATCAATCTTTCGCCCAGAAGTGTACGACTTAAACATACATACATCAAATAATTGTGCATTTTTAAGGAACTAAAAATAATAAAATTCTCAAAATTATTTATTTTAATTTAAGTTATAAATAGGGATACAATGTTATACTTAAATACATTATATTTATATAAGAAATACACACATTTTAAAATTGAAAGCTATTGATGCCTTAAAAACCAACTCTTAACATTTCTAGAGTTTAAGTAAACTATTTGAATAAGAATAAAATTTTCCATAGAATAACAAATTAATGTATAAATATAAAAATATTTAGGTATATGTATAAATATTAAGTTAATTCTTTGAAATAAATAAAAAGAATAAATTACAAAAGAAAGTTCAATCTACTTCTAATTTTCTAAAACTTCCATCGACTCCAAAATCAGTTTGAAGATTGAAATTCTGCGATTCATTTCGAAGTTTTTCATTTACTCCGAGAAGAGCGTCTTTTTCAAAATAATCAACATGAGCCTGAAAGATTTGTTCCATTTCTTGAATTAATAATTCTTTGGTTCCGTTTTTGCCACCATATTCATCAGTTAGAGACTCACGAGGTATAAAGTTGTATAAGTCTTCTTCTTTTTCATGCAATAGAATCTATCAAATCAAAATTACATTTAAGATAAAATATTTGAAGGAAATTAAAGACAATCTTACCTCAAATGGTATCTCCGCTGGCATAATTCCATTAACAAGTCTATACGCCGCTTGCAATTCTCGCCTCAAATTAATTATATGAATCCTAAGCAGACGAACTGGAATACACTGCTCTTGGTAGTGATAGATCTTCTTTAAATCCATCGGATCAACTTGAAGAGTCTGTTGAAAAGTACAATTCTTCAAGTCTATGACCTGCTCCAAACCATTAACACCAGTGACGTCGTCTTCAAACGCCATTAATTCAAATAACATAAAATTCACCTTGAAAAAATCACGCAGTTTATGTTTTTGAGGATTGAAGTGAGCAAATTGTGAGATAATAATCCTTGAGCCATTATTTGGATTTGGTTCGGGAAGGGCACATGAAAATCTGAAGGAAAATATAAACGTCCATTAATCTTATGAATATAATTTAAATGAAACTCTTCACTTACCCACTTTGAACTATGTCCAGGACTTTCGGATCAACTGGACGAATTCTAAATAATTCCGAGTAAAATGTCTTACACGTTAAGTATGCTTCAATTCTTCGTTTGGTCTCTTCAAGTCGGAATTTACAAACTCGAAGAAAGGTAACAATAAATTGTTCATCATTACGGGCTATCAAATATGGTTGTTTTTCTATCCAAGATCGGATAGCTCTTATGTCCTCCAATAAGTTATCCGGTCTTTCTCCTAAGTTTTCTTCAGCATTCTTGGCTAATTCAATACTAAGTTGCCTGATACTCATTTCGATTTCTATACAAATTCAGAAAGTTTCACTCGGAACTGCAGGTAAGGAAACAATTGCACGCTTGTTGTTATACGAGTACTGATAGAGAACATAAGATTAAGATTTTTAAATACTTATAAACTGTTTTTAAATAGGTAGCTATCTCGATTAGTGTGAGCTAATCTTTTGATAACTAATATTTGAAATAAACAATGTAAGGCTTTTTTTTATCTTATCAAACTTAATGTTAATTGCATAATTTGAATGTTCCCAGGTTGAAATTAATAAGTGTAAGTATACAAATTTGGAGGACGCATAGTTAAAGAATAGAGGGGTCTCAAAATCAATTTGAGATTTGATTTTATTATCATTCAAGAAGTAAAAAACAAAAAAGTCAACATTTACTGTTGAATTCTCAAACTAGGTATTTTCATAAACAATATTTCAAACTTAAGTTTGTCGAACACATTTTACTTATTGAAATTTGACCCGATCAACTATTGAATAACACATATCGTCGGTGAAACCAGAAAAGTGTGTAACTCCAAATTTTCTGAAAATAAGATTTGAATGACATCTGTTAGCCAAACCTGATATCTACCGTTACTTAAACTGGGAATCCCCTTAAAGTTCATACTTTTTATTCTATTGGCAAATTTGAAAATGGTGTAACTCCATGCTCACTTAATTTTGTGAGAAAACCGTGTATCTCCCCATTATGCGGTAGTAAAAGTGTGAGTGACATCGTGCTCTTAAAAAGTTTGTAATATACGTGCATAATAAATAATATATTATTTGTGATTAACTCATTTCCATACAAAAGTAGCGGTAAGTGTAGCGCAAAATCATTTTTTAACTCCATAATTGTATAGTTATCCCACAAATCTGTGTTAAAAATAAGAAAGGACTTACACAATTTGCATTGTCATCACTCTTTCAATAGGAAAAGGAGATACACATTTTGCGTCTAAAATAACCGTTAGAATTGGACATAAAAACTTTTTTTTTGTAGGTCCTCGTCATGTCTCGTGGCTTGAAAATGCTCAATATGTTGAACATCACATTACAGAATAACAAGAAAAAAGACTCTCAAAATTCAACATCAAATTCTGAACCTCATGATTTCAATCTATTGAATGAAGCGCTCCAAAACGATATGTTGATAGCATACGACGTCGAAGTTGACACTGCAGCCGGTGGAATTAGTGTCATCGAGACTTTACCAGAGGAAAATCAACTAGCAATGGATTTGGTAACAGAGGAAAGTGCAGTTGAGAATCTCGAAATTCTCGAAATTCCTGTTAATTCCGAAATATCTTTAAATGAGGGATTTCAAATGGAAGGGCCTGTAAACCAAAATGAAGAAGTAGTAAAACCAAAGAAACGTAAGCTCAGCAACCTGAAGAGAGATAGTAAGTATGCAGAAAATAAAAAGAAGAGGGAAATGGGACTGCCTTATAAAGGTAAAAAGAAATCCGACGGAAAATGGAAGTACACAGTAGAAAAACCTGGAAAATTTTTAGTCAACCCGTGTAAATGCAAGCTATCCGAAAAAAATACTCGCCTAGAGTGTCGCAAGTTGACTGAAACACAAAGGCGTTTACTATTCGACTCGTTTTGGAAAAAATCTTGGCTAGAAAAACGAGAATACGTCACAGCCCGGGCCCAATTACAAAATGTCAAGCGACGAAGAGGCGAGGCTCACAAATCCAGACGCAACTTTAGCATTATGTATCAACTAAAACACGAGGGTTTGACGTATCGTGTTTGTAAAAAGATGTTTAATAACACACTAGGGCTTAAAAATAACTGCACTTTGTTATGGATTAAAGCTGGTATTGACGACGAACGCCAAACTGATCCAAATGACCTAACTGACACGAATGTCGAAAATAATAAAAGTTACCCAATTGATGCGACTGATAGAATTGAAGATGTTATAAATCCTATATTACAGACCAGACAACAAGTATCGAAAAGTCGAATCAAACTAACCGATTTTTTTAATTTACTGCCAAAGGTTGAATCACATTACTGTCGGGCGTCTACCCAACGACTCTATTTGGAACCGATTTGGCAAACGAAACAAGATCTTTATAGGTTTTATTTCAATACCTATTGCAAGGAACAAGAAGAGGCACCTGTTTCGAGAACAACATTTAATGAAGAGTTCTTTAAAATGAACTTATCACTGTTTCGTCCGCGGAAAGACCAGTGTGATACATGTATTGCCCATAAAACTAAAAATTTAACTGAAGAAGCCTATCAACAACATCTTGTACTAAAAGACGAAGCAAGGAATTCAAAGAGCCAAGACAAAATTTGTGAAACATCAGACGTTGTTTTGACAATGGACATGCAATCTGTGTTGCTAGCTCCTAAAAATAAGGTAGGAGCTATGTACTACAAAACTAAACTCACTGTTCATAATTTCACAATTTACAATATAAAAACTCATGAAGCTTATTGTTTTCTGTGGAATGAGACCGAAGGTGCTTTAACTGCGAATGAGTTCTCTTCTATTATTGTCAATTTCATTGAATTCGATATTCTTCCTCACATGACAGATAAAACTTCAAAAATTATATTTTGGAGCGATGGTTGTACAGGCCAAAACAGAAACGCATGTTTATCCAATGCATTGCTGAATACATCTGTAATTCATGACATAACAATCATTCAAAAATACCTTTACAAGGGCCATACACAAATGGAGGCAGATTCAATGCACTCAGCTATTGAGCGGATACTCAGAAACAAAGACATCAATGTCCCAGCTGATTATATCAGTCATTGCGAGAATGCACGACAAAAACCCTTTCCATACAAAGTTCGGTATCTTTACCATACCTTTTTTAAAGACTTTTCGTGCATAAAATACATTTCATCAATAAGACCAGGTCGTAAAGTTGGGGAACCAACAGTAAATGATCTTAAACAAATCAAATATACACCAGATTCGGTAATTCAGTACAAACTGAGGCACACAGATAACGATTGGACTACATTGGATGTAAGACGATCAACAAAGATACAAACTGAACGATATGATATGAAAACATTACCTGCTTTATTTTTGGAAAGAAGGAAAATCAAGAAAGAAAAATATGACCATTTACAGATTCTGAAGAAAAGCTTACCATGTGATTATCATGCGTTCTACGATGCAATTCCTTTTACTACAAAGTAGATAGCTTTATTTTAAAAAAATAGTTTTTAGTTTTATTCCTTTTCGTTTATTTTTACTTTGTAATTTTTACTTATGACTGAAAATTTTTTGTTAGTTCTTTTGTTTCTGTATTAAAAAAAAAAAAAGATTTTGATTGTTTTGTGTTCGTTTTTTTTTTTTTTTTGAATGTTTGATGAAGGTTATTAATTTAATAGGAAATACCTACAAGAACCTAGAGATTCGTATGCACGGACTAATAACAGCGTAGGAAAAATGTGAATATCCTCATAGCACCCGTAATATTTTCTAGTGAAAATTGTGTATCTCCAAAAAAAGTTAAATATTGGGCAACATTTTGATTTTGAATCATTTCGACACATAAATAATATGACGAAATATCATTTCTGAAAATTTCAGGCAAATCGTGCCAATAACTTCAAAACTATGACGTTTTAATGCTCTCCTGTAAAATTTGCTAATATGGAGTTACACACTTTTCTGGTTTCACCGACGATATGGATAATTTGAAAACTAACTTCTTCAACGTCAGTATTGAAAAAAATCAGTTCGTAGTAAAGGAAACGTTTATACTAAGCATTCACATTTTTGTTATTTTTAAAAGTGTCTTCAACGGAAACAACACTTTGATCTTTTGTTTACTCTCTGTTTTACCACCCCAAGCTATCATCTGGTCTGAAATCGGAATTCTAGAAACTTTCAAACCAAAGACAAAAATAGTTTAAATTGAAAATCAAAATATATTGCATTTTTTCAACAATAGCAATTATTAAAGCATTTTGTAAGAAGTATTTTGTATTGAATTTAACTAGTTGAAATTTTTAGTAAATTATTTTTTATATCCAAAATACACATCTTAACTTGAAATAAAACAATAATCCATCACGGGTTTTGAGTCCATAACATCGCTTTCGCTATTGTATTCCTAATCCCTATAGCAGAAAGGTAGACGTGAGACAGTTTCCCAGGTTGCGAGATCGCTTTTTTAAAATATTCTAAATAAAAAAATAAATAAATAAGGCGGCGCAACAGTCCATTGAGAACTAGGACTTACAACTCTCAAGTACTGTTGTCAGTTTGAAGCCGAATCCTCCAGTTTCGCACGACAAGTTGGTTGAGGTCCTCTCCAACCTGCGTGCGCCACCTGAGTCGCAGTCTTCCTCTATTGCGACTTCCCTCGGGATTGGACTCGAAGACGTTCCGGTTTGGGATGCTGATGTCCATTCGCTCTACATAACCCAGCCATCGTTGGACTTTTATTCTTTTAACCAGATCAGTGTCGCTGTACAACCCGTTCGTTCGTCGTTTTATCTTCTCTTCCACTCTTCATCTATGCAGAAGGGATCAAAAATCAAACCGACAAATTTTTATCATTCTAAGACGCTCTCATCTTTCTTCGACAGGGCCTAAACCTTAGCGCCATTAATGAGAACCGGTATGATAAGAGTCTTATAGATAATGATTTTAGATGCTCGAGAGTGGACTTTACTACTCAATTGCTTTCTAAGTCCAAAGAAGCAGTGAATTGCAAGAGTTCTCCGATTCCGTCGCAATGCTCAAAAACGCGCATCAGACATCACGCGCATCAGACATCACGCTTTGATTCCAATTATGTCAATATCATCGGCGTATCCGAGTAATTAGATGGACCATTGGAAGATTGTGCCTCTAGTGTTGACGGTTGAGTTTTGCACAATTCTTTTCAGAACGATGTTGAAGAAGTCACATCATTTGACATCAAATGTATCGGTGAGATCTTTTCCGACCTTGACAGAGCAGCGTGCATTCCCCATCTTAATAATATCCTTTATTGAATATTAGGCAAGCTATGCTAAGATTCCACTCATCGGGCATGCTTTCCTCCGACCATATTTTGCAGATGAGTTGGTGCATGCTCTCTACCAAGCGTTCTGGTTTGTATAATTTGGCAGCGATGCCGTCAGCTCCAGCTCATCATCTAATTTAAATTTAGTTTCAAACTTTATCTAAAATGGATTAAACATCCAGTTATTTCCTTTCTGAGTCTCTATTCCTTTGCATAAACAAATATTTCTTATATCTATTCAGGAAAACATCTAGAAGGCCTGGTAGCTATTAGCTTTTAAGTATTGGACTGTACATTTTGTTAGCTTACTAAGTATCTATAATAATTATAATAATAATGTTCAGGAATAGAAAATATCGGAGATCGTACCAGTTTAGATGAAAAGTGCATCCAATCTGAAGTTCTATTTCAGAACATTACTAAACTGCTGGAAAAAGGAGGCCTCCTTAAGCAACCCAAAAACTGACCATTCGATCATCGCTGACATCCTCCCTTAGCTCAAAGACACAATACAATTTGATACGAAGAAACAATTTTACAAGGTTTTGTATTTCTTGATTCATAAAACTTAATCTTTTATACTTAAATTCCATCGTCAAAACAAATTGATTTCTTTTTTTAATTCGTTTAGACAATTGATGGTACTCATTTACCAATGGAAAGCACATTAAAGTCAAATTAAGACTCACTGAATTGTAAAACCAAAAAGATGGAAAAGCTATTAAAGCTCAAAATCTAGATCTAAATCATTGTAACTTGACATCATTCATTCTAATAAATAAAATTAAATAATTGTATTTATATTTATGACGACATTTTATAAATAAATTCTAAAAATCACATATATTAATTTATTTTTCAAAAATAACCAACATAAGAAGAAGAAAAACAAAATTTCTTGACACGCTCAATTAAATTCGGTAAGCAAATTACGCATAAATGAAGAAAATGAATGATCGCTTCATTTTCTCACTCGTGCGAGTGCAACGTCAGTTCATCAGTGCACTGCCATTATGAAAATGAATGAATGAGTGCCTGATCCATGGTTGGATGGAAAATGCATTCAAGATTTCCGGGTGTATATTCTAAAAATAAGTAAACGTCAGGATTTTAGATATAGGGAGTTGAATTACTTTGTAAGTTACATGTATTTTTTGGTGTTTTTAAGGAGATAAATGTGAAGGATCGTCGGATATGATTTATTGGTTTCCGTTTCAATTCATCTTGTAGTTTTTATTTTACTATTACTAGAAATTTGTAGTGTTTCGTTGTTTTTGTTTTTCAATAATTATGATGCATTAATCTCAATTAAGTGGACAACCTTTTTGATTGTTTAACAAATTGTTTGTTAAAAACGACAGCATTTTCTATTATAAACATTGTTGGTTATATTGTTACTCCATACGAGAGTAAGAGTGTGAAAGATCACCTTTCTTGACACAAATCTTGGAAGAAAATATTAAGAATTATGATTGCAAAGTACATATAAAGTTGATAGTACGTAATAAACACTGTATTTTGGTTTAAATATCCAAGGGTCGGTTAAAATGATAAACTCTTTTATATACTCTTGCTTCTTGTTGTAATTGTCGGTAATACAGTTCGACATTTTGTGTATTCCTAATAATTATTAACAATTAATAAAACAACGACATTAGACAATGTGCATAAAACTACAGGCGAGAAACCGTGGAGCATTTGTCAATTGTGCCACTACTGAGGACGACAGGGGCGAACGCAGGTAGGGGTTTTGGGGGTTAAAACCCCCTCCGAAATATCAGAATATGTGCAGTAATCAAATATCCATTATTGTCCAAAAAAAGAAAAACAGAAATGGTACAAAATTAATTTCCAACTCAAATTCTAAAACTATGTTAAACAAAAAATTTTAATAAATTTGCTACGGTGAGAGAAATTGTGCACAAAACACAAACACGCTAAATTAGAACAATAAATTTCTGTATTTTTTGGTAAAGAAAGACAAATATTTTTCTTGTTTTCATTCATACTAACAATTAAAATGTTTAGTATTTTTATTTTCAAACACTAAGGTAGAAGATGAAAGGTTTTTAACTTTTTGTATAAAGCTAAATATTATTATTAACACAGAGATGCTCCCTTTCGCCATGTTTCTTATGGCTAAAAATGAAAAATTGAAAACAGAAAATGACGATCTCAAGGCCACTTATGACGTATGTATTTAAATGTCAAACCACCGAAAAATTGTTCGGTTCATTTATGTTACTTTTAACTGTAAATTAAAAAAAAATGTTTAACTTAACTTTTTTCACTTCTTGAATTGTGACACAAGAATATTTTAAAACAAAAACAGCAACCCTATTTGCCTTTGTCGCGTTTTTTCCCTATTTTTCAAGAACAAGAATCAAACTAATAATGAAAGTTACGTGATGTCACCTTAATTCAATATTTTTAAACATTTGAATGCGTTTCTGCATTTAAACATACCTTAATGTAAGACACAAAACAATATGGGGCATATTCATAGTCATATTTTAAACCCGAGTGTATTTGAACTGGAGTCTAAATTTAACATATATGTAGGTTAGACACAGCTGCTATTCATAAAGAATTTTCCAGCTCTGTTTAGTTAAAAACAGGTTTAAGGCATATATTCTACTACAATTTTGAAAAATTTCACTTAAACCTATACAAAATAGCTTGTAGAGGGTAACAAAATAAATTGCGTTAGCTGGAGAGCCAAAATCTTTGAAACCCTTTAAACTATTTTGTTTGCTCTTTGTTGAGAAATTTTAGAAGATCAATTATAAACTTGACAATTTTTTTATCGAATCGATACCTTTCACACGAATGGTCTTCATCTATTTCAAAGGGGTCCCATCGGGTTAAGTAGAGCTTTCGTTTTTTGTTAGTTGGTAGCATTCCAACATCCAGCAAAATATCAAAATATTGATATATGCTTAAGTCTTTTGACGTTTTAATTTTTGTTTTTAAATGTTTAAATACAATATCTCGTAACTTAATTTTCTCAATCAGTTTGTTTATTTTTGACGTTTAATAGATTTAGAAACAGCTTAAACATAGGTTCCGTCGTGTTTATTTTTAGACTCCAGATTATCGTTTTAAAATGGGTTTAAATTGTCTATGAATAACATAAACTGTAGTTTAATTTAGCAAAGACAAAATCAGAACTTATCAATGAACTATGAATATGACCCTATGTCTTCGGTCTAAAGTTTCGGAGCGCATTCAAAGTCATTACTTCTAGTATTTTCATGGTGAGAACAAAAGAGAACTGTGAAAATAGAAAAATCTCACCTCATCACGGCAACTAGAAAAAAAGGCATACAAACTTATACTATACTTATAATGGGTGATTTTTTTGAGGTTAGGATTTTCATGCATTAGTATTTGACAGATCACGCGGGATTTCAGACATGGTGTCAAAGAGAAAGATGCTCAGTATGCTTTGACATTTCATCATGAATAGACTTACTAACGAGCAACGCTTGCAAATCATTGAATTTTATTACCAAAATCAGTGTTCGGTTCGAAATGTGTTTCGCGCTTTTTTATCGACAAATTTTGTTCAGCGATGAGGCTCATTTCTGGTTAAATGGCTACGTAAATAAGCAAAATTGCCGCATTTGGAGTGAAGAGCAACCAGAAGCCGTTCAAGAACTGCCCATGCATTCCGAAAAATGCACTGTTTGGTGTGGTTTGTACGCTGGTGGAATCATTGGACCGTATTTTTTCAAAGATGCTGTTGGACGCAACGTTACGGTGAATGGCGATCGCTATCGTTCAATGCTAACAAACTTTTTGTTGCCAAAAATGGAAGAACTGAACTTGGTTGACATTTGGTTTCAACAAGATGGCGCTACATGCCACACAGCTCGCGATTCTATGGCCAT
Source organism: Eupeodes latifasciatus (assembly GCA_920104205.1). Lineage (NCBI taxonomy): Eukaryota > Metazoa > Arthropoda > Insecta > Diptera > Syrphidae > Eupeodes > Eupeodes latifasciatus. The sequence goes on along the minus strand of OV049924.1, from coordinate 356,539,720 downwards.
TTTGAGGGAAAACTTCGGAGAACAATTCATCTCAAGGAATGGACCGGTAAGTTGGCCACCAAGATCATGCGATTTGACGCCTTTAGACTATTTTTTGTGGGGCTACGTCAAGTCTAAAGTCTACACAAATAAGCCAGCAACTATTCCAGCTTTGGAAGACAACATTTCCGAAGAAATTAGGGCTATTCCGGCCGAAATGCTCGAAAAAGTTACCCAAAATTGGACTTTCCGAATGGACCACCTAAGACGCAGCCGCGGTCAACATTTAAATGAAATTATCTTCAAAAAGTAAAGTTAATGTCAACCAATCTAACGTTTCAAATAAAGAATCGATGAGATTTTGCAAATTTTATGCGTTTTTTTTTTTTAAAAGTTCTCAAGCTCTTAAAAAATCACCCGATACATGCATAATGCATATAAAAATTAAGTTTTAGCTTTGAAGTCAGAGTCAAACTGTTTTGCCAATCGTGAAAGCAAGTCATATATGTGTATATGTATATGTAATTTTTATTCATACCCTACATGTTTCTTAGTACCTATATAAAATAGTGTCAAAAAAGAAAAAAAAAACACTTGACATTTAAAATAAAAAAATAATATAATATATATTTTTTGAAACCCCCCCCGAAATTTTTTCCTGCGTTCGCCCCTGGAGGACGATATTGCTTCTGAAGATGTATTCAAGGTGTTAGTAAAAAAGCTAAACGTATATTTTTCTCCAAAGAGAAATTCGACGTTTGAAAGACATTTGTTCAGAACGCTGAAGCCGGATGATGGAGAGAATTTCAATAAGTTTCTTTTGCGGCTACGCAATCAGGCAGCTAAATGCTCTTTTGGTGAAACAAAGCAAGAGATTTGTGAAATAAATATAAAAGATAAAGTTATAGACGCATGGGCTTCTAGAGATTTAAAGAAACGATTATTAGAAAAGGAACACTCTTTAGAAGAAGTGTTAGAGATGTGCCAAGTACATGAAAAGATTGCAAGCCAAACAGAATCGATGGCTATAATTCCGTCGTCAAGTGGGATTAACAGCATCCACCCTACTCATAAACGAAATGGTCCAAACAAAGATAGAGAATGTCAGAGATGTGGACGAAATTGCGCCGTATTCCATCAGTTTTGGAAGAAAAGGTGAAAAATAAACTAAAAGACGCACTGGAAAAGGAAATTATCGAGCCTGTTTACGGTCCAAGTTCATGGATCTCTCCTATAGTGTTAGTCTTTAAGGAGGACGGAGATATTCGTTTGTGTGTAGATATGCGCCGAGCAAATGCAGCCATCTTGAGAGAAAATTATTAATGCTTCGAAAACGCAATGCTGTCTTGTATGGTTAAAGCGAGATAAACCCTCTTTGCCACTATCTATGAGTGGCACTTGCATCAACGAAACGGAAAATCTTGACATCCTCGGAATGTGCATCAGCAACCACCTTTTGTGGAGCGATCACATACGCGATGTGTCGCCAACAATGCCGCAAGATGTCTAGGTTTTTTGAGACATTGCAAGAAATTTGTCTCTCCGTCTGATCTGGCTACAATCTACAAAACCTATATACGTCCGAAACTTGAATATAACAGTATTCAAAGAAGAACTTTTAAAATGATTGGTGACATTAACATCATTAACTCGATTACGTCATCATCAACTCGATTACGTCACTCGAACAAGGTTTCTTGGCTCACCCTTTTTTACCGTTATTTTAACGGACTATGTTCTAGTGAAATAGCCAGTTGCATTCCTTCCCTTAAACAATTTAACCGTAATACCCGCGCTTCTAGGAATGCCCATCAGTTTCCCGTTGAGCCCAACTTCGGGCGTACTATAAAGTACAGAGATTCATTTTTTAGTCATTGTCATGTTCAGAAATTTAAAATCAATGTAGGTACACCAACACCTCCTATCCAACTCTTCCCTCTTTTCCTAATGCTCACAGTGTGTCTTTGGAATATTAAAGGTATGCAAAACCCTTTTAGTGTTCGCTAATTATAAAAAAAAGGTAAGACTCCCAAGAATTCCAAAGTGTGAATAATGTCGGTACAAATGCAAAGACAAATTTACGGAAGAACAGCGATTAAAATTGTGAAAGGACTTTTTGAAGTTGGCTTATAAACGCCAAAAAGATTTTCTTTTAAAGGTGGTCATCGAATCAAAAATACAAAGGTCCCGTGTATGTTCTCCAATCAAAAAATGCAACAGTAACGTAGCGAGTTCATACTTTTTGAAAATGAAAACTCCAAAATACGGGTCTGTCGTGACTTTTTTTGTGAAAATCCAAGCATTTCATGCAGTACAGTAAAACAGCATTTAAATACAAAGGTCTAATTGGAGTTTTTTTTTTCTAAAGAAGACGAAAGGTGCAGATCCAAAGCTGCAAATAAAAAATTGAAAGCTTCCCAACTGCAAATTCTAACTTTCCTATAGAAAATTTATCGTTCTTCCCATCAAAAAAGATCAGTGCATGTCAAAAAGATAAAGAAACACAAAATGAAGATTATCTGTCCCATTTAAAAAGTAAAGACAAATGTTTCTTTGCAAACTTATTAACTTCCCATAGGAAGTTATTGTAATGGGTCCGATTTGTCAAATTGAAAATTTTGAAAATTTTTGACGTTTCAAGGTCCCTAGAGTCGAAATAAAAGATTTTTAGAAAGATGTCTGTGCGTGCGTGTGTACGTACGTCCGTACGTCCGTACGTTCGCGACGTTTTTTCGTCGTCCATAGCTCAAGAACCAGAAGAGATATCGACTTCAAATAAATTTTGTTATACAGATAATATTGCGTGGGTGGTTTTTTTACCATAGCAGTTTAAAAAAAAGGTGAAAATTTTGGTTAACCCTAAATATCTCATGAACCAATGATGCTAGAGACTTGAATTAAATTTTATATTATATATTGTAACGTGATACAAAACAATAATATTTTTGGAAAAAAATCCAATTAACGGTTTTTTTTTATAAATCAAAAAAACTGAAAAAAAAAAATTTGTCACTTCGAAAATTTTACGACTAAAATATGATTTCATTTCCAAAACAATTTTGTGCAATGAAGAATAATGTTTTTGACATCTGATGAAATTTTGAGAAAAATCGAATTGACAGTTTTTTTACAAAAAATAATAACCTAAAAAAAATAAAGAAAAAGTTGGTAAAAATTGAGTTTTGACTCAAATATCTTTTCAAGACTTTGAGATATTGGCTTTAAACTACTTTTATCTTTCAAAAAATGTTGTTTTGAACATTCAGTAAAATTTTGAAAAAAATAGAATTGACAGTTTTTTTTACAAAAAATTAAAAACCGAAAAAAAAATTTAACAAAAGTTGGTAAAAATTGATTTTCGACTTAAATATCTTTTCAAAAGTTTGAGATTATGGCTTCTAACTAATTTTAACTTATAAGAAATATTGTTTTCAACATTAGGAAAAATTTTGAGCAAAATCGAATTGATAGTTTTTTTACAAAAAATAAAAACCTAAACAAAAAAATTAATAAAAGTTGGTAAAAATTGATTTTCGGCTCAAATAGCTTTTCAAAAATTAAAAATATTGGCTTCAAACTTATTTTATTTCACAGAAAATATTGTTTTTTATATCAGTAATTTTTTTATAAAAATCCAAGGCTGGGATGCGACCCACACTGATAACTTCCCATCCCGTCTATCGATTTGTCTTGCTTAAAAGTTTGTCTAAATGTATCAATTCTTACCAAATTTGCGTTCTATTTTTTGTAGATTTTATTTTTTTTTATGAAAAAACGGACTGTTGTTGAATATTTTCTGTGAAATAAAATAAGTTTGAAGCCAATATTTTTAATTTTTGAAAAGCTATTTGAGCCGAAAATCAATTTTTACCAACTTTTATTAATTTTTTTGTTTAGGTTTTTATTTTTTTGTAAAAAACTGTCAATTCGATTTTTCTCAAAATTTTTCCTAATGTTGAAAACAATATTTCTTATAAGTTAAAATTAGTTAGAAGCCATAATCTCAAATTTTTGAAAAGATATTTAAGTCGAAAATCAATTTTTACCAACTTTTGTTAAATTTTTTTTTCGGTTTTTAATTTTTTGTAAAAAAACTGTCAATTCTATTATTTTCAAAATATTACTGAATGTTGAAAACAATATTTTTTGAAAGATAAAAGTAGTTTAAAGCCAATATCTCAAAGTCTTGAAAAGATATTTGAGTCAAAACTCAATTTTTACCAACTTTTTTTTATTTTTTTTTTAGGTTATTATTTTTTGTAAAAAAACTGTCAATTCGATATTTCTCAAAATTTTTCCTACTGTTGAAAACAATATTTCTTATAAGTTAAAATTAGTTAGAAGCCATAATCTCAAATTTTTGAAAAGATATTTAAGTCGAAAATCAATTTTTACCAACTTTTGTTAATTTTTTTTTTCGGTTTTTAATTTTTTGTAAAAAAACTGTCAATTCTATTTTTTTCAAAATTTTACTGAATGTTGAAACCAATATTTTTTGAAAGATAAAAGTAGTTTAAAGCCAATATCTCAAAGTTTTGAAAAGATATTTGAGTCAAAACTCAATTTTTGCCAACTTTTTTTTATTTTTTTTTTAGGTTATTATTTTTTGTAAAAAACTGTCAATTCGATTTTTCTCAAAATTTTATCAGATGTCAAAAACATTATTCTTCGTTGCACAAAATTGTTTTGGAGATGAAATCATATTTTAGTCGTAAAATTTTCGAAGTGACAAATTTTTTTTTCAGTTTTTTTGATTTATAAAAAAAGCCGTTAATTGAATTTTTTTCCAAAAATATAATTGTTTTGTATCACGTTACAATATATAATGCAAAATTTAATTCAAGTCTCTAGCGTCATTGGTTCATGAGATATTTAGGGTTAACCAAAATTTTCACCTTTTTTTTAAACTGCTATGGTAAAAAAACCACCCACGCAATTTTCTTGAGAGCCCTTTCTGCATCTTTCTGCCTTATTATCTGTATAACAAAATTTATTTGAAGTCGATATCTCTTCTGGTTCTTGAGCTATGGACGACGAAAAAAACGTCGCGAACGTACGGACGTACGGACGTACGTACACACGCACGCACAGACATCTTTCTAAAAATCTTTTATTTCGACTCTAGGGACCTTGAAACGTCTAGAAATGTCAAAATTTTCAATTTGTCAAATCGGACCCATTACAATAACTTCCTATGGGAAGTTAATAAAGCTCCGGAACCCGATATAAATGATGATTCTGAATCAGATGCAGATTAATAAATTTACAAAAATTACAAACAATTTTTTGCAATATCGATTTTCAAATCGAAACTACATACTTAAGATATTTCCAGCGTTCATAAACTTTAAATTTTCAATATCTCAAAAACACAATTATGTGAATTGAGCTCTTTTTGCAGCAAACACGTGATATAGTCTTAAGATCTAATTATTATCATGCTCTAATATATATTCAATTAAATTGTGTGAGCTTCAAAAATATTTGTATGTTTGTATAAACAAAAAGTTATTACCATTATATGTGACAGGATCACCCAGATCGAGTACACTTTTAAATAAGTATCTGATCGCTTTTTCCCAGGACGTCCAATGCATCCAACGTAACGCATCCGCCCTACACTCCTATTTATGACAAAACATAAAAACTCTCTTAAGTTAATCACCCCTTATTACTAAATTTGGAAAATAAAATCAAAAGAGTATAAATTCATTACATTATCCCTTTTTTCATGTTGTCATCATAAAAATTGAAGCGTGTTAGCACTTAGTAGCTAATCAAGAATGGCGCGCATCTCCCACAATATCCTTTGATGACTTCTTGAAATACTAGAGTACACAAACCAAGCCATTCCAACTATCATCGCAGTGGTACTTATTTCTGTCAGCAGTTTTGGATGTATCAGTTTCAGAGTAGGTACTCGTATCTTTAGCTCCCAGCTCCTAGAAGTCAATTACACCAACAAGCCACCCTAATTTGGATCTTAAACGATTGTGATTTACACGCACACCGCGTCGCTGTTCACCGCCACCAGGCGCTGCGTTTTACAAGAGCACATGTTATGAAAAAGAAGCATGTAATTCAAACTGACAGTTAAGTAAACATCGTGACTTGCAGGCGGTACTTCTATTTCAAGCATTAAATTGCTATCAAATTTCGAATAAGAACAAAAAAGAAGACATCGTTATTTTTGTTGCAATGTTGCGTTTACGTCGCTTGTTTTTGTTGCCGTTGCCGTTTTACTGAGTGGTGATGGACTATTAGGCTAAGAAACATCATCCGGATATAACCACTTAAGTGTGTCATGTTACAGCAACACATTAGAAGTAGCAAGAGGATAAGATTAACAACTGCATAGATTTGTAGTGTCGAGTATAGCGATCGCTCGAAAGTTTGGGGTGGTTAAGTAGATTCGTATTTATAAATAGTCAAGTGATCTACGTTCAATTAAATTAGAGAATTTAGTTACATTTTGTTCAAACATTTTAAGATGGTGTGAAGTCCGAGAGCATTATAAAGCGTGGTCCAACCATAACGCACAGTGTTAATTATTTCGCATTTTTCTTCGAGATTTAAAAGCGGTAAGGGACTCAAATTTGTAATGTTTTGGTGTCGAAATGAAGCTGACGAGTTAAAGATTTTGTCTACTAAAAAAGTCATTATTTAATCCATTTAATGAGAGCATACTTTTATATGGATCGCAGGTATGGGGATGTAAAAACGACAATTCGGTTGAAAAACTCCTAACGCACTTTATAAAAAGAATATTTCATTTGCCAAAAAGTACGCCAAACTACGTAATAATGCTGGAAACGGGTCTCTCTCCTTTGTTTATAAAAACATTGAAGTTGCAAGCGGACTTCTTGCTTAACGTTTTTAAAATGAATGATTCACGGGTTGTGAAAAAAGTGGCCATAAAAGCCATACAAGATCAAAACAGTTGGTATAGAGAGTGGCAAGATCTTGCTGAGGAATGTCAAATTAATTTTAATTTACCCATAGAGGATTTAACAAAAGCTAAAAACATCTTGTATGAAGTCATTTTAAAGGTTGATGAGAAATGTAGAGCTGAATATATTGCTGAAGCATCTAATTCCTTGTGCAGAACAACTTACAGCAGATTAAATCATAACCTTGCAGAGAACAACTTTTTTAAGGATTCCAATAATGTCCGTGTGATTTCTATGATGGTCAGACTACGTAGTGAACTAATAGATTTAAATTTCATTCCACACAGACCTGATTTACTCCTAGAGTGTAATATGTGCAACCTATCAGAAAGAGAAGATGTTGTCCACTTCTTGGGAAAATGCCATTCTTAGAGAAATTAGAAGGAATGTATTCAGAAAAGACTATCTATCGGAAGATGAAGTGATAAGTTTATTGAATGAAATGTTGTCAATCTTTACGAATTTTGCAAAACTGCGCTTTGATATAGAAGTGCTATAATGAACGAATATTTTTGTTTTTTAAATTATTTGTAATTTATCATGAACTGTTTATATAGTAAAAAAAATTAAAATACCTTTTTTAATATTTAAAAGTAATTATATTGAGGGCTTTTTACATTCATTGTGTTTTGTTGTCAATCTGGCAGACGAAAATTGCCATGCTACGAGTATAATGATTTTTGTAAACATTTTTGGTGTGTAATGTAAACTTTACTTTAATTCAATAAAATCTGTATCTATCTATCTATCTAATCCAATTTTTTTTTCTAATGAACAACTAATTGTTGATTTCACATTTTGGAACATAACTGAAGACGGTGCATTTTCATTGTAGATAGATAATTGATTTTTGTTGATTTAAAGATTATTTTACAATTATTACATAAATATTATATTACAAAAATCATAAAAGCATGGCATTTGCAGTCTGCCAGATTGACAACTTTAATAAATTAAATTACTGTAATTAACAACAAAAAAAAACAATTAAAAGAAAAAAAACATTTTAAAAAGGCCAATTTAAAAAACAGAGAATAAATTATCATTTTCATTGTACTCCTACCTGTCAGTTGAACTTTCAATTATCAATTCTAACCTCAAATGCTCGATTCCAATCAGAAAATGTGTGTCTAAGGGACCAGTTATAGCTATCATTGAAAGCAATCCGGACAAATTTTTGAATGGATATTTGACTGTGTTTCCTTCTGATTGGAAATGCAAATTATGTGTTAATGGATCGAAAATTACTATCGTTCCAATGATTTGTGTTTCAATTTCACTCAATTCCAATGACAGATTTCTATCAGAAGTCCGTTGCAGTGTTAGGCGCCAGTTATAGCTATCATTGGTTGCGTTCAATCTCGTGTTGGATAGGGTATCTTGGATAGGTGGATTTTTAGATACCTTGTTGAACGAGTTGGATAGCTGTATTGAGATAGCTGTCAAAAAATAAAAACTTTCAGCTGTTCACAAAAAGCAGAGAAACATTTAAGTTTCGAAGTCAAAATTGTTGTAAGATAAAACATTTAGTGGATAATTCAACTGATTCGTCGGACGATGATGAATTGATAGGTGCGTAACAGTTTAATAAATAAGAGATAACCTTAATCTGTAATCTATGTTAAATTTCCTCTTAGCTCAATTGGAATTCTATACGATTAATAATTTACTTGCGAAATCTCCGGTTTTAAACGATTTACGTTTAACAGAAAACTATTTACTATCTTTTTGTTTACCAACAAATACAAAAAGCTGAAATCAATCTTCAAGTTTCTTGAAATTCAACCATGTGTTGAATCAGTTGTTCTGTCAGATACCTACATACCTCAGAAATTCTTGGATACCTTTGGATTCCTTTTTTGACATCTCACCTCTTTTTGATCAGCTGTTATTTTACACGTACAACACTAACAAAAAGGTATCCGGATACCCTATCTGTCTGAGATTGAACGCAGCCATTGGTCTTTATCATTGAAAACAAACATTGGAATTTGTTTGACAGGTCGTTTATATCTATTATTAAAAAATTATGTCGTTGAAAAAAATTTCCTGATTGAAATCCACCGAAAAATTTGTACTGAAAGAAATCTGTCATTGGAATTGTGTGAAATTGGAAAGCAAATCAGTAGTATCAGCTGTTCAGAAAAATGAATTTCCGTCCGGAAAATAGAATAATACATTTTTAGAGAAAAATAAATGCGCAATTGCAATTTTTTCTCAAAAAAAGTTCTTTTTGTGATTTCCGATCGATCAGTATATAATTTGTATTTCTAATCAAAGGGAAACACTGTCAAATATGGATTCAAAAATTTTTCCGGATCGATTTCAATGATAGCTATAACTGGCCCCTTAAGAAGTGGAAATAAAGAGTACGATTTGATTTGATATTCTATTTCTTAAAAAAATTAACCAAATAGACAAAGCAATAAGAAAACAAGGGGTTTGAAGCAAAGCTGATCATAGAGGTAAAGAATCATGTTTGATTATATGCAAAAAATAACCCAGGAACGACGCATTCTCTATTCTGGACAGATAAGGCAAGTGGACTTTTTCTATTACTTGAATATAAATACTCAACATACACTGTGTTCAAAATAATAGTAGTGCTCATTGAACTTAACATTAACGCCATCTTTATAGTTGGAAACTTAATTTTTGTGATGTAAAAGTTTCTAACGGTCAACCATAAACAAATATACTGTAGCCTTATATTGAAAATGAATTTACGACAAAAGTTATTAGTCAGCTTTGAGATGATTGCTTAATTAGAGCTGTTCAAAATAATAGTAGTGGAGCTGATTTTGTTTGATTTGTAAGTGATACATAATTAAAACTATTTATTTTTTTTCTTGAAAAGTAAGTATTAATTTAATTTTGATAAATTTACAAAAAAAAAAGTTGTTTCATTTAAATTGTATTAAAAAGTGGGAAGAGCAAAACATTGCAATGTGGATATGCGATACCTAATACTGAAGCTGCGAGGGGAAGGGAAAACTTATTTGGAAATCTAAAATCTGTTGGGATGCTCCCCACAATGATAGCCCACGCCATTAAATTAAAGGAAACACCCGATACCCGAGGCAGAAACAGAAAGACGACAGTCATGGAGGACAGGCGCATTGTCCGGATGAACAAAGCCGAGCCCTTCGCGTCGTCTGTTGAAATACAGAAGACCTTGAACTTGGAGGTAAGTGCACTTACGATTCAGAGACGATTGTTGGAAGCAAATTTCAATGCTCGCAGTCCTCGAAAAGTCCCGTTGTTGACCAAGAAGCACATTAAAACTCGACTCCAATTTGCTAACGAGCACATAAACTGGCCTAAAGAAAAATGGCGCAACGTAATGTGGACAGATGAGAGTAAATTTGTTCTTTTTGGTGGTACTGGATCCCGCCAATACGTCTGTCGTCCACACAGCACAGAATATGTACCCAAAATTACTACGAAGATGGTAAAACATGGGGTATCTAAAATTTTAATTTGGGCCTGTTTTTCCTACTCCGGTGTAGGGCCCATAAAATGTATTGAAGGCATTATGGATCAGCGGGTCTATGTCAAAATCCTACAAAATACAATGCTGCCATTTGCTGAATATGATATGCCGCTGATATGGGTCTTCCAACCAAAAAACGATCCGAAGCACACAAATCGAGCGGCTAAAGAGTGGTTACGGTCTTGGCCAGCGCAATGACTTGACCTAAACCCAATTGAAAATGTATGGGGTGATGTTAAGAGGGAGGTTAGAAGATCTAAGCCTTCTAATAGCCTAGAACTGTGGGCCGTAGTGAAGGATGCTTGGCAGAACGTACCAAACGAGCGTTGTGAGTATTTGATAGACTCAATGCAGCGTCGGTGTAGAGCTGTCATCAATAACAAAGGTTACACCACAAAATACTGAAGTTTTTTTTTCTTTTTGTTAATTTTTATCAAGTTTTTTCAAACATTTTTTCGATTCTATAGTTTTATAAAGCAATTAATCATTCCATGAAGCGCACTACTATTACTTTGAACACAGCGTACTATATTCTATATATCTTAAAAATATATTTATAGTCGAAGAATGCCAAAAAAGAGGAGTTATCTGAATATATCAGAAGGTATTTCAAGGTGGAGGAGACACATTGATGCTGGCATGGATGAACCCATTGAGCGGGTCCCCACAGCAATGAAGAATATTGAAAAGAAGCCGATGGAGACTTTTTTTCAAAGTATTGCTCAACAAGAAGAACATTTCAACCAACGACGTCAATTTTTTTTATAAATGAAAAAAACTGAAAAAAAATATTTGCCACCTCGAAAATTGACAATTTTTTTTACAAAAAATTAAAAATCTAAAAAAAAAACATTAATAAAAGTTCGTAAAATTTGATTTTCGACTCAAATATCTTTTCAAAAATTTGAGATTATGGCTTCCAACTAATTTTAACTTATAAGAAATATTGTTTTCAACATTCGGAAAAATTTTGAGATCCCAGCCTAAAAACCTAAAAAAAAAAAAAAAAAACTTGGTAAAAATTTACTTTAGACTCAAATAGCTTTTCAAAAATTAATAGTAGGTATTGGCTTCAAACTTATATTTTATCTCACAGAAAATATTGTTTTCGATATTCAGTAATTTTTGTATAAGAATCCAACAGTCCGTTTTTTTCATAAAAAATTGGTTGACTAAGAATCTTGTTAACAAAAATAGATTTTGAAATCACACTATTTCATTATGTGCAAAATATTGTTGGTAATTTTTAATTTTTTTAGAATAATTCAACTGACAACTTTTTTAACTAAACACGAAAACCTACAAATTTTTAAGTAGGACAAATCGACAGACTGGATGGGAAGCTATCAGTGTGGGTTGCATCCCAGCCTCTTTTTTTTTCTACCAGTGATATCGGCTTAATGCTCGCTATGGCTTCCATGGCATAACTTTCTCTAGTGGTTTACATTATCAATGACGTTGAGGAATATTTGAGGTTCAATATCGTTTATATGCCAACTTATCTTATCCTTTGGTTCTTGAATAGTTCTTGGCTTATTGATGTACACTTTTTCTTATTTAAATATCCTTATAAAAAGAAGTCTAATGGTGTTTTATAACGTGAGATGAAAGTACTATTAAATTGGTAGCCAAAAAGTGTCAAAAAAAGGTGCCCGAGAGGGAAAAAGGTGTCCCATAGAAATGTCAAATAAAACGCAGTTTAAATTAAAGTTTTTACTAACAATTGAAAACAAAAATATTTGTCTTAAAAAATCTCATAAATTTGGATACATAAATTCATTCAATTAGTTTTTTAGTTTTTCTTTTTTGAACATAAATTGTCCTATATTTTAATTTTTAAAAATATTCTCAAAATCATTAGCTTTTAACTCCAATGCCTTATACTCTTTTATTAATTTTTTGGGATTTTGGTTGTTTGCGACGAGTTGCGTTCCATTTTTCGAACGAATTTATTTGTGTTGCTCAAAATAGTGTCCAAAGAGTTGCTAGATTTATAAAAACTGTCCAGACCGACTTATTTTTGAAAAGAGGTGTACTGGTTTGCTGAAATTTTGCACACAGTTCTCTTAACTGTGTACACAATTAATAAGATTTATGCTGACCAAAAAACCATGCTATACTCAATGGTTAAATTTGTCAAACTCGGAAACAAAGAAATGTCAAATTTTGGGCAAAGGATCGTCAAAAAGAAATCGGCCGCGGTCCAAAAGTTGTATCCATGTATACAATTACCAAATCCAAAATATTTTTCAAATTGAACCATTTTTAGTACTGCCCCAACCCCCAAGTCACTTGAAATTTAAACAGACAATATTAAAAAAAAAAAAAAATTAGAGAAAATGTGTCTTATTCCGCCTAATATTTTTTTATTTGAATCCTATAACAAGCAACCTGTCCATATTTTGCGTTACAAACTATCACTACACTGGGGCTAAACCGTTTAAAAAAATTCAAATAAAACGCAGTAGCAATGCATTTTCCCGTTTAAAATAGTCAAACATATTAGCTTCATTCCTTTCAAATTTGTTGTATTGTGTTGTGCTTTTGTTTTAACTTAAGAAAATGTCTTTGTCTACTCTCCGTAGTGATTTTTGGTAATGGACAAGTTTTTAGATCTAATGGCTTGCCGCCTAAAAAAGATATTATACGATGTTACTTGTGGGTAAGTCGCAATAAACACAATCAATTTAAAAATGTGGCTACCGACACTTGTAAGGAGATCTCCGAAAAATTATTAAAGCTCTGGCAGACAGCTTCGATCCCTACTATCGAACACCGTTCAGTTGTAAGGAAGATAAAGCAGTACAAGAATTTACTTAAGCCTTATAAATCAAGAAAAGCTTTGGATTCATATCAGAAGCGCATTCAGGTTTTTAAGGACGATGCAAAATCTTTATTCGATATATAGCTGCTTGTAAGTGTGATAATTTTTTAGCATGTAAATGTGAAAAACAGCTTAAAGTTACAATATTGGAGAGAGAAGAGATTTCATCTTCGGCAGGACCAAAGAAACTTTTGAAGTCATCGATGTCTACTGTCGCTCATGCTGTTGATAGATACGGTATTTCAGACGGCTGCAGCAGCAATCGTTTTTGCAACACTTCAAGACGTTGGTCTTATTACGAAGGAAGACACCGACAATGTAGTAGACCGAAACAAAATAAAGCGAGTCCGTGAGAAGGAAAGGGGTATTCTAGCCAAGAAGCCTCTGTTAATAAAAGAATTATTTGGAGTGTACTTTGATGGACGAAAGGTCAAAACACTTTACATGACTGAATCTTCCAGACGAAAAATGCTTTCCGAGGAGCATATAAGTCTGGTCAAAGAGCCAAACTCAGAATATATGGGACACATTTCCTTATCAAACGGAAAAGCATTTACCGTAAGTCATGAAATAAAAGACTTCTTAAATGATAAGGGTGCGGACTTGAACAAATTAGTTGTAGTTGGATGTGATGGAACCGCTGTCAATACAGGATTTAAAGGAGGTGTAATAAGATGCCTGGAACAACAATTACAGAGGCCATTGCAATGGTTCATCTGTCAACTCCACGCGAATGAACTACCATTGCGACACTTATTTGAGCATCTTGACGGTGCTACGACTGGCCCACGAAGCTTTATAGGGCCAATAGGAAAAGATTGCGAGATTTTGCATTTGGTAGTCTTTAAATCAATAAGCTGTACCTTACCAGATATATCAAATGCTAAAGATCTGAGCACCGATCAATCGTACCTCTTTCAGATTTGTGCCCCTATTAATTCTGGTCATTGCAACGAACGTCTTTCCAAAAACAACCCCGGAAAAATTGTTCATTCCAGGTGGCTTACCACGGCAAATAGAATTCTGAGGTTGTATGTATCGACTGATTCTCCGTCTGAAAATATGTTACACCTTGTTAATTTTATTTTGAAAGTGTATGCTCCGATGTGGTTTTCCATTAAAACAAAGCCAAGTTGCATCTTTGGATCAAAACACTTGCATAAAACTATACTTCTGTCGAGATATATGCCGGAACACTTGGAAGCTGTGATAGATCCTGTAATTCAAAGGAATGGTTTTTTTTGGACATTCTGAAAACATTCTTCTTACGATGTTGGCAGACGAAAGGAAATCAATAAACGTGTTAGCCTTGCGAAGGATTTTGAAATGCAGAGATGCTTTATATTCTGGTTCAAGAATATTTAAAGTTCCGGAATTTAACTTCAATTCTAAGGACTACATTGACATCATTGCTTGGAAGGAGTTGAACGTTACCGAGCCACCAATACTGAAAAATATTGAAACTGGCATCATAAAAGAATGTATAAAAATACCAGACAAAATTTATTCAATGATGTTGCCTATTCTGAAGGAATTTCCCTTGGCACACTCAAGCTACGGAAAGGTGTGTCAAAATTGTTACAGAGACCTCAGCTGCAGTATGCGGTGCACCCAGAAGAGATGGGTTCATCAGAACTACACTTGAATCCCGCAGAATAATGCCTGTTTTTAATTCAAAAAAAGATTATAAAATTGCCTAATCCTTATTTTAAATACTTTGTTTATGATCAAAATATTCAAACACGATTTTGAAAGAAAATATTTAAATAAGAATGTTGTTTTTTTGTTCTTTAAAGCGTATTTAAACATGAATATAAAATGAAATAAATAGGTCCGTTCGCGTACCCTCCCAAAACAGTCAAATTTTACTAAAAAATACGAAATTTAACCAAATCCTGTTCGCGTACCAGCGTTACCACTTTACTTCAATTGAAGTAGATCTACTTCTTTTTTTCAAATAAATTTAAAATCTACTTCCTACTTCGCACCATCATCAAAATATTGAAATCTACTTCATTTTTAAGATTTGTGTTTCTAACTACTTCAATTTTAATAAAAATAGACTGAATCTACTCCTTTTTTCTCCTTATCTACTCTTGTATGTAGTCTCAAATTTTTCTAGAGAATTAAAAATCGCTTGAGTGTTTGCATTTGCGATGAGGTTCCGTTTTATCTAATGTATTCTAGTTTAACCCTTTTGTCATTTTCATTTGCGACATATAGGACCTGTATGGCAAGTTTTGCATTCGTAAACAAATTCGAATTCGAGATTTTAATCAAACATGACATTACGATGGTAGAGAAGTCGAAAAAGTGGATCCCCAGGATTTCGTCGGTTCGTCTGTATGTCTTTCCTGTTTTTTTTAAACTAAAAATAACAGTAGTCCGAATACAAATTTGTACGATCAAAAATCGATAATTCGAATTTTCTCAAAAACAAACCAATAGATTTTTTTTAATTTTTGTTAAAATTTGTGTTCTTAGTTTGGCTTCATTTAATATAAAAAAATATTTTTCTATTGCTCCAGGAGGGTACCCCCCATAGAACCGTTATTTTGTTTTTAAGTTTTCTCAAGAACCAAACTATTTTTTTTTTCTGCAAAAGCTCTTATACTGTCTCAATAATTTTTGATGTTTCGAAATTTGATATCTTGAAAATGGGTCATCATTTTTTACAATATTGAAATGCCAGACGTCTAATAATAAGTTCAAAACTCTATACCAAAAATATTTTTAACTAAAATTTAAAAACGATTTTCAAATACAAATTTTAAAAAAAATTAAGGTTTTTTTGAGAAACCAAATGGCATTTATATTTAAAAAAAAAAAAACTTTTTTTTTGCAGGTACATTTTAAATCTTAAAATACAGGAAATTGTTTTAAACACACTTTTTTGGATGCGAACCAATCATGCATTTTATTTCTTTTCTGTTTGTTATTGTTATTTGTGTTCAGTTGTGCTTTAGTGTTATTTTGGATTTGTTTTTTTGTTTTCAATATGAAAAGATATTTTCAAGTTGTCCAAAAACAAAGATAAAATGTGTGTTGATGTACTGAAATTCTATTACGATTACAATAACTATTTCTTGTAGAACTCGTCCTTTGCAATCAAAACATTATAAAGTCATTTCATTTGACCAACGCGAGCCCAATCTTTGCGTTTTCGTTGCCAACAACCAAGAATTAATTTAAGAAATGTTCATTAACATATTAAGTTTATGATATGTTTTTTTTATTTTTTTCATTGAATAATATGAAAAAGTTCATTTTTGAAATCTGCTTCCATTTTTCTCAATCTGCTTCACTTTTTTCCTAAAATCTAGTTCCACTTTTTTTTGAGAAGTGGTAACGCTGTCGCGTACTCAAAAATTTCGTAGTTTTTCGTAAAAGAGAGCGCTCACGAGAGAGTAAAATATTTCCCCAACCTACGAATTTTAGCCCAAGAAATTTCTTTGGGCTAATTTGTGAAAACTTCAAATTTGATAGAAATTCAAATAAATTAAATAAATTTCTCGCTTTTGCTGTCAGTTATAAAATTTAAAAACAAATTTTCAAAGAACAGCAACAAGACAGTAATATTGTGTGAAAAATTTGTTGTTTTCCCGTTCGCTTACTTTTTTGTAGTTTTTTTTTGGTGAGAGAATTTTACCCCCACTCTTTAAAATATTTCTTTTTACGAATTTTAGTGCAGAAAGTACGCGAACGGACCTAATGTTTTCCTTTATTCCATCACATAAAATTCAAAAGTCAAAAAAAGTTTTTTTTCAAATTTTCAGGAGGCTTGAGGCGGTATAAAATTTTTTTTTTCGAAAAGTTTAATTATGTCATTTTATTTGGTTTTGATGGTAACAACTTTCTATCAATGGCCGAACTCGAAAATAAAAAAAATCGATCCACCCTGCACATTGGTAAGTCAGAATTTACATCCTGAGTTATTGTTGAACCACACTTCATAGCATTCGTCCTTGTTAAAATTCCAAGATGCTGAAAATGATCAAGGTCATTCTGTGAAAGTCTTGCTAGAATTTTATCTTAAACTACAAAGCATGTGTTGAAAACATAAAACATGTATTTTTGAAACCTCAATCCAAAGACCAACAATAATAAAAACAAAAACAAAAGGTATCAACTAAAGTTTTGTAATTGAATAACATACACGCCGCGCTTTGAATAAATTTACATTTTTCGACTCATAATCACACTTAATTTAGATGATGGTCATAAACTTTGTTACATTTAATGTTTTTACGTAGAAACTAAAAAGCTACAGTCACCATTTTGTCGGCGTTCGTCGTCGTCGGCGGCATCGTTGGTATAAGTTCATATTTATTAAGAAAATCAAATCCATCCCATTTTAGCAAATTGTAAGAAGCCTTAAAAATAATATTTATCAATGCACCAACACATCTGCATAATAATTATATTAACGTCAAAAATGATCCTCTTGCTCTTTGTAGACGCACAATGACGCCTCCCTCCTCCAAAAATTATTCTAATTATATTCAATCGTATGCAATGATTTTGGCGGAATTGTGATCTCAATATCTCCGCGGATACTATCGGCCAGAGTAACGATGGCCTCTTCTTGGGCACTGAAAATAAAGTTAAAACATTGACATTTTAGCAAAAATAAACAAGATGAAGATGCACTGCAGAAAGCGATCGGACGACTTGCTGACGGCCTCCAACTATGCGACAGCATAATATGATGGTCTAATAAAGCAATTTATTAATTTTCAAGTCAGCCATTTCGTATTTAAATATCTTCTAAGGAGGCACTTAAAGATGGCAACGCGTCGCGTCGCGTCGTGCTCATAAATTATTAAGGCTCTTTGCTTAAAAATTATTATGCTCTTGATTTATATTTTACCTATTGGAAAGGATTACAGCAATTCTTCCATCAGGACGTTCAAACGCAGCGCAATCAACGTCCTTATTTGAATGATTAGCATCTATCCTTATCGATCCTTCGGGAAGAAACTTCGAGAAATGACCGATGGCATAGAAAATTGGTTGTTTGTATACCTCCTGACCACCTGAAAATGTAAACAAAATGAAAAAAGCTATTTGTTAAAATGTGTGTTCTCTTAATAGTTTATTACTGAGTAAAACCAAACACCAGGTAGGTGTAATGAAGCCATCAAATGATTAGAAAATGAAAACTCTATAAATCTTACTTGTTTCATTGGCGATAATAGCAGCGTGTAAATAATTTTTAATAAAAGTTGGTCCACCTTCTTCATTCAAAATCATATTCCAATCGATGTATCCATTAAACGAATGCTTAAGATCTTTCATGTAATTAGTTATATATTGTTCTGCATCATCCCATGAACCCAATTTAGGCTTGCCCATAATTGTAGCTTCTGTATTAAGTATCAATTTATCAGGCATCATTTTATGAGTTTCATCAATCAAATTGGGCCCATAATATTCATCAAAATACCAATGCACCGCTAATCCATCCAAAAAGTCTAAAGATTCTTTTCGCGTTGAATTCATCTTAAATTAAATTAAATTGTAAAAATAAAAATACTTTGTTAAATTTTGTTAAAAAAATTTACCAATACGAACCAAAACGGGTAGGTATATGTTTGACCATCGTTGCAGAAAATTTTGACATCTTTGAATTTTGAATGTTTTATGGTTGGTCCTAAATTATCTGCCAGCCAAATTGACTTTAAATTTTATAACAATTAATTTAATATAAATTAAATTGATTAATTTTAAACATTTACAAATACTAACTTGGCTGTTTGGGGTCCATCCGAGTGACAAAAATTTTATAACATGAGTCATGAAAATGGCATTCAATGGCTCGTTGCCGGTTGTGATTGCCCAAATTGGCATATTTTGTTCTGCCATTAGCTCAACGAATCTGAATTGAGTAAAGTTAAATAAAAAAAAAAAAAAGTTTGCAAAATCATGTACAATTTATCCAATAAAAGGAGATGTTAATGCTTCCAAAGTGTCCATGCAAAGTTTCACCTAATATTTAAAGAACTTCGAAAAGTATTCCGTTGTTGTAGTGTTTGTTTTATAAGTACTACTTTGCCATTTAATGTGCAATAACTTACATTAACTTAAAGTAAATATCATTGCACGTTTTCTGGCTCGCAAGAGAGTGCAATCTTTGTGAATGCAATCATTATAAATAATTTATTAAATTCAATCACCAAGATTCCAAAAGAATACAAAGACTTCAAGTGAATGCAAGGAATTCATGAAGTCTCAAATGATTAAGATAAAATGATTGGTGATTTCATAATCTGAAATGTTGAAGTCATAAAAGATTGCATTCTTTAACATGTTGCATTTCTTCAGTAATTTCCACTTAGTTGCACCTTGATTTTTCCGCTTAATTGACCGAAAAAATCGCGTTCGAAAATGTGCCATATTCATACAACAATTTTTTTTTGGTTAATTGAACCCTGTTTAATTGAATTATTGGCTAATTGATCATAAAAAATGCAACTAAAAAACTGAAACAAGATAAAATCAATAAATTTATTAATAATCGAAATAAGTTTTTGTAACTTGGAAGCACTGAAATTACAAAATGGCAGGTCCCTGTTATTTATTTTCTGTCATTTTCAATTTCAAATTAGATCGTCTCGTCGTCGCGTCGGTGGCATTAATCGATTAATTTTTAACTTCCCATAGGAAGTTATTGTAATGGGTTCGATTTGTCAAATTGAAAATTTTGCCATTTCTCGATGTTTCAAGGTCCCTAGAGTCGAAATAAAAGATTTTTAGAAAGATGTCTGTGCGTGCGTGTGTACGTACGTCTGTACGTTCGCGACGTTTTTTTCGTCGTCCATAACTCAAGAACTAGAAGAGATATCGACTTCAAATACATTTTTTTATACAGATAATAAGGCAGAAAGATGCAGAAAGGGCTTTCAAGAAAATTGCGTGGGTGGTTTTTTTTACAATAGCAGTTTTAAAAAAAATGTGAAAATTTTGGTTAACCCTAAATATCTCATGAACCAATGACGCTAGAGACTTGAATTAAATCTTATATTATATACTGTAACGTGATACAAAACAAGTATATTTTTGGAAAAAAATCCAATTAACGGTTTTTTTATAAATCAAAAAAAAACTGAACAAAAAAAAAATTGTCACCTCGAAAATTTTACGACTAAAATATGATTTCATCTCCAAAACAATTTTGTGCAACGAAGAATAATGTTTTTGACATCTGATAAAATTTTGAAAAAAATCTAACTAACAGTTTTTTTATAAAAAATAAAAACCTAAAAACAAAATAACTCAAAGTTGGCAAAAATTGAATTTCGACTCAAATATATTTTCAAAAACTTGAGATTAAGGCTTCAAACTTATTTTATCTTATAAGAAATATTGTTTTCAACATTCTGGAAAATGTTGAGAAAAATCGAATTGAGAGTTTTTTTTTACAAAAAATAAAAACCTAAACAAAAAAATTAATAAAAGTTGGTAAAAATTGATTTTGGAGTCAAACATCTTTTCAAAACTTTGAGATATTGGCTTTAAACTACTTTTATCTTTTAAAAAATATTGTTGTCACCATTCAGTAACATTTTGAGAAAAATCGAATTGACAGTTTTTTTTTAAAATAAAAACCTACAAAAAAAAATTATAAAAGTTTTTAAAAATTGATTTTCGACTCAAATATCTTTTTAAAACTTTGAGATATTGGCTTTAAACTACTTTTATCTTTTAAAAAGTTATTTTGTCAACATTCAGTAAAATTTTGAAAAAATCGAATAGACAGTTTTTTTACAAAAAAATTAAAAACGGAAAAAAAATTAACAAAAGTTGTTAAAAATTGATTTTTGACTCAAATATCTTTTCAAAAATGTGAGATAATGGTTTCTAACTAATTTTAACTTAATATTGCTTTCAACAATAGGAACAATTTTGAGAAAAATCGAATTGACAGTTTTTTTACAAAAAATAAAAACCTAACAAAAATGTATAAAAGTTGGTAAAAATTGTATTTCGAAGTAAATATCTTTTTAAAAATTTGAGACATTGGCTTCAAACTAATTTTATCTTTTAAGAAATATTGTTTTCAACATTCTATGAAATTTTGAGAAAAATCGAATTGTCAGTTTTTTTTTACAAAAAATAAAAATTAAAAAAAAAAAACAATACTAAAACTTGTAAAAATTTACTTTCGACTAAAATAGCTTTTCAAAAATTACAAATATTGGCTTCAAACTTATTTTATTTCACAGAAAATATTGTTTTCGATATTCAGTAATTTTTTTATAAAAATCCAACAGTCCGTTTTTTCATAAAAAAATAAAATCTACAAAAAATAGTACGCAAATTTGGTAAAATTTGATACATATAGACAAACTTTTAAGCAAGACAAATCGACAGACTGGATGGGAAGTTATCAGTGTGGGTCGCATCCAAGCCTCTTTTTATTTTTTTTTTTAAGGCACAGTTGCGTAAACTCTTTATTGGCTCGCAAGTACAAAGCAATGGCATTTGAGAATCTAACAGTTTAAAGTATTAAAAAAAAAAGGTTTCTGTGGTTCCAACAATTCTTGTCGAACCATTTGCATTTTGGTGTAAGTGTAGCGTTTCCATTTGCATTCCAAGTGGAGTTGAGGCAAAAATTATCTTTTTCATGCCTTTATCTATTATTTCAGAACTTGTTGGTGATTGAACAGGAAGCGTATTGTATATAGTTGCGATCCTAAAGTGATATATTTATAGCGTGGAGCTTTGTTTTGAAGCCACTTTAGTTTTCGGGAAGTATAAGCCTCAACACAATGGGTGAAGCTTTAAGCTTAAAAAATGTTTGTAGCAGAAGTTGTCATTAATAACGCGCATTTTGAATCAAAGGACGTCCACAATAGTTAAGCGCGACAAGAATTGAATCTGCACAGGATTAAGCCAAAAGTTTTCAACTTGATCCATCCATATAAACCATAGAAATGTCAAAATCCTGCGCAACATGAAGACTAAAGAAAAGTTCACCCAACTTGCGTCTAAGCTTCCATTGTAGCGCTGTGTGTTTTTTTTTCGTAATTTTCAACTTTGACAATATCACTATTTATTGCAAACACTTTTTTCAGCAATCTTAGCCTGCACCACATATGTATATTCTTCAAATTACAGAACTTTTTTTTAAGTAATTCATCTAGAGCCAGAAATAGCATTTGTATAATTAGCTTCAGAAATCCATTTTTAAGCACTCAACCTTAATACTGAAGTTCTACTTCTAAATCATGTCTATACCATTATTGTTTTTGATTATAGGCATGGTTTATATTTGTTCGCATTTTAAAAAATATGCAATTTTATAATACATAATACATAATGCCCAATTTCATAAACAACTTTTATAAATTTAACAGGATTTTAAACTGTAAAATGGGATATTTTAGTTTCACCAAGCATTTTTAAAGTAAACAAGCTTTTAAACACATTTTAAATGATTTTTTAAGAGCTTGAGAACTTTTAAAAAAAAAAACGCATAAAATTTGCGTAAAGCGCGAAACACATTTCGAACCGAACACTGATTTTGGTAATAAAATTCAATGATTTGCAAGCGTTGCTCGTTAGTAAGTCTATTCATGATGAAATGTCAAAGCATACTGAGCATCTTTTTCTTTGACACCATGTCTGAAATCCCGCGTGATCTGTCAAATACTAATGCATGAAAATCCTAACCTCAAAAAAATCACCCGATATAAAGAAAAAAGGGGTTTTATTTTTACAGGGTTGTGAAGAGAATTCTATTTTAACTAAAATATCCCTGAAATTTCCTATTTTAAGTTTGGTGAAACTGGAAAAATTTAAAGGCCTGATAAAATTTAAAAAGCTTTTAGATAAAAGTGCTTTCAGTGTTTGTTTATGAAATCGGACATTAGTCCTTTTTAATATAAAATATGTATGAAATCTATTGATTTCCCTTAATATTAATAAAAATACTCACTTGAGATGATAAAGAGCCCAGGTTTGATAATATTTTTCCTCAAGAAAACTAAATCCATTCCATGAGTGTACAGTTTTCATCCATTTCGGTGGACTCCAAGCAGAACTAATAATTTTTATATGTTCAATATTTGCAACTGATTTTAGCCTTTCCATTTGTTTAATCTAATTGTAAGGAATGTTATATTGTTGACAAAATAAGCCAATCAATGTACCTACCTTTTCTTCATCAAGATCATTTAATTTTGTGAAATTTGATAAATCAATATCATTTTCTGGTTTTTCATTATATGCCCAGGGTTCAAAATCAAAGTCAGTACCTCCAATTGGCATACGAATCATAGTGTATCCAATTCCTTTTTTTGAGAAATATGATCTAAAAATAATTCAAAAAATATATAAAATTAAAACAAAATATAAAAACGAACAAATTTTCAAAATTTCACAATAAACCAATGTTTTGTATTGATTCCTCTCTTTGCCCCATTAGTAAAAAAAACTTAGGCAACAAGTCTTGAGCTATATGTAAGTGCATCAACGAGTGATACATATCCAATATCCATCCTCATCAAGGCTGATTTCAGCAACATTAGCCTAATATGCGCATACGCCCCACAGAAGAGCTCTTAGACAAAGCATATGAGCGGGGCGAAACGTCATGGTAGCCAGTACGCGTTTTCCACACCTTAACATCCACAAAGAAACTTGGAGTTCTCCAGTCTAATCTACCGTGAACCAGGTTGACCATATTGCAATTCACGCTAGACTGGTGCTGGGTTTCGAACAGCTACCAACAAGAAACCCTGGTTTGATGAGGAATGTCGGTAGGCAAATGCAGCCAAACAACAGGCACGCAAAGTGGCGCTGCATAGAAGGACCCGAGCTGCTCACTACCGCTATGAGCAGAGAGGAGAGAAGAACACCGACTTCTCAGAAGGAAAAAGAGAGAGCATGAGAAGCGTGCGGTCGAAGATGTTGAGAAGTTCAAAAACAGAAATTAAGTTCGAAAGTTTTATAAGCAGGTGAAACGAAATTCACAAGTACATAAACCTCGAACCGAAGAAGGCTGGCTGCAAGAACGAAAGTCGTATGCTGAGGATGTGGAAGGACCACTTCTGCAGAGTATATAACGGCTACTACGAACCGAATCCCGCTGTCAGGCAGGTTGATCCATTCATCATAGACGACGAAAGTTGGTATAAGTTGGTTAGGAGCATGCACCAACTTATCTGTAATATATGGTCGGAAGAAAGCATGCCCCATGAATAGAACCTCAATATTCTGAAAAAAGGAGACCCTCTAAACTGCACCAACTATAGAGGAATCAGTCTACTTAACATCGCTTACAAAATCTTCTCTGCCTTAATTTGTGAACGTCTAAAGCCTATCGTCAACAACCTGATAGGTCCTAATGAGTGTAGTTTTGCATGAGGAAAGTCCACAGTCGATCAAATATGGAAAAAACCCAAGAACATCAAATCGGCCATCTTTTCATCGATTTTAAGGTCCCATATGACAGCACCTATAGGGACGAGCTATATAGAGCCATGTCTAGTTTTGGCATCCCTGCCAAACTCGTCCGTTTGTACAGGATGAACATGAAGAATTCCCGCTGCTCCATAAAGGTTGGAAACAACTTTACCGAACTTTTCGATGTCAAAAAAGGTTTTAGACAAGGTGATGTGATTCCTTGAACATCGTCCTTAAAAAAATGGTGCAGAGCCCCCACGTCAACACTAGAGGCACTATCTTTCAAAAGTCCGTCCAATTACTAACATATGCTGATAGCATTGACATAATCGGAAGAACTCAGCGTGATGTCAATGGGGCTTTTGCGACTATTGAGGCAGTGGCGACAAAAATGGGTTTAGCAGTTTTCCTGGCAATCGTCTGTATTTATCTGTTCCAAGGTCTGTTCAAAAGTTATTTTTAAAACGACTAATAATATTTATTTATAATTTGTTTGCTAAATATCATGACGTTAGTTGTTGTTCACCTGTTATATAAGAATCATAAAATTACGAAATATTGTTTTTCTAGTACCGTCGATATTAAAATTAGTATAATTTCGATACGTTTATGAATAAAGAAATAATAATTATAATTATTAAAGTTAACATATTTGTTTTAATCATTGCATCTAAAAACGCTAACCTTCACGTTGAACTTGAATTATAGTACTTAATTAATAAATGTTGTTAAATTAATTTAATATCAGTTTTTAACCGGAAAATAAGTTTGATTCAAAACAATAAAAGTTGTTTAAAGAACAATTAGACAAAACTCAACCGTTACACTTACTCGTAAACTGCATCTTGAAGTTCCTGGGGTAGATTCTTCAAATTATAAGACACTGCACCAGTAAATGCTCCTCCAAAGCCAACAATTTTTTGATATTTCTTACTTCGATCAATTTGAATTTTCGTGATTCGATTTGAAGCTGAAAATAAAAAAAAAAGTAAAAAAAATGTATCACGATAGAAAATGTTAATTATAGTTTTTAAACCTTCTGATTCGATCGATATCATTGATGTTGCGTTTTTTTCACTGCGTTCGTTCCAATCCTTTATTATTATTTTTTTATCCAAAAACTGTCCCAATTTTGTGGCAAACCTAAGACCAACCTAAATAGATATAATTCTGAGCCTTTAAGCTTGTTTTTCTTTTATATGAAACAATTTATTTTCTGTGTTTTCAATTTATTTTTCTGAAATAAGAATATACCAAGACCAACCTTGCTTGAAGAGGTAACCACAATGCCATCTTCACTCACAGAACTAACTGGATCCAGGAAATCACAATAAGTCTTATTGCAGACGCATACATTTCCGTAAGCTGTGTCCCGAAGAGCACAAGGTGTACTACTAGTCACTGAAGAACATGCAAAATTTGTTAAGTAGAATTGCAAATATGGAAGTCAAAAAAATAATGTATTTTTCTATAGAAATTAAAGGCTTTTCCAATAAATGGCTTCATTTTTGGGCAGCTGTCACTTTTAAAGTTGTCATCTTTTAACATTTAACAAGTAAAAACTACACTAAATTTAAAAAAAAAAAACCTATACCCTTGAAAAATGCAATAAATTGATGAAATTCACTAAAAATATGGTGAACATTTTGAAGTCACATTTTGTTTTTTTAACCAGAAAACGAACAAAATGTTATGAAACTAAACTTACAACTGAATCTAAATCCTTCATTAATGCAAAGTAAAAACAGTATTACATCAATACAGATACAAGCTTTCATTTTAAGGAGTACTGCTCTAAATAGGAGTGCAAAACGTACTGATTTTAAATTAATCACGGGCTCAGAGTATTTTTTCGTGAGCTTTATTAAATATTTTTGTTGTTGTTTTTTTTTTTGATTAATTTATTGTTTTACTTGTTATCTTTTGAGAGTAATTATTACTTATTTACTATAATTAACACAATTATTATGTAGTTTATTATTAGCTTCCCATAGGAAGTTTTTGTAATGGGTCCGATTTGTCGAATTGAAAATTTTGACATTTTTCGACGTTTCAAGGTCCCTAGAGTCGAAATAAAAGATTTTTGGAAAGATGTCTGTGCGTGCGTGTGTACGTACGTTTGCGACGTTTTTTTGTCGTCCATAGCTCAAGAACCAGAAGAGATATCGACTTCAAATAAATTTTGTTATACAGATAATAATGCAGAAAGATGTCGAAAGGGCTGTCAAGAAAATTGCGTGGGTGGTTTTTTTTACAATAGCAGTTTTAAAAAAAATGTGAAAATTTTGGTTAACCCTAAATATCTCATGAACCAATAACGCTAGAGACTTGAATTAAATTTTATATTATGTATTGTAACGTGATACCAAACAAAATCCAATTAACTTTTTTTTTATAAATCAAAGAATCTGAAAAAAAAAATGTCTGACCTCGAAAAAAAAATGTCTGACCTCGAAAATTTTACGAATAAAAAATGATTTTATATCCAACACAATTTTGTGCAACGAAAAATAACGTTTTTAACATTTGGTAAAATTTTGAGAAAAATCAAATTGACAGTTTTTTTTATAAAAAATTAAAACCTAAAAAAACATTACTCAAAGTTGGTAAAAATTGAATTTCTGTTCAAATATAAATATAAATATTTTATCTTATAAGAAATATTGTTTTCAACATTCTGTAAAATTTTGAGAAAAATCGAATTGACAGTTTTTTTTAACAAAAAATTAATAACATAAACCAAATTAACAAAAGTTGGTAAGAATTGATTTTCGACTCAAATATCTCTTCAAAAATTTGAGATTATGGCTTACAACTAATTTTAGCTCATAAAAAATATTGTTAACAACATTCGGTAAAATTTTGAGAAAAATCGAATTGTTCTTTTACAAAAAATTAAAAACCTAAACAAAATTTAACAAAAGTTTGTAAAAATTGATTTTCGACTCAAATATCTTTTTAAACATTTGAGATTATGGCGTCCAACTAATTGTAGCTTATGATAAATATTGTTTTCAACATTCGGTAAAATTTTAAGAAAAATCAAATTGACAGTTTTTTTTACAAAAAATATAAACCTTAAAAAAAAAACATTACTAAAAGTTGGTAAAATTGATTTTCGACTCAAATATCTTTTCAAAACTTTCCGATATTGGCTTTAAACTACTTTTATCTTTTAAAAAATATTGTTGTCAACATTCAGTAAAATTTTGAGAAAATCGAATTGACAGTTTTTTT
This sequence comes from Eupeodes latifasciatus, assembly GCA_920104205.1. Classification (NCBI taxonomy): domain Eukaryota; kingdom Metazoa; phylum Arthropoda; class Insecta; order Diptera; family Syrphidae; genus Eupeodes; species Eupeodes latifasciatus. Next base: position 356,511,828 of record OV049924.1, on the reverse strand, counting down.
ACAAAAAAATAAAAACCTAAACAAAAATTAACAAAAGTTGGTAAAAATTGTTTTTCGACGTAAATATCTTTTCAAAACTTTAATATTATGGCTTCCAACTTATTTAATCTTATAGAAAATATTGCTTTCAACATTCGGTAATATTTTAAGAAATATCGAATTGACAGTTTTTTTTACATAAAATTAAAAACCTAAAAAAAATTAACAAAAGTTGGTAAAAATTGATTTTCAATATTTAGTATTTTTTTTATAAAATTCCAACAGTCCGTTTTTTCATAAAAAAATAAAATCTATAAAAAATAGTACGCAAATTTGGTAAAAATTCATGTTCGGTTCTCGATATCTCTCAAATTAATTTCATTCATCCAATTTTTATTTGTTTATAAATTGTATTTGTTTAAAACTTTTAAGATGCTACCGAAATTAGTAAAAATCGGTTTTCGACTAAAAACCTCGTTAACAAAACTAAAATTGTGAAATAAAACTATTTCATTATATGCAAAATATTGTTGGTAATTTTGAAATTTTTAAGAATAATTCAACTGACAACTTTTTTAACACAACACAAAAACCTACAAACTTTTAAGCGAGACAAATTGACAGATGGAATGGGAAGTTATCAGTGTGGGTCGCATCCCAGCCTCTTTTTTATTTAAATAAATTTAGACGATAGTTATTTTCGTGCTTAAGTTGCTGTTGTTCAGGTAAAATTTACTTGAAAAAGTATTTTGGCCCTATTTAAATTTTTATTATTTTTCGGACAGTCAATTTTTTGAATTATCTGGATATTGAAGTTTTGGAATATTTTGTTTTCGTGATTTTGTGTTTCCTGAATTTTGTTTTTCTTATTCTTGGGATTTTCAGTATTTTGGGTTTTCAGGATATTGGGTTTTCTGAAATTTGATCTAACCCCACCACAATCTAAGAACCTTAAAATCCTTAAAACAACATTGATTCTTTTTTAGAAATCGTACACTTTCTCAAAAATTAGGTGGATTAAACGGTAATAAAGGTAAGGAGTAGTGCAACGACTGATGCGATATCTTGTATGTATTTCCTTTCCTGAAATGAGTGAGTCAAACACCTGAAATTTCAAAACTTTCAGAAGATGTTTCAGGTTTTTAAATTTTCGTAATTTTTGGTATTCTAGATGTTTAATACATCACTTTTTCGAACAAAAGGTCAAAGTATAAACTGGCAGCCTATAACCATACGTTAATGTTCGTATTATTGTTTCAGGCCTTTTCACTGACTGCATTCCTTATTGCACTTTTGGAACTTAAGAAATTAAATTTATACATGCAAATTTATGTAGAGAAATTTTATTTTTATTTACGTTCATAAATTTATCAACATTTTATCATAAATATAACAAAGTGTATGTTCTGAAAACATAAAATATGTATTTTTAAAACATTAAATAAAACGCAAAAAACATACCACATCAAAATTTTTAATTGAACCACATACACGCAATGAATAAATTTACATTTTTACGACGCATAATTACACTTTATTTAGCTGATGGCCATAAACTGTGTTACATTGTATGTTTTCACGCAAAGACCAAAGAGAAACCGTCACCATTGCATCGTCGATGTTCTTTGGTAAAATTCCTTATAATAAAGAAAATCAGATCCATCCCATGTTACTTTGTTGCAAGAAGCCTTAAAAATAATTGCACTTAACGCACCAGCACATCAGCATAATAGCTCGACGACGACGACAACGCACCTAGACTCCTCCCTCCTCCACAAATTTATCTAATTATATTCAATCGTATGCAGCGATTTTGGCGGAATTGTGATCTCAATATCGCCGCGGATACTATCGGCCAGAGTAACGACGGCTGCTTCTTGCGCGCTAAAATTAAAATCAAACCAATGAAATTTTAGCAAAAATAAATGACGGTATTACTCTGCAATGCAAATTATAATAAGATGAAGATGCATTGCAGAACGCGATCGGATGCCTTAATGACAGCCGCCTTAATGACGACAACAAGCTGCTGCGCGGCGGCGCGCGCTGCGATCTAATAAAATATTTAGTTTATTTTGATATTACAAGTTGACCATTTCGTCTTTAAATTCTCATAAATTTTTTAAAATATAGACTGTAAAATAATATTTTGTGACTTACTAATTGGAAATGACACAAGCTATTGTTCCATCGGGACGTTCAAACGCAGCGCTATCAACGTGCTTATTTGAACGTTTAGCTTCTATCATTACTGATCCTTCGGAAAGGAACTTCGAGAAATGACCGATGGCATAGAACATTGGTTGTTTGTATATCTCCTGGCCACCTGGAAAATATTAAAAGCAAACCAAAATGGTTTTCGTTTAGTTTCGTATAGTACTCGTATCGTATAGCTTTTGCTATATACCCTAGGGATCAGTTTTTCAGTCGTGAAATTATGTTTAACGAACTGACTATCGATCCCCAACTACGTAATTCGAGTTAAAATTACTGAAAACCCAGGAAAAACTAAATTTTTTGAAGTAGGTATGTGTTTGAAATTTTGAAGAAATTCAAAATATTATATCGAACTACCATCAAACATAAGTTTTAAACATGGTGAACCCTTAATATCGCAATTTTAACTCCGTAATTATCGTAATTAGAAGATTGTATAGAACCATGGTTGAACCTTATACACCCAAATTGCACCTACTAATATAAGTGATGTTAAGCAAAGGAATATTATTAAACTTACTTGTTTCATTCGCAATAATAGGTGAGCTCGAAAAATTGTCAATATAAGTCGGACCACCTTCCTCATTCAAAATCATATTCCAATCGATGTATCCATTAAATGAGTTTTTGAGATCTCTCATATGATTCCTTGTATACTTTTCTCCATCTTCCCATGATCCCAATTTTGGTTTGGATCCAACTGTAGATTCCGTATTAAATATCAACTTATCAGGCATCATTCTATGAGTTTCGTCAATCAAATGGGGCCCATAATATTCATCAAAATACCAATGGACTGCTAATCCATCCAAATAGTCTAAAGATTCTTTTCGCGTCATATTCATCTTAAAATATAATTTTATTAAGATTAAAAATACCATAATAAATGTTGTGGACAAAAATTTACCACTACAAACCAAAACGGGTAAGTGAATGTTTGACCATCGTTGCAGAAAATTTTGACATCTTTGAATTTTGATTGTTTTATAGTTGGTCCTAAATTATCTGCTAGCCAAAGTCCCTTTTTTTAATCATTATAATAAAATGTATTTAATTTAAAATCAATAGATTTAGGTATTTTGAAAACAGAAGAAAAACACTTACTTGAGTACTTGGTGTCCATCCGAGTGATACGAATTTTACAAGTGAAGAATATAAAACAGCATTTAAGGGCTCGTTGCCGGTTGTAATTGCCCAAATTGGCATATTGTTTTCTTGCATCAGTTCAATGAATCTTTAAGAACAAACAAAAGTAAAAGAAAAAACAATAATACACAAATTTAACAATAAATAAATTAGTAATAATATAACGGGTTATTCATTTTGCGGTTTCAAAAGTATAGAGCTGGAATTCGACATCTGTTAAACTAAGTTAAATCATTTTTTTTTTCAGTTGAAAGTCTGACATTTACAAAAATATATCGCTTAACTTTCGCACATAGCATACAAATTGGATCTACACCTACATCGATATAAAGTCCAGCTTACGCAACAAGTGAAGCCAGCTTCACAACGTGGTAGATACGTGGAATGGGTGCTTGAACAACAGGAGGTGGACGGCGATTTTTCCAACAAAATTTTCTTTACCGACGAAGCACATTTCTCACTCGGTAGGTATGTTGATAAATAAAATTGTGGTATTTGGGGTTCTGAGAATCCACACACAATTTGCGGAATATGGCTTTATTGCTAGAGACAATTCCTGGCCGCTTAATTTCTCGTCGTGGCGATATCAACTGGTAACCAAGATCAAGCCATTTGACATCGCTGGACTTTTTTGTGGGGCTACGCGAAAGACCGTATTTATGCAGATAAACCTCTAACTCTTGAGCACTTCAAAACCAACATTCGTCAAGTTATGGCTGAGATACGACCATATCATTTGAAAAATATTGTTGTTTACTTTTAGTTAATTTTGTATAGAGTCCAATTGAATGAAATGAATGAATGAATTGGGCGGCGCAACAGTCCGTTGAGAACTAGGGCTTAGTGACTTACAACTCTCAACCATTCCTGTGTGCGAGTACTGTTGTCAGGGATGGAAGTGCGAGTATTACGTTTAAATTGCTTAAGGGGAGGAATGCAACTGGCTATTTAACTAGAGCATAGTCCCCTTAAATAACGATAAAAAAAGGGTGAGACAAGAAACTTTATGACGATGTTCGAGTGATGTAATCGGGTTAATGATGTTAATCAAAACAAAAGAGTAAGCTATTGGAGTACCAGCCCAGAGATGGGAGTTATATTCAAGTTATAGGCGTATATAGGTTTTTTATAGATCAGACGGAGCGGAGAGACAAATTTCTTGCATTTTGGCGACATCGGGTATGTGATCGCTCCACAAGAGTTGTTTGCTGATATCGAGATTTTCAGTTTCGTTGATGCAAGTGGAACTTATAGATAGTGGTAAGAAGAGTACATATATGTACCTCGCTTTAACAATACAAGACAGCATTGGGTTTTCGAAGCATTAAATCCCGCATGGTTTCCAATTCCCCATTGTACAATGTTGTGTGGATCGGAATTAAATGAGCATATCATATTTTGTCATTGAAGTTCCAAATCTGAAGAGGAGGGTTGTGAGTCTGGAAGAGAATATGAAAAGCTAAAACGGCTATCGTCAGCGAAACAATGTATTGGACTAGAAGTTGCAGATATCAGGAGATCATTATTAAAAGTAAAAAAAAGTGTTGGAGATAGAATAAAGCCCTGGGGCACACCAGCATTTAATTTGTAATTTTCAGACTTGAACCCATTCAATACAACTTGTTGAACGATCCGAAAGGTAATTACTAATCCAAGGAAGGAGGGATTCATAAAAACCGGAAGCACGCATTTTCGATAAGAAAGCCTGCTGCCAAACTCTATCAAATGCTTTTGAAATATTAAGTACAATAATCTTACTTTCTCCAAAACGTTGTAAAGATTTGCTCCGATGTTTAGATCAGAACAATAGCGGGGATACCATCCGGAACACATGATTTATGTGTATTAAGATCTCTTAGGACTCCTGCCACAGTACGAGTACGAAAAAAGATTGGTCCCATAGAATAATTCACCGGTTAAAGAACTGGGGTAGACATGACACTATCTGTTAAGGTGGAATTTTCGGCGAACTGCGAACAACAATATATAACAACTAGACTACAATATTTTTCGTTAATCTTAAGGTACCTTAGTCGAAAATCAGTTTTTCCATTTGATTTTTGTAAGTTTCATTTTTCTTTTTAAAAAATAGTCGATGCAATTATTATAAAAATGAACTTAATGAAGCAATTGACAATTCATCCAAAAGTAATTCTTATCATGAAAAGTGCTTTCTCAAATTAGCCGTTCGCATTAGGCATAAAACTGTAGGTCCCCTCCATCCCTGACAACAGTACTCGCACGCAGGAATGGTTGAGAGTTGTAAGTCACTAGGCCCTAGTTCTCAACGGAGTGCTGCGTCACCTAATTTATTTTATTAATCTATGTGCATGAGAATGGATGCTAAAGAACGTGCGTTGAAATTTGTGGAAACTTTCAGTGTTCCAAAACTTATATTGAAATTGGACGAAATGGATTTTGCTAAAAATGGCTTAAAATCTGCTCTTAAGGCTCGCCATTTTTTTAATGGAACCAAACGAAATCGAGAGTTATTTCCCTGTCAATCCACAAAACAATGATGTTAAAGGTAACGCCGACAACGACGATGGTGCTGCCGTCACCTTTTGCTGACAAGAATTTGGTAGACGGATAACATTTATTTCAAGAACGTTTAGATCGAGGTGGTGCTTCTCAAAAAGGAGGAATTTCTAGCGCTAGAAAAAACGGCTAGCTGAACTCAAAAGTCTAGCTAGAGAGATTCGTCCAACAGGTGGATGTGCATTGAAGACTCGTTGCCAATGTTTTCAGGTATAATGACAATTATCCAAATCAAAAATGGTTTGTAAATGTCGACAACGCTGTTGTCACCTCTCATTTAAGTGAGTCTAAGTCGTTTATATATTTTATATATTTGAAGCGTCTGCTCAAGGGAACTGCAAGGGTTGACCTTAAGGATGGCCTTTTAACAGAGTTTCATCACCAACTGCAACCGATGTCCACAAAGCTTTGCGACATCGAAGGAAATGTAAGGGTTCTCAGTAATACGTTCTGACAATCTAACACAATTTTTGATTTGAAGACTATTCTTTGGAGGCACGAAAAAACCAAAGTGTAGCCATCTACCTCTTCGTACAATAAACCTGTCCTGCAATCAAAGCCACACGTCGAATCAAAAATAAAGTGCTAAAATTGCAATGAAGTGGAATACATTTCCCTTAAGTATCCAAAATCTCGTCGACAAAAAGGTTCATGCTTCCGCTCCAGGAAAATGAGCCATATTTTGAAGGATTGAAGATGAAAAATCAATGCCATCCAATATTTTAACATTGATGAATGAATTTCATGGCGTTTTGGAGTTATAATTTACGAGTTTAGACAATGATCGAGTAATACTGCATGTGATGACTACGATTGATACCTAGACCTCTAAGCTTTATCCAGCGGCAATACGTGCCACCTTATGATGACATCTTTGATGGCATCTTTGATGACATCTTTGGAAGCAGCAAATAATGATTTTTATGGTTTCAATAAATCAAGGCTGATTTACTTAAGGTATGTAATGTAAAACTTAGTTGTGTCTTTATGTTGTTACTGATGGAACATAATTGTCACTTCGAATATTTTACCAACAAAAAATGATTTCATTTCCGAAATAATTTTATGCAACGAAGAATAAGGTTTTTGACATCAGTTAAAGTTTTGAGAAAAAACGAATTGGCAGTTTTTTGACAAAAAAATCAAAAACCTAAAAAAAAAATATTACTAAAAGTTGTTAAAAATTGATCTTCGACTTAAATATCTGTTTAAAACTTAAAGATATTATCTTCAAATTGATATTATCTTATAAGAAATATAGTTTTTAACATTCAGTTAAATTTTGGGAAAGATCGAATTAACAGTTGTTTAAAGAAAAAATAAAAACATATTAAAAGATTAATACAACTTTTTTGAAACCTTTCTGCGCATTTTTATGTTATCTGTTTATTAAAATAGATGATAGGTAAATCGATATTTCCACTCGTTCTTGAGATATTTAAAAAATTTCGTAATAATGTAATTAGAACCGATTACAATAATTTTATCTAAAAATACAAATAAAGTTTCACACAAATAAATAAAAATAAAACAACAAAATTAAACCCAAAATTTTAATAAAATACATTAAGAAGGAATAAGAACAGGCACAACAAAAATGTAAAGTAAATGACTAATTGTTTGGATTATTCTGCATTAATGTTTTACCTATAACAATATCATTCAAGGAAAAATTTTAAAAATACTCTGAACCTTGCCTTTAACAGATTCCTGTACAACGATTGAATTTCGTTTATAAAAATCTAATTTCTTCCCTGTAGGCATTTTAAATAATTTAGATTTGCAATTTAGTTAAATATTTATGAACTATAGAATAGTTTTAATATTAATAAAATACATATACTCACTTGAGATGATAAAGAGCCCAGGTTTGATAATATTTCTCCTCCAGAAAACTAAATCCATCCCATGAGTGTGAAGTTTTCATCCATTTCGGTGGACTCCAAGCAGAACCCATAATTTTTATATGTTCAATATTTGCAACTGATTTTAACCTTTCCATTTGTTTAATCTAAATATTCGAACATTTTTAGAAAACATATTTTTATATTTTAATGTTGATTAAATATATCAATTATAAGTAAAGGTACCTTGTCTTCATCAAGATCATTTAATTTTGTGAAATTTGTTAAATTAGTATCATTTTCTGGTTGTTCGTTATATGCCCAGGGTTCTAAATCAAAGTCAGAACCTCCAATTGGCATACGAATTATAGTATATCCAATTCCTTGCTTTGAGAAGTATGATCTAAGAGTAATTCAAAATGAAATAAAATAAATTAGGAGTAAAATATATAAACAAATTAAAATAACACAGAAAATATAATTTTAAAAATGTCGAATAAGAAAATATAATGGTACCATATTTAGTTAACCGGAATTTTGAACATTTTAGCAAAATCCATTTTCAAGGTTACTTATAAATTATAATGAACTTACATTCTAAAAATCTAAATGTTAATAATAGTTCGAGAAATTAACGATTGCATTTTTTTAATAGCAGGAAAATTGGATACAATTTAAAAATGTTTACCTGCATATTTATAATAAAAATAAATTATACTTAATAAAGTTAATTTTTGTTAAAAGACTTCGAACCTATAAACCCTTTAGCCTTTTATTGATAAACTTTGTTAATTATATTTAATATCAATTTTTTGATTAAAATAACAAAATTTGGTGATATATATGTACATAGCATATATGTATTTCAAAAAATTATAAACGTTTTACTTACTTGTAAACTGCATCTTGTAATTCCTGGGGTAAATTCTTTAAATTATATGATACCGCACCAGTAAAAGCTCCGCCAAATCCAACAAATTTTTGGTGTTTTTTACTTCGATCAATTTGAATTTTCGTGTTTCGGTTGGATTCTAAAAATAAAAACAAAATCACAAAATTTTATTTATCTCAGAAGAAAATGTCAGTCATCATTTTGAAAACCTTCTGATTCCATCGATATCATTGATGTATCGGTTTCTTCTTTGCTTTCTACTCCTTTTATCAGACCACTCAATTCCTCCAAATCTTTTATCAGTATTTTCTTATCAGAAAATTTCCCTAACATCCTGTCAAACCTTAGACCAACCTATGGATTGAAATAATATTAAGAAAATTAATAAAATTATATTTGCTTAGCAAATAAGCTGATTTGTATGCATTGTATTCCAATAAAAGGTTTCGATTTGAATAGCCCGCTATTTGGGTAGCTATACATTTTAAAGTTGTCATCTTTTAACATCCGACAAGCGACAAGCAAAAACTACGCCATGACTTATTTACCCAATAAACTAGGGCCTCATATAACCAACTTCTCTATCTAGTTCGGTCCCTAGCTATGTAGATGTCACCAGTTGCGCACTCAAAGTTGGGCCAGGTCCACTTGTGCGCGCCACCTGATCCGTGATCTTCCTTTACGGTACTGTCCTGCAGGTATAAATTCGAAGATTTCCGGGCTGGAGCATTGGTTTCCATTCGTTTTTCGTGACCTAATCATCTCAGTTGTTGGACTTTTATCCTTCTGGCTAAGTCTACGTCGTCGCTGTGCAGCCCGTACAGCTCGTCGTTCCATCTTTTACTCCACTCCCCTTCTATGCATACGGGGCCGTAGATCACGCAAAGAACTTTTATATCGAAACGACCCAAGGTGCTTTCGTCCACTTTCGGCAAACCATACATTTTTTTTTTGTAACAACTCAATTTTGTATTTAAATCAAATAAAAAAATGCAAGTATTTTCTGTCTTCTGTCGAAAAATCAGGAAGAAGTCTAATATTTGCATGAAACCTTGGTGCAACTTTGAAACAATAAAGTCAAATTTTAAAGTCATTTTTTTCGTAATATACTAAGCTTAAGAGATGATTAGGCGAATTTAAAACAATTTTAACATTTTTTTGATAAAGTTAAAATTACGGCCATGCTTCTAAACCCTATACCAATACGTTGATAACGAGGGTCTTGTATATAGCGACACTTTGGTCGCTCGAGAGAGACTTTACTACTCAATTGATTTCTAAGTTCAAAGAAACAGCGGTTAGCAACAGTAATTCTTTCTTTGATCTCATATAGCGGAGCCTAGGTTGACAAGGTCCTAAATTACCTTAAAGTTACGTCTGTCGATAATGACGTTTTGACCGAGACGTCGGTATTGTAGGTCCTTTTTTGGTGAGAGCATGTCCTTTGTATTGCCCTCATTAACAATTTTTGCCGCCTCTGCTCAATACTCACAAAAGCCCTTTGAAACACCCTTAGTTTTTCCAATTATGTCAACTTCATCAGCATATGCCAGTAATTGGACAGACTTTTTAATGATAGTGCCTCTAGTGTTGACGTGGGATGTTAAGGAAATTGCATGGCAGCCTTTTTTTACATCGAAAGGTTCTGTTAAATTGTTTTCAACCTTTATGGAGCAGCACGAATTCTCGATAGTCATACTGAACAAAGTGATGAGTTTGACAGGGATGCCAAAACTGGACATGGCTCTATACAGTTCGTCACTGTAGACACTGTCATATGCGGCCTTGAAATCGATGAACAGATGGTGGGTGTCGATTTGATGTTCTTGGGTTTCTTCCATGATCAGCCGTAATGTGAATATTTGATCGACTGTGGACTTTGCTGGTCTAAAAAAACTGACAATTTCCTATAAGGTTGTGGTTATTGTGATTAGTGGAAATATAGTGATTAGTGGAAATATAGCTTTATAAGGTTGTGGACGATAGGCTTTAGTCGTTCAGGCAGAAAAGATTTTGTAAGCTACATTAAGTAGACTGATTCCTCTATAGTTGGTGCAATTTAGTCTTTTTTTCAGTATACTACAAATTGAAAAAAATCAAAACAGATCCTCACCAATGAAGCACCTTTTCCACTGGTAAAAGCGAAACATTTGAGTTGAAATAAGGGATAGGGGATGTTATGCGCAGTTTTTACTTTCAAATGGCAAATGACGAAAGCTATCAGGCTATTCAAAATTAAACTTCTTCTTGAAAAACACTCCATTTTTAATGAAACTGTTTTCATTCCGTTTGGAAAATTTTGTTTTGCTTATAAGTAAGTACGTTAAAAATGTGTTTGGAAATTAAGTCAAAATATTCTTACCTGGCTTGAAGAAGTAAATACAATACCATCATCCCCTAGAGGCCTAACTGGATCCAGATAATCGCAATAAGTCGTATTACATACGCACACATTTCCGTAAGTTGTAGCACGAAGGGCACAAGGTGTACTCGTGGAGACTAAATAATAAATACATTTTGTTAAGATATTCAAATAATATATTTTAAAAGAAAATTAAACTACCCAAAAAAGCTATACTTAGTCCTTTTTAGATGAAAATTAAATATGTTTTCTATAACAACTCCTTAAAAATTATTAAGAACACTTGTGATTTTAAATAAACTTGAAATATTTCTTTTGCTGTTCAACAATGATGTCAAGCCCGTTTTAAAGTTACCAACTTCGTAAAGTATATAGAGTGAGACAAGATATGCCTTAGGAAGATGACGAGTTTTTCAAGAAATTCCAAAAACAAGGAAACGTTTATTAATTAAATGTTACAATTATTAAGAAGCAGTATTGATTTGCCGAAGTTTTTGAAAAAAAAAATGTCATCCTTTGAATACTTATTATTCGTTAAAAATGAGTTAGTTTCAAAATTCATAAAAATACAAGAAGTAAGAGAAATGTTATAAATCACGAAATACGTTCTAGAATTATATGAATTTAAAAATTATATAATTTTACAAAATTTAAAATTTTATGATCCTAACTTTAGAGAACATTTTATTGTAGTGAAATTTGATCAGTCGTATCGTTATATTTGTAACTTTTTCGGCTGGAACAAAAGGGTTTTAAAATATACTCACAACTCAATCTAAATCGTTCACCAAAACAAAATAGAAAAAGGATTGCTGCCGCTGCTTTATTAAATCTAATAAATGTCTTCATTTTTATAACACACTTGACTGTTAACTAGGAGTATACAAAGCTTACTAATTTTTAACTTATTACAATACTTGCCTTGTGTACTTAGAGCTGGTATAATGTAATGTTTTAGTAAATTGTTAAATAGTTTGTATATTTTTTATCAATATTATTTATTTAAGCATGTCATCTTTTTTAAGTTAATTATTTTGTGTTAACAATACTTAAATTTTATGATTTTGCTACAATTTATTTTTCAGTCGCGATTATTTTAAAATATAATATTAATAGGTAGTTTAAATAAATATAAATTAAATTGATTCGTTGAATCAAAATAGTTTATCAAATGAAGATAAATACAGGGATTATCCATTTTTGCGATTTCAAAAGTAAACGTAAATAAAACACATATAAAATACTTTTTTTCATTATATTTCTTTTCTGTTAAAAAGTTTGAACGTTAACATTACGTGTGGAACACTACAATATTTAAATGACCACACGTGAATTGTTGCAAGCATCAATTCTTTTCAGGTAATTTAATTTTCGACCATTTTTTGACACATATTGGGCGGTATCTCAGCCATAACTTGACGAATGTTGTTTTTTTAATGTTCAAGAGTTAAAGGTTTATCTGCATATACTTGTTTTTCAACCACGTATTTGAAGTATCTACGACGCACGTTTGTGACGATTATGTAAACCATAATCTCCTCTTGGAGCACGATATGTGGCTATGGCAGAATCACAATTTTTGTAGTAGGTTTTAACAATTTGTATGCGTTGTGCGATAGTTAGCGATCCATTTTGATAAATGTTAGACTATCAACTGAACTTAGTTTGACAGATGTCGAATTCCAACCCCATACTTTTGAAACCGCAAAATGGATAGCCTGTTACTTTCCTGCACAGTATGGTGCGCAACAAAATAAATAAATGGGAGCCAGGAATATTTTTTCTTAATTCAGAAAATTCCAAAACTAAATAAAAATGTGTATATGTAAAATAAAAAAGGAACAAATATGTTTGAGGAAAAAACCGTGTGATAGAGATCCCGGGATTAAGGCTTTCTGGAAGCTTGACGCTAACCAAGAAAGCAACCGTTGTTGATTCTCTACGAAACATTACTTTCGACAAGTCCTTGCAACTAAATTTCTTTTCGAGAAAAATTGAAAAAGAGATTATATTAAGAAGAAGCATAAATTACACTTTTGTCTAGATACTACTCTACCTCGCGGAATTCGAAAATGAGTTAACTCAATCTATGTAAGGAGATACAGAGAGGATTGTTACTACACCAAGGCTCGTTTCACACTACACGGTTTTGACCGTACGGCAAAAAACCGTACGTCAAAAGAGGCGCGAAGAAAAGCATATACGCTTTCATATATGTCAACGCAAAATGCCGGCGCCGCACCGTGTACCAACCGTCTACTGCCACTACAGTATACGGCAGCAGGATGGCCGGTGCGATAAGCTTAGTGGCGTACGTGACGAAATGCATGTTTTCACATCACACGATTTTATTCGTGCGGCAGAGTTCGATCACCCACTTCAAGACGGTACGGCTAAAACCGTATAAATGTGTAATTAGCCATTGATCCGGTTTATGCCGTCCGGTTTTTTGCCGTACCGTCAAAACCGTGTAGTGTGAAACGAGCCTAAGGTTTGTTTCACACTACACGTTTTTGACTGTACGGCAAAAAACCACACGGCGACATTTTGTTACAGACGCGAAGAAGAGCACACGGCGCCGCGCCGCCGTGTAGCAACCGTCTTCTGCCACTACAGTATACGGCAGCCGGACGGCGCGATAAGCTTAGTGGCGTACGTGACGAAATGCATGTTTTCACATCATACGATTTTATTCGTGCGGCAGAGTTCGATCACCCACTTCAAGACGGTACGGTTAAAACCGTATAATGTGTAATTAGCCATTGATCCGGTTTATGCCGTCCGGTTTTTTGCCGTACCGTCAAAACCGTGTAGTGTGCAACGAGCCTAACAATTTCTAAAAAAGTATATACTTAATATTTAACGTTTAAAACCCCATTTTGTACAATCAAAAATCTACGTTATTTAGCCAAAATTATGAAACTATGTTACGTTAAATGTTCAAAAAGAATTGCAGTGCAAAATTTTGTTATGTTCTGTTGTTCATTTGTAAAGTTGTTTCGGGGTTTGTAAGAGTCTAGCCGACTTGTTACTTCTACGCTCATTCGCCGGGAATTCCTCCAGCACCAAAAACTCGAACACCTGCGCTTGTAGCTTTTGCCAAATACAGGTTAGCTACACCAATAGTTGATGTCACCATGGTTGTCCTGAACTTTGCCAATATTTTGAAGTTGCAGCGAAAAGAAGAAAATGGGAAAAAACGACGGAATGGAAGTTTTTTTGCTGCAAAATTGAGCGTTACAGCGTACTTTTTCCTAAAACAGAAAAAGGTAATTGCAAACCTTTGCGACGAAAACGCAACTAGACTTGCACATCCAGGGATTGAACCCTCTAGCATGACAGATAAAGATAGGTATAGATAAATAAATTTTATTTTCTTAAAAAAGTGGTTATAAAATTTAGATTATGCTGGTGTTCAAAATAAGTTAGGACAGTAACGTGTTAAAGTCGTCTATCACGGTAACCATCATGACACGGGAACTACGGGAGATCTTGCTTGTAGGATTATAACCGGATCCTTTCAAACTAGCACAAGGAAACGCTAATTATAAGATGGACCGGTAAGGTCTTGTTCCCAGAAGACGTGTCACTAGTTCCGAAATTTTCCGAAAAGAACGTAACGCCGCGCCCCGTTGAAAATAAATACGACCAAGATTTTTAGACAAAGACAAATTTTCAAAAGTAGCTACAAATTTACACAAGTACTTAGCTTTTTTTTCCTTTTTGACAATACCGCTTATGTTGTATTTTTCCTCGCTCTCCTCTCCTTTCCTCTTTCTTCTCTCTCAATAATTTCCTGCTTTGCACCCTTTATCTTTCACTTTTCAAGCAAACAAAAATATTGCTTAGAATCACATTAGTCCGCACCATACCTTACAACTTTTAACAGTAACTATAGGAAAGTGAGGGAAAATTAAGAAAACGATCCAGATTACTGATTTCCTACAACGAATTGGTCGTGATTGGCCTTCAACTTAGACAAGGGAAGTTTGGGAACTCAAACTAAACGTTCCGTCTTTAAAAATCAATTCGTTTTTAGATACATAATTTTAGGTTGGGTACTCGGCAGTTCTTCTTTCTAGAGCGACATTCTTCCAAATGTAAATCGAATGAACAGACCGTCCGCGCCCGTCTGTTTCTTATATAACATAACATTGGGTGGCGCAACAGTTCGTTGAGAACAATGGCCTGTGTGCGAGTACTGTTGTCAGGGATGGAGGGGACCTACAGTTTTAAGCCGAATCCGAACGGCTAATTTGAGAAAGCACTTTTCATGACAAGAATTTCTCTTGGAGAATTTGTCAATTCCTCGCAAGAGGCAGTACCCGTGAACAAACTTTAGATGGCATAGGCAGGGATCGAACCCAAGACCTCTGGCATGACAGTCTAACGCACTGTCACTGTCATGCCACTGGTACCCCAGCCAATAATAGCATTTTAAAGACTTAGGCTTTGCTTTTATGTAATGTTATTGCATACCGCAGGCAGATATGTACGAAATTGTTTTCGATAAACAAATGCTCTACTAATTACTTCGAATTTAGTTTTCACTGGCTCTAACCCATAAACGATTACTAAGCTGAATTATATAGTTCCTCTTTGGCTCTTTTAATATTATCATCTGCATCCCACGAAACATTTTCAACAATTCCTGTTGACGCATTTACCAAAACTAGACTTTCGAGTCTAGACTTACCAACTTTTACACAATTTAACGCTGCCGTCCGTCGTAGAAGAATTTTCTTCTAATTGCATAGTCATGTCCCTTAACGTATATCCTTCAAGTTTCAATTTTTGTCTCTGTTAAATTTCAATTTACAAACACCAGAAGTGTTTCTTGTAAATGATAACCTACACATGAAAAGTGGTCGAATATCACGCCTTTTGAGGATATGTTCTCAGATGTTTTATTTCTGAATTTTAAAAAAACATTAAATACTTCCACTCTGTTAAATTTCATCACTCTACAACAATAAGAAGTAGTTCATATAAATGATAACAAATACAAGTAAAGAAGGCGGATATCACGCCCCTTTTGGTGGATAACCTCATATTTTCGACTTTTGTATTTGTATGCACGTCGACTCTGCTTAATTTTATTGTTCTATAACACTTAGAAGTGTTAATTTTCACAAATACTTCAACAAAGCGGGTGTATACCACGCCCCTTAGTGTAGGTAGGTGGATACTACGCCCCCTTTGTTTGATAACCTCATATTGTCGACTTTGTCTTTCTGTGCACATAGATTCCTTTCTCTGCTTAATTTTTCTTTAACACTTACCCCCAGTTTCACAGTGGAATTTTAAACTCCACGTTCTGTTTAAACTTCAGTTCAAGAATTTATTCGTTTTCACAGTTTCGTTTAACCCTTGAACTCAGTTCAATTTTCAGTTCAAGTTAACCGAAAGTATTCTGCCGTTTAAACTTCAGTTCAGCGTTTAGAACCACTTTTATATTGTCGCAGTCGTAAGCCCTTGGGCCTGGTCCCCAAGAATTTCCAAAATAGCTTTGTCTACGGAATCCGTTATGATTTCTTGGCGACCACCACCAGTTTCATACCATTTTCTTTTTTCTAAAGCTGAATTTGTTTTTGCTCTTTTTCTTAAGTTGACGTATTTGGTTTTCAACGCATCCATTGTCCGGTAATGGGATCCACTCTTCGAATTGAACTCATTCGCAATGGAATCCCATGCCACAGCTTTTTCTTTCCAATGTACTTTGTAAGTTTTTTTGTTTTCAAGAATATTCTTTCTTTTCAAAACTAACTCCACCAATAAATCTATGTACATCTGCTGATGAAAAATTGTTCGTTCTTTTTTTTGGCACAGCCTTTTGTTTTAAATTTATTTCCATTTTAAAAATTACACAAAATAAAATAAACCTATCGAGTTCGTCAACAAAACAAAATATTTGTTGTTTTTCTTGTGTTCTCTACCTCAGAGGGGGAAAGAGAAGACAAGGAAAGACAGTTGAAAACTTCATAATTATTATTATTATTATTAATACATTCTTTATTTCTCGCTAATTGTTTACATTTTGTTGATATAAGAATTATAAAGCTTGACAAAAATTTTGCCGTCTGCCTAATTGACTTATTACGAGTTTTTAATAAAGAGAAAGAAAAGGTTAAAGTTATAAATACATATAAAAAAATAATATAACATTTACAAAAATATATAAGTATTAAAATATAATATCAAATTTAATAAATTTTACATAAATACAAAAAAAAATAAAAAAGTGAAGAACATGTTTTAACAGAAAAAGAGATTAACATTTTATTTAATCATCATTCAAAATAGTTTAAAATTCAATCGATGAAAATGTTGCGGTAACCTAAGGCATGATTCACATAGCGACAAAGAATATTCCAACCTGAGCAACCATTTAAAAGATCCTTTGTGTCTTCAAATGTAAGGAAACTCTTTGAGAAGTAAAGCCTGCGGATTTCTCGTAAGATTGGGCACACAGCCAGAAAATGATACACGTTTTCGGTTTCATTGCGGTTGCACAAACTACATATCGGGCGAAGGTCAGTTCTATGAGGTCTATAATTTAAACAGACCATTTCAGTCCTTGGTTTAAAGATAACACTCATTTGATTAAGAGTGAGTTTTTCGTTAAAATAATAAAAAGTGTGTGGTTTAATTCTTTATATATAAGCCTAGTTGTCGATGTTTGTGCTCTATTCAGACATTGCAAATACAGGGAATCATCTTATTTTACCTAATACAGCTATAGAATAAATCCTGCCAATTGGTATGGGCTGTATTATTGAGATCGAAGTCTACGCTGTGTCTAAAAGCTAGATCATTCCATTCTTTGAAAGGCGATATTTGACGTCTAAGTGCATATTTTAATATCTGTTTTTGAAGATTTGAGTCAGGCCTTTTCATAACTTTTATTATATAATCAGCATTTGATTTAAGATTTTTTAAAAATACTTGTGGCATACCGGATTCAGTATGGATTGCATATGTAGGTGTTGAATTATCCAGTTTAAAGATGCGCTTGAAAAATAAGCGTTGAATTACTTCAAATTCTTCTAAGTTTTGATAGCCAAACACTTGATTTGCATAGCACAGGAATGTTTTAATGGTTGCATCAAACACTCTAAATTTAGCAGTTGCATCCACATACCTGTTGCAGAAGAAATTATTCCACATAAGATTTATGGCTGTTTTGGCTGCAGTGCATTTTTCTTTTACATGTGTGCGAAAATCAAGGTTTCGAGTTATCAAGAAACCTAAGTATTTGAACTGATTTACTATTTCTATTGGTTCGCGTTCCAAAAACCATTTCTCTTGGGAAGTTGTTCTTCGATAAGTATTTTCGAAAACCATGATTTTCGACTTTGCAACATTTATACTTAAATCCCATAAATCACAAAAACGCTTGAGCTTGTTTATTTGTAACTGCAAAGCTATGGGATTATCAGCCAATAGTACAATGTCATCCGCGTATAGGAGCATTTTTATTAATGTTTCACCAACCTTAACACCACCAGGGAAATCTTTCGATACGTCATCAATATATAGTGCAAACATTAATGGACTTAATCCACAACCTTGTGGAACACCAGCACTTGTATTGAAGAAATTAGACATTCTACTTCCATTCCATACAGCAGCAGATGTATCGGTTATAAGAAGCTTATATAAGTTGAGAAATTTTGTTGATAAGCCTAGGGTAGACATTTTATAAATTAAAGAACTCCTGTTAACCGTATCAAAGGCCGCTTTTAAATCGACAAAAAAAAAACGTAAAGTTTTTTTTTTTTGTTCTCTAAAAACATTTTGACTATAGTAGTGAGTGCAAATATATGGTCAACTGTTGATAAACCCGATCGAAAACCGGCTTGGAAAATACTAAGAAGATGATTCTCTTCAACCCATTTCGCCAACCTATGGTATAGAAGATGGGTGAATATTTTCCGAAGGCACGGTAAAATCGATATGCCCCTGTAGTTGTCTGGGTGCTAGGGATCACCTTTTTTATATATTGCGCAAATCCATGCTCTTAAAAAAGATTTCGGAATAGATTCTTCCTCGAAAAGCCTGTTTAAGAATAAATTAATATGAACCAAAAAATTTACAGACGAGTTTTTGTAAAATTCAACTTGAATACCGTCAATTCCCGCAGACTTATCATTTTTCATTGATTTCAAAGTGTCTTGCAATTCTTTCATTGAAATTGGCCCATCAAGTTCCGGGATTTTCACTAACGGTAGAGCATATTCAAACGTTTGGTAAACCGACGACTTCATAAAAGTGACGATCTGGATACGTTACGTCACATTACGCAACAACAACGAACAACGCTGCCAGCTACTTATCATAAAATATAATTTAACAAAGTTCAACTGAACTGAAGTTCAGATTTCACTGTGAAACCGCACTAGTTAAACTAAAAAAATTGAACTCAGTTTAAGGTTCAGCTGAACTGAAGTTTAAACCTTCACTGTGAAACTGTGAAACTGATGTTGGAAAAAGGTTCATAATTTTGATGATGACGGTCAGTCAGTCAGTTACGTTCTCGTAACTATATGTAACTAGAAATAATTATTGTACGTGATTTATGTAGATAGAAAGTTAGAAGCTTTTGTTGAAAAAAAATTTTATTTCTTTAAGCTTAATTCTTAAGACTTCATAATGTTAATGTACTAGCAGTCGCATTTTCAAAGTGCCCCATCACCTTTCATGTTTTTGTTGTCTATCTAATCTAAACATGTGCACTCAAATGGTTATTAATTAAAAAAAATTTAAAAACAATTTAGAAAAATTAGCAGGCACTACTTACAAAGTTACTATTACTACAAACACTATCTATTAGATCGATTTTTACTCGACTTTCATTTTCCATTGGTCATAATTACATATAATTAACACAATTTTTTTTTAAATTAAGTTATTTTGTTTGCAACTGTTTCGAATTTTCAAATGTAAATTAATTTTTAAAAATTTTGATTGTAATAAATACATTAAAACACGTACAAAATGATAAAAAGGAATATACACTTCGTGTCACATGAATAGGGACAAGCATTTTTTGTTTTTTATTTGCCGATATTTCTTAAACCCCTCGATTTTTTGGAAAAACGCAAATGTGGAATAAATGATGTATCTATTAAGTTTGTATTGCAAAGTAAGTTGATAAATACAAGTTTTATGGCGGTTTTTCCGAAGAAGGTCATAAAAAGTACCTGTTTTCTTTTGTGTCACATGGACAGGGACAAGATCTAAATGTACCTACCTGTAAGACCGTTTAAAGTAAAGAAAATAACATAAAATCATATGGTTTAGGTAAGTACTGGTTTAATTGAATGGATTAATATATTAAAAGTAATATTATATTATATAAATAAATTAATTTTTAGTAATGTGTGCTGCCTACCGATTTCTGAATTACTTCAAGTAACCTGTGGTGTATGGATTCATAGAGTGTTGTCAGATAATTAAGTGAAATTTGGACCCAGGACCGTTTTATGGTTTCAATAAGCTCTTCGGTTTTTTGGTATTGTCGTCCTCCTTCGTAGACTTTTTTTCTTGAAAGCCATATCTCCACATGTTTTCCATGATGTTCAAGTCAGGAGAATATGGGGGTCATAGTAATAGGTCACATTTTACCTCTAAATCCAGGTTTTTGTTGTCCGTGCGGTATGTATTGGTGCATTATCTTGTTGGAAAGTCCATCGTTGTCCACCAAAAAATTCAGAAAACTGCGGAAAAGCTCGTTCCAAAATCGATTTTTGAGTGATTGCCGTCATTTTAAGGCTTTGAAAATCCAGCTCCAATGTGCCGTAACAGATGATTGCTCCCCATACCATTACACCGCCTCCTTTTCTGTGCCGTTTTTCAAGATAGATTTCTTCCTTTCTTAATCCATGGAAAAAGCAGCTATATAGATCAGGTCCGTCCAAATTAAATTTTTTTTCATCGGAAATATGGCTTAAGAACGACGGTATGCCCAGCTCGATGTGATTTGTTGCATAATTAAGGCGTTGGCTCTGGCGTGCAGCATTCAATGGTGTTTTTTCTTCATTTTTTGGTGTTTTATATGGTCTGTCTTCTGTATCGACCCCGAGCAACAGATTTTACTAATGGAAAGCCTTGAATTTGGAGCAGCTCTCACTATTGCACGTTTTTTCTGAAATTATGTGGCTTTCTTGACTCTTAATTTGTGGTCCTTGAGGTAGTTGTATACAACATTTGAACTACTTCTAATTTTGCTGGCTATAAAACGGATGGTTTTGCCGAGATACCGGTATGCTCGAATTCGGCCTATTACCTCCTAGGTTAGACCCTTACCTCTACCCAAACTTCTTAATATTTTCAAATTAATACTCGTACCAAGCTCCCAAACAATCAGAGTATCCTTTTATCTGCTTTAAAACACACTAATAGGTACATTTAGGTAGATCTTGTCCCAATTCATGTGACACAAAAAAAAACAATACTTTTTATGACCTTCTTCGGAGAAACCAACCGCCACCTCATTCATTCCACATTTGTGTTTTTCCCAAAAATGTAAGGATTTGAAAAATATCGTCAAATAAAAAACGAAAAAAGCTTGTCACTGTTCATGTGACACTAAGTGTATCTCTAAAAATCTTTTATTTAGATTCTAGTTACCTTGAAACGTAAAGAAATGTCAAAATGTTCAATTCCACAAATGAGACCGATTATACAATAAAACACAAAAACGTTGCGTTTTTCAGCTTCATATAAAAAATTAACTTGTTAGAAAAAATATTATTTGAAAATTTTTAGGAGGCACAAGGCGAAAGTTATCAGGGGGGTCACTTCAAAGCCACTGTCTATTTTTATTCTAATGACGTTGTTGTGTTTTTTCCCCTTAGCTTAAAAATTGTTTCTTAGTTTACAAACTATGCCCTGAATTATAATCCGTGATACCCTTTTACTCATGAACAAAATTATCACAATCTCAAAATTGTGCATATACTACAAATTTTAGAATTTAAATAAAAACTTCTAATATTTAAAAGTCAAATACGTTGGTAATCCACAAACATTTTTTAAATTTAAAAATAATAACCAAATAAACAAAAAAAAACAATTTTTATTTTAATGGCTTTAAATGAATACACTTACTTTTTTACGATTCAATAAAATTAAATTCAGCTTATCATAAAAATGTATTTTATTTGAGTATTTTACAAAAATTTGAATCCATTTCATGTGACTTTGTTGCAAGTCTTAAAAACACATTCAATTGATGCACACAAAAGCAATCTCAAAATGATCTTTGGCCTATTTTAATCGTTTGGACTTCTGTCAAAAAATCTTAATTATACTCAATTGTGTGCAATGATTTTGGTGGAATTGTGATTTCGATGTTGCCTTGGATGCTATCGACAAGGGTAACGGCTACTTCATCTTTTGCACTAGAAATAAAGATAAATTGAATTTAAAAATATTTATAGTATTTGGTGTATAGTAAAGGGTGGTTAAATTTCAGGGGCTGATGTTGAATGTGAACCACATCTAAAAGTCATGTTTTTTTCTCCATTTCATTTGACATTTCTCAATTTCAGACCAATTCAATTTGAACCATGGACTAGATGCACACTGCACAGTCAAGCAACGCGTTATTCAGGCTGATTATTAAAAATGGGCGTTCAAAGAACCTATGCACCCACAAAGGGAGACTGTTTGGTGCGGTTTATGGTCTGACGGCATCATCGGGCCGTGTTTTTTTCCAAAATAAAGCCGATCAGTTACTGTGAATGGTGTTCGCTATCGTGAGATGATAACGAACTTTTTATGACCCGAATTGGAAGATATTGATGTGGACGATATGTGGTTTCAACAGGATGGTTCCACTTGCCACACAGATAACAAAACAATGGCTCTTTTGCGCAACAAATTCATTGGCCGTGTTATCTCACGTGGTGGCGATGTCAATTAGCCGAGAAGATCATGTGATGGGGGTTGATTAAGGTGTACGTCGTTAAGCCAGGAACAATTCAAGGTTATGTTAGGTTAAAGTAGCTGTCCATGATGGAATCGGACACACTTAGGCCAGTTTAATGGCTCATTGTGATACCACATGAATCTTGAGGCTTCCTCCTAAGCTCAATGGAACCAGTTTGAGTCCCTTACGAAACGTGAGAGGCTGATTATGCTGATATGATTTAAATCGTTTAGATCGTTAAAGAAGAATTCTCTTATGTATGTAGGTAATTCTTGCGTTTTTGAGCTAGAGCAGGGCATGTACAGAGAAGGTGAAGAACTGTTTCCTCTTCTTCCTCATGCATACTGCTTCTGCAAAAGTCATTTGAGAATACGCCTATCCGCGTGGCGTGCTTTCCTATTAAACAGTGCCCGGTTATGACACCGATTATCGAACATATATGCGATCTGCTTAGAAGTTTAACGGCATAGAATCTCAATCTCAGCGTCATCGAAAATTTTGACCTTTGGATGGAGGTGTGCCGCTGCCATATGACCGATATTTTGTTCCATACATAACTGAACCATACCAATATTATCATAAACAATAATTTCCTAAATAGTTTGTGTTTTATTTAAAACCAACATCGACCCTTAAAATTAAACCACCCTTTATTAAGCGATCTAATAAAGATGCATCCTAACACGACAACCCAACAACAAAAAATCAAACATAAACAAAACAAAATCAAAATATAGCAATTAATTTCATCCGAAAATAATTTTATGAAATTTTTATGTTTTGAAGTCTGTAAGTCAGATATTTTGAATATTTTTAGGGAGTATTAAAATACTATTTAAGAACAACGTCGGCGCTCGTCAATTATGAAGAATTTTGTATGTTGTCATTGAATGTTCGATATTTAAGTACCTTCGCATCCTTAAAATTATAATTTATTGCGTACCTATTGTAGAAGATACAAGTAATTGTTCCATCGGGACGAACAAATGCAACAGTGTCAATGTTTGTATTTGAACGTTCAGCATCTATCCTTATTGATCCTTCGGGAATGAATTTTGAAAAATGTCCAATAACATAGTAGATTGGTTGTTTGTATATTTCTTGGCCACCTGGGAATAATTTTTACGAAAAGAGGCAGAATACTTTTTAAGAAGGGTAATATAATTCTTTCAATATACATAAAATTTAAAATGAAGAAAATCAGTGGTTTGACATTTCCAAATGAAACCCCTTAGAGTCAGACTTACTTGTAGTATTTACAACAACTGCAGTATCGACAAAATTATCAGCATAACTCGGTCCACCTTTTTCATTTAATATCAAATTCCAATCTAAATATCCATTAAAAGAATGTTGAAGATCTTCCAAATAAGAATGTGCATATTTTTCAGCACGTTTCCAAGAACCCAACAACGGTGCGTGTATATTTGTAGGTTTATCCCCCAAAGAAGCTTCCGTATTGAAAATCAATTTATTAGGCATAAGTTCATGAGCTTGATCAATCAAACTTGGTCCTAAATATTCATCCCAATACCAATGTACTCCTAATCCATCTAAATAGTCTATTGATTCTTTTCTAGATTCATTCATCTTAAATATAAATTGTTTGCTTGTCAAATTAATGTCATAAAAATTAAAACCTTTATCTGACAACTTACCGATTCGAACCAAGACGGGAACGTGTATCTTTGATCATCGTTGCTGAAAATTTTAACATCTTTGAATTTTGAATTTCTTATGGTTGGTCCTAAATTATCTGCAACCCACTCGGCCTTTCGGATTTGCATAAGTTAAGGATGAGAACTTTTATTTGTTAGAAGAATTATTTGAATTTAGAAATTTTATTTACTTGACTGCTTGCTGTCCATCCGAGACTCATGAAATGTACAAAAACCCAACCGATAACGCCATTCAATGGCTCGTTGCCGGTTGTGATGGCCCAAATCGGCATATTTTTAGCAGCCATTAGTTCGATGAATCTTTTAGTGTACCCGATTCAAGGTGCAAGTTAATGAAAATTAAAACAAATTTGTATTAAACAATATACCAATAGCAAAGATTTAAAAATACAGTAGAACCCCAATACTTCCAACTTTTAGTAATTCAAAAGATTCAAACTCTAATTTATTTTATAAAACGATTCGGAAAAAATGATAATAGCGCAAAATTTTAAACAATTTATTTTGTCTTTTAATATCTCTTACCAATTTGCTAAAGTTAAAATCACTAAATGGCTACTTTAACTTTTAACAATTTGCTTAATCCATATGACTTTTGTACAATTTATCTTAAAAGAGCAGTAGATGCTTTGTTAAATTTTAAAAACTGTCACTCTTTAGACATTTTCGAATGACAGTTTTTCAATTTAAGGGAATTATAATTTTAATAGTTAGAAAAACGAAAATAAAGGTTTAAAATTTTGGAGTAGCTTAGAAAATTGCTACTTATTAAAACTTTAAGCCTTTAACAATAGTTTCATTAAAATTTTGCGCCAATGTTTTTAGCTAACATTGGCCACATCTCCTTTATGCAAAAAAGTTAATTAAGCTTATTTCTATACTTTTATAGAATTTTTCACTTAGTTTTTTAAAATCGTTGAAATATCATATTTAAGTATAACGTTGTTTTCAATTACCTTAGATGATAATCAGCCCAGGTTTGATAGTATTTTGTTTGAAGAAAATTTAGTCCAGTCCATGAGTTGATAGTTTTCATCCATTTCGGTGGACTCCATGCTGTTCCTATAATTTTTATATTTATTATATTTGCAACAGATTTTAATCGATTAATTTGTTCTATCTAAAATACATGATATTTAACAAATTTAATTTAAAAAATAAAAATCTTAATGTTTATAAAAATGTTGGAAAATTACCTTGATTTCATCAAGATAGCTTAATTTAGTAAAATTAGATAAATTGACATCATTTTCTGGTAGCTCATTGTAAGCCCAAGGTTCCAAATCAAAATCACAACCACCAATTGGCATGCGAATCATACTGTAACCAATTCCTTTTTTTGAGAAGTATGATCTGAAAGTAATATTTTAAAATAAATACAAATAAAATAATAAAAAGATAAAATAAAATAAAATAAAATAAAAAAAATCGAAATTAGATTGAAAAAGTTAGCGGCGCAAAATTTGGCAACATTAGCCTAATATGAGCACACGCCTCCGCAGAAGAGAAGAATGACAACAGCAAGATTATGTTCTTCGATCTCTTGGACAGAGAATATGAGCAGTGTCCTAGCCCCAATATTAAAATTGTCCTGGGCGATTTTAATGCCAAGTTAGGAAAGGCAGACATTGTTGGTGGAATAATCGGGAAAAACAGCGTGCACGACAACACTTTCGACAACGGATTCAGGCTCATTGATTTTGCTGCGGGGCGAAACGTCTTGGTAGCCAATACGCGTTTTCCACACCTCAACATCCACGAAGGAACTTGAAGTTCTCCAGACAATATTGCGATCGACACTAGACACGCTTCCAACATCATGGATGTCCGAACCTTCAGAGGAGCTAACATTGACCCGGACCACTACATCTTTGTAACCAAGGTAGCACTTCGCGTTTCCAGACCTAAGGAAAAACAGGGAGATGATACAACGTCGAGCTGCGTTGATTGGATTGATACAATCCTTCTCCGACGGGTCACTAGTAACCTCTTTCGAAGTTCTCACGACCCAAAGGCTACAAATAATAAAGTGGAAACATCATAGAATAATTGCAGTCAACGCTGAGGATATGGAGGGACCAATCCTGCAGACTGTATAATGGCAACGATGAACCGAATTCCGCTGTCAGGCAGGAAAAAACTGAAGTCTAACTAAGCCACCTGAGCAACTGGCTTGAATGCCGAGCTCTTCAAAGCAGCAGGAGATTATTTGGTTAGGAGAATGCACCAACTTATCTGTAAGATATAGTTGGAAGAAAGCATACCCGATGAATGGAACCTCAGTATTGTTTGCACGAAATTTACAAAAGGAGACCCTTTAAACTACACCAACTATAGAGGCATCAGTCTACTTAACATCGCTTACAAAATCTTATCTACCGTAATATGTGAAAGTTTAAAGCGCGATAGGTCCTTATCATTGTGGTTTTAGACCAGAAAAGTCTACAGTCAATCAAATATTCACATTACGGCAGATTATATAACCATCTATTTCAAGGCCGTATATGACAGCATCTGCAGGGATGAACTGTATAAAGCCATGTATAGTTTTGACATCCCTACCAAACTCGTCCGTTTGCGCAGGACGAATATGGAGAATTCGTGCTGCTCCATAAAAGTTGGAAACAACTTAACAGATCCTTTCGATGTCAGAAAAGGCTTTAGACAAGGTGATGCGCTGTCATGAGATTTCTTTAACATTGTACTTGAAATAATAGTGCAGTACCCCCTAGAGAGGCATTATCTTTCAAAATTCTGTCCAATTACTAGCATTTGCTGATGACATTGACAAAATCGGAAGAACTTAGCGTGATGCCAAATGGGGATTTGGAAGCAGAAGCGACAAAAATGGGTTCAACGGTTAATGAGGACAAAACAAAGTACATATTCTGTCATCAATAATGAACCTACAACACCGACGTCTTGGTCAAATCGTCACTATCGACAGACGTAATTTTGAGGTAGGTAAGGACTTTGTCTGCCTAGGCTCCGCTATGAACGGAGAAAACAACACCAGTGCTGAAACAAACGAAGAATTTCTCTTACAAACCACTGTTTTTTTGGGCTAAGTGTGGCTATACAAGACTCTCATCATCCCCGTCCTGCTTTACGGTGCAGATGCATGGACTATGATAAAAGCGGATGAAAGCACCTTGGGTCATTTCGAGAGAAAAGTTCTTCGTGCGATGTACGGTCCCGTATGCTTAGAAGGGGAGTGGAGAAGAAGACAGAACGACAAGCTCTACGGGCTGTACAGCGACGTAGACTTAGCCATCAGAAGGGTAAAACTTTAACGACTGGGATGGCTGGGTCCCGTAGAGCGCATGGAAACCTATGTTCCGTCTTCGAAACCACGCCCACAGGACAGCGCAGTTGAGAAAGACCGCGGATCATGTGGCACGCATAAGTGGAAAGTGTTCTGACCCAACTTAGAGTGCGCAACTGGGACCGAGCTATATGGAGAAGTTTGTTGGTTGAGGCCCTAGTTCACACAGGACTGTAGGTAGGTCCACCTTAAGTAAGAAAGTTAGTACTTTAAAAAAGGATAAAGAAGCATTTAGCTGCTTTTAAAGTTATAGCGTTAAAGTAGGTATACTTTAAAATTATCAAAGAGTCAACCCTCATTCTGAAACTAATTTTTAGAGTCTACCTACTTCTAATTTAAAAATGATTTACAGTACGTTTTTAATGTTTAAAAATGTGAACCAACGTAAATAAAATTAGTTGAAAAGAATACAAAAATTAAATTACATAAAAGAATACATTTTAAAAAATAAATAAATGAAATACAAAAAAAATAAAATTATTTTTTTTAATTTATTTTTAAATGTATTAAATGACATAACGTTAAGATTTTTTAAAAGAATTTCTAGAACAAATTTTAATAACTAAGGTTTTAAACAACAGATTTGAAAAAATAAATAAAATATTAAAATTATAAATTATTGTATACTTACAGATAAACTGCATCTTGTAATTCTTGGGGTAAATGCTTCAAATTATCTGATACAGCACCAGTAAATGCTCCTCCAAAGCCGACAATTTTCTGATATTTTTTAGTTCGATCAATTTTAATAGTTACGTCTCGAGGCTTTGAAGCTAAAAACACAACAAAATAATAAGTTTGTATTAATCAATTAATTTATTAAAAACAAACTTTTAAACCTTTCGATTGTATCATTTCATTTTCTCTATTTCCTCTCTTAATTAGCTGGACATTTGGTTCGTTTGTAATATCCTTTAGTTCAGAGTAGTCATTGATTTTTATTGTGTTATTAGAAAACTGACCTATTTTTCTATAAAAACGTAAACCTTCCTGAAAATAGAGTTTTCCAATAGAAGGTTTCATTTTGATATTATGAAATCGAATGAAATAAGTCGTTAAGAATGACAAGCGATATCATAAAGCTTTATATTTTTGAAAATGTACAAATTAAATTAAAATGTCACTCTTTTAGACGGCCTTCGGCCAAACCATAAAAGACTTAGTTATATCAAAACACACTGAATACAAGCGATATCAGCCAAACATCTATAAAATGTTGACCATTCTTTCAAAACATTCAAGTCTAAAACGATTGAAATACTCACTTTGCTTGACGAGGTCAGAACAAAACCATCGACTTTGGGACTGACAGGTTCCAGGTAATCACAATAAGTAACATTGCAGACACAAACAAAACCATACTTGGAAGTACGAAGTGCACAAGGCGTGTTGGTGGCGACTAAAATAAAATAAACGTTTATAAACACATCTTTTCTTAGTTGATTTAAGTAATTAATTTGCGGACATATTTTTTTAGTTCAAATTTGTTTATTCTAAGCTTTTACACAAATTGATAAAATTATGAAAATAGCACATAAATTTTTTTTAAGTTCTTTTCGCATCCACCATAGTTCTATAGTTCCTGATACTAAGGTTGCGAAAACAAGGAAAAACTTACTCGCAAATTAAGATTTAATAGGATGCTCCCCTACAATGGCAGCCAGCCATAAGATACACCGAAAGACCCGAAACGCTTGGTAGAAAAAGAAAAACGACCGTCGTCGTAGACGACAGGCGCATTTTCCGGATGAGCAAAGTGGAGCCTTCTGCATCGTCGTTTGAAGTCTAGAATGCTTTAAGCCTAGATTGCAGTGCAGTGAACATTCAGAGACGAACTGTTGGAGGCGAATTTGTAGGCTCGAAGTCCACGAAAAGTTCCGCTTTTAACAAGGAAACATGTTAAAATGCCTATCCAGTTTGCAAAAGACCACATAAGCTGGCCAGCGATGAAATGGCGGTACTGGATCTCGACAATACAAAATATGTTCCAAAATATACAACAAAAACAGTAAAACATGGTGGGTCGAAAATTTTAGTTTGTGTCTGTTTTTCTTACTCAGGTGTGGGCCCAATACATTTAATCGAAAGCATTATGGATCACCCGGTCTACGCTGACATTTTATGGATTGACCGGCACAATTACCCGTCCTCAATGCAATAGAAATCTAAGGGGGAGATGTCAAGAGAGAGGCAAGGAAAGCCAAGCCTACTACTAATTGGAAATTGTGGAACGTATTGAAGGAATCTTGAGAAAAAAAACAATTGGGCGTTGTAAGACTTTGGTGGTTTCAATGCAGCGTCGATGTAAAACTGTTATTGACAATAAAGGTTACACTACAAAATATTGAATTTTACTTAAGTTTTTTTTTTTGTTAATTTTTAGATGATTTTTGTTAAAACCTTTAAAATACTACTATTTTTTTGAACAGTCGATTCAATTTTTGATTTAGATTTAATTTGTTTTAAAATTTTATTTGAAATAAATGCCAATATGAATGTATGTAAATAAAATAAGAATGCATGTGTTTTATTTAAAATTAAGCTTCCAGTAAGAACCTAAAAGAACTCTTTCAAAATGCATTAGACAAACGAATACTTTGGGCTGATCAGTGTGGACTGGGTGTAACCCACACAAAACCGAATTAGTCCTATTTTCGAGGAAGTACAAAGCTTCATTGCAGATTTCCATACCTTCCAGATCTTTCTGCGAGGATAGGGCATTCCTGGGAGACGGGTCAGTCCACTTTATACAGATGGATTAAAAACCAATGAAGGGTTGGTGGAGGTATGTAGGTAGGTACTCTGAACGACTGAAATTAGGCCTCTCATTCCGCCCTCTTAATCATTGTAGCGTTTGCCATTCAGAACTTTTGTCGATAAAATAAGTCCTGTCCTGGCTTAAAAATAAATGTGGTCTCAACATCAGATATCTCTGTTTTCTTATATAGTCAGTCCATAACTGTCGATTATCTGTAATGGAGATAGCACAACAGTTTACTGCTGGAACACAATGCATAATCGGAGCCGGAGTTGTAACTGGAGTCGGAAAATCTGTCACAAGTTGTCGTACGTTTCACAAAAAGTACGCACACAATGTGTCGAACGGCTTTTTGATGTTATTTGGTATATTTGCAGTTTACAACCACATCAAATTTCTCAGAAAATATTTTTTTGTTCACTTTTATTTCTTATTTAAATATTTTTCCACTTTTTTTATTGAAAAACTATTAAAAAAAATATAATCACCAAGTTATTCACTTCAAAAATGGAAACGTCACATGTGTCGTACGTCAAAGTTAAAAGTTGGTCAACTCTTCCGACTCCGGCTGCGGCTCCAATTCCAGTTGCGTCGCTTTGTGTTCGTACATTTGCATTTGCGTACATTGAATACTTTGACAGCTATTCCAGTTACGACTCCGACTCCGGCTCCGACACCATTGTGTTCCAGCAGTTAATATTCACCTTTGCTGGGTGCCGCGCCATAGACACATGCCAGGAAATTGTAAGGCAGATGAATTCGCCAGAAATGGTACAGTAAAACCCATTATACCACGTTTGACTAATGCTGTCATACAAATCACTACATGCTAACATTGCTTATGCAAGACACTATGAATAAGCAAATATCAGGTATTCTACTATAGGTCTCAAAATACATATGGCCTACACTATATTTAAATCGATCAAAGCGCTTTCTATATCTAAGCATATCGCATATAAGTTCGGATTCAAAAGTATATACATAATCACCCAACTACGCAAGCAATTGGCATATCTGTGAAGAAATTTAAAGAGACTGGATTGGTTTACTTACAATAGTAAGGCCTGTGCATCATCGTTTCGCTCGTACCACTGAAAATATCGCAGCTGTTAGTAAAAGTGTCTTACGTCACATAATGGTGTATTTTTTACATTTCTCACTCGCTGGGTATGTTAATAAACATAATCGTCGAATTTGGGGTTCGTAGAATGCTCAAGTAATTGAAGAGAGGCCATTACATGACATCAACAAAAAGTCACTGTTTGGTGCGCTCTTTGGTCCGGAGGTGTGATTGGACCTTACTTCTTCGACAATGACAATGGAACGACTGTCACCATCAATTCGGAGGTTTATGGTCATATGATAACCCAATTTTTTGCCTGCTATTGAAGTTTACGACTTGGAGAATATGTGGTTTCAACAAGACGGTGCCACATGCCACGAAAGGGCTCTCAAGAAAATTGCGTGAGTGGTTTTTTACCATAGCAGTTTAAAAAAAGGTGAAAATTATGGTTAGCCCTAAATATCTCACGAACCAGTAACGTGAGGGACTTGAATTAAATTTATATTATATATTGTAACGTGATACCAAACAAGTATATTTTTGGGAAAAAATCCAATTAACGGTTTTTTTTTATAAATCAAAAAAACTGAAAAAAAATTTGTGACCTCGAAAATTTTACGAATAAAAATTATTTTATCTCCAAAACAATGTTGTGCATCGAAAAATAACGTTTTTAACATTTGGTAAAATTTTGAGAAATTTAGACAGTTTGTTGTATAAAAAATTAAAAACATAAAAAAAAACATTACTCATCAAAGTTGGTAAAAATTGAATTTCGACTCAAATATCTTTTCAAAAATTTGAGTTTATGGCTTCCAACTTATTTTTTCTTATAAGAAATATTGTTTTCAACATTCAGTAAAATTTTGAGAAAATCCGAATTGAGAGTTTTTTTTTTTTTTAAATAAAAACCTAAAAAAAATAAAAAAGTTGGTAAAAATTGATTTTTGACTCAAATATCTTTTAAAAAATTTGAAATATAGGCTTCAAATTAATTTTATTTTATAAAAAAATATTGTTTTTAACATTTAGTAATTTTTTTTATAAAAATCTAACAGTCCGTTTTTTCGTAAAAAAATAAAATCTACAATAAATAGTACACAAAATTGGTAGAAATTGATGTTTAGTTCTCGATATCTCGTGAATATAAGAAAACATTGACTTCAAATTAATTTCATTCATCCAATTTGTATTTGCTTATATTACAAATAAAAAGTTTTAATAAATGCTACTAAAATTGGTAAGAATTGACTAAAAACTCGTTAATAAAAATGGATTTTGAAATGAAACTATTTAATCATATGCCAAATATTGCTGGTTATTTTTATATTTTTAGAATAATTTAACTGATAACTTTTTTAACAAAACACGAAAACCTACAAACCTTGCTTAAAAGACAAATCGACAGAAGGGATGGGAAGTTATCAGTGTGAGTCGCATCCCAGCCTCTTTTTAAAGGGATAACCCTGTACTAATTTTAAATTATAGATATGCATTTTATAGTTCTTTTCATAGCAAAGATTAAAATTTATGTAGGTTAGCTACAACTATAATTTATATACATTTGTTGTTTACCCTATTTTGCCTCACCTTACATTTAATTATTTCAAAAGCTTTTCTTTCATTTTGAATTTTATTTTGTTCCTATATAATTAGTATGGCTATGGTTTGAATAATTTTACTTACAACACAATCGTATAAATTCGCAAATGCAGAAAAGAAAGATGAGTGTCGCTATGAAACTAGAGAATTTCATAATCACGACAGCACCACCCGGTCAGTAAAAAGAAAACAAAATTAAATTAAATTAAACAAAAAGAAGTACACCACTTCCCCGACTCGCAGTAAAACACTGACTGAGCGTTGAGCAGAGCAAAAGTATAGCGTATCTTTTGAGTAGTTGTACCTACCTACCTAGTTTAAAAATAATATTTATTTTTATTTTTTACTTCTGATCTTTTGCAAACGATAAAATTCGACAATTTTATTTCTTTTGCTGATAAATTAAATGATATTATGCCATTTTCAGTAAACATAAACATTTGATATCAACTTCTATAGAAACAAAAAATTTCATATGAGGAGAGAAATTTAGATATACGTTTATGTAGGTACGTACATAAATAAAATATGAAGCTGAAAAAATGTTAATAACAGTAATTGTAATATTGTAATTTATGAATATATCAAAAATCATCAAAGCCATTAAGAAAGCAACTGGAACATGAAACCGATCAGATATAACTATGTAATTTCAAATTTGCCAGATGTGACATTTTGTCTACATATGTACATACATATCTAACAAAAATAATGTGTGTCATTTTGGACGTACATAGGTTATTCCCTTATTTAAAGATAAAATGATAACAAGCAGCTGCTAAATTTTTATAATCTTTTTTTTTTTGTTTTTAAGTGATTGGCATTTCTAAGTTTAATTTTGTTTTCATTCAACAAATATACATATGTATGCGATTTATCTCTGTAACGGGTGATTCATTTCTTGGCATATAGCATCGCTGGCATTTGACACCTGACACCTGTCAAACTCAGCTGTCATTAAAACAGCTCTGGTTAAAAGTATTACAACTTACTATAGGTTTTTCCAATAGAGTCGGGTTGTTTTGACAACTTGTGGTGACTATATTGTTTCTTTTAGTTTCTGTCAAAATATCGAGCCCTTCCCGCCATTTTATTGTAAGCGACATTTTCAATAAAAAAGACAACTTAATTATTAAAATTTGTAAGTAACAGATAACATCGCTTACAAAATCTTCTCTGCCGTAATATGTGAACGTCTAAAGCGCATCGTCAACAACCTGATAGGTCCTTATCAGTATTGTCGTAGACCAGGAAAGTCCACAGTCAATCAAATATTCACATTACGGCCGGCAGATCCTGGAAAAAAACCAAGAACATAAAATCGACACCCTTCATCTTTTCATCGATTTCAAGGCCGCATATGTCAGCATCTACAGGGACGAGCTGTATAGAGCCATATCTAGTTTTGGCATCCGTGCCAAACTCGTCCGTTTGTGCAGGGCATAACAATGAGCAGCTCTTTTCGCCAGACAGATTTATCTAAATCTATTTTGATATGATGAATCTGAACGTGAAGTCCGTTTTACGAAAAAACCCAATCTTGTTGATTAAATTGCAAAAAAAAATTAAAAAATCGCACAATTTTAAATTTGTTCGTATTTTTAACTTCAAATAGGAAGTTATGTATTTTAATCGGTCCGATTTGTCGAATTGAAAATGTTGACATTTCTCGACGTTTCAAGGTCCCTTAGAGGCAAAATAAAAGATTTTTAGAGAGATGTTTGTGCGTGCGTATGTACGTACGTTCGCGAGGTTTTTTTCGACGTCCATAGCTCAAGAACCAGTAGAGATATCGACTTCAAATAAATTCTGTTATACAGATAATAATGAAGAAATATGCATAAAGTGTGGTTTTTTAGCATGGCAATTAATAACAATTTGAAAATTTTGGTTAACCCTAAATATCTCTCGAACCAATAACGCTAGACTTAATTAAATTTTATATTATATACTGTAACGTTATACCAAACAAATACATTTTTGGAAAAAATTCCAATTAACGGTTTGTTTATAAATCAAAAGACTGAAAAAAACATTTGTCTCCTCAAAAATTTTACGAACAGAACATGATTTTATTTCCAAAACAATTTTGCGCAACAAAGAATAACGTTTTCAACATCTGGTAAAATTTTGAGAAAAATCGAATTTAAGGTTTTTTTATAAAAAATACAAACCTACGAAAAACATTACTCAAAGTTTGTAAAAATTATCAAATATCTTTTCAAAAATTAAAAATATTTGATTTAAACTTATTTTATCTCACAGAAAATATTGTTTTCGACATTCTGTAAATTTTTATAAAAATTCAACAGTCGGTTTTTTCATAAAAAAAAAATAAAATCTACAAAAAATAGTACGCAAATTTGGTAAAAATTGATGTTCGGTTCTCGATATGTCGTGAACAATAAAAGATATTGACTTCAAATTAATTTCATTTGTCCAATTTGTATTTGTTTATATAAGAAATAAAAAAAAATAAGAAATGCTACTAAAATTGAAAAAAATCTCGTTAACAAAAATAGATTTCAAAGACGCATCCTAGCTCCTTTTTTTAATTTTGGCATTATTTACAACTTTTGTAATACAGTAAATAGAATTATTAAATGTTTTTAGCTTTGCTCTTGTTATTAAAAATTAATGCAATTTATCATTATACTGCGAACCTTGAAGACAATTTTATGAGTCGGTTAAAGCCATCTTTTTAGTCCATTGTGTTTTAAATTTTCACGATGTCGATTGTTTTTTTTTTTTTAATTTCAAGATAAGTTTAAAATAATTTAATCGTAAGGAAAGAAGAATTTCTGGAAGTGTTTTTAAAAGCAAATGATATAAATTTACTTCAACAGAAACTGATATGTATAGTGAAAGAATACCACACAAATTTTGTACCGAAATTTAATTCGCGGTAGCGTGATTCATCTCATAATAAAAGTGTTTTCATTATAGTAAAAATATTGCTTGGTTGGTAGGTTCATTTGAGGTAAAGTATTCTAGAGAAAATAATATTGTGGAATCGAGTGCCAGGCTTGGTGAAAGGCCTACTACGATCCGACCAAGTATTTACGAACAGCCCCAAATTAAGATGTCTTAAATAGGTTTCTAATATCATCTGACTTCTTCATTTCGTATTTACCAGCAGAACTAAAGTCCAAAAACTTTGTAATGAGTAAAGAAGCAAAACTTTTACTTAAAACTATTAAATAATTTCTTAATTTAAATTTGTATTTGTATTTGTATTAATTTTATTTGTTTTATGCTATAATTTAACTTCAGTAGTTTAGTTTCAATTGAGTTTTATGCGGCCTTCCATACAAGATGCCCCACTGTGCGACCGACGACGGTGTTCAAGTGAAATAAATCAACGACGTTATTTTCAGCAAACATTTTGACAATCTTCTTTCAATTCTGCGTCAAACATAATGAAGTATGTGATCGTTTCACAAGTAGCCATTAAACTAAGAAAAGGTTATATGAAGTGGTGACTGACATTGCCATTTTTTTCTTGTTGAGTTTTCTGAATGCTCAATTTTGTGCAAAAGAACCTTAAAGTCAATGATAAACCCATACCATTGCTCAAATTA
This sequence comes from Eupeodes latifasciatus, assembly GCA_920104205.1. Lineage (NCBI taxonomy): Eukaryota > Metazoa > Arthropoda > Insecta > Diptera > Syrphidae > Eupeodes > Eupeodes latifasciatus. The sequence goes on along the minus strand of OV049924.1, from coordinate 356,474,904 downwards.
ACCCGATCAATTCAAAAACTCAACACTAGACGTGTTTTTTTGTGAATACGCTACATTGCGAAATTTAAAATGGAAAACAACAGTGAATAAGTAAACAATAATAAGTTAGCTTGCATAAGCACCGCTTCTGAAATGTTTCTGAAAACGATGTTCTATCGAAATAGCAAGTTACATTGCACTTAGAGGGAATGTCCATCGTAAGCTTACTTTGAGCTCAATTTCTAATGTAGTTTTAAGCATAGAGATTCTTTTTTAGCTACACATAAAGAAAGTAGAATTCTTTACCCTAATCTGGTTTTCCTACTATTTTAATATTTGAAACTAGAAGATAAATATACACTGGTATCTGTTCTTAAATTCTTTCTTTTTTACCTAACGTTCGCACTATGTAATCTTTAAACGTTTCAAGGGTAGACACAACCTCTTTTGTGTGTGCTTAATATTTATGAAGAAAGTTTTCAAAGAGGTCTGAGCGTATAAGAATTCGATAAATAGTAACGATTAAATCATCTGTTAATTTACAAAGAACTTCGTTGATAATAATAGTTGAATAATGACATAAACCTTACCCCAAAATAGATCAAAAGGTTCTATGTTTTAAATATAACCTTAAATTCAAAATTTCCAGTTTTAAATTTTGCCTAAAACCACGACATCTCATAGTGTATACTTTACCTACACCTAGCCTACTACAAAAAATGTAATCAAACACCGATTTTTCAATATAAATTCACAAAATTAGAATAAATTACATACCTACGCTTTTCTATGCCAAACCTATTCCAAAACATCTCCACAATCACTCGATATTAAATCCCTATAGAAGTTTCAAAGCACAACCAACAAAAATATTATCGTCTTCCGTCTCCCGGCGTCTGTCGACCGCCAACAGAACCAACGGCACCAAAAAGGATAATTTATTGCGAATAGACAATGTGATGGTTTTTAAAGGACGAATAGGAGCAAAATTCTTCTACTTAATAAAATATTACAAATTTCTACTACTAAAAGAAGTAGCAGAGTGAACACAGCAACACCATTTGATTGATTTCCATTGAAACCCATCGAGTGGAATAAAACAATTACACACGGGGGTAATGGATATTCGTAGTTTAAAATTTCGCTATGATCCGATGATAAATTTTCTTTTTTTTTGTGTTGTTTAATATTTTCCTTCTTGTTTTATACTCGTATACGATACGATATATGAATAAAATGTTATGAGAGCGAGAGATACATGAACGACAGCAGCAGCAGCAACAACAACAACAACGAACGAACGTGACCTGAAAGTTCGTCGCCGTATGGCCTTCGTATCATTTCACACCAGTTGAACAGCCAATTCAAAAACATGGCATCCCGCCCTTGTTCGTGGGAGTTATTTTGATTTTAAAAAAAGAGCACATTTTAGTTAGATGCTATGATATATACCAGACGCACCTAATAAGGACTTCTAACAGCAATATTAAACTCCTATAAGGACACCGTTAAAAACTTAACAACATTCATATTTTCTAAAAACTATAAAGCTCCTTTAACAAATTAAGGAAATTTGTATTCCTGTTTAGAGCCTTCCTGCAGAAATATTCCCTGCCATGTTCTTAGAAGCGAAAAAGAGGACATTGACCAATAATTAACCGCTAAGACCTTTATAGTTCTTATGGGCATAAGTATAAGAGCGTTTGATTACACCGCTGATTACAGATTTGAAACCACCACGGACAAGCTGCAGCAATTGAAATTATATTGCATGAAACACATATTTTAATTTAAAATGTTTCCTTTCACTTATATAAAATCAGCTTCTCATCAAAGAACATTATGATATTGGTTTGCCGCACAAAAGGATACATTTTCTTCTTTTAAACAATAAAGACCCCTGCCTCCTCGAACTACCAACCTCCCCCCCCCCAACGCCACTGCTTTGCCTGCGGCCTCACCGCACCGCACCGCATCAATATGACAACACGAACATGACGCTAAATAACTATTTGTTAGCATCGTATAAGCTTCTCTCTTTTATTCACATCCCATTTTCATCATCATCGCAAAAATCCACACTCAATTCATGTCACAGGCGAAGGACCAAAAACAGGGTTTCCAGTTTGAACTTTTGAAAATGTTTTTCAATCATACAAAAAACCACACACATTGAGACAAAACTGTAGTCTGAGTGAACATGGCCAAGTATTTATATAATGATGACCCACCTTTATATATTCACCTCAATAGTGTAAAAATATAAACTTCATATCAAGTTTTATCAAATTCACACAACTGTAAGACGTAAATCTTTGTTAGATATTAACGTTAGATATTCTATCCAAACAAGTTTCCCTCTTCTCAATGTTGAAAGATATTCACCTCAACACTGTCCAAATATAAATTTATACTTTCTTATACTGTTAGGGAACATCTCCAACTTATCTATGGGCCAAATTTTAGAACTCCGAGTATGTTAAATCTTAGAGTTCAAGTATTCATCTCGATAGTGTCTATATGAACCTGACACAACTGTTGGAAAACGTTCGCGATTGATCCTAAAGCCCATGTCAACCGTGTGTTTTCCGTTTGTTAAACGTGACGTATATAATTTCACCTCAACAGTGTCAAAAAATATAAACTTTATAGTAAATTCAAACGAATCTCGCTCATCGTCTAACATGTAAATGTACATACATATACTCCTACTGCTGGGAAATATCCTGAACTTATTTTGAAGTTAAATTATTCAAAACGATAATGTCAAATTAAAAACCTAAGAGCAAATTTAATCCAATTGACTCATCTTTCTACCTTCGAAATTACCAGGCTATGTTGAATTTTGGATATTTGAGTATTCACCTCGGTAAAGTCAAAATATTAGCTTAAGACCAAATTATATCATTTTCTCATGTTTGGAAACGTTTAAAATTGATCTTTAGGCCCAAGGAACATTTCCAAATAAACTTAGAATTTTGGCATTTACCTAAGTATTCACCTCGATAGTGTCACCCGAGGCCAAATTGTATCGTTACATTTCTTGGAAACGTATTGATAAATAGATTAAGTTTTGCCGTGTTTTTATAGTCTATTTTGAATATAGAAGTTTTAATTACAAAAAAAAATTAACATAATCCAACTCACACATTCTATAATAACGCGTTTAAATTGACATTTCTTCAGTGTGGGAAATACAATGTTTTTTGGGTGTGAATTGCTTAAAATGTGTAAAATTGCAATGAACGATTTATTCCGTTCCTTCTTATGTGTTATATGTGAATTTTTGTCGTCTTATACTAACCTCATTAGTGTCAAAAATTAGTCTTAAATTAAATATAGTTCATTTAACGCACTTTGAACTTTTGTTTATGGCAACTCTGATTGAAAACACAGCCACGAACAACAAGGATTATAAAGGCTCTCTTTTTTGTGTTGTAAAAGAGCCTTTCGATGAATTTCCACACAAATTTCACCCTCCTTTGGTCCTTCCTATATATGTAGCTCCTGATTTAAAATCGGGCATTTACTCTATATAACGGTATCAAATCTATTGGGAGCCTTTCAATTGTGTTTTTCCCATTGAAGAGTGAGCACTTGTTGAGTTAAAGTTGTTGATATTCGAGTATATATACATTACGAGTGCGGTAGTCCTTATAGTTCTTAGAAAAAAGCGTCCCTCGGTATCTTGAAAGTGGAATTTTTGTGTGGCATATGTTAAATAAATAAATTTAAATAATTTGAAAAAAATAAATATATAAAACATTGAAAAATAAAAATGGAAACAAGGCCCGAGGAAGACCGACCCGAAACCCATCACAGTCATCATCATCAGTCACATCCCCAATCTATCGCCCAAAGTCGGACAATTATCGCGACAATAGTTTATCTTGCATTGCTCGTCGATAATATTTTGCTTACTGTCATAGGTATTTAATTTCACTTCACCTGATTCAATCAATCAATTTGATTTTCATTTTTAAATCTCAAATTTGTTGTGTTCAGTGCCCATTCTACCGGATTATCTGGCCACGATTAACAACAAGTCCCTGGCCGCCTTTACCGTCGCTGACACCGATATCAATCAACAGCAGCAGCTGTTTGCCTCAAACCTTGCCTATCGTAACTTAGATTCACATCATGCTCCAGTGGCGGCAGCTATTATGACAAAGCATCCGATACCTGGAAAATCTCTAGTCAATTTTACAGTTGTCGAGGATAGGGTAATAATAGCACCTGTAGATAGAGGAGATGGACATGGAAATGGAGTTCTCGGAGATAATGGTGAAAATGATACCCTGGCAAGTGAGAATGGTTCGATAGGCATCCTTTTGGCTATGAAGGCACTGGTTCAACTTATATTCAACCCCATTGTTGGGGGTATGTCCAGCAAATTTGGATATCGATTGCCAATTGTGTTCGGAACATTTTGCCTGCTTCTTTCAGCTTTGGGTATGAAAAATGATAAAAGGAAACTTTTGTATACATATATAAGTCAAAGGATATTATGACTTTACTATATTGTACAAACACCTACGACACACTTTACTATACCTTTAAGGTCCTTTAAGTCCTTTTTGTGACGACATTGTTTTTCTTTTGTTTTGTTCAATTTCTTGGAAAAGTTTTCACAATTGGTGAAACATATGTTTCGTTATTGATTGCACGTTCGATACAAGGAGTTGGATCTGCATGCATTGGGGTTTGTGGAATGAGCTTAGTTGCACAGGTAAGCAAAGTTAATTTATTGAAATTCTTTTATGGATTCATGTTTGTACTTACTCTTCGGGGCAGGTATCAGAAACAATAATTACATTCAAAGTTTGACTTTAAAATCTTTAAAAAAAAAAAATAATTTTTACCAATTCTAGTAGCGTTTCTAAAAACATTTAGTACAGAATGAAATAATTTCAAGTCAATACCTTCATTTATTTACGAAGTATCAAGAATCGAACATGATTTTTTTACCAATTTGGCTTCATATTTTTTGTAGATTTTAATTTTTATGAAAAACTAGATATTCCATTTTTATAAAAATTTTATTGAATGTCGAAAATAATCTTTTCTATAAGATGAAATAAGTTTTAAGCCAATGTTTGTAGTTTTTAAAAAGATACTTGAGTCGAAAATCCAAGTTTTAGTAATGTTTTTTTAGGTTTTTATTTTTTTTTTTGTAAAAAAATTGTCAATTTGATTTTCCAAAAACTTTAATCTTCGTTGCATAAAATTATTTTGGAGATAAAATCGTAAAACATTCGAGGTGAAAATTATTTTTTTTCGGTTCTTTTTTTATTTATAAAAATGCCGTAAGTTGATTTTTGTTTTTCAAAATTATATAAGTTATATCGGGTGATTTTTTTGAGGTTAGGATTTTCATGCCTTAGTATTTGACAGATCACGCGGGATTTCAGACATGGTGTCAAAGAGAAAGATGCTCAGTATGCTTTGACATTTCATCATGAATAGACTTACTAACGAGCAACGCTTGCAAATCATTGAATTTTATTACCAAAATCAGTGTTCGGTTCGAAATGTGTTTCGCGCTTTACGCAAATTTTATGCGTTTTTTTTTTTTAAAAAGTTCTCAAGCTCTTAAAAAATCACCCATTATATTAAACAATGTCCTCTTTTCAATGGAGGACAATAAATACATAAATTTAGCTTATGCTAAATTTATATACCTTTCGAGTATGATAGAAAGACAAGATAAGGTTTGACTGCAATTTAGTATTCGATGCATTGTTAAAATTTTTAAGTTCTTACAAATCTTTCATGACATGGCAAAAGCCGTCTGTCAGATTGACAATTTTATGAAAACATGCCTTATCAATAACTTTGCAGTAAATTAGGTGGCGCTACGGTCCGCTGAGAACTGGGGCCTAGTAACTTACACTCCTGTGTGCGCGTAATGTTGTCAGGGATGGAGGTAATAACCTAAAGTTTTTATGCCGAATCTGAACGGCTTATTTTAGAAATCACTCTTTATGAAAAGAATTACTTTTGGAAAATTTGTCAGTTCCCCGCAAGAGGCAGTACCCGTGAAAAAAAAATTAGACGCATAGGCAGGGATTCAACCAAAGACCTCTGGCGTAATAGTACAACACACTATCCATTACACCACGGGTACTACTAATAATTGTGCATTAGATGCTTATAAATTGTAATTTTAATTTTTTTAATAAACAAATAAAAGACTAATAAACCGGATATCGAGTATTTTTCTTAGGTACAATTCTTCTCTTAAAATTTGGTTTCTATAAATTAGCGCAGCTTTTACAACCGTATACAAATCCGTTTTATTTCTTTCATTGAGTATTTCAAGAACTTCATTCGTTGGACTCGTATAAATGGCTTTCTCCAAGATAAAGTTTTCTCAGCTCGATAAGTATTGGGCAAACTCCTGTCCATTATATCTTCTTGGGTGTTCAGTTCATATTACAAAGAAATTTATTGAATGGGAAGATTTGGTCGGTGTGGCATATTTTTTAACGGCAAAAGCTCTCCTCTTGCTTTTAAAATTGTTGATATTTGGTCAACTGCGGTGTTTATATAAAAATAGCTTATCCTGCTTGAATCATGTATCAATTTTGAGTAGTAATCTCTATAGATGGATGGCCGGGAAACAGGTCGACATGTTGTATTTTAAAATAATGTATGGCCAAAATTCTGTATGATACTGTACGATTCTGTATGGTCATAATATTGTATCGTTAAAATTCTGTATTTCAAAATACTGTATATTACTGGAAGTTTTGACGGGTTGGGTTCGAAATACTGTATGGATCAAAATACTGTATTTAAAATACTGTATCTCAAAATACTGTATTTTAAAATACTGTATGCACAAAATACTGCATGATCAAAATGCTGTATCTCAAAATTCTGTATTTCAAAATTGTGTATATCAAAATTCTGTATTTCAAAATGCTGTAAATAAGGCTAAAAAAAATCGTTTTGATAATGTTAAAAAGTGCGCACTTTTTTAAATTATCAAAACGATTTTTATTTTTTAGCCTTATTTACAGCATTTTGAAATACAGAATTTTGAAAACAGAATACTTTTTTTAAGAAAACATCATAATAATTTTTCATTAGCATAATGTTCTATTATACTTCCCTTGAACAATAACATATGTATGCAACTATGATAATTCATAAGTCTCTGAAATAATAAAAGCAAAAATAATATAAATGGTATCTTCTTTTTATTTTCTCTTTCTCATTTTCTTCTTCTTAATTATTTGTATCTCTCTCACATTTTTACATGAATTTTTCCTTTCATAATCAACAATTGTACCAAACTTACTGATCTGTCAAAACTTCCAGTATTATACAGTATTATGAGATACAGTATTTTGATAATACAGCATTTTGAGACACAGTATTTTAAATGTACAGTATTTTGAAATACAGAATATTAACCATACAGTATTATGAACATACAGTATCGTACAGTATCATACAGAATTTTGACCATACAGTATTTTAAAATACAGCATTTTGACCCGCTCCCAGTTTTGACAGATCAATTTGCTTGGTGCAATTGTTGATTATGATAGGAACAGTTCATGTGAAAATATAAGAGCGATTTAGAAAAAAAATTGAAAAAGAAAATAAGTACAAGATACCAAATTTTGAGATACAATATTTTGATCATACAGCATTTTGTACATACAGTATTTTCAAATTTAGTATTTTAAAATACAGTATTATGATCCATACAATGTTTTGACCCCAATCGGGATGGCCGCCCTTCTTCTACGAATGATTCGTATATCTTAGGCCAAGATATTTATAAAGCTCAACTATCTCAACTGTTTCTCTTCCATAACTCCACGTACAATTTCCGTGACGCTATCTCTTCCTCTGCAAAGACCATTAGTTAAGATTTACTCCGATTTACCGTGAGATTCCACATTTTGTAGTATTCGAGTCGAGTTTCGCTTTATTTGTGTATTCTCTAGGAGAACAATGTCATCTGCATACAGCAGTACGCATTTCCAAGGAGAATAGGAACGTACTCAAAGCGCATCCCTGTCTAAGCTCTGTAGATGTAGAAAAAGTTTCTGACATATTGCTTCTATCCCAGACTTTTGCTATACAATTTGTATACAATTTTGTTAGCGTTTCCAATATTTTGGTAGGTCACTTCATCACTTTATCAATAGAGAGCGTTGATTTTGGTTCCTCTTTGTTTCTTTTGATTGTGGAAAGTTGAGCAACTAACTTATGTATACTTGGCCCTGGAATTTCTCCATGTGATATTTTGATTTTTTTAACCACGCGGGCAAAGCCGAAGGTAATAACTAGTATGTATGAATTATATAGACTTTAGTTGGGGAGCGGCTCGAAATGCTAAAATTCTGTATCATACTGTATGATAATGTATATTCATAATGCTGTATGCTTAATATACTGTATCTCAAAATGCTGTGTTGTCAAAATACTGTATCTGATAATACTGTATCTCAAAATTCTTCTTCTCAAAATGCTGTATGAGCAAAACATTATCTAAAAATACTGTATTTTTGTAAAATTCCGCTCTTAAGTTTCCATTATAGAGAACAACAAAAGCAGAACTCGATTTATGTATGTATGTATGTACATTATATCATTTATTGCAACTCCAAATTTCACTTAATTCTTAAATTTGCATTAGCTTTTAAATATCAACGAAATGAACGAACACGTGGAAGTTTTGACATATCAATAAGTTCGGTGGAATTGTTTATGGAATTGTTGATTGTGGTAACAACAATTCATATATCTACAACTGTGAGAGAAATAACAATTAATGAGAAGAAAATGGGAAGAGAAAATAAGACGAAGATACCATTTATTTGTTTTTTTTTTTTTTAATTAATTCAAAGACTTATGAATTATCATATGTTATTGTTCAAGGGAAGTATATTAGAACATTATGCCAATGAAAAAATATTATGATGTATTCTTTATAAAAGTAATCTGTTTTTAAAATTCTGTATTTCAACATGCTGTAAATAGGCTGACAAATACAAATCGTTTTGATAATGTAAAAAAGTGCGCACTTTTTTACATTATCAAAACGATTTTTATTTGTCAGCCTATTTACAGCATTTTGAAATACAGAATTTTGGTATACAGAATTTTAAGATACAGAATTTTGAGCTACAGTATTTTGATCATACAGTATTTTGTACATACAGTATTTTGAAATACAGTATTTTGAGATACAGTTTTTAAATACAGTATTATGATCCATACAGGATTTCGAACCCAACCCCTTTAGTTGATAAAGTTTTTATTTGGTACTCATTTAAATTCTTTTGCTTCTATGCCCAAGGCGCACATTGTCCTTTGGGCTGCTAGTTTAAATAATAGGCTTGACAATTTTTGGTTTGGACCTCTAGAAACGGAAATAATCACGAAAAACTCACTAAGTGAGTTAAAAAAAATATTTGAACTGTATCTAAAAGATAAATGTCTATAAATTGTATATTTATTACAAATTGTATTATACCTTGAAATCACGATGTTATTCATTTTAAATATTTTTTAAGAGTTGAATATTTCAAAAACTTCACCTGATACATAAATAATTGGATAAACTCTTAAATTAGGATAACAAAATTATTTGCTAAAGCATCATTTGATTTTTGCATCCAAAAAAGCCTAATTTTGTTGACGAGTGTAATTAGGGAGATTTTTTTCCCATTCCGTCACTAAATGTATTGACCTTATCCTTTAATTTCAGTGAATTGAAATTGGGTTACTGTGATGACCAAAATATCAATATTGTCATATTGTTTGTTGCCGGTTGATGTACTTGACCGAATTTTGTGTCAGAAATAGTTTTCCCCATAACATATTTTGTCAAATATTTAAAAGCCCAACAGTGCAAAGTCAGTCTAAGGTAGTGAAAGTCAAAAGTGATAGCTAAATACTTGTCACAACACAAATGTTATAGTAATTTTCCAACGAGTATGATGTTTCTATCTCAATATCGTTTTTTTCCAAAAAGACATTCTTAGAACCTACAAAACAGGACTTTAGAAAAAAAATAATGTGGAAATAATATCACAAGAGAGCCCAACTGGTACTTTTATTTCAATAAATTTTTGGAAGCTGTCGAAAATTTCACCATAAAAACCATTATTTCGATGATTTTCATTTGAAATTGGTCAATAGAAAACTCGATGGTAGTCACATTTGACTTTGAACGATTTTAAAACCACTTATCACCTTAGCCGATTCCACCCCAGCATTAAAATTGAACTTTTAAGCTAATTAATGCTTTCTACCCTTTTACACGTTCAACTTTTGAACCTTGATATTTTTCGTAGGACTTCCATTCAAAATACTCCTTTAATAAGGCTTACAAAAAAAATATGTTCAAATTTGATAAAAAAATATTTTCAGGAATAAAGCCTTGTCTTTTTTTTCTTTTTATAATTTTTTTTTCGATTTAATTTGATATTGAATTTAATAACAATAATAATAAATTTAAAAAAGTTTGTATGCGGTTTTATTAAATTAATTATGATGTTGGTGGTGAGTGGGTTGTCTTAAATTCAACTTCAATAAGAAACCCTTCTCACATGAGTTAAAAGTTAACATAAAACAATAATAGAAAATGAAAAGGAAGATGATGTTTAATAATCTAAATGTGAAGTCCTTTAGGTGATCAATTTAAAATTGCTGTTGGCATTAAAATAAAAACAAATAAAATCAACCCACAAGCAAATGTTTATGTATATTTAAGAACCATATACAAACAATGTATTACATATGAATGTGTAAAAACATACAAATTAACGAAATTCGATTTAAAACTCAATAAGTAAATATTGATGATATAAGAATATCAAATAGAGACACATCCTTAGGCATTTTATTCGATTTCAAATTATTTGTTCTCTTCGAGGTTTTTTATTAAAATTACATTCGAGAAATTTGTATAAATTTGAAATATGTATGTATATGGGTGATTATACAAAAGTTGGGTAACTCGATGTCATCAACCAATATATACAAAGTCTGATTATATTTTATTGAGATTGCAATTTATTTTAAAACAATTGAAAGACCTTTATTTAGTCACCCAATTTCAGTTCTTCATTTTGAATACAAGTTATTAAAAAAAAAAATTAGTTCTTAAAACGTCAGCCCTCTGGCATGTCACAACCCTGAAAACCAACCATTAAGTGACTGTCTTTTAAACATTATCATTGATTTGAGAAAACTTATCAATTTACTACAATCTGTGATGTATATAGTTAAATATATACTACAACTTTCATAATGCAGTGTTCTCCACTTTATTTAAAAAAATAAGAAATTTTGTGTTCAGTTTTATTCGTCAGTTTCTTGTGTGATTTTTAAATTTAAAATTCGTGCGAAATATCGCCGACTCAACGTCAAATCCCACTTTGAATTTTAATGTTGGTAATAAAGTTAGTTGCGGGTCGCACAATTTGACGGCCACCATAACTGTACCAGAGTTTGGGTTATGTTTGTTGTCTATACACGTGCTTAGCCAGTCAACACGTTTTATGGTGAGTCGTTATTTTTTTGTTAATCTAAAGTTTATTTTTATTTATTCGTATTAGACATTGATTTGTTAAAATGTAGTTTGTTGATATTTGAAATTACAAAAAAAAAAACATTAGTCCAGATTATAATCTCAAATTTCGTCTTTTTCGTCAGTAGTGTGGCGTCAGTTCTGTGTCAGGTAAATTGTTATTGTTCTTCATTTCTTGATCATTAGTACTTTTAAGATGAATATTGTTAGATTTTGTTTGTTGATTACTTTGAAATATTGGCAAGAGTACGATAACTTAGGCGACAAGATATTATAACGGAATTTTTTAGAACAGTTAAAAATAAGCATTTTTTACTAACGGGAGGGGGGGGTCTATCTCCCCCCGTTTAGGCAGGAGGGGCAATTTAAAAAAATTATTACTTAAAATGGAAAAAAATTCTTAAAAAATAACGGTGATACTTACAATTAAGTTGTATACATTTTTTTAAAGCCAACATTCTGTTCTATTAGCCAGTTTTTAAATCAAGTCAAAACTATGCGTAGTTTTTGAAAAATTTAATTTTAAACTCAAAATTTGAGTAAAAAAAGTTAAAAAAAGGTTTAAAGTGTAACTTTTTCAATACTTCAAGATTATCTACCATTGTTTTTATTTCAGAATTTATTGCTCTTATTTGTTTTTTGACAGTTTTGTACCAAAAATAAAAACCTAAAAAAAAACAATATTTAAACTTAGTACAAATTTATTTTCGACTGAAGTATCTTTTCAAAAATTAAAAATATTGGTTTCGAACTTATTTCATCTCACAAAGAATATTGTTTTCGACATTCAGTAAATTTTTTATAAAAATCCAATAGTCAGTTTTTTAATACAAAAAATAGTACGCAAATTTGGTAAAAATTGATGTTCGGTTCTCGATATCTCCTGAACAATAAAAGATATTGACTTCAAATTAATTTTATTCATTTAATTTGTATTTGTTTATATAAGAATAAAACTTTTATGAAATGCTACTAAAATTAGTAAAAATTGGGTTTTGATTAAAAATCTCGTAAAAAAATATTGTTGGTTACTTTTAGTTAATTTAAGAAAAAATTCAACTGACAACTTTTTGAACAAAACGCGAAAACCTACAAAACCAACAAAAACTGATAAAAAATGGGTTTTGACCGAAGTATTATGAAAACAAAGAAAGATATTGACTTCAAATTTTGTATCTCACACAAAATATTGTTATGAATATTTTTTTAGCAAGACAAATCGAGCGACGATAACTTCCCATTATCAGTGTGGGTCGCATCCCAGCCTTTTTTTTAAATTAACTTAAGAGCTTAAAAATTAAGGTTTTTAGAAGATTCGCGATAGGCTTTTTTCATATTTTTTATAAGATAAAAAATAACAATAGTCCTCATACAAATTATTTTGGTCAAAAATCGGATATTCGAATTTTCTTAAAAACGAACTGATAGATTTTTATTAAATTTTGTCCAATTATAATAACCGCTCTAACGATTTTCGATTTTTTCATATATTAAGGCTTTTTTGAGAAATCAAGTAGCATTTAAATTTTTTAAGACAAACTTATTTTTTAGGTAAATTTTTAAATTTATTAATAAAACAGAGTCTTTGGATATAGAATCAAGTTCGTGCGGCCCATACGGGCACTTTTTTTTGAAGTTGTCAAGTTGAATTTTTGTAAAAAATTAAGGAAAATTTAACAACAATATTATACATATGATAAAATAAATTTAATTTAGATATTTGGTTTTGTGCCTGAGATATTTTAGTCAAAAAACTGTTTTTACCAACTTTTGGTAGCTGTTTTTGAACGTTTTTATTTCTTATACAAAAAATGGCGATTGGATTTTTCTAAGAAAATTACCTTATGTCTAACAACAATATTTTGAAATAATTTTGTCTTTATTTATTAGATTTTTATTTTTTAATAAAAAAAATATCTATTAGATTTTTTCTAAAAACTTAGCAAAATAATAAAAACTATGTTTTTCATAGATAATATCAAATTGAAACCAATGTTTTTAGCTGTTGTGAACAATTAAAGTCGAAAATCAATTTTTAGCAACTTTAAGTAATATTTTGTTAAGTTTTTTTTTAACTGCCACTTCCATTTTTCCAAAAGATGTTACCAGATGTCAAAACCTCTATTTTACATATTTTAACTGATAATAATTTAAATAAAAACAATTTTTAGTAAATCGCTACTAAAAATTTGTAAAATTTGATTTTCGACTCAAATATCTTTGCAAAAATTGGCGCAAAATTTTAAACAATGGTTTAAAAACATACTAGTTAACAATTTGCTAAATATTTAGCAATTTACTAAGGGAATCTATAATCTTTTCGTTTCGCTAACTAGTAAATCGTTAATCGCCTTTTATTAAAAAACGGGCATCCGAACATGTTTAAAAATTAACAGTTCGTGAAAATAAACAGAGCTAATACGCTTAAACGTACCTATTAATTGGAATTCCCGACAGTTTCTAAAGGTAAAGTAACCATTCCGTGATTGTAAGTTTAGAAAATTGTCAAGTGATAGTAAGATGTTAAAATCGTTTAAAATTAGGTAAATTATCTTTTAAGCTTAGTAAATTGCTAAAAATGACATTAACATTTTACTCAATCGTTTAAAATTAAGCGCCATTATTTTTAACAATTAGTGAAATTTTGTAGAAAAATCCAACATTTAATTTTTAATTGACGACTTTTTTTTACAAAACACGAAAACCTAAAAAAACAACAAAAAAAAACTGATAAGAAATGGGTTTCGGCTCAAGTATTAGGAGAAGAAAGCTATTGAAAAAGCTTCCCGAACTTACGGACGTACGAACCTACGTACACTTGCACGCACAGGCATCTCTCTAAAAATCTTTTCTTTAGATTCTAGCGACCTTGAAACATTGAGATATGTCAACATTTTCAATTAGACAAATCAGACCGATTGCAATAATTTCGTTATGGGAATTTGAAATTTTCTTGCGAAGTGATTAAAAAACTGAGTTAAAATTGTTGGAATATTTTACGAATGCAATTTTTTATAAATTCAGTTCACTCTTAGCTATATTAAATCGGAAAGACTTGAAATTTTAAAACTCTTAAATATATTGATTTACTCTAGACCAGTAGGTAGGTACGAAGGTAAATTTAAAGTGTATCTTATTTTGAACTTTTGTGTAAGTGGTTGAAACTTTCAATCAGTTTTAAATTTATTTAATTTTGTTTTAAACTCAATTATAAATATTTTAACTGGTAATTGAGTTAACTCATTTATAATTTAATTATATAGAAATAGTATGTAGAAAGGTTCATTTATACAGATGCTAAAATATAGCAGCATACGATATAAAAGACTTTATAACTTTGAAACTATGTATTTATTTTTAGCTTTATCCAGAAGAAGATAAACGCTCCAAAGTGATGGGTATAATTTTGGGTAGCATTGCACTTGGAGTTCTATTGGGATATCCTTTTGGAAGTATTCTCTATGATTTGGTTGGAAAGTCATCTCCATTTATTATTCTTTCAACATTAATTTTTCTCAATTTAGGTAAGAAACATATTCGCCTTATTTACATATTTTTCTATAGGGTTTTCCAATAAAATGTTTCATTTTAATATTTGAAAAAACGACTATTTTCCATGAGAAAACAATGGGTATTTATTTAATTGTATACGCCATTATGGCGTAGTTTATACTTGTCAAATGTTAATTGATGACAGCTTCAAAAGTGACAGCTGCCCAAATACGGGATATTCAAAATGAAACCTTACATTTAAATCAACTTGTTTTTATTTAAAGGAATGCAATTGCTGACAATGGACCTTTCAGTTCAACCAGAGGTAATAAAATTATCTACCTTTTTAATTCCTTGAGAATTTGTTTGTAAGCTTTTTACGTATTTTCCTGTACCTATGTTCTTTAGGTGACAATTGGAACTGGTTATCCTAAATGGCGCCCAATTTTCGGAAACAAAATGATACTAGCCATTGTAATTGCCATTTTGGTATCGACATCTTCAATGGCTATCTTAGAACCATGTCTACCTATTTGGCTGATGGAACATTTAAAACCATATAAATGGCAACTTGGAACTGTATTCATTCCGGATTCGGTGGGATATTTTATTGGGACCAATTTTTTCGGTACGGTGGCATATAATTTTGGTCAAATAAGAGTTTCCTGTTTATCGTTGTTATTGGTTGGAATAGCTTCAATTTTGGTGAGTTCTTGTTGCACAAAGATACATTTGTGTAATTTTAATCATCATAACCTCATTTCTTTTCATTTAAGATCCCTAGCGCTACAACAGTTCCTCAATTGCTGCTTCCCCATTTTTGCCTCGGTCTTGGAATCGGAATAATTGATGCAGCCCTGGTTCCACTCTTAGCTTCGTTTGTTGATTTGAGCTTAGGGGATGACCAAGTTGTGGCAAAAGATTCAATGTCAAGCTATGGAACAGTTTATGCCATTCAACAGACTTCTGTAAGCCTTGCTTATTGCTTGGGTAAGTAACCATATAATTTTGACTTTGAATGGAACTTATATTGTGTTTCTAATATTTTAAGCTCCATTACTTGGTGGAGAATTGGTGCAAGCCATGGGTTTCACCTGGTTAATGCGATTAATGGGACTTTGCAATATTATATATGGACCAATTTTAGTATTGCTGTATAGTAAATATAATCCAAAGGTATACTGTTTACGTATAACTTAGATACAAAAATAATAATTTTTAATAACTTTGTTGGCATAGTTTGCAGCTGAAAAAGATAATCAAATGTTACTCGATACGTCCGGGAGTGGGCCAGGCTCTCACTATAAAAAGCTTTATAATGCAGTTGAATAGAAGATTCTTAGCCAAATATTTTAAAAGGATCATTTGTTATAAATACGTGTTGTGGTATAAATTTTTAAATGTTTTTAACTTTATTGTTTTGTTTAAAATAAATATACTTAATATTAATAATATTGTGTTCAGTGATTTTTCTGTAGTTTTGTTTTCGTTAGTTTTACAGATGAGTGTTGTTCTATCGAAAAAACCTGTTATATTCCCCCCTCCCCTTAAATAACTGCCTATTTTACTTAACAATTCTCTATAAAATTAGCGACAAATTAAGGAAAAATTAATTAACATTGCAGTGGTGTTCCAGAATTTCAAACGTTATAGACATAGAAAACACATGATTTTTAGAGCTCTCTATTGATTCCTGTTTCACAGATTATTGATTATAAAAAGCTGAGAGTATTGTTGTCTGCGAAACAAATAAATGGCCAAGAAGTATCATCAAAATAATATTAATACAAAATAAGAAAAAGTGTAGGAGACAAAACGAAGTCCTGTGGCACACCAGAGTTTATTTTGTTGATATCAAATTTGAACCCGTCTAATACTTTTTGCTAAACTATATCTGTTAGTCCTACTTTTCTCTGAGATTAACCATAAGATTACCGCTGGACCTATTGCTACGTTCTGCAAGATATTTATTTAGCTATAAATCAAAAGACCTTGGAACGAAGGCACGTAAGTGCAATTGGACGATAGTAAGGAGGGATAGATGATTTACCTTTTCAAGAGGTCTGAAGAGTAATAGAACTGATGAAAAAGCTTATGTAGTTTTTTTTACTAGCGTTGAAGAACACCTCATCAGAAAAATAGGAGGGATACTATCCTTACTTACTTACTTAAGGTGGCGCTACAGTCCTGTGTGAACTAGGGCTAACAAACTTCTCCACTCCAAGTTGAGGTCACTTTTCACTTGAGCGTGCCATCTGATTCGCGGTCTTCGTCTACTACCCTGTCCTGTGGGTGTGGATTCGAAGACTTTCCGGGCCGAAGCATTGGTTTCCATGCGCTCTACGTGACCCAGTCGTTGGACTCTTAACCTTCTGGCTGAGTCTGCGACAATTTACAGCCCGTACAGCGCGTTGTTCCACCTTCTCCTCTACTCATCTTCTATGTATACGGGAAAATAGATCAAGCGAAGAACTTTTCTCTCCAAACGACCGAAGGTGCTTTCATCCGCTTTTGTCATAGTCCATGCTTCTGCACCGTATAGCAGGATGAGAATGATGAGGGCCTTATATAGCGAAACTTTGGTCGCTCAAAAGAGGGCTTTACTACTCAATTGTTTTTTAAGCCCAAAGAAACAGCGGTTATCAAGAGTTATTCTTCGTTTGATCTCATAGCGGAGCCTAGGTAGACAAAGTCCTTAACTACCTCAAAGTTACGCCTGTCGATTGTTACGTTTTGATAGAGACGTCGTCGGTGTTCTAGGTCCTTTCTCGACAGCATGTACTTTGTTTCCCTCATTAACCGCTAGACCCATTTTTGCCACTTCTGCCTCAATACTCACAAAAGCCCCATTGACTTCACGCTGAGTTCTTCCAATTATGTCAATATCATCAACATATACCACTAGTTGGACAGACTTTTCAAAGATAGTGCCTTTAGTGTTGACTTGGGAGCTTTGCACTATTCTTTCAAAGACAGTGTTAAAGAAATCACACGACAGCGCATCACCTTGTCTAAAACCTTGTTTGACATCCAAAGGTTCGGTTAAGTTTTTACCAACCTTTATGGAGCAGCGCGAATTCTCCATGGTCATCCTGCACAAACGGACGAGTTTGGCAGGAATGTCAAAACTAAACATGGCACTATACACCTCGTCCCTGTAGATGCTCTCGTATGCGGCCTTGAAATAGATGATGAAATGATGGGTGACGTCTTGATGTTCTTGGGTTTTTTCCAAAATCAGTCGTAATGTGAATATTTGATCCGCTGTGGACTTTCATGGTCTAAAACCACATTGATAAGGACCTATCAGGTTGTTGAAGATGGACTTTAGATGTTCACATATTAGGGTAGAGAAGATTTTATAAGCGATATTAAGTAGACTTATTCCTCTATAATTGGTGATTTTTCAGAATCGAGCAAACGGTACAGAGGTTCCATTCATCGGGCAGGCTTTCTTACAGATAATTTGGTGCAACCAAATAACCTCTAGTTGCTTTGAAGAGCTCGGCTTTAAGCTATCTCCTTCAGCGGCTTTGTTAGAATTCAGCTTAGATATGGCAATATTTACTTCATCTAAGTCGGGAAGACGGGATTGTTGGCTGTCGTCTATGTTGAATGGATCATCCTGCCTGACAGCGCAATTCGGTTCGTCGTTGCCGTTATGCAGTCTGCAGAAGTGGTCCTTCCATATCCTTACCATTGACTGCGGTTCCATTATTATGTTTCCACTTTCGTATTTACAGCCTTCGGTTCGAGGTTTTTTTACTTTTGAATTTCGTTTTACCTGCTCATAAAACTTTCGAACTTCATTTCTGCTTTTGAACCTCTAACTTCTTTGACCGCATGCTTCTCATGCTCTCTCTTTTTCCTTCTATGCAGCGCCGCTTGCCTGTTGTTTGGCTGCATTTGCAGCCTCATTGTTATGGTGACTGCTTGAAAGCCAGCACGTTAAAGGCGGCTTCTCTGATTGCAGCTTGGCAATGTTACCACTGGTTCTCGATACATTGTGTTGGCCGCAGAAATACTATACGGGCCAGCGAATTTGTGAATATCAACATCTTTTAGTACTCTTGCAACTGTATGACTGTGAAAGAAGATTCGTCTTATAAAATCGAAGAAATTGTCAATAACACCAACTTTTTTGACAACTACACATCAAGAATGTTAATTGCTGTACCCAACTCTATGTTAAGCCCTATTTAAAAATTATACATAAACCTTAATACCAATGTGACCTTTTCTTAAATAACTTCCTTTTTTCTTAAACATTTGAAGTGAATTAAATAAAGCTATAAGCTTTAGTAAACTTACCAAACTGTTAAAAAAAAGCATTTGGTTTAAAGTTACATCACTACTATAAAGAAAATTATTTTTAGCTCACAAAATAAGTCATAAATAAATTATGATTTTGCTTTAAATCTCTTAAGTCAAAAGAAATCTATCTAAAAAAATTTTAAAAAAGTGTCAAAATTAAGGAATGAATACAAAATCAAGGGGTAATCCTTCGTCGTTTGTAACCGTGTCAATATCATTTAAAAATTATAATCATTCTCCTTTACTCAGGCCCCGGCCCCGGTGCTTATATACTTCCACCTAATGTCGGCTTTACTAATCATGATGTTCGCAAGCAACGAAAACCTCAATATTCATTTGGATGCCAATTGGGACAATCATATAAAACTATCGGTCCTGGTCCTGGTGCTTATCATGTTGAAAAATTAACAAAATATGGCAAAGATGGAACTCCTCGCTTTACTATGCGGCCAAAAACTTACATGAAAGGTTGATTTTACATTCAATATTTTAAGTCTGGATATTATTTATAAATTTGTATGCTTCCAGAGGCATATAAAAGTCCTGGTCCTTGTTCTAATGATGTTCATAACAAACCATTTTTAAAAGGACCAAGAGCTCCAGCATTTAGCTTACAATCAAAGCATTATGCTATATACGAGAAGGTCGAGTCACCATCTGCGAATACATACAACGTTCATGTTCAAGCCACAAAACCAAGACCTCCTAACTATAGCTTGTAAATATATTTCATTATCTTTTCATATTCTAACTGAAATTAATATAATAAATTAATCTTTAGGGGCAAAGCTCTTCCAAGAAAACCCTGCGTTAATTCCCCTGGCCCAGCAAGCTATGGACGAACAGATTTGAATGTGAAACTTAAAAAATATCCAGCTTTTTCAATAACAGGACGCAATATTTACTGTTTCAAGCCATGTGGAATAGCTCCGAATAGATATGATATGTCGTACTATAGGCCAGGACGAACTGGAACCGCATACTCTTTTGGAATTAGACATTCGGATTATGCTCCACCGATGATAGTGCCATGTGATAATCTGTATTAGAACAAAATTGCATTAAAGTTCTTTCAAATTGGAGAAACATATTTTAAATGACTGAGTGTAGCTATACAAGTTTGAACTTACTTTAAACTCTGTTGTCTTAAGCAAGTTTAAAAATGTATTCTACATTTTAGCTATTGATATGTTTTTTTTGTTTGGAAGAACTGCTTAAAATGTTCCCTTAAAATATTTAGCGTTGCCTTTTCATATTCCACCAGTATTTTAGAATATTCTAAATTTTTGGATTTAACAGTCTGTTGATGGGAGTGTTTCTTTGAAGGTTGCAATGATTTTACGAGTGGATAATTTAAAATAGAAAGTGTTAGCAAATATTCCATTGATTCAAATTTTGCCACCTCCATAGAAACTCGGCTAACACAAGACCTCAAAAGTTTGACAACAAAAAACGAAGTGCTATTACATCATAACAATATAACCAAAAAAATGGAAAACATGTAAAATGTATAATAGATTTATTAAATATTGTATAAATAAATTAATAAAAAAAGTCAAGTGAACGAATTGGTGGTGTTTTCATGACGAAGAATTATTATAGCCTTAAATAAATGGTGTTTAAATTTTAAAGGCCGATGTTAATTTTAAATAAAACACAAGTTATTTAGGAAATTATTGTCATTTAATTTATTATGACAATATTGGTATGGTTCAATTATGTATGGAACACTTCCAACCGATGGTCCAAATTTTCGAAGACGCTGAGGTTCTTTGCCGTTAATGTGCCGAATTATCTCATCGACGTACACATTTTCTTTCAAATAACCCCAAAAAAAGAAATTCAACGGTGTCAAATCACAATTACAACCACGTGAGATAAAACGGCCAATGAATTTGTCACGCTAAAGAACCATTGTTTCGTTAGCTGTATGGCAAGTATCACCGTAATGTATCTTCCAATTCGGGCCATAAAAAGTTCGTTGTCATCTCACGATAGCGAACACAATTCACAGTTACTGCCCGTTCGGTCTCATTTTTGAAAAAATACGGTCCGATTATGCCGCCAGCTCATAAACTGAACCAAACAGTCACTCTGGATGCATTGGTTTTTCGACAACCACTCTTGAATTGTCATTTGCACAAATGCGTCAATTCTGCTATTGACGAATCCACTGAGGTGAAAATGTGCGCCATCCTCATCACTGAAGATGATTTTCTTCAAAAATTGGTCATCAACTGTTGCCATTTTTTGCCACAAAAGGCGTTGTCGCTTGGATTGGTCAAAGGCTTTAGTTCTTTAGTTCAACGAGCGTGAGAGGTGCAGTTGTTCGGCACGACGACGGGTAAATGTGGAAGGCTCTTCAGCTATAACGGCAACGACAAACCTAATTCCGCTTTCGGGTAGGATGATCCATACCATATAGACGACGAAAGCCAACAATCCCATCTTCCCGACTTAGACGAAGTAAAGATTGCCATATCTAAGCTGAAGTCTAACAAAGCCTCTGGAGCAGATGGCTTTAATGCCGAGCTCTTCAAAGAAGTTGGAGATAATTTGGTTAGGAGCATGAATGTAACCTCAGTATTGTTATTCCGATACTAAAAAAGGAGACCCTGTAAACTGCACCAACTATAGAGGTATCAGTCTACTTAACATCGCTTACAAAATCTTTACCGTAATATGTGAACGTCTAAGGCCCATCGTCATCAACCTGATCCTGATGTCCTTATTAGTGTGGTTTTAGACCAGGACAGATTACAGTCGAACAAATATTAACATTACGGCAGACCCTGGAAAAAACCAAAGAACATCAAATCGACGCCCACCAGTTCTTCTTCAATTTCAAGGTCCCATATAAGAGCATCTACAGGGACGAACTGTATAGAGCCATGTCTAGTTTGGCATTACTGCCAAAGTGGTCCGTTTGTGCAGGATGAGCATGAAGAATACGCACTTCTCCATAAAGTTTGTAAACAACTTAACTGAACAAAACGTGGCCAAAAAAGGCTTTAGACAAGGTGAGGCGCTGTCATGCGATTTTTTTAACATCGTCCTAAAAAGAATAGTGCAGAGCTCCCACGTCAACACTAGAGACACTATCTTCCAGAAGTCTGTCCAATTACTGGCATATGCTGATGACATTGACATAATCGGAAGAACCCAGCGTGATGTTAATGGGGCTTTTGTGAGTAGCAAAAATGGGTTTAACGTTTAATGAGGGCAAAATAAAGTAAACACTTTCATCAAGAAAGGACCTACAACACCGACAACGTCTTTTTCAAAACGTCACTATCGACAGACGTAACTTTGATATAGTTAAGGACTTCGTCTACCTAAGGCTCCGCTATGAACGCAGAAAACAATACCAGCAGCGCTGAGATCAAACGAAGAATAACTCTTGCTAACCTCTGTTTCTTTGGGATAGGAAAGCAATTGAGTAGTAAAGCCCTCTCTCGAGACCAAAGTGTTGCTATTATAAGACCCTCATCATCCCCGTCTCCTATACGGTGCAGAAGCATGCACCATGAGAAAAGCGTATGAAATCACTTTGGGTCGTTTCGAGAGAAATTTCTTGCGTGATCTACGGTCCGTATATGCATAGAAGGTGAGTGGAGGAGAAGAAAGAACGACTAGCTGTACGGGCTGTACAGCGATGTAGACTTAGCCAGAAGGATAAAAGCCGTTTGAATATTGAGATGGCTAGGTCACGTAGAGCGCATGGAAACCAATGCCCCGGCCCGGAAAGTCTTCGAATACACGCAAACAGGACAGTCCAGTAGAGGAAGACCGCCTTTAAATCACGAAATGAATGACCCTATTTAACCTTTTTCAAAGAAAATAATACCTACTTAGTTCTAAAGCAAATATAAATAGTAAAAATATTCACAGAATGATTGTCAAAAATTAATCATTGAGTTTCGAACTTTTTGGTAATAAAGATCTAAATTTCTTCAAAATTAAAATTTTTACAAAACAAAATATAAAAAATCTTTAAAAAAGCCACCAACAAAAATGAGTAAAAAGCCCTTAGGTAATTATTAGTTTTCAAATTTTTAAGGTTTTCTTTTTAATGAAACAAGACATACATATATATTTTTCTTAGGACCTGGACCTGCAGCATATGGTCTCCCACCAATAATTGGTTTTGGCGAACATGACGTTCGAAAACAACGTCTTCCTCAATATTCGATTAGAGTTCAAACCAAAACAATTGATAAGAGAGTCAGTCCTGGTCCAGGTGCCTATAAAGTTGAAGGAATGACACGCTATGGTTATAACAAGGCTCATCAATACACAATGGGTACACTTACTCCAATACCAGGTAATGGCAAATCGTTTTTCAAATAATCCATTTGAATTATTAAAAATCTATTGAAATTTTAAAACTCTTTTAGAAAAAGGTAAAAGTCCTGGTCCTGCTGCACATGATGTCCACAATAAACCACATTTCAAAGGTGTCAATGCACCGGCATATACAATGGTTGGAAAGAATAACTATCGATTTAAGCAAATAGCCCCTGGTCCAAATGTGTATATGTTTGGAATGCCAACAAAACCAAGTGTTCCTGCTTACACTATGTTAATTGGGTTTTAGAACTTATGACTTTTCATTGTTGTTATAATTTGAATTCTATTTTTAGGGGATTGCTGAATACAATCGATTCTAAAACTCGTTCTCCTGGTCCAGCTGCCTATGGCCAAACTGACTTAAATAACAAACTTAAACGAAGTCCGGTCTATACAATGGCTGCTCGAAATAATTTCGAGTTTAAAAATATTTCACCAGGATCGAATGCTTACAATCTTATTGAACATAAGCCCGGGCATAAAGGCGCAGCTTATACATTTGGTTTTAGGCATTCTGAATATGCTCCACCAATGATCATAGAGTGTGATAACTAAGAAAAATAAAAGAAGCTCATTTTTCGTGGAAAAAACTAGTGTTTTATTTTTTTTAAAACATTTAAGTTTCCGATTAGGCGTAAAATAAAAGATTCACTGATTTTACGACAGCGAAATTCCTTGCTTAGTTCCACTTTTAACGCAATTCGTTCCTGTTTGCCTTGCCTTCTTTATACGGACAGTTGGAATTAGTCCTATTTTATATAAAATCTAAATTATTCTCGTGGAGAAGAACAACTGAAGTGACAGCCGTCAAGGTATGTAACGGGTTGTTCATTTTGCGGTTTTAAAAGTATAGGGCTGGAATTCGAAATCTGTCAAACTATGTTGTTAAACCAATTTTTTCTGACATTACGAAAATGGAACGCTGAACTATCGCATAACGCATAAAAATTGCTAAAACCTACTACAAAAATGGCGAGAGGTAATTATGGTTTACATAATCGGCCAATTACGCAAGCAATTGGCAAAATTGTGAAGAAATTTGAAGAGATTGGATTGGTTACAGATATTGTAAGGCATGTGCATCATCGTTTCGCTCGTGCCACTGAAAATATCGCTGTTGTAAGTGAAAGTGTTACCGAAGACCCGAATGTGTCGATTCCTCGTCATTCTCAGGAATTAGGACTGTCTTTATTGTGCACTCACCTTAATTGAGAAATCTATATTTACCTTGTAATGTGTATTCGCCTTTAATTAACTATCCATCTTTCTCTTTCTGATAAATATCTATCTATCTTAAAATCATCTCTTGGATGTATCCATAATTCTATATAGATATATACAAACGGCTTTTTTTGTAAAACGTTTTATGTAAAAACATTCCTTTATAATTAATAAAGAATTGAATGAGAAATAATAAAGAAACTTATTTGCAAACACAACAGTGGTGTCATAAGAGGAATTGAGATAAACAAATATGTCATTGTCAGAAGAAACCCTGTAATCGCTTACATCAGTCTTCTCGGAAGCAATCAAAAAAGCAGTTGTGGATGCCACACAGGCGGCGATATCTACTGCCACTAGAAACGGCACAACCTCAAACCAACCTTCTCCAAAATTACCAAGATTTTCTATTGGTGAGTATAAATCATCTGAATCTGAATCAGTCGGAGATTATTTTAGGCGATTCGAATGGGCACTCCAACTCAGCAAGATCCCAGCAACCGATTACCCGCATTATGCACGTGTTAACATGGGAACAGAGCTGAACAATGCCCTTAAAACGCTTTCAAGTCCAAAGAATCCAGAAGTCCTTTCATACGAACAAATAAAAACAATCCTTGTAAATCATTTGACACGACAAAGAACAAATATGCTGAAAGCATCAAATTCAGACATATTGTTCAGCAAGCTGATGAATCAGTTGCCAACTTTACGCTTCGTCTGAGGCAAGGCGCTGTGAATTGTGATTATGGTAATTTTTTGGACAGGATGTTGATAGAACAATTTCTGCATGGACTTTCTTGTCGTGAGATGTGCAATGCTATAATAATCAAACAGCCCGACACATTTGTTATTGCATATAAAGCGGCACAATCAATTGAAGCAAGTCGCAACACAGCAGTTGAGGTGAAATCAGAAATAACACCGGCAGGCGAAGCCACACACAAACTGGGATATGCCCCCCACGGTTCAAGCGCGGCCAAAAAGAAGCTTTACAACCATTTAAACAAGGACAACACCCAAATCAAACTTGTAATGGATGTGGAGGTAGACACTTTAGGAATCAATGCAAATTTCGAGAAACAGAGTGCCATGCTTGTGGCAAAAAGGGTCATATTTCAAGAATGTGCCGATCAAAAACCGCACAAATTGTCGAGGTCAACGAGGAACAGCCGAGTGATCCAGATGAAATAGTACAATGTCTCGGAAATATTAACCTGGTTAACTCCATAAAGCCTACTTCCACATCAGACACCCTAAAAATCGAAGTGAAAATTGATAGCCGTGACCTCGTGATGGAGCTAGATACTGGTTCACCATTTGCCATCATTAGTGCACAAATTCTTCGCACTATTAAACCCCAGTTTTCGTTGATAAAGTCAGACAGGCAGTTCGCAAGTTACACCCGCCACCGACTTAATTGCATCGGACGTATTCCAGTTACTGTAGCTGTTGGAAGAACCGTTCGTAGGTTAAATCTCTATGTGGTAGAAGGCCACTTTGACACTCTCTTTGGAAGGGAAAAGGGAATTCGCCAGTGAAATAAATTTTTCCAAGTTCTTTGAAACTTCAGGTCACGTCAACTCTCTCACATCCACAACTCCTAATCTGTCAGAGGAACGACCAAATCAAATGAACTCCCCTCTCAACCAATACGAAGAGGTGTTCAGTAACATAGCTGGCAAACTAAAGGGACCTCCTGCTTCACTTCATTTTAAGCCTGACGTGTCACCAGTTTTTATGAGAGCAAGGGAAATTCCTTTGGCATTGCGGGATGCCTATGCCAAAGAGATCGACTTGAAAATTTCCTCAGGATTCTATAAAAAAGTGGAATACTCTGAATGGGCATCAACAACACATATAGTATCCAAGAAAAATGGACGTATTCGTATTACTGGGAATTACAAGCCAACACTTAATCCACGAATAATCATTGATGAACATCCAATTCCAAAAGTTGAGGATATATTTAATCAAATGAAAGATGCAAGAGTATTCTGCCACTTGGACGTCACAGATGCCTACTCACATTTACCCATTGACGAGGAGTTCAGCCATGCCATGACATTGAACACCACTACCCATGGATTAATTCGCCCAAATCGTGCTGTATACGGAGCTGCAAACATTCCGGCAATTTGGCAGCGGCGAATCGAAATGGTGTTCCAAGGCATTCGAAATGTAAGAATCTTCTTCGACGACATCCTTATTCATGCCAAAAATTTTGATGAAATGTTGGAAGTTGTCAATCTGGTCTTGGAGAGAGTAAGAGAACATGGACTTCATTTGAATCGAGAGAAATGTGTGTTTGCGACATCATGCGTAGAATTTCTGGGACATAAAATAGATGCTAATGGGATCCAAAAGTCAGACAAACACACAGAAGCAGTGAAAAAAGCACCAAAACCTTCCACCTTCGAAGAACTGCAACTATTTTTGGGTAAGGCAACTTATTATAGTTCTTTTATTCCAGATCTTTCGACTAGAGATCGACCATTGAGAAACATGCTGCGGTCTGAATCGTTTAAGTGGACGCCAGAAGCACACGAAGCATATATGAACATCAAAAGTATTTTAATATCGCCACAAGTCCGTATGCCTTATGACCCGTCACTTCCGCTTCTATAAGCCACCGATGCGAGTAAAACTGGACTTGGAGCCGTCCTTTCACATGTCTTAAGTAATGGACAGGAAAGGCCAATAGCATATGCAAGCCGCACCATGAGCGCAACAGAACAGCGATACCCCCAGATCGATAAGGAGGCATTAGCTATTGTCTGGGCTGTGCAAAAGTTTTTCATGTATTTATACGCTCGCCATTGGACCCTCATCACCGACCACAAGCCATTGTCTCAAATTCTGCACCCAGAAAAATCTTTACCTGTTCTCTGTATCAGCAGAATGGCAAATTATGCCGAGTTCCTGACCAACTTCAATTATGATGTCAAATTCAAAACAACCAAAGAAAACGCGAATGCTGATTACTTCTCACGAGCTTCTTTAGAAACAGATGTCAATAAAATTTCCCAATCGCAACAAGTTTTTGATTCTGATATGACCCCTTCGATAATTTTTTAGTTCATCAAATTCATTAACTGTCACTCAATGCAAAACGAATTGCTCAAGAAACTAGAAAAGATCTACATTTGGGAAAAATGTGTTCCATACTCGAATCAGGTCAATGTCTAGTCCGATCGGGTTTCAAATCGCCTGAGTCCAGCTATAGATTAGCTGCAAATTGCCTTGTCTTTGAACACAGAGTGGTAATTCCATCAACTTTACGTGAAAAAGTTCTTGCAGATCTTCACTTAGCGCATTTGGGAATGGTGAAGATGAAAGGTTTGGCACGATCATTTGTTTTTGGCCCGGGAATTGACGCAGATATCGAACGTATGGCAAGGAATTGTAGCAACTGTACTAAAAATGCACACTTACCCCCCAAGTTTCGAGAACACCATTGGGAGTATCCAAAAGGACCGTGGGAACGAGTCCATATAGACTACGCGGGACCCTTCGCTGGAATGATGTTACTCATAGTATCCGATGCGTATAGCAAGTGGCTTGAAGTTAAAACAACTAACTCGATGACAACTGGTGCTACTATATCTATTCTCGATGAATTATTTGCTGCCTATGGTGTCCCAGTAATGGTGGTGTCTGATAATGGCACAAATTTTACGTCAGCTGAATTTAAAACGTATCTACAGACAGTTGGCGTAAAATATCATAAGCTGACAGCACCGTACCATCCATCAACGAATGGACAAGCCGAGCGGAGCGTACAAACAGTAAAAAATGCACTAAGAACCATGGAAACTACCAAGACCTCACTTCAGCTAAACCTTAACAAATTTCTTCGGCAATATAGAAAAGCACCTCATACCACCACAGGCCAATCACCATCGCAGTTATTTTTGGGTCGTTCACTCCGGACTAGTCTAGATCTTCTCAGACCTGGTGATATATTTACAAAAGTAACTGAAAAACAAAACTCGCAATTCAGTCCAACATTCCGCATTCTTCAACCAGGGCAATCGGTCTTTTTCCTATCAAACAACCCTCGTATGGACAAATGGGTTCCAGGAGTTATCAGGAACCGATTGGGAGACCTTCATTATGAAATCACGTACCTTGGCAAACAGTTTAAACGCCATATTGACCAGATCAAAGATAATTATTTAAATAATCAAGATAAAACTCATGGAACGCAATATGCAGAGCATATAGATGTTCCAGTCAACGATCGCTCTAGTCAATACATAAGACCGCCACAAACGCCTACACCACAACAACAGCCACTGAGTGAAACTAGTATTGCAGTTGTAGTACCCAAGCAGCAGTCACTTACTCCACAAGAGACGCATACACCTGGACCTGGAAGTCAATTAATTACACCCCCAGCAGTTCCACGAAGATCCACCAGACCAAGGAAGCCACGGGTCGTATTCTCACCTTAGCCACGAAGGGTGGGAAGAAATATTGTGAGAAATATTGAGAAATCTATATTTACCTTGTAATGTGTATTCGCCTTTAATTAACTATCCATCTTTCTCTTTCTGATAAATATCTATCTATCTTAAAATCATCTCTTGGATGTAGGTATCCATAATTCTATATAGATATTGTAATGTGTATACACTCTTTACCTCTTTTAATATCGGATTAATAGGAGAACTAGCTTCTTTAAACATCGAGAAACATCTAGCGGCTAAGAGGGGAACTCAATTTATTCAGCGCATACAAGAACCTCAAAAGGGGCAACATCTAGGGATTAAGAGAGAACTAGCTTCTTTAAGCATCTAGTGATGAAGAGGAGAACTTCGTTAAGCATCGAGAACAACCTCGTAGATTCTCGAACCGATTTGAGGTATATAAATAGGCGCTCGGAAGCGAAGCGGATGATTATTGGTTGTAAACTGCGATAAGTAAATACTGTGTATAAAAAGTAATAATTGAAAGTAAAGACTGTGTTTGAAACGTAATAATTGAGTGTTCAATAAATAAGTGGAACAATTTAAATAAAGTAAAAATCGTATTTTATTTACAAGTGCGAATAAGTTTTAATTGTCGGACCAAGCCGAATATTACATTGGTGTCAGAATAAGGGATTAAAACTTATTGAGAATAAAAACAGTGAGCAGTGATTGAACTATTTTGTGTGAATTAGTGAAGTTAAAAATAAATAAAAATGAGTAAAGTTTTGAAAGACTTAACTGTCCCTGAGCTAAAGGCCGAACTAAGCAAACGTGGCTTAAGTGGGACAGGCGTAAAAACCGAACTCGTTAAACGGCTGCAGGAATATCTGGAGCAGCAAAATGAAGACCCAGATACGTTTGCTTTCGAATTAGAAGCAAGAGTGGAAGAGGTAAATGCAAATGTTGCTTTATCTAACATGATGTCACTTCTTTTAACCAAATTTGAAGAGAATGAAAAGAATGTCCTGAAAGAACAGCAGAACGTGCTCAAACAATTAGAAGCTCAAAGAAGTGACCAAAAACAAGAGCAGCAGAATGTTCTCAAACAACTAGAAGCTCAAAGAAGTGACCAAAAACAAGAGCAGCAGAATGTTCTCAAACAACTAGAAGCTCAAAGAAGTGACCAAAAGCAAGAACAGCAGAATGTTCTCAAACAACTAGAAGCCCAAAGGAATGATGTCCTAGAGCGATTCGACGAACAGAAAAACCTTTTAGAAGGCAGGTTTGCGGACTTCGAAGAGAAAATCAAAACTGTCGACGAGCGCGTCGAAAAACAAAATGCACGTTTCGAGAAAATTGACGAACAAATCGAAACCATCACAAATGAACTAGAAAAAGTGCGAAAGATGAAAGCTCGAGAACCTTCTGGTGAGTGCTCAAGGAAGAGAGAAGTGAATCCTCCAAGCTTTGACGGGCAGATTCCGTGGTCAATCTACAAGAAACAGTTTGAAGCAGCAGCGTTAACAAACGGCTGGGACGATCACGAAAAATACATTGCTCTTACGCTTGCTTTAAGAGGATCTGCTGCTGAACTGCTACAAACCATCCCAGCAGAGAAAAGTGGTGACTTCACAGTTCTGGTAAACGCAATCGAACAGCGGTTTGGGGATAGCCACATGACAGAAGTCTTCCGAGTTCAGCTTAACAATAGGACACAGAAAAGAGGTGAAACTCTGCAGCAGCTTCAGGCAGATATCGAGCGATTGGTTCACCTGGCATATCCAACAGCTGGTAACGAGATAATAAATCAACTTGCTGTTGAAGCCTTTGTGAGAGCTGTGGGCGATATAAATCTCCAAAGGGCTATCCGCACTGCCGGAAAGCGAACATTACCAGAAGCATTGGCTTTCGCTCTGACGATGGAAGCTGCAGAACAAGCTTCCCAAAACGTGCATCGCATAAGAGAAATAGAAGTCCAAGAATGTTCTTGTCAGAAGGCTACTGTGGAAAGGAGTCAGCGAGACGGACCAGCACGATGCTGGAACTGCAATAAGACTGGGCATCTACAGCGACAGTGCAGATTACCACGAAGAAGAACCACATGCCAACACTGTGGAAATAGAAGTAATTCAACCGTTCAAAGCAACACCAACAACGTTGCTTCCGAAGTTGTTTCCCACCCGGGAAACGAATAAGAACCAACTTCGAGGGGCAGAAGCTGGTTTCTGGTATCGATGGCCCCAGAAACGACATCCAGGTTTCTCAAACGAAACGTGACAACAAGAGCCTGACCGTGGAAGCAAGTATAAACGGCAACAAATGTGTGGCTACCATTGACACCGGTGCCACGGCGTCCATCGTACGGCAAGACCTCGTCAAGAAGGCATGGCTCCACAACACCAACAGCTATCGTCTAAGGACTGCAACTGGAGAGGCCGCAAAAGTGTATGGTGAGGTACGTCTTAAGATTCGGATAGCAGAGTTGGAATTCTCTCACCCGTTCCTGGTAGCAGATATATGCGACGAGTGCATTGTCGGCATCGATTTCATGAAAGATCATGGAGTGATATTGGACATCGGGAACCAAGTCCTGAAATATCGAAACATCGAGATTCCGATGATCTATGGGACTAACTCGTATGAGACCTCGTCATCTGTGAAAACCGTCATCAAAGAAGATCACACTTTGCCTGCTTCTTCAGAAGTATTCGTGTGGACGAAATTGAAGGGTAAACCTGGCAGCCATCGATACCTCATGGTCGAACCAGCACCTGTAAAGTCCTCCCAAAACGTCACCATTGGGAAGACTCTTGTGAGACCATTAAAGAACATGGTTCCGGTACGAATACTGAACATCAAGCCGTATGAAGTTAAGCTTAGAAAAGGTGAGATTGTCGGACAATGCGAATCTGTATCAGCGATAACAAGGATCAACGAAGAAGAGTCAAGGCAATCCTTGAAGTCCGAAGAGCTGAACTCCATAAAGACGAACATTCTCAAGTCATCTAATCTTGCCCACCAACAACGAAGAACTGCAGAAGGTCTCCTCGAAGAATTTGCAGACATCTTTTCGTCATCGAAAGGGAAATATGGCAGAACGCAACTGGTGCAACATCAAATCAATACCGGGGATGCAAGGCCGATTCGTCAACCTGCAAGACGCCTTCCACTAGCCAAACAAGGTGAGGTTGAAGAACTGATAACCACCATGAAGGGAGAAGGTCTGATCGAAAACTCGAAAAGCCCTTGGGCGTCTCCAGTGGTCCTGGTAAAGAAGAAAGACGGATCAACTCGCTTTTGCGTGGACTATCGAAGGTTGAATGATGTGACCAAGAAGGATAGCTACCCTCTGCCTAGGATCAGTGATACTCTGGATGCAATGGAAGGAGCACAATGGTTCTCAACTTCGGACTTGAAAAGTGGTTACTGGCAAGTCGAAATCCATCCTGAAGACAAAGAAAAGACAGCATTCTCAACAGGAAACGGATTGTGGCAGTTCAAAGTGATGCCTTTTGGACTTTGCAATGCTCCAGCGACTTTTGAGCGCCTAATGGAATGCGTCCTGCAAGGACTCACATGGAAATCTTGCCTGGTCTATTTGGATGACGTCATAGTATACGGGAAAACATTTGACGAACACTGTACAAATCTGAGAGCCGTGTTTCAAAGACTTCGAGAAGCCCACCTCAAGCTTAACACAGAAAAGTGTTCACTCTTCAAAACCGAAGTAAAATATCTGGAACATATCATCTCATCCCAAGGAGTAAAAACGGATCCTGATAAGGTTGACACTGTGAAGAATTGGCCAACACCACAGGACAAACACCAACTCCGAAGCTTTCTGGGTCTAGCCACCTACTATAGGCGCTTTGTGAAGGACTTTGCTGGAATCGCCAAGAGTCTACATCAGCTAACGGAAAAGGGAAAGCAGTTTAGGTGGTCAGGTGAATGCGAGCGCAGCTTTCAAGAGCTCAAGCAACGCTTGTGTAATGCACCAGTGCTGACCTACCCAACTCCAGGAAAACCGTTCATAATTGATGCTGATGCGAGCAATGTCGGGATAGGTGCTGTACTATCGCAGGTGCATAATGGCGAAGAAAAGGTCATTGCCTATTACAGCAAGGTACTCTCGAAGTCGGAAAGAAATTATTGTGTGACCAGAAGAGAACTTCTTGCACTGATTTTGGCAACAAAGCACTTCCATAAGTGTCTCTATGGACAGAAGTTTCTTCTCCGAACTGACCATGGAGCACTTAACTGGCTTTTGAATTTTAAGAATCCAGAGGGTCAAGTGGCAAGGTGGATTGAGAGGCTGCAGACGTACGATTACGAAATTCAACATCGGAAGGGGAAGCTTCACTCAAATGCAGATGCACTGTCTCGGAGACCATGTAAACAAGACTGTAAGCATTGTAGACGACAAGAAGAAAAAGAAGTGGTTACTGTCCAACGAACCAGAGCCGATCCCATTTATGGCTGGAGCAACGACGAGTTGAGGAAGGCTCAACAAGAAGACTCAGATATCGAACCCATCCTCGCTTGGAAGGAACACCAGGAAAAACCAGAATGGGCTGATATCTCCGATAGAAGTCCGACTCTGAAGGCCTACTGGGCACAGTGGGACTCGTTTCATGTCCAAGAGGGTGTCCTTCGACGTAAATGGGAATCAGCAGATGGAAAGTCTAATGTAATGCAGCTAGTCTTACCGAGATCGAAGGTTATGGATGTTCTGCGAGATATGCATGGTGGAGTTTCGGGAGGTCATCTAGGAGTGAACAAGACGCTAGAAAAGGTTCGACAACGATTTTACTGGCTACATGCAAGGGAAGATGTCGAGAAGTGGTGCCGAAAATGTGATACCTGTGCTGCCACCAAAGGCCCGAACAAAAAGAACCACAGCCAAATGCAGCAGTATAATGTCGGAGCACCCTTCGAAAGGATTGCAGTAGACGTGGCGGGTCCATTTCCGGAAACAAATAATGGAAATCGTTATATTCTGGTCGTCATGGATTACTTCAGCAAGTGGCCTGAAGCATACGCCATTCCAAATCAAGAAGCCAAAACAGTCGCAGACCAAATTGTCTTCAACTGGGTGAGCAGATTCGGCGTTCCATTAGAACTGCATTCCGACCAGGGAAGGAATTTTGAATCAAACATATTTCAGGATGTTTGTGGGCTTCTTGACATCAAGAAGACAAGAACAACACCACTTCACCCACAATCTGATGGCATGGTCGAACGATTCAACCGAACCCTGAAGGAACATCTTTGCAAAGTTATGGACGACAACCAGCGAGATTGGGATCGACACATTCCACTGTTTTTGATGGCGTATCGAAGTGCAAGACATAGCTCAACTGGTCATACACCGTCTGAGATTTTGATGGGAAGGAACATCAGACTGCCGAGCGAAATAAAATTTGGATGTCCCACATCGGAGCTGCAAGCCGAGGATGACTACATTGATGACCTCAGAGAAAGACTCCTTCAGATCCACGACAATACCAGGTTTAAAATAAAGATGTTCAGTGACCGAATGAAGACACGCTACGATATACGAGCGACAACAACAGAGTTCCAAGCAGGAGATCGAGTGTGGCTTTACAATCCCCATCGACAAAAAGGGTTGTCACCGAAACTTCAACGGGACTGGGAAGGTCCATATACAGTCATTACAAAAATCAACGATGTCGTGTACCGGATACAAAAGGGAGTCAGAGGAAAACCTAAAGTTGTACATCGCGACCGGCTACATCGCTACAGTGGTGATGAGAACGATGGATTTGTTCGGGACGATCAATCCTAAGGAGGGGGCAATGTAATGTGTATACACTCTTTACCTCTTTTAATATCGGATTAATAGGAGAACTAGCTTCTTTAAACATCGAAAAACATCTAGCGGCTAAGAGGGGAACTCAATTCATTCAGCGCATACAAGAACCTCAAAAGGGGCAACATCTAGGGATTAAGAGAGAACTAGCTTCGTTAAGCATCTAGTGATGAAGAGGAGAACTTCGTTAAGCATCGAGAACAACCTCGTAGATTCTCGAACCGATTTGAGGTATATAAATAGGCGCTCGGAAGCGAAGCGGATGATTATTGGTTGTAAACTGCGATAAGTAAATACTGTGTATAAAAAGTAATAATTGAAAGTAAAGACTGTGTTTGAAACGTAATAATTGAGTGATCAATAAATAAGTGGAACAATTTAAATAAAGTAAAAATCGTGTTTTATTTACAAGTGCGAATAAGTTTTAATTGTCGGACCAAGCCGAATATTACAATATATACAAACGGCTTTTTTTGTAAAACGTTTTATGTAAAAACATTCCTTTATAATTAATAAAGAATTGAATGAGAAATAATAAAGAAACTTATTTGCATACACAACAGTCTTACTGCACATTATGGCGTATTTTGCATTTGGATTTACACTTACAAACATCCATATAAAGTCCAGCTCGCACAACAATTGAAGCCAGCTGACCATTCACAACGTCGCAGATATGTCGAATGGGTGGTTGAACAACAGGCGGTGGACGGCGATTTTTCAAACAAAATGTTCTTTAGCGACGAAGCACATTTCTTACTCGGTGGGTATGTTAACAAACAAAACTGTCGTATTGGGGGTTCTGAGAACCTCAAGTAATTGAAGAGAGGTCATTACATCCACAAAAAGTCACTGTTTGGTGAGCTCTTTGGCCGGGGCTGTGATCGGACCTTACTTCTTTGAAAACGACGATGGAACGACTGTAACGGTCAATTCGGAACGTTATGGTCATATGATAACCCACTTGACAACGCGGCAAATATGTCAGGAAGGTTTTCTGGTCTGCAGGCAAGAATAAAAGAAAAATGTAAATTTGCCACTTTTGTACCATGTGCAGGGCACTCATTAAACTTGGTAGGAGTGCATGCCGCTGGTGTGTTTTAGAACCAACCAAATTCTTTGACATTATTCAAAAATTGTATAACTTTTTTTCGGTATCTTCTCATCGATGGAGTGTGTTGACTGCTCATTTAGGTCCAAAAAAAGTTTTAAAAAGTCTTTCTCAAAAAAGATGGTCGGGGCGAGCTGATGCACTTCAAGAAATTGAAGAAGCTTTGATGTCTATCGCGAACGATTTAGGACAGGCAAGAGAGGCCAGAGAGGAAGCATTTAGTCTTTGCAAAAAAATGTACAAGCTTGAATTTACCATACTTACAGAACTTTGGAACTCTGTATTGCAAAGAATTAATAAAACAAGTACTTTACTTCAAAAACAAAATATTACCCTGGATGTTGCAATAAATTTGCTGAGTGCAATAGATGAATTTATAATTATTGGGCTCAGGGGCAATTTTGATAACTTTGATTCATCATCCAGGCAAAAAAACCCGGATTCCGAATATAATGACCTTTCTGAAAGGATGAGGTGTAGAAGCTCACGCCAGACTTTTTTTTGACGGTTTTGGACCCTCAGTAATTCTGACTGGGAAAGAAAGATTTAAAATTGAAACCTTTCTTCCCATTGTCGAAAGACTAAGCGTTCATTTGAAACAGCGACTAGGTTCGTATACGAAGATTGGCCAACGTTTTGACTTTTTTTTTCGATTAAAAAAATCTGAATTCAGAAGACTTAGGTTAGGTTAGGTTAGGTAATAAGGGGTGTGCACAGCATGAAGCTGTTGCGTACACGGGGGCCTACTGGTCCATTGTGATCCCCTGTAAAAGTAAAAATTTAGAATCGATGCTTCTCAATTCTGTCGATTAGCGTAGACTGGCTCGTTAACGAACCAGCCTGTGCTATCTATAAATTTCCTCATGCTTGCCATTGAGACCTGTGCTAGATCATCCAGTTCTCCAACAAACCTGTTTCCGAATTGA
This sequence comes from Eupeodes latifasciatus, assembly GCA_920104205.1. NCBI lineage: Eukaryota > Metazoa > Arthropoda > Insecta > Diptera > Syrphidae > Eupeodes > Eupeodes latifasciatus. Next base: position 356,437,706 of record OV049924.1, on the reverse strand, counting down.
CCGAGTCGGCTGGTTTGGAGGTTCGGACAGTCGCAGGGCAGGTGTTTAATGGTTTCCATTTCCTCCTCATCCTGACAGCTCCTACAAAAATCGGGTGCAAATTCCCCTATCCTGTTAGCCATTGTGCCAATGGCGCAATGACCTGTTAGTACACCTATCAAGATTTTAATGTTCTTTTTACTCAGCGATAGAATATACCGAGTTTCCTTTTCATTTGTGTTAGGCCATAAACTTCTAGAGATTACACAACCGTCCCTGAATTTCTCTTTTAGTTTAAGGTCTGTTTTCCTCTTGAGTACCCCAATCGGGACGAGTGGTCCCCTAACTGAATGGTCGCTACTACTTCTGTCTGCTTCTGACCCTTTCCTGGCTAGTTCATCTACTATATCATTCCCTTCTATATTGCTATGTCCGAGAACCCAGCAGAGCTTTACCTTATAAGTGTGGCAGATTTTGTTTAATTCCTTCCTACAGTTTAAAACTGCTTTTGATCTTATGGTCTCACTGGCTAAGGCTTTGATAGCAGCCTGGCTGTCCACGAAAAAAGTAATCTCCGAAGAGCTTAGCTTTTCGTGATGTGCCAATTCAGCTGTTTTTCCAATGGCAAAGATCTCGGCCTAAAAGACACTACAGTCAGCCGGGAGTGTATATGACGCTCTGATGTTGAGAGATTGGCAAAACACTCCAGCACCTGTTCCTGATTCCATTTTTGAACCGTCAGTGTAGACCCTTTCTACACATAGACCTATTTACTTATAAGTGAATTAGGATCCCAACCCTGTCTTTCTGGTATGAAAATAGAAAATTTCCTATCGAAATCTAGTAAAGGGGGGATGTAATCGGTGGTCTCCCTCAGTCCTGGAATCGTGTCATATCTTTGTAAGATTGACCCGTGGCCATAAGTGCTGTGGCTCCAAAAACTCAGTTCTCTTAAACGAATTGCAGTTTTGGCTGCCGTGCACTTTATGAACTCATCCAGAGCCGGGAGGTCCAAGATCATTTCCAATCCAGCTTGTGGTGTGGATCTTTGGCTAGTCTCTGTACCTTATTCAGGTTCTTGAGATAGCTTGATTTTTCCACCGCCTTCCACCATACAATAGAGCCATAGGTAAGAATGGGTCTGACAATCGCTGTGTACATCCATTGGATGACTTGCGGTCGCATACCCCAACGTACACCGAAGGTCTTTTTGCATGTGTAGAATGCACATAGTGCTTTTTTCATCCTTTCCTTAGTATTACGTTTCCATGTAAGCTTGGAGTCAAGGATTACTCCTAGAAAATTTAGCAGAGGCATCGATTTTGAAGATGTGATCAATGATTTTACTAATCTCAAATCAAGAAAAAGACCCCTTCAATAAATATTCCTTTCTTTTACCTGAAAAAATATAGTCTGTGTCACTATATTGTTCTTTAAATTACATTCTCAATAACTTATTTAATTGTCTATTATTTAAATTTTGTTTATTTTTGAATTTTATATGACATATTTATTTTTTGTTTTTATTTTTACATTGTTTATGTGTACATATGTCTTAAATGCTGCAATAACTATTTATTTTTTGAATGAATTAAAGAAATGTATTTATTTAAAAAATTAAAAGAATAAATATCAATTCAAAGTTATGTGATTTTTTCTGTATACCTTTATTACACAACATAACATTTTTATATAATCATACAGGAGCCCCATTTTCGAAAAGTGGCCAGGGCCCCCAAAAGGGTAAAGACGGCCCTGACTGTGTCTATAACATGATGCGAAAACACCCCTGTGAGAAAACCATAGTTTCCAGTTTCCAATGGAAGAAATGTTTACATTTCCCTTAAACTGACAGCTTCAATTTATTTCACATTTAACTAAAAATTATTTTTTCTTTTATATTGAAAATGTTGAAGTGTTCAAGTTTCTTATTTGCAGTAATTAAATTTTTTAAAACGAGTAAAATGTATAGTGTGCTTGTAATTAGTGAACAAAGTGACAATAGAAATATGGTGCGCATTCACAGACGTCATTTTCGAAATACGACTAATGCGTTTGAAATGCCTGGAGAAAGATTTCGTGAACTTTACCGCCTCGGATAAAAATAATAATTTTCCTGATCAAACAACATACAAAATAAGTTATTTACCTTTTGTTTATTTTCCGTCATATTTGATTTTTATTATTTTTTTTTTTTATTATTGCCTTGTTCTCACTTATGTATATCTGAGTGGTCGAATGATTTTGACAGAAAAATCGAAAGATTGTATCGACTTCAGACTTACAGATAAAGTTTTTTTCACATTTTTCCAATACTTCCAATACCTTTTTCCATTTTGTTTGTGATCGAGTGAAAAAAAAGTTACAGAAACAGTTGCGTGTGAGAAACAGAATTTTGCGTCATTCCGCAGTGTTTTTGTTCTGATTCGCACCGTTTATGCGAAAACTCACTCGATGTGAGAGTTACAGAACATGGGAGGGGTATAATTTCAAAACTCTTCTATTCCACTTTTTTTTCAAAAATGAGTTAAGTATGAGAAAGTGTTCTTTAGAAGAGCCCTCGTCTATGTATTTAGCTAAAATTTATCAAAACTTGTTACTTCCTATACTTTTGAGTACTAAAAAAGTGAAGTTTTTTTCAAAACTACACTATTCCACTCAGTCGTTTAATTCAAAACTCATTTATTCCCATACAAACCAAAATCCGCACCAAAACTCTTCTTTTCCTATGCAAATTAAAGTAGCCGCTTTCAAAACTCGTGTATTCCAATGACATTAAAAAGGCGGGAATCTTTGATGTTTTGAGAGCATTCATGGGTCAAACTATTTAGTGTTGCAATAATTCTTGTTAAAAAAAACATCTTTGGTAAGTTCGCAGATAAGATAATGTTTTATAAGTAGATTTATATTTAAAAATTAAATATATTGTATTTATAGATCATGAAAAAAAGTTTACTTTCTTTTCAAATCTCTTCTATTCCTAAATAGGTTGAATCAAAAAGTTTACTTTCTTTTCAAAACTCATCTATTTCTAAATAGGTTGAATCAAAACTCAACTATTCCAATCGTAATTTTCAAAACTCTTCTTTTCCAAATTAAATTGAATTTTTATAATTTTTAGATTCATCTTATAGGTTCAAAACCAAAAGAAATAGATAAAGATCATTCCAAACTTCAAATTTAGCCTTTCGACCAATCGCTAATGTCGCGGGTCCATTTCCGGAAACAAATAATGGAAATCGTTATATTCTGGTCGTCATGGATTACTTCAGCAAGTGGCCTGAAGCATACGTTATTCCAAATCAAGAAGCCAAAACAGTCGCAGACCAAATTGTCTTCAACTGGGTGAGCAGATTCGGCGTTCCATTAGAACTGCATTCCGACCAGGGAAGGAATTTTGAATCAAACATATTTCAGGATGTTTGTGGGCTTCTTGACATCAAGAAGACAAGAACAACACCACTTCACCCACAATCTGATGGCATGGTCGAACGATTCAACCGAACCCTGAAGGAACATCTTTGCAAAGTTATGGACGACAACCAGCGAGATTGGGATCGACACATTCCACTGTTTTTGATGGCGTATCGAAGTGCAAGACATAGCTCAACTGGTCATACACCGTCTGAGATTTTGATGGGAAGGAACATCAGACTGCCGAGCGAAATAAAATTTGGATGTCCCACATCGGAGCTGCAAGCCGAGGATGACTACATTGATGACCTCAGAGAAAGACTCCTTCAGATCCACGACAATACCAGGTTTAAAATAAAGATGTTCAGTGACCGAATGAAGACACGCTACGATATACGAGCGACAACAACAGAGTTCCAAGCAGGAGATCGAGTGTGGCTTTACAATCCCCATCGACAAAAAGGGTTGTCACCGAAACTTCAACGGGACTGGGAAGGTCCATATACAGTCATTACAAAAATCAACGATGTCGTGTACCGGATACAAAAGGGAGTCAGAGGAAAACCTAAAGTTGTACATCGCGACCGGCTACATCGCTACAGTGGTGATGAGAACGATGGATTTGTTCGGGACGATCAATCCTAAGGAGGGGGCAATGGGGGGGGTAATGTGTATACACTCTTTACCTCTTTTAATATCGGATTAATAGGAGAACTAGCTTCTTTAAACATCGAAAAACATCTAGCGGCTAAGAGGGGAACTTAATTCATTCAGCGCATACAAGAACCTCAAAAGGGGCAACATCTAGGGATTAAGAGAGAACTAGCTTCGTTAAGCATCTAGTGATGAAGAGGAGAACTTCGTTAAGCATCGAGAACAACCTCGTAGATTCTCGAACCGATTTGAGGTATATAAATAGGCGCTCGGAAGCGAAGCGGATGATTATTGGTTGTAAACTGCGATAAGTAAATACTGTGTATAAAAAGTAATAATTGAAAGTAAAGACTGTGTTTGAAACGTAATAATTGAGTGATCAATAAATAAGTGGAACAATTTAAATAAAGTAAAAATCGTGTTTTATTTACAAGTGCGAATAAGTTTTAATTGTCGGACCAAGCCGAATATTACAATATATACAAACGGCTTTTTTTGTAAAACGTTTTATGTAAAAACATTCCTTTATAATTAATAAAGAATTGAATGAGAAATAATAAAGAAACTTATTTGCATACACAACAGTCTTACTGCACATTATGGCGTATTTTGCATTTGGATTTACACTTACAAACATCCATATAAAGTCCAGCTCGCACAACAATTGAAGCCAGCTGACCATTCACAACGTCGCAGATATGTCGAATGGGTGGTTGAACAACAGGCGGTGGACGGCGATTTTTCAAACAAAATGTTCTTCAGCGACGAAGCACATTTCTTACTCGGTGGGTATGTTAACAAACAAAACTGTCGTATTGGGGGTTCTGAGAACCTCAAGTAATTGAAGAGAGGTCATTACATCCACAAAAAGTCACTGTTTGGTGAGCTCTTTGGCCGGGGCTGTGATCGGACCTTACTTCTTTGAAAACGACGATGGAACGACTGTAACGGTCAATTCGGAACGTTATGGTCATATGATAACCCACTTGACAACGCGGCAAATATGTCAGGAAGGTTTTCTGGTCTGCAGGCAAGAATAAAAGAAAAATGTAAATTTGCCACTTTTGTACCATGTGCAGGGCACTCATTAAACTTGGTAGGAGTGCATGCCGCTGGTGTGTTTTAGAACCAACCAAATTCTTTGACATTATTCAAAAATTGTATAACTTTTTTTCGGTATCTTCTCATCGATGGAGTGTGTTGACTGCTCATTTAGGTCCAAAAAAAGTTTTAAAAAGTCTTTCTCAAAAAAGATGGTCGGGGCGAGCTGATGCACTTCAAGAAATTGAAGAAGCTTTGATGTCTATCGCGAACGATTTAGGACAGGCAAGAGAGGCCAGAGAGGAAGCATTTAGTCTTTGCAAAAAAATGTACAAGCTTGAATTTACCATACTTACAGAACTTTGGAACTCTGTATTGCAAAGAATTAATAAAACAAGTACTTTACTTCAAAAACAAAATATTACCCTGGATGTTGCAATAAATTTGCTGAGTGCAATAGATGAATTTATAATTATTGGGCTCAGGGGCAATTTTGATAACTTTGATTCATCATCCAGGCAAAAAAACCCGGATTCCGAATATAATGACCTTTCTGAAAGGATGAGGTGTAGAAGCTCACGCCAGACTTTTTTTTGACGGTTTTGGACCCTCAGTAATTCTGACTGGGAAAGAAAGATTTAAAATTGAAACCTTTCTTCCCATTGTCGAAAGACTAAGCGTTCATTTGAAACAGCGACTAGGTTCGTATACGAAGATTGGCCAACGTTTTGACTTTTTTTTTCGATTAAAAAAATCTGAATTCAGAAGACTTAGGTTAGGTTAGGTTAGGTAATAAGGGGTGTGCACAGCATGAAGCTGTTGCGTACACGGGGGCCTACTGGTCCATTGTGATCCCCTGTAAAAGTAAAAATTTAGAATCGATGCTTCTCAATTCTGTCGATTAGCGTAGACTGGCTCGTTAACGAACCAGCCTGTGCTATCTATAAATTTCCTCATGCTTGCCATTGAGACCTGTGCTAGATCATCCAGTTCTCCAACAAACCTGTTTCCGAATTGACCGAGTCGGCTGGTTTGGAGGTTCGGACAGTCGCAGGGCAGGTGTTTAATGGTTTCCATTTCCTCCTCATCCTGACAGCTCCTACAAAAATCGGGTGCAAATTCCCCTATCCTGTTAGCCATTGTGCCAATGGCGCAATGACCTGTTAGTACACCTATCAAGATTTTAATGTTCTTTTTACTCAGCGATAGAATATACCGAGTTTCCTTTTCATTTGTGTTAGGCCATAAACTTCTAGAGATTACACAACCGTCCCTGAATTTCTCTTTTAGTTTAAGGTCTGTTTTCCTCTTGAGTACCCCAATCGGGACGAGTGGTCCCCTAACTGAATGGTCGCTACTACTTCTGTCTGCTTCTGACCCTTTCCTGGCTAGTTCATCTACTATATCATTCCCTTCTATATTGCTATGTCCGAGAACCCAGCAGAGCTTTACCTTATAAGTGTGGCAGATTTTGTTTAATTCCTTCCTACAGTTTAAAACTGCTTTTGATCTTATGGTCTCACTGGCTAAGGCTTTGATAGCAGCCTGGCTGTCCACGAAAAAAGTAATCTCCGAAGAGCTTAGCTTTTCGTGATGTGCCAATTCAGCTGTTTTTCCAATGGCAAAGATCTCGGCCTGAAAGACACTACAGTCAGCCGGGAGTGTATATGACGCTCTGATGTTGAGAGATTGGCAAAACACTCCAGCACCTGTTCCTGATTCCATTTTTGAACCGTCAGTGTAGACCCTTTCTACACTTAGACCTATTTACTTATAAGTGAATTAGGATCCCAACCCTGTCTTTCTGGTATGAAAATAGAAAATTTCCTATCGAAATCTAGTAAAGGGGGGATGTAATCGGTGGTCTCCCTCAGTCCTGGAATCGTGTCATATCTTTGTAAGATTGACCCGTGGCCATAAGTGCTGTGGCTCCAAAAACTCAGTTCTCTTAAACGAATTGCAGTTTTGGCTGCCGTGCACTTTATGAACTCATCCAGAGCCGGGAGGTCCAAGATCATTTCCAATCCAGCTTGTGGTGTGGATCTTTGGCTAGTCTCTGTACCTTATTCAGGTTCTTGAGATAGCTTGATTTTTCCACCGCCTTCCACCATACAATAGAGCCATAGGTAAGAATGGGTCTGACAATCGCTGTGTACATCCATTGGATGACTTGCGGTCGCATACCCCAACGTACACCGAAGGTCTTTTTGCATGTGTAGAATGCACATAGTGCTTTTTTCATCCTTTCCTTAGTATTACGTTTCCATGTAAGCTTGGAGTCAAGGATTACTCCTAGAAAATTTAGCAGAGGCATCGATTTTGAAGATGTGATCAATGATTTTACTAATCTCAAATCAAGAAAAAGACCCCTTCAATAAATATTCCTTTCTTTTACCTGAAAAAATATAGTCTGTGTCACTATATTGTTCTTTAAATTACATTCTCAATAACTTATTTAATTGTCTATTATTTAAATTTTGTTTATTTTTGAATTTTATATGACATATTTATTTTTTGTTTTTATTTTTACATTGTTTATGTGTACATATGTCTTAAATGCTGCAATAACTATTTATTTTTTGAATGAATTAAAGAAATGTATTTATTTAAAAAATTAAAAGAATAAATATCAATTCAAAGTTATGTGATTTTTTCTGTATACCTTTATTACACAACATAACATTTTTATATAATCATACAGGAGCCCCATTTTCGAAAAGTGGCCAGGGCCCCCAAAAGGGTAAAGACGGCCCTGACTGTGTCTATAACATGATGCGAAAACACCCCTGTGAGAAAACCATAGTTTCCAGTTTCCAATGGAAGAAATGTTTACATTTCCCTTAAACTGACAGCTTCAATTTATTTCACATTTAACTAAAAATTATTTTTTCTTTTATATTGAAAATGTTGAAGTGTTCAAGTTTCTTATTTGCAGTAATTAAATTTTTTAAAACGAGTAAAATGTATAGTGTGCTTGTAATTAGTGAACAAAGTGACAATAGAAATATGGTGCGCATTCACAGACGTCATTTTCGAAATACGACTAATGCGTTTGAAATGCCTGGAGAAAGATTTCGTGAACTTTACCGCCTCGGATAAAAATAATAATTTTCCTGATCAAACAACATACAAAATAAGTTATTTACCTTTTGTTTATTTTCCGTCATATTTGATTTTTATTATTTTTTTTTTTATTATTGCCTTGTTCTCACTTATGTATATCTGAGTGGTCGAATGATTTTGACAGAAAAATCGAAAGATTGTATCGACTTCAGACTTACAGATAAAGTTTTTTTCACATTTTTCCAATACTTCCAATACCTTTTTCCATTTTGTTTGTGATCGAGTGAAAAAAAAGTTACAGAAACAGTTGCGTGTGAGAAACAGAATTTTGCGTCATTCCGCAGTGTTTTTGTTCTGATTCGCACCGTTTATGCGAAAACTCACTCGATGTGAGAGTTACAGAACATGGGAGGGGTATAATTTCAAAACTCTTCTATTCCACTTTTTTTTCAAAAATGAGTTAAGTATGAGAAAGTGTTCTTTAGAAGAGCCCTCGTCTATGTATTTAGCTAACATTTATCAAAACTTGTTACTTCCTATACTTTTGAGTACTAAAAAAGTGAAGTTTTTTTCAAAACTACACTATTCCACTCAGTCGTTTAATTCAAAACTCATTTATTCCCATACAAACCAAAATCCGCACCAAAACTCTTCTTTTCCTATGCAAATTAAAGTAGCCGCTTTCAAAACTCGTGTATTCCAATGACATTAAAAAGGCGGGAATCTTTGATGTTTTGAGAGCATTCATGGGTCAAACTATTTAGTGTTGCAATAATTCTTGTTAAAAAAAAACATCTTTGGTAAGTTCGCAGATAAGATAATGTTTTATAAGTAGATTTATATTTAAAAATTAAATATATTGTATTTATAGATCATGAAAAAAAGTTTACTTTCTTTTCAAATCTCTTCTATTCCTAAATAGGTTGAATCAAAAAGTTTACTTTCTTTTCAAAACTCATCTATTTCTAAATAGGTTGAATCAAAACTCAACTATTCCAATCGTAATTTTCAAAACTCTTCTTTTCCAAATTAAATTGAATTTTTATAATTTTTAGATTCATCTTATAGGTTCAAAACCAAAAGAAATAGATAAAGATCATTCCAAACTTCAAATTTAGCCTTTCGACCAATCGCTAATGTCATTTTAGCAGCTTTTAATAGTTTTTTTCGTTTTACTTAAAATTCTAAAAAGTGGAAAAGAAGAGTTTTGAAATTATAGACCTCATTGGGTCCTGGTAGCAAAATAATAAATTCAAATTCAGGACAACAAATTCTTTTGAAAATGTACTGTGCAAACTACAATACAGAAAAAAAATTAATGTTGGTGACCAGTGTAATCAAATAAGCATTAAGAAGCAAGTTACAACCTCAGACTCGATTAGATCCTATTGATAAAAAGTCACATAATTAAGTATGATTATTAATTTGTATATTAATATTAAAAAAGTTTATCATAGCTAAATTAAACACAAGTGAAACATTAAAACTTAATTTAATTTTCGAAATTTGATCGATCCACCTAATTTTATGCTTCCACCTAATTTTATGCAACGCATTTCCATCAACTACTGTCCAAAGTCTCATCACTGAACAGCTGTTTTAACAGCGCCATCTACCGGTCAATCCGCAAAGCTCACCAATTAAAAAATACACAAAACATTTTTCAGTTCAGTGTCACATCGCACTCAGCGCCAGCCGTCAAAAAATATATTCAAAGAAAAAAAAACTGTCTCGAACTTTGCTGGGGATGTGAGTCGTGTACTGTGAAAATTACAAAAAGAAATATTAAACATTTTGCCGTTAATTTCGTTGTATCAGAAAACTAAAACTTAAATTCTCCTTCAAAAACGAAATACATAAGTCTAAATTTGAAGTGAATCTGAATTAATTTTTAGACAGACGACAATTAAATGCACAACTGATTATGGCAACTGGGGTGACTTATACGGCACCACAATCAACTACACCTCCGTCAACACCTCCACAGCCGCCGCCTAAAGTTTGTGTAAATCCAGTCGCAGCAGCAGCAGCAGGATCCAACTCTGTGGACAATCAATATTTCTATGAAGACGAAGTATTCCGCATCGATAAGAAGGGTCGCGTCAAATTCGGTCTGGTGCTCGAGAATTCTGAGACATTCTCGGGCGATGACGCCGATGAACTTGATGTTCTGTCCAAGGGTGAGATTCGTGTGATATGGCATCCTGAGGGCAAGGAGGAGGTCATAACGGATCGGGTGGTAAGTAAGAAACACGTGGAAAAAGCACTATTTAACATTATTTTTTCCTTCTCTTCTCCTTTCTTTCTCCGTTGAAATTGGGGGGGCTATGAAAATGAGAGCCTATAAAATATTGTGTAACAGCATAACACAATAAATTATTGTTTGGAAGTTTTTATGCAATCTGCCAATTATACTTATTTTGTCTGCAAAAAGCAAAGTGAAAAGATAGAAATAGCTCTGCTGGAATGAATCAATTAAAATAACTGAACTTAAAACAAATTATAATAATTATTTAGGCATTCATGATTCATTAGAAATGAGGGCGGAGAATTTTCTTAAACTAAACACAAAACTTTTTTGGTTTTAAGATGACAAAGAAATGTGTAGACTTTTAATTGTTTGTATATTTTTGTTCAAACTTAAAATTCCAAAAACATGATTTGTTTTTATAAGATTATAATTTGTCAGCAAAATATGTTTTCACTCTCAAGGGAATGAAAACTTCTTTGAACTTAGCACCATGGTCAGGGACATGGGGTTGAGCGCTAAAGGAGGTGCGAGTTTGGCGTTCGCAGAGCACTTGCATACCTTACCTACCTACCTACTTATAATATTTTGTATTGTATATAATGACCAATGAAGGATTATTTCACATGTTTCAAAGTCTGTTGTCTTATTTTCCAATTATTTTATACTTATTCATTTGTCTTGCACTAGGAAAAAGTTGTCCAAAGTAGGTTCTACAAAATGTTAAGTAGGTATACTTAACCGTATTTTTTTTTAAAGATTACTTAAATTAACATTGAAAGTACCCAAAATTTTCAAATATTGTGTTTCAAGTATATAAGCACATAATTCAGGCATATATAAGCAACTGTTGCTATGCTTTTAGAAAATAAGGTTGGAATACGGCTCAAACTGCTAACTCCCCATTGGTACCCAACAAAATAATTATTTTGTTGCAATAAGCCAAATTGTCATTTAAAGAGCTAAATTTTAAGGTGTTTTTTGTTGAGGATTTAGGTAACCAAATAGTCAGTTGTGTGTTTTTTTTTTATTTTACTGAAAGTTAAAATATTTTCCATAAGCTCAAATAGGTTTAAAGTCAATATCTTCATTTGTTTTGAAGATATTTTGGTGTCGACAACCAATTCTTACCAATTTTGTAATGTGTTTTTTTTTGGGTTGATATTAACTTCACATGGGAAATGTTTACATTTATTGACGTTTTAAGGTTCCTAGAATTTAGATCGAATGATGTGGCTGAGTTTGTAATTGCAGGCTTTGCTGCCCATGCCCTGCCTTAAACATGCTCAGATACGTCTATGAACACAATTGCAGTCATCATACTTTGTTTAAAATGAGTTCATAGAACAAAGTTTTGTTACAAAAAACCAAAACCTCTCCAAAATTAAGTAAAGTAGGTATTGGTATAAAATTATTTCATCCTCTAAAAAATATTGTTTAAAAGTCTTAATTAATTTTTTTAGAAAAATCCAATCGTAATTTTTTTTACAGAAAACGTAAACATACAGGTTAGGTTAGGTTAAAGTAGCTGTCCGTGATGGAATAGGATACACTTAGGCCAGTTTAATGGCCCATTGTGATTCCACATGAATCTTGAGGCTTTCTCCTAAACTCAATAGGCGTGTACCATCAACTGAGCGCTCCGAGCGCTCAACTATTTTTTAAGTGAGACAAAAAATCTCAGCTGAGCACTGAGATTTTTTGCGGAGATTTCTGAGACAAAAAATTCATGGATTCATTTCTCAATTTGCTTGCTCACCCAAAACAGCTGTTCAGTTGTCATTTTGTCTGGTGTGGTGTGGCGCGTAATTTAAATTATTCTTTTCATGCTCCTCATTCCTTTTATTATTTCTTATTTTGTCTGATGAACTACTTAAAATTTGACGCAAAACTTGTTCTTGTTTGTTATCCATTTTAATAGTTTTTTTTCCAAAAGTAACAAAGAATTATCAATAGAAAAAAATAATAAATTCACATCAAAAACTACAATTGACAACATATGTTTTTGACAGGTTATGTTTGTACGGAGATTCTTGTCCCACAAAACGATTCTGCCTCCGTCAATCTGACATTGAGCGCTCACTGAGCGCTCAGTTGATGGTACACGCCTAATGAAACCAGTTTGAGTCCCTTACGAAACGTGACAGGCTGATCATGCTAATAATATTTGGATCGTTATAGAAGAATTATCCTAGGTAATTCTTGCATTTTTGAACTAGCGTAGGGCATGTACAGAAAAGGTGAAGAATTGTTTCCTCCTCTTCCTCGTCCATACAGCTTCTGCAAAAGTCATTTGAGAATACGCCTAGGCGCTTCGAATGCTGTTCTATTAGGCAGTGCTCGGTAATGACACCTATTATCAGGCTTATATGCGATCTGCTTAAAGATAGCAAGCACCTTGATCGCTTTAAATCTAGTGTAGGCCAGATGTTTTTTGTGACCTGACACGTGGTGATGCACCTGGTGTTTGCCTTCTTTATAGCGTCCTGCATTAGCAATAGTTTACAAGTAGCGATTGGTATGCCAGCATTTGCCAAACGTGGTAGAATGGATTGTACTGTACCGTTCCTGGCGAGTTCATCTGCCTTACAGTTACCTGGAATCTCTCTATGGCCCGGCACCCAGCAAAGGTGAATATTAAACTGTTGTGCCATCTCCATTAGAGATGATCAACAGTTATGGCCTGTTATAGAGTTTGTAGAGACAAAATGCAGAGATTTGATAGCGGCCTGACCATCTGAGAAAATGCAGACTCAGATGTTGATATCACGTTTTCTTTAAGCCAGGACAAGACTTCTTTTATCGCCAAAAGTTCCGCCTGGAACACGCTACAATGATTGGGAAGGCGGAATGAGAGACTTAATTTCAGTCGTTCAGAGTACACACCTCCACCAACCCCTTCATTTGTTTTTGATCCATCTGTATAAAAATGGATTGAAGGTATAAAAATCTGAAAGTTTCTGTCGAATTGCAGTTGGGGGATGGTGTAAACATACAAAAACAAATGAAAATTGATAAAAAATCGTTTAGACTCTAGTGCCTTGAGAAAAAATCTCAAACGAATTGTTGTTATATATTTTAATTTGCACTAGTTTTTAAAAATGTTATTCCTTATGGCATACAATACTTTTGGAGGTAATATTATTTTTTGTTCATAAAATTCTAGATAAAATTTATTTTTCAGTTTCTTTGATTTCTAAAAGTTCTTGCTGCACATCTTAACATTATTACATGTGTAACAAAAACTATTTGAAGTCCATACGTTTATACCCATGCACAGATATCTTTCTAAAAAAAATTGGTCATGCTCAGACGATATAAGGGAAGGTAGGGTAGTTTTCTAGTTATAAATTCCCTTCCAATTAAGGTAACTTTATTTGAACGTTAGTCCTTTACTATCAAGTGTAATTTACTTATACATTAGCTAACTTGGTCTCATTTTGCGATCATAGAATGAATTGACTACAAATGAAGTCTCTTATGTTATCTTAACCTGCTCTAATTTACCTCTTAGTCTTTTAACTCTTTCAGTCACGGATTTACAAAGACTACTTTAAAAAAGTAATTCACGTATTTTTTACTAAATAATAGTTTTATTGTTTAGAAAAAAAAATACAAATTTGAAAATTCAACAAACTGTTTTTGAGAAATAAGGTGATTATTTTACTAACCACCACCGTGGCGCTCAACCTTGTACATAAATAGTAATGAAAAATATAATTTTATTACATGAAAAATAAAAGGACTACTTATTTTGTATGTAAATCCAAAAAACATTTTTTGTCTTTGCGGACACAAAGCGGGACTTTACAAGTGTTGCATTGCCATACGGTACGTGAAGGATTTGTTTTTGTGCTGCATTTCGCACATCTTCGTGAAGTAGACCCTTCTGGTTAGTGTAAATTGCTTTCCGTCCATAATTCGATCGGAACTGGTGGTGTTTTATATAGACAGGCACTGGACTGGAAGACCCATTACTATTGAGGGAACGGCTGGAATTGAAATTTCTTTTTGCCTTGGCTGTTAATAGGATCCCTTCGTACACAGTTCTGCGGAAGTCTTTAGTAATTAGTAAATCAAATTCTGTGTGATGTTCCTTTCGGAATTCTTTGTAAAGCAAAAATGGATTTCTACGGCGCAGTCCAAAAAGTGGAAACAAATTCGATGTCACCATTTGTGGGACTTCCTGTCGATGGCAAATGTGCTTTTTAGTTGGTCAAATTTATCCACATAGTTATTACTTATTATATTGCATCACGGCGGCGGCGTCTGGACAAGTCACTTCAGTCATATCCCCATTGCGTTCTCTACGACATACAACACTTGTTTTTGTCGGGTCTAAATAGTTGGTTAGAATTAAAACAGATCTTTTATCTCTCCATTTTATAGCTTTATCACCTTATAAACAAACTGGCTTCGTGTCAAATTAGTGTCTTCTTTCAGTTTCGACAAACATTTACGATTCGAATTTACAGTTCCACATGCTAATAAATTGTCTTTCAGTAAGTCTACCTGTAGAGCGCAGCTATTAAAATAATTATCAAAGAATACTCTATGATTCTTCGACTTTAAATTTTTGCAAAATTTTCGAACCACCTTGCCGCCGAGATCAGTCTGAACTATGTTTCCTAATTTTCCGGTGTATATTTAAAAGTCTAAACAATATCCAGACTCGCACACTTCATCAAAACCTTATATCCTCGCTTGATTGGCATTTTTGGCATAATATGTACTGCTTTAGAAAGTTGCGCCCTTTGAATTTGATCATACTTTCATCAATAGCAATGTCTTTTGAGGAGTAAAAGTTTTGATCAAATTTCGTTTTAGAATGTCTAACATTGGTCTTACTTTGTAGAGTTTGTCAAAACTAGCATTGCTTTTATTAGACATTATGCTGTTGTCATTCAAATGCAAGTTCTTTAGAAACCAGCCAAAGCGATTGAGTGGAATAAACGATGATATATAGGGGTGATACAAATCAAGAACAGAAGACCTTACTTACTTACTTAAGGTGGCGCTACAGTCCTGTGTGAACTAGGGCCTCACCCAACAAACTTCTCCATCTAGCTCGGTCCCTAGCTAGATGTCTCCAGTTTCGCGCTCCGAGTTGGGTGAGGTCACCTTCCACTTGTGCGCGCCACCTGATTCGCGGTCTTCCTCTACTGCGCTGTCCTGTGGGTGTGGATTCGAAGACTTTCCGGGCCGGAGCATTGGTTTCCATGCGCTCTACGTGACCTAGCCATCTTAGTCGTTGGACTTTTACCCTTCTTGCTAAGTCTACGTCGCTGTACAGCCCGTACAGCTCGTCGTTCCATCTTCTCCTCCACTCCCCTTCGATGCATACGGGACCGTAGATCACACGAAGAATCTTTCTCTCGAAACGACCCAAGGTGCTTTCATCCGCTTTTGTCAAAGTCCATGCTTCTGCACCGTATAGCAGGACGGGGATGATAAGGGTCTTATATAGCGACACTTTGGTCCTTCGAGAGAGAATTTTTCCACTCAATTGCCTTCTTAACCCAAAGAAACAGCGGTTAGCAAGAGTTATTCTTCGTTTGATCTCAGCGCTGGTGTTGTTTTCTGCGTTTACAGCGGAGCCTAGGTAGACGAAGTCCTTGACTACCTCAAAGTTACGTCTGTCGATGGTGACGTTTTGACCAAGACGTCGGTGTTGCAGGTCCTTTCTTGATGACAGCATGTACTTTGTTTTGCCCTCATTAACCGTTAAACCCATTTTTGCCGCCTCTGCCTCGATACTCACAAAAGCCCCATTGACATCACGCTGAGTTCTTCCGATTATGTCAATGTCATCAGCATATGCTAGTAATTGGACAGACTTTTGAAAGATAGTGCCTCTGGTGTTGACGTGTGAGCTTTGCACTATTCTTTCAAGTACGTTGTTAAAAAAATCACATGACAGCGCATCACCTTGTCTAAAACCTTTTTTGACATCGAAAGGTTCAGTTAAGTTGTTTCCAACCTTTATGGAGCAGCGTGAATTCTCCATGGTCATCCTGCACAAACGGACGAGTTTGGCAGGGATGCCAAAACTAGACATGGCTCTATACAGTTCGTCCCTGTAGATACTGTCATATGCGGCCTTGAAATCGATGAAAAGATGGTGGGTGTCGATTTGGTGTTCTTGGGTTTTTTCCAGGATCTGCCGTAATGTGAATATTTGATCGACTGTGGACTTCCCTGGTCTAAAACCACACTGATAAGGACCTATCAGGTTGTTGACGATGGGCTTTAGACGTTCACATATTACGGCAGAGAAGATTTTATAAGCGATGTTAAGTAGACTGATTCCTCTATAATTGGTGCAGTTTAGAGGGTCTCCTTTTTTCAGGATCGGGCAAACAATACTGAGGTTCCATTCATCGGGCATGCTTTCTTCCGACCATATCTTACAGATAAGTTGGTGCATGCTCCTAACCAACTTATCTCCAGCTGCTTTAAAGAGCTCGGCATTCAAGCCATCCGCTCCAGCGGCTTTGTTAGACTTCAGCTTAGATATAGCAATCTTTACTTCGTCTAAGTCGGGAGGACGGGATTGTTGGCTTTCGTCGTCTATGTTGAATGGATCATCCTGCCTGACAGCGGAATTCGGTTCGTCGTCGCCGTTATACAGTCTGCAGAAGTGGTCCTTCCATATCCTCAGCATTGACTGCGGTTCCACTATGATGTTTCCACTTTCGTCTTTGCAGCCTTCGGTTCTAGGTTTATGTACTTGTGAATTTCGTTTCACCTGTTCATAAAACTTTCGAACTTCGTTTCTGCTTTTAAACCTCTCAACATCTTCGACCGCACGCTTCTCATGCTCTCTCTTTTTCCTTCTGAGAAGTCGGTGTTCCTCTCGCCTCTTCTGCTCATAGAGCTCATGAGCAGCTCTCGTCCTTTTATGCAGCGCCGCCTTGTGTGCCTGTTGTTTGGCTGCATTTGCCTGCCGACATTCCTCATCAAACCAGGGGTTCCTTGTTGGTGGTCGCTTGAAACCCAGCACGTCAGAGGCGGCTTCTCTGAGTGCGTCTTGGCAATGTTGCCACTGGTTTTCTATACATTGTGTTGGCGGCACAGAACTTCGAGAGAGGTTACTTGTAACTCGGTCGGAGAAGGATTTGGCGATCTCTTGCGATTGTAGCCGTTCGACGTTGTACCTTCTCCCAACATCTCCCTGTTTTGCCTTGGGCCTGGAAACCCGAAGTGCTACCTTGGCTACAACAAGGTAGTGGTCCGAGTCGATGTTAGCTCCTCGGAAAGTTCGGACATCCATGATGCTGGAAGCGTGTCTGGCGTCGATCGCAATATGGTCAATCTGGTTGACGGTAGATTGATCTGGAGATCTCCAAGTTCCTTTGTGGATGTTGAGGTGTGGAAAACGCGTACTGGCTACCATGACGTTTCGCCCCGCAGCAAAATCTATGAGCCTGAATCCGTTGTCGGAAGTGTTGTCGTGCAGGCTGTTTTTCCCGATTATTCCACCAAAGATGTCTTCCCTTCCTAGCTTGGCATTAAAATCGCCCAGGACAATTTTAATATCGTAGCTAGGACACTGCTCGTATGTTTTGTCTAAGAGCTCGAAGAACATATCTTTGGTGTTGTCATCCTTCTCATCTGTGGGGGCGTGCGCGCATATCAGGCTAATGTTGCCGAATTTAGCCTTGATGCGGATGGTCATGAGGCGCTCGTTGATGCACCTATAGCTTAAGACTTGTTGCCTAAGTCTGGCTCCAATGACGAAGCCGCATCCAAATAAGCGCTGTTGGTTTTCTCGGTAGCAGTCACCATAGTAGATATCGCAGTTTTTCATCCTCTTTTTGCCCGGCCCATCCCATCGTATTTCCTGGATGGCGGTGATGTCTGCTTTATAGCAGTCTAGGGCCTCCGCTAATTCTTCGGCTGCACGTGGTCTGTTAAGGGACCTAACATTCCACGTGCATATCCGAAGTTCGTTGTCCTTAATTCGTTTGCGTTGGTTGTCAGCAGTAAATCCGTCCGTATCCGAGGCTTGTTGGTGCTTCGCAACTATAAGATTTTTACGTGGTCAGGAAGTCACCCTGACGGCACAACCCCCAACCTGGAGGGCCAGATCCTTAGTATAACTCCAAGGACGGGGAGCCGGATAATCCGCTCCTTATAGGCCTGGGCTCCGAATAAGTCGTAGAAGCCCTATAAGGTGTTCACTAAGTAGTTCAACCTTACTGGAACTGTAGACGCCACCGTTGATTCCATCTCGGGAATTCCTCCGCTGCCGTCTGGATAAGGAGAGGTGCCTTAGTGGACGCACGTCTCCCCCCTCTCTCGTTTGCTGCCCCCAACAACTTTCCACTGGGGTTGGAACCCAATCTCCAGTTGAGGTACTAGGCACCCGATGTTCACCACGGGGAGGTGAGAGTAGGAGTTGGTAGACAGAGGTTGGTTTTGAGAAAAACCTGTGGACGCTTGTGTCCTCTTGAATGCACATGTCTACCATTTGAACATCGAACAGAAGACCAGTAATCCTTATAACTAGACATTTTTTTTATACCCATGACTAAATTCAAATCAAGAAATATTTATATAAAACGCATTCCTTTCTGTGTTGCGTATAAATTTGTTTAAAAACAAATTAATTTGACCAGATTATCTGACCAAAACAAACGAAAAAGCTGTGTAGGTGTAACACTCTCCATACCTGTTATATTATCTGGTATACCTTCATCTCCAGAAAATTCACTTGAAAATTCCACCATTTTGAAGTTTTTTTTTTCCATTTGGTTCCACCATAACATTTTTTGAGCCTAAAAAACTTGAAATTTTATGCCGACCTAAACTGCTAGCTAAATTAGACAATGGGTCATCATCTTCCGAGGAAAAATTATCAACAAACTCTTGCTGAAGGTTGATAGGTATATCACCAATCACTATCATAGCTGGAGGCCTATCATTGTATTCGTCATCTAGGTATAAACTGACGTGGTAGATTAGCGGAACTGCCAATCTATCCTGTAGCAGACCGCATCTATCTAAAAAGAGGAATGCCTCTGGTGGAATGAAGCCGTCGTTCGGATAGAACGCACCAAAAATTAAATTGTTGGTCGAAGACATAGCTCTTGCAATTTGACCTCTAACGAGTTTTATCACGAAATTGTCAATTCTGTTGATTCGAGCCCCGTTGTATAGGACCTCGTTGGAATAATAATCCACGAAAGAAGATTCGGCTGTACAGCGTCGTAAACACTACTGCTCGAACACCCGAAACTTCTCCATTTGGGAAGGCGCAACGTTGAACCACACATGACAAGCATAAACGATAATCGGCCGTATGAGGGCCATGCAGCAAATTACCTTCACTCTGGGGTCAAGGCGACTGCTGTAAAACAGCCGTTTCGTCATATATACAACAATGGTTTGCTTATGCCAAACCTGCTCAGTTTTAGGTAAAGACCCTCTAACCATACGTTGTCAAATGCCTTTTCCAAATCAACCAGAACAGCACCTGTGCATTGTTGTTTTGATTTATTCCATTGGATATTAGGAACGAGTTTAGACGCAGCATGAATTGTGTCATGACCCGCCTTAACACTTTGACTGCGGCATGGTTTGACCTGAGGTTCCTTTTACTCTACTTATATAAGTGCTTAATTTTACTAATATTTTGTTTTTTACTATAAAAAACGATTGTCGACGCGTACGACGTCAACATCATAGTATGGTGTTTTTCCCGGATGCGGGGTGTGCGGAGGCATTGCGAGAGGTCAGAAAGTAATAAACATGTTGCCGACGATGCGCCGACGATGCGCCGACGTCCGCCGCATAGAACAAATACGATTTGTCGACGACGCGTCGACGTCAGCAGTCAAAGTGTTAAACCCGAACTGTTTATCCGGAATTATTTTGTTGTCCGCAGCCCACTTAATCAGAGCCCTATTGATGATCTTTTCGAAAACATTGCTGATGCTCGGAAGAAGACTTATCGACCGAAGATTTGACGGGTTGGAGTTGTCCTTTCCCTTTTTCGGGAGAAGATGAACCACAGCGGTCTTCCAATGCACTTAATAATATGTATTATTCAGTGCATTATTGAAGAGTGTGGTGTAAATGTCAATTGCCTCCATCGGTAAATGTCTTGATACAAAGTTGGATATACTATCGACACCTGCTGACTTTTTGTTTTTTATTGAATTGAAGTTGAGCTGAAGCTCAACCTTCGTCACTAACAAGGGACTGGGAACAGTCCAACGCACTAACCACCATGCCACGGGTACTTTACATTAATACGAGGGTTATATTTCAGGCCTAACCATGATAAAACAATACCATTTCAGTGCAAATGGTTTTCAACATATTCTCCAAGACCATAAATACATTTTTACTAAAATTTTTGAACTTTTTAACTACTGCGCTTACGATGCTTAGGAACACGAAAAAATAGTTAAATGTCAAATCAAGGTTACACAAATCCTTACAAATTCGGTAGTTCAACTGGCTTGTCTTTTTATGACGTAGAATGTTTCACGTATTTAATTTGTTTTACGTATTTTACTACTAAAGACTTCTGGCAAATGGTTTTATGAAATTCTGAATCGATACTTGAAGTAGTTTTGTAGCCACAAAGCCTTTTTATATTCTATTCTTATGTTTAAACACCAAGGTTATCAAGGAGAAAGAGGTGAGCTTCCGATGTTTTAAAGCCAACCCAACTGAGGAAAACCGGAAAAAGTTTAAGCAAGCCAGGAAGGCTTGCAACGCCTATACTCGAAGGACCAAATTTTTACATGACCAAAAATTACGGCGAAAAATACTGAAAAATAATGTCCCAAAGGCAGTAAGAATTTTTGGTCATTTGTAAAAAATATGAGGAATTCTTCTTCTTCCTCGGTTCCTACGCTTGTTGTCAATGAAACTCCTTTAGTTAAAAGCCAACTTATTTGCAAGGCAGTTCGCCGAAAATTCCACCTTACCAGATAGTGTCATGACTCCCCCAGTTCTTGAACGCGTAAATGATTCTATGGGACCAATCTTTTTTCGTACTCGAACTGTGGCGAGAGTTCTTAAAGATCTCAACATTCATAAATCCGCTGGCCCAGATGGTATCCCCGCTATTCTTCTGAAGAGGTGTTCTTACACGCTAGCAAAACCACTGCGTAAGCTTTTCCATCTATCCTATTCTTCTGGGCTCGTTCCGAGTAGTTAGAAAACTGCATTTGTTCAGCCAATCCCAAAAAAAAGCGAATCTTCTTCTCCCACAAATTATCGACCGATAGCACTAACGTCCCTTCTTTCTAAGGTCATGGAAACGCTGATTAATTATCAGCTTAAGAAATATCTTGAGGAACGGAAGCTTTTTAATGACCGGCAATACGGCTTTCGTAGCAATAGGTCCACTGATGATCTCATGGTTCATCTCACCGAACAGAGGAACAAATTTTTACATCGTTTTGGAGAAAGTAAGATTATTGCACTTGATATTTCAAAGGCATTTGATAAAGTCTGGCATCTTGCTCTCTTATCGAAAATGCGTGCTTTCGGTATCGACGAATCTCTTCTTCGTTGGATTAGAAATTTTCTTTCGAACCGTTCAATACAAGTTGTTTTGGACGGATTCAAGTCTGAAACTCAAAATAAATGCTGGTGTGCCCCAGGGCTCCGTTTTGTCTCCGACCCTCTTCCTCATTTTTATAAATGATCTCCTGTCTGCCACTTCTAATCCAATACATTGTTTCGCTGACGATAGCACTCTTAGCTTTTCATATTCGTTTCCAGACTCATAACCCTCCTCTTCGGATGTGGAACTGCAACGGCAAAATATGATTAGCTCATTAAATTCCGACCTACACAGCATTGTACAATGGGGAATAAAAAATCGTGTGGAATTTAATGCTTCGAAAACGCAATGCTGTCTTGCATCGTTAAAGCGAGATAAACCCTCTTTGCCACTATTTATGAGTGGCACTTGCATCAACGAAACGGTAAATCTCGACATCCTCGGAATGTGCATCAGCAACCACCTTTTGTGGAGCGATCACATACGCGATGTGTCGCCAAAAATGCCGCAAGATGTCTAGGTTTTTTGAGACGTTGCAAGAAATTTTTCTCTCCGTCTGATCTGGCTACAAAACCTATATACATACGTCCGAAACTAGAATATAACTCTCATCTCTGAGCTGGTGCTCCAGTAACTTATTTAAGCCTCTTGGACAGTATTCAAAAAAGAGCTTTTAAAATGATTGGTGACATTAACATCATCAACTCGTTTACGTCACTCGAACATGGACGCAAGGTTTCTTGCCTCACCCTTTTTTACCGTTATTTTAACGGACTTTGCTCTAGTGAAATAGCCAGTTGCATTCCTCCCCTTAAACAATTTAACCGTAATACCCGCGCTTCTAGGAATGCCCATCAGTTTACCCTTGAGCCCAACTTCGGCCGTACTATGAAGTACAGAGATTCTTTTTTTAGCCGTACTACGCGAATGTGGAACGCCTTGTCACGCTCTATCTTTCCCTGTCATTGCAATGTTCAGAAATTTAAAATCAATGTACACCGACACCTCCTATCCAACCCTTCCCTCTTTTCCTAATGCTCACACTGTGTCTTTGGCATATTAAAGGTATACAAAACCCTTTTAGTGTTCGCTTATTATAAAAAAAAAAAAATAATAATAAGTTGATTGCTGTTCTCAGTTTCAGGGTCATTGGAATAAATCCATGATTCATCGTGACGATATTGTATACTGTTTTAAGACACCACCATTGGATTTTCTTCACTATTTCCATCCACCAATCGAATCTAGTTGTTTTTGTTTAAATAAGTGTTAAAGGATTTAACAGCGATTTGAACAAAAAACGTGCCTTTACAATCCACGTAAAAAGTTGTAAAAAACTTAGCTTAATTCTTAACTTGCTGTAGGTATTCTAAAAAAAACTGACAACATTTTTAGCGGTAATGTCGAAAAGAACCTAAAACAAATTATTTTATCAAGGCCGCATGTATGACAAGGAAATACTCTTGAAATTTAGATTTTTATCTTTGCAAACCTTATTGTAATAGGGCCTTTTTTCATCTTCTTTTGAAGTTTTTATTTCGATATTTACTTGAACAAGATTTAATTTAAGTAATGTTTAAATAATCCTCTAAAAATTGTATAGGATTGATCGCTGAAGATAATAATTCGATGAAAGCTAAAGTCAGTTTTCAATTGCTTCAGGTTCGAGAGCTCCTTCGGCAAACACACGTCATTGTCTATGGTAGTTCACCCTTAACTCCTACGTCAGTTAAATTCGACAATTCACGACGTAAAATGTATCGTGTTATGGTCTACGAATGATCAAGTTTATTGTGATCAACGCAAAATTGAACAAAACAGGGCTGATTAACTTTAACTTAATTTACTAAGATTTTTAATATTTGTCATCATTTTGTTGTTTTGTTCTTGTCATAGCTAATGGTTTTTTTTTTAAATGTAAATTATGAAGGTTGGCCTTGCTGATCGGACTTTAATGCCCGGCGATGTTGTTCGCCGCTTGGTTCCTGGAAAAGACACGCAGCGCGGCTATTGCCGAGAGATCAATATGCGTTCAGATGTCCGAATTCTAGGCACAAAGAATATAATTAAAAATGTTATGGCCGAACGACTACAACCAATGGTCAGAATGCCACGTGACAGTGCTGTTTGTCTAGACTCTTGGGTGGGCAGTGTTAAGGCTGTCAATGAGAAGATAGTGTTAAAGTAAGTACACTTAAAAAAAAACAACGTATTTAACAAACAGCACATCTTTCATACCATAGATCGTCTTGTGGTGCTTTAATTGAAGTTTCTGACTTGGAATTGATGCATTTTACTGATACCAATACTAAATTTCGCAATGGTCATTTTGCCGAAATGGTCTATTATCCAGGGCAAGTTATCAATGGGCGTCTGGAATCTATGGATAATGTTAAAATACTTTCACCAACAAATAAGAATTGTAAGCCGTTGTCTAGAAAATTCAGAAAGGTATTTCCTTGATTATGAACTTGTGAACTTTTGAAAAAATATCATATGTAACTTTATTTTAGTTCACAGTACAATCGGTACGCCTCGACTCTGTTTGGGTGCATTGGCAATGCAAAGCCCTCTCCGAAGATGGTGACATTAAGTCGAATCTCCTACAACAGCCCGATCCATCTGTAAGTGGTGCCGATTTGGATAGACTCAAACGCTTGAATCTATTCGAATCATGCATGCTCCAGATAAACGATAAGAGTTATCTGAAATTTGCTGACTGTGATGTGGTGGTACGAAAGTCCGTATGGGAGAAAGAACACGGTAGGAAAGAGAGAGAGAGATCTTTTAAAAATACAGTTTCTCAAAAATATATTTGTATCTGTTTTAGCTATAAAATACAAACTCCTTCTGAGTCAGCAAGAGAAAGAGGAACACTTAAATAAAAACCAAAGTAGAAGTACCAAAGCCCCAACTCCATTCCGAAACGAAAAGACTAAAACCAAATTCTCCAATTCATCATTGGAAACTCCCGGTCAGGAGAAACTACCTATGCGAATGTCCTTGAAACCGTTGAGCAAAGCTAATCTGGAAAAGTTCAATACATCGAAAGAGAGGAGTGAGACTGAGAAGAAAACGATAGACGGAGAATCCCAGCAGCAACAGAATCAAGTTGTCTCTGCCGATGGCTGGCAAACTGATGAAGATGAAGCCGAAGGACTTGAAGATGATGATGAAACTGAGAGTACCGCTACAACCATATCGACTTGTTCGAGCCCCACTCCGCGAAGTAGTCCTAAACATACGTCCAGATTGCAGAAGAAGCAAGTAAAAAAATTAAAGAAAACCAGCACATGTGCCAGCTCGACCACACCCCTTCCTAATGTCGGTGATGAACTGGTCACCGAATCAATGATGGTTTATAGTACAGCTACTGTGGTATGGCAGGATGGAGCAGTGGAGACGGGAATACCATCCACTCAGCTGTATCCTATTCATCATTTAGATGATCACGTGAGTTTCCTCTTAACACTATTTGTATACTTTTTATTCTAATTTCTCTTTTATTTAGGAATTCTTTCCTGGAGATTTCGTTGTCTGCGGCAAAGAAGATTCCGATGTGTCGTTCCGAGACTATGGTGTCATTCAAACAGTGGATCATCATGGAAGAACAGCCACAGTAAAATGGTTCACCACCTACACCTCCGCTGTAGAGCCTAAGTAAGTTCCAATGAATTTTTTCGATTGCTTCTTGAATTTATGACTCGTGCTTTTCTCCTCCCCAGACCGACTTACAAGGGCCAATCCGAGATGAGTGTGTACGATCTTAAAGATCATCCTGATTTCCAATATCGACCCGGAACCATGGTTATTCGTGTGGCGAATTTCCTTGGTGAAGACGCCACCTGCACGGCTGGACAAATCATCGACAACTACATCGATGGCCGAGTTAAGGTTTGGTGGGTTGATGGACACATAAGTATGTGCTGGCCACAGGATCTATTCGAAGTGGGGCAGTATGATCATGCCGATTGGGCTCACGATACCGATGACTCATGGGAGACCGAGAGTGAAACTAGTGAATTTGGAGGAGATACTCCACAGCTCAAGTTCTCAGAATCACATATTTTGTCGAATTTCGAAAGAGCTCGGGTGGCGATTTCGAGGTTAGAGGAGATTTTCAGCTTGAATCCAAATCTACAAAATCATGATGTGAGTATTTAGATTTTATATCATAATTTGGGAAGGATATTAGTCTTAAAGGGATTCAATATTCTATGAAAAATGTGAATGTCGACGTTGAATCAATGTTTGCTACGTTTTAGAATCGGAATTATTTCAATCGAACTTGAAAGAGATAGGGTGTCCAGGATTCAAGTTATACTCGATTTTTGAATAAGAGTTTTATGTTCACGTGTTTTTTGGGAGAAATCCCTGAATGTTCATTCTAAAGAGGAAGGTATACCATTTACAATGGAAAACAAATGGTATCATCCAAATGGTCGCCGCGGCTAACGGCATATCCTGTCTATTGACATTTTCTACAGCCAATTCGATTGTGAAGCATTGACATAGACCACATCTTTCTTAAGGTGTTAAATAAAAAAAATACCGGTGGCAAATTGTGATAACCTCTTTGAGAAACATATAGGTCGGGAAACTTTATTTCAAAATTGTAAATTTTTCATTGGCTGGCGCTACGTGCCACATTGTTAAAAATAATCTTCGCCCACAACAATATCGTACCGTAACAATTACACCATTCTCATAGTTAGATAGAGAGACTTTTCAAAAATCATTCTTTTGTTTTTTGAGCCCCAAATGCCAAAGTTCTGCTTGTTTATCCAGTCTAAGGTAAACATGAACTGAAGATTATTTTTCGGGACATTCTTCGTTGCAGTAAATGAGTGGGAAATACTAACTCTGGTAAAGTATTCCACATTCGTGTAAATTAATGAGCAGTTTAGAAGTACGGGTTCTAGGTTTGAATTTTTTTAGAGGAAGAATGCAACTAGCTTGAGCATTGCTTGAGGAAATACTGATACAATAATGACAGATAGAAAACATTATGGCGGTGTTCTAAAGTAGCAAATGTTTCGATTTGACAAGGGTCGCTCATCAATTTTAGAATTCTAAATTCTGTACGAGAAACTAGTCGGTTATTGGGGCTCGTGTCCAAATATGAGAATTGTTCTCAAATTAAGGATTTATAAATTATAGCTCGATTAGAAATGGTAAAAAAGCTTTTAGCATCAGCGGAGAAAACCTAAACAATTTGGCAACATTTTTGGCGATGTCAAATATGAAAGATGGCCTCTGATACACACACCTAGAACTGATAGCTGTATAGTATGAATAGTGTTATTGGGACAAGTTAAGCTATAACGAAAGTAAAAAGCATTGAGTTTTTGAAACATTAAAATCTGTCCAATGCTGCTATTGAACTTATCATCGCTGGCGTTGGTAGTTCACCTACTAAGGACACGAATGTGGATATCAAAAGCTGAAAATACTGTCGGCAGCGAAACAGTTAAGTAGCTAAAAATTTTTATTCAAAGTAACATTAACAAAAAATAAGAATTTCGTAGACAAATCGAATCCTTAGGGGCATACCAGCGTCTAGTTTGTATAGCAGATTTGAACCCGTCCAATACTTTTTGTATTAAACTGTTCATAAGGTAAGGAAGAGGAGATTCATCGTATCAAAGCTGGGTACCCAACTCTATCAAATACTTTTGAAATATCAAGTACAAAAATCTTATTTTCTCCTTAACGATGTAAAGATTTGTCCCGATGTTCGGTGTGATAACCCATGAGACCACTAGTGGTTAATAAAAGTTTCCATGACCTTGACCATGACCGATAGTTAGAAATGGAAGAAGAGACGCCTTTTTTAGGGACATGTTGTAAAAATCAAGTTTTCCACCCGTCCTGTGGAGACCTGTACAATAGGATATATAGAAAGGCTTAGACAGTGGTTTTGCCAGCGTTGAAGACCACCTCTTCAGCATAAAAAAAAGGAACTATCCGCGACAGTGGTCTCTTAGTACCCTTGTCACTGCACGAGTGTGTAAAAGTTCCGTCCCATTAAACCGTTTACGCTCTGAAGTACAGACAAATTCATGTCTCACTCTCTGGCAGTGTCGTATAAGCAGATAACTTGCTTTATCAATCGAGCATTTACAGGCACTCAAGGGGTTATTAGTACCCTTTATATATTCATATTTAAACACAGTGCGAGCATTAGGAAAGTAGGGAAGGATTTAAGAGGAGATACCAGTGCACATTGGTCTTAAAGTTCTCGATGTGCAATTTAAAAAAGAATCTCTATGCTTGACAGAACGCCCGAAATTGAGCTCAAAAAAAAATACTTATTTATTTATTTATTTCATGAAAAACCTATACACATTAAGACGTATTGTCTTATAATTTAGGCACATGCTACAGTTAAACATTTTATGAAAGCTAGGATTTGACAATTTTGTTACTTAGATACATATGTACATATAAAGAAAAAAAAAAAATGTATACAAACCAAAAAAAAAAAAATTAAAAACAAAAATTAAAACAAGAAAGAAAGAAAAACAAACGAAAAAGAAGGAAAAGAGGGAAAAAAAAATAAATTTGTTATGTGAAAAGTGAAGCTTAATTTTGCTCTGTAGCTTCAAAACATCGTCTATTTCTCTTATGTTTCGTGGAAGAGAATTTCATAATCTAATTGAATATACAAAAAACTGACGCTCGGATGTGAGAGAGGCATAGCGCGGGTGGGTAAGCATTCGCGTCCTATGCGAGGTTGACCTAGTTATTATATCACTGAGATATTGGGGTTCACGATTAAGGAGTATCTTTGAGAGTAAGTTTAATGCTCGGTACTTTAGGAAATTTTCAAAAGTCATATTTAACAGGTTTTTGGAAAAATTGGATACACTGTCATAAATTCTTAAGCCGTAAATATAACGTACCAGGCTGTTAAAGGCTACCTTTAGTTTTCTTTTGCTGACGGAATCGCAATGCGAATAAATCTCGCAACCATAAATAAGTGTAGGCAAAACCAGCGTTCTTGCTAATAACATCCGCACTCTTAAAGGCGTAAAGGATTGTGTGGCCCACATGGTTCGAAGAATGCCATATGTTTTACCCACAGCAATATTTATGTGATTGTTCCAGGTTAAAGTTCGGTTAAACACCATACCTAGATTTTTAGCAGTTTCAACATATTCGATTGAATAGTTCTGTAGAAGCACTGGAGGAAAGCAAGAAAGGTCAACAACTTTCTTTGA
Source organism: Eupeodes latifasciatus (assembly GCA_920104205.1). NCBI lineage: Eukaryota > Metazoa > Arthropoda > Insecta > Diptera > Syrphidae > Eupeodes > Eupeodes latifasciatus. Next base: position 356,408,557 of record OV049924.1, on the reverse strand, counting down.
AATCACAAGACTTAAAGATTTCTTAGGATTTAATAAGAGACCATTTTTCTTCGACCAACATGCGATTTGGTCAAGATCTTCATTGAGACGGCTCACGCCGTCTTCTATAAGCCCTAACGGGCAACTCAAATGCATTTGTACATCATCAGCATACATGTGGATTGAACTATATTTTACCACTACATAGAGTGAGAATAACAGAGGACCTAGAATCGAACCTTGTGGAACACCGCGAGAGATTGGGAGGAGGTCGGACAGACTATTGTTCAATTGAACGGCTTGCATTCGATCTGTTAAGTAGGATCGCAAAAGCTTCACAGCACAGGATGAAAAATTAAACTGATGGAAAAGCTTATGGCATAAAACTGAATGGTCGACCATATCGAATGCCTTCGAAAAATCTAACGATACTAAAAAAATAATTTTACCTTTATCTAGATCTTGTCGCAAATTCTCCGTTACTTTGAGTAAAGCTGTGATACAACTGTGACCTTTCCGAAAACCGGATTGCTTAGGTGTCAGTAAGTTTGTAGAATTGAGATATGTAGTCATTTGATTTTGCAAAATTCTTTCAAAAACTTTGGACAAGAAAGGTAAAATTGCAATTGGTCTGAAATCATCACTTTGAGAGTTTTTGGGAATTGGTATGATCTTTGCTTTTTTCCATTGATTCGGATATTTACCCGTAGTTAAAATAGTGTTAAAGATGTATGTTACGAAGGGTAAGACCAATGGTAATATCAGCTTAAGAAGTTTTGGATACATCTCATCAAGTCCAAAGGCATTAGATTTAATTGACAAAATACTGGTAACTACTTCAGCGCTATCGACCGATCTGTTTATAGGAACCTCTGGAAGGCGAGCCGTAGCTAAAGGAGGTGCTGGAAGCGAAATAAATTTTCTGTTGAGTTCATTGCAATCAAAATCATTGACACAAGAATTTTTGCTTTTAGCAACACCTATTTGTCGGAGATTGGTCCATAATTTCGTCCGGTCAACGAAGCATTTAATCGGGAGGAGTATATTTGGCGTTTTTTCGATCGTATTGCTTGAACGACCTGATTCCGAAGTGAGCGGTAGGTGCAGAGGTGATCATTCAAACGAAAACGTTTCCAGCGTCTGTATGCATTGTCTCGATCTAGCATTAGAGAGCGAATATGGTGTGAAAACCATGGTTTTATGTCAGGTGTACAACTTTTTGTTAACAGTGGAACATGTCTGTTAAAGAGCGTAAGGGTACATTCATTCAAGAATTGAATTTGTTCATCCGACGATGGTAGATAATAAATTGTGTCCCAGTTAATACTTCTCAAATGTTCTTCCAAAGGAATATTGTCAATCCTGCCAAAAGCCCTGTATTGTATGGTCTGAACTATCAAGGTTACATTGTAATCGAAAGTCATAAATATTAAATCATGCTTTGAGAAAGCAGAAGCTGAAAGCTGATCATACAGTTTCACTTTTTCCAAACTGCTCACCCAAAAAATATCAAGTAACGTTGGAAGATGGTTAGAAAAGTGCGTTGGGTTGATGGTATTAACAGCACTTAACTGTAATGAACTCATTGCGTTGAGTAGTGATTGATCTATCAATATGTTACAGTTGAAATCTCCGCATACAATTATGTTGGGACAGTATAAGGAGACTTCTTCCAACAATGTAACAAGAGGAAAAAAATTTATATTACTATTTGGCCTATACACATTTCCCAGTAAAAGTTTATCTCCCTCACCTAAAATTTCAATGAAAATATATTATTATCCGCTTTAGAGGTGCACCTTAACTTGCACTTGATCTCATTCCTTACATAAATTGCAACACCACCCCCAACTCGACCTTTCCTATCCAACCGAAAGATTTTATAACCTTTTAAGCAACACAGTTTATCACTTAATCCCTCAACTAGCCAGGTTTCTGTAACGCATATGACATCAAGGTTGGAACCCTCAAACAGATCACGAAATTCATCAATTTTAGGCATTAAGCTTTGAGCATTAATGTGGCAAACTTTAAGACCATTCTTTTGAGAACTCAAAACCCTTACCATTGCACGCAAAGCCTCACTTCCATCCATGTTCGAGATGAAAAAGTAAGAAAAGAGAAATAAAAGAAACACTAAGAGAAAGGAACGATGCAAAACAAAAAACCAAAAACAACAATTACTCACATAAATAGCAATATAGAGGAATCAAAAAATTTTTCCTGTTTTTCCTTGTTTTTAATTTTTTTTTTCTTTAGTTATAGTTACAAAAAGAAGAGAAAAAAAAAATTGAAAAATAAATAATAAATTAGATTAATAATTAATAAATAATAGATATATAAATTAGAAATTTAAAAATTTAAGAGATAGAAAAAAGAAATACAAACAAAATGAGAGAGAAAAACTAATTAATATAAATAATAAAGTTTGTAGAGATTTTAATATAAATTATGTATTTTCATTATTTAATCTGGCAACTCCTTCCAACTTGTTGATGCAATCAATAAGAACAGCTGAGTCAGTTTGATGACGTTTAACATAAACACATCCTCTCGCAGTATGAACTGATGCAAGTTGTTTACATTTTTTCATTTCTAAAGCGCGTTGTAACAGCTGTTTGTTTTGTGGAGATAAGCTTTCCCGTATATAGATCACAACATCAGATGAGAAACCAGCATCGCGTAAACAAAGTTGTCGGTTATGTATTTTACGAAAGGCCGTTATTTTGGTTAAAATGTAATTTCGATCGTAGGCTGAGAAGAATTTGATCATGATTGCTGTGTCATTTGAAGAGGTTTTGGCCCGAGTGCGAAAAATACCCTGCAAGTTCGGTGGATTAATGTTGATGGCATTACAAAGTGTGTTAAAGATCATGTTCAGATCTTCTTCAAATCAAGGGTAAACTGATGAGCATTCCTGGAAGTGCGAGTATTACGGCTGAATCGTTTAAGGGGTGGAATTCAACTGGCTAAATCGACAGAACATTGTTTGTAAAAATATCGATAAACCAACGAAAGGCATGAAACTTTGCGGCGGTGTTCTAGCGATGTAAATGTTTCTATTATAGTTCTATCATTTATTCATCGAATATGACCGTTACAGGTATTTCTAGTTTGTTTAAACTTATTCCGGTTTTCTAAAAGTAAGTGTAATGCCTAACTCTAAAGATCAGCAAGAAATCGACGAACCTGGGTTTTCGTGAACACGTCGGATACAGATATTATAGATATGCTTTACGTGAACACCTTCCGTTTAGGACTCATTTCACGGTGGGCCTACCCACAATATCAGGACCAAGAATAGTGTTGGTCAACACCCCAGAGCAGTACAAGTACTACCCCAGTACAATTTCGCAGTCATGTGTAAGGCATGAACTGCACCCCTTGTTGAGGAGCGAGGTCTATCTTGCACACCTCTTGTATTCTAAGGGCCATAGGTGTTAAACAGAACCCTTAGAACACCATTTAGCTCCGCATACGGCAACCACAGCCACCATGATACTCCCACTAGGGGGCCTACCTCTCAGACAGGCTGAGCCAAGTTGACCGGTGTCAAAGACACCAGAACCAACAAGACCCAGTGGCTCCTGTCGGATACACCATTTAACATTCTACGTACACGGTTTTAATTCTTTGCATCACAAACATTTCCTAACAGCTTAATTCCATCATATTAACTACGGCCGGCCGAGAATGTGCTTCTTAACGACCCAAAAGTGCTCTAGTGTTTTTAAGTGTGACTGCAAAATTATAATCATTTTGAAAGGTAATTCCAACAATTTAAATGCGTTCTTAAAGCATTTTCTTTAAAGTAATGGTGTAGTTTTAACTTATCAAATGTTTAAAGATTACAGCTAAAAAAATGACAACTGCTCAAACAGCGAGCTATTTAAAATAAAACCTTTTATTGGAAAACCCTTTAAATTCGAGTTAAGTCGATACCTCCATGGGAACACCATTGTATCCTGCCTGATGTCTGATCCAAATATCTTCACATGCCGCCTTCGTTCATTTGTGCATTTTTCAAAGCTTTTTGCGTTCTAGTATACGCCACCTCGCTAGCTGTTACCTACCATAACGTGTACCTCGAAGAATTTTATTACAAGTTTCCTTGTTGGTCGTTCATGCGAGCTATGTTACAAGTTAGGTAAGGTTAAAAAGGTGAACCATCCTGATTTCTGCGAAAATTTAAGAATTTCTTTAGGTGGCTAGGACGAAACGTTGTATAAGTCGTCGAAAAAAATAATTTCCTAATATTGTCATTTTTCTTTTGGCTAGCCTTGGGCAATCGCTTAAAAAGTGAAAAGTATCTCCTTCCTCGTCACACTGTGTTTATGTAGGTGCCCAATGAGTTTTGACCTGTTAGCATACCTATTTATAAGGACAACTGAGGCCTAACTAGTTGGAAAGAATTTTATTTCACCTTTGGAAATCTTCGACCGTAGATTTATCGAAACTCTGCAAATTTCAAGAGCTGTTTCCGATTTTAATGAAACTTTGGTGGATTTGTTCATTTACTTGTTCTGGGACTTTAAGTCTTTGATACCATATGACTCGGACTGAGCATTGATCCGTTTCTGGCCAATTTGTGTGCCTATTCATTACCTTCAATGTCACAGTGCCCTAGAACCCAATGAATGACAACCGTGTTGGCTTCGCTGAGTAAACGAAGCTCGTCTACGGCATTGCTCAGTTTTGACTTTGTGTAGGTTAGAGGTTAGGTTAATTGCCCACGGGCTTCGATCAGTTTTGAGAAAAATGTGTAAAAATCTTGAGTGTATTGTCTCCGGAGTGGTCCTTACTTACAAATACCCTCCTTAAGGCTTTTCTCTTCAAGGTTGAAAAGAAGTCGAAGTGCTCTTCACTAAGTATCTTAAGACCAAGTTCCTGTACAACAACAGTTTAATTGTTATAGTTAAGTTAAAAGGCCCTTAAAAGACTACAGAGAATAGAAAAAAAAATTTGAATGTGGATCATTCAACTGCATATTATTCGATTGAACTGGTTTAGGAACTATCTTTAAATCGATTTTGTCAACTACTTCCTGAGCTCCTATTTTGTTTATTTAATTATGAATTGTTTTTTTTTTTCAGGTCATGAGGAAGCTTCTCGGTGTCTATAAGAATTGTCGATATCTAGACCGTTTGATGAGTACCAGTTTTTTCCATGAAAGCCATTTTATGGTAAAAATAAATTACTAATCTTTTAAAAATCTTCCATTTCATATTTATTGTGTATATATTTTTTATTAGGGCCTCTTGGAACGTGTTGGAAAAGATACAGCGGAAACAGTTTTACCAGAGAATCCCTCCTCACATGAACGTAAAAACCGTCTTTTCAGTGAGAGTTCTACGCAACACTCTCAACAAGCAATTGGAATTGTAGTTCCCGTAAATAATACCCAAACCACTGCGAGTAGTGTCAGTTCACCCAAGGACTATGCTCCTAAAGTTATCTTCAATATCTCCTCGACTCCATTTAAATGCCTAAAGAAAAAAGCTACCAAATCAGAGCTAACAACGCCAAATAATTCAAATTCCAATCCCCTCCAGGAATTCACCGAATTGCAATCACCCCCAAAGCAACCCCATAACACCCCAATCAATCCAATCAATACCAAAGTAACCGTAACAGATCCCTCAAAGAATCCGTATAATCAGGAAAAGAACAAACTTCTCACTTCGGTAATGGTAAATATCGAAAAGGCTACCGAAAAAACTAATCAACTCAAATTGGCTAACAATAAGTCGCAGGACGACTCAGGGAATTACACGCGTACAGAAAACTGTGATGGCAGTTCGGCCAGCTACGCTAGCTCGAATGATCTTACCAACATCGATACGAATGGAAGCTTCTTGAAGACAAACGACGATCAGCAATCGATTTCTTGCAGCAGTATCGAGTTCACAGATGATGCACCTCCCGAATTCGTGTGCATTCGATTGTGCTGTTTGCTCAAGGAACAACTTGTGAAGTGTATCAATGAAATCCGACAGAAGTACTTTGTGGATAATTTGAATTTGAGTGAGATCATTGAGAATGATATTGCCGAAGATTTGGATGGAACAATCGAATCGACGAATTTGGTTGTTGTCGATGGGGATTTTAGCCCACAGATAAAATTATCAAACGATATGAATTACTTTAGCTCGCCAGAGACACCGACTGTGGAAGATCAACCCGAGACAGTTGTGTCGACACCCAATGTGCCTTTAGAATGCTTCCAAGTATTGGATGTCGCTCCGAAAAATCACAAATTCGAGCTAACTATCTTGCAACCAAATAATTCGCAACAGTACTATAAAGCTGTGCAGAGGGAGCACAGGATGTTGAGGTCTTCTTTGCCTCCTGGTGTTTGGGTTAGGTTTGTTTTCTAATTAAATTCGACTTTCGTTCGTTGTTTAATGAAGTGTTTTTTTTTTGTTAGAGTATTTGAAGATCGGATGGATCTAGTAAGTGTGATGATAGCTGGACCCAAAAACACCCCCTATGAAGATGGAATGTTCTTCTTTGATATTCAACTTGGACGCGATTACCCCAAAAGTCCCCCGTCTTGTCATTACATAAGTTATTGTTCAGATCGATTGAATCCAAATCTCTATGAGGATGGAAAGGTTTGTGTTTCGTTGTTGGGTACTTGGTCAGGACGTGACACAGAAGTCTGGGGGCCCAATAGCACCCTATTGCAAGTTATTGTTTCAATTCAGGGATTGATTCTGGTGGCTGAACCGTATTTTAATGAAGCTGGCTACGAGAAGCAGAGAGGTAAGTAAACAACAAAAACTAAAAAATTAACTCACTTTTTTGAATATCCTTTTTGTTTCCGTCTAAAGGTACACAACAAGGTACTGAAAACTCTCGCATGTACAACGAGATGGCTATCATCAAATTGGTTCAAGCAACCACCAAATTGCTATCAAATCCGCCACCAATATTCCGCGAACAAATCGTCGAACATTTCAAAAAGAACGGTCAAGCAATGTACAACCGTATCAAAGGGTGGATGGAATTGTCACAACAAATTGCTATGACCCCCGATAAAGAACAACAACCGCCTTTGTTTAAAAATGGCAATGCTCCTGATTTTCCACTTGTGCCTGCAAGCCGTGGCTTCTGTTTAACAGTGTCGGGTTTGTTGGAGACATTTCACAAGAAATTGGACATTCTCGATGCCTCAACAACAACAACACCAACAACTGTAGTCGAACAGCCCTAACCTTTGCTCTTAGCCAATAGTAGCAAAATAAAGCTTTCATTTATAGTAAATTTTAAATAAACTAAATTGGGGAATTAGAGCCAAAAAAGAAAATTAAAATCAAGAACAACCAAAAAACGATCCAAAAAATTATATATTTCAACTCGATTAGTATTATATTATTCCCAAAAGCAAAACTATAAACAAAACAAAAGCAGTTAATGATATTTTATGTTAAATTTAATCAATTACTGTTTATTATTTCTGTTTTTCTCTCACGTTTTGTTTATCAGTATTATTTTTTTTTTATTAAAACAAATTAAATTATTATTTATTATTATAAAAACTGTCGATCTTTATATATTTACATTTATGTTATTAACAAATTGTTGTATAATTTATTTATTTTTTCTTTCATTAAAAAATAAAACTATTTAATGGCGCAAAATAATAAACATCATTTCTTCATTTTGTTTGTGTGGGAGGATTCTAGTCTCCAAAGGGTCTTAAAGGTTTGTTTTATCTTGAGAATTGGATTGGAATATCATTTAATTTTTGCGCCAAATTTGTCGACTTTCTTTTACTTTATGTTTGAGTCGTTTTGTTATTTCTTGTTTTCTTAGAAAATAAAATATAAGTAAAAGCCTAAATTTAACTACGAGCTTTTTGCTAAAGCTTGAATCAAATTAAATTTTAAATAAAATTAAAATTAAAATTATCTCTTAACTTAAGAAGAAATACAAATAGCAGCAACACAAACAAATAAAAATGTAGCACTTGTACGCCTATTTTCACAACTCAACAAAATCAACAACAACAAATAAAAAACAAAACTAAAAAGAAATATATTTAACAAACTATGGAAAAACGTCTTATAATCTAGTAATAAATTTTATTATTTATTTTGCTTAAATTTAAAATTTTAAAACAAGTAGAAGAATGATAAATTTACTTATTTTTGTTTATTATTTCATAATAATTTGTCCAAATATGTAGTTTTATTGACAACAAATATAAAATAAATAAAAAAAAATGTTTGAAAGAGTCAACGAAAAGCTTTATCACACTTATATTTATAATAAATTATTAAAATTATGAATATATTTAAATGAAAGTAAATAATTCAATTATATTAAATTAAATTAATTTATTTTTTTTTTTTAAATTAAATGCTATTTAAATTGCTAATAATCTGCTATTTAAAAGTTATAAAAAAAAAACAAACATATTTATTAACTTTTTAACAAAATAAGAAAAATAATACCTATTAAATTATATATAATTAAATTTAGAAAATGGAATATTTAAGTATAAGGAAGAGATTTTAAAGTTTTGCTTAGAGATACGCGCGATATACGAGTAGATCAAAAAAGAAAAAAAAATCATAAAAAAGATAATATCGAAATTAAAACATTTATTTTATTCTATTTATTTTCAATAAAAATGCGAAATTAAGCGTAGATATGCGTAGCTTTTCTTTTGTAGGCTAAACAATTAATTGGTTTTAGTTTTTAATGAGCGTTGTTTTCATTTAAGCTGAATCCGAGCTTAAGGAACAATGGTAAAATATAAGAAAATAAATTATTCGGTTAATGTTTCTATCCAATATCTACAAAGAAACGTGGAGTTCTCCAGATCAATCTGCCATGAACCAGATTGAACATATTGCGATGGACGTGTCAAGCTTCAAGCATCATGGATGTCCGAACTATTTGAGATGCTAAACATCGACACTACCTCGTTGTAGCTAAGGTAAGATTTCGGGTTTCCAGACCTAAGACAAAACCGCCGCCCGCTTCTGAAGCGCTGAGTTTCACACAGCAAATAACGAGAAAACCCTGGTTTGATATTTTCGGCAGGCAAGCGGTACTGAATAGAAGGACGGGAGCTGCCCACGATGTCTATGAACAGAAGAAAAAAAAGGAACACCGACTTTTTAGAAGGAAGAATAGAGAGAGTATAATAAGCGTGAGGTCGAAGATGTTGTGAGGTTGAAAAGCAGAAATGAAGTGAAATTCACAAGTACATAAACCTAGAACCGAAGGCTGCAAAGACGAAAGTAGGAACATCAAATTAGAACCGCAGTCAATGCTGAGAATATGGAAGGACCACTTCAGTAGATTGTACAACGCCGACGACACCGAATTCCGCTGTCAGGTAAGATGATCCATTCAATATAGATGACGAAAGCCAGCAATCCCGTCTTCCCGACTTAGGCGTAGTAAAGTGCCATATGAAGTCTAACAAAGCCGTTGAAGCAAATGACTTGAATGCCAAGCTTTTCAAATCAACTGGAGATAATTAAGTTAGGAGCATGCACAAACTTATCTGTAAGATATGGTCGGAAAAAATTATGCCTGATGAATGGAACCTCAGTATTGTTTGCCCGTTGCTTAAGTCGGTATATATTATGTCAATAATTCAGTTTCCTAGAGTTACAAACCATTGGAGTCCCCTCCTTGTAAACCTCTCATTCAACAAACCATGTTATTGAATAAATTTAAAAAAGATAGCATCTATCCATTTCAAGGACAGCACTAAATGTCTTCGCAGGAGTAATCCTGAAGCGGGTAGGACATTCAAAATTCGTGCAGTTGTTAAGGCCTTGAATGAAGCATATGAAAAAGTTCAGCTAGAAACCTCATAATTGGGGCAATAAATTGTATGTTTTGAGAGGTGTTGCCGGTTTCGGTTAAAACACAGTGGACAGACAAGAAAACTTTGTGAAAGTTGAGGAGCCAGATTTGCGAGCATCTTCCAAGGTAGTCGTTGTAAGATTATCGTGCATGATTCCTCGACACAAAAATTACGGGATCTACTTCGTTAACTACTTCTTTGCATATTTTAGAATATGGTATTGATTACGAAGAAAGATCGACGATAATCTGAAGAGTATGTACATCGAGGGCATTGATGTTTCAACGGTTGTATGGAAAAATAATAAGCTAGCTACATTGGCTTCCACTTTTAATGAGCAAAATCCGATATCTGAAGTACAGAAATATGATACAAAGAACTCGAGACACATCAACATCCCTCGACCCAATGTTGTGGGAAAATATATGAAGCAGTTGCGACTGTTCTATCACTACTTGAACCTAACGATGGCTAACTAATGGCTGCTCTACAAAAGGGTGAGAAAATATAAAAATCTTCCTGAGAAGGCCGTCATGGCATCCGCAGGTTTGACAACACACCGATCTAAAGAAGGTGATATCCTAGCCAAAACAAAAACATAAAGTACCTACCCATCCAACACGTACCACCACAAGCTGTCAGCCAAGATCAAGTCGGTCACTGGCCTCAATGATCCGACCAATTATTTTATCTGATTCCAGTAAAAACTTGCAATTTGAAGGCCTTAAGTTAAAAAGGTTTAAGTTGTTAACACGAATTTTTTTATTCCATGGGAATTCGTCAGGATAATAAATGCGAAGAATTTATGTATGTACGTTCAAAATTGTATTCACGTTTGTTCGAAAACAGTTTGGAACGAAATAAAACGCTTAAGGCTTTTACCGGTATTGCTAGTGTCTTCTATCAATTAACGGTTGGTAAATATAAAACTTTGACATTAAACTAGCCAATTGATAAGTTTTGATTATAGAGAATGGGCAGGTTCAGCCGACATAAGGGACTTGAAAGTAAGGCAAGTTTCTTGCATCTGATTGGCCAGCTGCCAAAAAATTGCCTTCCAATTAAGGCAACTTTATTGGAAAGTTGACTGGAAAGTTAGGCAAGAAAAATCTCCCTTACTATCAAGTCAAGTCAACTTATGTCAAAATGACAATTGATCATATTTTTTAATTCAACTAAAAGCTGAACTTTATTACTCAATGATTTATTTATTATCTGCACAACTTCATTTAATGCTTTCTGTAAAAAGGTTCCTTGTAAATTTGGAAAAGAAATAAGTAATATTTCTTTAAAATACAAAATAAAAATCATGATGGACTTGTAGCTTGCCTGAGGAGTGTTTTGTAGAAAATAATGATTTTGGTAATTTTTGTACTATGAACTTGAAGTAGAGGTTTGTGAAGTAAAGTTCTGAATTTTAAATTCATGACACTTGAAAAACTAACTAGTTGCCTTGGTCAAAATTTACGTTCAAAGAATGAAGTTGACTGCAAATGAAGTCCCTTATGTTGTCTGAACCTGCCTAAAGTTAATAGCTTTAATTCTTACTTAAAACATGAAAACTCGATCATAAGAATATGACGAGATGTAAGAAAACCGCAAAAACAGCAGCTTTTAGACGAGAAATTTAAAGATGTACATCAAATACTTTTGTGGGAAAAATGGAACATAAAGTTGGCCGGCGTAAACGCAAGTTACTCAAAAGTTTTAAAAGTTACCACAAATTCAAACCATTTTAAAGGAACGAAACTTAAGAAAAAAAACACGCAACTTGACGAAAAACGGGCGTTTAAAGTTTTTGAAAACTCTGGTAAGCTGAAAAATAATGAAATAATTTTATCACGTGGATTTTTCAGACGAAAAAAAAAACGGTTTAATATCGATGGCCCGATGGGTCCAAATTTATTTTCATGATTCGTGACAGCCATGAGGGAGGTGTTGAGATATGGAACACTTAAGATTGGGGTCGTAACATCAAAAATTACTGTAGCTTTGTATAAGAAAAGACATTTTTCTAAATATTCTAATTTTTTTTGACCTATTAGCTTTACGTACCAACATGATAATGCTCCTATTCACTATTCGGTACGCATAATAAAAGCCATGGTTAGTTGCTACTGTTAATGAGGACGGTTGTCACTTTAAATACAAAGAATTTTTAATTTCTGCAATTAAGTTACGGTTTAGCGAAATATCGCTGAAACATATCAAAATGCTGTAGGATTCATATTGGAACTAATTTATGAAATTAATTAAAGTAAAGGTGGAAGAAACCAACTACAAAACTTAACAGAAACCTATTTTATTCCAATCCAATAACAATTTTAATTTGTGTATAGCTATTCAGTTGACTCAAACAAAATTTAATTTTTCTTAGGAGAGCTTTGCAAATAAGCGAAAGAAAAACTAGTTGTTGTTTTTGGATAATTCTTTTCTTAACATTCGAAGGACGCAATAAGCATCAACAGATGGCACAATAACCATCAATCACCCTTATTCCGTTAGACGTTGAACACCACATCAAAAACGACCAAGCGCACTTAGGATTACTTAAGGTTCAACGCTAATTTGTCGTTTCTCTCTTGTGGGACGCATTTGTTTAATTTCTTGGTATTCCATTGGTTCGACTAACGACTATAACACAAAAATGTTAGACTTGTTTGCTAGTTAAAGTAAGAAGTCAACGACAGATGAAAAGACTTATTGAGCTGATGGAGCAAAATGAGTATCTTATAAAAAATTTCTAGAGAGGTGTCTTTGGCAGAGGATTTGAATTTTCTTAGACCACCGTTAAGAAATGCAAAAATAATTACTTATCGCGTGCCGTTGCACAACCGTGGTAGGCTTTAAATTACAAAGCAAAATTACCGGAGATCCAACCTTCAGTTGTAAATTATGCGGTGGCATGCCTGGTAAATCCAATGAGTTCAAAAACTCAGTTGGATAATTTACAGCTTCGGTAGCATCACAAAATGTATCAATAGATTTGTATGGCACAAAGTCTCCTGGCAACAAATCGTCGGGATCGTTACGAAATCCCGAAAAACAAAATCCCGCGTAACGAAATCCCGCCGATTAAATTTGATATTTTTTGTGTGACACACGCACAGAAAATGGTCCGAGTAACGAAATCCCGCCGATCACGGCGGGATTTTTCTACTCCTTTTTTGGCAGGATTTCTAGTACGGCATAAGATAGTACTTTGGAAAAAATATTTTTTGGAAAAGTATTGAAAAATATTTTTTCTTCTTCCTTATTTTTGATTGGTCCTTTTTTGTTAGGCTATTTGTATGGCAAATTTGATTTTAAAACGCTAAGTTAGCCTTCTTCAGGGTAATTTGTATGGAAAAAATTATTTTTTTGGAAAAAACGCTCCAAAAGCTAGAAATCTTGTTTTTAGCTCTTGGAATATTTAATATGGAAAAAATTGATTTTTAGCACGCTTAGAGTCGTATTTAAGCGAAAACCTATTTTTTTGGAAAAAACGCTCCAAAAGCTAGAAATGTTGTTTTCATCTCTTTGAATATTTTTTTTAGCTCTAAAAAGAACTTTCAAAACGCTTAAACAGCGTTTTAAGCTAGTAATCGTCTAGCATGAATTTCAAGCGTTTAAGAACATTCCCATAATGAACGTTCTAAAACGCTTAAAAAATAAAAACGCCTATTAATTGGGCAGCGAACTCAACACGCTTAAAATGCTTTTTAAGCGTAAAGGAAGATTCACATATCGAATCAACCAAAACGCCAAAAAGCACTTCGAGCGCTTCGCCACTCTCAATAGAGCGCTGGTTGAAAATCAAGTCCCCATATCTCTACGTCTCCATATCTCTGGTGAGGTGTTTACCTCACGGAGTTCTAAGAAGAACCAGTGTTGCCAGAAAATATTTACTGAAATCGGGAGATTTCCACATTAGAAATCGGTGTAAATCAGGGCAATTTGTTTAACCCTACAACTCATGAAAAAGATAAGCTTTCTGTCAATTTTGTCTGAATGTTCTTTTTTTAGAACGTGTTTTTCATTAACTATGAAAATAAATTCAGATTTCCTATTACAAAAAATAAAAAACTTTTTGTTTCATTTGTATCATGACTTATTTTATTTCATTTAAATTAATTATAATAAGTAATATTGCTTGGTTACATTAAAATTAAATATTTTTATTTCGGAGGTACTGAATACGTTATGTAATAAGTAAAACTTGATAATAAATAATAAATATGTCCCTTGTTATATTAAATTTACAGTCTTTTATGGGGCATTGGCTTACAAGAAACTTAATTATTTAGTGCTTATAGCACCTAGCTAGCTTAGAAATGAAAAAAGTAATATGTACATATGTAAGCTGAAAAATACTCCAAGGATTCAAGTTTCTTATAAACCAACGGCTTAGGTACATACATAAGTATCTTAATTTGTATTATTTTTAAATATATTTATTTTGCTTGAATTTTTTTAACAAATCATCAGACACTTTTAAGTTTAAACAATTGCAATCTTTGAACTTCAGGTAATCCTTAGAAAGTAATATTCCTTGTAAAGTATCAACATCTAGCCTATTTCTTATTTTCGTCTTATTCAAATTTATTTCCGAAAAAGTTCTCTCCACGTTAGGGGATGAATATGAATTCGGTAACGATAATACCGATGAAATAAATCGAGCCAACAATGGAAAAGCTAAAGTTTGATTGCACTTTTTGATTGAGCACACAATCTTCCAAAATATTTCTATTTTAGTATTTTCAATTCCCTCAGATAATAAATTTTCAAAATCAAGATTTAGTATTTCCCAATATTCCAAATCAATTCTCTGGATATCTTTGGAAGGAATAAAATTATCAAACAAGTTAAAAAGATTACTTAATGAATCAATTTGCTTATTTACGGTCTTTTTAGGTTCCAATAAGGTCAAAGCTTTAAACAATTTATTTTTAAAATCAAATCTTTTGAATATTTGTTCGCATAGTTCGACGTAGAAACGTATACAGTTATTTTTAAATCGTTCGACTTCACAACTTGCAATAAGATTTTTTTCCAATTGTAAATTAACGTCGCTGCCGAGATATAAATTATTATCATTACTTATTATATTGTATGGACTTTTGAAATTAATATTTTCAATAGCCGTTGCCCTTAGATAAGCCGGCTTAATGAAACAATCTAAAATTGCTACTACTAAAGTTTTAATTTCACTGTATAGCTTGTGAATCTGTGGCTCTTCGCTTTGAAAAAGTCGTCAATTTATTAACTTGAGGAAGAGCAAAGCTTAAGAATTTTAGATACAATCCATTTAAAGGATCTTGTAGATAAATTAAAATTACTTTACCACTTTCGAGATTATCTACATATATTCGCTTCAAAGGCGAAGTATATCTTAAGGGATTCATACAATTCTAATATTCTGGAAACAACGCATTCCAATGATAACCAACGAGTCTGCGACGACGGATGGAAAAGTTCATATGGCTTGTATTCCAATAATTTTAGAATATCTTGATATTTTGCCACCCTTTTTAGTCCAAAATGAATATAGTTGTAAATATCCCGACACATTGTTTCAACAATTGGAGGAAGTTTTAAGCAGGCGTAAGATGCACAGAGGGCAAATGAATGGCAGACACATTTAAAAACTACTAGATTTGGGCAGTCACCCTTTAGCAAAGAAGCAACCGAATTTTTACTGCGAGTCATATTATTTGCTCCATCCGCCGCAAACCCGATTAATTGTTTTTTTATAATCAATATTCTTTTCAATAAAGTTGGTTATAATTGTCGAATGCAATGTTTTTGCATCCGCAGCAATAACTTTCAAAAGATCAAAACAAAAATCATAAATCTTAAAATTAATACATATTCTTACCACCGTGCTTAAGATTTTTGTTGCTGATAAGTCAGTTGATAATTAATAAATTAATTAAAAAGTACTCAAATTTTTAGTACAATTATAAATTATGTAAATTTCAGATTGAAAATACATTAAAATACTTTTTTATATAAAACATCGAAAATCGGGGAAAAGTGTCATAATTAGATCAAAAATCGGTGTATCGTAAATAGGTTTAAAAATCGTGAGAATTACGATAAATCGGTGTTTCTGGCAACACTGAGAAGAACTGAAAATAATGCGAAATGAGCACTACTTTTATACTCTTTTCAAAGGATGCATGACTGTTTTTTCGATTGGCTTTGGATACGCCTCCTTCGTTCGTGTTGATTCTCATGATTGAGTGTGAGGTAGGAAATTTTGCGATAGCAATCATATAGGATTACAGTCAATTACTTTTGTTTGAAAGTTGTTGATATAGGCGCCTGCCTGGCGACTTTACATACCCTAAGCGGAGCAACGGAGTTGCGTGAGCGGGTGTGAACCCCGAAAAGTGGAGTTAAAATCCTGATATCCCGCGAAGCGGCGCGAAGCGGGCCACCCACAGGTGCTTTTATTCAAAAAAACTGTTGATATTGGCGCCTGCCTGGCGACTTTACATACCCTAAGCGGAGCAACGGAGTTGCGTGAGCGGGTGTGAACCCCGAAAAGTGGAGTTAAAATCCTGATATCCCGCGAAGCGGCGCGAAGCGGGCCACCCACAGGTGCTTTTATTCAAAAAAACTGTTGATATTGGCGCCTGCCTGGCGACTTTACATACCCTAAGCGGAGCAACGGAGTTGCGTGAGCGGGTGTGACCCCGAAAAAGGGAGTTAAAATCCTGAGATCCCGCGAAGCGGGCCACCCACAGGTGCTTTTATTGAAAGAAGTTGTTGATATAGGCGCCTGCCTGGCGACTTAACATACCCTAAGCTTTATTAAAAAAAGTTTTTTTTTGGTTAATAATGCTAGTGCAGAAAATTTCAATGTTAATTTATCTCTTCATAAATATTTGGTCGTCCTGAAAAGGACGGATTGGGTATCGTCATTGTTGAAGGCCAGCGTACCTTCTAAGCGAGGGTGAGGTTATGTGCAACATTTTTCAGGAACTGCACTTTTTCACTCGATGTTCTCATGATCAGAACCCTCTGGAGTCTTTCGTTCCTCTTCATGGCCTTTGTTGTTGGTGGTTCTTCTCCTCTCCGAACTCTTTCGACTGCCAATTTTGCTACAAGGCATTCTTTCGAAAGGTCCGAAATAAGCTTGTAGAGACCTGCATGCCTTTGGTTGACTACAACTTTAAGGCGTCTATGCCACGCTTCAACACTGTTTTGTGTCCTAGGGAAACTGGTCTCACTTGAAGCGGCTCCCGTTTTCCAGAACTCTGGCTTGTAGCGTGGTCTTGATGTCGAATTGCCAATGTAGTTGGCCTTGAACCACTTTGCCAGCGCCTTAGACTCAGTGAATGTTAGGGCTCCATATGCTGCCTCGTAATATCCCATTACCTCATCTGGAGGTACAAATGCCAGTGCTTTAAGCATTCGCACTTCCATTGCGAAGCTTTCATTTCACCCATATTTGATTTGGAAGCCCAAATTTTGGACTTTCCGCCAAATAATCTGTCCAAAATGAAATAGACACCCGTTGGTTTGGGTGTTTGGAAAGAATGTTTGGGCTGATCTTATGATGGCCATTTCGAAGTCCGAAATTATCCTTTCTGGGTTCAGTGGGATATTGAAATCACAGGCGCATTTCAAGAGTTGAAGCCAGAACTCGTCATATGCCTCCTTTGATTTCCGGCTCATGAGGCAGTAAACTAGAGGTACAACGATTCCATGTAATGGGTGATTTTTTTGAGGTTAGGATTTTCATGCATTAGTATTTGACAGATCACGCGGGATTTCAGACATGGTGTCAAAGAGAAAGATGCTCAGTATGCTTTGACATTTCATCATGAATAGACTTACTAACGAGCAACGCTTGAAAATCATTGAATTTTACTACCAAAATCAGTGTTCGGTTCGAAATGTGTTTCGCGCTTTTTTATCGACAAATTTTGTTCAGCGATGAGGCTCATTTCTGGTTGAATGGCTACGTAAATAAGCAAAATTGCCGCATTTGGAGTGAAGAGCAACCAGAAGCCGTTCAAGAACTGCCCATGCATCCCGAAAAATGCACTGTTTGGTGTGGTTTGTACGCTGGTGGAATCATTTGACCGTATTTTTTCAAAGATGCTGTTGGACGCAACGTTACGGTGAATGGCGATCGCTATCGTTCAATGCTAACAAACTTTTTGTTGCCAAAAATGGAAGAACTGAACTTGGTTGACATGTGGTTTCAACAAGATGGCGCTACATGCCACACAGCTCGCGATTCTATGGCCATTTTGAGGGAAAACTTCGGAGAACAATTCATCTCAAGGAATGGACCGGTAAGTTGGCCACCAAGATCATGCGATTTGACGCCTTTAGACTATTTTTTGTGGGGCGAAGTCAAGTCTAAAGTCTACACAAATAAGCCAGCAACTATTCCAGCTTTGGAAGACAACATTTCCGAAGAAATTCAGGCTATTCCGGCCGAAATGCTCGAAAAAGTTACCCAAAATTGGACTTTCCGAATGGACCACCTAAGTCGCAGCCGCGGTCAACATTTAAATGAAATTATCTTCAAAAAGTAAATGTCATGGACCAATCTAACGTTTCAAATAAAGAATCGATGAGATTTTGCAAATTTTATGCGTTTTTTTTTTTTTAAAAGTTCTCAAGCTCTTAAAAAATCACCCGATATATGGCCATGAACTGAAAACAGTTGCCCCATAATAGTTGGAACCACCGCAAACGTGCCATCAACCAACCAGCACTTTGACTCCGAAAGTAGCTGGATCGTCTGTTTTGTTCCGAGTAAGATGTTTTTTCCTCCCGAGTATATGTCCTCTGAAAGTACGAACAGCTCACCATCAGAAAACTTGATGTGCTCGGGAATGTTAATTTCCTCAAGCGTGGTCGGCTCCTTAACAAGGCTTTCTCGTACTCGATGTATCCTCATTTTTTGAGCGGCCTTTGAGGGAAGGCTTGGACGACAAGCGGGCTCGACCATCATCACTGAGTCTCTGATGATAATACTGGGAGGAAGTGCCTCTTTGGCTTTAAGCTTAATTTGGTGGATGGCATTACGGACTTCCTTTTGGAAAGCCATAGGAGCGTGGGTATGGTCGTTTACCTTGTTGGAAACCACCACCACGTCACCAACATCAACTGTGTGAAGTCTTGCAGTGCATCGCAAAGACTTCCTTTCAGCACAGCACCAGAAGCTTTTTTCTCCTCTTTTTTTCTCCAAGTGGAAGAGGTAACCATCTTTTTCTATTTTTCTTCCTCCTTTATTGGAGTGTACAACCTAAAAACAAAAGAAAATATTGACTTTAACACAAATTTTTAAAAAAGTTAAAGATAAAAACTTGACAAATACACATCCACTTGTGAAATTTTGTGAATCATTCAGTTTTATATGAATTAACAAGAATAGTTTGCAACAAAAAATTATTATATTCTATCACTTTTTGATTTAATTTTTTAAGTTTCACTGTCAGAATTCTTCACTTCTGAAAAACACACAGATTTAATATTTTGACTTTTTAATTTAACACTTTTCGACCTTTTTCCACTAAGGTTCACAAAATTTCACAATTGGAAACATAAAACACAATCACATATTAACTCTACATACCTGGGCATTTCCGAAATCCATTTTTTTTTTAATTTTTCACGTAGAAAATAACTATACAAGTGTCACTGTTTTCACTAATTTCGCTGTTGTCACTGTATTTTCACTGATATTTAAAAAGGATTACGTTGAATTATTGATTAGTGTATGTCATTGAGAACCAAAAAGTCCGAACCATGAAAAAAGGGCGAATTATAGTCAAATTTTACACAAAATATCACTTTTAAAATTTGACATTTTAATTACTACAACGCGCAAATAATTGACAAAAAAAAATTTAATGACATTTTGACAATTTGTTGCGTATCAAAAATTAGAAAAATTTCGAAACTATTGATTATTAACCTGGAATATGCATTAAAGGACGAAAAATATTTTGGTTTCAATGAAAAATATTGCACTGACTAGTTTTAAATGAAATAATATACTCTATCCATTTGTTTTGGTCCTTAAAATTTCTCTATAGGGAAACTATTCAACTTAGAACAAAAATGTCAAAGGAAAGAAAAAATAATGGAATTTACCAAAGCATTCTATGAAGATCTCTTTTTGAAATTAGTTTCACTCTTTACAATTTTTTTTAGTCCTAAAAAGGACATTTTAACACTCCATTTCTGAAGTTCTTAAACGCTTAAACACCATTTTAAGCGTCCTAAACCCCAAACCCAATCGCCCCAAAACGCTTAAAATGATATCCAAGCGAAAAAGATAATTCCATCCCACGGAACTCTAAAACGCTTAAACACCATTTTAAGCGTCCCTAACCCAACCCCTAGGCATGTTTAAAATGTCCTTTACGCATCCAAGGAATCTTGCTATTCCTGAGCAATGCGTTACTTACCATAAACCCTACCTAGACTACTTACCAAACAACCAAACTCACTCCATACCTACCTGTTACAGGAGCATTCATATACAGCCAACCACCTTCCATAGAATCCCGCTGTCTACTAAATAATTTCCAAAAATATTCCTGCTTAAGTACAATTTTGAAACGACAAATTTTTTTCCTTCGTTGCACAGATTCTCGCGATTTGATTGGCCAAAACCAATACAGTGCTGTCTTCCAAACAATCTAAAAAATGATACATGATTCTCATCGAAGAGTGTCTCCTTTCCTATGAAAACAGCGGTGTCGAAAAAATTTGAAAACGGAGCGAAACGGCGGGATTTCGTTACGCGGGATTTTGTTACACGGGATTCTGTTCTGCGGGATTTCGTTTTGCGGGATTTGGTTTTGCGAGATTTCGTTACGCGGGATTTCGTTACGCGGGATTTCGTGATGCGGGATTTCGTAGCCAACCCCAAATCGTCACCTGAGTTCTATCTTGTTCTATAAGGGGAGAGTACGATAACTTTGGCGACAAAGTTTAACGACGGATTTGTATAGAACAGCTTAGAACAAGCATTTTTTACTCTGGGAGGGGGGTCTATCTCCCCCCGTTAAGGCGGTAGGGGCAATTTAAAAAAATATGTACATTAAATGGAAAAAAATAATTAAAAAATAACGGTAATACTTACAATTAAGTTTTATACCTTTTTTTAAAGCCAACATTTTTGTTTATTAGCTTGTTTTAAAATTAAAAAAAAGGTTTAAAGTGTAGTTTTTCAAAACTTTCAAATTATCTACTGTTTTTTTTTTAGAATTCATTGCTCTTATTTGTTTTTGATCAAAAACTGAAAACTAGATGACTTTATGTCTTCTAGTTCTTGAGAAAATTGAAAATTACCAAAACAAAATATTTTAATTAAATTACTTTTTCCTTGCTTAAGTATTAACGTAGTCTTATTTTGATAGTAATAATCGATAAGACATACCTAGGGTAAATTAATTTTTCTTAAATCCAGCTTATTTAAATGCAAAAGAAACTTTGCATGCACCCCATCTTGCACCCACCGAACCGTGCCCCCTCCCCCCCTTGCACGCACTCCAACTTGCACCCACCCCAAATCCTATAGTGTTCCCAAGCAGGAGGGTTGCAGGGGGGCAGCATGCCCCCCTTACAGATCCCACTGTTGCATACACCCAAATTCGAACACACATTACTGTTGCATACACCCAAACTCGCACGTACCATTGTTACTATCAAAATAAGAATTAAATTAAAATAGTAGTTGTGGTTATTTTTAATTTTCTCAAAAACTAAAAGACATAAAATCATCTAGTTTTCAGTATTTGATCAAAAACAAATAAGAGCAATAAATTCTGAAATAAAAACAATGGTAGATAATCTTGAAGTATTGAAAAAGTTACTCTTTAAACCTTTCTTTAACTTTTTTTTACTCAAATTTTGAGTTTAAAATTAAATTTTTATTTTCAATTTTCTCAAAAACTAAAAGACATAAAATCATCTAGTTTTCAATTTTTGATAAAAAACAAATAAGAGCAATAAATTCTGATATAAAAACAATGGTAGATAATCTTGAAGTATTGAAAAATTACACTTTAAACCTTTTTTTTAACTTTGTTTACTCAAATTTTGAGTTTAAAATTAAATTTTTCAAAAACTACGCACAGTTTTGACTTGAATTAAAAACTGGCTAATAAAACAGAATATTGGCTTTAAAAAAATGTATAAAACTTAATTGTAGGTATCACCGTTATTTTTTAATAATTTTTTTACATTTTAAATAATAATTTTTTTAAATTGCCCCTACCGCCTGAACGGGGGGAGATACACCCCCCTCCCATACTAAAAAATGCTTGTATTAAGCCCCTCTACCAAAAACCGTTATTATTTCTTGGCGCCAAAGTTATCGTACTCGTGCCTTCTATAATATGTCCATTTTTCAAAATGTTGGGAAATCGATTTTTAAAGTCCAGATCGAAAACTTTTGTTTATTTTACCAAATTTATTTTTGAAAGTGATGTTTTTCTGAAAGCCTTAACAATTTTGTTTTAAAAACTATTCACAAATTTCTTTTTTCTTCTGTTCTGAAATAATGATAAATAAAAATCCAAACAGAGGTCATTTTGGATATTGAACGAAGTTATATGGAGTGAAGATAAGTTGATAAAATTGGTGGTTAGTGGATATTGAGCAAAAAAACCTAATATTGAACAAGACTGAAATTAACAAGGATATTATAGGAAACCAGAGGTATTTTGTATTAAATTGAACAATAATAATTTCATTATTCAAATCAGATTTAATTAGGTTCTCTGAAGGGTACTATGAAAGGAGACAACAAAATTTTGAATATCTTGGTATGTTTGTATTGTTAAAAAAAAAATATGCAGGTTTTTGGAAAACACTTTATTTCACAAATAAAAGATAAATTTCTAAACAAAGCGTTAAATAATTTTTTTTTTTTTTATAAACAAAAAATAAAGGAGAAATTCTTTTATATTTTTATGTATTATTATATTGGCTTAATAAAAACATAGCTTCATTGTATTTATTAAAAAAAAAATATAAATAATTATTTTACTTTTAAAAATAATATAAATAAAAATTAGAAACAGTTTTAATTCATTTTTCACAGTTTGTTCTTTCACAGTATTTTGTTTCGTTTTAAATATAAAAATTATTATTAGCTTAAGGCGATAATATAAAAAGAAATGATAGAACTCAATGTCCCTGATTAAGAGATCCGAATCTAGTTAAAGTCGACTTTAACAAAAAACATCCGTAGAAATAAAATATAAATTTCACTTCTAAATGCTTAGATAAGTTCATTTTAAATTTAGCTTGAGGAGCTTTTAAGCATTTAGAGGTGAAATTTGTGTTTTATTTCTACGGATGGTCTAGTTAAAATTGAATTTAGGCTAGATTTGGATCTATTATCCAGGGTTAATAATTACATTTCATTTAATGGTTTCTCATTATGTTTTCGTAAAAACGTTGATCTTGTATGTTAGGCATGAACGGTAACATTGCTTGAATGTCTTTATTCTTTTCCTTGGTTAGCTTTATGTTGAAAACACTATGTACGATAGTAGGAAGGATATTACACTTTGAGCCTCTCATAGATTTAGCCATTCTTACCGTTTGAAAATCCTCACTATGTTGCGTCCTATAATACAAGGAAAGAAAGTCATTGCTTCTATATTCGATTTGTCTGTAATCTTTGAAAGGTACCATTTTAAGATTCAGACTAGCTTTATTAAAATTCAAAAAATCTTCTTTCACTTTTTTCAAAATAATAGTGAGACCAAATGCTATGCCATTTCCAGACCGGACGCTTAGCGTTTCGTGCCAAATTTCGCAATAGGTGGTTTTATTAGTCGCATTCACAAAGCTAGTGGCTATACGTAGTCAAAATTCAACTAGCTTTGTGAATGCAAAACTACACTACAAAGCTAGTCAATCTGGAACTGTCATATTATTGACAAATGCAAATATAGAAAATAAGAAACATTTTTGATTTGATAACTTTAACTTATCTTTTGTGTTTTTAAATTCAATAAAATCAAATTTAAGACACAATTTGAATGATTTATATTTGTATTTTAATATTGAACAATTTATTTCATTTTGAATTCGTGTTACTTTACCGAGCAACTGATTGTGAAACGTCAAAATCATTGGTCGCATTCAGAAAGCTAGTGGCTAAGTAGTCAAGGGATTCTAATTGGCTAAATCCAACTACAAAAGAAGTTGAAATTTCCCCTCCGACGTAGTGTAAAATTTTCGGCTACAAAGTTAGTGCACACTGGTTTTGACGTTTCACAATCAGCTGCTCGGTAAGGACACAAGAATTCAAAACGAAATGAATCTTTCGGTATTTAAATACAAATATAAATCAATCATATTATGTTTTCTATTTGGTTTTATTGAATTTAAAAAGAAAAAAAAACTATTTAATGTTCTGAAAACACAAATGTTTCTTATTTTATATATTTGTATTTGTCATAAATATGACAGTTCCGGATTGACTAGCTTTGTAGTGCAATTTTGCATTCACAAAGCTAGTTGAATTTTGACTACGTAGCCACTAGATTTGTGAATGCGACCATTCTCCACTAACTTTGTAGCCGAATTTTTTACACTACGTCGCAGGGGAAATTTAAACTACTTTTGTAGTTAGATTTAGCCAATCAGAATCCCTTGACTACGTAGCCACTAGCTTTGTGAATGCGACCATTATTTTGGCAAAATACCGTCAAATTATATACAGCATATTTACGCCTATAAAAGTAATTCGAAACATTTTCTTTCGGCAGCGAAAAAACATTTTGCAGATCATAAGCGATAACCACTGTGTTTTAACACTTGTTTTTTCGATCGATATCACGCTGAGCCTTTGCTTCAAAAACACTCTAATGAAGATATAAATCCTTCGTACGTATCACCCTCCAAAACCCATTTGTTTACATTGTTGTATTTGTAATTTTGACATTATGTCCATGAATAAATGTGAAATTCAAATAACTGATAAACTAAATTGCCACGCACCGGACCTCATTAATTGTGGCTTGCGTGTTTTCACGCACACTAAGAATTACTTTATGAGGTCCGTTTCCGGTTTAGTTTGTAGGCAAACCAATATAGCTAGCTTCCGGGGATTTATATCTTTACTAGAGTGTTTTTGCTTTGCTTCACTATGATTACTGCGATCAACGTCATAATCTCGTTTTTCACTTGTATTCGGAATTCTTGTTGCTGTGAACTTAGCACATTGATCGCAAATATCTTTTTTGGGTTTAAAAAATGAAAAATTGAATGATTCATTGAAAACTTTCCGATAAATATTACAGGAAACAGGTTTTCTCGCTGTCTCTACATACATTTTCAGAAGGGCCAGGGCTTCGAGATATTGTTTTTTTTTTGTATTTGCTCGGCAGAGATGCGAATCCATTACTGGAAAAGATTTTATAATTATGTTCTTTAACTTTATATTTATATCTTGTTCTGGTGTGATTTTTTTTGACAAATTTTCCATGTTTCGGTAGAGAATGGGCAGGTTCAGACAACATAAGGGACTTCATTTGCACTCAACTGCATTCCTTGAACGTACATTTTGACCAAGTCAACTAGTTAGTTTTTCAAGTGTCATAAACTTCAAACTCAGAACTTTACTTCCCTAACTTCTACCTTCAGTTTACCGTACAAAAACTACCAAAAACATTATTGTCTACAAAACAGTCCTCATGCACGTTTCAAGTCCATCACCATTTGTATTTTGTATTGTAAAGAAATATTACTTATTTACTTTCCAATTTGACGAGAAACCCTTTTACACAAAATATTAAATGAAATTGTGCGAAAAATAAATAAATCGTAGAGAAATAAAGTTCAACTTTCAGTTTATTAAAAAAACATGATCGATTGTCATTCTGACATAAGTTGACTTGACTTGATAGTCAGGGAGATTTTTCTTGGCTAACTTTCCAGTCAAGTTTCCAATAAATTTGCCTTAATTGGAAGGCAATTTTTTGGCAGCTGGCCAATCAGATGCTAGAAACTTGCCTTACTTTCAAGTCCCTTATGTCGCCTGAACCCATGATACAACTAAATAACTTTATTGATTTAAAAATTTTTTAAATTAATTTCCGTTAACATTCACAACAGAAAATAGATAGAAATTGCGCCAAATATACTAGCTCTCTTCATTTGATTAAGTGTTCGTGACGTCACAATAGTTTGAAAACCAAAACCTTACATGCGCAATCCGCTAGTTGTATGATGGCCTGAACCTGCCCATTATATTTTGTATGATATTGAACCAAATAGAATTCTTGTTCTTATATCGGGTGATTTTTTTGAGGTTAGGATTTTAATGCATTAGTATTTGACAGATCACGTGGGATTTCAGACATGGTGTCAAAGACAAAGATGCTCAGTATGCTTTGACATTTCATCATGAATAGACTTACTAACGAGCAACGCTTGCAAATCATTGAATTTTATTACCAAAATCAGTGTTCGGTTCGAAATGTGTTTCGCGCTTTACGTCCGATTTATGGTCTACATAATCGACCAAGTGAGCAAACAATTAATGCGATTGTGACCAAGTTTCGCGCTCAGTTTACTTTATTGGACATTAAACCAACCACACGAATGCGTACAGTGCGTACAGAAGAGAATATTGCGTCTGTTTCTGAGAGTGTTGCTGAAGACCGTGAAATGTCGATTCGTCGCCGTTCGCAGCAATTGGGTTTGTGTTATTCGACCACATGGAAGATTTTACGCAAAGATCTTGGTGTAAAACCGTATAAAATACAGCTCGTGCAAGAACTGAAGCCGAACGATCTGCCACAACGTCGAATTTTCAGTGAATGGGCCCTAGAAAAGTTGGCAGAAAATCCGCTTTTTTATCGACAAATTTTGTTCAGCGATGAGGCTCATTTCTGGTTGAATGGCTACGTAAATAAGCAAAATTGCCGCATTTGGAGTGAAGAGCAACCAGAAGCCGTTCAAGAACTGCCCATGCATCCCGAAAAATGCACTGTTTGGTGTGGTTTGTACGCTGGTGGAATCATTGGACCGTATTTTTTCAAAGATGCTGTTGGACGCAACGTTACGGTGAATGGCGATCGCTATCGTTCAATGCTAACAAGCTTTTTGTTGCCAAAAATGGAAGAACTGAACTTGGTTGACATGTGGTTTCAACAAGATGGCGCTACATGCCACACAGCTCGCGATTCTATGGCCATTTTGAGGGAAAACTTCGGAGAACAATTCATTTCAAGGAATGGACCGGTAAGTTGGCCACCAAGATCATGCGATTGACGCCTTTAGACTATTTTTTGTAGGGCTACGTCAAGTCTAAAGTCTACACAAATAAGCCAGCAACTATTCCAGCTTTGGAAGACAACATTTCCGAAGAAATTCGGGCTATTCCGGCCGAAATGCTCGAAAAAGTTACCCAAAATTGGACTTTCCGAATGGACCACCTAAGACGCAGCCGCGGTCAACATTTAAATGAAATTATCTTCAAAAAGTAAATGTCATGAACCAATCTAACGTTTCAAATAAAGAATCGATGAGATTTTGCAAATTTTATGCGTTTTTTTTAAAAAAAAAGTTCTCAAGCTCTTAAAAAATCACCCGATATAACCAAATTCATATCTTTTTGTTCAATAAGGTACAAATTGTAACCAAAATAATTTGAACATTGAACAAAATAGAAATAAATGAAGTATAGATATAAGGATATTAAACAAAAAATCCATGAATGTGGATATTCAACAAGAAAGAAATAAGAAGATATGATTTTAAAGATATACTATGAATTGTTCAATGTGATACAAAAAGAATGAATAGTGGTTTATTGAACAAAAGTTATACTCAAAATGGTCAGAAAAGTGGTTTATTGAATAAAACAGTTCTCCATAACTTGAAAACTAAATGAGATAGAACAAAACGGTTTGCGCCAATCCAAAGAGCACGCTCGAATTATAAAAACTGCATTTCTAACTCAATTTCGTCAAAAATGGTCTATTGAACAAGATAGAACTCAGGAAATGAAAGGAACAAAATGTATCTTGAGATTTAGTTCGTTAACATCCACATTTTTTGCTGCAAGAATAGCTCTTTCTGCCAGTTTAAGTAAAACGACTATCGGAATAAGGCTGAATATTTGAAAAACATGTACAAATTGTTCTCGAAAACGTTTGTGCGTATCCAGTTAAAGCGGATTGTATAATCACCCCTATCACAGAGTCCCTCTTAGCGAGTCCCCGAAAATTTTGTTACGCTACGAATACGAATACATTTACATCATAAGGCCCGAACGAAATCAAAAAAGCATTGCCACACAGAAATACTAATTTCGGAGTGTCAAAATCGATGGAATTCTTGTTGCATCTTTATTTGTTCCTTTAAAAGGCTGGATGAATGATATGATTGACGCGAAGTAGGTGGAAGACGCCGTGGAACATTTCTCACATCACATCAACTACGTCTGATGACATCGAAACATCGTCGAGTTGGTTCTCTTCACAAGGTTCATTAGATTCTAAAAGCTCGGAAGAATTTTCGAATCCAAAAGATTGTGTATCTTTTATTCCTCTGGTCGAAGTTTCAAGGCCAGTCAGTCTTATGACACCTTCTTCGAGACCGCTAAAAGAATGCATTCTATTTCCTCCGCCACCTGTAGCTTTGCATTCTTTTTTGTTCTCAACCATTTGTCTCTTGATGTATGCCTACCATGTTTTTACTGCCTCCCAAAAGGAATTCACTTCCTCCTTAGGGATTTTCGAAAATCCTTGGGCAATTTCAGGTTTATCTTGAAGCATTTCATAAAGCCTTTGGAACTAAATTTTATTTGTGATAACTTTATTTGCCCTTCAAAAAAAAAAAAAATAAAAAATATAAGTAAACACTTTCACATTAAAACAATAGTAAAACTTTCATGATCCTTTTCATATATTTTATTTATTTTTTTTTCGTTTTCAATTGAACTCCGATCAAAATAACTGTTCGTAGAAAAAACTGCCAAACTTCCTATTCATTCGGGGCTAGTGATACCACTTTTCACGAACTCCGAATTTCGTAGCAAATTTTTTTAGTACGACGCACAGTGGTGCGAGAGCGGAAAAAAGTCTTTTTAAAAAGTCATATTTATCCTTTTAAACTTTATGTTTAAGTACTCTTAGATAACCCGAGCGTATGATTCAAAAGTTTTTAACATATATATTGTATGTTCTGATTTACAAGCCCTCAAAGTTGAAAAATAATACTCAAATCGCGAACCGTATTTTCAACAAATTTTGAGATGTTTTTTTCCGAAGTTCCTTTAAATAAATTCTCTAGCTTCTTAAATAATTGAATTGGTCTATTTTCGATTATCTAAAAAAAAATTTGATTATTTATAAAAGATACCTTCTATAAGTAGTCTGAAGCTTTAGTACTAGGAAAAAATGCGTTTTTACCAAGATACCAAGAAAGTAAGTATGCCAGCATATGCTCCATACATTCATGTTAAAGCACAGAAAAAATCAGCTGCAGATACTTGCAGATGTGGGAGTTATAATCAAAAATGTTTCACTGAATCGGATTTCAAAAAACTGCGTTTTGACGGTGGTGTTTACCAAAAAGTTTGATTTCTTCGTTAGAATGAACTAGTTAAGCCCATTATTTTAAGAAAAAATGTCAAACTTTATTTTAAAAATAAAACAAAATTAATACATTGACACAGGTCTGAGAATTTCGATTTTTGCGAAACCATTTATTTCTGCCCGGAAAATTTGTTCAACTTTGAACTCAATTTTTTTTGGAAAAAACACACGAAAAGCAATATAGTTTTATGATATTTTAAATTATATGATAGAGCTTAAAAAAAATAAAGAAAAGGATTAGGGATAATCCTTTTTTTTTAGTTTTTTGCTAAAAGTAGGGCAGGTAGAAATAAAAAAGGTGTTATTTTTAAAATTGTATTGCTTTGTTTTTGTTGTGTATTGCGTAATTTTGTATTACCTGTCTTATTAGAATAAAATCTCTTACTTAAATCTTTATATGTATATAAAGGATTAAATTAAAAAAAAGTCAGTATTGAGTTATTGACCATTTGTGCAAGGTGTTTAAGAAAAATTTTTACTCTTTGATCAATTAATAAGTGAAAGTGAAGTGAAATATAATAACAAATATACATATATAGTGAATTCAATACATTAAAATGCATTCAATCGAAATTCCTTATTCGGTGTTGTGTAGTGAACTTATTACTTATGGACATGATGTTCAAAATCTTCTACCATATTTTGAAAGGGAATACCCCAACTTAATTTCTGAGCAAATAGAAACTTTGCTGTCAGAATTAAAGAAACGTTTTGTGCCTCATTTTTTGAGTCGATGGAACGCAGTTCATAGAAAAAAAAAGTCATTTTGAAAAAAAATACACTCATTGGCTCGAAGGAGTTTTCGAAGTAGAACTAACCCAAAGTGTATTGGCCGAAACGTCAACTAATATGGGAAGACCACGAAAGAGTTTTGACGAATGCTGTGATCGAGCTAAAAGGTATAGGAGGGACGAAATTAGAAATATATTTCCTCAAGAAGAGATAAACTATGCAGCAACATCAGAGAGCTTTTCCTGCTCACAATTTGATCCGGATAAGGCTCTTGCATTATTTATACAAGCAGAATTGTCGAAACGCCAATATGAAGCATTAAGACATGCCCTAAAAGATGAAGGACATGATGTTTTTCCACCTTATATTAAATTACTGGAAGCAACAAAAAAGTGCTATCCTTTAGATATAAGCATTATGGAAAGCTCAGCATGTGTGCCACTACAAAAATTGTTAGACCACACTGCAACAAGGTTATTAGAAGGAAAGACATCAGAGGAGATAACCAGAATAAAAATAAAAAGTTAAGATTTTACTAAAAATAACATCAAAACCCTCAAATTTTAGAAAAATGCCAATAACTTTTTTTCTAATAATTTTTTCTTGTCCAAATTTTGACCAAGCATGTATAAAACTAATCCTCACATGTGTTTCAAATTTCATTAAAATTCGTTTAATAGTTCAGATTTTACAAAATTTTTTCCGCTCTCCCATACAAAAATCAAAAAACCTCAAATTTTAGAAAAATGTCAATAACTTGTTTATAATTTTTTTTTTTAACCAAATTTTGACCAAATATGTATAAGACTAATCTTAACATGTATACCAAATTTCATTTAAATCTGTTGAACCGTTCAGATTTTACAACTTTTTTCCGCTCTCCCATACAAACCGAACCACTGTGCGACGGGAGCAATGATACTTTTTTTCGGTGTTCGTACTACGAATCTATTACGACGGGGCATGTGATAAGGCTGAATAATCAATTAAAAGTGATCTAATTCCTTAATAAATAAATTTTTCATATAACGAATTTCAATTCTTATCAATTGATAAAATTGATTGACTTTTAAGTTGAAAAAGGAAAACAACAAAATTTTCTCCTATGATGTTTTTTATTGAAGAAAATATAGGCTGTTGAATAATTATTAATTTTGTCACAAACAATCATAATGAATTCAAGTTTTGTTCGCAGGATGTATAAATACACAATATTATTTATTTAAGTTGTTTTCTTTTAGTCTCCAATAAAACACTTTCTTCACTTTTGGCCTTTACAAAACTATTATATGATTTCTCTTGCTCTGTATTTTTAAATTTTTAATTGAAAATGTTTTTAGGTAAAAAAAGAGTTTAATAAATCCAATTATGGAAATCTAAATCCTTTTGCTGCTGCTGCCGTACGAGTAAACGGGTTGGAAAGTTTCATTGTCATCGTCGCACTCCTCAGAACCATCACTCTCGAATGTATTATCGGGAATATCGTACAAGCGGATCATCTGCTTGTTGGGGTCCTTCATGATCAAGTACTTGCCGTCCTTTTGCTTCATGACAATGTCGATGATGCAACGCAGAATACCCCAGGCATTGTCCATGCTCAGATTGATTTGAGTGGCGAATTCATGGGGCTT
Organism: Eupeodes latifasciatus; assembly: GCA_920104205.1. Classification (NCBI taxonomy): domain Eukaryota; kingdom Metazoa; phylum Arthropoda; class Insecta; order Diptera; family Syrphidae; genus Eupeodes; species Eupeodes latifasciatus. The sequence continues at coordinate 356,376,797 of OV049924.1, read as the reverse complement.
GAATTGCTGGGTGCCCAAGATGACATGGCGAGAGGGATCACGAATGTGAGCACGGGAAACATAACCGAATTTCAATTGGTCGGAGCCGGAGAGAACAGCTTGAACGGTCCACTTGGCCAGTTTGCAGGCGTTGTTGCGCAGTTCGTTGGCCAAAACGGCACCACGTTGGGTGTCGAGCTTCTGACGCCACTCAACACCGTTTGCCAGTTTCGAATCCCACTCGTTGAGAGCCTTGATGGTAAGGAATTGAGCTTCATTGTTGGGGGTTTGTAGAACGGCGTCGTGCTCACAGCGGGCAACAAGAACCTAGAAGAAAAATTGTTACGACAAAGAACATGAAAGAGTTTTTTTTCTGACTCACAATTCCACCACCCAAATCCCACTTCCTATAGCGGTAGCCCACACTGGCGATCTCCACATCCTCGTCCTCTCCAATGAAAGGATTTGGCTCTTCAAACTTGAACTTGGGCTCCTTTTCGCCGGTCTTCAGAACCTGCTGGCTGAAGTTGTGGTTGATGAAGGTGGCCTCGATAGCCAGATTCCTGGGAGAGTTGGGGGATGCATCGTCATCTGTTGGGGGCTCGACTGAGGTCTCGTTCACGGTCAACAAATCGAACTCTGTGTTGTCACGCTTGTCCATGAAGATCTTGTCGCCGAACTTCTCCACAACAATGTCCCACGAGTAGTTGGAACGGGTGCAGCACATGATGGTGGCCAGAATTGCATCAGTGGCAAATACATTACCAACGGTCTTTGAGAGACGACGAATGATTGGGTCGTCAGTGGTGGTGACAGTGTGGACAATGCGGTCAATCTTCTGGAGAGGACGCTCGTTCTTCACGTTCACACGATCGTAGCTCTTGTCGTAGTACTCCAGAGTACCACAAGTCACAATGTCCTCGCCCTCCTTGATATTGGGCAGCGACAACTTGATGAGACGTGGGAAGTCCATGGACTCAACAGTCAACCAGTCGGCACGGACAGCCACGGAAGCATCACGGATCTTTGGGGGAGCGTTACGCATTCCGAACTTCTTGCCCATTCCACGGCGGTTATCGCGTGACTTGACATTCTTTCCACCCAGAGTGGTCATACCAGACTGGAGCCCACCACGAGAATTGCGTCCTCGGTGCATGAATCTGTTTTGAGGAAGGATACGAAGAGCCCACAATAAAACAAAACTGGATCTGGAATTGTTAAATGCAGAAGACTTACCTTGAGTTCCTCAAGTTTCCACGGAAGCGACCACGTTGATGAGGTGGTTTTTGTACACGTGCAGTGTCCACCAGATGGAAGGTCGTTTCGTCTTCTTCATGGAAGTAGGCGTATTGGCTGCCTGTTCCGAAGCTCGATTGGTATTTGCCTAAAAAAAAAGAAATGATATTTTATAACTTCAACCCTAAAAATAATCAGGTGGGTCAAGATTCTAAGCTCGAGAAGCAATAAAAAGCGAAACCCAGGAAAGCTGCCGGCTCTGAACTCTTTTTCAACTTTGTTTACAAATTAATTTTGACAGATGCGAGTCGGGAAATTTGTTTGGGGTTGGGAAATTTGCCAAGATGGCTACACTTTTTATTTTGCGACACCACCGCAAGCAAACACACGACGCACGGTTTCGCATCGTTTTTAACCTCACTTTGTTTTCAAAACTCATTTCGAGATTCTTCTCGGTGATTCTTCTTTCTGTTCATTGTTAATTTTCTTGATATTTTCAAAACTTACTTTGATATTTCTTATCATTAGCCGATGAGCCAGTCCAATCACAGATTTTACCCAAACGATCGCTTTTACTGAAAGGCTGGTAGGGCATATCCTTAAATGTTTCGGGCAACTCGCATGGTCCCCACCCATTTTCATTGTACTGAAGTACTGGTTTTTCGAAAATCGGGAATGTTGTGGCGGTAGATATTGGTTCACCCATTGCTGCAATTATTTATTTAACTTTTAATCAAATAATTTTGATATTTTGATTTGAATTTTTACTTGAAAATGTTTTCTGAAAAAGTTGACGTGACAAATTCAGAAAAGTTAACGGGGGAAAAGAAAAAGAATGACAATGACAGATGAAGAGAAGACATTGCCAGACATGATTTATTTCATTTCAATCGAAAATTTGACAGGTGTGGATAATATAGTTTTTGATGAGTAGATGGCGTAAGAAAATTGGGAAATTATTTGCAGGGTGGTTCAATAAATTAAGCAAAGTAGGAATTGATTTTAATTATGTATTTTAAATTGTTGTTTTATTTTCTTTACAAGAAATTAAAAGCTAAGCGATAAGAAGTATGAAACAACATGTCTGATCTCGTAAACAAATTTGGCTTAATTTTTCTTTAGCTAAGCATGAATTTTCAAATGCGATTTTTTCGTAAGACATAGAAATGCGCAAATAATTAATATAAAGTGCAATTTCAGAGCGAGGAAACATTTATTTCTAATTTCATATGAAACACAAGCAAAACATAGTTTATTTTGACATTTCTTTGACATACGGGTTTTTTTGGGGACACTATAGAAAATGGATCACTCTTGGGAAGTTTTCCATTAATTTTAGGGAAATTTAAGGAAGTTCTGTGAAGTTGGGAATTTCAATTTGTTGATGTAAATAATTTATAAACCATTTGCAGTAATTTGGAGAACGGTTTTCAGAATTTGGAGAAGAATAGGTAAAAAGTCAAAGTGCGGCGTATAGTTATAGCAGCACATAGTAAGAAGAGCAGTGAGCTATTTTGGTACTAATCGATTGGTAATGCTTTTTCCAAATTTGGATAACCACTTGGAAAAGCATAGTTTATTAAATAATTAACGAAGTGTCAAGATTTTGACAGTTCCAAAAGCTATTTATAATTAACGCACACAGGTACATACGTTTCGTTATTGGAAATTTGGACAGAAGCTCGTATAATTGTATTATAATGTTATTGCGTTACATTAGGTAAGCATACGAACTGTTTGCTTTTGTTTTTTTTTTAATTTGTATATAGCTTTTAATATTTAATTACATTGTTCATAAATTCTCTTCTGTGCTCTCTAAATTCAAAGTCTTAACTGTATTTTCTAAATAGTTTTTCTATTCCAGAAACATTTTCCAAATTTGGAGAAGCCTAGATTTTGAGACATCCACATTTTAAGAAAGAACTCTTTAAGTGTTCTAATGTCGCTAATGTCGCCGTATTCAGTCGACGTTGAAGACGAATCAACTGCTTTAAATTCTATTAACGATTTTGAATTTTATACATTTTAATTGTAATTTAAATTCAAAAAAGTTGTACTCATTTGAAAACCCGACAAAATAATTTTTGACGTTTGCTTACGAGCATCTGTTGTCTTTTTCTAATTTGACAGGTCTGACCCAGAAAAAGATTGAGTCATACTCATAATAGCTAGGTCGAACAAAAAACCCCTAGTCAGGCCTTAAAATGTCAATTTAACTGAATCCTTTCGTATATGTATCTGTAGTATTATTATTGAGATTATATATGGCGACACCTAGTGGCTACTGGCTCGTTGAGTTTTTTTTACAACACTTTTTGTATACAAAACTTCTATACCACCATTTTGTGTCTTAGACGAACGTCAAAAATAACTAGGTACTTCATGAGGTTGGAATGTGTTGTGGAACAAGATTGTATAGCTATCTTTCTGGCAGAGAACGTGTACACATGTAACCAAATTTGTTCGTGAATTCTTAAAAGGTGGAATAAAAGTTTATTTAAGTTCAAGTGACTGAAAATTGTTATTAAACAATAGATTTAGATTTAAACAAAATTAAAAAGAGGCTGTAATTTTAGAAGAGCTAATTTTTATGATAATAATATCTGTACAATGTCGATTGTTTACTGCAATACAATTCCCAAATACTCTGTTCTGAAAGCAAACAGCATCTTGATCGATGTTTTGCTTTATTTATGGGGTTTATCATAGGTAAAATAAATCAATTAATTTTTGATCTAGATCTGTCAAAATGTATATTTCCCTCTTTTTGCATTAAATTGGGCAAAATAAATTGAATTATTTTTGATTTAAGATCAAATCTGAAGTTCTGGATTTTTCAGCAAACATTTCTCAATTTTGCTTTCAAAAATCTGAGGACATAATTTTTGTGATTCGATTTCTCAAGAATTCTCTATCGCACAATTCAAAAAGGATGAAAAGAAACACATACATAGCTAATATGATTACTAGTTGGGAATGATTAGAGCATTGTGTTTATATTTCATTCTCCAGCTTTGTCAATCAAAAATTCTTAGAAATTTTAGAAATATAAACTGACCAATTATGTTTTTGGTTTGACAGGTTGCCTAACAAACACGATTGTTTGATTGTAGTCATTAACCTACTGGACCTTTCTCGCACTACCACACATTTCTCGCACTAAAAGTTGGTCAAACGTCAAATTTGAGGAGTGGCGATAAAATGCTCTCAGGGGGAAAGCAAACTGTCAAAATGTCTGGAACGGTTTTCGCACCAATTTGCACGAGTTTGTACTACTTTTTTAACGTTAAAAAAAAATATACTCAAGCAGATTAAGCGAAGATCATTGATAAATTTTAATCAACTTAATCATGAAAAAGAATCCAATAAAATAAATATCAACAAAAGCAAACTTATATTTATTTTAAGTACAAACAAAATTATTCCTTAAATTATGAAAAATAAATGAATATTTTTATCTCAAAAAATCGCTACAATTTTCAATAAATATTTACAATTATGTATCTATACCTATGTATTTTTTTTACTACAAATTTCTTCTTCAGTAACAGTTTTATTAAAAGATATACATTTGATGAAAGTTATTTGATTAATTAAAGGAAATAGAAATGAAGAATATGAACAATATTCACATTTATCAAAATAAAAATAAAAATAAAAGAATTACTTGGGCAACCCTTAGTCAATAGTTTTTTTTTCTTCTGTCATTCCTTGCCGTGAACGTCAAAAGGAATTTGACAGAGAGCCCAGAAATCGCCAGAGGAAATTTCTCCGACTAAGGCGCCAGTTATAGCTATCATTGGTTTTCATCATTGAAAACAAACATTGGAATTTTTTTGGCAGGTCGTTTATAGCTATCATTAGAAATTTCTGTCATTGAAAAAAATGTCCTGATTGAAAGCCACCGAAAAACTTTTACTGACAGAAATATGTCATTGGAATTGTGCGAAATTTTAACATAAATCAGTGGAACGATTCGTTTCACTTTTGAACATAAAACTATCAGCTGTTCAGGAAAATGAATTTCCGTCCGGAAAATAGAAAAATACATTTTTAGAGAAAAGTAAATGCGTAATTACACTTTTTTTTCTTAAAAAAATTCTTTGTGTGATTTCCGATCGATCAGTATATAATTTTCATTTCTAATCAAAGGAAAACACCGTCAAATATCGATTCAAAAATTTTTCCGGATCGATTTCAATGATAGCTATAACTGGCCCCCTAAATCTGTCAAAAAGGGGAAATGTTTTACTCTCTCGCGCGCGTTCTTTATTGTAAGAATTAGCACAACATTTGAAGTGCGGAACGACTTCGGGCTAAAAATGACTAAAACTTTCTGTCTGAAACTGCTTGAAACTAGGCGTGGAACAGACTGACTAATGGACTGCTAGTAGCCAACTTATCGTTGGTGTCATATGTTACTTAACGCTGCTGGCCCTTATGTAGGTTCGGCGGAAATAAGGAGAAACTTTTCAACTTGAGTGTCGAATTTTGTTTATTTTGCCAAACTTTATAATAATAAAATATCTTGAACAAAAAAACCTTTTTTTGAAACAAAAAGATGCCGTTTTAAAAATTCAATATAATTTTTTCCGCCAAACCTACAAGGGAGCAAGTAAAGCTAAAGAGGTGGAATCACTTTTATGGGGGGGTTTATATGAGAGTTTTTTATATCTAGTATGTCAATGTTTCTAGTAATGGTAACTAAATAGTGTTTTCTTAGAGGTATAGAACTTTGAAAAGAAAGAAATAAAACATAAAAATATTTGTGTAAATTGAGATGACAATTATTTGATTAATAAGATAATCTGTGAGACATCTTCTTAAAAGCACAGCTTCTGCACATCGTTCGATGAACGAAAAAGTCAGTAATCATTTCCCTTTAGCGGTCCCCATTGACTGTAACGTTCTGGACGGCATTGATTTTAAAGAAGTATGGACCAAGTACTTCACCTATTCTTCATACATATTTCATATTATTTTCAAATCCCTGTAGTCAAAATACTAAAAAAAAGTTAATTGACTTAAAGTTAATTAACTGCAGTGAAAAGACTTACTGACTAAAAATACTAATACCCCAGTATAAAAGAATTTGTATTGACTAAAACGAATAAAACCAGTTAAACGAATTGCAGTTAATTAACTTTTAGTCAATTAACTGCTTTTTTAACTGCCAATTCAGAAAGTAAGTACTAACTGCTGACTGTTTAGTCACAGTTAAAGTACTTTTGTAAGTTAAAAGACTAAAGAAAAAAAAAGTCTTATTAGTGACTTAACTGAATTCCCAAAGAATCTACTCCTTGTTAGGCGACTTCTTCTCTACCTGTCAAAAACTGGAGAAGATGTCGTTCTCATCCAAGAGCCCTAGATTGTGAAATCCCTGGTTCGAGGATTAAGAACTCCTGGCTACTACGTGTTATATGTAACAGGAAAAGGTAACCCAAGGTCCTGCATACTAATAAAACGTAATCTAAATGTATTTTTACTCCCTAATATCAGTGATAAAGACGTCACCACAGCCAGTATGGTAATAGACAACCATACCTACTGGCTGGTATCAGGCCACGATCACCAGGGCCCACTGCCTGGTACCATTCTGGAGAAGACGGTCGCTAAATCAACAAGACATAAAACCAACCTTATTATCGGTTGTGACGCCAATGCGCACCATACTACGTGGAGTAGTACCGATATAAATAACAGAGGTAGGTCTCTTTTTGATTATATTTTAACAACTAATCTGGTTGTAAGGTAGTGAACCAACCTTTGTTACTAAAAATCGACAAGAAGTATTAGATATCACTCTTGTCTCGTTACATTTCTCAAATAAAATATTGAATTGGAGAGTATCAAAGTAGCACTCGTTCTCCGATCATAGATACTTCCAATTCACACTTATTAAAGAGTCCCCAAAACCGATCCAATTCCGAAACTATAGGATTAAACCAGAACTTTCTGATCCGCCCTTGTTCGCTCTTGAGCTCGATCAAAAAGTCGATGAGCTTACAGCAGCCCTCAATAAAGCCATAAAAACTGCCTGCCCCCTCACTACAGTGCGGGGAAAGAAGAAACCATATTGGTGGGCTGCTGAACTAGATATACTCAGGAAAGGTTGTAGAAAACTTTTTAATCGTGCAAAAATGACTATACATCCCCAAGATTGGGACTCATATAAGGAATCCCTCAAAAAGTATAAACAGGAATTGAGAATAGCCAAAAGATCCTCATGGAGATCCATCTGTAGCTCAATAGAAGAATCCTCGGAGGCATCAAGGATAAGGAAGATTCTCTCGACAAATCCAACCATGCCTAGTTGTCTTAAAAACTCAGATGGTACATGCACTAACTCTTGCGAAGAAACGCTAAACCTGCTACTAGACACCCACTTCCCAGATAGCTCCAAATCCGTTAATAGAACAAACCGTCCTGGGTCGGGTATTAACTTAACTTTTCCTCAAGGTCTGGTTACGAAAGAAAAATTGACATGGGCTCTGAATAGTTTCGAACCTTATAAATCTCCAGGTCCAGATCAAATCGTACCCGCTGAGCTACAACTTACCATTGACATAACTTTGTCCATCATTGAGATGATCCTGAAAAGTTGTATAAATCTGGTCTATATACCTCAGGGATGGAGAGATGTAAAGGTAGTTTTCATTCCCAAGGCGGGCAAATGTTCGCATGTCAACCCTAAAGATCTAAGACCTATTAGCCTATCATCATTCATTCTCAAAACTCTGGAACGATTGATTGATATACATGTACGTAATAGCATTGATAAGAGCCTATCGATGTCTCAGCATGCTTACTGCAAAGGGAAATCGGTCGAAACAGCCTTGTACAATCTGGTAAGAACTATCGAATACTCCCTAAAGCAAAAGGAATATACTATGTTGGCCTTCCTGGATATTGATGGCGCTTTCAACAACGTTGACACATCCGCTATCACTTTTGCTATGACGACTCTAAACGTCGAATACTCACTCTGTGAGTTGATTAATCTAATGCTAAAAAGCAGGATCATCAACTCTAAGATGGGGGATTTTTGTACGAAAAGGTCTGTCGGTAGAGATACTCCGCAAGGTGGTGTTCTGCCCCTCTCCTGTGGAACATAGTGGTTAACGAACTACTAATATCCCTTGAGAGGGAAGGCTACAGAGTGGTTGCGTATGCCGATGATGTTGCTATCGCCGTCACAGGAGAACATCCTAATACACCGAGAGACCTCCTCCAAAACGCACTCAATATGCTCACTAGATGGGCAGAATCCTCAAAAAACAGACCTCGTCCTTTTTACGCGGAAATACAAGATCCCAGTAATTGTGCCCCCTTCAATAAAAGGTGTACCACTAATTTTTACCAATGAAGCCAAATATCTTGGTCTGATATTAGACAAAAAATTAAGTTGGAAATCTAATATTCAGGAAAGAGTTAAAAAAGCTACAGCAGCTCTTTTCCTTTGCAAGAAAGCCATAGGAAGCAAATGGGGTTTTCAACCTCGCATAACCTACTGGCTATACACATCGGTCATCCGACCAATACTTATGTACGGGGTTGCAGTATGATGGACTGCACTGGAGAAAGTCACATACTACGACAAACTCAGCAGAGTCCAACGCACTGCATGTCTCTGGATAAGCGGGGCATTGAGAACCACACCCTCAGCAGCGTTAGACACTCTTCTCCATCTGACACCCCTCGACATCTTCAGCAAACAAGTGGTAGCGAGTACAGCTATAAGACTCAACGCCTCATCTTAATAGCCCAACAACAATGTGGGACACTCCATCACTTTGAACTTCTTTGGTTCTATACCAAAGTACATAGACTACACTATTCCAAAACCCCAATTTGGAAAAAACTTCCAGGTATCCATTCCATCCAGAGATGAATGGGAACACAAAAAACTCCTGGATAACAAAAGCATTCATTTTTATACAGATGGATCCAAGACAAATGAGGGAGTTGGTAGTGGTGTGTACTCAGAAAAGCTTAATCTAAGCATCTCATTCCGCCTCCCTAATCATTCTAGCGTCTTCCAAGCAGAAATTGTAGCGATCAAAGAAGCTCTCTCCTGGCTAAGAGAAAACGTGATATCAACTTCTGATATCCGCATCTTCTCTGACAGTCAGGCTGCTATTAAATCTCTTGACGGTGTCTCAACCAAATCTTAAACGGCCCTCGATTGTCGATCGTCTCTTATGGAGATGACGCAGCAATTTAACATTCACCTATGTTGGGTGCCGGGCCACAGAGACATCACAGGAAATTGTAGAGCCTATGAACTCGCTAAAAATGGAACCGTCATACCTATTTCACTTGAAAGGGAGAAGATAGGTATACCGATAGCTACATGTAAACTTCTGCTAAAAGAAACAGCTTTTGCGATAGCAAACTCTAGGTGGCACAATTTACCAACATGCGTAGCCACAAAACTCATATGGCCTTCACTGGACCTAAAGCGCTCTAAAGACTTGTTATCTCAAAGCAGACTTCATATTAGCTCCCTAATAGGTATCCTTACGGGACACTGTCTTATAGGCAGACACGCAATACGACTTGGTGTAGCCTCAAATGACTTCTGCAGGAGCTGTATGGACGAAGAACAAGAGGAAACAATCTCTCACCTTCTCTGCACTTGCCCTGCTCTTTCACTAAGACGCAAACTTCATCTGGGAGACTACTCTTTTGATAATCTCAGTGAACTAGCTAAAAAGGATATCAAATATCTTCTTCGCATTATAAAAAGCTCAAAATGGTTCGACTAGTAAGAAGTAATTCTCTAGATTCATGTGGTATCATAATGGGCCTTTTCTTTTGGCCTAAGTGTGTGGATTCTGAATCCGCAGCCACTTTAACATAACCTAACCAGGGGCGATTCCTCATAGTCAGCAGGTTTAGCGGCGCTAAACCAAGAATTTTAGAATTAATCTTATTTTGTAATATGAATATCATTTGGTATTTGAATTACTAACCAACTCAACAATTGACCATTATGTTAAAAAATTCGGTTGTAGTTACGTACTTAACTTGCATCTTGCAATCAAACTGACTTTTCTTCAAATAATTTTCATTTCATGCAATACAACTCTCATACAATACCAAATCTATCTTGAAACATTGGGCTTGGGCACCGCAAAAGTTTGCGCTATCAAATTTCATACATTCTACACATACAGATAAATACACACAATCAAATAAAAGCCTGTACAAATAAGTAGAAGGGTAAGCGCAAAAAAAAGCGATAACCCAGACGAAGTATGAAGATACACATTAAAAACACACAACGACACAACAGAGAGGAAGACCAGGCGCCACCAAGAGTTTGATGTCTTCTCTCTTTATACTTCGTACGGATGGACTATGGAAGAAAGAACAACACTGACGAATCGAACATGATCGTCAAACACGGCAACTATTTATACATCATACTACTCGTATATTCGTTTTTGAAAGCAGAAAAGTGTGCGGTTATTTATTTATGTGAAAATGGGGTTTGCTAGCAAACTTGCTTGGCCCTGCTCGCTCTACGAGAATATAGCGAGCAACGCATGTTCGTCGGTTAGCGCAGCTTTTAGCGGTTATACTGATTTTTGATGCCGATGTGTGAGGAAAAGGAAATGGTAAAGGCGTTGGAGTTTAGGCAGATTATTCAAATGTTTAATAAGAAGTAGGTTTTGTTTGGAACCTTCTTTTAGGAGGAAAGGAAAGTGACTTAAGAAAGTGCATTTTAATATCTATTGTTTTGTTAGTTAAATATTAAATGTTTTGTGATCAATATGTTTTTTATGTATGTATGTACATATATTTTATTGTATTTACTATTAATATAATTCCATACCAATTCATACATGGTAGAGGCTAGTCGTAAGAAATTATTTTATTTGATTTTCTTAGAGCAGCTCAAATTCAAACAAGCATTTCTTTTAATAAAAAGAAATTTAAAAAAAAAATAAAAATTAAATTTATTCATAGCTTTCGAAAAAAAAACAAATATTTAGTCAAAAAATCAGTTTGAAGTGTGATTTTTCAAAATGTTTATAAAGCCCATATATTTTTTCATTTAGAATTCGTTATTCTTATTAATTCTAAACAAATGAAAACTATAAGACTTTAAATTAAAAACTACCAGAGCGAAAAAAAATAAATAAGAGAGCATTACGACTTATGCAGCTGCATTTGATCAATTTCAATTCTTTTGCAATCAAAAACAAATTAATAAAAATTGTATGAAGTTTAATTTTCAAATTGTATTCAATAAAAAATTCTATTTGACTTCTAAATCATGGAATTGTATAATTCTATGACCAGCTAAGAATAAGGTTTTAGGCTATGAGATAAGTCGTTGTTAATAGATTCTTTGTTTGTTTAAAGATAGATACTTTATTTTCATGATCTTGGTCTAGGGATTAAAATAAAATCTCCAACACTTGTCAAGCAAAGACCATAATTGAAAAATGATTAGAGAAACCATTTTCAACAATATCGTTTTCGGAGAAGCTAATAATGGGCGCCCTACAGATTTAAAATGAACACACAAGTATAGAAAGTTTAGATTTAGATTTATTTATTATTATTATATTCCAATTCACAGTAAGAGTACACTTATAAAAACAGAGATTATACTCGAAACTTTAGCGAAAATCAGTATTCAATATATTATAATATTACGAATAGCTTTTTGGTAGCGAGAATAACAAGAAATTATTTTGTTGATCTTTTTTGCTTTTTTCCGGTATCTCTTTCGCATGGAGTTCCTCGGATGTGGACAATATTAACACTCTAACCACACTTCAGAGAAAACACAAGTTAAGTGCCTCCCATTTGGAATATGTAATTAAATTAGCTACCTTTGGTCAGACTAGGAAAGATGAAGCTTTAAGTGTCCAACATAACATTCAAAAAAATCGTGCAACAATTTTTAAAGTTTTTCAATTGCTATCCAAAATGATTTAACCAAAACTGTTGCTGACGTCTTACTGCTGGACAATGGTGTCGGAGCCGGAGTCGTAACTGGAATAGCTGTCAAAGTATTTAATGTACGCAAATGCAAATGTACGAACACAACGCGACGTAACTGGAATCGGAGCCGCATCAGCCGGAGCCGGAAGAGTTGACCAACTTTTAACTTTGACGTACGACACATGTGACGTTTCCATTTTTGAAGTGAATAACTTGGTGATTATACTTTTTTTTAATAGTTTTTCAATAAAAAAGTGGAAAAATATTTAAATAAGAAATAAAAGTGAACAAACAAATATTTTCTTAGAAATTTGATGTGGTTGTAAACTGCAAATATACCAAATAACACCAAAAAGCCGTACGACACATTGTGTGCCTACTTTTTGTGAAACGTACGACAACTTGTGAAAGATTTTCCGACTCCAGTTACGACTCCGGCTCCGATTTTGCATTGTGTTCCAGCAGTTAGGCGATCACATTTCTGATAGAATCCAACAGCCAGAGTTTATAGCTTTGTCTGACATTCATTTAAAGTCACAATTATCTATTGTTATTACTGTAATAAAAAAAAATCATGAAACATTTGCTGCATTTATCGATGTAAGCTCAGGGCGGACTTCAGAAAATTTGAATAAAATGAATTATTATTCTTGAAAACTTATCTTCAACTTCTAGGAAAAAAGTAGCTAACCCTGAGATCATGAGCAGGAATCGCCACTGAACCTAACCTAACCTGAGCGACCCTGTGGCTTCAATTCTTAAAATGATAAAATCCAAACCAAATTACAGAACTAATAATAAATCATTTGACAGCTGACAAAATAGCCGCTAGTTATAATACAGTTAGCAACTTAAAGTTCTACAGTACTAATACAAAAAATCACCCTTTATTTACCAGTTTCAAAAAAAGGGATTCTGTTTATCTCTTCAACTTAATAATTTCCCGCGGATTTCGTAAGAAATTAGTTTTTTAACAACTGTGTTTTGGACTTATGTACATAATTGGTAAATAGGCATTGAATATCGGATCCAATTTTTAAAGTTATTGTTGAAGAATATAAATTTTATATTGTTTAAAGGAGGAAATAAAAAATATGAGGGTATATGAGGGCGTGGTATGGCTATATTATCACACTGTCAAAAATAAATTAATATACAACCTTTGTAAATTTGTTATTATTACCATTATTTTTTAGGAATTTTTTTAAGGCAAGAGTATAGTTTCATAATTAAGTTTTTTGTCAATTTTGAGTTTTCCCAACAATGTACCTTCACAACAATGGCTTAAGTTATTGAACTATGCTGTGTGGAAGAGATCTCAATCGAATTTTAAAAAAGTTTTCGGTGTTCTTAGTGTGATGTCGAATCTTAAATTTTACCTATCCTATCCTTTCCTATGCTTTGCAGGTACAACTGCACCACAAACGTTTTGATGTGATACCACATTAAAAAGTTTATTTCTCTCCTGTTGCTTGAATATGCCAGTGGTGCAAGCACAATTACGAGTGTTATTATTCTGGAAGAACAAAACATATAAGTACCAAAAGTAACGTACAACTCTTAGCTCTGAGACTGTGCTACTGTGCATTCTGGGTATTATTGGAAACTTTTTTGAAGAAGTCTTTATGTAGCTCGTGTAAGGAAACTAAAACAAAATAATATAAGAAATCGATTAGCGTTGTTGCCATAAATCTTTCTGCATGAGTTGGCTTCTGATGGTGTATCGTATACTTACAGAAGTTTTTTGAAGGGTGACTTTGGAAGGAATGTTTATCTCTGCATAAAGTGTGCCTAGGTACATAAAACAACTTTTGACAATAGCTACTAAATGTTTTTGAAGAAACAAGGCAGGTAGAAAACTTTTTAGATGTACATAGCTAGAGCTATACGTACATATGTAGGAGTAGTAGATATAAATTCGTACCTTGAAGCTTTAGAAGACTTTATTTTAAAAACGATTATATCTTCAAAAGTAAAATGACGTAAATTATGCATAAATATAATATTGAAGAAATATTAACTTTTTTTTTATCTAAAATCAAGTTTTATCTTAAAAAAATTGTATTTTATTTGAGAGTCTACTTTTAAATATATTAACATAAATGCGTTCTGAGAGAAGATAGCTGCACTCAATGGGGGATCCAGGGGGGGGGGAGGTGGTCGTAGGGGTCATGACCCCCCTTGGGAGATAATTTGTTTGTATTTTCGTAGGAATTCCCTTCAATTCAAAACTAATCGTATTGCGTTAATGGACATGACCCATATTATATTTTGAATTTTTATTTATTGTTTTTATATGAAAACAAAATTTGTATTTTACTTCCCTAAACTTTGTTGCTAAATGTACTACTTTTAAGTAAGGATTGGACCAAGAACATAACATGAAACGGAAATTAAGCTCTTTTTCAAAAACGAAGCACAAATTCATTAACTTCATGACTCCAGAGGGGGGGTCATATGAGCCATAAAGCTAATACAGTTATGTTGTATAAGTAAAGATTTCATCTAAAGATTTGTTAGTTTGCTGTTGAAAACAACTAAAATGTTTGTTTTCACGCAATTAAGAATTTGGAAAAACTTTAGTAATGCTTTAAATTATTTTCATAAAATTTGTTTCTAAGTAATAGAGCAAAATATTTAGGTTCTTAAGAAAAAACCTTTAATAAGAGATCGTCAATTTTATATTATATCTTATTTTTTTTTTGACGTGCATACATTGAACATTGAACTGATTTTTGCTTGCGACATATGTATAGGAACTACATACATATATGGCAAGTATTGCATTCATACAAAAATTCGAAATAGAGCTATTAATCAAACATGACATTACGATGAAGTCGAAAAAAGTTGGTTTCCCGATTCCATCCGTCTGTCTGTCTGTCCTGGACTCTACAGCCCAATCCATTGTATCAATTGAAAAACAAGGTTTTCATCCGATTAGCGTAAGGGGCGTTTTTTCATTTTATTAATACGAAAAGTAACAACAGTCCCCATACAATTTTTTTGGTTAAAAATTGAAAATTAGAACTTTTTCAAAATAAACCGATAGGTGTTTTTAAAACTTTCTATAAATTTGTTGTTATTAATTTGGCTTCTTTCTAAAAGAAAAACGTATTTTGATATTGCTTTAGAAGGGTTCTTCTTATGCTTATAAAACCATTATTTTCATTTTAAGTTTTCTCAAGAACTAATGAACCGATTTCAATAATCTTCTCTGCAAGTTCTTGTCGATGATCAAATGATCAAATTGATCAAAAAAATAAAGTTAATCCAGGTTTAAATAAAATGGGATTTAAATTTTCCAATCTTAAAATATATTTAATATTTTGAAACAGACTTTTTGGAAGAAATTAGCAAGTTTTAGGGACCCAGTCATGCATTTTATTTCTTTCAAAATTGATTTTCTGTTTAATACAAAAACTTTTAAAATCTTAAAAAATTAAAGAAATCTTGTTTTTAAAGTGAATTTGCTTTTGATGCTCTAGAACTGAGATTTAAACACGAATTTCAAGAATATAAATGCCCCAAAAACAGCAAAAGTTACACTTTTGTTAAACTAATGGCTAATTGAAAAACAGAATGAAAGTTTCATACCTTTTAATATAAAAGCTTTGAATCTCTTGAGATTCTGAAACGTGTAATTTGCAAGTGCCAGACAAAAGTTTGTTCCCAATTTATTTGTTTACCTTAATTGGTTTGTATTTAATTTTTAGAGAAATTAAGTACTTAAATGCACCTATTTCCTTAAATTCAAGAACCAAACATTTTTCTCTCTATAATTTTTAAGTTTTGTTGACTCCCGAAAATTGAATTCGAAAAAACTACGTTAAAAAAAGCCAGAAAATTGTTAATATCAGATTCTCTCTCATTTTCCGGGTTTTTGAATTTTTTAGCGTTTTTCGCATTAATAGAAATGGCAACAAAAAAATAAAATATTATTTTTGAAAAAAGCTCCGTTTCAAAACAAATGTTTACATTTCTGCGTGAAAGCAACAAAAACCCCCTAAACTATTGTGTTTTAGCTCTTAAACTTGGCATACTGTTGGAATCTTGGAATGCTTTCATATGTAGGGAGCCGTCCAAATTAAATAGTAAGACTATACCTTGCTGGACAACAGTGTTCTAAAATAATTCAATAACTAAAGTTGTCACTTTAGCCCTTGAAATGTGTAAATTTAAGGTTACGATACACATTATGTTATTTAAATTTGTTTAGCCTCCTTTACAGAACATTAAAGAAAATTTTTAAGTGGTGACTAAAAACTCGTCTATATGTTAATTATGTGACCCCCCCCTGAATAAAAGTCTGGATCCGCCCTTGGCTGCACTGATTAGCGATACAGCAAAGAATATGAGTAGTACAAATATTTAAGCTTAAAAAACGGGTATGGATCAGGCTTGTAAAAGAATGCAATCTTCTGTGAATGCAATCTTTTATGACTTTAATCAATTTACCATCGAATTTTATAATCACCGATCATTTGACTCCTAACTGATTGCAACCTTTTCCCTCAATCATTTTATATACAATAAGTGTTTGATAGCAATAAAATAAAACAATCCCAACTTGATTCAGGATTCAAGTATTACTGCATGGTAATGCTTTATTAGAATTCAAACTTTTTGCCTAGGGCGTATAAATGCGATTGCAGGGTCCAAGGGCGGATCCAGACTTTTCATCAGGGGGGCGGGGGGTGTGGTCACACACTTAGATGCGTTTTTACTCACCGCTTAAAAATGTTCTTTAATGTTTTGTAAAGGAGGCTAACAAAATTTAAATAACATAATGTGTACGAGTATATTAACCTAACCTTTACACATTTCAATTGCTAAAATGACAATTTTAGTTATCAAATTATTTTAGAACACTGTTGTCCAGCAAAGTATGGTCTAATTATTTAATTTGGATGACTCCCTACATATGAAAGCATTCCTAGATTCAAAAAGTTTTCTAAATATGCCATATTTAAGAGCTAAAACACAGGAGTTTAGAGGGTTTTTGCTGCATTTCACGCAGAAATGTAAGAAATTGTTTTGAAACGTAGCTTTTTTTCCAAAAATAAAATATACTTTTCTTGTATCCATTTCTATTTATGCTAAAAACGCTAAAAAATCAAAAATCCAGAAAATGAGAGAGGATCTGATATGAAGAAATGTCGGGCTTTTTTTGACGAAGTTTTTTCGAACTCAATTTTCGGGAGTCTATTATTACTATAACTATCAGTCTGCTTACTCGTATTTTGACCTTAAAGGAGTCAACAAAACTTAAAAATTTTAGAGAGAAAAATGTTTGGTTCTTGAATTTAAGGATAAAGGTGCACTTACATAAGTACATAATTTCTCTAAAAAATTAAATTAAAACAAATTAAAATAAACAAATAAGTTGCGAAGAAACGTTTGTGTGGCAATCACAAATCAAACGTTTCAGAATCTCTTTTCACTTCAAATCTCAAGAGATTCAAAGTTTGTATATCAATAGATATGACCCGTTTATTATGTTTTTCAATTAGCCATTAGTTTAACAAAAGTGTCACTTTTGCTCGTTTTGAGACATTTATATTATTGAAATTCGTGTTTAAATATTAGTTCTAGAGCATCCAAAGCAAATTGACTTTACAAGTAGATTCATTTAATTTTTTAAGATCTTTTGTATTCAACAGAAAACCAATTTTGAAATAAATAAAATGCACGACTGGGTCGCTAGAACTTGCTAATTTCTTCCAAAAAGTCTGTTTAAAAATATTTTCTATATTTTAAGATTTAAAAATGTACCTGCAAAATAAGTTTTTCTCAAAAATTTAAATGCCATTTTATTTGTCAAAAATCTAGATTAGCTTATTTTTTTCGAAAATCATTTTAAATTTGAAATTTTGTCTTAAAAATATTTTTGGTAGGCACTAAATAAAGAGCTTATAAATATATGTATGTACATTTTACATTTAAATTTCGTCAACAAATGTAGACCTCTTTCTGAGATATCGAGTTTCGTAAACAAAATTAATATTTTTTTTAAAAATCAAAAAAAAAAATACATTTTTGATCATAAAAATCATCACCAATTTGATCATTTGATCATCAAAAAGAGCTTGCTCAGAAAGAGAAGATTTTTGAAATCGGTCCAAAGAAAAAGGTTTTTGAGGGGTACCCTTCTGGAGCAATACCAAAATATGTTTTTCTTGTACCAACAAATTTGTATGGAGACTGCTGTTATTTTTCGTATTAATAAAATGAAAAAAACACCCTACGCTAATCGGCTGAAAACCTTAATTTCAATCAACACAATTGTTTGGACTGTAGGAGCCAGGAAAGACAAACAGACGGACATTTGCTCTTTTTCTTAGAAACAATTTTTATGAAAATTATAGCATTACTAAAGTTTTTTCAAATTCTAAATTGAGTGAAAACAAAAATTTCAGTTATTTTTGACAGCAAACCACTTTTCGATGAATGTCGTTAAATTACTAACAAATCTACATATAGATGGAACTCTTTACTTATACAACTAAACACTATAAGCTTTATGGCGCATATGACCCCCCCTGGATCGTCAGTTGGTCAAAAGTTGATGAATTATGCTGAATTCCGATTCATAATTATGTTCTTGGTCCAGTCCTCAGTTTAAAAAAAGTTTAAGGAAGTAAAATACAAATATTGTTTTCATATACAAAAAATAAATAATTCAAAATATAATAGGGGGTCATATCCATTAACGCAATACAATTAGTTTTGAATTGAAGGAAATTCCTACGAAAAAGCAAACAAATTATCTCCCAGGGGGGGTCATGACCCCTACGATGGAGGAGGTCTCTCAGTGTATTAGGATGTTCTCCTGTGACGGCGATAGCAACATCATCGGCATATGCAACCATTCGTTAACCACTATGTTCCACAGGAGAGGGGACAGAACACCACCTTGCGGAGTGCCTCTACTGACAGACCTTTTCGTACAAAAATCCCCATCTTAGAGTTGATGATCCTGTTTTTTAGCATTAGATTTATCAATTCACAGAGTGACTACACGATAGTTTTAAAAGCTCTCAATGGTAGCAAGAAAAGAAATTACTTTTTAAACAAAACAAAACCAGCTTGCTTTATTCTCAAAAACTTTGTATACCTTGAATGACAAAACCATCTTAGTTTTGACGATAGGTTTTGACACTATCCTTTTTAACGTATTTCAATTTTGAATCGACGATAGTTTATAAACTGAATTAAACGCTTCATGCAGACTTACTTATAAGCTGCACCGCCGCCGCCGGCTATGCAGCAATTAATAAAACACACCCAATGAGTGCATTCACAAAATAAAGGATATATACAGTATGTTTGTAGATACGGATACAGTGAACTCATATTCAACCTAATGATGAAGCTGTCAATATCAAAACATTTATTAAGTGGTACAAAAAATTCAATAATTTACCAATTTCGCATTGGAAGTTATTGTAGTCGGTGCTAATTGGCGAAGTAAAAATGTTATAGTTCTTTACATTAAAGAAAGTTTTTAGAAAAATTTAATTAATTTTTTTTTTATCGAAGATATCGTCTGAAAACAGCGTAATCTAAATTTGTTCATTGAAGTTTTCGATTGGAATAATTTAATTTAATAAAAAGGTATTATGTATTATTAATTCTCCGTTCAAAATTCTTGAGTTAACGTTCAGTCTTTTTGCAATGTACCCACAGAAAATCAGGTTTAATTTAAGAGATTTTGGATTAAAAATCTAACCAAAAACACTCTAGTAAAGATATAAATCCTCGGTAGCCATATTGGTTTGCCTACAAGCTAAACCGGAAATCGGACTCATAAACTTATTTAAGTATGTGTGTGATTTCTCCTCTAATTTATGAAATTTCCCCTAACAACTCAGTAGTTGATTCTATGTATGTGTGAAAACACGCCAATTTTTAACTTCCAATAGGAAGTTATTGTAATGGGTCCTATTTGTCAAATTGAAAATTTTGACATTTCTCGACGTTTCAAGGTCCCTAGAGTCGAAATAAAAGATTTTTAGAAAGATGTCTGTGCGTGCGTGTGTACGTACGTTCGTACGTCCGTACGTTCGCGACGTTTTTTCGTCGTCCATAGCTCAAGAACCAGAAGAGATATCGACTTCAAATAAATTTTGTTAAACATATAATAAGGCAGAAAGATGCAGAAAGGGCTCTCAAGAAAATTGCGTGGGTGGTTTTTTTACCATAGCATTTTAAAAAAAGGTAAACATTTTGGTTAACCCTAAATATCTCATGAACCAATGACGCTAGAGACTTGAATTATTATTTTATATTATATACTGTAACGTGATACAAAAAAAGTATATTTTTGGAAAAAAATCCAATAAACGTTTTTTTTTATAAATCAAAAAACTGAAAAAAAAATTTGTCACCTCGAAAATTTTACGACTAAAATATGATTTCATCTCCAAAACAATTTTGTGCAACGAAGAATAATGTTTTTGACATCTGATAACATTTTGAGAAAAATCTAATTGACAGTTTTTTTTTTTATAAAAAATAAAAACCTAAAAAAAATATTACTCAAAGTTGGTACAAATTGAATTTCGACTCAAATATCTTTTCAAAAACTTGAGATTAAAGCTTCAAACTTATTGTATCTTATACGAAATATTGTTTTCAACATTCTGACAAATGTTGAGAAAAATCGAATTGACAGTTTTTTTACAAGAAATAAAAACCCAAAAAAAAATTTTTAAAGTTGGTAAAAATTGATTTTCGACTCAAATATCTTTTCAAAACTTTGAGATATTGGCTTTAAACTATTTTAATCTTTCAAAAAATATTGTTGTCAATATTCAGTAAAATTTTGAAAAAAATCGATTTGGCAGTTTTTCACAACAAAATAAAAACCGAAAAAAAAATTAACAAAAATTGTTAAAAATTGATTTTTGACTCAAATATCTTTTCAAAAATTTGAGATAATGGCTTCTAACTAATTTTAACTTATAAGAAATATTGTTTTCAACAATAGGAAAAACTTTAAGAAAAAAACGAATTGACAGTTTTTTTTACAAAAAAATAGAAACCTAAAAAAATTAATAAAAGTTGGTAAAAATTGTTTTTCGACGTAAATATCTTTTCAAAAATTTGAGACATTGGCTTCAAATTAATTTCGACAAACGGGATGGGACGTACGAAAGATTTATATCTTCCTATAGAGTGTTTTTGAACCTAACTATTTGTGGAAATTAAGTGAAATTAGGTGCTAGGGTTTGCTATTTTTAGTGTAAGTAATACCTATATACAAATTTAAAAAAGCAATAGGTACGAGTAATTAAATTAGCTCCTCAAAAGATATTTATTTTTAATTTCAAGCTCAGGCTTCAAATTTAGTTACCAGTTATTAATACCATTATAATTAATAAATTTTGATCAGCCTTAAGTTAATATTATTATTCTTTCTCAAAATATTTAAGTCGAAATACAATTTTTAGCAAATTTTGTAGATTGCTTTTTGTAAAAACGACTGTCATTTAAATTTGTCTACAAATTTAAACAAATTTATTCTTTAAAATTATATTATGTATTTGTTCTTAAAATATTTGAGTTGAAAAGCAATTTATTGTAGTTTTCTTGCTTTATAAAAAAAACATTAGTTGATTTTTGCAAAAATTCTTATAAATTCTTTACGAAATGTAAATTCCTTATTGCAGGTTTTGATATTAGATTGGCCGACAAAGTTTTGTAAATTGCAATTAATATTATTTTCCAAAATTGTTTTCATGGTTTCAAATCCAGTTTAAATTCTTCTTAAAAAATAAGTTAGGTTTTTAAGAAATCACTTTTCAAAATTTGAAAAAAATATACTTACATATAATATACAAACCCTTTAAATCTTTTCATACAATTTTTAAAAGTTATCAAGTAAGTCTGTAATGCTTAATTTAATTCAAAAAAACAACATGCAAAATCAAAAACTTTAAATAATTTGAACGTGCGATATTTTAGCAAGCAAAAAAAAAGACATTAAAAAAAACATATGTTATTCGTTTGACTTATTTATTCAGACTGTACTTCTTAAGATTAAGACAATGATTTGAAAAGAAAGCTTTCTTAAAACAAAGAAACAAAAGATTATAAAAGATTATAAGTTCTGTACATGAAAACAGTTTAAATATCATTCGATCTATCATTGAGTGATAATTGTATACATAAAATAGTTTATGTTTCGAACGAAACATATGTTTTAAGCTTTTTCTATAAATAAGAGTAATTGAACATAATATCGTAAATCAGCGTTGCCGTGATATTATATTATTTGTATTATCAAGATAACATAACAAATTCTAATTGTAAGAGATGAAGTCCCTTACAGCTCGGTCATCCTGACCTTAAATCGTCCTCGATTTACGACATCGTGTCCTTACACGTATAATGTACTTAATATAATAAATTATACATTTTCTAGTATTTTGAAATATTTGAATACATAATGCATGTATGTACATTAATTTGATATTACATAGTAATTAAGTTTATTTTATCATTTCCATTTATAAATACAAAAATTTAAGTACATATTGATTATACTTTGAAATTGTTATTTATATTTAAAAAAATATTATTCTATCAAGTAAGCATGTATGTGACTAAGTATGTATGGGAAAAGTATGTTCAGTGTTCATTTTGTTTTTTTTTTTTTTTTTACATTCGAAGCATTGACAAACAAGATATAAAAATAAAATAAAATAAAATAAAATAAAATAAAATAAAATAAAATAAAGTAGAAAATAATATAATTATAATTTTTTTTAAAACATTGATGCATGCAATTTTAAGCTTATGTTGAAACATAAGGTTTCATATTTTCTGGAGAACAAACTCCTTTGTATGGTAAACGAGATATTTGTAAATTATTTAAATCTTTTATGAGATATCTATCATTCGGTAAAACTTTAACGACTTTAAATGGACCCTTATACTTGGCCAAGAACTTTTTGTTTGTTCCGGGAGTGTTTACAGTATTTTTTATTAAAACAAGATCACCAATTTGATATTGATTAGGATTTTTGTGGCGTTTATCAAAAAGAATCTTATTATGTTCCTGACTCTTAACAATTTTTTCTTGTGCATTCTTCCTAAGTTCATTTAAGTCTCTAGGTTTTTCTTCAATAATGTTCTCTTCTAAATATTCCTTAACGTTATCTATGATAATACCTTTTTGGGAAACTCCAAAGAGTAGCATACTAGGGCATACACCTGTACTTTTGTTTTCGGTGTTGTTTAAAGCAAATTCAACCTTCTGCAAAAACTTAGCCCAACAACTCGAATCAATTTCGCACTCTTTTGAAAGCATGGGAGTTAGACACCTGTTGATTCTTTCAACTTGCCCATTTGATTGCGGTGAACTGGTTGCAACTTGTATGTGCTTAATGTCATATTTTTCACAAAAAGTTAAAAAATCATCGGAGGTGAAACAACTCCCCCTATCCGAAATTATATGCTTTGGTGTGCTATAGTAGGAAAAATATGATTCCAGACATTGAATAACTTCTTTGGTTGTAGTACTATTCAATGGATATAGTTTCGTGAATTTTGAAAAACCATCAACAATCACAAAGATGTGTTTCTTATTATTGCTGGCAGAAGCAGGCAAAGGACCATAATGGTCAATGTGGATTGTTTGAAAGGGTCTGTCTCCTTTAGGGATATTATGCAACACCCCCTCTTTCTTTCCGCTTGGTGGAGAAAAATGCATGCACTTTAAACAACTACCAATAAATTCCTTAATTTTATTTTTCATTCCTGGAAACCAATATGTTTTTCTCAGGAAATTAAAACATTTTTCTACACCTAGATGGCATAGTGCTTCGTGGTGTGTCTGAATGACATTTTTCTCCATCTTCGCCGGAACATAAAAATATAATTGTTTATTAATCTTTCTATAAACTAATCCATTAATAAGGTCATAAGATGGACTATCCCTCTTTTCTAACATCTCGACTATACGTTTCAAAATTGGATCCTTAGCTTGGGCTGCAGCAAGTGCGTGCTCAAAGGACTCGGCTTCGACTATTAAAATGTTGTGACACCTGCTAAGCGCATCAACATGACCCATCCTCTTACCATCTCGATGTTCGATAACGTAGTCAAAATCTGATAGCTCTAAGGCCCATCGAGATATTCTTGGATTCAAAGTCTTTTTATTAAGTGTTTGGGTCAGTGATTTGCAGTCTGTGACGATTTTAAATCGAATTCCAGTTAAATAAATGCGGAATCGCCTAAGGGCATAAATTATGGCAAGTGTTTCCAATTCATACGAGTGATATTTGGATTCCTGTGCAGTTGAACGCTTTGAAAAAAAGAAAATCGGATGAAGCTGGTTATCATCTTGACGCTGCAACAATACAGCTCCGAAGCCTATACTACTGGCGTCGCAGTGTAGTTCTGTTTCGGCCTTAGGATTGAAAATTCTTAAAAGCGGAGCGTTCAAAAGTTTTTCTTTTAACAAATTAAAAGTCTGCAACTCTTTTTCACCAAATTCAAACTTCACATCTTTTTTTAAAAGATCATTAAGTGGTTGTGCTAATAAAGAAAAATCTTTAATAAATTTGCGGAAGTATGAACACAAGCCTATAAATGAATGCAACTTCTTTTGGTTTGTTGGAATGGGAAAATCTGATACTGCTTTTAAACCGTCACTATTTGCACCTATGCCATTTGCTGAAACAATGTACCCGAGATATTTAATTTTTTCATACATAAAGACACATTTATCAAGACGAAGTTGTAAATTCTTCTTCGAGATGATATCCATAACTTTTTTTAAAATCTTAAAATGTTCGTCCTTTGTTTCAGTCGCAATCAACAAGTCGTCTATATAAACTAGAAGTTGTTCACTACTAATAAGGTCCTTAAAAATTTTATTTATAAAACGTTGAAAAACAGAAGGCGCGTTTTTCAGCCCGAAGGGCATTCGAACGTATTCAAATTGCCCCAATGGAGTTACGAATGAGGTAAATTTAATAGAATCTTCTGACATTTTGACATGGTGGAAACCACTTTTAAGGTCGAGAAGAGAAAAATATTTTTTATTTCGCAACCTATCTAGATGGTCTTCAATAAGCGGCAAAGGAAAGTTATCCTTCACCGTTATTTTATTTAAATTGCGGTAGTCCACACATAATCGCAATTCACCTGTCTTCTTCCGTGTCAAAACGATTGGAGATGCAAAAGGCGAATTACTTTCCCGGATAATATTGTTTTTTAATAAATCGTCTAAAAGTTTTTCCAATTCAATCTTATGAGAATATGGAAGACGTCGAGGTGCACAACTAAAAAAACTGTTAGGGTTGGATACAACTATTTGCATTTCATAATCATCTGAATAATCTTTACTAGTTTTTGAAACACTCTCGAGAACCAAACTTTTTAACTCTACTTTCTCATCAAAATTTAAAAGTTCGTTAATATTTAATGAAATATTTTCATCACGTAAATCACATACATCAATTTTTAAAATTTCATTTTCGAAATCTAAATCATCAAAATCATAATCATAATTATTTTTAGAATTATTCGAATCATAATTAGTTTCATAATCATTTTCATTGTTATTTTTATGTTCGGAAATTGTTTTGAAATTATTTTCTTTTACTAATTTAATTTTAGATTCATGCAAAAAATCTCGTCCTAAAATAATTGGATCTTTCATAGTTCCATCAGTACCAACATAAAGACATACATTTATAAGTTCACAATTAAACTTTACACAACATGCAAATTTACCTAAAATAATCAACCTTGAATTATTTATACCATAAAAGTCATTATTTGCTGCTTCCAAAGATGTCATCATAAAAGGTGGCACGTATTGCCGCTGGATAAAGCTAATAGGGCTCCCGGTATCAATCGTAGTCATCACATGCAGGATTACCCGAACACTGTCCAAACTCGTAAATTGGAACTCCAAAACGCCATGAAATTCATTCATCAATGTTGAAATATTGGATGTCATTGTTTGGTCATCTTTTTGCACCATAAGCACCGAAGATGATTGTGGACAATCGTTTAAAATATGGCCCATTTTCCCACAACGGAAGCATGACCCTTTTTGTCGACGTGGTTTTGGACACTTTGGGGAAATGTGTCCCACTTCATTGCAATTGTAGCACTTTATTTTTGATTCGACTCGCGGCTTTGATTGCAAGACAGGTTTATTGTACGAAGAGGTAGATGGCTGTACTTCAGTTTTCATTTTTTCGTATCTCCGAAGAATAGTCTTCAACTCAGCGATTGTGTTAGCCGTAAGCATAAGCTGTTTATTAAAGACGGAATCTGGAATTCCCTTAATTATGTAAGCAATCACATCTTGCTCGTCGATTTCGGCTGAAGAAGCTATCTCTTGCATGGCCAGAACATATTGCTGAAAACTCTCGCTCTTACATTTCCTTCGCTGTCGCAAAGCATTGTGGACATCGGTTGCAGTTGTATGGTGGTGGAACTCTGTCAAAAGTCCATCCTTAAGCTCAACCCATGACCTGAATGACTTTGACCTTGCAAACAACCTTGCAGTGCCCTTGAGCAGGCGCTTAAAATATATAAAGGACTCAGACTCACTTAGCTGATAGGTGACAACAGCGTCGTCGACATTCTCAATCCATTTTTTAATTGGATAATCGTCATCACCTGAAAACGTTAGTAAAGAGTCCTCAATATCACGTGATGTACATCCACCTGTTGGACGAATATCTCTAGCAGGCCTATTAAGTTCAGCTAGCCGTTTTTCTAGCTCTAGAATTTCCTCTTTTTTGCGAAGCACCGCACGAAGTCGATCTAAACGTTGTTGTACAAAATTTTCTTCGTCTACCAAATCGTTGTCGGTGACGGCGGCGGCTGCAGCGCCATCGTCGTCGTCGTCGTCGTTACCATCGACAACATCGTTTTCTGGATTGGCAGGGAAATAACCCTCGATTTCGTTTTGCTCCATTACCGAAATGGCTTCATTTAAGCGGGCTTTAAGAGCAGATTTTAAACCATTTGTAGCAAAACCCATTTCGTCTAATTTCAATTTAAGATTTGAAACAGAAGAAGTTTCCACAAATCTCAACGCACGTTCTTTAGCATTCATTTTCATGCAAATAATTTTACGTAAAAAAAAATATAGCAAATTAACTACTGGGATTTTTATTCCACTTCTGATTTACTGTAATGCTTAATTTAATTCAAAAAAACAACATGCAAAATCAAAAACTTTAAATAATTTGAACGTGCGATATTTTAGCAAGCAAAAAAAAAGACATTAAAAAAAACATATGTTATTCGTTTGACTTATTTATTCAGACTGTACTTCTTAAGATTAAGACAATGATTTGAAAAGAAAGCTTTCTTAAAACAAAGAAACAAAAGATTATAAAAGATTATAAGTTCTGTACATGAAAACAGTTTAAATATCATTCGATCTATCATTGAGTGATAATTGTATACATAAAATAGTTTATGTTTCGAACGAAACATATGTTTTAAGCTTTTTCTATAAATAAGAGTAATTGAACATAATATCGTAAATCAGCGTTGCCGTGATATTATATTATTTGTATTATCAAGATAACATAACAAATTCTAATTGTAAGAGATGAAGTCCCTTACAAGTCTTCACTCTTAACCTTTCCTGTATAAAACTTAAGCAACGGTAAACCATTAATGACAAAACAGATTTTAAAGGTATTTTTTATTCATTAGATCCGTCTGCCATTTTTGAAATATACATTTTTGAGTATGCACCAGTAGATCAAAAAACTATAGCAATTTTTTTTAAATTGTTCGATCTTTAAACTTATTTATCGTTTTTAAAATTTAGTGCTATAAAGTGCTTTGATTTATAATGAACGTTTCAAGCAAATTTCAAATTTCAAACTAAACCGAAATGTTGCGAAAATCCAAAGAGTTAAATGAATCTATTACACATATGGCTGTTAATATTCACCAAAAAGGCTTAACGTATAATAAAATTGCTAAAGAGCTAAAAATAAGTTTAACGCAGAAAAAAGTGCTCCAAACATAACCGAAGACCCTATAGATAAACATTTTAGTCAGCAGACTCTTCGTTATGCTTTGCACTAATCTAAGTACAGGGTTTTCCATTTTGCGGTTTCAAAAAGAAATGTAAATAAAATATTTTTTTTTTAATGATATTTCTTTTTTATTATAAAGTTTATGGACGTTGACATTATGTGCGAAACACTATTCGCTCGAGTTGCGTGGCATGTGGCATGTCTCGTTGAAACCACATATTATCCAAATCGTATTCTTCAATAGCAGACAAAAAAAAGTCGGTTATCATATGACCATAACGCTCCGAATTGACGGTGACAGTCGTTCCATCGTAATTTTCGAAAAAGTAAGGTCCAATCATACCTCCGGACAAAAGAGCGCACAAAACAGTGACTTTTCCTCTTTTCAATTACTTGAGGGTTCTCAAAAGCCAAATACAACAATTTTGTTTTTTAACATACCTACCGAGTGCGAAATGAGCTTCGTCACTTAAGAAAATTCTATTCGAAATATTGTGAAAGTTCAGTTGGCTTAAGTTGTTGTGTGAGCTGGACTTTATGTAGGTGTAGATCCAAATGCAAAATATGCCATAATGTGCCGTAAGACTTTCCTAATTCCTGAGAACGACGAGGGATCTACACATTCGGGTCTTCGGCAACACTTATTTTCAGTGGTACGAAGTCGAACGAAACGATGATGCACAGGCACAATAACTGAAATCAATCCAGTCTCTTCAAATTTCTTCACAATTTTGCCAATTGCTTGCGTAGTTGGACGGTTATGTAAACCATAATCTCCTCTTAAAGCACGATATGTGGCTGTTGCAGAATCAGCATTTTTGCAGTAGGTTTTGACAATTTGTATGTGTTGAAAGCGATCCATTTTCGTAAATGTGAGACTTTCAACTGAAAAAAAAAATTGGTTTAACAACTTAGTTTGACAGATGTCGAATTCCAGCCATATACTTTTGAAACCTCAAAATGGATAACCCTTTACATATATATATATATACAATATTTGCATGTATCCATCAGACTAAAATGATGTACAGGGACATTCTTTTTTCGGTTTTAAAAGTAAAGCTTAATTAAACATCACCAATCTATATTTTGTTTATGAGCATTTTATTTAAATAATTATAAAACTGTCACTTAAGTGCAGAAAAAATATCTTTCATGTCGTGTGGCTTATTACACCGTCTAGTTCCAACCGCATATTAATTATGAGTAACGCCTCAATCCTCTTCAACTTATGTTAAAGTTATTCCCGAAAATTGGTTACATTCGAATCACAATCACTATACTTTTGTACTAGGTTTTAATTATTATAACATATTGTTTGATTGTAATTATTAAACTTATGACACTTCAAATGACAGCTGAGTTTGACAGGCGTCAAATGCCCCAGCGCTACCAACTTGAAACCACGAAATATACTATTTTTTTTAAATATCGTAAAATTGAAAAAAAAACCTCAAACTCGTTGGAACTCTTTTCAGTATGAGTCTTTTTTATTTTTGTTTGAATAACTTCCGCTGCAAATGTTTGTGATAGTTCTGTCATAAATGTACATTGTTTATTTATATGATGGCAATTAAAACTATACTTCAGAAGCCCTGAAAAAAGCTTTAAAAAAAAGGTACATCACATTATTAATATTTTCGCGATAAAAATAAAACACTGCCAAACAACTGTTCAAAAAAATTGTTGATTGCAAATAACTTTTTATTTGTTATATAATATAAAGTAATAGAAAAATTAAAAAACAAAATTGAATCCAGTTCCACATTAAGGATACATGGGCCTTTCAGACGTTGCCGTGTTGCTGGCCCCATAGATTTAATTAAAAACTAAAATTACATTCGAGCTGCAAAAAAACGTTTTGGAAATTTATGTTTTTTAGCAAAATGTTATACTTAGGATTTTGTACTCTTTCGAATTACATAAAACAAATTTTATTTTATGGCAATGCCAATAAGAGAGTGAAATAAATCACATCCTTATGGCACATGACTTAATACAGCCCTGGTTTTTTAAAGTTTGTGATAAGACCTGTCGCCGAAAGAATAAATTCTCCGAAAAGTGTTGTTATTCTTTTTGAATTTTATAAACCTTTAATCTTGATTGGAGCTTATGCTATCATAATATAAGCACATGCAAGGTTGATGCCGAAATGTTCAAATATTGTATAAATAAAACAGCGGGACTATTTTTTCTTTTTGACAACATCAACGCTATTGTCACCGCCACCGTTGTCAAACTGTCATTGGGGTTTGTCAATATTTTGCTTTGTCAATAAATTGAAATGATTTGCATAGCAAAACGTATCATAAATTACTGAAGATTGTTGCGTTGTTTTATTTTTGTTCTCCCTTCACCAGCTGAGCAGCGTTTTGCAGTATACAGAGCTGATAGCTCTACAATGATTTGTATACGGCTCCTAACACCATTTGACACTTTACTGTCAGTTCTATTTTAAACATTCAGTCACTCACAATAGTTGCGTTGCGTCTCGTCGTACAGTCGGTCGGTCCAAGTCCAAGTCGAAATCTATATCTAAAACGAAATGATGTCGTTGACAATGGGAATATTCACACGCAAATTTATTTCTTTATCTGTGGTTTTATTAATTTTAACGTTAGATGTTTACGCTGACAACGATGTAAGAAAGAAAATTTTGATTTTAATAATAATTGTTTGATCAACAAGATGTAATTTTAACAAGAGTAAGAAATTATGTTTTAATTGTAGGCTGCATCATCAAATAAGAAACTAGAGGTCAAAGTTTATTATGAAACTTTATGCCCGGATAGCATACGATTTATAAGAAATCAGTTGTTACCTTCGATGGTGGCGAAGAACCGATTTAATTTGACTGATCTCGAATTTGTACCTTTTGGACACGTTGTGGTAAGTAGGAAAGCTTTAAAAAATTGGGGTCGGAATTGTTTGGAGTAAATTTATTATATGTTTTGTGGATAAGTTTTTTTTTTGCGTGAGAGATTCTATTAATCGGGTTTTTTTTTATAAATTCGTATATTTTTATTTAAATTGTAATTCATAAGCAACAGGTATTGAGTTTTTGTATTGTCTCAATCTCAAGCTCTTTTCTTTTAAAAATTGTGTACCTGTCATAGCCCATAGACAATAATAAAAACACACTGACGGGAAAAAGTAATGGAAAAAAATCTTAATATTTTCTAATATTGTTTTTAAGACTTGTGTTACTCAAAAAATATACGTTAATCCTCTTTATAATAGGTCCAAAAACAAATGGAATGCTTGATTTAAACTTGAAAAAACAAATGATTTTGATAAAAACATGTATTTTGTTATTTTTTGTAATTTTTGTAATGCTATGAGTTAAAAGACCTTTTTTTTAACCGCAATAGAGTCAACGGTTTTCGGACTCTTTTTGCAATTTTTTTTAATGCTATGAGTTAAAAGACCTTTTTTTTAACCGCAATAGAGTCAACGGTTTTCGGACGCTTTTCTTAAGGAGTTTATTTAATTTAATCTTGTAATCGATAAAAAGATTCGAATTTGTGATTCAGGTATTTGAAACCAATTATTGCAATTTCTTTGAAAGGCCGCCGGTTATAATTCAAAGGCAGATCCAGAGTTTTAATTTTACTGGGTGGTGGGGGGGTGTTGACACACTTAACATTAAGACGAGTTTTTGAGTACCGCTTAAAAATGTTCTTTAATGTTCTGTAAAGGGGGCTGCCAAAATGTAAATAACATAATGTGTATCTTAACTTTACATTAACATATTTCAAAGGCTAGTGACAACTTTAGTTATTATATCATTTTAGAACACTGTTGTCCAGCAAGATATGGTCTAATTATTTAATTTGGATGACTCCATACATATGTAAGCATTACAAGATT
Source organism: Eupeodes latifasciatus (assembly GCA_920104205.1). Lineage (NCBI taxonomy): Eukaryota > Metazoa > Arthropoda > Insecta > Diptera > Syrphidae > Eupeodes > Eupeodes latifasciatus. Next base: position 356,344,716 of record OV049924.1, on the reverse strand, counting down.
CGAACAGTTTTCTAAATATGGCATATTTAAGAGCTAAAATGGAGGGTTTTTGGTTCATTTCTCGCAGAAATGTTAGAATGTGTTGGAACGTAACTTTCTTCCAAAAATAATATATTCTGTTTTTGTTGGCATTTCTATAAACACTACAAAAATATAGATGTAAAAACCCAGAAAATGAGAAAGTTTGCTAGAAAAATTTGATCTTTTTTTGTAGGAAAATGAAACAGAATCTGATATGAAGAATTTTCTGGCTTTGTGTGACGTATTTTTTTTCGGGAGTCTAAGAAAACTATTTGATTCTTGAATTTATGGAATGTACATAGGTGCATTTAAGTACATAATTACTCTAAAAATTAAATAAAAACAAATTAAGGTAAACAAATAAGTTGAAAAGAAACTTTAGTGTGGCATTCACGAATTACACATTGCAGAATCTCTTTCACTTCAGTTCACGAGAGATTCAAAGCTTTTGTATTAAATTAATAGATATGAAACGTTTATCGTTTTTCAATTAGACATTAGTTTAACAAAAGCGTCACTTTTACTGTTTTTGGGTCATTTATATTCTTGAAATTTGTGATTAAATATTAGTTCTAAGTCCAAAGCAAGTTCGCTTCAAACAGCAGATTTATTTAATTTTTTAATATCTTAAAAGTTTTTGTATTTAATAGAAAACCAATTTTGAATCAAAAAAAATATTAAGCACACCTTACACTATTTATGTGCGTCAAAAATATAAGATGGAATTGAAGACGAGTTTCAGGAATTTAAAGGCAACTTATTATAAAATTGACGATCTCTTATTCAAGGTTTTTTCTTAAGAACCTTAATATTTGCTTTTTCTCTCATAAAAGATCTTATAATTTAAAACATTACATACATATATCCCAAATACTTAATTGTGTAAAAACAAAGATTTTAGTTGTAAGTAAGATTAGTTGTTAATTGGCAAACCGCTTTTATGTGAATTTCGTTAAATTACTAACAAATCTTAAGATGAAATCTTTTCTTAAAAGTTTTTATTTCTTATATTAACAAATACAAATTGGATGATTGAAAATAATTTGAAGACAATGTCTTCTATTATTTACGAGATATCGAGAACCGAACATACATTTTTACCAATTTTGCGTACTACTTTTTGTAGATTTAAATTTTTTATGAAAAAACTGCGACTGTTGGATTTTTATAAAAAATTTACTAAATGTCGAAAACAATATTTTCTGTGAGATAAAATTAGTTTTAAACCACTATTTTTAAATTTTGAAAAGATATTTAAGTCGAAAGTAAATTTTTACTAAGTTCTAGTATTGTTTTTTTAGCTTTTCTATTTTTTATGAAAAAAACTGTTAATTCGATTTTCTTAAAATTTTATCGAATGTTGAAAACAGTATTTCTTATAAGACAAAATTAGTTTAAAGATATAATCTCAAATTTTAACAACTTTTATTCATTTTTTTTAGGTTTTTAATTTTTTCTAAAAAAATTGTCAATTCAATTTTTCTCAAAATTTGACCGAATGTTGACAACAATATTTTTCAAACGAAAAAATTAATTAAGAGCCAATATCTTAAAGTCTTGAAAGATATTTAAGTGGAAAATCAATTTTTACTAACTTTTAATATTTTATTTTTAGGTTTTTATTTTTTCTAAAAAAATTATCAATTCAATTTTTCTCAAAATTTTACCGAATGTTGACAACAATATTTTTTAAAAGAAAAAATTAATTTAGAGCCAATATCTTAAAGTCTTGAAAAGGTATTTAAGGCGAAAATCAATTTTTACCAGCTTTGAGTAATGTTTTTTTTTAGGTTTTTATTTTTTATAAAAAACTGTCAATTCGATTTTTCTTAAAATTTTACCAGATGTTGAAAACATTATTCTTCGTTGTACAAAATTGTTTTAGACATAAAATCATTTTTTGTTCGTAAATTTTTCGAGGTGATAAATTTTTATTTTGTTTTTTTGATTTATAAAAAAACCGTTAATTGGATTTTTTTCCAAAAATATATTTGTTTCGTATCACGTTACCATATATAATATAAAATTTAATTCAACTCGCTAGCGTTATTGGTTTGTGAGATATTTAGGGTTAACCAAAATGTTCACCCTTTTTTAAATAAATTGGTATGGTAAAAAAACCACCCATGCAATTTTCTTGAGAGCCCTTTCTGCATCTTTCTGCATTAGTATCTGTATAACAAAATTTATTTGAAGTCGATATCTTTACTGGTTCTTAACCTATAGACGAAAACGGCTTTAAACTAATTTTGTTTTTTAAAAAAATATTGTTATCAATATTCAGTCACATTTTGAGAAAAATCTAATTGACAACTTTCTTACAAACAATTAAAAACCTAAAAAAAATAACAAAAGTTGGTAAAAATTGGTTTTTGACTTAAAATCTCGTTAACAAAACTAGATTTTGAAATAATACTATTTCTTTATATGCAAAATGTGAAATTTTGAAATTTTTAAGAATAATTCAACTGATAACTTTTTTAACAAAACACGAAAACCTTCAAACTTTTAAGCAAAACAAATCGACAGACGGGATGGGAAGTTATCAGTGTGGGCCGCATCCCAGCCTCTTTTTTAATTTAAAATATTATTTTAAATACTCAAATTGGATAAATGTTATTTTTTTTTTTTGAATTCATATTTCAATTATGTCTTGAAATATTGCTCAAAATGTTTTTTTTGAAGATCATTTTTTTTTTTAAATTCATATTTCAATTATGTCTTGAAATATCGCTCAAAATGTTTTTTTTTAAAAGATCAATGACATTATTTTATTTTTTGATATTTTTTTAAAGTGTGTGCCAGTACAATTGGTAAACAAAATATTCTTTAAATTGACTTTCGATATGCGGAAAGATACAATGCTTCTAAAATTTATGGTGGTGAAAGTGATTCCTTTTATCCCAGATTATACTCATGTAAAGATTTTACTTTAAATCTATATAATTTTTATTTAAGTCTTACACAGATCCAACTAATAATGAAAAAGTTATGAGATGTCAGCATGGTCGAAAAGAATGTGAATTAAATGCCCTTCACGCTTGTATCATCGAAAATAACACCAAACGAGAGGCTTTTGATATGATCTCATGTTTAATGAGTGGTTACAACCAGAAATTAGATAAGGTAAAATAAGAAACAAATTTAAAATATATTTTAATTCTTGCATAAATAATACTTTTTAAATACTTTTTTTTTAATAAAACAAATAGTGTGCCACACAATTTGGAATAAACTTAGATGCTGCACAAAATTGCAAAAATACAAGATTGACTGTTGATATTTTGGAAAAATATGGCATCGATACTTATTCAATAAATCCATCATTTATACCGACGATTTCTATTGGAAGTGTAAGTAAAATAAAATACAGACTTTTGAGTAAAATAATTTAAAATGGCTAACTGGAAGTTTAAAAAAGGCTTTTTGAAAGCTGTGTTTTTTTTTTTAAGGTGAACAATTAAATTACAATTTAAGACCCCATTAGGTTTTTGGAGTAAATGGATTTTAAAAAATAATTTTTTAATTGTTTGCATCATTGAAACCAATCATTTGATATTTTTTGACAAGTCGGTTATAGCTATTATTGAAACAAAATTTTTTGATTGAAGTTAAGAATGTGAGGTTAGAAAGTAAAACTGACAGATTTTATACAAAATCTACAACTGATCAGTTTTATTTTGACACCAAACATTACAAATTTGACTTCTTAATCACTTCTAAATCTCTTACAATTTTCAATGATGAAAACCAATGATAGCCATAACTGGCTCCGTACTTGTATTAAAATCTTTAAAATGGCAGTAAAAGAAAGAACCATTCGGGTCCGGGGCACAACAAATAAGATGGTACTCTTAAGAAAATGTTACTACATGAAGGATGTATAGTAGCAAAAATCGTTTAAATTTATTTTGAGAAACAAAATCATAATTTTTCTTAAAAACACGCATTCCGAAGTGTTTAAAAATTAAGCGAGTTTATGTTTTACCTGGCAATTTTGTTAGTTATTATGTATTTCTTTTCTCCGTAGATTAAGACATGGGTCTTATAGCTTTTAAAAACATTTTCACTTCTTATCTCAAAAAATGAGCTGCTATAGAAAACAAACTATCTTTCTTCTTCTTCAATAATTTTGAACAAATGGAAGACATAACAAGAAACAGCCTATTAGGCTTTATTAAAGCCTCCAAATGGCTAGAGCAAGAAAATCCATACACAACATACACATGTATTTCATTTTTAGGGAAGTTCAATGCTTTAATTTATCTAAATTGGTCTACAAAAGTGTGCCGACAACGTCATCAATCGCCAGTTCGTTTGCCTAACCTAACCTAGTTTTACTAAGTTCTTTTTGGCTCTGTTGCGTTATGCCCAAACTACTCTAGGGTCATTCAATGTCTTTAATTGAAGCTGGAAATTGTCATATTGCTCTAACGAATTTGATTGAAGATATTTTGTTTATTTTAACACAACTTTTTTTAATTTTCTTATAAGCAATTTTCTTAAAAAGTATTTTTTGAGGTATAGTTAGTTTTTAGAATGTAACGGGTTATCCATTTTGCGGTTTCTAAAGAAAACGGAAATAAAATACATATAAAATATTTTGTTCATGATATTTCTTATCTACACTAATATTATAAAGGGAAAAGATTTGTATTTTTGTATGTAACGAATAAACTCAAAAAGAACTGGACCGATTTTAATAATTCTTTTATCATTAGAAAGCTACTCGTACATTATACATGATGTGGTTGTCTCCGGTTGTGGGTAGTAATGTAAAAAACGAAAATAAAAAGAATATTAAAATTTTTAATTTTATATTTATTATTTTATTTTTGAATAAACAATAATTTTCACAACTTAAGGATTATATGATGTATCGCGACGCGTTTCGGATATTGTCATCCATCATCGGGCGTATAATTCACTGACTGCATTAATTATTTATTATTGGCTTGATGTTTGATGTTGTAGCTCTAATGCAGGTTTGAAGCTCTTCTATTGTTATTTTTTGATTGTTTAATATAAGTTGTGTGTTTGACGTCAATTGCTGTTTTTTGTTGTTGCTATAGTTTGAGCTTTGGAGGTTCTTCTATTATGTTGTTGTTATTATTGTATAGTGGATTATAAGTTTGATATCTGAGTAACATAGGCTATATTTAGTACTAGATTACTATAGAAATCTTTAGAAATTCCTATTAAAACCGAATGCGAAGAGTATTAATGATAGGACAACAAAATTTGGGTTGGGTACGATTGACCGCATTTTAAAATCTCGTTCTTAAAATCTCGCATCTTAAAATCTCGCATTATGAAATCTCTTGTATCGAAATCTCGCAATTACAAAATCTCGCTTAAAGAAAGCTCGCAACATTAAAATCTCGCAAACTAAAATCTCGCAATTTAAAATCACGCATTGAAATAAAATATTTATTAATTCGCGCGCGCGAATTAATAAATATTTTATTTCAATGCGAGATTATAAGTCTGTCTGATATTACCTATGCATAATCTACTTGTTTACTACTTTAAGTTGTAATCACTGTATTATACCTATCCATACAAAACATAACTGTTGATTCTAAGAGCGAGAAAAAGAAAATTGTATTTTGCTACATCTAAAAAGATTTACTTGCGAAGCATAGCTCAAAACCTCTCGCTATCTTAAAATTATTGTTTTTGTATGGAATTATGTATGTATATTATCTTTACTTTTCGTTTGTTAACTATTGAAGTAATATATTTTTCAATTAAATGACTTTCCTGGGAATTTATTGTGTTTTGTTTTTGTTATTTTTTGTTGTTTATTTATGAGAAAAAGATAGAAAAGGTAAAAGTTTGTTATATGCATATTAGACTTCTATATCAATTGTTCATAGTGTTCAAGATCAACTGGATTAAGATTAAAAGGATTTAATTCGATCGAATTTTTCGACTTTTGTAATGCGATGTTATAGCGAGAATTTCATGCAGAAGCGAGATTTTTTTTTAAAAATGCGAAATTTTGGTTTGCGGGATTTTGAAAATGCGAGATTTTCTTATGTAAGATTTTAAAAATGCGAAATTTTGTTTTGCGTGAAATTTTTAAAAATGCGAGATTTCGTTATAAGAGATTTTAGTTTGCGATCAATCGTACCGCTCCCAAAAATTTTCGACAATTTTATAGAATATAAAATTAAAAATAGGTACGCCTGTTATGCTTTTAAGAAATTTAAGCCCTCCCAATATGTGTAATGGTACAAGACTATTGAATTAAGAATTAAGAGATAATGTGATTGTAGCAACTATCATTACGGGTCCCGCGGCCGGTCAGCTCGCACATGTTCCGCGGATCCCGATGATACCAACTGATTTGCCCATATCTTTTAAAAGGTTACAGTTCCCTTTAAAAATATCCTTTGCCCTAACAATAAATAAATCCCAGGGACAAACTTTTTCCATAGTTGGTATCGACTTAAGGAAAGAGTGCTTTTCCCACGGGCAATTGTATGTGGCACTTTCTCGAGTAGGATCTCCTGAAAATCAATACGTTTTGTTGCCACCTACAAATACCACAACCAACGTAGTGTACAGGGAGGCTTTAAGATAAGCATACAATTTTTTTCTAATTTAGTGATTCATGGCCGCTAGTTAATTGTAAAGTTTGAACGTTATCATTATGTGTGAAACACTGCATCATTTAAATAACCACCACGCGAATTGTTGCAAGCTTTTTGACAAATATTGGGCGGTATCTCAGCCATAACTTGAAGAATGTTGGGTTTTAAGTGCTCAATAGTTAAAGGTTTACATATCTGCATAAACACGGATTTTCGTGTAGCCCCACAAAAAAAGTTCAGCGGTGTCAAGTCGAATGATCTTGGTGGAAATTACTTTTGCAATAAAGCCATATTCGCTCGAGTTGTCTATCATGTGGCATAGTTTTGTTGAAACTACATATTCTCCAAGTTGTATTCTTCAATATCAGGCAAAAAAAGTCGGTTATCATATAACCACAAAGCTCCAAATTTACCGTGACAGTCGTTCCATCGTCGTTTTCGAAGAAGTACGGTCCAGTCACACCTCCGAACCAAAGAGCGCACCAAACAGTGACTTTTCGTGGATTTAATGGCCTCTCTCAAATTATTTGAGGATTATCAAAACCCCAAATACGACAATTTTGTTTTTTTAACATACCCACCCAGTGAGAAATGTACTTCGTCGCTTAAGAAAATGTTGTTCGAAAAATCGCCGTCCACCACCTGTTGTTGAAGCATTCATTCGACGTATCTACGACGCGCGACGTTGTGAATGGTCACTGAACTGGACTTTATATGGATGTATGTAGGTGTAGATCTAAATGCAAAATACGCCATAAATAATGTGCCGTACGACAGTCCTAATTCCTGAGAACGGCGAGGAATCGACACATTCGGGTCTTCGGCAACACTTTCAAATACAGCAGCGATATTTTCAGTGGTACGAGGAAACACATGCATTACAATATGTGTAACCAATCCAGTCGCTTCAAATTTTTTCACAATTTTGCCAATTGCTTGCGTAGTTGGATGATTATGTAAACCATAATCTCCTCGATATGAGGCTGTGGCAGAATCACCATTTCTGCCAAAAATGTAGGTTTATAATATAGATAAGGGTCTGTCATTATGTTTTAAAAAGGATTTCGGGCAAGTGGCTCGATTGAATAAATTCCAGCTGAAATGCCCAATTTTCGACCATTTTTTGCAACAACTGCCGTATGCCAGCAATAATGTGCCAAATATTCTCTTCAAGACGTCAAAAGTCTCGAATTTATCTACATACGTAGACAAGTGACTTTACATAATGCCATAAAATAGTCCAGAGTTGTTTAGTGACACGATCTTGGAGGCAACAGGCCCCCGACGACGCGAGAAAATGCGTTTTCCAAAAGTTTCCTTCAAAAAATTAATTACAATTATTTTGATAGTAAATTTACACAACTTGCAAACGTTTGTCACAAGAAATGTTAAAATAAACACAATTCAAGTGACAGCTATCAAAAAAACCTAACCCGAAAGAAGTATTGCAAGATTGAAAACCACACGTCTTAAAAAAATGCCCGTTACCATTGTTTTCTGAAATATTTGGTAAAGTTTTTAGAAAAATCAAATCGAATTTTTATCCCTATACAAAATTAAAATCTAAGAAAAAAAATACTTATCGAAATTGGTTAAAACTTATTTGCGATATTTCTAGAATAGATGAAAATATTTACTTCAAAATTAGTTCATTCTATGCACAATTTTGTTATCAACATAAGATAATGTTCTTCGAAAATTTCTTTTTTTTAAAGAAACACAAACTTACAAAAAATAGTGCTAAACTTGATAAAAATTGGTTTTCGTGTAAAAAATGTCAAAAACAAAAACAATTATTGAAATCAAACTTGTTTTATAATATGCAAACTATTGTCGATTGACATCTTGTTTTTTACAAAACACGAAAATCTACAAAAACAACCAAAAATTGTTTTCGACTCTATTAAAGTTTGGTTAATTTTAAAGGTTGATTTTGAATAAATCAATAATTTAGGAAATTACTGTAATTTCTTTTTATTATGATAATATTAGTCTGTTTCAATTATATGTATGGAACAAAATATCGACCAAAACACGATGGTCCAAATTTTCGCTGACGCTGAGGCATAATTCAGGTTTCATGCCGTTAATATGCCGAATAATCTTATCCTTTAGCTCTTGAATTATTGCTGGCTTATCGAAGAAAGAAAAAAGAAGTACTACTAAGATACTACGGCGATTGAATTTGTCGCTCAAAAGAGACATTGTTTCGTTAGCTGTGTGTCAAGTGGAACCGTCCTCTTGAAACCAAATATCGTCTACATCCATAGCTTTCACGTTAGAAAACATCATTCACATTTTTGGGAAAATACAGCCAAGTGATGCCGCCAGCTATTAAACCGCACCAAACAGTTACTTTTAATGGGTACATTGGTTTTTCGACAATACATTTTTTTTTATTATTATTATTTTTATTTATCTTTTTCATTTTTACAATAATTACAAAATAATAATTTGAAATGACATACTCTAAAATGTATTGTAAAAAAAAGGAAAAGATAAAAAAGTCATTCTGTAACCATTTAAGGCTAGTGATGGATGACCCTTAAAAAAAAACTTAAATATGTATTACGTTTGGTTCACGTTTTTTTTTATTTAAAGAATAATTTTTATATAAATAAAATTAACAGAATCAAATGCTAAAACAAAACTAAAATGCCAAATGTAATAAATAATGTTTATGCCAAATATAATAAACAATGTTAATTAAGAGAGAAGAATATAATTATAAAAATTTAAAAAACATAAAGAATATTGAAAAAATACAAGGATTATTAAACTACATTTATTAATAATAATAATAATAAAGATCCATATTTTCACTTTTTTTCAAAAAGAGGTTCCGTTTATTAAAAAATTTAGGTGCTATGACATTGAAAAAATTCGAGTAGTGTGTTTTGTTAGAGGCTGGAACTTTAACTAAAAATTTGCCATTTATCCTTAAGTTGTACAAATTTGAGTTTCGAATTGCGGAAGTAAAACCACTACGCATAAAGAAAATTTTAAGGACTTTATAAAAATAAAGATGTTTTAGTGGTAAGATATGAAGTTTTTTAAATAAAGGCCATGTGCTGTTAAATCTTTTTTTTTTCAGATAATTCTTATTATATGCTTTTGAGACAAAACAAGAGGTTTAATTGTATTGCAATTAGTGCCTCCCCAACAAGATATACCATATTGCAGCTTCGAGTGAACGAGTCTGTAGTTTATTGTTACCAACAAGGATTTTGAGAAAAATGGTCTTAACATAAAAATGTTTCGAGTAACAGATAACATGTTCTGTTTTAACTGTGATGTGTGGGCTTTCCAGTTCAGATTTTTATCAATTAAAATACCTAGATATTTGAAACTCTCAACAGACTCTATTTTAAAACAAGTAGATGGACAGACAACATTTTCGGTGTAGTTTTTACTATTACAAGTGTGGGTCGACATGGAAATTTTCTTACATTCTGCAGAGTGAAAATAAATATCGCAATCAATTGCTTTTAAATTTTTTAAGCTGCTAATCATAAGCTTCGTTTTTTCGCTTACTAATAGCTCATGTTTTGGAAACCATTGTCTTAAAACTTTCAAGTCTTTTTGTAGTTGAACTAATGATTTAAATAAGTTACTGCTTTTGTAAGTAAACGCCAGATCATCAGCAAAAGCCGTTACACTACTACTAAATTGTTGCTGGAATATGGAATTCACATATATTTAAAACAAAACCGGACCCAATACAGAACCTTGCGGCACACCAATACTAATATTCATGACCTCGCTAAAGACATTTCCAAGTTTAACTTTTTGAGTCCTGTGGCTTAAATAGGAAGCAAACCAATTATAAATTTCACCTCTAAAACCAGCTTTACAAAGTTCGTTCAAAAGAATATCATGATTGACCATATCAAACGGTTTGGTCATGTCAATTTTTACTTATTTTGTTATAACCCTCGCATATTTTGCTGCATAATTTTAATATTGCATCTTCTGTTAAGCGACCTTCACGAAATCCAAATTGACTATCACTTAAAAAACCTGTTTTATTTAAAAATGTTCCCATTCGCAACTTCAAAAGCTTTTCAAATGCCTTGGAATAAGTAGGAAGTATGGAAACGGGTCTTTATTGGATTAAGGATTTTGGAAAAATACCACAACTAATACTCTTGTTAAACAAGTAGGCTAAAATGTCAGCAATATAAAAAGCAATCTGTTTTAAAAGATTATTGGTTATACCAACGGAGGTACTTGAGTGTTTGTTATCAAGCGACATTATACATTTGAAAACTTCATATGAAGAACAAGGTTCAAAAACAAAATTATTACATTGAAAACCCTCACAAGCCAAATCTGAAAACATATCACAACTACAATTGTTTTGCGGAGAGCATGGTTTTGATTCAGTTGTAATAGATACAAAAAGTTTATTGAATGCATTTGCAATTTTAACAGGGTTTGAAAGTATTTGATTTTCTACTTCAATTTCCAGTATTTTTTCTTTGTTAATTTGCCTATTTAAGATATTGTTAACAACTTTCCACTCTTCTTTGATATTGCCTCTGCAATTTTCAAATTTATTATAGTGTACAAATTTTCGCGAGACGATTTTACCTCCTTAATAACTTTCTGATTAAGTATAATGTAATTTTGTTTAAGTCCTTGGTTATGAGGATATCGTTTACATTTTTTTCTCATTGTATTCATTTTGTTTATTTTAATAAGTAAACTTTCCGTTAACCATGGCTTAAGTCGTTTGAGCTTACAAATTTTATTTGACCTAGACTTTAGGTATACTTGAATTTGTTAAATGCATTTGCAAGACTTTAACGAAAGTGTCATAAGCTAACTCTTCAATCATCATTCCACTGAAGTGAAAATGTGGCTCATCAATGAAGGTGATTTTCTTCGAAAATTGGTCATCCACTGTTGACATTTCTTGCACTATTCTGACCATTGACGGCGCGACGCTTAAAATGGTCAAGAGGCTTTAGTTTTTGAGTCTATTGCATTTTGTAAGCGTGTGTAAATGCAAGTCTTTATGCATAATGTACATCAACGACGAGCGTCAGAGGTACAATTGTTGGGCACAACTATACGAGTTGAGGTGGAAGGATCGTCAGCCACACTATCGCGAAGAGCGGCAATATTTTCTGCATTTTCATAATAAGACTGAATAATTTTAACCTCTGCTCGATTGTGTATCTTTCCATGGTTCAAAATTCCATGGTTTAAATTGAGAAATGTCAAATTAAATGTAGAAAAAAAACTTGACGTTTAGGTTTGGTTCACATTCAACATCGGGCCTTAAAATTTAATCACCCTTTATTATGACAACAACAAAATTGACTTAAATTTGTATTTCCCACAAAATATTATTTTTGTTTTTAAAAACAACGACAGACGGGCAGGGATCAAAAGTTATCAGTGTAGGTCGCATCTCAGACTCTTTTCAAAAATAATCTTGGCTTAAAACGAAATATATCAATTGGAATCTTTAAGGACACCTATGGGAAGTTTACAGTACCGGTTTATTTATTTCGTTTTCCAACTTAAGATTTAATCACTGATTGTCATTTTGTCTATCCCGCGCAATTACTGTGTAATTATTTTGGTCATTATTAAACCTATTTTGGATTGAATACGCACATTTAATGAAATTTAACAAAATTTTGTCTATTTTGCATTATATCATCAACATCATTTCTGTACGCAATCAAATTTACATTTTATTTTCCTCTTATGGATAACACATTTGTTGCATTTTCCACAGGTTTATTAATTATTACTAAACCATCATCCTCTATCTGCCATTTTTGGAAAATGCCTCCATACGTATAATTTACAAAAACAAAATTATCAGTATCATTTATCTAACGATTTCTTAAATCCCTTTTTCGAAAATATTGAACGTTTTTGAAATGAGATTTATAAATAATAATATCATGTCATGAACATAAGCTTCCCGCAAAAGGCTTTTTAGGAATATTTTCCATGAATGAATGAACGAATATGACGTGTAGTGTAGGCTTAAGCCTTATTGCATAAATATCTAAAACCGAATGACCTAACAATTATTATTATGCCGTTGAATACCGTACTTTGAGCATAGGTGGATATATCTGGGGCACGATACGATACGATTTGAATTGATATGAGTGTGTTTTAATGAGGAACATGACCCTCCGCACTTCAATAGTCTCGCTTTCTAGAGTTTCAATAACCTTTTTGCCAAATCAATTGACATCAAAACAATAAAACAGAGAGTATGATTTCATTCATTCACCAAAGGTATTAGTTTTACAACCTATATGGTCCTTTGGTCCTTTCAATATACTCTACTCGCATAGGTTTTCATTTAACAACACTATAATAATTACAGGGTGACCATATTTTCAGAACTTCATGATTTCGAATCACATTTCATGGCCTTTTCTTATTGAGTCTGCGAATAACACTGAATTAAAATTCCACGGATTCCTTATTAATAAACTGATAAAAATCAAGCTCAATAATACAAAAATACACTTCTAAAAGGAAGTCGAACAGTTTTCAACTACATTAACGCTAAATACAAAGAAAAATCCCAAGTGTCGTCACAATATCAATTCATATCTTACGTCATTTAAATAAGTTCACACGACCAACTATCTCAATACCTACTTACCCATCATTATAAGAAAACCCTTGAACGAAATGTCTCATTTTTTAATTATTAAAATTTAAAAAAAAGGTATATGGTAACCCTTATATTGAAATAGACAATCATATCGAACGATTTCACCTATTTATACAAATAATGTGCCATAGATAGAAAATCGGATTATGTTAGGTAGGTATGTGACTTACACTGAATTAAATTTAAATTAGAATAGAAACGAGTATGATGCTTTTGAGTTTCCTATATGTTTCATAATATGAAAACAATTATTACATTTATACCATGTAAATATAAAGCTACCTATAAATTTGTATTTTTGTTCTTTATTTAATATACATACATATTTTACTTTTTGTGTTTATTCGTAGATTTACAACTGGGATGAACAGGAGGATATACTTGAAAATTTTGATGCTGTATTCTGCCAGAAATATGAAAACAAATTTAACATTAAGCTCAGTGGATGTTAATAAATAATATTGTAATCTGTGTTATGTTATATTTACATGAATCGATTGATATCAATGATTTGATAAGATAATAAATAAACATGGAGAAACTTTTAATATAATTAAGTTGTTAATAAAGTTGAATGTAATGAAGAAAGTCATGCCAAACTAAAATCAACGGGATATCATCAGTATAGGAACCCGATTAACTGTTTTTACTATAGTAATGTATTTTGAAACAGAGTTTTAAAACATTACAAAATGTCAAATAAGACAATAGATACTCTCTTCTTCTTGGTTTAAATTAACTTTCTTAGCTACTTACCTATTAAAAGCGGCGTTACATGCCAGGACGGACCTGGCCTCAACCAACAAACGTCGCCAGCCAGCTCGGTCCATTGCTAGGTTTCTCCAGTTTCGGAACCTCAAGTTGGTTGAGGTCCTCTCTCAACTGCGTGCGCCACATGAGTCGCGGTCTTCCTCTACTGTGCCGTCAATCGGGATTGGATTCGAAGATCTGGAGCGTTGAAATCCATTCGCTCTACATGACGTCGCTGTACAGTCCGTACAGTTTGTCGTTATATCTTCTCCTCCACTCTCCATCTATGCAGACGGGACCAAAAATCAACCGAAGAATTTTTCTCTCGAAGCATCCTGAGACGCTCGCATCTTTCTTTGACAGGATCCAAGCCACATCACCTTAAATGAGAACCGGGATGATGAGTGTCTTATAGATGTAGCGGTGCCTAGGTAGACAAAGTCTTCAACTACCTCAAAGTTATAGTTGTCCATGGTGAAGTTTTGTCCAAGACGTCGTCGTTCAATGTCCTTTTTTGATGACAGCATATACTTGGTCTTGCTCTCATTGACCACTAAACCCATCTTATCCGCTTCCGTCGCAATGCTCAAAAACGCTCTACTGACATCACGCTTTGATTTTTCAATTAATATGTCAATATCATCTGCGTATCCGAGCAATTGGAAGGACCTTTGGAAGATTGTCCTTCTAGTGTTGACGGTTGAGTTTTGCACAATTCCTTAAAGAATGATGTTCAAGAAGTCAATTGACAGTGCACCGCCTTGTCTAAAAACCTTTTTCGACATCAAATGTATCGGTGAGATCTTTTCCGACCTTGAAAGAGCAGCATATGCATTCCCCATCGTCATTCTGCACAAACGGACAAGTTAGACAGGGATGCCAAAAACAAGACATTGCTTTGTAAAGCTCTTTCCTATAGATGCTGTCATATGCGGCTTTCAGACGTTCACATAACACGGCAGAAATAATCTTATATGAAATGTTCAGGAGACTGATGCCTCTGTAGTTGGGGCAATTTAAAGGGTCTCCTTTATTGAGAATTGGGCAAACTATTCCACTCATCGGGCATGTTTTCTTCCGACCATATTTTGCAGATGAGTTGGTTCATGTTCCTTACCAAGTCATCGCCTGCTGCTTTGAATAATTCGGCAGTGATGCCGTCAGCTCCAGCAGCTTTGTTGGACTTTAGTTTCGATACAGCTATCGTAGATGTCGGGTAGTAGGAACTGTTGTTCTGCGTCGCACAGTGTTGCGAGCCCATACAAAAGTTGATCAAAAATACTTGCGATATTGTTGTTTTTTTTAGTTTTATCTTTTATTCACTTTTTTAGTAATGTTTTATAATAAAACAGACATTTTTTAAGTTTAAAACATGTTCACATATATTTTTTGCCGATTTTAAAACAAAAGTAATTTTTTAAAGTTTTCTGTATTAATTTATATGCCACTAGACAAAACTCTATTAATCTTAAAAAAGTTAGAAATCAAATCTTCGCTTACCCCAGAGCTAAGATTTGCCTGTCGAAAAAATGTTAGTGCGGTGTTACCATCGTTCGTAGAACCGTATCCAGGCTTAAGTTGGTCGATCACAAGACCCATTTTTTCTATGGATTCCCTTTAAATCCTTTTTTTATTTTGATCAAAAATTTCCCTATTCGCAGATCCACGTACTTGCCAATACTTTAAGGACAATCTATACCCAATATGAAGGATACACTCAAAACTTCTAGTCCAATTGTGTAGGGTCCATAACCCATAGTTTGTACATTTGGTTGAAGATCGCCAACATTTTGTTGGTTCGTGGTTTGTGTCGAACGAGTATCAGTAAGAATGTTGCATATACTGCCATCGATCATTGTAAAAATCATTTTAAAACTAATGTCAATAAAAAAGCCGCCTTCTTTTATTGGTAATGTTATTGTTAGTAAGTTATCTATTTCATGAGTTCTTTTATAAAATGCAAAAGAATAGGTGGACAGAAAAAGGTAGAAGACGGTGCAGTGTTATTCCACTTAACTAAATCTGTATTTGATTCGACTTATTTAAAAGGGACAAAGGCGGTGATGAACAAAAACTCATCTGTTAAATTTGAATCCGAAAATCTGTGTTTATAGTTGCTATGACCCGAAGAACCATCGAAACCCCTTTTACAGATCAGTTTAAGGGAAGCAGAAGGATTGAAATGTATTTCTTCGCTTGATTGAATTATAGATGAAGCAGTTTTATGTAAAAGCTCTTGTAGATTTACTTCTGCATTTGTTTCATCAATAGTGATATTCTGAGGTAGTAAAACCTTTTTGGTTTTCATCATGGAATAGTAGTATCAGGGTGAATGTTATTTATAACCTTTCTAAGCCTTTCATATGATCGATATGAAAGATCAAGATCGATGAACAAAGCTAAAGCGTCTAAGGGTGATAAAGACTTTTTCATATCATCCTTTTTACTTGATACAGTTGTGGCAAATTTGATTTCATTGTAATCTCTGTCATGAAGTAAATCTGCCACTCTTTGTTTTTTCGACAAGATATTAAGGTCTTTAAAATCTTTACGTAGTCTACCTTGTTTGGGACTTTGAATTTCTGCTGCTCTATTTTCCAAAAAATTTAAAACATCTTAAAAGGCTTATTTGAATAAATACAATATTTTGTATTAAATTTTTTGACATTTCTTCCTGTTGACCTCCAATAATTGAACATTTTTAAAGTAACTAAATTTACGGATCTTTTTATACTTATTTTAATAGCATCTGAAGCATCATGGAGTTTATAAAAATCCAAAACAAAATCGAAAACCGGTGTACTCTTGACTTTGGAGTTAACTAACCACCATTTCTCGAAACAAGCTCTGTTTTCGATTACCTGAAATGCTGTACAACAAAAAAGCAAACAGACGCGAATAAAATTTTGCAAACATCAAGCATTAGGTTAAGGCACCAAAATATAAAAAAATTATCCAGGTGTTTTTAGGAGTTTTTTTTTAAACCTTACTTGAATATCAGTTTGAATAATTTTTTGAAGTCGGCCGAAAAATAGCATTTTCTTATAAAATCTTGATTTTTTTATTATTACTTCAATAACTTAACACCATTAAAATAAATATAACGTTTTATTACAAAAAAACTTGAACTTAACGAAAAGAACACTCCTCAAACATTGCCATCAACTTTATTTGTGTTTTCCATTTCTCCTTTGTTTCTATGTTCCAGAGCTTAGATCTCATCCAGTTAAAAGAATTTCTTTGGAAAAATACCATTTTAATATGACTTGATAAGTGATAATCTAGTTATAAAACAAAATTTTACGTGACAGCTCATCTTTCGATTTATTACTATGGGAAAAAACACTGTGCGTCGCCTAGGTTAAACGGTGCTATTTACCTTACAGCGGAATTCGATTCGTAATCGCCGTTATATAATTTGGAGAGGTGGTATTCCTATATTCTCAGTATAGACTGCGGTTCTACTACGATGTTCCCCTGATTGTCCTTACAGGCTTCGGTTCGTGGCTGGTACCTTTAGAAAGTTTTTTTTTGCCTTTTGAAACAACTTACGAACCTAATGTTTTTACTTTCTACTTTTATTTCAAGTGCAATCGGCACATCAATCTCATTCCTGTTATGATATCCTTCTATCTCCTCGATCGCACGCTTCTCATGCTCCTTTTTTCCCATCTCTTTTTTTCTGCTCGTAGAGCTAGCGATCGCTCTGGTCCTTCTATGCAGCGAAGTTTTGTATGCCTGTTGCTTAGCTGCGTGCTCTTGCCGGCACTCGTGTCGTCGAAACCAGGGGTTTCGCTGTGGTGGCCATACACTTCAAATTCGGCATATCTGTTGGCTGCAAGACAATGTTGCCACGGATTTACTCACAGTTTAATTTTTCAAAAAAAAAAATTAAAATATAATTTTGTACAAGATAAAATTAGTTTGGAGACAGTATCTTTAATTTTTGAAAAGATAATTGAGTCGAAAATAAGTCCGTGAGTTTTTGAACTTCTGACCTCTTTACTGAAACAGCAACACTGCTCCTGTCAACAGGAATCTGTCAGTTGACTCCTGTCAAAATTTAAACTTGCTGCGTCAGTTAGTTTGTGTTTGACAGCTATTTTGATCAGACTACTCACTTATTTGAGGAGAAAATGGAAAAAAGTGAATTTCGTGTGCTTATTAAGCATTATTTCTTGCGAAAAAAAACCATTACCGAGACCAAGGCTAAGCTTGATAAATACTATGAGGACTCTGCACCATCGATTTCAATCGTAAAAAAGTGGTTTACTGAATTTCGTTGTGGCCGTACAGCACTGAAGATGCCGAACGTCCTGGGCGCCCAGTTGAGGTCTCTACACCCGAAACAATCGAAAAAATTCACGATATGGTGTTGGCCGACCGAAGATTCAATTTTGAATGATCACTTGGGCATGAGAAAGCTTTCCGCAAGATGGATGCCTCGTTTGCTCACAGTCGACCACAAACGCAATCGTGTAACAACTTCACAGGAAGGTTTGGCGTTGTTTAATCGCAATATGGAGGAGTTTTACGCCGTTTTGTAACTGTGGACGAAACATGGATCCATCACAACACACTAGAGACGAAACAAAAGTGAAAACAGTGGGTTTCTAAGGGTGAATCGGCGCCAAAGAAGGCCAAGGTGGGTTGGAGAAGCGTTGGACAAAGTGTATAGAGCTCAAGGGCGACTACGTTGAAAAATAAAATTATTTTTTTATCAAAAATCTGTGTTTTATTCCAAAAGTCACGGACTTATTGACCCGCCTCTAGATGCCAACTTTTAAACTGCTACATATTTATATTAATAAAAACACTCACTCAAGTTTTTTGAAAATCTACATCTTTCGATGTTATTATCTAAAAAAAAATGTAATTAAAGTTGATATATACATATATACTGGTTCTTGAGATAAGGACGACATTTTATGAACCTTCAAACGTGGGGAAATGTCAAAATATTCAATTTGACGAATTGGACAGATAACAGTATGTTCCTTTGGGAAGTAAATAATATGGATTTAATCAATTTGTTGTATTAAATAAATAAATGGGGTGGCGGAACAGTCCGTCGAGAACTTATAGGGCCTAGTGACTTACAACTCTCAACCATTCCCGTGTGCGAGTACTGTTGTCTGGAATGAAGCGGACCTACACTTTTAAGCCGAATCCGAACGGCTAATTTGAGAAAGTAATATTCATGACAAAAATTACTCTTGGAGAGGCAGTACCCTCCTCGCAAGAGGCAGTACCCGCGAAAAAAAACTTTAGATGGCATTGACTATTTTTTGGTGGGGTTATATGAAGTTGCTTGTCTACGTTGATATACCTGAGACGATTGACACCTTGGAAGAGAATATTTGGCATTCACTTCAAAAAGAGGTCGAAAATTGGGCCCATCGGCTTGAATTCATTTGAGCCAGCCGCGGCGCGGCCGCCAGCGGCCCCTGAATTCTTGGTCATACCATTAAATTATATGCTATGCATTTCTTCTTAGAAACTACACGTTTTAGAAAAACACCCTTTAGTTTTTTTAATAAAATAATGAATATGTATGAATGTTTGTACTCTTTTACTATAAATGTACGTTATAATATTAATTGACTTTTTGAAAATTAGCTCTGACGAGACAGTATGTTGAATACGTCTGAAAATTGACCAACAATTTTCGTTATTTGTTTCTCGTATTAAAAAACTCTTCGAATTAAAAACTCTCGTATTAAAAAAACTCCTCCTGTGAAAAAATCAAGCTTACTCTGTTTGATAAAAATATTATTATCGAAATCAAACTAGGATTCTTGAGTAAATGGTATTGCACCATCATCATCCTTTATAATCTTCTTATACTCATCCTGTGTTGTATTATCATGGTGCTTCTAACATCTAGATATTTGTTCGTAATATAAATGAAAGAAAATAAAATCAATTCACATCTCTATTAAAACTGCTGCACATTGAAAATTTCAATCCAGATAAGAAATCCCTTTTGTTTTTCATCCTCGTCATCAATCTATTACCTTGTATATGAACTTATAATATATATGCACAAAATCCTTCATTCTGTTCAAAAGTAAATTGCATATGTTTGTTAATATCCGAAAGTCTTATATTTAACTATATGCAAAAAAGGATTCTTATGGTATTGGATTTCTTAAATTGTAAATTCTTCGACAAAGAATAAATATATGAGATAAGGTATTTTTTGATGATGACAAAATCAAATTTCCAAAATAATTTCAGCATTTTATTGGAAAAAGTATTTTGATTCTTGTTTTCTTCATTGGATGCGGAAGCAGCAAAATAATAAAGTGTATTATGTATAACCGCATCACACATGATTGAGAACAAGTGATTTTGCTAAAGAAGAAATAGGAACGTTTCTATTAGGAATTAAAATAAAAACCATGTATTTATTCATAACTAAGGTGTTTTTAGGATATTAAAATTTGCATCTAGGAAAATAATTGTATTGTTTGTTAAAAATCAAAACAGGTGTTTTGGGACATTGGCTCTGAGTTCTTCTGAGGAATTTGAAAAATTCAGATTATTTAAATAATTCCCTTGACTAAAATTAAATTTAACTTAAGTTGTTTCCAACCTTTATTAAGCAGCGTGAATTCTCCAGGGCAGGGATCCCAAAACTAGACATGGCTCTATACAGCTTGTCCCTGTAGATGCTGTCATATGCGGCCTTGAAATCGATGAAAAGATGGTGGGTGTCGATTTGGTGTTCTTGGGTTTTTTCCAGGATCTGCCGTAATGTAATATTTGATCGACTGTGGACTTTCCTGATAAGGACATATCAGGTTGTTGACGATGGGCTTTAGAAGTTAACATATTACGGCATAGAAGATTTTGTAAGCGATGTTAAGTAGACTGATGCCTCTATAGTTCTCCTTTTTACAATATCGGTCTCTTTTTTACAGTATCGGGATAACAATACTAATATTCTATTCATGGGGCATGCTTTCTTGCGACCATATCTTACAGATAAAATGGTGCATACTCCAAACCAAATTATATCCACTTGCTTTGAAGAGCTCGGGATTGAAGCCAACTGTTCCAGCGGCTTTGTAAGACTTCAGCTTAGATATGGTAATATTTACTTCGTCAAAGTCAGGAAGACGGGATTTTTGGCTTTCGTCGTCTATGCTGAATGGATCTTCCTGCCTGACAGCGGAATTCGGTTAGTCGTCGCCGTGATACAGTCTGCAGAAGTGGTCCTTCCATATCCTCAGCATTGACTGCGGTTCCACTATGATGTTTCTTCTTTCGTCTTTGCAGTCTTAGGTTCTAGGTTTATGTACTTGTGAATTTCGTTTCACCTGTGCATACAATTTTCGAACTTCATTCCTGCTTTTAAACCTCTCAACATCTTCAACCACACGCATCTCATTCTCTCTCTTTTTCCTTCTGAGAAGTCGGTGCTCTCGTCCTTCTATTCAGCGCCGCATTGCGTGCCTGTTTTTTGGCTGCATTTGCCTGCCGATATTCCTCATCAAACCATGGGTTCCTTGTTGGTGGCTACTTGAAACCCAGCACGTCAGAGGTGGCTTCTCTGATTGCATCTTGGCAATGTTGCCACTGGTTCTCGAAACATTGGGTTGGCGGCAGAGAACTTCGAGAGAGGTTTCGAGAAAGGATTTGGCGATCTCTTGCGATTGTAGCTGTTCGACGTTGTATCTTCTCCCAGCATCTCCCTGTTTTGCCTTAGATCTGGAAACCCGATTTGCTACCTTGGCTACAACGAGGTAGTGGTCCGCGTCGATGTAAGCTCATCGAAAAGTTCGGACATCCATAATACTGGAAGCGTATCTAGCGTTGATCAAAATATGGTCAATCTGATTGACGGTAGATTGATTTGGAGAACTCCAAGTTGCTTTGTGGATGTTGAGGTGTGGAAAACGCGTACTGGCTACCATTAAAAATAGATGCAGGTTATGCAGTGTAGTGTGGGTTTAGGCATGAATAGACATACACTAAGGTTGCAAAATTTTTTGAGTAACTAGTAAAAAGTAAAGTATTACTTACAATTTAATTTTGAATGCAGTTTTTTTTTTTTTTTTTTAATAATAAAAAAGTTATATGAAAAGACAACATTTTTTAAACCCAAAGAGAACTCATGGCTTGGTTCCAGCTGTAAAGATGTTATTAAAATCATTTACATAAAGCCAACCCCACTAAGGAAAACCGGAATAAGTTCAAACAAGCTAGAAAGACCTACAACGTTCATACAACTACAAATTGTATATGACTTTCTTTACGGCAAAAATACTAAATACAATGTCCCAAAGGTATTAAAAATTTATGGTCATTTGCAAAAAAACGTAGGAAACACCACCTCATCTTCGGTTCTATAGGTTCGTTCACGATAACACTCAACATGTAAGCTCGATTGATAAAGTCAATTTGCTTGCAGCACAGTTTGCTGTTAATTCGACACTACCAGAGATTGTCATGATTGTTCCTGTACCTTAAAGCGTAAACGACATGCTCTTTTGAACTCGTGCAGTTGCAAGAGTACTGAAGGTCCTTTACATAAACAAATGCGCTAGCCCGGATAGTATCCACCCTATTGTTTCGAAAAGCTGTTCTTCAACGCTTTCCAAATCATTGCGGAAGCTTTACCATCTGTTCTACTCTACAGGTCTCTTTCTTAATGGATAGAAATCAGCTTGTCCCTAAAAATGGTGAATCCTCCTCCCCCTCTAACTATCGTCCAATTGTACTCACGCCCCTTCTTTCCAAGGTCATGGAAACGCTGATTAATTATCAGCTTAAGAAATATTTCGAAGAACGAAAGCTTCTTAATTTGGCAGCAAGCTCTTTTATCGAAGATGCGTGCTTCTGGTTTAAATGAATTCCTATTTCGATGGATTAGTAATTACCTTTCGGAACGTTCAATACAAATAGTATTGGATTGTTTCAAATCCGAAATTCATAAAATAGATGATTGTGTCCCCCTGGGCTCCGTTTTGTATCTGAATCTCTTCCTTGTATTCATAAATGGTCTTTGGTTTGCCACTTCTAATCCGTTTAACTGTTTCGCTGTACTGACAGTACCCTCAGCTTTTTATATTTCTTTCTAGATTCACATCCTTTTCCTTCGGATGCTATTCATGAGTGGTACTTTCATCCAGGAAACTAATCAACTTTCAATACTCGGTGTGTGCACCACAGATAACCTCTTATTGAATGCTGCTGGGTGCAGGAAATAGTGGACGCATTCTGATCTGGCTGTACATAATTTATAAAGCCCTCATCCGTCCAAAACTTGAATATACGAGTAACACGCAGATGTAGGCAGGTGCCCCTAAAACAAGTTTAAGTCTTTTGCATAGAATCCAAAAAAGAACTTTGACAATGATAGAATAATAATTCAGGCCTGTCGTTATTTTACCGATATTTTTATAAACAATCGTCTGTCGAATTAGCGAGTTACATTCTCCCATCAAACAATTCAGACGTAATACTCACAATTCCAGCATTGGTCATCAGTCTATTCTTTAGCTTAATTTTGGACGTAATGTCAAATATAGAGATTCGTTTTTAACCACACATCGAGAATGTGTAGTGCTTTACCAAAGCCCTGTTTCCTCCCATTACTGGCGCAACAGTCCGTTGACAACTAGGGCCTAGTGACTTACAGCTCTCAACCATTCTTTTGTGCGAGTACTATTGTCAAGGATGGAGGGGACCTACAGTTTTAAGCCGGCTAATTTGAGAAAGCACTTTTCATGACAAGAATTACTCTTGGAAAATTTGTCAATTCCTCGCAAGAGGCAGTCCCCGTGAAAAAACTTAGGTGGCACAGGCAGGGATTGAACCCAAGACCACTTGTATGACAGTCCAACGCACTAACCATCACGCTACGGGTACTACTCGCAAACACAATAATAAAACACAAAAAAGTTGAATGAAAAACTTTCAAATTCAAATTGCATATTAATAATTTATAACACTTTACTTACACTTTGGCAAAAAAAACTTCGTTCGCAAACAAATTTGATTTGAGTGATTCTTTTCGATTTTGCCTTGTTTTGAATTCTACTTTCGAGTTACGTATGTAGTTCCTCGTTTATTCGAAAGTCCATAAGAATATAGCAATACTAGAACTATTCGATTCTCGTTGGTTCGAAAGTAGTCCAATATGTAGATACATAGTACCAATTTTTCGAATTCGAGCAATTTCACTGTAGAATCGAGCTATATAGTAGGGCCACAGAATTTGATCAATTCCACTTTATTACAATTTTACCGATTGTTGGCGTAGTGGCTCTATTACGGTGATCATAATCGTTCCATAATGCGTGCAAACTAACTACGTTTAAAAATTCTTGTATTAAATTTAAATTAATTTTACCACGTGCGTCGTTTGATTTTTAAGTGATCCGCTATCGTAAATGGAAAGCATTCAACTAATATTATGAGACTTTAAATGACAGCTGAGTTTGTCAGGTGTCAAAAACAAACTCTAAACAAAAAACCTAATGATGATCTGCCCTTGAAATGTTTCAGATCCAAACAAATTCAATTGGAAACAATTAAATGTTTTCTTTATTGTAGATTTATATCTTTTTAAATACATCCTCAAACAAAAATATTGATTTTATTAATTAAAAATTAGCCCATAACCTAACCACTTTGACTTCCCCATAAGTGTAACACACGACTATAATGAAGATTATACACTAGAAGACTCCAAAACAGATAAATCAATTGACGGAACTTTACCACATCTCCCAGAACATACCAAGAACAAACTCCATAACCTTCTGATGTATAATATGTGTTTGTTATGTGTTGTGTATAGCCACAAAAATACATTATACATGTATGAAGAGCATACTCTATCAGTCAGGCAGGCAGGCAGGCAGGCAGGCAGGATACCAAGTGGTGCCCACGTGGCATGTTGTCTATTCGTGTGAATTAAGTGCACACACATCGCAAGTCATATCGCAAATGTCTGTCAAAACTGCCGTCCTGAATAATACCAAGTAATTTGCTTCGAATGGCATAGAGCAATCAAATAATGCCACATTAACGCTGCCCTGGCATAGCGACCTCTTGTCCTAAAGCCTTATTCAATATACCCAACCCTCCACTTTGCTATACCAGAAGTTACATCAATATCATACCACCCGCACCCCTAGAAGAATAGCGCCACATACTTTACTCTATACACACTCCATGCGGATACGGACAAAATAAACACATCCTAAATCCATCACCTTGCGCGCCCTCTATATGCGACTATATGTATGTATGTATGTTCAAAGTTCGACTACGACTAGACCCTTACGCTTACATACTTTAACCCCTCCCACACGCCCGATACATGCCACCGATATATCGCTCGCTGTACTCGCTCGGATTGGATATGTAGGGCACCACCATCCATGGCACCGATAGCTATATGGCGGTATCGCCGGTAGAGGGCGCAACAAGAAGGAAAATTCGATTTCAAGTTAATTGAAACCAAAAAGGCAATAAATTTTGGACTAATTTGATAATGGACAGGTGGAGGTGAGTAATTTGTTTTATGTTCGTTCGCTTTCTATATGCTTGAATTTTCCTCAGTTTTTTTGTTTTGTTTTTTGAGTTGTAGCTGCTTGTATTCCTTGGAGCGTTGGTTCCTTTTTTGGCAGGGATGTAAACTGCAGGTGTACAACAATCGGGGTGCTCGGGGGATTATGGGCGACTCAGATGACGCAGTTTTAAGCGCAGGAAATCATGTTTCTCGTACCGTGCCCTTGGCGTGATGGTTATTGCGTTGGACAGTCATGTCAGAGGTTTGAATCCCAGCTAAAAAGAAGAAAGCTTTTTTCAAGGATACTGGAGATTTTTTGACAAATGCTGTAAGAGCAATTTTTGTGATGGGATAATGTTTTTTAAATAAGGTGTGTGATCATGACAGAAAAACGTAGTTCCCCTCTTTTCATTAAAAAATATATTGTTAAATGAAGTTAAAAAGTAAATCAGTGAGTAAGTAAGTTAGTAAGTAAGTAAGAAAGTAAGTAAGTAAGTAAGTAAGTAAGTAAGTAAGTAAGTAAGTAAGTAAGTAAGTAAGTAAGTAAGTAAGTAAGTAAGTAAGTAAGTAAGTAAGTAAGTAAGTAAGTAAGTAAGTAAGTAAGTAAGAAAGTAAGTAAGTAAGTAAGTAAGTAAGTAAGTAAGTGAGTAAGTAAGTAAGTAAGTAAGTAAATAAGTAAGTAAGTAATTAAGTAAGTAAGTAAGTAAGTAAGTAAGTAAGTAAGTAAGTAAATAAGTAAGTAAGTAAGTAAGTAAGTAAGTAAATAAGTAAGTACTCAACTTGCTGCTAATTTAAAAACTTAAGTATTTTATTCACCCAATTGACTTCAAATAAAATAATTTAAGTTACGGACCTGCTAATGTTGCATGAGTTGTTTTCCCGGGAATAATAAACGATGATGTGTGAATGTGGTTTTTTAAAGGTAAGTTGCCATTTCCCCATACACCATACCACAGGATGTAGATGTTTCAAAAAATGCTTCTGAATTTTCTTCCACATGGAAAGGTAAGCATTATTGGTCAATGTTCACCAATTCAATCGTCGAAAATGATAAAACATTAATTCAAATTAAATTCCATCAGAAAGGTACCTCCCGTGTTTGTTTTCAGTTTTCACATTGTTCTTCCAAAACATTTTCTTCAAGGATATATTTATTAAAAGTAAAATAAAAATGGAAAACAAAAATTGAAAATAAAAGTAACCTGTTTTAAGTAGGTAAAACTTTCCATTGATATCCTTGATTCTTAGAAATATATATTCGTTGCTAGATGCAGAGGGCTTTGCTGACGCCGAATTACATGTTTTCCACTACAACTGTCATTGTCGTTTCTATTATTATCAGCGGATTAGTTCGGAGATTAATGAAATTGAGAACTGAAGTTGACAACTTGGGTTTGTTTTGGAATCGCAGCAAACAAAAGCATTCGAACCAAAAACCAAAACAAAATAAAATAAAAACACAAGACAAGATAGGAAAACAAGGACTATAATATGAGCAAATTAATTTGTTAAATTAACAGAAGCGAAAAGGAAATATACACAAAAAGCATTGGGAAGAAGAGTAGAGAAATACGAGTCGAGAATCCTTGTTTTTATCGAGATGAGGCTATACTGTGGTTCTGGATATAGGATTCGAAGTCGGTGCGGAGCTCGAGATACTATATTAACGGTATTAATGTGCTACCAAACAAGATAAGTGGCTGGAAAATTGAATTTTTTATGGGTTTTGTATATGCGAAGGATATGGTAGAAAAGAAGCATAGCAAAGGGCCAAAGAATTGAAATCTATGTTTTATTTTGTGTAGGTCTTTCAACGATTTGGGATTCCCAAGATTATTTAGCAATTTGGGCTTTGGCACTTAGATCCTTCTTCTGGGGGAATTAATTGTCCTGATTTTTTTTTCATCTATGTTTTTGTTACAAATATAAAAACAAAAAAAGAAGCAATTCATTATTCAAAGTGTAGGATGGAATAATAATGAATGAATTAATTGAGGGTAATGGAAGATTTTTATATTCACCAATAATAACAAAAAGATTCGATAATTGTTTTATGTTGGGTTCTGCTAAACCAATAAGGAGTATTGTAGGTGATCAAGAAATGAGAGCATTAATTTATACCTTTGGTTCGTAAATTTACCTTGAATTTTTATATTATAAATTATAATAATCAATCAACGGGATTTTAAGGACATCTATTTCTGTTAAATGTGGTTTTTAATTTATTAACGTTGCAAAAGAATGGTCAATTAAAAAAATAGGAGCCGCATCAATAAAACCAAGATGATTCTTAGAGTATATGTAGGTGCTCAATATGAAATTCACCCTTACCAATAGTTTCACAATACGTAATAAAAATATCGCTCTAAGAATTATTCATTCCATAAATTAAGTAAAAGATAAAACCCTACACAAATTATGTGTAAGTTGTTCTTTTTCACGATTCGCCCAAATTTTCTTTGAGTAAACGCCTTCATAGTACGTAACAAACCACCAACCAAGGAGGGCACTAAGTTGTAACAAAAAATGATATTGCATACTTTATCAGTTTTTTCAGCTCTTCGTTGGTACTAAGAAAGATTGACAGTTCACAGCGGGCATATTGTTGAATCAATCATCGGTCAAATATATATCGTATATAACTCGCATATCCTGGCTTGTGCTGCAGTAACTTACTTAAGCCTCTTGGAAAGTATTAAATAAAGAGCTTTGAAGTGATTGGTGACAGTAACATCATTGACTTACTAACGTCACTCGGTTATCGTCGTACTGTTTCTTGCCCATCTCGTTTTTAGGGTTTCAAATGGTCAGTCCCCTTAAATAGTTTAACTAAAATACTCACGCTTCTAGGAATGCTCATTAGTTTACACTTACATAAGTCTAACTTCGGTCGTACCGTGGACTTGTTTATGGTCATAGCAAAAGCATAAGCTACACTGGAAACTGTGGTCGTTTAAACTCAAATGGCCTATCAGTCGGAATCATTGGGATGCGATTTAACTTTTTCTTATACGAAATAAGTTTTTTTAAAAAAATCTTTCCGATCTTAATAAAATACGTCTTCTTTCAAGTGACGATTGGAATCAACTCTCCTCTTTATTCTTACAATTATTTTCATTTCATATTCATTTTCATATTCATATTCTTAATTTGCTTATCAGCAAAATAACCAAGAAAAACAAAAGATTTATATTACACTGTCTGCTCCGTGAAGGAATGTGCAGATTGTTGCAGTTTAAATGCATTTAAATTAAAAGTATCCGCTAACCGAATATCTAGATTAGATGGGAAAGAATCTGTCATATATGTAACTTCTCCCCCCTTTAGTTTAAAATTCTCCTGAATTTTATTATTTATTTTTTACTTTAATTTTCTTTTGTAAAATAAAACTGAAACCAACTAAAATAATTAAAAACATAATTAACGTAAAGTTAATTCCATAAGATATATTCTTATGATACTGCAATTCTTCAATGTTTTGAATATTATTTTCATTTTCAAATTTAATATCTTCTAGGGTTATTTTGCTGCTAAAATTTGTAAATGTTTTATTTATTGGATAATAGAAACGATCTTGAAATATTTCTTTTACATTTGTCCAATAATGGTCTAAAATTTTAAGTTCACAATTATTAAAATTAATTAACAGATTTCCTGTTACGTTTAAATTTCTATCATCACAATTTTGTGTTATTTTCATATTTTTTGCATTTTTTATAATTATAGTGTTATCATCAATCGTTAATATATCAGTTTGATTATTTTTTATTAATTTACAATTTTCCTTGTAAACACAATGTTTGCTTATTTGTAATTCATTTAAATATTTATTTTCCTCGTATTTATATGTTACATTATTATATTTAAATATGATTTCCTTAGGGCTATCAATTTCTTCTTTATTTAAATTTGGAATTGGTACAATAATTTTAAGTTGAATTAGTTCAAAGCCTTTAGGAATTTTTATGGCAAATAACAATAAATTTTCTTTAAATTTAATTACACCCATTTTAATATTTTTCATTTTATTCAAATCAATTTCATATTTTTGTATTTCAATATCAGTTAACATATTTGGATTTATGTGTCCATATCTAGCCGAAGCTATATTACTTTGAATATTATCAATTTTTTCTTTAACAATTTGAAGTTTAAAATACTGGTCATAAAATAAATTTCTCTTAATAACATTACTTGATACACTATTTAATTGTCCTAAAATTACTTCTCTATCCTTTTTTAAAACTGTTTTTAATTGCTGAAAAGTTTTATTAAAATGATCGTTTATAACTACCTGTTGATTAATATTACCTATGGCATTATGATTATTTATTTCTACATCAGTAAAATGTTTTTCAATATTGATTCTATCTTCTTCATCCATGGTTCCAAACAACCATTTAGATGCACTGCCTATAATATTTGCCAACCCTCTTTTAGGTCTTTTGTCCTTTGGTAGTAAAGTTAGTATTCTGTTCTTTAAATGTTTTAGTTCAGCTCGTATAAGTTCTATATGTTCTATGTCCAGTCCTTTCATATTTGTTAAAATGTTGTCTAAAATGTTCATGATTTCCTGTGGATTCACTACGTGAACAATGATGTTAGTTTTTGTAATTATTTCTGCATCGTTAATTTTTATTTCTGTAAAACCGTTCTGTTCCTTTATGTCGTTAATAGTAAGTCTTCCATCAGCTAATGTTATCACCAGAAATAGGAATATTGTCATGAAGAGCTGAAAATTTGGGTTGTCTTTTTATATTGGTAACATGTATATTAGAGAGTTTACTCTTCCTAAATCTAGGCTGATGCTTATGCCTAACTGCCTTGTAATTTTTTATAAATCCTGTGGATCTTGTTTCTTCATAACTTTCTCTGCTTTTATTTGCTTTTGTAATATTATTTTTCTTAATAGTTTGTAAATTATTTCTTATCTTATCAAATTCTACTTTATGAAATTGTACATCAGAAGGACCTGTTTTAATAGTTGAATGAATTCTCTCATTATAATTTCTAATTGCTTTTTGCACTAGTCTTTTAACTGATACGTTTTCTGTATTTAATTTTAAAATTCTACACTTCTCTAACAAAGTACTATGAAATCTTTCCACGTCTGAATTTCCTGTGTGGGAATTCGGTTTAGTAAAATGGATGTTTATACCTTCATTTTGGAGAAATTCTTTTATATGAATTGAATTGAATTCATTATCTGCAACTATTTTGCGTGGCTTTCCTGCCTTAGCAAAATGACTTTCAAGTTCTTCAACCAAAGTCAAATGGTTTCTATCACTTAAATAATATGCAAAACCGAATTTTGAAAATTTATCAATGATTGTTAAAAAACTACATTTTAAAATGACGAATGTATCAATGTGAATACATTCATTTAAGCCTGATGGTGTTTCTGTCAAATTAAGTTTTGGTTTAATTGGTCTGCGATCATATTTCACCTGCTGGCAAACTTCACATTGATTAATTACAATCTGAATTAATTCTAGTAAATTGGGATAATATATTTTGTTTTTAATTTGATTGAACGTTTCTTGAATACCTGAATGTAAGCTTTCCTTAACATGGTAAATCGAAATTTGTTTAATTGCTTCCGTTTCTGAATATATATCTTGTGCTCTATATGAACACTTTATGAATTTTATCTGACTATCGTTTGAGAATAGTTCTCTTAATTTTTCTTGTACTATGTTGTACTTGTTATCGCCTAGTTCTGAATATATACCCGTTAATCCTTTTTTAATAAATCTTCTAAAAATATCATCTAGATTTTTAAAATCACATTCTGCAATATATATTATTCTTTTTTTATGAATTATTTCTATTTCTTGGACTTTATTATTCGTCAAAATTATTTGTGTTTTATACTTGTTTACGATTTCTTCCTTTATCGGAATATGATCTAACAATTCTTCTTCTGCGGAATGAATTGTTGCCATAGTGGTTTCATTTTCATCATCTTCTAAATTAAATAGTAAACCTATTTCTGAAACATCGTCTTCATATATATTTGAAAAGTTGTTACACATACTCATCCCTTCATCTTCAGACTTAACGTCCTCGTTAACTTCAATTCTGCTCAGAAAGTCTGCGACTTTGTTGTCTTTTCCTTGCAAATACTCTATTTCAAAATTATATTCTCCTAATTTTAGAAGCCACCTTTGATGTCTGGCTGACATATCTTTTCCCTTGTATTTAGCATGTAAATATTTTATCGGTTGATGATCCGTATAGATTTTAAATTTATTACCGTACAGATACGGTCGAAAATAACTGACTGACCACATTATAGCCAGAAATTCTTTATCCGTTGCGGAATAATTAATTTCATGTTTATTTAGTGTTCTGGAAGCAAAACACACTGGGTGTCCTTCTTGCGACAGAACTGCCCCTAACGCATATTTTGATGCGTCCGTTGTTAATTGAAACTGTTTCTTAAAATCTGGGAATCTTAAAATAGGATGGGAACAAATAAGACTTTTGAGTTTCTCAAAAGCTACTATATAATTTGGATCTGTAGTCCTTAGTATAGTATTTTTCTTAAGATACTTTGTCATAGGCTGCGCAATTTTTGCGTAGTCTCTTATGAATTTTCTATAAAATCCACTTAGACCTAAAAAACTCTTAATTTGTTTTTGGGTTTGAGGTAATTTTAAGTTTTCAATTACTTTAATCTTATCAGGATTTGGTTTAAAACCATTCTCTGTTAGAACATGACCCAGAAACTGAGTTTCTTTTTTCATAAAGCTGCATTTATCAATCTGAATTTTTAATCCCGTATTTTCAAGTACTTTAAATATTGCAGTTATAGATCGTATATGTTCCTCAAGTGATGTGCTAAAAAATAAGTATATCGTCTAGATATACTACACATGAAATATTTATGAAATCTCTTAAAATATCATTCATTAGCCTTTGGAATGTCGCTGGGGCATTCTTTAAGCCAAACGGCATTCTAACAAACTCATATAAACCTTGCGGTGTTACGAAGGCTGTT
The DNA here is from genome assembly GCA_920104205.1 of Eupeodes latifasciatus. Lineage (NCBI taxonomy): Eukaryota > Metazoa > Arthropoda > Insecta > Diptera > Syrphidae > Eupeodes > Eupeodes latifasciatus. Next base: position 356,312,155 of record OV049924.1, on the reverse strand, counting down.
TTTGGAATGTCTTCCTCTTTTACCAGAATTTGGTAATAGCCTTTAGCTAAATCTAACGTTGTAAAATAGTTTGATCTTCCCATCTTGTCTAATATGGCGTCCATATTAGGAAGTGGTTGTTTGTCATCTATTGTTATTTCGTTTAATTTTCTATAGTCTATAACTATACGAAATTTTTGAACTCCCGAATTATCATTTTTTTTCGGAACTACTATTAACGGACTTGAGTATTTAGATGTACTTTTTCGAATAATTCCTTGGTCTTCCATTTCCGCTATCTGCCTTCTCACTTCTTCCTCATGTTTAGGAGGGTACCTATATAACTTCGCATTGACTTGACAATCTGTTGTTGTCTTTATTTCATGTTTAATTATAGGAGTGCTCGTTAGCTTGTCTCCTTCTTTAAAAAATAAATTTTGAAATCTTTGTTTTATTTTTGTTATACCTATATACTCTTCTTTATTTAAATAGTCAAGTTTAAGTCGGTTAATTATGTCATTGTTGTTTATTGTTTCTAATGTATAGATTTCGTCATATGTATATGGTTTCCCTAGTATTTGTATTCGTTGGTCGTTGAGGACTATTGTTCCTGATTCTAAATCAATTAGGGTATTTAGTTTATTAAGAATGTCGATACCAATTATAAATTGATATATTCTATTCGGTAAGTTTTTAACTTTCCATCTTATTAAAGCTCCTTTAGGAAACTGAAGTTCTTTAGGCGCTGGTGTATGCGCTTCAAATTCAATTGCATCCTTACCATTTATGGTTGTAAAATGCATTGGTTTTATTTTGATCCTTTTAAAAACATCAATTCTATCGTCCATAGTACTAAGAGTCGAACCCGTATCTATTAAAGCTAAATATTTTTTGTTTTCTATAGTAATTTCTATTGTAGGTAAATCACCCGAGGCTAGTTGATAAAAAAACTCGACATTGTTTACCTCACTATTATTTCGTGAATTATTTGCCTCTATATTTCCTATAGACATGGGTTCTTCATGTCTTTGATAGTTTTGGTTTTGTGGGCGATTTTGACCTGAAGGTCTATTATTATTTGAGTTATAATAATTTCCTGAATTTCTATACCCATTAAAATTACCTGAATTTCTTATATTGAAGTTATTGTAGTTACTTGCATTTCTATTATTTGTATAATTATTATTGTTTCCACTGTTTGTAGTGTTAAAATTACTAGTATTTCTATTATTGGGATAATTATTACTTTGATTAAACTGCCTAAAATTTCTTGAACTTCCATTATTTTGTTGACTGTTATTGTAATAATTATTTTGATTTCTAGAAAATCCTATTTTGTTCTGATTATTAATATGTCTATTATTTATTTTATTGAAATTATTAATTTTCTTAAATTCATCCCTAATACAACTGTCTTCATATCTTCTTTTTATCATTATCTCAAATATTTTATCTAGATTTTTTTCTTCATAGATTTTGTCTAACAAAACACCTTGACTCATCTCCTTGATTACATTTACCAGCATTGAATTTACAGTACTTAAATCTATGGCGCTATCGCCTTTATAATATTCTTTTAATTCATCACTTTTGTATTTAATTTTTTGAGTTTCTAATAAAAGTTCACTTACTGTATTAACTTTGAGGTTATTTATCATTCTATATATTTGGCTGGGTTCTACGTCCGGTTTGTAATGTAACTTCAACTGCCTTTTGATTTCGTCCCAATTCCCTGGATCTGGTAGGTTGATCAACATTTCTTTGGCTCGTCCTTGTATCTTTTCGTTATAGATCGTCCTGATCATACATTTAGTTAGTGTTGGGTTCGATGTATCCCCAATGTAGTATTCTACATTTTTGATGAAGCTATTCACCGTTACGTCACCTGTTCCGGTGAACGTTGTCATATGTTTCACTTCTCTTCCAACCCGCTCCTTTTCGTGCTGGGCCAATTCTGTGGCTTGTAGATTATGGAACGCTGCGTTTAGTTGTTCTAACTGCTGCTCCCTCAGCCTTAATTGCTCTTGGAGTTGTTCCATTTTCACGTCTACTAAATCACGGTTATTGTCAAATTGTTTTATTTTTGATTGGTTTCTTGTTAACATTAATTGTTATTCTACACTTCTCGTGTTTCAATATTGTTTAGTAAGCAATCACAAATTAATCTTTAACGATTTTATATTTTTTTGGATTCACTGCTTTCAATATGTTTAGTAAGCAATCACAAATTAATCTTTAACGATTTTATATTTTAAACAAAATTTTTTTTTCGCATTAATATCACGTCACTTATATAAAAAGGTTCGTATCACTGGATAATTATTTAACTTTTTAATTATCCTACCGACTGCGCCATTTAACTTTTTCTTATACGAAATAAGTTTTTTTAAAAAAATCTTTCCGATCTTAATAAAATACGTCTTCTTTCAAGTGACGATTGGAATCAACTCTCCTCTTTATTCTTACAATTATTTTCATTTCATATTCATTTTCATATTCATATTCTTAATTTGCTTATCAGCAAAATAACCAAGAAAAACAAAAGATTTATATTACACTGTCTGCTCCGTGAAGGAATGTGCAGATTGTTGCAGTTTAAATGCATTTGAATTAAAAGTATCCGCTAACCGAATATCTAGATTAGATGGGAAAGAATCTGTCATATATGTAACTTGCGCGGTATGAGAACATCTTTTCCTTTATACTTTCCTTTGAGTATAGTTGCTTCTATCACGTTGTTTAGTAATTTTGTTTATTCCTAATCGTGTACCGTTGTAAAGACGCGGTTGGTTGATATTTCGCAATATTATAACTATTGATCCAACCTATAATTGAAGATTGTGAGGTGGCAATCCTGGCAAATCCAGCGAGTTTAAAAATTCCGGTGGATAGTTGACAACATCATCTTGGTTAGTAGCCGAATCAACTGATTTACATATCCTCGATTCGCCTGTAATTTGTTCTTGAATTTTGAAATTTAATTCATTTACATCTTTATGTTTTTTGCAGCCAATATAAGTACTAGCTCGTTCGCTCAACCAATCATGAATTCTGTAATTTTGAGAAATATCTGGAAACACCTTCTGAATAAGTTCATCTTTTGATTGCGTTAACTGACAAAAACTTTGAGGAAAGTTATTGCAGCCAGTCAACATGTCTAAAGGAAATCTGCCATTACCAATGTCAATGAGTTGTTTAGAGAATATGTTTCCAGATAGGTCATTTTGCAACTTGACACGCATATTCTTGCTTTTCACATGTTTCCAGAAATTGGAGGACTTTACACATGCATTGATTTCATCGAGTACTACGAGTACTTCTCTGTTTGCACCGTGTATTTTTATTATTACACGTGACAACTATAGATCAATTTTTCCGGAATCCGCGAAAGTCGAGAAAAAGATGGAACTTTACATTTAAAATTGTTTGATGAGCTATCGGCATATATTTCGTCTTACTGTAAAGGCTTATTCAAAGATATGATTTATAATGTACATATAATCAAACACCTATGTTTAAAAATAAGCTTTACAATTTTTATATCGGCTATAAAAACAATTCATAGCATTTACTTTTAAAATTGATATCATGTAAATGTTGGCCACGGATATTTTTAGGGTGATCAATTGGGAAGGTCTAATTTCGAAAATAGCGCTGGTATTTTGCGATCGAGTTATGTTGGCATAAAAAACATCAATCGTAGGTGGCCAATTTACTGCAGCAAAACGTAAAATTAAGTGCTTACCAAAATCATCTCTCAACAAGTCTTGTCAAAACCAGAGTTCACCGAGACCATGAGCTTGCTTGAATTCCAAAAAATACATAGCTGAGTTTAGGTTTGAACGCACTACTTTAAGTAACTATTGGTCCGATTTTATAATTTTTTCAGTTTTTTTATTATTATTTATTCATTTCTTTTATTGAGGAAAGCTTAAGGCTTTAAAATAAATCACGACATGACTAATACGAGGGGAGAACCAACAGAGAATGTTTCAAAATCGGGGATTTTTTCCCTTTTGAGTGTTTCCAGTTTTGTTACAATTGAATAAGTGCACAGCAGAAAAAAAGGTGGGGAGACAATAGATACAGCCCTGTACTCAAGATACCATCTGTGTTCGGAAATTCCTTCCCTATATGCGCTTGAAATTTGTACCCAAACAAGCTAGAGGTAGAAGAAATATGTCTGCTGATATTTTACCTATCTGAAAAAATGGTCATAAGTCACTGCGAATTGAAAGCAGGCAAAAGAAAACAATTTCTCACATAACGTTGATTTTCGTAATTCATCTGAATAATTTGTAGACGGTGTTGTGGTATGAGTCCCTTTCTAAAGACTTGCCAAACGATACTCAACAAAAAAGGCAAACAAATTTAATCGCAGTCAATCGTGAACTGTCAAAGAAAGCCTATTGAAAATCAAACCTAACTCAATATTATTAATTTTTACTTCTTATTGATCTTAAGTCTCAGGGTTAAATCACATTTAAGTATGTTTGTTTTTAGTTAGCTTAGTACATCACTCTCTCTTTTCTTCAACTGTCAGCTGTCAAATTATTTTTGATATATATTTGGCAGCACTTTGAATAACAAATTGATTTATCAATTTTGGGTAACCTTCTACATTTTAACTGCAAAACAGTAATCGAGGTATAAATTTAATTGCTTTTATTGAAATGCTATCTTTTAATAAAATAGGTCTTTTCCACAAAATTCTATGATCCTATTATAAAAAGTGCACTTCACTTTATAAACCAATAAGTTTCTTTAAAAGTGATTATTTTATATGTACATATGTATGTATGTACGATTGAAGAAAATATAACAAAAGTACATATTTTAAATAACCTATCAAGTGACCTTATATTATACAAATAATCATTCTTTAGTCTCTCCACTTCTCGTCATCATCATCATCATCATCTGAGAAGAGTTAGAGAGTAAGAACCACTCAATTCGTTGTTAATCTATCTTCGAAAATGTAGACAGAATTGATCCCAAAAACTTTTATTTGAATAAAACTCTGTATTTCGTATTTGAATGGTCCCAATACGATACAAACATAGGGTACTATATAAGGCACTGTTTACGAGAAGGTAGGTAATATCGATCGAGTCGGTGGTTTTTGAATTGAGTGCACCACAGTTCTCCTACTCTCCTCTTGGTGGTGTGTATCTTTGGGTTTTCGAAAATCTGATGCACCTTTGCTGATATATATACATATATCAGTACCTATGACAAGGGGGAAGGGGTGCTCCTACAAAAGGATTGAAACTTCTGTAGCACATCTGAATGTGAACTGAACTATCTACTATGTAGTATGTAGGATGAAAGTCAAGGTAATTCATTGTATAGTGGGCATTGAGTAAGTGGGTACGGAATGTAAACACTGCGTCGTCATCATCGTCCTCGCTCGTCCTTCAGCCTAGATTCGATTCAATTCGATTCGATTCGAATTGTAGTGTACTATATAGATCCCTTGAAATCAAAAACAAGGAGTATGAAGTACTTGTACCGTACAATCGTATATACAAATGTTCCAAAGTACATGCGAGAGAAGAACAAGCTGTGTTGTGTGGTGGAGGAAGGAATTCATACAGTATACAACAATATCTAGGTACTATTGGATTTTTATTTCAGAATTTATTTTTATTGTTGTGTTCTTTTTTTGAATGTCTATCTACAAGTGCAAATAAAGAACTTCCTCACTTACAAACAAATGGAATCGAAGCTCTCTGGTAAAAAGCTATGTATATGGTTTATTTTTTAGCTTGTAAATACCTAGGCTAGGCGGGTTGGGTTGGATTGGGTATGGCTACCCGTAATACGGCTATTTCATATTCTTTAGTTTTCCACCTGAAATAGTGTACTACGGCTGCTGAGCTGATGCCTGCGAAAACAATAAACAACAATAATACTATATCGGTTCAATAGTTAAGCTATTGACTCATGCACTTATGGCTTTATGTGTGTGTGTGTTTTTTTTTTTAAGTTTTTATATACAAAACTTTGATGAATTTAAACTTGAAACAGACTTAATAGTTTGATATTCTTTGCAAAAATTAAGATGAAATGTTTTTTAACTTTCCATAGGAGGTTATTCTATTGTTCATTTGTCTAATTAATAATTTTTGAAGCTTTAAGGTTTCTATAGCATCTAAATCAAAGGTTTTTAGAAGAGAGATGCCTGTATCTGCGTGTGACGTCCAGAAATCCTTTTTAGTCCTCCATACCTTAAGAACCAGAAAGAAATAATTATAAAAAATCTCTGAAGTATTTCCCACTAATTTTCTCTGGAAATAAAAAAAGAAACAAATTAAGAATGGTACTGGTATCTTTCAATATAGAACTAACCGCATTGGCACATGTCTTGAAAAGTGTGGATTACCATCAATTTGTTTTATGTTTAACCTTCTTTTAAGTTCACCCAAGATATATTTTATTTTTTTTTTAAATCAAGTAATTTTAGTGGACCTTCCATTAAGCCTATTGTGTTATGGAGATTACTTTCTTCCTACAAGTTTTATTTCATTATCTTGAGTGAATTCCCACTAATTGGCATGTCCTCTTCGGCAAAAAGCATCGTTGTAGCAAAAACTCATAGTGCTTCCACCAAAATCCTTAACTACTCGTAGGTATTATCTCCGTGTATTTGAGATCGAACTTAAAATTCCTTGATCGTCTGACAAGAATTTTTCCATCTTAAAAGAAAAAATTTGTGTTTGTTTTTCTAAACAGAACGATAAGAAACATTAAACTCGATAGCCGTGCCGTGAAATAAGGCCAAGTGAAATACATAAGTCCTATACGCACCTACCATCACTAGGGTACTACACTTTGCTAAAGTTAAAGCACAGATAAGAAACTATACAGATGTCTCATCCCCATAGAAGAAAATGTCCCATATTTTTTTCACTACTCCTTGGCTATCAACCGACAAAAAGCTTTTTGTCGGTTGATCGTCAAGCACAAAAAGCTGTTTTTGATTTCACATATTGGCTTGCCAGTATGCCTGTTCAAAGCTATGTGTCTAACTATAAAAAAATTTAAAGTTGTTTTTTCTCTCAATTCAATGTCCATAGAGACAAAGAAGAACAGAAACTGTTTTGGTTTCGATGATGTTTTGGTCCCGATGATGTTACCATATTTCAGTTATTATTGTTCAAGCGATGTATGTAGGTATTTTATGATTTTAATGCTATTTATTATTGAAAATAAAAATAAAAATCATAGTTATTAATTTTTCCATGTCATAATTTACTATGTCAAATAAAACAATATACATATGTAAAAAATACATTTAAGAAAGGAAGAAAAGATAAGTTAGTTGCGAGACATTTTAAAAATAATTTGTATGGATTCGTATGGTAACTCTGATGCACATGTACGTGCGCGTATGAGGCTTAGTTTTGGTTGCCTTCCTTTATTTTGAAACATATATTGAACACATGTGTGTATGTACATGTATCCATAGATATATATGACAAAAGCGTGAGTTTCAATTTCGGTCTTTTTGTGGTTTGTTAATTGTTTTTTTTGTTGTCCTAGCAAAACGTAAGTATATGTTGCGCATTTTGTGAACTTAAATAGGTGTAGGTACTCATGTTAATAATTTTGATACGATACGAAAAAGAGGCTTGGATGTGACCCACACTGATAACTTACTATTGACACCCGCTTAATTTTTTTAAAATTTAATTTTTCTTATTTAGAAAAATTGTATTAGTAAGTAAGTAGGTATGCAAAAATGTAAGTTTAAGCTGTTTTCTGTGGAAATAGATGTAGGTATCGAGAAGTTAAATTAATATACCTATTTTGAAAGGAGTTTGGTTTCTGTAAAATAAACATTGTCTTAAAATGTTACAAACAACAATATTTCTATGGGATGAAACAACTTGGAAGTCAATATCTTTCTTTATCCAGTTTAATTTATAAACTCAATTAGGTTAATAGTTTTTTTTATTTTTTCTGTAAAATAAAAAATTGTTGTTAATAACAACAATTTGTACCAGATCAAAACAATTTTTTCTTTCTTTTTTATTTCTCCTTTAACCGATATTTCAGTTTAAGAATCAATTTCACGTTTTCTTAGTACTTTAGTACTTTAGGTTTAAATTAAAGGAAAAAACTATCGGTTGATTTATTTTAAACTATATTTTCAACATTTTTTGTATTAAATTAAATACGTTTGAAGTCAATATCTTTCTCTGTTTTCAAGATAAGTTAGTATAAACTATTTTTACCAGTTTTTAGTAGTTTTCTGTAGGTTTTTTTCTAAAGAAAATAGTAAATTGGGATGTTAAAATAGGTCTGTTAAGTTTTGTTTAGAAGTTTTTTATGTTTAATATATCACTTAGCCTATTTAAGCAAAGGTGGTTTTATAAAAAGTTTAAGAGACAATTTTTGGCCTTGACAAATAAAAATAAAATATCGTAAGTATTTATAATTATTTATTTTGTTATTGATCTTTTATAAAATTACCTTTGTTTAAATAGTTTCCAGGGGTCACGAACAGGGACGTGGCAGAATATCGACCCCCACCCACCTACCACCCGCTGAATTGTACATTTATATATATATAAATAAATAAATAAATAAATAAATAAATTAGGTGGCGCAACAGTCCATGAAGAACCAGGGCCTAGTGACTTACAACTCTCAACCATTCCTGTGTGCGAGTAATTGCAGGGATGGAGGGGACCTACAGTTTATATGCCGATTCCGAACGGCTAATTCGAAAAAGCACTTTTCATGACAAGAATTACTCTTGGAGAATTTGTCAATTCCTCGCAAGAGGCAGTACCCGTGAAAAAAACTTTAGGTGGCGCAGGCAGGGATGGAACCCAAGACCTCTCGCATGACAGTCCAACGCACTAACCATCATGCCACGGGTATAGGCTGACCAGGCGTCCTCTTTATGGAGGACATGTCCTCTTTTTGACCTAAAAAACTTTTGTCCGGTGACTTTTTTTTAAAAAAGCGATTTGTCCTCTTTTTCGATTTTCTTTCAGTTTTTCGATTTATTTTAAAAAAAAAACTCACCTATTCCAGTCGCTAATGGTGGAAATAGAAATGAAGTTTTGAACATTGAACAAAATTTAATTGAGGTTTATGCTAGGTGCTTTAAATATCTTCAGAGCTGGTGTGATTCTCTGGATGAATTTAATAGCTTTATTTGGATGAATTTTAATAAAATTCCGGAATGGAACGATATCTAAAATTCTTTGCTCTATTTGGGAGAGAAAGGCGTTAACATAAATGAAAATAAATTGTTTGACCAATTATGTAATTTAAAAACGTTTTTGGAACAAGAAATAAAAAATATAAATTTTATAAACTCACCTATTCACGAGAAATGGGTAAATTATTTTGAAAAAATGTGCAATCTTGAATTATATAGTGAACTTTTGATGATAGCCCAGTTTGTATTCGCGATTCCTGCTCATAATGCTAATGTTGAGCGCATATTTTCATTAATAAACAATCAATGGACTGAGGAACGCAATAGATTAAAAATAGAAAACGTCAAAGCAATAATTCTATTTTGTAAACATAAAAAAATCCCGAAACTTTAAATAAAATAAGGTCTAATGACAAATACAGCCAAATTGAAGTTAAAAATGATAAGAAAAAAAACATTATGAAATGTTTTTTCTTAACTATTTTTATTTTCATGAAAATACGGTGCTAATAAATAATGCTAATGCTAAATATATCGATCTTTTATTATTTTCATGCAAAATAAGCCATGATACTATGATTTTTTTTATTAACTGTTACTTTTTTGTTAGAATTAAATATTTTGTTTTGTTTTATCCAAATAAATTATAAAAAAAATTTAACTTCATTTTTTGTTTAGATTTTGGTAAGTGTCCTCTTTTCTTTGACTCTATATCTGGTCACCCTACACGGGTACTACTTTTATATATATATATATATATATGTATATGTAAATTGGTTATGTATTTATTTTTTGTATTGTTTTTGTTTGAGCTACGCGTTCATTACATTCACTAATTTTTTTATTTTAGTTCTAGGATTTTTATACCTTTTATCTTTTGTGTCAATTACCCATTTACAATTTTTCCAAAATAAGACGTTTATTAAAAAATGTATGATGTCAATTTTATGTGCATAGCATTCATCAGAATCATCGAACCAGCTTGGATATTGTCTGTTTGTTGCGTTTATACGTTCTCTTACAATGTTTTCTTTTAATCTCGGTATAAAAGATGTTTTTTTGAAGAAAGTTGTAAATATTTTTACGTGAAGACTACAGACTTGGAAACAATTTTCAGAAGGCCATATAAGAACCGTATTTTCTTTTGAGGTTTCGTATTCTCTCAATTTAATTAATATTTCCGTTAAATCAAATTGAAGCTTATCTTTTGACATTTGTTGAATACAGTTTTCACAGATACTATTCATTTTTTTCTGCATAGGTAGTATCAATATCGTGTCTTCAGGCGGTAAAGGTAAAGTATTTAATTTATTATCAATATTCATGTCGTTTTCTATGTTGTTATATACAGAAAATGTTCTTCCACGATTTGCCTGTTGAACATACTATAAAATAGCTTTTCACCATACTTTGTACTTGCGAGACAAATACTTTAGTGTGACACTGTATTTATTATCATTTGGTTTTTCTTCAGTTCATCTTCTATGAATATGTATGAAGAACAACCAATAATTAATGTAAGACTTCTTATCAGCCTAACAACGAACCGACGCTTATCGATTGACCAATGATAGTTGATGTTCTATCTTGAACATCTCGTTTTTAAGTGGTCTGGTTGTCCAAGCTCACTTCTCGTCCAACTCACTCTTCATTAAGACGTCCAAGTTATATGTTTTGTAAAAATGTATTATTTGTATAGTTTCTTATCTGTGGTAAAAGGATATTGATATTAGTTTTTTTTTTCAAATTTTTTAATAAATACCAAAATAAATAAAATTTAATTGAAGTAAAATAGATCTTAGGGCTGAAAGGCATTAGTATTAAGTGTAATAGTTTAACTTAAAGTGTCCGTAAGGGACCAGTAAGTTAGTTGTAAGTTATGGTTAATTAGGCTAGTTTTATGAATTTTTGTCTAGCTTTAAGATAGGTTTAAGATTGAAGTAATACAAATTAATAAAAAAAAACACTTTGCTAAAGTGAAATATTGCCAAATTATTTTGAGAAATAAGACCAACTTATTTTCACGGTGAGTCTTTTTCGATTTATTTCACATTGTTTAAGTGTAAAACGAGCAACTGTTTGAAATTGGCTTGAATACACTTCACAAAAGTGAAATTATTTGAAGGCACTGCAAGGGACTCCAGTTAAATTTGATATGACACGTTGCAACATGATACCAAATTGGTATTAATTCGAAAAAATAAAAAAGAGGCTGGGATGCGACCCACACTGATAACTTCCCATCCCGTCTGTCGATTTGTCTTGCTTAAAAGTTTGTCTATATTTATCAATTTTTACCAAATTTGCGTAGGTGCTATTATTTGTAGATTTTATTTTTTTATGAAAAAAACGGACTGTTGGATTTTTATAAAAAAAATTACTGAATATCGAAAACAATATTTTCTGTGAAATAAAATAAGTTTGAAACCAATATTTGTAATTTTTGAAAAGCTATTTGAGTCAAAATTAAATTTTTACAAGTTTTAGTATTGTTTTTTTTTTAGGTTTTTATTTTTTGTAAATAAAAACTGTTGATTCGATTTTTCTCAAAATTTTATAGAATGTTGAAAACAATATTTCATATAAGATAAAATAAGTTTGAAGCCTTAATATCAAGTTTTTGAAAAGATATTTGAGTCGATATTCAATTTTTACCAACTTTAAGTAATGTTTTTTAAGGTTTTTATTTTTTATAAAAAAAAACTGTCAATTAGATTTTTCTCAAAATTTTATCAGATGTCAACAACATTATTCTTCGTTGCAAAAAATTGTCTTGGAGATGAAATCATATTTTAGTCGTAAAATTTTCGATGTAACAATTTTTTTTTCATTTTTTTTGATTTATAAAAAAACCGTTAATTGGATTTTTCTCCAAAAATTTACTTGTTTGTTTACAGTATATAGTATAAAATTTAATTCAAGTCCCTAGCGTCATTAGTTCATGAGATATTTAGGGTTAACCAAAATTTTCACCTTTTTTTTTTTAAACTACTATGGTAAAAAAACCATCTACGCATTTTCTTGAGAGCCCTTTCTGTATCTTTCTGCCTTATTATCTGTATAACAAAATTTATTTGAAGTCGAAATCTCGTCTGGTTCTTGAGCTATGGACGACGAAAAAAACGTCGCGAACGTACGGACGTACGTACACACGCACGCATAGACATCTTTCTAAAAATCTTTTATTTCGACTCTAGGGACCTTGAAACGTCGAGAAATATCAAAATTTTCTATTTGACAAATCGGACCCATTACAATAACTTCCTATGGGAAGTTATGGTAATAGTGCTCAAAGTTGGTAAAAATTGATTTTTGACACGAATATCTTATTAAACCCAATTGTGGATTATACAAAAATTGTTTTTAACATTTATTAAGTGTTAAGAAAACTGGCAATTTAAGTTATCCGGCAAAATAAGTTATCCGGCTCAGGACCCAATGAGGGTCTCAGCCTGAGATATTGTATTCTTCCATCGTTTGCGATCCCTTGTAAGTCCCCTCCAGTCGGCGAGACCAATCGCTCTTATGTCAGTAACCACCTTGAATCTTCTTCTACATTCGCCCTCTTTGTATATATGTATAGGACTAAATATAGGCCGAAGAAATAGCAGCCAAACCGAAATAGCAGCGGTTCGCTAGGGTAATTCTTTGTCGGAGTTCCAGTAAGATGTCGTTCGTGGAATTGATATTTGTCCCGACTACATCGAAATTACTTTTACTAACAGTGACCTTTTGACCTATACTCGCTAAAAGTGTTTCTCCTGTTCATTCATAAAAAACTTAAAAATTACCAACAATATTTTGCATATAATGAAATAGTTTGATATCAAAATCAATTTTTGTTAACGAGATTTTTAGTCGAAAACCAATTTTTACCAATTTTAGTAGCATTTCTTAAAAGTTTTTATTTCTTAAATAAACAAATACAAATTGGATGAATAAAATGAATTTGACGTCAATATCTTCTATTGTTCACGAGATATCGAGAACCGAACATAAATTTTTACCAATTTTGAGTAGGTACTATTTTTTGTAGATTTTAATTTTGTATGAAAATCTGACTGTTGGATTTTTATAAAAAATTGCTGAATGTCGGAAACAATATTTTCTGTGAGATGAAAAAGTTTGAAGCCAATATTTTCAATTTTTTAAAAGATATTTGATTCGAAAATCAATTTTTACCAACTTTTATTAATTTTTTAGGTTTTTATTTTTTGTAAAAAAACTGTCAATTCCATTTTTCTCAAAATGTTTCCAAATGTTGAAAACAATATTTCTTATAAGATAAAATTATTTGGAAGCCATAATCTTAAATTTTTGAAAACATATTTGAGTAGAAATCAATTTTTACCAACTTTTAGTAATGCTTATTTTAGGTTTTTTTTTGTTAAAAAACTGTGAATTCGATTTTTCACAAAATTTTACCAGATGTTAAAAACATTATTTTTCGTTGCATAAAATTGTTTTGGAAATAAAGTCATTTTTTGTTCGTAATTTTTTTTTAGTGTTATTGATTTATAAAAAAAAACCGTTGGAATTTTTTCCAAAAATATATTTGTTTGGTATCACCTAAACTAATATAAAATTTTATTCAAGCCTCTAGCGTTATTGGTTCGTGAGATATTTAGGGTTCACCTTACGAACGCGATTTTTCTCAAAATTTTACCGAACAATATTGCTTATAACAAAAAATTAGTTTAAAGCCAATATCTTAAAGTCTTGAAAAGATATTTGATTCGAAAATTAATTTTTACCAACTTTTAGTAATTCTTTTAGAAATTCAATTTTTACCAACTTAAAGTAATGATTTTTTAGGTTTTTATTTTTTATAAAAAACTGTATTTTGGGTTAACCAAAATTTTCACCTTTTTTTTAAATTACTATGGTAAAAAAACACTCACTCAATTTTTTTGAGAGTCTTTTCTGCATTTGTTTGCATTATTATCTGTATAACAAAATTTATTTCAAGTCGATATCTCTGCTGGTTCTTAAGCTATGGACGACGAAAAAACGGCGCAAACGTACGGACGTACGAATGTATGTACGAACACACGTACGCACAGACATCTCTCTAAAAATCTTTTATCTCGACTCTGTCTAGGGGCCTTGAAACGTCGAGAAATGTAAAAATTTTCAATTCGACAAATCGGACCGATTACAATAACTTCCTATGGGAAGTTAATAATTTTTGCATAGGTTTAAAATAATTAAAAAATAATGTTTTAGAACAGTTCAAATAATATAATAATATAAATATTGAGTGTTATTTTGAATTTTTAAAGATAAACACTTACATATCTAATTATTCAAGACATAATTTTTTGTTTCGACCTTATGAGTATATAAAAATAAAAATGCAATAACCTCTAAAATAAGTGAATTTGCAGAAAATTTGTGTTCTACATTTTACTTCGTTTAAATAATATGTATGTATGTACATATACTTTCATACATCGAATATTGCTCAAAAAGTCAAACTTAAGTCACGTACTTAACGTTCGCGACGCCCACAAACACAATGAACTGTTTGAAGCATTTAATATATAAAATTATTTGAACAAAATATATGTACATACATACATAATGCTCAATGTAACGTTTAGAATTAATTTCACTTGTTTGAGAAAAAGTCACGAATTGAAATTCTTATAAATTTAAACAACCATGACCTTCTTTAATCTATTAAAAAGTCGATTGCTTATTATTTTGTGATAAAGGTCTTTAAGTTACAATTCATATTTTTTGTTTACGTGTTTTAATGACCTTAATTTATTTTGGACGAAAACTTCAAGTCTTTAGATTTTTATTAGGAAAAGTGTTTTCCAATTTGGTCTTGATTGTTAACGCAATCCTTAATCATTATCCAAACATTCAATGTCAAAACAAAATTATAATTATGGTGAAATTCGCGAACGAAAAACAAGGTTACAGCAATTTTGAAGGCCAATTGGACTATGAATTTTTATAGAAGAAGAAGAAAAACAAATATATTTTTATTTAAATTGACATACGACCGTCAAGGCTAGCTCGGACGTAGTCTAATCAGGAGGCCCAATTTTCGACGACTTTTTAGAAATTTTTTGACCGTATATTGGTTGGTTGTTCAGTTGATGAACAAAAAAGTCAGTTATCATCGTTCTTTAGCGTTCACCATCAACTGTAATATTAGTAATTACGGATCAATTATTCCACCAACACATAAACCAAATCAAATATGCCTCTCAACATACTTCGATGAGTATCATCACTATAAGACTTTAGAAGAAATATCAACTTCGATTCTTACTATACGATTAGAGAATCCTCAATTTCTTCAAACGCTAATAGCATTAGAAGAACAGTTTGTTCTTAATGGTATGACAATGAGTGCAAAAAAGCTAGACGAATATTATTTGCATTTTTGAAACTTTTTAGGAAAACAAATAATCCTGGTACCAAACATTTGTATCTTAAAGCAAACCAATAATTTACATGACTTTGTACTCAAAAAAGGATATGTACAAAACACAGCTTCGAAAATCAATATTCAATATCAAGGATTCAAAAAACTCTTTATGGAATTTTGTTCGCTTTTTAAATGGCCAGAATTGAATTAATACACTTTCAATTGAGGTACTTATTATGAAGAACTTTTATTGTCAAATTTGATTTCAAAAATGATTAGTTTCGCCATCCCATATGTGGTCACCCCAGAATTAAATTCCTCATTTAAAATGATGGAATTAAAATCATCCTTGATAAAAATGAAAAATAACAAAGCCACTCGTCCTGATCCCAGTTCTAAAAACATGCCAATCATGGAATACATCTTTAGTTTCTTCAATAGAATATATAGTGAGGAGACAGTTCCTGGAAACTTTAGATGCTTCAAAATGTCAGCTGTTTTTAAGAAAAGTGATGATCAGTTGCTACCAAGCTGGCTTCCGTTCAAACCTTTCAACTATTGATCAAATCTTTTAGTTAAATACTGCGGCCAAGGGATTTATTGATACAAAGAAATGTCTAAATACTTTTTGTGTTGACCTGAAAGCTGCACTTGGCACAGTCAATAGGCAATATTTGATCTACGAGGGCGGGTCAATAAGTCCGTGACTTTTGGAATAAACACATATTTTGTCGTTGCCGTTCCACATCCGAAGAAGAGGGATGTGAGTCTGAAAGCGAATATGAAAAGCTAAGAGTACTATCGTCAGCGAAACAATGTATTGGATTAGAAGTTGCAGACAGGATATCATTATAAAAAATGAGAAAGAGTGTTGGAGATAGAACAGAGCCTTGGGGCACACCAGCATTTATTTTGAGGTTTTCAGAATCCATCTAATACAACTTGTATTGAACGATCCGAAAGGTAATTACTAATCCAATGAAGCAGGGATTCATGAAAACCGAGAGCACGCATTTTTGATAAGAGAGCTTGATGCCAAACCCTATCAAATGCTTTTGAAATATTAAGTGCAATAATCTTACTTTCTCCAAAGCGATGTAAAGATTTGCTTCACTGTTCGGTGAGATGAACCATGAGATCACCAGTGGACTTATTGCTTCGAAAGCCGTATTGACGGTCATTTCATTAAGAAGCTTTTGATCTTCAAGATATTTCTTAAGCTGATAATTAATCAGCGTTTCCATGACCTTGGAAAGAAGGGACGTAAGTGCAATCGGTCGGTAATTAAAGGGTGAGGAAGATTCGCCTTTTTTTGGGGATGGGCTGGACAAATGCAGTTTACCATCCGCTCGGAACGAGACCTGAGGAGTAGGACAGATGAAGAAGCTTACGCAGTGGTTTTGCCAGCATTGAAGAACACCTCTTCAGCACAATAGCGGGGATACCATCCGGACCAGCGGATTTATGAATGTTGAGATCTTTTTCTATTTTTTTTTCTGTACCTAAAGTAAAACATACAAATTCCTTTTGTTTTAAGCGCTTACTTGTGTAATATGCCTTATAAAAGGTTTTTCAATTGGCGTGGGTAGATTTTGGAGCCCCGTTGCGTTCATTTTGTTTTGGTGACATCTGTTGTTTATGCCAAATCATCATGTCAAGTTACTCGATTGAAAAGCACGTTCAAATGATAAAACTTAATTATCAAAATGAGTGTTCGTTAACGCAAACGTTGCACGCATTGCGCTCATTTTCGGTAGACGTGGTGGCCCTTCACAGTCGACTCTTGAACGTTTGGTGGCCAAATTTGAGAAGACCGGTTCAGTAAACAATCAGCCAACACCCGTACGTTCAAGGAACGCAAGATCGGCCCGGCCGAGAACATCGCTGCGGTCCGTGAAAGTGTACAGCAGAACCCAAAGCAGTCTATTCCTCGCAGTGCACAAGAACTCGGCCTTTCGCAGACTTCAACTTGTCAACTTGGCGAATTTCGCGTCGGGACTTCGGCCTACACCCGTACAAGATCCAACTGACCCAAGAGCTCCAAGTTCATGACTAGAGACAACGCCGCGCCATTTGTTCGCTGACTGGGCTTCGAATCGTTTGGAAGAGGACCCTAATTTTGACCGAAAAATCATCTTTAGTGACGAGGCGAGTTTTTGGATGAATGGCTGTGTTAAAAAGCAAAATTGCCGTATATCGGACGACACCAACCCACGAGAGGTTCACCAGGTGATAATGTATCCTCCTCGCACCGTTTGGTGTGGCGTAATTGGCCCGTACTTTTTTGAAAATGACATTAGTGAGGCGGTCACCGTTAACAGCAAGCGCTACATAACGATGATAACTAATTTCTTATCGTCCAAGTTGAACCATATGGACCTAGACGACATGTGGTTACAGCAAAACGGCGCTATTTGCCACACAGCAAACGCCACGATTGACATTTTGCATGAATGATTTGAGGGTAAGGTTATCTCTCGCAGGGGTGATTTTAATACTAATACGCTATACTTTTTCCTGTGAGGTTTCTTGAAATCGCAGGTCTATGCAAATAAACCACAATCGACCGATGCCCTAAAGGTGAAAATAACACAGGCCATCGCTCAAATTCAGCCGGATCTATACAGAAGAGTCATTGAAAATTGCACCACTCGGATCCGTGCCACCGTAAGAAGCCGAGGCGGGCATTTGAATGATGTCATATTCCACACTTAATGGCATACATACATGTGCCTTTCAAATATAATTTTGTTAATACCTCACACACAGCTTGTTTTATTCCATTTCAACATCTACTCGCTCTTATTGAAAACCCCTTTTTGTCAATGATTTAAAAGTATAAATCTTAATTTGCTTCAATGGTGAAGACTATTTTTATATTACATGAATTTTATGATTCCTTGTTTTCTTTTTAAAATTGAAGATAAATGACTCTGTAAACTTAAGCGGGTTTCTTATGTCTGCCTAATCCGCAAAGTATTATCAAAACATAGCATTTAAAGCGAAGTACGTATCCGTGTTTTATACTAAGTTTCAACATTCTAAAATCAGAAACTTTCCAAAAGGTATTCATTGTCTCTTTAGTCTGAGAATCTAAAGACTTTGCATCCGTTTTTGAAAGTTCTTGCCTGAATTTTAAATCAATCAATCTAACTGATATCGTGGTGTTAAATGGCATTCAAAACGTCTAGCCACTTCATTGAATATTAGTTTTAACTTCTTTTAAATGCATAAATCTGGGTAAGTAGACCTACTAAGGTATTACTCCAAATGTATGCCATACGATAGAGCGACAAAAAAAACAAACTAGGTTCACAATGACCTAGTTCTACAAAACTACAAGACTCAGTCTAGGTTCTATGCTTCTCTGCTCAACGGGATCAAAGTATTCTCAGGAAAAAATATACCTCCACTTTATGCAAATCTAAGTGGCAGACAGTATCTCAAATTTCTATCTTCTCAGATGTCCAGCTTCGATACAGTTGTCTGGGCAGCATTTATTAACATTTCTCTCCTATAAGTCGAAGTCCCTAGTTTTGAGCAACATGTATCGTTATCGTTACGTATGGAGGAAGGTAGGCAGAAAAAATAGAAACACTTATACTCGACTGGGAAAACCACATTCGCATCACGCATAGCACATATCCATGCCCTCAATAGACCAACCACAAGACCAGCCAAGCATCATTACTGAGACGGATGCTGGAGGCTATCCACCAGCGCCAGTAGTGGCATCGGGCGGCAGCGGCATTTGAAGCTGCAGTTACGGTTATGGTCGTTGGACGCAGTGGTTAGCGAGAGCTCCAATAAATGCATACGCTGGCGCTGGACGGTCGGACATTTGTGATAGCGCAAACAAATGATTGTAGCCAAAACTTGTATTCCGTTCGTAAGGTAACTTTATACCGAAGCTCCATTTACCTTGATAATGAAACCAAACATACCTACCCTAACCAGAAACGCCGCCCGCCCGTTATACCAAGTACAGGTTTCATTGCGCCCATAAATTATTTCCATGCATCCACAAAGTCCACACACCGGGTTCCGTCATCGTTAACGTCGGAATCCGTAATCCGTCTGTTAGAAGGTGTGACGTGTGGGTTTCTGCGGGTTGGCATAATTCGGTCATGCCGATGCCGAAGGCCTGTTAGATGGTAAACAAGTTCAAAAATCTCCTCCTGCATAACTGGATTAAACCATCATTAAATGCATTGGATTAGGATAGGATGTGTGGAACACATTGGACTTGTCTCTGATGTTTCTCTTCCAATACTGTAGGTATGTAGGAGCTTGATATAGCGCCACTGTCATTACGATTTCTCCTAATATAGTCGTGTAGTCGAAGCAAAGCAAAGCACATTCTGAAACTGGCTCAGCTCACAGTCAATGCCACAACATTTTTAAATAATTACATAACGGATTCGAAATGCTTTGCAATTATTTTCCATCCATCAGAGAAACGAAAGGATCCTCTTTACCGTACGAGTCGAATATAATGTAGTTGGAAAACTTCACATGGATGATAGCGAAGCGAAGAGTGTAGCGCGGCGGAACAGCTCCTGAGTTGCGATGGGTTGGGTTGGGTTGGCTTTGGGTTGGGTTGGTTATACCATCGACCGAGTATATGCGAATTATTTCAGAAATGATTGACTTGGGAAGCCTACGGTATTCAAGCTGAAGTGTGATTGCACTATGTCGTAGAAGTAATTTGAGGTTCTCATTCGCATGACACCTTGTGCTGCTTGCGTCACTGTCAATCATAATATCTTATACGAGTTTCCTGTGTTATGTATTTGGGGTAGATTGAATATATTCTGCGATATCTGGTATAAAGGTTTTGAATTCTTGATGTTAAAATGCGATTAAGAGGAAATAAGCAAGTTGAATAAAGTCATTTGAATTATTCTTCCCAAAAATTAGGAGAACATAATTTTCTGTGAATGTATGACAACAATCTAAAAGAATATTTTGTCTTATGTGGGAGGACATAATGAATATACTTTATGCAAAATCTTCAGTCATCTCTTTAAAATTAAATGGAAGGAAATTTGTGAAAAACTCAAAAAAATAAAAATTCCATATACGCCTAAGTGCACCAAAAGTATTCACATGGTAATTTGAAAAGTTTATATAATTTAGCTACTTGTAGCTCCTGTAATTGTCATATTTACAGATTCTCTTCATAATGCAGTCTAACAGCGAAGAAAATCTTGTCACCGAAGAACAGGAAAATGTAGAAGTGTTTAAGCAGAATTTACAACGTCTACTGAATGGACATCACGTAGAGGAAGAAGGAAGGCATCAAGAACAAAGAAGTAAGTGACTATTTGATAAGAACCCAGTCCCAGCGCCCAGTATTTAAGAGCTTTAATTTTGCCTACAAGATCCTATTTAACGTACCATGTGAGGGTTTTAAACCCTTCTGCAACACTATGATCAACACGTACCACCATCTTTTCTTCGACTTTAAAACCTCGTATGATAGCAAAAGTCACCAAAGTTTGCGATGTTGGAACTCGGGATCCAACCCAGCTATATTCCATTACGTTAAAAAATATCAGAGCTATTCCAGGCATGTGCAATGTTCAGGAGAGGAGATGCGCTATCATGTGATTTCTTAAACAAAGTCCTAGAGCAGATAGTGCAGAAAGTCCAGGAACGAGAGGTTCTGTAGACATTATCCCTACAGCTTTAGACTCGTTTTTAGAAATAAGGTCCTCAAAAGACACCACTTGTGACAGCAACTGTAATTTATTTCTAGAACTTCTTAAAGATATAGGAGCGTTTTTTAAACGGTTGGAACTTTAATAATAGAAAAGGCGAGTAAACCTTTGTCAGTAGCAGAAGTTTTTCTGTAATTAATTACAGGTGCGCATCATATGTAACAACCTATTTAATTGATGACTTTGCCGTTGGTACTGAAACTTTTTCTAATCATATGTCTATTACATTTTCTTTAAAAGATGTTAACAGATCAAATATTGCAACATATACGAACTACCTTGCCCGGCTTAAATGGATTGAGAACAGATGTCACACATTATGTCAAAAATCTTGAAACAGCTTAAAGAAGTAAAACATTTACATCTTCATCAATAGAAAATAGTTGTAATGCAATAAAAAACTGCATCTATGAAACTAATCGAATAGGTTGTGGTCAAAAGTTAAAGTTTGATTGAAATAAAACTTTTGAACATCTTAAGTCGTTTAGAAAATTTAAATTGAAGTATTTCGGAATAAATACACTGTTGCAAAAAATGTTTATAAAAAGCTATGAACGATGAAAAAACGTGAATACTATCAGAACATTATCACTCAACTGCATTCTGTAAACACTTCAAAAGAATAGTGGCGATTAGCAAAACCGATTCTTGGAGACAAATCAAATCAATTCAACAATTCTTTTAACTGTGGAAAAATAAATATATTAGGGTGGAAAATTTAGTTTTATATTGAGGGTGGAAAATTTAGATATTTAGGAAAAATAAATATCCTATTTTCAGCTACTTCAATCGAAACCAGTAGAGTCAATACCATCGTTTCCTGATATACCTGCAATTAGCGCATCGCAAATGGATCGTAATCTAGAGAAGGATGAGATTGTTTAGCCATCACCACTTCTAAAAATATTAAAATCCCTGTATAGATGGGAAACCATACGAATTTTATAAGAATGCCAGTAAAAACGATTATCGTCAGACGAAAGCGTTTCGATGATAGTCTTATTTCACGTAAGACGATAACCGTCAAAGTAATATCGTCAAAACGATAGAGTTTGTACGATGCAAGGTATCGTCTGTCATTAATTTCCAAATGTTTACTTAGCAAATTGAAGTATTTGTCGGTGTAATTTAATTTTGTTACAAATTGGAGATGAAAACTAAAACAAGAACAATTGTTACGGTTACGAAGAAAACTAAAAAACGAATCAGACCCTCTATCTCTTCCAACCAATAAGTTATCCTTACTTATTGTTGTAAAATAATTTCAACAATTTATAGATTTGTTTAACGTTTTTGAATTTCAACAGAAGCCTTTTTAATAATACTGGAAACAATTAACATATGCCAGACGGTTGTCGTTTTGCATATATACCTCCAATATTAAGATCTGCTGTAACTATTGAGACATTGGGTAGTGGATAGTACCAATGATTGAAAGGCAACGATTTTTGACTCGGTTTTGCACAAACCACATTATACCAAATAGTTTCGGAAACAACAAGTATTTTGATATTTAATAATCGGTAAATGATGTTCAAACAATCGCTCACATATCCGATGTTGAAAAAAGGAAACGCCAATGATGTCGCAAACTATCGTGGATTGTTCTTTTTTTGAAACTTTGTATAAAATGCTTACGTCCTCGATCCTTAATAGGTTTATAGACAGAGTTGAACAAAACATCGTGCTATATCAATCCGCGTATTCTAACAACTGCACAACATCAACAGTCGACCAGCTTAAATTGAGTTAAAAATAAAATTGTACGCCTTTCTTGTCGATCTTAAAGCTACATTTGACAACGTAAACAAAAACGCACTTTTTTATAAATTTACTACATATATCTCGTATTCAAAAATAGATCTGACTTTATTTCAACAAACTTTATCAGGTCTCAGTGTAGACATTTTAGCTGGTCCTGATGAAATTCCTTCTATTGTTTTAAAGAAATATTATACTCCATTTGCTAGATTTTTTTGTTTTATTTCTAATAATTCTTTGGATAATGGTGAATCTATAAAAGTGGTTCAAAATTATTTGACAACATTTTTTGTAATCGGTTATCTTTTCTTTTAAAAGAAATAATATCTCCGTATCAACATGGATTTGTACCTTGCAGGTCAACTTGTACTAATTTTAACCCTTTTTT
The DNA here is from genome assembly GCA_920104205.1 of Eupeodes latifasciatus. Classification (NCBI taxonomy): domain Eukaryota; kingdom Metazoa; phylum Arthropoda; class Insecta; order Diptera; family Syrphidae; genus Eupeodes; species Eupeodes latifasciatus. The sequence goes on along the minus strand of OV049924.1, from coordinate 356,288,741 downwards.
TCTAACTTTATTTTAAATAATTGTTATAAATATATTAAGAAAACAGGTCTTTATTCAAACAAGATATGCTCATACATTTCATATATGTACATTTTTTTAGCTACTTCATTGATTTAAATATAACAAGTATTTACGTGAACAGTGTTTTTTTTTATTGCCAACACCTTCCCTTTTATCTAAAATATATTGAAGTCTTTAAACCAAGCTGAAGAACGAACAACTCTTTCACTTCGTCTAGCTTCATGTTCTGGAACTCTAGGAACTGTTTTACTAGTAGATTTAATATTCGGGCTGGAGCTTGAAGTTGGTAGATTTTGTGGCTGAATTAAATCTCTTGTATCAGCGGGTTCAACAGCTAATGGTGATGTTTGTATTTTCTCTTATCGCTGCAGACTCAACAGCTAATGGTGATGTTTGTTGATCCTCAACATAAGGTGCCATTGCATCGTTTGTTACAGATGGTAAGATATCGAATTCATAAGAATGTCGTTTAAATTTAAAAAATCTAATCTACTCGTTCAATGAAGGTCCCGGGAATCCAATGTTTTTTTTTTTTTTGTAAAATTTACCTTAAACAAAATCGCCAGGACTAAACTCGCGTTTTCTACAGCCATGTTTTAATTGAATTGTTGGTTTTGTTTGTTTGATCCGGTTGGTAAATAATATTGCTTTTTAAATGTCAGATCTAAGGTTGTTTTTATCTTCCTTCCTACAAACAATTCTGCTGGTGATTTACAGTTTATAACTTTATTTGGTGTTGATCTATATACCTATATACATATGTTTGAAGAAATGTTTCCAAGTTCAAAATTTGTTGACTAGACTCGTCCGTTCGTGATGAAGCTTTTTCAAGGCTCTTTTGAAAGTATCAACAAAACGCTCCGCTTGTCCATTAGATTGTGGGTGGTATGGAGCTGTACGCGTATTTTGGATACCTCTTAATTAAAGAAACTGTTGGAATTCTGAGCTTGTAAACTGTGTTCCATTATCTGACAAGATTTGTTGACAGCCTCCAAATTGCGAAAACATTTTACTGAGCTTTAGTATGATTGTTGATGAAGAGTGTTTTGAATTTGGAAAATCTTAGGCCATTTTAAGTAGGCATCTACTATGATAAAATAGTAATTGTCGTAGCATGGCCCTGCTATGTCTATTTGTAGTCGTTGTCTTAATTGGTGATTTTGCAGTTGTTGCACAACTTTGACATTGAAGGACATACCCTGTAATGTCATCACCTATGTTGGGCCAATACACGTAACTCCTTGCAACTGCTTTCATTCTTTCAATTCCTGATGGATGGCCACGATGAAGCTGCTTTAAAACTCGTTTATGAAATGATAATTCCGTCATTTAAATATATTCTACAGGAATTGATATCTTGTCTGGCCATTTGGATCTCAAAAAGTTGATGACTGTCTGGAGATTTTCGCTTTTGGAAGTTGCTGTGAATGTCGGTTACGAAAAACTTTACAATTAATTTTGATGTTGTGACGTGTTGCACTCTTGGCTATTTGAAGCTTTAGAGGTGTATCCTTAATGTGTTTAGCATTAGGTACATCATTGATAAGAACTGTGATATATTTACGCTTGTTTAAAAGAAAGAGTTCAATCGTTCAACCCGAACGGACGTGTTACTGAAAGTGTCGTGGGGTTCCAACATTTATATTACCGATTGCTTTACGAAATATACTCGTACTCTTTTTATGGCAGCTAAAAAACTTAAAACAGATAAAAATTATAAGTATTTGTGGTATAATAATTCTCAAATTATGTTAAGGAAAGTGGAAAGAGGTAAGGTTGTTGTAATAAGGTCTTTTAATGATTTAGCTTTGCTTCAAAATGAATAATATAAACACTGATACATATCCAGATCTTTTTTTCAATAGCCTTACCTTAAGTACCATTAGTAATTGAATTATAAAATTTTTCTTGACAGTTTAGAGAATAAGAAAGCTTTATTTATAATTCACCAAAATGTAAGAAGTCTTCGGCAAAATTTCGATTTATTAGTTGGCAATCTGGACGCCTTTGAAAACTTACCGGAAATTATCTTTGTATCTGAAATTTGGATTTATTCATTTGAGATTAATGATTACAGTATTCCTGGCTATAATTTTTATGCCAAAACAAATGACTCGTATGCTGCTGGTGGAGTAGGTGCTTTTGTAAGAGATGCTTATGATATATGTGATATGAAATGCTATAAATTGAAGAGTGCTGATGTTTTGAAAATTTCTTGTTGTTTTGGCAAAGAGTTATTTTCCTTTATTTGTACATATAGATTAAATTCTCAGCCGATTAATGCTTTTTTAGATGAATTTTCGGTTCTCTTGCGCAATTTGAGGGTTGGTAATCTGGTAATTGTAGGTGATTTTAACTTGGACCTGCTTAACTCCTGTCCTAATTTGGATTCATATCTTGCATTAATTTCCGATTATGGGTTAACTTCATTTGTTAATGATGTAACAAGACCGACATCAGATACCTGTCTTGACCACGTATTAGGCCGTTTTATTAATATTCAATCCATTCAATGTGCTGGCATTAATTGTGATCTTCATATTTCTGACCATTGTATGACTGGTATTTTGTTCTCCACTCTGGATAATAAAAAGGAAGATGATTCACTATATAGCGAAACCAAGATCAACTTCAAAGAGTTGAATAATGCGTTGCGCTTCTATAATTGGGAGGTAATTTATGAACAAGAAAATGTCTCCAAGGCTTATGATTTATTTCTTGACATTCTTAAGAATTCTATTGCCATGTATAGTTACGTTACTGTACCACGAAAGTCTGAAAGAAAGCTTAAACCTTGGATGAACCGGCTTCTCCTGAAAAAAATAAAACAGAAACATAAACTGCGCATAAAATGTAATAAACACCCACAAAATTTATGTTTAAAAAACCGCTACAATCGAATGAGCCGTGAAATTAATGATGAAATCAAAACATGTAGGGATAATTATTATCATAATCAAATAAGATTGTCCTAAGGGAACAAAAAAAAAAGAATGGAAAGTGGTTAATAGTATTATTAATAGAAGTGTTAATGTTCAAAATAGTTTGATAGCGTTGAACAACGGGGATGAAATAATTTCAGACCTGACAGCTGTAGCTAATGCATTCAATGAGTTTTTTGTTTCAGTTGGACAGGAAACATTTTCGAGGGGCACCTCTTTTCTAGGATATTCTTGTACTGGTTCCAGCACTCTAGTTTCGTCTTTTCAAATAAATAGTTTTTACTTCGAATCAATATCTGGTCATGAGATATTAAAAGCCATAAACTCTCTGACTAACTCCAAATCCTTTGGCAATGATGGCATTTCTAACATTGTGTTAAAAAAAATTGCTTTGAATATTGTGGATATTTTGACATACATTTTTAATTTGAGTATTTTCTCTGGAATCTTTCCTGATGAACTTAAACACGCCATTGTGATACCCCTGTTTAAAAAAGGGAGTAAAAAAGACAAAAATAATTATAGACCTATTTCGCCTTCTATTTCAAAAATATTTGAAAAAGTAATTAAATGTAGGGTTTTGAACTTTCTCAAAAATACTAATTTTCTTAGTTCAAAACAGTTTGGGTTTAGGACTGGTCTCTCTACTGAGGATGCTTTGTTGGATTTTTGCACTTTTATTCATAAAGGACTGGATGATCAAAGATTTTGTAGTGGACTTTTTGTGGATATTACGAAAGCCTTTGATATGGTAGACCACAATATTCTTTTGAACAAATTATATTATGCGGGCTTCCGTGGATTTATATATGAGTGGTTTGAATCTTATCTGAAAAACAGGGAACAAAAGGTCAAACTCGGCAGCTGTCTGAGTAACTCCAAGGTTATCAATCTTGGAGTTCCTCAGGGATCTGTTCTTGGTCCCATCCTTTTTCTAATATATATTAATTCTATTTTTGAACAACCTTTTGTTGGTGAAGTAAATGCGTTTGCAGATGATTTGGCAATTGCATACAGATCCGTTAGTTTATTGAACCTAGTGGCTGATTTAAATCATGATGTGCACTTATTGAGAGTTTGGTTTGATGCACATAAACTTTTGGTAAGCAACAAAACGTGACTCCAGACATTAATGTTGTATTCCACTCTTCGAACTGTGCAAGGTATAATTTACACTTGAGTTCCTTTCAAAATTCGTATCACTATTTTAATGCTAATGTTTCTTGCGACACCAACTGCTTTCAAATTGAAAACGTTAACTGTTTTAAATACTTGGGTGTTCTCATCGATAGAAATTTGAGCTGGTCTGAGCATATTTTAGGGCTTAAACAATATTTCCTTTCAACAATCCGTTGTTTTTATCGCCTTAGAAAGTATTGTTCTGATAACACCATGAAAACTGTTTACTATGGGATTTTTCATTCTCGAATGCAATACGGTATAAGCTCTTGGGGAGGTGCTTATCAGAACAAAATGAAGCCGCTTATTGTGCTGCAAAAATGCGCTATAAGAAAAGTGTGTAACTCACCCCGTCTCTTTCATTCCATGGAGCTTTTTAGGCGTATAAAGATTTTGCCTGTCAGACAGTTATTTTATTATAAGGTTCTCAAGATTTTCTTTATTAGAGGCGGGTACTTGCAGAGTCCAATATGTGAAGGCTATATCTTACGCAGTAATTACCAATCCTTAGTTGCCATTCCTTCTTTTCGTACTACAAGCTTTAGAAACTCGTATCATGTTGTATCCTGCAAATAGTATAACCGCCTTCCAGCTAGCCTACGCAACCTACCAAATCTGTTCGCCTTTTTGAAAAAAGTAAAACTGTGGCTTCTTGATTTCGATCATAATGAAATCGAAGTTTTGTTGAGCTATATTGTTTAATTGTTAAATTCAATTAATACTGTCAATGAATTTGAATTTGTTTTATCTTGTTTCTTTTGAAAATGCATTTTGATTTAATTATTTTTAATTTTTTAACTTAACTTTCCTTATATTGTACACCCCACGCTGAATTTTTGTACTATGAAGTGGCATTATCTCTATTTTTATGAAATACCAACGTCACTAACTATTCTCTCTTAAAATAACTATTGTAATTTTGTTAGAGCTATCTTAAGATTTATCAAATATTAGTTATTAAGATGAGGGTAATGATTAATATATAAAAAAAAAAAAAAAAAAAAAATGCTCACAGCAGTTTGAATTGCATTGCTCTGAAAAGATCGCTTCTTGAAAAACTGTTTTCTATTACATTTAAAATTGGACTTCTTTTGATGAACACCTTCTTGATTTTAATTCGCTTTGGTGAAACAGGAGCAGTAACCCTCTTTGTGTCCTACATTTTTACATTGAGAACATTTATGCTGTGAATAAGTACAGTCCCGAGAGAAATGCATAGCTCCACACTGCCAGCATGGTGTTCTCGGTGTTTTAGTTGTATCAGATTTTTGTTGGAACGATCCACTGCGCTCATGTTGATTGATTTTTTTACATGATGATATTGCATTGACAACTGAAGTTGATTGTGAAGTTTGTTCAATCATCGCTGCATCCTTTTTGAGATTGGTGTATCGATAAGCTTCAGAAATTAATTTGTCTAGTGTAATGGTTTTTGCTTTTTCTTTATCTTCAAGCGATGCTAAATAATCTTGTTTGTATTTCAGAATCTTCTGCAGCTTGTAGTCCAGTACTTCATTCAATCTGAAATCTTCCCAATTTTTGTTTACCAATGATGCGTAGGTAACCAAATCACCTGTCTTCCGTTTGAATGTTTGAAGACAGCTGAAACGAACATTGAATAAAGTACTCTCACGACCAAAGATACCTTTTAGTTTTTGGATTGAGTCCTCAAAATTAATATCGTTAACTTTTTTTGGTAAAATTAAGTTGTTATATGGTATATTTATCATGAGCGATATTTATCATGAGCGATATTTATCATTTGCTGAATCATCATGGGATGCCCCATCGCCAATAAATATGTCTTTAAAACGATTGTTTTTCCTTCACTCGTCGTTTATCTCCGTTTTTGCCTGAGTATTTTATTGGTAATTTTTTTCTAAAAAGAGCTTGTATTAAGAAAGATAATTCAATGTTAGGTTTTGTAATTCGTAACTCGAATTATTTAAAAGATTTGCAAAAACTAAAATCATTGTATGTTGCTTATGTTAGATCGGTTCTTGATAAATGTGGTGTAGTATGGAATCCATTTTATATAGCATATTCAATAAGAATTGAGAAAGTCCTACAGTAATTCACATAATTTGCTGTAAATAAACTTGGTTGGAACTTAGACAATATGCCTCATTTTCAAACAAGATGTCACCTTTTCGGCTTGCTTACTCTTGAAAGTCGACGTAAGATGTATTCGATTATTTTTATAAGTGATCCATTATCTTGTCGCATTAATTGCTTGTTTTAGCTAAATTTCATTAATTTTTATGCTCCTAGTTGTGTCCATAGAAGCAGTAGCAGTTCCATTATGATTACTGCAACTTATCCTACGCTGAGGTCCGAAATTAATTTTATTATTCGAATCCACAAGAGATGATTAGTCTTCCAAAGTTGTACTATTGGATTATGTACGATGTTTAACCCCAACATACCACTTTGTTGGAGTTTGTCCCCTATTCAGGGAATACAGAAAGCAATTTCTCCAGAACCCAGTTCCTAGATTGCTTAAATAAACAAAACTATCGCCAACTACGCGAACTAGGGAATGGACAATAACGCTCCAGGAAAGACGATCTTTGAATCCCAGTCCCCAATTTTGAGACGACGACGCACGTGGAAGACCATAACTTTGTTACAGTGTCGGTTTTTTTATATACAAAAAATAGTACACGAAATTGTTAAAAAGTGATTTTCAACTTGAATATGTCGAGGACAAAACTTTCAAATAATTTCTTACAAAATCCAATTGAGAAAACAGTTTTCAACTAAAGTATTTTGAGAACGAAGACAAATATTGATTTCAAACTTTTTTTATCTCATCCAAAATGTTGTTATTAATATTTTCTAAAACATGTAGAAACGTCTAGGAAGTTATCAATGTGAGTCGCATACCCGCTTCTTTTTTATTAGTGATACTCTGTATACTTTCGAAAATAACTTTTTAAATTTAAAAATTGATTTTACTGGCAGTAATGTACATAACTATAAGTTTCCTTTTTATCATTATCACCAGCTTTAATGTGTACTCCATTAACTTTACTAATAGCCGAAAAGGGTTGGCAATGGCTTCGATTTGTTTTCGAAATATCTTATTTTAACTCAAAAACAACTATAAAAACTTTATACAAATGTACATCAAGAAAAATGTCTAAGAATATAACAAACGACAAACAAACAAATTAAAGTCTATCTCCATTAAATCAAATTATCGACAAGAAATCAATTTCCTTTAACCACTTTCCTGATGAGAGTTTCTAGATTTTTCGAAGCACAAAAACGAACCCCCCTCCTCCGGCTCCAACACCCATATAATCCTATCCCATCACTTCCAATTGTGATATTTTAATGAACGCAAATCGTGCACAATCTCCCAACACAAAAATAGGGTATCTACTATCCCTAAATTGAAATTCAAATCACCATCAATTCAACCCTTGCATATGCCTGGGAAGAAAATGTCTTCATTTCTAAAATACCCATCATCCACCTTTGACTGCTGCAAAATCCCCTAATGCCAATTAACTCGCTCCCCCAACCAAATTCAACCCAACTGAACCGTATTTAAGAATTCCCTCTGGCTGAGTGCAAATGAAATCATTTTTCACTAAAAAACAACAACAAAAACAACAACAACAACAACTGACAACGTGTACTCCACCGTATTCCTAAACATATTTGCATAAGAAAGAATCCAAAGATCATACCTTTGCCGAACAACAATATCCGATTCCGTTGGAAGGAACAGAGCAAAAGAATCCGCCGGATAATGTTTGTATATTAATTGCTAATTACAGCTCCCGTTGGAGAATAAAGGGGTAGAATTTTACCTTATCACAACCCTAACGCCAAACCCTGTATATCTATAGCTATGTGATTGCCTAGTGATTGCGCTGGTTCTTGGAAATACGACGAAGACGAATCAAAAAGTCTATATTCTCTTTGGAAGGCTAAACTCCTTCTTCCGATTCTGATTCCGATTTCGAGTCCCAACTCCCTAATACTCACGTGCGGCCCAACCAGTACAACCAGCCCAAGCAACCCGAAAGCCTTCAAAATGAAAACACAACAGCTCATCAATTCGCTCGTGCCTTGGCATAATTTATTCATTTCTCCAAGCGGCACCAAGCAAGCAAGCAAGACTCTTTGGCTTCTTCGTTTCTGCTTCTGCATCTACGACGACTTCGACTTTGACTCCGACTTCGGCTTCTTGTACTCGAAATTAATTACAGGTACGTGCGTGCCGTTCACCGTTGATATTTAAAGGTACCTCTTGCCTTTTAATCACCCCGCATATAGTACTTGGAGCGGTAGCAGAGCAAGGGTGATTCTTTATTTCGTTGGTTGATGTCGGGTTCTATGATCTATGCCTTGAAAGGTGATGTGTGATACCTTACCTGCCTTTCCTAGCGAAAAAAAAGAAGAAGTTGTTTAGCTTCCTAAACGAAAAACGCGCAAAGAACTGAAAAACTGTCTGAAGAACAATTTGCGTAGCCTGCCGTCGTCGTCGCCCCCACCACTCTGCTGCGCTGCGCTTTGTCTGATGTTTTATCCGTCATGCTAATCATTTTGTACTACTCACTAAAAACGGAAATTAATTGTGATGGCAAACGCTTCTGTCTACCTTTGCACGCTCAAGTTTTGAGATAATTTTTTGTCGGCATTTCCATTTAGTGCGGCGGCGGCGGAGGATTGGATAGGGCGGGCGCAGGGGATGCGATGGGTGGATGTGCGGTGTTATGGTATGGCATATACAGGAGTTGGAAGTGGTCGCGGAAGACATATCAAAATGCAAAATTCATACGAGTAATTTATTTTGGAAACGCAGAGGCAGTTGCACTTTTTGAAAAAGAAGGAAATGTAGAAAGCTTAAGGATTTATGAGTTATGTCTTTGATTTTCATTATCGATGATTTTTCGGTGCAACCTTTTTCAAAACTCTATGATAGATTCAAAGGTTTCATCATAGAAATAATTGTAAAAAAGCTGTAATTATATTTTTAATTAGTTTGTATGATTATTTTTAATGAATTAATGTTTTTTTGTTCAGTTTTAAGGTTAATTAACATATTAATTTAGCTCAAGTACTTCAATAATATCGTTTTTGCTGCAAAGAATGAGAAAGTTCACAAATGTAAAATAAAAAAGAGCATGGGATGTGACCCACACTTATAACTTCCCATCCCGTCTGTCGATTTGTCTTGCTTTAAAAGTTTGTCTATATGTATAAATTTTTACTAAATTTGCCTACTATTTTTGTAGATTTTATTTTGGTATGAAAAAACGGACTGTTGGATTTTTATAAAAAAAATTACTGAATATCAAAAACAATATTTTCTGTGAAATAAAATCAGTTTGAAGCCAATATTTTTTATTTTTGAAAAGCTATTTGAATTGAAAGTAAATTTTTACAAAGTTTTAGTATTGTTTTTTTTAGGTTTTTAATTTTTTGTAAAAAACTGTCAATTCGATTTTTTTTTAAATTTTTGCTAATGTTGAAAACAATATTTATTTTTAGTCAAAATTTGTTGAAAGCCATAATCTCAAATTTTTGAAAAGATATTTGAGTCGAAATTCAATTTTTACCAACTTTGAGTAATGTTTTGTTAGGTTTTTATTTTTTATAAAAAAAAACTGTCAAATTTATCAGATGTCAAAAACATTATTCTTCGTTGCACAAAATTGTTTTGGAGATGAAATCATATTTTAGTCGTAAAATTTTCGAGGTGACAATTTTTTTTTTCAAGTTTTTTTTTGATTTATAAAAAACCGTCAATTGTTTTTTTTTACAAAAATATACTTGTTTTGTATCACGTTACAATTTATAATATAAAATTTAATTCAAGTTTCTAGCTTCATTGGTTCATGAGATATTTAGGGTTAGCCAAAATTTTCACCTTTTTTTTTAAACTGATATGGTAAAAAAACCATCCACGCAATTTTCTTGACAGCCCGTTCTGCATCTTTCTGCCTTATTATCTGTATAACAAAATTTATTTGAAGTCGATATCTCTTCTGGTTCTTGAGCTATGGACGACGAAAAGAACGTCGCGAAGGTACAGATGTATGGACGTACGAACGTACGTACACACGCACGCACAGACATCTTTCTAAAAATCTTTAATTTCGACTCTATAGGGTCCTTGAAACGTCGAGAAATGTCAAAATTTTCAATTTGACAAATCGGACCCATTACAATAACTTCCTTGGGAAGTTAAAAAGAGGCTGGGGTGCGACCCACACTGATAACTTCCCATCTCGTCTGTCGATTTGTCTTGCTAAAAAGCTTTGTAGGTTTTCGTGCTTTATTAAAAAAGGTGTCAGTTGAATTATTTAAAAAAAAATGTAAATTACCAACAATATGTTGCATATAATGAAATAGTTTGATATCGAAATCTATTTTAGTTAACGATATTTTTAGTCAAAAACCAATTTTTACCAATTTTAGTAGAATTTCTTAAAAATTCTAATTTTTATATAAACAAATACATAAATTGGATGAATTAAATTAATTTGAAGTCAATATCTTCTATTTTTCACGAGATATCGAGAACCGAACATAAATTTTTACCAATTTTGAGTACTATTTTTTGTAGATTTTAATTTTGTATAAAAAACTGACTGTTGGATTTTTATAAAAAAATTGCTGAATGTCGCAAACAATCTGTGAGATAAAATAAGTTTGAAGCCAATATTTTTAATTCTTGAAAAGATATTTCAGTCGAAAATCAATTTTTACCAACTTTTAGTAATTTGTTTTAGGTTTTCATTTTTTGTAAAATGAAAAAAACTGTCAATTCGATTTTTCTCAAAATTTTACCAGACATTAAAAACGTTATTTTTCGTTGCACAATTGTTTTGAAGATAAAATCATTTTTTGTTCATACAATTTTCAAGGTGACAAATATTTTTTTTTCAGTTTTTTTTGATTTATAAAAAATTGGAGTTTTTTCCAAAAATATATTTGTTTGGTATCGCGTTACAATATATAATACAAAATTTAATTCGAGTCTCTAGCGTTAGGGTTAACGAAAATGTTCATATTTTTTTTAAATTGCGGGAGCATTGGTTTCCATGCGATCTACGTGACCCAGCCATCTTAGTCGTTGAACTTTTACCCTTCTGGCTAATTCTACGTCGCTGTACAGCCCGTACAGCCCGTACAGCCCGTACAGCTCGTCGTTCCATCTTCTCCTCCACTCCTTTTCTATGCATACGGTACCGTTGATCACACGAAGAACTTTTCTCTCGAAACGACCCAAGGTGCTTTCATCCGCTTTTGTCATAGTCCATGCTTCTGCACCGTATAGCAGGACGAAGATGATGAGGGTCTTATATAGTTACACTTTGGTCCCTCGAGAGAGGACTTTGCTACTTATCTGTATACCAAAATTTATTTGAAGTCGATATCTCTATTGGTTCTTGAAGTATGGACGACGAAAAAAACTTCGCGAACGTACGGACTTACCTTGGAAAATCGATCTTGAAATGTAGAGAAATGTCAAAATTTTCAATTCGACAAATCGGACCGATTGCAATAACTTCCTATGGAAAGTTTCAAAGTACTAACGCGAATCTGTCAACAACTTTAATTTCCAAGCCCGATGGGTAAGGCTGTAGGGGCTAGGACATTCATTCAAACAGTTAACTTTTTATGTCATTTTTGATTAAAATGTCGAGTTCGAACATTTTTACGAATATAATACTTGTCATATATGTCATGTAAAAATCTAGAAAAAATTACCAGTTGCCACGTCAGAACGTTGTTTTATTTATTACTAGCGGCCCGTCCTGGATTCGCACGGTTAGACATAAATAGGTACAGATTATGTAGCTTTCTAATGAAAAAAGAATTATTAAAATCGGTCCAGTACTTTTTGAGTTTATTCGTTACTTACAAAAATACAAATCTTTCCTCTTTATAATATTAGTGTAGATGAAGGGGAATTGAGAAAATTAACGGCATTTTTCCGCATGTCTAACAGAAACATCTATTACATAAATATTTTAGTTTTAAGGATAAAATTAATTAAAACATAAAGTTAAAACAATGAATGCTTATATGGTGCAATGTTTTAGTTTCAATTTTTAAATGTTGCAATACAAGAAGATAGATCCACAGATTCATTTTTCACAACCATTGTCTGTTCGAACCTTTAGTGTTTCAAATCTATGCTTAATCCAGTGCATTTGCAAACTTTGTAGATTACCCTTTATTAAGTTTTATTATTATTATTATTATAAGCTTTTATTTGCCATTATTGATATTTTGTACAATATTTATTTACATTTTTGTTTACATTTTCTGTTTCTTTTGAATTAATTACTATATAAAATTGACATAATTTTTTTTTTCTTTTTTTTTTTATCAACTTTAATATGTAAGCAAAGTTTGAATAAATAAATGGATGCGTGTCAAAATTCTATGATCTGGCATAAGCCTCCCCCAATGTTGCCCAGAGATCTCTATCTTTTGCGTCATTGTACCAACTTTGTCTTTCTTTAAGCAAATCGTCTGCCCATCTTTTCTTCGGTCGTCCAATTGGTCTTCTGCTTTCTGGTGGTGTCCATTTTGTAATGATTTTTGTCCATCTTTGGTCCTGTATTCTAGATATATGTCCTGCCCAATTCCATTTAAGGAGTTTTGCTCGTTCAACCACGTCCGTTAAACCAGTTCTTCGTCTTATTTCTCTATTTCTCACTGTCTGGCTTATTCGTAGGTTAAGTAGTTTTCTTTCCATCTTGGTTTGGCATATTCTTATTTTGTCAAGTAAACTTGAAGTCAAGGATATAGTCTGTAACCCATACGTCATAACAGGAAGAATAGCAGAGTCTAGTATATATTTTCGTGTTTTGTCCCTTAGATTTGATTGTAATATTTGTTTTAGACTCCAAAATTGTTTCCAACTATTGGTAATGCGTCTAGAAACTTCTTTTTTCTCTTGGTTAATGAATGACTTAGTCTGTCCTAGATAAATATAGTCTTCTACATATTCTATGTGTTCGTTATCCAGCATTATGTCATCTTTAATATGGTTAGTCATTATCTTAGTTTTTGACTTATTGATATGAAGTCCAACTTTCTTGCATTCATTTGTCAATTCTATGAGCATATTTTGTATTTGTCCGGAAGTTGATGAGATGAGAACTATGTCATCAGCGAATCTAAGGTTGCTCAAATATTGTCCCCAAATATTTATTCCATATCTATTGTCCCAGTTTAGTTTCTTGAATATTTCTTCCAGTACCGCAGAGAATAATGGTGGTGACATTGGATCCCCCTGTCTTTCGCCTCTCTTTATTTTTATTTCTCTTCCTATTTTTTCTGTTTTTATTTTCGCCACGCTGTCTGTATCAGTGCTGCCAGAAACAATGTTTTAACATTATTTTCATGTTTTTTGAACCCAAAAAATGTTTAAATGTTTTCGAGTCCAAAATAATGTTTTTTTTTTCTATTTCAAATAAAATATTATTATTTCTTATGATCGCTTCGTAAAAAACACGTTTAACTTACCCTACAACCTAGAAACCATGAACACGACTTTATTTATTTCAAATAAACATAGCTAAATTGGCGCTTTGTCTCAAAAGCACAACTACATTTTTGTTTCTGTAAGGTTTAAGATTTCTACAGATCTTCTTGACAGGTACTACAGGAATATCTACAACAAAGAGTTCAAATAAAAAATTAAGTACTTATTTATTTCTTAAGAAATTTTTGTAAACTTAAAATGTACAAAATTTCAAAAATCTAACTAGTACCTAAGGACCTGTATTTGTATATTTAATTAAATAAATTAAGTTATTCCTTTTCAATTATTTATTTAAAAGAACTCATACAGTGCCAAAAAAGTAATGTATCACTACATTCTATGTATATTTAATAATTTTAGTATCATAATTTATTTTAATTTTATTCCTTCCATTTTTGTTGTTTTAATAATAAAATACTCCTAATAATTATTTGAAAATATTTGTTTCACTTGTCACTAGCCGAGATGTGGTGTCAATTTTGTTTAAAATCTTTTTTTTTTTCTGGTTTAACTATTTTCCAACGAAAAAAAAATGTTTTTTAGCTAAAATTATGTTTTTTATAATGTTTTTTTAAATTTCTGGGTGGCAGCACTGGTCTGTATATATATTTTTCATCGTCCTTATAAAGATAGGATGAATTCCTTGGTTTGTCAGCGCTGTCCATATTTCGTCATGTTCTACTGAGTCAAATGCTTTACTGAAGTCAATATATAAAAGATATAAAGGTTTTCCAAATTCGTTAGTTTTTTCAATGAGTTGGTTCATTGTTTGCAGATGGTCTGTTGTTGAAAAACCTTCTCGGAATCCTGCTTGTTCTCTTGGCTGATTTCTGTTTAATGTGTCCTTAATTTTTGTATACATTACTTTGGAGAACAGTTTATATATCATAGAAATGTTGCTTATTGGTCTGTAGTTATTTATGTCATCTTTATTTCCTTTTTTGTGGATAAGCGTAATTGTAGCTTGTTTCCATTGTCTTGGAATCTGCTGTGTTATAAGTACATCATTAAAAATCGTGGTCAAGACTGTAGAAATTGGTTGTTTTCCATATTTGAGCATTTCTGTTACAATACCGTCATTTCCTGTACACTTATCTGTCTTTAGATCGTCAATGGCTTGTTCAATATCTGTTTTTGTAAAAAGTGTAATACTATTTAAGTTGGAGTAACTGTCCGCCATCGATATATTATTATCTTTTATTTCTTTTGACGATTTGAAGAGTTCTTCGAAAAACTTGGTAGCAGACTCATTTATATCTCTCCTATTAATAGCGTTATTATTTTTGTTCTTAATTGATGTTATCCACTCTTTTCCGTCGTCAAGAAATGATTTTGTCTTTTTAATAGATTTTGTGTTGCTTAATATATCTTTTATCATTGTTTCGTTATATGTTTGGATATCATTTTTCGCATCTTCTTTTATGGTTTTCCGAAGGTATCTTAGTTCATTTTTTTCATGGTCTGATAAGTTGTCCTTGTTTCGTAGATTATCTCTTCTGGTTATCAGCGCTTTAGTGTCATCGGTTAATTTATCAGGTTTTGGAGTAACAGCAGTCATGATTGAAACTTTCGCCGAGTTCTTTATTGTCTGTTCTAATGAATCATATGTATTTTGAAAGTTTTCGTTTATTCTATTTTTAGTTATATTAAGTCTTATTTCTTTCTTAAGCATGTCATTATATTTTTCAATATTTTCGGTTGGTATCATTCTAGGAATACTGAGTGTTTGTTTGTTTCTTTTCAACGTATTATGGTCCACTTTTATTTTTGCTCTTACTAGCCTATGGTCACTATCAAATTTAAAATTATTCAATACGGAGATGTCATTAATAGTTTTCAGTTTATTTGTTAGAACTAAGTCAATTTCGTTCTTTGTTATCCCATTTGGGTGAATCCAGGTCCATTTTCGTGTTTCTCTCTTTTTGAAGAAAGAATTTGCAAATCTGAGATTCGTCTCTTCCAGCCACTTTATAAGTAGGTCTCCTCTTTTGTTTCTTCGTCCGTATCCAAATGGTCCCATTACTTCTTCATCATTGTCAATCTGTTTCCCTAACTTGGCGTTGAAATCTCCTATAACATACATTATCTCGGTTTTTGTTACCTTGTCCAATAGATTGTAGAAGTTCGAAATTTCTTCGTCAGTTGCTGTTTTGGTCGGGGCATAAACCTGAATTATCGTCATTTTTGTGTTTTGTATTTTTAAACATAGGCTACAAATCCTTTCACTAAAAAATCGTACATTTATTATTCTGTCCTTTAAACTCTTTTTGATGAGAAATCCAACTCCATGCAAGCCTTTGGTCTCACCAATGTAACAGAATATATCATTCTGGTTTTCAATTATGTTTTGTCCAAAAATTCTTAGCTCGGATAGTCCCAGTATATCCCAGTTGATAGTTGATAATGCTAGTCTTAGTTCTGATTGTTTTGCTTCTGTAGCTAATGTTCTTACATTGTATGTACAAATGTCTAGAGTGTTTTTGGATTGGTCTTGGTTTGATGGGTAGTTTGGAGGGAATTGGCCGTCATTCCCCACGATGGCTAATCGGCTTGGGGTAGAGTCCATATTATTCAAAATTTGCTTCTTTTGTTGCTAGTTGTTGTGTTGGTCACTGTTCATATTATTAATTTCTTTTTGGTTTGATTGTAGAAATCTATGAATGCTGTTGTTTCTTATTTTGTTATGTTTGTCATTTTGGACTTTTTCATTTGTTTTTGGTCTCTTCAATTTGGTCGAACATGTTGGTTTATTTTCATTTGCATTTGGATCGTTGTCATATTGTCGATTTCTTTTAGGCATTCGTTGTTTTTTCTTCTCAATATCGTTTCCTGATGTCATTTTTTTATTAAGTATTGAAGTAAATATTGATTTTGTTATCGAAATATTTTCATTTTTCGTTCCTGGAAAAAAATATCCAACTAATCACTTTTTTTTCGTTTATGAATTTAACCTCAAATTGATTTTTTCAAAAGAAGAAATGCCATTCTTTAATGTTCATTTCATTTTTCATTTCTGTTGCATTTCTTGGGTTATTTCTAGGCTCTCTCAGTTCATGTTTGAAATTTTTGTCTGATGAAATACACCCAACTATGTTATTATGTTGGAATCAGGATTATCACTTATGTATGTTCATACGAACCCTAAAAATGCAAGTCGTTAACATCTTCAGAGTTATGAAGATGAGCAGTAATAGGCTTCCGAAGATAGCAGCGCTTCAAGTAATACGAACCAAAACAAGATGGTGTGATGATTGGATAAATTTGGCAATAATCAGGATGATTTAAAAGCTTCTTTATACTACGAGTAGCTCATTTCCGCAGTGGACATAAAAACCGAGAGAAATACTTGAATGACGCCACAGGATCTATATACATATACAGGCAGCTTTACTGTCAACTAAATCAAAACTTGGAAGAGAGGAATTATTTTAGGGACGATAATAGCACTGTCGAAATTTTAATGATAGTTAAATTGAGAGGTGAAGTTATGCAGGTGAATTTTATACCTCATAGAGATAACTTACCATTTATATGCTCATTGTGCAATTTAAAGGAAAGGGAGGATGTTTTACACTTTCTTGGAAGATGTCCAGTTCCTAATGAAATAAGAAGGAATGCTTTTGGTAGCGAAATACTGACGCAAAATCAAGTTATACTCTTACTTAACAATATGGAATTTAAAAAATTATATCAATTCTGCAGGTAAGCTCTTCTCTATAGAAGTAGAATTATACATGAAAGTTTTTAAATATATTATTGAGCTATGTTATCTTTTTTATGATTTGTCAATTAGGCGACGGCAGTAAAGCCATGCTTTTTGTTTTTGTTTGTAAACTTTATAAAAAAATTGTAATCAACGTTATCAAAATAAAAACCAACATTCATCTAAATCTAATCTAATCTTTAACTACCAACATAAAAATATTCACCTATGCTTAGAAATCTCATCGGTTGAATAAAATAAAAGAAAGAAGTAAAAGTGCGATTTTATTGAAAAGAAGAGTATTCAATTCTAATGGTTACGACTTACGACTAATATTGAGGTTTTGTTGTATTTCTCACTGAACTGTACGACTGAAAATTCAGACGATGTATGTAGTTCCCTTCTTATTTTAAAGAATGTGAAAATTGAGTAAATCGAATATAGCGGTCATTGAATTATTTATATTGACTCTCAGGTTACGCTGCAATCTTTTGCGCATGTTTCTAGACTAAATTAGTGTCTGCATCTTATAAAACTGTTCTAAATTATGTTCCATTGATCTTTTCCAAAAACACCTCAAAGGTTATATTCAAATCCTTTAACCCTCTCTCCACCAGTTTGATACTATACTGAAGTTCTAGCTGTATTTGGTAGTCAATACGATTTGGTAGGGTTTGTATTTTTCTTAACTATAGTCAAAATGAATTCTTAGATGTATCATTATCATATCCTATATCGGTTATCGAAATATCTAATTGAGAAAGTAATATCTCAATGTTTCTAATTTATCAAATTGTCGAAAAACCCAAGCCTAGCACATGATTGTTCGCATAACCGCTTTAATAAGTTTGTCTTTAGCACTTGGGGCAACAATTATATCAAGGTCACCCTCCCAGTAAGGGTTCATTGTCTTGCCATTTTATAAGAAACTCCGAGCTATTTGTATTTCTTACCGATTTCAAGCATTTCATTTGTCCAGGTCCACTTTTGGATTTGTTGGTGTGACAAGAGTCTTGCTATCGTTAGTCATAATTTGCATCGTTTTCGAAAACTGAGCAATTAAGCGCTTTGATGTTAAGTCCAAAACGAACTTATTCGTCAATAGTCAAAGTCGATAACAGTTCATCCAAAAAGAGCAAAACTAGAAATGGACTAAGCAAACAACTTTGTAAAGGGTAATTTTTTAGCTATTATCTTTTTGGCAACACTGGTTTAAACAGCTGACGCACGTTTCGTGTTTTGTTTCACTGTCAAACATCTTCAGTTTGGTCTATAATTTAACCATGAATCATCTGACAAACGAACAACGCTTGCAAATCATAGAATTTTATTATCAAAATGCGTGCTCTGTTAAGAAAGTTCATCGCGTGCTTCTTCCACTTTATGGTCAATTTAATCGACCCACTGAAGCGGGAATTCGGGCTATTGTGACTAAATTGTTGGACATTTAACCACCCACACGCTTACGTAGAGTGCGAACTAAAGAAAATATCGCAGCTGTATCGGCCAGTGTTAATGATGACCATCAATTTATCGACGACCTACTGCAACGTGCAATTTTTGGTAAATGGGCTATGGGAAAGTTGGCCGAAGATCCGTTTTTTTACCGAAAAATTGTGTTCAGCGACGAAGCTCATTTTTGTCTCAATGGGTACGTAAATAAGCAGATATCAGCCAGAAGCATTGCAAGAGCTACCAATGTATCCAGAAAAAGTCACAGTTTGGTGCGGTTTATGGGCTGATGGCATCATTGGACCGTACTTCTTCAAAGATGATGCGAATCGTAACGTAACTGTGAATGGTGAGCGCTACCGTGAGACGGTCTTCGACGGTAGTTCGGTTAGAAAGCACCTTAACTAATAATCCATTTTTTTTTGCATTGAAGCGAATCCTGCTTTGAAAACAAGAAAGTCCAATACATTCAGTTCAATTCATCTATGATTAATCGAATTCTTGGTTCTTGTAATTTTGAACTCTATGTAAAATAATACGAAAAACGTTTAATTTATGAGTAAATTTTGTATACATTACATATACAACTTTTACTTAAGATGTTTTTATCTTTCTAAGTAATATGAGTTGCGCACCGCTTTGTCTACGACAACCCTACCTTAACGTCAAAATATTCTTGATTTACTACTTACATAAAAAGTTGAATCTAAAAACATTATTTTTTCTACATCTTGCATCATATTATTTCACACACTCTAAATTTTACCCTTCAAAGATCAATAATAATAAAAAAGCACCATTATAAGTACCTCTTCCAATAATAAAGCACAACTACTATTGCACATTGAGCATCTATAAAAACTGCAATTAATCATCTATAAAACATCGATAGTTGCAATTAATGTTCAGACAAAATATAAAAAAAAAAATAGAATAAAAATAACAAATTCCAAAACTTTTAAGATACACTCGTATTCGTACATTTTGAAAATGTTCAATGATCGACACGAATAATAATAATAAAAAAGTCATTATAGTTCACCAAATAAAATGCAATAAAAAAAAGATTATACGATGGGTTTTCGTTCTTCGCAGTCGAGTCGTATTCCTATAAACTGTTTTTGATGCGATGGTAAATTCGTAGTGCTCATGTCACTTAATTGCAATTTGAAATTGGTCGATGCAAATTAAATGAACACGATATAAAATGAATTGCGTGTTCAAGTACTTTAATATTCGAACAAAATTTGCATCAGCTGTACTCAATAAATTTATTTGAAGTAATTTAAATGTTCATTCAGGTCAAAGGTAATTGATGTTTTTAACTGTAACTAAATGCATTGTTTTGTTTGTAATGTTGGTAAGTAAATCGTTGTTTTAAATTCACATCACAACATAATGTTTCAATACTTTGTCGCATATTATGTAGTGTTTATGTGCAACTAAGAGACCTAACATTTCCCACTTTGGAAATGCGTTTTTAATTTCATTTGAAACGCATATTTACTTATAAATTGTAGTTAGACATTTATGAGTTGATTGTTGGGTGATTAGAGCTATGCAATCACAGATAATTGAAAAATCGAGGTGATTACCGTGACATAAAAGATGACAATGTGGCTATATGAGCAAATGTCAAAAAATTATGAAGTCTTGCATTATTATGGTTCTGTTGAGTTTTGTAGGCCCATTTGCTGATACAAAACATAAATCTGATACAAACCCAAGTTCAACACAAGTTTTATGTGATACTTAAACGTATATGTAGATTGCACGAATAAATATATGTTTAACTTAGCAATGAATTTCTTTTTAATTGTAACTAACCTCAATTCAGTTCATTGAAAAGTTAAATAATTATGCGTTAATGTTTATTTTAGCATGTTAACGTGTTTTCTGTTTGAAAAATGTCGGTAATGAACCCAAAAATTGTCTATGGGTTGGATAATCAATTTGATGGTGACAACGAGGCTATAGCACAGAACAAAAAGGTAGTTAAAAAATAAACATTTAAACAATAGTGTATAATGCTAACTTACTACTGTATTATATTTATTTTATAGTGCAATAAAAATCCAATCAACTACTGAAGTTCCTAAACACCATCGATGCTTAAAAAAATTAAACCCCCGAAATAAAAATTCAAGCTTAAGAACTCAAAGAAACAATTGACGACAGTGTGTTATGGTATCATAAACAATTTATTTACATCGAGCTACCACGAAATTCATCATGATGGACTAGAACGATGCCAGTTGCCAAGCACCAAAGTTCCAGAACAATATCAAGATTTGATTCGCCAAGTTTCAATATGATATGAGTTTACATTTGGTGCAAAGTACTATGTAAGGGTTTAAGTTGAACATAAATATTTATGTTTCGTTTTAGCAAACGGGTCTTAATTTTGTTGTTGTGAATGATATAAAACCCGAAAAACAATTGTAACAAATCATAAACTCACATATTCAGATTATACATGAGTTTAAAAAAAAAAAAATAATTAGGTGTCGTAACAGTCCGTTGAGAACTAGGGCCTAGTGACTTACAACTCTCAACCATTCCTGTGTGCGAGTATTGTTGGCAGGTATTGAGTTTACATGAGTTTAGGTTAGGTTAGGTTGAGGGGCTGACAGTTGATGTCCTTACTTACACTTAGATCAACACAGATCCATTGTGATACCCATGAGTATTGCTACTCAAGCTAATAAGAAAAACCTATGTGTTCAGTGGGTCAAGCCATTTAGAGGCTTTGACGAAGTTCAGAATGTTAGTACCTGGCGTACTAGAGAGTTCTTTTAAATCCCCGAAGAAATAGTTGCCAAGCAGTTTCTTCCTTTGATGGGAGAGTGCGGGACAATGACACAGAAAGTGCGAAGTATCTTCATGCACCTCCTCGTCACCGCATCCTCTGCATAGATCATCTGAACTGATTCTCATCTTTTTCATATGATAACCTAACAGATTATGTCCTGTGATTATGCTTACAAGAGATCGAAGTGATCCCTTTTGTAGCTGCATAATTCTTTCCGTTATTTGTTTGTTAAAACAGAGCCAGATCTTTCTTGTAGTTCCGCAGGTGTCAAGAAGGTTCCACCTTTCATCGGCCTTAATTGTTATTCTTTTTGAGATTTCCTGTTTTAAATAACAGGTAGGGATGCTAACTAGCTGAGCTTGGCTTACGTCAAGCATTGACCCTAATCTTGCTAATTCATCGGCTTTCTCGTTGCCTACTATATCGCTGTGGCCTGGGACCCAGCAGAGTCTAATGTTGTGCTGTGCGCCAAGAACCTTAAGCTCTTCGCGGCAGCATGAAACAAGCTTCGATTTTACCTCAGTTGCAGTAATCGCTTTTATTGCCGCTTGGCTATCAATGTAAAAGGTGATATCAGCTCGTGGTATCGCCATCATTGATACCTTTTTAGCAGCTGTTGTCACTGCCAGGACATCCGCTTGGAAGACGCTGCTGTGGTTTAAAAGCCTAAGCGAGGCGGTCAACTTGAGAGATTCTGAATAGAAGCCTGCCCCTACACCAGTGTCCGTTTTAGAGCCATCAGTATAGATAGCTATTGACGACTCACTGGAGTATGGTATATTATCTATCCATTCCTCTCTGCTTGGGATGGCAGCTTGGAATGGTTTATGAAAATCAAGTACGGGTATTTTATAGTCTGCTGTATTACTATGACCCATAATTTTATGAAGGATCTGGGCGTGTCCTATGGAACTGTTTATCCAGACTTTAGTTTGACTAAGTCTCAGGGCACTTTTGGCCGCAGATTCTTGAACAAAGAGGTCTAGGGGAATCAAATTGAGTTTAACTTCCAGTCCCGCAGTTGGAGTGGATCTCATTGCTCCCGTAATGCCAGTGCACGCAAGTCTTTGAACTTTTGTCAAAGTTTTCAGGTTCGTGCTCTTTTCTAAAGCTTTCCACCATACCAAATTACCATAGGTTAGTATTGGTCTAATTATTGCCGAATACATCCATCTGATAATTTTAGGGTTTGGTCCCCAGGTTTTCCCGAAAATTCTATTGCAGGAGTAAAAGGCAATCGATGCCTTTTTGAATCTATCTTTAGTGTTCAGACCCCAGTTTAGTTTTTTATCTAAGATCACACCGAGGTACTTTGCGTGGTCGAAGATTTTAAGAGGGCAGCCTTCGATTGAAGGAATTTTAAAATCAGGTATTTTACGCTTGTTAGTAAATAGCACTAGTTCTGTTTTAGCTGGATTAACTGTCAGCCCACAGTTCCTAGTCCATTTGCTTACCAACGAGAGGGCGTATTCGGTTTGTTCACTGATAGTGGGTAGGAACTTGCCAGTCGCTAGCAATGCAAGATCATCAGCGTAGGCTATTATCTTTACTCCACTTGATTTTAATTTAGAG
The DNA here is from genome assembly GCA_920104205.1 of Eupeodes latifasciatus. Classification (NCBI taxonomy): domain Eukaryota; kingdom Metazoa; phylum Arthropoda; class Insecta; order Diptera; family Syrphidae; genus Eupeodes; species Eupeodes latifasciatus. Next base: position 356,265,537 of record OV049924.1, on the reverse strand, counting down.
AGTATACCGTTCATGACAAGAACCCAAAGTAGCGGTGAGAGAACTCCACCCTGAGGGGTGCCTCTGGATGTGGTTACTCTCACCCTTTCTTCCGCTAGCTCAGAGTTAATTTGTCTCTTTCGGAGCATACTCATTATCCACTGTGTTATTACTTTTTCGACTTTGTGGTCGTCCAAGGCTTGCTTCACTGTTTCGTTCTTCACGTTATTGAAGGCTCCCTCAATATCCAAGAACGTTGCAAGGGTGTATTCCTTGTCATTCAGTGATTTTTCTATGACGCTGACAACATTGTGCAATGCTGTTTCAACGCTTTTTCCTTTAATGTAGGCATGTTGAAATTCCGATAAACAGTCCGGTTTCAGGGTGCTTCGGATGTGTATATCAATTAGCCTTTCAAAAGTTTTCAAAATAAACGATGTTAGACTAATGGGTCTATAGTCTTTGGCCTCCGTATGGCTAGGTTTACCAGCCTTAGGAATGAAAACTACCTTTACCTCACGCCACGATAAGGGAACATACCCCCATTTAAGGCTATTATTGAAAATGCTAACTAGGTGTGGGATGATAAGGTTTATGCATTTCTGAAGCATCATAGGGAAGATTCCGTCTAGACCAGGGGATTTGTACGGGGAAAAGGAGTGAATGGCCCATTTTATCCTTTCTTCCGTTATAATATCCGATGGTACTAGGGTTTCTGTATGAGACTCTGTTTCTGGACTGCGGATATCAGCTACGCAGCCAGGAAAGTGAGTATTCACAAGGAGCTCAAGCGTTTCGCCACCGGATTCAGTCCAGCAGCCTGTAGGTTTTTTGAGGGATCCTAGAGCGACTGAATCCTTGGTCAGAATTTTCCTGAGTCTTGCTGATACATTTGTACTTTCTATTTCGTCGCAGAAGGCCATCCATGAGCTACGTTTTGCCCGTTGAGTTTCGACCTTAAAAAAACGTTGACTGGCCTTATAATGTTCCCAATCAGCTTCTTTCCTAGTTCTTTTGGCGACGTTGAAAAGTCTTCTAGTTTCTTTTCTTAAGTTGCCTATTTCAGTGGTCCACCAGGGTGGTTTTTTCCTACCTTTTCCCATATGATTAATGGGACAGCTTTTTTCTAAAGCGCTATTCAGAACAACTCTGAGTTTTTCTGACGCAATATCTATGTCAGAGGGTTCTTGAATTAGAAGTGTGTCCGGGTTTTGAATCCCCTGTCCTACTTCCCTGCAGAATATATTCCAGTTGGTTTTCCTGAAATTCCTAAAGGGTTTTGGAGTTGCTACTTCATTGTGTATCAAGAACCCTATCAGTTTATGGTCTGAGAATGATTCCTCTTTAAGAACATTCCATTGATCTATTACTAGTGTGCTTGAGTTATTGGTTAGGGTAGCGTCAAGCACTTCTTTTCTATTTTTAGTTACAAAAGTGGGTTCGTTACCTCTGTTTGCTACTAAAAGATTATGGTCTAGTATAAATTCAAAAAGAGACTCACCTCTGTTGTTGATGTCGGTACTACCCCATTGAGTATGATGTGAGTTTGTATCACAGCCTAGTACCTCGTCCCATCCCTCAGAGGCAGCTTTCTCTACAAGCTGGCTTGTGATATTAGCGGGAGGCCCTTCTTGTCCGTCATGCGGCATATAACACGATGCCAGGATCAGTGGTGGGAGTCCCTTCCTCTCTATTTTCACAGCACATTGGTCTGGATCACTGTAATTTGCTAAAAGAAAGAGATTAAACTTCTTCCTGGCTAAAATACAAGATCTTATATTACTATTAGCTACTTGTGTGGCTTTGTATAGTGTAAAGTCTGATGTGTGTAGTCCTCTAATTCTGCTACCTGAAAACCAGGGTTCTTGAATTAGGGCAATGTCAATTTGTCTACTTCCCAAAATGTAGACAAGATTGGAGCTAGCGGCTTTACTATGATGAAGATTAATTTGAATCAATTTCATGCTCATATTTTGTTACTTACTTGTTTTGGTTTGTTTGTTATTAGCCGCAGTTTGCACCGGTTTATGCCGATGCGTACCTTGAATCCTATTTTCCGCAAAAGGGGTATAGATTTGTGGCTAAGTTGCACCACCACTTCTGTACCTTCTTCCGTTCTTTCTCCCATCTCTATTACTTTCCAGCTCTGACTTAGCTGTTCCGTATTTAGAGATTGGAGATATCGTTCTACGCGATCTCGGGGTATCGCGGGACCTTTGATCGTCATTCTGGCCTTAGGTTTGACGAAGTCGCTGATTTCGTTCGGACTGACCAAGCGGAGATCAGCGTTGGGCCAGGGAGCTATCGTTCTCTTGACGAAGTCCTGCAGGAAAACGAGGGTATTGTCGTCCTCGCACGTCAGAACTTTGAACCCATGGATGGTTTTGAGGTTCCCAAAGAGTGGTGGTGGCCTGCTATTAACGATAGCATCGTTAACCTCATCCAGGATTCTCATTTCCAATAATTGCCATTGGTCTTCTGAGAGTTTTCTCGAGGGATTGCCGAAATCCGCAATGGCGAATTTGCGCGCCTCTAACGTCTCTTCTGTAGCCAAGGTCTTTTTTCTTTTCTGCAGGGGTGATCTTTTCGTGGGCGAAAGTGTATCATCCTGCCTTGTTCTTTTGGACGTTTTTGCCACTGAATCAGGGTCCAGGGAAGGCACATGGCCCACCATCTCCTTCTCCTTCATCAGGTTCTTAGTCCCTATATTTTTGTCTTTGTTCGTTGCTGTCAGTGTCTTAAGGTTACGTGTAGCGTTTTCGAGCACTATCTTATCCCTTGCCGTTAAGGAGTCCGGATCTTTGTTGGATAGTCGTCGAATTGTCCGTTCAGTGTTGCGTATTCTCCTATGTAGTATTCTGTCTACGGTGAGAGTTTTGGTAGTCTTTTTCTCGATCACCGTTTTTGTCGTCCTAGTACTTAGTGAAGTTACGTCCATGACACCGCTGCTTGACGAAGGTGAAGGGGTTATGCTAGAGCTGCATTCGGGGACATGGCCCCTTGTACTGCTTTCACAAGCAACCTCCAGATTCTTCTCCTTCGAGACCGTTTTACCATCCTCCAAGCCCGTTGTTGCACATGGCCCCTTACTGGGTCTGGTGGGTGTAGACGGCCTCGAAGGTTGCAACGGCGTCTGTTCCCTAGTCGGGGGTGCAACTGAAGGGGTCGTTCCTTTCCTGGATTGAATTATATCAATCGGCGGATTGGGCGGTCCCATCAGCGCTCCCATGTCAGTGTTTCCTTTGGAATTCGCCTCCCCCGATGTTTGGGCATGTGGCCCCCCCATCATAAGAGGTTCGTTCTTTAGGAAAGCACGAGCGTTGAAAAGTCTTATCTGTTCGTTTGTCGTCAATTCCTCCCATTTCCTTTTCCCAAGTCGTTTGATTGTCTTCTTACAGTTGGAGATTCTACTCCGAACTGAAGTGGTAGACAATCGTGAGAGGGTAGAACTAGCATTTGAACATGTGTCGTCGTCGTCTAGTGTTCCGATGCTAGCTCCATCCTCTACACCGAGGTTGGAAAAAGGAGTGAGAAGAAGGTCTTCTTCCTCCTGTGTAATGTTCGTTACTGTCGTCTCTGTAGTTTTGTCCTTATGTACGTTCTTGTCTGTCACTGGCGACTTCTCCCCTCTTACTGTTAGAGAGGCAAAGCCCGCGCCGGCAGCCGTGACTTCTGTCGACGTTTCAGCGTATATCCCCGCTGGTTTTTCGTTCTTTTGTTGTGTACTGTTCATGGTTTTTCGTCTTTTGGGTTTCTCTTGGTTTGCCTAAAGATCTCAGCTGGCCAGCTGAGGACTTAAGAAATAAAAGTCTACAGCTGATCAGCTGAGAATTTTAAGCGTAAGCCTCCCCACCACTGCAAGGTGGAAACCCCAGAGGAGGATTACATGAGTTTACATTTTATAATAAATAGGTATCTTTCTATGTATATGTTTTATGAACAAAATCAAAAATTGCGTAAAAATATTCATAATCTGTATTAGTGCATTCATAGATTTGTATGAAAGAATACATATGTAAATTAAATGTATTTTTTCCAAAGATGTACTTTAAGTTTTAAATTCTATGCAAAAAATTATAAATCGATGAAAATATTTATAATCTGTATATAAATGGATTTATAGATTTTATTCATGACTACATCATTTTTATGTAAAACATCATATTTTTCACGTGAGGTATAGAGTTTTCCAATAAGTTTGTTCAGGTTGATTACTTCACAATTGCAGCCTTTAAAATAATTATTTTTTTCAATAAGCCTGTCATTTTAGAAATTTATAAAAATATATGTACAATCAGCAATTGAAGTTTAAAGGCGATTTATCTTAAATGGTTTTGTAAAATTCCAAAAACAGCATATTTTCGGCGACGTCTACCGGAAAAATGCACCCAACTAGACGCCTTTCAGGGCGAGGGCTTCCGGATAACACCAATTTCAAGTGGTTTCCCAAAAGCATAAAAACGTAAAAACGCGTTTTCGCCGACCTCTGCAGAAAAAATGTGGCCACTTACATGCCCGTAAAATCCATATTTAAAATCAACGAGTTGAAGACAATGAATTTGAAGTGGTTTTCCTCCCTACTTCAATTTTGGAAAAAGTACTTTTGATGCTCTTTTTTTAGGAAACGGTGTGGACATGCTGGCAGACGAACGTTTTTATTTTCACCATAAGTAAGACTACCTGCAAATTTAATATCAACTGGTTTCCTTTCACGCTAAAAGTTAGCTCTCAGCTTTCGGTGAAAGAATATATTATACACATCTTGTATTATTAAAAAAGAATTATTTTAAGTCAATATCTTTTGAGTTATGACCAGTAAAAAAGAACCTACTTGTGGTAATATTGTTTGGAATTTTCTAATTTCTTAATACGTTGTTCAACAATTAAACGTTTTACTGTCGTAAATGGAAAACATTGAATTAATATTATGACAATATTTGAATTATAATGCGGCATATACATTGTTCAAATGCTTGTCAAGCATGTGAGAGAGTATTAGTTAAAATGAAACACGTATACAATGTGTATATGCTTAAAGCAAAATCAAAATGTTTTGATTTTTCTTCAATCAGATAGACAGCATTGACATAATGTATATTCGAAATTGATTGATTGATCAAGCAAACTTATTTTTTTATATTTGTCGAAGAGGAAACATCGGGTATTGGAAAATTATTTACGATCAAATTCGCAAAAAATATTTTTCCCGATAAAACAACCGCACGTCTATTCACCTCAAAATTAAAATAAATATAAATGATTGAAAGCTTATGCATGATGTGTGTATATGACACGTCAAACAAAACCTAATAATACACTCTCACATGCTTGACAAGCATTTGAACAATGTATATGCCGCTTAAGACAATTAGGATACCTCTGATTAAAATAAAAAAAAAAAGAAAAAAGATTGACAGTAGAATAAGAAAGTAAGAATCCATTCGGACAACCTGTCCAGAATGCGGATCTATTTCCCCAAATACCCGAATGGTTGAGAGTTATTAGTCACTAGACCCTAGTTCTCAATGGACTGTTGCGCCACATATTTTTTTATTTTGTAAAAATCAATACTCGTATTACAAAAAATAATCGTTATTACTCAACAGGCTTGTAAAAGAATGCAATCTTTGCAACTTAAAATTTTTCAATCACCAATAATTTGACCTTTAAAAGACTACAATCATTTTTTCTCCAATCATTGGACTGGAATCTTGCAATCATATCAGACTTCATGCATTCATTTGAAGTCTTTGCATTCTTTTGAGGTCTTTGCATTTTTTTGAAGTCTTTGCATTCTCTTTGCATTGTTTCGGATCCTTAAGTGTGGTAGGTATTATGTAGTAAAATTTCACTTACAATTGGAAAAGAATGCAAGGACTTCAATTAAATGCAAAGAATCATGAAGTTTCAAACGATTACAATTAATTGATAATAGTCAAGTCATTGGAAAAACAAATGATTGCAGTCTTTTTAAGGCGAAATCATTGGTGATTGCAAAATTTGAAGAACATTAAATGAATACAATCTTTAAGTTGTATTCATTAAACTATTTATAATGATTGCATTCTTTTACAAGCCTGTGACTCTTACGAAAGTAAGAAAAGTATTTATCTGAAAATTTCAAGCCAATAGACTAAGTCGTTTCGGAGAAATTTTCCTCCTCAAAAAATTCAATCGCCGGCCTTTTTAATAAATCAATGAACTGAAAAAAAATTGTCAACTCAAAAATGTTACGATTTCATCTCCAAAACAATTTTGTGCAACGAAGAATGATGTTTTTGACATCTGATACAATTTTGAGAAAAATTTAATTGACAAATTTGTTTAAAAAAAAATAAAAACCTAAAAATAACATTACTCAAAATTGGTAAAAATTGATTTTCGACTCAAATATCTTTTCAAAAATTTGAGATTATGGATTCTAACTAATTTAATCTTATAAGAAATATTGTTTTTAACATTAGGACAAATTTTGAGAAAAATCGAATTAACTGTTTAAAAAAAAATTAAAAACCTAAAAAAAATCAATACTAAAACTTGGAAAAAATTTACTTTCGACTCAAATAGCTTTTCAAAAATTAAAAATATTGGCTTCAAACTTATTTTATTTTACAGAAAATATTGTTTTCGATATTTAATAAAATAAAATCTACAAAAAATAGTACGCAAATTTGGTAAACTTTTAAGCAAGATAAATCGACAGATGGGATGGGAAGTTATCAGTGTGGGTCGCATCCCAGCGTCTTTTTTGATAAAACATTGGATTCCTCAAGAATTTTTTTTCGCAAGAAAACTCACATTTTAAACAATCGAAATCATTTTCAGTATTGCTGTGAAAATTGTGTTTGTTTGTTTCTAGATAGTACTGGTGAACTATGGCTGCCTAAGTGATATTTTCCCTTAGCGCAAGTTACCTTGTACTCTTTAGTCAGAGATAGAGATGCATCTTTTCTAGTAGGTATGGGTATGAAGCCAAACCGATAGTCCCAATGCGTTCATAAAATATGAAGAATTGGTTTTCCTTCATTGAATATGCTGTCAGTAAGATAAGCAGCAATTTCAGCGATCTTAGAGATACATGTTATTATTTTTGGAGGTATTTTCCAACGCATCCTTCTCCGCTAAGTTTATGAGGCATTTTGAAACACAAGACTCTACACACCAACACACTGAGTTAATAAATAAAATACTTTCACGACAACGTGGCAGTTCACTTTAAACAAAACGAAGTTTTACGCTAATTTCTCCGAAAATACTTTCCCAATCAATTAGAAATCTTCGAATCGCATTCAAAATATGCAAACAAGTGGATATAATCCCTTAATTAATAAAACAATAGCATTATTGATATTGGATATATCAACTATTTATGTATCAAAAGTGCATCCACAGAATTAACTTCCAGTTTTCATTAACGGAATTTTGGAGAATAACAAAAATATACCATAATTCTAAAAGTATATACAAAATGTAGAAGTGATCAGGAAAATGGTGTAGCCATCGAACAACAAAGACGTTAAACAGTATAGATCATCGTAACGTACTCAAAGTTATTATACTTCTAAGATACGATTTGAACGATGTCATATTTCACATCAAACGTCATCGAAAGAAAACTGAAATGAAATACAAAATACATATACACATCTCACATTATTCACATCTTTAATCGTCTAATAGGATGGAGAAGGTAGGTCTTCGTTAATCTATTCAACCAACTAATTAGACTTCTTTACATATTTACAAAAAAAAATAATATTAAATGCCTCGTCACCCTCAAAGAACTGAACAAAATAAAATAATTGACGTTATCTAAAGATTCTTTCAAGTAAACGAAGAAATTTTAAAGAGCAAACCGTAAAGACCACTGTTCCTGTTATTCATTTGCATGAAAACTCAACATTCAACAGTATAACAGTCAAGTCAACATCTTACAGCTTTTCTACCTACATACCTAGTACCTAGATACCTATACATCCTACAATCATCAGCATTTTCCATCGACTCAACAGCAACAGGTACCTGTATATCAACAGCATAATTAATTTTTATTTCTATGTTAAGAGGCTATAACCTGAAATGCTGTAACTCTTAACCTTGTTCTTGAAAAAGACAAAATAAAAAGTGTCTTTCTTTCATCCTCTCTTGATGACGGACGATGAAGATGGCGACGAATGGTGACGGCGCACCTTTTTGCGTCCAAAACACACTTAGCTTGTACCTAACCTATGCCTAGTAATCAACTCACCTCACATGAGTGAATCAACCGAGAAAATAATGCAGGTAGATTATACAGTTTTTTTTTTTCAAGTTGAATTTTTGGAATCAGGCTTAGTTAAGACTGCAAACCATCAAGACCAAGAGAAAAGTATCAACAGCAAGCGACAAAATGTTTATGGACATAAGAAAGACTAACCATAACCATCTCACCGTCAAGCCATGCTTTGAATTGAATTCCAAAAACAGAAAAAAGAAACCGGAAATTTTCAGGTTCCCCGACTCGTTGTCGGCGACGACTACGACGTGCGTTGTCAGTCGTCACTCCAGTTATTCATGCTTGTGTATACAGTTAAAAGCGTATACACCATACCTGCCACAACAGGTGAATATGGATATATGATGCATACGTCACTACTTTCATACGCCGCGCCGCCGCCGCGTCGCACAGTGGGACGACCCATAGTAATAAATGAAAAAATTGAATTTTTTTGCGGGATTTTTGAGTGATTGATATATTAAAATATATATTTATACGTCATAACTGCATTTAAATTATTTTAATTTATCAACACGTGCAAAAGTTATAGGGCGTTAAACAGTGACAAGTGAAATATTTTTCGCAGGCAGTAAGAACGAGTGTTTTTTTTTATATAATTTAAATTCGTCTCTAATTAAATTGTGCTCTTTCTTAATTTGGATACAATGGAAAATAAGAGTAATCAAGGTATGGGAAACCATATTCTGCTGTAAGAAATTATATTTGTTTCGTGGTTTTAGTAATATCGTCTCTGAAGTGAAGGTCTTATTAGATTTTTGTGTTAAAATCTGAATTTCGCGTTGAAGTAGAGTTTTCTAAAATACCCAAAAAAGCCCCCTTGGAATTTGTGCTGTTTTAAGTTGGTCTATGTGTGTATATTCTAAATCCGAAAGGAATTTTTGCGCAAATTTACGTTTTTTTTTAATTATTGTAGGCTCAACTCCATCAATCAAAAATGGTGACTTGTTGCAAAGTTGGATCGTGAATGATAAGTCGACGAAATTAATAAGTGATGTTGCAAAAATTTGTGTATTACTGGGGTTAGAAGATCTAAATAAAGAACTAAATTTGAAATTAAAAAAGTTTCTAAATATTATTGCCTAAAATTGAGGCAAAAGTGGGAAATTTGTCAAAGAAAACGTGACACGTTCATGGAAATTAATGAACGATGGCTTAGCCTTGATTTGCCTTTAAGTGCCAAATTGCCTAGTGTATAAGGTAGAACAAGTACAAGTCAACCAAGTATAAGCAAAGGCAGACCTTCAAAAAGTTTTGAAGAATGTAGCGAACGCACAAAAAAACGGCGGCTTCAAGAACACAGCACAGATTAGCTTAACTGCGCTGCTAAGATCTCGAGCCGATTCACACATTCTCCTCAAAAATCGTAAAAAACTTTGACCCTAAAGCAAAACCTAGCTTTGTACATTGACTTGGATTTGTCTAAGAGAAAGTACGCTCCTCTGCGTTCAGTAAGCAACGACATCCACAAAGATTGTTTACCAAGTTATTACAAACTTAAAAAAATATAAAGCAGAAATACTACCCGAAATTATTGATCTTGTGCCAGAAACAGTTGCTGAAGTCAATCTTCAATCCTTACTAAATAAAACCTCCAAAAGCATTGTCGAAATTAATAAAGAGAAATTATCATCTTCACCGAATAATGAGCACTTCGTTCGAGCTCATATGCAAATGGGGTTTTGATGGTAGCTTGGACACAGAAACTATAAACAAACATTTGCTAATAGTGAGAATACAGATAGCTTCCTATTTGTAACTGCTTTTGTGCCATTGAAATTAATGGATATTATGAACAGGGATAGACAAGGAGCTCACACAAAATTTCGAAATCATATTGAGGACCATTGCAACTGGTTGTGAATTTAATTTGGAAAGATTCGTGAAACTCTTGGAAGAAACGAAAACCATGTACCTTTCAAAATGGAGCTGGTTTTATATGCCTAGCATATAAGCTTCTGGTTCATGCTAAAGACATTATTTCTTTTTTTCATTTGCCTATTAGTGTTTTTTCGGAAGAAGCATTAGAAGATAGACACAAGGAAACTTGGAAGAACAGGCTAGATCATATTCGAAAGTGCTCTAGAACAAGTGCGATGACTGATTTAATAAATCATTTATTAATTACTTCAGACCCACTCATTTCAAATTTACATTCAAATACCTCACATTTACCTAGAATCGATGCAGGTATTGATCAATATCTACTCAGCAATAACTTGGACGATAATGCGTGGGCATCAGAGAGCGATACCGATTAATTCATTAATTATTTCTGTATTATCATTTATATTTTAAATTTCTTCATTATCATTTATCATTTATTTTTTATATAACATAGTAATCACATCATGTTTGAATTGTTTTTAATAACAAAATCGATAGCTAAATTTAAAAATATAACTTGAAAAACATGAACAAGATTATGAAAATAAAGTTTGAATTTAAAAAAAAAAAGTTTGCTGCTCAACTCTTTTTTGTGGAATTAAGCTGTGCGGCTGCGGGGCACTTATCACTGGTTTTTGTATGTGTTTATTAGTTCATATCGTAGATATTCAATGCACTAGTTGATTATATGCAAAATAACTAAGTTCGAACCATTTATACAAGAGATATTAATTTTGCCGTTTTGCCCATACATTCGTTCCACTGTGCGTCGCTCAGCGCTGCCAACTGTATTGCCGGCAGCGCACGGTCGAACGGCCAGTCACCTGAAGTTATTGACCCAAAGTAATCAACAACTGTCAGCAGGTTTCGAGTCGCATCAGAGCCCCGGAATCAAATAACCTCCCCCTTCCCCCACCGTGCCCGTTTGATTTGGATTGCGATAAATATTATTGTGAACTGCTGGCGGCTTTATTAAATAACTTGTATCTAAAGTTGATATCCAATTGAGTGCATGGATAGCGAGTTCAGAGTTGCGACTGCGAGGCGATTTCTTGCGGTTACACTTAATTCGATTCGATTCACAAATAATGCCCAAAGCCAGAGAGCACAATCGTGCATTTTAACTTTTATAGGCTACGAATGTAGGGTTGCATTATGTGCCTCAATGATTTGACAAAAAGGTTTTGACTTTCCAGGCTTTTGAATTAAAAAGATAAATATTTGGTAAATTTGGTTTTTCAACATTACTTTCTAGACTTTTAGGGTTGATAGTTTGAATATAAAAGCGAAATACATAATTACATCTTATAGATACATTTATAGTATACTCGTAGATACGATTACAAAATTTCATATCTAGTGGGTGAGCTAATGCGTTTTATTTGTCAACAGTAAGCAGTTAGTTGGTTCATAAAAATAAAAATAATAATTGCAGCTGATAAAGTGTAATAAAATGTCAAATTATTATTCACCAGAGATTCATGATAAGCCTCAAGCTTAATACGAGTAAGTAGGTACGACGACGCGTAGACGAGTTACAATTTAACAGTAAGATTACAGAAGCGTCAATTTATTATATTTTGTATGAGGTTATGAGGAATAATAATCGAAAGTTGATTGATAGGAATCTGTTTTATTATACTGATGATGATGAGGTGGGCAATTCATTTTTTTTTTTTGGAAATTAAGATTTTCAATGGAATTTCAAATTTCGGAATATCAACGCTTTAAATCATAATCTGAAGTAGGTACTTGGCAATTAAAAAAGTTACAAGCTCATACCTTGTTTTTTTTTTTTAATTTATAATGAGGTAGGTTATTTATGGTTACATATGTGATGAAATAACGTGTAGAGTTTTATTGAGGCTTTAAAGAAGTCATTAGGGTCAGAGATGCAATTTAATGATATACTCAACTAAGGAAAACCGGAATAAGTTCAACGAGAAAGAAATATCTTTGTAAATAAAATAATGTGCAAAAATAAGTATGTAAGTATTACCTATTAGTATCTTGTCAAAATGTAACAAAATACCAGGTCATGTTCGGTCTTAAAGCTTGTGTGTTATGATATTCCTTGTTGTCTTAATCTTAAAATCTTTTTCCTTTAAAGTTGGAAGGACCATTTGTGCCGCTGGCTGCTTAGAAAGACGTGTCTTCTTTTCCTCCAAGTATCGTACAGTTGCATTTGCGTTCGTTCTTTTTAACTTCCCATAGAAAGTTATTGTAATCGGTCCAATTTGTCGAATCGAAAATTTTGACATATTTCAAGGTCCCTAGAGTCGAAATAAAAGATTTTTAGAGACATGTCTATGCGTGAGTGTTCGAGAAGTTTTTTTGTTGTCCATAGCTGAAAAACCAGTAGGGATATCGACGTCAAATAAATTTTGTTAATATTGACGCAGAAAGGACTTTCAAAACAAATTGAGTGGGTGGTTTTTTTTACCATAGCAATTTAAAAAAAGAGGCTGGGATGCGACCCACACTGATAACTTCCCATCCCGTCTGTCAATTTGTCTTGCTTAAAAGTTTGTGTATATGTATCAATTTTTACCAAATTTGCGTACTATTTTTTGTATATTTTATTTCATTGAATATCAAAAATAATATTTTCTGTGAAATAAAATATGATTGAATATTTTTAATTTTTGAAAAGCTATTTGAGTCGAAAGTAAATTTTTACCAAGTTTTAGTATTGTTTTTTTTTTAGGTTTTTATTTTTTGTAAAAAAAACTGTCAATTCGATTTTTCTTAAAATTTTACCTAATGTTGAAAACAATATTTCTTATAAGTTAAAATTAGTTAGAAGCCATTATCTCAAATTTTTGAAAAGATATTTGAGTCGAAAATCAATTTTTACCAACTTTTGTTAAATTTTTGTAGGTTTTTAATTTTTTGTACAAAAACTGTTAATTCGATTTTTTTTCAAAATTTTAATGAATGTTGACAACAATATTTTTTGAAATATTAAAGTAGTTTAAAGTAGTTCAAAGTTTTGAAAAGATATTTGAGTAGAAAATCAATTTTCACCACCTTTTATACATTTTTTTTAGGTTTTTATTTTTTGTAAAAAAAATGTCAATTCGATTTTTCTTAAAATTTGTTCCTAATGTTGAAAACAATATTTCTTATAAGTTTAAATTAGTTAGAAGCCATTATCTCAAATTTTTGAAAAGATATTTGAGTCGAAAATCATTTTTTACCAACTTTTCTTAATTTTTTTTTTCGGTTTTTAATTTTTTGTAAAAAAAACTGTCAATTCGATTTTTTTCAAAATTTTACTGAATGTTGACAACAATATTTTTTGAAAGATTAAAGTAGTTTAAAGCCAATATCTCAAAGTTTTGAAAAGACATTTGAGTCGAAAATCAATTTTTACCAAGTTTTATTAATTTTTTTTTGGGGTTTTTATTTTTTGTAAAAAAACTGTCAATTCGATTTTTCTCAACATTTTTCAGAATGTTGAAAACAATATTTCTTATTAGATAAAATAAGTTTGAAGTCTTTATCTCAAGTTTTTGAAAAGATATTTGAGTCGAAATTCAATTTTTACCAACTTTGAGTAATGTTTTTTTTTTAGGTTTTTATTTTTTTATAAAAAAATGTCAATTAGATTTTTCCCAAAATTTTATCAGATGTCAAAAACATTATTCTTCGTTGCACAAAATTGTTTTGGAGATGAAATCATATTTTAGTCGTAAAATGTTCGAGGTGACAAATTTTTTTTTTCAGTTTTTTTGATTTATAAAAAAACCGTTAATTGGATTTTTTTCCAAAAATATAATTGTTTTGTATTACGTTACAATATATAATATAAAATTTAATTCAAGTCTTTTTTGGTTCATGAGATATTTAGGTTTAACCAAAATGTTCACCTTTTTTTTAAACTGCTATGGTAAAAAAAACCACCCACGCAATTTTATTGAGAGCCCTTTCTGCATCTTTCTGCCTTATTATCTGTGTAACAAAATTTATTTGATGTCGATATCTGTTCTGGTTCTTGAGCTATGGACGACGAAAAAAACGTCGCGAACGTACGGACGTACGTACACACGCACGCACAGACATCTTTCTAAAAATCTTTTATTTCGACTCTAGGGACCTTGAAACGTCGAGAAATGTTTTTTTTTCAATTTGACAAATCGGACCCATTACAATAACTTCCTATGGGAAGTTAAAAAAGGTGAAAATTTTGGTTAACCCTAAATATCTCACGAACCAATAACGCCAGAGACTTGAATTAAATTTTATATTATGTATTGTAATGTGATACCAAACAAATATATTTGTGAAAAAAATCCAATTAACGGTTGTTTTTATAAATCAAAAAAAAAAAATAATTGTCACCTCCAAAATAATGTTGTTCAACGAAAAATAACGTTTTTAACATATTGTAAAATTTTGAGAAAAATTGAATTGACAGTTTTTTAACAAAAAATAAAAACCTAAAAACAAATTACTAAAAGTTCGAAAAATTGATTTTCGACTCAAATATCTTTTCAAAAATTAAAAATATTGGCTTCAAGCTGTTTTTATCTCACAGAAAATATTCTTTTCGACATTCAGTACTTTTTTTATAAAAATCCAACCGTCCGTTTTTTCATAAAAAAATAAAGTCTACAAAAAATAGTACGCAAATTTGGTAAAAATTGATGTTGGGTTCTCGATATTTCGTGAACAATGAAGATATTGACTTCAAATTAATTTCATTCATCCAATTTGTATTTGTTTATATAAGAAATACAAATTTTTAAGGAATGCTACTAAAATTGGTAAAAATTGGTTTTCGACTAAGAATCTCGTTAACAAACATAGATTTTGAAATCAAACAATTTCATTATTAGCAAAATATTGCTGGGCATTTTTAAATTATTAAGAATAAATCAACTGACAACTTTTTTAACAAAACACGAAAAGCTACAAACTTTTAAGCAAGACAAATCGACATACGGGATGCAAATTTATCAGTGTGGGTCGCATCCCAGCCTCTTTTTTTTTAAGGTTATGGAAACGCTGTTTAGTCATCAGAAGTATGAGAAACAAAGGTTTCTTAATGACCAACATGCATGTACTGATCAGTGATCGTATATCTAACAGTGGAACAAAATTAATGCCTTTCGGTCCTAAGAAATATTTACCTTTATTTCAATTTTATTTATTTTGTATTTAAAAAATTAAAAAAATCTAATTTCAACATCTTTTATTAATTGACTTAAATACTGTTTAAAAATAATTAAAACTACCTATTCTGCCTAAAAACTACTTAAGATTTGAACAACCACAGTAGAAAATCGGAACATTTTCTTGTTCTTTTTTGTGTATTTCTATTTTTGTGCCACCATGCCTATTCTATTTAAAACTAGACCCTAAAACTATAAAACAGGTATTTAAGGCGGCCGATGTTTAAAACCTCATCCCAACTACCCACTATTAAGCGCCGATTGAAGCCACCATAACGGTCCCGTTCGGGTACTGCCCTACAGAACCCAATTGTAAAGAAGTCGTCTATGCACGGCTCTTTGTCTGACGTGGTAAATTAGCGAAACCGCCAATCTATTTTGTATCAAACCGCATCTATCTGAAAAGAAAAATGCTTCTGGTGGAATGAAGCCGTTCAAGCGTGCACTTTCAAAGTACTCGTCGTTCGGATAGAACGGCCCGAAATTTAAATTGTTGGTGACCTCGAACGAGTTCTATCACGAACCACATATAGGACAACCATAAACGACCATCGGCAGTAGGAGGCCATGTAGAAAATTACCTTCACTCTGGGACTGCTGTAAAACAGTTTTATCGTCAGACCGAAGGCTTCTCTGGCCCTGGCAACATTTATATGTCTGTAGAAATATAAAAATTTATCTAACCAGGTACCGAGATTCTTCACTACACTTTTGCTCGTTAATCGCTGACCTTGATTGGCCCTAGCCAACGGAGTCCGGAACAGAATTGTCTCCGACTTCTGGACGTATATTTTCAGTTTCCAGTCATCGCAATATCGCTGAATCTTGTCGAAATCACGCTTTCGGTCCGTTCTGTATACAATTAGTTTAGTTTAGTTTAGTTTAGTTTATTCAATTTATCGATATGCTATAGAGAATCGGCGAATTCACCGCTCCTTTTTGGAGACCATTTTTAATTTGGAACTGTTTATCCGGAACTATTTTGATGTCCGCAGTGCACTTAGTCAGATCCCTATTGATGATCTTCTCGAAAATTTTGCTGATTCTTGAAAGAAGACTTATCGACCGAAGATTTGACGGGTTGAAGTTGTCCTTTCCCTTTTTTTGAGAGGATGAAATACAGCGGTCTTCTAACAGGTTTCAGAGTGGCTTTTCAACTGTAGACAACATTTTCGTCCTGAAAAGTATAGCTTCTTGTCGCTTCCTTGGATTCCATTGAACATAGCGCCTTGTTCTTTAAACTGTATAGTCTTGGGATGTCAGTGTGCTTGAAAACGTTGGAGTTATAGAACGGAACTTAGCTATCCGATTTGTTTGCAAACACTTCATGTGTACGAAAATGGTGTACTCTGAGTCCTAACTGATGACTTTCAAAAGAGAAGGTGGAAGACAAGCTGCTTATGAAAGATGGGTCTTCAATGAAGAATCTATTGAAATAGTCAAGGAGTTTGAATATCTTTTTGTTTGATATTTACAAGTAGAATGAATATGGAGAAGAATTTAATTGAAAAACTGCAAAACGCTAAGACAGCACCTGTAAGAGCATATCGCCTAGCAATAAATATAAGATTTTTGAGTCAGTATCGGAGACGATATTTCTGTACTGTGCCTAAGCTCAGTGAAGTTAAAAAAATCGACTCTTTGAGAAAAAATTGCTTCAGCTTGAATCAAGCACCCCAAACTACGTTGTCATGCTGACAACAAGAATTGCGTCCCTGTTTATAAAAAATCTTAAGCTATAAGTGAACTTTTCGTTTAAAGTTCTGATAGTGCCTGGATTTTGGTTGAAGGAAAGATGTAATATTGCATTTGATTTGAATGAATGGTAGCAGCTATTATAACTAATTTGTATGAAATTATATTTGAGTTTGATGAATAGTTTAGATCAGTCATCAGAGTATGAAGTGAAAGCGGTTGAATCATTGTTAAGGGCAACTAATATCGGGCTTTCTCATAATCTTCCAGGAAATAAATACTTCTGTGATTCAAAAGATATCCTCATGCTTAGGTTCACTCCGTGTGTGCAAGAAGAATAAGCATCGCTCTAGCGAAACAGCCAGTTCATTCCTCCCCACAAACAGTTCAACCGTAATACCTGTTCTTCTAGAAATGCTTATCAGTTTACCCTTGAGCCCGACTTCGTTCGTTCTGTAAAGTATGGAGACTCTTTTTTAAAACGCACTGCACGAATGTGAATACTTTACCTGTCTCAATGCTCATTACAGACTCATTGCTATGTACAGATATTCAAAACCATTGTCCTGTATAATGCTATTCTCCTTTCCTAATTACTCGCACTGTGTTTAATCATTAGGGGTATTCATAATCCCTAGAGCGCAAATTTGTATGTTTTTAAAAATTAACTCAGAAAGAAACCAGGATCAACTATGTATAAGAAAAGTCATCCGATGCATAGCTGTGTGACATTTGTTTTGTCTTGAAACCTGAAAAATAATTGACCCTTTACAATCTAAAGCCATTTTTCGAAGAATATTGCTATTGTTGAAGCATTCCTATTAATTTAATTTTAAAGAAAATTACATATGTGAGTCAAACGATTTTTGAAAATAATTTATCCTGATTTATGTGGAATTTCAACAATAGAACTGAGCCAATTCTGGAACTAATTGTTCTACAGAAAATATAGAAAAAGGATCTCAATTCACAATTTAACACCATTTGATTGAAAAGTTAAGTAAGAAATTATATGTTTGACCTTAAAACTAGACATAAATTCTACAGAAATTTAATGACGTTTATTCTTCTTATACTAAATTATATTTAAATTAAAGTTAAAAGAAGTTTTCATTTAAGTTCAAGTTCTCTAATAAAAAAAGGCATTCATATTTTATTATCCCACAGTTCTACACATCTTTTAATTCTCTATACCTTTTACATATAAGGTCTTGGTTGAGAGAACTCTTTAAAATATGCAATCAATGCATTTTCATACATACAGTAATGTACAAAACATTTGCAACTAGAACCTCCAACATTTTTCATTAAAAAAAATTGTTTAGAAAATCAAACATGCAAAATCATTTATTTACTTTTCTAAACTTTTTTGATATTACGTTATAATTGTTGGAAAACAAATTAACACTCTTCACTTAAACACAAAATAAATAACTAAATAATTTAATAGTTGGTAAAATGGCTGTGCGAAACATTTGCAACTTAGACCTCACAACTAAATTCCAAACTATTTTCTAACTTCAAAGTAAGGAAATGTTAACATTTAATTACGTACCCTTTATTTTTTATAACGTCTGTATATCTTCTGGGCATAGAAGCTATAAAGTTATTAATAATCGTTTTTGGAATGTCATTCCACTGGCTCTGAATTCCAGCGAATAGGTCACTTTTGTGCTTAAAAAATATTGCTCCCAATTCTTCTCTTCACAATTTCCCACAGGTTCTCTATTGGGTTTAGGTCTTAGGATTGGGCTGGCCATGGTAAAACCCCAATTTTTTTTCTGTAATCCACTTTGTGGCCAACTTCGACTTGTGTTTGAGATCATTGTCGTGTTGGAACGTACATTTTCCAATGGGAATAAGGCAGCATGGTTTTACAAAGGATGTTTACATAGTCTTCAGACTTCATTATGCCTTCCACTTGTCGAATTGGCCCGATTCCTTGGCCAGAGAAGCAGACCAAACCCAAAATTGAACCACCTAGATGTTTCACCGTCCCTTTAGTGTATTTTGGATTTAGCCTCTCACCTCTTGGTCTTCTGACATGTTGTTCTTCATCCGATCCGTGCATATTGAACTTTGATTCGTCAGAAAACAAGTACATTTTTAATTTTTGGGGACTCCAATTGAGATGAGTTCTTGCAAAAGCCAAACGACCTTTCACATTTTTTTTTTAAATAAATGGCTCTTTTGCTATCTGAAAACCACGCAATCCGGCCTGCAGTGCGCGCCGTCTGATAGTTGATGGGTCAATGGGTAACTTAAGTTCAATTTTTGCTTCCCTGACTGATGCCGTGGGGTTTCTTCGGAAAAAATTTGTTATTTTTCAATCATCTTTTGCTGTGGTGCTTCGAGACCTTCCTCCTCACCTTTCCACTTTTGATGATTCTACAAATAGTGATTTATGAATGGAATATTTCTTTGACATTTCTTTTTGTGATGCTCTTTTTTTGAAATCACTCAAAATTCTGAATTTTACATCCGATTAATATTTATTTCCTGCCATTTTAAAAACAACATTTTTTTTTAATTTAAAAAAAAATTATCTTGAGAAAACGTTTTATCGATCAACTCCTGGCTAAAACTAACTGAACAAATCAAGCTACACGTATAAACTTACCAACCTCAAAATAAACCAGATTAACCATTATCAAAATGAGACGAAAAGAGAAATGGCCACTAGTTGAAAATGTTTTGCACAGCTGAAATCATTATTGTTCTTGTAAAAGCCGTGCATTTGTAGAATTTGCCTGTGGATCAGTGGTTTAAGATTATGAACAGTAAGTTGACACATACAAAAGTCAAAAGTAATAAAAATAATTTGATTGGAACAACTTTTAGTTGCAAAAGTTTTGAACAGTACTGTATATATGGAATTTTTGTATTCCAAACCAAAAAACCAAAAGTACTTGGTATACAAAAAATCATAATAAATGGTAAAATTCCACCTTTATCCTGATTATATTCCTCTCTCTCAATGTTCCGTGGAAACACAACCGATCCAAATCCAAACTATTGTTGTGATTTTATTTGCCATTTAAATTGTGCTATTGCATTTAAAATTCACTCAAGCGCTATACTGCATCCCAGGGATACGAATTCACATTATAAGCAAGCCAATTATTATTGAAGAACAAATTGATTCTGGGTACCTACATATGTATGTATGTACTTACATAGGTAAATTGTATATATGTATAGTATATACATCAGTATCAGGACCTATATACTACGTCTATTTACATATGTACATATGTTCGAGGGGTGGGTGGTGCGGTGAATTCGAAATCTAGAATCGAAAAACAATTGATTATTTAGCTTGGATGGAAATTTTCTATATTTGGATATAACGTGTGCCACATCACAGTACACTTTCCACCATACTCCAGTACAATATTGTTCCACAGACGATTGTCGATTTCTTTTTGTGCAACCAATTCAAAATTTTAATTGAAATTTCATTGGAATATTATTGTTGATTTGGTCTATTTGGGATTGCCAGAAGATGGTGTGATATGAAAACAATATTATAATTAAGTTTGGCTGATGAAGCACGTGTCTTGTTTGAGGCTATTTACGAGTATATTGATTTGCCAAACTCTAGGCCACAAATGAGCTCCCAAAATGTGTCAATATTGATAAAGAATAGAAGAAGAAACATAAATTATTATTATTAATCATTCCAAATGCATTAATATCTTAGAAACACTTAAATAATTATATATTTTGTAGACGAGAACCATCAGCCAAGTCTCATTAGTTTCTGAGATTCAATAAGCTGTCAAGCCCATCACACACCTCTTTCGAAATCTTAGACCGAAGAAGAAATCTTCTAAGACAATACATTATCCACCACCTGCTACTCTCTCAGTAGTTCTAACACTGCACGTATCCATAAGATACAATTTTTGTTTAGATATTATTTTAAATTCAAAACAACGCTTCCCTGCTTTTAGCTTTTCCCTGCCCTGACATTGAATTTGTACAGACAAATTTCGGTGGTAATATTTTCCTTGTCACTTAGCACCAATCGTCGACATCACCTATTTCTAAAAATATATCATCATCATCATCATCATCATCATGATCCATCGCGGTCTCTTATTTTAGTTGTAAGGGCGGCGCGGCGGCGGTCTGTAGGTTGGTCGCTAAGTTGGTCTATTTACTTGCCAAGTGAGTCAATTTAAATGAATTTCGGAAATCTTGGCACAGAAAAACTCTCGCATCGCTCTCATGACACGGATCTATTGCACTTTCGCAAGTGATAAA
Source organism: Eupeodes latifasciatus (assembly GCA_920104205.1). Classification (NCBI taxonomy): domain Eukaryota; kingdom Metazoa; phylum Arthropoda; class Insecta; order Diptera; family Syrphidae; genus Eupeodes; species Eupeodes latifasciatus. Next base: position 356,244,255 of record OV049924.1, on the reverse strand, counting down.
TTATATTAATGTTTTATTTCACATAAATTTGTAAGTACTTGCCTACAAAAAATAAAAAAAACGTTGTTAATCTCAAATATTTACATCACTGCAGGCCTACAGGGTGATTCGTCATTAATGTGAACAAATTTACTCCATTTAAATGATCTGTTCGGCATTACAAAGTGCTTTAGGGACTTATCTATGTCTCGAAGGGCACAATGTATCGCTTTAGAAGAACAAAATTCTCAAATCAAATTTTCTCTCTTACATTGGTCAATACAAAAAGATTGACTAGATTTATGGCTCGTTGGTACTTATTCAATAATAGAACTTTTTCAAGAATAGAAGAGCAAAAACTTTGACCTTAAGGAAGACAAATGATGTTAAATCTTAAATTATAGGGCCCGAAGGACTTTACTAGACCTAGATTATAATAAATTCTATGTGTGAAAACTGATAACAAAAAATAAAATGAAGAAAAGAAGACCTAAAGATTAAAAAAAATATGTCTCTAATAAAAATTTAAGGCATTCAATGTATAAGAACTGAAAGAAAAAGTTCTTCATTTGAAGTTAATTGGCAACTTGGAAGTGTTTAGAAAACGCTGATATTTTTGAAGGAAAAGAATATTTTATTTTTTAATCTTTCTCGAAAACGACTTCACCGATTTCGGTTGTTTGAATTTTCTTGAAAGATAAGATACAACTTTACGGATGCTGACTTTTAAACTTCTGACCTCGGCAAAATAAAGCCAGTTGAAAGTTTTGTTGCTATTAAAAATTAAATTTATTATCAAAGAGTACTCAGTACATTATTCAGCGTAAATCCAAGTTTGGTGTCAAAGCTTCATCCAATTCAATTGTTAATTCGTGGTGAGGTTTTTCAATAAGAGATTTTAGTACTATTTTTAAAAAAACTAATGGATGTTAATTTCGTTGGAAAGTGGAAATATATCAACCAAATTATCGTTTGGTTGGCTTCAAATATCAAAATATTGCTTCCTTAAAAGTGATAGCTGTCCAAATAGCAGGAAAACAAACGAATCCTGGACTCCGTTCGCTTACCGACAATGTTCTTGAAGTTTTCAGTTCTTGAACCAAAAACAATGGATGAAGTTTGCAGTTCATCTAGTGATGCATAGGTATTACCTTTGCTAAGGCAGAGCTTCAGCGCTAAAACTTAGTTATTGTAATATTTGAATTGACTTATTGGCCTAGCCGAAATAAAGGCTTGGTGTGGTGGTAGATTATGGGTGTAAACGCAGAAAATCTGCGTTAGTACAATCGCTTTCCTTTTCTGATGCTGATGATTTCAGAATGTCTGCAGTAAACAAAAAGGTATGACTTAGTCCGATTTCTATGTAAACAGAGTTCATAAACGTCAGAACAAAATGGCTGCCAAACAAAACAAAATGGCTTATTCGCTTTGTAATTAAAAGTTTAATGTTAGTTGTTAGTTGTCGTCCACACAGTACCTACAGTACTTTCATCATCCCTTCAAAAACAATAATTTGAATTATTTTTATCAAAAAATTAACAAAATATTTGCCATTACTTACATTCTTTACGAGTCAGTGCCGCTTCGTCCTTCTTGTTGTTGTACAAATTTTTTTAATAATTCCCGCTCTTTCTGCAGCCAAACAAATTCAGCTGCACAATCTGCCTGGCGCTGACGACAGTCTGACGTTTATGAACGGTAGGTACTGCAGTTCGACTAGGTTAGTTCGATCGAAGATCTGACTTTATGAATGCTTATTATTATTCTTAGTTAGGCTGACGTTTATGAATACACCCTATATTTCACGGCAACAGGAGCAAACATTTGGTTAGAAAATTCTAACTGGTCGCTTTTGTTGCGGAAGTACCCGTGGTGTAATGGTTAGTGCGTAGGACTGTCACACCAGTCGTCTTGGGCTCAATCCCAATAATACAGGAGTACCGAATAGAATATTCTTAAAATATGGGTACTCCCTTGTGAAAATCGTATGTTAACGTTTGACCCCATGTTATTAGACAGGCACTCAAAAAATTATCGTATGGATTGGCGAATCTTTTATACATCGTTTAAGTACCGCCGCAATACTCTTATGAATTTCGTTGTTTTATCCATATTTTTATTAGCGTTGTTTTATCGATATAGCCAGTTACATACTACCCCCCAAACAGAACTATACTAAAATACTTAAACTTTTAGGAACACCTGCAGCCGATATTTTGCCTTATGGTCCTCTAGAAAATTACCAAAACTTCATATTGGGGTATGCCTAAATTGCTGCAAGAAAACTCAAGACCATATCTCAATTTCTTTGGGTTGGCAGCATCATCATATGTTTTAATTGATGAAAATGCAAGCACATGATTTGCAAAGTAAATACTCAATATAACACCACATAAACAATTTCAAATCGTTATACATTAAAAGATTTTCATACAAATTTTGACTTTCATCTAAAGTTTACATTTTTGGTTTTACTAATCTTTCGTAAACTTTGTTTTTTTTTTTTCTCCCTAAAGCAATAGCAAGGAATATATGTATCTATATAGAGAGCGATATTTTGTTGACTTGTATAATATTTTGTAAAATCGGACTTGCGTAAAGTAGCAATATGCGTAGTTATTTCGTTTCTTGAATGGCCGGCTTAGATATTATTTTTTTTACAAAAACAATACGAAATTAATTTGGTTTAACGTCACTAATATCTTGGCAAAAATCAGTTCAAGCTCAAAGTATTGGTTGCATACATTCCCTAAATAACAATGTAGCTTATTAACATATGAAAATGTATCACACTTTAAGTCTCTGTGATTAAAACGGCTTTAGTCGATGTAAGCCAAAAACTTTTGTTTAATAATCAAATTAAATGGAAATATACCTTCTTATCTGTCTTATCAAATTTGAATTTGGTATTGATTCTTATGCGTTCTCAAAGGAATCTATTAACAAAGGATCTTGCTCTATTTAAAAAGAATCAACTCCAACTCCTTCGCAATTGTTGACTTAAACAACAACCTTTTTCCATCAGTTAAACTACCACCATTTTTCTCCATCTTCACTGCCGAAGCCTTAGCGGTTTTGAAAGCCACACAATTGCTTCTGAATAAAAAAAAAAACAGTAATTTACACAGACAGTCTGTCAACTGTAGTTGTTGATAGTAGTTGGTAACGTCATTAAACTTGGAGAACGAATTAATATTTTTTGGGTGCCTGGCCACATTGGTGTAAAGGGTAATGAACACGTAGAGCATGAAGCCAAAAATACTGCTTTAGACAGCAACCATGCCATCTCACAATATCAACCTACCAAAAAAGATATCTATAACTGAACTGTTCTTATTTGTCCAGCCAAAAAAATTGGATTGGTCAAAATACCATCACCACTACTGTTCTATCAACCAAGATAGCAGTCCAGCTGTACATCAATCATCCTTACCTGCAGTCATGATCAAATGCTTCACCAAGTTAAGGATTAGACACACAGTCCAATCTAAGAATTGGGCACACAGTCCAATCTAACCTGGTGAAGCTTTTGATCATGAGGTAAGGTAACGTTCCTTCCAAACAAAATATGAAATATGTTTTTAAAATTTTAAAACTGTTTGATTTGGAACAGCATATTTAAATTGTATTTCCTTAAAAAAAACCTCTGCACGGGCGGTGGTATGTAGTCAGATTTATTACACTTACTACCTCCGACCGCCCCCGCATCAAGAAATTTATAACAACATAATATTTTTCAAAGAATTTGTTTTCATATTCAGCTAGAAAACCTGGTAGCTATTAGCTTTTAAGTATTGCATTGTACATTTACTGTTTAGCCTGATAAATATTACTAATAAATAAAATTAATAAACGTTAAAATTGAATTTTATAATTTTTAAGAATACTTGAGCAATTTGCCCATAGCAACATTTTGTACGAATTGAATTTCCCATGAAAAAAAAAAGAAAAAATTACCAATAGAATTATTTACGAAAAGGTTTATAACCAAGCCCTATTTTAAATCAAGTCTTAAATCTTTAAATGTCTTTATAATAAAATGTAATTTAGTGTATGTTTTATGTTTTATGTTTATATTTGTATTTGTTTAAAGTTTCAATTCGTTCTTAAGGAAAATTCTTTAATATTTTCAGCAGAAATGTATAGTCTGACAAAGTGTAAATTAACCTTTTGGGTTCTTAGAACTATTGGTCTGATATTTTCTATTCATCTTTGAATTTTTGGTTAAAGTGATTTTTTTTCCAAAACTGTTTTTGCTTATATTAAGAAAATTGCTTCTTATTACTGATGCTATGCATTTTAATTTCTAATTTTAATTTAACTAGTATTTAAATGCAATAATAAAAGAAATGCCTGCATATATTTATTTAGATCACCCTGCATTTGAATAGTTTTATTATTTTATTGTAAATAAATGTTAAAATACTTTGCAAAGAAGTTTTCGTGTGAGATTGTTTTTTTTTAAACATTTCTTAGAAACACAGAAAAAAAGTGAAATAAAATAGAAAAACGAAAGTCCCTCAGCCTCACACGATGCCAATGCAACAACGTGACGAGACGACTACGCGACGGATGTAACAAAGCTATGTGAAATCCCGAATTGCTGTCAGTTGTTGATGTGAGAATGTTTGCTAAGACCTATTGTATTGTTAAGAGAAACGAAAAATAAAAAAATAAAACAAAAAAACAATTAAATATATAATTTCTTACATTTTCATGGATGAATAATTGTAAACAATTGAAAAACAAAACAATACATTTCCGTATCGGGATTTTTTAGCTTTAAAATGGATTGTTGTAAATTGATCTTAAACTAATTATTATGCCCCCTATATTGTCGTAATGATAAAGTCTGACTATTACTTACAGCTAATTTTCACTCAACAGAAAATCAAATTATTGTACTTATTGAATAATAGTTTTTATTTTTTTTTAATATTAAATTGAGTTTTACTTTGTAATACTTCACGGGAGTACTACATGAGTGATTAATCTTTGGATGGGAGATTTTTTGATGAAAAAGATCAAAATGGAAGAAACTCAATTTAGAGTCCGAATTTTTTTTAAAAAAGGTACATTTATGCTCATCCCGTTACTTACTAACACTAATATTTATTTATTTTTAATAGTCAATAACTGACAGATGGGGATTTAGACGATATCTAGTGTGAAGTGTGACCCAAACAATTTGTAAGCCAGTTGCCCCACTTAAACGCATATTTGCTCTTTCTATATGAACAATATGCGTTTGCTGTATTTATTTTGCTGCTATTTTTATTTATTTTGCTTGTGATAAATTGTTAAGAAAGGGAAACACAATTCTGCTTTACTGTTGACAGTGAAAGTTTTGTAAATATTATAAAGGGTGATTTTTTACCTATTATCTTTTTAGCAACACTGGTTTAAACAGCTGACGCACGTTTCGTGTTTTGTTTCACTATCAAACATCTTCAATTTGGTCTATAATTTAACCATGAATCGTTTTACAAACGAACAATTCTTGCAAATTATTGAATTTTATTATCAAAATGCGTGCTCTGTTAAAAGTTAGAAAATTCATCGCGCGAAAAATTGTGTTCAGCGACGAAGCTCATTTTTGGCTCAATGGGTTCGTAAATAAGCAGAATTATCGATTTTGGAGTGAATATCAGCCAGAAGGAAAAACTACCAATACATCCAGAAAAAGTCACAGTTTGGTGCGGTTTATGGGCTGGTGGCATCATTGGACCGTACTTCTTCAAAGATGATGCGAATCGTAACGTAACTGTGAATGGTGAGCGCTACCGTGAGATGATATACAAACTCTTTTTTGACCAAAATGCAAGAGCTTGACTTGCATGACATGTCGTTTCAATAAGACGGTGCCACATGCCACACAGCAACGCGCAACAATGGACTTATTGAGAGGCGATTTCGGTGAACATTTTATTTCACGTTCGGGACCGGTCAATTGGCCGCCTAGATCGTGCGATTTAACGCCTTTAGGCTATTTTTTGTGGGGCTATGTTAAAGCTCATGTATATACAGACAAGTCCGCTTCAATTGACGCATGGAAGACAACATTTGAGCATTTATTTGTGAGATACCGGCCGAAATGTTGGAAAGAGTATGCCAAAATTGGACTAAGCGGATGGACCATTTAAGGCGCAGTCAAGGTCAACATTTGCATAAAATAGTCTTCAAACATTAAATTAAGTGGACCGTACTATCGATTCCAATAAAGATTTCATGCATTTTTCTGAATTTTATGTGTTTTTTTAAACTTTCCTACAGCTTTTAACAAATCACCCTTTAATTTTAAGTCAATATTTAGTATTTTTTAACTTTATTCATGTTCATATTTAATTACAAAATGATTTCACTTACGGAATTATTTTGAGGTAACACTTTATTGATTTAAATCAAAAATAATATGACATTATACACATTTCAAAAAGCGTAATTTTAAGGTTAAAATATAAAGTTAGTAGCAATTGTGTAGTTTTTAGAAGTTTTGAGAAATGTCTATAGATTGCGCTTCATTCATTGGTGCCCTAAAAAACTGACATCTGATATCGATCTCAATAAGTGAAATTGTCATTTGAATGACTAAAAAAAGTATGCAATCAATAATTGAAAAGATGTTCAAAATGTTTATCTAACTAATTAGATATTTTTTTCGTTCTAAAATTTATTAATTATGTAATTAAATTCGAAAAGCAATTATAATTACTCGTACCATTAAGTAAGAGTAAATTGAATTATTCCTTAAATTAACTTTAGTATTTTAACAATAAAAAACTCTAAAATATTTATCTAAGAATTTGTTAGATTTTTGTTCAACCAAAATATCTAGTTAGATCTTAAAGACATTTTTAGAATTTCCCTAAAATAAAAAGATGGTTGAGCGAATTTTACACGATTTTTACATCTTACTTTATTTTGTAATTTTACTAACATATGGCCTAAAATCATCAAGATGCAGAGTTGGATTTGCTATTGTCAAACCAATTTTTTTTGGCAGTTGAAAGTCTGATATTTACGAAAATTTATCGTCTACCTATCGCACAAGGCATACAAATTGTTAAAACCTACTACAAAAATGGTGATTCTGCCACAGCCACAGATTATGGTTTACATAATCGTAAAACTACGGAAGCAATTAGTAAAATTGTGAAGAAATTAGAATTAACTGGATTGGTAACAGATATTGTAAGGTCTGTGCATCATCGTTTCCGTCGTCACTAAAAATATCACTGTTGTAAGTGAAAGTGTTGCCGAAGACCCAAATGTGTCGATTCCTGGTCGCTTTCAAGATTTAAAACTGTCTTACGGCACATTGTGGCGTATTTTGCATTTGGATCTACAACTACATTCCATGGTAAGTCCATTTAACACAACAATTGAAGCCAGCTGAACATTCACAACATCGTCGTAGATACGTCGAATGGGTGCTTGAACAACAGGCGAGGAGGTGGACGGCGATTTTTCGAACAAAATTTTCTTCAGGGACGAAACACATTTCTCACTCGATGAGTATGTTAATAAACAAAATTGTTGTATTTGGGGTTCTGAAAATCACTGTTTGAAAGTCAATATTTGGTGTACTTCTTCGAAAACGACGATGAAATGACTTTCACCGTCAATTTAGAGCCTTGTGGTCATATGCAAGGGCGGATCCGGACTTTTCATCAGGGGGGGTCACACACAGATGAGTTTTAATAATTGCTAAAATGACCACTTTAGTTATCAAATTATTTTAGAACACTGTTTTCCAGCAAGGTATGATCTAACTATTTAATTTGGATGACTCCCTACATATGAAAGCATTCCAAGATTCCAACAGTTTTCTAAATATGTCATATTTAAGAGCTAAAACACAATAGTTTAGAGAGTTTTTGGTGCATTTCGCGCAGAAATTTAAGAAATTGTTTTGAAACGTTGTTTTTTTCCAAAAATAAAAAAAAACTTTTTTTGTTTCTATTTCTATTAATGCTGCAAAAATTCAAAAATCCAGAAAATGAGAGATGATCTGATATGTTGAAATGTCGGGCTTTTTTTTGACGTAGTTTTTTCGAATTCAATTTTCGGGAGCCTCTTATTACTATCGTTATCAATCTGCTTACTCGTATTTTAATCTTAAAGGCGTCAACAAAACCTAAAAATTGTAGAGATAAAAAGGTTTGGTTCTTGAATTTAAGGAAATAGTTGCATTTAAGTACATAATTTTTCTAAAAATTAAATTAAATTAAATTAAATTAAATTAAATTAAATTAAATTAAATTAAATTAAATTAAAACAAAGTAAGGTAGGTGAACAAATAAGGTGGGAAGAAAAGTTTTTGTAGCACTCACAAATTACACGTTTCAAAGCTTCAATATCAATAGATATGAAACGTTTATTATGTTTTTCATTTAGCCATTAGTTTAACAAAAGTGTCACTTGATTTTTTGGGACATTTGTATTATTGAAATTCGTGTTTAAATCTCAGTTCTAGAGCATCCAAAGCAAATATACTTCTAAAGTAGATTTATTTAATTTTTAAGATCTTTTAAGATCTTTTGTATTCAACAGAAAACCAATTTTGAAAGAAATAAAATGCACAACTGGGTCGCTAGAACTTCCTAATTTCTTCGAAAAAGTCTGTTTAAAAATATTTCCTATATTTTAAGATTGAAAAATGTACCTGCCTAATTTTTTCTCAAAAATTTAAATGCCATTTTATTTGTCAACAAATCTAGATTAACTTATTTTTTTTCGAAAATCATTTTAAATTTTGTCTTAAAAATATTTTTGGTAAGCACTAAATAAAGAGCTTATAAATATATGAACATTTTGCATTTAAATTTCGTCAAAAAATGTTGTCCCCTTTCTGAGATATCGAGTTTTGTAAACAAAATTAGCATTTCTTTAAAAATAAAAAAAAAAAAAAATTACATTTTTGATCATAAAAAATCATCATCAATTTGGTCATTTGATCATTGACAAGAGTTTGCACAGAAAGACAAGAATTTTGAAATCGGTCCATTAGTTCTTGAGAAAACTTAAAAACAAAATAAAGGTTTTTTGAGGGGTACCCTTCTGGAGCAATCTTGTAGAAAGAAGCCAAATTAAGAACACAAAATTTAGAGAAAGTTTTAGAAAAATCACATGTTTGAACCAAAAAATTCGTGTGGGGACTGCTGTTATTTTTCGTATTAACAAAATGAAAAAAAAACGCCTTACACTAATCGGCTGAAAATCTTCATTTCAATCAACAGAATTGTTTGGACTGTAGGGGCCAGTAAAGAAAGACAGACGGAAAGAATCGGGGTACCCACTTTTTTCGACTTCTCTACCGTCGGTCGTAATGTATATTTGATTAAAAGCTCTAGTTTGAAATTGTTTACTAATGCAAAACTTGAAGGCTAGTTTAGGAATTTAAAGGCAACTAAATATAAAATTGATGATCTTTTATTCAAGGTTTCTTCTTAAGAACCTGAATATTTGCTCTTTTTCTTAGAAACAATTTTTATGAAAATAATTTAAAGCATGACTAGTTTTTTCAAATTCTAAATTGAGTAAAACCAAACGTTTTAGTTGTTTTTGGTGAAAGTCGTAAAATTACTAAAAAATCTTTAGATGAAATCTTTACTTATACAACTTGTAACTGTACAACCTCCCCCGGGTTGGTCCATTGGTCAAAAGTTGATGAATTTGTGCTGTGTTTTTGGAATAGGGCTGAATATCCGATTCATATTATGTTCTTGGTCCAATCTTCAGTCAAAAGTAGTACTTTTAGCAACAAAGTTTAAGGAAGTAAAATACAAATGTTGTTTTCATATACAAAAAAAAAATAATTTAAAATATAATGGGGGTCATATCCATTAACGCAATACGATTAGTTTCGAATTGAAGGGATTTCCTACGAAAAAGCAAACAAATTATCTTTCAAGGTTGTCATGACCCCTACGACACCCCCCCTGGATCCACCATTGGTCATATGATAACCGACTTTTTTCCGCCTGCTATTGAAGAATAAGACTTGGAGAATATGTGGTTTCAACAAGACGGTGCCACATGCCAGATAACTCGGGCGAATATGGCTTTACCGCAAGAGACATTTCGTGGGCGCGTAATTTCTCGTTTTGGTGATATTAACTGGCCACCAGGATCATGCGATTTGAAAAGCTGGACTTTTCTTTTGTTTGGCTACGCAAAAGACCGTGTTTATGTTTATATAGATAAACCTTGAACTCTTGATTCCTTAAACCCAACATTTGTCAAGTTATGACTGAAATACCGCCGAATATGACACATAAAAGTGCTTAAAAATTACCTCGAGAGAATCGATGCTTGCACCAATTCGCGTGATTGTCATTTAAATGATGTACCTAGTGTTTCACACATAATGTCATCGTTTAAACTTTATAATAACAAAGAAATATTATGAAGAAAAATATTTACGTGTACTTTTGAAACCGCAAAATGGATAACCCTGTATAATATAAAATTTAATTGAAGTCGCTTGAGTTATTTGTTTGTGAAATATTTTGGTTCAACTTGTTATAGTAATAAAACAGCCACTCCATTTTCCATTCCAAGTCTTTTTTGAGTCTTACTGTGTTATTATCTGTAAACAAAATTTATTTGAAGTCGATATCTCTACTGGACAATCTAAGGTTTTTTCCATTATTAGGTTAAAAATATTAAAAACAATCCGATTAACTCAAAACTTCTTAATGCAGCTATGTATATATTTTCTTAAAGTTTTTGTTGATACTTTATTTTACAATCTTGCATAAGCAAAATGAGAAAAATATATGTGTAATATGCTTTGAGCATAAACATGCTTAACATTTTTGTAATAGCTACTTCAATTCATCCATTGTTATCTATTCAATTGTCAAGCTTTTGAGGTATGTAAAACAAACACTGTACACTGTACACTGTACATTTACATACACATGAATTTTAAAACTTTTTTAAACATTTTAAATTTGTATTCTCATTGTGTACCTAACCTATTATAACTATGTTTTTCTTTTTTTTAATGTATACAAAGTTTTATAATATAAGTCAAAACAAAGAAATCAAACAAGGTATTCGTTAAGGATTTAAAATCAATATATGGCTTTTGTCTTCAAACTGAAAAACATGTTATAAAACTTGTTTGTATTAAAAAGTTTTCCTATCTAAGATAAATTTAAACATTTTCATTCATGTTTTTGTTGCTATATCATGTTGTTGAGTGAGTAATTTAGTATTTTCCTCATGGTGTTTTTTCCCAAAGTTTCCATTCTAAGGAACCTAGATGTTTCAAAAGGTTTAAAATCCACATTCTTTACCTTGGTCTAATATAAATACATACATACATATATGTAATATTTTGATATTTTTAATTATGGTGCATTTTATCAAATAATGATGTTGAAACTTTTTGCATTGACAAAAATTAATAACAAATTAGATAAATCTTGTCGTTAATACGAGCTTTTTGGAATTTCATCATAAGATTAGACTACACAAAAGATTAAATAAATTTAAACAAATATATTAAGTATACGCCACAGTGACCTATTATTTATTTACGAGTACCTTGATAAAGCCTGATTAACAGACAGTTCGAAGAAAAAAACTTAACTTAATTAAGTGGAGTGCCATTGATTCTAATGATTTCGAATGTACTAAAGCGCTTTAGTGATTCTATAAGACCAATCTTTTTTCGCACTCGTACTGTGGCAAGAGTCCTAAGAGATCTTAACACATATTGCAGTCATCAATAATGTTTGGCCAACTTGTTTTCAATCTCAAAATAATCCGTCGCTTATTGATATGTTCTTAATATCCTCAAATGATAAAGTTATTTGCTTTGAAAAAATAAGGCTTACTTCTGACTTTATTCATGACTTTTTATTTTGTTCATAAATTTGATGTTAAACACTCAAGAAGTCCTCGAACCTTTAGTTATCAGTCATATAGATCAGTAAACTTGACTGCTCTTTCAACTAAAATTTTTTTTTTAATAATTTACTGCCTGATGCTGAGAGTTTGCAAGATTTAAATGTTGATATTTCAAAATAATAACTGAAGGACTTGTAGGGATAAACTATTTTAAAATTGTAGTTAAGTAACTTAAATACAAAAAAAGTGAACCCAATTAATATGAGTTATCTTTGAAAATGGTTATTAAATCATTTTAATGAAACAGATTTGTTTAAAAACCTTACATTTTTAACAATACTCGTATGTGTTATATTTTGTTTTAATTGCATTAAACTGACCGAATTCGTATGTTGATATTTTGGTGCATATTTTCTATTTATCCTTTTTTTAAAAAACGGGAAACAAATTTATCCAGAGTAGGTTTATCCAACTTCGTTATATTTGTGTTGTTGTTTTAGTTGTTTTCTTTCAAACCAAAAATCGATATTGAAATCACCTCTAAAAAAGTATCCTTACTTTGTGGTTGATATAGTATATAGGCTAGGATATCCCATCACTCTCTACCTAGGTACATATATCCAATTTTTTATTTAAATAGATATGTAGCTACATCTGTATGTAGTTTTATACATATTTACATACAGACATATGTATGTATAGCTGGATTCGAATGTTATCACGAAACGATGCAGTGAAAAATTTCGAATGCATGATATTGCATAACAATTTTATGTTTGCATATACGCAAACCCCAAACCAACCACCCACGGAGGAACTACAGCTATGGCCAAAATTATAGGAACACAACTTAATTTTTTTGTAATTGTGTTAGTAGCATTTGTGTAAGGTAACAAATCCAAAAATTTGATCATATAAATTTAATGCTAGATATTTTGAAAATGTTTTTTGGTTTCTGATTTTTAAAGCATTGCAATGACATTGAAAGAAAGAGTGTGGGAAAAAATTCCACATTCTCAAAGTACGGCTTAAGAAAGAATATCTGTACCTCACGGAACGGGCATTTATAAAAGCACGATTACTACGGTTGAACTCTTTTCGTAGAGGAATGCAAGCGGCTATTTTACTAGAGCATAGTTCGTTAAAATTACGGCAAAAAATGGTTAGACAAGAAACTTAACGATGTTCGAATGACGCAATTGAATTAACGATATTATTGCTACCAATTGTTTTAAAAGCTGTTTTTGGAATACTGTCCAAGAGGCTTAAGTACGTTTGTGGAGCACCAGCCCAGAGGTGGGGAGTTATATTCAAGGTTTGAACGTTTATATGTTTTGTAAATTGTAGCCAAATCAGGTGAAGAGAAAAATTACTTGCACTATCTCAGAAAATCCAAATATCTTGCGGCGTTTTTGGCGACATCGCGTATGTGATTCTTTACAAGTGGTGATTGGAGATACATATACCTAGAAATTCGAGGATTTTATTCCCTTTGATACAAGTGATACTCATGGATAGTGGTAAATTATATTTCAAGGACATTGCAGCAGTGCGTTTTCGACGCATTTAATTCTAGGAAATCATAAATAATAATGAGAAAGAGTGTCGGAGGCACAACAAAGCCCTGAGGCACACCAACATGTACGAGCTTGGGGTTTAACGCTTCTCATTACCAAGAAATTAATTTGTATATGTATATTTCATGGTTTATGCAGCATATTTTTAACTTCCCATAGGAAGTTATTGTAATAGGTGCGATTTGTCGAATTGAAAATTTTGACCTTTCTCGACATTTCAAGGTCCCTAGAGTCGAAATAAAAGATTTTTAGAAAGATGTCTGTGCGTGCGTGTGAACGTACGTTCGAACGTCCGTACGTTCGCGAAGTTTTTTTCGTCGTCCATAGCGCAAGAACCAGAAGAGATATCGAATTCAAATAAATTTTGTTATACAGATAATTAGGCAGAAAGATGCAGAAAGGGCTCTCAGGAAAATTGTGTGAGTGGTTTTTTTACCATAGCAGTTTTAAAAAAAGGTGAACATTTTGGTTAACTCTAAATATCTTACGACCCAATAATGAATTAAATTTTATTTTATAGATTGTAACGTGATACCAAACAAATATATTTTTTGGAAAACATCCTATTAACTGTTTCTTTTATAAATAAAAAAACTTAAAAAAATGTTGACACCTCAAGAATTTTACGAATAAAGAATGATTTTATATCCGAAATAATTTTGTGCAGCGAAGAATAAAGTTTTTAACATCTGGTAACATTTTGAGAAAAACCGAATTGACAGTTTTTTTTATAAAAAATAAAACCTATAAAAAACATTGCTCAAAGTTGATAAAAATTGATTTTCGACTCAAATATCTTTTAAAAAATTTGTGATTATGGCTTCCAACTTATTTTATCTTATGAGAAATATTGTTCTCAACATTCGATACAATTTTGAGAAAAATCGAATTGACAGTTTTTTTACAAAAAAATAAAAACCTAAAAGTTGGTAAAAATTGATTTTCGACTCAAATATCTTTTAAAAACTTTGAGACATTCGCTTTAAACTAAATTTATTTTTTAAAAAATATTGTTGTCAACATTCAATAACATTTTGAAGAAAATCGAATTGACAGTTTTTTAACAAAGAATAAATACCTAAAAGTTGGTAAAAATTGATTTTTGACTCGAATATCTTTTCAAAAATTTGAGATGTAGGCTTCAAATTAATTTTATTTTATAAAAAATATTGTTTTCAACATTCAGTAATCTTTATACAAATCTAACAGTCAGTTTTTTCATAAAAAATTAAAATCTTCAAAAAATAGTACGCAAATTTGGTAAAAATTGATGTTCGGTTCTCGATATCTCGTGAAAAATAGAAAACATTGACTTCATCCAATTTGTATTTGTTTATATAAGAAATAAAAACTTTTAAGAAATGCTACTAAAACTGGTAAAAATCGGTTAACGACAAATAATATCGATAGCAAAAATATATTTTGAAATCAAACTATTTCATCATATCCAAAATATTGTTGGTTATAATAATTTAACTGATAACTTTTTTAAGCAAGACAAATCAACCGACGGAATGGAAAGTTATCAGTGTGGGTCGCATCCCAGCCTCTTTTGTTTTTCAAAAAAGAGGCTGGGATGCGACCCACACTGATAACTTCCCATCCCGTCTGTCGATTTGTCTTGCTTAAAAGTTTGTCTATATGTATCACTTTTTACCAAATTTGCGTACTATTTTTTGTAGATTTTATTTTTTTATGAAAAAAACGGACTGTTGAATTTTTATAAAAAAACAATTACTGAATATCGGAAACAATATTTTCTGTGAAATAAAATAAGTTTGAAGCCAATATTTGTAATTTTTGAAAAGCTGTTTGAGTCGAAAGTAAATTTTTACCAAGTTTTAGTATTGTTTTTTTTAGGTTTTTATTTTTTGTAAAAAAAAACTGTCAATTCGATTTTTCTCAAAATTTTATCGAATGTTGGAATAAATATTTCTTATAAGTTAAAATTAGTCAGAAGCCGTTATCTCAAATTTTTGAAAAGATATTTGAGTCGAAAATCAATTTTTAACAACTTTTATTAATTTTTTTTTAGGTTTTTATTTTTTGTAAAAAAAACTGTCAATTAGATTTTTCTCAAAATTTTATCAGATATCAAAAACATTATTCTTCATTGCACAAAATTGTTTTGGAGATGAAATCATATTTTAGTCGTAAAATTTTCGAGGTGACAAATTTTTTTTTCAGTTTTTTTGATTTATAAAAAAACCGTTAATTGGATTTTTTTCCAAAAATATAATTGTTTTGTATCACGTTACAATATATAATATAAAATTTAATTCAAGTCTCTAGCGTCATTGGTTCATGAGATATTTAGGTTTAACCAAAATGTTCACCTTTTTTTAAACTGCTATGGTAAAAAAACCACCCACGCAATTTTCTTGAGAGCCCTTTCTGCATCTTTCTGCCTTATTATCTGTATAACAAAATTTATTTGAAGTCGATATCTCTTCTGGTTCTTGAACTATGGACGACGAAAAAAACCTCGCGAACGTACGGACGTACGGATGTACGGACGTACGTACACACGCACGCACAGACATCTTTCTAAAAATCTTTTATTTCGACTCTAGGGACCTTGAAACGTCGAGAAATGTCAAAATTTTCAATTTGTCAAATCGGACCCATTACAATAACTTCCTATGGGAAGTTAATAAGGCTGCTTTTTTAATTGCACCTTGTATGTAGATTGTGTCTTAAGGTTATGCAACTGGAGGTTAAGAACCATCCTTGAACTGACTTGCGTGTCAAAATCTTGTTGCTGATTTTTTGATGGAATAAATTTATTAACTTTAGACTTTCTTAATAAAGTTGAACTGTCGGCCTTCATTTCTAAGTGCGAACTAAATAGACTCAATGGTTTGTGTTGTAGGGGCGAGGACAGGCAGACAGACAGACGAATGGAATCGGACGGATTTTTTTCGACTTCTTTACCATCTAAATGTCATGTTTGATTAAAATATCGAGTTCGAAATTGTTCACGAATGCAAAACTTGCCATTTAGTGCCCATGTGTCGCAAGTAAAAATGTCTTCTTTAATACGTCCTTAAAACTCTCTTAAAATTATTCTGGACCGGAATATAAAAAAATGAAGGGGTGGTGAAACTTTCTTGAAAATTACTCCAAAACTCGAGGTGTTTTTGAATATAGCACCAGACGATTCTTTCTTTCTCTAAAAGACTATAATAGTTTTTTTTTAGTAGAATTGGAAAAAAAACAGTCAATAAAATTTATATATAGTACAATGTTTCAAAAAATGTAATAAATTTACATATACTCGTATTTTTGGGCGTGCCAAGAAAAAGGTAACATTAAGAAAAAATACGTTTTCTGCATTTTGTATAATAACTTTATAGAAGTTTATTTTTTCACTAAATAATCTCTGTAATATCTCCCATTCTCTTTTTATTTGATAAAAGCTCATACAATTTTAGTAGTGTTTTTAACAAGTTGTAAAACGATCCAAATCCCAAATCCCTTTTTCCCGGTTCAGTGACTTTTTATCGAAATAAAACACTACCTTGTCCGGTAAAGAATTATTTTAAAAGGTTTTTAAGAGCACTACAAAGAAGGTTATGAGTGTTAGCCAAGAAAAAAAAAGATATTCGAGACACTTTTCCTTTACAGTGGAGTGTTAAAATGACTTCAAATATTTTGTACGGCCATGTTGTGCTATGTGATATTTTTAAAGACATTTTAGTAATAATTTTTTGAAATCAGTGTCGGATTGAAAATCCAAAAAAGAGGCAGGGATGCGCCCACACTGATAACTTCCCATCCCGTCTGTCGATTTGTCTTGCTTAAAAGGTTTGTACGTTTTCGCGTTTTGTTAAAAAAGTTGTCATTAGAATTATTCTTAAAAATTTCAAAATTACCAACAATATTTTGCATATAATGAAATAGTTTGATTTCGAAATCAAGTTTTGTAAACGAGATTTTTAGTCGAAAACCAATTTTTACCAATTTTAGTAGAATTTCTTAAGAGCTTTTATATCTTATGTAAAATTTGAAGTCAATGTCTTCTATTGTTCACGAGATATCGAGAATCAAACGAACGTATGTACGTAAAAATCTTTTATTTCGACTCTAGGAACCTTGAAACGTCGAGAAATGTCATAATTTTTAATTTGACAAATCGGACTCATTACAATAACTTCCTATGGAAAGTTAAAAATTTGACCAAACATAGTACCCGTGCGTTGGAATGTCATGCTAAAGATCTTGGGTTCAATCCCTGCCTGTGCCACCTTAATTTAAAAAAAAAGAGTTTTCACGGGTAGGTACTGCCTCTTGCGAGGAATTGACAAATTCTCTAAGAGTAATTCTTGTCATGAAAAAGTGCTTTCTCAAATTAGCCGTTTGGATTGGGCATATGAACTGAAGGTCCCTTCCATCCCTGCAATTACTCGCACACAGGAATGGTTGAGAGTTGTAAGTCACTAGGCCCTCGTTCTATACGGACTGTTGCGCCACATTTATTTATTTTTTATTTTAGCCTAACCATACTAATATTCGTTTTTTCTTCAAGCGCACCCATCTTTTTAAACAGCTTTATTGCAAACCTCTATAAACTAAGATTACTGTCGGTCATATAATCTGTGCACTCATACAATTCTGAATTGATTAGTTTGATAACACATTTACCGTAAATAAAATGAAAAAAATATGGAATTATTTCTATTATTTTGACCATAGCTGTGTCTACAAACCTCTAGTAATACACTACAACCGCACTTTGTTATGTCACACGGAGACGGAATGAAAGGACTGTTTGATGTTTACTCATCTGAGACCGAAACTGCACTTTGCAAAAATCGCAAAATGGCATACAAAATGCTTCCTGTTTGATATGATAAGAGTTTATAAGCACAAGCTACATTTGTATAAAATATACTTCTATATACATCTACATACAAACATAATATGTAGTGGGTAGTAGGTAGGTATCTACCCT
Organism: Eupeodes latifasciatus; assembly: GCA_920104205.1. Taxonomy (NCBI): domain Eukaryota; kingdom Metazoa; phylum Arthropoda; class Insecta; order Diptera; family Syrphidae; genus Eupeodes; species Eupeodes latifasciatus. The sequence goes on along the minus strand of OV049924.1, from coordinate 356,225,883 downwards.
TACCGGAGCTACATATGGAATAAGTTTGGTTAGGTTAGGTTAAAAAATGTATATGCAACAAGAAAACATGTGTTTTATTGTTTAAGTTTACAGAACATAAATAAACACACAAAACACAACATTTGTAGAATTCAAGAAGAAAAACTATAAAGCTTGTTTATTAGAAGTTCCACAAGTCCAGAATTCCAGAGTGTTTGTTTCTACTTCTTATTTTTGCTATGAAACAAAGTGAAAAAGAATAAAGTGTAGGTAGGTATAAGAAAGAAATCAAATTCACTTTGTTGTTTATTTTCTTCTCTGTACCTACAAACATAATACTAGTGGCACACATAATTTTCTATTTTCTTTTTTCTATATTTCTTATTTTTGTTTTGTTATTTTATTCTGTTCCCTTTGAACAGGAAACAAATAATTATTTTTACCATCGAGTGTGCAATTGCAGAGTGCAAGCATGAGAAAAAGACGTGTAGACGTTAAGGTTAATCATAACAAGATATAAATGAATAAATTATTAATCGACCTACCAGATAAATAATCCGATAAGTAGAGGTGCTTTTAAATAACGCAATGCAGTGAAGATGTTTAAGAACAGGAAACATTATATTCTGATGAAGCATCGAGATTCAAAGAGACTAGGCAGACTGAAGAAGACTTTCCAAGATTTAGGTCAACCTTTAACTTAATCAAATCAAAATACTAAGGTCGCCAATCAACTTCGTCTTGAGATAAATTATGTTCGTTCGTGATGCATTTTTGTATGATAAGCGTGCACTCAAGAAGTTTGTGGTACCCTTTGATCTTTGATGCCAAAGATATATCCGATGCATTTGGAAAGGAAGAGGTGGTCTTAAAAGAGGTGTCAATGCTCATTGGTTTTAAATTTCGGACATAGAAATAGAGAGTGTGTTTAAGCATTCCACATTCGCAAAGTATGGTTAGGTTAGGTTATAGTGGCTGTCCAAGATGGAAATGGACACACTTAGGCCAGTTTAATGGCCCATTGTGATACCACATGAATCTTGAGGTTACTTCCTAAGCTCAATGGAACCAGTTTGAGTCTCTTACGAAACGTGAGAGGCTGATTATGCCGACATGATTTAGATCGTTTAGATCGTTAAAGAAGAATTCTCTTAGGAAATTCTTGCGTTTTCGAGCAAGAGCAGGGCATGTGCAGAGAAGATGAAGAATTGTTTCTTCCTCTTCCTCGTCCATGCAGCTTCTGCAGAAATCATTTGAGAATACGCTCAATGGAACCAGTTTGAGTCTCTTACGAAACGTGAGAGGCTGATTATGCCGACATGATTTAGATCGTTAAAGAAGAATTCTCTTAGGTAATTATTGCGTTTTCGAGCAAGAGCAGGGCATGTGCAGAGAAGATGAAGAATTGTTTCTTCCTCTTCCTCGTCCATAAAGCTTCTGCAGAAATCATTTGAGAATACGCCTAATCTCGTGAATTGCTTTCCTATCAGACAGTGTCCGGTTATGACACCTATTATCGAGCTTATATGCGATCTGCTTAGAGAGAGCAAGCAACTTGAACGTTTTAAATCCAGTGTTGGCCAGATGTTTTTTGTGACTTGACACGTGGTGATGTTTTTCCACCTGATGCCTGCCCTCCTCACAGCTTCTTGCATAAGCAAAAGTTTACAAGTAGCGATTGGTATGCCAGTACGTGCCAAACGTGGTAGGATGGGCTGTACTGTACCGTTCCTGGCGAGGTCATCTGCCTTACAGTTACCTGGAATGTCTCTATGGCCCGGCACCCAGCAAAGGTGAATATTAAACTGTTGTGCCATCTCCATTAGAGATGATCGACAGTTATGGACTGTTATAGAGTTTGTAGAGACAGAATCCAGAGATTTGATAGCTGCCTGACTATCTGAGAAAATACGGATATCAGATGTTGATATCACGTTTTCTTTAAGCCAGGACAAGACTTCTTTTATCGCCAAAAGTTCCGCCTGGAACACGCTACAATGATTGGGAAGGCGGAATGAGAGACTTAATTTCAGTCGTTCAGAGTACACACCTCCACCAACCCCTTCTTTTGTTTTTGACCCATCTGTATAGAAATGGATTGACTCATCTTCCAGGAATGTCCTATCCTCCCAAAAAGATCTGGGAGGTATAGAAATCTGGAAATTTCTGTCGAATTGCAGTTGGGGGATGGTGTAGTCTGTGAGCTTTGGAATTGATTCTAAATAACTAAGAATTAAGGAGTGGCCAATGTTGTTGTTAGTTCACTGCGACGAAGCTTTGAGGCGAATAGCAGAGCTTGCAGCTATTTGTTTGCTAAAAATGTCAAGAGGTGTTAGGTAGAGTAAGGTGTCCAGTGCCGCAGATGGGGTCGTGTGAAGCGATCCACTTATACATAGGCAAGCTGAACGTTAAACTTTATTTAATTTATCTTGGTTAATACCTTTTTCTAAAGCAGTCCACCATACTGCCACACCGTATATTAAAATCGGTCTGATTACCGATGTGTATAGCCAATGCGTGATTCTGGGTTGTAAGCCCCATTTATTACCGATGGCTTTTTTGCAAGAAAAGAGAGCTACAGTAGCTTTTTTGACTCTTTCCTCTACGTTGCGTTTCAAATTTAGTTTTTTATCTAAGACAAGACCCAGGTATTTAGCCTCGTCTGAGAATTTTAATTGGATTCCTTTAATATGGGGAGGGTTGACAAATGGAATTTTGTATCTCCTCGAAAATAAGACCAAATCGGTTTTGTGTGGGTTAACACCTAGTCCACACCGATCAGCCCAAAGTATTAGTCTGTCTAAGGCATTTTGTAAGAGTTCTTTTAACGTGTTAAGATGCTTTCCTGAAACTGCTATAGCAACGTCGTCCGCAGAGGCTATTACTCTGAAACTCTCCGCATCCAGACTAGTTAGGATTTCATTCACCACTAGGTTCCAGAGGAGAGGGGATAGAACACCACCTTGCGGTGTCCGTCTACTAACGAATCGTCTGCCAGAAGAGTTGCCCAGTTTTGAGTTAATTATCCTGCTGGTAAGCATTAAATGAATTAACTCCCGAAGCGAACTCTCTACATTTAGAGATGTTAGTGCAGATGTGATTGCAGATGTGTGCACGTTGTTAAAGGCACCTTTGATGTCAAGGAAAGCAACCATAGTGAACTCTTTATGATGGAGGGAATATTCGACGGTGCGTACTAAGGTGTGTAACGCTTTTTCCACCGATTTACCTTTACAGTAGGCATGTTGAGACGAAGACAGAAGTCTTGTATCAATACTTGCCCTTAAATGGATATCAATCAATCTTTCCAAGGTCTTAAGAAGGAATGATGATAGACTTATAGGTCGTAGATCTTTAGGATTGACTTGCGAGCATTTACCTGCCTTGGGTATAAAAACAACTTTAACTTCTCGCCATGCCGAGGGAATATGGACCAGGTAAAGACAGCTGGTAAAAATTGCCTCAAGGATTGGTGCAATTATGTCAGCAGTCTTTTGTAGCTCGGCTGGTATTATTCCATCTGGTCCTGCAGATTTAAATGGTTTGAAGCTGTTGAGAGCCCATTGTAGCTTGTCCCTTGTGATCAGACCTTGTGGATATGTTGTATTGGGACTTGAACGTATATAACCGTTGCAAGTCTCGGTAAGAGAACTTCCAGGAAAATGAGTATCCAGTAGTAAGTTCAACGATTCATTACTTGAATTTGTCCAGGAGCCGTCAGCATTTTTCAAGTAGCTTGGCATCGCTGGATTAGTTGAAAGAATTTTCCGTAACCTAGAGGCTTCAGAAGTTTCTTCTATTATGCCACAGAAGGATCTCCAAGAAGATCGTTTAAATTTCGTTAGTGCCTTCTTGTAAATTCTTAGAGATTCTTTGTAAGAATCCCAGTGAGAGGCTAGTCTTGCGGCTTTGGCTCGGTTGAAAAGTTTCCTGCATTCTTTCCTGAGCGAGTCAAGCTCTGAGGCCCACCATTGTGGTTTCCTCTTTCCTCTTATGTGTATAAGTGGACAAGCAATTTCTAGCGATCTGTTCATAGCTGAGGTTAGGTCATTGACTTTGTTGTCAAGTTCATAAGCGTTAGAGGAAGGACAAGATAGTCCAGGTCTTAGTAAACTCTGTAATGAGTTCCTGTATCCAATCAGTTTTCCGATAATTTCGAAAAGTCAATGGACTCGGGTTATTATCCACATTGATATTGAACTGGATATATCTATGATCAAAGAACGAGTGTTCTTTCGATACTTTTCAGGCCAAGATCATATGGTGTAAGTATGACTAGAGAACGAATCTCTGTTCTTGACAGAACGATTTAAGTTAAAAAAGAGGCTGGGATGCGACCCACACTGATAACTTCGCAACCCGTCTGTCGGTTTGCCTTGCTTAAAACTTTTGTAGGTTATTGAGTTTTGTTAAAAAGTCGTCAGTTGAATTGTTCTAATAAAATTAAAACTTAACAACAATATTTTACAATATTTTGTATATAATGAAATAGTTTGATTTCGAAATCTATTTTTTCTAACGAGATTTTTAGTCGAAAACCAATTTTTACCAATTTTAGTAGCATTTCTCAAACATTTTTATTTCTTCTATAAACAAATACAATTTGGACGAATGAAATTAATTTGAAATCAATATTTTCTATTATTCACGAGATATCGAGAACCGTTCTATTTTTGCGTACTATCTATTTTTAGTAGATTTTATTTTTTTATAAAAAATTGTTGGATTTTTATAATAAAAAAAATTACCGAATGTCGAAAACAATATTTTCTGTGAGATAAAATTAGTTTGAAGTAAAGTTTTTTAATTTTTGAAAAGATATTTGAGTCGAAAATCTTTTTTTTTTTAATTGCTATGGTAAAAAAACACCCACTCAATTTTTTTGAGAGTCCTTTTGCATCTTTCTGCATTATTACGAGTATCTGTATTACAAAATTTAATTGAAGTCGAGATATCGACTTTTGAAGTCGTTAAATACTGGTTCTTGAGCTATGGACGACGGAAAAAACCTCATGAACGTACGGACGTACGAATGTACGTACACACGCACGCACAGACATCTCTCTAAAAATATTTTATTTCGACTCTAGGGACCTTGAAACGTCGAGAAATGTCAAAATTTTCAGTTCGACAAATCGGACCGATTACAATAACTTCCTATGGGAAGTTAACTAGAGAGTATATGTATACTGATAATCATTTCTGGATGTGCGAGTATTTTAGTTGGATTGCTTAAAAGGAGGAATGCATATTGCATATGGCTACTTCACTAGAGCCAGTTGCTCTTAGATTAAGAGACATTACGAAATCGTTTAAGTATAGTATAATAAGTATATCCAAAATCCATAGTATAATAAGTATTCAAAGCATTGAATTCTATAAGATGTTTATAAACGTATCATATATTTCTGTAAGAGATCTGAAGAACGCAAGCTTGTAAACTTAAGAACAAATATGAAAATCTGAGGGTATGTCGGCAGCAAAACAGAACAGTGGTTAAAGACTTTCAGTTTAAGACAGATGATTTTTGATACAAAATGAGAAAGAGTTTCTAACACAAAACAGAACCCTGAGGCATACCAGAATATTTTGTGGGTTTCATATTTGAAACCGTTTAAAGAAACGTGTATTCAACGGTCCAAAAGTTAATTTCTATTTCTATGAGGGAGGTGTTTTTCAAAACCGAAGACACACTTTTTCCTAAGAGAGCTTGATCCCAAACTAAATCAAATGCTCTAGAAAAATCAAGTGCAATAATATTACTTTCTTCAAATCAATCTAGAAATTCCAACATTGCACCAGTGGGCTTATTGCAGAAGTTGTATTTTCCGAGTTGATATTTGTTCAGCGATTCCATGATTCTATAGAAAGTTAGGACATATACATAAGTGGAATTGAAGTAAAATTCGAGGGGAAACAATGTTTCCTTTTTTGGGTATAAACTGGACAAATGCTGAAGATTAGAATAGATGGAAAAGCTAACACAGTAGTTTGGCCAAGTTGAAGAACACTTCTTACAAAACAGCATATTTGTGTATGCGTGCAAAAGAAGATTGGTCCTGTAGGTCCCCTCCATCCCTGCAGTTAATCGCCCAAAGAAATTGTTGAGAGTTGTAAGTCACTGGACCCTGGTTCTGTACGGATTGTTGTTATTTTTTTAACTTCCCATAGGAAGTTATTGTAACGGTTCCGATTTGTCGGATTGAAAATTTTGACATTTCTTGACGTTTCAAGGTCCCTAGAGTCGAAATAAAAGACTTTTAGAAAGATGTCAGTGCGTGCGTGTGTACATACGTACGTTCGTACGTCCGTACGTCCGTACGTTCGTCGTCGTCCATAGCTCAAGAACCAGAAGAGATACCGCCTTCAAATAAATTTTGTAATACAGATAATAGGACCTCAAAAATTGTACGACCAAAATATGATTCCATCTCCAAAATAATTTTGTGCAACGACGAATAATTTTTTTGACATCTGATAAAATTTTTGAAAAAAATCTAATTGACAGTTTTTTTATAAAAAATAAAAACCTAAAAAAAATTACTCAAAGTTGGTAAAAATTGAATTTCGACTCAAAATATTTTTTCAAAAATTTGGCTATCTGCACTGACAGCCAGGGGGCTATTGTGGCTATCAATTTAGCTACAACGTCCTCTAAACTGGTCTTTAAATGTCGGAATGAACTATCCATCTTGTTCTATTCTTGTTTTGGTTCCAGGTGTGATTGGTGGAAATGAACGGGCTGATTAGTTCCCCCGGCAAAGATCGGCCCTTCATAGCTCACTTGCGAAAGGGTAAATATTCCTCTTGGATCTATGAAAGGAAGATGTGTCCTACCTATAATAATAATAATTCTATAGATCTTTTATGTAGACTCAAGATATAGTCAGAGTCACTGCAATATGTACCGGAAATTGGCCTATAGGAGAGTATGAAGCAAAGTTGTGTATCCGTCACAATACTCACTGCCGTAGCTGCAGAGACCAACATGAAAAGGAAACTGTGGTTTACTTTTTTCTGTAAATGCCCTACCCTGGCCAGTTCTAGAATGTTAAATTTGGGAAGAGCATTCTTTATAGATCTTGATGAACTTTCCGAGATGAAAATCAAAGACCTGATTTCCTTTTTGAACGCAACAAAATAGCTCTTGTATCGATAATTTTGTCAATATAAATCCTTTTTAATATTATCTTTTTTAATTTTTTCTTTATTTTACAATACATAGGTAACAAAATGTTCTAGTGTTAGTTAAGTCGCGCAGCAGGGGCTGCTTTTGACTGCTTTCTCTACCTACCTACCTATAGTCAATGAATTTGTTTTCCTTAATATTTTAACATCTTCAGCGAACATTATCGAATAAAAGTCAAATGACATATTTTTGAAGGTCATTAATAAATAAGACAAATAAAAGTGGTACCAAATCTCTACCTCGAGGTACGCCGGGTATAACAACAAACTTATTTTAATGATTGTGTCTAATAATCACAAAGTCCAATTCTGGATAGTTTATTAAGAAGTATGCTTTAATTACGCTTATTTAACGCCTTACTTAAATCTGTAAAAATGCAATTAACTTATTAATATTTTTTAAAAGTGTCAAATCAGAATGTTTGAATTCTAAATAAGTAAGCTCTAGAATGTTATTCCCAAGCTACTACAAAAGATAAATAGCTTTTAGCATCCGCTTATTGAAATCCAGTTTCCGTTTAAGTTTGACTCAGACTGGATAATTTTAGTGAATTACCCGCTTACTTGAAAGAAAGATTATCTGTTTCCTCTAAGCGGGTTTGACTGTATTCAAACAATACGATTATCAATCTAAGCTACTGATCTTTAATTAACCAACTTTATCCCTATTTGATGAAGTACATTCCCTTTAATTATGCCTTCAAACCAATATCCAATACATAATTTAAAGGTTTCTAAGAATTTGGCTTGACATTGAAAATGTGTGGTACTTTGTCTCCAAATCTTTAGCATATTATGCCCATGACATTTTCTTCAGCGTCAGCATTCTTCAGCTACAATATATAAATAGAATAGTTTAATATTTGAGAAACGCTCCCTTAGGATGGATGAATAAATTAGACGAATACGCCTTATCCAAAATGGAGAATCTCTCTGTGATAGAAATTATTATTATAAAAGTCATCATCAAACAGAATGTGAGAGGTTATCACTCAAAATGTATGTTAATTGAAAAGTTGTAACTTCCTCATATAATATAAATATTTAATGCTCATAAGTGAATTAAATTGTGTTCTTGTCATGTACGTGTCGTGTGTATGTTTATTAATAAGAGTTTTAATTCAAGTGAATTTTGTTTAATTCAAATTGAAATGTGGGTATTCTCAGAAATACAGATTTTAAATATTGATAGTAATTACTTATTTAAATTTCATTAGTTAGTCTAGTCTTTGAAATGAAATTTTGGCGCTTTGTGCTTATGATGAATGATTTTTAAATCATTTCAATTGTATGTACAGTATACATTCAATACATAAGTAAACACATACAAATTAAAATAAAATGTGATAATATTAATTAAACAAATTCAATAGAACTTAATGAAGTTTATTTCATGTGGTTTAAAAAAAGTTGAAAATTTTGGTTAACTCTAAATATCTAACGAACCTATAATGCTAGAGACTTGAATTAAATTTTATATTATATATTGTAAGGTGATACCAGACAAAAATATATTTTTGGAAAAAATTCCAATTACGGTTTTTTTTTATAAATAAAAAAAATTAACAAAAAATGATTTTTTCTCCAAAACAATTTTGTGGAATAACATTTTTGACATCTAGTAAAATTTTGAGAAAAATCAAATTGACAGTTTTTTTTACAAAAAATAAAAACCTAAAAAAAATTAATAAAAGTTGGTAGGTATTGATTTTCGACTCAAATATTTTTTTCAAAAATTAAAGATATTGGTTTAAACTCATTTATCTCACAGAAAATATTGTTTTCGATATTCAGAAAATTTTGTATAAAAATCCAACAGTCAGGTTTTTCATAAAAAAATAAAATCTACAAAAAATAGTACGCAAAATTGGTAAAAATTGATGTTCGGTTTTCGATAGCTAGTAAATAATAGAAGACATTGGCTTCAAATTAATTTTATTCATCCAATTTGTATTTGTTTGTATTAGAAATGGAAACTTTTTAGAAATGCTACTTAAACTGCTAAAAATTGGTTTTCGAATAAAAATCTCGTTAACCAGAATAGGTTTTGAAATCAAACCCTTTTATCATATGCAAAATATTGTTAGTAATTTTTAAATTTTTTAAAATAATTTAACTGACAACTTTTTCAATAAAACACGAAAACCTACAAACTTTTAAGGAAAACAAATCGATAGACGGGATGGGAAGTTATCAGTGTGGGTCGCATCCCAGCCTCTTGTTATTTTTAACTTCCCATAGGAAGTTATTGTAATGGGTCCGATTTGTCAAATTGAAAATTTTGACATTTCTCGACGTTTCAAGGTCCCTAGAGTCGAAATAAATTTTTTTAGAAAGATGTATGTGCGTGCGTGTGTACGTTCGTACGTTCGTACGTTCGTACGTTCGTACGTCCGTACGTCCGTACGTTCGCGTCCATAGCTCAAGAACCAGAAGAGATATCGACTTCAAATAAATTTTGTTATACAGATAATAAGGCAGATAGATGCAGAAAGGGCTCTCAAGAAAATTGCGTGGGTGGGTTTTTTTTACCATAGCAGTTTAAAAAAAGGTGGAAATTTTGGTTAAACCTAAATATCTCATGAACCAAAAACGCTAGAGACTTGAATTAAATTTTATATAATATATTGTAAAGTGATACCAAATAAGTATATTTTTTGAAAAAAATCCAATTTACGGTTTTTTTATAAATCAAAAAACTGAAAAAAAAATTTGTTACCTCGAAAATTTTACGAATACAAAATGATTTCATCTCCAAAACAATTTTGTGCCACGAAAAATAACGTTTTTAACATCTGGTAAGATTTTGAGAAAAATTGAAGTGACAGTTTTTTTTATAAAAAATAAAAACCTGAAAAAACATTACTCAAAGTTAGATAAAATTGAATTTCGACTCAAATATCTTTTCAAAAATTTGAGATTATGGCTTTCAACTAATTTTAGCTTATAAGAAATATTGTTTTCAACACTCGGTAAAATTTAAAGAAAAATCGAATTGACAGTTTTTTTTTACAAAAAATAAAAACCTAAACAAAAAAATTAATAAATGTTGGTAACAATTGATTTGCGACTCAAATATCTTTTCAAAACCTTGAGATATTGGCTTTAAACTACGTTTATCTTTTAAAAAATATTGTTGTCAACATTCAGTAAAATTTTGAGAAAAATCTAATTGACAGGTTTTTTGCAAATAATAAAAACCTAACAAAAAAAAATAATACTAAAACTTGGTAAAAATTGAATTTCGACTCAAATAGCTTTTCAAAAATTAAAAATATTATCTTCAAACTCTTTTTATTTCACAAAAAATTTTGTTTTCGATATTCAATAGGTTTTTTAATAAAAATCCAGCAGTCCGTTTTTTCATAAAAAAATAAAATCTACAAGAAATAGTACGCAAATTTGGTAAAAACTGATGTGCGGTTCTTGATATCTCTCAAATTAATTTCATTGATCCAATTTGTAAAAATTTAAGAAATGCTTTAAATTGGTAAAAATTTGTTTTCGATTAAAAATCTATTTAACAAAACAGATTTTCAAACTAAACAATTTATTTATATGAAAAATATTGTTGGTAATTTTAAAATTTTTAAGAATAATTCAACTAACAACTTTTTTAACCCAACCCTTTTAAGCAAGAGAAATCGACAGACGGGATGGAAAGTTATCAGTGTGGGTCGCATCCCAGCCTCTTTTTTTATTTTATTTTGGAAATTAGGCATCTTAATATATTATATAAATTATGTGTCACGATGTTTGTCCGCGACTCCTAAACTACTTGACCGATTTCAATAAAATTTGTACACGGTGTGCAGATCCAACTTGAAAGATAGGATAGCTTACATCTCAATTTATGATCGCAATATTATTTCTTTGTAAATAATTTGTCTATTATTTGACAGTCACAATTAACTGTTAGCTCCAAACGATTCTAAAAAACATCTATTAACTAGATTGAGTAGGTATTCAATAGATGGCGCTATGTCAAAGTTTCATATAAGCTACAATTTAATAGCATAATTACCACATGTTGCTGAGGCTAAAGTATAGGTTACATTTATATGGTAGTAAACCAAATACATAGTAATTTTATTTTTTCAATTTTTGGTGTTAGCAATTTTCCGAATAATTACAAGATATTTGGAACGGAATTATAAAACTGCAACCAAATACGCAATACATTAAACTGCCAGACAATTTCTGCACTGTTCTTCAGGAAAAAAAAAAATGTATTGATTCAGAATATTTTTTCGGATACTTACTTACTAACTTAGGTCCTCAGACCTGTTAATTCCGTTGTGGACTCCTTAAGGGGCATAGGACCTCTACTAAGCCTACGCGCCATCGTGTGCGGTTTCTGGAGATATGTTTCAGCTCCCTACAACTCTTGCCTAGTGACGCTGATTCCACTTCGACCTCTACTAGGACCTCTACTAAGCCTACGCGCCATCGTGTGCGGTTTCTGGAGATATGTTTCAGCTCCCTACAACTCTTGCCTAGTGACGCTGATTCCACCTCGACTGTTTTGCGCCATGTGCTTCTCCGTCGTCTAGCACTCCTTACTTCTTGTGTGAGCGGATTCCACTGCATTGCTTGGCCTGCAATGCAGTCATTACCTTTTCGGAGCGTATGTCCAATCCATTGACACTTACGCCTTCGTATATTAGAGTCTATAGGTTCCTGAGCTGTCCTTCTATGAAGGACCTCAATGAGATTTTTCCGGATACACAGAGATACACTTGAATCATAACTGGCTCAGTCATCGGGATATTTTGGTAGCCAAAAATGTTGATGTTGACGAAATTAACTTTCAGATACAACAGTTGTTACCAGGCGATCTGAAATCTTTTAAATCAATCGATATTGTTGTTAATGAAAATGATAGTGTAAATTTTCTAATTGAATTTTTAAATTCACTAGATATACCTGGAATGCCACAACATAATCTTCGATTGAATATGGGTTTACCTATTATTTTCCTGTTTAATTTGAGTCCACCTTAATTATGCAACGGTTCACGTTTGGTCATCAAAAATATCCCCGGAAATATTCTTAAAGGAGGAATTTTTAGAGGAGAATTTAAAGAAAAAGTAATCCTGTTGTCACGTATTCCAATGGTACCGTCAGATTCTACCATACCCTTCAGAAGGTTATAGTTTCCAATTTGTTTAACTTTTTCCATGTTTGTTAATAAGTCTCATGGCCAAACAATGTCCATTTGTGGTTTATATTTGAAAAATCCATGTTTTTCTTATGGGCAGCTAGATATATGTATGTTGCATGTTCACGTGTAGGAAAACTGTCGAACCTATTTGTGTTAGCAAAAGACAAGTTAACCAAAAATATTGTGTTTCGATTAGTCCTAAATTAAATTGAATTTAAAAGTATTTATAATTAAAAATAATAAATTTATTGTTAGAAGATTTTAAACTATCCGCCCTACCTACCTCATTTATAAGTTTAACTGTCAAATGGTATTTACTAAAAACTTTGGAACAAAGAGTAATTTATTACAAACTTTAAAATTAAATAAATTAGGTGGCGCAACAGTCCGTTGAGAACTAGGGCCTAGTGACTTACAACTCTCAACCATTCATGTGTACGAGTAATGTTTTCAGGGATGGAGGGGACCTACAGTTTTACGCCGAATCCGAACGGCTAATTTGAGAAAGCACTTTTCATGACAAGAGTTACTCTTGGAGAATTTGTCAATTCCTCGCAAGAGGCAGTACCCGTGAAAAACTTTAGATGGCACAGGCAGGGATTGAACCCAAGACCTCTGGCATGACAGTCCAACGCACTAACCATCATGCCACGGGTACTACTATATTACAAACTTTAATAAAAATAAAAAACGTTTTAAATTTAATTCTTTTGCTTTGACTTTTGTTTTATATCAACTGTACGAAAATTTTGATCAATTGTGTTCAAAGACCTTCCCCTTCAAATCCAAAATCAGTAAATTTCAATATGAATTAGGGCCTTATAAAAACTCATTACCCGTGTTTTGTTGGAAAATCTATCCATAGTATAGTAGGATTTTACACGAATAACAAAAACAATATCCATAGTATGAATAACACCGATAAAAGTTAGAGTAGAATCTTACTATAAACGGGGTTTTGACATTTATACGAGTCTCGAATGGATCTTATGTGATTTCGTTCTCAAATGTTGGTACGATTGAAATTGCATTTGTATCTCGATGGCTGTGTTCAATGAGTTGTTGTGCATTTGGAAACATGTGTGTTTTCCATTGGGGAAAAAATCAATCTATTACTGTTGATAGTATTTAGTTTTGTTAGTGAAAATGAACTAACTGGGTTTATTTTGCAAGAGTTAACAATAGAAAAGATAGTTAAGTTTTGCTTTGTTTCCACCAAAGGTTTATCTCAGTTTAGATTAGATAAATCTTTTTGGTGTTTCCACCGAACAAAAAGAATTAAAAATGATTAACTTTGACAGCACTTTCTAAAATGCAAATGGTGTTTCGATGTTTCTTATGAAGTGCAAGTGAGATAGTTTGATTCGTGTTAAACAATGAAAAACTGAATAGTTCAGCACCATATAGGAATATGCTACCTACTCCATGTGCAATTTTTTTTTTTAATTTGATTAAAACAAAACTATATTTTTTGTACACAAACATGCAAATAAATAGACCATGACGCATTATCTGTAAAACCAACTCCTCCACACAGGTTTTTCTTCACAAATTTTAACTCGACTCCGATCCCCGACCGGAATCGAGGCGAATCAAGCTCATTTCAACTCGATTCAGGTATATAAAGAATTTAGGCGAGTTCCAAGCTCGCTTCAACACCACATGTTAATATAGTAGTCTACGAACAAACCCCCTTCTTGAAGTTTTTATTTTATGTCAAATTGTTTGGTTAAAACTTTGAAATCGACTATCACATTACACAGACGTATTTTCTTGATTTTGATAGTCATTATCAAAAATCAGCTCACAGGATTTCACCCCTGAATTTCGCTATTTTTTTGGAATTCTTTGATAAATTATTCTGACAAATATTCAGTTGTATCAACTTTAAAATATATAAAGCGGACTACTGTGGATCTTTTTTTTGGCAATTTCTTACTGTACTATATATGGAATACAAAAAAAAAGCACTTAGTGATATCAATGAGTTTTGCAATATAGACCAAGAGCCGGCAGCAAATTTTGGGAGTGGAGTGATAACCAAAATATATATACATGTATGTGTAGATATACGCAACATTATGCCAAATTCAACCGTCTACAGGTTTTTTTTTCAGCCGGGGCGGGGTGGGAGTTCGAAAATGGTCATTTTTTCGATTTTGGGGTCGAAGTGATAACCACTTAAATGGATATATAAACAAAAGGGGATGGTGCCCTGATGTCAAAAAAGTGTGTCCAAGACGTTTTGCTTTCAGCCTTCCCGTTGTCAAACGGCCGCCAAAATGCGCGTAAATCAACTTTTTGGGTCGAAATGATAACCACATGAATGATACATCAAAAAATCAGAAAAATTCTCCTGATTGTAAAAATGTGTGTCTAAGGCCTCGGCCACGAAGTAAGCGGCTGAGCGGCTAAGCGGCTGAGCGGCAAGCGGCTGAGCGGCAACTCTAAGCGACGTATGGTTTAGGATGGCATCACTTTAAATATTTTCCATGAAAGTGCACTTCCAAGTTCCACTATTTTATCGAACTTTGTCAAAAACGAATTTATCGATGACTCTCTGAACTCAATAGATTTTTGCAATAAATATTGCTTTTAAGACTCAAAAGAAATCTACCTTGGCGCACAAGCTAACATTTTAGTTTGCTCTGAGGGCTTAACAGGTGAGGTTATACAAAATATAAAATAAAAGTGGAGAGATTACTACATCGAATTATGCACTCAAATAATAAAAAGAATTAAGTTCCAAGAAAAAGTTTTAGAAGCTTGTCAATGACCTTGATGATGAATGGAGGGCTCTTTTACATCAAAGTATGATAAAAAACGCATTAAATGCTCCAATGTTTCCCCTTTTAAAAACATTTGTTGGGTCCATTTTATGCTTTCCGCATAGCAGTTAAGTGCAGAGCGCATATTTTCCCAAGTAGCTTTGATAAAAGATAAAAAAAACTCTTTACTGACATCCACAGTCAATTCAATTTTAATGGCAAAGGAATTAATAAGGCAAAGCTGCGCTATGTAAAATTCAATAAACATTGTTTGCCTTCCAAAATTATTACTAGTTACCTGAATTTAAAATATAATTTTGTGTTGTCTTTATAAAAAAATATTCTCGTGCTAAAATAACATATTAAATGTGTTTAAAAATTCACAAATATGAATTGAAGTTAACTGCGATATTTTTATTTTATTTGCTTTCATTTATTTTTGTATAGGGTCAAAGGGGGTTATTGTAAACGATTTTGCATTTTTTTATTTTTGTTCAATAGTAATGTTTGTAACAGCTTAACCATGCAATCCCGAACATTTTTGTTTATGCTACTTAAGTTTGGATTGTATTATCTATCAAAGAGTAGTAATCTTAATGGCGTTTGTTTATTAGTTTTCATAAAATTTGATGTTTACATTTACCCCCCTAGTTTTTTAAGTAAACGATAAAAATGGGGTAAATAAAAACGGTACCAGTAGTTCTACCATTGTGGAAAGGGGTAACCAACTTCTCTATCCTTATGTATGTAGGTACCTACTAAACCAAGGAGATCATCCTTATCGCAGGAGTAATGTAACGAAGCGTCACACTCCTACCTACTACCGACCGACACCAATCAACCTCCATCCACCGACCGACACCAATCAACCGCCTTCTGCATACCCACCAAGTGAAACAAGTGACACCAACAAAATACATGCGATATTGTTGTTCATTATAAAATTCACATTTGGTTTCTGCAGAAGAATCGACTTATGGACCCAAGAAATCAAAAAAAAGTTGAAGCTTGCTCGCCGAAGATTATCAAAGATTTTAGACTTTATATTCTAAAGCGCAAGTTTCCCCCGATATTCCCCTTCTCTATTACGAGTCGATGGGCCGTTGCTCCATAGCGTGCTGTGTAGTAACAACAAATTATTATATTATTCCCCTTCACTCTTCCGGTGTCGACGGGCACTTGCCGTATCATTAAGTAATTCCCCTTCACCCCTCCGGTGTCGACGGGCACTTGCCGTATCATTAAGTAATTCCCCTTCACCCTTCCGGTGTCGACGGGCACTTACCGTATCATTAAGTAATTCCCCTTCACCCTTCCGGTGTCGACGGGCACTTGCCGTATCATTAAGTAATTCCCTTTCACCCTTCCGGTGTCGACGGGCACTTGCCGTATTATTAAGTAATTCCCCTTCACCCTTCCGGTGTCGATGGGCTCTTGACCGTAGAATTAAGTTAGTATATACTAGGTATTCTTATCGATAGGTATCCTATTGTTTAAGCCGCTTTATTGGATTAGAAAAAATAAAACCAAAAAATATAAAACCTAATTCTTTTTATTTGGAAAGGAGTAGCTTGGTCAACTCTCTATACTCGAGTTTCGTGCTTTCTCGAGACGACCCTGGAGTCCGGCGAGCTTACCTCAGCCTAAGATAAAGAAGCATCACAAATTGGCGCCCGAGCAGGGACCTTTAGAGAATTCATCCAAATTCCGACCGATCCGCCAACCGTAATGAATTCCTAGAGGTTTTCCATCCGACCGCCGACTACCGACCGCCGATCACCGACCGCCGATTACCGACCGCTGACTACCGACCATCGATTACCGCCGCCGACCACCGACTACCGATCACCGACCGCCGATTACCGACCGCCGACTACCGACCATCGATTACCGCCGCCGACCACCACCGACTACCGACCGCCGATCACCGACCGCCGACTACCGACCATCGATTACCGCCGCCGACCACCGATTACCGCCGCCGACCACCGACCGCCGACCGCCGACTACCGATCACCGTTCACCGACCGCCGACTACCGATCACCGACCGCCGACTACCGACCACCGTTCACCAACCGCCGATCACCGACCACCAGCCATCCATATAAAATGAGCGAAAACGAAGCCAACACTGCCATGGACGAAATCAATCCGTTCAGGAGCCTCAGCTTCATATACATGCTCAAGAAAAACGAGCTTATAGAAATGCTCACCGCCCGGAATATAGAAACCGAGGGTAACATGCAAGTCCTCCGCCAGCGTTTAAGCGATCATCTCAAACAGGTACGTGCACACGCTTCTACACAAAACCTGTGTGCCCAATGGGCAGAGGTAGCCGAGAAGAGAATAAATGCCGCCTTGGATGAAGACGCCGATAAACACCCTAAGAATACCGCTCCCGACCCGATCACCAAGCAGAAAACATCATTATATGAGGAGACTACCTTTCATGTCCCGAATTTAAATGCTGCACACCGCGATAACGAACAACCTCGTATAGCAAATCCAGAACCGATGAATCAGCCACGACCAGAGCACTCCGGAGACGCGCCAGCACGTTTCAACTCATTCATGAATCACACTCCCCACCGACTCACCCTAAGCTATGAAGCAGAAATAACGAACATAGTGCGTAAATGGGGACTAAAATTCGACGCTTCAGGAAACCCTTTGGAATTCCTCGAGCGAGTTACCGAGCTGACTCGATGCTATAATATACCACCCGACGACATGTTGCGAACATTACCAGAGTTACTACGGGGTAAGGCACTGGAATGGCTCCGCATCTACAGTGATGGATTCACTAAATGGGAAGATTTCCGTGAATCATTCGTTCAATACTTTCTGCCAGCACGATATCTCGTCAAATTAGAGGAAGAAATAATGCGCAAGCGTCAAGGCCCACGAGAGAACGCGAAGGAATATATTCTGGCCATGCAATACCTGATCCGCCAACACCCTCGGATGAAAATTAATGAACATCTCGACCGAATATTTGATAACATGCGCCCCGAATATCGCCTTTATATCCGCCGGCGAGATTTCGAAAATCTAAACGAACTCATGACTCTGGCAGAAGAATTGGAAGCCGTAAAGAAAGAAGAAAGGAACAGCCGCCCTCCGACCGTAACCGCAAACCCTGTCGCAGCCTCTCCTCGAACCCTTCCGCCGACCGTACCGTACAATCGGGAGACACACTGCTGGAACTGTAAACAGAAGGGTCACCGAAAAGAGACGTGTCATCGTCCATTCCGACTGTTTTGCTCATTTTGCGGAGAAGACGGACGTTTAACAAAAGACTGCCCGTGCCATCTCAACTCATGCTCAGTCGTAAACACACCGCCGCGTCACGATCCCCGATGTTATATTCCGATGCAAATAGGAGAACATACCTATCAAGCTTTAGTAGACACGGGATCTACGAAGACGTTCATTGGACCAGGAATAAGGACGGCCTTCAGAAATTGGGGACTACCCATGACGAGTCAACCCCAGACGATCCATCTGGCCGATGGAAAAATTGTTGGCACTTCCGAACACTTCAACGTGACCCTAATGATCGGAAACATAGAAGTCCACGGGACCGCGACTTATGTACCGTCACTTATCGAGGATGCCATACTTGGGATGGACTTTATGAATCAAGCCAACTTGCAAATTACGGTTGGCGGCAAATCCGTTCCAAGTTCCAATACCCAGCCTCCAACGACACATGGGCAGTGTCACGCCTTAGCCCACTTAAACACAAATCAGCAACAACAACTCCATACCTTCCTGGATCAAGAATTACCGAAGTTCGATAGAATAAACAATATATCAACCGTTCCTCCCCACCGAATCGAACTTATAACCGACAAACCGTTTAAACAACGGTATTTTCCTCGCAACCTGGCCCTGCAAAAGGTTATAGACGACGAAGTCAACGAACTTCTAAAAACCAGACAAATCAGCCCGTCTAAAAACCCTGATAGCTCACCGAATTTGTCTGAAATCATTCAGCAACCGACCACCGAGCCAAACAGACCATCACCAGATTTAAGTCGACCTCGCCAACCAAGTCAACCAGCAATCAGAAAAAAAAATAGGATCAACCGCCGCCTAGCTCCAGCGGAGAGAGAAGTCCAAGGATTGGATCCTTGTAAAAGGATACCCACTCGGCCAAGACCGATCCTGGCACCTCCCCGACTAGAAGAACCGCTGACAATACGAGTGGTCAGAAAGGAGAGACACCATATTGCAGCAGTCCAACCCGTCATGCCAAAATCTCCGACGAGCTCCACCATGGCAAAAGTCCGGGAGCAGCAGGAACAGGCCCTCCGAGCCTACAAGGAGAAATGGAAGATGGACGAGGTGGCCTACCGATCGACTATTAAAGTCGTTGTCACCAACCGACCGGATGCAACCATTACGGACCAACACCAACCCAGTACCAGTCGCCAAGACATGGCATGTTGTGCCATAACCGAAGGAACTGGCCCGAGTCCGAGTGATCCTTTCGAGGGGATCCAACTATCGGGAAGGAATCACCAAAGAAGGTTCATAATCCACCGCCCCTGGGGTCCAGTAATGGTGCTCATGAACCGAAAAGGAACGAGAGCTTCCCTACACTTCGGGGATCAAAAAAAAAAAACAATCAACGTATTATGAATTATTATTATGAATTGTTAATTATTATTTTTATTTTTTAATAAGGACTGAACCTTTTTTTTGTAAAATTATTTAGAAAAAAAAATTAATTAAAAAAAAAAAAAATATATAACTATATATATTATTAATAATTAATATACTTACCATTTTTTTATATACCAGGAAACCTTCAAGACGAGAAGGTTCTCGTCTCAAAAAGGAAGGGGGATGTGTAACGAAGCGTCACACTCCTACCTACTACCGACCGACACCAATCAACCTCCATCCACCGACCGACACCAATCAACCGCCTTCTGCATACCCACCAAGTGAAACAAGTGACACCAACAAAATACATGCGATATTGTTGTTCATTATAAAATTCACATTTGGTTTCTGCAGAAGAATCGACTTATGGACCCAAGAAATCAAAAAAAAGTTGAAGCTTGCTCGCCGAAGATTATCAAAGATTTTAGACTTTATATTCTAAAGCGCAAGTTTCCCCCGATATTCCCCTTCTCTATTACGAGTCGATGGGCCGTTGCTCCATAGCGTGCTGTGTAGTAACAACAAATTATTATATTATTCCCCTTCACTCTTCCGGTGTCGACGGGCACTTGCCGTATCATTAAGTAATTCCCCTTCACCCCTCCGGTGTCGACGGGCACTTGCCGTATCATTAAGTAATTCCCCTTCACCCTTCCGGTGTCGACGGGCACTTACCGTATCATTAAGTAATTCCCCTTCACCCTTCCGGTGTCGACGGGCACTTGCCGTATCATTAAGTAATTCCCCTTCACCCTTCCGGTGTCGACGGGCACTTGCCGTATTATTAAGTAATTCCCCTTCACCCTTCCGGTGTCGATGGGCTCTTGACCGTAGAATTAAGTTAGTATATACTAGGTATTCTTATCGATAGGTATCCTATTGTTTAAGCCGCTTTATTGGATTAGAAAAAATAAAACCAAAAAATATAAAACCTAATTCTTTTTATTTGGAAAGGAGTAGCTTGGTCAACTCTCTATACTCGAGTTTCGTGCTTTCTCGAGACGACCCTGGAGTCCGGCGAGCTTACCTCAGCCTAAGATAAAGAAGCATCACAGTAACCAGCACGAAATCTGAAATAAGGCACCTTGCTATAGTGTCCTCTACGTCTGACGAAAGTGCTGGTTTTCTGCCTCTAGATATAATGACAGTAGGATTTTTCCCTTCACCGATCCACTGACTTGTATGATGGAGCTGTGGTTTTTGGTTGATATGTACGTGGCATCTTTTTGATATAAAATATTGTTAGATCAACACCAAAGCCATTGAAAATTAATTTTTACAGTTACCCCAAATTGTTCACTTTTACCCCATTTCGGTGTTTACATTTACCCATGATAGGAACATAATGGGGTAATTGTAAACAGCCAATAACTTTTAAATTTTGTTATACAGATAAATAAAAACATATAGCATGCATTTATACTCATATTTCACTTTCTTAAAGATAAAATTTAACTTACTTCGATCGCCTCTGTTTGTTTTGCAACAATTTTAATTAGCACTAAAAAACTTAAAAACGCAGAAAAACGAAAGACTCATGGCAACGAACAAAACATAAATATCCCTTTGACAGATAAGGCCTTCCACTTCCACGCGTCAATATGATCTAAATATAATGTCTTTTCAAATAATTTCATGGCATGCTTCAAATTATAAACGGTTTTGAGAAAATTAAGTATGTTTACAATTACCCCTGTTCACAATTACCCCCCTTGACCCTAATAGTTATATAGCTATAATATATATTTATTTTTATTATAAAAAAGTTCCTATTTTATTAAAAGTGAAATTAATAAAAAAAATAATGTTAAAATTAAGACTAAGCAATTGAACTAAAGGGCTTATAGATATATAAAGTAGATATTTACACATCTAAGTTTATTTTTTGTTATAAAGAAAAAGAAAAATAGATATGAATTTTAAAAAAAAATATATGCGTATTGCTTGTGTGCAAAAATTATGCAAAATTTTTTGGAATGTACTGCTTTGGACTTTTCCAAAACGACAGCACTGTTGCACACACGAAATTAACAACTCAATGTTTACTTTGACCATCTTTACTTCTTGCCGCTCAGAAAATTAAAACAGGTTTGGTTGCTCAGCGGCGCCGCTTAGCCGCTCAGAATTTTGTTTCGCCGCTCTCTCATTGCGTGGCCGCTTCTATGTGATTTCATATGTTTTATATTTTTTTTTCCGCTCAGCCGCTCAGCCGCTTACTGCGTGGCCGCGGCCTAGACGTTTTACGTTGCGTTTTAAAATGCGTCTTGAAATGGGAAGGCTGAAAGCAAAACGTCTTGGACACACTTTTTTGACATCAGGGCACCATCCCCTTTTGTTTTTATATTCATTTAAGTGGTTATCACTTCGACCCCAAAACCGAAAAAAATGACCATTTTCGAACGCCCACCCCCGCCCCCGGCTGAAAAAAACCTGCCAGACGGTTGAATTATAAAATAAATTTCACTTGAGGAAAAACACGAAAAAGACTATTTTCTAGGATTTTAATAAAATCTAAAATCTGTACAAAATATTGAAAACAATTTTATTTTATTAGATAAAGAATTAGCAGTCAATGTCATCATTTTAACAAAAAATTTTTTTTCTTCAATTTTTAAATTTTTTTAGTGTTTTTAAATTTATACTCATTCACTTTTTTTCATTAACATTTACTAGAAAAACTATGTTCCGAATATTTTTTAAAATCAGTATCTCAATATTTTGATGTTATTATCAGTAAAACAACATTTATTTGAAGCTGATATCTCAGCTGGTTCTTGAGATATAGAGGACAAAAAAAGATTCTCTAAAAACCATATATACATATGTATGTATGTATGTATTTTGATTTCAGAAGCTTCGAAACAGCAAGAAGTGTCAACATTTTTAATTAAATAAATAAATTAGGTGCCGCATTAGCCCATTAAGAACTAAGGCCTAGTGACTTACAACTCTCAGACATTCCTGTGTGCATGTACTGTTGTCAGGAATGGAGAGGACCTACAGTTTTGATCTGAATCCGAACGGCTAATTTGAGAAAGCACTTTTCATGACAAAAATTATTCTTGAAGGTTTTGTCAATTCCTCGCAAGAGGCGGTATCCCTGACAAAAAAAAACTTGGCATGACAGTCTAACGCACTAACCATTATGCCACGGGTACTACTTTTAATTTTAGTTTGAAAAGTTAATAATCTTATGTCACGAAAAACGATATTTTTGACATCTTGCAAAGTTGAAAAAAAGTCAGTTGACATTTTTTATAACAAAAATACTTTTAAAAGTTGTTAAAAATGGATTTTTGGCACAAACAACTTAAGTATTGTTGTCAGCATTTTTCGATGACTTAGACAAAAATCGATACTTAAAAGTTTTCAAAAAATAAATTATTGAAAATTGCTCTTCGATTCAAATATTTTGAGAAAAAAAAACATGATATTGACGTTGGATGGATTGTGTTTTATAATCTAAAATGGCAATTATTGCATGAAAAAGCATATAAGACCTAGATAAAGTATATAGTATTTAAGGCTGATTTCAGGAGCTGGTTTTAGGGGCGACAGTAGAAAGTTATTAGTGTAATTAAATAAATGCCAATCTCTTTTCTGTAAAAGCAATCGATATTTTTATCAAACCTAGCTGAAGAAATCGTTTTTAAAAAATGCGTGTTTTGGTGTAAATATGTCATAAATGAGAAAAATTTAAATTTCTATTTTGGTATGAGATAAATAGAAATGTAATAAACCTTATAAATAATGTATTTGGCATGAATATATAGCAAAGTTAAATAAATTTGTCAGCAATTACATTCATTTTATCTTACTGTACCTTATCTTATTACCTTACGTTCAACCGCTATGATTCTAAAATCTCGATATGTATGTGCAAATTTCTAAGTATCAATCCTCAATTTTAATAACTCATACTTCAAAATTATTTTTTAGAATTTCATTTCAAAAATTGTTTTCAAATCAATTAAAAATCAAAATAAAACAAAGTAAACAATTTTAGCTAATTAGTTAAATTTGTCTCTAATATCAGATTGGTTCAGCTGTATTTCAAATTGGATTGATGCGACAAACCCGATTATTACCCAGAGCCATACGCTATTGCATAATTATTTATAAACAAAACAGTCGCAATTAATTAGCGTTTCTGAAATTAAAATAAATATAAATCTATAAACTGTCACTAATTTACTTTTTTTTTCCATTAATCAATAAAGTGTTTAATAAGTATAAATAACTAATACAAAATACATAATATTTGTTTAGAAAGAATAATAATAATTTTGATCTTCATTGCCAGATTTTTACTTTTGAAGGCGCCTTCGTTATTCGCATTACGTTAAGTTAAATGAGTTGCATATACATATATCCATACAGTTAACGACAAAATAATAGGAACAATTGTTTGATTAAAAAAGTAGAGGAAGAGCGAAATGCTCCAATTTTTTCTTTGTCGTTTCAATGGCATTTTTTGCAGGACAACGAGTCTTCTATAATTCTTAAGAATGTGAATGAATTTTAAAGAAATACAATTTATGTTTTTGAGCAGTATTTTCAACAAAAGGAAATGAATGAAAACCATTCAATCGAGTGCAATATTAACGACAGTATACACTAGCCTTTTAATAAAACGAATCTTTAGATTATGTGGTACTCAACTCCTTAAATATAAAGTTATCAGTACCTATATAATTACCGTAACCTTTAATCAATCAATATTACTTTTTAAAAAACACACATTTAAAACCCATACAATTTTGTTTTAAAGTTCAAAACCTATTCAGATGAGCCAAAAAAATGCTTGTTTTTATGAATACATTTAGTCTAGCTACCGTGGGAGAATAACGGTAAGCTTTAATACAAACTTTTTTCTCCCAAAACAAGCACATAATTATGCCCTTTTATTACATATTTAAAAAAGATAAGTCATTGCAATACATATGAAGGGAGGCCAACAGTGAGGTGCAAATATGAGTGAACCTATTCAGATGAGCGGCAGTGTATGTCTCAAGCTTTCTGGAGTTACTTTCAAATTTTCTTGCCTTTTATGTAAATTTAACATCAACGTTTTTAATTTTTAGTCAATAATTTGAATAATGGTATGCAAACACATGTTGCTACTTTCAGGCTGAGAAAACAAAAAACTACCACTCTAATGATTTTCCCCCAAATCAATTTTTGCCACACTGGACCTAATAGAGCCTAGGTTTCTACCATATTTCATTCCCCCAAAAATTAGCCTACATTATTATTTATTTGATTTAAAAACTACCTACATACATACCTTTTTACATAAATCTGAGCATAGACATAATTCTGTTTTATCTTTACAAACTTTGTTTTTCATCCTGGTCCCTCTAATACAAAACATGCAATTCATTTACAAAATATTAATTACACCAATTTGTGTTTTTTGTTCTTTTTTTCTTCGTTTTGTGGGTTCTCGTGTTTTGTACAAAAAGAGTTGTCAGTTGAATTTACTAAAAAAATAAATAAAATTTAGCAACAATATTTTGCATCTGTTTAAATAATGTTGGTTTTAATATTTGATTTTGTTCCTAACATTTTTAGTCGTTTTTGCAAGTTTGTTTTGGATCGATTTCATTAATTTTCTCTGGGAAGTTAAAAATTTGCTACACCTTTAATAGAATTATTTAAATTACCAATCCCGGGAATCTTAAAGATACCAACATTTAACATATATTACCAGTGTTACATTTTTCTTGGGATGAGTTTTTGTTTGCGGAATGAGCTGTTCAAAAAAATGATCCTCAAAGTTTATCCTTGGCTTAAATAAAATACCGGGAGACTTAATTATCGAAGAATATGGTTTGTTCATTCGATTAGTTTATTCAAATACAAAAATCATTTTATTGGATATATTATTTTCCCAATATTTAATTTTTGTGTTATAATAAAAAGTAAGTTAATTCAAGAAAATATAATTTGCATAGTCTACAAAAAATTCTAAACCTCTTGTGAAAGGATCCGATATGCGATGTTACCAAAAATGCCTACAATATGTCTTTGTTTCTTAAGGCGATGCAAGAAATTTTTCTTCCCCTCAGATCTGGCTGTTATCTATAAAACTTGAATCCGTTCACAGCTTGAGTATAACTCCTATCTCTGGGCTGGTGCTTTTGCAGCTTACTTAAGTCTCTTGAATCATATTGAACGTTGATCTTCAAATTGGTTTGTTATGATATCATTAGCCGCGTTTTATTATCACCATGATCTGATCCGGATCTTGAATTTACATGCATTACAACAACAACACAAGATCCTGCTTTGTGTTTGGATCTCAATTTGAGATCCAAAATTTAATTCTTTTTTCACAACAAGGAGCGCTTTATCATTGTAATTTCACATGTAAATGTTGGTATCATTGCAAACAAATTAAATAAAACCTGTATTGCCATATAAACATTTCCATTTGACTGAAATAAAATATTTTTTAAATAGCAAACGAGAAGCTTTTATTTATTTATTTGGTATAGAATCCATGAAATAATTAGATATTTTAACAAAACTAGATATTAATTGGTGAAATTAAAATAATTAAGTCCAAAAAAATGTATATTTGACATAATTTATGGTAATTATTTTCCCCCAAAAAAAGGAACAAAAAAAATCATTTAGCGAAATGTTCTTTGGGCAACCCTGCTTTACATGTCAAAAAATATAAATAAAATCCAGAAAGCTGCAGCACAAATGGGAGAAAAGATGTTCAAATAAATTGTAAGTAATCTCTAAATTAAATTATTTAAGTGTCACATTTATTAAAACGTCAAAAAGAATCTGGACTACATGTGAGACCAAAGCGTTCCTGGATGCTTTGAATTTGAGAGTGCAATGGTGATTTGCAGAAACATTTCCAAAAGTTGTAAAGCTTGCATTTTTGGTATGTGTTTGTTTTTTTTTTTTTGCTTCGTAATGTCACTTTTGAAAGAACGAATTTGACACTGCTACCAAACTTTAAATAACAAAAAATATGATGATCCAATGCTGTTTTATTATCATGGTCTGATCCGGATCATATCATGGTGATAATAAAACGCGGCTATTGTTGAATCATTTACGTCGTTTTAATGCCGTCGTAAAGTTTCTTGTCTCATGCTTTTTTGCCGTTATTTTAACTGATTATGTTGCATTTCTCCCCTCAAACAATTAAAAAGTAATACTTGCACCCTCAGGAATGTTCATCAGTGTATCCACGAGCCCTCTTCGGTCGTAATATTAAGTACAGAAATTCGTTCTTAAGACGTACAACGCGAATGTGTCTTTCCCAGTAATTGAAATATTGAGGAACTTAAAAGCAATGTGCTGACACATCTTTTCAAACCATTTCTCCCTTAAATAATGTCCACACTTTCTTGGTAAAAATAAGAGTATCAAAAATTCTCTTTAAGTGTGCGCTTATTATAAAAAATATTTTACTTGCCAAAATTGGTTCAGTGTGAGAACCGGAAAAGAGGACTTACTAACGAAATTATATAACTCTAATGATTACACTGGTCGACAAGATTTTCTTACTGGCATTAAAACTGCACTTTTTAAATCCGACTTCAAAATTACTTTATCACGTCAGTTGTTTGAGATATCACTTTTAAAAATTGGAAAAACACGTATATAACGCTTTTTGAGGCTAACTAAATTTATGAAGTAGTTCCTCTATGTAATCCGCGATGATTTTCTTAATCTATAAAAAAAATAAATTAGGTGGCGCAACAGTCCGTAGAGAACCAGGGCCTAGTGACTTACAACTCTCAACCATTCCTGTGTGCGAGTAATGTTGTCAGGGATGGAAGGGACCTACAATTTATATGCCGAATCCGAACGGCTAATTTGAGAATGCACTTTTTCATGACAAGAATTACTCTTGGAGAATTTGTCAATTCCTCGCAAGAGGCAGTACCCGTGAAAACTCTTTTTTTTTAATTAAGGTGGCACAGGCAGGGATTGAACCCAAGACCTCTCGCATGACAGTCCAACGCACTAACCATCATGCCACGGGCACTGCGATTTTCTTAATCTATAATTCTTTTATTCAATATTCAGTTGAAATATTTAAAGTATTTCATATAATATACAAACAAATTTCAAAAGTTGTTACATTTCACCTGTCTAACTAAAATCTAAAAGAAACGCTAAATTACTTATGCTAAAATGGTTTTCAACAGAAAAAGTCAAAATCGTTTGAAAGTAAGTTTTGATCTTTTCACGAATATGTTGTCTAAACAATTCTTTTATATTAAGTTTTTTAATTTTTTTTTAATATAAAAGTAATATTGAAAACGGGTATTTTTAAAACTTGAATAAAACCTTCTGCGAGAGGTGGGGCTTGCATGTTAACACAAACAAAACAAAAATAATGATTTTTAAAGCGCGTCAAAAAAGAAGGCTGCCGGAAGAGAATTGGTCACTCAATAATGAACGTATTGAAGTAGTACAAGAGTTTACATATCTTGGAGTTTTGCTTACGCATAATTTAAATATTTTTAAACATGTCAAACAAAAAAGCAAAGAGGCTAACATTGCGTTGAGTTTATTATGGCCAAAGTTTTTTGCCAATCCCAAAATCGATCTTGTGTCAAAATATGGGGTCTTTCAAGCAACTGTCAACACTTGTATGTGCTACGGTGCTCAAGTTTTTGGATACTTAGCTCTCGAGGAGTTTGAAGCAATTCAAAGACTTTTTTTCAAACGATTGTTTAGATTACCAAATTCAACACCAAATTATGCTATTTACGTGGAGTCTAGCGTAACGCCAATATATACTCAAAACCTCAAAATGAACTCGGATTATTTAATAAGAGTGATGAAGAGGGATGAAAGAAGTCTTCATAAAACCATCTTGCTAAGACTACTGCAATCTAATGCCACCCCTTTAAAAGAATGGAATCAGCTAGCTATCTCACATGAAGCTACCTTTACTTTATTGGAGTCAAATGTAGATGAATGGAGCTCTATCTATCTCAATCGCCAATTACCATCAGAAGCTAACTATTTCAATAATGAATTATCGACCGAAGCTATAAGTTATATCTTTAGAGCACGAGTTGAAATTTTAAATCTTAACTATGTGCCTCATCGAGCTGATCTTCCACAAATTTGTAATTTATGTAACAGAAGAGGAATTCAAGATATACGTCATTTTTTTGCGGTATGCCCGATATTACAGGAAATTCGTCGATTACATTTAAATGAAAGCCATCTCACTGTAAACAGACTTCATGAGATATTAAATGGTTCGCTAGGATGGTCCACCCTATATAATTTTTGTAAGCACGCCCTACATTTCCGAAATAGTTTCCCAACGTAAAGTCTAATCATTCGGCCAGTTAACATTATTTATAACTTTTTAATTTTGTGTTTCAAATCACTTTAAAATTGATCTTTTTTATGTTTCTAATCATATTAAAATTGATATTATTTTTGTGTTTCAAATCATACCAAAATTGTTAATGTTTACTTATCAGGCTACCATTATTTAAAATATTTTAATTTTGTGTTTCAAATCACTTTAAAATTGAAAACGTTTTATGTTTCAAATCATATTAAAATTGATATCTTTTTTGTGTTTCAAATCATATCAAAATTGTTAATGATTGCTAATGCCTAATAATTGCCTAATTTATTTTAGTATACGAATCCTACCAAATTGTTGCATTATTTTTATTGTTTTTTTTTCAAACTTTTAACATTTTTTAAATTATAAATTAATTATTTAGTTCAATTATTTTACTTTTATTATTTTTCTCTTATTGTGAAATGTCAAATCAGGCAGACGGCAGAATTGCCAAGTCCTTATTCTTAAGTAAGAATTATTGTTAAACTTTAATAAGAAAAAATAAAGAATGTATCTATCTATCTATCTAGTTAAAATTAGAGTTTCGATTCGAAATCAGCGCTAAAAATTTACTCCAAAAAGTTTTTTCCAAAACTATTAAAATATTTAATTCAAGTTTTTCTCGAAACTTCTTATAGATTCAAATAAAGACTTATAACTAATGAGAATTTCCAAAAAATAAGTATAATACTAAAATGCTTTAAATTGTACCTAAATGAGAAAGAATCATCATACAATTTATTATTAAGAGATATTTTGTGTTTTAACTTAGGCTCAAGAAACCCATTTTTGGTTGTTTTTAGTATTCTTTCTTCTTCTCAAAATACAAATTGTAGCTGTAGATTTGTTTAATTTTAATAATAAAGAATATCTTCTTATTACAGACAGCTACTCAGGATTTTTCGATTTTGTCTCCTTATCGAACTTGTCCTCGAATAAAATTATTAATCATTTAAAGAGACTCTTTGCCACACATGGAATACCAGTTATCCTGGAAAGTGACAACGGTCCACAGTTTTCGTCCAAGGAGTTCCGCAAATTTGTCAACAGTTGGGATATAATTCATCAAACGTCAAGTCCAAAATATGCCCAATCTAATGGTTTCGCTGAACGCTATGTTCAAATAGCAAAAGGGATGCTTAAAAAATGTGCCAAAGACGAGTCAGATATCTACATCGCACTACTTAACTATAGGAACACATCACGGAACAGTGAGCTCATGTCTCCAAACCAACGTTTAATAAGTCGTTTGACTAGAACACTTTTGCCGACTCATACAAATCTTCTTAAACCGAAAGTCGTAAACAATGTCCACGAAAATTTACACAGAGCCAGAAGTACAGATAAAAAGTTTGCTGATAGGGGAGCAAAATCATCACCTGAAATGTCACCAGGCGATAAAGTGCGAATGCAGATAAGAAATAGGGAGTGGATTTCTGGCCAGATAGACAAAGTTGCAGAATCGCCACGCTCATTCATCGTACGAACAGACGACGGAAGAACCTTTCGACGAAACTCCATCCACATTCATCCAACAACTGCAAAAATTCCAATACAGAAAGAAGTTGTCACTATACCATCATCTGAATCGACTGTTAATGCAAATAAAAGTCTTGAACAAAAGTTTCAAAGTCAACATCGTCAATCACACCATCGACCAATTCTGCAGTCGTCACCCGATACGGAAGAGTTGTCAAGCCAGTAAAGCGCTTCATACCTACGTAATGTTCATTTGAAGATTGATTTTAAATTAAATAAACTAAAGTTTGTTTATAAAGAATATATTGCTTGGATTTTCTAAATATTGTATGTATTAAGATTTTTGAATTAACTATATTGTGTTGTTTCTAAATTTTTGAATTTTATAAAAAAAAAAAAAAAAAAAAGTAGAATGAACTTAATATTTGTATTTCAAAACGTAATATATGAAATGAAAAAGGGAAATATCATGTACATAACATGTATTCTATATGTACTACTCTTACGCTATAATAAAGTCAGTCTATTATTCTCTCTTATCATAAACGGTCGTATTACTCACTAGAACATTACAGTTTATTTTAAAAACCTGATGTGATAGAAAAATTTAAAATATGACATC
Source organism: Eupeodes latifasciatus (assembly GCA_920104205.1). Lineage (NCBI taxonomy): Eukaryota > Metazoa > Arthropoda > Insecta > Diptera > Syrphidae > Eupeodes > Eupeodes latifasciatus. The sequence continues at coordinate 356,194,656 of OV049924.1, read as the reverse complement.
TTAATTCTCTAAAAAAGTATTGTTTTGTTTGTGCATTAGAAAAAAAAAACTAATGTTTCCGACTACTGTTTTTAACTTTAAATAGCAAAATTTTAGATTTGTTGCTTTACAAGAGTGTTATTAGACGGGAGCGGGTCGAAATGCTGCATGGTCAAAATTCTGTATGATACTGTACGATACTGTATGGCCATAATACTGAAGGTTAATATTCTGTATTTCAAAATACTGTACATTTAAAATACTGTCTCTCAAAATGCTATATTGTCAAAATACTGTATCTCATAATACTGTATAATACTGGAAGTTTTGACAAATCAATTAGTCTGATACAATTGATAGGTGGGTCGATGCTGTGTATTATAGTGAAAAGCGTATCTTGTTTGGAGGCTTGGTTGAGGAAATAGACCAATCCAAAGATAATTTGTGATGGGCTGGATAGAAATTCTGTAATTTTAATTTTTGACGAATTTTTCCGAAACGAAAACTCGCAGAACCTTTTGGTTTGCAGTTGGGGATAGAGCATTAAAATACCTTTCTTGTGATGTGTATGTCGATTGGGTGGGCAATAGTTTTGAAAATACTCCTTTTTTTCGGCAAACTGAAAAAAAAATCATTTTTGAGATTTATGCATCAATTGACAGGTGGGTCGATGCTCTGTATTATAGTGAAAACCGCATCTTGTTTGGAGGCTTGGTTGAGGAAATAGACCAACCAAAAGATAATTTGTGATGGGCTGGGTAGAAATTCTGTAATTTTACTTTTTGACAATGTTATTGTTCAAGGGAAGTATGTCCATATATTAGAACATTATGCTAATTAATTAAAAATTATTATGATATTTTCTTAAAAAAAAGTTTTCTGTTTTCAAAATTCTGTATTTCAAAATGCTGTTAATAAGGCTAAAAAATAAAAATCGTTTTGATAATGTAAAAAAGTGCTCACTTTTTTACATTGTCTTTTTTTAGCATTATTTACAGCATTTTGAAATACAAAATTTCAACATACAGAATTTTGAAATACAGAATTTTGAGATGCAGTATTTTGATCATACAGTATTTTGATCATAAAGTATTTTGTGCATACAGTATTTTGAAATACATTATTTTAAGATACAGTATTTTAAATACAGTATTATGATCCATACAGTATTTCGAACCCAACCCTTATTAGACACTATTTCCAAAAATTAAGATTTGTTCCTATTATTTTGGCCATAGCTGTACAATGTACAGGCCAACATAATATTTTAAATGATATGCAACAACTGTTAAATGCTTATCCCCACAGCATGATGCATACTAAAATACTAAAGCCAAAACTAACGGTATATATTGATTAAAATGAGAACTCCACCAAAAATGATGAAAATTCCGCAAAAATATAGTACTTACTGTCAGTATATACCACCGCTTGCCGTCCGTCCAACTTCCAAATTGAAGATCTATTAAGATCTCCACTTTATTTCATGTATGTATGTATGTATAAAGTCCCCTCTGTAGCTTGCATGTTGCCACCCAAAAATTGCACTTTCCTTTTGCCCCCATTCGAAATAAATTTAAAGATGTAACTAAAAGCCAATTTCTTAAACTCCCCCACCTCGGCTCTTATGTCTTGTCGAAACATACTCAAAATAACCAAAAACACACGTGCTCCACGTGACCTAAAAAGAAACATAAACATTCCACCATACGACCAGTTCAAGTGTCCGAGAGTATCTACACCACATGAATGTGTCTATGCTGCATGCATCCATAATCTGGTCAGCGGCTTCAATTTGCCAGACCCACTGTGTCCCGTCCCAACCGCGGCCGCTTCGGCGGCCTCTGAGTCTTCTGTTCGATTTGTCTTTCATCGGGAGTCTCCTCTTTTCATGGTTCTTTTTTCCTGGTACTGTTTCTTTATGTTTGGATCAAAAACAGGTTCTTTATAGTTTTGTAGGTTATTATTGCGGTACATGGACACTTATCATATCAAAAGAAACCTCAAAGACTGGAAACAGAGGCAAAAACCTCAAAAGCAATGCAAAAGAAAAACTGCATCACCACCGCATAATAGAATGCATGAGAATACAACAACAACAAAAGAAACAATAAGACAACAGCGAAATGTCATAGAAACAAATTCGAATGGAAACGTCATTGATGTTGTTTTTTTTTTTTCATTCTGATGTTTGCTTCTAGTTTTTCTTCTATGCCATTTGCCCATTTGTCCAATCGTCATTCCTCCTGCCGCCTCCGCTGCGCCACCATTGCCATATTGGTTTGTTATTATAAATCGTGCGCGGGCCTTCTATCAAAGGAAGAAGATACATTCAGACTCGCAAAATAATATTTTCTCTTTTTTTCAGGTTTGATGTAGAGAGTCGACAGATCTTCAGTTTATAAACAACCACCAAACCAAACATCATCAGCTGTTCAATAGGTCTTGAACGTATATGCGGTGTGTCATTTGTAAGCAATAACAAAAAAAGAGTATCTTGGAGATACTTTCTATTATAGGGAAATTATTTATTATTCATAATTTTTTATTTTTATTTTGTTTATTCTTTGAAGTCAATACCGTCTTCGGTACATTCATAGAAAACTTACCTCATCTTATAAGTTTTCACTTACGATGTACATTGGACATACTTTTATACATTGGGTCAAGTTTTGGAGATTCTAAAAGTTGCATCTATTTGTCTGTTTAACTGATTTACTTAAGTTAAAAGCTGAATCTATGCTGTTCAAACTGAAAACAAGTCCTTGGTTGTGCATTTGAAAATGACGATACATAAATGATATACTGGGGCGTATACGTACTATTTTGTAGTTATTTTTAAAAATGAACATATAACTCCATGGCATGTAATTGTTTTAACTTTGGCATTTAAATAGCTTGAAATGCATAACAAAATTAAGTAGTTCAGATTTGTATTATTTGGCTTAAAATAGTTAGCCATTGAAAGAAAAAATGTTGAAATAACCAAATACTTAATTTTCTAAATGGTTACAGTGCACTATGGATACAAAAAAGTCAAAAAAAAAAAGATCCTTCGTTATATAAAATAAAATTAATGACTAGGTCACCCGAACTTGGTCCTGTATTCAAAGAGTAGGCTTAAAATATTACCTATAATTTAAGATTTAAAAATATACCTACAAAATATGTTTGCCTTCAAAAATTAAAATGCCGATTGATTTCTCAAAATAAATCTTCAGTTTTCAAATCTTTTTTTTTGAAAATCATTAGAGCGTGTTTTTTTTAATTAATTTTTTGTATATTAAAGTTTTCAATTTTTGTTTAAAAATATTATTTTAACTTCCCATAGGAAGTTATTTGCAGTTATTTTGAACTTATTGACACACATTTTATATTAAAAAAAAATTGTGCACATGTTTTCGAGAAAAACAGTATTGAAATCGTTTCAAAAGTTCCTGAGAAAATTTAAAAATAAAAAAAGAGACCGGGATGCGACCCACACTGATAACTTCGCATCCCGTCTGTCGATTTGTCTTGCTTAAAAGGTTTGTAGGTTTTCGTGTTTTGTTAAAAAAGTAGTCACTTGAATTATTCTAAAAGATTTAAATATTACCTACAATATTTTGCATTTGATGAATAGTTTGATTTTAAAATCTGTTTTTGTAAACGAGATTCTTAGTAGAAAACCAATTTTTACCAATTTTAGTAGCATTTCTTAAAAGTTTTTGTTTCTTATATGTATAAATAAATATAAATTGGATGAATGAAACTAATTTAAAGTCAATATCTTCTATTGTTCACGAGATATCGAGAAATGAACATCAATTTTTTACCAATTTTGCGTACTTTTTTTTGCAGATTTTTATTTTTTATGAAAAAACTGACTGTTGGATTTTTATACAAAAATTTACTGAATGTCGAATATTATATTTTCTGTGAGATAAAATTGGTTTGAAGAAAATATTTTTAATTTTTAAAAAGATATTTGAGTCGAAAGTAAATTTTTACTAAGTTTTAGTATATGGTTTTTTTTTTGGGTTTTTATTTTTTGGCAAGAAACAGTCAATTCGATTTTTCTAAAAATATTAATGAATGTTGAAAACAATATTTCTTATAAGACAAAATTAGTTTGAAGCCATAATCTGAAATTTTTGAAAAGATTTTTGAGCCGAAAATCAATTTTTACCAATTTTTTTTTTTATTTTTTTAACTTTTTTATTTTTTGTAAAAAAAACTGTCAGTTTGATTTTTCTCAAAATTTTACAGAATGTTGAAAATAATATTTCTTATAAGACAAAATAAGTTTGAAGCCATAATCTCAAATTTTTGAAAAGATATTTGAGCCGAAAATCAGTTTTTACCAACTTTTAGTAATGTTTTTTTTAGGTTTCTATTTTTTTACAAAAAAAAAAAAAAACTATCAATTCGATTTGCCTCAAAATTTTACCAGATGTCAAAAACGTTATTTTTTATTGGACAAAATTGTTTTGGAGATAAAATCATTTTTTGTTCGTAAAATATGACAAATATTTTTTTTTGATTTATAAAAAAACCGTTTGTTGGACCTTTTCCAAAAATACAAGTATACTAGTTTGGTACATCGTCATAATATATATACTACAAAATTTAATTCAACTCGCTATTGGTTCGTGAGATATTTTGGGTAAACCAAAATTTTAACCTACATATTTTTAACTTCCCATAGGAAGTTATTGTAATGGGTCGAATTGAAAATTTTGACATTTCTCGACGTTTCAAGGTCCCTAAAGTCGAAAAGAATGATTTTTAGAAAGATGTCTGTGCGTGCGTGTGTACGTACATACATACGTACATACATATGTACGTACATACGTTCGTACGTTCGTACGTTCGTACGTCCGTACGTTCGCGAGGTTTTTTTCGTCGTCCATAGCTCAAGAACCAGAAGAGATATCGAATTCAAATAGAATTTGTTGTACAGATAATAATGCAGAAAGATGCAGAAAGGACTCTAAAAAGAATTTATTAGGTGGTTTTTTTACCATAGCAATTTAAAAAAAAGGCAACAATTTTGGTTAACCCTAAATATCTAACTGAAAAGAAATATTTGTGAACTTGAAAATTTTACGAACAAAAAATGAATGTACAACGATGAATAACGTTTTTAACATCTGGTAAAGTTTTGAGAAAAATCGAATTGACAGTTTTTTTTTATAAAAAACTAGCGGCCCGTCCTGGTTTCGCACGGGTAGACATAAATAGGTACAGATAATGTAGCTTTCTAATGAAAAAAGAATTATTAAAATCGGTTCAGTACTTTTTGAGTGTATTCGTTACATACAAAAATACAAATCTTTCCTCTTTATAATATTAGTGTAGATAAAAACCTAAAAAAATGAATAAAAGTTGGTAAAAATTGATTTTCTACTGAAATATCTTTTCAAAACTTTGAGATATTGGCTTCAAACTAATTTCATCTTTTAAAAAAATATTGTTTTCGACATTAAGTAAATTTTTTATAGAAATCCATCAGTCTGTTCTTTCATAAAAAAATAAATTCTACAAAAAATAGTACGCAAATTTGGTAAAAATTGATGTTTGGTTTTTGATATCTCGTGAACAATAGAAGATATAATAATTTTAATTATTCAATATTATTTTATATAAGAAATAAAAACTTTTAAGAAGTGCTACTAAAATTGGTAAAAATCGGTTTTCGACTAAAAATCTCGAAGTCGATAACTCTACTGGTTCTTGAGCTATGGATGGCAAAAAAACGTAGTGAACGTACATATGTATGTACGTACACGCGCATGCACAGAAACGTCGATAAATGTCAAAATTTTCAATTCGACAAATCGGACCGATTACAATAACTTCCTATGTGAAGTTAAAAATTCCATTGCATTTCCCACATCTGAATTTTTAAAAAATTTAAAAAGTGGCAACCATATTTTTCTTGTTGTTTTCCTTCCAATAAGATTTTGCTTTTGCCTTCCCAATTACCACTACCGCCCTCTCGCAAACATGCCATTTACATTCTATCAAGTGAATCTGCTCTCTGTTTTTGTTTGTCTCTTCTTCCACCATATTTTCACGAAGAAGAGAAAGAGCATAACTTTTGTTCGTTGTTGTTTCGTAGCTATCTGTGTCAAACTTTATCGTTCTTCTTTTAAATTGTGTTTTTGTTTTGTATTCTGTTATACAACACAAAAATTATACAAAAACAAAAATTAAATTTTCAATATTTTAATTAGAAATTATTTTTGTGTCGTCATCGTTTTTGGTTACCTACTTTTTAAAGAAAATAGCAAAACAAATATAACGAATAAAAGAAAAACACACAAAAATCGTCAACAAACCATCGACAAAAGAATATAACAAAAAAAAAATAATACTAATTCGCTTGGGTGAGCTCTGCCTCTGCCTCTGAGCTCTGAGGCTTTGAGCTATAAGCTGAACGAGCGATGAAAACGACAGAAAAACAATAACAACAACAATAAAACAGTCAAAGTGAAAAGTGAATCGAGAAGATACACACATTCTGTGCGCTTTTGGCCGCAAACAGTTGATATCGGAACTTGCTACTACTCAAAAGTGTGTAGCTTTTGCTCGTCGTCGTCGTCGTCGTTGAAGTCTTCACTAGTCGTCGTCCGCGTCGTCGCTGGTTTTCCTTTTTTTATTTTGTTTGATACGAGTATCTGTGAAGTCGTATCTAGATACTTTTGAATCGTATTTTGTTTTTCATTCGATAGATTTTTCCCGTAAAAGTATCTCACGAATTGAATAGCTCATTCGTATGCAAATAAAACAAAACAACAACAACAACAAAATAGAAATCTTTTATCTGTCAAAGTATACCTATCTACATATAAACGAACCCACATCTCTACTAGACTTCGAGACTTACCTAAAGGTATTCCTAGTACTCTGCTTGTTTGTTCCTCAATCCTAGTTCCATAAATCTGAGTTTTCCCATAGCTTGTGGAGCAAGTTATACCTATAGTTTCTATGGACAGATAGATAGATACTTTTGTATCTATGAATTCTTTGGTACCTATAGTGGTCGCGTGTGTTGTCTCATCGTCGGTCGGTGTCCCAATCGCGGTGGCGGATTGACTAGAGGAATTTTTATTGGTTTCCTCTTCTGTGTCTCATTCTCTGTTATCATTTAGACGTTTATGGTCGTAGGTGATTGTGATGTAAAGACGAGTTTCGATTTTTCACACTGTCACTGAAGCTGTCAGTTGAAACGTCACCGTTCATTCGTTCGTTCGTTAGTTAGTTAGTTGGTTGGTTGTTTTGGAATCGACCAAGATAAAACTGTCAACTGTCAGTTCTATCTAACAGCAACTATAACACGCATTCTCCAAAAAACCAAAACGCTCTCATTCTCTCCTATGCTCGAATTTCAGTCAAATATTGTGTGTGCTTTATTTTCGTAAGGAACGGCCTTCACGTACCTACCTATAAACGCGATTGTTGTTATTTGTTTTGTGTATTTTTGTATTTTATTTCGTTGCTGATTAAAATTATATTATTATCAAATGCGAGACGCGCGGATTTTATTATTTATTCCTCGTATAGTCGTGGTTTCGATTAAATTTGATAAAGAAAAAGAAAAACAAATGTAATCAACCGCAATAAAACGTATCTATCAAATGTGGATTGTATCTGTATACCTAAATAAATTTGATTGATTATATATATTTTGTGTGGGAGTGCTATAACCCAAAAGAAAAACAACAACAACAAAAAGTCAGCCCCTCGTGCGCGCGATAATAGTCCCTTTCTTAATCTTATTAACGCGTTTGCAAAGTTCTGTTTGTTATTCTTTACAAGAAAGAAAAAAATGTATAGCCTGACTAGCTGCTGTGCAATTTTAATCGATTAAGCCCAGTCGGGGTCGGTGAGATGCAGTGTAGTGTTAATTAAATACAAAATAGAAGAAAATAATGCACAAATTGTTTAAGTTGTTTGAGATGCAATAAATTTCCCCACAGGAACAAGTGATTATAAAGTGTTTTGTGTACCATATTCGAGAAAATAAAAAGAAATTCCTTATCCAGCTGTGTAAACAGACCCTTATTTATGATTAGTTCAGCAATTTAAGGTTAGTTCGATTGCTATTTTTATAAATTAAACCTTCATAAAGTTTAATTTTACAATATTTTTCATGGTGTTTAGGTATAGATAAAAATATTGTTGGTTTTTAAGTTTTTCCCTAGAGTTTCCTGTTTCCATATTACATCCTTCCTTTGATCTCATTTAATCGAATCGAACACTTGTTATTTGGGGCGCTGCGCTGTGGGTGGTGGCAGGTAATATTACCTACCCATAGGTAGAAATTTTTGACAGATATAGGATAGGTAGAAACGTCAGTTGGTCTTACTATACTCTTCTCTCATTTCAAATATTTTATGGGACATTGCGCATAACCGAACTTCAGACAACTGCAATATTAACTCTCCCATGAGGTATTTCTCTTTTATATTATTACAACAACTGTCATTTTATATTAGCTTTACTTTTTTGATAAATATAATTACAGTTAGTTTTTCTTTTTAAATTTCCTATCCTCAAGATAGTTATAGAAGGATATTGCTAGTTTTTTATTTCCTATAGATTTATAGGTTACATAGAGTTTGCTTATATTGATTATGTTGTTATGTTGCGAATGACAGTCAATAAAATTCTATTTATAAGACTTTAACTGGGTTTCCAGTGGCGTCAATTTTATCCTTACTTTTGCTATAATTATATTTATAGCTATATTTTTGTAGAATAATTCTACATAAGTACATCTATAGTACTCGTATTTCAGATGAAGTTGATCGGTAAATTAATTAATTAATAATAATTATTATTTATCAATAAACGTGTATCCTATGGGGTTTGATCCCTAAAGTCTTGCTAGCTTTAACAATTGACACGTTTTGATGGTGAGAGAAATATTCTTTTGTTTTTATTTATTTCTATCCTAGAAACTTCAAGGTTTTATTGTAGGTTTTAAAATTTATAGGTATGAAATAATGGTATTTGACGTCTATAATTTTTGTATGTATATTGATGTATAATAAGCTTTTTAGAAGTAATTTTTCTTTTGAATTATTGACCTCTTAGAACATTTCTATAATGACCTTTAAGAACTCAGAATTTAAATAGTTAAGAGTTTTAGTAGTTATTGCAAAATGGACAAAGATACTCGTACCAATTAAATTTTATGAAGGTCATACTTCTTTGTATACGTCATCTTTTACGTAGTTCAAAATAGACTGCGATATGTACATAACTAGAGTGGGTGGTTGAAGGGCTAACCTGTTGATTTTTTGAGTTAATTTTAGAACATTTTTAACATTCTCGTTTAAGTGTTTTAATTTTTAAATAAGAACTGTGTATTACTTAAGTATGTGATTAATGTTTTGTATTAAACAGTTTTTAAAGTTATAATTTTAAATTTTTAATTAAAATTGAGTTAATGTTAGGTATGACTGTATTGATCATTTCATGGTAAAACTTGAGTAGACATCGATTTATTAAGTTATTCTCATAAAAAAAAATATTGTGCTACTTTTACGTTTTAAAGATTTGTTTAATTGTTTGACCTATTTTAGAATTCCTTCCTCAGTTTAAACAAAAAAATATTCTCTTTGAAAAGGGATCAGATTTGGCACGTTTTTCGATTCATTTTTAAAAATAGTCTTTCATTTTAGGTTCCTCTTTGTACAGAATTATTTGAGTTATCATTTATTTTGTTCGAGGTAAGTTTTTATTTAGCATCCTTATTTCAAAAGCGAATTTGTTAAAAATTACGTTGCAGTTGGCAAACAACCAGTTTATATGGAATATTGATTAGTATTCCAAAAATACAAGCAAAACACAAAAACAAATATACGTATCTAAAGGGTTTTTCGAATGGTTTTTTAAATTATAGGGTTTATTTTATGGCGCTAGTAGATTTTGGCGTCCCGTGGCGACCATTTTGTTTCAGTAAGATCTGTCAAATCTTTTGTTTATTATTCAGTTGTTTATGCCAAATCATCATGGCAAGTTACACGATTGAACAACACGTTCAAACGATAAAACTTTGTTATCGTTAACGCAAACGTTGCGCGCATTGCGCCCATTTTACGGTAGACGTGGTGGCCCTTCACAGTCGACTCTTCAACGTTTGGTTGCCAAATTTAAGATGACTGGTTCAGTAAACAATCAGCCAACACCCGTACGTTCAAGGAACGCAAGATCGGCCGAGAACATCGCCGCGGTCCGTGAAAGTGTTCAGCAAACCCCGAGGCAGTCGATATACAAGATCTAACTGACCCAGGAGCTCAAAGTTCATGACTATAGAAAACGCCGTTTTTTCGCTGACTGGGTCTCAAATCGTTTGGCAAAGGACCCAAATTTTGGCCAAAAAATCATCTTTAGTGACAAGGCGCATTTTTGGATGAATGGCTGTGTTAAAAAGCAAAATTGCCGTATATAGGACGACACCAACCCACGCGAGGTTCACGAGATGTTAATGCATCCTCAAAAAGTAACCATGGGGATTTTGGGCCGGCCGGCGTCGTAATTGGTCGGTACTTTTTTGAAAACGACGTTAGTGAGGCGGTCAACGTCAATTTAGCGAGCGCTATGATAACTAATTTCTTATGGCCCAAATTGAACCATATGGACCTAGACGACATGTGGTTACAGCAAAGTGGCACTACTTGCCAAACAGCAAACACCACGATTGACATTTTGCATGCAAGATTTGAGGGTAGGGTTATCTATCGCAGGGGTGATGTGAATTGGCCACCAAGTCATGTGATTTAACGCCGCTAGACTTTTTCCTGTGGGGTTTCTTGAAGTCGCAGGTCTATGCAAATAAACCAAAATCGACCGGTGAACATACCACAGGCCATCGCTAAAATTCAGCCGGATCTATGCGGAATAGTCATTGAAAATTGAACCATTCTGATCCGTGACATCGTAAAAATCCAAGGCGGGAATTTGAATGATGCCATATTCCACACTTAATGGCATATATGCGCCTTTCAAATAAAAAAATAATGTTGTTTATATCTTAAACACAACTTCTTTTATTTCATTTCAACATCTACCCGCTCTTTTTTGAAAAACCCTTTGCATTCGAAATACTGACTTCTTAGTGACATGGATGATGTCTTATGATTTTTTTTCTAATTCAAAACATTTTTCTTTTCACCTGTAGTCACTCTTTGTGTTATTAATTCTAACACATTTTGAAGTTTTTAGGAACACAAATCATTTTATTTCAAAAAGTACAAAAATCCTCTAGTTCTATTTTAAATTAAGCATCTTAACTTCTTCAGTTTGATTTCAAACATTTTTGTAATAATATATTCTTCTCCTTAAGCTTTATTGTTCCTTTGCAAATCAAAAGAACAAAACTGGACCTAGGACATTTCCTAGTGGTTCTTCACTCTCCCAGACTCTGGTTATTTTAAAACTTAATCATCATTTACGTTTCTTACATCAACGAATCAAGGATCTTTAAAACAATTGAAATTGGGATAATTTGTTTAAATATTAATAAATCCTCCGATGTCTTCATTTAAAATAATAGTGACAAAATTACTTTGTTTTTCGACATGCAATTAATTAAAAACATGTTTAAAGAACCCTCCGTATAGCTTTTTGCCGTCGTTGTAAGGAAAATGTTGGTGACTCAATTTTAATAATAAACAATCAAAAATGGGATTTTTAACTTTTCGTTTGAAGCAGTAAAACCCGCTTAAGAGAATCTTATTTAAGAGAAAAAAAAACCCTTATCTGAAGCATTTCTTAATCCCTAAATATTTTAAGACCAATTACCTTTTTTAACACTCCGCTCAAGTCAAAACCCGGATATCTGAAACATATTTTCAGTTCAATAAACATTTTTCATTGAAAAATAAAATAAATTGAACAGAGCAAAACATTTGCTGAATTCTTTCTTTCAACACATTTTTGTCATGAAATGAACATTTGAATTTTTAAATAAATACAATTGTTTAAGCCTCTAGTCTTCGCTTAAATAAGGCAGTGTTTAAGGCTCCAAAAGTGTGACAGTGCAAGTATTGGAGACATTTTTTTTGAAGCACAAAAGCTCATTGAGTTTCTATAGTATATCTTTAAAGATAAATTATTAAAATGTATTTAATGACCAACTATTTCTTGGTGATCGTAAAAAAAATCTGAGTATTTGGTAACAGCAGCCTTGATATCATTGGAGCTAAATTCTAAACGATCTAGTAGAATTTTAGATCCATTTTTAACAATTTATTAAGCTAAAAAGATGATATACATAGCTAATTTTAAAGCAAGAAATAACTTTAACCCTTAGCAATTAGCTAGATCCGTAAAACATCTGTGATTATCTTCGAAGAAATGTATTGCCAATTTTACATTAGAAATTGATTTGTTGTGTGTTTTTAAATTAAGACAATGTTATCGGAGAAAACAAATTTCAATATATTTGAGGACTCGGCTTTGTGCAGAAAAGTCCGATTTTTTATGTCTCTACCAAATCCCTTGGAAGAATTGGCCACTGGATGATAAAGATTATTTCTCTATTTATAGATTTGACAAGGTAACAGTTTGGTTCTTGGTTAAAAATCTAAAAACCTGAGACCGAATTACAAGTTGTAGGTGGAAGATTTCAGGCACCAGTCTACAGTTCCAAAATTTTGGGAGTTCCAAATATTATTTTATTATTATTTTTACGAAAATGTCACAGTTTAGACATTTTCAAATGTCCGTTTTAATTATTATAAGAGAAGTAGCAATTCATTCCTTAGCAAAATTAAAAAAAGGGTTTAAAATTTAAGAGTCGTTATTAAATTTCTAATATGTAGAAAATTGCTACTTTGTGGAATGTTAAGTCATTAACAATATGTTGTTTAAAATATTGTGCCATTAATTTTAAAATTTTCAATTTATTTTCAGTTTCAAGCTGTTCAATCTAGTGACTTAAATTCTACAAACAAAAAAAAAGGGTGATAACTTACAGCATTATTGTGTAAAAATAAGATAATTTTGTTTATATTTTTAAAATTATCTCAATTTTTCAAAATAATACATTTTCTTATACAAATCTAGTTTCTTTCATCCAGAACATTAATCAAAATCGTTTGATCTTTTTTAAAAGACAAGAATATAACCTTTTTTTTCTAAAATGTTTGATGTCAACTTCATTCAAAATTTTAGTACGTATTAATTATTTTTCATGTAGGTTAACCACGAATTGATAACATCAGAGGTTATTTACTCTGTTTCAAAAATACGTCAAATAATCCAAGGAATGAGGGAGTATTATTTCAAGGCACTTTTTAGTAATTTCTTTTAAAAGGTACATGATTGCTGTTAGTCGAAATGACTAATCATTTTATCTATAAATATTAATTATTATTTCCTTGAGCTAAATTTATTTTCCTAATCATTTTTGTTTGATTAATTAAATAGTCAATGACCGAATACACATAAATCAATCAGATATTCTTTTTCTTATTTAAACATTCGATTCTTGTGTTTTATTTAAATTTATTTTTGAAAATAGAAAAATATTTCCCATTTATTTATAAACAAAAAATTAAAACCTCAAGAAAAATGCAAAAACAATTTAAATATTTGTATTTCATGTTCGATGGTTTATTTTTTAGTGTCAGAAATAATATAATATTTTTTCCAATATTACACTAGAACGAAAAACAAACGATTTTCAATCAATTTAATTTGCGAAAACTATATATTTCAATTTAACACCCAAAGAACTGACGTGACTTGACTTCATCATTCATCGATCACCACCATTAGTCATTCTTAACATGTGGTGTTTTTTTTGTTTTGTTTTTTGGGGGAAATGTGAACAATGTTTTGAGATTTTTTTTCTTTTTTTGACATTCATATGAGAATTTATCTTAAAGATACACGATAATGTGAATGTATGTTGATTTAGTAATTATTATTATTTTGTATCTCACGTTGTTAACACAAATTGCGAACACTTGTTAACACTATAATTTCTTTCGTTTAATTGAAATATGATTGCAAATTATTATTGGCTTGTTTATTTTTTGGTTGAAAAATCAATAAAATTTGCTTAGAAATAAAACTTCATTTTTCTTATTCGCACGATTGAATAACAGTAAAACAAATCGTGGTTAAATACTATTTTTGTGGTTGAGAAAATAAACAAGAAAAAAACGTGTCGTTCCAATTTTTGTAGTCCTATATTTTACATATTCAAATTTATGTATACAAAATGTTTCAAGAATTATATGTATTTCAAAATTTTAGAGCACACTACCCGATTAAAGTTAAACTTTAGACTCCAGACTTTTTTAGTAATATAAATTACTTTTGATTTTAACAGTTATAAGACCTTTAGGCAAAAATTAATCTATCTAAAATCTAAGGTATTTTTTGCTACTTAAACGGTGATTTAAAAATAACCATACAATTTATTTGTTATTTAAAATGACGAATGATAGAAATGTTATAAAATAAAGAAATGATTTCGTCGAACGACCTTACTCTAAGGTTTTAAATTATATTCAGGTGATAGAATTTGAAGATGTTATATCTTTTTTTTTTAAGACACGCTCAGTGGATGATTATCGTCAAAATTACAAAATCAACAATTATTATTTGCTGTAAAATAAATTTAAATTTAATTGATTTATTCACCAAGAAAATAAATGTTTTTTCTGAATATTAAAAGTTTTTAAAACTGTCTGATAAAATCACAATTATTAAATTTGGGTCTTAAGGTTTGTTTGTTTTGTTTTAAAAAACAATTGCTAAAATTTTTAAAGGTACTCGTATTAATGGAAAATCTTAAATACTTATTCAAGAGGCTGAGATGTGACCCAAATATATAACTTCCCATCCCGTCTATCGATTTGTCTTGCTTAAAAGTTTGTCTATATGTATCAATTTTCACCAAATTTGCGTACTATTTTTTATAGATTTTATTTTTTTATGAAAAAACGGACTGTTGTATTTTTACATCGAATGATATATGAATATCGAAAACAATATTTTCTATGAAATAAAATAAGTTTGAAGCCATTATTTGTAATTTTTGAAAGAAAAGCTATTTGAGTCGAAAGTAAATATTTACCAAGTTTTAGTAGGTATTGTTTTTTTTTAGGTTCCTATTTTTTGTAAAAAAACTGTCAATTCGATTTTTCTCAAAATTTTATCGAATGTTAAAAACAATATTTCTTATAAGTTAAAATTAGACATTATATCAAATTTTTGAAAAGATATTTAAGTCGAAAATCAATTTTTACCAACTTTTGTTAATTTTTTTTCGGTTTTCAATTTTTTGTACAAAAGCTGTCAATTCGATGTTTTCAAAATTTTACTGAATGTTCACAACAATATTTTTGGAAAGATTAAAGTAGTTTAAAGCCAATATCTCCAGGTTTTGAAAAGATATTTGAGTCGAAAATCAATTTTTAACACCTTTTATAATTTTTTTTTAGGTTTTTATTTTTTGTAAAAAAACTGTCAATTCGATTTTTCTCAACATTTTTCAGAATGTTGAAAACAATATTTCTTATAAGATAAAAATAGTTTAAAGCCTTAATCTCAAGTTTTTCAAAAGATATTTGAGTCGAAATTCAATTTTTACCAATTATGAGTAATGTTTTTTTTGGATTTTATTTTTTATAAAAAAAACTGTCAATTAGATTTTTCTCAAAATTTTATCAGATGTGAAAAACATTATTCTTCGTTGCACAAAATTGTTTTGGAGATGAAATCATATTTTAGTCGTAAAATTTTCGAGGTGACAAATTTTTTTTTTCAGTTTTTTTGATTTATAAAAAAATTAATTGGATTTTTTTCCAAAAACATAATTGTTTTGTATCACGTTACAATATATAATATAAAATTCCATTCAAGTCTCTAGCGTCATTGGTTCATGAGATATTTAGTTTTAACCAATATGTTCACCTTTTTTTTTTAAACTGCTATGGTAAAAAAACCACCCACGAAATTTTTTTGAGAGCCCTTTCTGCATCTTTCTGCCTTATTATCTGAATAACAAAATTTATTTGAAGTCGATATCTCTTCTGTTCTTGAGCTATGGACGACGAAAAAAACGTCGCGAACGTACGGACATACGGACGTACGAACGTACGTACACGCACGCACAGACATCTTTCTAAAAATCTTTTATTTCGACTCTGGGGACCTTGAAACGTCGAGAAATGTCAAAATTTTCAATTTGACAAATCCGACCCATTACAATAACTTCCTATGGGAAGTTAATAAAGTTATGTATAAAATTGATTTTGAAGAGACATTTGAATTTTAGGAAATTTACCATTTTTTTTAATGATAACTTCCCTCTATGGCTATTTTGCATTATGATATTTTCTTGCAATAAGCAAAAATTAAAGTTAATGCTGTTCTCTGTTTTTGAGAAGTTATACTAATTTAAAAGTATTTTTGGTAAAGATATGACTTTAATTTTTGTTAAAATTCTTTTAAACGAATATTCCTAGAACTTTGACCACTAATTCATAACAATGGCTTTATATTAAAAGAAATTAATTTGACTTCAATTTAATTTTTTGCTTCATAGTTATTTCAGTTAAAAATGTAAAAATGAATTGTAATCAATTTTGCGCCGTATTTTCTGTAAATTTTGTTGGTTATTAATAATTGTTATTTGGAATTTTCAAAAACGTAACTTTGACTAAAACACAATTATTCTGACGGTAATATCAATTTGTTCGTAATTATTGTTCTAAAAAAATATTAGTTAAATTTTTCCGAAATTCAAATCAGCCATAATGTTAAAAATAATATTTAACTTAAGTCGACAGCGCTATTTGAATATTAGGTCACAACAAAGTTTTTCACTATTGAATTTGGGTTAGGTGAGAGGTCGTGTGTTCTCAAAGTTTCTTTAAATCCAGATTTTTTAAATGCAAAGAATCTTTATGTACACCCAAATTCGCACCTTAATTGTATAGTGATCCGAAGCAGGGGAGTTTAAAGGAGGCAGCAGCCCCCCCATAAATATTTCACTGTTAATACGAAACAAGAAATCTTTTCTTTGGGCGTTATAACATTTCTAAATTTGGGCGTTACGACATTGAAAGTTGATTTGCGTGATATCACATATTATATTTGGGCTTTTAGGACGTTTCTCTTTTTCGGCTTTATGTCATTTCATGATTTGGATTATGTATTGTTGGGTGATAAGACATAAGAAATGATAGAAATCATGATTGTCGGAATGCCCAAAATAAGTTTCACTAAACCCAACCATTAATAAATACGAAATATGCCATAATAGATTTGTGACCAATTTTGATCTTTATGACATTTTGGGATTTGGGCTTTATGGTTTCGGGCAAACCAAATTTCTAAGATATTATTTTATTAGTTCTTATCAAAGATCTTTTTTTTTATAATAAAACGTTTTATTTTTTATTTTTTTTTATAAATAAACGGGTTTTGCTTTTGCACCCTATTTATGCCAAAGAAAAAATGTGAACATTCGAAGAACGATATGGTTCGAAAGAAGGGGTGCATTCCACATTCACGTAGCGCAGCAAGAGAGAGAATCGCTATACTTAAAAGTTGCGATCGAAGTTAGGTTAGAAGGCAAACTTTTGAGTGGAGCATTCTTGGAAGTGAGTTTTTGGGGCACCACCGACACTTTGAAGTAATACTTAAGCTCAAGAATATAAGTTATATAAATTTCAAATAGCTTTGCAGCCTAAAGCTCATCAAAAATTGATATTGGCGATTCGTCCCAGTATTCTCACTTTAGAATCATCAGTTAACGACTGAAAAAACCTTGTTAATACTCAACTTTTGTTGATAGCTACTATAGCAGAGAAAAACTCACCTGGGAAAATCCAATCATCTTGCGGAATTTTCGACAACAACGTGTATGGCATCCGTCGGTTGTTCCACAAGCTGGCAATTCTTGACTTTTAACCGATATTTTAAAAGCTCTTTATTTATGTCAAATTTGTAAAAGCTTACCTCGTACAGAGTTTTCAAATAAGAGGTTTCGTTTGCTATTAACAAAAATTAGTAAATACTTTTTAATATAAATAAATTAAAGTTTATTTCGAAGTAAAGAAAGTATACCATTATAAACGGAAGACATAGACATATCGGTGACATTTCACTGTAGCCGGGGACAGTTCCAGCATCATATTCTTTTCATAAAATTTTCCATGACAAAATTCCACATTTACCGCTGTAAGTTCTCTATGAATTCCATAATTCCATCTTTTAAGCCTTGATTAGATTGTGGAGTATTGATATAAAAAAAGTATAAAGGTGTTATTTAAAATAAAATCGAGAAATAACTATTTCAGAAAAATTGGTGTTGTTTAGTTACTTCTAAGGCATAAAGCGTTGTCGTCTTGTTCAAAACAAATGTGGTCCACATCAATATTTACAAATTCAATAAAACAAAATCATTAATAATAATTGTTTGTCAGTTTAGTCCATTCACTTTAACAATTGCAGAAGCCTCATTTTTAAATACTTAAGATCCACTCAATACGCCCCAAAAAGTGACATTTTGATAAAAAGGCTTTTCAACAATCATTCTTTGATTTTTCTATAATGCTGCTTATTAACGTAGCTTCTGAAGTTAAAATGACCCTCATACCTGATTTTCCATACAAATTCAGACCATTTGAAACATTTCAAGGATGAGATCAGTGAAGAAACGAAGTTGATAGTGACGGGCAGGCTATAGCTTTCTTGTGTGAACTGAATCTTAAAAGCCTTAAGACTTAAGTGTTTACACAAAATGCTGTGTGAAATCATTTGTGGAAAAACTAATTTTAAATATCGAAGAAGAAAATCTGTTTTTTATCAAAACTTCTGGCTACAGCAGCATTATTCTCAAATTTTCTTGGGTGAAGTACACGGTTTCGATTCTTTCCAATACTTACAAGTCCCAAACTCTTATATTTGACCACAAGTATCAAAATTGCCTGCAGAGAAGATGCTTTCTGGAACGATATAAAAGTGCTTGATTTTGCGAACTGTGTCTGCAAAGTTTTCACCATTTTTGTAGTGAATTTTAACTTCTATGCATTGTTGATGTGCGTATCACTCCATTTTTAGTAATGGCGCAGTTTTTACTTCCCAAATGTCAAAAGATTGGCAGCTTCAAAAGTGTCTAATTACCGGACTATTCAAATTGAATTATCTTATTAACAAAAAACTTAAACGAAATATGATTGTTTTAAAAGAATCAAACTTAAAGGCAAAATTTCGAAATTATGTAAGTAATATTTTCCGGCTATAACCTAGGAAATCGTATCTAATATAATTCCACAACATGCTTATCTGCACCCTTGTTTTTAAGAGTCTAGGAGTGATAACCCTTTAATAGAGTACTCCAATCTTTTCCCATTAAACAAAATTAAACATGTACTCTCAAAATTTCCTATAAACTTATTTGAAACTCATTTAAGGCACAAGTTAACAAAAGACCAATTCATTAGATTATATCCTCATTCTCATAAAATCCAAAGGTAGAATCTTTTTTCTTTTTATTTTATGTCACTCATATCCATGGAAAATATAGAAACAAACATTCTATCAAAAGTACTTCCTGGAATAAAAATAACCT
Source organism: Eupeodes latifasciatus (assembly GCA_920104205.1). Taxonomy (NCBI): domain Eukaryota; kingdom Metazoa; phylum Arthropoda; class Insecta; order Diptera; family Syrphidae; genus Eupeodes; species Eupeodes latifasciatus. Next base: position 356,175,086 of record OV049924.1, on the reverse strand, counting down.
TTTATAGGTGTGAACATTATCATAAACATAAAATACAACATACATGCATAAACTTCTAGCTTTTTTGGTTGCTTGAAACTTAAATCACATTCCAAAGAAAAGAAAAATTCGTTTATCCTTTTATTTTTGTGTGTGTGCTATAAAATATTTCGTATCGTAAAATAAAAAATAAACACCGGAATTATTTAAGAGTATCTATCATTTATTGTATGAGTATATTTTTTTAATATACAATTTAAGCAACTTAATCTTTTCGAAAACGTCTCACACGCTCTTCGAGACGTATTTTGGAATGCAGAATACTTTGATAAAGATACTTATAGCCAATGCGAATTTATTTTCATTTAATTTTTGTTTTGCCTTGATTGAATTGCTTAATCAGCAAAACATTTGCTTTTGTAATAAATATGGTTTGAACGTGTTGTTTTCTGTTTATATTATTTTATTTTTCTTTGGGTGCATAAAACAACAATTTACTTTGAAATACACGATTGACAAAATATATATGTATATAAAACTTAGGAAATTAGTTTTGAACGTGACTAATTTACAAATATCTCGTATTATACAGCCAAACCCCCAACACGAGATACTCTAATGATGATATTAGAATGATTATTGATTTCTCATTTATTAATCTAGCTCGATTTTGATACTAAATTTTTTTGTTTTATTATTTTCCTATTTTTCGAAGACAATGGTGGATAAAGATAAGTGTAGCAAGTGTTGCCTATCAAAAATGCTTAATGAAGCAAGATTGTTATTTATTTGTTTTGTTTTTGTGGGAACTTATTGAAATGTCATCGATTTAATTGCACCCACGTTGGGCGCCATCTGGAAATATTAAGTTTACGTCTTGTTTAATCCCGCAAAGTTAAGGTTCTTTTGTTTTTGTTAAAGGTCATCGTGAACAGCTGTTTTCTTTATATGTTTACATTTCTTTTAAAAAAATTTTCTTAATAAAGCAAATCTGCTTCTTAAGCAAAAGAAATTTGAATTTAATTTTAAGTTTATTTACAAATTTAGCATTAATTTAATTTTTTTTTTATTTTTTCACTTTAATCTTGACCTTCCACGTATTTTTATTGTCTGCCACTGTGTTCAATTTCAGTATAGACATTAGGACGGGTTATAGCTTTGAAGTGCAAGATGAAGTGCATTTCTTTATTTTATTTTCACCACAAAAGCACGTTTTCATTTAAAGACTATTAAAATAGTTGAATTCTTGCATTTGAAAATAATATTTGCCAAATCACGTTTGAGTTTAATAATTCTTTTCGATTATCACATGTGAAATGTCTGACCATGGTTATGGGGTCACAATTCAAAACAATCAAACACCAAAGTGAAATGGTTAAGTGCATTAACATTGACGCCATCAAATTCCAAATTCTAAACAAAAAACACGTTTTAATTTTCATTTAGTCATCTTCTTTTGAAAATTAAAATAAAAATAAACCAAATCAGGTTTTTCAAAAATTCTTTTCTTTTAGGTTATGTCACATTCAAAAGAACCACACACGTTATTATTTTTGATGCCAATGAACTTCAAAACAACAATTCAGAGCAACTATACAAAATTTCTTTTATGGAAGAAAAGAATTTTTAATTTGTATTTTTATTTTCTTAACGTTTGCACAGCTAGCCATAGTCACGGGAAATAAATATAAGCACGTTGACTTATACCATATACTATAATAAATTGTTGTTTATTTTAAATACAGTGCGGTTAACTTGATTGAATACATACAAAATTTAATAAAACTGACACATTTTTCAGTAAGCTTTATAAAATTAACGGAAGAACACATTGTATTTAAAAATATCATATCTTACTTCGTCTGAACAAACAAAATATTTATTTATTTCTTAAAGATAGAGTTTTTTAATGGTAACACTATTCATAATGTCGTTGAATTTGACAGATGGGAAAACATTTTTACTTAATTTTTCATTTGACATTTAAACATGAAATGTTTGATCCAGAAAAATGGGAACTACATATGTATATAAGTATACCCAACTTATTTATAAAATGCCAGGAAAATATGCTTACAATGTCCCAAGTGAAATTAAAGTAAAACTCACGTTAAAGTAATCGATCTTAAAGCTTCTAAAAAACAAGATTTACTAGGCTTTAGAGAAAAATTTAAATTAAAAAATTCAATTCAAATCGAATAAGTTTTAAACTAATCAAGCAGCTGTCACTTTTAAAGCTGTCGTCTTTTGACTTTTGACAAGTAAAAATTATGTCATTACTAAAGATATAACGATTTTGCTTTAAATTCCCTACAAGAATGGTGCAAATTTCGCAGTTACAGTCCGAAAAACTAAAACACTTTTGGGTCACAGTGAAATTGGTGAAAAAATTTTAACTACTGTGAGCAACTGACAAAATTCCTTCTGTAGCCCGTAGTGTTGAAGAAAACCTAGGTTTCTCGATTTTTTGTCGATACTCTTGGGATAAGGCAATAAACACAATGTCGTTGTTACAACGTAGCTTGCAATAAAACTAAGGTCATGAAGCTTTTAAGGTTTAGTTAACACAAGAGCTTATGCCAGTTACCAGAAGCGTCGTCGTCCCTTTGCTAATTGGGTCCTTGAAATGCGCGTCAAAAAATCCATACAATTTATAGAAAAATAATATTCAGGGATGCTCTTTTTCACTTGGGGGCTACATTAATAAGCAGAATCTTCGCGAAAAATCCAAGAGTAGAGTGGATGTTGAAAAGCTTCGCCATCTTCATAAAGTGTCACTGTTTGGCGCAGTTTTTTGGGTGTCAATCGAGATGTGATTAAATCTTAAATAAATGGTAACTTACAACACTTAACTATTTTTGTCTGCGAGTAATGGCGGGGACTTACAGTTCTTATGCGAAATCCAAACGGCTAAAAGTTTGGGAAATCACTTGGAGGATTTGTGTACGCCTCGAAAGAGACAATTTGTATTTGGCCCAGGCTTGGAACTTAAACCTCTCTGGTATGACAGTCTTACACGCTAATTATAACGGCAATGCTAATACATTAGACATTAACTTTTCAAATATGACGATTTTGCAAATTTAACGACGTTAACGACACGGTTCTACGTAAAACACCCGTAACGATACAATCTTAATTTTGCATTTGCATTTATTTCTTAAAGAGGAGATCTCAATCAGCAACCAAAATATTGTGATTAAAAGGTTTTGTACTTTTTTCTATGCCACGTGAAAGATAAGTTCAATGCCAATAGTTAACAATTGATTCACGACCTAAAAATCATGACGAGACAAAAATAGAGACTATGTGTGTCGCTGCAACGAAGAGTCCATTCAATCAGTGCAATTTTTCCTTTAAAGTTGTTCGTATGGAGCGGCTTTAATAGTTTCTTGAAAACTGGCTTTCAATGCCTTAAGAGCTGTTGGTTTGTCAGCATAAATCATTAAATTAACATTTGCTGATAAAAAGTTATAGAGATGCTTTATGTCACACGAACGAGGGGCGAATCAATACGACTACTTTTTAAAAAAAAGAGGCTGGGATGCGACCCACAATGATAACCCATCCCGACTGTTAATTTGTCTTGCTTAAAAGGATTTTAGATTTTCGTGTTTTGTTAAAAAAGTAGTGAGTTGAATTATTTAAAAAAAAGAGGCTGGGATGCGACCCACACTGATAACTTCCCATCCCGTCTGTCGATTTGTCTTGTTTAAAAGTTTGTCCATATGTATCAATTTTTACTAAATTTGCGTACTATTTTTTGTAGATTTTATTTTTGTATGAAAAAACGGACTGTTGGATTTTTATAAAAAAAATATTGAATATCGAAAACAATATTTTCTGTGAAATAAAATAAGTTTGAAGCCATTATTTGTAATTTTTGAAAAGCTATTTGAGTCGAAAGTAAATTTTTACCAAGTTTTAGTGTTGTTTTTTTTTTGGTTTTTATTTTTTGTAAAAAAAAAACTGTCAATTCGATTTTTCTCAAAATTGTTCCTTATGTTGAAAACAATATTTCTTATAAGATAAAATTAGTTAGAAGCCAATATCTCAAAGTTTTGAAAAGATATTTGAGTCAAAAATCTATTTTTACCAACTTTTATTAATTTTTTAAGGTTTTTATTTTTTTGTAAGAAAATTGGCAATTCGATTTTTCTCAACATTTTACGGAATGTTGAAAATAATATTTCTTATAAAATAAAATAAGTTGGAAGCCATAATCTCAAATTTTCGAAAAGATATTTAAGTCGAAAATCAATTTTTACCAACTTTTATTGATTTTTTTTAGGTTTTTATTTTTTGTAAAAAAAACTGTCAATTAGATTTTTCTCAAAATTTTATCAGATGTCAAAAACATAATTCTTAGTTGCACAAAATTGTTTTGGAGATTTTTTTTCCAAAAATATATTTGTTTTGTATCACGTTACAATATATACAATATATAATTTTTTTTTATTAATTTAATTCAAGTCTCTAGCGTTATTGGTTCATGAGATATTTAGGTTTAACCAAAAGTTTCACCATTTTTTAAACTGCTATGGTAAAAAAAACACCCACGCAATATTCTTGAGAGCTCTTTCTGCATATTTCTGCCTTATTGTCTGTATAACAAAATTTATTTGAAGTCGATATCTCTTCTGGTTCTTGATCTATGGACGACGAAAAAAACGTCGCGAACGTACGGACGTACGGACGTACGAACATACACACGCACAGACATCTCTCTAAAAATCTTTTATTTCGACTCTAGGGACCTGTCAAAGGGAAATGTCAAAATTTTTGATTCGAAAATTCGGAACGATTACAATATCTTCGTCAAAATTGAGCTAATTAATTGTTGGAAATATTATTTTTTTAAAGTAAACTTGAACGATTCTTGATAAATTTTCAAATCTAACAGAATAATAATGTCAACATAATTTGGCATTCTCAACTGTCAAACCAAAGACCACACAAACCTCATATCCTTTGTAAAGATAAAGTTATCAAAAGTGTGTCTAACCTAATGATTTAAACTGTACGTTTGTAAGTTAGTACAATTGACACAACCGACCACGATACCTAACGCTGACGGAAGTGTGCCGTACTTTAGCCCGCTATAAATTTGCATAAACATGAACCTGAGCTGCGAAAGATTCACCAACAAAGTTTATTGTTTCCTTTTTGAGGTTTTTTAATTATTATGTGTAGGTATGTACTGTACAACGTACGATGAAGACAAAAATAGTAACACAGGAAAAAAAGTTTTGTATCTTGTAGATACCAACAATTAAAATGTTTTAATGAAAAATGATGACAATGATAAGTACTCAAATGACCAGATTTATGTGCTAGATATAAAATTTAATTCGTTCAAACTGATTTTTTTTGTGATTCTATATTCATCATAGAATCTTAAGTGTTTTTAAATAAAATGTTTGTAAGAAAAAGTTAAATAACTTTTTTCTTTCTTTCTTCTATTTTAAGGTCATTAAAATCAATTAACTATCATTTTAAGTTTTACTTATGCAAAATTATTATTAAAATAGAACAAGTGACCTACCCCAGTCAAGGTCATTGAAACATCAAAATATTTTAAATTGGAATGTTTGTAATGTAAATAAAGTAAGTTTTATGAGCTTAGGTATGCGATTAATAAAAATTAAATTACAACTTATCACATTTTCATGTTATTCTTTATTAGCTATTTTGCTGATCTTACAAAGTCATAAAGGTGTTAATTATAGTATTGAGGTTTTATGTTTTTTTTTTCTTTTTTTAAGTTTATTTTGTGTCCAATTTCATATTATAAGAATTTCTAGTCAAGGCATAGCCTTTGTAAAAAGATCATTCTCATGTTGTTTATTACAACTTGAAAACATGATTGATGAATCAACAATCTGAAAAATGTATTTGTATTTTGTTAGCTTGAAGCTGATGGTCAGTACATTTAATTTGTCAAGAGTTTTGTATTTTATAAAAATAGAGTCTTAGTAGGTCAAACTTGCTTCAAGGCTTCCGCGAATAACTATTGTTTTAGGTGTTCTCTAGAGTTAAGAGCCATGTTAATTCTCTGCTGTGAACTTATGACCCATATTCATTTGTTGCTGTCTGCACTTACTTTTTAATGATGAAATACATTGAAAAACACATCACACATTTTTATGTGTATATATCATATCCTTAAAGCTTATATTAATATTTAAATATCATAAAATCAAGTTTTGTTGTGAAAAAACAATATTTTTTCTCAATCTGATGGAAAATAAATCGATAATTTGTTCAGTTGTTTCACTTTTCTTCTAAAATGTAAATAAAAAAGTATCTAAGGTAACTCCATTCTACATTATTAAAACCTGAACAAATATTTCAAACAAATTTAAGATACTCGAACTTTAGAATTGAATATTTGTCGATAACGCAATATCAACACGCTACGCATTATGCGTTGTTGTAGATTTTGCTATTATTTTTGATAATATACTTTATGCATAGAAAAGTTCATAAGCAGAGTTGTGTTTACATATATATAAGTGCGCCCATGTGAACATAGAACTAGGGCGCTTTTTGGACAGCTTGATTTGATAGCTCACTGAAAATTTAAGTTGGGTCCAATTTTACAAGCATTTAATAAATTTTCAGTTATCAAATTGTATTTTTTACCCTTCAGAATTTCAGAAAGTAGTAAGCTTATAGCAAGCGTCAAACTACAATCAGAAGCTCATCATATGTACATATATATATACACAATTATAGCCTAACACACGCACAAAATACAAAACATAATTAACATTTAACTATTTCAGAAAAAACAATAAAATGAAAACGTTTACGATAGTGGAGCATTGGTTCTAAACAATGATTTTAATCCCACCTTATTGAAATTGAAAGCTATCGATGAACAGTTTAAGTTATATAAAATGCTCATTCGGCTTAAAACTTCATTCTTCCCATAGTTATTCGGCGCAGGGACATAGGGCCCAGGCACATAACGCCCAACTTTTTTTTTTTTGGGGCTTATGTCTCACTTCGGTGGGACATAAAAGCGAAATTGAATTTGGGACTTAAGTACTACTTAAATATGACCTAAGTCCCAAATTTGTTTGTTAAAAATGGGACATTGTCCCCAAATTTTTGCAGAGCCAAAAAAGAATAAAAAGTTTTTGTATTTCAATACAATGAACAATAATTTTTTGATACGGTGATAATACAAAAATATCAACAACTTCTTTCAATAAAAGCACCTGTGGGTGGCCCGCTTCGCGGGTTCTCAGGATTTTAACTCCCTTTTTCGGGTTTACACCCGCTCACCCAACTCCGTTGCTCCGCTTAGGGTATGTAAATTCGCCACGCAGGCGCCAATATCATCAGCTTTTTTGAATAAAAGCACCTGTGGGTGGCCCAATTCGCGGGATGTCAGGATTTAAACTCCACAAAACAAAGTCTTGTGGTATTGAAGTGCTCCAAGTTTTGTCATTTGGTGATTCTTATTAAGTGGGACATTAGCCCCAAAATTTTTATTTGGGGATTCGGTCTTACTTGGGTGGAACTTAGGGCCCAAATTATATTTCGGCTTTATGTCCCACTCGGGTGGGACATAAGCCCAAAAAAAAGTTGGGCGTTATGTCCCTGGGCGCTATATCTCTGCGCCAGTTATTCCTATGGAAGTCATATGTATAAAATCAAATGTACGCAGGTGATGAGTTCCGCTTTGGTAATTCAAATGTACACAAGCTAGTAAATAAGGTGCATCAATTTCACCATTAATGAGTTGATGAAAAAATACTAAGTCATTATTAACACGCCTTTGATGAAGAGATTGCATTTGAAGAAGCAGAATACGATGTTCATAGGGAGGCATATCATAAGGATCATCCCAAGGAAGACCCTTTAAGGCAAAGCGAATGAAATTATGTTGAATTGAGTCAATACGTTTTCTATGAATTTCGTAATAGGGAGTCCATACCTGCGAAGCATATTCAAGATGAGAACGAACATAGCAATTATACAAAGAAAGATTAACATATGGATCATTGAACTCCTTTGCCCAGCGTTTTATAAAACCAAGCATAGAACTTGCTTTATTAACAATCAAATTAATGTGATTTGTAAATTCTAACTTGGAACAGAAATGAACACTTAAATGTTTAAATGTGGAGACGCCGACAGAGTTTTTGCTGTGATATACAATAATCAAATACACTATACCGATTAGTTTTTTAGTAAAAGTTATCGTCTAGTATTTCAAAGGGTTGAGTGAAAGGCTATTTTTCCCACACTAAAGTGTGAAACTGTCAATGTCAGCTTGTAAAAGAATACGATCATGGGTGTACTTTATTATTTTAAAAATCTTCATGTCGTCAGCAAAAATGAGAAATTCACTTGAGAGAAGACATGACAATACATCGTTAATAGACAGGATGAAGAGAAACGGGCCAAGATGGCTTCCCTGAGGAACACCAGATTGAGCAACAAAAGGTTCAGAATGACAATTTCTAAATTTTACAGATCATAGGATCTGTTTTCAAGGTATGATTTGATCCAAGGTAAGAAAAATGGTGAAAACCCAAGAGCTATAAGTTTAAATAAAATAATTCCGTGGCTAAGTTGGTCAAAGGCTTTAGAAAAGTCAGTGTATACACAGTCAACTTCATAATCTTGTTCTAAAGCGTTTGAACATATGTTTGAGAATGTGAGGAGATTTGTAATGGTTGATCTTTTTTTCACAAAACCATGTTGCTGTTCGCAAATGAGATTCTTACTAAAAAATGCTACACTTTCACAAACAACTTGTTCAAACACTTTAGGAATACAAGAAAGCTTTGCAATGGGCCTGTAGTTGCTTATATCCGCCTTGTTACTTTTCTTGAAAATTAATGTTAGAAATGAATTCTTCCATATACTGGTAAATTTGTCTAATAAGAACGTAAGGGGTTCAACTAAAGCATTACTACACTTTTTTAATACTATCGTGGAAATACCATCGGGACCGGCTGAACAGTCATCATTCAACGCGGATAAAAGATCAAGAACCGTACTCTGTAGCACAGGTATGTGCCTACAGCTAGTTTGTGAAAAGGAGTGAAGATTATGAAAATATACTTCATCAACTTCTTCAGGGCTATTAACAAATGACTCACGGCACGGAAATTTGTTGCGAAAGCGTTACAGATATCAACAGTTTTATCTAATGAAAGGTTCTTGTAAGTGAAGTTAGCTGGAAAGCCATCTGATTTTTTCTTTAAGTGATTTAGAAATATCTTAGCAAAAATAATATTTGTTAAGAATTCTTCCCATTTTTTAAAAACTTATTAAGATTAAATCTAATTGAAAAAGAAAATACAAAATATAAGATCCTTGTACCGGACGGGACACTTGAAACTTGTATAAAAATGTGATATTTTTTAAGTTGGCGATTATTCAATTTCAATGTTGGTTTGAATTATGAGCTTCTATAAGTGTTCATGTAACCACCATGTCTTGACTTTATAGTAACTCTGTTGGTACCATGTGTAATTTTGGTGATATGTAAAAATATTTAAAATCGTGTATAGTGTTTTTCAACATTAATATTAATTTGCTTATACTGGTCAACTAATTATTCCTTTAAGAAAATTTTTGATTTCCTAGGTACCAATCTGTCTTCTCTAGGCAGTCAGGTTTTTCAGATATCACAATTTAAAAATTAAAAAAAAAACATTACATAATTCACTAGTTTTTTTTTCAATAAAATTTATGATATTTTCAAAAATCTATATTCTTATTTTCAATATTAGTCTTAATTTTTTAGCATGTTTCAATATTTTTGAAAAATTCTCATTAGTTCTTAGTCATATCCTTTTCAACTTAATCTTTTACAAATTACTTAATATTCTCGTATGCTTAAAGGTTTTTGATAAAAAAGTCGAAAATGGAATCTTTTTGTAACAACAACTTTCCTAGGAAGGTTATTATAAGTTCATACATATATTTAAAAAAAATAACGTCAAGAATTAGTACTTTTGAAATTTGGAGCTTAAATCGAGGTTAAGTTATTTTTAAAGTTTGAAAAGACAACAAATATTTCATTTTGTTTTGAAATACTATACTTTATTGGACTTTATCCAATTAATCATATGTAAAAATATAAACTTTTCGGACTTACCGCGATTATAAATAACAAATCAAATTTGTATTTGATAAAATATCCCGACGTTTCGATCAGATTTCACTGATCGTGGTCACGGGTTGACTGATGGCTTGTGGGTGGATGTTGTTTTGTCATTGTTTGTTCTTGTTCGTAGGTTATACCGAAACGGTTCGTAGGTTATACCGAAACGGTATAACCTACGAACAAGAACAAACAATGACAAAACAACATCCACCCACAAGCCATCAGTCAACCCGTGACCACGATCAGTGAAATCTGATCGAAACGTCGGGATATTTTATCAAATACAAATTTGATTTGTTATTTATAATCGCGGTAAGTCCGAAAAGTTTATATTTTTACAATGTCGCAGTACCACGAAAAAAGTTTAAAATTTACAATTAATCATATTATTGCTAGTTCTAGAGCTATGAAGTAAAGAAAGCTTATAAAAGATAAGTATCACATTGAAATATTCTGGACAAAATTTCAATAATTTCATTTTCATAAATATTTCCTTGAGCACGTTAGGAACTTCTCTAAGATGTTGTTTTGATTTTTAAAGAAAAACTGAAATTACAGTTTATAACAAATCAAAAGGAAACAACCTGATTTGGGGGTCCAATTCAAAAAATAGCTCAGTCTCTAACTCAGTACCTGGATACGGGCGACCTGAGGATTAAGTAAGAAGAATCTCCGTGCAGACAAACCTTTCTTTTTTTGCAACTCGTGGTAGAAATTATGAACCAAAGCAAGAAAACAAACAAAAAAGAAGAAAATGATGAGACCGGTACAAAACCGAACGGCAGTTTGGCGCTGAAGCTTGTTGCCGTATCTCCTGCAGCAAACACAGATAATGGAGCAGTGGTTAACCATGGACCCTCTTTTGTTGTTGGAAGAAATGAGAGTAGGAAGGTAGCGATACCTAATTTCAGTAGTGGCAGAGTTGTGAACAATGGCCCTACCACTACTACTGAGAGAACACCTCTATCACACAAATCCAGAAATGCAAAGGAGAGACTCTAAAAAAGCCTTTACAAACAAAGGCGGCAAGTTGCAGGAATCCTGAAGGCCTCTGGTGAATCATTGGAGGCTGGAAGGATACCGCAGCAAACCTCTCGCTTTGAATAGGCAAAGAGTGTTCTTGTTGCAGAAAGGACCAGAAAAGACTACGTCTAAGCGCGAAAGGTCTCTGGAGGGGGCCACATCGACACCAAACCGCCCTCGTGTGCATAACACCAGTACTCCCCTCAATCTCATCTAAAAAGCAAGTTTCAGTGACGTCACGAAGGGCAAAGTCGTAGTTGTGGTCATTGACAGAAGCGATAATGATGGCACAAATTCGGCTGATCGTTGGCAGTTGTTCAAGGTAAAGCTCTCGGTGGCTTTTTAAGTATTTTAAAAGAGCTTCCAGGACCACTTCCTTCCATAACATAAGTGATGGGGGTTGGTATCAAACTCATGTAAAACTCATGGTTTGTGGCGACCAGAGGTCTTGAGACATGTACAAGCTTGCTGTCAGCCGGTAAGGTGAAGTTTGGCCAGGTGCGAAACTCGAGGTTGTTGCTAAGGAAGACATTCCTAGCAGACCGAGCATTTGAATTTCAATCGAACCTCCTGATATCGAGGTAATTTTCGAAATGATCAAGGTGTGCATTGTGTAATCCATCCCTGCCGACTCATAATTGGAGGATCGTCAAGCTCGAGGAGGTGAAGGAAAGTGTTTAAGGAGTGCCATTATGGTACTCAATAAAGAATCTCTTGCTCCTCTAGCGCTCACCATTGTCTCGATAAACTATGGATTTGAAACGATCGAGATGAAACTATCGCAGATAGAGGGCTTCCTTACTTACTTACTTAAGGTGGCGCTACAGTCCGGGGCGGACCTGGGCCTCAACTAACATGCGTCTCCAGCCAGCTCGGTCCCTAGCTAGCTGTCTTCAGTTTCGCACGCCAAGTTGGTTGAGGTCTTCGACCACCTGAGTGCGCCACCTGAGTCGCGGTCTTCCTACTGCGCCGTCCCTCGTGATTGGATTCGAAGACCTTCTGGGCTGGAGCGTTGATGTCCATTCGCTCTACATGACCCAGCCATCTAAGCCGTTGGACTTTTATTCTGCTAACTAGGTGAGTGTCGCTGTACAGCCCGTACAGTTCGTCGTTATATCTGCTCCTCCATTCTCCATCTACACGTACGGGACCAAGAATCACCCGAAGAATTTTTCTCTCGAAGCATCCTAAGACGTTCTCATCTTTCTTTGACAGGGTCCAGGCCTCAGCGCCATAAATGAGAACCGGGATGATGAGTGTCTTATAGATGGTGATTTTAGATGCTCGAGAGAGGACTTTACTTCTCAATTGCATTCTAAGTCCAAAAAAGCAGCGATTTGCAAGAGTTATTCTTCGTTTGATTTCAGCGCTGGTGTCGTTGTCTGTGTTTATAGCGGTGCCTAGGTAGACAAAGTCCTTAACTAACTCGAAGTTATAGCTATCCATGGTGACGTTTTGTCCAAGACGTCGTTGTTCAATGTCCTTTTTTGATGACAGCATATACTTGGTCTTGCCCTCATTGACCACTAAACCCATCTTCTTCGCTTCCGTCGCAATGCTCAAAAACGCTCCACTGACATCACGCTTTGATCTTCCAATTATGTCAATATCATCTGCGTATCCGAGTAATTGGATGGACCTTTGGAAGATTGTGCCTCTAGTGTTGACGGTTGAGTTTTGCACAATTCTTTCTAGAACGATGTTGAAGAAGTCGCATGACAGTGCATCGCCTTGTCTAAAACCTTTTTTGACATCAAATGCATCGGTGAGATCTTTTCCGACCTTGATGGAGCAGCGCGCATTCTCCATCGTCATTCTGCACAAACGGATGAGTTTGACAGGGATGCCAAAACTAGACATTGCTCTGTAGAGCTCTTCCCTATGGCTGCTGTCATACGCGGCTTTAAAATCGATAAAGAGATGGTGGGTATCGATTTGAAGCTCCTGGGTTTTTTCCAAGATCTGCCGTAATGTGAATATTTGGTCGATAGTGGACTTTCGTGGTCTGAAGCCACACTGATAAGGACCTATCAGGTTGTTGACGAACGGCTTCAGACGTTCACATAGTACGGCAGAAAGGATCTTATATGCAATGTTAAGGAGACTGATCCCTCTGTAGTTGGCGCAATTTAAAGGGTCTCCTTTTTTATGTATCGGACAAACTATGCTGAGATTCCACTCATCGGGAATGCTTTCTTCCGACCATATTTTGCAGATGAGTTGGTGCATGCTCCCTACCAAGTCATCGCCTGCGGCTTTAAATAGTTCGGCAGCGATGCCGTCCAGCAGCTTTGTTTAACTTCAGTTTAGATATAGCTATCTTCACTTCGTCTAGGTCGGGTAGGCGGAATTGTTGATCTGCGTCGCCTAAGTTGAGTGGTTCTATCTCTCTTACAGCGGGGTTCGGTACGTCATCGCCGTTATATAATTTGGAGAAGTGGTCTTTCCATATTCTCAACATAGACTGCGGTTCTACTACGATGTTCCCCTGATCGTCTTTACAGGCTTCGGTTCGTGGCTGGTACCCTTGAGAGGTTTTTTTTACCTTTTGGTAAAATTTACGAACCTCATTCCTGTTCTGACATCCCTCTATCTCCTCGATCGCGCGTTTCTCGTGCTCTCTTTTTTTCCACCTAAGAAGCCGGTGTTCCTCTCTCCTCTTCTGCTCGTAGAGCTCGCGAGCAGCTCTGGTCCTTCTGTGCAATATCGCAGTCTTTTAGTTTGCGTTTGCCCGGTCCATCCCATCGCACTTCTTGGATGGCGGTAATATCTGCCTTGCAGCAGTTTAGGGCTTCCGCTAATTGTTCGGCTGCACGTGGTCTGTTAAGGGACCTAACATTCCACGTACAGATCCGAAGTTCGTTGTCCTTATTTCGTTTGCTTGGGTTGTCAACAGTGAATCCGTCCGTGTCCGAGGCTTGTTGGTGCTTCGCAACTAGAAGATTTTTATGTGGTCAGGAAGTCACCCTGACGGCACAACCCCCAACCTGGAGGGCCAGATCCTTAGTATAACTCCAAGGACGGAGAGCCGGATAAACCGCTCCTTATAGGCCTGGGCTCCGAATAAGTCGTAGAAGCCCTATAAGGTGTTCACTAAGTAATTCAACCTTACTGGAACTGTAGACGCCACCGTTGATTCCATCTCGAGATATCGTCCGCTGCCGTCTGGATAAGGAGAGGTGCCTTAGTGGAAACATCTCTCCCCCCCTCTCTCGTTTGCTGCCCCCAACAACTTTCCACTGGGGTTAGAACCCAATCTCCAGTTGAGGTACTAGGCACCCGATGTTCACCGCGGGGCGGTGAGAGTAGGAGTTGATAGACAGAGGTGGGTTTTAAGAAAAACCTGTGGACGCTTGTGTCCTCTTGAAAGCACATGTCTACCATTTGAACATAGAGGGCTTCCAGCAAGGCAAAAACCTGACGTAATACATTAATTTTAAAGTCGTATTTAAATAAATGCCATCAAAATCCATTGAAAAAGTGCAACTTTATTGCCAATACAAAAATCTTGTTGACCAGTGTTATCAGTCTTTCCTAAAACTCTGACTCCATATGAAGTTCTAAAAAACCATAATTGCGTTTTAGGTGCTTATTTCAAACCCAAAATTCGATTTTATCTAGCTGGTAGACTTGTTCAAAAACCGGGTTCATTATCAGAACAAAACATTTCTTTTAAACCGTTTCTAGCTTTTTTTTCAAAAATCATTTAGTTCAGTTTGTCTTTAACCCTCGCGCGGTCATTTGTAAAGGGAGCGGGCGCGCGTAACCGAAAAGACCTATCGGATGAATAAGAGAAATAAAGTACTAATTATTATTCCATAAATATTTATTTATTGGTACTCAGATACATTATCATTGTCTTTAAAGTCTAATTTGTCAAAAAAGTACTTAAAATTATGAAAAAGGCTACTAAAAATGAGAATTACAATGATGGGTAAATGTAATAATATGTACGAAAATGTACTAAGCGCGGTCGATTCGACTACGCGCGACCGCTTGAAGGTTAATTTGACAATTGAAGATTAACAACTAGTTAGGGTTTTTAAAGATTAATGAGACATTGAACATATTTAAAGCGAATATTGTAGATTTTGTTTTTATGATTTTACAAAATCATATTTAATTTTAAAACATCTATACACTAATATGATGTTTGTTTTGGATTCATACTTAAAACACCAACAACCATCGAAAACATATAATTTAATTAAAAATTAATAATAAATACATTCCAAAACGAATTGTTTTAAAAGAGTCCAATGCAAAACCTATCAAAATAGATGTTACTCGTGTATGTATTTTAGGACAATTGAATTGACGCAATTTATTTTATCATTTCCAGTAGGTAATGTAATGAGTAACATAATTAAAATAGTCAATTTATATTATATAAATATATGTTACGTATACGCCTGGGTATACTATTCTAATTAATGTTAAAATCATAACATGTACGGTCTAATTCTAAAATTAAAGACGGGTTTTACTTTACAAGAAGTGCTTGCTAAGAAGTAACTGTATGCCTCAATCGTTAAAGCTGAACATTGGTTTCCATACTTAAGTGGTGAAAAGTCCATAGAAATATTAAAATATTAAATTGACAAAATTCTGTAGTTCAAAATTAAGTTTCTTGATCAGGAAACGTGCTCTTTAACAACTTCAATGATTAAGACTTTAAAAAAATTTTGAAAAATATTTGGAAATTTTTTGCATAGCAAAATACGAAATTTAAATGAAATTAAACGGTTTAATAGAGTTTTCAACTCAATGAGCTACAGATTTTAATTTTTCATCCCATTTCACTTAAAATAAGATATGAAGATAAAAGTTCGAAACTAAATTAAATTTACATATTATATTTACGTTTCATACTTCGTATCTTGTATCTTTTCGTCATTTCGATTTATTTCCTAAAAAAACTTTTCACTTCTCCTATTATGATTTATCAAATATTCACCTGAAATGTTTTGGTTATAAGCAGCTTATACATGAAAATTATACCTTCCTCTTTTCAAAAATAAAGTTGCTAGTGAAAAGAAATTTTGCGTTAGAATTTTGCGTCATCAAATATTCATATCTATGACAAAATGTTGTTGAAGAATTTAGTTCACCTTGAACTTGAAAGGATTCTTGTTCTATTAAAATTTCATCCACATTTTGTATAATGAAGGTTTTTCAATGTTGATGATTCCATACATGTAACAATTTTGTATTTATTATATTAAATAAAATAATTGGATCATAAAACCAACCTCATTATATTCACTACTTGGCAAAGATCTCTTCTTCGCCCCTCTCTCTCTGTCACACTATTAGTCTACACGCTTTGCTAAATTCTATTTATTTTTGGAAAATAGTGTAGGTGGGTTAAATTGGTCTCTGGATTTCTTTCATCTACTTGTTGACCACATCACAATTTTTATACCTCTAGTGAAAAATATTCATTTAGTGAAACATTCTTAAAATGCGTCACATAAGTTATGAATGTAATGTCAAAAATAAAATGAAAGAATTTATTTTATTTTTGTATATTCTTAAATATTTATAGAGACAAAATAAATAAACATTTTTTATTTACATAGATTTAATTGTAAGGTAATATTCTATGTCAGTGGCAGCAGTGAACAGCACAAGCAGCAACAGCAGCAGTCAGTATGAGAAATTAATGGTTAGCTTATAGGCTTACACACAACCTTGTATCTCGGTGGGAGATAGATAGTTTTTATTTTTTTTTTATAAAAATAACCATAGATAGATATTGAATTGATAGTGCAGTAATGACGTTAGAAAAATATTGTCACATGTTTTTGCACATTATTTTAATAGAAATGTTTGTTTATTGTGTTAAGTATCATGTTAAATAAGTGTTATTTTAATTGCTACAAATTTTAACAAAAATTGGTCTAAGAATGGAATTTAAATTAAAAATCATCTCTAAGTTTTTAAGAAATTGGACTTTCGCAGTTTGAGGCTTTTATTTAATTTTAAAAATAATTGCTTTTTTCGTTATAAATATTCTTCTTCAAGCATAATTTCAAGATTCTAAATTTATAAAAATTGTCAGCATAATCAATAATCCATAAAAACGATAACATGATTTTTAAAATATTCCTCAACGCGCAGCTAAAATAGATACCTTTTGAATGCATTGCTGTACAAATTGTCCGTAGAAAAAAAGTAAATAGGAACTCGTTAATTTCATTCGAGTTTTTAGTCATCTCGAAATGCCTTGTACTTTAAATAGAAATTCCAAGAAGTTTCGAATTAGATCAGATACTTTGTACAATTGATCTGCATTCAATGTGGGGCATTTGAATTATCCGGAAAGAGATACACAATACATAGTTATAAAAAAGAGGCTGGGATGCGACCAACACTGATAACTTCCCATCCCGTCTTTTGATTTATCTTGCCTAAAAGTTTGTAGGTTTTCTTGTTTTGTTAAAAAAGATGTCAGTTGAATTATTCTAAAAAATTTAAAAATGACAATATTTTACATATAATGAAATACTTAGTTTGATTTCAAAATCTATTTTCTTAACGAGATTTTTAATCGAAAACCAATTTTTTTCAATTTTAGCAGCATTTCTTAAAATTTTGTATATCTTATATACCTATACAAATACAAATTGGATTAATGAAATTAATTTCAAGTCAATATCTTCTATCGAGAACCGATCATCAATTTTAACCAATTTTGCGTACTATTTTTTGTAAATTTTAATTTTTTATAAGAAAACTGACTTGACTGTTGGATTTTTATAAAAAAAATTACTGAATGTCAAAAACAGTATTTTCTGTGGGATTAAAATAGTTTAAAGCTAATATTTTTTAATATTAAAAAGATATTTGAGTAGTTTTTTAGGTTTCTAATGTTAATGATGTTAAAAACAATATTTCTTATATAATAAAATTAGCTTGAAGCCATAATATCAAATTTTTGAAAAGATATTTGAGTCGAAAATCAATTATAAATTTAAATTATCTTATAAAAAATATGGTTGTCAACATTCAGTAAAATTTTGAGAAAAATCGAATAGACAGTTTTCTTACAAAACATAAAAAAGCTAACAAAAATTTAAAAAAATTGGTAAAAATTGATTTCGGCTCAAATATCTTTTTAAAAATTTGAGATTATGAATTTTAACTAATTTTGCCTCATAAAAAATATTATTTTAACATTTAGTAAAATTTTGAGAAAAATCGAATTGACAGTTTTTTTTACAAAAAATAAAAACCTAAAAAAAACAATACTAAAACTTAGTACAAATTAACTTTCGACTCAAATATTTTTTCAAAAATTAAAAATATTGGCTTCAAAGCCAATATCTCACAGAAAATATTGTTTTCGACATTCCGTAAATTTTTTATAAAAATGCAAAATATTGTTGGAATAATTCAAGAATAATTCAACTGACAACTTTTATAACAAAACACGAAAACCTACAAACCTTTAAAGCAAGACTTATCGACAGACGGGATGGGAAGTTATCAGTGTGAGTCGCATCCCAGCTTCTTTTTTTAAATTACTATGGTAAAAAAACACCCACTCAATTTTCTTCAGCGTCCTTTTTGAATCTTTCTACATATCTGTATAATACAATTTATTTGAAGTCGATATCTGTACTGGTTCTTGAGCTATGAACCAGTACGGACGTAATTATCAAGTCTGATTCTAGGTGCGGTTATTAGGCATTATCTGGATTTTTTGGGTCTTTATTATTAAAGTTTATCCTTCAGATTTCCAACACGTTAATAGTTTAGATCTCTGGTGCAATAAAATTCTAACTGTTGGAAGATTTTTCTGAAATGATATGCACTTCTTTTACCGTCAATGAAAACCCAAAATGTCCGTTATACCGTTATTATTTGGCTTGACGTATTAAAAATCATATAAAAGAAGAAATATCAAAGTGCAAAATAACAAATTATTGCAAATGGTACCTCGAAAGTGGTAACGAATATACCTGTATTCTGATGTTTTAGTTGAAATAGACTGAAAAACAGTTTTTAATAATATTTAAAGAAAGTGTTTCAAGAGACTTTTATAGGGAGAATATTTTGCAATAACAAAATTGACTGCCTCCGCCAAATTTGACGTCTGATATCCATTAAAAAGATTGGACAAGCAGAGTTTAGCCCCAATTGATCCGGTTCAAAGTGGAACTTTTTGATTTATTAATTTTTATATTCATATATGTATATTTTAGTTCTTTTGTCAACTAACCAGAAAAATGTTGCCGCAGAAATTTTTACTAAAACCATTACTTTTTATCCATTTTATTACAATCAATAGCTATATTCACTATGAAATAAGGTACGGTATATTTTATACCCTCTCTTTCTTTGTCCAAATTGCCTTAGTATATAACTTAGTTTTAATAAACTTTATAACTTCTTTTATTACTGTTTCTTAACCAAAACCTTAGCCAACTTTATTAATGTTCCAAAATGTTATCAGTTTGTTAACTACAAAAAAAATGAGATTCACACTGAATCATGAAACTTCAAATGATCCACAAACTATCTCCAATTTACTTGCTACCTTTTGTAAATAATCATGCACCAATGACTCTTTTGTTCCAGAACTGGCACGTTTTGAGTTTTTGCCGTATTTCTTCATTGGCTCATTTGTATATTCTTCTACAAAAGAACCTTGATTTGATCAAATCATTGATGAGTTTTGATGATTTCCCTGCGCTCACAAAAATAGTTCCAACAGATTTATTAAAAACTATTCCCCACTCGCCAATCTGTCACACATGCCTTATAGAATATGTATTCTTAATGCTCTTGAGCTTAGAAAAAAGGAGATAGGTTTAAGCAAGCTCTTTGAAAAATATCCCAATGACTTACTCTTCAAGCTAACTTAGTGGTAAGTAATTTTCTTTCGATTTCTTCTTACTTAAAAACTTGCTTCAGATGTGCTATCTCCTACCTTTTACTTGTAACATTTGGAGTTCCCCAAGGTAGCTACTTAAGCTCTATTCTTTTTATATATAAGCGATATGAATATGTTTATAAAGTATTCCCATTTCTCACCTTACGCTGAAGACTTTAAATTTTTTTAAAAAGTCGATGCAATACTCCCTCAATCAACTAAAATAAAATAAATAAATTAGGTGGCGCAACAGTCCATGACGGACCAGGGCCTAGTGTCTTACAACTTCAACCATCCCTGTCTGCGAGTAATGTTGTCAGAGATGGAAGGGACCTACAGTTTATATGCCGAATCCGAAACGCTAATTTGAGAAAGCACTTTTCATGACAAGAATTACTCTAGGAGGATTTGTCAATTCCTCGCAAGAGGCAGTACCCGTGAAAAAAGTTAGGTGGCACAGGCAGGGATTGAATCCAAGACCCCTTGCATGACAGTCCAACGCACTAACGATCACGCTACGGGTAATCCCTCAATCAACTAGCCTTCATATTTTCTTAAAAATGTGTTAAAAGAACTTTACGGACCTAAAAATATGAGCACATATCATCCAAAATTATTAAAGGTTTTATTCAATACTTTATCTACAAACTGATTGTCACTTTAAAGTGTATTTGATACCTTGCGTTTTTATGTTATCGGGAGCTCAATTTTCTTATCGATTAATATTAAAAGTCAACTTGGCTTTTTGACACGTTGATTAAAGGAATTTAATTCCCAATTCCCTTTTCGAATACACCTCTCAAGTATGGTCCCTAAATATAAGATTTTTTAGACTGTAAGATAACCTAACCCCAAAGTTTGACTTTAAATCAAACATAACAAAAGAAATACTCTTAAAATGTTTAAACAATATACGTATAATCCCAAAATACATGATGATATTTCACCCTAAAAATAGCTTTATTTAATTCCTTAGTAGGTATCGAAATTCATATTCATTAAATTAATGATCTTTAAAAAAATGCAAGCAAAAGATCGCCTACACAAATTAAATATTTAAAGATTAATTTGGCCCCAAAAAGACCTCAATCAGAGTCTTCCCATATTATCTGATAAATACTTTTATTATGGAACAAACAGGAATATATTAATTTGTATTTATTTATTGAAATATTATATATTATATAATTGGATTGATTTAATTTGAAACCGTGGAGTATTCAAATATAGAAAGAAAAAGGCTACCAATGAATAATTGGACAGAAGGTCTTTTCGAATGTAAAATGATATTTTAAACTCAAATGCACAATTGTCTCGCCATATAATTCAATTAAATTCAATTCAATTCAATTTATATGTTTCTATATTATACGAATATTAAATATCTATAAACTCGTATATTCATCAGAATAATAATTCAATAATATCACTTATAATCTCCTCACACAAGAAGGATATTACACATTCAATATTATTAATACATCATGAATGAATAGCTTAATAGAGCTTAGATGCCAAATTCGACCAGACAAATGGATTTCAAATGCTTTGACATCGACATCGACATCATATCATTAATGTGTTATGCATATACCTAACTCATATCTATCTATCTGTCCGTGTATATCAATATATATGTAGTGTAATAAATATTCTATGGGCATATCTCTATAATGGATAATGTATTCATTAAGGGTAGGTATCAGAATACACTATATCCATATAGACTTAAGACAAACTGTCTCTATTTCATCTCGCCTACTATTCAAGCAAAAGTCTTGGCTGCGATATGTGATATACTCGTATGTACATAAAGATTCCTTCTATTTTCGAACTTATATATAAATTAACCTATATACCTTATTATAATTCCACTACCACACTTCCTAACTCATTTGACATAAGCTTGTCGTCTCAACAATCAAAGTGCTTAACCCCATCAATCCCACCCAATGCAGTTAACTATAGTCCTTGCCCAGGATCCTCCCAGGATATAGGGATTGTGCAAAAACAGGAAGTTGAATCTTTCAGTTTCTAGCTTCTGTGTGAAGTCAGACAATAATAATTCTATCAAGAAGAATATAATGACGTCCTTAAAATTAATCCTAATTACTATGCGGGCTAATATTAAGTACAAGTTTCTTAGGAATTATCTCAGCATAACAGGATGTCATACTCGTATATATTATCCTGAATCACTTTCGATTTCTATTCAATCGAGAATATGAGAAACCAACCATCTTTTGACTACCATGTAAATTTATTGAAATCTCTTCTTTATGTATAGGTAGATCCACCTACATATTCCTATATTGAATTTTTAACGCTTCTTTTGACATAAAGTCATGAGCCATTGAGGAGCAGAGCATGACCATCAGACAGGATTTGCTTAAATCACTCATCGCAAATAAATCTACCAGAATGAGTTGACTCGTCCTTGATTACGTCGTCGTCGTCATCGTTGGTGTTGGCGTTGTCGTTGTTGTCAAAGTCGTCGTCGTCGTCCTGTCCCCATCAGACACTTCTTTGTCGATATTTGAACACCAACTTAACTTTTTATTTTTATTTTCAGTTCTTCTTATGTTCAAAGAGAGGACACGTCACTAGAGATTTCTTCCATAACATTTTCTGCTCGACTGAAATAAACCCAAAGCAATCAAGTAGACACTTCACCTACCATCACCCTGTCAAATATGACTTAAAAAATAAGTACACTGAAGAAAAATCAAATTCTGATTTGAAATCTTGAAACTTAGTTTTAAAATCAGAAAGCTATAGGATTACGTTATTTCTTTAATTGACATTTTATTCTAATTCAGGAACCATGAACGCCTGTGCAGAATATGTTTAGCGCTTAAATAATCGAGTTACAGATGATTTTTTTTTTGATTTTTTTTTCATATGAGATGAGGTTATATTTTGTCCACATACTAGCCTTTATAAATATGGCAACCTCTCAATGAAGCTAGACAAGCAATTAGTAATAAAAACAAAAATCCAGTACTTTAATCTTTCGCCAACTCGAATTTAAGGTTATGAACCCATTTTGATACCCTTTTTATCTAAGACACAGGGCGAGCATTAGAAAAAGAAGAAAGACTTTGAGAGAAGATGTAGCTGTACATTAGTTTTGAATTCGTGAATATTACAATAACAAGAATTGGCGGAGAGTGTTAAAACATTAAACATTAAACATTCACGGTGTGCGGCTGAGGAATAAATGTCTACTTATATATCTATGACCGAAGTTGTTTTAGAGGGTAGACGTACTAATACGCACTCTTGAAGAAATTTATTGTTCTTTTCATAGTCACGTTGAAGAGAAAGCAGATAGATCGATCACCTTCTGTTCTCGTAAGCAATGAGTTTATTTTAATTTGACTTATTGATTTTGGTCAACCTACAAAGCCTGAAAATTCTTTAATATACCGAATTTACCCAATGATTAAATTTAAAGTTCTTATAGAGAACTTATATTGTAAACGCTCGAATGAAGCCTATATTGATGAATTTTTATTATCATCCACCTAGGACAAGATTTAATAAGTTTCTGAAATTGGATTGACTAGATTAATAAATGAAGTGGGCAAGTCAGTAATGTCTCACTCCATTCGGTACGGCGACATTTCAAAGTATATTTCAGGGCAATGCAGAATCAGATTGCTTAGCCGTGGCGGAAAAAACTACCTTTCTTAAGGGACAAATATCAAAATAAAAATGAAATAAAATTGGTAAGGATGCCCAAAGATAAAAACTTTGGAATGAACGCAACATACTAAGGCTATGAAAAGAAAAAACCAAAGCGTTTAGATAGCCAACACATAAGTACACATCAACATAGATTTTGGGATGGTAGGTCTACCAAGTCTTATCAATCTAATTCCTAAAATTTTGTTTTAATACTCTGGACGATCGGAAATAATTTCATGTGTTTTAAATTGACTTTTAAAAAGCCTTTAGTAGAGTTAGTTTACATACTCTCCTAGAGAAACTTAAAGCGTATGGCTTCCATGGACTACTACTTAATTGGCTTTCTTCATATTTACTTGATCTCAAAAACAATATTGAATGAGTGATGGCTTTTATCTTAAAAGAAATAAATATAACTTCTGGTGTTCCAGAAGGCTGCCATGTAGGGCCCTTATTATTAATACTTTTTACTAGTGATCTTCCGAATGTACTAAGAAATTGTCATTGCCTTGCGGATGATATAAAGTTTTTTGTTCAAGGATTTCTAATTTAACAGATTGTTTTTTGCTTCAGAATGATCTAAATTCTTTATTGAGATTGGTGAAAGTCAAATGATTTGTTGTTGACAAGTGTGCTTGTATGACCTACAATAGAAGGTTTTTTTTTAAATATTATTCAAAACTATTCTTTAAATACTTCACTTCTCTTAATAAAAAGTAAGTTGTATTTTGCGGAGGTAAAACCATAGAATACAAAACAAAAAAAGATCCATTTCTCAAAATTCCTAACTAAAAAGTTATTTAAAAAAAGTAAGCATTAAAATTCTGATTTAGGAATAAATACAGCGTTCTTTCCCTCTTCTCTGTTTGAACTTGACCTATAGTAAACTTTTCTTTTTGAAGTGGGTATAAAACTTGGAACATCAAAGGATCAAAAATGTCTATAAAAATAACTAATGTGAAAAAGTGGTTAAAATTTTACAAGAAATACCCTCCGAAAAATGAGCTTATTATGAAAGTTGGTTTCATGAGGTTAAAGAGATTTTTTTTTAATGAAATGTTCAAGATGAACGATAACTGTTTTTAAAGTGCGTTTATCCTTATCCTAATTTTGACTATGAAACAACAGAAAGAACTTTTATTTTACCAAAGCACTTTAGAAATATAATTAAAGCATTTTGTTCAGTGTAATCACCATTCGCATGAAAAAACAGACGTAACTTGTTAACTAAGTATGAGTGAGTAGAGTGTAGGTAAGGTATATCAAACTTTTCACCACAAAAGCGATTATATTTTTCGATTTTATCGTCCTTTCAATCGATAGGGAAAATTTGCTGTGTAACGAAAGTTTATTTAACGTTTGTAGGTTTCTGATTTCGTAATATTGGAAATCAAATCAACCCATCACCGCATCGTCCTTTGGTTCTTTTATATTTACTAAAATATACACAGGCACACCTGTAGCTATACTCGCTATACTATATGTATTGATTTCATCAATAACGGTTATGGTGTTGTATAGAGTAAAGCAATATGGCTGCAAGGATTTTCTCACAGCAGACGGAAACGAGCCACTGACGGAGTAAAGTGTTTACCCGAAGTACTTAAACACACAAACAAAACTCTTTGGCGTTATGAATTGCATATGAACGGACGAACGACTGAGCGAATATGCGGATGCGGATGCGGAGCCAAAACCAAGTGACGTACCTGCTTAATAATTGCTCATATACCGCTATACTATATAATACAACGGATACCATCCACCTGTGGATTTTTCCAGTTGACTCGTCATCGTTGCTTGTTGCCATATGGCAGTTATTATTCGTCCGTCCAATGATGATGATGATATAGGAGGAGAGGTGGAGTGGTTGGTTGGAAGGGTTTTTCATCACCAAAGGCCAACAAAAACAGCCAACACGTGGAAAGATAAACAAATTCAAAAGCAGCTCAGAATACCGTTAACTGCTTTAATGAAATTTACAAGACATTTGGGAATATTGCAAGCATCACATCACGACCGACAACACGACGACGGACGGTAACGCTAAAGCTAACGCACGACGCCACGCGGACAACCTGATGGCGATGTTGTTCGTTGCATGAAGTTGTAGGAGGTGAATTTTGTTCTAAAATGGTTGTTTTGGTTTGTTTCACGGCAAACGGTTCGTTTCATAGTCAAGCCATCAGTGATGTGTTTACCTTTTATTCACACTCTGCTCATCAGCACAGGTAAAATAGAAGCACCAAGCACAGCACAGGGCATCACTGCGGTATATGGCAGTATGAAGAAGTTGGAACTGCAAAAGTTGATGGCATCACTTTGCTTTTTGGGACAAAGTCTAATTGTTAAATGTTTTCGCGCTAGCGACAGGAATAATTGCTTAAACTTTTATACACAGGTTAAAGGTTTTTGTGTTTTGGGATACGCCTCGTTAACGAGTTTAAACTTTTGTACAGTTGCAAAAATCCATGAAAATGAAATGATTTCTCTTCCTTCTCGGTTTAAGTAAAATATGTGAAAGGATGCTTCATAGGAAAATACGTTGGAAAGCTAAGGAAAATGTATTTAAGAGAAAGTTAATGTAGGTACATCTTTCTAGTCTGATGAATATGAATCATGAATGCCTAAAACTATGTATTGTTTATTTTATAAAATTTTAGCAGACAGCATACAAATGTGGTGAAATTCTTCATTAAGAATAATTTTTCATACGTGAAGCCTGAAGCATTCCCTATTTTTATTTAGGTTTAGGAGACCGATTTTATAAATGACATTATTTTAAAAGAAATGAAAATGTGGTTCACAAACTGTTGTGGATTGTATAATGCTCATCATCTAGCGTTAAATTCACATTCATAAGGTTAAAGTGGCGTATAGAGCTTCAAAACTTTGGAAAGTCAGGCTTATCAAAGACACTTTAATCTTGCACTTTAAACAAAACCACAAGACAATCAAAATAAAGCATAACATAAATAGTTATGAAAAATCATTTACGAGCAACAGAAAAAACAATTGGCCTTAAATAGCTGCCCTGGGGAATACCACAATATATCTTTTATAATAAATCTGAGATTTGATTTACGAGCAATTAATTTTAACTTCTTAAACACACTTAATCTCAGCTTCTGATCAGTGTTTGTATTAAGAAGACTTAAAAGAAAGGTGTCTGACCTTTTAATGTTATCAATTTTGCAATAAAAGTCTTAGTTAGTGTTTTGCTAAAGTTAATGACCTAGCTTAAATTAGTTTCTTCTCATCAGAGAATTTAAGACATTCACAATTTAATCTTATATGAACTTAAGATTTTAAGTTCTTCGTGGATTGTTGGAGTAGTGTACTAAGTGACAAAACACAAAAACCTATGCTATTGAAGCTTCTTACAGCTTCTCACTATGCTGGCATGATTTCGTTGAATTTTTTCATACATTCAGTCGTTAACTTCGATCTATGCCCTATCTTGTAGGTAGACAGCATTATGATGATGAGAAAGTGTAAAAAAATACCTAAGGCTAATTTCCTACATGAATATTTGATATTAATCATTTCTCTCAAAACTCACTTAAACTTAAATATCAAGAGGATCTTGTAACAGAGAAAATTGTCTTGCTATGTTTTCCCAAAGGGCAAATGCAAAATGATTAACTTGATACAAGTATACTCAGCTCAGTAGATATTACAATTATTTTATTGTCCTTAGAGTTTACAGAAGTGTTTCAAATTTATATTCTAGGTACAATATATCTATACGAGTATGTTTGTACAAGAATATTCTGCATTGCAGTGTCAGAAGTCACAAGAATGATAGCTTGAATTCGTTTGACAAATGGATGAATATAATATTTATGTATGTCCTGAAAGAAAATATTTAATAATATGGCTAAAGGATGTTTGGATTTGAGCAAGAGAAGAATATTTGTATGTATTTTATTAGACATTGGAGACTGATGTAAATACTGTATAGAACAAATGTTTTTTAATATTAATACAGTATATTCCGCTTAATTGCACCGGGTGTAATGGTAAGATTTTTTGGTAAATTATTAATTATTTAAGCGCAAAATGTTTATAATTTCAGTCAATATTAAAATAGAATTTAAAAAATCAGAACATATCATTTATTAATACAAATTAGAGCTAAACATTTGATATACATATTTATAAAAAGTTACTCATTAGCTTGTGTTCAAAATAATGATTTTCGACTGAGAACTATTGCAATACCTATTTGAAAGTTTTCAGGTTATGTAGACCATCCGATTTTTTACCTCGAATAAATATTATGTACATAATATCATTTCCCCAGTAAGACCCGCTTTTCCGGCACTTACAATGAACCGATTTTTAATAAAAAAAGGTCTCAAAAAAAAGAGAATATTTTGTAGACTATGAAAACTATATCTTTATATCTATTGAATACAAATTTGTAATTTGTTGTAAAACTAAACTTTTTAGTATAAATGGTTTGTGTATTTGGAGGAACTAATCGAATGCACAAACCATTCTTTTCAAAATGTTATGAGTTATCGTAGGATGAACTTAGCCAATGGCATGAGCCTTTCGGAATGTTTTTGTGTGCGGTATGAACTGTATCTCAGCTAAGAACTGAGGGACAACTCTTACCGGAAACCACAACTCACCCCAAGATAACTTTAATTCTGGTAATTGGAGATTAAGGGTTAGTATCTTTCCTGTTTAAATGTTTCGTCAAGGTGGATACGTTTTTTGGGCAATATGCGTTAGAATTCCCCTATGGGTAGGTTTTATATTAAAGAAACCATAAGGAAAATCAAAGTTTCTAGTGACAAGAAAAAAAACTACGCCTATCTCAGATATGTATAATGTAGATAGGTATTTAGCCATAATGATATAATAAAAGTCAGTAGAGAGGTGTTAAGCCAATTTAGTAATTCAGAATATTTTGTTTAGAACTAAGCAAAGGAATATGGCATTCATTTAATTTAGGCACTATTAAATTGAGGGTGAATAGACAATTTATTGTTTAAACTGAAGATTCATTTTTCTCTTCAAATTTTCTCCCATACAACCCACACATAACAATAATAATTTTCCGAATACACATTTTTAATTGTTAATTTCAAAGAAAACTTAACTTCCAAAGTTTTTAAATCATGTTCTTATTACTTAAAATGAAATTTTTCTTTAACTATTTTAATAAAATTTTCAGACTTTTACATCAAACTTTTGCTATATAATAGTTTTTTTTTTCGAAAAATGCTTAAACCGTTTGGTTGGCTTTTGATGTTAAGAGTTTTAGAAAATTTCATAAAAAAACCTATCTGTAAAAGTTTTAAAATCATATTTTGATATTGCTTTAAATGAGAATTTTCTTAAACAATTTTCATGAAATTCTTAAACTCTTCCGTACAATTTTTACTATTTAATAACTGTTTCAAAAAATTCTAAAACCCTTTGGTTGGCTTTTTAAATTAACAGCAATACCTTTAATACTTAAATTCAAAAAATTTTTATTGAAAGGCTTTGAAAATTTCTATTTCGTCCTAATGACAAACAAAATTAATTACTCCAGAATTTTAATATTTTCAAGTTTGAAAATCAATAGAATGTTATTACTTCTGAAGAACTTTCTCTGAAACCACTTCAACGATTTTAATGAAATTTTCAAAATACATATATTTGTGACTTACTGTGTAAACTAAGACCTCACTCAAAAAACTTCTTCGTGTGACTTGGTTCCTTGCTTTGATTGCCTCGAATTGCCTGATGTTACTTTCCGCTCGTGTGCACCAAATGATCAGCGGTCGTTCTCTGCTGCGCCATTTTGTGGGGGTAGATTTCAAGACTTTACCAATTGGTTTCCATGTGCTCTTCGTAACCAAGCTATCTAAGAAGTTGAACTTTTAACCTTCTTTTTCCACTTCTAGATTTATTTAGAATTTAAAGAATTTTTGTCTCGAAACAACACAATCCGCTTTGGCCATGATCAATGCTTCTGCATCAAGACGGAGATGATGACACTTTAGTTGCTTATGAGAGGGATTTCTAAGCCCAAATGAACAGCTGATAGAAAAAGAAGTAATTTGCTGGTTTCGTTTTCTGTATATTCAAAGTGGATACCAGGTAGACAAAGTCCTCAATTACACACCGCGAAGTTACGAGTACATATGTAAACGGTACATTTCAGACCGAGATGATGCCGCGTCATCGGTTCGAAAGGAACTTTCATGATTCATGATGCCTCATTAACCACATAACCAATTTCTGCCTCCTCTGTCGCAATGATCTTTTTAAGTTGGGTAGAAGGGACTTTTGGCCTGCATCAGTCATCTACATTGTCTAAGCATCCTGCGTACCAGGAGAATTCGTCGTAAATCTCGATTCAAAGAAAATTAATAATATATGTACATAACTATTAGAACTTCATCGAATTACAATATAGAGAAAATTATTGGTTCTCACCTTTCCACACTGGAAATTTAACATATTTTGTAATGCACCATTCATGTTCCCTTTGAAAAATTGAATTCAATTTTAATTCAATCACTTTATTGCAATTAATTGAATCGTTTGAGTAAAAAATGTCTCTCAATTTTAAATAATTGAATTGTAAAATTTTAATTCCCAATCTTGACACATACATACATACAATTTTAGAAAAATCGAATTGAAAAAGTTTTTCTACAAAAAAAAATAAAAATTACAAAAACAACTCAAAACTGATAGAAATAATTTTTCGAACAAAGTATCTTCTGAACGAAGAAAGATATTGACATAAGGCTTTTTATCTAACACAAAATCTAACATTTTTTGAAGTATCGACAAACGATTCGTTTGAAAATGGAGTCTCAAAACCTTTTAGAAATATATTTTATTCTTTTTAATATTTTACATGCTTTTTGTGTGACAGAATAGATTTAAAGACATTAAAATGCTACAATATTTTCCAATGTAAACCTTCAAATATATCCGACAAGAAAAATTGAAAGTGAAGAAATTCTGAAAACTATATTTTATATCAATATTGAGATACATTTTGTACTGTTTTGCTAACAATTCGTTGGGTAAAGTTAAAAATTTCCATCTGTAAAATAAATGTATACAATTTTAATTATTTATCACATATTTTGTTAATCATTTCAACCTTAAAGTTCACATTGCATGTGTCACAAGTAATCAATAAAGCCGCAGTTTTTAAAAAAAAAAGCGGCAGAATATACTTTTGAAGAAAAAGTATATTCTGCCGCTTTTTCCAAAGAAAAAGTATTTTATTTACAATATTTTGCAATTTATAATAAAATAAACCAAACAAACATGTGATAAACAAATAAAAATTGATAAATTGCATTCGTGGAATTTAAAAAAAAAAAAAACAATTTGACAGCAGTTTGAAAGTGACTATAAATAGTTAAACAAATAGACCCACTCAATACGAGTATCTTACACAGTCATTCATATAATCTTGTTTGTGAAAGTAATGTTAACAGTATTTAAATTAATTAATCTTATCAATCAAATAACCATTAAGAAAATGTTGACCCCTAGCTTATCTGTTATCCACAAACTATAATGTTAAGACATTTCTTTGAATTATTTAAACAAATTTCTGCAAAATTTTTAACACCCACCATGAACGTATTTTTATGGGCCAAGTTTTTAAAAATCATTTAAAAATTAAACTCCTCATAAAAATACCGTTTATAAAAATAAGCGATGAGGAAAGATATTTTTATATGTCTGTGTAATATGCCAATAATAATAATTCGCGGTAAAAGATAGAAATATCTAGTATAGGTACAGTCAATATTTTGTTTAGATACTTTTATATGTATAGATAAATATTATGACGTAGATGTATCTCAAAAAGTATCTATATACCAACCTTCTATCTAATGTGTAGTGTTTTAGGGTGTAGGTAGTTCTGCATTCAATTTAATTGTTTATTTAGCGGTCTGATGGTTTATATGGTATATTTTAGCTATATTGAGAGATTGTTTAATGGCACACACAATATTTGATGGTCAAAATTTTCAATTCTATTCGATTCGATTCGATTCGATTCGATTCGGGTCAGTGGTTTTGTTGATTTTCGGTCAACATTTATATACCTAAATACACATCACACAGTATCTGAAATGCATTGGATGGACATGGACATGGACATTGACTGGACAATGATTATATACTCTAAAGTACCTAAACATTCAATCGGTCGTCGTCATCGTCGTTGTCGACGTTCAATGACCGCACACCCTGTATTTTAGATTATACCAATTTTGGGTGGGGGATGGGGGTTGTGGTGTATGATTATGTGACGTATGTATGTACATATATGTGACTTTGTTTTTAGAGCTTCGGCTGCTGGTTTGACTTTTAGGCTTATTGATTTGTTTGCTTATATCAAACAGTCAAATTCAAATGAATTACATTAAATTAAATTGTTTTGTATGGATTAGAACAGAAATGAGTTGATACTGTGGTAAATATGTAGGATGCTTAACCTATGCCTATAATTTTATATTTATATATGTATAAAGTTATGGCCACAATAATAGGAACAAAACTCAATTTTTGGTAATTGTGTCTTTAGCAGTTGGCAATAATCTGTAATTTAAAAATTTAAACTTAGTGGTAAAAATTTTGTTAATACTTCTTAATTTTTGATTATGAAAAAGTAATATTGATTTTCAATATGTTGGAGTCCATTTGCTGCAGGCTACGTAAAAGGTTGGAAAAAATTAATTACACAGTTTATTAAAAATTACAAAAAAAATAATACATTTTGACAAAAAATGTTAATTGATTTTATTTGTTGATAGATAACATTTGATATTTATTTGAAAATTAATTTTTTAGTTTAATAAATTTAAACTGATATTATTTTTAAAACAGCCAATTAGATACTGATGAAATTTTATTGAATAGTTGAGTACCACATTTCCATTGAAAAATTCTCCAAAAAAAATTGTTTTGTTAGAAGACTTGTGTCTGCTCTCTTTTGAATGGGAGTTAGGTCAGTTATTGAGAAAATCTTTGTTCAGATCTTTGTTAACATAATAATAGATAACTTTGTGGTGTACTTCGATATTTAAGATTTGATCGCCGGCCTCCTTACTTACTTAAGGTGGCGCTAAAGTCCTGTGTGAACTAGGGCCTTACCCAACAGACATCTCCATCTAGCTCAATCCTTTGCAAGATGTCTCCAGTTTCGCGCTCCAAGTTGGGTGATGACCCAGCCATCTTAGTCGTTGGACTTTTACCATTCTGGCTATGTCTACGTCGCTGTATAGCCCGTAGAGCTTGTTGTTCCATCTGCTCCTCCACTCTCCTTCTATGCATACGGGACCGTAGATGACACGAAGAACTTTCCTCTCAAAACGACCCAAGGTGTTTTCATCCGCTTTTGCCATAGTCCATGCTTCTGCACCGTATAACAGGACACATTGGTCCCTCGAGAGAGGGCTTTGCTACTCAATTGCTTTTTTAGCCCAAAGAAACAGCGGTTAGCAAGAGTTATTCTTCGTTTGATCTCAGCGCTGGTGTTGTTTTCTGCGTTCCTAGGTAGACGAAGTCCTTGACTACCTCAAAGTTACGTCTGTCGATGGTGACGTTTTGACCGAGACGTCTGTGTTTTAAGTTCTTTCTTGATAACAGCATGTACTTTGTTTTGCCCTCATTAACCGTTAAACCCATTTTTGCCGCCTATGCTCCAATACTCACAAAATCCCCATTGACATCACGCTGAGTTCTTCCGATTATGTCAATGTCATCAGCATATGCTAGTAATTGGAGAGACTTTTGAAAGACAGTGCCTCTAGTGTTGACGTGAGAGCTCTGCATCTATTCTTTCAAGTACCGCAATGTTAAAAAAAACGCATAACAGCGCATCACCTTGTCTAAAACCGTTTTTGACAGCGACAGGTTCTGTTAAGTTGTTTCCAACCTTTATGGAGCAGCGTGAATTCTCCATGGTCATCCTGCACAAACGGACGAGTTTCGCAGAGATGCCAAAACTAGACATGGTTCTATACAGCTCTTCCCTGTCGATGCTGTCATATGCGGCTTGAAATCGATGAAAAGATGGTGGGTGTCGATTTGAGGTTCTTGGGTTTTTTTTCCAGGATCGAGAAATACTTTCTTCCATTCATCGGGAATGCTTTCTTCCGGCAATATCTTACAAATAAATTGGTACATGCTCCTAACCAAATTATCTCCAGCTGCTTTGCAGAACTCGGCATTCAAGCCATCTGCTCCAGCGACTTTGTTAGACTTCAGCTTAGAAATGGCAATCTTTACTTCGTCTAAGTCGGGAAGACGAGATTGTTGGCTTTCATCGTCTATATTGAATGGATCATCCTGTCTGACAGCGGAATTCTGTTCGTCTTCGCCGTTATACAGTCTGCAGAAGTGGTCCTTCCATATTCTCAGCATTGACTGCGGTTCCACTATGATCACACTTTTATCTTTGCAACCTTCGGTTCGAGGTTTATGTACTTGTGAATTTCTTTTCAGCTGCTCATAAAACTTTTGAACTTCATTCCTGCTTTTGAACCTCTAAACATCTTCGACCGCACGCTTCTCATGCTCTCTCTTTTTCCTTCTGAGAAGTCGGTGTTCCTCTCACCTCTTCTGCTCATGGAGCTCGTGAGCAGCTCCCGTCCTTCTATTCAGCGCATCGCCGCCGGCCTCCAGGGTACTAAAAAAAGTGAGTGTAGAAGCTTTTGTTTAAAGGTCTTTATTTATAACTTCAACTTCAAGGGTTTCATTGGTTATCGAAAATCGAACGTCTTTCGCTTTTAATAGTTTTTACTACTGAAGGGTGGTTTTCTATGAAGAATTATTAACTTTTGTTGTCTATTTTAGAGCTTTCAGCTTTGCAGCTTGGTTATTGATTGGTCTGGCAATTTTTAGTAGTCCGTGTCTTCTTCTTTGCTTTTCTTTCCTTTCTTTGTTGTTCGGTTCGGTGTTTTTTTTTTTTAATAATTTCTTAGGAATATATGAGCCTTACTAATCCCACTTGATGTAGTAGAATGTGAATTCAATCACAGCTAAGTTTAATTTTTCATAGTTATATTGTATTCATCATGTTCCGTCGCCACCTGTTCTCATTGCTATTGTTGCTACTATTATAGATATATGGTACTGGAGAAATATATATGCAGGTCCGTGGGATTGATGGATGATAAAGTGTTACGCTTGGGGTCGTTATTCTGCTAAAAACTCTATCCAAGGGATATGGTTGTATAAGGTTCGTTCTATGGATTTTTAACATATAAGACTTTTTTAAAATTACCTTCCTAGAGCAGAAACCCTTGAGTTTGAATACTGTTTGGTTAAACTTGAAGTTGAGCGTTCCCCCCCCCCTCATCTTATGCGTCTGTTTTTCGACAATTGCACCTTCTATGGAAAATGGGCGTCAGAGTTATTCTCCTGCCAGATAAAAAAAAGCGTTCTAGAGCTGATTTGTGCGTATGGGAGATTCTTTACCCTTTAGAGTTATTTTAAGCCGATATCTTCTGGGATGGAATCGGCTAAGATGATTTTTGATTGATAAGATGATTTTGATTGATGAACGAATTTAATAAATGTAAGGTGATAGTCAAATTTATAGCTAAAAAGTTGTCACAACAAAAATGTGATAATCGTTCTAAATCAAATATGTTGTTTCTGAATAGAGCTACCAGACGCTTACACAAACGACTAGAATATTGTTTCAGTTACCTTTTTTTCGCTAAATAAAAACATTCTTGTAGCCGAAAAAGCTTACGACGAAGTAAGAATGTTATTAAAACACAAGCAGTTTGATAATTTTATTACGATATTTTATAGAAATCACTTTGAAATTTCACCATGATAACAATGATTTTTGAGAATTCTAATCTCCAATATTTCAATCGAATTGAATTGAGTTTAATCTATTGTGCAGTGCTAAAATAATAACAAGATTTTCTTACTGCAATGATTTGCAGTGCCTATTGACATAAAATGTGACTGTTTTAACCAAACAAGGCACCTAAGATATTTTTTTTTTCAAGTGTTCCTCTTTTATGTCCATAGCTGTAAATAAATTCAATGTACATACATTTATGTACCTATCTATTGATATAATATGTCTATAAATTGTTTGGCAAGGCGGGTGTGTAATTTTAGCATCTATTTATATACGAAAACGTGATAACAACCACAAAATCAAGTCGCGCTAATTATGTACATAAATGTTTTGATTCATATAATCAGGTCATCAGAAAATACGTACAAATGTATGTGCATACGTACATACAAACGAAGCGACGAACATTATGGTAAACAATTGAACTTAAAATATCAAAATATGTGCATATATTTTGAGAAGGGCTTCATTTTAACATCATTGTCGAACTCATGAAATGAAATAATATGCGAACAAAGCAAAAATTAAAACTTGGAAGAATAACCTTCGACATAGCATCAATACCTATCGAGAATTTATTTGAATTAATTTGTTTGCATGGTAGGACGAATAACATGATAATAGATAAATTAACTACTATTGTGCATGTTCGGTAAAATATCAAATGAAGTCTTAATTTATGGAGGCTGATTGTTTGCAAAATTGGAATTCTAAAGTAGAATAAATGTATTTTTATTTTTGAATATGACTTGGATGTAAAAAAATCGATCTCGTGGTTTTAATAAAACTTGGCATTCATGTGACAAGGGAGGTCTTAGGTTTAAGGCCAGGAACGATTTATATAAATGAATGATTTACGTCTCCCATTATCCAATATCTCCAATTTTACAGGGAATTGTATGTTTTTTTTTTAGATTTTTATTTTTATGTAAAAACAATTGTTACTTCGATTTTTCTAAAATCTTTAGCAGATGTCAAAAACGAAATTCTTTGATGCTTGCAATTCAAAAAAAATGTATCCCAAACGTACGAACGTACACGCAAACACAGATATCTCCCTAAAAAAACTTTGATTTATATTCTAGGGGCCTTGAAACGTCGATAGATGTGGACATTTTCAGTTCGACAGTTGAGACCAATTACAATTACTTCCTATGGAAAGTGAAAAGTATATATTATTTTTAATTTTTCGATGTTTTAAAATATTTAAAGGTTTGCATTGTTATGATTTAAGAAAAATTTAATATTTTAATGACTTGAAATTGTTTTTAGTCAGAAACATGTTATAAATAAATAAATTAGGTGGCGCAACAGTCCATGAAGAACCAGGGCCTAGTGACTTACAACTCTCAACCATTCCAGTGTGCGAGTAATTGCAGGGATGGAGGGGACCTACAGTTTATATGCCGATTCCGAACGGCTAATTCGAGAAAGCACTTTTCATGACAAGAATTACTCTTGGAGAATTTGTCAATTCCTCGCAAGAGGCAGTACCCGTGAAAAAAACTTTAGGTGGCACAGGCAGGGATCGAACCCAAGACCTCTCGCATGACAGCCCAACGCACTAACCATCATGTCACGGGTACTACTACTACAGAAACATGTTACATATTTAAAAAAAAAAAATGGTTTTATCTCCAAAACAATTTTGTGCAACGAAGAATAACGTTTTTAACATCTGGTAAAATTTTGAGAAAAATCAAATTGACAGTTTTTTTTTATACAAAATTAAAACCTAAAAAAAAAAACATTACTCAAAGTTGGTAAAAATTGATTTTTGACTCAAATATCTTTTCGAAAATTTGAGATTATGGCTTCCAACTCATTGTATTTTAAAGGAAATATTGTTTTCAACATTCCATACATTTTGAGAAAAATCGATTTGACAGTTTTCTTACAAAAAATAAAAACCTAAAAAAAACATTACTAACATTTTTTTTAAAATTGATTTTCGACTTAAATATCTTTTTTTAAATTTGAAATTATGGCTTTAAAGTACTTTTTTCTCATAAGAAACATTGTTTTCAACATTCAGTTAAATTTTGAGAAAAATCGAATTTACAGTTTTCTTATACAAAAAAAAAACCAAAAACAATACTAAAACTTGGTAACAATCTACTTTCGACATAAATATCTTTTCAAAAATAAAAAATATTGGCTTCAAACTTATTTTATCTCACAAAAAATATTGTTTTCAACATTCAGTAAATTTTTTATAAAAATTCAACGGTCCGTTTTTTCATTATAAAATTGAAATCTACAAAAAATAGTACGCATATTTGGTAAACATTGATGTTCGGTTCTCGATATCTCGTGAACAATAGAAGATATTGACTCCGAATAAGTTTCATTCATCCAAATTGTATTTGCTTATATAAGAAATAAAAACTTTTAAGAAATGCTACTAAAATGGGTAAAAATTGGCTTT
This sequence comes from Eupeodes latifasciatus, assembly GCA_920104205.1. Lineage (NCBI taxonomy): Eukaryota > Metazoa > Arthropoda > Insecta > Diptera > Syrphidae > Eupeodes > Eupeodes latifasciatus. Next base: position 356,137,081 of record OV049924.1, on the reverse strand, counting down.
CGACTAAAAATCTCGTTAAGAAAAATAGATTTTGAAATCAAACTTTTTCATTATATGCAAAATCTATATCTATATCTTTACTATCTATACTAATATTATAAATGCGAAAGTAACTCTGTCTGTCTGTTTGTTACTCAATCACGCCTAAACTACTGAACCAATTTGCATGAAATTTGGTATGGAGATATTTTGATACCCGAGAAAGGACATAGGCTACTTTACCCCGGGAAAATGACGCATTCTCATGGGAAAATTCAGGTGAGCCGATCGCTTTTACGCCTAAACTACTAAACAGATTTAAATGAAATTTGGTAAGGAGATAGTTTGAGACTTAAGAAAGGACATGAGTTACTTTTGACCTCGGGAAAACAAAGCGTTCTCAACCCTTATGAAATAAGTTGTCGAACATGTTAAACTTCTCATACACGTATATTAACGCGGGCTTCGCGCGCCACGTGCCTCAAGCCCTCAACGTTAGACGCAAACTGTGGCTCCCACCAAGTTCCACAAATAATAATTTTAAACCTAAACCTTGCTATGCTCATTTGCTCAACCTTTCATCGCCAAACACGAGCTATGTAGGTACAACAAATAATTCTCTGGGTCTGTCTTCTACTTCTGATAATTCTGTTTCGGCTGTGGCGCGGGGCGAATGCGCGGGCAGGGGTCGCAAGTGGAAGACGAGGCAGCTGGCGGTGGCGGTAGTGCGGCGCGGGGGGAGGTCATCACTGAGTGGGTCTACCCTAACGGGCACACACGTGAGGGCACACGCCGCCGTTGTCGGACGCATTCAAATTACAGAGAAATCCTGCGAACATTTCATTTGTTGTGTAAATTTAATTGTTTTTTTAATACTAAATGATTTACTCGGTTCGTCACCTAACCTAACATATGACAATCACACTTAGAATGGCGTCATCCCATCTCGGCACAATTCAAACATACGTACAAAAAAGTACAGCTCAGGCTTTTTCATACTACTATCCAAAAAAAACTATCTAATGCGGACGAAGTCGCGGGCAAAAGCTAGTATTCAATAAACAAAAAGAATATTTTTCAGCTTGAATATTTTGCAAATAAAAACTGATTACTATACCATCAATATAATTGTATGCAGAGACGTATAACATTTTTATGTCTTGGGAATTTGTTTAGAAGAATTAAAGTGGCAGTTTTTTGGCGAAAATAAACCCCTAAGAAAATACAACTAACAATTTGTAAACATTGATTTTTGACTCGATTACCTTATCTAAAAGTTACGATATAGGTGTTAAATTAATTTTAAAACTTTATTCATAAATATTCGATAAGATTTTTGATAAACAATAAGTCACAGTTCATTTGTATACAAATTTAAAAAATCACAAATAGTGTTTAAAAATAAAAAAGTACGTATACGCCACAGTGTCATTTTCTTATATGTACATATATGGCGTTTTTACAATATTTTGAGAATTATAGGGCAGCATATAAAATGATGACGAAGCACTCACTTTAGAATGTGACATTTTCAGTGTTTGAAATTAGCAGAAGATTTTTATTTTCCCATAGGAAGTTATTGTAATGGGTCCGATTGGTCAAATTGAAAATATTGACATTTCTCGACGTTTCAAGGTCCCTGGAGTCGAAATAAAAGATTTTTAGAAAGATGTCTGTGCGTGCGTGTGTACGTACATACGTTCGTACGTCCGTATGTCCGTATGTCCATACGTCCGTACGTCCGTACGTTCGTGACGTTTTTTTCGTCGTCCATAGCTCAAGAACCAGAAGAGATATCGACTTCAGATAAATTTTGTTATACAGACAATAAGGGAGAAAGATTCAAAACGGGCTCTCAAGAAAATTGCGTGGTTTTTTACCATAGCAGTTTAAAAAAAGGTGAACATTTTGGTTAACCCTAAATATCTCATGAACCAATGACGCTAGAGACTTGAATTAAATTTTATATTATATATTGTAACGTGATACAAAACAATTATATTTTTGGAAAAAATCCAATAAACGGTTTTTTTATAAATCAAAAAAAATTGAAAAAAAAATAATTTGTCACCTCGAAAATTGTACGACTAAAATATGATTTCATCTCCAAAACAATTTTGTGCAACAAAGAATAATATTTTTGAAATCTGATAAAATTTTGAGAAAAATCCTATTGACAGTTTTTTTTATAAAAAATAAAAACCTAAAAAAAAACATTACTCAAAGTTGGTAAAAATTGAATTTCGACTCAAATATCTTTTCAAAAATTTGAGACATTGGCTTTAAGCTAATTTTATCTTATAAGAAATATTGTTTTCAACATTCGATAAAATTTTGAGAAAAATCGAATTGACAGTTTTTTTTACAAAAAATAAAAATCAAAAAAAAAAAAAAACAATACTAAAACTTGGTAAAAATTTACTTTCGACTCAAATAGCTTTTCAAAAATTAAAAATATTGGCTTCAAACTTATTTTATTTCACAGAAAATATTGTTTTTTATATTCAGTATTTTTTTTATAAAAATCCAACAGTCGGTTTTTTCATAAAAAAAAAATTAAATCTACAAAAAATAGTACGCAAATTTGGTAAAAATTGATACATATAGACAATCTTTTAAGCAAGACAAATCGACAGGTGGGATGGGAAGCTATCAGTGTGGGTCGCATCCCAGCCTATTTTTTAATTAATAAAATCTGTAAGGTTTATTGTAATTTATAAAAAGTCAAATCAAATTATTAAATCGAGATAAAAATAAACAATTGTTGAAAGTGCTCAAAGCTTCCAAGCTCTTCCAAGCTTTTAGTTTGTAGGTAATTTCTTTAAATATTACAAGGAAACATTTGTACAGTTTCTGCAAGTTGTTTACAGTCTTCGACACAAAAGTCATCCAAGAGTTCCTGGGGTCATGTTTTATCCAAATCAAAAATACCTTAATAATCCAATAAATGGACTTGATAATAAATTACAGAAGTACCGCATTAAAAAAATACAGAACCCTTACAGATTTTATGTAATTATTTTTCTCTGTCAAATATACAAATCACCTAAATTAAGTTCGAAAAATCTGATATACGATAAGGATAGATATTTTTTAAAACAGCGACAACATTTATGACTAGCCTCAAACCAGAAAAAGGGCCCCTTAAAAGGTACTCAAAATTTGAAGGTATTAATTAAGTTTTTACAAATTACTTTAATTGTTGTGATCAAATCTATTTTCTTTTGCAGAAGTTTTCTACACTTTTGACCCTAAGGAATTTTTTTACCTCTTTTATTACAAAATATTTTTTTTTTTTAATTTCCAAAAATTGAAAGATTAGTTTAAGTATGGATGCATAGGTTAAAAAGTTTAAGTATCTGTGGTAAAAAATCCAAGTGGCATTTTTTTAAAATTTAAAACAATAACATCAAATAAATGTGAAATGAAAAATGTCAAATAATGTTAAAATTAAAATGTTAAAGGTCATTTTCCAAGGTCACAAATTACAAATCATCAAAAAATAGTTGAATTAGAGAATATTTGTTAATATTATTACATAAATGATTTTTAACTTTATCTTATCTAAATTATCTTTATAGTTATTTGTAAAAATAGTGTTTCTAATTCTAAAGTTGCTCAAATGAAAATTTTGTTTCAATTGTGAAAATTTTAAATATTAAATTCATTCATTTCTCTGCACAATTTATTTTAATATAAAAAAGGCATTATGCATTTAAAACTAGTATATTTTTGCATAAATATATTTCGCTATAAATTATCATTAAACTTGATTAACAACACTTATCACTCTTATACTGTATATCAATCAAAAAAATTAACTTCCTCATTACGTAATACTGTGGTCATTTTATAGTTTATCATTTGCATTGTTTAGAACCTTGCATTCCCTTTAAGTTTTTTTTCTTTTCACACAGTCGATGATTTATTATCAGTTTAGTTTTTAAATTAATTATTAAATACTACCGCTTATCATATAAATGCCTTTTTAAATTGAATTAATTCTTGACCAGTGTGAAATCTTTTTAAAAATGGAAAAGAAAGAGACTTTATTGAAAATATTAAACTTTGTAATATAAGTCAGCCAATTGATTCTAGAGAATGAGATGAGGCCGCAACCAAACTTAGTTCATGGTTTAAAAGTCGGTGTTACAAAGCTTTTCAATAAACAATATGAATAAACTATAACTAAAGATCAAACATTACAAAAATGAAGGTGTCTAATTCTTAAGTTAGCGCTCATGTGAAACAATAGCAACATCAAACCATTAATATTATTCAAACTTTACGTTCATAAAAACATATTGCTTAAAGAATTGAAAATTTATTATCAAACCCTTAAAAAATCATTTATTTTACAAGCAACGAACTATGAAACAAATTCAAGTTATTAAAATGCAGAAAAACACTAATTTTTCGTTCTGCCAAACCAAAAGTTATATTGTTTTGTTGTATGGGAATTTATTATACGGCATTTGGAAGTGTAGAACTTTAATTGGTATATCAAACAGATAAATCATTTATTTTTTTAAATTTGAATGAAATAATATAAATACAATTTAGTAGTATGATTTGCTTCCAATAGAGTTGTATTTTATCCATTTCACATACATACTACATTTTTATAAAAATGGATTGAAGCAAAAATTACAAATTTATTCCAATACAGAAATATATTAGATTTATGTGAATATGGTAATGCGCTGTCATTTTCATGGTGAAATTAAGAATAATAATTCATATGTAGTTTGAAATTGTTTGTTTATAAAAGTGTCATAATAAATTAAATGTTAATACAAAACATATCAAAACAAAAAAGAAGATTTTCGCACTAACCTGTTAGAGTTCTGAATATAATTATCTTAAGAAATTTTAGGCTTATTTAATGGATAGATCTTTTCAATTGATTCAAAAGTTTACGTATGGTTTGTTTATCAATTATGCAATTTTCGGCTAATCACTTAGATCATAGCGTTTAAGGTTACCAAGTTGTTTAAAGGTGGTAACCCTACACTTATACGGATTTTCTAGAGTAAATCATGGTTCTGGAAAGTTTTGCCATACGTTGTCATGAATTATTCTAAAAGATTTAAAAGTTACCAACAATATTTTGCAAAATTTTACACAAATAGATTTTGAAATCAAACTATTTGATTTATTTTTGAAAACGAGATTTTTAGTTGAAAAACTATTTTTACCAATTTCAGTAGAATTGTTTAAAAGTTTTTATTTCTTATATAAACAAATACAAATTGGGTGATTTAAATTAATTTGAAATCAATATCTTCTATTGTTCAGGAGCTATCGAAAAGCCAACATCAATTTTTACCAATTTTGCGTAGGTACTATTTTTTGTAGATTTTAATTTTTTTTGAAAAAACTGATTGTTGGATTTTTATAAAAAAATTACTGGCTGTCGAAAACAATATTTTCTGTGAGATAAAATTAGTTTGAAGCCAATATTTTTAAATTTTGAGTCGAAAGTAAATTTTTACCAACTCTTAGTAATGTTTTTTTGGTTTTTATTTTTTTATATAAAAAAACTGTCAATTCAATTTTTCTCAAAATGTATCCGAATATTGAAAACAACATTTCTTATAAGACAAAATTAGTTTGAAGTCATAATCTCAAATTTTTGAAAAGATATTTAAGTTGAAAATCAATTTTTACTAACTTTTAATAATGTTTTTTTTTAGGTTTTTATTTTTTATAAAAAAAGCTGTCAATTCGTTTTTTTTCAAAATTTTACCAGATGTCAAAAACGTTATTCTTTGTTGCTTAAATTTATTTTGGGAGATAAAATCATTTTTTGTTCGTAAAATAGTTGAGGTGACAAATATTTTTTTTAATTTTTTTTTTTTTATAAAAAAAACCGTTGCTTGGAGTTAAAAAAAAAATATACTGGTTTCGTATCACGTCATAATGTATAATATAAAATTTAATTCAACTCGCTGGATTATTTATTTTAGGTAAACCAAAATTTTCACGTTTTTTTAAAAATTGCTATGGTAAAAAAACCACCCACGCAATTTTCTTGAGAGCCCTTTTTCCATCTTTCTGCATTATTATGTCATCATCATCAGGTCCTTTAACCCCGTACGGGGCATAGGGCGTCAACAAAACGTCTCCATCCTTCTCGATCGTCAGCTAGATACCTTAACTGTTAGCTTCCGATAGCACTATAGATTTCCATGTTGTTCTTGGTCTTCCAACCCGCCGTGACCCCTGAGGATTCCATTCAAAGGACTGCTTCGCAATATCATCGTTTGGTTTCCCCAGTGTGTGACCAATCCATTGCCATTTGCTCTTTCTGATGTCGATGTCCAAGCGCCTCTGACCTGTTCTACGCCATAATTCCTGGTTAGATATTGTTTGTGGCCAGCGAATTTTAAGGATGTGACGCAGACAGCGGTTCACAAAAGCCTGCGATTTTCTCGAGATGGTGGCCGAGACTTTTCATGTTTCACAAGCATATAATAGCACGGATTTCACATTGGATTCGAAGAATCTCAGTTAAGTGCCTAAAGAGACTTGACTGGATTTCCAAATTTGGGACAGATCACCAAAGGCAACGCGAGCTTTATTTATTCTGCTTTTTACGTCCAGATCCGTACCACCATTTGCTGATACAATACTTCCGAGGTAATTAAATTGTTCGACCTCTTCAACAGGCGTGTCATGCAGAATAAAACGATGTTGTGTAGGTGGGCCTGTTAGCATTATGTTTGTCTTTTTGCTATTTATTTTAAGACCGCACGATTTTTCTTTCACCCGTAAAGTTTGACACATCTCGTTCAGCCCACTGATGTTATTTGCCATGAGACATATACCGTCGGCATATTCTAAATGGCTAAGCCTTTCAAACGTTCTCCATTGAATCCCTTGCCTCTAAGTTGTACCGACGACAACATTACTCGCACACAGAAATGGATGAGAGTTGTAAGTCACTATGCCCTAGTTCTCAAAGGAATGTTGCCCCACCTAATTTATTTTATAAAACTTGGTACAAATTTACTTTCGACTTAAATATCTTTTTAAAAATTTAAAATATTGCCTTCAAACTAATTTTATCTCACAAAAAATATTGTTTTCCACATTAAGTAGATTTTTTATAAAAATCCAACAGTCCGTTTTTTCATAAGAAAATTAAATCTATAAATACGCAAATTTGATAAAAATTGATGTTCGGTTCTCGATGTCTCGTGAACAGTAGAAGATATTGACTTCAAATTCATTTCATTCATCCAATTTGTATTTGTTTATATAACAAACTAGCGGCCCGTCCCAGCTTCGCACGGGTAGACATAAATAAGTACAAATATTTAAGTTATAAGGATGCTAATTAAAACGACCATGAATCACTAAAATAGAAAACATATTTTTGTCCTATCATTAATACTCTTCGCAGCGTATGCGATGAAATACATTTTATGGCTAATTTTTTTACACCTTCGGTTGGTTTTAATAGGAATTTCAAAAGATTTCTGTAGTAATCTAGTACTAAATATAGCCTATGTTACTTAGTGATAATGTAGCTTTCTAATGAAAAAAGAATTATTAAAATCGGTCCAGTACTTTTTGAGTTTATTCGTTACATACAAAAATACAAATCTTTCCTCTTTATAATATTTGTATAGATAAAAATGTTTAAGAAATGCTACTAAAATTGGTAAAAATTGGTTTTCGACTAAAAATGTCGTTTACAATATGTAAAATTTCATTATATGCAAAATATTGTTGGTAATTTTAAAATTTTTAAGAATAATGCAACTGACAACTTTTTTAACAAAACACGAAAACCTACAAACCTTTTAAGCAAGACAAATTGACAGACGGGATGGAAAGTTATCAGTGTGGGTCACATCCAATCCTCTTTTTTATTTCTTTATTATCACTAATGAAAACATATTTGAAAGCTGTCATCTAACGTTCTAAAGAGTTGTTTAAAGTCAAAACTCTCAATCCCTTTTATTTGTAGTACCAAATTGATGTTCTTATACGACTCCCTAAAATACTAAAATACTATCAATATCAATATAGTTAGATAAAGTATCTAAGCACCAATTACATAGATATCTGACAATAATAAGGCATTGATATATATTGTCTATATCATAATTAACTATACAACAAGTTAATTGCAAAAATAATGATACATTGCCAGGTAATATACCTAAGACTATACAACTTACCTACATATGTGAATGCCTAATGAATCTATTCCACTCGACAAAATACAAACCATCACATCATTTAATTCTCTTCCACTAATTGAGCAATAACATGCAATCAAATGGCAAAGCTACATATCTATAATAATTACGACCAAACGAGTGAATTGAGTATGTTTATAAGTAGGTTCAGTGGAATTGTGTAATGGCTAATCAATTGGATTCATTTCACGCCAAACTCTTTTATTAAGACATTTTATTGAAAGCCTGAGTCACTCAGAGAAGCCCCCAACATCGTTGGACATATGGACTTGGATAGACAACATGTAGACAACAATAATAATAATTGCCGTCTATATGTAAGTGGTCCGATACAAATAATAATGTTTCTTTGATTCGTTTTATTTGTTTGGATTGCTTGAAGTTGCTCAACACGCAATCGAATTCCAGAATAAGTTGGTTACTTCTGACTCTGAGAGATCTCTGACTCTCTTAACTCGGATGAATGATGGCCGGAGGCGCAGGCAGAGTGCGTCCCTATGTTGTGTGATTTAATTAAATTAATCAGCGCACTTAAAACAATAACAATCCACAAATTCAGTAATAATGGCAATAAGGGAACACTTATATGACCCACTAGGGACGGAGCGGTTAGAGCATAGGCACTTGATCAGCATCCGCCGCCGCCGCCGTCATCATCGTCGTCATCATCGGTTGGTCGTGTTGAGTCGAGAGTCAGAATATAGTTAAGTGATGGTTTATTATTGTTTAGCTTCCACTTTTTGTATTTGTTGCCCCCAATTTTGACCCCATATTTCCTCCACCATTAGATAAGCATCTGAGTCGGAGCTGAACTGAGCTGAGCTGAACTGGAGGAATTAATTTTAATTCAAAGAGGGTCAAAGACCATAGGTATAGAGGTACAAACGAATTCATTGAATAGACACACTCTTCCCGCTGCGCTGACCATATGCTTGACGGTCTCAAAGGGGCTCACCAGAGATAGGAAAATCCAACGTTAAGCCATAGCCAACAACAATGACGAAGGAGACGGACGATACGGCTAGTGGATGGTGTGCTGGTGATGATGGGCAATGGGCATGGGACTTGGTAAGGCCATTGTCTTGTAGATGGAGGTAAACATACATAGAATTCCATAGAGTATATAACGGTGCCGCAGGAAAGAAGCGTGACCAAAGCAATAGATTCAAGATTTTGTTGCTTAAGAGAGATTGACTGGACTGAAGGGGGAGCGCGAGCAGCACTGTTCCGGCGACGCGGCGCGCGGTGGTAGAATAGTGTGCATAGATTTAGCACGTCTTCTTGCCATTGTCTGTCGGTCGTTGCTTTGCTGCCTTCCATAAGATATCAGCGTTATGTTCAGCTCATTGAGAAATGCAAAGCAACAAAAATGCTAAATTGTTCGGCTCAGCCAAGGAAAGGGATGTTGTCTATCTTCTGCGATGGATGTGGATGGATATAATAAGTGTGTTTATTCTTTTATTATAATTTATTTTACAAATTTGCTATTCTTAGTGATTTCGTTTACCTAATTCTGCAGTATAAGCTGGTAGTGCTTAGATTAAGCACACAAATTATATAAATTAGTAAGCAACTGAACTAAGCGAGATAATTATTACGCATGTGGGTTTCTTGGAAAATGAAACGTATATGTACACGAAAGGGTCTTTGAGTCCAATGAACTTTTCTAATTTTCCTTACCTCATAAAATATATATTTGAAGATTGAATGAATCTAACTTAGTTGTTTATTATAAAATCAATTAATCATTATAAACGAGAATCAAATATTAACACATTCAACGCTGCCAATATGAGTGTTATGACTCCGCCTGTCATCGAGCAAGTTAGTGATTCTATGGGGCCAATCTTTTTTCGCACTCTTACTGTGGTGAGAGTCCCAAAAGATCTTAACATACATAAATCCGCTGGTCCGGATGGTATCTCCGCTATTGTTCTGAAGAGGTGTTCTTCAACGCTGGCAAAACCACTGCGTAAGCTTTTTCATCTGTCCTACACATCAGGTCTCGTTCCGAGTGGATGGAAAACCGCATTGGTCCAGCCTATTCCCAAAAAAGGCGAATCTTCCTCACCCTCTAATTACCCACCGATTGCACTTACGTCCCTTCTTTCCAAGGTCATAGAAACGCTGATTAATTATCGGCTTAAGAAATATCTTAAGGAACGGAAGCTTCTTAATGACCGGCAATACGGCTTTCGTAGCAATAGGTCCACTGGTGATCTCATGGTTCATCTCGCCGAACAGTGGAACAAATCTTTACATCGTTTTGGAGAAAGTAAGATTATTGCACTTGATATTTCAAAGGCATTTGATAAAGTCTGGCATCTTGCTCTCTTATCGAAAATGCGTGCTTTCGGTATCGACGAATCTCTTCTTCGTTGGATTAGAAATTTTCTTTCGAACCGTTCAATACAAGTTGTTTTGGACGGATTCAAGACTGAAACCCATAAAATAAATGCTGGTGTGCCCCAGGGCTCCGTTTTGTCCCCGACCCTCTTCCCCATTTTTATAAATTATCTTGTGTCTACTACTTCTAATCCAATACATTGTGTCCCTGACGACAGCACTCTTAGCTTTTCATATTCGTTTCCAGACTCACAACCCTCCTATTCGGATGTGGAACTGTAACGGCAAAATATGATTAGCTCATTAAATTCAACCCAGCACAACACAGCATTGTACAATGGAGAATACAAAATCGTGTGGAATTTAATGCTTCGAAAACGCAATGCTGTCTTGCATCGTTAAAGCGAGATAAACCCTCTTTGCCACTATCTATGAGTGGCACTTGCATCAACGAAACGGAAAATCTCGACATCCTCGGAATTTGCATCAGCAACCTTTTGTGGAGCGATCACATTCGCGATGTTGCCAAAAATGCCGCAAGATGTCTAGGTTTTTTGAGACGTTGCAAGAAATTTGTCTCTCCGTCTTATCTGGCTACAATCTACAAAACTTATATACGTCCGAAACTTGAATATAACTCTCATCTCTGGGCTGGTGCTCCAGTTACTTATTTAAGCCTCTGGGAAAGTATACAAAGAAGAGCTTTTAAAATGATTGGTGACATTAACATCATCAACTCGATTACGTCACTCGAACATCGACCCAGGGTTTCTTGTCTCACCCTTTTTTACCGTTATTTTAACGGACTATGCTTTAGTGAAATAGCCAGTTGCATTCCTCCTCTGAAACAATTTAACCATAATACCCGCGCTTCTAGGAATGCCCATCAGTTTACCCTTGAGCCCAACTTCGGCCGTACTATGAAGTACAGAGATTCATTTTTTAGCCGTACTGCGCGAATGTGGAACGCCTTGCCACGCTCTATCTTTTCCTATCATTGCAATATTCAGGAATTCAAAATCAAAGTACACCGACACCTATCCAACGCTTCCCTCTTTTTCTAATGCTCACACTGTTTCTTTAAAGGTATAAAAAAAACCCTCTTAGTGTTTGCTAATTATATAAAAAAAAAAAAAAAAAACGGAGTACACCTCCGTATAAAACAAAAGGACACAGTAGTTTGCAGTCAAGTTCGTATAGACACTAATTCCTTTTTACTGGAACAAACTTATTCATCTCACGACCACTCTCAAGTTTTAGAATCAAAACAATCAGGAAACAAATTGCGATTATTATTAGACTAGTTAGGGACTTAAAGGGAATGCACCTACTTTATTGAATTTTAGTTCCAAAGCATACGAATTTCTTAAGAAAAAATACTTTGAAAATAAATAAAACCGCAACTGCTGTCAATCGTCAACAAATATGAAAAACTTTCCTATTTCTGAAAATTCCACAATTTAAAGTAAAAATTTACTTTGTATAAGGAATATTAAAGTTAGCAACTGGACCTGGAACAATTGTGGGGACTTCAATAGAAGATGATTTTATGGACGTACACATGCAGTTGTACAATCTATTTTGTCATATGAGCCGATTCGATCCTGCCCAACAGATGACTTTAATATTATTCTTCAATAATAATAATAATCTATTTCAAGCTAAATTACAAGCATTCAGAGAATCATGCAAAATACTCAAATTGAACTCAAACCAAAATAGAAACAAGGCTATCTCTACAGACAGCCAGGCAGTTGTTATGGCTATTAAATCGACTACAACATCCTCTCTATGTACTGGTCCAACAATGTCAGGATAAACTACCCAACCTAAAACATCAACCTCCGTGTCACTCTTATTAGGATTCCAGGTAATAGTTGCCTTAATGGAAATGAACGGGCTGATGAGTTGGGTCGGCGAGGATCAACCCTTGCGGAAAAAGTTAATATTTCCCTTAGAGCTATGAAGGGCAATATTTTCTCAAGTTTTTTGACGAATTTAACCACAGGTGGAACAGTCAAACGGACTATATTATAATAAGGAACATTATAGCCTACCTACAAGAAAATCCGTTAACATCTCTTATGTCGGCCCAGGCATGATATAGCCAGATACTGGTTAATAGGAGGGAAAAGTTGGGCATTCGTCACAATTGTTATTGTCTAAGTTGTGGAGACCAACATAAAGAGAAACTGTGACTCACTTTTTCTGTAAATGTCCTGTCCTGTCAAATTTCGAAACCGCATTCCTTAACGATCTTAATAAGCTTTTAGAAATAAAAATCAAAGACATGATTTCTTTTCTAGACAAAATGTTTTTAGCCAAGCTGTGATGTCATTATATAAATCCATTATAAAATACTCTTTCTCAATCCACAACTCTAACATGTTGATGGTATCAAAACGGCGCTCTCTAACGCTAATTGTGTTGCACATCAAGAGCTACTTGTGACTGTAATATTTACATACCTACTTAATATTGAAGATTTTAATAATGACTGATATTTGCTAATTGTTGTTTACCTTAATGAAAAATATTGAATTATATGCGTGTCAAATATTTGTCAACTTCTTGAAACTACAATAGTTAATTTTTGAAATACATATATGTCGCAAAATCGCAAAATAGCAGCTTCTTTGAAAGTTATAAGAACTGAAGTTTATTTTTTGAACAAATTTTAAATATTAGTGTTTTCAATAATTTGAAAATTGTTTGACTCTGTTTATTGTTTGATTGGGTACATTTCTTTGAATTAACAAATTGCATTAGGTTCAGTGAACTTTGAGCTAACATACATGACCAAAAACAGTTCAAAATATGTATTAAAAAAATATGAATAGTAACTATATACGTCCAAGTGACCCAACAATGTTTAACCTTAAACATACTTTTAATACGTAATCTTTAACCTTCATATTTAAATTCTTATAGGAAGTTATTGTAATCGGTCCATTTTGTTGAATTGAACGTCGACGTTTTTATAAATAAAAAAACTGAAATAAAATATTTGTCACCTCGAATATTTTACGTACAAAAAATGATTTTATCTCCAAAATAATTTCGTGCAACGAAGAATTACATTTTTGACATCTGGTAAAATTTTGAGAAAAATCGAATTGACAGTTGTTTTTATTAAAATAAAAACCTAAAAAAACATTACTAGAAGTTGGTAAAAAATGATTTTCGACTCAAATATCTTTTCAAAAATTTGAGATTATGGCTTCAAACTAATTTTAACTTATAAGAAATATTGTTTTAAACATTCGATAAAATTTTGAAAAAAATCGAAAAAATAAAAACCTAAAAAAAAAACAATAATAAAACTTGGTAAAAATTTACTTTCGACTCAAATATCTTTTGAAAAATTAAAAAAAATTGGCTCTAAGCTTATTTTATCTCACAGAAAATATTGTTTTTGACATTCAGCAAATTTTTTTATAAAAATCCAACAGTCCGTTTTTTCATAAAAAAAAATAAAATCTATAAAAAATTGTACGCAAATTTGGTAAAAATTGATGTTCGGTTCTCGATATCTCGTGAACAATAGAAGATATTGACTTTAAATTAATTTCATTCATTCAATTTGTATTTGTTTAAATAAGATATACAAATTTGAAATCCCATATGAGACTGCAAAAAAAGTCTTCGACGCATCTTTTTGGCCTATGGAATTAAATTCGTCCGTTTGTGTATATTCCAAAAAACATACCTGCGGAAATGGGTCAATAAATGTCGTAACAACGGAAACTAACTCAACTTTAAATGTATATTACCATAACGCTAGTGGAATTCGTACTAAGGTAGCTCAATTGTTTAATCTCGCTTGCCGATTCCGATTATGACATTATCATCATCACTGAATCTTGGTTATACAGTGGAATTTTATCCACAGAAATATTTGACTGTCGCTTTTACAATGTCTATCGTATTGATCGGTGCAAAACTTCACTTGAACGTGGTGGTGGCATAATAATTGCTGTTCGCACTACACTTCCCAGTGATGAAATTATTCTCCCTGTTAAAGATATTGAACAAATCTGCGTTCGTGTTAAGACTGATGCAAAACATCATCTTTATTTTATAGTAAGCTATGTTCCTCCAAAAAGTAGTTTAGATTTATATGAAAAGCATATTCAAAATATTGAATTTATAAATTGTAAATGCTCAGTTTTGGATAATTTAAGTGTATTTGGTGATTTTAATTTATCAGATATTGTTTGGACATGGTCCCAAAATAAAAAAAACACTTATTGCTTTTAATTTAAACCGAGATTTTGAAACTTGTTTTATTGATTTTATTTGCTCATTAGGCCTTTGCCAAGTTAATTCTGTTACTAATTGCTTAATGAAAATATTAGATCTTGTTTTTATTTGCTCTGATGAATTTAACGTTAGTGTTATTGAAGCTCCATTTTCTTTACTTAATAATTCTCTTCACCATAAAGAAATTGTTATTAATATTGTTATGTACGATTACCAACAAATCGAAGCCAATTCTTATGTAAATTCATTTAATTTTTCAAAAACTAATTTCATTGAACTAGGAAATTTCTTTTCTGGCATTGATTGGAATATTGAACTAAATTTTTTTTGTCTTAGGACGCGATTATAATCGTTTTACAGAAATTTTGTTTATGGGCTTTAATCAATTTGTCCCGCGTGTACAAAAACGGAAATCTTTGAAACCTTTATGGTATAACGAAAGGCTTTTACACCTTAAGAATATTAAAAATAAAGCATTAGCGAAATTGAAAATAACAGGATACCACACTGATTATATGGTTTTTAGTAACCTTAAAAGAGATTTTTCAGTATTAAATAAGTTCCTCTACAGAAATTACATTGTGAATATTGAAAACAACATAAAAAATAATAGTAAATCGTTTTGGGCTTTCATAAACTCCAAAAGAAAGTCATCTGGGATTCCTCAAAATGTTAGTTATAAAGGAGTCAATTCGTCAAATGTTGATACTCATTTGGAACTTTTTGTTGACTTTTTTGAGTCTGTTTACTGCTCCCCGATTAGATCTTTTGTTTCAAACTTGGAAGAAAAAGTTGACATTGGTTCAATGGAATTGACTTTCGATTAGGTTTCAGTAGCGCTTCACGCCCTTAAAATAAATAACAGTTGCGGTGCCGATGGAATACCATCAAGCATTTTGAAAAATTGTAGTGATTCTCTTTGTTTGCCTCTGTTGAAATTGTTCAACAACTCATTGTCCATGGGGTTCTTTTTACCAGAATGGAAAGAAGTATTTCTTGTTCCTATATTCAAGGCAGGTTCTAAAAATCTAGTAGATAATTATAGAGGAATCTGCATGCTCTCAGCCATCCCCAAACTTTTCGAAAGTTTGGTTTAAGATAAAATAGAATTTATGATAAAAAATGCTTATCTGAATCACAACATGGCTTCGTATCAGGTCGGTCTACTGTGACTAATTTGGCTGTTTTCTCTTCATATGTCCTAAATGCAATGGAGAATAAATGTCAAGTAGATGCTATTTACACCTACTTTAGTAAAGCTTTTGATTCGGTAGATCATATTATTTTACTGAAAAAGCTTCAATATTTTGGTTTTCATTCTGAGATGCTTCAATGGATCTCTTCGTATTTAGAAACCAGAACTCAACGAGTAATAAATTATTGACCACAAAGTTTCGAGAAGTATAAAATGTACCTCCGGCGCTCCGCAAGGGAGTCATCTTGGCCCTTTACTTTTCCTAATATATATTAATGATATAGTTGACATAGTAAAAAATTATAATTATCTACTATATGCTGATGATTTAAAATTGTACTTTAAAATTAAAACCATTGATGATTGTGTAAGAGTTCAACAAGATTTGGACCATATTTCTACGTATGGTGTTCTTTGAACAGTTTGAAACTTAATTTTCCATATAAAATCGAATCGAATCTTTTGACTAAAGTGAACAATATCAAAGATCTAGGCGTTATTTTTGATAATACTTTTTCTCCAAAAAAACATATAGATTTCATTGTGGCTAAGGCGAACACCCTAGTTGGTTTCATTAAAAGGAATAGTAAGGATTTTACGGATCCTTATGTTTTGCTAACCCTTTATACCTCACTAGTTAGGTCAACAATCGAATAAGCTGATGTGATTTGGAACCCATGCTATAGAGTTCATTCTGATAGAATTGAACATCTCCAAAAGCGGTTTTCTAAATTTGTGTTTCGTAAAATGCGTTGGAATTTTAGTCCAGACTATAAAGCTAGGTGCCAATTGCTCGGGATAAAATCCCTAGAATCTAGAAGAAAAATTCATGATGTAATGTTTGTGAGAGATATACTTTGCTATCATATAAAAAGTCCGTTTTTGCTTTCTCAGATTTCCATTTATGTACCATCTAGACAGTTAAGAACAAGTTGTTTCCTTTTTGAAAAACTGCATAGAACAAATTATGGAAAAAATGAACCAATATCACGAGCAATTTCCTCGTTCAATGATAAATTTAAAATTAAATTATTGTATAAATTTATATTTTAAATAAATACGTAAACAAATTTTTGTAATTGCAATTTTAAGAAATGCTACTAAAATTGGCAAAAATTGGTTTTTGACGAAAAACCTCGTTTACCAAAATAGATTTAGAAATCAAACAATTTCATTATACATTGTTTATAATTTTCAGTTAATTTTGTAGAATAATTCAACTGCCAACATTTTTAACAAAACACAAAAACCTACAAACGTTTAAGCAAGACAAATCGACAGATGGGATGGGAAGTTATCAGTGTGACTCGCATCTCAGCCTCTTCTTTTTTAAATTAAAATGCATTCTTAAAAAATGCATATTTTACAGTGTACGTTATACGTTATTGTTATATCGTCATTTCTATTTAAAATTGAAAATTAAAAATGAAAATTTAAATTAATTGAGGAACGTATGCAGTTTCCTATTTGATTTTGTTATATAAATCTGTGATCCTTTTTTTCTTACAAATTGAAAATTACTTTTGGAAATAAATCTTATATGAAACTCACACTTACATATGTATGTACAAATATAAAGAATAATACGTAAAAGTAAATAATTTATTATCACATCCGACCTTTTATTGCACGTTCGCCGTCGTCGTCGGTTTTGGTGGCAGCATCGTCGTTTAAACGTAGATAAACATTAAAAATGTATCTTTCCACTTGTCATGTCAACTTAAAGACTTAAGATTTAGCAGGCACTTATGCTGGGTTGGCGATTACCATTTTATCAACGCACGGTGGTGGTGGGGCATCACCACGGCGCGGGCGGCGCGGCACTGACATAAATAAATGTATCATACAAACATGCGTATTTTAAAATGTTCCTTAAACATCCTACCCTATACATATACATACATCCTAGAATAAAATATCTTCAGGATGTGGTAAAATGTTAAATTAGCCGCTTTGAAGAATGAGGATTCACCTTTCCAACATGAAGACAAAAAGAAACCTTCTACCTACTTAAGAATAAGCAATGTACATACTTCCCTATAAATTTCCTCTTTTTTTTTTAGACAAATTACCCTAAAAAGTCATTTCGACTGTGACAGACGACTCAGGTTTTAACATTTCGTATAAAGGTATCTGAAGTATGAGTCTGCGTGTTTTGAAAAAAGTCTAGTTGTCAAGGTGATTTTGTGTGTAATTTAGAAAAAAATGTAGGTTAGCGAAGAAATTTATATCTTTACATTTTCCATTCTTAGAGGTACACCTACCTTAGAGGCTTTGTGCTTTGTCTTGAGAAAGATTATAATTTTTGTTGTCGTTGTTTTTCTGTGAAATTGTCAAACTGAAGATTTAATGTTTATGATTTGACAAGAAAATGGTCTTAGGGTTTTGCTATATACATTATATGTGTAGGTACTTTGTTACTAAGGATTATCAACATTCTAGATTCATTCTCAAATCATATGATCTTCTAAGTCATTAAAGGAATTTTCGGTAATAATTTACAACTAAATGAGACCCTAGTGAGATATTTACGACTATAAATGTAATAACAAGCCATTCTTCTATTTCATGATAAATACAAACCCAGTTTCAATATGACTTTAAGAAAATATATACACACATACGTGTGTCATTAAAGTAACGCAGGAGAAATTTTCATCAAAAAGATTGAGAGAAAATTTTATAACTTATTTTATATTTATACATGATTTTAATTTCTAAATGAAGGGACACAAAGTTATTGAGGTCTACTTGGGCGTACACGCACTTTTTTATTTTATAGTTGTGAAAAATAAAAACTTTGCGAAATCGATTTTTTGAACTCTCAAATTGGGTTCGATATCATTTTTCTGTTTCTGCCAATTTTTTTTTTGTCAGTTGAAAGTCTGACATTTAAGAAAATGTATCGCTTAACTTTTGCACAACGCATACAAATTGTTAAAACCTACTGCAAAAATGGTGACTCTGCCATAGCCACATATTGTGCTTTAAGAGAAGATTAGGTTTACAAAATCGTCAAACTTTGCAAGCCATTGGCAAAATTGTGAAGAAATTTGAAGAAACTGTATTGGTTACAGATATTTTAAGGCCTGTGCATCATCGCTTCGCTCGTGCTACTGAAAATATCGCTGCTGTAAGTGAAAGTGTTGTCGAAGATCAGAATGTGTCAATTCCTCGTCGTTCTCAGGAATTAGGACTGTCTTACGGCACATTATGGCGTATTTTGCACTTGGATCTACAGCTACATCCATATTAAGTCCAACCCAAATAATAAATCAAGCCAGCTGACCATTCACAACGCCTATAATGTGTCGAATGGATGCTTGAATTCTGAGAATCCTCAAGTAATTGAAGGGAGGCCATTACATCCACAGAAAGTCACCGTTTGAAGCGCTCTTCCATACTTCTTCGAAAAAGAAAATAGAACGACTGTCACCGTCAATTCGGAGCATTATGGTCATATGATAACCGACTTTGTTTTTGCCTGCTATTAAAGAATACGACTTGGAGAATGTGTCGTTTCAATAAGACTAAACGGTGCCACATGCCACAAAACTAAAACTAATATGGCTTTAATGTAAGAGACATTTCCTGGCCGCGTAATTTCTCGTCTTGGCGATATCAACTGGTGATTTGACACCGCTGGCCTTTTTTTGTGGGCTACGCAAAAGACCGTGCTTATGCAGATAAACTTTTAACTCTTGATCACTGAAAATACCGCCCAATTTCCGTCAAAAAGTGGTCGAAAGTTACCTCAAAAGAATCGATGCTTTCAACAACTCGCGTGGTGATCATTTAAATGATGTAGTGTTTCACACATACTGTCAAAGTTTAAACTTTATAATACAAAAGAAATATCATGAACAAAAATATTTTATTTGTGTTTTCTTTACGTGTACTTTTGAAACCGCAAAATGGATAACCCTGAATAACATATGTATATCTTTAACAAATATAACTTTTAATAATTATATTGCTATCTACTAAAATTTTTAGAAAATATTTGCATTTATAGGATAAATATTTTTGTTCTGTCTCAAGTATTCATACAAATTATGAGCTATATAATTTTGTACTTAAATCTTTAACAAACATATACAACAAGCAAACATCAGTGTTATCTTACGTGTATTTTTCTATCAAAAAAGAAATAAACAATCTGAAAACCAACAACATAAATTTTGATAAATAAAATAAATAAAAAGAAGTTTACGAGGGCCAATTTAAAAAAAGTATATCAAGGACAAGTCGTTGAAGGAGCATATTTTTAACCTTGATACAGAAATTAAAGTGTTCTATTAATTCAGTGTTATTTTTTAAAGTTTTTAAATATTATGATTTAAAAACCAAACTAAATTTTCCACCCTCAATATATTTTTAAATATTCTTCATAACCGATTAATGTAATTTTTTCATATTTCCAT
This sequence comes from Eupeodes latifasciatus, assembly GCA_920104205.1. Taxonomy (NCBI): domain Eukaryota; kingdom Metazoa; phylum Arthropoda; class Insecta; order Diptera; family Syrphidae; genus Eupeodes; species Eupeodes latifasciatus. The sequence goes on along the minus strand of OV049924.1, from coordinate 356,116,661 downwards.
GCACAGTCAAAACGTAAACAAACAGGATTTATAAAAATTTAATAGGAGTTCTGGAATGCATCCCTTCATAAACATAAAATTTCAGTATTATATAAAATCATGATAAATTGTATTTCTAAGAAATAATAGCTTTGTTAATAAAAAACTCAGCGAAAATAATTTTTGTATTGAATCTGAACTTCGTAGAAATAAAAGGTAGAACAAAAGCATTATAATAATTAAAAAATTGCATGGAAATAAAAAAACACCAGAGGAAAATATTTTTAATAAATATCGTACCTAGCCTTTTGAACTAAGTTTTCATTATTTTCCATGATAAATTCATAGAAAATAATGAAAATAAGTTATTTCATATAAAATAAATTTTTTTAATTGCATTTAGGTAGAAAGAATTTTGAACGCAAGAAGTTAACTCTTAAATTTACCTGCTTTTCTTTAGTTCTTTTTTGATGGGTAGAATAGCTAAGAATCTGAGTTTTTAATTAGCGAAGATGTTTAAAACCGTATGCTAAACATTCATTAAAATTCCTTAAAACTAAGTCAGTTTAATGAAAATAATATATTGTTAGCACAACAAAATTGTTAATGTTAAGATATGCCCAGTGTAGAAAAAGTAGAAAACATTTTTTTTTGTAGTTTAATTGTCAATTATTTAAGGAAATAAATTATACAATATGTTATTTGATATCTTCTTTGTAAAAAATCAATTTTTACATTTGAAGAAATTGAAATGCGCTCAATTTTCAACTGCTTGAGCTGTTATAAGAAGTTAAATAAATATAATCAGATTTTTTGGTAACAATTTGATTTTTGTAAGAAACACGGTCTTCAAATTTTTAAAAGGCATGTTTCTTTGTTCTTAAGATATTCAAATCAAAATTTAATTTTAGTATTTTTTTTAGTGTTTGTTTATTTTAGTGTCAATTCTATTTTTCAAAAAGTTTTTTTTTATATACATACATACATATTTATTTGTTTATTAACTTCCCATAACAAGTTATTGTAATGGGTCCGGTTTGTCAAATACAAAATTTTGACATTTCTCGCAGTTTCAAGGCCCCTAGAGTCGAAATAAAAGATTTTTAGAAAGATGTCTGTGCGCTTCCGTACGTTCGCGACGTTTTTTCGTCGTCCATAGCTCAAGAATCAGAAGAGATATCGACTTCAAATAAATTTTGTTATACAGATAATAAGGCAGAAAGATGCAGAAAGGGCTCTCAAGAAAATTGCGTGGGTGGTTTTCTTTTACCATAGCAGTTTAAAAAAAGGTGAAAATTTTGGTTAACCCTAAAAATCACATGAACCAATGACGCTAGAGACTTGAATTAAATTTTATATTATATATTGTAACGTGGTACAAAACAATTATATTTTTTTGGGAAAAAAATTCAATTAACGGTTTTTTTATAAATCAAAAAAACTGAAAAAAAAATTTGTCACCTCGAAAATTTTACGACTAAAATATGATTTCATCTCCAAAACAATTTTGTGCAACGAAGAATAATGTTTTTATCATCTGATAAAATTTTAAGAAAAATTTAATTGACAGTTTTTTTTATAAAAAATAAAAACCTAAAAAAAACATTACTCAAAGTTGGTAAAAACTGAATTTCGACTCAAATATTTTTGCCAAAACTTGAGATTATGGCTTTAAACTTATTTTATCTTATAAGAAATATTATTTTCAATATTCGGAAAAATTTTGAGAAAAATCGAATTGACAGTTTTTTTACAAAAAATAAAAACCTAAAAAAAAATTAATAAAACTTGGTAAAAATTGACTTTCGACACAAATATCTTTTCAAAACTTTGCGATATTGGCCTTAAACTACTTTTATCTTTCAAAAAATATTGTTTTCAACATTCAGTAAAATTTTGAATAAATGGAATTGACAGTTTTTGTACAAAAAATTAAAAACCTTAAACAAATTTAACCAAAGTTGGTAAAAACTGAATTTCGACTCAAATATCTTTTCAAAAACTTGAGATTATGGTTTTAAACTTTTTTTATCTTATAAGAAATATAATTATTGGCCTTAAACTACTTTTATCTTTTAAAAAAATATTGTTTTCAGCATTCAGTAAAATTTTGAAAAAAAAACGAATTGACAGTTTTTTTACAAAAAATTAAAAACCTAAAAAAAAAATGTATAAAAGGTGGTAAAAATTGATTTTCAACTAAATATCTTTTCAAAACTTTGAGATATTTGCTTTAAACTACTTTTATCTTTCAAAATATATTGTTTTCAACATTCAGTTAAATTTTGAAAAGAATCGAATTGACAGTTTTTCTTACAAAAAATTAAAAACCTAAAAAAAACAATACTAAAACTTGGTAAAAATTTACTTTCGACTCAAATAGCTTTTTAAAAATTAAAAATATTGGCTTCAAACTTATTTTATTTCACAGAAAATATTATTTTCGATATTCAATGAAATGAAATCTACACAAAATAGTACGCAAATTTGGTAAAAATTGATATACACAAACTTTTAAGCAAGACAAATCGACAGACGGGATGGGAAGTTATCAGTGTGGGTCGCATCCCAGCCTCTTTTTTATTTGTTAAAATAATTTACAAACTATTTTTTTGATAAGACACCAGGGCAATAAAACCATATGTGATGCTGTCTTTTAGAACACTTAAATTTACTTTAGTTTACTTTAGTTGGCGCTACAGCGCATTGTGCTCCTGGGCCTCAGGTAATAACTTTCGCCAGCTTACTCGACCTCTACCTTGCTGCCTCCAGGTTCGAATACCAAGTTGACGTGCGTCGGCCTCATCTTGATCACTCCACCGGAGATGATGCCTCCCTCTGCTTCTTGTTCACTCAGGCTTGGCGTTGAATACTTTACGGGCTGGAGCTTCGATGTTCATTCACCATCTTAAGCGTTGAACACACAGTTTTTTGACCAGTGGCAAGTCGCTGTACAGCTTGTATAGCTCATGATTATATCTTCTCCGCCAGATGTTACTTTGTCTCTCGACACAAAGCGGACGCAGAACCTTTCTTTCGAAGATACCAAAAGATCCTTCATCTGCCTGGGAGAAGGTCCATGCTTCTGCACCATACAGCAAGACTAGGATGATTAAGGTTTTGTACAGTGTCTCTTTAGTACTTCGCGATAGGGCCTTATTCTTCAACTGCTTGCTTAGGCCAAAGAAACAGCGATTAGCAAGGGTAATTCTACGTTTGATTTCCGCGCTGATGTCATTTGCAGAATTAACAGCAGTGCCTAGATAAACAAATTCGCTTACCACCTCGAAGTTATACCTGTCAATTGTCACGTTTTGACCAAGTCTACGTTGTGAATCGACTCTATTTGACGACAGTAAATAATTCGTTTTGTCCTCGTTAACGTCAAGACCCATTTTCTTCGCCTTAGACTCGATATTAGAGAAGGCACCATCACTGCTCGTTTGGTTCTTCCCATAATGTCGATGCATATCAAGATATTGTGTGGATTTTTGAAAGATGGTTGGTGTTGCGCACCACTCTTTCAAGAACAACATTGAAGCAGCTACGTAACAGCGCATCGCCTTGTCGAAGTCCTCTGGTGGTTTCGAAGGTTTCGGTCGAGTCTCTTCCAATTTTGACGCAGCAACGAGCATTTTCCATCCTGATAAGTCGTATCAGTTGGGTAGGGATACCAAAACACAACATGGCACGGTATAGTTCGTTACTGTCTACACTGTCATAAGCTGCTTTAAAATCGATGAAAAGATGGTGTGTTTCGATGTTATGTTCTTATGTCTTTTCCAGGATTTGGTGTAGAGTGAAAATTTGGTCGATGGTAGATTTTCCAGACCTGAAGCAACACTGGTAAGGGCCGATAAGTTCGTAAGTAAATGGCTTCAGGCGTTCACATAATACGATTGACAGGATCTTGTAGGCGATGTTTAAAAGGCTAATACCTCTGTAGTTGGTGCAGAGAAGGGGGTCACCTTTTTTATGGATCGGGCAGATGGTGCTAAAGTTCCACTCGTCGGGCATGCTTTCTTCCGACCAAATTTTAGTAACTAGCTGGTGCATGCTCCTTACCAGATCTGCTCCAGTGTACTTAAAAAGATCCGCCTGCAGACCGTCATCACCGGCCGCTTTGTTCGACTTCAGCCTGGTGATGGCTAGTTTGATCTCATTCTGGTCGGGTGGGTGGAACTCTAGATCGTGAACCAAATGGATTTGACGTTGCTGCTAGTTGGCGGAATCGTTGGCTTTATCACCATTAAGCAGCTGGTTGAAATGATCTCTCCAGATTTTAAGTATTGACTACGTCTCGATTACGGTATTATCCCCTCCTTATCTTTGCAGGCTCCAGAGCGGCTAGTAAATCCCGTTGTTTTCTTTTTGACTCTTCTATAAAAGCTCCGGACCTGTTTCCTGTAAAAATATCCCTGGATCTCCTTGACTTCACTCTGCTCATGGGCTTTTTTTTTCTTCTGAGCAAACGGTTCTCATCCCTTCTCTTGTCGATGTAGAGCTGGCGGGAAGATCGTGTCCTCCTTTGCTTTTTATGCCTCCGTTTTGGCTTTGTTTGCCTGAGCGCATTCGGAGTCAAACCAGGAGTTCCTTGGTGGCGACTGTGAGAAACCTAGCAGCTCTTCTGCAGCATTCCTGATAGATTGTTTGCAAAGCTGCCAGTGGGTCTCTGGACACATCTCGTCCGTTGTAGGGTTTCTCGCAAGCTCTAGGGATACTCGGTCGGCAAAGGCATTGGCGGTTTCCTCCTGCTGCAGTCTTCCAACGTTGAATCTTCTCCTCGTGGTTGTTGTTCGCCTAAGAGCTTCCATGGATATTCGTACGCGCAGTTTAGCACCAACTAGGTAGTGATCGGAATCTATGTTGGCTGATCTGTACGTACGAACGCCAAGTATGCTACAGTAGTGTCTTCTGTCAATAGCAACATGATCGATTTGGTAACATGTTCGATCATTGGAGGACCGCCAAGTACCTTTGTGGATATCTGGGCGAGGGAATCTGGTGCTACTCAACACCATGTTTGTCTCTGCTAGGAAGTCGATAAGCCTGAATCCGTTTCTAGATGTGATGTTGTGTAGGCTATGTCTTCCGATTGACCTACCAAAGATGCCTTCTTTACCAATTTTGGTGTTAAAATCTCCCAGGAGAATTTTAACGTCGTTTTTGGGACATTTCTCATATGTTTTGGTAAGGAGCTCGTAAATTCTTCTTTGGTATTGTCATTCTTCTCTTCCGTCGGGGCATGCGCGCTGATAAGGCTCAGGTGGTGGAATTTGGCCTTAATGTAGATTGTCGTCATTCTTTCACTTACTTCCCGAAAGCTTAAAACTCTTTGCCTTAGTCTTAACACTTAGAACACTTAAATTTAGTTGTAGACAAATTCTAACCCAATGATTGTTGGAAACAGTGACTTTTGATTTATATACATTTATCATTTAAAACAAAATTATTAACATTATATTTCATCAAATTTATTGTGCATATCTAAAGCAGTTTTAATCCTTTGTGTCGTATTATGATCGACTGGGCTAAGGATGGCAGATAATTGCTTTCATACATACATAAGTGTTCTTTTAATGGCTGTCGTGAAAAATTGACATTCTACAAATATGTGATGAATTGATCGAGTTTCTTGAAAGGCTTCATAGAATTCTGGGAGTTCTGGGAGTTCATTATTGTACAGATGATGCTTGGTTGTTCTTTCTCCAAGTCTGGTTTGGACTATCTTTATACAATCTTTTCTTTTTGTTGCCTATTGTAAATGATACAATATTGATGAAAATTATGTGTACGAAGTTTTGTAGCTATTTTAATTAATGTCAAGCTCCATCTTTAACTCCTCGAAACGAATTTGGGGAGTCAATTGATAGAAGTTTTGCCAATCAATAATGAGTGGAAATTTAACAGCATCTTTAGCTGCATCAACCATTATTTCATTGCCTTTGATGTCAGAATATAATGTCAGATAATGTTTTTTTTTATTTTTGTTCACCTCAATTGTTCCAGAGAAGATATTGTTTTCTCTTTAGACATTTTAATATCCCGTGGTTAACTTTCAAGATTATACTCTGTCCAAAATAAGATTTCTCAAGTAGTATAGCTTTTTGAATTGAGGTATCTGCTTCTTTAGTTATTAGTCCCTGCCAGACCGAAGAAGTTTGAGAATGTTGTTTCTACTTGACTACAGCATAAGAAGAGTTATCATATTATATGATCCATCTGTATAAAAGACATGATTTTTTCAAAAAAGTTATAAAACATTAAATGTGTGTAAGATAAAAAGTGTTGGAAGTTAATATATCCCGTTGACCTCAAGCTACTTTTGTAAAAACTAAATGTTTACCAGCTTTTTTTGTTTTGTAAAATAAATTCTCAATTTTTTTTTTAAAGAAAGTTATCCAGCGATAGCAAAAATACTTTATACGTAATAAAATAAAATTTAAGACATCATCTTCATTAGTTTTAGAGATATTAGAGTGCGTAAACTATTTTTTAGTAGTAATTTCTTAAGGTGTACTGTACATTTTTTGTTGAATTAAATACCTTAGAAAAAAAGAGGCTGGGATGCGCCCCACACTGATAACTTCCCATCCCGTCTGTCGATTTGTCTTGCTTAAAAGTTTTGTCTATATGTATCAATTTTTACCAAATTTGCGTACTATTTTTTATAGATTTTATTTTTTTATGAGAAAAATGGACTGTTGATTTTTATATCGAATGATATGTGAATATTAAAAAAAAGATATCTTTTCAAAAATTTGAGATAATGGCTTCTAAATAATTTTAACTTATAAGAAATATTGTTTTCAACATTCGATAAAATTTTGAGAAAAATCGATTTTACAGTTTTTTTTTTACAAAAAATAAAAACCTAAAAAAAACAATACTAAGACTTGGTAAAAATTTACTTTCGACTCAAATAGCTTTTCAAAAATTACAAATATTGGCTTCAAACTTATTTTATTTCACAGAAAATATTGTTTTCGATATTCATATATCATTCGATATAAAAATCCAACAGTCGATTTTTTCCTAAGAAAATAAACATTTTTGAATTATGCTTAAATGTTATAAAAATAATAAAAATTGGAAAAAGTATATTTGAATTCAAATTTTTCAAAAATGTTTGGACAAATTTATTGATTTAACACCTCGAATATCTGATAACACAAAACAGCTTTAATTTCAATTACAATAAAATATCATGTGCAAGTTTTAAAAAGCATCAATATGGGAATTTAATAGTGTGGGTGTATACAAGGCTCTTTTCTGTTTATTCATTAAAATAATTTTAATTAATTTATAATTTTTGTATTTGTATTTTTATTTCCATATTTGAACATTTATTAATTAATAATTTATTTATTTATTATTTTGTGTATGCTTGTAATTTCGTTTTTTAATATTGTTTGTATTTACTTTTTCTTCTATCCAAACTTGTATTTATTGTTTCTTTCAGAGGCATTTCATGATCCTTAAATCTTACGCATATATAGTCCTTCCTGATTGTTTTTTCTTTTGTGGGTCAATTAAAAGATTACCTATATTTACCTCCCACAGCCACTATATTTGATTTCCCCCTATAGAACCAACAAAAAACCTGCAGCTACAAATATAAAATACCACTAAACCATTCACGCTTCTACCCCCCAAATGGTTGTGTGTGGATAAAATGCAGGGCTGAAAAAAATGTATAAAACATACCCCACATTAAAAAATCATCAAAGGATTTAAACGATTTATTGCCCCACAACTTTCATTTCATCCCCTGGAAAATTTTATATGCATCAGCAAATTGTGTGTGGTTCACACAGCGCAACACGTTTAAATTAATTTTTATGATATTTTTTGTTTAATATGCGAATAATAACAGACAACCATATTCACCCTATTCACCGCATAGTTGGTTTACACCGCAGCTTTATTAAAAGTATAATAAATGCAACTTCAATGGCGTCCTGATTTTTTGTTGGTACTTTATTTAAAATTTTGTTTTACTTTTTCAAAATGGTTTCTAACTTCCGGATCACCCACGCGCAACCTACCTAACGCCAGCCACCCATCATCCAAGAACCTTCCTCTGCGTCCGTTTGTGCCTGGTTGGTGCATCATCACTACTGTACCGCAACCGCTTTACCGACAAAACCAAAGTGCGCTGCTAATAAAGAGGCGAGCGAAAGAGTTGAGCGGGACCAAAAACTTGCATATATTATTTTTCCATAAATATGTGCAAAATTATAACATTTCGACATCGACATTACAATATTTTGGGGCTTTGGATTTCATTCCAGGCTAAAAACTTATAGCCGAGCCCGCAGAAGAATTATGGTTCAACACTGCGGTTGATTGTTGCCATTGTAAATTTTCCAAAAACAAAAAAACACACACAAACAAAACTCACTCATGGTGATTTCGAGTTCATATATCGAGTTGTTTTATGTTTTGGAATAATTTTAGAATTAAATAAAATATTTGTTTTTGTGAAGTGTACTATAATATTTAAAATGTGTATATGAATATACATAATATATAGTTACGTACGCCTAAACATAATCATCATCATAATCATTTTGTATTTTGCATAATTTTGTGATGACACAAGCTTAGATTTATTATAATCTTGTTGTGGTAATTTAATGACTATTATTAACTTTGCGATTTATTTGAAAATAAATTTATATTATTTTATTAATATAATAAAATAGATGCATTTTAGCTTTTATTAAACCTGAATAAAGTGTATTATTGTTAATTTTGATTTTATTTTTCATTTTTTGCAGGTGAGTGCGTTCAAAATAAAACGATGAGTGGGGATTAACAATTCAAAAATATAAACACTTTTAAGGTTGGAGATTTCGAGAGGGTGAGAATTGGATTTAATTTTACAAAAAATATTTGTATTTATTTGGAGATTTAATTAAGTTATAAAAAGTTATGTTCTTATGTTCCCATCCCGTCTGTCGATTTGTCTTGCTTAAAAGTTTGTTTATATGTATCAATTTTAACCAAATTTGCGTACTATTTTTTGTAGATTTTATTTTTTATGAAGAAACGGACTGTTGGATTTTTATAAAAAAAAATTACTGAATATCGAAAACAATATTTTCAGTGAAATAAAATAAGTTTGAAGCCAATATTTGTAATTTTTAAAACGCTATTTGAGCCGAAAGTAAATTTTTACAAGTTTTAGTATTGTTTTTTTTTTGTTTTTATTTTTTGTAAAAAAAAACTGTCAATTCGATTTTTCTCAAAATTTTATAGAATGTTGAAAACAATATTTCTTAAAAGATAAAATTAGTTTGATGCCAATGTCTCAAATTTTTGAAAAGATATTTACGTCGAAAAACAATTTTTACCAACTTTTATAAATTTTTTTTTAGGTTTTTATTTTTCGTAAAAAAAACTGTCAATTCGATTTTTCTCAAAATTGTTTCTATTGTTAAAAACAATATTTCTTATACGTTTAAAGCAGTAAGAAGCCATTATCTCAAAGTTTTGAAAAATATTTGGTCAAAAATCAATTTTTAACAATTTTTGTTAATTTTTTTCGGTTTTTAATTGTTTGTAAAAAAATTGTCAATTCGATTTTTTTCAAAATTTTACTGAATGTTGACAACAATATTTTTTGAAAGATTAAAGTAGTTTAAAGCCAATATCTCGAAGTTTTGAAAAGATATTTGAAACAATTTTTTTTTGGTTTTTATTTTTTTTTTTAAACTGTCAATTCGATTTTTCTCAACATTTTTCAGATTGTTAAAAACAATATTTCTTATAAGATAAAATAAGTTTGAAGCCTTAATCTCAAGTTTTTGAAAAGATATTTGAGTCGAAATTCAATTTTTACCAACTTTGAGTAATGTTTTTTTTATGTTTTTATTTTTTATAAAAAAACTGTCAATTAGATTTTTCTCAAAATTTTATCAGATGTCAAAAGCATTATTCTTCGTTGTACAAAATTGTTTTGGAGATGAAATCTTATTTTAGTCGTAAAATTTTCGAGGTGACAAATTTTTTTTTTCAGTTTTTTTGATTTATAAAAAAACCGTTAATTGGATTTTTTCCAAAAATATACATGTTTTGTATCACGTTACAATATATAATATAAAATTTAATTCAAGTCTCTAGCGTCATTATTTCATGAGATATTTAGGGTTAACCAAAATTTTCACCTTTTTTTAAACTGCTATCGTAAAAAAACCACCCACGCAATTTTCTTGAGCGGCCTTTCTGCATCTTTCTGCCTTATTATCTGTATAACAAAATTTATTTGAAGTCGATATCTCTTCTGGTTCTTGAGCTATGGACGACGAAAAAAACGTCGCGAACATACGGACATACGGACGTACGAACGTACGTACACACGCACGCACAGACATCTTTCTACAATTCTTTTATTTCGACTCTAGGGACTTTGAAACGTCGAGAAATTTTCAATTTGACAAATCGGACAATAACTTCCTATGGGAAGTTAATAAATAAGAATATTCAATAGAATTGTTTTGAATTGGCTAAAGTTCTTAAATTGGCTTTGTATTTTTGAAGTATGATCGAATTAAAACTATTTGTTATTCTAATATTAAAATATGGAAGTAATATATTTTAAAACAAACGTAAGCAGACGTACACAGACATAATGGAATTTAACAAATCAAAAAACATTGCGTTTTAAAAGTGTATATTTTTAGAGATTTAATTTTCTGGCCCTCAGAAAACTAGAGAATAATAGATTTGACTTTTTATCATCATCATCGACAAAACAATCGGGATCCGGTCCTGGCTTCAAACAACAAATTTCTCCATTTGATCGCTGGACGACACGCCATCCAGACGTCCTGTTCTACGTTATCTCTCCAGCGTAAGCATGGTCTGACAAGCTGTCGCCTACCGTAAAATTTACTACAAAGGACTTTCCGAACTGTTATGTTTTTGCATAATACGATCTAGATGTCCAGCCTACCCTACAATATCAGCTTTGATGTTAATTGTATAAAGGAAATGACTGCAGCGCAGCGTCTCCGAAATCGTCCTTCCTCACATAAGAGGCCAAAAATGTTCCGAAAGATTTTCCTCGCGAACGTACCTTTTACTAAGCACCTGGATCTTTCTCCATATGTGAGTACTGGCAAAACCATCCTTAGGTTTCTGGATTTAAAAACCTTTGACAGACTAAAGTAGGCGCTGTTGGCTTTGAGCAACCGCCGCCTGTGTATTTCTTCTTTTATGTTGTACTACTTCAAATTAATGCTCCGCTACCTTGACTGTTTGACCAACTGTTTTTCTTTCTGTCTGGAAGGTCTAAATAACTTCATGAATGCCATTTTAAATAGCCAGTTTAGTTATCATTGGTTTTCAATATTGAGAATGTTGTTTCCAGATTTAAAAACGATTATGAGAGTGAAATTTGTTATGTTTGGTTTTAATTGATGTAGATTTTTTGCTAAAAAAATACTTTACTTAACCTAGAAAATCCTCTTAGTTTATTTTAAATTTTTTAATGTAAAATCGTTTTAAATTAAAAGCTGAAACCTCTCAGTCTTGGTTTCAATGATCAATTTTAATCTCGAATGAATGAATATTTTGTTTCGATCACAGAAATTTTCAATCATAACTATAACCGACTTGTCAAAAATTTCCAATGATTTCAATGAATATAACCAATGATAGCTATAACTTGTCTTTTTAGGGTCTTGAACAAATTGTCGACCATTGGTATAGAACTTATTATAAACGCGACCCAAACATATGAGTCCTGAGACTTGTTAATTATAAATTTTGGATTTTGTGATCCTTAAATGGGAGAGTTCTACTTAACAACGTGTATTTCGAAGAGGTCAAAATGCTGAAGTTGATTTTTCAATAAAAATGCAGCTAATTTGTTTTAATCTTAAAGATCCATTAAGCGAAGATAGGACTACTAGCTGGTGATTGACTGGCTGGAGCTCATATGTTCATATTATGTTAACTGAACCTTAAAAGCTTTATGACCTAAATCTTAGTATTAAATACAGTTTGATGTCGTTTGTAGAATTTCTAATCAAAATGGTCGACGAGAAATGAGAAATCGATAAAACGGGGTTTTCGTTGTTTATGAGCGATGCACATGGTTTCGATTTTCCTGCTCATCACTTATAACAACAGCTCACAAAAAAAAATGCTTCTCGAGGACACGAAACTGTTTTAGTTTTACGAACTATGAATGTCAATGTTTCATTGTTTTTTAAGTGAAATTTAGCCATTTAAGTGTGCTGATACAAAGTGTATCGTTCTGTATTACAAATGTTCTAGTTTTTACTTGTCGAATGTCAAAACATGAAAACTTTAAAATCAAAAGCTCTCTAAAAAGCGGGCTATGGGCTATTCAAAATGAAACTTCTTACTGAAAAACTGAGTCTTGGTCTCTGAGTGAACCCAAGACATATGCCACTGGCATTAAATGTTGCTGTACAAATACATTCCATGGGAAGTCAGGAAAATCACTTCGGTGATATGTTGCTCAGGGTTCGTTAATGTTTATGATGACCAAAAAATGATACGTTCTAAACTAAACTATGCCTGTTAAAATATCAAAAGTAGAGGTAACACATTCAAGCTCGAACTCCAATTTCTAGATGCTGGTTGTTTGTGCACTGTTTCTGATTAAGTTACCTACTTATACTTAAGCTTGAACGGATACTCTTAAAACCAACAAATCAATAAGCATGGTTCGATAGCTAGGTTAGATTAAGATTGACTGGAAACCAAACTTGTTGAACCAGTTAGAACTAGCTTTAAAAAGCGTGAGACAATAGAAGTCTTTATTCATTAGATCACTAGGACCATTTTAGTAAAAGTCTCCAAAATCTTCGTCTTTGTGACAGGACAGGACATGAATATAGAAAGTGAGACACTGTCTTCTCTTCTTCTTCTTCATCCATACAACTTTTGCAAAAATTGTTTTGCAGTAGCTCCAAGTCGAAAACCATACCTAAGCAGTTTCATATAAGGGCACCTATAAATGTGCTAATGTGCAATCTACGAACCGAGTTGCTTAGATCGTTTAGCATCAAGCATTGGCCAGATTAGTTTAGTTGATGAACAAGTGGTTGTATTAGACCATCTGTGGTTTGATTTCTTTATGGTATCATATCTTTGATGACTAGCAGAACACGGAACAGCATTTGTAAAGACGAAATGAGAGACATAGATTTAGGCCGTTGGAGCTCACGCCTCCACCAACGCCATCATCGGTTTTTGATACATCGGCTTGATAGTGCTTTGTATTCAAAAGAGATAACTTTCCATCTGAGCCAGTCAGTTCAGTCGAAACTTAAAACGTCGAGAAAAGCCAAAATTTGTTATTCAAAAAATGGGACTGATTACAATAACTTCGTATGGACCGATGATACTGATAGCGTGTAAAGAGCCTTGCACATGAGAGCGAACAACGAATGAACGAATGGACGAACAAACGTGATTTTACACATTTCAAAAAGTCAATTCCCAACAAAAACACATTTAAATTACAAGAAACCAATTGACACTAATGTTAGGATAATACAATTTGCATTTTGTTCTCTAAAACAAGACAATTTTGTAAAAACAATTTGTTAGTAACGAATTGCTGTGTGGTTGCTACAAACTATCAAACTGTATTCGCGTTCCACATACCATCCACACTGCAACAAATAAATTGTTCGCACTCAACTTAACCTCAAAATTATACCACTCTTGTTTTTTTTTGTGTGAAAGATCATGGCTGAGGAAAATATGGAGAAAAGGGTAATTATAAGTTGACAATTCGTTGCTGTCTGCGAATAGAAATAAAGCTCATGTGAAAGTATGCGAACATCCACAGTTCGCAGTTCGCAGTTCGTAGCTCATGTGCAAGATGCTTAAGCCGCTCCAAATAATCAATTTAAATAGATATAATGATGGTGATTCGACCAATTTTTGTCATGAAAAGTGCTTTCTCAAATAAGCCATTCGTATTAGGGTTAAAACTGTAGATCCAGTGCATCTCCAGCAAGAGTACTCGCGCACAGAAATGGTTGAGAGTTGTAAGTCACTAGGCCCTGGTTCGCAACGGACTGTTGCACCACCTTATTTATTTATTTTATATACAAAAGTTATTAAGAAATGCCCTTAAGAGAAGAATAATAAAAAAAGTCAATAGCCAAAATATATCAACATTTGTATAACTTAATGATGCAATAGTGCAATCACATCACCCAAACCAAATTCCAGAGAAGACATTACTTCATGGTGCAGTCGTCAGCTGCAGTCACCATCAACCAAATTCTAAGTAATTATGCTATCATATCACTCATACCTTTTGTTATATTCTTTCTTAATATAGTTTTTTGAGTTGTCATTTACTATTTACCAAAAAAAAGGTTCAGACAAGCTGCCTGAAATAAAAAAATATTTTTTTAAATAAACACAATACGTTTTTGTTAAATTATATCCTTCAAAATGCAATCAAAACTTTCTACCACACGTTCTTTCTGACAAAATTTTGAACATACAATGAATAGAATAAAATACAGAATATATTATTCAAATTTGAACCAATTAAAAAACAATTTAAATGATTATTCTAGTAAAGAACCTCAAAAACCCTTTATCAGGCTTTGATCCTATACTTAAACGACCAAAATCAATCAGAACATGTTGCTTATGTATGCAATTATACTGTAGTAATATTAATTCAAGTTCCAATTGGTTTAGTAATTTCTTCACAATTCTTGATATATCTTGAAAGGATCCTTGGTCCTTATAGAGTGCACTCTGTGGTTTCAGTTACTGGGAAGAAGCTGTGAAATAAAATGCAGATGGTAAACGAATTCGTATAATTCATGCCCCAAAATATTTTTATAAATTATACCATCAACAAGAGTGTACATGGAATTTTTAATATCTTATATTAAATCGTTGTTCAATTAGGTGTGTATGTATATGTTTACCTATAAACAAAAACCCTTGTACCTATAGGTAAAAAGAGTAAACCTAGGTACCTCTGCTATCTTAGTCTTCTTCTAGGTTTATATATACTTCTTCCTGAAATAGCAAACAAAACTTTCTATAAAAGATATGGCCTGTTATCTTATAAATTCTTGCTATATTTTCTTAGTTTTATGTATCTTACTGGACTGGGTATATATTTCCTGTTTGTAATTTTTTCAAGGAATCAAATTAAATTAAATATTCCTAAAAGTTGTCTTAACATAAACATTGGCAAAGGCTGATGGTGGAGCTATTGGAGAGTAAGAGTTGATGATCATACGCAAATATCTACATCAACTTTTGTTTTTACAAAAATTTCTCAAAAGAGTTTTCTGATACTATAGCATTTTATAGGTAAAGGTAAGGTATCCTTATCCTATATAGCATATCAGCTTGTGACAACACAAAGTTCTTGAAATGCCTTGGGGGTATACTTGGAGTTCATTCTAAGAAAACCAAAATGTTTGCAAATTGACTTAAATTATTGAGAAGAAAATGGCACAAATTCTCAAGATATATATGTACACCTTTTTCTATATCTATACACGTTTAGATTCTCCTTGTGGAGTAAGTTATGTGCCTGATGCATGTAAAGTACTGTAGGCCCTTTACATAAACATACATACGGTCGTACAAAAATGTCTCAATATGTTGTAAAGGAATAATAAGTATGGGATATTTAAAGCCATCCAAGAATTTCATATTGTATCAGCTAACTTCATAAGTCTGTGATGTAGTACACAGCTTTTTAAATAAGGCTACAATTTTTGTTGTGGGAACACGAATATTTTAAAGTCAAGTTCAATATTGACAGAGGAAAGAAAAAATTTAAATTAACTTATCTTAAATTACGTGGGTATTACATTTTCATGTGCGTAAATTTAAGGGATAAACAAAACATGACATGCATTTGATTTTTTAACGGCACAGAATAAATTTTACTTTGTTTTTATTTGGGTTTGGTTTTATAATTTTATTACGGTGTTAGGTGTTATACGAGTATTTGCTTTATAGGGTTGTGTTTTTGAATGATATCCGGGAGGATTTGTCTTTTCAATAATAATTATTTGCATTTGAATATATGTTTTTTTGACGTCATTTTATGCTCATATTTACTTAAAAACAGATATTTAACTCCAATTAAAATATGACAGTGGGTGTAAGTAGGTCAATATTTAACAATATTAATATTTTATACCAAAATACGGATGTTTACTAAAATATGAACGTATTATATAATTCATTACTTACTTTGCAGTCAAATAATGTAAATAAACTTTAAAAAAAAAATGTGGACTCGGAAATATTTTTATTTCGTATTATTGAAATGACGCCAAAAGGTATTATTTTTATTAAAAAACCGCTTTTCACAGTAAACTTAGTTTTATAGAAACTTATTTTTAACTTTTCATTAGAAATTATGGTAATTTTTGATTTTTTAAATTGAATATTTTAAAATTTCTCGACGTTTCAAGGTCAATGATGTTGAATATAATCAATTTCTACCTTAAGCTGAAACAAATCTTGCTCTAATAAAATATTTCTGTAACAATAATATGACTGTATAGAATTATTAAACTCTCATGCTTCGTTTAAACTTCAAAACAAAATTTTCTTAATTAATAAAATTATTATTATTCTTTTATTGTTCTACAAACTTCTCTTAATTCTTTTGTATAGAAAATGCGTGCTCTTGGTATTGATGAATCTCTTCTTCGTTGGATTAGAAATTACAAGTTGTATTGGATGGTTTCAATTCTGAAATTCATAAAATAAATGTTGGTGTCTCCCTGGGCTCCGTTTTGTCTCCAACTCTCTTCCCTATATTCATATATGATCTTTTATCTGCCACTTCTAATCCATAAAACTGTTTCGCCGACCAATGGGGTTCAATGGAGAAGAGTATAGCCTTATGTATGTGGAATGCCTTTTATTGCATGTCATAAGTACTTAAATTTCAGTTTTGATAAAGCCCTTCATAAATAGTCTTAAAAATTCATCAAATTTATTGAAAAATCGTGTTTATAAAAATAATTACCTAATTTTATTATGCAAACTGCAAATAAGTACCTACCTGCATGCACTTTTTTATTTAAATTATTCATCATTTAAACACAGGTATCACCATAAAATTTTTCAGGAATATTAAATTCTATTGAATTCTGTGAAAATCATCTGAAAGATTACTTACCATATTTATAATTTAGTTATAAAACAATGGAATATTCTATACGACGACGACGTCAAAAAGTTAAAACTATAAAATATTAGCTTCAATAATTGAAAATACTATAAACGTAATAAGTAGGTGCAGAGAGCTTCTATACGTTTCCATTCAATTAAAATTACAGATAGTTTAAAGTTTTTAATTTTATGCAAACTATTTTTTTATAATTGGTTCCGTGATTCGCTGATTATTAGTTTCGTGTTGCGGGTATAGTATATACTCTATATAACATTTCAGTTTCTACTCAGATAATAAACCAATTTAAAGTTAGTTCTTCATCTGACTTGTGAAGATTTGGGTCATCTCTGATCATAAAATGTTCATACCATATTGGCTTCTTGACCTTATATTTGGACTTATATTTTTTTCAAATCATATATAATACTAGCACAAGATCTTGGACTCAAACTTACTCCCAAGATATTGATTTGCAGTTGAATTCCTTCTTACTTCGGATTTCATTTCATATGAATAAAGTCCCATTATTTTTAAATAGCAAAACGCAATAAGTTTGAAATAAAAAAAACAATTTGGTCTAAACGGAGGCGGTATGACTTAAAGCCTATTATGAAAAATTCTCCAAATAACGACTTTGTTAAAATAAAAATACAATTTTTTTAAGAAACTAACTTCAAAGTACCTTTTTGACTTAGTTCACTGTTTTTAAAGTTGACTCTTCACTTTGGCTTTTAACGAATTTCCGCATAACCAAATTCATTGTTTCCTGAAGGGTTGTCCGATAGTAAGAATATCAATATTAATATCATCTTTTAAGATTTCATAAGTAAAAATTTAAGAAAGCATTAAATTGTAAAAATTCACTACAGGAATAGTAAATATTTTGCAATCCCAGCTTAAAAATCTCTCAGCCAGCAAAAGTTAAATTGTTGGAAAAATTTGAGCTGTTGCACCAAGTTTAGTTTGCTCAATTACTCATAGCTGCTTGATCAACTGTAAGACATACCTTCACTGATTGGGTCTTCGAAATGCAATAACACAATCCGGATTTTCATAGAAAAATTACTTCAATCATAAAGCTACGTTATTAATTACTGTCGCAATTTATCATAGACCATGCTTCTAAACCGGATGATGAGACATATGTATATAACGACACCTCAAGAGAGGGCTTCACACTCAATTGCGTTCTTAGCCCAAAGAAACAGTGGTTAGCAAGTGTAGTTCTTCGTTTGATTTGTTCATAGCGAAGCCTAGGTAGACGAAGTCCTTAACTTTCTCAAAGTTACGTCTGTCGATGGTGACGTTTTGACCAAGACGTCATCGGCGTTTTTCTTGATGACAGTATGTACTTTGTTTTGCCCTCATTAAGGGCTAAACTCATTTTGACCGCCCCTGTCTCATTACTAACAAAAGCCTCATTGACATAACGCTGAGTTCTTCCGATTATATCAATTCATCGGCATATGAGAGCAATTGGACAGACTTTTTAGAAGATAGTGCCTCAAGTGTGGACGTGGGACACTCTTTAAGAAATGACATAGCAGCGCATCACCTTGCCTAAGGTCTTTTTTGACATCAAAAGGTTCGGTCAAGTTTTTTTCAACCTACTTACAATAGTGCAAATTCTCCAAAGTCGGAACGAAACGGACAGAGATTAGAAACTAGGCATGGCTCTATTCAGTTCGTCCTTGTAGATGCTGTCATATGTGGCCTCGAAATCGATGAAGATCGATCGAAGAAGTTGATATGATGTTCTTGGGTTTCTGAATATTTGATCGACTGTGAGCTTTCCTGGTCTAAAACCACAAGGACTAATCAGCTTGTTGAATATGGGCTTTAGACGTTCACAAATTACCACATAAAAGATTGTGCGATGTTAAGAAGAGTGATTCTTTTATAGCTGAAGTAGTTTAGAGGGTCTTAGTATTCGGTATCGGGCAAACAATACTAAGATTCCATTCATCGGGCATGATTTCTTCTAGAACTGTAGACGCCACTGTTGATTCCATATCGGGAATCCCTCCGCTGCTTTTGGGATAAAAGAAGTCTTGGTGGAAGCCCCTCCCCCCTCTCTTTGTTTCTACTCCTAACAATTGTCCACTGGAGTGGGAACTCAATCCTCAATTGAGGTACTAGGCATTTGATGTGAGAGTAGGAGTTGATAGATAGATGTAGATTTTGAGAAAAATCTGTGGGCGCTTGTGTCCTCTTGGTTGTCATTGTCTACCATTTGAACATCCTTTAAGCATTTAATAAGCAAAAACGAAGTCATTACAACAAAATAAGTCATCAACAAGGCATTAAATTGTTAAAGTTCACTACAAAAATTGGAAACATTTTGCAGTCAAAGTTTGTAAGTCTTTAAGGTCTTCGTGAAGCATATTCTCGTCTAGGAAAAAGTGAAATTGGTGGTAAAATTTGAGCTGTTGCTACAAGTTAATGATGTGAAATTTCAGTTTGCTCAAGTATTGCAGCTGGTTCAATAACAGAAATACTCATATCTTCTCGAATTGGGTCCTTGAAATGCATCAACATAATCCGCATTTTCATTGTAACATCATCTTCAGTCAGGAGGTTATTTTTTACTTTGAAGGCTACGTTAATAATTGTTGCAATGCGGGCTCGAAAAATCCAAAAGTGATTGTTGTAAAGCTGCTCTTTACGGTGCTTCGTGACCGCAATTTTGAAAGGCAAAATTCTTGACATAGTTATTTCACAATTGGCCACCGAAATCTTGTGCTTAAATAATCTCATACCTTTAACTTTGAGACCACTTGAAAGATAAAGGATATGCCAATGCCCCACAATTAATTCAAGACTTTAAAGATGAAGTTCTTAGTTTTATCAAAGTGGGGACGTAGAGTAGTAAATGTGATAATTTTGTATCTTCATGAGAAGGAAGTGGTGTGGCAATTTTAGCAGTGGTTTTGAATAGTTCGTTTTTTTTTTCAAAAAGGGACCTCTTGTTCAAAAATCCTTCATGATAACTCCCTTAAAACAATTCTAGAATTTTAGAAGAGACCATAATTAAAAAGAGGCTGGGATGTGACCCACACTGATAACTTCCCATCCCGTCTGTCGATTTGACTTGCTTAAAAGTTTGTAGGGTTTCGTGTTTTGTTTCTTAAAAATTTGAAAATTACCAACAATATTTTGCATATAATGAAATAGTTTGATTTAAAAATCAGTTTTTGTTAACGATATTTTAAGTCGAAACATAATTTTTTACCAAATTTGGGTATACTATTTTTTGTAGATTTTATTTTTTTTTTATGAAAAAAACTGACTGTTGGATTTTAATAAAAAAATTTCTGAATGTCGAAAATTATATTTTCTGTGAGTAAAATTAGTTTGAAGCCAATACTTTTAATTTTAAAAAAGATATTTGAGTCGAAAATCAATTTTTACGAACTTTGAGTACCTAATGCTTTTTAAGGTATTTATTATTTGTTAAAAAACTGTAAGTTTGATTTTTCTCAAAATTTTATCGAATGTTCAGAATATCTCAAAGTTTTGAAAAGATATATAAGTCAAAAATCAATTTTTACCAACTTTTGTTACCTAATGTTTTTTAGGTTTTTAATTTTTTGTAAAAAAAACTGTCAATTCGATTTTTCTCAAAATTTTACCAGATGTTAAAAACGATATTCTGCGTTGCACAAAAAATTTAAAATTTTCGAGGTGACAAATATTTTTTTTTCAGTTTTTTTTTTGATTTATAAAATAAACCGTTAATTGGATTTTTTTTTCAAAAATATACTTCTTTGGTATCACGTTACAATAGGTATATAATATAAAATTTAATTCAAGTCTCTAGCGTTTTTGGTTGGTGAGATATTTAGGGTTAACCAAAATTTTCACCTTTTTTTAAGCTGCTATGGTAAAAAACCACCTACGCAATTTTCTTGAGAGCCCTTTCTGCGTCTTTGTGCATTATTATCTGTATAACAAAATATATTTGAAGTCGATATTTCTTCTGGTTCTTGAGCTAGACGACAAAAACGTCGCGAACGTACGGACGTACGGAACATACGTACAGTACACACGCACGTAGAAACATCTTTCTAAAATTTTTTTATTTCGACTCTAGGGGCCTTAAAACGTCGAGAAATGTCAAAATTTTCAATTTGAAAAATCAAACCCATTACAACAACTTCCTATGGGAAGTTAAAAATATTTCAGACAAATTGGACACGAAATAGTTTTGTTAGCCATACAATATACATACTCCTTCTTTCCCTATAGTATTTGAAACTAGAACTTTAAATGTCTAAAATATGCCTGTCTTAATTTATGTTAAAAAACATTGTCTAAGGGCGAAGTTGCGCCAACATTATAATACGACAAAAATATAAAATCCATAAATAAAAAGATTTATTAAAATGCTAGTCGCATTTTTTTCAATGATTTTTTGACCTAATTTTAATATATTTTTATTTTATTTTTCTTACAGTCTGTCTCTTTTTCTTGCCCAAATATTCTCTCGAAAAAACAACAACAACAACAACAACAATGTTTTGAAATTCATTTCTATATACAAAGGAAAAACCTAAAACTTCGAGTATTCCTCTAGAATACGAGTAAACTAATACTGCGGAACAATTTCACTCTTGTAAACCGCAAGCCGCAACCACAATCCCTTCCGCTGTATTGGTTCTTAGTTGTTTTCTTTTTTTTGTGTGCAATTTGTTATTACGTTTAGGGTTGCCATGCCATGAGTTATTTAAAAGAAGAGTTTAAGACACATTTGGTAAAAATAGACGAAGTCATAAGACAAAAGGACCAGAGCTGCTCGCGAGCTCTACGAGCAGAGGAGGAGAGAGGAACACCGGCTTCTTAGATGGAAAAAAAGAGAGCACGAGAAGCGCGCGATCGAGGAGATAGAGGGATGTTACAACAGGAATGAGGTTCGTAAATTTTACCAAAAGGTAAAAAAGAACTCCCAATGGTACCAGCCACGAACCGAAGCCTGTAAAGACGATCAGGGGAACATCTTAGTAGAACCGCAGTCTATGTTGAGAATATGGAAAGACCACTTCTCCAAATTATATAACGGCGATGACGAACCGAATCCCGCTGTAAGGGAGGTAGAACCACTCAACTTAGGCGACGCAGATCAACCATTCCGCCTACCCGACCTAGACGAAGTGAAGATAGCTATATCTAAACTGAAGTCAAACAAAGCTGCTGGAGCTGACGGCATAGCTGCCGAACTATTTAAGGCAGCAGGCGATGACTTGGTAGGGAGTATGCACCAACTCATCTGCAAAATATGGTCGGAAGAATGCATGCCCGATGAGTGGAATCTCAGCATAGTTTGTCCGATACATAAAAAAGGAGACCCTTTATATTGCGCCAACTACAGAGGGATCAGTCTCCTTAACATTGCATATAAGATCTTTCTGCCGTACTATGTGAACGTCTGAAGCCGTTCGTCAACAACCTGATAGGTCCTTATCAGTGTGGCTTCAGACCAGGAAAGTCCACTATCGACCAAATATTCACATTACGGCAGATCTTGGAAAAAACCCAGGAGCTTCAAATCGATGCCCACCATCTCTTTATCGATTTTAAAGCCGCGTATGACAGCATCCATAGGGAAGAGCTCTACAGAGCAATGTCTAGTTTTGGCATCCGTGTCAAACTTATCGGTTTGTGCAGAATGACGATGGAGAATGCACGCTGCTCCATCAAGGTCGGAAAAGATCTCACCGATGCATTTGATGTCAAAAAAGGTTTTAGACAAGGCGATGCATTGTCATGCGACTTCTTCAACATCGTTCTGGAAAGAATTGTGCAAAACTCAACCGTCAACACTAGAGGCACAATCTTCCAAAGGTCCATCCAATTACTCGGATACGCAGATGATATTGACATAATTGGAAAATCAAAGCGTCAATCAAAACGTCACCATGGACAGCTATAACTTCGAGGTAGTTAAGGACTTTGTCTACCTAGGCACCGCTATAAACACAGGCAACGACACCAGCGCTAAAATCAAACGAAGAATAACTCTTGCAAATCGCTGCTTCTTTGGACTTAGAAGGCAATTGAGAAGTAAAGTCCTCTCTCGAGCATCTAAAATCACCATCTATAAGACACTCATCATCCCGGTTCTCATTTATGGCGCTGAGGCCTGGACCCTGTCAAAGAAAGATGAGAACGTCTTAGGATGCTTCGAGAGAAAAATTCTTCGGGTGATTTTTGGTCCCGTACGTATAGATGGAGAATGGAGGAGAAGATATAACGATGAACTGTACGGGCTGTACAGCGACACTGACCTAGTTAGCAGAATAAAAGTCCAACGGCTTAGATGGCTGGGTCATGCAGAGCGAATGGACATCAACGCTCCAGCCCGGAAGGTCTTCGAATCCAATCCCGAGGGACGGCGCAGTAGAGGAAGACCGCGACTCAGGTGGCGCACTCAGGTGGGTGAGGACCTCAACCAACTTGGCGTGCGAAACTGGAGACAGCTAGCTAGGGACCGAGCTGGCTGGAGACGCATGTTGGTTGAGGCCCAGGTCCGCCCCGGACTGTAGCGCCACCTTAAGTAAGTAAGTAAGCATAAGACAAAAATGGTAGACATTTGTTAAGACAATTGTCCATTTTTTCTTTTTCATAAAAATTAAATTTTAAATAAATTGGGTGGCGCAACACTCCATGGAGAATTATGGCCTAGTGACTTACAACTTTCAACCATTCTTGTATGCGAGTAATGTTGTCAGGGATGTCTTTTTCATATTTAATAACATTTTTCATCATCTGATGCAGTTTTAAATTAAAAATGGCCACACATAAAGTTTTATCAAAATAATATGACTTGGATCTTTCACTTTCTGTCTGAGATAAGTAAACAAAAAATGGTCGATTTGTTGATTCCAGGACCAAGAGCCAACAGACTCATAGGAGTTCAAATTTCAAAATATTTTGATATTCTTCAGAAAGTACGGCAGCTCTGAATTGTTAAAAAATATTTCGAATTGCCAAAGTGTTTTATGTGTTCAACTTGCCTGGTCCTCATTTTATTTTCAAATCCTCTTCACCCAGGCAAAAGGAATAAAAGACATCGATTGAAAAATATTTTCAATGGTAAACAAAAAATTAGGTTTCTCTCCAAACTCCAAGTATTCCAATTTGGAGGTTCGCCCAATTCAAGTTCAATCATTCACATACAAACAAATATATGTATGTATATATCTGTATATATTTTTATTTATGTTTAGGTACTTGTAGTACATAAAACATACTAAGGACGAATAAACCAACAACAGCCATAGAAAATATTCCTTCCTATATTTGTTTGTTAATTTTCCCTCAAGGATATAAATCAAAACAAATTGGAGGCTATAGTGCGGTTTAAAGCGGGATTTCCATTTCCCCGGATATCGATTTTCCTATTCATGATATGCATGGAATTTTTATTTTTATTTATGAGTTCAAAATTTTGTTTATATACGAGAGTAGATACGAGTTGGGAGTACTTTTGGGGATACAAAGATCATAATGAAAGAATAATCCACTTGAAAGTGTATATTTTTTGTTTTATCAATTGATTAAAATTTTTGAACAGTGAAATTTGGATTAAAAGAATTAAGTGCGGTTCGAATGCATAAAACTTATTTTTGTCACAACATCAGAAGGGAATAAAAATATTATAGTGAATTTTTGATATGTTTGATGTTTTGTTTTATTATTTATATTGTGGCTGACAAAAAAAGCTTATGTTAAAATTATTACGAGTATATTTGTTTAAGCTTGAATATAAAACAATTATTGGAAAAGAGTGAATCAGCTTATTGCACTTCCTATCAAAAGAATGGATTGATCGATTTATTAGAGTTGAGATTACTGACACGTGGAAACACGTGTTCAAAAGTTGTAACTTACAAAAATTAGCTTATCTAACTTATAAAGAACTAAGTGTGTATTTAAACAGAGTATAATACATTTTCAAAGATTCTAGTTCTAAAAGGTTTTCCATTAAAGACGGGTCGATCTTAAAATTAAATGATAATAGTTGTATGTTATATACAATTTTTATAAGGATTTTATCGTTATTTGAGAACCCTATGAATGTGTGAAATACAGGGTTATCCAATCTATTTGCGGTTTCAAAAGTTAACGTAAATAAAAAAATTACTTGGCCAGGAAATGTCTCTTGAAATAAATTCATATTCGTTCGAGTTGTGTACCATCTTGTTGAAACAACATATTCTCCAAGTCGTATTCTTCAATAGCAGACAAAAACAAGTCGGTTATCATTGACGGTGACAGTCGTTCCATCGTCGTTTTCGAAGAAGTAAGGCCCAATCATACCTCCGGACCAAAAAGCGCACCAAACAGTGACTATTTGTCGATACAATGGCCTCTCTTCAATGACTTGAGGATTTTCAGGACTCCAAATACGACAATTTTGTTTATTAACTTACCCACCGATTGAGAAAGAGTGCTTCATGGCTGAAGAAATGTTTGTTAGAAAAAATCGCCGTTCACCGCCTGTTGTTTAAGAACCAATTCAACGTATCTACGAAGTTGTGAATGGTTAGCTGGTTTAAGTTTTTGTGGACGGATGTTGGTGTAGATCTAAATAAAATATACGCCGTTAAACAGTCCTAAGTCCTGAAAACGACAAAGAATCGACACATTACGGTCTTTGGTAACACTTTCACTTACAGATGCGATATTCATTATTCAATCCGTGGTACGAGCGAAACGATGATGATGCATAGGCCTTACAATATCTGTAACCAATCCAGTCTCTTCAAATTTCTTCACAATTTTGCCAATTGCTTGCGTCTTTAGACAATTATTTAAACCATAATATCCTTTCTGCTGTGGCAGAATCATAATTTTTGTAGTAGATCTTAACAATTTGTATGCGTTGTGCAGTAGTTAAGAGATCCATTTTCATAAGTGTAAAACTTTCAAAGCAGACTTCATATTAGCTCGCTAATAGTTGTCCTTACGGGACACTGTCTTATAGGCAGACACGCAATACGACTTGGTGTAGCCTCAAATGACTTCTGCAGGAGCTGTATCGACGAGGAAGAAGAGGAAACAATCTCTCACCTTCCCTGCACTTGCCCTGCTCTTTCACTAAGACGCAAACTTCATCTGGGAGACTACTCTTTTGATAATCCCACAGTGAACTAGCTAAAAAGGATATCAAATATCTTCTTCGCTTTATAAAAAGCTCAAAATGGTTCGACTAGTAAGAAATAATTCTCTAGATTCATGTGGTATCACAACGGGCCTTTTCTTTTGGCCTAAGTGTGTGGATTCTGAATCCGCAGCCACTTTAACCTAACCTAACCTAAAACTTTCAACTGAAAAAAAAATGGTTTAACAATTAAGTTTGACAGATGTTAAATTCCAGTTCAATACTTTTAAAGCCCCAGAATGGATAACCCGTTATGATATAAAATGTAATTGAAGCCGCTGGCCTTATTTATTTGTAAGATATTTAGAGTCAACCAAAATTTTCAATTATTTTTAAATTGCTAAAGTAAAACAAGCATCCACTGAATTGTGGTGAAAAGTCCTCTCTGCATCTTTTGATGTTATTATCTGTAAAACAAAATCTTTTTGAAGTCGATATCGCTACTGGCTCCTAAAATATGCACGACGAACGTTTGGAGGTACGGAAATACGAACGTACGTACCTTCACATGCCCTTAGAGACATCGCTCTAAAAATGCCAACATTTTTGGTTTTGACGAAATTGAAAATAATTATAATTTCAATAAGAGGTTTATGGAAGGCTGAGACTTGGAAATTTAAACTGATACCTATAAATTAGTGCCCCCTTAAATACTCGAATGAGACATACATATTTTAATAGCAGCCAACTTATCAAAATATTAAGGACAAATGGGTATTTGTCAATTAATACCAAACGGCCAAAAAATCATCTTTAGCGATGGCTCCCGTTTTTGGATGAAAAGATATGTGATGAAGCAAAATAGCTATAGCTGGATTTGGAACGACATCAATCCAGGAAAGATTCATGAGGTGCCCATGCATCCAAATAAAGTTAGTGTTTGGTGTGGATTTTGGGCTGGAGGCGTCATCGGTCCGTAATTCTTCGAAAATGATGCTTGCTAGGTCATACCCGTGAACGGCGATCACTATAGGTCTATGATCACTAACTTTTTGTAGCCTGAATTGGATGATATGATACAGAAGACATATGGTTTCAACAGGATGGAGCTACGTGCCACACAACTCAAGACACAATCGATGTTGTGCGCAAGTGGTTCCATTTCATTTTTAAATCGCGCCGAGGTGACGTGTATTGATCACCAAGATCGTGTGATTTGACCTCTTTAGACTTTTTCTTGTTGTTCTTCCTTCAATCTCATGTATATACGAATATGTCGCAAATCAAAACGGCCTTCAGAGACAACATAATCATAATCATCATCGATGCCATCGGTCAGATTTTGGCTGGTTCATGCACTAAAGTTATCGAAAACTGGAGCTTTTGAATGTGTGAATGTAAGGCCGCAATGGCCATTTAAGTAATGTTATAATGGGTTATCTATTTTGCCGTTTAAAATGTATAGGGCTGGAATTCGACATCTGTGAAACTAAGTTGTTAAACCATTTTTTTTTGTCAGTTAAAAGCCTGACATATACAAAAATGGATAATTTACCTATCCCACAACGCATGCAAATTGTTAAAACTTACTACAAAAATGGTGATTCTGCCACAGCCACATATCATGCCTTTAGAGGAGATTATGTTTTACATAATCGTCCAAAGACGTAAGTAATTGGCAAAATTGTGAAAAAAATTGAAGAGACTGGATTGGTTACAGATATCGTAAGGCCTGTGCATTATCGTTTCGCTCGTACCACTGATTGAATATCGCTGCTTAAAGTTAAAGTGTTACCAAAGACCCTAAAGTGTCGATTCCTCGTCGTTTTCAGGAATTAGGACTGTTTAACGGCACATTATGGCGTATCTTGAATTTGGTGCCTGGACAACAAAAAATCTGCAAAAACTGTAAAAATCTACGAAAAACTGTTAAAACTTGTTTTCGACTGAAGTATTAGGAGAACAGAGCCAATATCTTTGACTTCAAGTTTTTGTTCTCACACAAAATATTGTTAATAAAATTTTGCTAAGGTTTTAGCCTACCAGCATATTTTTTTAAATTCAAAAACCACAGCACTGATTTCCTGAAAAAAACATGTTAATATATTTGTTAGTGAAGCAATATTTATTTAAAGTCGATATACTTGCTAGGTCTTAATATATTGGGAATGGAAAAAGGTATTCCGAACCTAGGGACTTGCAAATGCGCAGACGAAGTATGAACTCACGCACACACAAACATCTATCTAAGAACCTTTGATTTAGACCCTAGATACCTTGAAACGTCGATAAATTTCAACATTTTCAATTCGATAGATCAGACTGTTTACAATAACTTCCTTTGTGAAATAGATAACGAAATGCAGGCGATTTGACTGAGAAATGGTTTTCACCTCAAATGTCACGAGAACGTTATTTTCAAACCTATTTTATCTTAAACAAAATATTGTTGCTAACTTTTGGTTAAATTAAAAAAAAAAATTGCTGACAGTTTTTTTTACAACAAATAAAATCCTACCAAAAATTTCACACTAAATTTGTTTAACGTTCCGAGTATATTTACAAAACTTAGCTTTAACGTAAATTATTAATAGATGACTTTTCAAGGTACCTTAAATGACAATTTGGTTTAATGCACAAAAAAATTATTTTGAACGCCACAGAATGGGATTTTTTTACTTTTTGTTTAACATTTGTATGATATTTTATGCTTTGAGATCAATTACATGAGATAAAATTGTACAATGCGTTGATTTCGAAGAGTAAAGTGAACTTGTCTATTTAGTTACAAGTTTCAAAGTAACAATGTTCTTTTGATCTTTTAAAAATTTGAAAGTTTTTTTCATATTTCCTGTAAGAGGGTTTTTTTTAACCATCACTTTTGCCTGACATCTGTTCAGCCAAATGGTTTTAAAATATTTTCTTAATAAGCTTAAAGCCAAAGTCAAAATTTCAAGATGCATTGAACTCTCTGTGTAAAATGATTAATTCAGTGAATCACGAAAAAAAAGAAACACAAACTAAGACACGTGTTTGTGAAGGCAAATCATTGCAATCATAATTCCAAACCACTCTGCATGACTTAATAAAATTCCTTTAAATGACAGTCACAGTCACATTCTATTATGAGATACATTTTAAAATGATTTGTGTTAAAATTTAAATTTTCATACAATTTTTAGAATGTTAAAAGACCTTCAACATGAAATCGTGAAAACCCAAGAGAAACAGCAAAGCTTATGAAAAATTAGAAAGGAAAAACGTCTGTTTCATGAAATGAAAGTATGTAAAACGAGATAGTCTCCCTTCAAAAATTCTATACAAACAAATCAGATAATGTCCTTGAACTACCAACTCATCCCATATTTACACCCATACATGAGGTATATCCTTAAAATTTCATGACTCAATATCAATATGTTCTATGCCCAAATATACAATTTCCATGACCTTTCCTAATACCTATATCATCATAATAATGTACATATATACACACATAAATCATCGATAAAACAGCTCCCATGTCAAAGGTCATAAAGTGTTTTTGGCCAATTTCACATCATACATACTAAGTGCGTTCCGTAATGTAGCGTATACATATGTTTGGCTCTCAAGTCGACTCCTTTTTTTTGGTAAGAAATCATTGATTCAGAAGATCCTTGAGCCTTGACAGACATAAAATAGAAGCACCACTAAAAAAGCAAAGCAAACATATCATTATTGTGCGTGTCGTCTATTTGCACAGACATTTTGTTTTTTATATTATTTTTATAAATTGTTCATTTACCATTTTGCCTATTCAGACATACAGTTATCATCATTATCAACATCATCATTATTATGTCTACTCAGATATAAATTCCAAAATTCCAACAAGATGTTTTAAGAGCAAGAGAAAAGAAAATTGAACATATGTGAAAGTTCTTCTTAGATGTCCTTAAAATACATATCAGTCTCCTTTTTCTTTATATTCATATACACTCATATTATTATGCGTGTAAGCTGAATGGTCATCATCGACAAAAAGCAGAAATAAAGTTGAGAAGAAGGTATATACCAAAACACCTATGTTGAAAATATCCTTCGAAATTTTGATCTTAAAGGAAAACTTTCCTTTTTATTAGTCACTCATCCTGTATGGGTATTGGGGAACCTTTCAAAGGATGACAGACAACAGCATCCCAACAAAAAAGCAAAGGATTTTGGTATAGAAATTTGTAGAGTGACGCCATTTGTGTAGACCGTTAAGCTTAAGGTTGGGACGAAAATTGAATTCCCATAGCTTTTATTCTCAGCACAGCCTTGCCTGCCATCACTATAATAGCCAAACAAGAAAAAGGTACAAGTTAGGTATTGGTAGCTCCCTTACGTTTTGGCTAAAAATGAGTTATGGACATACACAAAGCGTATTAAGGGTTACCTTATTGCTATTCATTATTCTATTATTCCCCGATAAAGTTACAACAACAACAACAACAAATAATAAAAAAAATTGGAATTTAATTTATAATTCAATATGATTTTCCATTTTGTACGCTTTTATATATGTATTTGTAAATATTTGGTATTTTTCATCTTTTATTTTTATTATGTTTTATTATTCGTATGACATTTTTTTATTCTCTTTTCTTGATAAACAAATAAAATATTTTTTTTTTTTTTTTTAATTTTATATTTGTTGTCTTTATTGTTGAAGGAAACGTGGGTTGACAGCTGTGTGTTGTAAGAGAATGTTTGAAAAAAATACATTCAAATTTCAAAGGATTCAGGATGTTTTTTCGTTGGTGTTGTTTTTCCATAGAAAATATAATACAACAGCAATATATAAATTTATTGTTGTTGGAAACAGTGTATGGGCAAGTGGGCATTGTGTGTTGTGTTGTGTTGTGTTGTGTTGAGTTAAAAAAGTTTATGGTTTTTGAATGATTTTTTGATGAAGAACTTTGTTTGAATTAAAAATACATAAATACACAAAAAGAATATGAGTGAAAGCAATTCTCAAAGGAAATAAATGCTTTTTTTGAATAATATATTTCAAATTCTAACCAATCTCAAGTAAAATAAATTGATAGTCATAAAATGTCTTTTATTTGGAACTTTCTTTTTGTCACAGACGAGTAATTGTGAAGAGTTTTTATTTTTGTACAAATAATATTCCGGAAAAAAAAATATTGTTTTAAAACATTTTTCAAATTATTTCCGAAAAAATATTAAAATTCGGTGATCGGTGCTGTTAACAAAGTTGAGCATTGAAGAATTCAAAAAGAACGTAGTACATGTAACAACCGAATTGTTTCCTCTTCTGTCTTAACAAGTTAAGTAAACGTGGTCGATACAGCAGAGTCCGTTGAATCTTTAAAAGTAGAAACAACTCAATGGAGCCATTCGAGACAGTCCCTATATCAGAAACCTTTTAAATGGAAGAAAAGATAAGACCCTTACCCTTATTTCTGACGAAAAAGATGGGATTCATTATCAAAAACAAGTTCTAAAAGAGCATATAGATTTCAAGATTTCAAATATTTTATTTATAACAACTTAGTTCTTACAATATAAGTTTCAACGACATTAATAAAATAAAATAATAATAAGACAATGGCGTTGCCGTCTGTCTGGTAAGTTGATTGAAATGCAAAACATGTTTTTCGAATATAAAAATAAAAATAAAATAAAATAAAATAAAATAAAAAGGAAGCCTATTTTCATAAAAACTTGATTATCTTTGTTTTTTTTTTTTTTTTTTTTTAAATAAAAGTGTAAGCTATTTTGTTTCTTATCTAAATTCTGTTGTTATATTGTTTTGGTATATAAATGCAGATACAATAAATTTATAAAGAGCTTGCCAATTGCAACCATTTAGGAGTCTCTTTGTATGTTCCATTGTCAACGAGCGTTCCCCGAAGTAAATAAGTCTTAGATCTTTATAAATGGGACATATAGCTAAAAAATGGAAAGTATCTTCTTTCGCTTTCATATTACAAATTGTGCACTGATTGGTTATAACGTTTCTATATGGAGATCCATTCAAATTCAGCATTTCACATCTTGCTCTACATATTAGTGATATTTCTTTCACACTGTAACGGTCATTAAAGTAATTCTTTTCGTTGAGATCATAGTTAAGACCTGAATAAATAATTCTATTAATTGATGATTTTGCTTTTTCAATGTTTTGGGTACGATCTTGTGAGTCGGATATTTCCAGAAGATTATAGCATTGTTGCTTCAGAAGTGCTAGATTTGTGTATTGTATATTTAGGTCTGTTTCACATTTTTCTGCCAATGAAATCCAATAATTAATCCATTCTAATTTATGGTCAAAAGTATACTTAGCAAGAATATTTGGAAGTCTGTTTGATGGGTAACAGAGAACTTTATGTATATAATCAAAATGTAACTTTAGAGTAAAATGAAATATATTTGGAAGGCCTGTTTCAAGCATGAGTACATAATTAGGGGTATTCGAGGGAAGGTGGAATAACTTTTTCAGAAAGAAACGTAGAAGCTTTTCGGTTTGTTCGTATTGCTTAAATCCCCAGATCTGACAGCTGTAACACATAACTGAGCGCATAACACTTTCAAAAATTTTATACTTAGCTGAGAGTGGTATTTCATTTTTACTAATGATATCCTTCCATGAGGCGTTGATAAGGTTTTTTGAGGCTTTTAATTTGTTTTCAAAATGTTGTGTGAATTTCATGTTTGGTTCTAGAATTATACCAAGGTAGCTGTATTTCGTGACAACTTCAATTTTCTGCCGATCCAGAAACCATTTTTCATTTTTTTCTAATTTAGTTTGTCTATTCTGAAGTATCATAATTTTCGATTTCTGGAGATTGATCTCCAAATTCCACGTTTTACAATAGGTACATAGTTTATTGATCATGAGCTGTAAACTGTGAGCTGATTCTGCGAATAGAACAATATCATCTGCGTATAGTAAGACCTTAAAAGTTTGCTGGGCTATGTGAATACCAGCAGGTAGATGTTCTGTAATGTCATCTATAAACAGGGCAAAAAGAACGGCGAGCCAGAGGCATCCTTGCTTAACACCACAACTAGTTTTAAACCATTTGGAAAGATTCTTACCATCCCAAACCCTTTGACGCGTGTTTTTATACATATTTCTTAATACTCGGATCATTTTCGTTGACATTCCTTTCTGCGATAATTTGAAAAATAGCGCATTGCGGTCAATTGAATCAAAGGCGGCTCTAAAGTCAACAAAAAAAGTATATAGTTTTCTATTATTTCTAAGAAAGTATTGTGAAACGGTTGTAATTATGAAAATATTATCGACGGTAGAGTAACCTTTTCGAAATCCTGCTTGATATTCACTCAGAACTTTATTTCGCTGTTCCCATTAGTTGATCCTATTCAAGAGAATAGAGGCAAATAATTTTGCAATAGAATTCATAAAAGATATGCCTCGATAATTACTTGGTGTACTGATGTCACCTTTTTTATGGATTGGATAAACTATTGAATCTTTGAATTCTTGAGGTATTTCACCAGTTTGAAATATGAGGTTGAAAATTGACAACATTTGATTTAAAAACTCAATTGGTGCGTTCTTATAAAATTCGTTTTCAATTCTGTCTGGACCTGGTGCTTTTTTATTTCTGGCCTAAAAGAGCATATATATCAATTCTTACAGAACCACAATCAATATTCCGAAGTATGGTACAGGAAAAGAAATCAGAAATTCAATTTCTGATTATTTTTAAGGATAAAGGTTTTGATTTACAAAATATTTTCTGCATTGGATGTGATGGTACTGCCACCAATACTGGTTGGAAAAGAGGAGTTATTCGTTACATGCAAATGAAACTAGGTCGACCATTACAGTGGGCAATATGTTTACTTCATGCAAACGAATTGCCACTAAGACATCTTTTTACCAACAAAGATGGATCTACTTCGGGAACTCGTGAGTATTCTGACCCGGTTGGTAAGGGCATTACTGATTGTGAAAAAACAAATGTTGTTCGCCTATTATAAGAAATGTACCTGATGTTGACCAAGAAATCGCAGATCAATCAAACAAATATCAAAAATCTCTTTGAAATGTGCCAAACTATAAAATCAGGTTACTGCTCTCCCAGATTACAAAATCCATAGACTGGTAAAATGGCACATTCAAGATAAGTCACAGCTACTAATAAAATATTTGAATTAATATTTTTCTCAAAATGGCTCCAGCAAAATTTGAAATTAATCATCATGTTCTTCGATAAAAGGATTTATCTCAGAGAACTTGCTAAACGGATCTTTAAAGCCAGACAAAGGTACACATTTAACAATTTTGTGGAATGAAGAATAACGTTTTCAACATCTGGTAAAATTTTGAGAGAAATCGAATTGACAGTTTTTTTTACAAAAAATAAAAACCTAAAACACAAAATTAATAAAAGTTAACAAAAATTGATTTTCGACTCAAATTTCTTTTCAAACATTTGAGACATTGGCCCTAAACTAATTTTATTTTTAAAAAAAAATTGTTTTCAACATTCAGCAAAATTTTGAGAAAAATCGAATGGACATGAATGAAAATTAACAAAAGTTGGTAAAAATTGATTTCCGGCTTAAATGTCTTTTCAAAACCTTGAGATATTGGTTAAACTAATTTTATCTTATGAGAAATATTGTTTTCAACATTCAGTCAAATTTTGACAAAAATTCTTACAAAAAATAAATGCCTAAAAAGTTCTTAAAAATAGATTTTGGACTCAATTATCTTTTTTTTTAAATTAAAAATATTAGATTCAAACTAATTTTATCTTATAAGAAATATTATATTGAACATTCGATAAAATTTTGAGAAAAATCAAACTGACAGTTTTTTAACAAAAAATAAATACCCTAAAAAGCATTACTAAAAGTTCGTAAAAATTGATTTTCGACTCAAATAACTTTTTTAAGATTAAAAATATTATGTTCAAACTAATTTTACTAATTTACAGAAAATTTAATTTTCGACATTCAGTAAATTTTTTATTAAAATCCAACTAAAAACTGACTTTTCATAAAAATTCGATATCTCGTGAAAAATAGAAGGTATTGACTTAAAATTTATTTCATTCATCCAATTTTTATTTGTTTATTTAAGAAATAAAAACTTTTAAGAAAAGCTACTAAAATTGGTAAAAATTGGTTTTCGACTAAAAATCTCGTTAACAAAATTAGTGTAGAAATCAAACTATTTCATTATATGCAAAATGTTGTTGGTGATTTTTAAATTTGTTAGAATAATTAAACGGATAACTTTCTTAATAAAACACGAAAACCTGCAAACCTTTTAAGCAAGACAAATCGACAGACGGGATGGGAAGTTATCAGTGTGGTTCGCATCCCAGCCTCTTTTTAACTTCCCATAGAAAGTTATTGTAATGGGTCCGATTTGTCAAATTGGAAATTTTGACATTTCACGACGTTTCAAGGTCCCTAGAGTCGAAATAAAAGATTTTTAGAAAGATGTCTGTGCGTGTGTGTGTACGTACGTTCGTACGTTCGTACGTTCGCGACGTTTTTTTCGTCGTCAATAGCTCAAGAACCAGAAGATATATTGATTTCAAATAAATTTTGTTATACAGATAATAAGGCAGAAAGATGCAGAAAGGGCTCTCAAGAAAATGAAATTAACGTTTTTTTTATAAATCAAAATAACTGAAAAAAAAATTTGTCACCTCGAAATTTTTACGACTAAAATATGATGATATGAATGATGTTTTTGATATCTGATAAAATTTTGAGAAAAATCGAACTGACAGTTTTTTTTACAAAAAATAAAAACCTAAAAATAAAATTAATAAAAGTTGGTAAAAATTGAGTTTTGACTCAAATATCTTTTCAAAACTTTAAGATATTAGCTTTAAACTACTTTTATCTTTCAAAAAATATTGTTACATTCAGTAAAATTTTGAAAAAAACGAATTGTCAGTTTTTTTTACAAAAAATTAAAAACCGAAAAGAAAAAATTTACAAAAGTTGGTAAAAATTGATTTTCGACTTAAATATCTTCTTAAAACTTTGAAACATTGGCTTCAAACTAATTTTATCTTATAAGAAATATTGTTTTCAACATTCTATAAAATTTTGAGAAAAATCGAATTGACAGTTTTTTTTTACAAAAAAAAAACTTAAAAAAAACAATACTAAAACTTTTAAAAATTTACTTTCGACTAAAATAGCTTTTTAAAAATTACAAATATTGGCTTCAAACTTATTTTATTTCATAGAAAATATTGTTTTCGATATTCAGTAATATTTTATAAAAATCCAACAGTCCGTTTTTTCATAAAAAAATAAAATGTACACGCAAATTTGGTAAAAATTGATACATATAGACAAGCTTTTAAGCACGACAAATCGACAGATGGGATGGGAATTTATCAGTGTGGGTCGCATCCCAGCCTCTTTTTTTATAGCATTGCACTTTTAAGAGTGCTGTCATGCTAGATGTCTTGGGTTCAATCCAAGTTTTTCTTCACAAGGAATGGACAATTGGACAAACCTTAAAATAGAAATTCTTGTCATGAAAATTGCTTTCTTAAATTAGCCGTTCGGAGTCGGCGTAAAAACTGTAGATCCCCTCAATCCCTGAAATGGAAGTCACTAGGGCCTAGTTCTCAAACTGTTGCGCAACCTTGTTTATTTATTTTGAAATTAAAATCTTAAAACTGATTTTTAACTCGAATTTCTCGGGAATTAATGAAGAAATTGACTTTCAAATTATTTCATTCTATGCAAAGTTTTGTTGTTAACGTGATATAACATTCTTTGAAAAATTCAAACAAAATGCAACTTACAAAAACAACAAGAAACCGATACAAAATTATTTTCGACTTAAGTATTATAAGAACAAAGAAAATATTGAAATTCAATTTAAGTTTAAGACTTTATATTAACACTCTAAATAATAAATGAACTAATGGTACTAATTTCAGTCCATATTTTTCTTACAAGTAAATTTGCCTTCTTGTTGGTAAATAGCTACTTTTGATCATCCGTCCAAGAATTCCTACTTAGAGTATGTAAATGAGGCTTAGAGATAAAAAAACCTCACTTACCAATTCTGGTGGTCTCTCAAATTTCTTGTCATTCTTTCCATTGAAATTTAATTAAAATTTTAATTTTAAGGAATTAGATTGGTAAACATAAACTATGCATTAGTTGATGAAACTACTCTAGGTACATACAAAAATTTTGAAATAGTTGTAGCAGCGATTTCCATGAAAAATTCATCCGCGGCTTTTCTTCTGCCTCTTTTAATTATACGAAAGCATTTTTGCAATTGTAATTTATTAAAGACTCCTTATACCTATGCAATACATAAACATAGATGGCACAAAGTATAAAACTATAGAATATCTGCAAGCTATCTGCCATGATGCTAATGTTTGTATATGAAAACTTAGCCAGAAAAAGGATACGAGAAGGTTTATGTAACTATCCTACTGGTCCTGATTGTTTTCGCTTGCCATAAATTTGAGCAAATAAAATTAGCTGGTAAATTTAAACAGAATATAAAAATAGAAAATAAAATAAGGAATAATAAAAACAAAGAAAATGGAGAGAAAAAACACAACGAATGTTTGCAAACAGGATCCTTTTTCGTTTACAGTGTATATTTTTCTGCAAAGCAAACTTTTCCGTTTGAATTCTATATTCATAGAGTGTAATACAATTAAAATCTTCACAAAGAACATCGTCCAACATGCATTTTATATATATGTACATACCTAACCTATGTACGACCTGGGTACTATACCTATGTAAATATATATTTTTGAGAAACAAGAGCACGAAAAACTTAAAAACGATGTAAAATATAGAAAATAAAAATAAATTTAATATTGTAGGTAAGGAAAAAAAAAACATATACATACATATTTTTATATACATAAGAAAAGTTTCATGGGAATTTTATATTACAATGCAGATTACAATTACCACAAAGAAGAAAATGTAGGTAGTTTCCTTATAGTCATAGTGTAACGTTACCAGATGCGCCCCGTGTATAGGTATAAGGTTTGGTTTTATTATTTTTTTTTTCAAGGATGCAGATAGATGCAAATGTTGCAAACTTAATTTATGAGATTTTGTTTCGTATTTTATGCAAACGATATAAAGAAGGGAAAGGCCTAAGAACGACCGTACGACCGACCAAAGACGACGCCTGTTAGTTAATTTAATCAAAAATATTTATGAATTTCTTTCAAAGCATTTATTCAAAAGCTATATGCATTAAAAAAGCAAAGAAAGAAGAAGGAAAACATCATCAGGGAATTTGATTTAATACAATAGTGTCTTCTTTTTTGTCTTGAAGTCGTACATTTATACATGTATAGGATAGCGTACTGTATTTGTATGGTACATAGGTAGGTTATCTAAAGGCTTTTATTATAGATAATTGAAATTTAATTTAATTTTTTGTGGGATTTTCAGTAATTAAATCACTTTTGATACTTTTCTTTCACATTGTCAAAAGAATTCATGAATCAAGATTTTTCATTTCATAAATCATTTCAGTGATTGAGACAAAGAATTAAAAAAAAAATTCTTTAATCTATCCATTATAAGAATTTAAAACAAATTTTAATTTCATTAAATTCTCAAAAAATTGAAAGATTGAAAAATAATACAATTAAAGATTATTTTTCGAATTCAAAAATGAATTGCTTAAGTTTTATATCTTTCAATTTTTTTAAATCTCATTTTGAAATTTGTCCTATAGTATTCTTTTTTACGTTTCGTTACTTTAAGATTATATTACGTTATAATACATTTTGTAGCGTTACGTTATGTCAAGTCAAGAATCCCTTTTTTTTTTTTGATATTTTTTTCCAGAATACAATTTCATGTTCCTTAAATCTTTTAATATAACTTAAAACATAATTTTCTTATTTTATTGGTAAAAAACAAACTTTAATATTTGACTAAAACATTCATATTAAAATCAATCAATATTACAGACTTTTCTAAACTCATGGTCATATTATAAATATTTTGTTAGAAGTAAGTGCTAGCACATGATTTTTCCAAATTGATTCTTCTAAATTTTTTAAATTTGATTTCAGTTTATTTAAAAAAAAATTTAAAGAAAAAAAAAAAACAAAAGGTTATTTTTCTAAAAGAGCTGGGGCTTGAGACATGAACGTGTATATACCGGTGGAGTGCCATAACCCCCGCGGCATTAACCCCCGCGGGGGTTAGTTCCCATTCAATTGGGAATTAACCCCCGCGGGGGTTAATGCCTTTTTCAAATGGCATTAATCCCCGCGGGGGTTAATTTCCTTTTTATGTGGGGGTTAATGCCCAATTATAACTGGAAATAAGCCCCACGTTAATAAAAAAACAACAAACATAAAGGAACAAAATTATTTCTTCATTTATTTTTCAAAATAAAACAAAAATTTAAAAAATAAAATAACAACTTCAACAATAAAAAAAATGTATCTTAATCATTTTGAATTGATAACACGGCGGCGTACTAACAGCTTGGTATGTAAGGGGGGGCATGTTGCCCCCCTGCAACCCCCCTGCTTGGGATCACTATAGGATTTGGGGTGGGTGCGAGTTTGGGTATATGCAAAAAACTCTTGCATTTGAGCACTAAAATCAAAGAAATTCACAACAAAAAAAAAGCAAGTATGGCTCACAGTTATGAAAGAATCACAACGCATTCGTGTTCTTTGCATATACCCAAACTCGCACTCACCCCAAATCCTATAGTGATCCCAAGCAGGGGGGTTGCAGGGGGGCAGCATGCCCCCCCTTACATACCAAGCTGTTAGTACGCCGCCGCCTTCGTGCTATCAATTCAAAAAAACTTTTTAGCAAAAGTAGCTATTCTAGACAATAAATCAACCATTTTTGCGTGTTTTGTATGTAAAAAAGTGAACTTTAAATTGTTTTTATTAAAGTTTACGAATTTTAAAATATTCGGCGTTGTTTCCTTTATTTTTTGGCCTTATTTCTTTTTATAAATCGAAATAAAGCCAAATTGGTTTTATTTCGTTTTGAACAACGAAATAAGGCCAAATTTGAAATTTGGTGTTATTTAATTTGGTACTATTTCACGTCACTCGTATTTTTTGTTTATTTGTTATAGGAAGGTATGTCATAGCTTTCTCAATTCCATTTTGAAAACTCACCATTTCTAAAAAGAATAGATATGTACTTTATTTCAGTTTAAGTTAAAGGTTTAAGTACATTTAAAAATGCGTAAAACAAAATAAGAATTATTTTCCAAAAATATTTAAATACATTATTTTAAACTTCAACTCAAGGAACAAGATCGCAACTTTGTTGTGCATTTTATACCTATATAATTATTTATTTTTCCTTTATTTGTTTACTATTGTACAGCAAAGCTAAAACAAAAGAAAAAATGGGGGTTAAAGCCATTTCTGAATGGGAATTAATACCCGCGGGGGTTATTTCCTTTTTCTTGTGGGGATTAATGCCACTTGAAAAAGGAATTAACCCCCGCGGGTGTTAATTCCCATTCATTTGGGAATTAACCCCCGCGGGGGTTAATGCCGCGGGGGTTATGGCACTCCACCGTATATACCCTATTGGTACTCAAAGAAAATTTAGTGTTAGTTCATTAAATTTTGCAGTCTTAGGAAAATCGTATTTAATGAATTTATGATAATTATTCTTGTCTTAAATTTTTTACATAAAACATCTAAAAATTGTAATTCTCTCCTTTAGTTGAGATATTTAATACTACCAGTTCATCCCATTTTTCATGCCTTTTATAAGTTTTAGACCGAAAGTTGACAGCTAATTTTTGACGTAAAATAAAGGCTTTTGAATGCTTTCGATCTTAAGTGATTTGGTAAAAGTCCAAAAATGCCAAAAAAGGGAGTTTTGGCGAAGTTGGGAGTTGGGAGTCACAGGCTTCTGGTTTCCCAAAATTCAAAAAATTTTATGCAGAAGTTTTAGAAAACGTAGTTTTTTTTTTTAAATATTATATTCTGTTCTTGTTGCCATTTTTATGAATGTCACAAAAATTAAGATGCAAAAAACCAGAAAATGGGAATGTTTGCCAGAAAAATTGTATCTTCAATATTTTAATATGAAGAATTTCCTTGCATTTTTTTAAGTATTATCTTCTGACGCAATTTTCGGGAGTCTATTAATACTACCATTTTCATTGTGCGTAATCGTACATTGGAGCTGATGTTGGAAAATAAATTCTAAAAAATTACTGTTTTGCATGAAACTTTTGCAAATACTTTCATCAAAAAGGAGTCAACAAAATC
The DNA here is from genome assembly GCA_920104205.1 of Eupeodes latifasciatus. NCBI lineage: Eukaryota > Metazoa > Arthropoda > Insecta > Diptera > Syrphidae > Eupeodes > Eupeodes latifasciatus. The sequence goes on along the minus strand of OV049924.1, from coordinate 356,075,137 downwards.
TAAAAATTAGAGAAAGATTAGAGAGGCATAATCTCTTCTCACTTCATCCTTCAGAGATTCAAAGCTTTCATATTATATTAATAAATGTGAAGCGTTCATTATGATTTTGCTTTAGTCATTTGTTTAACGGAAGTGTCACTTTTGATATTTTTGAGACATTTAAATTTTTGAAATTTCTCAATTCTTAAAAAAAAAAAAAAAATTAAGAAAACCTGACACTCTTTATATGCGTCAAAAAATTAGATAGAATTTTAGACTAGTTTCAGAAATTTAAAGGCAACTTCGGCTTGTATTAAGAAAATAAAAAAATCTGTTTTCTCAAAATTTTATATCAAATTGACGATCTCTTATTTAAGGTTTCTTCTTAAAAATCTGACGATTCGATCTTTCTCTTAGAAAAGGTCTTATTAAAATAATTTAAAGCATTATTTATGTATGTTTTTCCAAATATTGAATATTTTCAATACTTTCAAAATTATTAAAAATATTTTAATTGTTTTTTGGTAGATCAACCGCTTTTTTGGTGAATATCGTTAAATTACTAAAAAAACAACTAAATTGTATGACCTTTATGGTTCATTATAACCCGTCCGTGCGTTGGTTGAAAGTTGATGAATTTTTGCGGAGTTCAAAACACAAATTTTATTTGTACGTTTAAAATATTTGTTGGGGGTCATATTTTTTAACGCAATATTATTAGATCTGAATGAAATAGAATTCCTACGAAAATTGAGAAAAAATTAAGGGGATCATCATGACTCCTCTTCCTCGCTTATTGCTTAGAGTACATACATAAAGCTGACTCTGAAAAATATGTTTTAAATAATATCATAAAACAAATTCAAAACGTCAAACTTAATTTTTATGTCTCTTTAAGGTCATCTTAAAAACAGTATTCAAATAGATTTGACTGCTTTTGACATCCCAACATTTTACTACCATAAATTATGAAACTTTTAAGTCTTACAAATTACTTTTCGAGTTTTAAATCTTGGGGTGGAATTGGCTAAGGTGATATGTGGCTATCACATTTTTGATAATCAAATTGAATATCACAGAGATTTTCCTCTGTGTATTATGATTCAACTCAATTCAATTCGATTGAACAATTTTAGATTAGAATTGTTAAAATTCATTGTTGCTATGTTGAAATTTTAAAGTGTTAAATAAAAGCACTTTTCTTGTTTTCAAATATCGAAAGCTTTGTCGGTCACAAGAAAAAATGTAACTGAAAAAATGTTCCAGTCGTTTGTGTAAGTGTTTAGTAGCTCTATTCAGAAACAACATATTTTTTGGAAAATGACTATCACACTTTTGTTAAGACAGCTTCTTAGCTATCAATTTGTCTATCACCTTTCATTGATCAAATTCGTTCATATTGACTGTCATTTCGCAAAAATTATCTTAACCGATTTAACCCCCGAACAACTTTCAAAGGAAACTTTTCGTCTGATTAAAATAGATTTCCATTTAGGGACAAATGAGACCTATAATGTCTACTATTTTAGAAAATAAAAAACTCCAGGAATTATTCTGTTTGAAACCATCTCAATACACAATCGAAATTTCAACCATCATTTTTCTCCTTTATTCGTCCTTTTTCCATAAAAAGTCCCCTTGTTTTTCTCAGTTGAAATATGCTAAGAATAAAACCAAAACAATTAGCGAAACTAAAGCACGTGCAAAACAACGTTTGAGTTCATTGGTCCTGTATTCTTACCAATTAATTAAAAGAGGTAATGTGAATGCGCCTACTTATCAGTGCGTTCTTTTTATTTCCATTTATACGATATCGATATCTTTTGCAGTTTATTACTCGGAAATTCCATTTTTATGCACGGGTTTCGATTTATTTGGGTCGAAGAAAAAAAGAAACAAAACACAAAACTAAATGAAATTTACCAAGAACAATCAAAACCCAAAATGGCAATAAGAGAAATGAAATGAAAACAAGTGAAATAAATAAAATACAAGTTGTTAGCGTTTTCTGTTTATCGAAGCAATAAAAATGCGAAATGAACGAGGCGAAGTATAGTGATAAGAATCGACAGAAATATTACAAAGATACAAGATACAAATAAAACTGACTTCAATAAGTTGTTCTTCTTCATATTACTGATTTAGGTTATTAAGATTTTTGAAGTTACGTAACCATTAGGCTATGTGATGATTCCGTGTCTGACCCAGACTGATGGAAGATGTTTCTAAAACAAGTTTTTTCGTTTGAACTTTTAGAACCAAAGAGTGGTTGTATTGAAAATGTGATTTATTTAAATCTGGAAGCATTCTTAACTTTATTTCTCAGAAAGTCTAAGTTTTCTCTAGTTCCGAACTCGTAAATAAATTAATGGAAACTTTAAATCAACAACTTTGGAAGGCATTAGCTCTAACTGAAGATGTTAGTACATTCTAGAGGTATTAGTCAAAGACCCAACAAACTCCAGTTTGTATCCACTCTTGTTGCACAATGCACACTTCAAGTTAGGTGAGATCCATTTACACTTGTGGCAGCACCTGATCCGTGGCCTTCCTGTACTACACTGACCTCTGGGCGTATATTCGAAGACTTTTGTGGCCGTAGCATTGTTTTTCATGCGGTCAACGTGTCCCAGCCATCTTAGGCGTTGGACTTTTATCCTTCTTGCTAAACCTATCCTCTTATCCACTCTTCCACTCACCTACTATGCATTCGGGATTGTAAAGCACACGAAAAAATTTTCTTTCGAAACGACTTAAGGTATTTTCATCCACTTCCACGGGGATGATTAGGGTCTTATACAGCGATACTTTAGTTGCTTGAGAAAGGGCTTTTCTACTTAATTGCTTTCTTAGTTCAGGTAGGCAAAGTCCTTAACTACCTCAAAGTTACGTCTGTCAATGATCACGATTCGACCCTCATTAAACGCTAAACCCATTTTTGCCACCTCCGTTTCAATACTCACAAAAGCCCAATTGACATTACGCTGAGTTCTTCTTATTATGCCAATGTCATCAGCATACATGACATACTTTTGGAAGATAGTGCCCTCTAGTTTAGACGATGTTAAAGAAATCATATGACAGTGAATAACCGTGTCTAAGGACTTTTTTGACATAAAGGTTCAATTTAATTATTTATAACCTTTAAATAGCAATACGAATCCTGCACAAACGGTCGAGTTTAGCAGAAATGACGATGAGCTATAGAAGTTCACATATTATTGTAGAGAAGAATTTGATTCCTCTATAGCTTGTGCAGCTTTGAGGGTTTCTTTTTTTTCAGTATCGGACACACAATCCTGAGGTTCCATTCATCGGGTAGTTGTCTTCCGACCATATTTTACAGATAAGATGGTGCTTTGCTCTGCTTCAGTGGCTTTGTTGAACTTCAGATTAGTTATTGGCAATATTTACTTCGTCTAAGACGGGAAGACGGCATATTTGGCTTTTGTCGACTGTACTGAATGAATCATCCTCTCTGACAGTGGAATATGGTTGGTCATCGTCGCCATTATGAAGGCTGAAGAAGTGATTCTCTATGCAGCCTTCGGTTATAGGCTTATGCACTTGTAAATTTTCTTTTACCTGCCTAAAAAATTTTCGAACTTAATTTGTGACTCTGAACATATAGTAAATTTAATGATCTTAAAAGTTCAAATAACAAAATTTTAAAATTGCGTGTTTTTCTTTGAAAAGTTATGTGCTATAAACCTTAATTTTCTACACAAAACCTTGAATTAAATGTCTACGCAGAGGTAATTTTTTGACACATTCTAGCTTTTGTTCGTATTATTTACTCGAAGTTTGAACATATCTTCCAATTGACTTCATCCAAAAAATCTTTTCCTTTAAAATTCTATACTCATGAATTACAATAAGTATAAAAAAAAAATACAACAAGCGCTTAAAAGCTTAAAAAAAAAAACAATAAAAACAAAGAAGAGAAAACATACATATATAATCAATTCAAAATACAACATGCGCTTAAAAGCAATATTCATTTTATATATATGGAAAGCAAAACCCATCATTCTTTCGGTTCTATGTGCTGTCCTGTTCTGTTCTCATTATCGTCGTTAACTGTCTGTATTTTGTATTCGTGGTGCAATTATTATTTATCATTTTATTCTTCATTTTATCTTCATTGAACATAAAGCTCCAATATTGTAGATACAATACACTCATTGCGGCTTATAGACAGGGTTGTTATACTGTTTTTCTTTTTTAAATAAGCATTTCATTCATTAAAAAAAAAGAGGCTGGGATGAGACCCACACTGATAACTTCCCATCCCATCTTTCGATTTGTCGTGCTTAAAAGTTTGTCTATATGTATCAATTTTTACCAAATTTGCGTGTAGATTTTATTTTTTTATGAAAAAACGGGATTTTTATAAAAAAATTACTTAATATCGAAAACAATATTTTCTGTGAAATAAAATAAGTTTGAAGCCAATATTTGTAATTTTTGAAAAGCTATTTGAGTCGAAAGTAAAATTTTACCAAGTTTTAGTATTGTTTTTTTAAGGTTTTTTTTGTAAAAAAAACTGTCAATTCGATTTTTCTTAAAATTTTATCGAATGTTGAAAACAATATTTCTTAAAAGATAAAATTGTTTTGAAGCCAATGTCTCAAATTTTTGAAAAGATATTTACGTCGAAAAACAATTTTTACCAACTTTTATAAATTTTTTGTAGGTTCTTATTTTTTTATAAAAAAAACTGTCAATTAGATTTTTCTCAAAATTTTATCAGATGTCAAAAACGTTATTCTTCGTTGCAAAAAATTGTTTTGGAGATGAAATCATATTTTAGTCGTAAAATTTTCGAGGTGACAATTTTTTTTTTCAGTTTTTTTGATTGATAAAAAAAGCCTTTAATTGGATTTTTTCCAAAAATATACTTCGTTTGTATCACGTTACAATATATAATATAAATTTTAATTCAAATCTCTAGCGTTATTGTTAACCAAAATTTGCACCTTTTTTTTTAAATTGCTATGGTAAAAAAAACCACCCACGCAATTTTCTTGAGAGCCCTTTCTGCACCTTTGTGCATTATTATGTGTATAAAAAAATTGGACCCATTACAATAACTTCCTATGGGAAGTTAAAAAAATATTCTTAAAGAGTTTCATAAAAGTTCATAAGGCCTGGTAAATATTTTCAGTTTAAGCATTTGAACACAAAATTTTTTTTTTTTTAATAACTTTATTTAATTACAACCTTAAGCTAACAATATTTTTTGTGTATCATGAACAAAAATGCATAAAAAACTAAATGGAGCTTAGTTAGTAATACGAAATAGTTAGGAGCATTCAATTACCAAAAGGAAAGAGGCGAATGCACCATTAAGTTTGAAATTCATTAAATATTATCATATTGATGGGGATCAATATATAAACGTTTATAAAATAAAAAATTAAAGAATTCAAAAATAAAAAATAAAAGTTAACAATAATAACAATGTTTGTATGTATGTTTATCTGTACAGTATTTGTGAATTAATATCAAACTATAATATTTACAAATGTATCAATTTCATTATGGTTAAAAGTAAATAGCAAAGATTTAATATTTTTTAAGAATACAGATTTTACTCTCTCGCATCTTAAGCTTTCAGGCAAATTATTAAACAAACGGGGAGCGGTTACTTTAAAGAAAAGAGAAAAGTGTGTTTTTCTTATATTGGGTATAGTAACAAGATTAAGGTTGTTTACACGTAAATTATGAGAGTTGTATAGTCTCAAAGCAGAATACCCAGAACAATCAAAAAATATTTTTAAAACTTTGTAGATGTACAAATGCTTAAGAGGCAAAATCTCAAGGTTTTTAAACAACTCAAAACTGTGAGTTCTGTGGTTGGCTTTACACAAAATTCGAATTGCATGCTTTTGTTTAGTTAGCAGAGGTTCAATTTTATTTAAGTGAGTACCACCCCAACAAGACAACCCGTACTGCAACCTTGAATTAAATAGACCATTATAAACTAATTTTAGGACAGGTTGGCTACAATAAAGGCTCAGATGCTAGATATGTCTTAAAACAATATTAAAGTATTGAGTCAAGGAAGTAGTGTGATCTTTCCAGCTTAACCTGTTGTCCAATATGATTCCTAAATATTTAAAAGAATCAACACGCTCAATATTAAAACAGCCAGAACAACAATCATAAGAACAACTATATGTTTTAGAAACAAAATTATGTTCGCAGAAATTTTTCAAGTGATACCTAGAACAACTTGGGGAAATAGTTTTTCGAGGAGTACAATAAGGCAGTGTCATCAGCGAAAGCTGTAATTTTTCCAATGAAATTTTGTGCAAAAATCGAATTTACATAAATTAAAAACAATAGCGGGCCTAAAACAGAACCTTGTGAAACGCCTAGGCTTAAATATCTTTCAGTACTCAAAATACCATTGATCTTAACTTTTTGCTTACGATTTTTTAGGTAAGAACCAAACCAATCACTGATAAACCCACGAAATCCTGCATTAAAAAGCTTATCCAGTAACAGAGTATGGTCGACCATGTCAAAAGCCTTAGTTATATCTATGAATAAGGAAGACGCAATTTCAGAGTCATTTAAACTACTATAAAGTTCACCACAAAGTTTTAAAACTGCATCTTCTGTAGATCTTCCTTTTCTAAAACCAAATTGCGAATTGTTAAAAAAATTATTTTTTTTCTAAAAATGACAGCATTCTTGTTTTAATACCTTTTTCAAACACTTTTGAAAAAACAGACAAAAGAGAAATAGGTCTATAGTTGCTACAATTAGTAGTTTCACCTTTTTTATGCAAAGGAATAACAATTGCTAGCTTAAGAGAATCAGGAAAAATTCCATTTGTAATGCTTAGATTAAAAATGTAACTCAAAACATCAGAAATGTAGTATGAAATATTTTTCAAGGTCTTAGCAGAAATCATATCATTAGATGATGAGTTTGACATTTTGAGAGACAATATAATTTTGTGAATTTCCATGGAGGAAAAATTCTCAAAGAAAAAACTGTTTGGACAAAATGATTCTTCGACAATAAAGTCGGCACATTGACATTCCCTAGAAATTGGAGACAAATCAATGTTTTGAGTTATATTAGAAAAATACTCATTGAATAAATTAGCAACTGTCGAAGGACGACTTATTATAGTGTCACCATTTTTTAATGAAATGTCAACATTTTGCTTATTTTTATTTAAAATCTCATTAACAACTTCCCATTCCTTCTTAGAGTTGCCTGCATTTTGAAAAAGTCTACTCTTAAAATAATTATCTCTGCACAGCGGGATTTCAGTTTTAAGTTCCTTACAAAGATTCTGAAAACAGTTTTTGAGTCTTATGTTATTAGGATGTTTTTTAACTTTGACATATAGTTTATTCTTTTTTTTGAATTGATGTTTAAGGTGGTGAGTTCAGCTTCAACGACGCGGATTTCGAATTAGCATCTTTTTTTAGAGTAATTATTATATATTATTATTATTACATTTATTACAACATATACATATAAGTATGTCTTAAATTTATTTTTATTTAGTCAAAATGTAGCTTTTGCTTAAAAATTGGAGATTATCCTTAAAATTGTGTGTATATTTACAAATGAAATGACATAAATTAGATTTGACCACAAAAACCTTTATTAAATAAACGATATGATTCTATATAACATCGCTGTCTATAATGTAACTCAACCTTCAACCTGTTCCAATTAAGAGATCTCATTTAATATTGTGGGTGCGATGATGGTGGTCGGTAAAAGAGTCCATAACATCAAGTGAACCATTCAACCGTTAAGTACTCAGGGGTGATGGAAAGGTCTCTGCCAAAGCAAAGCATCAACGGACCGAACGAACGTTTTGTTTGTTTTTCCAAGCGCGTGCTTTAAACTTAAAATAATGTCGGACCATCAGGATTAAGGATGTTGAGTTATCATTACTCGTAATTTCATCCGACACTCGCTCTATACACTTAAGCGAGAGGACCCCATGCATATACACTCGAACTCGACTATATCAACAGCCATCGCTGGCAGGGTTTAGGGAGATGTAGAGGTAGAGGTAGCGTTAAAGTAGATATGAGTGTTATCCTTTTATGGAATTAGTAAGACAACCTCACCACCACCATCACCATCAATCGACCACCAGGCAGCGCCATCACCACCACCTCCGCCCTATCCCTGCCAGCACCTGGTACCATCACATCGGAATTACCCCAACCCTGCCCCCCTCACCATCACCTGTCATTTCGTTTTAGCTAAAATATCTCTGTCCCTCTGTTTTAATGATTAAGGAGGGATCGTGTTTTGCAGTTCCGAATATATAACTACCTGCTATTACCAAACAAACGATTGTAGAATTTTTCAAGCGGAAAATGTGTCCGTCATTCACTACGGAGGAACGACTCATGGCGCGGCGGTGGCGGCGGAACGATGGTTGCTTTACAAACCTTCTCATTTATTCAGCTTTTAGAATATTGGTGGCCTGTGGCCCTTTGGGGAACCGGGATTTTAATTCGTTTCGTCTAAATTGCTCTGTTCTGTGGTGCGATTGAAGGACGAGAGCATCATGACGGCTTTCATTGTCAGTGACGGGGTGTGAGGTATAGTGGGGTGGAGTAAGGATATAGGTAGGTTAGGTACTATACAAAAGCCTTTTACACATAAAGCAACTGTGTTTATTTATTTATCGTTAATTGAAGTAAAATAAGACCATTTGACAATGGAAATAAAAGCTAAACAATAACAAAACCGTACCTGTGCGGCCGGCGCGTTATCGTTGCACAAGAGAGCTTTCTAGGGGTTTTATCTTATCCACAATAAACGCTTCTCTGTCCCACTCCCCCCTTTTTTTCTCCCCCCACAAACCTATCATTATCATCATATTATAGCCGGAATTACGACACAGATGAGAACCAACAAAACGTTTTTGTCACAATGATAATGACGATGATGATGGTTTGACTAAAGAGTTTTCCAAGCGTCATGTAGGGTGAGGGGTAAACCTATACTCGATGTCCTGTATTAAGGACTTTTATGCCTCGTCCTAGGTAATCTAAGTGTTGGTTTTGTTTTGAGGGGTTTTCACATTATTTATGCATTTTCTTATCAAAGGTTACCCGATGAGTTTATTGTTTTTATTTTCAAACAAAAGCTAACAACTCAAGAAGAATTATGTACAATTTGAATTAAGAGTTGGTACTGGGTAAAGGTAAGGTTTTTAGATAGAAGGAATTGACGTAGAAACTTGTGTTTCTAAGGATGAGAAGCTATACAAGAAGTTAATAGGTTAATTTTATTTGTTTATTTTGATGAACTATAAAAATTGATAAACCTATACAAAAATAAAAGGTTGACACAATTAACTTTTGTAGGGAGTCGAAAATATCAGAGCCGTATTCCTTATGATTCTTTATTTAAGGATATAAAGTAAAAAATGAGCGATGCCATTTTGGGGTTAAGTTACAAGGTTGGTTCATTTCATCCCCGCGTGAGATGACCAACCATGCCATCAAATCGCTCGTGTGAAGTGAATCTTGCGGCATTCAAAGCTGACCTTTTGAATACACACCATCAATCGACTGTGATAGTGGATGTCCTGTCTAACGGACTAATGACGCCAAGCTGCAAGTCATAAATCTACACCAAACTCTGATTGGAACAGTGTCTTAACGTGGGCATTCGCCACCGCCCGGGCGGAAGAAATGTTTGCCGCCCCTGACATCACAAACTTCAAGAAAAAAAAAATTAAGTAGACACTAGTTCCCTACAACTTTTGGTGAAGATAACAAAGCACAGGTTATAACTAAAGAAAGTTGTCGATGTCGTTCCAGCTGAAACTGTTGTACGTCTACTTCAGCAGAAGCATGGTCCAGATTACATTGAGTGTCTTCTAAATCTGGTGTTGGAAAAGCAAACTTTTCGGCCAAATTGTGGAGTTGTTTAAAACGCTCACGAATTTCTAAAATTATTCTATCAAAAGATGAAAACAGCTTTCGTCGCAATTCTTCTTCAAAAGACAGGTTTGCATCTTTTGTTATTTCATCAAACATGATCTTTTTGGCAATTCGCCTCCGAGGTTCCATAGAAATTCAAAACTCTTCGCACATATCTTTTGCATATCTTTAGGCTGATTCTGTCCATTGCTCCAAAGCATGTATATTTCCAGCACAGAGTCTTATATCAAGTCCTTTCGTTGGAAATATCTTTGTGCGTCATTCACTTCAAAAACAACTGGTTGCCACAAGCCCAAGAAACAAAGAAAGGAAAACGACTGCATCGCAACTGGAAAAGTTCCTGCATCGGTTCTTTTGCTCAAACTTTCGCTCGTCAATTCAAATAATATTGTTAAAAAACTCGACTTCTTGTTTTAAAAAAGATTTTGTAAACAATTACCGGTTTCTGTTAGTTTTTCTAAGGTAAGAAGAATCTTTTTATAACGATGCCATGTCATATTTACAGCATCAGGCCTTGCACTCCATTGCGTATCTTGTACCCTCTTCAAACTTTTTCCAGTAGCTTTTATAAGAACTTCCCAGCGATGTGTGTGGATTTGGAAAAGCAAGAAAAACATCGTTTTAATGTGCCGAAAAAAGTCACTGAACTTGCTTCTACGGAACCAGCGTAAACGCAAACCAGGTTCAATGAATGATTAGAGCAAGGTACAAATTAAATTTTTGGATTGAAATCCTTTATCCTTTGCTGAACTCCTGAGCGCCGCGCCGTCCAGACATAACAGCAGCGTTATCATACGCTTGACCTCTACATCTACAGTCGCTTATATCAAATCCATCGGCTTCAATCTTGCTCAAAATCATTGTAGAAATTTCTTCCGCCTTTTTATCTTTTGTTTCTATACAACCTATAAATTATTCCACTACATGAACTTCCTGTTTTTTAATCACTACGTATCTTAAAACCTGGCTTGTTTGGTCCTTATGTGATATATCTGATGGAGTGCTGTCAAATATAATAGAGTAGTATTTGGCTTTTTGCACTTGCTCAATGATGTATTGACGAACGTTGTTTCCCAAAATGGCTATAAATTCGTTTTGAATTTCCGGTGACATACATATACATGAGTTATTGAAGTTTTTCGACAAATTTTATATTTAGCATATCATATTTAGCAATTAAATGTACCAATTCCAAAAACTTCCCCCTATTTGTAATAGTTTCATTTTCTAAATGACCGCTCAAGGACAAATTTTGTTTTGAAACGAATTTCCTGCCATTTTTTGGTTTCATTTTTCACCATGTATTGAACATCTTCGTCAATTATCTCTCCTTTTCGCAGTCTGCTCTCCAATTCCTTCCATTTACAATAAGTTTGCTAGTGAAGTAGACTGCTTTCATTTTTGAACCTTAGGATTTAATTTCCACCATGAACTAAATCCTTTAGTCGATGATCGTTTTGTCAATCTGCGGTTAAACCGCACTCCTTTTTAAGTCGCCTTGTCTCTCCTTTCAAAGTGGACGTAGACGAAGCTGAACGTGATGCTTCGAAAAAATCAGAATTAATGTGTTGAATTATTTCATGTCCTTACTCAATGAGGTACAATCGGATGTTTTCGTCTATCATTACTGGCCATTTCTCAATATCATTCAGAAACAGAAACCTTTACGTATTTAAGTAAGGCCACTTATTTTTTTTAATAATCCGCCATTGGATTGAAGGGCCTTGAATCTCATGTGTTGTGGTATCTTCAGATAAGTTGGGCAATATTATTTATTAATGTAATCATATTTATCCAGAAATGTATCTTACCGCTAAAGAAAAGTTTCCAAATGCTCCAGAACCCATTAAAAAAAACACACACGTCTTCTTCAGGAAATGAGCCATATTTTTTTTTTAAGGGTTCATATCAAACTCACATTTTGGTACTCATTTTATAAGCAAATTATTCAGTAGAATAAAATATGCCTTCTCAATCCCTCAACATACAAATTTAAACAAAAGTTTTTAATTTAAATGATATGTGCATTTAATTTGATTGAAGATTTAAAAAAAAAAAAATTATAACCAAGAGTATATTAGAAAATAAAACGAAAAGGTAATTTATGCGATAAAACGTAAATAATTAACGATAAAGGTCTTTTTGCGAATTCAAATGTAAATTGAACTAGAGTATCAAAAAGCTCTTATGCGTAAAACGTATTTCCCAGTAAAATGCGTTCAATAAAAAATATTTTCATAACTCTAATTATGTCGAAATGTGTATTTTGTGTCTTTTTGTAATTCAAAAGACTTTAAACCCTCACATAAACAGAACGTGTGTTTTCCATACGTCACGTTTTACCGTATTTGTTCTTAAAATTAATTCCTGAAATATTAGATGAATGGGACAAATGATTTTATATTCTATTAATTCAGACAGCAACTTATAGTGGTGTAATAGCGAGTGACGTCATTTGACGGATTATTATTTACACCTACACGCTATGTTACGGATAATAAGTTAAATTGATTTATTTTATGCAAGAATTCTTGCAAAATAAACAGATTTTTATTTTATTTTATTTGCTATAAAATATTTTTCAACCTTGCACACTTTGTAGAAATACCAATGGTGGTGTTATTTATTATTAAAGAAAAAATATAGTTTTTCATAAATGTGAAATATTGCACAATAAGTTCATTTCATCTATTTCTAAAACTGTTAATGATGTTTTGCACACGGTATATATTCAGTTACACGTGAGCTATAATAAGCAATAGCTGCATTTTACGCCTACGTTCTTAGATGGCATTATACCTATCAGTAAATCTTTCGTTCTTACTCTCAATCAATAATAAAAAAAATAAATAAATTAGGTAGCTCAACAGTCCATTGAGAACTAGGGCCTAGTGACTTTTCATGACAAGAATAACTCTTGGAGGATTTGTCAATTCCTCGCAAAAGGCAGTACCCGTAAAAACGTTTTTTTTTTTTTAAATTAAGGTGGCACAGGCAGGGATTGAACCCAAGACCTCTGGCGTTGCAGACCTACACTATGTAGACTAAATATTCGACGATTCATGGGTCCTCGAAACGATTTCGGTTATATGCCCGAAGATTATATTAGCATGAGTTTTACAACTGAACCATTTACGGGAAGGGCATAACATGGCTCTGATCCGCGAGTTTTGTTTACCGACATTTTATCTGTTTAAAATTCAGAATTTTGACGAATTGGTAATTCTTTGTAACTTTTTGACAAGGACACTGAATAAACGAGATAAGAAGAAAGGAAGAACAAAAACTTCACAAATTTCATGTTTAAGGTCTTGAATAGAGTGTGGAACATTAACATAGACCTTATCCTTTAACAAGTCTAAGGGTGTTAAATCATAATATTTGAGTGGCCAATTGTAATTAACTCTTCGGGAAAAAACAGTGTTTTGTTTTGCAAAAGTGCGAAAGTGTAAAGTGTTATTAACTGTGACTCCAAACCTTTTTTTAATGTGAATCTTAATAGTTAAGAGGCATTTTTAAGCATAGTTATTTAATGTCAAATTTCAAAAGATGACAGTTTTAAAAGTAGCATCTGTTCTCTTGTTGCAAAACCCATTCCATTATGAATGGCACAGATAAGCTCAGTAAAGGGAAAATGTATTATGACGAGATCTTTTCTAATCTTGTTTTATGAAATTTTACTAAAACAAGGCTTCTCTTATTCAGCATGTTGCTATAAGCCGCTTAGCCCTTTGATCGAACCAAAATACTGACGTATAAATAAAGGTTTTTAAGTTGTTGTAACAGAAAATCTGGTTTTTATTGCTCTAAACCTTAGACTTTCAAAAAGCGGTACGATTAGTTTTAAATTCCATAAAATGCAAATCTATTAACGACAATAGCTCAAACAAAAATATAATGACAGCAAATGGTAAAGTACTTGAACCATTTAATTTTTTTAAAAACAAGTTAAAATTTTAAGTTTAGATTCGTCTAGATGATATCTAAGTTAACGACAATACGATAAAATCACCTTGCGGTCAAAGTCAAGTCAAATGTCAAAGTTTTTTTTTTAAAGATTTTTACATCCTAACTCCACTCTAGTTGTTAACCTTAATGACTGTTAAGACATAGCATACTAAAAGATGTTTTTTTTTATCAGCATGAGAAGTTTTGATGGTTGCTATTTATGGTTTTGGTTTTCGGCTAAAAATCTCGTTAACAAAAATAGATTTCGAAGTCAAACTTTTTCATTATATGCAAAATATTGTTCGTTATTTTTAATTTTTTTAGAATAATTTAACTGATAACTTTTTTAACAAAACACGAAACCCTGCAAACTTTTAAGCAAGACATATCGACAGACGGGATGGCAAGTTATCAGTGTGGGTCGCATTCCATATTTTTAAAACCATATCAACACACAATCGAAATTTCAACCATCATTTTTCGTCTTTGTTCGTCATTTTTCCATGAAAAGTCCTTTTGTTTTTCTGAGTTGAAATATTCTAAGAATAAAACCAAAACTAAACGCACGTGTAAAACAACGTTTGAGTTCATTGCTCCTCTATTCTTACCAATTAATTAAAACGAGGTTATGTGAATGCGCCTACTTATCAGTGCGTTCTTTTTATTTCCTTTTATACGATATCGATATCTTTTGCAGTTTATTACTCGGAAATTCCATTTTTATGCACGGGTTTCGATTTATTTGGGTCGAAGAAGAAAAGAAACAAAACACAAAACTAAATGAACTTTACCAAGAACAATCAAAACCCAAAATGGCAATAAGAGAAATGAAATGAAAACAAGTGAAATAAATAAAATACAAGTTGTTGGCGTTTTCTGTTTATCGAAGCAATAAAAATGCGAAATGAACGAGGCGAAGTATAGTGATAAAAATCGACAGAAATATTACAAAGATACAAGATAAAAATAAAACTGACTTCAATGAGTTGTTCTTCTTCATATTACTGATTTAGGTTATTAAGATTTTTGAAGTTACGTAACCATTAGGCTATATGATGATTCCGTGTCTGACCCAGACTGATGGAAGATGTTTCTAAAACAAGTTTTTTCGTTTGAACTTTTAGAACCAAAGAGTGGTTGTATTGAAAATGTGATTTATTTAAATCTGGAAGCATTCTTAACTTTATTTCTCAGAAAGTCTAAGTTTTCTCTAGTTCCGAACTCGTAAATAAATTAATGGAAACTTTAAATCAACAACTTTGGAAGGCATTAGCTCTAACTGAAGATGTTAGTACATTCTAGAGGTATTAGTCAAAGACCCAACAAACTCCAGTTTGTATCCACTCTTGTTGCACAATGCACACTTCAAGTTAGGTGAGATCCATTTACACTTGTGGCAGCACCTGATCCGTGGCCTTCCTGTACTACACTGACCTCTGGGCGTATATTCGAAGACTTTTGTGGCCGTAGCATTGTTTTTCATGCGGTCAACGTGTCCCAGCCATCTTAGGCGTTGGACTTTTATCCTTCTTGCTAAACCTATCCTCTTATCCACTCTTCCACTCACCTACTATGCATTCGGGATTGTAAAGCACACGAAAAAATTTTCTTTCGAAACGACTTAAGGTATTTTCATCCACTTCCACGGGGATGATTAGGGTCTTATACAGCGATACTTTAGTTGCTTGAGAAAGGGCTTTTCTACTTAATTGCTTTCTTAGTTCAGGTAGGCAAAGTCCTTAACTACCTCAAAGTTACGTCTGTCAATGATCACGATTCGACCCTCATTAAACGCTAAACCCATTTTTGCCACCTCCGTTTCAATACTCACAAAAGCCCAATTGACATTACGCTGAGTTCTTCTTATTATGCCAATGTCATCAGCATACATGACATACTTTTGGAAGATAGTGCCCTCTAGTTTAGACGATGTTAAAGAAATCATATGACAGTGAATAACCGTGTCTAAGGACTTTTTTGACATAAAGGTTCAATTTAATTATTTATAACCTTTAAATAGCAATACGAATCCTGCACAAACGGTCGAGTTTAGCAGAAATGACGATGAGCTATAGAAGTTCACATATTATTGTAGAGAAGAATTTGATTCCTCTATAGCTTGTGCAGCTTTGAGGGTTTCTTTTTTTTCAGTATCGGACACACAATCCTGAGGTTCCATTCATCGGGTAGTTGTCTTCCGACCATATTTTACAGATAAGATGGTGCTTTGCTCTGCTTCAGTGGCTTTGTTGAACTTCAGATTAGTTATTGGCAATATTTACTTCGTCTAAGACGGGAAGACGGCATATTTGGCTTTTGTCGACTGTACTGAATGAATCATCCTCTCTGACAGTGGAATATGGTTGGTCATCGTCGCCATTATGAAGGCTGAAGAAGTGATTCTCTATGCAGCCTTCGGTTATAGGCTTATGCACTTGTAAATTTTCTTTTACCTGCCTAAAAAATTTTCGAACTTAATTTGTGACTCTGAACATATAGTAAATTTAATGATCTTAAAAGTTCAAATAACAAAATTTTAAAATTGCGTGTTTTTCTTTGAAAAGTTATGTGCTATAAACCTTAATTTTCTACACAAAACCTTGAATTAAATGTCTACGCAGAGGTAATTTTTTGACACATTCTAGCTTTTGTTCGTATTATTTACTCGAAGTTTGAACATATCTTCCAATTGACTTCATCCAAAAAATCTTTTCCTTTAAAATTCTATACTCATGAATTACAATAAGTATAAAAAAAAAATACAACAAGCGCTTAAAAGCTTAAAAAAAAAAACAATAAAAACAAAGAAGAGAAAACATACATATATAATCAATTCAAAATACAACATGCGCTTAAAAGCAATATTCATTTTATATATATGGAAAGCAAAACCCATCATTCTTTCGGTTCTATGTGCTGTCCTGTTCTGTTCTCATTATCGTCGTTAACTGTCTGTATTTTGTATTCGTGGTGCAATTATTATTTATCATTTTATTCTTCATTTTATCTTCATTGAACATAAAGCTCCAATATTGTAGATACAATACACTCATTGCGGCTTATAGACAGGGTTGTTATACTGTTTTTCTTTTTTAAATAAGCATTTCATTCATTAAAAAAAAGAGGCTGGGATGAGACCCACACTGATAACTTCCCATCCCATCTTTCGATTTGTCGTGCTTAAAAGTTTGTCTATATGTATCAATTTTTACCAAATTTGCGTGTAGATTTTATTTTTTTATGAAAAAACGGGATTTTTATAAAAAAATTACTTAATATCGAAAACAATATTTTCTGTGAAATAAAATAAGTTTGAAGCCAATATTTGTAATTTTTGAAAAGCTATTTGAGTCGAAAGTAAAATTTTACCAAGTTTTAGTATTGTTTTTTTAAGGTTTTTTTTGTAAAAAAAACTGTCAATTCGATTTTTCTTAAAATTTTATCGAATGTTGAAAACAATATTTCTTAAAAGATAAAATTGTTTTGAAGCCAATGTCTCAAATTTTTGAAAAGATATTTACGTCGAAAAACAATTTTTACCAACTTTTATAAATTTTTTGTAGGTTCTTATTTTTTTATAAAAAAAACTGTCAATTAGATTTTTCTCAAAATTTTATCAGATGTCAAAAACGTTATTCTTCGTTGCAAAAAATTGTTTTGGAGATGAAATCATATTTTAGTCGTAAAATTTTCGAGGTGACAATTTTTTTTTTCAGTTTTTTTGATTGATAAAAAAAGCCTTTAATTGGATTTTTTCCAAAAATATACTTCGTTTGTATCACGTTACAATATATAATATAAATTTTAATTCAAATCTCTAGCGTTATTGTTAACCAAAATTTGCACCTTTTTTTTTAAATTGCTATGGTAAAAAAAACCACCCACGCAATTTTCTTGAGAGCCCTTTCTGCACCTTTGTGCATTATTATGTGTATAAAAAAATTGGACCCATTACAATAACTTCCTATGGGAAGTTAAAAAAATATTCTTAAAGAGTTTCATAAAAGTTCATAAGGCCTGGTAAATATTTTCAGTTTAAGCATTTGAACACAAAATTTTTTTTTTTTTAATAACTTTATTTAATTACAACCTTAAGCTAACAATATTTTTTGTGTATCATGAACAAAAATGCATAAAAAACTAAATGGAGCTTAGTTAGTAATACGAAATAGTTAGGAGCATTCAATTACCAAAAGGAAAGAGGCGAATGCACCATTAAGTTTGAAATTCATTAAATATTATCATATTGATGGGGATCAATATATAAACGTTTATAAAATAAAAAATTAAAGAATTCAAAAATAAAAAATAAAAGTTAACAATAATAACAATGTTTGTATGTATGTTTATCTGTACAGTATTTGTGAATTAATATCAAACTATAATATTTACAAATGTATCAATTTCATTATGGTTAAAAGTAAATAGCAAAGATTTAATATTTTTTAAGAATACAGATTTTACTCTCTCGCATCTTAAGCTTTCAGGCAAATTATTAAACAAACGGGGAGCGGTTACTTTAAAGAAAAGAGAAAAGTGTGTTTTTCTTATATTGGGTATAGTAACAAGATTAAGGTTGTTTACACGTAAATTATGAGAGTTGTATAGTCTCAAAGCAGAATACCCAGAACAATCAAAAAATATTTTTAAAACTTTGTAGATGTACAAATGCTTAAGAGGCAAAATCTCAAGGTTTTTAAACAACTCAAAACTGTGAGTTCTGTGGTTGGCTTTACACAAAATTCGAATTGCATGCTTTTGTTTAGTTAGCAGAGGTTCAATTTTATTTAAGTGAGTACCACCCCAACAAGACAACCCGTACTGCAACCTTGAATTAAATAGACCATTATAAACTAATTTTAGGACAGGTTGGCTACAATAAAGGCTCAGATGCTAGATATGTCTTAAAACAATATTAAAGTATTGAGTCAAGGAAGTAGTGTGATCTTTCCAGCTTAACCTGTTGTCCAATATGATTCCTAAATATTTAAAAGAATCAACACGCTCAATATTAAAACAGCCAGAACAACAATCATAAGAACAACTATATGTTTTAGAAACAAAATTATGTTCGCAGAAATTTTTCAAGTGATACCTAGAACAACTTGGGGAAATAGTTTTTCGAGGAGTACAATAAGGCAGTGTCATCAGCGAAAGCTGTAATTTTTCCAATGAAATTTTGTGCAAAAATCGAATTTACATAAATTAAAAACAATAGCGGGCCTAAAACAGAACCTTGTGAAACGCCTAGGCTTAAATATCTTTCAGTACTCAAAATACCATTGATCTTAACTTTTTGCTTACGATTTTTTAGGTAAGAACCAAACCAATCACTGATAAACCCACGAAATCCTGCATTAAAAAGCTTATCCAGTAACAGAGTATGGTCGACCATGTCAAAAGCCTTAGTTATATCTATGAATAAGGAAGACGCAATTTCAGAGTCATTTAAACTACTATAAAGTTCACCACAAAGTTTTAAAACTGCATCTTCTGTAGATCTTCCTTTTCTAAAACCAAATTGCGAATTGTTAAAAAAATTATTTTTTTTCTAAAAATGACAGCATTCTTGTTTTAATACCTTTTTCAAACACTTTTGAAAAAACAGACAAAAGAGAAATAGGTCTATAGTTGCTACAATTAGTAGTTTCACCTTTTTTATGCAAAGGAATAACAATTGCTAGCTTAAGAGAATCAGGAAAAATTCCATTTGTAATGCTTAGATTAAAAATGTAACTCAAAACATCAGAAATGTAGTATGAAATATTTTTCAAGGTCTTAGCAGAAATCATATCATTAGATGATGAGTTTGACATTTTGAGAGACAATATAATTTTGTGAATTTCCATGGAGGAAAAATTCTCAAAGAAAAAACTGTTTGGACAAAATGATTCTTCGACAATAAAGTCGGCACATTGACATTCCCTAGAAATTGGAGACAAATCAATGTTTTGAGTTATATTAGAAAAATACTCATTGAATAAATTAGCAACTGTCGAAGGACGACTTATTATAGTGTCACCATTTTTTAATGAAATGTCAACATTTTGCTTATTTTTATTTAAAATCTCATTAACAACTTCCCATTCCTTCTTAGAGTTGCCTGCATTTTGAAAAAGTCTACTCTTAAAATAATTATCTCTGCACAGCGGGATTTCAGTTTTAAGTTCCTTACAAAGATTCTGAAAACAGTTTTTGAGTCTTATGTTATTAGGATGTTTTTTAACTTTGACATATAGTTTATTCTTTTTTTTGAATTGATGTTTAAGGTGGTGAGTTCAGCTTCAACGACGCGGATTTCGAATTAGCATCTTTTTTTAGAGTAATTATTATATATTATTATTATTACATTTATTACAACATATACATATAAGTATGTCTTAAATTTATTTTTATTTAGTCAAAATGTAGCTTTTGCTTAAAAATTGGAGATTATCCTTAAAATTGTGTGTATATTTACAAATGAAATGACATAAATTAGATTTGACCACAAAAACCTTTATTAAATAAACGATATGATTCTATATAACATCGCTGTCTATAATGTAACTCAACCTTCAACCTGTTCCAATTAAGAGATCTCATTTAATATTGTGGGTGCGATGATGGTGGTCGGTAAAAGAGTCCATAACATCAAGTGAACCATTCAACCGTTAAGTACTCAGGGGTGATGGAAAGGTCTCTGCCAAAGCAAAGCATCAACGGACCGAACGAACGTTTTGTTTGTTTTTCCAAGCGCGTGCTTTAAACTTAAAATAATGTCGGACCATCAGGATTAAGGATGTTGAGTTATCATTACTCGTAATTTCATCCGACACTCGCTCTATACACTTAAGCGAGAGGACCCCATGCATATACACTCGAACTCGACTATATCAACAGCCATCGCTGGCAGGGTTTAGGGAGATGTAGAGGTAGAGGTAGCGTTAAAGTAGATATGAGTGTTATCCTTTTATGGAATTAGTAAGACAACCTCACCACCACCATCACCATCAATCGACCACCAGGCAGCGCCATCACCACCACCTCCGCCCTATCCCTGCCAGCACCTGGTACCATCACATCGGAATTACCCCAACCCTGCCCCCCTCACCATCACCTGTCATTTCGTTTTAGCTAAAATATCTCTGTCCCTCTGTTTTAATGATTAAGGAGGGATCGTGTTTTGCAGTTCCGAATATATAACTACCTGCTATTACCAAACAAACGATTGTAGAATTTTTCAAGCGGAAAATGTGTCCGTCATTCACTACGGAGGAACGACTCATGGCGCGGCGGTGGCGGCGGAACGATGGTTGCTTTACAAACCTTCTCATTTATTCAGCTTTTAGAATATTGGTGGCCTGTGGCCCTTTGGGGAACCGGGATTTTAATTCGTTTCGTCTAAATTGCTCTGTTCTGTGGTGCGATTGAAGGACGAGAGCATCATGACGGCTTTCATTGTCAGTGACGGGGTGTGAGGTATAGTGGGGTGGAGTAAGGATATAGGTAGGTTAGGTACTATACAAAAGCCTTTTACACATAAAGCAACTGTGTTTATTTATTTATCGTTAATTGAAGTAAAATAAGACCATTTGACAATGGAAATAAAAGCTAAACAATAACAAAACCGTACCTGTGCGGCCGGCGCGTTATCGTTGCACAAGAGAGCTTTCTAGGGGTTTTATCTTATCCACAATAAACGCTTCTCTGTCCCACTCCCCCCTTTTTTTCTCCCCCCACAAACCTATCATTATCATCATATTATAGCCGGAATTACGACACAGATGAGAACCAACAAAACGTTTTTGTCACAATGATAATGACGATGATGATGGTTTGACTAAAGAGTTTTCCAAGCGTCATGTAGGGTGAGGGGTAAACCTATACTCGATGTCCTGTATTAAGGACTTTTATGCCTCGTCCTAGGTAATCTAAGTGTTGGTTTTGTTTTGAGGGGTTTTCACATTATTTATGCATTTTCTTATCAAAGGTTACCCGATGAGTTTATTGTTTTTATTTTCAAACAAAAGCTAACAACTCAAGAAGAATTATGTACAATTTGAATTAAGAGTTGGTACTGGGTAAAGGTAAGGTTTTTAGATAGAAGGAATTGACGTAGAAACTTGTGTTTCTAAGGATGAGAAGCTATACAAGAAGTTAATAGGTTAATTTTATTTGTTTATTTTGATGAACTATAAAAATTGATAAACCTATACAAAAATAAAAGGTTGACACAATTAACTTTTGTAGGGAGTCGAAAATATCAGAGCCGTATTCCTTATGATTCTTTATTTAAGGATATAAAGTAAAAAATGAGCGATGCCATTTTGGGGTTAAGTTACAAGGTTGGTTCATTTCATCCCCGCGTGAGATGACCAACCATGCCATCAAATCGCTCGTGTGAAGTGAATCTTGCGGCATTCAAAGCTGACCTTTTGAATACACACCATCAATCGACTGTGATAGTGGATGTCCTGTCTAACGGACTAATGACGCCAAGCTGCAAGTCATAAATCTACACCAAACTCTGATTGGAACAGTGTCTTAACGTGGGCATTCGCCACCGCCCGGGCGGAAGAAATGTTTGCCGCCCCTGACATCACAAACTTCAAGAAAAAAAAAATTAAGTAGACACTAGTTCCCTACAACTTTTGGTGAAGATAACAAAGCACAGGTTATAACTAAAGAAAGTTGTCGATGTCGTTCCAGCTGAAACTGTTGTACGTCTACTTCAGCAGAAGCATGGTCCAGATTACATTGAGTGTCTTCTAAATCTGGTGTTGGAAAAGCAAACTTTTCGGCCAAATTGTGGAGTTGTTTAAAACGCTCACGAATTTCTAAAATTATTCTATCAAAAGATGAAAACAGCTTTCGTCGCAATTCTTCTTCAAAAGACAGGTTTGCATCTTTTGTTATTTCATCAAACATGATCTTTTTGGCAATTCGCCTCCGAGGTTCCATAGAAATTCAAAACTCTTCGCACATATCTTTTGCATATCTTTAGGCTGATTCTGTCCATTGCTCCAAAGCATGTATATTTCCAGCACAGAGTCTTATATCAAGTCCTTTCGTTGGAAATATCTTTGTGCGTCATTCACTTCAAAAACAACTGGTTGCCACAAGCCCAAGAAACAAAGAAAGGAAAACGACTGCATCGCAACTGGAAAAGTTCCTGCATCGGTTCTTTTGCTCAAACTTTCGCTCGTCAATTCAAATAATATTGTTAAAAAACTCGACTTCTTGTTTTAAAAAAGATTTTGTAAACAATTACCGGTTTCTGTTAGTTTTTCTAAGGTAAGAAGAATCTTTTTATAACGATGCCATGTCATATTTACAGCATCAGGCCTTGCACTCCATTGCGTATCTTGTACCCTCTTCAAACTTTTTCCAGTAGCTTTTATAAGAACTTCCCAGCGATGTGTGTGGATTTGGAAAAGCAAGAAAAACATCGTTTTAATGTGCCGAAAAAAGTCACTGAACTTGCTTCTACGGAACCAGCGTAAACGCAAACCAGGTTCAATGAATGATTAGAGCAAGGTACAAATTAAATTTTTGGATTGAAATCCTTTATCCTTTGCTGAACTCCTGAGCGCCGCGCCGTCCAGACATAACAGCAGCGTTATCATACGCTTGACCTCTACATCTACAGTCGCTTATATCAAATCCATCGGCTTCAATCTTGCTCAAAATCATTGTAGAAATTTCTTCCGCCTTTTTATCTTTTGTTTCTATACAACCTATAAATTATTCCACTACATGAACTTCCTGTTTTTTAATCACTACGTATCTTAAAACCTGGCTTGTTTGGTCCTTATGTGATATATCTGATGGAGTGCTGTCAAATATAATAGAGTAGTATTTGGCTTTTTGCACTTGCTCAATGATGTATTGACGAACGTTGTTTCCCAAAATGGCTATAAATTCGTTTTGAATTTCCGGTGACATACATATACATGAGTTATTGAAGTTTTTCGACAAATTTTATATTTAGCATATCATATTTAGCAATTAAATGTACCAATTCCAAAAAC
This sequence comes from Eupeodes latifasciatus, assembly GCA_920104205.1. NCBI lineage: Eukaryota > Metazoa > Arthropoda > Insecta > Diptera > Syrphidae > Eupeodes > Eupeodes latifasciatus. Next base: position 356,051,250 of record OV049924.1, on the reverse strand, counting down.
TTCCCCCTATTTGTAATAGTTTCATTTTCTAAATGACCGCTCAAGGACAAATTTTGTTTTGAAACGAATTTCCTGCCATTTTTTGGTTTCATTTTTCACCATGTATTGAACATCTTCGTCAATTATCTCTCCTTTTCGCAGTCTGCTCTCCAATTCCTTCCATTTACAATAAGTTTGCTAGTGAAGTAGACTGCTTTCATTTTTGAACCTTAGGATTTAATTTCCACCATGAACTAAATCCTTTAGTCGATGATTTTATGTCCTCGAACAAACGATAGCAAACACAAAATAGTGATGCCTTACTCGGAGAATAAGCCATCCATATTCTCAAAACCATCTCATCGTTTTGTCAATCTGCGGTTAAACCGCACTCCTTTTTAAGTCGCCTTGTCTCTCCTTTCAAAGTGGACGTAGACGAAGCTGAACGTGATGCTTCGAAAAAATCAGAATTAATGTGTTGAATTATTTCATGTCCTTACTCAATGAGGTACAATCGGATGTTTTCGTCTATCATTACTGGCCATTTCTCAATATCATTCAGAAACAGAAACCTTTACGTATTTAAGTAAGGCCACTTATTTTTTTTAATAATCCGCCATTGGATTGAAGGGCCTTGAATCTCATGTGTTGTGGTATCTTCAGATAAGTTGGGCAATATTATTTATTAATGTAATCATATTTATCCAGAAATGTATCTTACCGCTAAAGAAAAGTTTCCAAATGCTCCAGAACCCATTAAAAAAAACACACACGTCTTCTTCAGGAAATGAGCCATATTTTTTTTTTAAGGGTTCATATCAAACTCACATTTTGGTACTCATTTTATAAGCAAATTATTCAGTAGAATAAAATATGCCTTCTCAATCCCTCAACATACAAATTTAAACAAAAGTTTTTAATTTAAATGATATGTGCATTTAATTTGATTGAAGATTTAAAAAAAAAAAAATTATAACCAAGAGTATATTAGAAAATAAAACGAAAAGGTAATTTATGCGATAAAACGTAAATAATTAACGATAAAGGTCTTTTTGCGAATTCAAATGTAAATTGAACTAGAGTATCAAAAAGCTCTTATGCGTAAAACGTATTTCCCAGTAAAATGCGTTCAATAAAAAATATTTTCATAACTCTAATTATGTCGAAATGTGTATTTTGTGTCTTTTTGTAATTCAAAAGACTTTAAACCCTCACATAAACAGAACGTGTGTTTTCCATACGTCACGTTTTACCGTATTTGTTCTTAAAATTAATTCCTGAAATATTAGATGAATGGGACAAATGATTTTATATTCTATTAATTCAGACAGCAACTTATAGTGGTGTAATAGCGAGTGACGTCATTTGACGGATTATTATTTACACCTACACGCTATGTTACGGATAATAAGTTAAATTGATTTATTTTATGCAAGAATTCTTGCAAAATAAACAGATTTTTATTTTATTTTATTTGCTATAAAATATTTTTCAACCTTGCACACTTTGTAGAAATACCAATGGTGGTGTTATTTATTATTAAAGAAAAAATATAGTTTTTCATAAATGTGAAATATTGCACAATAAGTTCATTTCATCTATTTCTAAAACTGTTAATGATGTTTTGCACACGGTATATATTCAGTTACACGTGAGCTATAATAAGCAATAGCTGCATTTTACGCCTACGTTCTTAGATGGCATTATACCTATCAGTAAATCTTTCGTTCTTACTCTCAATCAATAATAAAAAAAATAAATAAATTAGGTAGCTCAACAGTCCATTGAGAACTAGGGCCTAGTGACTTTTCATGACAAGAATAACTCTTGGAGGATTTGTCAATTCCTCGCAAAAGGCAGTACCCGTAAAAACGTTTTTTTTTTTTTAAATTAAGGTGGCACAGGCAGGGATTGAACCCAAGACCTCTGGCGTTGCAGACCTACACTATGTAGACTAAATATTCGACGATTCATGGGTCCTCGAAACGATTTCGGTTATATGCCCGAAGATTATATTAGCATGAGTTTTACAACTGAACCATTTACGGGAAGGGCATAACATGGCTCTGATCCGCGAGTTTTGTTTACCGACATTTTATCTGTTTAAAATTCAGAATTTTGACGAATTGGTAATTCTTTGTAACTTTTTGACAAGGACACTGAATAAACGAGATAAGAAGAAAGGAAGAACAAAAACTTCACAAATTTCATGTTTAAGGTCTTGAATAGAGTGTGGAACATTAACATAGACCTTATCCTTTAACAAGTCTAAGGGTGTTAAATCATAATATTTGAGTGGCCAATTGTAATTAACTCTTCGGGAAAAAACAGTGTTTTGTTTTGCAAAAGTGCGAAAGTGTAAAGTGTTATTAACTGTGACTCCAAACCTTTTTTTAATGTGAATCTTAATAGTTAAGAGGCATTTTTAAGCATAGTTATTTAATGTCAAATTTCAAAAGATGACAGTTTTAAAAGTAGCATCTGTTCTCTTGTTGCAAAACCCATTCCATTATGAATGGCACAGATAAGCTCAGTAAAGGGAAAATGTATTATGACGAGATCTTTTCTAATCTTGTTTTATGAAATTTTACTAAAACAAGGCTTCTCTTATTCAGCATGTTGCTATAAGCCGCTTAGCCCTTTGATCGAACCAAAATACTGACGTATAAATAAAGGTTTTTAAGTTGTTGTAACAGAAAATCTGGTTTTTATTGCTCTAAACCTTAGACTTTCAAAAAGCGGTACGATTAGTTTTAAATTCCATAAAATGCAAATCTATTAACGACAATAGCTCAAACAAAAATATAATGACAGCAAATGGTAAAGTACTTGAACCATTTAATTTTTTTAAAAACAAGTTAAAATTTTAAGTTTAGATTCGTCTAGATGATATCTAAGTTAACGACAATACGATAAAATCACCTTGCGGTCAAAGTCAAGTCAAATGTCAAAGTTTTTTTTTTAAAGATTTTTACATCCTAACTCCACTCTAGTTGTTAACCTTAATGACTGTTAAGACATAGCATACTAAAAGATGTTTTTTTTTATCAGCATGAGAAGTTTTGATGGTTGCTATTTATGGTTTTGGTTTTCGGCTAAAAATCTCGTTAACAAAAATAGATTTCGAAGTCAAACTTTTTCATTATATGCAAAATATTGTTCGTTATTTTTAATTTTTTTAGAATAATTTAACTGATAACTTTTTTAACAAAACACGAAAACCTACAAACTTTTAACCAAGTCAAATCGACAGACGGGATGGGAAGTTATTAGTGTCCCAGCCTCTTTTTTGTTTTGAAAATTATATCAGCTAAACATCAACGACATCAATTTAGTACTTACTTTTTATGATGTTATTTTAAGTCATTGTCATGGAAAATTAATGAACATCATGACGTTATCTTCCAGAATAAATTAATACAAAATTAATTCCAACAATATTTCTGTCTTGTATTATTTATTAAAGTTGTCCAGTTTGTTTTTTTTTTTTTTTATTTTATTTTTTTAAACCATCCAATATTATAACCTATTGTTACTTACTTGTCGTCAAAATCACATTGTTAGAAGGTTTAAGAACTTTGGAGGCTGCACTTAATACAATAAAACAAAACATGTGTACCACAAGATAGTATCTTAGGGCCAGTCATGTTTTTTATGATAGCAATATTTTATATATTTGTATTAAAATGCATTCAATCATTATCTAAATCGTAATCCATACAAAATAATTTAATTGCTACTTTATTTCCTTTTAATTTATTTATTATTGTCACTGAACAAATTTCTATTGACATTTTTTCTTATAGTTCAGAAATGTTCAGCGCCGTAACATCCTGTTATTACAATAAAACGTTTGTATTTCTTTCTAGAAATTTAAAATTCATCAGCTGCTTAAAAGTAAACTTCGCTTAGTAGAAAATTAGCTTTTCATTTCCAAAAGAAAATTTACCTACCAATTTTGTTTGTCAAAGTTAGAGGTATCTATCATAATGAAGGAAACATTATTTATGTATAACCCACATTCACTTCATGTGATAGAATTTGCTTCAAATATTAAAATCTTCCTCATTATAATCTACGGTACTTTATCATAACACCTCAGTACTTTGTCATAGATATTAAATATCAACCTATTTATTATTTCCCAACTTCTTCGTTTAACATTATACCAAAAATCAAATACACGAAGGGAGAGAAAGAAATAGAAGAACATGTCGAAGATTTTTCATCACTTCATGGTTTCATTATTTTATCAGCCGCAAATTCTTTTTTGCTGTTATTTTGGCTGATATCATCTCCATTTTCCATCTTTCATCTCCCCATATCCCATATCCTACTAAACTTCTGGCTTCAAACCTTATACAACAAACTAACCCCATTTGTTGGTACGACGAACCAAGTATTTACCGGTAATATGCTAATCTATCTATAATGCCTAGGAAACCTCTATTACCATAATAACCATGAAATATATTACAACGGCAACTGTGTTTAATGTTCTAGAGAAATGCTTTATTGCCGTCACTTGTTGACGTACTTAGGCGTGAGTTATTAAAAGATAAATCTTTGCTTGGAAAATATCACAAAGTATCTTCAAATCACCATTAAAGCGGTGCTGTGGTGGATCTATGGAAAGCAGAAACGGGAACGGGAACGTAAACGGTGCAGGTATATTTAAACCTACCTCATCTTGTCATATTATATATTTTAAACGGGAATAAAATATGCCAATAACGAAATATATAATGAGGCCCCAAAAACCAAGATTGTCAAAATGGAACACCGGATTTTTATTTGCCACTTTTGTTTTATCCAATTGAAAGCAAGTCTAAGACTATGGAGGTTTTGTGTGTGGTTTTGACTGAAATCAGTGATTTTTTCAAAGTCACTGTCATGTCTTCTGCACGGCGGCGGCGGCGGCGACGGCGGCGGTGATGGCAGGGACCACCAAGGCTCCCGTACATAACCAAGCCAACCATCAACGATCACATTGTTCTACTTTGCTGAACTGATTCGGCTGTCATTAGGCAGCTTTATGCTTTGTGTGGCAGAAATTAAAATGGAAAATATAAATTCTACAACATCATACGGCTTATTTAGACCGCCACCGCCGCCATATCGTCTCCACCGCACCGTCATTGCTATCGCCCGCCGCAGTCACAACACCAGAATATGCATAGGCTGGGTTAAATGGTTTAGCACTAAAATGGGTATAATTATATAATATGAAGGTAGGTCTACAACTGATGGTAATGACTTTCACATTTACAGGTGCTGTTTCGTGTAAATGAATCACGCATACTCATACCTTCTTAGGATAAAGAAGATTTTCAAAAATTGCTTCAAGGTTGAAATATGCGATGGAAAACATTATAAATGGGCCATCAACGACAAATAAAAGAAATTAGGTCTCTAACGTTGGGAAGTTTTGGGTTTTTCATTATTAGTAGCAAAATTAATTACTGTTGGCTTTTAATGGTTTCAATTCATTCTATAGATGGCGCTGGATTGCTCCATTTTAGATGAGTTTCTTAAAATATTGTTTTAAAACTTGCTACAAAAAATAAAAATAAAATAATTACATGTCTTTTTTTTTTATTCATGAAAAAGTCTTGTATATAATGAGATTTTTTAAGAGCTATCGGAATTGAAAACATGACATTTTTATTTGAATATTGATACTGTAAGAAATAAGTAAAATAGGTGGCGCAACAATCCTTTGAGAAATGGGGCCTAGTGGCTTACAACTCTCAAAAATTCCTGTGTGCGAGTAGGTACTGTTGTCAGGGAAGGAGGGTACCTGCATTTTTAAGCCAAATCTGAACGGCTAATTTAAAAAAAGCACTTTTCATGACAAGAATTACTCTTGGAGGATTTTTAATTTCCTCGCAAGAGGCAGTACCCGTGAAACAAATTTTAGATGACACAGACAGGGATTGAACCCAAGACCTCTGGCATGAAAGTCCAACGCAATACCAATCATGTCACGATATAATTTAAGATTTGAAAATTACTTCTTGCAAATGTTGGCTGCGGCTGTGAATGGTCAATCCGCTTAGTTTGGCATACCCTTTTGAACTGGTAACCCATAAATATAATATACTTAAATCGTTCGTTAACCGAAGGGGGTTTGTGGCTTTAGACATAAGTCTTAACATAGCCCCACAAAAAAATTAATCCAAATGCGTTAAATCACACGATCTAGGCGGAGAAATAAACTGTTCACCGAACTCGCCTCTCAATGGTCCATTGTTACGCGTGTTGTGTGGCATGTGACCCGGTCTTGTCGAAACCACAATTAACGAAAGTGAAGTTCTTCCATTTGTACAAAAAAAGTTTGTTATCAAACACGGTAGCGCTCACCATCATAGTAACGTTGCAATTCTTGCAACTGCTTCTGGCAGATTTTTATTTAAAATATCACAGGTTTGCTTGTTCACGTATCCATTCAGAAATAAGCTTTATCGCTAAACACAATTTTTCGATATAAAGGGTGGTCTTCAGTTTACTTTTAAAGTGCCCATTCACCAAAAAATTCGTCGTTGCAGTAGATCGTTCGGATTCAATTTTTGTCGCAGCTGTATTTTGAAAGGCTTCACGTTTAAATCCGGTGCCGTGAAATAAAGCCAAATGAAATAAGGCTGAATTGTACGAATTTGCCCTTCACATTTGTAAAGTTCAATAATTCAAATTTTTGAAAGTTGGTCTTATTTCATGGAAAAATTAAATCATTTCTTAAAATTGTCCACATCGTGTAGTAATAAAGGCCGAATTTCTGCTAACGTAAGATGTTTGACAGTAACACAAAATAAGTGCGTGAGCCGTCAAAACCAGCGTTGCCAAATAGAAAACATAAACAAACTCAGCTAGTAGTACTTTTCACAATACTTATGAACTTGTATTGAATTTAATTTGTTTTGTCTTGAAATATTTATTTCTTAAACAAAGGAAAGAAAAGTTTTTAAGCTTTCTTTAACTTTGGTAGAATTAAACTGCTTTATAATAACGCTATGTGAGAAATGTTTCAGCAGACATTAAAGTTTAGATTAATATTTATGATCTTTGACATTTTATCATGCACCGCTTCAAATTAGCAAAATGAAAAATGTTAACAAATTTTAGATAAAGATTAGTACACGAGATTGTCGGATCATACATTTTTGACGAATTTGTCTGAAATTAATTAAAAAGCGGTGAATCATGTCAACTTATGCTTATAAAGGGTGTCCCAAAATTAACGCAAGATTTGAATTAAATAGAAAACGCCGTTTTTAGTCTTTTGATAGTTATATTTTTATTGACTCGTAAAGTACATAGAATAGGGTTATGTATGGAATAACACATCGGACAAATGGCCTCCACGGCTTTGCATGCACATGCACATGCGCACTCTTTTGTTGAAATTTTCCATGACCATTCTGCATAAATGTGGCTGAATTTCGTTGATGCAGCGTTGAATCTCCTCCTTTAATGCACGGGTGGTTGTGGGCTTGTTGACATAGACTTGTGATTTCAAATAACTCCATAAAAAGAAGTCTAATGGTGTTAAATCACACGATCTAGGAGGCCAATTTTGATCACCGAAACGAGAGAGTACACGACCTGGAAATGTCTCATGCAGTAATTGAATTGTTTCACGGGCTGTACGACATGTGGCACCGTCTTGTTGAAACCACATATTAGACACATCAATATCATCCAATTTTGGCAGAAAGAACTGTGTAATCATGTCGCGATATCGAGCACCAGTAACAGTCACTGCTTGACCAGCATCATTTTCAAAAAAATATGTCCCAATTATGCCTCCAGCCCAAAATCCACACCATACAGTCACGCGTTGTGGATGCATTTGTTTTTCGACAATCACAGGTGGGTTCTCCGAACCCCAAATGCGGCAATTTTGGCGATTGACAAAGCCATCAAGATGAAAATGTGCTTCATCGCTTATGATGATTTTGCTCGAAAAATCAGGGTCCATTTGTTGATGTTCAATAATCCATTCAACGAACTCTCTTCTCTGTCCATGGTCATTAGGCTTCAATTGTTGTGTTAATTGAATTTTGTAAGCATGAAGACACAGATCTTTGGTGAGTATACGCTGTAGAGAGGTTCTTGAAATTTGCAATTCTTGTCCACGACGTCGAATTGAGGTTCCTGGATTGTCAGCAACACTCTCACGCACTGCTTCGACATTCACATTTGAACGGCTTGTTTTTGGACGACCAGTGTGTTTGGCGTCTCCAACGGATCCAGTCTCAATGAATTTTTCAATTAATCTCTTCACAGTTAACGAAGTTAAAACACTATTCCGACCATATTTTGTATGAAATTTTCGAACTGCAGCCGCCAAGCTTTCACTATTTTTGAAATATTCTGTAATAATGAAGACACGTTGTTCTATCGTGTAACGCTCCATTTTTAATAACCCTATACTGTTAGCTGTCAAATTGCTTTTTTTTCAGGGTTGCCAACACTTCACTGCACAAATGGCGGCAAATTCAAATCTTGCGTTAATTTTGGGACACCCTATATTATAAAGCTGAAGAGTTTGATTGTTTGTTTGTTTGCTTGTTTGATCGCGCTTATCTCAGAAACTACTTGGCCATTTTAAGGAAATTAATTTAGTATTAGATAGCCAAATTATTAGGGAATGCTTTAAGCTATATAACATCTAAGATACTAAGACTAATGAGAGTGGAGTACCAATAAAGAATGTTTCAAAATCAATACTTTTTTTATAAACTGGTGAAGATGCGGATACTGTTAAAGTTTTGATCAAATAATGCAACACAGAATTTATTGTCCTCCTTTAGTAGGTCTAACTAAAAAAATCCACGACATCAAATGTCTACCTTTTAGTTTTGGCTCACTTTATAACCTTTTTTTGTGATAAACAAATTTATTTTAAAACAAAGCATGCGAGTAACGTCGCGGGGTATAAATTTAAATTAGGTGGCGCAACAGTCCATGAAGAACCAGGGCCTAGTGACTTACAACTCTCAACCATTCCTGTGTGCGAGTAATGTTGTCAGAGATGTAGGGACCTACAGTTTATATGCCGAATCCGAACGGCTAATTTGAGAAAGCACTTTTCATGACAAGAATTACTCTTGGAGAATTTGTCAATTCCTCGCAAGAGGCAGTACCCGTGAAAAAAGTTAGGTGGCACAGGTAGGGATTGAACCCAAGACCCCTTACATGACAGTCCAACGCACTAACCATCACGCTACGGGTACTCGTCGCGGGGTATATTTATTTTAAAAATGAAGTAGATCACCATCGTTTATTAGTTTTATGTTGGGGGACCAGTTTTCTGATCCAACAGCATTTAAAAGTGTTTGTTTAAATCGAAGTTTTGGTACGGCATCAATGGCATCATCAAGCCAAAGTTCTTATTTCTAAAAAAATTGTTAAGAATTAAAAAAACATTAATTAAATTTGGGGATCAATATCCTGAACGTATGGAATTGCTTTAAACATTTTAGATTTGACGCTTTAATTCAAAAATAACGTCTGGATTATTGCATAAATTGACATAAAACTCATTTATTTCAACATAATTATCAATTTTTCTATGAATTTATTTACTTAAAGTGGAGCAACATTCTGGGACGGACCTGGGCCTCAACCTACATGCGTCTCCAACAAGCTCGGTCCCTAGCTAGCTATTTCCAGTTTCGCACAACAAGTTGGTTGAGGTCCTCACCCACCTGCGAGCACCACCTGAGTCCCGGTCTTTATTTACTGCACCGCCGGCCGTCCCACGGAATGGGATTCGAAGACCTTTCGGCTTAGATCGATTTCTAAGTCATTGGACATTTATTCTTTTAATTAGGTCAGTGTCGTTGCAAAGCCCGTACAGTTCGTTGTTGTATCTTCTCCTTCACTCTCCATCTATGCAGACGGGTCCAAAAATCACCCGAAGAATTTTTCGATTGAAGCAGCCTATGCTCACAAGTCCAAAGAAGCAGCGATTTGCAAGAGTTATTCTTCGTTTGATTTCAGCGCTGGTGTCGTTCTCTAAATTTATAGCGGTGTCTTAGTAGACAAAGTCCTTAATTACCTCAAAGTTATACTTGGGTATGATGGCGTTTTGTCCAAGACGTTGGCGTATACTTTCTTGATAAACACTAGTTGACCACTAAATCCATCTTCTCCGCTTCTGTCGTAATGCTCAAAAAACGCACCACTGACATCAAACTTTTATCTTCCATTTATGTCAATATCATCTATGGAAGATTGTGCCTCTAGTGCTAACGGTTGAGTTTCACACAATTCTTTCCAGAACGATATTGAAGAAGTCGCATGACAATGCATCGACTTGTCTAAACCCTTTTTTGAGAGAGATATAATTACTTTTCCGACCTTGATAGGGCAGCATGCATTCTTCATCGTCATTCTGCACAAACAGATAAGTTTGACAGGGATGATGTACATACGTAAAAATATTGTCAAATTATCTTTTATTCCAAAATATTTGAATAACGCCAAGTTCCAGATCCTTACTATTACCAACATTTAAAAAAATTAAGCAATGATTTAGTTTGATGTTAAAATGCTTAAAAAAGTCTTCGGGCTTCAACCAACAAATAAAAGGTTTTTTAAATAACGCAAATTCCAAGTCTACCAACCCACATTTTGACAGAACGATAAGCTTTGTTTTCAGGTAATTTTATTAAAATGCTTTTCCCCTTGTTGTAAGGGACGTATAAATGAAGCTCTAACAAATTTCAGTTTTGTCAGATTTTTTTCATATCCTTGAACTAAAATGTTATTCTGAAATAGTCGGAATGACATTTGACAATTATTTTGGACTTGCTTTCTGGCTTTTATCATCTTTTGAATTGAAATTTTATTTATATTATCAAATTACAACTGATGTTCAGAAGATGCAAACAGGTAAGATTTGAAAATGTTAGTGCCGTTCTTTGTACTAAGCTAAGAACAAAAACCAATAGATAAATATAAGTTTGAAACTCAGAAGTCAAAAAGTGGAAGCTTTTTAATATGCAAAATTAAATGTTCATCACATTTTTTTTTAATTTAAATTTTTAAATAAGATTTTAATTGAAACCATCAAAAATCCTTACCTATAAGTTAAAGAACTTAAAAAAGTTTATAATTGAAACTCATAATATCTGTCCCAACACCCTGACACAATAATAACTTTGCTCTCAATTAGCTGAGCCCAAATTCCAAAAAGAAAGTAAGAAAAGAAAAAAATTTAAATCTATCAATTTCCGTCTTATATTGTCTTTTCATCATAATTTACTTAATTAGATATTTTTCTCCTCGAGAAAATAATGAAAAGTCAATTCAAGCTGTCGCCTCTTTTTCGATGTCAAAAGCAAGTGGAAAGAAAAGAAACAAAGTTCAGACTGTGAAACCTCTAGACCACCTACAAATTCCAAAGAGTATCCAATTTTGTTCTATATGTGATGACAAGAAAAAATCTCTTTAAAAACAAATTAAAAAGAAAGTATCTTTATGTATTTTGTACGTTGAGAAGATACATACTATATTTTATTGTATCTTTTTCTCATTATAGATACAATTGCAAGCAATTAGAGTTCATTCGTGGCAAAGACCTTTTATAGTACGAGAAAGTTCATGTCATCACCATCATCGTCATCATCATCATCAGGTCCAGCTTGAGCTTGAGCTACAGCATCAGCATCATTGCTAAGGCTACCGCCAACGTTTTGTCCTCGTTGTAGCCGTAGTCTTAGTCGTAGCCTTCGTCATCTTGGTCGTCATTGACATCACCACTCGCAGTCGCAGTGGTCTTTCGGTCTCCAAACGAGTGTGGGGTAAGTATCGTCTTTATGTTTTTTTTTTGTATGCCTCGTTTCTTTTAGCTTTCATCCGAAGCATTTAATTAGCAAAACGGCAGGGGTCACTTATAGTCCGTTGGTTGTCCATAGTCCGTCTGGTGTTCTGTTGTTTCCATTGTTTCTGTCTACGCTCTCTTTTGTCTTCTGAAGTCTTCTGTCATCCATTGTCCGGTCCAATATGCCATACGATCGATGCGATGGTTGAAAAGCCGCCGGAAATATTAATACTATGCCAGTCGAGCTTATAACCATCATCGGATACGATAAAATCCTTACGAAAGATTCCGCTCTGCAATGCAATTTAATCTTTGATTTGATTTCTTCTTGTCGAACGAAAAGAAATCCGCTCGGCTTCTGTTTCAGATTATAAAGATAGAAGCGAGAGAGTATACCTACTACAAGAATGTGAGCTCTTGGTCTAAGCTCATCTGACCATTCCAGAGGCTACAAACAAGCGATATACTCGTAGTCATCGTACAAGCGAAGGCGAACTCAAGACAGATAATTTTTCAATTGTAATTCGAGAGTTGTTCGCAATATTATTCCCTAGAAACAGTAAGTTCAAATTATTACTGTGTCCCGCTACAATCTCCCTGCCTTCTATCCATGCCATATTATCACCGCATTGACGACGACGGACGGACCAACGGACGGGCAGGCTATCACATCTTTCTTATTATTTGGAGAGATTCGAAAATAATTGCAGATGCGAACTGGAAATAAAAGAAACGTCTTCATTGCAGTATAATGTGTCGCATATACTGAATGTAATACAAAGAATCCGACGACTACGGTGGCAACCGACCGACTACGACGCGACACGGTATAATGCATTGTCAGGGACATCGAAATAGAAATCCCCAAGAAAAAGATACGAAGATCTTTCACTCTTGATGTGGGGAAGTTGAATTCTGGTCGGGCGTCTTCATCATCAGAATGATTATTGTGGTCTCCAAAAGGTCGTGGAGTATAGGTTTATGGGTGGCATCTTTAGAGTTCAGTAAAGAAAAAAGAAATTAAAGCATTATTAAATTATTTGTGGTGTGTGACCGTAAGGCAGTAGGTATTCTTGAACCGAAGTCAGTTTTATGTTCGAGGATAAAAACAATTTGTACTCAAGAGTCATATTAATTGAAGCATAGTTAGACACAAGTCCAACGAAAATTTTGTCGTTACGTTTTATTTATTTATGTACATGAGCGGAATTTCAATAGAAGGTTAATAAGGGGAGTTTTTCACAAACTTCATGATTTTGAAGGGCGTCTGAAACCTTTTATATCCTGGCCTTTAGCCTTTTAATAAAAGTCAAAATAGTCAATTTGGTAAATTGGTAGGTCGTATTTTTTCAACAATATCGTCTTGAAAAAAAGTCTTGACCTTTAAGTTCATCTAAAACGTTTCGCTTGTTATTTGATTGATGCTATGCCGGAAACGGAACGGACGTATACCTATGTAAGTCTTTAAAGTTTGAAGATAATTCAAAATGCTAGCTCTAACTTGTTCCATAATTTTACAAAATAGTTTATAACATTGCTTAAGAATTTTTACAATTTCGATTTTTAAACAACAAATTTAGTTTTTTTTTAATTTGTTGAAGCCGTTTTTTAATTATTGTGTTCTATCAGTTTCATATAAATATTTGAAGCCAGTGTGTTGTGTTTTGTTTCCGGATTTACGGAAACGGACGGAGAAAGGACTATTTGACTAAAAAAAAGTATAGTAGATGTAATTGTTTCCAATTTCCTCAAACAGTAAAATATATTTTTAGATTTGGCAAGCACATTGATTTCTTAAAAAAATTGTTACGGAATAAAATTTAACGAAAAAGAAATTTTAATTATTTTGGTCTTAGAAAAATTCCGGTGCAGAAGCGATGATTTCGCATTTTTGCATTGATTTATCACAGCAAATTTAAATATCATAATTTTTGCGTTGGATGTAAATTATTTTTTTAGCATTCTGAATTAAAAACTCAAAATTTATAAAATGAGGGTTACGCAACTTTTGCTTTCAATGCCTCATTTTTTCCTTAAACCGTTGAACACGGCTGTATTAAAAAATAAAATGCATGCCTGGGTCGCACAAACTTTCTCATGTATCCAAAGAGTATGATTAAAAATATTTCAAATTTCAAAAGGTACCTGCAAAAAAGTTTCTTTCCAAAAATTTAAATGCCATTTAAAACACTCAAAAAAAAACTTCATTTTTCAAAATTTGTTAAGATTTTATTTGAAAATCGTTAGAACGGTTTTTTTGTAAAATTTGTAAAATTTAAGCTTAAAAATATTTTTAGCATATACAGTTATTTAGAGCTTACAATATTCATATCGAAGTTCGAAAAAAAAAAATATTGTATATTTTTTTTTAAATGAAAAGCAAACATTTTTCAATTTTCGATCATCAAATATTATTAAGACAGTATAACAGCTTGTGCAGAAAAAGAATTATTTAAATCGGTTCATTAGTTTTTGAGAAAACATAAAAACAAAATGACGTTTCTAGGGGTGGTATCCTTATGGAGCAATACAAAAATATTTTTTTTTAATTATATATTTAATACAAATCTCTCAGTTCGTTTTTGAGAAAGTTAGAGTTTTCAGTTTTTGCCAAAAAAATTTTATAGGAGCTTATGTTATTTTTAGTCTGAAAACACGCCTAACGCGAATCGGTCTTAAATCTTAATTTCCAAGTTTGAGCTCAATCGACCCAATGTTTTGGCTGTAGGGCCGAGAACAGACAGACGGAATAGGAAACTCACTTTTTTCGATTTCTATACTATACTATACTATCGTAAAGTTTGATTTTGTTTGATCAAAATCGAGTTCGAAAATTTTAACGAATGCAATACATACAGTTTCTTTGGTCGAAATGTTCTCGTTTTTTAACTTCCCATAGGAAGTTATTGTAATGGGTCCGATTTGTCAAATTAAAAATTTTGACTTTTCTCGACGTTTCAAGGTCCCTAGAGTCGAAATAAAAGATTTTTAGAAAGATGTCTGTGCGTGCGTGTGTACGTACGTTCGTACGTCCGTATGTCCGTATGTCCGTATGTCCGTACGTCCGTACGTTCGCGACGTTTTTTTCGTCGTCCATAGCTCAAAAATCAGAAGAGATATCGACTTCAAATAAATTTTGTTATACAGATAATAATACAGAAAGATGCAGAAAGGGCTCTCAAGAAAATTGCGTAGGTGGTTTTTTTTACCATAGCCATAAAAGGTGAACATTTTGGTTAAACCTAAATATCTCATGAACCAATGATGCTAGAGACTTGAATTAAATTTTGTATTAAATATTGTAACGTAATACAAAACAATTATATTTTTGGAAAAAAATCCAATTAACGGCTTTTTTATAAATCAAAAAAAACTGAAAAAAAAAAAATTTGTCACCTAGAAAATTTTACGACCAAAATATGATTTCATCTCCAAAACAATTTTGTGCAACGAAGAATAATGTTTTTGACATCTAATAAAATTTTGAGAAAAATCAAATTCACAGTTTTTTTATAAAAAATAAAATCCTAAAAAAAATGTACTCATAGTTCGTAAAAATTGAATTTCGACGCAAATATCTTTTCAAAAACTTGAGATTAAGGCTTCAAACTTTTTTTATCTTATAAGAAATATTGTTTTCAAGATTCTGAAAAATGTTGAGAAAAATCGAATTGACAGTTTAAAAAAAAAATAAAAACCTAAAAAAAAATAATAAAAGTTGGTAAAAATTAATTTTCGACTTAAATATCTTTTCAAAACTTGGAGATATTGGCTTTAAACTACTTTAATCTTTAAAAAATATTGTTGTCAACATTCAGTAAAATTTTGGAAAAAATCGAATTGACAGCTTTTGTACAAAAAATTAAAAACCTGAAAAAAATTTAACAAAAGTTGGAAAAAGTTGATTTTCGACTCAAAAATCTTTTCAAAAATTTGAGATAATGGCTTCTTACTAATTTTAGCTTATAAGAAATATTGTTTTCAACATTCGATACAATTTTAAGAAAAATCGAATAGACAGTTTTTTACAAAAAATAAAAACCTAAAAAAAAACAATACTAAAACTTGGTAAACATTTACTGTCGACTCAAATATCTTTTCAAAAATTAAAAATATTGGCTTCAAACTTATTTTATTTCACAGAAAATATTGTTTTCGATATTCATATATCATTCGATATAAAAATCCAACAGTCCGTTTTTTCATAAAAAAATAAAATCTACAAAAAATAGTTCGCAAATTTGGTAAAAATTGATACATATAGACAAACTTTTAAGCAAGACAAATCGACAGACAGGATGGGAAGTTATCAGTGTGTGTCGCATCCCAGCCTCTGTTTTTTGTGTTTTTGGACATCTTGCGTTCGGCACTCGAATTTGGAAGCTTGGATTGTTAATTAGACTAAAATAATAATAATAATAATAATAATAATAATAATAATAATAATAATAATAATAATAATAATAATAATAATAATAATAATAATAATAATAATAATAATAATAATAATAATAATAATAATAATAATAATAATAATAATAATAATAATAATAATAATAATAATAATAATAATAATAATAATAATAATAATAATAATAATAATAATAATAATAATAATAATAATAATAATAATAATAATAATAATAATAATAATAATAATAATAATAATAATAATAATAATAATAATAATAATAATAATAATAATAATAATAATAATAATAATAATAATAATAATAATAATAATAATAATAATAATAATAATAATAATAATAATAATAATAATAATAATAATAATAATAATAATAATAATATTAATAATAATACCTAATAATAATAATAATAATAATAATAATAATAATAATAATAATTTTAATTATTACTTAATCATTATTCTTTTATTCAAATATGTGAACTGGAATAGTTAATTAAATTAACCACATAAAAAAATATTAATCCATTTAAGTTCAATTTAAACTTGTTATTATTATTATTTTTAATAGCTTATTATTGATTTTTGGAAATTATTAGTTGGTGAATTTTTCTAATTACATAATTTAAACAGAACCTAAAAAACAAAAATAATCAAAGTAAACTAGATAATGATTATGTGTTTTAATTATAAACATTATAATATAATATACAACAAATATAACATAATGTAACATAGTTTAATATTTGAGTAATAGAAGAGTAATTTATTATCTAATCTACTCGAAGTTATTTAAAGGGTGTCCCAAAATGTACTAAAGGTTTGAATTTTTCTCAACTTCTCTAGTCCGGGTTTTCGTTAAGGATTAAAAATGAATAAAAGAAATAATATAAATAAATAAATAAAAATAATAAATAAATAAATGTATGATTTTTTTACTTTCACTATGATTTTATATAAACTGCTAGTTCGTAGATATGAAACCAATATCCAAATGACAAAGTTAAATCGATATTTCAAACATACATTTTGAATCTACAAACAGTGGTCGTCCAAATTTTATGCTGCGTTCAATAATAAAAAAAACTAAAAATTTTTACCAATTCTTAACAGTTGTCAAATTTGTATTTACTTATGGTTTTATCACAACCCTAAAACTGATGCTGATAGTTAAAATATTTCTCCAATTTTAGGACACCCTCTTTAGATAAACATAAATTTGTTTACCTAAAAATATATGTATTTTAGGAACATCTACATCAGATGTTATAGGTGCATAATATTTAACATTATTTATTGACACCCTGTATTGAAGTCATCAAATATTATTGGTTTATAATTTAAATTTTCAGTTTGTATTTAAAATTTATATTGAACATTCAATTTAGATTGTGTTTACTCTTTAATGTGTATCAGATCATAACTGAATCCAATTAAAATTAAACAAATTCCATTGAAACGTATAATTTCAATATATAAAAAAAAAGATTTTTGTTCGAAAGTTTTAATTGAATTAATGAAAAAGAACATAAAACTTAATTTTATTAAACATTAATATTAAAATTTTCGTCTATAGTTTTTTGAAATTAAATAACTATGTTTCATTAACAAATAAGTTGCATTTAATGGTTTGGCCTGAGGAGAAACTTTATTAAAATTTCTTCTTAATGTTTGATGATGAATTTAATTTTTTAAACAATTAATATTGCTGCTGACAAATGGTCGTTAAAAGCTAATTTGTGTCAAAAATGCTACAATTTTGTCCATCTCCCATAAGTTATTATATGGATCTGTTTTTAAAGTATCAAATTAAGCCCAATCCAATAAAGTACAGTATGTCTGTGTATGTATAGTTGTATAATGACGGAAAATAGAAACCTACACAATTTAAAATAAAATTAGTGTTTTCGAGTTCCAGTTTATATTGAGATTGATTGAGAGTCGACATAAACAAATTTAATACCTCTAATACAGGCAGGCTTCATACTCCTATAAATAATGTTTATCCTATATATATGATCAAAATTACCCCCATTTCACGCATCATTTAAAATGGCCACAAAATAAACAAATTACATTTTCATTGGCATCGTTCGTATTCCTAGAATTTATACTTTTTATCAACAACAACAACAACAACTTAAAAAACAAAAAACAAATATGTAATTTATTCTAATTCTAATAAAAATCCCCCACAATTTACCTGCATCAAATTAAGCTTGTTTACATAAATTACCAAAGTGTAATTGCGATTGATAAAATTACCTTTACATGCACACTTTAGAACTCATTTAATCCCATATTAAAGGCCTTAACTGCAGCAATATTAAAAATAAGCTATACAAAAAAATAAAAACACAAAACTTTAAACTAATCGCTGCTTCTCTTGTTTCATAATATGTAAATATATAGATATATATATATTACCTAACTTAACTATACCTTTATAATGTGGTTGGCCACTTTAAATGAATAAACCAACCTTTGATAAATGAATCAATTTTCACATATTTATACTTGGCTATAACACACACACGAATAGATACAGAATAAATTGATAATTAAAATATGCATTTTTATCAACCACATATTAAAGAGATAAGGTAGAAAATAATTAAAAAGGAAAAATATTAAATTTTCCCCTTTATGAAAACGAAATAAGGTTAAACTTTAATCAGCTTTCGTTAACCTCGCTTCCCAGGAGTGATAATTTGAAAAATTAATGCTTCAAATTTTAAACGTTTTTATCAATATCAAATGTCTGGTCTAATATTTTCTCATAGAATTCTGAAAACCTTAACCCAAAAAAGCAATTGGAGTATATTAGTAATAATAATAATAGTAATAATCGGTTCCGTATTTTAAGAATTAAAAATTAACACGTTCTTGTGGACCCAACTTGGTGACTAAGTGAGTGTTTTATAAAATTGCATAAAAATGGGGAAAATATAAACAAACTGAAATTTTGTTTTGCTCTGTGTTTTGAACATTTTTTAATTTTTAAAAATTTGTATAGTTACCGAAAAATTGTAAGTGCAATATCTTGCATTAGAAAGAGAAATATACCGCTAGATTTAATTTTTAATAACACATTTAGTTAATTATTATAGAAAAACCTATATTTCCTCGAATTTTAATTTTGGTACACTTGGGCGTATACGCACTTATCGAATTGAAAATGTTGACGTTTCTCGACTTTTCAAGGTCAATAGATTCGTCGTACGTCTGTACGTTCGCGACGTGTTTTTACTCCTCCATAGCTCAAGAACCAGTAGAGATGTCGACTTCAAATAAATTTTGTATACAGATAATAATACAGAAAGATGCAGAAAGCACTCAAAAACATTGCGTTGGTGGTGTTTTGACCATAGGTAAAAAAAAGTTAAAAATGTTGGTTAACCCAAAATATCTCACGAACCAATAACGCTATACACTTGAATTAAGTTTTATATTATACATTGTACCGTGATATAAAACAAGTATATTTTTGGAAAAAAAAATCCACTAACGGTTTTTTTTATAAATCAAAAAAAAACTGAAAAGAAATATTTGTTACCTCGAAAATTTTAGAAATAAAAAATGATTTTATCTCCAAAACAATTTTGTGGAACGAAGAATAACGTTTTCAAAATCTGGTAAAATTTTGAGAAAAATCGAATTGAAAATTTGTTTATAAAAAATAAAAACCTAAAAAAAAACATTACTCAAAGTTGGTACAAATTGAATTTCGATTTAAATATCTTTTCGAAAATTTGAGATTATGGCTTTCAACTTTTAAGAAATATTGTTTTCAATATTCAGTAAAATTTTGAGAGAAATCGAATTGGCGGTTTTTTTACAAAAAATATAAACCTAAAACACAAAATTAATAAAAGTTAACAAAAATTGATTTTCGACTCAAGTAACTTTTCAAACATTTGAGACATTGGCCTTAAACTAATTTTATTTTTTTTAAATATTGTTTTCAACATTCACCAAATTTTTCAGAAAAATCTAATGGACATGAATGAAAATAAACAAAAGTTGGTAAAAATTGATTTTCGACTTTTTAAATCTTTGAGATATTAGCTTTAAACTAATTTTATCTTATGAAAAATATTGTTTTCAACATTCAGTCAAGTTTTGCCAAAAATCGAATTGACAATTTTCTTACAAAAAATAAATACCAATTATTACTAAAAGTTCGTAAAAATAGATTTTGGACTCATTTATCTTCTTTAAAATTAAAAATATTAGCTACAAACTACTTTTATCGTATAAGAAATATTATTTTGAATAAATACCAAAAAAAAGCATTACTAAAAGTTCGTAAAAATTGGTTTTCGACTCAAATATCTTTTTTAAAATTAAAAAATATTGGCTTCAAACTAATTTTACTGACAGAAAATATAATTTTCGACATTCAGTAAATTTTTTATTAAAATCCAACTAAAAACTGACTTTTCATAAAAAAAAAATAAAATCTACTAAAAATAGTACGCAAATTTGGTAAAAAATGATGTTTGGTTCTCGATATCTCGTGAAATTAGAAGGTATTGACTTCAAATTTATTTATTTATCCGATTTGTATTTATTTATTTAAGATATAAAAACTTTTAAGAAATGCTACTAAAATTGGTAAAAATTGGTTTTCGACTAAAAATCTCGTTAACAAAAATAGATTTTGAAATCAAACTATTTCATCATATGTAAAATGTTGTTGGTGATTTTTAAATTTTTGAGAAAATTTAACTGATAACTTTTTTAACAAAACACGAAAACCTGAAAACCTTTTAAGACGGGGTAATAAATTATCAGTGTGGGTCTTATCCCAGCCTCTTTTTAATTAATTGAATGGAAACAGGTTAGAGACACACGGTCAACACTTTTATGCAAGAGATGAAAAAATATATAATGTGGTCCTAATCTGATTCTGGTTACATAAGTCATTTCTGGTGCCTTTAAGGTGACAGATGAAAGATAACTTCGGTCTGAGAACGAACAAAAGGTCTGCCAAATTCAAAAAATGTAGGTTTGAGGAAATTCTTATTCGATATCAAAAACCAGAACTAACAAATTTATCTATCTATCGAAAGGTAACACTCATTTTCTAACACACTTTAAAACTTAAGAGTACTTAAATATAGAACTTATATCAAGTGCTCTTTCATGATCTCGAGACATTTAAATTGTTATTTACATGTTTACTTAGGGTGGCGCTACAGTCTGGGACAAACCCAGGCATCAATCAACATGCGTATCCATTCGGCTCAGCACGTAGCTAGACAGCTGTCTTCTATTTCAAACGAAAAGTTGGTTGAGGTCCTCTCCCACTTCGGGATTGGTTTCAAAGACAGGAGCGTATGCCCATACGGTCTACGTGACCCAGTCATCTAGGTCGTTGAAATTTAGTTTGTATTGTTTTGACCGGATCAGTGTTGCTGTAGTACCTGTGGCATATTGGTGTGTGCGGAGCGCTGTCATATTAGAAGTTTTGGTTTCAATCCCAGCTTGTGCCACCCAAAGTTTTTTAAGGGTACTGTCTCTTGCCAGGAATTGACAACTCTTCCAAGATTAATGCTTGTCATGAAAAGTGCTTTCGCAAAATAAGCCTTACGGATTCGGCATTAAAACTGTAGGGCCCCTTTGAAATGACTCGCGGAAATGATTAAGAGTTGTAAGTCACTGGGCCCTTGGTTTCTAGGGACTGTTGCACCATTTAATTTTTCCTTAACATTGTCATCCTGCCTTGATAAGGTCTAAGCCGCAAAGCCATAAATGACAACCAGTATAATGAGGTGCTTATAGAGTTTGACTTTATTTGCTCGGACTTTACTTCTCAATTGTCTTCTAAGACCAATGAAGCAGCTATTTACAATAATCATTTTCCGTATCATTTCAGCGCTGGTGTTGTTGTTTGAATTTATAGCGGTGCCTAAGTAGACAAAGCCCTACACGTCGCGTCGTCGTGCGTTGTCCTTTCTTGATAACAACATATACTTGGTCATGCCCTTATTTACCACTAAATCCATCTCCACTGCTTCACAGTGCTCAAAAACGTATCACTGATATCACGCTTTGGTCATTTATGTCAAACCTTTCGAGAAGCGTGCATACTCCGTCGTCATTCTACACAAACGGACAAGTCTGACAGTGATGTTTAAACTTAACATTACTCTGTAAAGCTCTTCCCGATATATCATGCTATATGCGGCCTTAAAATCAATTAAAAGGTCATGGGTATCGATTTAAAGTTTCTGGGTTTTGTCCAGGATCTGCCGTATTATGATGATGACACTGATACGGCTGTGGGCATTCACATAGTAAGGCAGAGGAAATCTTATACGTGATGTTGAGGCGACTGATGCCTTGGTATAGTTGGCGTTATTAGGAGGGTCTCTCTTATTCAGGATTGGGTAAACTATGCTGAGATTCCACTCATCAGGAATGCATTCTTCTGACCACATTTTGCAGATAAGTTGGCCCATACTCCTACTTAAGATATCGCCTGCTGCTTTGAATAATTCGGCAGCGATAACGTCATCTTCAGCAGCTGTGTTAGTTTTTAAAAATGAGATATACATAGCTATCTTCATGAAATGGAATTACATACCTTGCAGAGGATTTCGTTTCGTCATCGCCGTTATTTGCTTTTGCAGAAGTGTTTTTTCCATGATCTCAGCGATACTAATACGATGTTCTACTGATCGTCTTCGAAGGTTCACGTCTGGCACCCTTAAAAATCCGGTATTCTGTAAATAATATTACAAGGCTGAAATATTAGCCATGCTTAATGGAAATTATGCAAAATACTGTTAAAATATTTAATATATCAAACGAAACAGATGTTTTGTGGGAGGTTAGAAGGCAGTCCATCTCAGCCCATTTCCGTTTGGATGTGGGATATAATATTTGTAAAAAGTTAAACAAAATTGTTTTTTAAAACTAATGAAAAATTTACGTTTACCTCCTACTTTGTAATTATTTGTGTTTAGAAACAATTTAAGTCTTCTATACAATACTGCAAGCACCTACGATAGGTACTCATTAATAATTTTTCAATTGAACTATATCTTTAACTTTTAATTTCCCTTAACAAATTTATCTTACACTTACGTGTTATAATGAATACTTAAGTCAATTATTAAAGCAGCATTAAATTCAAAATATTTCGTGATTTCGATTTTGAAAAATTTCTGGAAGTACTAATTTAACACCTCTGCTTTATCCATCGTGATTTTTTTCTCAAAGAGTCACGTTTTCAGAAGAAAAAATTCATTAACTATTCTTTTCCATAAACAATATCACTTTCAACGTGAGCTACATACTTAACAACTATGGACCCCTCACCCTCTCATTTAGAAACCGACAAAGCGCAAAAATGAAAGGGAAAGGAAAGGGAATACCTAGAAAATAATTTTAAATATACTCGTAGTATATTCTTCTTTTATCTTTCCTTTCTATTGTTGTAAGTTTTTTTTTCACAAAATAAATCTCATATAATGTGAGAAAATATCTAAAGCAATTGAAAATCGGAGATGTTAACAAATAACAAAACACAAACATACATAAATACAGGGAAAAACTCTCGAAAAGAAAACTTTCCGTGTACATCAGTTAGTCGAGAGTTGAGACTGGGGTAAACATTTTTATAGGTACAAGCTTGTAGTCTCGTAATTAAAGAGTCACCCAAGAAAACAAGAATCCAAACAATATAGTATCATCCTCCCAGCACCAAAGCAACCTGCCAACTATAGAAAAATACTATACAGAGCTCAAGCTCAACTAAGTTAGATATGTACTTCTTGTTTCGTTAAGTGAAAATAAAAATAAGTTGCCTTTCAAGCTATGCATACAAAATAATATTAAAAAAACTAAGAAAAAAATACAAACTTGCAGCAAAAATAATGTGCAATTGTTAAACCAGTAATTTTGAACTTTTCGTGACTATGAGAAAATTATACCCACATGTTGGATTACAATAACAATCTGCTTATATATTTAAAAGACGATAGCGCAGCGGAGCTATATGAAGACTATTATTTTTTGTATATAGAAGATGTTGCTTTAGGGTTAAACTCTGCTAATTTACTGCAAGAGCAAAGCAAGAGCATCAGATGCAAAAATGCGCTTACCTAAGAGACTACTCTAGACTATAGACAATAGGGAAGCACAATTTTCGTGTATTTTGAGTTGAAAACTAAATAGGATCATGGAAAAAGTGTAAAAATTAGGTGCATTGTTATGTTGGAAAGTGGAATACTAGTATGCAAAGTGATAATCAGCTTGTCACAATCACGTTTACAAAATTTCATCAAGGGAAATGCATACTCTGCTTTATTTTTCTTTCTTTTTTTTTAGAAAATTTTGTCATTGAAATTATTTTGAATTCTATCTTTAAGTTGAGAGGAATTTTAAAAGAAGGTAGGTACCTCGGTATTTTGAAGAACTTTTCTTGAAGTTTTGACAGTGCAACTTTTCATTGGAATCATAACACAAAGGACAAACATTTATATTCTTGGTGTATTTTAAGAATAAGAGTTTAAACATTTAAAACAAGAACTAAAAGAAGCTTCAATTTAGGAATTCTCCGAAGGTTAACTGTTAATTTCTTGTTCTTAAATTATTTTGAATTCTTTTAAAATGATAGGATATTTTTAAGAAGTTAAATAATTTTACTAAGAATTTTAGAAATTCATTTACATTTTCTTGGAAAAAAATCCAATTAGCAATTGAAATGTTTTTCAAAAGTTATAATATTAATTATTTTGTTTTTAAAAATCTATTGTTTTAAATAAATTCTTGTTAGAAATATGATCAATGGTTTACGTACGAAAATTTTACTTAAATTCCAACAGATTTTGTGACTATAGATGTTGAAATAAACACTTCTTCTTTTTAAGAGTACAGCTTAAACTGTCTTGTTTGCAGTTTAAACTGATTTGTAGCGTTTTTCGTAAATATATATTGAAACGTTATTTCTATGAGCTTATTTCTGAAAGTGTGTGTTTTAATAAAGTTAATAACTTATATCGAACAATCTAGAAATATAATAGAGCGGATTTACTTGTTAATACGCAACTTTGTTTTACTTGTATAGAATTTGTAATAATAAACATTCCTTAATTATAAATATACTTTCTTTAGTAAAAAAATGGAAGCTTTACATTTTTGGTATTCTTCTAGATTGTTAGATGGCGGTTAGATGAAGGATTTTCCTTAATTTCATTATTTATTACCTTTGGAATCGTTCAATACAAGTAGAATTGGATGGGTTCAAGTCTCAAAACCACATATTAAATGCAGGTGTGCCTCAGGGCTCTGTTCTATTTCCAACACTCTTTCTCATTTTTACTACCAATCTCCTGTCTGCAACTTCTAATCCAAATCATTGTTTTGCCGATGATACGTAGTACTCTTAGCTTTTATATTCGTTTTCAGACTGATATCCCTCTTCTTCGGATTTACATGATAAGCTCATGAAATTCCGACCTCAACCTTTGGATGTACATGATAAGCTTATGAAATTCTGACCTAAACAGAATTGTACAATGGGGAATAAAAAACCACGGATAATTTGTAGCTTTAAAGGGAGATATGCCTGCTTCCATTGCCATTATCCATGGATAATGGATGGCACTTGCATAAATAAGACTAAACATTTCGATGTTATCGGTCCACCAACCATCTCTTAGAGAACGATCACATACGCAATGTCACCAAAAATTCCACAACGTGCTTGGGTTTACTCCACTTCAGATCTGATTTATATACGTCCAAAGCTTGAGTATAACTCCCATCTCTCTCTCTCTCTGAACTCCGCAAATGTGGAATGCTTTACCACATTGTGTCTTTCTCTGTCATTGCAATATTCAGGAATTCAAAAGCAAGGTGCACTTACACCTACTCTTAAACTCTCTCTTACTTTCTAAATGCTTACACTATGTCTCTGCATTATAAGGGTAAACCATTTCTTTCAGGAAAAATCATATTCTAATTTTTTAATCATATAGGAAATACTATCGCCTTGTGCAAAATCCAAAAATATACCCAAAAAGCAATAAATGTTGGTACTTGGTACCTACAAATATTTCAAAATCAAATAATTACCTTCCGAAAAGTAAGTATACACCCATACAATAATACAATTTTTGGCTTAATTTTGATTTCTGAATTCAGAAGATAAGCTTTCCACTAAAGGCTTTCCCTTTTCTTTTTCACACCAATCAGTTTAGGTTTTGATGATTAACTATACTTACTTACTTAAGGTGACGCTACAGTCCGGGTGGACCTGGGGCTCAGCCAACATGCGTCTCCTGCCAGCTCGGCCCTAGCTGTATTCAGTTTCGCACGCCAAGTTGGTTGAGGTCTTCACCCACCTGCGTGCGCCACCTGAGTTGAGGTCTTCCTCTACTCCGCCGCCGTCCCTCGGGATTGGATTCGAAGACCTTCCGGGCTGGAGCTTTGATGTCCATTCGCTCTATATGACCCAGCCATTTAAGTCATTGGACTTTAATTCTGTTAACCAGGTCAATGTCGCTGTACAGCCCGTACAGTTCGTAGTTATATCTTCTCCTCCATTCTCCATCCAAGAGTTTTTCTCTCGAAGCATCCTAAGACTCTCATTTCTTTCTTTGACAGGTTCCAGACCTCAGCGCCATAAATGAGAACCGGGATTATGAGTGTCTTATAGATGGTGATATTAGATGCTCGAGAGAGTACTTTACTACTCAATTTATAGCGGTGCCTAGGTAGGCAAAGCCCTCAACTACATCAAAGTTATAACTGTCCACGGTGACGTTTTGTCCAAGACGTCGTCGTTCAATGCCCTTTTTTGATGACAGTATATACTTGGTCTTGCCTCATTGACCACAAACCCATCTTCTCTCCTTCCATCGCAATGCTCAAAAACGCTCCACTGACATCACGCTTTGATCTTCCAATTATGTCAATATCATCTGTGTATCCGAGTAATTGGATGGACATTTGGAAGATTGTGCCTTCTAGTGTTGACAGTTGAGTTTTGCACAATTCTTTCCAAAACGATGTTAGAGAAGTCGCATGACAGTGAATCGCCTTGTCTAAAACCTGTTTTGACATCGTCATTTGTCACAAACGGATAAGTTTGACAGGGATGCCAAAACTAGACATTGCTCTGTAGAGCTCTTCCCTATAGATGTTGTCATAAGCTGCTTTAAAATCGATAAAGTGGTGAGTATCGATTTTAAGTTCCTGGGTTTTTTCCAAGATCTGCCGTAGTGTGAATATTTGGTCGATAGTGGGCCTCCCTGGTCTAAAGCCACAGCCACACTGATAATTACCTATCAGGTTGTTGACCAACGGCTTCAGAGGTTCACATAATACGGCAGAGAGGATCTCATAAGCAATGTTCAGGAGATTTATGCCTCTGTAGTTGGCGCAATTTAAAGGGTCTCTTTTCTTATGTATTGGAAAAACTATGCTGAGATTTCACGCATTGGGCATGCTTTCTTCCGACCATATTTTGCAGATGAGTTGGTGCATGGTCCCTACCAAGTCATATCGCCTGCTGTTTTGAATAATTCGGCAGTTTTAGCAGCTTTGTTTGACTTCAGTTTAGATATAGCTTCATTTCGTCGGGTAAGCAGAATCGTTCATCTGCGTCGCCTAGGTTGAGTGGTTCTATCTCCCTTACAGCGGAATTCGGTTCTTCATCGCCCTTATATAGGGTGTCCCAAAATTAACGCAAGATTTCTTTAAAACTTTAAACACTTAATCAATCCAAAAAGGTTACCATTTGATGAGATTTCGTTTCTAAATAAATATGTATATCAACTTGTTTGAAATTAACGCAAGATTTCTTGCGTTAATTTTGGGACACCCTATATAATTGCGAGAAGTGGTCTTTTCATATTCTCAACATAGACTGTGGTTCTACTACGATGTTCCCCTGGCTTCAGTTTGTGGCTGGTACCCTTTACGGTCAACTATACATAACTACAAATAAATGTCATATAATTATTTCTGACAGAAATCGGTGATTAGAATAGTTTTAAATTGAAATACAAATCAGTGGACCGATTTGTTTCATGTTTACAATTTTCAATGTAAGAACGTGCAAGTGGCATGCTTAGCAACTTAATCGAATTCAGAATAGTTGACAACTTCGCCTTGATTTACCATATTATCGATAAACTAAATTTATCAATTTTCATTCACCCATTTCCAATATCCATTAATTTATGTACAAAATTTCCAGTTGATGTATCCCATAAATCTAATGATTTGAGACATGCTTTAAGCTCATCAGCCGGTGTTGAACGTAGTATAACCGGCAGTGTTTGTCGAAAACCACCAGACAATCAAAGCTCGCAGTGTACGATCAATCGCTTCCAATACTAATAATACTTGTGAGATATTGCACATTCGTCCTATATGAAAATTTGACACGTTTCGTTTCGAGTACTTTGCCCATTCCAGAGTTTTTTCTGATGTTGCATGTTGGTTTCTTAATGTTTTGAAAATTCAACCGAAGTTTCAATGCTTTCAATTTGAATTCTGCGTCCGGCACATTTTTATCCATTTTTTTCAATGACGACCCTTGGATGCAGATTGTTATCATTATTACTGTCATAACGGAATACACCAAGACTTAAATCAGCATGCAGTGTTTGTCTTGATGTTGCAGAATTCTTTCTGAAGAAAAACTGCACAGCAGATAAATAATTAATTATAATATAAACAATTATTGCTTGGAAACCGTTTTCATCTCTATACATATGTCTACAATACCTCCCTCTTCGTTTACAGCGGCGCCATCTATCGTAAATTGGTCATACCAACTCAGTAACCCTTTTTGGATTATGAAAAACAACTTTGCTAAAAAAGATCATCACATGATAAAATGCATAGTCTACGATTCTATAAGGGACATTGAAACAACATAAAGTAGAAAATAACAACCTTTTCAGAACAATAACAAATTGAAAAAGTTATTAAATTTTCAGTACATCGATTCTAAGTATGCCTTTTCGCCTTCAAATACCTGTGTAGACATTTATCGCTCGAAACACTCCTCAAATTAAAGGTCTAAATTATTTATTGATAATCGTAAGTTACCACATAACATCATGTACGCTGTTTTTCTTGTAAAACATTTTTATCTTTAAATCATTACAAACCATATCTTCACATTAAGCAGAGCCTGACAGTAATTAAATTAGTAGTGCATCTCTATAAACGTACAGATTAATCCCCATCTTAGCGATTGTTTAATATTAACACCCGCATTACAAAAATGGTTATTGCCGATGAGATGTCGAGCAGTTTTTTAACAAAACATCGACACAAATGTCTGTCAATATTCGTGTTGCTTTGTCGTTTATCTTATGTACGCATTTTACAATTATTATAATTGAAAATTAAAATGAAAATGGAATTTAAATGAAAATGGAAATGGAAAATCCAAGCCATCCGCCCTTAACGACTAAGCGTGATGTGAATGTCAGTCAAATGAAAAAAATTCCACTCTCCTACTTTGAGTTCGCCTTCACCTTGGAACGAGTAAAATTAAATACACACCCCAGAATTGTATTTAATTGACATTAATCTGATTACATGCCTACAGGAATGCAAATAATAACTACAATTATTTCACCTGCGGGAATCATTAATGTAGGCTTCATGTGGACGACGAACGCCGCCGCTGCCGGCCGCCGATGATGACGATGCGGACGCAGAGTTGCTGATGTTTTTTGGAATTGCGTTCACTGCTGTCTGATGATGGCGTGCGTGGATTCGTCCTTTTTTATTAAGGATCGTATCGCCCCCGCTTTTCTGTGGCCTGCCATATAAAATGTCGATTTATAAAAATCAACCTAACCAAAGCGATGAGGGGTGAATGTACGGTAAGCGTCCTCGTACCTTTACTGCGAATTGGTCAGGATATTGGAGAACATGCTGAATAATTTTTTGGTCTGGCCAATAAGTTGGAGAGTGGATGAGTATATGAAAAAGGAGCTCGTTGGCTGTGTGAAAGGTGATTCGATTTGTTCCAGCAAACCTCGGCAGAATATGAAAATGCCATTTTTATAGTTTTTTCCTGTTTATTTCCGCAGCCGGATCCTGCGTCGCGGCATCCCGGAGTCCCACTCAGTGCCACAGTGGTGGTGATGTGATCAAATGACACTTTTATGATCGCTTTAAATTTCTTATCAGTTAATTGCCTTTGAGAGTTTATAAGCAAGCAAGTAGTATATGAATCTGATGCCATCGCCATCATAGCTTCCTTCCCAAATTCCACCCGACGACCGTACTACCATTTTCGGAGACATCCTGTGTGTATACAAACAAAGTATCTTCGAGGACGATGAGATGTTTTTAAAGACGAGATGATGGGATTTCTTTTTATTATTATTATTTGTTCGAAGTATAGCGAGATATTCTCACACAGAATTTAGTTTACTTTTTATTGAAGCTTCTTATATTGTACATCCTCTTATCACTAAATTGCAATCTTGCAATTATATTATACATTATTTAACGTTTTCTTTTTGTATAAAAAGTAGAAGTGGAAGTGACATGAGAAAATAAGATGGCAAACCTAACTGCAAATAAGAAAATAAAAAAATTAAATAATTTACTTTGCAAGGAAGTTCGCATTCGCACAGAGTTGCAATTTTTAAGCTGTCTTATTGAGAATTTTGATTGAAATAATTTTAATAAAATAGGTGAGAAATGTCAATTGCAGATTAAATTTTGGAAACATTTTTGAGAGGTGGTGTACCTATTAAAAGGTGAGTGATAAAATTTTTCAGAATAGGTCATATTTTATTGACAAAATAATTTAAAGTGCAAAATGTTCTTACATTTTCTCGTTTTGACAAATTTTTACAAATAAAAAAATGCAAATTTTGAGATTCTTAATGTAAACAATTATTCCCTTAAACTTTTTTTTCTCAAATCGTAGTTTATAACAAAATAAAAAAACTTGGAAAATGTTAAATTTAACAAAAAAAATTGTAAACTTTTGCTTAGCAGTTTATGTTAGTTTATAACAATTTCATACTAATTTCATATAAATTTTAACCTATTAAAACCGACTTGTCGAATTGAAAATTTTGAAAATTCTCGCCGTTTCAAGGTTTAGAGAGGCTTTAGAGAGATGTCTGAGCGTGCGTGTGTACGTACGTTCGTAAGTCCGTACGTCCGTACGTTCGCGACTTTTTTTTAGTCGTCCATAGCTCAAGAACCAGTGGAGATATCGACTTCGAATAAATTTTATTATACAGATAATAGTGCAAAAAGATGCAGAAAGGACTCTCAACAAAATTGCGTGGGTGTTTTTTTACCATAGCAATCTAAAAAAAAGGTGAACATTTTGGCAAACTCTAAATATCTCGAGAACTATTAACGCTAGATGCTTGAACTAAATTTTATATTATATATTGTAACGTGATACCAAACAAATATTATTGTCACGTTACAATATATAATATATGGTTAATTGGAAAAAATTCCAATTAACGGTTTTTTATAAATAAAAAAAAAATTGTCACCTCAAAAATCTAACGAACACAAAATGATTTTATCTCCAAAACAATTTTGTGCAACTGAGAATAACATTTTTAACATCTGGTAAAATTTTGAGAAAAATCAAATTCACAGTTTTTTTTTTTGAAAAAATAAAAACCTAAAAAGAACATTACTCAAAGTTTGTAAAAATTGATTTTCTTCTCAAAAAAAATTTGAGATTATAGCTTCCAACTAATTTAATCTTATAAGAAATATTGTTTATAACATTTGGACAAATTTTGAGAAAAATCGAATTAACAGTTTTCTTCCAAAAAAAAATTAACAAAAGTTGGTAAAAATTGATTTTTTACTCAAATATATTTTCAAAAATTAAAAATATTGGCTTCTAACTTATTTTATCTCAAATAAAATTTTTTTTTTCGACATTTAGTATATTTTTTATAAAAAACCAACAGTCCGTTTTTTCATAAAAAAATAAAATCTACAAAAAAATCTATGCAAATTTCGTAAAAACTGATGTTCGGTTCTCGATATCTCTCAAATTAATTTCATTCATCCAATTTGTATTTGTTTATATAAAAAATAAAAACTTTTAAGAAATGTTACTAAAATTGGTAAAAACTGGTGCTCGAGTAAATATCTCGTTAACAAAAAAAGATTTTGAAATAAAACAATTTAATCATATGCAAACAGTTTAAAATATTATTATTATTATTATTATAAGTTTATTTAAAGTAATGTAAAATTACAGAAAATAATTAGTAAAAAGCGTTAACATTTGAAGCCATCAGCTTTTGTTTTTAAATGTGTACATATATGTAAAAAAGAAAATTTTAAAATATTTAAGAATAATTCATGTGAAAACTTTTTTAACAAAAAACACGAAAACCTACAAACCTTTTAAAGCAAGACAAATCGACAGATGGGATGGGAAGTTTTCAGTGTGGGTCGCATCCCAGCCTCTTTTTATGTTATTTTTTATGTTATTAGATTATCTTAATTTATTCAAACCTTTTTTTTTTTACCAACATTTACCGATACTTAAACAGTATCTTATGAAAAACCATACAAAAATATTAATCTGAAAACCCTAAGAAATGGATACTGTGAGCTTTAAAGTAGTTTCCAATAAAAGGTTTTATTTCGAATGTCCCGCTTTTAAGACAACAGTGAATTTTGAAACTGTCATTTTATGACATTTGCCAAATAAAATCGATGTCCTTATTTAAAAAGGACCGACACAAGCTTTTGCGAAGCATACAAAGTAGTTATTAAGAGTTTAATTGAAATTCATGACTAATTCCACATCCACAGTTGTTTGGTTACCTCTGATTTGTCAAATTGAATATTTATTAAACAATATTACTTAAATAGTATTTTTTAAGTGAAATCAGTAAATGGTTACTTTATTTTAAAGAAAATGTTGGGTCATTTACAATGGAAACCAATATCAGCCAATTCGCCAACAAGACCATGGTTGCAGCAACATATCTTTTTCATGAAATTTTGTATCAATACGGTATGTCCTCAATATATTCACGAATTCTATTTTTATGGTTGTGAATTGATTTTGAAGCATTTGCATAGCTTATATTTATTTTGGCTACCAGAAAAAATGTCTAAGGTTGTTAACACGGTTATTAAGCTTTTATTGCAAAATTGCGATTGTTTCGTTGTTTATTCGTTTTATTGCGCCATCCACATAAATGGTTTAAAATTCTGGCCTTAAAATTGTTAAACATAGTTTATTATAGAGCCATCTATTTAGCGTTACAGTTGCACCTAATTTTTCGAATAACTGCAGTCCGACCATCGCCAGCTGAATATGAACACCTAACAGTGACACGATGAGGATCTTTTTCAAAAGTCATTTTCACTGAAGATGATTCGTCAATGAAAATCCGGATCATTCTGATGCATTTCGGTGTCCCATTCCACGTAGATACGACCTTGCTACTGATCGACCATTTTGAGCTCTTGAGCTAACTAAACTTAAAAAGTCTTAAGACTTGAGAATGAATGCATAATACGATGTTAAGTCGTTTAAGGAATGTCTATAGTGTCAAACATCGATGAGGAAATGACAAACTTAGGTTTGTTTCAACAAAACGGGCTACAGCTCAAATGTTCCCAGTTGTTCTTGAGCGATACTAACAGTTTCAATTCCGTAATCAAGTTTCAAGTTGCATTATTTTTGACTTAGAAGATGTTTCATAAATACCCAAAAGAGTATAAATGCTCACTAGTTTTGAAGTGATTTTTAACAATGAGCGTTTATCGGTCTATTTTTGGTAATGGTGTAGTTTTTGTTTGTCAAATGTCAAAGTGTGACAGCTTTAAGAGTGACGTATTTGTATAGTCAATTGTTCAAGTAGCCTTATCCCCGGGCAAGAAAAGGGCTTTGTATCAATCAATACAAATGCTTAATGCAAGTAACATCGATATTACAGATGATATTGTGTCTTTTGACGACTGAAGAGAAATTTTAAGAGTTCTCAATAATTCTAAATCACTTAGGTTTGATGGATTAAAAAATAAGTTTTCGAAAAACACCCCAAGAAGAGGCGTAACATATTTAACCAAAGTTTTCCATGTGTGTTTCAAAATAGGATATTTTCCAAACTAATGGGAAACGGCTAAAGTTATCCCAATCGCTAAGCCCAGCAAAAATGCTTGCCTGCCTTCTAGTTATATACCAATTAGTTTCTTAAGTTCCTTATGCAAATGCTTGGAAAAAATAATAAAAATCAAGTTGTTGCAAAATGTTGATCATACCAATATTCTGCCAAAGGAACAATTTGGTTGTAATAAATAGATATCATATTATCACAAGGTTGATAAAATTTCGAAAGATATTAAAAATAATCTTGCTATTGGTAAAAGTACGGTAATGGTCCTTTTAGTTGCTGAAAAAGCGTTTGATTCAGTGTGGCATGAAGGACTGATTCACAAACTTCTTGTCTTAAATTGCATACTTTACGTAGTAAAAATGATTTCGTCCTTCTTTTCTTAACGTACTTTTAAAGTTTCTGTCAATAGCTGGTACTCCGATATAATTGTTGCAAGGGTACTAAAAGGATCCTTTCTCTATCCGTTACTGTATATTGTATACACCCATAACTGTGAAACTGCAATTTTTACAAACGATACCTGCATTTGTTCAACAGATTCGATTTGTTCCTTGAAACTTATCTACAATCTGCTCTGAATAAAGTACAATTTTTTTGCGATAATTGGAAAATAAAGTTAAATGCTTCCAAGAGTCAGGCTCTCTTTTTCACTAGGAACAGAAAAGCCTGTCACCTCCCAAGCAATACACTAGATTTGTTCTTATTGTTTCTGCTATCTTTAAGAAGAAGAGACTTAAATGAAGAATAAATTAAAATAAAATTACAAACTTTCAGATGATGATCCAAATTACCACAGTTATAAAAAGTTCACATATCTATATCATTGGTTTATCAAGGACCATACGAATCCAAATGCATAATCTGATCCACAGCAGAAAGTGTTGCAGATTCCTTTAAATACTCTTCATCAATAATAAATAATAATACAAATTACCCTCCAAGCTCATATAAGGCTTGTAAGTTCAAGGTTATTATTATATTAATATTAAGCTGAATTGTCAACATATACCTAAGGGCAAGAATAAAGCCTGCATCACGGTTGTCTTTTGATGATACTGCCAATCGGATGTCTTCACATTCACGTCTCCTCCGTTCAAGTTTATTGACTTTAACAATCAATTGTATACAAATTTTGTCTCTTGCAACATCTTCGTTATTGGTCCTTGA
Organism: Eupeodes latifasciatus; assembly: GCA_920104205.1. Lineage (NCBI taxonomy): Eukaryota > Metazoa > Arthropoda > Insecta > Diptera > Syrphidae > Eupeodes > Eupeodes latifasciatus. The sequence continues at coordinate 356,015,723 of OV049924.1, read as the reverse complement.
TATATCTTAATTGGACCGTCCATCTCCATTGTCTACTTCTATATGTACCCATGCTATCGTGAATAGGTTGGGTTTGTCATCTGTGATGAGGACGATGAAGAAAAAAAAAACTTCAGCTCTCTCAGTTTAATGATGCGATTAATATGGGTATATGCATCGTCCTGGTATAATCGATAGTTGTCAGCTCCCAATGGGTAGGTATGCATCTCCAAATCCAAAATATCCAAACAAGGCTAACATCATCGTTATTATAAGACCAACAACGTTGACCTCAAACTCATGTCTTCCCTTTCCATTCCTTCGATGTAGCATGGTCTGTGGGGCTACATAACTATATAAAATATTCCCAGCATCAATGTTGCTGATATTTGCTTTCATAAGAGGCTTCAGTATAATATTTCCCTCAAGGATATAAGCACAATGAGACGAGCGACGACGACGCACGCGACGAACAGACGATGATGACGTCGATGTCGTCGTCGATACGATGCCAATGATGATGATGATGTCCTTTATCTCTTTGGAGCTTTCCACGCACCAGAGATGTTTCGTACTTAATCAAGTTCAAAAATTTAGGCCAGCATTATTAATGTTATCTTGTTTAAGTTCGGGTGATGCCGTGATGGTGATGGGTGATGTTATCAGGAAGTGCGTTAATATTTCTCTGCTCTATGCATATATTCACATTAACATGCAAATCCCTTGTCCTCTTGAAATTAAAGGATTCAGCACACATTAGCTACGTATCATCTACTTAACATTGATTAAATGCCTTTTATACAATAAGGATGTAGTCGTAGAGTAGAGTATAGAAGACTTTCCCAGCACATCGCACGGAGCCCATTAAAGACGCCATGATCTATGATGTTGGTTGGTATGGCATAAGTGGAAAGACTGTTGTCGTGATGGCATCACCATCATCATCATCATCCTATCGTCAAAATTTATCCGAAACGCCCTGAAAACAACTATGGTACGGACTTCTATGCATTGCCATGACTCGAGACGAGAAAGGGGTTAAAGTTGAATATTCAATATTTTATGCAAAAGTCTGGCGAAGCAAATCCTTGTTATAGAAAAGGTGTACCTAATACAATATGCATATAATACTCATCCTTATCCTCGTCCTTAAATTGTGAGAGTGCTAAGAGTGTTTTCGAAAATCCACCAGAAACTGATGGTTTGGTTTTTGGCCAAAAATTATTCCTCGACTTGCACACGTTTAGCACGTAGTAGTTATCTACCTCAATATTCCTTGTGAGTTCAGAAGTGAGAAAATGGAGTACCCTACTGGTAGCTGATATGGCGCTCGTTTTCAAGAGGGATTTTCTATATGAAGAAAATAATTAACATAATTGAAAGACAATCGCAGATTAGTGATTTCTTAATAAATCTTACGTTTTGTGCATAATAGAAAAACGTGAGGGGTTTTTTTCAGTAAAAATTCTGATAGATTCAAACGAAGAAATAAATTATGCAATTATTAGTTCAGCAGAGAAATGGAGTAAGATACCTGAGATAGAATTTTCGGGGGTGTATAAAAACGTAAAGGTACTTTTTACTCAAAAAATTACCCATCAGAGTTAAGTAACAAAATATACTCTTTAATTGTAGAAGAAAGTATTTTGAAAAATCAATTTTTAGCTAATTTTCTTGTCTAGAGTTTTATTGAATTTTGAACAAATATAATTATAATTTCCAGTGAAAAAATGCTGAAACAAAGGAGAGCTATTATCAGAGGAAACTCACAACTACAAAAAAAAATGATGACATAAATAGATGAAATGCAATAATGGCAGAGATTATAAAAAAGACACTTTCCACGAAATAATTTAATTTAAATTGATGAGTAGGAATTAATAAAAGGGGAAACTAGTTGTAGTAACAATTTAATTGTGCAATGTGAATTCCAAGGATAATGTTTTTATTTAGAAAACAAAAAAACAACATACTAATAAAGGGGTTTTGGGAACTCCAAGCTCAGTTCAAATTCAGAGCCGAAATTCTGTAGAAGTTGAAATAAAAAATATCGTTCGTTTTTCAAAAACACAACTTTTGGAATCAATTTCCGCTTTTTATAACTGGTGGAAGTTTTTTACCCTGAAACATTTACTACCTGGTGAATAGGAAAATTAGAAATGCTCGTTGGAATTTCCAAATATCAAATAATGAACTACTAAAAAAGCGTATACGAAATTGCTTCACTTGGATGAGGGCATTGCAAATATGTCATGCCGGAGTTTATAAGTCCAATCTTTTAAAAACATTTTATAGATAATCAAAAAAAGTATGAAAAACAACATTTTTAATTTATTTTGAAACACACAATACATAGGCTCCAAAAAGACTTCTACAGCGACAGAAAAATCAAAAGTAGATGCTTTCAAAGATTTAGGACTCTCTGGACGTGAAATAGCAAGGAGACTTAACAGAAGCAAGAAAGTTGTAAGCAATCATCTTGCTGATCCACATAATAATATGAGAACAATCAAAACGGGTACAAGGCAGGAGCAGAATTATCATGAGAATAGCGATTAATTCTCGGGCTTGTCTCAAATTCCACTCTACCAGTAACTTAAAAAAGAGGCTGGGATGCGACCCACACTGATAACTTCCGATTCCGTCTGTCGATTTGTCTTCCTTAAAATTTTGTCTATATGTATCAATTTTTTACCAAATTTGCGTAGGTACTATTTTTTGTAGATTTTATTTTTTTATAAAAAAATAGACTGTTGGATTTTTATAAAAAAATTACTGAATATCGAAAACAATATTTTCTGTGAAACAAAATAAGTTTGAAGTTTGAAGTAATTCTTGAAAAGCTATTTTAGTCGGAAGAAAATTTTTACAAGTTTTAGTATTGTTTTTTTTTTTAGGTTTTTATTTTTTGTAAAAAAAACTGTCAATTCGATTTTTCTCAAAATTTTATCGAATGTTGAAAACAATATTTCTTATAAGTTTAAAGTAGTAAGAAGCTATTATCTCAAATTTTTGAAAAGATATTTGAGTCGAAAATCATTTTTTACCAATTTTTGTTAAATTTTTTTTCGGTTTTAAAATTTTTGTAAAAAAAACTGTCGATTCGATTTTTTTCAAAATTTTACTGATAATTTTACAATATTTTTTGAAAGATTAAAGTAGTTTAAAGCCAATATCTCAAAGTTTTGAAAAGATATTTGACTCGAAAATCAATTTTTACCAACTTTTACTAATTTTTTTTTTGGGTTTTTATTTTTTGTAAAAAAACTGTCAATTCGATTTTCTCAACATTTTTCAGAATGTTGAAAACAATATTTCTTATAAGATAAAATTAGTTTGAAGCCTTAATCTCAAGTTTTTGAAAAGATATTTGAGTCGAAATTCAATTTTTACCAACTTTGAGTAATGTTTTTTTAGATTTTTATTTTTTATAAAAAAGACTGTCAATTAGATTTTTCTAAAAATTTTATCAGATGTCAAAAACATTAGTTTTCGTTGCAAAAAATTGTTTTGGAGATGAAATCATATTTTAGTCGTAAAATTTTCGAGGTTACAAATTTTTTTTCAGTTTTTTTTTGATTTATAAAAAAACCGTTAATTGGATTTTTTTCCAAAAATATAATTGTTTTGTATTACGTTACAATATATAATATAAAATTTAATTCAAGTCTCTAGCGTTATTGGTTCATGAGATATTTAGGGTTAACCAAAATGTTCACCTTTTTTTTAAACTGCTATGGTAAAAAAATACACCCATGCAATTTTCTTGAGAGCCCTTTATGCATCTTTCTGCCTTATTATCTGTATAACAACATATATTTGAAGTTGATATCTCTTCTGGTTCTTGAGCTATGGACGACGAAAAAACGTCTTTCTCAAAATCTTTTATTTCGATTCTAGGGACAAGGTCCCTAGTCAAGAAATGTCAAAATTTTCAATTTGACTAATTGGACCCATTACAATAACTTCCTATATGGGAAGTTAATAAGGGACAAAAGCTGAGTATCAGCCAGCATAACAATGGTTGTCAAGATAATTACAAAAAGTGATACTATCCAGAGAAGAAACCTTAAAAATAAAACAGTTTGGAGGCAAGTACACAAGAAGCTTTAGATGAATTTTTTAAGAGTGCATGTTTCTTGGAGCAGTGAATGGACACATGTTGTCTTTTCGTTGGTTACAACTAGTCTTCCCATGATCTGAGAAAGGATTAGTTTATTTTGAAAAGACATCATAGCCGTACATAGGTGCTATAACGTACTATGACAAAATCCACTTGGAGTTTGTGTCCACAATAATGACCGGGAACAACTATAAATGTTTGCTGGAACGGTCATGAAAATGCTTTTCATCAATCAGAAGACGTGGAACTTACCAAGACCACCATATTCATTAGACTTTAAAATAATTGAAAACGTTTGGTTCTGGGTATTTTGTAAATTTTTCGAAGGTGGCAAATTTGAAGACAATGACACTTAATTGAAGTTTTTCGTGATTCCTGAGCGCAAATTTAGTGCGATTATTTAAAAAAAAAAACTGATTGTTTCTGTTCCCAACCGTCTTACAGAGGTTACATCTGAAAACGGTGGACATAGACATTACTAATGTAAGAAACGTTATAAATAAATGTTATAAGACCGTAAATATGTATGTATATTTCGCTTATGATTTTGTTTTTTTTCTCATCCTAGTGACGCACTTTTTTATATAATTTTTAAGTAGTTTATTTTTTGATCTTGGTGAATTCCAACGCTTGTTTCCAATTTACCATTCAATTTTTAACTTCCCATAGGAAGTTATTGTAATGGGTCCGATTTGACAAATTGAAAATTTTGACATTTCTCGACGTTTCAAGGTCCCTAGAGTCAAAATAAAAGATTTTTAGAAAGATGTCTGTGCGTGCGTGTGTACGTAGTTCGTACGTCCGTATGTCCGTACGTTCGCGACGTTTTTTTCGTCGTCCATAGCTCAAGAACCAGAAGAGATATCAACTTCAAATACATTTTTTTATACAGATAATAAGGCAGAAAGATGCAGAAAGGGCTCTCAAGAAAATTGCGTAGGTGTTTTTTTTTACCATAGCAGTTTAAAAAAAGGTGAACATTTTGGTTAACCCTAAATATCTCATGAACCAATGACGCTAGAGACTTCAATTAAATTTTATATTATATATTGTAACGTGATACAAAACAATTATATTTTTGGAAAAAAATCCAATTAACGGTTTTTTTATAAATCAAAAAAACTGAAAAAAAAAAAATTGTCACCTCGAAAATTTTACGACTAAAATATGATTTCATCTCCAAAACAATTTTGTGCAATGAAGAATAATGTTTTTGACATCTGATAAAATTTTGAGAAAAATCGAATTGACAGTTTTTTTTACAAAAAATAAAAACCTAAAAAAAAATTAATAAAAGTTGGTTAAAGTTGATTTTCGACTCAAATATCTTTTCAAAAATTTGAGATAACGGCTTTTGACTAATTTTATCTTATAAGAAATATTTATTTCAACATTCGATAAAATTTTGAGAAAAATCTAATTGACAGGTTTTTTACAAAAAAACAATACTAAAACTTGGTAAAAATTTACTTTCGACTCAAACAGCTTTTCAAAAATTACAAATATTTGCTTCAAACTTATTTTATTTCACAGAAAATATTGTTTCTGATATTCAGTAATTTTTTTAATCAAAATTCAACAGTCCGTTTTTTCATAAAAAAATAAAATCTACAGAAAATAGTACGCAAATTTGGTAAAAATTGACACATAAAGACAAACTTTTAAGCAAGACAAATCGACAGACGAGATGGGAATTTATCAGTGTGGGTCGCATCCCAGCCTCTTTTTTTAATTTGTAATAGGGAAATACGTTACTATTTACAGGTAGTAAACGTTTCTGGATAAAAAACTTCCCCCAGCTATTAAAAAAAAATCGAAAATCAATCCCACAATTTGTGGCCTCATCCTAGTGGTTGGCAGTGTATGAGACTTTGTGCGATCAAAATTGTTCGTTGCATAAAATTTGCGATCAAAAAGTTTTTCAATTTTTTTCTAATAAAATGTCAAACCAGCATTGAATAAAAAAAGAATAATTTTGTCAGTAAAATCGTTATATTATTTGAAATATATTTTTTTTGAATACACATATTAAAGGAGATGTCTTATTTTTCAAAGAAATTTGAGCCAAGTGCGTATAACGTTGTTATGAGAACTAAAATATGACAGTTTTTGAGCTGAAAATCATTGTTTTTAGATGTGCGGTCGCTCATTTAAATAATTTATTTTTGGTATATTGTTAAATTCGTTTATTTATTTTTTTTTTTGACAAAAATAAGAATGTGGTTTAAAGGATTCTTAGAACTTATTATGTTTGCAAATAATAAAATAGTTTGATTTCGAAATCTATTTGTAGTCGAAAACCAATTTTTACCAATTTTAGTAGCAATTCTTAAAAATTTGTATTTATATAAACAAATACAAATTGGATGAATGAAATTAAAAAAATTAAAATTTTCTATTGTTCACGAGACATCGAGAACCGAACATTAATTTTTACCAAATTTGCGAACTATTTTTTGTAGATTTAATTTTGTATGAAAAAACGGAATGTTGGATTTTTATACAAAATTTACTGACGTCGAAAACAATATTTTCTTTGAGATAAAATAAGTTTGAAGCCAATATTTTAAATTTTTGAAAAGATATTTGAGTCAAAAGTAAATTTTTACCAAGTTTTAGTATTGTTTTTTAGGTTTTTATTTTTTGTAAAAAAACTTTCAATCCGATTTTTCTCAAAACCGTTTCGAATGTTGAAAATAACATTTCTTATAAGATAAAATTATCTCAAAGTTTTGAAAAGATATTTGTGTCGAAAATCAATTTTTACCAACTTTTAGTAATGTTTTTTTTTTTGTTAAAAAACTGTCAATTCGGTTTTTCTCAAAATTTTAAAAACGTTAGTTTTTATTGCACCAATTTTTTTGGAGATAAAATCATGTTTTGTTCGTAAAATTTTCGAGGAGACAAATATTTTTTTTCAGTTTTTTTGATTTATAAAAATCTTTTATTTCGACTCAAGCGCCCGCCCTTGAAACGTCGAGAAATGTCTAAATTTTCATTTCGACAAATCGGACTGATTACAATAACTTCCTATATGGAAAGTTAAAAAGCTAAAGGAATTTTAAAACTGCAAAAACTGAGTCGTTAAAAATGTGTTTTTGGTGCAACAACAAAATTTTCAAGGATGATGTTTACAGTTCATATTCCAAATCGTAAGCTGTTAAATTTAATAGAAAAATAGATGTAGCTTCATTTATTCATAAAGGAATTTCCAATAAGTTGTGCCATTTTTATATTGGAAAAAAACAAGTTTTTAAAATAAAATACAAAATACTCAATGTTTATTAAGAAATTTCGAAATTCAAATTTCTTCTGTATTAAAAGAATTTGAATCGCAAATCTAACCGAATTGAAACCACTTGAAAATTGTAAAAATCCAAATAAAGAATACGGAAATTCACTTCATTTTAAGTTGAAAAACAAAAACCGATTCCGATAAAAGCGAAATTCAGAACTCCACTTTTTATTTTGAATGAATTTTAATTTCATTTCGAGTGAAAAACAAATGTAGACGTAAAATCTAGCTGATAATGTCTGCCAAGGCTACGTTTGCAGCATAATTTCAGCGGTTTGTCCTCAGTAACTTGAAAAATTCTATCTATGTACATACGAGTATAACGTCTTGAATTATTGATTGTGTAGCATTGGCATCAAGCTCTGTTCAAGCATTGCAACACTAGTATTCATAAAAGTAAAATGACAGTCAAGTTGGCATTTATTTCTACTCTAATGCAGAATTTCCAGAAAAATGACATTAGAGCAAATACTCATATTTTTAATTAAGTTTATTTTATTTTGTTTCCTTACTTGAAAACCTGTTCATTCGAAAATGCTTTGAAAAATGTCATCCTTGATCGTTGTAAGGAAAGGTTCTCATATTTAAAAAACATTTACCTTTTTCTTCTGTTTTTTTTTTGTCATTTTTGACAATGTTTTCGAAATCGCAAGGTTTAGAACAATACATTTTAAAATACATTCTTATATTTCTAGTTTTGTCAAAGGTTTCTATTATAAACTTGTGTTTTTAAACGTATCTGAGCATATTTTAGGCAATGAATATGTTAGGTATGGAAAGTAAAAGTTTCACATCCCGGACTTTTCTTAATCTTTAACAGTAATAGCTGTCGAAATAGCGGACAATTTGAAATGATACCTTTTATTGGAAAATAAACTTTAAAGTATCGAACTTGACCTACATACGCCATTGTTTGACCCGTCAATTTTCAGATTTTAAAAAAATTACTGCAAAACAATACAATTTGAATGCTTTAAATTCCTTTTTCTGTATATTATTCGAACGCTAGCAATTAAGATAGAAAAGTTTAAAAGACTGGGTAGATATTATGAGCGAAATCTTTTTGTAATTTTATTTCGTTGTTACTGCGTGTCTTCTTTTAAAAGAATCCAAAATTTCAAACAAAACGGAAACAATTAAGCAATAAGTTTAATTGAGCGATAAAAACAAGTTAAGGGTAGAAAAGAAAGGAAATAAAAAGAAAAAAAGAGTCTGGAAGAGAAAAAAAATATCTTTATAAATAGAAACGGAGCAAAATAATATCATGGCGGAAAATTGTCTGTCTTGAGGCTTCACAAAGATACTTTTCTTATTCTTATAAAATAGATACACGTCGTCGTCAGGTATCTTCTATATATTCTTTACAACAACAGAATAAAAAGAACACTAATTGCAGGTAAAGGATACTCTTATTGAAATCATTTGAGAACAAATTGAGAGTCAAAATAATATGTATCTATAAGAATATACAAATTACAGTTAAACATTATAATGTACTGAACAACGAACCTTCGTAGATACAAATACTTTGTGTTCTTTCGTGATTTTATAAGGTTTTTTATTTCAACTTTAATCGTAGAAAGAATAATAAGATATGAATTAGAAGCAATGGAAATTGAGATTTGTAACCAATTAGGTAACATTTTCAATAATAGAGAAAATCACATCATAATGTATAAGAAAATATCTGTCTGTTGTCTTTTTATTTGTATCTGTAGAAATTTGTATCCATTAGTGCATTTTTAGCTTTTAAAATATTTATTTGAATAAGTTTCTTTTGCTGTGAAGTTATAGAAACTACATATGTGGCAAGCATTACATTCCTAGAATAGCATAACGATGGCACAGAAGTCAAAAAAAGTGGGTTCAGCAATTCCGTCCGTCTATCCTTTCTTGCCTATACAGTTTTCACAATTACGTCGATTGAGTTCAAACTTGGAAATTAAGGTTCTAACCAGATTCGTGGAAACCGTTTTTAAGACCAAATAAATGTATCTTTATATATGTATATTTGAAATTTCTCAAAAATGGCTTAATAGATTGTTTGTATTTTTAACTAGGATTTTTCAATATAAAATATATTTTTGTATTGCTCTAGAATGGAACCCCCCATAGAACCGTTATTCTGTTTTTAAATTTGTTCATGAACAATCTTGGTATACTCAAGGGGCTAAGCAATGTTAATAACAAAGGTCCATCTCTCCAAACCTTAAGAAACTGCTTGTACTACAACACAAACATCACTTTAGCTTGGATACCCGGACACTGCGGAATAGAAGGTAATGATGCCGCGGACCTTGCAGCAAGACACGCTATTCGCTGCCCTCAGATAGTTGAGTATCCTAAACTACACCAGCTTTTGAAAACAACTTTCACACATTTTCAAAAGCTAGAGCTTTCAGAAAAGTGGCGAAGCGCTCAAACCTTTCTTCGAAAACATCAACCCCACAACACACGTGTCCAATATAACCAGTCCTTTAGCAGAGAACAATGTATAAAAGTATCAAGAGTTAGAATAGGAACAACATTGTTTACAAGCAAACACTTCTACACTCATGAAGCTCCAGAGGAATGCCCAAATTGTGAAACACCTCTTACAATCTGGCATATTTTTGTAGAGTGTCCTGTTTCTCGACAAACAGATACTGAAACAGACGACGTAGCTGAGACTCTGGCAAAAATTTTAGATCCTTCAAATGTCAACACTATCCGTCGAATTAAAGCTGCCATATCCGCCCACCAGAAGTTTGATGAAATTTAATTAGTTTAAATGCTAAATAATAATAAAATGAAACTTTAAAAATGTAAATAAATTTCTCCTTAAGCCTTAATAAATTAAGAACGGCATCGCATGGTATGGTTACCCTGATGCCTTAAATAAGTAATTTATAAATTTAGTTTGTAAGTTACTTCAATAAATAAATAAATAAATAAATGAACTAATGAGCCAATTTAAATTAATATAATATCTCAAAAACTATAATTTTATAATAATTCTTCATATGTAAAACCTGTCCATATGATATTTTAATATTTCAATATCTTTTCGTGTATTTCCGTATTTGAAAAAGTTCGTTTATAATCCTCAAACATCAAAAATACGAAGTTAAAAATTTCAGACCTAAATAAAAATCTATAATAATTCCAAAGCTATTTCAGACAATATGTTTGATGTTAAATCAATGATCATTCCAAATCAGCACGGTTTTACAGAATGACGTTCTATACTTTTACCTTTTAAAAGGAGCAAGCAAAAAGCTGTATTTACTCATTTTAAATTTGCATTACTTTATTTATAAACGATTTACCGTCTTTATTGTGGCACGCGAAGTTTATCAATTATGCCAACGATATTACAATTTCAAAAACAGTTTCAAGTACTCCTGATTGTGAAAAAGCGGATATGTCTATCCTTGGTGTGATATTTGATAGAAAACTAAAATTCTCAGAACACAAAAACTCAACTAATAAGGCTTATACTCGTACAATTCTTGACTGGATTAAGAGAGAATAAAAACAATGTTCTATAAATCATCTTTTTATAACGTTTGTTTGACGAATTTTAGAAAACGTTAGTCAGGTCTGGACATCAAATTATGCCTGTCATAAATCTAGACCAGAACAAGTGTGAAAAAAGGTTTTTAAGTTTTGCTCTGAGGAGATTAGAATATGGGTAAATCCGTACGAACTTCCAACGAATAAAATTTATTTATATGCCGAATCTTAAGAGCGTTCTATTGACACTTTATACCTTCTTGTCTCGTGTCAATTCTAATATTCCAAATATAAACATAAGCACTTTCACCAATTGTATCGGAAGATTTTTTAAGAGCTTGAGAACTTTTTTTAAAAAAAAAACGCATAAAATTTGCAAAATCTCATCGATTCTTTATTTGAAACGTTAGATTGGTCCATGACATTTACTTTTTGAAGATAATTTCATTTAAATGTTGACCGCGGCTGCGTCTTAGGAGGTCCATTCGGAAAGTCCAATTTTGGGTAACTTTTTCGAGCATTTCGGCCGGAATAGCCCGAATTTCTTCGGAAATGTTGTCTTCCAAAGCTGGAATAGTTGCTGGCTTATTTGTGTAGACTTTAGACTTGACGTAGCCCCACAAAAAATAGTCTAAGGCGTCAAATCGCATGATCTTGGTGGCCAACTTACCGGTCCATTCCTTGAGATGAATTGTTCTCCGAAGTTTTCCCTCAAAATGGCCATAGAATCGCGAGCTGTGTGGCATGTAGCGCCATCTTGTTGAAACCACATGTCAACCAAGTTCAGTTCTTCCATTTTTGGCAACAAAAAGTTTGTTAGCATTGAACGATAGCGATCGCCATTCACCGTAATGTTGCGTCCAACAGCATCTTTGAAAAAATACGGTCCAATGATTCCACCAGCGTACAAACCACACCAAACAGTGCATTTTTCGGGATGCATGGGCAGTTCTTGAACGGCTTCTGGTTGCTCTTCACTCCAAATGCGGCAATTTTGCTTATTTACGTAGCCATTCAACCAGAAATGAGCCTCATCGCTGAACAAAATTTGTCGATAAAAAAGCGCGAAACACATTTCGAACCGAACACTGATTTTGGTAATAAAATTCAATGATTTGCAAGCGTTGCTCGTTAGTAAGTCTATTCATGATGAAATGTCAAAGCATACTGAGCATCTTTCTCTTTGACACCATGTCTGAAATCCCGCGTGATCTGTCAAATACTAATGCATGAAAATCCTAACCTCAAAAAAATCACCCATTATAAGTTTTACAAAAGATTGATTTAGAAATAGGCCATTCTTTCATTTAGAAAATCTGAAAAAGTCAGAAAATTCGAGAGGGGTCTAGTCTCATATCATCGACAGAAGATATATTACTGTTTTTTTTTTTTTAAATAAACTCCTGTTTCTTTGTAATACTCTCTTAGGCCCTTCGAAACTTTGGGAAAGGGGAATATCTTAAGACAAGTTCTGTGTTTTAGAAAAAATTTCAGTAATTTTGAAAGTTTTTTTTTTAACTGCATGAAAAGTTTCGATGGTTTTTGTTTATGGTTTGAGACTTGAGAATGTTAAACTGTGTTGATAATTCTATTTAGTAAGTTTGGGCAGTTCCAATTTACGGTAAATTTTAGTGTTAAATTCTTTTCTAATAAAATGGTTTCAATCAAAAAACACTATTGCCATCTAGAATAATCTTTCACAGCCCGTTAATATTTTGATAAAAATAGATCAATAAATTTTTGATTTGGCAGAAACTTTTTTTAAGATTTCTAGAGCGATAAAAAAGAGTTACGAATTTTTGATTGTTTTTAATTTCGCGATATTTACTATTTTCGAATAAAGTTCTAACTCCGGTTTCAAAAAATGAAAGTTCATGGTCGCCGACAATCAGCCCTATAATTGATTCCATATATCCATAATTTAATAGCTTCATATTTCAGCAGACAAAAGCTGAATGGGGTTCCCTAAGCCTCTTCTGCTAAAACAAAGCCAATGCAGTTTGAAGAGCAAAGCTAACTTCTTTTAGTTTGATACAAATAATAATAAGTTCACTAACTTAAAATAGTGCTTTTGAAGGATTTGATTTGATGGTGTGATATTTCTTTTTTATTATAAAGTTGACATTATGTGTGAAACAGTACATCATTAAAATGACCACTAAGCGAATTGTTGCAAACATCGATTCTTTTGAGGTAATTTTCGACCACTTTTTGACACATATTGGGCGGTATCTCAGCCACAACTTGAAGAATGTTGGTTTTTAAGCGCTTAGGAGTTAAAGGTTGCTTGCAATCAAGTGTGTGGCATGTGGCACCGTCTTGTCAAAACCACATATTCTCTTAGTCGTATTCTTCAAAAGAAGGCAAAAAAAAAAGTCAATTATCATATGACCATAACGCTCCAATCACACGTGCAGACCAAATAATGACATTTTGTGGATGTAATGGCCTCTCTTAATTATTATTTGATGATTCTAAGAACCCCAAAAAAAGACTATTTTGTTTATCAACATACCCACCGAGTGAGAAATGTGCTTCGTCGCTGAAGAAAATTATGATCGAAAATCGACGTCCACCGCCTGTCAGACTTTAAACTGAAAACAAAATTGGTTTAACAACTTAGTTTGATAGATGTCGAATTCCAGCCCTATACTTTTGAAACCGCAAAATGGATTACCCGTTAAAAGATTATTATGCCTGTTATACAATGTGTAGCTTCAAAAATACCATAGATATGAATTTTTGAAAATCATTTTTCAGTCTCAAAATCACCGATCTCACAATAATATAAATGCTTTCTAACGTCCAAAATGTTATGAATAAAATTCTGGTCTCTTTCTTTGAATACAAAAAACCTTTAGTTTCAGCCAAATCCAAATTGTTTCGGTTCGGAAAGGTAAAGTCCAGCAATTTATTGGAAATGAATTTGAATGAAGTGTTTCTATGAATTGGCACACTCAAAGCCTTTTAAGTAATTGTTAAATTCTGATAAACCAGATTAAAGCATTGGAAGCTAATATTAGATTTTTTAGAAAAGTTGTTAAGCATTGCACTAATCGACGGAGAATACTTTCCGAAAATTATATTAAAAAAAACGTCATTATTTTATCAGCCAATTTATAATATTTAAAATTTATTCCAATAATACTTCTACCTGTGTTATACTTATAGTTAATTGTCCTAAGCCTCTGCTGAAACAACTTTAAGGTTTTACAGGACGTGTAGAGGTATTATACTGAGAAGGAATAATTAAGATCGCCAATTGCCTTAATAGGTATCAATTTTATTTTAAAAAAATCAAAATTAGAATATATGTTTTCTTCCTATTAAAAAATCTATTAACAACTTGTTGAGATAAACTTTTATTCTCAAATGCTTAAAACATTAAATTTTACTTGTTTCAGGTATTCAAAATATCAAGCAAACAAAATGATACCAACTTCAAAAATGTACTGATTCATCATCGGAATGTACACTCCCAAAATCTTATTTTGGCATCTTCTCTAAACCATTAATATCAAGTTTAGTTAAAGTTTCCTTAATGAATCTTAAAGGTGCATTCATTTCATTCGCGAGAAACGTCCACTCTTAAAGTTTAATAAAGGCAAATGACCTTTTTATTTCTTTTAGTCCTTAAAAATTAAATTAGTGTCCCTACTTAGAACACTATCAGACAAATATAAATGTTGGTTGTGAGCTCAATTTATACTCGTCCCTATAATACTTCTGAAAAATTTCTTAAAGGAGCGGAATTGTGAACATACATATATTTTTATTGGAGCTCTCTAAAAAATTCAAGATTTTCCAATATATTTTTGAAATTAATATCTAAGTTTCTCGGGTTATTAAGAAAATCGTGACGAATAAGTTTAAACGAAAAATTCGGAGAAAAAATAATAAAGAACTCATAAGCATATTCCTTAAATCCATCTAGTTTTAATAAGTGAAAGACTAAAAATAAAGAAACTGTAGCTTCTCAATAGTAGTTCCTAGAACTTGTGCTATATTAATCTGGACACGTGCCAAAATGTATCTATGTACAACCCACGGAAGTATATTATATAAGTCGAAAAGAGGGAAAATTTATACCGAAAGCTAATCCCCCCTGCAGACGTTATAATCAACACAAAACATCACCAGAGCACAACACAGGTGGTTAAAAAGTCTCAATATGATGTGAGTAGGTTAATGGTAGCAAAACAAGTAGAAGAAGACGAAGAAGAAAAAAACAAACTAAAATAAATAAACATTTTCTAAATAAATTAAATCAACAGCACCTGGATTGTAGATCAACGTACTCTTACGAGATCCTGTGAAAAAGAAAAACACAAAACAAATTCCTTACATTTTATTCCTTTGATTAGAAGAGAAAGAGTATTTCTTTTGTGTTTGTTTGTTTGTTTTTATGTTTGTGTTTGTTTTTGTTTGAGTACTTCTTGATTTTCCATTTGAACTTTGACACATTCAGTGACTTAATACCTAAACATACGTGATTTTGTTTACGGCAACCAAAACCAACATCATCCTCATCCTAATCCCCAACAGGATGTGGTATTTCAGAGTTCTCAAAAGAACGAACTCTTTGTTGATGTTGTTTTAATCGAAGTGGACTCGACTTTGACTCATAAGGAATTCGAAAATGTATTTCTTTTTGAAGCAACACACACACAAAAAAGGACTAACATATACAAATACATACGAATATCTACAGCTTAGTGATTAGTTTGAGTATATTTATAGTGGTTTTTTGTTGTTGTCGCAGTCCTTGTCATCATTTTCCTTGTACTTACACGATGTTCAAGGAACTTTTGGGCACTTTGCCATTATGTTTCGGAAGCGTCACCACAAACTGTGAACAAATATTGTGTACCTTTTTTTCTAATACCAACTTATACAAAAGGGTTTTGCCAACACCAAATGAAGCTTGACAAAATGAAAACAAATTCTCACAGGAAGTTGTTTGAAGAACTACAATATTACGTGTCTAAGAAATATTGTTCCACGTCATCCAAAAGGAAACATAACTTGACACTTAAAATAATCATAAAATTATTCCTTAAAGGAGTTTTATAAGGAAAGAGAAGTAAAGGCTTAGAAGTAAGTAGTCATTTTAACAACAAATGAGTTTAGTGGCGTAACAGCTTTGAAAGAAAATCAAGGTCAAGTTACTTTCTCAACAATTCCTCTAAGAACGTGTCACGAAAAATGTTTCCAACTTTTTGAGGATTTGACACTTTCAAGAGGCACAAAAAAGGTCCTTGGCACGTCTCAATTAGATAGGAAGACAAAAAAAAAACATCACATTCTTCACTAGTTTTCCAACAAACGTAAATTGTAGCCTGTTTGAACGATTATTAGGGTTCTTTTTAAGGATTATACATTTACGTAAACCTGGTATTAAGAGCTTTTGCTCTTGGAAAATCATTTGTTAGCTTGAAAAAGATTTTTACCTTTTGCTTTAAATTATTTATTATTTTTTATTGGATTAAAAATTTATTTAATAAATACTTAATTAATCCATTAATTTCTAAATGATGAGATAATTTATTAAATTAAAAAAAATTAGTTAATGAACTTGAATAAGCGATGCTTCTGGTGAATTATTCAATGAAAGTATTTTTTAACGTTTAATTGTTTTTTAATTAAATCTCTACTATTAAAATATTAAAAAAAGAGGCTGGGATGCGATCCACACTGATAAAAAAAATTGACGGCGATCTGATAGCTTAAGCAAGCCGATTAGTTGGCAGCTTCAATTATAGGTAGGCATTTGAATATTCCAATTTAAACGATAAACTACAAATCTTGTGAAACGCTTTTGAATATTATGTTCAAGCCTTTTCGAACTTGTCTTGGTCTTACAGACAGAAAAAGTACTGTGGCTCCAAACCACAGAACTCTTTAACAAAACGCACAAATATATTAAAGAAAGATTAAAGAGTGTAAGGGTCTGTAGATTCCTTAGAATTCTTAGAAATATATCCAAACATAGAATAAGTTTGAGTTTGAGCTTGAATATGTGTGGCGTAATGGTTAGTGTGTAGGACTGTCATGCTAGAGGTCTTGAGTACAATCCCTGCCAGTGCCACCTATACTGTCTCTTGCGAGGAATTGACAAATTCTCCAAAAGTAATTCTTCTCATGAAAAGTGCTTTCTCAAATCAGTCGTTCGGATTCAGCACATAAACTGTAGGGCCCAATCATCCCTTAAATGATTCGCATGTTTGAGCAAGTCACTTGTTCTCTATGAACATTTGCGCCACCTAGTTTATTTTTGTATAGAATTAGCTTTACCCACTAAAATAATAATTAATGTCGTAGGTACATTTAAATTGAATTTTTGATCAAATAAAAATACCAAAATTTTGTTCACCAATTTTTCAAAGAAGTTTGTCATCAATTTTATAGAAATGAAAAAAGGGAGACTATTTTCCAAAAAATGAAATAATTTGGCATTTTGAGATATTAAAAATTAAATATATATTCTTGTACCACTTATCACGTCTATTTAAGATTTTTCGAAGGAGAAAGCAATAGAAAATGGATTTAATACAATTGAATATTTTTAAGTCATCAGCAAATAATAATTCTTTAGAAAACTGGATTTTATGTGGAATATGATTTATTAAAATAAGAAATAAAAGCGGTCTCAGGAGGCTTCCTTCAGGAACACTTGAGAAAACGCCAATTTAGTTAAATTTAACATTATTTATAAGAATGTATTAAATATGAACATATATAGATAAGATTGAAAAATTCAAAAGATAAGAATGAAAACCTTAACTTTCTAACTTTTGCATCATTACATGGTGGTTAACTCGATTGAAAGCTTTGGCCAGGTCGGTGTCAATGACATCACATTTTGTACCGATCTTCAAAAAAGCTAACGATATAATTATTGAAAATCGTAAGATTTTTTGAGGTAAATTTACCATGTTTATATGTTGAAATCAATTCTTTGAGAAGAATGGAAAGTTTCTTGTAACTAATTTTTTCGAATAATTTTGAAATAAATGCGAGCTTAAAAATCAAACTGTAGTTTGAAACATCTTTTTTGGGTGCAGATTTATGAATAGGAATTATGAAAAAAATTTTCCAAAAGTTTAACAATTCACCTTTTTTAATATAAGTGTTAAAGATGCACACAGAGCACATGCGAACTTTTTTAAGACATTTGTTCAGTACTTGGTTGTTTCTCAAGGCTCAGACTTTACAAGGCTGAAAAACATCTGAAACACTTAAATTTCGGGTTCCGATATCTAACGTGTTATTCGAGCAGTCCAATAACTAAAGAATACATATATGAAGTGCTTAAAAATGCAGCTAATATGCATTCAAAACTTGAGTAAAGCTCTCACATTGAGACAGGTACCTTTAAAACAAGCTTAAGCCTTTTGGACGGAATTCAAAACAGAGTATTGAAAAATATTGACGATAGAAATATAACTGAATCCTTAATATCGCTTGAGCATTGTAGCAATGTTTCTTGAATTCAAATCCTTAAATAATTTTATAGGGTTTTTCAATAAGGGCGGGTAGATGTTGTGTGTAGATGTCGTGGCGTTTGCTGTGTGGCACGAAGAGCCATTCTGCTGGAACTACATGTCATCTATGTAGGTCCATATAGTTCAATTTGGGCCATAAGAAATGTTTTATCACCTGGTGAGACTCGCGTGGGTTGGTGTCGTGCCATATACGGCAATTTTGCTTGTTAATACAGCAATTCATCCAAAAATGCGCCTGTCACTAAAGATGATTTTTCAGCCAAAATTGGGTCCTCTTCCAAACGATTGGAAGCCCAGTCAGCGAACAAACGGCGTTGTCTATGGTCACGAACTTTGAGATCCTGGGTCCGTTCCATCTTGAACGGGTGTAGCCCCAAAGCAAAGTCGACTGTGAAGGGCCACCACGTCTACCGTAAAATGGGTGTAATGCGCAACGAACACTCATTTTTAAAAATAAAGTTTTATCATTTAAACATGCTGTTCAATCGTGTAACTTGCCATGATGATTTCGCATAAACAACTGAATAATAATCAAAACAAATTGACATATGTCACTAAAACAAAATGGCCACCACAGGGCGCCAAAATCTACCCGCGCCAATTTAAAAACCCTTTACCTATGCTTTGTGTTTTTATATATTAAGGGTAGTTAAAACCCCTGACTAATAGGATAGGGGCATTTGCACCCGATTTTTGTAGGAGCTGTCAGGATGAGGAGGAAATAGAAACCATCAAACGCCTGCTCTGCGACTGTCCGAACCTCCAAACCAGCCGACTCCGTCATTTAGGAAACAGGTTTGTTGGAGAACTGGATGATCTAGCACAGGTCTCAATGGCAAACATGAGGAAATTTATAAATAGCACAGGCTGGTTCGTTAACGAGCCAGTCTACGCTAATCGGCAATGATTGAGGAGCATCGATGCTTACTTTTACTTTACAGGGGATCACAATGGACCAGCAGGCCCCCGTGTACGCAACAGCTTCATGCTGTGCACACCCCTTATAACCTAACCTAACCTAACCTAACCTAAAACCCCTTTATTGCTAGTGAACGAAATATAAAACAATTTATTTACTTTACTGCCTTTCCAAAGAACATTTCGTCATTGGAAAGAGACCTTAACTTCCTTCATGGTCTTCAAAAGTGGAGACAGCTTGTCTGCGGTCTGATATTTCAAGTGATTGTTAATTTCACAATTTTGATCTAATTGTATTATTGATTCAAATGCTGGTTCTAATATTGCATACAACCTAAGTGCAAGTTGGTCATTAACTTCGGGTTTCATCATCATCGTTACCAGTGAAAACATAAAGTACAATGTCCACTAATGATAATGTTTTTAGACGTCGTCGCGTCGACGGTAACCTATACATAATAACAACTTCGGACAATAGCCTTCCACTCCTCTTCCACAGATGTCTATACACCCTCAAAATGTAGATATCGCTAAAACGATTAATTTATGATGGCAATTTGATGCTTTCATCAGACTTCAGTCCTCTTTACACAAAACACGTACGAATAATTAACAAAACCTGAAAAAAGACAACATTAAAACACACATTTATTTGTCGAATCAAGTCAGGCGAATAATTAAATGCATTGTTTACCGTAATTTGTAACGCAAAAGTATTAAATTTTGTTACAAATAGCTGTTGATTTAGTTCAACGAAAGAACTCAAAAAAAAAAAAAAGCTTTAGCGCTCCCATCTCCGAGCCATCATCACACGCATCACTTAAGAGTATTGGACGTCAATTTATCAAGGTGGATGGGGGGGTGTTGGAATAGGAGTTTGTTGATGAAAACCCCCTTATTTCGCATTTAAATTGCAAATTCGCGTAACAAATTATTTTAGAGATTGAGTGATGGTTGGCTAATGCAAATTTTATCGAAATCTTTCTCTCTCTCGAGCTCTGAAGTCCGCGCTAATGACATATTGTTAACGGTTTATATAAAATTGGGTTTGATGGACATATGTATATTGTATATGTAGGAAAGCCGTCATTTATTTGAAAGTAGGTTCGGTGTAGGTATGCTGTCTAAATAAAATAACATAGGAACTATAGGTATACGAAGGTTGAAGGACCTCCGCATAGTGGTTTCATTTTGAAAATGAACTGGTGATTATCTTCCATTAGGAAATGGTAATTTTTGGAAGAACCTGCTTAAGTGTTTAATTAGCGCGGTGAAAAAGCTTCAAATTTGAGCGTTGTCTAATTTAAACACACTGAAGGGGTTATTATAACCCTTAAGAAGTGATCAGCAGTACACATACCGAATATTGTAGACTGATTACAGTTTTCTCAATGCAAATGGAAGTCATGGAAACAGGATTTGGGGGTAAAGAAATAGCTTTGAAAAGAAACCGCACCTCTTTTAGTTAATAGCTCTATACTTTCTGCCATTATTTTATCTGAAGTTATGGCAGAAAAAAAGAGGACCAAATTTAAAAGACTTACAATAAGGTAAAGTTTGAAGGAGTGATCACATTTTTGTGTTCCCCATGATTTGATCAGGATTAGGATAAGTTGAACTTCAAAAGGCGTAGGTTAGGTTAGGTTAGATTTGATGGGGTGATTTAACCAAAAAAAAAAAAAAGTTGATAAGGATTTACAAAGGTAGAACCATCCTGACTTTTGTGAGATTAGGTTGGTTAGGGTAGGTTAGGTGATAAGGGTTGTGCACAGTATGAAGCTGTTGCGTACACGGGGGCCTACTGGTCCATTGTGATCCCCTGTAAAAAGTAAAAGTTAGCATCGATGCTCCTCAATTTTGCCAATTAACGTAGACTGGCTCGTTAACGAACCAGCCTGTGCTATCTATAAATTTCCTCATGTTTGCCATTGAGACCTGTGCTAGATCATCCAATTCTCCAACAAACCTGTTTCCGAAATGACGGAGTCGGCTGGTTTGGAGGTTCGGACAGTTACAGAGCAGGTCTTTAATGGTTTCTATTTCCTCCTCATCCTGACAGCACCTACAAAAATCGGGTGCAAATGCCCCTATTCTGTTAGCCATTGTGCCAATAGCGCAATGACCTGCTAGTACACCTATCAAGATTTTAATGTTATTTTTACTCAACGATAGAATATACCGAGTTTCCTTTTCATTTGTGCTAGGCCATAAACTTCTAGAGATTACGCAATCGTCCCTGGATTTCCACAAGTTATTGATTTTCTCTTTTAGTTTAAGGTCTATCTTCCTCTTGAGTACCCCAATCGGGACGAGTGGTCCCCTAACTGAATGGTCGCTACTACTTGTGTCTGCTTCTGACCCTTCCCTGGCTAGTTCATCTACTATATCATTCCCTTCTATATTGCTATGTCCAGGAACCCAGCAGAGCTTTACCTGGTTAGTGTGGCAGATTTTATTTAATTCCTTCCTACAGTTTAAAACTGCTTTTGATCTTATGGTCTCACTGGCTAAGGCTTTGATAGCAGCCTGGCTATCCACGAAAAAAGAACATAATCTCCGAAGAGCTTAGCTTTTCGTGATGTGCCAATTCAGCTGCTTTTCCAATGGCAAAGATCTCGGCCTGAAAGACAATATAGTCAGCTGGGAGTTTATATGACGCTGTGATGTTGAGAGATTGGCAAAACACTTCAGCACCTTTTCCTGATTCCATTTTTGAACCGTCAGTGTAGAAAGGGACACCCTGTTTACTTATAAGTGAATTAGGATCCCAACCCTGTCTTTCTGATATGAAAATAGAAAATTTCCTATCGAAATCTAGTAAAGGGGGGATGTAATCGGTGGTCTCCATCAGTCCTGGAATCGTGTCATATCTTTGTAAGATTGATCCGTGTCCATAAGTGCTGTGCCTCCAAAAACTCAGTTCTCTTAAACGAATTGCAGTTTTGGCTGCCGTGCACCTTATGAACTCATCCAGAGCCGGGAGGTCCAAGATCATTTCCAACCCAGCTTGTGGTGTGGATCTTTGAGCCCCTGTTATTCCTATACAGGCTAGTCTCTGTACCTTATTCAGGTTCTCGAGATAGCTTGATTTTTCCACCGCCTTCCAGCCATGATAGGTAAGAATGGGTCTGACAATCGCTGTGTACATCCATTGGATGGCTTGCGGTCGCATACACCAACGTACACCGAAGGTCTTTTGTGAGATTATCAGAATACATTGTGCTGGAAAAGTTGATAAGGATTTAGGTTGAACCATCCTGACTTTTGTTAGATTATTAGAATATCATTAGGTGGCCAGAATGAGACGTCGTACAAGTTGTCGAAAAAGTATTTTCCTAGTATTTTTATTCTTTTTAAGGGCGAGGCTTGGGCATTCGCAAAGAAAGTGGATGGTGTCCTCTCCCGTTTTCCCGTCTTCTCGTCTTCGCAACCATCTACATATATCTGATGAGCTGATACCCATTCTGCTTATGTGGTTAACCAACGAGTTGTGACCCCTTATGATACCTATCAATAATGAAAATTAAGCCCTGTTCAGTTGCAGAAGGTATTTTTTTTTAAATACTTGGTCATAGACAAGTCTTAAGAGCCGCCACCCTGTGGTTTGCGGTTTCAAGAGTTTTCTTTTTATCATAGCAACAATTTGGCTCGGATAAGGCATTGATCCGTTCTGAGCTAGGGTAACCGTATTGATCTCGTTGAGTGAACGTAGCTCCCTTCAGCACTGTTTTACAAGTTTTGACTTTGTAACAGTGGCGGATATGGCCTTGATTACTGCTTGGCTGTCAATTAAAATGTCTTTTTTTTCGTTAACCAAATTCTAAGAAAAAAGGTCTGCTGCTTCAGAAACTGCGAGTACTTCTGTTTGAAAGATACTGAAGGAGTCCGGGAAATGTATTGATTTTTCTATAGGGGAAGATTGTATGAGTAGATACGAGATATTTTCATCATCTCCCTTTTGGACCCGTTCATAGAAAACGATGTATGATTTGTTATTATGACCCTGTTTTCCAACCATTCTTGTCTACATTAGGGATTTCGGTAAGGGTTGCTGGGTTAAAATCTATGTAAGGCTTTAAATATTCTGTTTGAGTTTCTTGGTCATTGTCAATAGTGTTATAATTCTATATTAGACGAAGTGCGCTCTTGGACACCAGTTCTTTCACGAATATATCAAGAGGAGATAGAGAGAGGATATATATTTTTAAGATTGGTGACCCTTTCAATTTGCGCAGGTATGTCAATATTGGCAGAATTGTTTAGGGACTTGGACCCCACCTTTTTTAAAATTTTGCTGTATCTTACGTTTTTTTTTCAGTTTAATTTGGGACCAAGTAGTAGGCCACAATATTTTGTCTAACCAGTAACTTGTAGTGGAACACAAATAATTTTAGGTCAGTTTATAATTATAATGCTACGTTTCCTAGTGAATAAAACCAGTTCTGTCTTAAGTAGGTTGACACTGAGTTCACAGTTAGAAGTTCAAAAATTTATCGAAAACGAGACCTCCGGATAAGACTATAGACATAAGCCAGAAATCATATTTAAACTATATTGACAGAAAATTATCTTTTGAATAAAGTAAATATCATGTCAATCAAACAAATCACCCTTGTTTTATTCCATTTCAAAGTTCTATACCTTTAAAAACAAAACACCCTTAAAAAGACATAAATATGGGAAAGTGAACTGATCTTTAATGATTCTAAACATTTCAAAGTTATGTCACCAGAAAATGTATTAGGATTGACATTAAGCCCTTTGTTTGCAACTGATTCGAACGAACTCTCTGAAAACCAATTAGATAATCACACACATACGGTATTGAGCAATTAGAAGAATTGCACCTAAGTTTTCCAAAACTTCAGGTTTATATCGTTCCACGCTTAATTATTGTCCCTATAGCTATATTTACTCCATATGTGCTAATATAGGTTCCTTTCCTTTACATATTTTAATTTCTCCAAGGACTTCAACAAACTAAATTGCTTTGTTACGTGTCTTTAAGAACACCCTCCCAATTTATATACTCGCGTTCAAGAAGCTTAAAATATAAATCTCACATTGATTTAGTCGAGAACAGCAACAACAAAAACAAAATTAAAGACCTCTAACTTCTAGAAAAGAACAAACATTACGTACCTACTTACATATTCGTATACGTTTGATACGGAACACCTAGCTTCTAATGTTTTCAGTTCTTATTATTGCGCTATTTTGCCATCATTGCGCCCCATTATTCTAACGCACATAGCGTGTATGCGATATGAGTGTTATGCAGTTAATTTCTATACAAAATAGTCCTGATGGGAGTTATTTAACGCAACTAAATGGGGCATCACTTATTCATTTAAATTGCTCCGCCAAGAGTTGTTCCTTGTTTCAGATACTCCTTTATATATAGAACGTATATTTTTTATAGAATTCGACTAGGGTAGGTATGGAATGGGTGGGTACGTCACTTGCGTCGTCGTCGGTCGCATCGTTTTGTTTGGCGTTGTGTATAACTACGAATACTTTATTTTTAAATAAAATTGTTGAAGTTGATATACTTAACTTTTATTTTGTGTCTTCAAAGAGAAGGATATATTTGTTGGATATAAAATAACGTTGGTTTGGCCCTGATGCGTCATTGTTTTGTTTGGGTGTGGCAGAACCCAGAAGTAGAAGCTACGACGAGCGACGACGATGACGGGCGTGTGAAAAACTGACATATAGCATAGGCATTCGTGAACCATTCACATTATTGCTGGTAGTTGACTTTCAAATGACGACGATATGTTGTTTTGAACGCGCCTAGGCGTTTAGGTTTTAACCCCAGCACCGCCGCCACCGCCGCCGCCGCTGGCACCAGTACCAGCACTCAGCTAACTATTTACTTTCCCATCAAACGGGATTTGCACTTAAAATTTTATTCGTGTTGCATGTGAGAAGTCATTGAGGACTTTGGGTAATCTATTGGAATGACGAACCATCAGCGAGTGGTACGAATAATGGTTGACAATTCATTACATTTTTCAAGAACTCTACTTTAGATTACTTATAGAAATAAGATGACAGTATTTTGTAATTGACTTAAAATATTAATAAGTTGTGACAGAAAAAGGATTTTGATAATGAAAAGGATGAATAAGAAATAAATTTGCAATATACAGTAAATGACTTTTCAGTTTTTTTGACAACTTTGAACCATGTTTCTTTTTATTTACTATGGGCAGTCATTTTTAATCGCAATTTATCATAAGTACACGGTTATCCATTTTGCGGTTTCTAAAGTAAACGTAAATTAAATACATATCAAATATTTTTTTTCATGATATTTCTTTAATTATAAAGGTTAAATGTTAGCATTATGTGTAAAACACTACATCATTTTAATGACCACCACGCGAACTGTTGCAAGAATCGATTCTTTTGAGAGATAATTTTAGAGAACTTTTTGACACATATTATGGGCGATATCTCAGCCAAAACTTGACGAATGTTGGTGTTTAAGTGCTCAAGATTTAAAACTTTATCTGCATAAAAACGGTCTTTCGCGAAACTCCATAAAAAAACTCCAGCGGTGTTAAATCGCATGATCGTGGTGGCCAGTTGATATCGCCACAACGAGAAATTACGCGGCCAGGAAATGTTTCTTGAAATAAAGTCATATTCGCTCTAATATGTGTGGCATGTGGCGCCGTCTTGTTAAAACCACATATTCTCTAAGTCGTATTCTTCAATAGCAGGCAAAAAATATCGGTTATCATATGACTATAACGCTCCAAATTGACGGTGACAGTAGTTAGATCGTCCTTTTCGAATGGTGACGTGAAATAACGCCAAATGAAATAAAGCCAAATCCAACAAATTCGGCATTATTTCGTTTTTGACAATTTTTCAATTTGGGTTTATTTCGCTTTAGAAAACGAAATAATAGCAATTTGGCATTGTTTCGATTTAAAATTTTGCAGAATTAGGAAAAAACATAAATTAAAATTATCTTTTGTTTTCTCTCTATGCTAAAACAAGTTTTTTTGAATTGATAGCACGGCGCGGCGTACTAACAGCTAGGTATGTAAGGGGGGGCATGCTGCCCCCCTGCAACCCCCTTGCTAGGGATCACTATAGGATTTGGGGTGGGTGCGAGTTTGGGTATATGCAAAGAACACGAATGCGTTGAGATTCTTTCATAACTGTGAGCCATACTTGCTTTTTTTTTGTTGGGAATTTCTTTGATTTTAGTGCTCAAATGCAAAAGTTTTTTGCATATACCCAAACTCGCACCCATCCCAAATCCTATAGTGATCCCAAGCAGGGGGGTTGCAGGGGGGCATCATGCCCCCCCCTTACATACCTAGTTGTTAGTACGCCTTGCTATCAATTCAAAAAAACTTTTTAGCAAAAGTAGCTATTCTAGACAATAAATCAACCATTTTTGAATTTTAAAATATTCGGCGTTGTTTCCATTATTTTTTTGGCCTTATTTCTTTTTATAAATCGAAATAAAGCCAAATTGGTTTTATTTCGTTTTGAACAACGAAATAAGGCCAAATTTGAAATTTGGTGTTATTTCATTTGGCACTATTTCACGTCACCTTTTCGAATAAGTAAGGTCCAATCACACCTCCGGACCAAAGAGCGCACCAAACAGTGACTTTTTGTGGATGTAATGGCATCTCTTCAATTACTTGATGATTCTCAGAACTTGATGTAAAGTATTCAATTTGATAGTTAACGTTAGATGTGGTGTAAATTGAATGAAAATCCATCGACATAGGTACATTCGTTAAATAAGTTTTTAACATTAATATTACGAAAATCACGATACTGGAAAGAGTGCTGCGATTTTTTACCGAAATTTAAGTTAAGTGTTGAAAATATAAGGTCATGATATGAAAACACAGGGTTGGGTAATTGAATATAACATTTAACAAAATTTTCATCACTAGTAAGGAAAACATCAATCAACGATGGTGCACAGTTAGGGAAGAAGTGAGTTGGTTCAGTATTGTTAATAAAGGAGAGACTTAGGGAATTTATTGATGTTTTAAAACAATTTGACGAAGGTTGAAAAAGATTAATATTTAAATCACCACAAATAAAAAGGTTTGGTACGCGAGAACACATTTCTTCAACAATCGGTGTAATCATCCGAGAACTAGCCATGCGTAGTATACCAACGCTACACTTATTATCACCCTCAAATAGATATATCTATAAAATAATGGTCACCTGAATCGGTACCATCTGAACATTTAACATGACAAGATCGAATGTAACTTTTAACAAAGATAGCGACACCACCTCCATTTGTGCGAATTCGGTCAGCTCGATATGGTTTCTTAAAACCTTTCAGAGAAAACAGATGTATAGACCTGCGACATCAAGAAACCCCACAGAAAAAAGTCTAGCAGGGTCAAATCGCATTACCTTGGTGGCCAATTCACATTACACATGCGAGGGATAACCTTACCCTCAAATCGTTCATGCAAAATGTCAATCGTGGCGTTTGCTGGTGTGGCACGTATCGCTGTACTGCTGGAACCACATGTCTTCTAGGTCCATATGGTTCAATTTGGGCCATAAGAAATTTGTTATCATCGTTATGTAGCACTCGCTGTTGACGGTGACCGCCTCACTAACGTCGTTTTTAAAAAAGTACCGACCAATTACGACGCACGCCGAGCCGGCCCAAAATCCACACCAAACGGTAACTTTTTGAGGATGCATTATCACCTGGTGAACCTCGCGTGGGTTAATGTCGTTCCATTTACGGCAATTTTGCTTGTTCACACAGCCATTCATCCAAAAATGCACCTCGTCACTAAAGATGATTTTTCGGACAAAATTGGGGTCCTCTTCCAAACGATTCGAAGCCCAGTCAGCGAACAAACGGCGGCGTTGTCTATGGTAATGAACTTTGAGTTCCTGGGTCAGTTGAATCTTGTACAGGTGTAAGCCTAAGTCCCGACGCAAACTTCGCCAAGTTGAAGTCTGCGAAAGACCGAGTTCTTGTGTACTGCGAGGAATAGACTGGCTCGGGTTCTGCGTTCCTTGAACGTACGGGTGTTGGCTGATTGTTTACTGAACCGGTCGTCTCAAATATAGCCACCAAACGTTGAAGAGTCGACTATGAAGCGCCTTCACGTCTACCGTAAAATGGGCGCAATGCGCGCAACGTTTGCGTTAACGAGCACTCATTTTGATAACAAAGTTTTATCATTTGAAAGTGCTGTTCAATTGTGTAACTTGCCATGACGATTTGTCATAAATAACTGAATAATAAACAAAAGATTTGACAGATGTATCAAAATCCAAATGGCCACCACAGGGCGCCAAAATCTACCCGCGCCAATTTAAAAACCCTTTATATAAAACAACTTATTACGAGTACTTAAAAAAAAGTATTCAATGAATAAAAACGTTATAACTACCATAATGTTTTCTTTTACTATATCATAAGGCTAGTAACATGATCTTTTATTAACTAAGTGTCTTTCAGTAATATCTCATTAATATCACACAAGTTAGCTAGTTTGTTTGACTATTGACGATTCTATCATTAGAAAGTATCTTCAACTCTTCAAAAACATGAGCACTAAATTGGTTGAGAGTTTTACATTGGCCGTAAACTTATAACTTATTCCATTTGCAGTTATTGGTAATTCAGATGTCGTATGAGAGTATTTTTCCTCCCCATTTAACAACATTAATTACTCTTTTTATTTAATTAATTGATTGCAACTTTGTGTAAATTTGTGTAAGCAAATTAAATATACATATATCTACATATTTGGTTTGGAATTTAAAATGTTTTTAATTTTGATTGAAATTAAATTTCTACCTCGTAATTTTAAATTAAAGCTTATACAAATTATGAACAAAGGTTAAAGTAAAGCTAAAGTTGATATTCTTATAAGTACAATAGTTTCTATTTTAAGAAATTTACAATTATGTACTTATTCTGGAATTTGTCCGATGTCCTTATGAAGTTTATTAACGTTCTACTTGAGTGCCTAATCAAAAGACCTTTAGGAAATACACAATACCAAATATAACCTTCACCTGCCCCCTCAAACGGAAAATTCTCAATTAATTCTGTCATCGTTTTTCCACTGTTTTCTTTGCGAGTCGGAGCAGTAAGCGTGTTCCAAGACCTAACCACGGTTAAATCGGAGTAAGCCAAGCGTAACGCACGCAATGTTTTGCTAAAATTTGTATAATAATTGTTTTTTTTTTATCACACTAACAATACATCTATAACTATATTTATGTCGTAACTTTTGTACCTACCTTTATAAATATGTATCTATAAGTATATATACATATAGGTACATTTTTACTCTTGAACATTTGTTTTCAATTTCATACTCGAGTGAGGCTCGCGGTGCGTCATGATGCGGCAGTGGCAATGGCAGCGGCAGCGGCATCCACTTGGGATTCAGATTGTAATGCTTCAGCAGTCACTTTCAATAGACATATCTCCCTACTCACAATATAACTATAGTCGAACTCGATGCCGTGCTATAAGATGTTTCAATTTAAATCTGAGGTTAAATGAAACTGGTCAACCGGCTAACATCTCTACAAATAATGCCGGTGATAGCTATAGCTGGCTTGAGATATAATAATTGTTAGTTCCGCTGCTTTTTATACAAGTAAAGTATCTATAGCTTTGCTTGGCTTTGAAAAAAAAGAGAAGAAAACAAAACTACAATAATTGCCAGTGGGATGTAGTTATGAGCCATTGTGGAACTTTGTTTTTTTCTTTTTCGTTTACAAGCGGACATTTGAAGTAGATTTGTTTTTATTTTTAAATTCTTTTATTTTCTTTTGCAATATTGTTTATAATGGCCCAGATATATTTTTATTTAATGGATGAGGAGTGAGACCTTCTTTAACTGGGAGTCGGAGATAGATAGATAGTACAACTTTTATTGGACCGTATATTATATGCTTTTTCTGCAATAATTGAAAAGAATAAAACGTTATCTTTTTTTGCAAAAGAAATAGAAACACAAAACAAACAATTCTACAATTATTAAGGTACTAAATGGGAAGGTTAATATGTTATTAGTTGAAGTCAGTGTTTAGTGAAGTCATAGAGCATTTCAAATTAAATAATGTCTTCCATGTTCTTCATTAGAACATTATGTGTGCCAGATGAAAGATTAAAAGTTTTCTTTATTTCTACAATTCTTCCTCCGCACATTTAATGGTGGTTTAAAACAGCGGAAAATGTTTTGCTGATTGTTAATATGATATATTTGCAGTCCTCCCATTAATTTAGACTTTTGATGGATGTCTATGATAAGTATACAAGGCCTATATAGTTGGCGATGCGGTTTTGTACCTTACCTATATTAATTTTGTATCTTAAGAA
This sequence comes from Eupeodes latifasciatus, assembly GCA_920104205.1. Lineage (NCBI taxonomy): Eukaryota > Metazoa > Arthropoda > Insecta > Diptera > Syrphidae > Eupeodes > Eupeodes latifasciatus. The sequence goes on along the minus strand of OV049924.1, from coordinate 355,985,040 downwards.
AAGATTATAAATGCCGTTGGTTCTGTTGAACGATTTTACAGTTTTAAATGCATACTGCTCATTTAAAAACAATATCAATTAGTTCTTTTGATATCTATCTACTCATATCTGTAAAATTAATAGTTCGTTAAATGTATCTTTTAGTAAATTAATTGTGCAGGAGCATGCTTTGTGGTATTCGGTTGCGTTTTGTTTCTTTGCAACATCGATTCTTCTAAAGGGCACACGAAAATGTCAATTATCAAATACTATCAGGGGCGTCTTTAGACTTTAGGATTTGGGGGCCAAAAAAAGTAGGGTATGATATATTTTTTTTTATTCTTTAGGCTAAAAAAATCACTTTAAAGTTAATTTGTTTTTAAAAAGAACTAAAAAAAATATAAAACAGATATTTTTTTTAACTTACCTTCAATAGTTGAACATTTTTCTTTATAGTTGATTTTTGATAATTTTTATTGTTTTTTGGTTGATTTCTAATGTTTTATATTTTTTTTTTTAATTGTATGTAAGTTTATTTATTTATATTTGGTTTTTTTTAGATATGTATATGTACATATATGTAAGTTTAAGTATACAATAAAATATTATTGAAGGCATACTTTTCTGACTTTGTTAGTTACAAAATCAGGAATTAAGTCATCAAATTCAATTTCCTGCAGTAATTCATTTTCAATTGATAAAATTGACAAGCTGTTTAGTCTATCTTGTAGTTCATTTTTATCCGGTTCAAGTTCGAAAATGAACGCTCTCCACTGCAGTTTGAAACCATCAAAGATACAAAAATTCTCCAGGCAGTTTCTACATTTAGAAATGTTCCCAATTTCATCCACTGTAATTAGACTGTACAATTTTGATATTGTAATAAGATCTTCATTTACATCTTTATTGAATTCTTTTAAATAGTGTACGCGGTGTAAGCATTCTACCTCAAGTTCTTTTGCATTAACATCTCTATGGTTTTTTTAAAAATGGTCGCAAGAATTTTGCAACTCCACTGAAGTCAAATATTGCAATCGTCAAAAAAGCCAAACAATGCATTAATTTCTTGATAGCAATTGGATCGTATTTTTAATTGCAAAGTAATAGTGCCAATAATTGTAAAAAAAATTGATATTTTAAACTTTTCTTTCCGAATTAGCTGGACGGATGGTGCAGGACCATCAAAATATGTGGCACGCGAACTTCGTACTATTTTTCGTTGCAATAAGTCTTTATAATTAGCATCCGGATTCTGAACTTTGGCACACGCTTCAAATTTATCAAAATTCTTCCTTATATCATTTATGAAAGAACAAAGCAAATTGGCAGCAACTGGTTTTATGAATTCTTTCTAATATTGTGCTCCAAATTTCTATTAAAATGGGGAACTCCAGTTTTGACATTTTCTTAGACAGGCTTAGCGCTTCGTTTTTTGCTCTCAATCTCTAGAGATAGATGTCAAGGCTTCAGTAATTTTCTTATAACCATGATGGAGCGCGTTAACAACAGCTCGTGCAGACCATCTTGTTTCAGTAAGGCTTTTAAGAACTCTAATTTATTCCAGCGATGGGTAAAGGCAGAAAAAAAGTTGTATATTTGTTTAACCACTTGAAAGAAACTTGTTGCCTCCTGCACACAACCAGCCGCATGAAGGCCTAACTAAGTTAAGAGAACGTGCTGCACAAGGTACAAAGGTAGCAAATTCACACTTCTCCTTTAATCTTGCTTGTGAACCAGAATATTTTCCCGACATATTCAGATTTATGCTCTTGAATAGGTATACATTTTAAGAACTTTTCGATGTGAACACAATTTTTAACATACCGAATTAAAAAAGTCAACTCGTCGATATGAGAAGGATCGGGTGTACTGTCAACACTTAGGGAAAAAATATTTTGCCGATCTAATTTCACCTAAAATTATTTATTAATGAATTTGTTGCAAATATTTGCTGATAAATAGGAAGTGTATCCCTTTCCTGAGTTCTCGAATTTTTTTAATTGATCTGCAGTAAATGAATCACCATGGGACAACTTTGTGTTTGTTTATGGAGTGAGTTGAAAAGTCAACATGTGTGCAGAACTGTAGAGTAGAACGTAGTAGAGTAGTTGTTAAAATAATGTTGACAGCGTGTGCAGGTGTATGATTAAAGATTCATGTTGCCAGAAGTTTAAGATGTTGAGGAGGAGAATTTCAACGGGACGGAGAGTAAAATGGAACACCCGTTATGTTGAGGACGTACATTCGATCAACCTATTGTTGTGGACGCCTGGTCAGGACCCGTATCGTTAATCCCAAATATGAAAGTAAATAAGAGAATAAACATCAAAATAAGAATTACTACCCAGAAAATAAATTTCATATTTACCCAAATGTTGTTGTATGTTGTTTTGTAATTCCTTGTTATGCAGATGTAATTTGGCTCGTTTTTGGTCTCAATGGAAATTCTCCAAACCTTAGTGGAGAGAAATTCCATTGGAAAAGCAATGAGTGCGGTCCAGAGGAGATCTGGGTTTTGTGCACTGTCCTTTAAGTTGGTTAAGGGGTTAAGGCATGTGAATGAAACTTTGTTTTATGTCCGTGTCCAGTTTTCATTACTGACTGTTTATACATGCCATTGCTGTGGTTATGTGATTTGTATTTAGTTGTTTTGTTTTTCATTTATTCCAATCACAGTTTTGGAACGCAACCTTGGTTCTTGGGATACTAATACCCCTATTCTGTTGGAAGTGCACTAATACCTGCGTGGTGTCCCACTATTTGAGTTTGATAATGTTGGTTGATGGTATACACTATGTGGATAGGTGTGTGATAGAGATACAATACATCATCCGAATACTTTTTTTTGCCTGAGTGGATGAGATTTTGATTTTAACCCACCCTCATTTAGAATATAACAAACCGTTGGACCAGCAAACGAGGATTTCTGGTCAAATTATTATTTTTTACTCTAAGTTAATTTGTTTTTAATAAGAAGAAAAAAAAATAAATTGGTTCTTTATAGAAATACAAATTATTAAATTAACCCGAGTGGAAACAAAGTATAAATTTGTTTGAGGCCCAAAATCCTAGAAATAAAAAATTAAGAACAAGAAAAGGTGGTGAGTGTCTTGAATTTCTGTAGCTTAAGCATAGAAAGTTACTTATTTTTATTTTTATGCTAGTTTAATTCTCTGGGCCGCCGCGCCATCTGAAAAAAATGGAAACGAAAGAAAAAAATCAAATAAAGTGGAAGTTGTTTTTTTTTGTTTTTTTCAGTAATTTTTTTCAGTGGATTGTGAGGTACCAAAAAAACGGTTGGCGTAAGTGTAGCGTTCGTTTCCGTAGTTTTTTTTTTGTAGGGTCCTAATAGATACCTCCATAGCTCTTAAGGGGTAGGGAATTAGGGCTCCGTCGATCGATCGATTTAAAAGTACCCACGAAGGGTATTTCTACGCAAAGGTAGAACCGTAGTAAATACGCCCGACTACCAACCTTGATTTTTTTATTACCATTTTTGTTTTTCTCTTAATTTAGTGTGTGTTTTAATTTAAATTTACAATCTTTTGTTCATAATTTTTTTGTTTTGTCTATTTAAACTTTAAAGAATAATTATTTTGATATGAAAATAAAAGTTCCGACAAAAACGCCGGTAAAAGGAAGAACAAACGTTTTTTTGTTTCGCCCAGACCAGGCCTGATATGTGTTTTATTGCTGGTGAGGTTGAGTTTCGGGGGCAAGACCCCCCCCCAGTCCGGCGAGCTAACTGCCGAGCATCGCAAGCATGCCGCGTCCCCGGAGCTTGACATTCCAAACTACCCTTTCCAAACACTTATCACTTCTCCCTACCACATCCTTATCCTACACTTCCCTTATACCTACCTCCTCCTCATTCTCTTGCCTCGCAACACTATAAACCTTATAATTTGGTTGTGGTTTTACCAAATGCAGAAATACTATCTGTTTCATTTCACAAGACAAGTACTAGGAGGTGAAGAAATTTCCTTTCATCTTCCTCGCCCATACAGCTTCTGTACAAATTATTTGAATATAAGAGTTGGGAACAAATGATAAGGAAATTCTTTTTCCATCACTTTCAAATTTAATTAAAGAATTTCAATTACTAATTACATGTAATTCAAAAGTTGCAAAATTTGAAAAAAAAATTATTACATTAGAATAATTAAAAACAAAAGTAATGAGGAACAAAGTTGTAATGATTTCTGTATCTAGTAATCATTAGGTACATAAAAATGTAATTAAATATTATTTTCGTCAAAGATATTAAAAAAATTATTCCCTGAAATGCAAACTTCTTCTGTGAGTGTTGGTTTGAATTAATAAATAAATAAATTGAAATGACTGTAATTTAAAATTTTTTTACCTGAGCAAACAGATTACAATTTTCAATTATATGTAATTAATAACTTTTCAATAATAATTACAAGTGATTAAAGAGTATAGTTTTACAACAATTACTTTTGAATTGAAATCTATATTTGTTTTCAATTACAATTACATGTAATCGTAATTTAAAAGAGGTCCATTAGTAAATACTTGTAGTTGAAATTAATTTTTACCAACTTTTTTGAAAATGCACCGTGCCTCGTGGCGTACTTTCCTATTAGGCTATGTCTATTGTATGCCAAATGTGTTTGGTTGCCTATTTTATTTCGCCTGATATTGGTTTTCTTTATAGTATCTTGTCTAAGCAAAAGCTTACATTTAGCGATTGTTATACCACAATTAGCCACACGTGGTAAAGTTGTCCCATTTTTGGCGAGTTCATCTGATTAACAGTTTCTTGGAATTTCTCTATGGCCCGGCACTCGACATAGGTGAATATTGAACTGCTGTTCCATCTCCATTAGAGACGATCGACAGTTATGGATTTTTATAGAGTTCGTAGAGACAGAGTCTAGAGATTTAAAAAATGGACTATTTGAGATAATCGGGATATCAGATGTTGATATGAAGTTTTCTTTCATCTAGAACAAGACTTCTTTTACTGCCAAAAGTTCCGCCTCCAACACCCTACAATGATTGGGAACACAATGATTATGTAAGGTTGGAATAAGAGACTTAGTTTAACCCATTTAAAGTACACCCTTCACAACTTCTCTCATACATTTTTAATCGAGAAATTAATTATCCTGTCAAAAAGATCTGGATAGTATACATAAATTTTGAACTTGTGTGCTTTGAACTCGATTCTAAAAAATAAAGAATTACCGAGTGGCTAACGTTGTTACTGCTATGATACAAATAGCAGACCTTGCAGGTATTTGTTTGCTAAGTATGTATGTCTAGAGGTGTCAGAAAGAGGAGGGTGTGTTGTCCAGTGTCACAGATGGGTCGAACTAAGCTCCCTGGAAGAAATTATTGAAAAATGTCGGCTTCTTATTGCACTTTAATTCATCAACCCTAATCATTATCGCTGCTTCTTGCCAAAATAATTTGTAATCAATTGACTTTTCATATAACAATAATGAATTTGGATCCGACTTTTCACACATATTCGACAGAATACAGAATACGACATTAAAAAGAGGCTGGTATTTGATCCACATTGGTATCTATAAATTTCAGCCTTAAAAATTTGCAAATGATATCTCTTGTGAGCCAAATTCTCCGGATATTTGAGATGTAGAACTTTAATTTGTTTAAAAAACACTTCCATTTCGATCTTTTAACAAGTTTTACCAAATGTAAACAACACTATTTTGTATTAAATTAAATAAGTTTAAAGTTTTTGAATGCCTTTCATTTTTTTCAAGACATTTTAGGGTGTAAATCGATTCTTACTAAATTTGTGTTAGTTTTTATTTTTTGGTTTTTGAAAAAACACAACTCGTTAAGAAAAATCTTGTTTATTTAAAAATAAAAATATTTAAATTATTTAAAATATAAATAAATCAATTTAATTTGGTACAAGAAAATGGTTTTTGAAATAAAAACCAGACTTAATCAAAATGAATTTACGAACGTGAGCCGACTTTTATAACATTAACCTGATTTGTCCAGCCTTAGCTTTCTTTTCTCAAAAGAGAAAACTAAAATAATTTAGTAAATAGTTGAAAAATAGAAGGATTAATTCATCCATGCATAGAATTGTCTCTATTAATAGAATGATTATGGATTCATAAGTCACTTCAGTACTGGTCTCCATATCAGTTCCAGCTAAAGCTAATGAAACGCTTATAAATGTATGGTGTTTAAAATGTAAAAAAAGCTAAAAACAATAACCTTAAACTAGTATTTCAAACTATTCCTATGAACATTCCTTAAATTTGATTTTGTTTTCAAAATTTTAATGATTTATTTTTTTTTTTCATTTCAGGACTCTAAACAACGTGTGAATTTAGAAGGTAAGTGAGTTATATACACCAACTTTTTTTTATTATTAATACAAACCATTGAACTAAAAATTTTGATCATGCTTATCATTTTATTCCAGCGATTGTCACAAGCGGCTTATTTGTACAATGTTTCAGTTCGTTTGACCTGTATATATTTTTGTCCAACTATTCTGATATTTATTTCTTAGTTGTCAGAAATGATAGTGTTTCCAGAAATATGGTATTTCCAATTGAGAGTTGATATGATTTGAATAACATTATCCTTTGGATGTAACGTGATGGTAATTCTAGGACAAGCCATTGATCTTAAAATGTTCTCCATCGCTTTAGGTTATCTAAATTGATAAAAGTTGCACGAACAGACTCAAAATGTTGCTATTAAATTTAAATAGCTTGTAAACATTCTTTGTTCTTCAAACTTACCATGTTGGTGATGAAGTTATAACATTTACTGATTTTTTTTAACTTACAGTTTGGTCATTGGTATTTAAAAAAACCTTATAATGCATTATAAATATTACACCATAAAATTTGACAATCAATATAATATTCGTTTGTATTAAGTTGTTAAATAAATAATATTTATTTTTTTATTTAAATTTTCGATTTGAAAAGCACTTTAAATTATAAACGTGTATACATAACATACTCATATATAATATTATTCACAAACAGCAGATGAAGTTTTTCACTTAAAAATCAAAATATGATGGGAAGCTTTTCAAGTGTAAATATTGTTGTTGTTGTTGTTTTTGTTTAATTTAAATAAATTGAACTAAGTGGCACAATTCAGGATTCACAATGTGTGAACTGAACAAATGAACATTCCCACTTACCTATATGTTGGTGGATAGGTATAAAAATACATCTGTCTACCTGTCCGCCTGCCACCCTCAATTTACCTGTTCGTTTAATCAATGAAAAAGTTTAAAAGCTACGTGCATTTATTAGTCCATTCATTTTCATTTGTTGAATTATTATTTATTCAGTCAGATGTAAGTAAAACACAAATATTAATATACTCTTGCATATAAATATATTGTCCTATTCAATATAACAAAAAAAAAGAACAAATTGAACCTCTCTAAAGCTTCAAAACAAATCGAATTAATCAGAAGAAAAAATGTAAATGCCACACACATGACAGTGGCTCCATTTGATTTATTTTGTTGCAAAAATTGCAGAAGAATTATTCCAATTTTGTATATTGAGTGCAGACTCAAGGACATTTGAGACAGACAACAAACAAAAGAGAGTAGAGTAGTATTCCACATTCGTGTAGTGCGCCTAAAGAACTAATCTCTATGCATGACAGTACGACTGGAACTCTTAGACAATACTGATGAGCATTATACTTAAGTGTTTACTGCAGTGTTTTGATAAGAGGATAAGAATAAGGGTATGTGGAATTAAGAGGTTTAAGAAAATTTGTATTTAATTTTCGAGAAAAAACACATTACAACAAAACTCTTAATATTCAACTCTCCAACAAATTACTATACGACTTTTTTGTAAGATACATTTTGTACTCTTCATAACTCCTACTTTTGCTTCAAATTCAATGACAAAATACCCCTATTTATGGAGCATGGTTTTGTTGGCATAAATTAAAGCTTTTAAAACCAGAAAAACATTTGAATTTAAAAAAAATTAATGTAATTATGTTTTGTGTATATACGTCAAACATAAATGATGATAAGCATACAAAATTATTACGCACTTCTTTCAATCACATACAAATTTACGTACTACACATTTTTAAATAAAAAAAATAAACACACTTTAATTTTAAGTACCTATCTTGTTTTTTAAAAAAACAGAAAAAGATAAACTTGATGCATTATCAGTTGATACAATTAATTTAAAAACAAAAATTAATATTATAATGCCACAAGCATTTTAATTTAAAATTTTATAACAATTTTATTGAATTGTATACATTTTATGATGTATCTATAAATAATATCTCTTTTCAAAACCCATTAGCTTTGTGTGCACAGAGATAAATTAATTATTTCTGATGGAGTGTTAAAGATTTAGTTAGTAAATATATTTAAAAAAAAAAATCTTCATTTGCGAATATTCAAAACGAATCTACCACAAATATGCAAAAGATACTAAAAGATAACAAGTCTAAATCTGAATACTAGATGGAAACAAAATAAATTCACAGACAAATATTTATGGAACGTCATAATTTCACGTAATGGAGGCGTGAAGCCTACAAGATTGTGCAGTATAACGTCGCTTTACTAGTTTTTTGTGGAGATCTATGAAACCGGTCGTCTACATCATTAAGTCCGAAACACTTGACTCCTTGGAGGACAACATTCTCCACGTTATCTCCAAAATATGGCCCCACAAATGTTGAATAAAGTCTTCAAAAATAGGACATCCATTATATGTTAATTACTATGTCAGAAGATGATTTTTTTCAAAAAAGTGTCTAGAATGCTATCCACAATGATAACTTCCCATCCATGGCCGTCTGTTGATTTGTCTAAAAGTTCAACAAAATAATAAAAAAAAGAGGATGGGATGCGACCCACACTGATAACTTCCCATCCCGTCTGTCTGTTCGTCATGCTTAAAAGCTTTGTAGGTTAACGTGTTTTGTTAAAAAAAGTTATCAGACTAATTATTTTAAAAAATTTAAAAATAACCAACAATATTTTGCATATAATGAAAAAGTTTAATTTCAAAATCTATTTTTATTAACGAGATTTTTTGTCGTTAACAAATTTTTACCAATTTTAGGAGCATTTCTTAAAAGTTTTTATTTCTTATATAAACAAATACAAATTGGATGAATGAAATTAATTTAAAGTCAATATCTTCTATTGTTCACGAGATATCAATTTTTACCAAATTTGCGTACTATTTTTTGTAGATTTTTTTTTTTTTTTTTGAAAAAAAACTGACTGTTAGATTTTTATAGAAAATTTACTGGATATCGCAAAAAATATTTTCTGTGAGACAAAATAAGTTTCAAGCCAATATTTTTAGTTTTTGAAAAGATATTTGAGTCGAAAGTAAATTTTTACCAAATTTTGGCAATGTTTTGTTTAGGTTTTTATTCTTTGTAAAAAAACTGTCAATTCGATTTTTCTCAAAATGTTACTGAATGTTGAAAACTATATTTTTTAAAAAATAAAATTAGTTTAAAGCCAATATCTCAAAGTTTTGAAAAGATATTTGAGTCGAAAATCAATTTTTACCAACTTTTATTAATTTGTTTGTTTAGGTTTTTAATTTTTTGTAAAAAAAATGTTCGATTTTTCTCAAAATGTTACTGAATGTTGACAACTATATTTTTTAAAAAATAAAATTAGTTTAAAGGCAATATCTCAAAGTTTTGAAAAGTTATTTGAGTCTAAAACCATTTTTACCAACTTTAATTATTTTTTCTTGGGTTTTTATTTTTTTTTCAGTGTTTTTGATTTTTTAAAAATACTTTTTAAACACAATTGTAGTATAAAAATGTTGTTGAGAAAGTAATTACCTAACCTATTTTAAATGTAACATTCGAAAACCACTCAGATGTCTGTTTTCTTTCTTGTAGCTTTCATAAAAGTTGTTACAGTCTTTTTGAAATAGGTTACTTTTTTTTCCAAGAACAACAAGGTCCTTATTTGGAAAAAAAAACTTTTGAATGTCACAGGACGATTTCTCATTCTTAATTTCTAGAATAAAACCTGCAGTTAGTGATGAAATTTGAATTGAAATCTAATACTTAGTATATTAAGAAACAAGTATATTTTTAAAAGAAAACCTCTTGAGGTTTTTTTTACTGGAAATTCAATAAAAGGTAATGTAGTTAAAAAATTTGTTATAATACAAAATACACCCACAATATAATTTACTTGTTTCCATAAAAGTATACATTTTCTTTTTATCCAAACTAAATAAAACAATTTTTTGGTGTGTTGGCGTTGAAATTGGTTTGGTTGAACTTTGACATTTATGGTACAAGCTTGAAAGGTAAAAAAAAAACGTTTTTTTTTTTGGATTCTTAAAGTGTTTGTTTCTAAAAATTTTAGGTTAGGTTTTTGTTTTATTCTAAAATCAATATAAACCCAGTAAGTCAATAAATATTATTAATTAAGGAAAGAATCAGTTCATGATGGTCATGGTAATGGAGGCCAAAAATGGGTACCTATGTATGTCTAGGGTCTAGACAACCCTGGATCAATTTAAATATTTGTTTAATGGCTTTTTTTTTTCTTCAAATCAAATGCTTACGTGAGGAATTTATTAAGGTTTGTATATACCCTTTGCCAGAGAAGTTTTGGGGCGGAGATGGTATGGTTTATGAAGGTTATACGATAAGGTAGCTATTGACTTCTTTTGTGAGTTGAATTTTAAAACAATATGTTTCAAGTCCGAATGAGATTGCAACTACTTTATATTGATAAAGAAAAGTCTGTGTAGGAATGATACATTGGTAGGAATTTCAATTGAAATACATAATAAACAAACAGTCTGGATTCAAATAAGTCGCATTTAGTTTAATTAAGAGTGACAACATTTTTTACTTGCTTTAAAATCTAGATCAGCAGATTTGAAGATCGATTAAGAATTGTTTTTCTTTTTAAATGTCTACTTTTACACATCTTTCAATTTAACATAGGAATTTATTGTAATAGCTTCGATTTTCCGAATAGAAAACTTTGATATCTCTCAACGTTTTAAGGTCCCTAGAGTTTGATATTTCGAGTTTTCGAATGTTGTATAAAAATCACAATTTCTGAAAGTTTAACAAAATATTTTTATTTTAGTTAGTTTTCTAGGTTTTCGTTTATTTTTGAATTAAATATTTGTTTTTCATTAATGAATGTTACTGAAATTTTCAAATTGAGCAATAATACAGTGATTTTTCAGTAAGAGGTTTCATTTTGATATTAAAAAACGCGAGTATTTTTTAAGAGATATTAATGGATGTTTGTTTTACTGTAAAGAAGCATCAATTAATGTTTTACATTACCAATGATAAGAAATGACTGACAAGGCTGTGGTTGCAGCACCATTTAATTTTAAGATACAGTTTTTGATAGCCCACATTTGCAGCTGTATTTTTATATTGAGCGTGAATATCCTTATTGATTAGAATCAGTGTGAGCAATTAGAAAAGAAGGATAGGATTAGAAATAACAAACCGATGCACATTGGTTTTGAATATCTGCACAATGTAATGAATGGGAAATATATGGCCTGATAAACTATTACACACATACTGTAGTGCGGCTAAAGAAAGAATCTCTGTACAGTACGTCTAAAATTGGGTTCACGGGGTAAACTGATAAGCATTCCTAGAAGTACCGATATTACGATTAAATTTATTAAGGGGAAGAATGCTATTTCACTAGAGCATTGTTCATAAAAATAACGGTAAAACAATGATAGGCAAGAGACTTTGCGGCGGTGTTCAAGAGAAGAAAATGTCTAGGTAAGAGAACGATCTCCTATCAATTTTAAGAGCTCCCTTTTCAATTCTTTCAAAAGGACTCAAGAACGTTACTGGCGCACCAGCCTAAATATGAGAATTATACTCGAATTTTGGACGAATAAAGGCTTTGTAAATTATAGCCACACCAACACTTCTTGCATCTTTGTAGACAACCTAAAGACTTAGCACCATTTTTGACGATGTCAAATATGTGATCACTCCACAACAAGTAGTTTGTGATGCACATACCTAGAAATTAGAAATGAAGCTGTTTATTCTCCTAGATGCAAGAAGCACCCATGGATATTGGCATTGGGGGAGCGCTACGTTTTGGTGACAATAGACACCATTGAGTTTTCAAAGCATTAAATTCTACGCTGTTTTTGATTCCCAATATGACAATGCTGCCAAAATCGGAATTTAATGAGCTTATTATATTTAGCCGTTGGTAGTCCACATCCGAAAAATAAAAAAGAGGCTGGGATGGAACCCACACTGATAAATTCACATCCCGACTGTCGATTTGACTTGCTTAAAAGTTTGTAGGTTTTCGTGTTGGGTTAAGAAAGTTGTCAGTTGAATTATTCTTAAAAAAATTAAAATTACCAACAATATTTTTTATATAAAGAAATAGTTTAGTTTGAAAATCTAGTTTTGTTAAATAGATTTTTAGTCGAAAACTAATTTTTAACAATTTTAGTAGCATTTCTTAAATTTTTACAAATTGGATGAATGAAATTACAAATTAATTTGAGAGATATCAAGAACCGATCATCAATTTTTACCAAATTTGCGTACTATTTCTTGCAGATTTTATGAAAAAACGGACTGTTGGATTTTTATAAAAAAAAACTACTGAATATCGAAAACAATATTTTCTATGAAATAAAAAAAGTTTGAAGACAATATTTTTAATTTTTGAAAAGCTTTTTGATTCGAAAGTAAATTTTTACCAAGTTTTAGTATTGTTTTTGCGTACGTCCGGTCCGTACGAGCGTACGTACACACGCACGCACAGACATCTTTCTAAAAATTTTGTATTTCTTATTCGACCAATTCGATCAATTTGACAAATCGGACCCATTACAATAACTTCCTATGGGAAGTTAACAAGGATGATAATCTAAAAACAAATATGAAAAGCTGAGGGTACTGTCATCAGCGAAACAATTTAGTGGGTTAGAAGTTTCAGACAAAAGATCATTTAAAAAAATAAAGAAGAGCGTAGGAAACAAAACGGAGCTCTGCGGCACAATAGTGTTTATGTTGTGGATATCAGATTTGAACATGTCCAATACTACTTGTATTCTACTCTGGAAACTGTATGAGTGCATAAGAAGATTCGTCCCATAGAATCGTTTATAATTTCAAGTACAGGCGTGACTTATTGGCAGCATTGAATTAACAACAAACTGTTCTGCAATCAAATTGGCCTTTATATTTAAACGTGATTCCAAATAAAGAATTTTGCTACACATCAGCACCATCTAGTAGTGCACTTAACAATTTCAATGCGATTTTGAAGCGTGTATTGATTCATTTAAAGTAATGCGTATCTTTGAGTAAGCACTTTTCGTGACAAGAATTCCTCTTGGAGGATTTGTCAATTCCTCGCAAGAGCCAGTACCCGTCAAAGAAACTGTAGATGGTTTAGGCAGGGATTGAACCCAAGACCTGACATTTTTACGCAATAACCATCACGTCACGGGTACTACAATATTACTCGCCCACAGGAATGGTTGAGAGTTGTATGACGCCCTAAATCTCAACATTCTGTTGTGCCACCTAATTTAATTTTATTTATGTAATGGCGTAGTTTTTAACTTTTAAATGTCTTAATATGACAGCTTCAATGCATTCAATAAAGTAACAGCTGCTCGAATAGTATTCTAAATGAAATTTCTTATTTTTACACCTTAAACTTTAAATGACATACGAATCTTTATGATTGCGAAATATTTTCTAAATTACTACGAAAATGTATCATAAACGTATTTCTAGGTGAATCAATTACGTAAAGTAAAGTTTCCCTTCGTGTTTTTATTATTTCACATTCATTCAAATCTCACCGTGCGTCTTCGTCGTTGTGGGTAACAGCTTGCATCACAGAAAGATCAGAATAAAATGGAAACATTACCGGTTGCTTATTATAGGCATAGCGTCTTCAGTTCAAAAGGTTCAGAGCCTTTAAACCTCTTACACCAAAACATAATAATTTTATTTTCTATAATAAATTAATTACGTTAACAATCTCATGTGACTTCTGCTTGAACCTTTAACAACTTGCGAGTCTCTTTTTTGGCAGTCTTTGAACATAGTATTTGTTCAACTATTTTTAAAAAATAATTTAATTTAAAAAATAGAGAAAAAATATCAACTAATGTCTTACCATGGCTTGGTTAAATTTGATTACATCCTGAGGTAAAGGTATACCTTAGTCTTCAAATAAACCAAAGCACTTCCACTTTCTTATTAAATTTTCAATCTAAGATGCTCATAAATAAATTCCCAATTCCCAATTCCCTCATCAACAATATTATGGTTACGATGATCAGAGTGGGGGGGAGGGTAGAAGCGATGAGCGATGACAACCACGATGGCAATAGTAAAGCGGTTGTGAATAATATTTGAGCGATTTCTTCAAAATTAATTTTACAAGCTGCTGATTTGTTCAGAAATACGAGTAGGTTTGGTATAGGTAGGTAAGGTAGCTTCTATAGCTAGGGAGTTCCTAGGGATGGCTTTGCTTTCCCTACTTTCCATAGCCAAGCCACCGATAGAGGTCGGGGTTTTAATGGGAAGGGCGAAAATCAATTTTTGCTAAGGGAAAATTTGTATACCTAAAACCAACGCGAATTATTATTTCCCAAAGCGAATAATAACTCAATTATTAATATCGACGACGAGCGGAGCGGTGACGATTTGAATTTGTGTGGAATAAATTAGTAATTAAGATGCAAATGAGTACTAAGAAGAAAAATTTAGATTTTACCGCAATTGAAACGAAATGAAAATTCTATAAATTCTATAGGAAAATCATAACTATTTATGTATGTACATATACAAACGAATGTATGTATTTTATGTATTTTGAATGACCGGATTGTATGGAAAAGTTGCGTGATTGAAAAACATTATTATTTTAGATGATTATGCGAGAGGGTGACGTCAAACTTTCATTACAACATGTTCTATTATTTTGTAGTAAAATAATCGTATCTAGAAATAACTTGATATTTTTGTATGTGATATAAAAATAAAGTGGATTTTAGTTACAAAGCAATGCATGTTACTCAATTATTATTGTTTCGTTTAGCTTGGTTCTCAATTTAATTTAGTTTTTATTTGCTAATTTAAGTTTGTTATGAAATTGCTAGTTCAATATAAATAGAGCTCTTAAACAGTTATACCTTAAATTCGGGGTTTATTGCAGCAATATAAATTTGAACAGATGAGCAATGATAAGAAAGCTCGCTTGATGTTCGCAAGGAATTTCTTGACACATTATTGTCATCAGTAATTTCAGTAGCCTTCCCACGGAGAGTGTTGAAAGAAAGAGAGATTGTGGAAAAGAAACAAGAAGACTTTTCAATGTTGCCAAGTGCACTAGACTCGACTGTTACTTAGAGTCTTTCAACTCAAGTCAAAGAATATTTTAAGCAGAAACTTAGCAAGCCAAGTGCAGCTCTTGAAGGAATTTCTGCGACAGAATAGAATGAACTTACAAGTTAGCCAGACTTAGGAACATTTTAGCCAAAGAACACACACCAATTTGGTCACAAAGAAAACACAGTTGCCAATGCATAGAAACCTGTTACGAAAGCTATAACCTTAATTAACAAATATCTTTTAAAACATAATTAAAACTAATATTTTCTCAGCGGACAGCATAATATGGCCTATTAACTCCTTTTCGTCTTGTAAATGGCCAGGCCTGATGGCATCTTTTCTTTGATGCTACAAAAAAGTGCTGATCTTGTCATCCCACACCTAGGAACCCTATTCCTAAATGGGGAGAAGTTCCAAAAATTGTGGCGTGAGATCAGAGTAGATTTTACTCCAAAAGCTCGTGAGCCCAGCTGATCAGTCTCAAATCGTTTGTTCTTAAAACTTTAGAAAGACTTTTAGACATGTACATCCAAAGCAATCTTAGGCCTAAAGCCTTATTTCCTGCACAGCAAGACTATTTAAAGGGCAAAAGCGCAGAAACAATAGAAAAAACACTCCACGGTAAGGAGTATGCCTTTAAGAACATGCAACATAATGCAGTCAAAAAAGCCCTCACAGGTCTTGAAATAGAACAGCCATAAACTCGATAGTTTGTATGCTCAAGAATATATAGAGACCAAATATTAAAATAATTTTGTGGATGTAAAAACTGCAACAATCTCACTTATAAAGGGTGATTTTTTAAAAGCTATAGGAAAGTTTTTCAAAAAAAAAAACACATAAAATTCAGAAAAATGCATGAAATCTTTATTTGAATCGATAGTACGATCCATATAATTTAATGGTTGAAGATTATTTCATGCAAATGTTGACCTTGACTGCGCCTCAAATGGTCCATCCGCTTAGTCCAATTTTGGCATACTCTTTCCAACATTTCGGCCGGTATCACACATATAAATGCTTCAATGTTGTCTTCTAATGCGTTAATTGAAGCGGGATTGTCTGTGTAGACATGAGCTTTAACATATAGCCCCACAAAAAATAGCCTAAAGGCGTTAAATCGCACGACCTAGGCGGCCAATTGACTGGTCCCGAACGTGGAATAAAATGTTCACCGAACTCGCCTCTCAATAAGTCCATTGTTGCGCGTGCTGTGTGGCATGTGGCACCGTCTTGTCGAAACCACATGTCATGCAAGTCAAGCTCTTGCATTTTGGGCATTTGGGAAAAAAAAGTTGGATATCATCTCACGGTAGCGCTCACCATTCACAGTTACGTTACGATTCGCATCATCTTTGAAGAAGTACGGTCCAATGATGCCACCAGCCCATAAACCACACTGGTGACTTTTTCTGGATGCATTGGTAGCTCTTGCAATGCTTCTGGCTGATATTCACTCCAAAATCGACAATTCTGCTTATTTACGTACTCTGACCATATTTACGTAACTGACCATAAAATGGAAGAAGCGCGCCAAGAACTTTCTTAACAGAGCACACATTTTGATAATAAAAAAATTCTGAAGATGTTTGACAGCGAAACAAAAGACGAAACGTGTGTCATCTGTTTAAACCAGTCCTGCCAAAAATATAATAGTTGAGTTAATTTATTGACCAATTTGTGTAATTATTGTGATTAGTGGAAATATAGCTTTCCGTCGGCTTATAGCTTTGTTCATATTTTTCTTGATTCCCCTGAAGAAGGCAGCAATCCCTGCCAAAACGTTGAGAAAGTTAATGTAACTTAATTGTTTCATTGCGAAAACTACAGCGACCAAAAAAGCCGACGGAAAGCTATATTTCCACTAATCACAACAAAAAGATAATAGCTTATAAATCACCCTTTATTAGCACGGTATGGTATAAGGCTCTGGAATAGGCTAAAAATCTTAAAACACTTACAAAGGTAGATAGAATGGAATGTATAGGTACGAAGGTGCGATGTGGACCACCCCAATTGCGGGACTGAAGGAATACTTAATCTTTTACCCGTGGACATATGTTCAAGTAACCGATGCAAACAGCACCATACGACTCAGTCAAACAAGTTGCTGGAAAATTAGCCAAATAGGACACACACGGATTTTACCGAATTACTAAAGGAACAATGCGAGCACAAACTAAATTCACCATTTCTGAACCTCAACTACCCATAAAGGTAGTTGTACCTTTCCTGATAGACAAGAATGGGTGAACAATTTATAAAATATAAATGAGTCGACTATATACAACGACGCCTCCTAAACGGATGCTGAGGTAGGTGCAAGTTTCTTTTGGGATATAACTGATGTTGTCAACTCCTTCAGACTCTCTGATAATAACAGTGTCTTCCAAACCGAATTATTGATGGCGCTCTCACGAGCTGATATCAAAATTTTCATATAACCAAGCAGCTATAAAATCGATTTCTTTCACCACAATTGCCAAAAACTAAAGCTTCTTAGCTCACATCATAATTTTAGACTGCTGGGTACCAATCCAATATTGACTCTACCGTAAACACCATATCAGGTGAATTAAAACTGAGTTTGCGAAAACAGCCTCTTAGGTTTTGTTAAAGCCTCTTAGTGGCTGGAAAATGCAAACAGCTAGAACCATAGCTTATACACTCACTTTTAAGAAAAGTTATAAAACTTTCTTTGATGCCCCTTCAGATTCCCGTAAGGAGTTTTTTTTTTCAGGACTAAACTAACATTTTTTTGGTAAAAAACCGAGAAAATCGAAAAACGGCTCCATAGATTTTTTTCAAAATTGTTATCTTAGCATGGCTTTTTTATAATAAAAAATATATATTTGTATTGCTCCAGAAGGTTTATAGCCACCATCTACCTATCTACATCTACATATTTTTAATGTTAAGCAGTGTCTTGTGATAAAGCTGGTTATAACAGTTTCAGCAGTTGAGATTATCTATGTATGTCATTTGAGATCAATTAATTTCCAAGACAATAATGAAAACACTTATTTTCGGTAATCAGATTTCAGAATTAATTTTTTAAAATAAAAATACCAACCTATCATTTACTTAAAAATTACCGACTTATACTTAAAAATTATCTTAACAGTATTGAGAAAATTGTTCGCAAAAAAGTTTAGAATTCAAAAGAATATTGAAAAATAATTTATGTGTTGAGTGTTAAAAACTAACGTTATAGTCTAAAAGGTCATTGCAAATCTTGTCATTTAAAATTGTTAATTAATTTATTTGTTTTATAAATTTCAATTGCCTTTAAATCTTTATAAAAATGTATTGCCTAATTTTAATTGTTTCTAAACATTCTTTTTAGATCTCTTATAGTTGAAAAACACAAAAATCAAGACACAACTTTTAATATTATACCTTAATTGAGTGCTTTTAAAAAACGTGGCTAGCCATAAAACAAAACAAAAAACATTATATTCTTATCTGCAACTACTCTGTCAACGTTGATCCAAGTTTAATATAAATATACGAATAAAAATATTGTGTTTGCTCATATTAAATTGAGAATAATTATATTTTAATAACTACAATTAGCTGCCTCAGAGAATCTTTTAATTATCATAATGACAAATTGCAGAACCACACATGTACTTGTTTTTCTTTTTATCTGTTTCGGGAATCAAAACTATATTTAATTACTATTTAAAAAATGAAATTAAAAAAAAAAAACTAAAAAGTTAAAAACATCAATATACAGGAATGTATTTTTAAAATTAAGTAAACAACATGATTCGAAATAATAAAAAACAAACAAATCTGTTGTCATAAATCACGGAAACAAAAATTATTATTGTCAGTAATTAGTAGCAATATTATACTCGTACTTATGTTCGAGTGGGGGGTAGACAAATTTTGATTTATTATGAATATAATCGAGTTGATAAACATTTAATAAAAAAACTGATACAAATGTCAAAAATTATTGGGAATTAACTTACATTATGATTTATGTTTTGATTGAAGTCTGAATTTAAAATATAACTATTTTAAGAACCAGGTAATTTGGCGTGTTGGTCTTAAAGTTTTGAATATAACGATGAGGTGGAAAAACACATTTGGGTAAGAAGTTCCAAATTCTTGATGTGTGGTTAAGAAAGGGATATCTAAACTTTACAGTTCGTCCAAAATTGAATTCAAAAACAACTGTGACTAATTCGACAAATTATTTTTTGTAAAAATATTGGTAAAAGTTTCGACTATAGTTCTATTGCCAATTATTTTCATATTTTTTTTTGGATTGTGTCGAAAAGACTTAAACTTTTTTTAGGGGCACCTGAATAAGAATAATATTTAAGTTTTGGATAAATGAAGGCTTTGAAGTTTAAACAAGATCAGGAAGGGTGATACATTTCTGGGCTTAGCTATGTTACGAATCTATCAGCGTTTTTGGCAATGTCATTCCATAAGAGGTGATCTGTGATGCTCTTACAGAGTACTGAAAACTGATAAGCTTCCTCAATGCAAGTTCCACTCATGGTTTTAAGGACAGGAAACATCAGCATTGGATTTTTAAAGCACTACATTTTCACGGTTCTATTTATAATTATAACTATATCGAAATCCTAATTTATAGGCTGCTATCCATCTTTACTATTCTCAAGGTCTCTTTCTGAGAGGATGGAAAGAAGTATTTGTTAAGCCTGTTTTTAAAAAAGGTTAATCCTTCCCGCCCTAAAACTACCGTCGAATTGCACTCACGTTCCTTCTTTAAAATTTCATGGAAACACTGATTAATTCATCAGCTTAAAAAATATCTATGGCTTCCGTAGCAAGAGTTCCACCGGTGCGGTGATTTGATGGTTTATCTAACCGAACAGTGGAACAAATGTTTACATTGTTTTGGAAAAAGTAAGATTTGATAGAGTTTGCCACCAAGCTCTCTTATCGAAAATGCATTTCTTTGGTATTGACGAACCACTTCTTAGTTGGATTAGAAAAGTTGTGTTAGATAGTTTCAAGTCTGAAATTCTGGTGTGTCCCAGGGCTCCGTTTTGTCTCCAACACTCGTCCTTATATTCATACACGATCTCTTGTCTGCACATTTCTAATCATTAAACTGTTTCACTGACGAAGCTACCCTTAGCTTTTATATTCCTTTCTAGATTCACATCCTTGTCCTCTGGATGTGGAAATTTAACGGTAGCATATGATAAGCTTATTAAGCTCATTAAAATCCGATCCAGACAGCATTGTCCAATAGGGAACCGTGTAGAATTTAATGCTTCAAAACCTCAATGCTGTCTCCAGTCGTTAAAGTACGTCTTATGAGTGGCACTTGCATTCAGGAATCGATCACTTCTTATGGAAGGATGACATATCCGATATTGCTAAAAATGCTGCTAGGTGCTTCGGATTTCTCCGACGGTGCAAGAAATGTTTCACCCCTTCTGATCTGGCTGTAATATACAAAGCCTTCATTCATTCAAAACTTAAACATAACTCGTATATTTGGCAGGTGCGCAATATAATATATAACTTACCTGTGTGCGATTAATGTTGTCAGAGATGGAGGGGACCTACCGTTTTAAGCCGAATTCGAATGGCTAATTTGAGAAAACACTTTTCATGACAAGAATTACTCTTAGAGTATTTGTCAATTCCTCACAAGTGAAAGTATCTGTGTCAAAATCTTTAGATAGCACAGTCAGGGATTGAACTCAAGACCTCTAGATTGGCAGTCCTTCGAACTAACCATCACGTCACGGGTAGTACTTGTTAACGTAACCGGCCGCCGAGATTAAAATTCAACTTATCAGAAAATATTTTTTTTCGTCCAATTCAAGTTGTTCTAAGAATCAAACTACGAAGTGATAATGGAGCTGATAGTCATTCAATTGCTAATTAAATTTTAACTTGTGAACGAATTATCCGAGATCTTTGTGCAAAATTCTCCTCACCCTCTGACAAGTACGTAAAATATTGAGCTTTTGACATTTTTTCTTTAACTCTTGGCTAAGGCAGCCGATGTCGGTAAGTGTTGTTCACAATAGCATGTCTCTCGAAGTTTTTGAACAAATTTGCTTACAACAAATTTTACCCAAAAACTTGCTCAATTTGAAAATTGTCTTTCTATATTATCCAATATTTTTAAGATTAAAACGAGGAGCCATGAGGAATACTCCCACTGCAGGATGGGAAGCAATATTCAATCTTTTACCCCTGGATATTTATGTAAAGGAAGCTGATGCAAACAGCAACGTACTATTATGACACACCAGTTGCTGGAAAACCAGTCATATCGGGCACGCTTAGATTCTACAGGAACACATAGGGAACAATGTAGGTAAAAGACTACATGAATCCCTAACTGAACTACAATCAGCCTTTTAGTTCCTGATAGGAACAAAATGGTGAACAATGTCCATTAAATCATTGAATCGACAATATTCATATACTAATGGAGTAGGTGCAGGTACTCTGAAACACTCAATATAGCTAATTGTTTCAGACTCCCCGATCAAAGCAATGTCTTTCAAGCCAAAATTCCGCAATTATGGCGTTGTCACGAGCTGATTATCACCATTTACATTAATACGAGTAGCTAAGCAGTAATAAAATCTACTTTTGCCACATTAATGAAATCGAAGCTGGTTAATTACTTTCGCCAAGAACTAACGTTTCTTAGTTCACACCGTAACATTAGTCTCTCCTAGGTGACAGGTCACATCAGTGATGTGCCTGGGAACGAGAGAGATGAGCTGGCGAGGATAGATCCACCAATGGACCAATCCCGTAGATAAAATAATCTTTACTATTGCTTCTGAGCCTAATAAAAGGTCACAACCTGTTGGGTTACCATACAAATAAAATGCGGCTTACCATGGATGACGTGTGCAAAGTATGCATTGTTGAGAAAGATCAAACAAATACAGACCACTTCTTGCGCACTTCTCCACAATAGAAACAAACAATCAATATTCTTGAAGCATTGGTAGACATTTCTGGAAACATCCTATTAGGCTTTATCAAAGCCTCTAAATGTCTAGAGAACGATAATCCAGGGAAGTTCGATATATTTCGGTGTATCACAATGGAACTACAATGATCTAAGGGTGGCATTAACGTCATCAATCGCCAGACCATATACCTAACTCAGGGCCGGCCCAAGCCAAACTTGCGCCCTGTGCAAGATTTGTAGAAAGCGCCCCTTTTTTATATTTTTTTTACACATAAACTGATACACAAGCATAAGCCTTTCCCAGATTACCCAGGAGGTAGACTTTCAATGCGTTTTTTTTTATTGAGGTATCCCCAGGAGGCCTAAACCATTAAACTAAAACGCAGCGAAGAAATGAGCAGAGGGGAAACTTTTAAACTTGGAAACTTACTTTTCTGGCCTTACATTTTGCAAATTCAGAAATGAGATCATCAAAGTCTAAAGAATTTAATAATTTCTTTTCAATGGACATTATAGATAAACCTACCAATCTCTCTTGAGTCATGGTTGTCCTAAGATAATTTTTAATAATTTTAAGTTTAGAAAAACTACGTTCTCCTGAAGCTACCGTGACCGGGATTGTATTAAGGATTTGGAGAGCAGTTACTAAATTCGGAGCAAAATCTTCAAGGTTTGAACTAAAAATAAAATTTAACATATCTAAACTTGAGCTTTGTGGCGTAACAAGCTGGGATATTACGGTTAACTCTTGAAACAATTCTTCTCCATCTAAATATTTAAAACTACTTTATGTTAAAACATTCTGCAAATTAAGGCATGAAGCACGTACATTTTTATTTTTTAAACATTCGCTTATGTTACTCAAAAATGTAAAATTGATACTATACGTATCAAACCTTTCAAGTATTTGAAAAAAAAATTCAACTTTGAATCTTTGTTTCGGCTAATATAGTTTCAGGACATTCATCAGCATAAAGTATTTTTCTCCGTTGAGATCGCAATGATGAAGCTACAAGAAACATATTTGGTATTTCTAGGGAACTAGCAATACGCTCGGTTAATTGAACATACCTACTCATTAAATTTTTCATCGGAACGCATTAAAATCAAACTGTTTTTTGTATTTTCTAAAACTGTTATGCCAGTTGACAGATTAACGGACGAACTTTGCAAATATTTACTAGTTTAATTTATATTTTCTAAAATATCAAACCAAATTAGCAGGCAGCAAATAAATGTAAAATCAAAAATTTTATTTCCTAACGGTTCTGCAATGTTTTTTGCCTCTAGATTTCTTAATTCTATAGGGCTTCATATATTTCTTGAATTGAAAAAAAGTTAAACAAACATTGAATTGTATCGAAAATTTTAACTGCATAAAATGAGAACCGAGCAGCATCATTAACCACTAAATTTAAGGAATGCGGGCAACATGGAACCAAAAATGCTCTTGGTTCCAGGGTTGGAATTCGATTCTGAACACCCGCTTCTTTTCCTTTCATATTCATATTCGAACCATTATCATAACTTTGGCTTGTCTTGTCTTCAAAATACGTCACTTCTATTAAAAACTGGTAGCTATTTATTTAATATTAATTAACCAACAAAGCGAAAAAACAATTGAAACAATCTGCATTCTGCACCAGACTAGATATACATTAAAAGTAGCCGTTACAATAGTCATTAACTTTCAAACAAAAAAAAACAAACTGCCTGCGCAAGAACAATTCGACTCCAAATAGAATCATCCCTCTTTAATTTTTAAGCTCTATGCTCCTTTTCCATTCTATTAAAAATTTCATCTCCTGTAATCAGGCACTTAACTCTTACACAGTGTGCAATAAGAAAACCTGCACGCTCTGATCCATATGATTCCGTATAAATAAGTTTTTTTTTAAATATCTCCCATGTTAGTTTCGATACTCAGTGTGCAAAAAAGAAAACTTGCACATCCATTCACCATTATTTGTAGCAAAGACACCTCTAACTTAAGCTAAGATTAAAACAACTCATTGCATTTGGCAGAAGTATGTAAAGATTTCGAGCAGAAAACAGCTGTTAGTTTCAAAAAAAACTATGATTTAAATAAAAACCACAAGATGGCCTACTCTGCAGTAAGTTGTGCTTTCATATAAATCTTAACAGATTGTAAAAAGTGCACTTTAAGCATATTTGAACAATTCAAATTCCCTCATCTGATATTTTACAGTCTTTTCTTTGAAAGATGGTTGCACTTATCCCACCTGTATAAGACCTCTGCATAAATGTAATGTCTTCGTGAACGTGTTCATTGTTACTTTGGTGTAAAAATAATAATTAATGACATCTGATTGAAGTAATTGTTTTTATTAACTTCTTATTTTACAAAGAATTTATATCTTCCTCCTTTATTTTTAACTCAAGTTCTGTACTATAGGCCTGCCTTCAATAAATTTTATTACACTGGATTTCATCCAACATGAAGCTTAAATTTCTTTGTTTATAGTATTAACATCAACAAAAAAATATATCTATAAAATTGTTTTTAATTTATTTTTGAAGGACGCGTCCGCATTTAAATGAGCTTTATTTAAGTACTACTTATATATGCGATATGTCTATTTTAGCGTTTTAAGTTAAGCAGGAAAGCGATGATATGGTAGGTACTGTAATACATCACATTAATAAGCTTCATCACGTACTTCTCTACGCGCATCAATCAACATAATGCTCATATCCTGTTTCACTGTAGGTATACGAGACGAGTACCTATTCGGAAAAGCGGTTTTACTCTACGCAAATCAAATACAATTATAAATGCCTACTTTACTGATTGGATGTGTTCTCTAAACTCTAAATCAACCCCACCCGCTTCTGCCATGGAGCACACGTATTGTGTGTCAAAATCCAGCTAATTCACAAATAAAAATGTAATTAAATAAAAAGTAAGAAACGACAACAACAACAATAACAAAATTACAATCGAAAAACATTAAACGTCCACATCCTCTGCAGACAAAACTTCCATAGACATGAAATTAATTTGATATTCCAAACATGTCCTTCTGCGAAAATGCTTGTACTGAAACACACAGGAGTGACTTGACTATGACTACCTTGCCTCGAAAACGAAAATGACGATGTACATAGGTACATTGTACATACGGCGGCGGCGGCGGCGTTGTGAAGCGACGAATGATACAGAAGTTAAAATAATGTATCTCTACCTTGATGGAACGTGTCGAGGACACTGGGTGACAATACGACGACGCGTCTTACAAAGCCAACCCAAGCCACGCCAAGCCACCATGGTAGAGGTACTCATTTAATAAAAAGACCACGGTACGGCATCACGTCCGCCCCGTTGCCGTTCGCTTTCGTCTGTCACCCGTCGTCGTCGTCCGTCCGTCTTCTACTGACAATGGTGATGGCGATGGCGAATGGCGATGACTTTACTATACACTTGACGCTTGTGGTTCTCTTTGATTTTATCTCTCTAACTGACATTCGCTTATTGTGGCTTAACTTTTTCTATGTAATAGCCTCTACGGAACGGTAAACAATTCATTACGACACTTTTATCATGTCGGAATTTAAAACCACAAAACTCGTAATTTTTGTTCGCCTCAGCACTAGTTCCGCCGCCGCGCGCCGCTGCGATCGACCTTAGCTTGCTTACGACGAAACTATAGGTATATGAGGCAACAACAACGTCTATTTTTATTCGGCGACGCGACGGATTGTAGAATGGAGATTTTTGTTAGTATTGAAACTGGACCTTGACATTCATACTCTTATATGAACGGAACTAGAAGGTATGACTTGACTTAGGGGGGTGGGGGGTAGAGAGAAAATTTACAATTGGGTTTAAGCCTTAGAGAGAAAGACTTTTTGAGGAAGAAGTTTTCGTGCTATCATCACGTTTGAATTACACAACTAAATAAAAGTGTGTTTTTTCTTCGGTCTGTAATTGTTGTTGTTGTTTTGGTTTTATTCAAATGAAAAGAAAACTCAATTTATTTAGGTAAGTGTAATTTGAACATCATACAATTTCAGCGCTGATGGGATTTGACCTAAATTATATGTTGATACCTTATAATTCTTGACATTAGTTAACGTTGGTACGAGAGTGACTGCAAATTAAAGAAGGAGGCAGTATAGAGCTTTTGTTTGGGTATTTATTTCAAACTAAAAACAACGCTAGATAATACACCTTAATATATAAAAATAAACTTAAGGTTTTATCGAAATCATGAAGTTTATATGATGTTAGGAAGCTTATTCTTTTTCTCTAGTTAATGCACTAAACCATAGAATTTACCCAAGTTCCACACCTATCCCTATGCAACAACTCATACCACAAGCCAGCTTGTATTGATGTGACTAGATAAGATTAGATTAGATTTTGATTTTATTTAAACATACATTTTTAACAATAATTTGGTTAATACAATCAATATGATGCATGGCATTGCCCTTCTGCCTGATTGACAACTGAAAGTATAGCTTTTTATAGATTAAAAAAAGAAAGTGCAGTTTAAGATTAAAACGCTTCATAATTTGATGTCTATATTTAAGTGCTGTTTTGCAATATCCATATAACTTTGTGACATCCATTTCCAGTATAAGGCTTATGATTTCAGTATTTGAAAGAAAGTCACTGCCTAGGATAAGTCTTCTTATTTCTCTCAATATCGCACATCGTCGGACAAAATGAAAAACATCCTCGCGCTCTCGCAAGTTGCAGTTGCACATGTTGCATAAAATCGGTAACTCATCGCGGTGAGGAATGTAGTTCAGATTAAGAAGTTCTCCTCTTATGGCTCGCATACACCTAATCCGTCATCTGCCTAATTTCGCTCGGGCGTTGTCGGCCGAAAACGGCCGATCGAACCAAACATATAGAAAGGAAAGAGAGCGCGTACACCACTGAAAGCGGCATCGTCCTATAACGCCCGATGACGCCCGATAGTAACCGATCAATCGACATAATCCAAACATGTTTGGATTTTTCGTCCGTTGTCGGGTCAATTCAACCATAAAGTTCACGAAAAAAAAAATAACGAAAAATGTATTAATTGTATTCAGGCCAATTCAACAGGCCACCTCTCTGGCATACATTTTCAAAAACTTATAACAACAGAGATGGAACTGAATGTTCCGGATATAAAGAATAGAATCCCGACCTGATACCCATACCCAAGTCACAACAACATAAAAAACTATGAAAAATCGGTGCCTATATCAAAATCAACGTTTTATTTCTCAAATATTCGGAAGGTTTATGAAAAGAAACATTGAAACATTTGATGGGTTATAATTTCAAATCTTCAGTTCCTTTCTTTGCAAAAATATTTCATTAACCCATACACACCGATATACATACGTTGACGCATTAAATGACGGTATGAATTTCGAAAATATATACATTCCTTTGAAATCTTCCATTAAAAAAAATATTATTTTTACATCCAAGCTTTACAAATTTAGAATCCAGACCGATATCGTCCGCGGTCGGAAGCAGTGTATGCAGTCGAATGTCCGAGACGGTCGTCCGAATTGTTCCGATCCGATATCGGCCGATAATTCGGTTTTAGTGTACGCGAGCCGTTAGCCGAAACATGCACGAAATTTGTTTGATGGTATATTTGTAGTGGAAGTAGATTCTTTCCCGGAGATCGTAGTCTAGTCTAGTGCAGTGAGCTTTTGGCTTGTTCCGTGTATTGTTCTCTTGAAGCTTCATCCAGACGAGCTACTAGGTGATATAAAGTTAGTTTCTAAGAAGCAAGGTTACTATAATTTAGGTCAACATCCACCTGCTCGGCTAGTTCTATCCAGTCTTTAAACCATCCACTTCGGGATTGGATTGTTTGAAAAACTACTTTCTTCGGGAGACGATAACTTGGCATATCTAGAACTTTGAGGATGTAATCGACCTGCAGCTTGAGTGTATTTATAAATAAAGGCGATAAACCCGTTTCCAACATGATCATGTAGTTTGGCGTACTCGAAGGAAGGTGGAAAATCCGTTTAATGTAAAATCTGAGGAATTTTTAAAGGGAGCGGCCCTTAATCTCAAAAAAACAAAATCACAATTGGACATAATCTCCAAAAAAAATTAACCATAAAGAGGAAATTCCCATGAGTAAAAACGTCAATGCACAAAATCTCCAAGAAAAAATCTTTAATTTCATTATCTCCAAAAATACCAAAAAATACCCAAAAATCTCTTCGTTTACCTAATACACTTTGTATTATGTTAAGAACATGTAAAGTTTCTTAAAAAACTTATTTGCTGAGTTATGTTCATACTATACAGCGATGAACAAGCAAAGAGCACGTTCTCAAAACCAACTCATGGCTGTTAGACATCAGTTATTATTGTATTAGAAGTACCGTTATGAATTGAGTTTTATTGTATATTCTTAATTATGAGAGAACGATTACCATCAGTCTGTGTCGGCATTTCGAACTTTAAAGTGAAGGTTAAAAAATAAAAAAAAAAATAAAAAAACAATGCAAATTTTTCTTTCAAATAAAGGTGGCAAATTACTTTTTTTGGATGGCTATGGCTATCATTTTCACTCAAGAAATAAAAAAAAAATGTAAGATGGTGCTGTGACTCGAAAAAAAAGTTTTATGTAACGCATTTATTGTAACAGTTGAAGAAAACAATGAGCAACAAATTATTAGATCAAATTGTAATCATAACCATCAACCAAATTCGCATAAAAAAGAGTTATGCCGAATAAATAATGAATTCAAAGACTCCGCGGGAGTAAGCGGCTTTTTTCCTTCGCAAATAATAAGGGACGCTGTTGTAAACTGTGAGCCTGATTGCAGACCGTATCTGCCTTCAAAAGATGCCCAAAAAAAGAAAATAAGTCGTATTCGTCGTGTTAATAAATTAAATGAACCAAAAACTTTAGTTGAAATTAGTATTCCAGAGTCGCTGAAGTATGTGGAAAATGAACTTTTTGTTTTAAGTAAACATGATTTTAACGGAGAAGTTAATATAATCCTCGGAACAAAGACAACACTACAAAGTCTCAGTGAGTCGAGATGCTGGCTCATAGATGGAACTTTTTATATCGTTCCAACTGTGATGCGACAGCTATTTAGTATACATGGACAGATCAACGGTAAAATTGTGCCTCTCATTTTTTGCTTAATGAGCAAAAAATGCAGAGAGTCATATGATCAATTCTTTAAGACTTTGATTGAAATTTCATGCCAAGAAAATATAAATTTATGTCCTACACGAATTATTTCCGATTTCGAACCCACGCTTTTGCCTACGGTCAGAAAACATTTTCCTAACGCCGATCACAGGGGATGTTTATTCCATTTTAGTCAGATTTTGTGGAGAAGAGTTCAAAAAGAACATTTATCTAAGAAATATGGGAATGTCGAGTCCTTCAACATGCAGGTTAGAATGTTAAAAAGTCTTTCATTCGTTCCGCCGGAAAAAATCCCACAATATTTTCTTGCTATTGAAGCAGATAATTCAGACGCAGATTTTAAAAAAATTCTTAAATGGTTTAAAAGCAATTATGTGTCCACCAAAAACCCTTCTAATCAGATAAAATATGCTCCTCAGTTCTGGTCGGTCCATGATGCAGTCGAGAAAAATATCCCAAGAACACAAAATTGTGTAGAAGCCTGGCATAGGCGTATGAAGACAATTGTAGGCAAAAAGAATCAAGGTCTTTATAAACTTTTGGAAGATTTAAAAAAAGAAGTTATCGTTGTTAAAACAACATTAAATACGGGCACAAATAATAGTAAAAAAAAAGAATGAGGAAATAAGACATAATAAAATTAAAAACCTATTGAAGCAAAGAAAATGTCTTCAGAAGCTTTCCTTTTTGAAGAGATTAGCCTATGTATTACCTCTTGATTAAAATAAAAAATATATTTTTTGATATTGTGTTTTTATATTTATGAACATATTATACTGAACTTATAAAGCTTAATTTTGAATACATAGTATTTATATTTTTGTTTTCTTTAAAATTTTTTGTTACTATAATAAATGAAGTTATAAATTAAAGAAAAAATGTATTTTCTTTTTAAGTAAACAAGCTGTTTAAATCTTATGAAACGAAACATCCAACATTATTTTCAAAAACAAGATATGTGAGTTCTGAATCAAGCAATAAAATCGCGCGATTTTATTGCTTGATTCAGAACTCACATATCTTGTTTTTGAAATTTTCTCCTGGGAGATTTTGTCTTTTGGAGATTTTCTCCTGGATATTTTGTCTTTTGAAGAAACATCTTTGGGGATTTTGTCCTTGGGAATTTTCTCTTTGGGATTTCGGGTTTTGGTCATTCATCCCCAACCCATTTTTAAACCTCTTCATATTTCCGAACTCCCCAAGCTTGCACCGCATAAAACATAACTGATTCCGATACAGCTTCGAAGACCCTGAATTTACTAGTATGCGTCATTTCCTTATTATTAAAGAATTGCTTCCAGGCTACGTTTATAGCTGTTTTCGCATTAACAAGTTTGTCAGTGAGATGTTTTTCCATGCTCAAGTTCTTATAGTAAAGCAGACTCCTAGATATTTGTATTCTTTCACCAACTCTACTCTTTCACCATTATAGTGCTATTGCTCACTTGCACCCGATCTTCCTCCGCCATTCTAGAAAACCATCACTTTGGATTTATTTAAATTTACCACTAGGTTCCACCTTTTACAATATTCAGCAAGCTTATTTATCATTAGCTAAAGGGACTGCGGAGTATACTCGAGCAGGACAATGTTGTCAGTGAAAAGAAGAGCTTTTATGTTAACGCATGCGTATTCGATTCCTGCTGGTAATGGTTCGACTATATCATCAATGAAGAGTGCAAATAAGCTTGGACTTGGACAGCATAGCCCTGTCTAACTTCTGATTTTGTTTGGAACCACTCTGATAAGCATTGGCCATTCCACACTGATGCTTTGGTAGTCTTGATCTGACTAAGGATATAAATTTACAAAATATGCAAATAAAGAAATAGAAATGTGTGGTATTATGTTTTTCACGTTCTATAAATTCACATCCACTTGGGAGCTTGTATATTATTTCGGTAGAATTAAAGTCGTCTGCGTTTATCCGGTGCTTAGCTTTAAATGGGACCGGGTCGAACTGCTGTATTTTAAAATACTGTATGATACTGGAAGTTTTGATAGATCAATTGTTTTGGTGCAATTGTTTATGCAATTGTTGATTATAGTATAGTAACAATTCATTTAAAAATTTGAGAGAGATACAAAGAACTAAGAAGAAGAAAATGAGAAAAAATAAATAAGAAGAAGATACCATTTATGTTGTTTTTATTTGTATTATTTCAAACTTCAAAGACTTCTGAATTATCATAGGTACATAATGTTATCGTTTAAGGGAAGTGTATTAGAACATTACGCTAATGAATAATTATTATGATGTTTTCTTAAAAGAAAGTATTCTGTTTTCAAAATTCTGTATTTCAAAATGCTGTAAATAAGGCTATGAAATAAAAATCGTTTTGATAATGAAAAAAAGGCGAACTTTTTTTACATTTTTATACAGTATTTTGTACATAGAGAATTTTGAAATATATTATTTTGAGATACAGTATTTTACATACAGTATTATGATCCATACAGTATTTCCACCCCAACCCGCATTAAATATGTGTACAATACAGGCCGTTTATCCGTGAATTGAGTACAAGACACTGCACAACAAAATTAAGTATATTCATTAGAGACGTTAAAGGGGCAAGTAAACCATTAATTAGTTATAAAGCTTTCCACAAACAAAAGAAGCGAAGACGAAGGGCCTTTCTAGACTAACCCCCACTACTTTTAGTGTTTGCCTTTGCGCCTTATTAAAGCTGTCTATTGTTAAAATGATGACGCACGGCTTTTCTAGACTAACCCACGCTACTTTTAGCATTTTCCTTTGCGACTTATTAATTTTCATAACGAATTAGTCGGAAAATTATGTCTTTTGAATTGGAATATTGAATCTGGAGAAATAATTGGAATTCAAAGAAAAAATATTATTGGGATTCGAGGAATAAAAACATTATGAAGTACATTATTCTGAGTCCATGAGAGTGTCTGTAGACAAATTCTCCCTCATATCTCCTGCTTCTTTATCCAATATTTTTGAATTTATTTTCAAAACAACATCATTTCTTGGTACTTGAATCACTATAATGATACATGAGAAATTGATCGTCATGTATGTTATTTTGTAAATCTGAGTAAATACTTTCAATAAGTTCAAAATTAATCTGTATCGTCATCGGTTTTTGAACGCCCATCTAACTTATTACATATTAATTTTGTGATACGCAATTAATTAGTGTTCTAAAAAGGATTCTTCTCGAATTATCTGTAAATTAGATATTTTACCGCGTTAAAAAGTAGCTAAACACACTTTCCATTCCCGTAACTACCTATACACAAAATAGTAAATCATTATATTGCTCCGTTGCAACTTGAAGATCGGGCAAACATACAAACAAACAAACTGCTTTCCCATTTATTATATTAGCAGCGATTGTGGCTAACACAATTTGTTGTCCTGAATGGGAATCTCACCACATAAATTTTCTTTTAATCATGTTGTTTAAATGTACCTCTCTGAAAACCCATAAAATGCTGTCTTTAAGGCTAAAACGTAGTCCCTAAAAAATATTGTACTATGTTTTCACAAAGTACAAATCTTTATCTCTTGATACGGTTAAAATCATTTTTACTTAGTTTTGTTAATGCTCATTAGTTAGTTATTAGATAACTTATGGGTCTTTAAAAGACTATCTGAAGTTTTGAAAACCTTGAATGATAAGAATTCTGTACACTGACAAGTCTATATAATGAAAAGTGACTTTAAAAGTTTAGCTTTCTACACGTAAATGACAGATTTGTGCACCCGTTAAAAAACATTAGATTGCACAGTCGGGGTTTGAACCCAAGAACTCTGGCATGGCAGTCATACGCAAAAACCATCACGCCACGGGTGATCAGCATATCTGCTGAGGTTAAAAACGGAAAAGTGGACCCAAAAGCATTGCATCACAGCTAAAGACGCATAAAGTTTTCTATTGACAACTTAATATCTTAAAATGTACATAAAACAATGATGTATACAAAATCATTGAAATTGTGTCGGTCTCATCTTAGTCTCTTCTAGGTTTCATCTCGGATTGACATCATTCCCATCTGGGTCCCGTCTAGTTAAACCTTTTAATATACTCGTACTTTCTTAGAACCACCCGAGTTCGGACCAAGGCTTTACTTCGTGTTTTGGACCAAACATTTGCGCGACTCTGGTCCTTTTTAGGGTTTGATGATTTTCAGATTTAAGTTCTTACTCCGGAAGTTGTCAATTGTATAGATTCTAGGTGAAATTGGTAACCAAGCATTATATGAACGACAAAATATTATTTGTTTGGCCATATTCCAAGTCACAACCTGCCAAATTCTATTGATTGCTATTTCGGTGGATTAAAAATATTTAGGAAACCAGAATATGGGTGCACGGAGAAATCAATTCTTTGAGTAGAAAGTAAACAAGTATTAGGTTAAAATTAGATGTTTTCGTACAGTAACACGTTAAATATCGATATCGAATTCAAATGAATTTTGTTATACAGATAATAAGGCAGAAAGATGCAGAAAGGGCTCTCAAGAAAATTGCGTGGGTGGTTTTTTTACCATAGCAGTTTAAAAAAAAGGTGACAATTTTGGTTAAACCTAAATATCTCATGAACTAATAACGCTAGAGACTTGAATTAAATTTTATAATATATATTGTAACGTGATACAAAACAATTTTATTTTTGGAAAAAAATCCAATTAACGTTTTTTTTTTATAAATCAAAAAAAAACTGAAAAAAAAAATTTTTCACCTCGAAAATTTTACGACTAAAATATGATTTCATCTCCGAAACAATTTTGTGCAACGAAGAATAATGTTTTTGACATCTAATAAAATTTTGAGAAAAATCTAATTGACAGTTTTTTTTTATAAAAAATAAAAACCTAAAAAAAACATTACTCAAAGTTGGTAAAAATTGAATTTCGACTGAAATGTCTTTTCAAAAACTTGAGATTAAAGCTTCAAACTTATTTTATCTTATAAGAAATATTGTTTTCAACATTCTAAAAAATGTTGAGAAAAATCGAATTGACAGTTTTAAAAAGAAAAAAAAACCTTAAAAAATAATAAAAGTTGGTAAAAATTGATGTTCGACTCAAATATTTTTTCAAAACTTTGAGATAATGGCTTCTAACTAATTTTAAATTATAAGAAATATTGTTTTCAACATTAGGTACAATTTTTAGAAAAATCGAATTGACAGTTTTTTAAAAAAAAATAAAAACCTAAACAAAAATTTATAAAAGGTGGTAAAAATTGATTTGGAGATATTGGCTTTAAACTACTTTAATCTTTCAAAAAATATTGTTGTCAAGATTCAGTAAAATTTTGAAAAAAATCGAATTGACAGCTTTTGTATAAAAAATTAAAAAAAATTTAACAAAAGTTGGTAAAAATTGATTTTCGACGCAAATAGCTTCTCAAAAATTACAAACATTGGTTTCAAACTTATTTTATTTCACAGAAAATATTGTTTTCGATATTCATATATCATTCGATATAAAAATCCAACAGTCCGTTTTTTCATAAAAAAATAAAATCTACAAAAAAAAATACGCAAATTTGATAAAAATTGATACATATCGACAGACGGGATGGGAAGTTATCAGTGTGGGTCGCATTCGCATCCCAGCCCCTTTTTTTATTTAATGAAATTATGTCCAGCAAACTTAACGAGATGAGACTACGAATTATTCTATTCACGATTAAAAAAAAAAAACAAGACCGAGACGAGACTCAGTTGTACCAAACCAATTTCGGTGACACCGAAACGAACCTATCAAAAATCAGATTTGATCTTGTAGTCAACTTTATTTGTCTTCGCCAATGTCTGAACCTTCTAAAAAAAAACTAATCTAAACTAAAAACAACCAAAAAGTTAAAATTCTCATGACTCTGGGAAATAAACCAGGGTGAATTTTAGTGATGACATATTTTAATACTTAAGGGCCACTTTGGTCCTAGGAGAATATGCATGAACCAGTATACCTGTACGGCACGTATGTAGGCTTTGGGGGCCACTGAGGTTCAAGTCTTATTTGCATTTACCTGTAACTTCAGAAGACCTTATGAGAACGTATTCAATTTACACTGACAAAGTGGACAGTTGGAATCACCTGCACGTAAATGATTTGGGCTCCTGCTGAATTTACAATGTTACGTTGGTTGGCTAATTTGATTAAAGTTCAGAAGTTTTCATTGGAAGGCTCTTTATTTCTATAGGACCTATAAAAATTATCTACATAATTTGCCTTTTATTTTTATCAATATTCAAAAGCAAAGTACTGAAGACTTCTTTAAGTACTAAGAAAACTATTCAAATAAATTATTTTTCTTTTTCTTAAATAATTAGGTCATTAACAAACCCGCAGAAAATAATAAAGTTCCAACCTCATATCTTGAGGTTTGTAACTAGATCGGCAATACCATTTTTAATAGATGCATAATAATGTAGATAAAATTACTCGAAGAAGTGGATACAATAACAGAAGTAGATACCAATTCATTGTTTGCTTAGGAAGTTAAAGTCTTTGCCTATACAAAAAGGTATTAAGACTTGCTTATGTAATAACATTTAAATTTTTTTCTTTGCGTTTATGGTTGTTCTGTTTATTCAAACTTTTCTACTTATACTTAGATATAATGGTTTTATGGTTCTTTTAGTTTGTATTTCTTTTTTCAAATACTCTTTCAGGAGGTTGAAATTATAAACCATGAACTGAGATACTATACAACATCGGATTTATATAAAACAAAATAATAATAATAATAACGGCAAGATGTGGATGTAGGATTTTACTTAATTTTTGTTGGACCTTATAATGATTTGTGTTCATATTTTTTAGTACATTTTAATAACTGAATCACTGAATGTTTTGTTTTTTAAATCATAGGTTATTTTTTCTCTCTCGAAATTTTGACAGAAAGTCAGTTTGTCAAT
This sequence comes from Eupeodes latifasciatus, assembly GCA_920104205.1. Classification (NCBI taxonomy): domain Eukaryota; kingdom Metazoa; phylum Arthropoda; class Insecta; order Diptera; family Syrphidae; genus Eupeodes; species Eupeodes latifasciatus. Next base: position 355,948,663 of record OV049924.1, on the reverse strand, counting down.
CCTCACAGAATAATCAGCCTTATCACAGGCCCCGTCGTAATAGATTCGTAGTACGAACCCCGAAAAAAAGTATCATTGCCCCCGTCGTACTAAAAAAAATTGCTACGAAATTCGGAGTTCGTGAAAAGTGGTATCACTAGCCCCGAATGAATAGGAAGTTTGGCAGTATTTTCTACGAACAGTTATTTTGATCGGAGTTTTGAAAACGAACACAAAATATTAAGCTTGCGAAGATAAATTAAATAAAAATAAAATATATAAAAAGAATCATGTAAGTTTTACTATTGTTTTAATGTGAAAGTGTTTACCTATATTTTTTTATTTTTTTTTTTGAAGGGCAAATAAAATTATCACAAATAAAATTCAATTCGAAAGGCTTTATGAATTGCTTCAAGAAAAACCTCAAATTGCCCAAGGATTTTCAAAAATCCCTAAGGAGGAAGTGAATTCCTTTTGGGAAGCAGTAAAAATAGAGTTGAATAGCCTAGGCCCGCCTTCTAAGGACACCTCTAGCTGGAGAAAAGTAAATTGAATAGATTAGTCCAAACTTTTTTATAATTTAATTTAATTCTTAGGTGTGGTTAGATTGGAAGGCATACATCAAGAGAAAAATGGTTGAAAACAAAAAAGAATGCAAAGCTACAGGTGGCGGAGGAAATAGAATGCATTCGTTTAGCAGCCTCGAAGAAGGTGTCATAAGACTGACTGGCCTTGAAACTTCGACCAGAGGAATAAAAGATACACAATCTTTTGGATTCAAAAATTCTTCCGAGCCTTTAGAATCTAATGAACGTTGTGAAGAGAACCAACTCGCCGATGTTTCGATGTCATCAGACGTAGTTGATGTGAGAAATGTTCCACGGCGTCTTCCAACCACTTCGCGTCAATCATATGATTCATCCAGCCTCTTAAAAGAACAAGTAAAGATGCAACAAGAATTCCATGTCAAAACTGAAGAATTTAGAGATAAAAAAGAAAAAAGTTCTGAAGGGATTTCAAGCAGCTTGCGCCGGATTTACAGAGGAATAGAAAAACTCTCTGAAATAGAGGAAAAAAGACTAGAAGAATCTAAAAGGCACAACCAAGTAAAGGAGAAACTTTTACAGAAAAAAATTGAGATTAAAATGAAAATGGTTCAAATTCATGAAGAAAGATACAGCCCAAAGTAAGCATTGAAATAGATAGAAGTGAAGGAGTGATATGAGCTGGATTCAAGTCAAGAAATTGCTGATAATTATCATTAAATCAAAAACTTTTTATTTTTTTTTTACTATTTACTTTACTTTTTTTTATTCTTTAACTATACCTGCATGTATGTACTTACATAAATGTCTTAAATAAAGCATGAACTTCGTTTGCAATGAAAAACACAGTTTTAAATAATTATGCTCCTCATAATACTGTCCCTTATTTGGGATGCTACACCATGGAGATTCGAATGGGGGATTTCGTCATTTTCTTCAAGTTCGTCTTCATTTTCAGCTTCAATTTCATTAAAATCATCTTCGACTTTAAAGTGAATGCAAATATTATGCAAGGCACATGCTACATTTATAATTTGTGCAGATTTTTGCGGGGAATAGTGGAGCTGACGTGCTGCGAGTATGCACCGTGATCGATTTTTTATCACGCCTATGACTCTCTCCACCATATTCCGAGTTTTACTGTGCTTCAAATTGAAGCTGCTTTGAGGACTCCCGACCTCAGCGGAACGAAATGGAGTTATAAGCCAGGGTTCAAGTGGGTATCCGGCATCACCTGTAACAAATCCAGACATTAACGTTATTTGTCTGAGATAAAAGTTTGTTTTCAACAAACCTAAAATCCAAGCGTTTCTTTCTCCATCACGATATTTGCTTTCAAAATATGCTTTCGCTGAACTTAAATTCCACACATGAGAATCGTGGTTTGATCCCGGGTACCTTGCGTCTATAAACCTCACTCGCATCTTGTTGTCGCAAATCTGACAAAAAAAAATGAATTTCACATTAAACCTTACAAATATGTATATCTTGCATTCATACCACCATGGCATTAATACTGAAGAACCCTTTTCTATTGTAGTACAGGAACTTCTCTTCCGCCGGTGCAATAATTTTGACATGGGTTCCATCCACGCACATTATAGTACCTGGAAAACTTGCTCTGGAGTAGAAGTCAATCTTTGCTTGACGTTTCTCAACCTCCGTCATTTCCAATTTAATCCAAATCGGGCACAATTTTCTTTCTAAAATATTAAGCACAATTTTAAGATTTGTGGAAAAGGTTGACTGGGCCATTCCGATCTCAAAATCTTTGCCAACGCCGTATTGGTATCCTCCTTCCGCAATGAACCTCAAAACGGCTGCCAATCTACCGATTGGGGTGATTGAATTCGAAAACACGCAAGGGTCGAGTTCTTGATCCAGGATCTCCAATATATATTTAAACGCTGCCTTATTTACCCGAAAGTTTTTTTTAAATCTGCAAATCAATTTTCTTTGTAAGCAGTGGAATGTTTAAAATATGTTACCTACACTTTGTCATCAAGATCGAAGGGGTTAAAAGCATCCCTTAAAATTCTGCGCTGTATTTTTAGTGTTCGTCGTCTTCGTGTATTTTGTTCATTTATTGCAAAGATTGCAACAGCAATACTATCCATTTTTAAAGACAAAACCAAATAAAAACAAGAACAAATCGAAAGATGAAAAACGCGTTTTTTTTATTTTTCTTATTTTGACGCAAATCAGCTGATTTTGATACTCCGAAATTAGTATTTCTGTGTGGCAATGCTTTTTTGATTTCGTTCGGGGCTTATGATGTAAATGTATTCGTATTCGTAGCGTAACAAAATTTTCGGGGACTCGCTACGAGGGACTCTGTGATAGGGGTGAATATAAGTTTTTACCGATTGATTGAGTGAGTGCTGTTTAACCCAAGTGGTATGCGTTTTTTGAAAAGAAATTTAGACTTAAAACTAGGCTTAACAATTCAAAGCGTACGACCATCCACTTCTTTGTACTTTGGACCTTAGTGCAACTTGAATTACATGACTGTTATCTTGTCTGACGAAGTCCATTTTAATCTTGGCGGCTACGATAACAAACACAATTGTCACATATCTGGGGCTCAGAAAACCTACACGCTTAAATCGAGAAGCCAATGATTGCATGCACAGTAAGTTACAATTTGTTGCGGATTATGAGAATGAGCCTATTAAAAACTTTAAAAGTAACGATGGGCATAATAAAAAGATTAAGACGAACTCTAGGTTCATGTAAAATGCCGCTCTATGCAAAACACCATATACCGCAATTATCTATTTCGCATAAGATTCCCTTATCGTGTAAGCAGCCACCGTCTTGACGTTTTCAATAAAATTGGGTTCATTTGAGATGTTTGGCAAGATCAGGGTTTTGTTTGTGATGGGCGCGTACTCAAGGGATGTTTGTACTCTTTTTAAACCGAGGACATAGTGTTATCCTTAAGAAAGGGAGAGAGGGTTTCAAAGGAGGTGTCAGTGTTCTTTGGTTTTGAATTCCAGAATATTGCAATGAATCGAAAAGACAGAGTTTGGTACTAAATTCCACATTCACGTAGTGCGGCTGAAAAACAAATCCCTGTACTTGACAGTTTGTTCCTTTATTTCTTTTTATTTATTTTATTCGTGAAGGCATAAAGACATATTGTCTTATTAAATAGAAACAAGCTCAACAGTTTTTAAATTTACAAGGTTTGAGATATATTTGTGAAACTTAAACAGTTTTCAATGCTCATAATATTAAGGACACACTTTGAGAAATTAGAGGTTCTATCTTATCTGCATAAGCCAAAATTGTAACGGACAAGACATTAAGTTTTCTTTTGCTTATGGAATCAAAGTGGGAATATATTTCACAACCATAAATAAGGTTTGGTACGATTAGAGTTTTTGGTAGAAGCATGCGCACTTTAAATGTAGTGAAAACTGAGTCGCCCATAAGGTGCGTAGAATGCCACTCACTACATAACTGATATGGTTATTCAAAGTTAAGGTACGGTTAAAAACTACTCCAAGAATTTTAGCAGTTTTGACATACGAGGTAGTATTACCTTGCAGGATCACAGGTGGCGGGTAGACGTTGTATTAAGATGTCGTGGCGTTTGCTGTGTGACACGTAGCGCAGTCCTGCTGGAACCACATGTCGTCTACGTCCATATGGTTCAATTCAAAAACCACAAAAAACCACAAGAAATTAGTTAGCATCGTTATGTAGCGTTCGCTGTTGACAGTGACCGCCTCACTAACGTCGTTTTCAAAAAAGTACGGACCAATTACGCCGCCGTCGGCTCAAAATACAAACTAAACGATAACTTTTTGAGGATGTATTATCACCTGGTGAACCTCGCATGGGTTGGTGTCGTCCCATATACGACAATTCTGCTTGTTCACACAACCATTCATCCAAAAATGCGCCTAGTCAATAAAGATGATTTTTCGGCGAAAATTGGGGTCCTCTTCCAAACGATTTGAAGCCCAGTCAGCAAACAAACGACGTTGTCTATGGTCATAAACTTTGAACTCCTGGATCAGTTGGATCTTGTAAGTATATAGGCCCAAGACCCGATGAAAAATTCGAAAAGTTGAAGTCTGCGAAAGGCCGAGTTCTTGTGCACGGCGAGGAATGGACTGCCTTGATGTAAACTTTCACGGACCGCGCCGATGTTCTCGGCCGATCTTGCCTTCTTTGAACGAACTGGTGTTGGTTGATTGTTTAATGTCCCAAATTTGGCCACCAAACGTTGAAGAGTCGACTGTGAAGGGCCACCATGTCTACCGTAAAATGGGCGCAATGCGCGCAACGTTTGCGTTAACGAACATTCAATTTGATAATAAAGTTTTATCATTTGAACGTGCTGTTCACTCGTGTAACTTGCCATGATGATTTGGCATAAACAACTAAATAATATGCAAAAGATTTTACAGATTTCACCAAAACAAAATGGCAGCGAAGGGGCGCCAAATCTACCAGCGCCAATATAAAAATCCTATATTATACATCGACAGCGTTGCCACAATGTTACAATGTTACAAGTGTAACAAAAGTGTTACACTTTTCTTAATTTTTTTGTATTTGTTAAAATGTTACTTTTTTTTTCTTTTTGTTACAATTTTTTCTCCAAACTATTTTTTTCTTTAAAAATTTACTTTATGATTTTTTTAATCAGTGTGAAGTGCGCTTAGGGCCCTTTCACACCAAACGAATCCGAATCCGGACGAGGAATCTGACAGGTTGAATCAAGTGCGACCTCGAATCAAACCTAATTGAACCAGATTCGTCCGGTCTGAAGGCGGGAAAAGAAACTCTTCACATTTAAACGGAGCGCTCGAAGCCGAATCTTGGTCAATCAGATTCAACTTGATTCGGAGTGATCCTGATTGATTCGGATTCGTTTGGTGTGAAAGGGCCCTTAAACAACACTTTCACCTATTTGTACACCTACGTCCTAAATTGAGTTGAAATCACCTTCATTTGACTCGATCGAACCAATTTAACCAACAGGTATCACTTGAATACCATTGAATCAATAATGTTTGCAAAATAAATAAAAGATCAATTCTCCTAATTTGCCTAAACATGTTTTATGTAAAACTTAAAATGTGTCTTACTTATAATAATTTATTAACTTATTATTTAATGTATAGTTTTGTACTGAATTTAAAAACTGTGATGAAGAAAACTTATGTTCCTATTAAAAATTAAAAATTGAGTTCAAGAGCATTCTTTGATTTAAATCATTTTTTTTTTGTTTTTTTTTCAATTTGTTACATTTTTTTCGCTTGTTACGTTTTTTAAAAAAATGTGTTACACTTTCGTGAAGCCCAGCGGCAACGCTGTACATCGAGAATTTTTTCGATATAGCAAATGGTGTTGATTCCAAGGCTATTATCTTGAGAGCAATTTGAAATTCTGTCGAGATTTTCATTAATACAACACACAGTGTGTGCTATAAGCTCAAAAGGGAGAACTATTATAAATCTGAACGTTGTTGCCATGCCATACATTGGTATAGAACAATATTTAAAAAGGAACCGCAAATCATCAACATATAGACCAAATAAAAGCGGACCGAGTATTAAGCCCTGTGGTACATCACGTGAAGTAGGGAGAAGTTTAGAAAGAACGTTGTTCAATTAAACTGCCTGTTTGCGACGTGTTAAATATGAATGAATGCAGTGTTAGAAAAATTAAAGGTTTGAAAAAGTATATCAGGGTATACTGACAGTGTCGTAAATATTACAGTTAAATTGTTTAATTGTTTGTTATTTGTATATTTTCAATAATCCTTTTCAATGACCTTTATTACATATTCCCAGAGATGGGAATCATACACAAGCTTCAGACGTTTAAGATGCTTATACCTAGATAACAGAAATGGAGGAAGTTCGAACACTCAAAAAGTGGTTCACGGAATTCAAAAATACACTTTTCTAAAAGTTCGAATTTCCCAAAAAAAAAAAACACAACGCAATCTACTATCACTGTGCAATTACTTACATTGAATAATTCATTTCGAATATATAAGTATATTATACAGCAGCACAAGTATAGTAACTTTTGACAGTGATTTCAATTAAGTTCGTTTAATTTATTACAAACAAATGATTTATGTCTGCCTTCTTTTCCTTCTGTTTTTTTTTCGTCGTTTCACAATAATTGGTACAAAACTCCTATCAAAATAACACACACGTCTCCTTGTTGAAAGAAATTGCATGTCAACAACCAACACTGTTGCTAATAAAGCATTTGACACTGACTTCAAGACCCAAGAGATTGTCACAGAGACAAATTGAGACAAATTTAACATTTATTCTAGTACAATATACAATCTACCAGAGTCGGTGTTTTCCTTCAACTTTATACCTATACCTACATAAGAAGATATATGTACATATATCCTTGATGTGAGCTCTCTCGTCCATTATCCTTCCTTGTCCATGTGTCCATATAACCTGTGTATCTATATATATATACATTAAAAAAAAGAGACGTAAAGGACATTCATACACACACAAATAAAAGTACAGGAACAAAATTTAGAGTAATTTTTTGTTCTGCTTCTTGGAAAGATTGCCATCAGAAGAACGTTCTTTTTTCTCACGCCCGCCCGTCCTTAGATAGGTATTATAGGTAGTAGAGGTACCTTCCACATTGGACGTCTTGTGAACCATTTGTCCCCAGCGTTACCATATCAAGACTTGCCATCATTAGTTCACACATAAAAAGACGACAACGAGCAGTCTCCGTTATGTTATACTCGACTCTCGTATGTGGGTTGTCCTGATGCCGTCCTTGTACATTATTCCTCAAACTAAAACAAAATTCATCCCCCAATATCTAACCTACCTCTACCTACCTTCTACATATATATGGAAATGTGACATTTATTAGTTTGTAGAGAGAAACATCATTTTACTTACCCCCCCCCCCCCCCCTCATACCTACCCTCGACTGGACATAAACGTACATTTCAATACAAAAAAGGAGCAAAACAAACACCAGTAGAAAAAGAAAATACCATTTATTGATCATAGTCGTTTGAGTTTGAGTATTTTGAAAAATCTGTCAATATTTAATTTACATATAAATTTGACAGTTGATTTAAACAACCAAAGTGTACATCAAAGTGAGAGGACAGAGAAACGAGAAGATGAGATATAAACATAAATATAATAATAATCAATACATTTTTTATCCTTGCTGTGTCAGAAAGCTTATAGCCATCATCAGAAGGATATAAAACATACATATTATATAGAGATTCAAAAGGATGGACATCAGGCGGCAGAGAAGAGAAAGGGAGGAAGGAACTTATTTTTATTCTTTTTTTTTTTTGAAGAACGTCTTCCGTATCTGATGAATTATTGGAATTATTCCGATCCATTAACCTTTCTCAAGGATTATCATTTTTATATAACGTTTCGTATAAACAGGGACTTTGTCCGGAATCCTAGTGGAAAATTGGTAGAAGAAGAAGAAGGACAAACGGTAGTTTATCGTTGACATTTTGCACTTTATTTAACTGAGTAGTTGTATAGCTAAACTTATGAACAGGACATGCAGGAGGAAGAGAGGATTAGTGGATTTTTGTTATTTTTCATTCATTCGAATAAACTTTACGTTGCATGTTGTGGAATCAGAGATTGTTTCAAAGGAAAATAAATCCTTTATTTCCAATTCTTACTTATTTTTATACGAGTATAAAAAGAACCGTTTTTTTTTTTTGAATTTATTTCATTTTTGATGAACACAAAAAATATGTTTTTAAAGTTGAGGTTTAAAATCTTTTTATGTATTGAGAATTCCAAAAAGAGATTTAAAATATTAAACTTTGTACCAAGCGAATGATTCTTTGGAAAGGTTTTATCAGATACTTTTCAAAGAATTAATTACAATTCTGGTTTAATGAGTTGTGTGAATAAATGTTGAGATATTCTATATTTAACAAAGATAAGTTAATGTTTGAAGACTTTGTTAAAATTTATGGAATATATTTAATCCTTCAAGGTATTGAAGATAAATAACTTTTCTGGTGAATACATAAGATACTATTTATTTATATTTAATTAAAGATATGAAATTATACACAAGATTTAAATTAATTAAAAAAGTTTTTCTTAAAATGGTGACTTAAGACTTTTTACACAATTAACGACGTATTAAGAAACTGCCTTACAATTTTATTCGCCAAAAGAAATTTTACTTTTTGTTAGATAAATAATACGAACTTTAAGCTGGCAACACTATTTTCACTGGCAGCCATTTTGTGAGCTTTTAATTTGTTTATTTTGGCATTTCAATATAAATTTCAATATAAATAAACTGATGACTTAATAACGCTTTCAAATTGTGCAAATTTTCTTTTGAAAACCATTATTCTCTTCGAAAAAAGATATGTGAATAAATGAAACTTGCGTCTTTGGAATGAAAATAATTCGTAATGTATGTTGAGGCACCATTAGATCCATAAAAACTGACTATTTTTATGGGTTGGTGCAATAATTGATCCATACTTTTTAAAAACGATGCTGGTCGCAGTCAATAATGACCGCTTTAGAGTCACGATTACTGACTTTGTCACTTTCATCAATTGCACAACCATAATGTGCTGGAGATTTGGTTTCAACAAGTCGGCCGCAATAGCTTGTCATACAGCTTATGAATTAATTTATATTTAAATAAGTAAGAAAGTTTGGATCCAAGACGAACAGAATTCCGCTGTGAGGCAGAATGTCCATTCAATATAGACGACGAAAGTCAACAATTTTAACGACTTAGACGAAGTAAAGATCGCCGTTCTAACCTGAAGTCTAACAAAGCTACTGGAGCAGATGGCTTGAATGCTGAGCTCTTCAAAGCAGTTGTAGAAAATTTGGGAAAATATGATGGGAAGAAAGCATGCTCTATGAATGGAACCTTAATATTGTTTGCCCGATTCTGAAAAAATGAGATCCTCTAAACTGCACCAACTATAGAGGCATCAGTGTACTTAACATCGCTTACAAAATCTTCTCCGCCGTAATATGTCAACACCTAAAGCCCATTGTCAACAACCTGTGACAATGGGCCTTATCAGTGTGGTCTTAGACCAGGAAAGTCTACAGTCGATTAAATATTCACATTACGGCAGATCCTGAAAAACCCCAATAACATCAAATCGACACCCATCATCTTTTGATCGATTTCAAGGCCGCATATGACAGCATCTACAGGAACGAGCTGTTTAGAGCAATGTCTAGTTTTGGCATCCCTACTTAACTCGTGCGTTTGTGCAGGATGCCCATGGAGAATTCACGCTCCATAAAGGTTGGAAACAACTTAACAGATCCTTTTGATGTCAAAAAACGTCTTAGACAAGGTGATGCGCTGTCATGCAATTTTTTTAACGTTGTTTCTTTGGGTTAAGAAAGCAATTGAGTGGCAAAGCCTTCCCTCGAGGGACCAAAATGTCGCTATATAAGACCCTCATCATCCCCGTCCTGCTATACGGTGCAGAAGCATGGACTATGACAAAAGTGGATGAAAGTCTCTTGGGTCTTTACGAGAGAAAAGTTCTTCGAATGATCTACGATCCCGTATGCATAGAAGAAGAGTGGAGGAGAAGATGCGGAACGACGAGCTGTACGGGCTGTACAGCGTAGATTTAGCCAAAAGGGTAAAAATCCAACGACTAAGATGGCTGGGTCATGTAGAGCGCATGGAAACCAATGCTCCGGCCCGGAAAGTCTTCGAATCCACACCCACAAGACAGCGCAGTAGAGGAAGACCGCGAATCAGGTGGTGCGCACAAGTGGAAAGTGACCTCACCCAACTTGGAGGGAGTCAAACTGACTTTCATGTAGATATAGGGAAGAAGTAATTCGTTGAAGAATGATACTGTTACAATTAATTATAATTGATAAAGGCACTCTGAGAATTACTTTGGAAGAGTCTTTGCTTGTGAACGAACGCAAGAAGCTATAGCTATCTTCCTTCCTAAGAGTAAGTCTGGGAAAGTTGGTAGCGTTGGATTGTCGTCCTGCCTAGGGCTGGGGGCTTGACTTACTGATAAAATTATAAACAAAACCATACAAATCAGTAAATATACAAATCGACAATGACTACGGTCGTCGGTATCTCATATAAGTTTAAAAATTTTTGAGGTGGCTCCAGTAAAAATCATTTATAAAAATGATGTTCATGAACAGATAAAGCTGGTGGATTGGGGTCCCAAGCATGAAACCGAGCGGCCACTTCTAGGGTTATCTTCCCTAGATCCTCCTCCTATCAAAGAACGAAAGTATAGCTCACCAAGCTAATTTGGTATCACGGGATATGATACAGCCCAATGATGCAAGTCATGATCATATATGGGACGGCCCCCTTGTGAGAGTTTCGTGGTGGCTGTGGTTTATCCTATAATGCATAGGGTTTTGGTTTCTTCGAACCCTAGAAAAATCAAAATTTAGATAGAAAAAAAACCATGACCAAAGGTTAACAAATGAGGGTGGCATTTGTTAGGTCTTGGTAGCTTAGAAAGAAGAACTCACTCGAAGTAGATTTTGGCAAAGAGAAAGGGTAACTCTTATGAAATGTGCTTTAAGTAAATTTCAAAAACTAAGCGACAAAACAATGTCCAGGGGCAGCAAGTTTAGTCGCTTGCCAGCAAATAAGGGCTCAACGCTAGGTGTTGCTGTTGTGAACGCCTATCTTAAACTCACCCAACTTGGAGCGCGAAACTAGAGACATCTAGCTAGGGACCGAGGTAGATGCAGAAGTTTTGTTGGGTGAGGCCCTAGTTAACACAAGACTGTAGCGGCACCATAAGTAAGTATCTTTGTTTTATTCCATTTCAAACAAAAATCTTTAAAAGCAAAAACGATCAATTTTGATATTTATTTCTCATTCTGTTTTAAATTAAATTGATCTTCAGGGTTATCAGCTGTCATAAAGAAGATAATAAATACTCTCCTCTTTTGAAAAAAGATTGTATACCTATACTTTTTTGTCATATTGGAATATATATTTTGAAGCGTATGAGTATCCAGGACTTCCTGGTGCATTTCTACACTAAGCTGGGCGGCGCTTACTTGACACATTGACGTAAAAACACCCAAACAAAAAGAATTTTTATATAACGAGTATCTAAGGTTTCAACTTTGCCAATACCACTATTACCAATTTTTTAAATCGTGCTGTTTTAATGATTGCATATTTTTAGGATCAGGGCTTTAAATTTTGATCATGATTAAGAGATTAACTACGCTAGTACTTTTGATGTGAACTATGATCACCATGACCAAGGTATTTAGTATTTTCTATCTCATCTTCAAAACAAATTTCTTATAGTATACTTCAAAAATTATCAGCAGTCATATAGGACCAATTCTTTTTATCTAAGTTATATGATGTTTTATTCTGTGTTTTTTAGAAAAAAAAAACTGATACTATGAAGAAATAGAACTGAATCCTTATAAAGAGTTGGGAGAAATGTAATGGTAAAAGCTTTCAGTTTTAGGTGTGAAAGTTTAACAAGAAATTTTAAAAATAAAATGTGAAGAGTGTATTGTGAAGCATGAAGCAACTCAGACCCTTCCATGCCTGCGTGGGTATATACCATCATTGAATCCCCCAATCAATTTGAATAGACCAATATTTAGGCAGCTGTCATTTTTAAAGCTGTCATCTTTTGATATTTGTCAAAAAAGTAAAAACAACGCCATTTCTAAAAATTGAACAAAGCACGTTTCAACATCTCATTGAAAATGTTACTAAGTTACTGTTTCTTTAAACTAAAGCACTCGTAAGCCGTCAATATAGTAAGGAACATGGTGAAACATTTTTAATGTTGGAGCAAGTTAGTTTTGTGAAGAATCAAATCCGTGAGAGTCACTTAAAAAGACAGGCACTTCACAAACACCATTATGAATGATTGATAAAAATCTTCATACTCAACATTTTATTGCTGAATAAGATATTTGGATTGGTGATAGTGGTGCTTCCATAAATGCATTTCTCTTTATCGTAGAAATTGTAAGATGTTATTGTGGCCGAAGTTTATTTTTTAAAAAGACCGACCTACGCCGCACACAAGCAATGAACCTAATTTTATAGGACTATTTTTGAGAAAAACTGTATCTTGGTGAAATTAGAATTTTGGAACAAAATTCTTTATACAAAATTACGTATACGCCTAAGTGTACGCGAAATGCATAGCAGGTTACTTTCTTCAATGTTAATGCATAATATTTAATATCAAAGGCGTTCAAATGGATACAACGATGAATCAGATGTATTACAATATTTCGCCCTTATTGAAAAACCCTATAGAATTCTGTGACTTTATTGTTTCAAAAATTTCGCGATAGAAATGAAGGTGATGTACAATTTCATAAACTTTAAAAAACACATATCCAAAAATATTATAAAACATACTAACATTAGAACATTAGAACCAAAAATCGTCTAAGTTAACAGCATCTGACATGTATACTCCGTGATATCCGTAGGTCCGAATTCTACATGATGTTGGCCATTCTCAGAAAATCAAACATATACTTATTGATTCTATATGCTACTTCCCAACACAATTTCAAATTGCAAAATCCTGCTCAAATTATTTATATTGTTTGAATATCTCTTTGAGTTTCAAGGAAAAGCGCACCTAACTCAGCCGAAATCTAAAACCAATTAAAAATTAAATGATTATTCTCTTGCAGACGATATCATGATATGCAACATTAAGAGCTTATAGAAAATAAGACGATTTTCATGAAGCATTATAAAAATTGAATGTGTTTGACTAAAATACAGAATAAGGGATTAATTTCAAAACACCCGACATCCAAGTAGCTATACTTATTTATTTTCAGCTTTTTGATTGAAGCAAACCAGATCCTTAAACGAACATCTATACCCATTCGCATCAAAATTCGACACATCCAACTATCCTCTTAACTGGATTAAACTTTCATAAAACCAACAATTTTGAAACTTCATTACCCACACGTATAACACGACTTATCCTCCTCTCAAAAAAATGTTTTTGTTTTTCAAATCTTCTTTTTTTTCTTACTCTGAGTTCTGCTATCATTCATTCTGTATTCTCTTCACAGAATCATGTCTACAAATGCAACAGCGCCTGTGGGCCACAGAAGTAGTCGTGCCCTCGAACTCGAACTACAAAACTTACCAAGAGTTTTCAGTGAAGGATTTCAAACAAGTACCAGTAACGCCAACGACAACAGTATCAACGCAAACACTGCTACCAATACTCTACTCATCTAACAGACTGTTTTGCTTTGTCGAACGCCACCACCGTGCGTCACCGTCGTCGTCGTTGCTAGTGTCGAAGTCAGAGTTGAAGTCAAAAAGGCTATGCGAGGACGTCAACGTCGAAGCCAACGTCGTAGAAGCCGGTCCAAAATTGAAATACATGTCGCAAGCACAACAAAACGAATGCAAAACAAGAAACGCCACAAAAACCAACAAAAATTAAATAAAGGCAAATGCCAAACTTTGAGGTAGACACGTTGTGTTTCCTCCGCATCCTACTTTTGCCTCCTGCGTCCTGCGTCCTTCGACCTGCTGCCTGGCATTTTTGTATGTTTGTATATTTTGTAGTTTTGTTTTACTGATGCCGCCTTATGCACTTGAGAAGACTTTAACGCCTAACCTCCCCTCTCACCAGCAGCGCGCATAACTCCTCTGGCAAATGAATGTTTTTCCAAAAGAACCGTTTTTTGCGTGCTTTTCTCTTTACCCTTTGAAATTTTTGCATTTCGTTGTTGTTTTGCTGTCAAAAAAAAAAAAAACTTAACTTTGTGTGCTTTGTGTTGGGACTTGTTTTTTGAAAATTTGTTGTTTTTGTGTTTTGGGTTTTCCATCCTTCTAAGTTTTGAAAAAATACTAACGATATTGCTAACATCACCATTCACTTCACTGGAGTAGAGTAACAGAGACAGAGGAAAAATAAGTACGAGACAGAAAGAGAGATCACCAAAAAACGAGTAAACATTGCATCATCCTTTGTTGTTTGACTTTGATTATGGTTCGTTATGTCCCATGGTAAAAGTTTGGAATGCCGCTTCACGATTTGTTTTGAAATTTTTGTTCTACTATAGCTCCAGCTTGCTTCAATATAAGAGCGTGATTTTTCATTGAGGGAATATCAATTAAGGATACACAAATAAAGGATACTTATGTCAGGTTATGGAAGATACAATAGTGTCTATAGGTACTCGTATAATATTAGGCAGGACGAATAAACCTATAGATTGAAAAAATACCCGGAAATTGTTTGTTTTTAAAAATAATAGCCAAATATTTTAGAAAGTATGCATAGAATTCCAATTATTTTCCAAAAATACCTATAAAAGTAAGTGGGCTTTTGTGAGTACTGTAGATTCAGAGGGTTAGAACGAAAAAAATAAATTTGCCAAATTTACAAACAGTATAAAGTCATTGACTAACTGTCAAAATTGTGAAAAGGTTGAAGTTCTGTGTGCTCTCGGATTTATTTAAAAATAAAACATTTAAAGTTTACAATTATTGTTTTTTAAAGTCACAACATATAAATTAAGTCATATCGTCATTCAAAAAGTTAAAAAATTTGATCAACTGCCAACACAAGGTACGATTTTTTTCATTTTTTATTATTGGGGATACACGGACCGGTACACTGTGAACGTACTGCATATGCAAGCAAAACGAAATCTGCAAGAAACTTCGCCGGAACATTCTTCGAATAACAAGAGATTCAGTGTTGAATTTTCCAATAAAATGGCAGTAGAAAATATGTCGATTGAGCAACTAAAGATTATTTTAGATGAGTGCTTGATCCCTAAATTCAAGGATATTGCAACAAAGAAAGAAATCTTAGCTGTCTCGAATGACATTCAGTTGTTACGGTCACAAAACGTTTATCTGCTTAACCGTATATAGGTACAGAACATGGAAAGCTACTGTCAAACGTTGGAGCGTCAACTTGAAATTCTGTTGTTTTGCACTTCCCGGCAGAAGGGAAACCCAATAAAGTTGACTTTGCAAAACAAGCTTGTATTGGGCTTCTCCAGCTTCAAGGAAATGCTGAATTACAGATTCAAACTACACAAGAATTCACTAATCAAATAACAAACAAGTCCACGGTTATTCTTAATATTCAATCCAGTGACACTGTAAATAAAATTATTGAAGCTACACCACAACTTAAGAACTCTGGAATTGTTGTGCATCGTGAACAGTCCATCATTACACGCCAAAAAAGAACTGCACTTTACCAAATTAAAACGAAATTACTTCAAGTAGCACCCACTGAGAAGATCGTAATAAGAGGTGTTAAATTAAATATCAGAAACTTTTCGTTTGCTTATAGTTTTTCACTAGGGTTGGTTGTAAACAATACAGAAGAATTGACGTTTATCAAAAACACATTTGGAGAAGACGCATTGCAATTCTTTGACACAAACAACACCAGTAGCTGTCAGAACTATGCGATGACAGCGCCATCTGTTCCTCAAGGAGATCGCGGTGGACAGCAGAATCGACAGTCACATCAACATAAAAGTTAGGGTAGAGTTGCCGTTTGTCATTTAAATTTAAATTTAAAAATTTTATGTTATAATGTGTCTGGTCTAAAAAATAAGCTTTTATCTCCAGATTTTTTCAAATTCATTTTAAACTTTGATATTATTATTTTAATTGAAACCTTTCTTGAAGATGGTAAAGAATCACTATTTTCTAATTATTTTAAAGAATTTTCTGTCAAATTCATTCCAGCTACTAGAAGAAGTATTTTTGGTAGAGCGAGCGGTGGCTTTTTAATCGCAACTAAATTTAATTTAAACAATTTTGTAAAAATTACATCAATAGGTATGAAAACTGTTATAGAACTAAACCATAGGTATGAACCATATTACATTATTCCCACCTATCTTAATTGCAATAATTGGTTGAGTGAATTTACAGAATTACAAATTTTTATTAATGAAAACGAATTACAAAATATCTTAATACTAGGCAATCTGAATGGAAGGATCGGAAATTTTCAGAACCCAGCTTCACTGGTACAAAATGTTTCTCATGTGTTCGAAGGTGTAAGGAAATCTATGGATGAAGTAATTAATAGATGCGGGAGGCAACTTCTTGAATTTATTGATGGCTTTGGTTTCATGGTATTAAATGGAGTAACTAAAGCAGACAAAAATGGCGAACTCACTTTCGTATCGGGTCAAGGCAGCTCAGTAATCGATTATTGTTTCGCCAGAGGAAACTGGCTAAGTATTATCAGTGACTTCGAAGTTCAATCTGCGAATTACTCTGGTCATATTCCAACAGTAACAGTATTGCCAGGGGTAACGGTAGGGACAAATAACGCAATTAGGAGCATAAGGTGGGTTGAAAATCGCGCGGAAGAGTATAGACGAAGACTTGATGCTCAGTTAAACTACCTGCCTGAACAAGAAAATTCGAGTAATGACCAGGCTAGTGAAAATATTTTAGATATTGTACGTCAAGCATCTTGTATGAGAAAAAAACCTAAAGGTGGTAACATATTCGTGGCTGAATGGTTTGATTGGGAATGCATGAAACTTCGCAAAAAGTGTTTCGCTCTTCTTAACCTTTTTAGGAAGAACAATTCCGTGTTTTTTAAAACACTTTACTTAGAGGCGAACAAACAATATAAACAGCTTTTAGTTAAAAAACGGAAACTTTATTTCAGTGGTGTAGCAACCGGGCTCTCATCATGTAAGGACTCAAAAACATTTTGATCAAAGGTGAGGTTGTTAGGGGGCTGTAAAAATGTGGCATCTTCGGTGCTGGCAGTTGAAAAACTTGCTGATCAATTCCAAGTTCTTCTGAATCCGTCGTCGGTTCACCAAACGTTTGAATATGCTCTACCGTTAGTGAAAATCCCGGAACTTGATGGGCCAATTTCAATGAAAGAATTGCAAGACACTTTGAAATCAATGAAAAATGATAAGTCTGCGGGAATTGACAGTATTCCCGTTGAATTTTACAAAAACTCGTCTGTAAATTTTTTGGTTCATATTAATTTATTCTTTAACAGGCTTCTCGAGGAAGAATCTATTCCGAAATCTTTTTTAAGAGCATAGATTTGCGCAATATTTAAAAAAGGTGATCCCCAGCGCCCAGACAACTACAGGGGCATATCGATTTTACCGTGCCTTCGAAAAATATTCACCCATCTTCTATACCATAGGTTGGCGAAATGGGTTGAAGAGAATCATCTTCTTAGTATTTTCCAAGCCGGTTTTCGATCGGGTTTATCAACAGTTGACCATATATTTGCACTCACTACTATATTCAAAATGTTTTTAGAGAACAAAAAAAAACTTTACGTTTTTTTTGTCGATTTAAAAGCGGCCTTTGATACGGTTAACAGGAGTTCTTTAATTTATAAAATGTCTACCCTAGGCTTATCAACAAAATTTCTCAACTTATATAAGCTTCTTATAACCAATACATCTGCTGCTGTATGGAATGGAAGTAGAATGTCTAATTTCTTCAGTGCTAATTTCAAGTGCTGGTGTTCCACAAGGTTGTGGATTAAGTCCATTAATGTTTGCACTATATATTGATGACGTATCGAAAGATTTCCCTGGTGGTGTTAAGGTTGGTGAAACATTAATAAAAATGCTCCTATACGCGGATGACATTGTACTATTGGCTGATAATCCCATAGCTTTGCAGTTACAAATAAACAAGCTCAAGCGTTTTTGTGATTTATGGGATTTAAGTATAAATGTTGCAAAGTCGAAAATCATGGTTTTCGAAAATACTTATCGAAGAACAACTTCCAAAGAGAAATAGTTTTTGGAACGCGAACCAATAGAAATAGTAAATCAGTTCAAATACTTAGGTTTCTTGATAACTCGTAACCATGATTTTCGCACAAATGTAAAAGAAAAATGCACTGCAGCCAAAACAGCCATAAATCTTATGTAGAGTAATTTCTTCTGCAACAGGTATATGGATGCAACTGCTAAATTTAGCGTGTTTGATGCAACCATTAAAACATGCCTGTGCTATGCTATGAAGAATTTGAAGTAATTCAACGCTTATTTTTCAAGCGCATCTTTAAACTGGATAATTCAACACCTACATATGCAATCCATACTGAATCCGGTATGCCACAAGTATTTTTAAAAAATCTTAAATCAAATGCTGATTATATAATAAAAGTTATGAAAAGGCCTGACTCAAATCTTCAAAAACAGATATTAAAATATGCACTTAGACGTCAAATATCGCCTTTCAAAGAATGGAATGATCTAGCTTTTAGACTCAGCCTAGACTTCGATCTCAATAATACAGCCCATACCAATTGGCAGGACTTATTCTATAGCTGTATAGGTAAAATAGATGATTCCCTGTATTTGCAATGTCTGAATAGAGCACAAACATAGACAACTAGGCTTATATATAAAGAATTAAACCACACACTTTTTATTAGAAATTATTTTAACGAAAAACTCACTCTTAATCAAATGAGTGTTATCTTTAAAGCAAGGACTGAAATGCTCTGTTTAAATTATAGACCTCATAGAACTGACCTTCGCCCGATATGTAGTTTGTGCAACCGCAATGAAACCGAAAACGTGTATCATTTTCTTGCTGTGTGCCCAATCTTACGAGAAATCCGCAGGCTTTACTTCTCAAAGAGTTTCCTTAAATTTGAAGATACAAAGGATCTTTTAAATGGTTGCTCAGGTTGGAATATTCTTTGTCGCTATGTGAATCATGCCTTAGGTTACCGCAACAGTTTCATCGATTGAATCTTAAACTATTTTGAATGATGATTAAATAAAATGTTAATCTCTTTTTCTGTTAAAACATGTTCTTCACTTTTTTATTTTTTTTTGTATTTATGTAAAATTTATTTAATTTGATATTATATTTTAATACTTATATATTTTTGTAAATGTTATATTATTTTTTTATATGTATTTATAACTTTAACCTTTTCTTTCTCTTTACTAAAAACTCGTAATAAGTCAATTAGGCAGACGGCAAAATTTTTGTCAAGCTTTATAATTCTTATATAAACAAAATGTAAACAATTAGCGAGAAATAAAGAATGTATTAATAATAATAATAATAATAATAATAATAATAATAATAATAATAATAATAATAATAATAATAATAATAATAATAATAATAATAATAATAATAATAATAATAATAATAATAATAATAATAATAATAATAATAATAATAAAGTCAAGTGGTTCCTGTTTTTCAGTAATGATGCTTAAATAAGGAATTCCCTGCACTTTAGTTCTTTAATAATTTTTAAAAACTTGTTTTAAGTTTTGGAAAGGTCGCGGTTGACTTTTTAGTACTTTTTTTTTTATTTTGACACGAAGACAAAATTCAAAATATTGAATTAATGTTTCTTATACTAAAAGAATATTTTGAAAAAAAAGAGACATCCTTCGGTTCAAATATTATGAAAATATAAAACTTTTCCTGAAAAAAATAATTTTTCAATTTAATAGAAATATCGCTAAAAATGTTTGTAATACGGGTTATTGAAATTAATCTAAATTTCGAGTTCAATTTGGAAAAACTCTAAACAAAGTTAATTTGAAAATGTTCAAAATAAAATAAAGTTAATTTAATTTCCAGGCGTAACGCAAAGTTCAAAATTGGAAAGTCCTGACTTTTCTTTTATTGGCCCTATGTTTAATAATATTGGCTCTATCGGTAATGTAATTTATCAACTTCAAAAGCAATATCCCCAAAAATTAAGACTGAATAACAATGTTATGTACATAACATACCTACATCACAAAACATTCCTTATGAAGTTATCACATCTATTACATGACCAAAAATGCTGCAAATTGTTTAGTTTTTCTCCAACGATGGAAGAAATCTCTTTCTGATCTCTCTAAGAAAATCCGTAAAAACAAATCAAAACCTAAAGTGCAATTTTTTGACTTAAGACTTTTTAATCTAACGCCAAATAATGTACAAATACTTACAAAACTTGAGAATAATTATCATATTTGGGCAAGTGCCCCAATAACATAGCAGAGTCTTTTGGATATAATTGAGAAAAGAGCTCTAAAAATTATCGTTCTATTACTGAAATATTTGGTACTCATAAAACAACGCCGCCGCAAGGTCTGATGCCTATCGTAATCTTATTGCTATTTTCATAAACAATACTCTAGTAAATAGTCAGTTGCATTCCTGCCCTCAAACAATTCATCCGTATTATCCGTACTTTTAGGAATGCTCATCAGATTACCCTTGATTCCAATTTCAAATTTCCAATTCTTTGTTTAGCTGGACTTCACGAATGTGGAATGCTTTGCCGGGCTAAATATTTCATTGTGATTCATTGAAAATCAAATGCTTGTCATACAAACTAAAAGATTGGAAAATTGCCATCTTGCTTTAGATCAATTGAGGGGTATAATTTCAAAACTCTTCTTTTCCAGTTTTTAAAATTTTAAGTAAAACGAAAAAAACTGTTAAAAGATGCTAAAATGACATTAGCGATTGGTCCAAAGGCTAAATTTGAAGTTTGGAATGATCTTTATCTATTTCTTTTGGTTTTGAACCTACAAGATGAATCTAAAAATTATAAAAATTCAGTTTAATTTGAAAAAGAAGAGTTTTGAAAATTACGATTGGAGTAGTTGAGTTTTGTTTCAACCTATTTAGTAATAGAGGAGTTTTGAAAAGAAAATAAACTTTTTTTCATGATCTATAAATACAATATATTTAATTATTAATTACAAATCTACTTACAAAACATTATTTTATCTGCGAACTTACCAAACATGTTTTCTTAACAAGAATTATTGCAACACTAAATAGTTTAACCCATGAATGCTCTCAAAACAACAAAGATTCCCGCCTTTTTAATGTCATTGGAATACACGAGTTTTGAAAGCGGCTATACTTTGATTTGCATAGGAAAAGAAAATTTTGGTGCGGATTTTGGTTTGTATGGGAATAAATGAGTTTTGAATTAAACGACTGAGTGGAATAGTGCAGTTTTGAAAAAAATTTCACTTTTTGAGTACTCAAAAGTATAGAGAGTAACAAGTTTTGATAAATTTTAGCTAAATACATAGACGAGGGCTCTTCTAAAGAACACTTTCTCATACTTAACTCATTTTTGAAAAAAAAGTGGAATAGAAGAGTTTTAAAATTATACCGCTCAATTATAGATACAGTTGTATGAAGTTTTTTCTTTAACAAATCTAAATTTTCGTCCTTCAATAATGCCCAAAATTAATTAAAATTGGAAACAAAAACCGTCATTTGAAAATAAATGTCTACCAAGTGTTTTCATAGACACTGCTTCAAAAAATGCATAATCAATGTGTAGATTTCGATACTTTTTTTTTAATTGCAAGAAATATTCTTATATAAAAGAAAAATTTATTTTCTAATTGGGGGCGTATACGTATTTTTTTATTCAACATTTGTAATACTTAGAAGATACCTACTAAAGATATCTTAAAAACGGTAGATTTAATGATTGAACAATATTCTAAATCGAATAAGTGAAGTTTTTTTTTTTGTTTTTTATTTAAGGAGTTCTCAATTCCAATTTTATTACATTTACAACTATGTTCCCAAAATCAAGTAAAATGAAATCGAAATCTAAATTAAAAATCGAATAAAATTGTTCTACCATTCGATCGATTTCATAATTTCGAATAAATTTCGAAATCACTTCAAGTAAAATTTAAGCGGCTGATAAAGAGTTTTTCAATAAGGGCGGGTAATTGTTGTCAATGTCAATCGTGGCGTTTGCTGTGTGGCACGTGGAATCGTCCTGCTGGAACCACATGTCGTCTAGGTCCATATAGTTCAATTTGGGCCATAAGAAATTAGTTATCATCGTTATGAAGCGCTCGCTGTTGACGAAATCCACACTAAACGGTAACTTTTTGAGGATGTATTTTCACCTGGTGAACCGCCAATTTGGCTCGTTACTACAGCCATTCATCCAAAAATGCGCCTCGTCACTAAAGATGATTTATCGGTTAAAATTGGGCTCCTCTTCCAAAACGATTGGAAACCCACTGAGCGATCAAACGGCGGTGTTGTCTATGGTAATGAACTTTGAGCTTCTGGGTCAGTTAGATCTGGTACGGCCCAAGTTCCGACGCGAAATTCGCCAAGTTGAAGTCTGCGAAAGGCCGAGTTCTTGTGCACGGCGAGAAATAGACTGACTCGGGTTCTGCTGTACACTTTCACGGACCACCGCGTCTATCGTAAAATGGGTGCAATGCACGCAACGTTTTGCGTTAACGAACACTAATTTTGATAATAAAGTTTTATCATTTGAACGTGCTGTTCAATCGTTTCACTTGCCATGATGATTTGACATAAACAACTGAATAATAAGCAAAAGATTTGACAGATGTCACCAAAACAAAATGGTCGCCAAAATCTACCCGCGCATATTGAAAAACCCTTTACATATCATTCAGTCAATAGATAATTCATTTGATTGCCATAATTTGTATAAATTCTTACATATGTTTTAATTTGTTTTGTGCTATTCAATAAAGTAAATATAAAATATAAGTGTTATTTATTTGCATTGTGTTGATGCACATACCAGGCTAGCTGTAGGTTTGCAGTTATTTACGATAAGAAGTTTCTGGTGTCAAAGCTTAGTTTTCGAATGTGTCAGTTTTTAAAAGATCATTGTTATACTGGAAATATTATGGAAATGGAATTAGGCGTGCTGATAAAGCATTTTGAATGCTTTATCCGTTCCCTCAACTACAAAGCAACTTCTCACGAACTAAGTGCATTTAATAAAGAAGTTAAGGTTTATTTACCTTAAGTGAAAATGCTACTGTTTTTAAACAATTTTCTCTTGTCGAATTCAAATCTCACCAACTTACTCTGATCGAATTCAAATCACTTGAAAATCGATAATATCGAAATGCAAAACACTGAAATTCACTTCGTTTTGAGTTCGAAAAAAATGAAATGAAAAATAAGAGTGAATTTCATAACTTACTTACTTAAGGTGGCGCTAAAATTTCAGAACTACAATTTATATTTTTAATCGATTTCAATTATAAAATATATTCAAAGATTTTGGTACAGCGGTGTAAAGTTAAAAAAAAATGAAACAAAGGTTTGAAGATTTAAACTTCAATGCTTGTAATTTTATATCTAGTGCTGTTATCAAGCTCTATAATGAGTCCTCTATAAAGGAAATTTTGTAAAATATCGTCAGGTACAAGACTCACTCACACTTTCGCTGTTTAGTGTTTTCCATAACTATGAGTAGTACGCAGTTACTTAGGCTATTAGAAAGTGTTACAAAAAAACCCGTACAAAAATGTGTAGTACCTTCAAATTTGTTGGTATTTTGGTAGACTTTGCTAAAGATTTACCATACAGTCCAATACCGGGATATAATTTATCGCAACCTGTAAGAACCAAGAACATCTGATTGATACACCAACTTCATATTAAATATTGTATTTTTAAAATGTTCTTAAATTTGTATTCCGTCTCTGAATTAGTTTTATTTTAGATGTTAGTACATTATATGTTAGTTTTCGAAATTTTTTACAGAGACTATTTTTTATCCTTAGCCTTTCAAATCGGCATGTTTAGACTTCCAAAGAGTCTTACAATTTAAAAAATTAAAACAACGAACAAGATTGTCTTCTATGAACTTTGGAGATAATTTAAAAAAGGTTTTTAATATTTAATATTAATATTTTCACTACCTGACAATGAAATCAGTAAATGAGGGGACAGTATACCCCAAGAAAACAAACTAACTTCTTCTTACTCCTTCAACCAAAAATGTTACACAATTTAACAATTAACAAATGTTTTTTCTTTCGTTGTTTCTGATTCAAATAATAATAATTTTTTGTTTTGAAACGTTACAAAAATATAAGTTACTATATATAAAAGAATTCATATTTTAAAATTTAAAGGTAAAGAAACATAAATTGAACAATATAAATACATGCTAACAAAAAACAAGTCGGTAGGTACTGAACATCCATCCATCAAACGATTTTATGTTTAAAACGCCAAAAATTCATGTTCTTCAAAAAAAAATACATACCTATATCTATAACATGACATGACATCGTGTATAATGTATAAAGAACTTGTACATTGATTTTTGCTCTCCAACTCCATGAATTTGCAGCATGCTTGATTGCCCTAGAAATTCCACGGCTTTTGTGTGAACTTACATCATCAACTTGCTGAAAAAAACGTTCTAAATAAACCAACAACAAAATTCCCCCCTTCCAATCCATTCATAGGTAACGCGCAGACCATCACCATCACCACCAACATCAATATCGACATCTCCCCACGCCACGCCGCTGCGCCGCGCCCGCCACCAGCACTCGGTCAAACGATAAACTTCAAATAAACTTCCCTTACATTGGAAGCAGACCAAAAGAAAATCAAATCGAACAAAGCGAATGCAAGGACAAAGAGCTTAAAATTTCTGCCCATTGCCAAAGTCTCAAGTCAGATTCATCAGATACAACTCCAGCTTTAGCTTCATCTTTGGCCGACAGAGAGACTTTTATCCCTGCAAATAAACGAAAGAACCTTGATGAACAATCCTCCGATGATCATCATTCTGGATGCGTCTTCAATCAGAGCCATCACCGTTCCAGACAGATGAAGATAATGCCATCGCAATCAACGTCCAACGACCATACGAAGAAGACCAGCCAAACGATGATTACCGATGATTCAAAGCGAATTCGATCACCGTCTTGGCAATGGTTCAAAAGGAAAAATTGGCATCAACCTTTGGGCACATGGCAACAACAACAACAAACACAAAATCAAAACAACAACAACAATATTGGGCAGCCATTGTTGTCGTCACCATCACCATCATCGTTGTCGTCGCCGTTGTTGTCGTCGCCGTTGTTGTCGTCAACGTTGACGTTGACGCCGTTGTCGTCGTCGTCGTTGACTACAATGTCGTTGTTGTCGCCATCTCCAACGAATGGCTTTTCTTATTTACCGGAAAATTCTATTAGCGATGGCAGCCCCAACAGTGTTAGTGATCCTTTGTGTTTGTCCCGAGGCGAAACTGCGGAACAGTTAAAGCCGGATACGGATACAACCGAACGAACCATGACGATGCCACGAATGGTAGGGGCACCTCCCGAAGAAAGCCAGCAACACCTTGGTAGTTGGCAGCCTTTGCTGCAGTTTTCTTTCAATGCTCTTGCCACCCCAACTACATCTTTTCCGCCTCCGTCTCCAACTCCAGTTTCAGCTCCATCTCCTTGTTGTCCTGCTCCGCTTCCTTTGCCGTTGGGCTGGCCAAAACCCAGCCACAGTAAATGCCCACCAACCCCCAACACACCCGGCCAGGCAACGGCAACGGCAACCACCGAAGAGGATAATTTCGTTTCGAAACGGAAACACTCCTCCTTGTGCTATAATCAAAGGTAAGATGAATTTTTAATTTGCTCGAGGCGATTTTCATTTTCATTATCCTTTTGCAACAGTGCCGCATTGTATGTCCTGTGTATGTTTGCCTATAGTTATAGTATGTACCGTGCCTAGATATGTATCCTTTCTATATAGCTAAAATCATGTACACATATAGGACTTCAACCTTGTGTACTAGAGGAGTTTTTTTTTTTTTTTTTTTGACTAAGTCTTTTGGTCCTTGCGTTGCAGGCAAAACCTGTTGTGTCCTTTTGCCTTTGTGAGTTTGTTGTTTTATAAATTCCCCTTAGCCCTAGCTTTATAATGTCCTTCGCTTCGCTCTTGTGGGGTTTTTCATTTTTCAAAACACAAACAAACGAACATGCATTTTAAAGTAAAATTTCTGCATTTGATGTCTTAAGGTTGCCGTTGCAAGAGGTTTTAATAATACTCTACTCTACTCAGCATTATTATCTGCTGATGAATTATTACACAGATTTTAAGACGAAATTATTTTAAATAACAACTTTAAGTGAATGCTATAGCAATAAGTGTAATTAGTTTTTAAGACAAAAATAAATTGGGATTAAATTCGTGTACTCTATAGTCACGTACGAGTATCTATTGTTCTGAATTTGATAGTTTTTGATACTTATTGGTTATTAATTTTTTTCCATTGGAAGTATTTTTGTAATCGGTCTAATTTCTCGAATTGTCAAATTTGACATTTTTTGACGTTTAAAAGTTTCTAGAATCTTAATCCATCGTTTTTGATAAAAGTTTGCTGTGCGACAATTTTGGTTAGTCTTAAATTTTTCGGGAATAAATAATTTAAAAATATATATACATACAAAATTAAGCGGACACTTATTTTTTGAGTTCAAGAAATTGGAAATATGATTTTCTTATTTTTGGCGTAATAATAAACAAATTACACAATAAGTTGGTTCATTGTTTTTGTAAATAGTTCTTCCAATAATTTATTTATTAACTTCCCACATGATGTTATTGTAATGAGTCCGATTTGTCGAATTGAAAATTTTGACACTTCTCGACGTTTCAAGGTCCCTAGAGTCGAAATAAAAGATTTTTAGAAAGTTGTCTGTGCGTGCGTGTGTACGTACGTTCGTGACGTTTTTTCGTCGTCCATAGCTCAAGAACCAGAAGAGATATCGACTTCAAATAAATTTTGTTATACAGATAATAAGGCAGAAAGATGCAGAAAGGGCTCTCAAGAAAATTGCGTGGGTGGTTTTTTTACCATAGCAGTTTAAAAAAAGGTGAACATTTTGGTTAAAAATAAATACCTCATGAACCAATGATGCTAGAGACTTGAATTAAATTTTATATAATATATTGTAACGTGATACAAAACAATTATATTTTTGGAAAAAAAAATCCAATTAACGGTTTAAATTTGTCACCTCGAAAATTTTACGAATAAAATATGATTTCATCTCCAAAACATTTTTTTGCAACGAAGAATAATGTTTTTGATATCTGATAAAATTTTGAGAAAAATCTAATTGACAGTTTTTTTTACAAAAAATAAAAACCTAAAAAAAAAGATAACAAAAGTTGGTAAAAATTGATTTTCGACTCAAATTTGTTTTCAAAAATTTGAGATAATGCCTTCTAACTACTTTTAACTTATAAAAAATATTGTTTTCAACATTAGGAACAATTTTGAGAAAAATCGAATTGACAGTTTTTTTTACAAAAAATAAAAACCTAAAATTGATTTTCGACTCAAATATCTTTTTAAAACTTTGAGGTGTTGGCTTGTAATTAATTTTAAGTTATTAGAAATATTGTTTTCAACATTCGATAAAATTTTGAGAAAAATCAAAATGACAGTTTTTTAACAAAAAATAAAAATCCAAAATAAAAACAATACTAAAACTTGGTAAAAATTTACTTTCGACTCAAATAGCTTTTCAAAAATTAAAAATATTGGCTTCAAACTTATTTTATTTCGCAAAAATATTGTTTTCGATATTCAGTAATTTTAAGAAATTCTACTAAAATTGGTAAAAATTGGTTTTCGACCAAAAAGCTCGTTAACAAAAATAGATTTCGAAATCAAAATATTTCATTGTACGCAAAATATTGTTGGTAATTTTTAATTTTTTAAGAATAATTCAAGTGACAACATTTTTAACAAAACACGGAAACCTACAAACGTTGCTTAAAAGACAAATCGACAGACAGGATGGGAAGTTATCAGTGTGGGTCGCATCCCAGCCTCTTTTTTATTTATTTATTATAATAATGGCTTATATCGTTTATTTTAAGTCCAAGTCAAACCACGAGCTTTCAACAGTTAAACAGTTTACTTAATGAAGTTTAACTTTACTGAATGCAGTTACATTTGACCTCAGCCCTTACAGTTTTTCTAATTGGTATAAATCTACATATGATTTAATACCTTGGACGATATTGTTTCGAGTCATGGAAATTTAACACTTTTTTTCGAGCTAGCCTTTAAATATTTATGTTTATTTGTTCGAACGTGTAAATATCTTTTTTAAAAACAACGAAAGTTTAAGAGATAAACCTTATCTTTTGATTTGTTATATGACAAACTTTCCACGAAACGGTTGCGGTGGCTTCTAGCTTCGAATTTGTTTCCTATAATTAAACAGTGATATTAGAAAAATACCATATCACAAAAATTAACTATATTTAATAACTTGGTTTTAAAAAATCTTAACAATCTGAAAACAGTAATTTAAAAAAAATGCTCTGTCAAGCTTATTGAACAAATTTTAAAAAAGAACTTGGAAATACAAAGTGTATTTTTTAAACATTTGATTCTCAAGGCCACGCCATCCATAGACCCACAATGCGATCTATTACAGTATCAAAAGTTTCCTTCAATAAATTTATGAATTGCGATGCCTAGGTCGAACCGAAAAATTATTTTGGTAATAAATTTGCACGATTTGCAAACGTTGTTCAGAATAAATTATAAACCAACTGGCAGTTGGCAAAAAAGACAAACTCCAAAAAAAAGTCTTGATCGATTGAAAACCGCACTCTTTAGTACAAAAATGAAGTTTTTGAATTTCCGCTGCGAGACTTCTGTTTTTGATAAGCATCCAAAATGTATTTGATCGGTGTTATGCGGTTTTTACTCTTTAAGTGACCTTTATGGTACCTACTAGAAATGTTCCAAATTTTAAATAAAGTGTTTGTCGACGTTCATAGATTAATGCAGAAATGGCCCTCATCACTGATAATGGGTTTTCAATAGAAGTTATGTAGGTTTAGTTTCCTCTTGCTCAAAAATCCATTCTGTGAAGACTCATTCCTGTCTTGTCATAGACAACGGCAATATTTTCGGAAGATTAGATCGTTTAACCATAGTTATTAATGATTAACACGAACAAAGCTTATTTAAATTTCTGTTCAGTTAAAACAGATTTATTGTATACTACTATACTAAATTTTGTTACTTTTAAGGGGGTTTTGTACTATCATTTTGCAATAAAAATACATTAAAAATAATTTAAAAACTCACTTTTGAATAGACAAAATCCAAACTTCGTTTGGGATATTTAGGTAAAGTGTTTATTCAAAATGTTAACTTGCTTATAATGAACATCAGGTGTTTTCACGGGAAATCTGCGAAATAAGTATTCCGAATTAAATTCATTGGAAAAAGTCTTGAGTATACATAAATAACTACTTGAAGTAATGCGTGTTTTTTAAAGCTACGTACGAGTAACTTCAAAATAGAATAAAACAAAGATGATTTTTTTAAATTGACATCACTTTATTCGAAAAATAATCATCTGTCTCGAACGTAGTTTAATCTTGTGGTCGAATTTTCAATGACTTTTTCAACATTTGTAGCCATATGGCAGCAATAACAAGGTGAATGTTGTCCTCAACTGTTTTGGGATTAAGTCAATACAGACTATCGAATAAACATATTGCCAAAGAAATAAGTCAAAAGGTGTTTAATCGCCCCATCTTGGGTAAATTCAATGGTCCTTTACGTAAAACTATGTGAATGCCAAACGTTTCCCTTAATGAAATAATTATTGTAACAGGAGCTGGGTAAGATATTCCGCCATCTTGTTGAAACCACAAATTCTGCACATCGTGTTTGTTTAATCGATGAACGAACAATATAATAATCATGGCTTATTAGCGTTCGTCATTGACTCTAACGTTTTGGCCAGCATAGTTTTTTTTTTTCAGAAGTACGGACCAATTATTCTACCAACCCATAAAACACACAACCCGTACTTCTACGAATTCTCATCAATTTACCCTTGAGCCTAATTTTTGACATACTGTTAAGTACAGGAAATTATTTTTAAGCCGCACTACACGAATGTTAATAATTGAACTATCTATTCAACCAAAAGTTAAGTTAATGGCTTAACAAAATTCGCTTATACAAATATTATAATCAATGGCAATCTTGTTTTAGGCCCAATTATTGAATCTATGCAATGCTAGGTGATCCTGTGGTTTCAATTATTGAAATTACTAAAAAACAAAATTGGCTGCTAGCATAAAAATAGTATTGACAACTTAAAATTCTCTGATGCCTAAAAAAAAACGCCCGTTACAAGCTATATTCTTTAAATTAAATTAAAATAGCGATGTATTTTTTTTTCGATAATGTATTTACCTGGCAACTCTATTAAGTTCTTACTACGAAAAGAGCAAACAAAATATCTTGATTCATAAACTTTCTATTCAATCGTAAAAGAACTCCAAGAAAATGCGTGTCACTTTGTCCGGTCGTCGCGTGGTAGGCGGCATCATCGGCGTCATTGTCGTTCTCACCATCGTCATCAACATAGTTTTCGTCGTCACGTCACGTTGGTCTTCGCCATGCGGTTCGTCCTTCATCATAGCATAGCGCAGCACCATTTAAAAAGGTCTAAGATTAGTTTATACCATGCGTCCCTTTTTGTTATTAAGGTGGGCAGGGGCACCTGCTAGCACCATCATCATCGACAAGCGAGTCTTAGAAATAAGAGGGCAATTTTTTCTCACCATCACGTTCGTCGTCGTCCTCGTCATCATCGTCGTCGTCGTCGTCGTCATCGTCGTACATCGAGGGTCGTCCTGTTGCCTGTGTGATATGATGTTTTCCTTTATTCTATGCTAACGAGGAGTGTAATGCAATTTGGATAGAATTTTGCCCGTTTTTCCATACTTTTTGCTCCCTCATGGAATTTTCTTTTCTTTTTGCAAGATTTTCATTTTTCTTTTTGAAGCTTTGGAAACTTCTTTTTCTCTTTGTTTGTATCGTTTTTCTTTGCGTTTGATGTTTAGGAGTGATGATGTGTATAAGTGAATTGGGGTGTTTCAAGTACTCCTTTCAACGACTCTGGGCCAAAGATTCAGATGGGTGATGATGGTTTGGCTGGCTTGACTTGGTTAGGTTGGTTGATGGAAGCGGTGTGTGTTTTCTTTCTACGTTGAGTTCATGGACTAAAAGGAAAAGAGCTTTGAATAATCATATTTTGCAAGGATGGTTGAATGCGATTATGTGGGTAACTATGGAACTTAGTTTGTTTGTTGGTACCCTACTCGTTTGTTTCTTTCCGTTTTGTTTTTTTTTTTTTCTGTTTTTTTGTACTTTTCCTGTTCATTTTGTTGTTGCTCTTTGCTGTTACCCTATTGTTCTCAGTCACATTTTTGTAAACATAAAAATTGTTGAAAATTTCGTTGAGAACGCAATTTTGCAATTGACTCTTGAGGTTTTTTCATATAAAATACATATACAAAAAACATACCTACATACCTTTAGCTATACTCGTACCTAAGGAGGTACATTATTTTTGTGAGCTGAATATTAAAGTAACATTTTTCAACAACACAAATAACTGAAAGGAGATTGAAAATGTTGAGTGATTTAAAAAAAATGCCATTAGTAGGTATTAACCTTTAACGTTAAAGTTTTAAAGTTTTTTTTTTTTTAGATTCTCTGAAGAATTTTCCGCACCATTTTTTGGTTTCTGTAAATTTATTAAGGTCTGACTTAGTTTTTTGGAGATTTAAAATTAGAATGAAATTAGCTGAGACTGTAACACAGAAGCTCGAATAAAGTCCACAAGCTTAAATGTATGAAAACATTTAATACTTCCCATTGGTGCCTTTTTTAATTATTTTTCTGCTATAATATTAAATTATTTTGTCAGCAAGAACGGATCTAGACTTTTTATCAAAGGGGGGGGGGGGTATGTAACGTACTTAACACATGGAGGAGTTTTTACTCACCGTTTAAAAATGTTCTTTCATGTTCTGTAAAGGAGGCTGACAAAATTTGCATCTTAACCTTACATTTACACATTTCAAGGTCGTCTAAAGTGAAAACTTTAGTTATAAAATTATTTAAGAACTAACTAAGAATTTTCGGGCTTTTTTTTGACATAGTTTTTTCGAATTCAATTTTAGGGAGTCTATTATGAACTTCCCATAGGAAGTGATTGTAATGGGTGCGATTTGTCAAATTGAAAATTTTGACATTTCTCGACGTTTCAAGGTCCCTAGAGTCGAAATAATTTTTTTTAGAAAGATGTATGTGCGTGCGTGTGCACGTACGTTCATACGTCCGTACGTTCGCGAAGTTTTTTTCGTCGTCCAAAGCTCAAGAACCAGAAGAGATATCGACTTCAAATAAATTTTGTTATACAGATAATAAGGCAGAAAGATGCAGAAAGGGCCCTCAAGAAAATTGCGTGGGTGGTTTTTTACACTAAAAAAAAAAAATAAATTGGGTGGCGCAACAGTCCGTTAAGAACTAGGGCCTAGTGACTTACAACTCTCAACCATACCTGTGTGTGAGTACTGTGGTCAAGGATGGAGGGGACCTACATTTTTAAGCCGAATCCGAACGGCAAATTTGAGAAAGCACTTTTCATGACAAGAATTACTCTTGGAGAATTTGTCAATTCCTCGCAAAAGGCAGTACCCGTGAAAAATACTTTAGATGGCATAGGCAGGGATTGAACCCAAAACCTCTGGCATGACAGTCCAACGCACTAACCATCATGCCACGGGTACTACAATTAAAAAAAGGGTGAACATTTTGGTTAACCCTAAATATCTCACGAACCAACAACGCTAGAGACTTGAATTAAATTTTATATTATACTAGCGGCCCGGTACGTGCAGTTGGGGGTAGCGACTCTGGAATAGGCAACAAAAAGTTGGCCATGTTAAAAACATGATTCCTCTAAATTGACACCACAAACATGAAGTTTTTGCCCTTGGGCCTTATTTATGGACATCGCAAATGATAAACGCACACGATATTGTAATCTTTTGAATTCAAATGGTATATCAGTTGGAATCATTGGGATACGC
Organism: Eupeodes latifasciatus; assembly: GCA_920104205.1. Lineage (NCBI taxonomy): Eukaryota > Metazoa > Arthropoda > Insecta > Diptera > Syrphidae > Eupeodes > Eupeodes latifasciatus. Next base: position 355,915,376 of record OV049924.1, on the reverse strand, counting down.
GTTATCAAACACACTTCTTCTTTTGATTTACCAGTTAAGATTGTAGTTCAATCAAATTTGGCAATAACTTTTTCACTGGCAATCTGGTGCCATTACACAGTTTTGGTGGATTAAAATTTCGCAATAATATAATCAAAGAACCAATTTTCAGATTCAAGGAATGCGGTGGTATACCAGCCGGTTCCAATGAATTTAAAAATTCAATTGGATAATTCATTGCCTCATCTTGATTCATAACACTGTCAATTGATTTATATGTGGTGACTACACCTGGCAGTTTCCCTTGAATTTGAAAATTAATGGCATTGATATGAATGTTCTTTGGTGCTAAAATGGCGCGTTCTCTCAACCAACCATGATTTCTGTAAGAATATTCGGAAAAACACATTCAGGCAACTCATCTATAGATTGCGCAATTGTACAAAAATTGTTCGGTAAAGTTATCAATCCGTTGGTACTGTCGATTGGTATTTTCCCATCACCAATTTCTAACAATTGTTTTGAAACTCATGGGCAGTTGCATCATTATGTAGGTGAATACGCATGTTAATGTTCAGGGTCAATTTTCGTACATATTTCCAAAGAACTGATGACTTCAAACAGGCGTTTATTTCATCAGCATGAGTTGATCGAAAAATGACAGGCAATGTTTGACGAAAGTCCCCTGACAGCAATATCAGAGCACCACCAAAAAGCTGTTGATTACCGCGTAAATCTTGCATTGTTCAATTAAATGCTTCTATTGATTTTTTATCCGCCATTGTGCACTCAGCCCATAAAATAATTTACGTTAATCGCAGAACTTTTGCCATAGCAGAATTTCTCGAAATACTGCAAGTTGAAGTTTCAATACACTGTACATTCAATGGCAATTTTAATGCAGAGTGTGCGGTCCGACCACCTTCTAATAATGTAGCAGCAATTCCCGAAGATGCAAGTTCCAATGCAATTTTCTGTTCCGATCGAATAGTCGCTAAAATCAATGATACAACGAAAGTTTTGCCTGTACCACCAGGTACATCCAAGAAATATAATCCACCTGCATTATTGGAAACGGCTTGCATGATTGTGTCATATAATACATTTTTTTGTTGAATATTCAATTTGGTGCTATTACAATTTTGTGATTATCAGATGGCATACGATCAAGAGCAATTTTGAACAATTGAACTAATGCGTTATGCTGATGGAAAAACCTTTGTAGCTCAAGAATAATTTCTCATCTTGTATTTGAAACAATTGCACAACGTTGATCCAATTCACGATTTTCATCACCAATAAAATAAATTTGCAAAAATTGATGATCAGCGTCGGGGTATGGCAATAACGAACCAGCTTGATGATAAATCTGGCCCCGAATCTGTAACATGTATGCAATTTTAGGTAGATGTTGAATCAGAATTTTTAAGACTTTATGATTCAGATTGATATAAACATGAGACAATCCTGATGAGGTATTAACCTTAAAAGTCGACATAAAATTATCTCTAATAATTTTAGTAGCACCAAAAGAAGTCATTTGAAATGCCAAATTGTACTCAAAAACTGCTTCGACGTTTGAGATGTACCAAAAATAAATGAATACAATGGTTCGGGTGGAGTTTCTAATGTTGGCAATCTCATTTTACTATTAGCACAACACATGCCGGGCGTTTCACCTGGAAAGTTAGCCGCATCACAATGTGGACATATTGCGTCCATCATTCCAATGTATCCGTACATACTATAATCAATCTGACTATTGTAATTAAAAGCAGCACGCAGCATTTCATCCAAAACAGCACGTAGTTTTGACAGGTACAAGGTCAACAGATCTATTCTGTGCAGTACATTCACGCTGCGATGCATTAGCTTGTGCGCGATCATTTGTAGTCTGAGATCGTCTTAATAATGCCACTTGATTTGCATAACGCGTTCGCCGGCCTATGTTTGGTCGTCTTGCTCGTGGCATTTTACCTTCACTCAACAACTCAACAATATTTTGGAAAATATAAACACAACAAAGCGATAATTATCGTTGATAAAATGATAATGAAATATGATGACATTAAATTTGTTTGACAGAACTAACGTCCCTTTTTTTGTCTTCGATTGTTTTGCCAAAGGTTCAAATTGGATTTTAAGTATTAGTACAAATTGTTTGTATATGGGACTATAGAAAGATGTTGATTTAATACTTTTTCAAGTTTTTTTTTTTTTAATTTTTTCTACGTACAAACCTTCTCTGGACTTCCACGAATAATTCAAGACCAAAATTAGACAAATCGGTAAAGGCATTGTTGAGTTATAACATTACAGTGAAAAGTGGCATTGATTTATATATATATAGATTTAAACTGGAAAAAAAATTTGTCACCTCGAAAATTTTACGAATAAAAAATGATTTTGATCGAAAACAATTTTGTGCAACAAAAAATAATGTTTTTGACATCTGGTAAAATTTTGAGAAAAATCTAATTGACAGTTTTTTTTTATAAAGAATTAAAAAACTAAAGAAACATTACTCAAAGTTGGTAAAAATTGAATTTCGACTCAAATATCTTTTCAAACATTTGAGATTATGGCTTCCAACTTATTTTATCTTATAAGAAATATTGTTTTCAACATTCGGTAAAATTTTAAGAAAAATCGAAATGACATTTTTTTTACAAAAAAATAAAAACCTAAAAAAAATTAACAAAAGTTGGTAAAAATTAATTTTCGACTTAAATATCTTTTATGAATTTAAAAAATCAATGGAACTAAGCCTTTCAATAAATTTGCTAACAAAATATTCATATTTTTTAAAAGTCTGGAATTGATTTAATTTAAAAAGATTGTAATCAAATAACTTAATGACTTAAAAAATGTACCATAAAATGACATTCAAAATAAAAAAAAAAGAGGCTGGGATGCGACCCACACTGATAACTTTCCATCCCGTCTGTCGATTTGTCTTGCTTAAAAGTTTGTCTATATGTATCAATTTTTACCAAATTTGCGTACTATTTCTTGTAGGTTTTATTTTTTTATGAAAAAAACGGACTGTTAAATTTTTATAAAAAAATTACTGAATATCGAAAACAAATAATAATATAGGTATTTGTGAAATAAAATAAGTTTGAAGCCAATATTTTTAAATTTTGAAAAGCTAAATTTTTACCAAGTTTTAGTATTGTTTTTTTTTTAGGTTTTAATTTTTTGTAAGAAAAACTGTCAATCCGATTGTTCTCAAAATTTTAACGAATGTTGAAAACAATATTTCTTATAAGATAAAATTAGTTTGAAGCCAATGTCTCAAATTTTTGAAAAGATATTTACGTCGAAAAACAATTTTTATCAACTTTCATATTTTTTTTTTAGATTTTTATTTTTTGTAAAAGAAAACTGTCAATTCGTTTTTTTTCAAAATTTGTTCTAATGTTGAGAATAATATTTTTTATAAGTTAAAATTAGTTAGAAGTCGATATCTCAAATTTTTGAAAAGATATTTGAGTCGAAATTCAATTTTTACCAACTTTTGTTAATTTTTTTTTTTGGTTTTAAATTTTTTGTTAAAAAACTGTCAATTCGATTTTTTTTTTTTTAAATTTTACTAAAAGTTGAGAACAAAATTTTTTGAAAGATAAAAGTAGTTTAAAGGCTATATCTCAAAGTTTTGAAAAGGTATTTGAGTCGAAAATCAATTTTTACCAACTTTTTTTAATTTTTTTTTAGGTTTTTATTTTTTGTAAAAAAACGGTCAATTCGATTTTTATCAACATTTTTCAAAATGTTGAAAACAACATTTCTTATAAGATAAAATAAGTTTGAAGCCTTAATCTCAAGTTTTTAAAAGGATATTTGAATCGAAATTCAATTTTTACCAACTTTGAGTAATGTTTTTTTAGGTTTTTATTTTTTATAAAAAAACTATCAATTAGATTTTTCTCAAAATTTTATCAGATGTCAAAAACATTATTCTTCGTTGCTCAAAATTATTTTGGAGATGAAATCATATTTTAGTCGTAAAATTTTCGAGGTGACAATTTTTTTTTTATAAAAAGAACCGTTCATTGGATTTTTTTCCAAAAATATAATGGTTTTGTATCACGTTACAATATTATAATATATAAAATTTAATTCAAGTCACTAGCGTCATTGGTTCATGAGATATTTAAGTGTTCAACTTTTTTTTAAACTGCTATAGTAAAAAAAACCAACCACGCAATTTTTTTGAGAGCCCTTTCTGCCTTATTATCTGTATAACAAAATTTATTTGAATTCGATATCTCTTCTGGTTCTTGAGCTATGGACAACGAAAAAAACGTCGCGAACGTACGGACATACGGACGTACGGACATACGGACGTACGGACGTACGGACGTACTAACGTACGTACACACGCACGCACAGACATCTTTCTAAAAATCTTTTATTTTGACTTTAGGTACCTTGAAACGCCGAGAAATGTCAAAATTTTCAATTTGTTAAATCGGACCCATTACAATAACTTCCTATGGAAAACTGCAGTGGAATGGATTTTAAATTCAAAACCAAATATTTTAAGCATGTTGCCTTTAGGTTCAGATGTCAGAAAAGTGTATATTTTTTTTTTACAATATTTTGTTAAAGTCAATATCTCAGCGGGTTCTCTAATTATGGTCGTTGAAAAAATATCTGTCTGCATAAACCTCACCTTTTAGCCTCAACCAATTTTGTTTTTTCAAACTGAAAACATAAGGTAAGTAATTTACCAGGGGGAAAATTGAATTTTGTTTAACTTTCCAAGAAGTATCCTTCATCGTTATATTTGTGACTACTTACCTTGAATTGACAGATTGTTGAAGACTCCCTTCCACTTCTGTCAAATAATCATGTAACACGCAGATCACAAAGAGTAAAACTTAATGCCTCTCTATAGAACCCTAATTATACTTGTTCCTTCAAATTCTGTCTATATACCTTTTATACATATCACACAAACAACAAATTCTAGACATATTAAATTAGTCCGAAATTTGTTCCAAAAGTCATGTGGACGTGCTTAGAATTTGAATTTCTAAAAAAAAAGAAAAAAGAAAAGCTTTGGCTTTCTGATTGCGAGCCTGTAGTGATATAGCGATAATCCTTGACATAATTTATAGATACACTTCTTGAATATGAGGTATTCTCATATAATCATCCTCTCATCATCAACATCAGCTAAATATTTCCACATAAGAATGAGAGACAAGTACTACACATATCGTTGATATGCTTTCTAAACTTTCACAACAACTCAATTTTGTATACTTGTCGTCTATAAAGTAACTAAAACACAAACTCATAGATACTTGACATTTTGATATGTGATAGGGATATGGATCTGTTTGGTATGTGTACTCATTCATATAATGTATATGATGGAGCAAAATGAAGAACTTTATAACCCAAAATTAGTTTATCATATGAGATTAAATTAAGTGCAAACTGTTTTATGGCACTGGGACCCTATACGCAGAAGACCATTATTACTCGAGTGTCTTTTTAATCCTTTATTATGTCATGTGGGTCGTTAGAGAAACAAACAAAACAAACTTTAAAGCCTTACTTACATATATACGAGTATACGATGCTTTTGCTTCCTTCTGCTTCTGATGTTAAGCAGCCTAATTTGTCCCACTTAATTCCTGGATATGAACTTATATGTACCTCTTACTCGTACGTATATGGGACAATCATATAATTGACAACTAGTTGATTTTTCACTTTAGAAGGATGTGTGTCAATGTGTTTAGGGCCAAAGAGGGATTCAACAAATTTTTTAGTTAAAAGTTTTAACTTTTTATAAAGTAACTTAACAACATTCATAGATACTACCTAATTATACATACTCATAATAAACGGGAGTGGTAAGTTTCATACAAAAGTTTTAAATGGTTGAGTTATTCAATATAAGAACTTCGAGTGCATATGTACGTTACTGAATATATTTGAAAATTGTCCTTAAGTACATTCAATGTACAGTAATTTATTTTCGAAATTTTTTCTTTTTTTTTTGAAGTGGGATAGAATAATTATTTATAACAACATTTTGGAATTAAACAAGCTTTTGATTTCACATAGCAACTTTGATATAATTTTGATATTTTGAAAATATGGTAGAGGGTTATTTTGTAAGAACACATATTTTGTCCTCATTCTAATACAATTTAGGTGAAACTTGTTGGAATTTAAATTTTAACACCTGCTTAATTAATTTAAATTTAATTGTATACAAATTAAAGATACTATTAAAAGAGTTTAATATAGAAAACACATAATTTTTGATGTTATGTAGAAAGTCGACTTTTAAATAAAGGTTGGTCAAGTTTTAAGAGACACACTTTTTTCAAAAAATTACCTATTGTCATTTCTTTTTATTATGACAATATTGGTGTGGTTCAATTTATGTATGGAACAAAATATAGGCCAAATTGCTGCTTCGACCTCGGTGGAACACTTCCATCGGATGCTTCAAATTGTCCATGACGCTGAGGCATATTTGAGATTCCTTTCCGTTAATGTGCCGAATTATCTCATTCTTTAACTCTGGCTTATCAACGACGACGTAAATCTTTTCTTTTTTAAATTACTCCAATGAAAGAAGTTCAACGGTGTCAAATCACATGATCTTGTCGGCCATTGCATTTGTCGGGCGAAAGAGCCGTTGTTTCGTATGCTATGGGTCAAGTCTCACCGTTCTGTTGAAACCACATATCGTCCACGTCCATACCTTCCAATTTGTACCATTAAAAGTTAGTTATCATCTCAAGATAGCGAAAACCATTCACAGTAACTGCCTGACCGGCCTCATTGTGGACAAAAAATACGGCCCGATGATGCCGCTAGCCCATAAACCCCACCAAACAGTCATTCTTTGCGGGTGCATTGGTTTTTAAACAGTCTCTAAAGATGATTTTCTTCGAAAATTTTCATTGTCACTGTTGCAATTTCATGCCACCAATGACTACGCGACGACGACGCATTGAAATGGTCAAGAGGTTTTAGTTCTTAAGTCAATTGCACGTTGAACGCGTCTTAATACAAGTCTTTATGCATAAGGTTCATCAACGACGAGCGTAAGAGGTGCCATGGTTCAAATTGAGTTAGTCTGAAATTGAGAAAAATCAAATACAATTTATACAAAACTTGACATTTAGGTGTTGTTAACGTTCAAAATCGGTTCTTTAAATTTATCCAAATAGAAAATTTAAAAAACGAGTATAAAAAGAACTAAATAAAAAACATATATTATTATTGACATTCTCTAAAATACGTAGAGTAAAATCAGCTTTTGAAATATTACAAAAAAAAACTTCTGAGATTTCAGACCTCATTATGAAAAAAAAGCACACACATTAAAATTTAAGATCTTTAATTTCTTCACGAACAGTGGAAAAAATCTTTCCATCGTTTTGGAGAAAGTAAGATTATTGCACTTGATATTTCAAAGGCATTTGATAAAGTCTGGCATCTTGCTCTCTTATCAAAAATGCGTGCTTTCGGTATCGACGAATCACTTCTTCGTTGGATTAAAAATTTTCTTCCGAACCGTTAATTACAAGTTGTTTTGGACGGACTCAAGTCTGAAACCCATAAAATAAATGCTGGTGTGCCCCAAGGCTCTGCTTTGTCTCCGACCCTCTTCCTCATTTTTATAAATTATCTCTGTCTGCTACTTCTGATCCAATACATTGTTTCGCTGACGATAGCACCCTTAGCTTTTCATATTCATTTCCAGACGCACAACCCTCCTCTTCGGATGTGGAACTGCAACGACAAAATATGATTAGCTCATTAAATTCCGACCTACAATGCATTGTACAATGGGGAATAAAAATCGTGTGGAATTTAATGCTTCGAAAACGCAATGCTGTCTTGCATCGTTAAAGCGAGATAAACCCTCTTTGCCACTATCTTTGAGTGGCACTTCCATCAACGAAACGGAAAATATCGACATCCTCGGAATGTGCATCAGCAACCACCTTGTGTGGAGTGATCACATACGCGATGTTGCCAAAAATGCCGCAAGATGTCTAGGTTTTTTGAGACGTTGCAAGAAATTTGTCTCTCGGTCTGATCTGGCTACATTCTACAAAACCTATATACGTCCGAAACTTGAATATAACTCTCATCTCTGGGCTGGTGCTCCAGTAACTTATTTAAGCCTCTTGGACATTATACAAAGAAGAGCTTTTAAAATGATTGGTGACATTAACATCATCAACTCGATTACGTCACTCGAACATCGACGCAAGGTTTCTTTTCTCACCCTTTTTTACCGTTATTTTAACGGACTATGCTCTAGTGAAATAGCCAGTTGCATTCATCCCCTTAAACAATTGAACCGTAATACCCGCGCTTATAGGAATGCCCATCAGTTAACCCTTGAGCCCAACTTCGACCGTACTATGAAGTACAGAGATTCATTTTGGAACGCATTGCCACGCTTTATCTTTCCCTATCATTGCAATGTTCAGGAGTTCAAAATCAATGTCCACCGACACCTCCTATCCAACCCTTCTCTCTTTTCCTATTGCTCACACTGTTTCTTTGGCATATTAAAGGTATACAAAACCCATTTAGTGTTCGCTAATTATAAAAAAAAAAAAAAAAAATGTTATTCACAAAATCGAATCGCTGAGTTGTTAATCAATAAGTGAACAGAGAATTTTTTAATCAATGAAAGCCCTGCTTAAAATTGGTATGAACGGCTTTTTTTAGAAGTGCTCTTAATATTATATTTGGGAAGTTTCCATGTGGGTCGCATATCAGCTTTTTACTTGCGACATGTAGGAACTGCATACATATTTATGGCAAGTTTTGCATTCGTGCAAAATTTCGAACTCGAGTTTTAATCAAACATGGTATCACGATGGTGAAATCGAAAAAAGTGGGTCCCGCGATTCCGTCCGTCTGTCCTGTCTGTCTGTCCACGCTCCTACAGCCTAAACCATTGGGCCGATTGAGTTCAAACTTGTAAGTTAAGGTTTTCAGCAGATTCGCGTTAGTCGTTTTTTTCATTTTATTTTAAGATCAAAACTAACAGTGGCCCCCATACAATTTTTTTGGTCAAAAAACGAAAATTCGAATTTTCTCAAAAACAAACCAATAATTTTTTTTTTAATTTTCTTTAAAATTCTATTTTTTAACTTGGATTCTTTTAATAAGAAAAACAATTTTTTGTATTGCTCAGGAAAGGTACCGCTCATAGAAGCGTTATTTTGTTTTTTAATTTTCTCAGCAACTTATTAACCGATTTCAATAATTTTTTTTTGAACGTGCTTTTATATTGCCATCAATATTTGATTATCAAAAGTGTAATTTTTTTTGTTGAGATTTTAAAAAAATATTGATTTTTTTTTTTTCAAAATTCTATATCTCAAAAACGGGTGAACATTTTTTTACGAAATTCAAATGTAGAGCGTATATTTACAATCACTAAACAACCGCATACCAAAAATATTGTTAGAACAAAATTGAAAAATTTTATATATAAAAAATTAATTTAAAAAAAACCGCTCCAACGATTTAAAAAAAAGAAGAAAAATCAAAGGTTTTTTAATTTATAAAATGACATTTAAATTTTTTTAAGACCAACTTATTTTTCAGGTGAAAATTTGAATCTTATAAAGGTACTTTTTTAAACAGACTCTTTGCATACAGGAACAAGTTCGTGCGATCCAGTCGTGCATTTTATTAACTTCCCATAGGAAGTTATTGTAATGGGTCCGATTTGTCAAATTGAAAATTTTGACATTTCTCGACGTTTCAAGGTCCCTAGAGTCGAAATAAAAGATTTTTAGAAAGATGTCTGTGCGTGCGTGTGTACGTACGTCCGTACGTTCGCGACGTTTTTTTCGTCGTCCATAGCTCAAGAACCAGAAGAGATATCGACTTCAAATAAATTTTGTTATACAGATAATAAGGCAGAAAGATGCAGAAAGTCTCTCAAGAAAATTGCGTGGGTGGTTTTTTTACCATAGCAGTTTAAAAAAAAGGTGAAAATTTTGGTTAACCCTAAATATCTCATGAACCAATGATGCTAGAGACTTGAAGTAAATTTTATAATATATATTGTAACGTAATAAAAAACAATTATATTTTTGGAAAAAAATTCAATTAACGGTTTTTTTTATAAATCAAAAAAACTGAAAAAAAAAATGTGTCGACTCGAACATTTTACGACCAAAATATGATTTTATCTCCAAAACAATTGTGTGCAACAAAGAATAATGTTTTTAACATCTGATAAAATTTGAGAAAAATCTAATTGATAGTTTTTTTTATAAAAAATAAAATCCTAAAAAAAAATGTACTCATAGTTGGTAAAAATTGAATTTCGACGCAAATATCTTGTCAAAAACTTGAGATTAAGGCTTAAAACTTTTTTTATCTTATAAGAAATATTGTTTTCAACATTCTGAAAAATGTTGAGAAAAATCGAATTGACAGTTTAAAAAAAAAAAAATAAAAACCTAAAAAAAATTAATAAAAGTTGGTAAAAATTGATTTTCGACTCAAATATTTTTTTAAAACTTTGAGATAATGGCTTCTAACTAATTTTAACTTATAAGAAATATTGTTTTCAACATTAGGAAAAATTTTGAGAAAAATCGAATTGACAGTTTTTGTCTACAAAAAATAAAAACCTAAAAAAGAATTATAAAAGGTGTTAAAAATTTATTTTTGACTCAAATATCTTTTCAAAACTTGGAGATATTGGCTATAAATTACTTTAATCTTTCAAAAAATATTGTTGTAAACATTCTGTAAAATTTTGAAAAAAATGGAATTGACAACTCTTGTACAAAAAATTAAAAACCTACAAAAAATTTAACAAAAGTTGGTAAAAATTGATTTTCGACTCAAATATTTTTTCAAAAATTTTAGATAATGGCTTCTAACTAATTTTAACTTATAAGAAACATTGTTTTCAACATTCGATAAAATTTTGTGAAAAATCGATTTGACATTTTTTTTACAAACCTAAAAAAAAAAACAATACTAAAACTTGGTAAAAATTTACTTTCGACTCAAATAGCTTTTCAAAAATTAAAAATAAATTGGCTTCAAACTTATTTTATTTCACAGAAAATATTGTTTTCGATATTCATATATCATTCGATATAAAAATCCAACAGTCCGTTTTTTCATAAAAAAATAAAATCTACAAAAAATAGTACGCAAATTTGGTAAAAATTGATACATATAGACAAACTTTTAAGCAAGACAAATCGACAGACGGGATGGGAAGTTATCAGTGTGGGTCGCATCCCAGCCACTTTTTTTAAAATTCTTTTACTAATTTACTCAAGTCCTAAGACCTATGTAATAGAACATAACGGCCTCAATAATTTAAATTTCTCTTAAATCTCTAAAAACTTGTAAAGAAAACAAAAATGAGTTTAATTAAATTTTATTAACTAAGAAATGGTATAAAATAAAATTGACCTTTCATATTTAAGGATTTATAATATCAAAATATTTTGTATGGCGAATATTGTTATATAATATTTTTCTAGAGAATTTAATTTTCTACAAAAATGTATTATTATATTTTAAGGATTTGCAAGTTTTTTTGCAAAAATTTTAATAGTGTATTAAAATTGTATCAAATACATATATACTCGTACATACATATGTACATATAATATATCTATACTTATCCTTTGTCATTAAAATCGTTAGTTATTCAAATGTATACAAAATTATGCTAAACGTACATTTGAACTGAATTATTTGATTGTCTAAGTATTCTTCTTTGTAATGTTTTATGGAATGAACATGTCCATTTCATAGAATCTTCTGTGTATTGATTTACTATGAAAATAGACATTTCTAAAATACACATATTGCCAGATATCGGTGTTCTTTTAAATCTTCCAAAACTGATGGTTTCTATCAATTTGTGTCTATACAAAATGTAAAATTTGTAGAAATTGTCAGCTTTTAGAAAGTACATAAGTATAAAAATTAAAACAAGAGTGATTTTTACTTCGAAACTGCACTTTTGAACTCGCCCTACCTTGTAAAAAGCAAATTAGATTTTCCTGAGAAAAAATATCAATCAAGTGGTAACATTTTTGTCCCGAAAACTGCCTGAATCAAAAAAAAAAAGAAGACATTCAACATATCCGAAATTTATTTGAAAAAAAGAGGCTGGGATGCGACCCACACTGATAACTTCCCATCCCGTCTAACGATTTGTCTTGCTTAAAAGTTTGTCTAAATGTATCAATTCTTACCAAATTTGCGTTCTATTTTTTGTAGATTTTATTTTTTTTATAAAAAAACGGACTGTTGGATTTTTATAAAAAAATTACTGAATATAAAAAACAATATTTTCTGTGAAATAAAATAAGTTTGAAGCCAATATTTTTAATTTTTGAAAAGCTATTTGAGCCGAAAATCAATTTTTACCAACTTTTATTAATTTTTTTGTTTAGGTTTTTATTTTTTGTAAAAAAACTGTCAATTCGATTTTTCTCAAAACTTTTCCTAATGTTGAAAACAATATTTCTTATAAGTGAAAATTAGTTAGAAGCCATAATCTCAAATTTTTGAAAAGATATTTAAGTCGAAAATCAATTTTTACCAACTTTTGTTAAATTTTTTTTTCGGTTTTTAATTTTTTGTAAAAAAACTGTCAATTCTATTTTTTTCAAAATTTTACTGAATGTTGAAACCAACATTTTTTGAAAGATAAAAGTAGTTTAAAGCCAATATCTCAAAGTCTTGAAAAGATATTTGAGTCAAAACACAATTTTTACCAACTTTTTTTTTATTTTTTTTAGGTTATTATTTTTTGTAAAAAAAACTGTCAATTCGATTTTTCTCAAAATTTTATCAGATGTCAAAAACATTATTCTTCGTTGCACAAAATTGTTTTGGAAACGAAATCATATTTAAGTCGTAAAATTTTCGAAGTGACAAATTTTTTTTTCAGTTTTTTTGATTTATAAAAAAAAACCGTTTAATTGAATTTTTTTTCCAAAAATATAATTGTTTTGTATCACGTTACAATATATAATATAAAATTTAATTCAAGTCTCTAGCGTCATTGGTTCATGAGATATTTAGGGTTAACCAAAATTTGCACCTTTTTTTTAAACTGCTATGGTAAAAAAACCACCCACGCAATTTTCTTGAGAGCCCTTTCTGCATCTTTCTGCCTTATTATCTGTATAACAAAATTTATTTGAAGTCGATATCTCTTCTGGTTCTTGAGCTATGGACGACGAAAAAAACGTCGCGAACGTACGGACGTACGGACGTACGTACACACGCACGCACAGACATCTTTCTAAAAATCTTTTATTTCGACTCTAGGGACCTTGAAACGTCGAGAAATGTCAAAGTTTTCAATTTGACAAATCAGACCCATTACAATAACTTCCTATGGGAAGTTAAAAAAAAAACTCATTGTGGGGAATAGGAAACTTAAATTCGATATAGAAATCATTTTAATGAAGAAGAAAGTTCCAAAAACTGAACATTCCTACGTAATACAATTCTGAATAAGAAACATACCGAAACTATAAAGAAGTGTACCCATCAATTACAACTTATTTAAACAAAACGACCTTTTCGTGCATTACAAAAACAAACACAAAATCACACGCATTAAAAGTCATCCCGAAATTCTCAAATGGAAACTTTGTTGTCCCCATTATAGGAGTTGGCTAACAACACACTCAGCCGAATAAACTTAAATAAGGCCTGAATTTTACTTAGAAAAAGATTCTACAATGAATTTAATGCTGTCAAATAGGTAAGTACATACATATATGTGAGGGTACGGGTACCAAAGCTGCCTACCTACTTTCAAAGGACAATGAATTTCCATGCGGCAAGTATAGAACCATAGGAACAACCGAAAATGCCTTCAAGGTATACATCTTACATAAAGTAGGTAGAATGCAACACTAAGTCTCTATATAGAAATGATGATTACATCTTTTAGTTGCAACTTGCAAGTCACTTTCAAGGAAACTCTATCTATCCTATACTTACTTGGGTTTGATGTGTACCTACATATATATGAATAGGACACCGTAGTTACGTTCCTACCATTTGGTGCAAAGTAATTGCAGAGTATAGATGAAACAATTGCCACCATTTTAATTACAAGTTCCCCCTAAGGACGACGACGACGACAATAACAACAACAACGACGAGGAACCATGAGGATGAGGACTACAACTGTAACGCACTACCAAAAACGTACATAGAGGCGGTATACTATCATCAAGACCAACTACTGAAAATATGGACTGAAAAGACTGACTTGCTGTCAATTTGCATGTAACATTCCTGCCTGCCGGTTTTGTTAACGTTGTCGCCAACATCATACTCATACCGCGCCGTACCACCCCCCGACACTACACCGACGACGACGCCTCCCGCTATAGTTACCATATCGTAGTGTAACGTGTAACGTGTAACGTAGGATAGTCGTCAACAATCAACTTTTGCTGAATACGAAAATATACTGACGACTAAAGAAAGAATTCATTGTGTGTTGTGTATTTATTTTGTTTCCAAACATAATGGAGACAAAATGTACTCGAAAGACTGCAGTAGGATTTTCTTTGTTTCAGATTTTGTTGATTATACTGTTTTTGAATAAGGACTTTATCTTATTACTTTCATCATCAGCATCACATGATAGAACTTGCAGGGCAGATTAAAGATCTTCTGTTTCTTCTTCTTGTTTTCTTCTTATACTTTTTGACAATTCTTCTTAATAACTAGCACACCATCTCTTACTTCTTATGTAGGTATCTAAAGTCTTGCATACTTACTTTACTTAGAGCTACTTTAAGGATATTTTAAATACTTTTATAAAAATTGTAGAAAAAACTTTTATGGGTTTTTATAGGAACTCTTAGAAGTTATTTTTTGAAAGAATTCTGAGATTATTATCTTTATTGTTATTCGCAGTTTTTAAACGATTCACCAGAAATGCACAACAACAAAAATTAAATCACACTTCTTTTCTTTCGCTGTGCTGTGTGAAGCTTTGTTTTGTCATTGCCAGTAGCTATGACCATGACCAGGATACCAGACCATCTACCATTTACCGCCACCTCTACCAAAACCACAGCCAAAACATTGTTTTTGACAGTTTTTGCTGGTGCTTTGTGTCCTTGATAGGTTTTCGCAACGCAATCCAGCAACCACCATCATCAGACCATAAAGTCATTGCAAAGGACAAACTTTTATATCAAATAACCTGAAATCCTGTCGTTGTCATCATCATCGTAGCGTCGTCCGTGTCGGTCGTCGGTCTTTCGTCCGTCCGTCTGTCTGTCCGTCGCCTTTTTTATCCTCATATAGGGGGAAGAAATTAAAATAATTTGCAAAACAGATTAAACGCCAGCAAAAAAAGGAAAAAACTTCTTGGTTTAAAGTTGCACTGGAACTGGACATGGACATGGACACTGGGCAAGACATAGAGTGTGTTGCTTTTGAAGAGTTAAGGAGGGAGAAAAGGGGGGAGGGAGAGTTTGTTTTTGATTTATTTATTTAATATAAAAGAGTACCTACGGAGCTAAAGTTCAGTTCAGTTCGAAGCTTATTATACTCATATGTGTGTGATGAAAAGCTGTTTTTAGGTTTTAAAAAACTTTCTTTTCTTTTTGTCATGGTCGTTTTTAACTTTCATCAAGAGCTTAAAACCGGTAATGAATGACCTGAAGGTTGAATTGGTGTTTTTTTTTCCGTTCCGAAAGTTTACAAAAGGCTGCTGGTTTCGAATAACTAAAATAGTGTTAGGATTTCTCTCGGTAATAATAAATCTATGCAAAACACCAACAAGCTAAGCTCATAAACTTTTTGAACTTTTCATTTAATCCGATGTATTTATTAGCACCCCCATCAGGAGTGCTTCAGGTCTTCTGATGGTAAGTCCAGTCCATGAGTAAGGAATAACACTTTGTCGAAATATAGGTTGGTTTTTTTAAGCTGTATTAAATGTTTCGATGGTTGTTGTCAACGGTCTTAGAGTTGAGTTGAAAATTGCAAACTGTTTTGACGTTTCTGTTAAGTATGATTTGGCATTTCATCATAAATTGTTTTATATCCAGAACAACGGTTTCAAATTTCAGAAACGTACTTTAAAACATACGTTCATAATTTCATAGATCTAATGATTTCATCAACAAGACAAAATTGCCCTTAATGGAGCTACGACTATCCTCAAGCCATTAACGAATTATTATAATACCTGTTCAAGTTGAAGTAACTCGTATCTGTGGTGAAAGTGTTACAGAAATAATATTAAAAAAATAATTCCTACAAAAATAGCTATAATGCTCTTAAAGAACACCCACTATAAGTTATTCCTTTAAATGTCTTATTGACACTTTTCTTCATATTTCGTTGGCATTGAGAACCTCTGTGTTTAAAAGCACATTCTTTTATTCCTGTGATTTTAGAAGGCTCCAAAAGAAGATATCGATAGAAAATTCGATTCCGCACAATTTGAAAAGTGGTTTAAACTACGAAGAAGATGCCATTGAAACCAAATCGGTTGGGCGAATTTCAAAACCGTAAAATTTCATAATATTATCATTTGGACGTTTTTTAATCTCTATACATAGCCCATACTGGTTTGGCGAAATAGGCGGAATAGATGACAGCTATTTTGACAGATGAGCACTAACAGCTTTACAAGTTCAAACGTAACTATTCAAAATTTCTTTATATCGGGTTTTTCAATAAGAGCGCTACAAAAGTTTTTTTTTTTAAATAAAACAAAAACGGTTTTGGACATCAATGAAATTCTTTACTCCTGTGAAAATACGTTCGATGCCATTACCCAATTTTCGATGGTTTTCAAGCATAAATCATAGATTTGACGTAGCCCCACAGGAAATAGTCTAACGGCGTCAAATCGCACGACCAAGGCGGCCAAGCGACTGGACCATTTCGTGAAATAACACGTTCTCCAAACTTGGTTTCCAATAAATTCATTGTCACATTCGCTGTGTGGCTTGTGGCGCCGCCGCCGCCGTCCTGTAAGAACTAAATGTCCTCCAAGTCCATATCATCCAATTAGGGCCAAAAATATTCGGTTATCATTGAACGGTAGCGATGCCCATTCACAGTAACGTGCCGGTCTTGATCATCACGGAAGAAGTACGGCCCAATGACGCCCATAACCAAACCAAACCGTAATTTTTTCGGGATGCAATGATGACTCATGGATTAGGTGTGGATTGCTACCTGACCATTACCGCATATTACGTTTATTGACAAACCCATTCAGCCAGAAATGAGCCTCATCTATGAAGATGATTTTTCGATGACATACGAACATACGACGCTTCTGGTGGTCAAGCGGCTTCAGTTCTTGCGTTATTAACTTCCCATAGGAAGTTATTGTAATGGGTCTGATTTGTCAAATTGAAAACTTTGACATTTCTCGACGTTTCAAGGTCCCTAGAGTCGAAATAAAAGATTTTTAGAAAGATGTCTGTGCGTGCGTGTGACAGTACGTTCGTAAGTCCGTACGTTCGCGACGTTTTTTTCGTCGTCCATAGCTCAAGAATCAGAAGAGATATCGACTTCAAATAAATTTTGTTATACAGATAATAAGGCAGAAAGATGCAGAAAGTCTCTCAAGAAAATTGCGTGGGTGGTTTTTTTACCATAGCAGTTTAAAAAAAGGTGAAAATTTTGGTTAACCCTAAATATCTCATGAACCAATGACTCTAGAGACTTGAATTAAATTTTATATTATATATTGTAACGTGATACAAAACAAGTACATTTTTGGAAAAAAATCCAATTAACGGTTTTTTATAAATCAAAAAAACTGAAAACAAAAATTTGTCACCTCAAAAATTTTACGACTTAAATATGATTTCATCTCCAAAACAATTTTGTGCAACGAAGAATAATGTTTTTGTCATCTGATAAAATTTTGAGAAAAATCTAATTGACAGTTTTTTTATAAAAAATAAAAACCTAAAAAAAATATTACTCAAAGTTGGTAAAAATTGCATTTCGACTCAAATATCTTTTCAAAAACTTGAGATTATGGCTTCAAGCTTATTTTATCTTATAAGAAATATTATTTTCAACATTCGCAAAAATTTTGAGAAAAATCGAATTCACAGTTTTTTTACAAAAAATAAAAACCTAAAAAAAAAATTATAAAAGGTGGTAACAATTGATTTTCGACACAAATATCTTTTCAAAACTTTGCGATATTGGCCTTTAACTACTTTAATCTTTCAAAAAACATTGTTGTCAACATTCAGTAAAATTTTGAAAAAATCGAATTGACAGTTTTTGTACAAAAAATTAAAAACCTAAAACAAATTTAACCAAAGTTGGTAAAAATTGAATTTCGACTCAAAAATCTTCTCAAAAACTTGAGATTATGGCTTAAAAACCTAAAAAAAAATTAACAAAAGTTGGTAAAAATTGATTTTCGATTTAAATATCTTTTCAAAAATTTGTGATTATGGTTTCTAAATCATTTTAACTTATAAGAAATATTGCTTTCAACATTAGGACAAATTTTGAGAAAAATCGAATTGAAATTTTTTTATAAAAAATAAAAACCTAAAAAAACAATACTCAAAGTTGGTAAAAATTGAATTTCGACTCAAATATCTTTTTAAAAATTTGAGATTTTGGCTTTCAACTATTTTTATCTTTTAAAAAAATCTTGTTTTCAACATTTGGAAAAATTTTGAGCAAAATCAAATTGACAGTTTTTTTACAAAAAATAAAAACCGAAACAAGAAAATTAATAAAAGTTGGTAAAAATTGATTTTCGACGCAAATATCTTTTCAAAACCTTGAGATATTGGCTTCAAACTACTTTAATCTTTTAAAAATATTGTTTTCAACATTTTGAAAAATTTTGAGAAAAATCGAATTGACAGTTTTTGTACAAAAAATAAAAACCTAACAAAAAAACAATACTAAAACTTGGTAAAATTTTAAAAACTTTTTTTATTTCACAGAAAATATTGTTTTCGATATTCAGTAGTTTTTTTTTATAAAAATCCAACAGTCCGTTTTTTCATAAAAAAATAAAATCTACAAGAAATATTACGCAAATTTGGTAAAAATTGATGTTCGGTTCTTGACATCTCTCAAATTAATTTCATTCATCCAACTTGTAAAAATTTAAGAAATGCTACTTAAATTGGTAAAAATTTATTTTTGACTAAAAATCTATTTAACAAAACTAGATTTTCAAACTAAACTATTTCTTTATATGAAAAATATTGTTGGTAATTTTGAAATTTTTAAGAATAATTCAACTAACAACTTTTTTAACCCAACACGAAAACCTACAAACTTTTAAGCAAGACAAATCGACAGACGGGATGGGAAGTTATCAGTGTGGGTCGCATCCCAGCCTCTTTTTTAATGTTGTAAGAATGTGGGCCAAGATCTTTTCTGCAAAATTTGCCAAAACGACGTCACAGAGATGCCCAACGCTTGAGAACGACGTGTGAGAGACACATTTGGGCTTTCTGCAACTGAAGCCTCAACGGCAGCAATATTCTTGACACTACAGGCACTTCTTTGTCTCACTGGCACTGTAATGTACTTTGCCTGAGGATTCAAATGTTTCCACTAGACGCTCAATATTGTTGATCTGCTAGAACGATTATGACGACCATAAATTGGACGTAGCGCTCTTAACGTTGAGGCCACTGACTCCGAATTTCGGTGGTAAATTTTAATAATTTCGACTCTATGTTGGCTCGTATATCTTTCCTTCATGAAATGGCAAACCTTACTGAAGAGAAATGTCAAAAGAGCGGCAAGAAATATCTCGTCTTTTGTCGTCCCTGTCGCTCTACTTTTGTAGCGTACCTGTTGAAA
Source organism: Eupeodes latifasciatus (assembly GCA_920104205.1). Classification (NCBI taxonomy): domain Eukaryota; kingdom Metazoa; phylum Arthropoda; class Insecta; order Diptera; family Syrphidae; genus Eupeodes; species Eupeodes latifasciatus. The sequence continues at coordinate 355,895,534 of OV049924.1, read as the reverse complement.
AACCCAGTAAAAAAAGATTTTGTTTTAAAATAAACTGACACAATACAACGATATCTTCAAAAATCAGTGGGAAAGTAACACCAACCTACTGAAAAACCTTAAGGCAAATATTTTAAGACATCAAAGACTGATATTTCTTACTTTACTTTCCAGAATACAGAGATCAATAATGTTTCAACACCAAATTTTTCGAAAACAAGGTGTTTGAAAATAAGTGAGTATAATATTAGATGGGAAAATACTCCTTACCTCTCCAGTAAATATTATTAGAAATCTGAAAGACTTTACAACAATATCGATCATTTTTCAAACTTTCACATGCCTTACGAAGCTGTAACTATCAAATATAAGTTAATCTGAATTTCATTTCCTCCACTTCCATGTTATCAGTATGGTGTGATAAAAATAGATTTGTACAAGGTGTTATCTTTATAACACTTTTACATGCTATGTTGGCTCCATCTTCTTCTTTACTTCTAGCCTTCAATATTTTTGTTATTCTTAAGGCGTAATGAAACTTCTAGCTTTTTTTTTTTAAATTCTGTCTCAGCTTTGCATTTAAAGCAAAGCATGATGACGAATTATGATTATTTTGTTTCAAAATTGATAGTTTTGTATGGTTTTTAGAAATACATCAATATAACATTTACTTAACCAAGTTTTACAATGTAAACTTATCAAAACAACATCTTCCGATCGAAAATTTAGTAGTTAGAAAACATCAAAATATTTAAACGTTAATGAGTTTTTACAATCTTGTTTGTCGTTCTATGTTTTCTATGTTGACGGTTATCGGTCAATTAACTAGAAATGAATGACAAATTAGTTTTTTTTTCTATATTTTCCAGACACTAAAGGGCTTATTAGCCCCTTTAACATGTTAAAAGTTTAAACACAGGACGAGGGTTGGGAAAATGGAGAAAGTTAACATTGATAGTAAAGTTTTTAATACGATAATGGGAGGGAAAAAAAGAGTTATGTAACTCATTCCACATTCTTGATGAGGGTTTGAAAAGTAAGTTGTTAACTAAGCTCAAAGGTATTCCTAGGAATGCGAATATTGCGAATGAATTGTTTGAGGGGGCAAATGCAACAGGCTATAGTTTGACAGAGCATTGTTTGTAAAAACATCAGTAAAACAACGAAAAACATGAAATATTAAAGTGGTATTCGAACATTTAAATGTATTTGTATACGTTACTCAAATGCTTTTGTTTATGTCTAAAGCCTAGTACGCTGCTGATGCGAAACGAAAATTCCCATACAAAAATGACATGACGAAATCATAAACGAAAAATTTCGCTGTGCTTTTCGTTTTTCAGTACGCTGCTGAACGACGAAATGTGACATTTTAGTCGATAGCTGTACTAGATTTCTTAGTACAATTCTCCACTCTTTTCGTTCTCAATTTAATTACCCAGCACATTAATTGCTTGCGAAAAAAAAAATTGTTTACTCGTGACTTTCGGTGTTTTGACTTTGATTTATATTTGATTTAAAATTTAAAATAAAATGGATTTGTCTAATGTGTTCCAACATTGCATTTCTGAATCGGAAACTCAGGATGTTATTGGTGATGTGCAAGAAGTGATGAAGACAAGCAGTGAAATTCAACTTCCAGACAGAACTCTCCACAAATATTTTTCCGCTGTGGCTTTCGTTTTAATTTCGCTCTGCACTTGGAGACCGCCGAAAAATTTCGTTTCGCATCAGCAGCGTACTAGGCTTAATTCAAAACTTATTTAAGTCAGAAATATTATTAATTTATCAACTTAAAGCAACCAGAAACTTTACAATTAATTAACAGTTAAACTTTCCTCGAAGTAACTTTCCTATGAGTGATTTTTGTATTGGTTTGCTAAGTAGAATCTAATGTTTCTCTCATTTCTTTGTAGATTAAATTTGCTCTATTTTCTTAGAGCTTGCAAATTCTCTAATGAAAATCCTTGAAATAGATAAAAATTCACATCCAATAAAACAATCTCTGAGATACTCAAAAAACTTGACCTCATAATTCTATAAATCCATAAATTGTTTAAAAAAAAATAAAAGTCCCCCACTGTCGTCCAATACTTTTTATAAAATGAAACCAAAACCGATGAAACTGTTATTGTTATAAAATACCTTAATTACAATCGACATAAATACATAATATACAAAAAAGTATATTATATACCTACATAATCCTCAACAAATTGATAAGCATATCAAAATAAACATTACAGCCAAATATTTTCATATCTTTATTAATCTTTATTTTCCTCATTTATCTATTTCAGCTCTTCTTCAAATAACACTCAATCAAAAAGTAGCAACAATAACGACTACAACAACAACTCAGCTGAAAATCTCTTCACTGATAAGAATCCACCAACAAAAGAGCATAAAACGATCGCTGAACGTCTTCGAAATTTTCACCGATCGCAAGACTTAGTAACTGTGCGGCCGCCCTTAGATTCGCCCGGACTATCAAATCAACCCTTATCGCAAGCTTATTTAAATAACAATAATAATTCGTCGTGTGCTTCTCCGCCGCCGAAGCCGCTGACAAGCGCTGCTGACATCAGTTTCAGTAGGTCAAGTGATAACAATTTAGTGTATCGCAGTCATAGCAAATCTCCTCAACAAATCAAATCATCAGAAGAAAAAGAAGAAGAAGCGTGTTGGAAATCTGATGACCATTGCTTTAATCTAAGTGTAAACAACTGCGCTCTAGCCTGCCTCTCGACAGCGTGTGGTGCTGACCGAAGCACAAAACATCTCAGCCATAAGCCTTTAAGCAACGGCGAGCATAGTGTGTCCCTGAACCCATCTACATCGCCACCGCCGCCGCTTATAAGCTCTATCGATTGCAACCAGCACTCGTCGTCATCGCTCGATAGATTGAAGGTTGTTGCGTCGTCGTCGTTGCCGTTAGAAAAGTATAGCGATTTAGTTGCCCCGGCAGAAGTAGTTGCTGCCGATGAGCCTAAGCGAAAACGTGCAGTGCGTAGACGTGTTCGGAAGTCATTACATTCGGAATCTGTCTTTGAACAGCCACTGCCACCTCCGCCGCCGCAGAACCTGCAGCAACATCAGCAGAAGCAGAAGAACTTTACCGAATATGCCTGTCAGAAGTTAGACCAACTTTTTGGTGGTAGTTCGAAAGTTGCCGGAGTTACATCCACATCGAGAACAATTTCGCCGGGCACAGCTGTCAGCAGTGGAACCATCATCATGGGAGTCCTCCGCTCGGTTAAATTGAAAGAGCGCCTGGCCATAAGCCTGGGAGCAACTCTGATATTATTCACCCTGCTTCTGGTCATAGACGTGCAGATGGATTTCGGTGTCACCAATCGACACCTGATGCCATCGCACGCAAAAGTTCGGTACGTCAACGATGAAGAAAGGAGCGGCGTATTCAGAGATTTCAAAAGGAAGTTCCTACAAAAGAGGTGAGTTTCAATGGCAATGGTGCACCATTATGATGCACTATTGTCGTATTGTATTTGAGTAATTATGCAAGAAGAACGTTGTGTAATTTGAAGAGAAACTTTTACATTGCATCGAGTAGGAGTTCTATAGAGAGACAGTGGTATCGGGGCGACGCGACGCTCTACGACGACTACACAGGAACAAGAACGGGAAGGACCCTTTTTTCGATAATTGAAAGATGAGGAGTTGCAGCAGAAAAGTTTAGTTGTATAGGGAAAAGTTTGTACGTCATGTCGGTTGTCGGTTGTTGGTAGAGTTGTTACTTGGTCGTCCTTGTGATGTATGGTTTCAAACCTTCATTTACTTTGGCAGTCGCAGGACTCCTCAGTCCTTATTTTCATTTCTGCGGACAGAAAGGGAACCGAAATTGTATAGCTCATAAAATCTAACATGGAATATTCTTAACTCTGTTTTATTCAGATAGAGAACAACGGGAGACTATAAATTAATGGTCTTAAAGTATCTTCCTTTCTGTTAGGTTAGGTACTTCGTAGTACTTAGTAAATACTTGATGACATCTGTCTTGTGTTTTCTAAAATTTAAAATGACAGTGATGGAAATAAAGGTCAGTTTTTTTTGTTTTCACTTAGAAAAATAAAAGTATTAGGTTTCTTGTTTTCAAATTAAGGGTTGATGTGATGGTTTATTGTATACATATGTAATATGTATGTATGTACTCGTAATTATGTACTTCCTTACAAATGAGTACAGCTATAAGCTACTTGTTGATTGTTTATTTTTATGTTTATTTTTAAGCTTGAGGGATTGGTATTGATTTTGTTTGTTTTTTTTTTTCAATTTTAAGTGGTTGTTGGAAAATGACAAAAAAGTATAATTGAAGTAATTTTTAAACGGAAATAGTTGGAACCTATTAATTTGTGACATAAGTGTGTGACTTTTGTTAGGACAGATCAAGTTATTTATTTAAGTAGAATATTAATTTTAGAATAAGCTTAAAATGTTAAAGTTTGTAGACTTTCAGCATCTAAGAATTTTCTTCCTTATAAAGCAGATACCATAGTGTTTAAAAATTTTTTGAAGGGTAATAGTTATGTTGATTTTGGTCACCTTCGATTTACTAAGAGAACTTCCCATTTATGTCCTTAAAAGTTTTCAAATGATTGTGTTTTGTAAAACTGAATTGTCATTTACACAATTTAAAAAAGTATGCAATTCTGTCAAAATACTTGAGACGTTTAATTTATTTAGAAGTAAAGGGTGAAATTTACTTCATTCAAAAGCAACTTCTGACAATTTAATTTAAATGTGACTTTTGGGAACCACCGTAAAAAGCTGTCTCGAACGTATTTTAATTTGGATTTCCAATTTTTCATGACTTTTTCCAATTGTCTTATCAGCTATACCGACTTCAAATAACACTACAGAAACAAGTCAAGTGGATCGGCGTTAAATCGCACGATCTAGGCGGTCAATTTACGGCCCTGTAGTTAAAAACTGTGTCGTTACCGAACTTTCCATATGTGATATGTTGTGTCACGCCAACTTTTTGAAACAAAAAACAGCTCCATCAACCCATAACACACCAAACAGTCAATTCTTGTGCATATCACAGTATCTCCACATACACTTGAGGGTTTTTGACAAATCCATTCAGCAAAAAGTGAGTTTCATCGCTAAACAAAATTTGCTTGATATACATACGTCCTTCCAATTTAGAAGCGTTGCTCGCAAGTCAGTCTAGTTAAAATAGTGTTGCCAACTTAAAGTTCGTTGTACTAAAAAACGTTATCAATTGAATGTTTTTTTTAAAGAAAGTTTTCGAAATTTTAACAAAATTATTTCGTATAATATGAAATAAGTTTGATGCTAATATCTTTTAATATTGTCAAATTACTTAATGTAGACATTTTTGTAGTAGATAGTTTTTCAAGGCTTAATTGTTAAAAACAAACTGTCACGTCAATTTTCGAATAATTTTACTTGTTGTCAAAAATGTTTTTGTAGTATAAATAATTCTGAAAATAATAACGTTTTCTGTTGACAACTGATTGTCTGAATCTGTAAGGTGTAGAGTTCAATATTAAAATAAAAATAAATAAAAATTGTATGTTCATTAAATATTCGACTTGAGTTTTTGTCAAGTTAAATAAGTTTATACAAAATTTATTTGAAGTCAATATCTCTCGTGGTTCTTTCTCCATAAATTTTAAAAGGCTCACTTTTTAACTTTATGCTGAAATACATATTTTTGAACAGACATCAACACTAATATTATAAAGAGGAAAGATTTGTATTTTTGTATATAACGAATAAACTGAAAAAGTACTGGACCGATTTTAATAATTCTTGTTTCATTAGAAATCTACATTATCACTGAGTAACATAGGCTATATTTAGTACTAGATTACTATAGAAATCTTTAGAAATTCCTATTAAAACCAACCGAAGGTGTAAAAAAATTAGCTATAAAATGTCTTTCATCGCATACGCTGCGAAGAGTATTAATGATAGGACAAAAAAATGTGCGACAATATTATAGAATATAAAATTAAAAATAGGTGCGCCTGTTATGCTTTTAAGAAATTTAAGCCCTCCCAATATGTGTAATGGTACAAGATTATTGAACAAAGAATTAACAGATAATGTGATTGTAGCAACTATCATTACGGGTTCCGCGATCGGTCAGCTCGCACATGTTCCGCGGATCCCGATGATACCAACTGATTTGCCCATATCTTTTAAAAGGTTACAGTTCCCTTTAAAAATATCATTTGCCCTAACAATAAATAAATCCCAGGGACAAACTTTTTCCATAGTTGGTATCGACTTAAGGAAAGAGTGCTTTTCCCTCGGGCAATTGTTTGTGACACTTTCTCGAGTAGGATCTCCTGAAAATCAATACGTTTTGTTGCCGCTTACAAATACCAAAGCCAACGTAGTGTACAGGGAGGCTTTAAGATAAGCATACAATTTTTTTCTAATTTAGTGATTCATGGTCGTTTTAATTAGCATGCTGATAACTTAAATATCTGTACCTATTTATGTCTACCCGTGCGAAGCCGGGACGGGCCGCTAGTCTTTAATATAATAATTTGATTTAGTTACCAATTTTTTTAAACAGTTTAGTTCAGTCTAAATTAAATATATATGGTTAATATTTTCAAAATTATTTGTTTAGTTTTTGAGATATTTTTGCAAGAAGCTAAATGAAAAATAAGAAAAAAACATAGATAATAGTTAATTCTTCTCTTATGGATTATTTTACATATTAAACGGTCTGTAAACACGATTATGGGCATTATGTCAAACATTGAAATTATATTTTACATTAAATTAAAGAAAAGAAATAAGCTTAACAACGCTGATATTTTTAACGTATTAAATACATATATGAGGCAGTACGAGTGAAAATCCTTTCAAAAAATTTAAGAACAAGCTACTCGTATATAACAAGAAATCTACTTCAAGTATAAAACGAAGTCTTAGTAATATCACTAAAAAATACCAAAATTATCAAGGAACTTTATATAAGTGGGAAGTTATTTAGTTAGGGAAGTTAAACTACACAACTTTGAAGCACTTGGAGTTATTTTTGTTTGATTACCACTGTGGGGACCAAGCCCCGTACAATTTAGGCCTTTCTCGTTTATTACAAATAAAAGTGCATATACACCCGAGTGAACCTTTTTAATAAAGCAAGTATGGATTAACTTTGTTGTTTAAGTAAGCATGATGATCATCATGGACATGACTAAGATAAAATGAATAGATGAGTCATATACTGGTATCATGAAGATTTATTGAATAATATGACCCTAATGCCATCATCGACACCTACAAGATCGTTTCAATAGATAAAATAGATTATAATTAAGCTCTTACATTTTTGAAATGAACATTATTATGGTCATCGATCAAACTGGGACTACAAGTCAATGGAGGATCCAGGGGGGAGGTTCATGGGGGTCATGCCCCCCGCTGGAAGATAATTTTGTTGCATTTTTGTAGGAATTAACTTCAATTCAAAACTAATCGTATTGAGTTAATGGATATGACACCCATTATATTTTGAATTATTTATTTTTTAATACGAAAACAAGAAAATAATATGAATCGGAAATTCAATTCCAAAAGCTTTGCACAATTTCATCAAATTTTGATCAATGGACGATCCAGGGGGGGTCATATTAGCCATAAAGCTTATACAGTTCAGTTGTATAAGCAAAGATTGTATCTAAAGATTTGTTAGTAATTTAACGACATTCACTAAAAAGTGGTTTGCTGTCAAAAATAACTAACATTTTTTTAAATTTATTATTTTCATAAAATTTGTTTCTAAGAAAAAGAGCTTTCAGGTTTTTAATAAGAAGATTTGAATAAGAGATTCCTGAAACTAGCCTTCAATTCCATCTACACAATTGTTTTGATGCACATAAATAGTAAATATTGAAGTGATTTTTACTTGCGACATACATGAACTATATATCAAGTATTGCATTCGTAAAAAAAATCGAATCAAACATGACATTACGATGGTAGAAAAGTCGAAAAAAGTGAGTCTGTCTGTCTGTCTGTCCTGGACCCTTTAGCCTAAAAAATTGTGCCCATTGTATGTAAGGTTTTCATCCGATTAGCTTAAGGTGTTGTTTTTTCATTTTTTTTGAACACGAAAAATAACAGCAGTCCTCATACAAATTGTTTGGTTTAGAATTTGTAATTCTATTTTTTTTTTTTCAAAAATGAACCAATAGATAAAACTTTCTCTAATTTTTTTTTCTTAATTCGGCTTCTTTCTACAAGAAAATCATATTTTGGTATTGTTCCATAACCATTAACTCATAAAACCGTTATTTTGTTTTTAAGTTTTCTCAAGAACTAATCGACCGATTTCAATAATCTTCTCTTTCTCTTGACGATGGTCAAATTATCAAATTTATGATGATTTTTGATGATCATAAATGTCATTATTTTTTTTTTTTTTTGATTTATGAAAAATAATTGTTTTTACAAAATTTGATATCTATGAAACAGGTGAACATTTTTTAACGAAATTTAAATGCCAAATTTATAGTTATAGGCACTAATTAACTGCATACTAAACATATTTTAAAGACAAAATTTAAAAAATTGTATACATAGGGTAAAGTCAGGAGGATTTGTTAACTGTATTTTTTAAATATTTTGAGATGCAAGTATAATTTCAAATTTAAAAGTTTTCCATAAGTTTAACTGTTATTTAAGCAAGAAAGAACCATCATTAATTTGTCCTTATAAATATGTTTTCGAAAGTTACAACGTTTTATCTAATGCCTTTCGAAATGTCAATTGCTCCTTCCTTGAAGGAGGATTTGACAGCTTCGCAAGAAGGTTTTGTCAGTATTTAAAAAAAATAAAACAACAAAATATTAGGTAGTAGTAATACGAAGAATTTATTTTTTTTATTTAAAAGGTAAGAAATTCAGTCTTAATTTCTGCTTTTTTCTAACTATTTGGGTATATGGGATTTTGTTTATTTTAACATATTGTAAAACAAACTGTTTTGCTAGCTCATATGTTATACCGAAATGAAGCTTAGAACATTTTTTAAAATAATCGCAAAGCTCCTTTTCTTGAACTGTTGTAAGAATTTGTTTGTAGGAATATTTCGTGCTGTTTTCTGTATTGATTGACTGTCCTTCACGTCTTTTCTTTAGGCGGAAAATTAAAGTGGTACGATTTAAACCATATTTTTTAGCAGCACTGCTAATGGATTCATTTTTTTTTTCAATATTTTTAATTGCCTCTCGGATGTTGGCTTCGTTAACATTGCGAGATGGATGTTTTCTTTTATATATATTTGGCATTTTAACATTCTGATAAAGGATACAAAAAGTTTATTGTAAACTCCTTTTTTGAACTGATAAAGGAGGATTTGACACTGTCAACTGCTCCTTCAACATTGGTGTCAAAACCTCCTTTCAGTTGACTTTTGGAAAATAATTTTAAAAAAAAAATAAAGAGTTGTTGCTCACCAATATTTATAGTATAATATGATTTAAAAACAAATCTACCTGTTGTATATTTCACTTTGAATAACTAAAACTACTTACTACCGAAACTGCAATTAGTTTAGTTATCTCAAATATTCCATCAACTGGACTCAAAAACAATTATTTTTTCTATTTCATACAACGATCAGATCACAGTTATAGTTTTTTGGTAGCTCAAATCAATCGTAACTATTTTGGTTTTTTCATAACTAAAGCGCTGCCAATGTCTACACTTTTTTAGAAAAGTCCTGATGTCAATTCCTCCTGACTTTACCCTATATAAAAATTACTTTAAAAAACCCGCTCTTATGATTTTCGAAAAGAAAAAAAATAAGTCAATCTCGGTTTTTTGAGAAATAAAATGGCATTTAAATTTTTGAGAAAAACTTATTTTGCAGGTCCATTTTTAAATCTTAAAATATAGGAAATATTTTTAAACAGACTTTTTTGAAGAAATTAGCAAGTTCTAGCGACCGTGCATTATAATACATATTTCTTTCAAAATAGATTTTTTGTTGAATACGAATTTTAAGATCATAAAAAATTAAAGAAATCTACTTTTTGAAGTGAATTTGCTTAAGATGTTCTATAACTGAAATTCAAACACGAATTTCAAGAATATAAATGTCCCAAAAACAGCAAAAGTGACATTGTGTTAAACTAACTAACTAACTTTTTTAAGTTTTGTTAACTAACTCGCACAAGCTCCAATCTACGAGTAAGCAGACTGAAAGCGATAGTAAAAATACACTCCCGAAAATTGAGTCCGAAAAAACTACGTCAAAAAAAGCCATGTTTCAAAATAATTTCTCACATTTCTGCTGGAAAGCAACAAAAACCCCCTAAACTATTGTGTTTGGCTATTAAATATGGCATATTTAGAAAACTGTTGGAATCTTGGAATGCTTTCATATATGTAGAGAGTTGACCAAATTAAATAGTTAGACTATATGTACCTTGCTGAGCAACAGCGTTCTTAAATAATTTAAAAACTAAAGTTGTCACTTTAGCCCTTAAAATGTGTACATTTAAGGCTAACATACACATTATGTTATTTCAATTTTGTTAGCCTGTTTTACAGAACATTACAGAACATTTTTTTTAAGCGGTGAGTAAAAACTCGTCTATATGTTAAGCGCGTGACCCCCCCTGATTAAAAGTTTGGATCCGCCCTTGCTACAAGTGCATTATACTTTTCAGTGTATATCAAAATTTATTTTTTATTATATTGTTAAAGATAACAAACAAAAACAACTGCTACTATCTTTTAACTTCACGATAATGTATTAATTTAAATTTCCTAGATTTACAAAACCTGTTGATTTTATGTGTAACTGTACACTTAATGTGATATATCAAAGAAATAATTCAATATTTATTATATGTCATCTTTTAAAAAGCATCACTCATCAAAACAAAAACAAGCGGTGATTAAGAGAAGTCCCAATGTTTTAAAAATAACACAAATATTTTGAAAAACAAAGACTTACTCGTAATTCCGGCACTTTATTAGTCTTGTTTTTTTTTTTTTTTTTTACTGTACATTTCAGACGCCTATCCTAGGACACATATGAATTTGGTTTAATTGTCAGTTTAAATATAATGATAGTTAATGATAGATATTTCGAATCTTCCAAACATAAGACACTGGATTTCAAAATGCTTGTATTTTTCTTTAAATAAGCACCAAAAATAGTAGCAACCGTGTCAGACTGTCATGCCAGAGGTCTTGGGTTCAAACCCTGCCTGTGCCATCAAAAAGTACAGGTACTGCCTCTTGCGAGAAATTGACAAATCCTCCAAGAGTATTTTTTGTCATAAAAAGTGCTTCCTCAAATTAGTACGTCCGTACGTTCGGGAGCTTTTTTTCGTCGTCCATATAGTATAAATATCGACTTTAAATAAATTTTGTTATAAATATAATAATGCAGAAAGATGCAGAAAGAACTCTAAAAAAAATGGAGTTTGTGATTTTTTTTACCATAGCAATTTAAAAAAAAGGTGAAAATTTTGGTTAACCCAAAATATCTCACGAACCAATAACACTAGAGACTTGAATTAAATTGTATATTATATATTGTAACGCGATACCAAACAACTATATTTTTGGAAAAAAAATTCCCATTAACGGTTGTTGTTGTCACCTCAAAAATTTTATGAACAAAAAATTATTTTATCTTCAAAACAATTTTGTGCAACGAAGAATAAAATATAAAAATAAATACAAAATAAAAACCTAAAACAAATTAAAAAAAAGTTGGTAAAAATAGATTTTTGACTTAAATATCTTTCCAAAACTTTGAGATGTTGGCTTCAAACTAATGACAGTTTTTTTACAAAAAATAAAAACCTAAAAACGTCATCATCAGTTTTTTTAAAATTATGAATTTAAAGATGTGGTATTTCTAAATTGACGTCAAGCTGGGAACACCACAAGTTTGAGGAGGAAGGGATTTTTGAACCAAGTCGGGATTAGAGCACTAAATTCGCCCAAAAAGAGCCCTAAATCACCCGATCATTAAAATTTCTAAATTCGATTGTGGTGTTTCCAGCTTTACGGACCTAAAAAAAAAATTAATAAAAGTTGGTAAAAATTAATTTTCCACTCAAATATCTTTTCAAAAATTTGAGAAATTGGCTTCACATTAATTTTATTCTATAAAAAATATTGTTTCCAACGTTCTGTAAAATTGTGAGAAAAATCGAATTGACAGCTTTTTTTACAAAAATAAAAACCTAAAAAAAACAATACTTAAACTTAGTAAAAATTTACTTTCGACTCAAATATCTTTTCAAAAATTAAAAATATTGGGTTCAAACTAATTTTTTCTCACAGAAAATATTGTTTTCGACATTCAGCAATTTTTGTATAAAAATTCAACAGTCCGTTTTTTTATACAAAAATAAGATCTACAAAAGTATTACGCAAATTTGGCAAAAATTGATGTTTGGTTCACGATATCTCGTGAATAGTAGAAGATATTGACTTCGAACAATTTCTCATTCATCCAATTTGTATTTGTTTATATATAAGAAATACAAATTTTTAAGAAATGCTACTAAAATTGGTAAAAATTGGTTTTCGACAAAAAATCTCGTTAACAAAAATTGATTTTGAAATCAAACTATTTTATTATAATATGCAAAATATTGTTGGTAATTTTTAAATTTTTAGGAATAATTCAAGTGACAACTTTTTTAACAAAACACAGGAACCTACAAACCTTTTAAGCAAGACAAATCGTTAGACAGGATAGAAGTTATTAGTGCGGGTCTAATACCAGCCTTTTTTTTCTATGAAAATTCCGACTCTGGCTTAAGATATTCTTATAATGAATATTGAACAAAATAGAAATAAGGAAATGAATGTACATTGTACATTGAACAAAACATCTGAAATTATGGATATTGGTCAAGTTAGAAAAAGTTTATTGAACTGAAATGGCACGAAAAACTTTTCAGAATATATCGCATTGAACAAAAATATTTCTTTGTAACTTTGAAGCTAACTGCGCTAGAACAAAATGGATTATTCCAAACGAAAAAGCTAGCGTTGAACAATAATTGAGAAGACTGCCTACCTTACTCTAGTTTGCAAAAAATAGTTTATTAAATAATACAGTACCAAGATGACAATTTTTATCAGCTATTTTGTAACATCGGAATTATTGTAAAGAAAAGTTTCTGTGGTACCAGTACTGGCGTATGCCAGTAGTATGACAAAAGGAAGCAAACAAATCAAATATCTTATCAAAAACGCAAAAATACTGTTTTGAATTTTACAATTTTGATTTTTCGTTCATTAAACTAACCATATTTCATGATAAAATGATTGTATTTATTTTATTTTATACTTTTGAAGAAAAATCTATTTGCCTAAAGTGTGGTTTAAACTGTTTCTGCATTCAATACCAAGAAAAAATATTAAAAGACACATCATTCTAGAAAATATTAATAAAGCTCCATGGGGTTTTCGAACGTCCACTTTATTTTGCATCCAAAGAACCAAGGAAAACTTGAAAGAATTATAGTGAAAAACCGTATAATCTTCCATACTTTTTGGAATCAGCAGGAAAAAAGCATCAAGCCATAAACTATTGCAGCTGTAAAAGTCTTTTCCGCTGTAGTTTTAAGACCAACGCTCAAACATACAACTCAAAAATTAAAAAAACAACATTATAAAGGCTACAGAAAATCTTTTCTACGTTATTTTTACTTCCTTTTTTTCTTGGTACACCTTTGAAAATAACAGTGAAGAGTAATGAAGGCGGCGGTGGCGGCGTTGGGCAATATGAAACAAACCTCACAACGTAATACCTTTAATGTCGGAAATAGCCATAAGAAAATATTTTTATAAGCCACCTTCCTGAGAAGCTATACCCATATTATACAAAGATGTGGGGTTTCATTTCAGTGAATTCATTTTTGTTTTTTAATTTTAAATGTTTGTATTTATGAGGAAAAGAAAAAGTCGGAGGTTGCTGTTATTGTTGTTGTACTGAACCCAACTACGGAAGCAATAATAGTTATTTCCGACATTAAACAAAAAAACAAAATTGATTATACTGATGGTGATGGAAAGAACATCATCATGAAGTTAACATTTCCTTCTATATGAGATCCATAAAGCTTAGGTAGGTAAGTAAGTAGGTGGGTGAAGGCAGCTAGAAGAGATATATGAAAGATTTTATTTCAAGAAAACTTGGCTATAGTTTTAATCTTGTTTTCCTTAAAACGTTTTTTATAGCGAAATTCATAAAAAAGTGTGTGTTTCTATTAGTTTAATGTTAAAAATTCATAATTTTTAAAGAAAAAACTCGTAAATATAGTTTAACTGTATTTTTATGTTTTATGCTTTTTATCTTTTAAGCAATTCATCTGGTTCCAAGGAAGCATCCACAACGATAGTCGCTAAAAGTCAAGGAAATTCAAACGAAAAAAATAATGCATCAACAACGAAAAAACCATCTCCACATGATCGATTTGAAGATCTGCTAAAAGTTTTAAGAGATGGAAGTAGTAAATATTCAAATGTGATTGTTGACATTCATTTGGAAGAGGATACAATCAATCCAACATTGGCTGAAGTACTGGATATGAAAGTGAGGTAAGTTAAGAAAAACTGTGTAACTCTATAATTAAATCAAAATTCCTTAAAGATTCTTATAAGGTTATAGGTTTAAAGATGTTTCCAAATAATTAAAGAAATACATTTCAGGAAAAATATGACTCTATTTGAACTTAAAAATATGTATTTAGAAACTGCTTAGAGATTTACTTAGAATTAATTGCGTATCTTTCGTCTAAAGAGAGTTTTTTTTTTAAATTAACTTAGTTATGTAGTTCTTTATTCCAGATCGATGAAATAGGACACACTTAGGCCAGTTTAATGGCCCATTGTGATGCCACATGAATCTTGAGGCTTTGTTCTAAGCTCAATGAAAGCAGTTTAAGTCCCTTACGAAACTTGATAGATTGATTATGTTAATAAGATTTGGATCATTATAGAAGAATTCTTCTTGCGTTTTCGAGCTAGAGGTACAGCTAGGGCATGTACATTGTACAGAGAGGGGAAGAACTGTTTCCTCCTCTTAATCATTTATACAGCTTCTGCAAAAGTCTTTAGAGAATACGCCCAGCCGCGTGGCGTGCTTTCCTATTAGACAGTGGCCGGTTATGCCACCTATTATCGAGCTTATATGCAATCTGCTTAGAGATAGCAAGCACCTTAATCGCTTTAAATCTACGAGTAGTGTAGGTCAGATGTTTTTTTTGTGACCTGCTAACACGTGGTGATGTTATTTCACCTGGTGTTTGCCTTCTTCATAGCGATTGGTATGCCGGACGTGGTAGAATGGGTTGTACTGTACCATTTCTGGCAAAATCACCTGCCTTACAGTTGCCTGGAATGTCTCTATAGCCCGGCATCCAGCAAAGGTTAATATTAAACAGGTGTGCCATCTCTATTAGAGATGATTGACAGTTATGGACTGTTATAGAGTTTGTAGAGACAGAGTCCAAAGATTTGATAGTGGCCTGACTATCTGAGAAAATAAGGATATCAGATGTTGATATCACATTTTCTTTAAACCAGGACAAGACTTCCTTTATCGCCAAAAGTTCCGCCTGGAACATTTGTTTCTGATAAATTAGTGTTAAAGTGGATTGACTTCTCTTCCAGGAATGACTTTTCCTCCCAGAAAAATCTGGAAGGTATAGAAATCTGGAAGTTTCTATCGAGTTGTAGTTGTGGGATGATGTAGTGAATATGCTTTGGAATTAACTCTAAATACTTAAGAATAACGGACCGTCCAATGTTTTTGTTAATCCACTGCGATGAAGCTTTGAGGCGAATAGCAGAGCCCGCAGATGTTTGTTTGCTATAAGTAAATCAAGAGTTGTAAGGTAGAGTAAGGTATCTCAGATGGGATCATCCAAAGTGATCCGCTTATACATAGACAAGATAAACTTTAGACTTTATTTAGCTTGTCGCGATTTATAGCTTTTTCTAAAGCAATTTACCATACTGACACACCGTACATTAAAATCGGTCTGATTACCGATGTGCATAACTGATACGTAATTCGGGGTTGTAAGCCCCATTTTTTTTTTGCAACAAAAGAAAGCTACAGTTGCTTTTTTGTCTAAAATAAGGCCCAGGTACTTAGCCTCGTCTAAAACTTTAGCTGGATTCCTTTAATATAGGCAGGGAATTAACAAATGGAATTTTGTATTTCCTCGAAATAGGACTAATTCGGGTTTGTGTGGGTTAACACCCAGTCCACACCGATCAGTCCACAGTATTAGTTTGTCTAAGGTATTTTGTAAGAGTTCTTTAAGGGTGTTAAGATGCTTTCCTAAAACTGCTATAGCAACGTCATCCGCATAGGCAATCACTCTGAAACCCTCCACATCCAGACCAGTTAGGATATCATTTACCACCAGGTTCTAGATGAGAGGGGATAGAAATCACCTTGCGTTCGTCCCTCTACTAACGAATCTTTTAGCAGAAGAGTTACTCAGCTTTGAGTTAATGATTCTACTAGTCAGCATTAAATGAATTAACTGCCCAAGCGATTTCTCTACGTTTAGAGATGTAAGTGCAGATAGGATTGCAGAGGTGTCAACGTTGTTAAAAACACCTTCGATGTCAAGGAAAGCAACCATAATGAAGTCTCTATGATGGAGGGAGTATTCGATGGTGCGTACTAGTGTGTGTTACGCCGTTTCCACCGATTTACATTTACAGTAGGCATGTTAAGACATATACGGAAGTCTTGTACCAATAGGTAAATAAATAAATTAGGTGGCGCAGCAGTCCGTTGAGAACTAGGGCTTAGTGACTTACAACTCTCAACCATTCCTGTGTGCGAGCACTGTTGTCAGGGATGGAGTGGATACACAGTCTTAAGCCAAATCCGAACTACTAATTTGAGAAAGCACTTTTCATGACAAAAATAACTCTTGGAGGATTTGTCAATTCCTCGCAAGAGGCAGTACCCGTTAAAAAAAACTTAAGATGGCACAAACGGAGATCGAACCCAAGACCGCCGCGCCGCCGGCCGCTGGCATGACAGTCCAACGCAATAACCATCATGCCACGGGTACGGGTCTTGTATCAATACTTTCCCTTAAATTGATATCAATCAATCTTTCTGTGGTCCTAAGAAGAATTGATGATAGACTTGTAAATCGTAGATCTTGAGGGTTGACTTGAGAGAATTTCTCTGCTTTGGGTATAAAAACAACTATAATTTCTCTCCATGTCGAAGAAATATGAAACAGACCTTAATGTTAAATGAGGAGCTTAAAGAAAAATTATTAAATAAATGTACGTACACGCCTAAGTATACCAAGTTAACTATTTTCCTTATATGTATATAAAATGATCATGATCACCATAAAAAGTTTAAGCAGATCAAGAAGAAAATATTGGTAAATTTTCTTGATTTGATTAAGTTTTTACATAAAGAAAACATGTACATGTTAGGTACATATATTTTTGACATAAAGGACTTATAAACAAATATGAGGTTTAAAAACAACCTAAGAAAAATATCCTATTTTTTCTGATAGGGGAATATTAAAAATTAATTTATAACCTGAAACGCTTTTAGATATGCAAAGTACATCTTTGACATTTTTGAAACTGCTTTAACTTCTTAACGCTTGCTAGTGTGATTTTTTGGAACTTTTTGTAACTTGTTAACTCAATGTCCTCAGTGTCTGTTCCAATTTTCATCGATATGGGAATTATTTCTAGGTTTGATTGATTTTATGTCTATTTTGACTCAACTAACAAAAATTAGCATATATTGTGCTCTTCGAGTGATGAAGAACTTCTATTCACTTCGGTGTTAGATCCTTAATCAATTCTCTATGTCGAAGAAATTCCAATTAAATATCCATCGAGTGTGAGTATTTCTTCGTACCATCTTCAAATGAATGCCTATCGGCTTATATCAATAAAGTTCAAATTTTGCAGTATTTCATAGAAAACACCAGCTGTGGTACCAAAAAAAAAAAAAAACCATAAACAAATGAATAAGTCAATATTGATGCAATTAAATATGAAATGTATCGGAAGTGTAGGTTTTACCTATAAGCCAACAATTATGTAGAAGCGATTCAATATCATTTAAATTGTCTATATATGTACATACATAAATATGCCTTAGTTTAGGTTACCATATTTTCAGAAAGATTAAATTACGTCCTCATGTCCTTTTAATATACTTTTCTTAGACAAAATTATAGTGTCTTTCAATTTTTGCCAATTAGAAATTTTTAAATCTTGTTTGAGAAATAATAAGCAACAATTTAAATCCCGGTATTGTTAATTTCAATCTTAAAGTTCAAGGAATTGTAATAATTGTATTAATTTGTAATTGCTCTTGATCCTTAATAATTATAAAGGATTTATTCTAAACTCATATTTCTTAGAAACATTCTTTTCTTAGAAATCAATCTCAATCAAAAATACTTTTATTCAAAACATTACAAATGGTAACCCTATAACTGCATAGACACCTTCAACCTACAAAAGTGAAGGCATTTCGGTCTTATTGTAGACGATTTGATATTATGTAGCTTCAAATTCATATACAACAACACTCTACATTATAATCACATCAGAATAACAATCTTTGTTGATGTTGACAAAACTGTCACTTAACTTCAGAAATATTATAGAAGATGATAGGGAATCAATTTAAAATAAATATGTGTATGTATGTATGTATGTATTTATGGTTTATATGTATATATGATTATATGCAACATTTCATTATTGTTGTTTTAGAATATTATTAATTTAAGGAAATCGAATATCTTATGTTTATGTTGAAATGCATTTTCCGGAAAGCATTAAATTAGAATTTTGTTGAAATTTAATCTTCAAATAATGTTTCAATTTATGACAATTTTGATTTGTTTCGTGTTTTGTGTGGTGCTTGTATAGTGCATGCATGTGAATAGTAATATGTATGTATGTACATCTATATATATAAAAATCAATGCCACTTTTCGTTGTAATGTTATAACTCAACAATGCCTTTACCGATTTGGCTAATTTTGGTCTTGAATTATTCGTGGAAGTCCAGAGAAGGTTTGTACGTAGAGAAAATTAAAAAAAATCTTGAAAAAGTGTAAAATCAACATCTTTCTCCCATATACAAACAATTTGTACTAACTTAAAAGCCAATTTGAACCTTTGACAAAACAATCGAAGACAACAAAGTAACGTTAGTTCTGTCAAACAAATTTAATGTCATCATATGTCATTTCATTTTATCAGCGATAATTATTGCTTTGTTGTGTTTATATTTTCCAAAATATTGTTGAGTTGTTGAGTGAAGGTAAAATGCCACGAATAAGACGACCAAACATAGGCCGGTGAACGCGTAATGCAAATCAAGTGGCATTATTAAGACGATCTCAGATTACAGATGAACGCGCACAAGCTAATGCATCGCAGCGTGAACGTACTGCACAGAATAGATCTGTTGACCCTTTACCTGTACTTAATAATGAATATGTCGTGCTGCTTTTAATTACAATAGTCAGATTGATTATAGTGTGTACGGATACATTGGAATGATGGACGCAATATGTCCACATTGTGATGCGGCTAACTTTCCAGGTGAAACGCCCGGAATGTGTTGTGCTAATGGCAAAGTGAGATTGCCAACATTAGAAACTCCACCCGAACCATTGTATTCATTTATTTTTGGTACATCTCAAACGTCGAAGCAGTTTTTGAGTAATATTCAACAATACAATTCGGCATTTCACATGACTTCTTTTGGTGCTACTAAAATTATTAGAGATAATTTTATGCCGACTTTTTAGGTAAATACCTCAACAGGATTGTCCCATGTTTATATCAATCTGAATAATAAAGTCTTACAAATTCTGATTCAACATCTACCTAAAATTGCATACATGTTACAAATTCAGGGCCAGATTTATCATCAAGCTGGATCGTTATTGCCATACCCCGACGCTGATCATCAATTTTTGCAAATTTATTTTATTGGTGATGGAAATCGTGAATTGGTTCAACGTTGTGCAATTGTTTCAAATACAAGACGAGAAATTATTCGTGAGCTACAAAGATTTTTCCATCAGCATAACGCATTAGTTCAATGGTACAAAATTGCACTTGATCGTATGCCATCTGATAATCACAAAATTGTAATAGCACCAAATTGAATATTCAACAAAAACATGTATTATATGACACAATCATGCAAGCCGTTTCCAATAATGCAGGTGGATTATATTTCTTGGATGTACCTGGTGGTACAGGCAAAACTTTCGTTGTATCATTGATCTTAGCGACTATTCGATCGGAACAGAAAATTGCATTGGCACTTTCATCTTCGGGAATTGCTGCTACATTATTAGAAGGTGGTCGGACCGCACACTCTGCATTAAAATTCCCTTTGAATGTGCAGGTGATTGAAACTCCAACTTGCAATATTTCGAGGAATTCTGCTATGGCAAAAGTTCTGCGCGATGTCAATTATTTTATGGGATGAGTGCACAACACAATGGCGAATAAAAAATCAATAGAAGTATTTAATCGAACAATGCAAGATTTATCCGGTAATCAACAGCTTTTTGGTGGTGCTCTGATATTGCTGTCAAGGGACTTTCGTCAAACAATGCCTGTCATTCCTCGATCAATTTCTGCTGATGAAATAAACGCCTGTTTGAAGTCATCAGTTCTTTGGAGATATGTGGGAAAATTGACACTGAACATTAATATGCATATTCACCTACATAATGATGCAACTGCACTTGAGTTTTCAAAACAATTGTTAGAAATTGGTGATGGCAAAATACCAATCGACAGTACAGGATTGATCACTTTACCGAACAATTTTTGTACAATTGCGCAATCTATAGATGAGTTGATTGAATGAGTTCTTCCGAATATTCTTCAGAATTACAGAAAACATGATTGGTTGAGAGAACGCGCTATTTTAGCACCGAAGAACATTCATATCAATGCCATTAATTTTCAAATTCAAGTGAAACTGCCAGGTGTAGTCACGACATATAAATCAATTGACAGTGTTATGAATCAAGATGAGGCAATGAATTATCCAATTGAATTTTTAAATTCATTGGAACCGGCTGGTATACCACCGCATTGCTTGAATCTGAAAATTGGTTCTTTGATTATATTATTGCGAAATATTAATCCACCAAAACTGTGTAATCGCACCAGATTGGCAGTGAAAAAGTTATTGCCAAATTTGATTGAAGCTACAATCTTAACTATGGTCGTGAATCCGACAGTAGATTGTTATACTCTCAGCTTAACTACAATCTTGAGAAGAGAAACTACTTTAACGATACCTTAACATACCGAGAGATTTCTTTCATTTTTAAAGCGAGATGTGAACTACTCAGCCTAAACGGATGCCCTTATAACGGGAGCTTTGATCAGTTCTGTTCAATATGCAACCTTAAGTCAAAAGATGACTGTTTCCACTTTATAAGTATATGCCCAATATTTAAGCCACACCGACGTTTCTTCTTTGGTAAAAATACCCTTTCAATGCAAGACACCCTTAAATTACTAAACGAGTACGACTGGAAAACACTAAGTAAATTTTTAGAAGTCATCTTCAAATATAGAATGCTTTTAGTTAGCGAATATGTTTAATTTGTAAATTTATCTATATAATTGTTATCTATAAAAAACGTTTAAAAGAATTATAATTCTTGTCAACCAGGCTGACGGCTTAGCCATAGCTTTAAAATTCATGTATAAATTTAAACTTAAACAATTATTGAATTAATAAATGAATTTGTTACTTACTTACTTACTTACTTACTCTTAACTGGTTAATCAAAAGGAGAAGTGTGTTTGATACCGCGTATCCCTATGATTCCAACTGATATGCCATTTGAATTCAAAAGATTACAGTATCCTGTGCGTTTATCATTTAAGATGTCCATAAATAAGGCCCAAGGGCAAACACTTCAAGTTTGTGGTGTCAATTTGGAGGAATCATGTTTTCACATGGCCAACTTTATGTTGCCTGTTTCAGAGTCGATACCCCTGTTTATTTATTCATGCTCAAAATGGAAAAACAAAAAATATTGTTTATCCAACTATTTTAGACTAATCCATATAGACCCACCATAGTAAGAGTACCCAATTCTTTTTTATTTTTTAGTTTTTACTCTTTGCTGATAAATATAATATAAACAATATATCATTTGTGTCATTTGGACTTTTAAATAGCTAGCAATTTAAAATAGTTTTTTGTTTGATTCAATGAACTTTATAATCATTTTTTTATTACTATGCCTTATACGTAGCGAAGCACGTACCGGGCCGCTAGTAGAGTATAATTAAGATGAACAAAATTTTCACTGGAGTTTTTAATAAATCAAGTGGATTAAATTTCAAGGTCAGACAGTCGACTTTGGTCTTTTTTTCAAAACACGAAGTTCCACAGAAAAATTCTGGAAAGTAAACGAATTTTTATGTACATATGTATGTACATATATTTTTTGAATAACTGTAAAAATAAAACTTTATAAGCACAATCAAAAAGGTCATGAAAGTACTAAAATTTACAAAAAAGGTATCCTATACATTACTCCGAATTTTTTCTTATTATTGAAAATAAAAACGTTAAACGGAGAAACTCTTGATATTGGAAATGATTTAATTATGAAATATTTAACGGGTTATTTTGCGATTTCAAAAGTAAACGTTAATAAAATACATACATACATACATATCAAATGTCTTTTTTCATGATATTTCTTTTTTATTATAAAGTTTGAATATTGAAGTTAAGTGTAACACACTACATCATTTAAATGACCACCACGCGAATTGTTGCACGCATCGATTTTTTTGAGGTAATTTTCGACCACTTTTTCCCACATATTGGGCGGTACCTCAGCCATAATTTAACGAATGTTTTTAAGTGTTAAAGGTTCATTTGCATAAAAACGGTCTTTCGCGTAGCCCCACAAAAAAAGGCCAGCGGTGTCAAATCGCATGATCTTGGTGACCAGCTGATATCGCCACGACGAGAAATCACGCGGCCAGGAAATGTCTCTTGCAATAAAGCCAAGCCTGTGGCACCGTATTGTTGAAATCACACATTCTCTAAGTCGTATTCTTCAATAGCAGGCAAAAAATATCGGTTATCATATGACTATAACGCTCCAAATTGACGGTGACAGTAGTTAGATCGTCGTTTTCGAAGAAATAAGGTCCAATCACACCTCCGGACCAAAGATTGCACAAAACAGTGACTTTTTGTTGATGTAATGGCCTCTCTTTAATTACTTGAAGCTTCTCAGAACCCCAAATACGACCAATTTGTTTATTAACACACCCACTGAGTGAGAAATGTGCTTCGTGACTAAAGAAAAATTTGTTCGAAAAATCGCCGTCCACCGCCTGGCCTGTTATTCAAGCACCCACTCGCATTCGACGTATCTACGAAGTTGTGAATGGTCAGCTGGCTTCATTTGATGTTTGAGCTGGACTTAATATGGATGTAGGTGTAGATCCAAATAAAATATACACCATAATGTGCCGTAAGACAGTCCTAATTCCTGCTTACGACGAGGAATCAACACATTCTGGTCTTCGGCAACACTTTCAGTTACAGCAGTGATATTTTCAGTGGTACGAGCAAAACGATAATGCACAGGCCTTACAATATCTGCAACTAATCCAGTTTCTTCAAACTTCTTCACAATTTTGCTAATTGCATGCGTAGTTGGAGGATTATGTAAACCATAATCTCCTCTTAAAGCACAATATGTGGTTGTGGCAGAATCATCATTTTTGTAGCAGGTTTTAACATAGTTAAGCAATCCATTTTCTTAAATGTCAGATATTCAACTGAAAACAAAAAATTGGTTTAACAATTAAGTTTGAAAGATGTCGAATTCTAGCCCTATACTTTTGAAACCGCAAAATGGATAGCCCGTTACAATGCATCAAACAGAATAGCAATTGAAGTAGTATTAGATTTTATAGAACATTTGTTTATGTAGTTAAAGAAAAAAATAGAAACTTATTTAAACTTTGACCTGTACTCTTTTTTCGTTATCCCTACCAGAAAAACATTTTTGAAAAAATATTTGTACTCCCAATTCGCGCCATCTTAAAAATAATTTTGTTACGTTTCTTAATTTATTTTTTTTTTTTTGTTAAATTTTACGATATCATTTTTTAATGAGTATTAGAAAAAATGTTGAAAAATAGTTCTAAGGTAGCTCATAGTTCCAATTTTATGATTTAGTGGTGTCATTTCAATTCTTAACTAGAAATTATATAAATGTTTAAAACTTGAAATTCGAAGCACCTATCTAACTTGTGTTATGATAAATTTAGAGTTAATAATTTGGCTGTTAGATTAAAAAAAGGGTATTTGTAGAAAAAAGAAGAAACTATGAAAATTCTTTCCTCTAAAGGGTTTTTCAATAAGGGCGGTTAGATATTGAAATGGAATAAAACAAGCTGTGTGTGAGGTATTAACAAAATGTTTGTGTTTATTTGAAAGGCGCATGTATGTCATTAAGGGTGGAATATGACATAATTCAAATGCCCGCCTAGGCTTCTTACGGTGGCACGGATCTGATCCGGTCAAATTTATAATGACTCTTCCGCATAGATCCGGCAGAATTTGAGCGATGGCCTGTGTTATGTTCATCTTTATGGAATCGGTCGATTGTGGTTTATTTTCATAGACCTGCGACTTCAAGAAATCCCACAGGAAAAAGTCTAGCGGGGTCAAATCGCATCACCTTGGTGGCCAATTCACATCACCCCTGCGAGATATAACCTTACCCTCAAATCGCTCATTCAAAATGTCAATCGTTGCGTTGGTTTTGTGGCACGTAGCGCCGTCCTCCTGCTGGAACCACATGTCTAGGCCCATACTGTTTAATTTGGGCCATATGAAATTAGTTATCATCATTATGTAGCTCTTACTGTTGACGGTGACCGTCTTACTAACGTCGTTTTCAAAAAAGTACCGACCAATTACGCCGCCAGCCCAAGATCCACACCAAACGGTAACTTTTTGAGGATGCATTATTACCTGCGGTGAACCTCTCGTGGGTTGGTGTCGTCCCAAATACGGAAATTTTGCTTGAAGCCCCGACGCAAAATTCGCCAATTTGAAGTCTGCGAAAGGCCGAGTTCTTGTAAACGGCGAGGAATAGACTGCCTCGGGCTCTACTATACACTTTCACGGACCGCAGCGATGCTCTCGGCCGATCTTGTGTTCCTTATGACTGTATAAGGGTGTTGGCTGATTGTTTACTGAACCGGTAGTCTCAAATCTGGCCACCAAACGTTGAAGAGTCGACTATGAAGAGCCACCACGTCTACCGTAAAATCAAAAATACTGAAAATGAAGAGTTCTTACCTTGATAAACAAAAACCGATTTCAACATACAAATTTTTAGAAAAATCCAATTGAGAGTTTTTTTATGAAAATTAAAAATTGATAGGAACTGATTATCAACTCGAATATCTCGAGAATAAATGTAAAGTGTATAGGGTATTGAATTTAAAATTATTTTATTTTTTACAAAATATTGTTGTTAATATAAATTAATTAAAAAAATCCAATCAGATTTTCTTATTAAAAATTGAAACTTTCAAAAAATGCTATTCAAAATTTGTAAAAATTGATTTTCAACTGAAATATCTCAGAAATAACAATAGAAATTGAAATAAACCTTATCCAATTGGGAACTGACAATTTTTACAAAACGTGAAAATTACAAAATCATAAAAATGCTTTTCGGCTCAAGTATCTTGAAAATATAAAAAGAATATTGATTTCAAATCTTTTTTATCTGAGTCTTATAACGGGTGATTTTTTTGAGGTTAGGATTTTCATGCATTAGTATTTGACAGATCACGCGGGATTTCAGACATGGTGTCAAAGAGAAAGATGCTCAGTATGCTTTGACATTTCATCATGAATAGACTTACTAACGACCAACGCTTGCAAATCATTGAATTTTATTACCAAAATCAGTGTTCGGTTCGAAATGTGTTTCGCGCTTTTTTATCGACAAATTTTGTTCAGCGATGAGGCTCATTTCTGGTTGAATGGCTACGTAAATAAGCAAAATTGCCGCATTTGGAGTGAAGAGCAACCAGAAGCCGTTCAAGAACTGCCCATGCATCCCGAAAAATGCACTGTTTGATGTGGTTTGTACGCTGGTGGAATCATTGGACCGTATTTTTTCAAAGATGCTGTTGGACGCAACGTTACGGTGAATGGCGATCGCTATCGTTCAATGCTAACAAACTTTTTGTTGCCAAAAATGGAAGAACTGAACTTGGTTGACATGTGGTTTCAACAAGATGGCGCTACATGCCACACAGCTCGCGATTCTATGGCCATTTTGAGGGAAAACTTCGGAGAACAATTGATCTCAAGGAATGGGCCGGTAAGTTGGCCACCAAGATCATGCGATTTGACGCCTTTAGACTATTTTTTGTGGGGCTACGTCAAGTCTAAAGCCTACACAAATAAGCCAGCAACTATTCCAGCTTTGGAAGACAACATTTCCGAAGAAATTCGGGCTATTCCGGCCGAAATGCTCGAAAAAGTTACCCAAAATTGGACTTTCCGAATGGACCACCTAAGACGCAGCCTCGGTCAACATTTAAATGAAATTATCTTCAAAAAGTAAATGTCATGGACCAATCTAACGTTTCAAATAAACAATCGATGAGATTTTGCAAATTTTATGCGTTTTTTTTTTAAAAAAAGTTCTCAAGCTCTTAAAAAATCACCCGACATAACTTTTTTGCAAAACTTTTCTTTGAGGGTTCTTAAGGAATGCCCTCTTACACAGAAATCCATCTAAAAAACATTGATTTAGTTTCTAGGTATGTACCTTGAAACGTCGAAAAATTTCGAAATTTTCTATACAAAAATCGAAACGATGATAATACTAATACTATAATAATACAGGAAGTTAAAAATCCTAGCCAAAAATCAATAAATTTTCACAAATTTTCCAATACAGCATACATTTTTGAAGATAGTTCAAGCAAAATAAAAAATGTGTCGGTCTCTTAATTGTGTGTTAAATCTGCTTTTTAAAGCTGCATTGTAAATTCCTATATACACAAATGTCAAATGAACTTAATACGAAAGGACCACCTACTTATGTTAACAAAACCATGTACTTCAAATTTTAGGATCAATTTTTAAAGAATTTTGAATAAGAATAACCATCTAGTGGGAGCTTTTAGTTTCTATAGGTAAATTCGTACTAAAAACGAACAATTATTCGGTTGAAATCAATACCGTTTTTTAAATTCTAGTTAAAGGTAGGTACAAGTTGATTCTTGGATTGAATATTTTCACCAAACTTGCTTACTTGAAAAAAAAAACATCCTCATTTCGTATTCGTTCTTTTTATCTTAACTTAGTGGAATCTTGACAAACAAAAAAATCCCCTTTCTGAAAACTTTTTCTTTATATATCTGTTCTGAAAATTCTTTAAGACAAATTCACAAGGACTTACTATCCTATATTTACTTAAAACTAAACTGTAAATGTACAACAAATAACAACTTATTATTTAAATACTTAACTACGTTCTTGATCAAGTTAACTTACCCGAAAATGTATCCAAATTTTGTAATTTAAGATAATACCCATAATCCGTTGACAGCGAGTGACATTTTGAAATTTCACTTCTTAACGTCTCCTGCAGTGAGGGTCTGTTCAATGTCCATTGTCCAACATTATTTGATGTGAAGGAGATTTGTATATGCATAGAAAACTTAGAAGACAAAACCATGACAGTAATGTGGTGTTTAGCAATCCTTGGGTGATGATGGTTGAATGGTTCATAAGGACATTCTAAGACTTCTCATTTGAAATATATAATGTACACTATACGTATGTAATGTACAAACTGTTAACATCATGTGTTCCTTCCATAAAAGGGACTTATAGAGCTGCGAAGACAAATGACTTTCATGCTTTTGACATTGATGATGACAATGGCTATGGCACAACAAATGCGAGAAAACACATCAACAGGACACAGGATTCTGTAATCAGCGAAAATTTAATCATGTTAAGGACCCTACAGAAAAACTGTCATTGTTTTTGAATCAGTGCACGCTTGTTCACATTTCTGTTTAAGATAATCATTATGAAGCATCCAATATGGTGTTTAGTTTGAACTTGATGTGGTGTGGGGTTTTTTCTCTTATCAATCAAACACAAGGATGTTTACACCATTAAATGTATTCTCTGACACTGAATCATGAAACACAGCTTAGGGGCCTCCATTAATTTTTATTGAATTGAACATGAATAATTTGTGACATTTGATTGTCTAATTAAGCGCCGCCACCCGATCAAAATGTCTTCTAAGACCTTGTGTCCCTAAAGCCTGATGGCCTTTGATAAAGTGTCTAATAATAATTTTTATCTTCATAATTTTCCATACAAAAATCATTTATTCCAGAGTGTCCTTTTTTAGTCGTCATTGTCATAGACTATATTCTAAGGATAATTCCAAACATATTTTTTTCTACCCTCTCACGATGAGAGTGCACAAGTTGAAAACTTTAAGTGGTTAAAAGTGGACGGATTTTTATATTTTCAATTTCCTCTGGGAAAACTTTTTCCTGTTTTTGCCTAGTTTCTTTTTCTTCATTTTTGTTTATTTCGCCTTTTTATGGTTTTCTCTTAAGGAAATTTCACGCGCAAAACATTTTCCTTTGGGATGATAGTATAGTAAGTACGAGTAGTTATCGATTATTGATCCACCCTTATCCCTTCTTACTTTCCCCTTTCCACCCTTTCACCAGGAAAGTAACTTGTAAGTATCGTTGGAGATGGTTGGTGTGATTGCGGGTGAATACTTTTTTTCCCATTTGGCTACCCGCACTTTTTATAACGCAATTATGAACGAGCACTGGGTAACAAATACAAACAAAAATATAAACACAAACACTCACTCGTAGAATCTTAAAAAGTTTTAAATTGATAAAAGTTGTTATTATATACACACCGCCATTATACGATGCGTATCCTGTTCCGGAATACCAAATCGAATCGAATCCAGTTTGTTTGTTTTTTTATTATTTCTTTCTTGGTTTTTATCCCCGCGTGTATTAAAAAGGTTTGTAAATGTTTTTCCTTAATATTTTCTGGCTTTGAGTTGGGTTTTTGAAAGAGTGTGCTGCGGAAAAGTGGTGATTGAAAAACCGCATAAAAGTAAAAAAATTTTGTGTACCTACAAATTTTTCATTGAGAGTTCCAGAAAATATAGTTGATGTTGTTTTCTCTTACCCTTTTCCTTTTTTTAGGGGGGGGGGATTTGGGTGAATTAAATGTCTGTGTGAACATGCACATAACAATGTGTAGTTATTTTTTAAGACTTTGTGGGGTTTTTATTTCGATTTTGGATTTAAAATGTTATTAAATTACTGTTGTTTAATATTTAAAAGTGTAATTTTGCACCTGTTGGGATAACATTAATGTACATTCGTGCTAGAGTATAAAAATTGGGGTATAAAATCGAAAGAAGGCATTTTAGATGCGTGAAACAAACCCCATTTTGTAGTTTTACAATTTTTCGCGTCCGTCTGTACTTACGATATGGTTTTGGGTTGTTAAGTTAAACAATAAACCATTTTTTTTGTTGTTGCGTAGGTTTACTTAAAAGAATTTAAATATACATTTTTGTTTTTCTAACATATCGGCGGGAATTCAGAAATTCATTTTCAATATGATTTTGAAGTGTTTAAATTTCATGTAACCTTTACCGTTTATTTTATATACATTTTTAAAATGTATAAACATTGCTGTAATAAGAACTCATAACTTACAAAACCATAAATATTCTTGTACTCTTGTGCACTTTTGCACCTTCTTACCCCACTAAAATTTGTTAACCCTTAAAAATGTCTGGGGTTTTTTGTAAAGGTTTTTTTTCACAAAAAAATTTAACCTTTTTCTAATTTTTTTTCCAAGTAAAGCAAAGTCTCTAGAATCTTAACCCATCGTTTAAAGAGAAATTTATTCGTGTGCATATTATGTTCTGAGAACGAGTACAGTTATCGACTTAAAATTTTACTATTTTTTTACGGTTACTGAGGAATTAATTTGGAATGATTGACATACAAAATTAAGGCTTTCGAATCAGTCTTAAAAACAGTAGATCCCCTCCAATCTTGACTAATGATTAATGATCGAAAGTTGTAAGCCATAAATCTCAGGATATCCATTGCTGTCGACTTGATTTTTATTTGTATTCAGCTCATTGTAGCGATAAACAAAATTATATGAAAATATCTACAAGACTAATAAAGTTGATAAAAATAGTTTTTTCGGCTCAATTATTTTCAACACCAATAGAGACTTTGACTTCAATCTTATTTTAGTTAATACAAAATATTTGTACAAATAAAAAGAACTACAAAAATACAAATTTTACTTAAACCCTTAGAAAGATATATTTTCAATTATTGATTGCATAACTTTTCAATTTGGCATGTTACAAACAAATAATGGTCGTAGGTACGTTTTTAAGGGCAAGAATTTGTTTTTTTTTTGGATCGCATCTAGACACTTTTTTAATTACGTATACGCCTTAGTGCTCATATTGGATCTATCCGCACAATTATTTTAAAATTGCGAATTTCTCATCTTAACTTCACGTTTTCTATGTAATTTAGATTAAATTTATTAACTGCCCATAAGGAAGTTATTGTAATGGGTCCGATTTGTCGAATTGAAAATTTTGACATATCTCGACTTTTCAAAATCCCTAGTGTCGAAATAAAAGATTTTAAGAGAGATGTATGTGCGTGCGTTTGTACGTACGTTAGTACGTACGTTAGTACGTCCGTACGTTCGGGAAGTTTTTTTCGTCATCCATAGTTTAAGAACCAGTAGAGATATCGACTTCAAATAAATTTTCTTATACAGATAATAATGCAGAAAGATGCAGAAATTACTCTCAAAAAAATTGAGTCGGTTGTTTTTTTACCATAACATTTAAAAAACAAACATTTTGGTTAACCCAAAATATCTTACGAACCAATAACGCTAGACATAAATTAAATTTTGTAGTATATGTTATACCGTGATACCAAAAAAATATATTTCTGAAAAAAAATCCCATTAACAGTTTTTTATAAATAAAAAAAAAATGACAAAAATATTTGTCATCTTGAATATCTGACATCTGTTAAAATTTTGAGAAAAATCAAAATGACAATATTTTTACAAAAAATAAAAACCTAAAAAAACACTACTAATAGTTGGTAAAAATTGCTTTCGACACAAATATCTTTTCAAAAATTTAAGCTTATCGCTTTAAACTAATTTTATCTTATAAGAAATACTGTTTTTAACATTCGGTAAAATTTTGAGAAAAATCGAATTGACAGTTTTTTTGTATAAAAAATATAAACCTAAAAAAACAATACCTACTAAAACTTAGTAAAAATTTACTTTCGACTCAAATATGTTTTCAAAACTTAAAAAAATATTGGTTTCAAACTAATTTTGTCTCACAAAAAAAATATCGTTTTTGACATTCAGTAATTTTTTTATAAAAATCTAACAGGCATATTTTTCATGAAAAATTAAAATCTACAAAAAATAGTACGCAAATTTCGTACAAAATTGATGTTCGCTTCTCGATATCTCTTATAGAAGATATTATTGACTTGAAATTAGCTTTATTTATATAATCTTTATTCCTTTATATAAGAAATAAAAACTTTAAAAAAATGCTACTAAAATAGGTAAACTTTGGTTCTCGACTAAAAATCTCGTTAACAAAAATAGATTTCGCAATCAAACTACATATTTCATTATGTGTAAAATATTGTTGATAATTTTTAATTTTTTTTAGAATAATTTAACTGAAAACTTTTTTAGCAAAACACAAAAACCTACAAAAATATAAAAAAAAACGGATAAGAAATGATTTTAAACTCAAGTATTAGGAAAACAAAGAAAGATATTAACTTCAAATTATTTATCCCACACAAAATATTGTTATGAAGTTTTAAGCAAAACAAATTTACAAACGTGATGGGAAGTTATCAATGTGGGTTGCATCCCAGCCTCTTTTTTTAAATAATAAAATAGGACAAAACTTAAACACTTAGACTTTGAATCTTTATAGACTTATTGTAACGATCAGTAATTGATACATTTTCAAATATACTTAGATCCTGTCAATAATTTGTACCAATTTATTTTGAGATATTTTTGATTGAAATTTCCGAAAATATAAATTGAGAAAAGATGAGGCAGGCTGAAAAAATTATGATAATGAAATATGATGGAGTCAGTGCTACTTCTTAACAATCCATTTTGCTGAAAGAATTTTGATAAATAAATTAGAAACAAGGAAACGATTCAGAAATGTTTCTCGCAGGGCGTCTACACCAAAAAAAAAAACCAATGCAATGTTTCTGAAATGATTTTTAAACAAGTGCAGAACATTTCAGAAACGTTTTTTAAACAACCTTTATGTTCAATAGTTGAAAAAGTCTTTATTTATGAAAGACTTATTTTATATATTGAACTTATTCATCTTAGGTAAGGTTTGGACGGCCAATCTTATAAATAAAGTTTTGTTGGTGAATAACTGTCTAGGGCTTAGCATATTTTGAAATAAGTTTATAATTATGTTTGCATATTTTTGTATATTTGTATAAACATTTTGATAACTAAACACAATTTTTAAGTGTTTATGTTTTTGTGATTTTATTACTTTTGTAGTTTTGAATTTCTCGACTCACGACTATATTTTTTTAAACTGTAAACACTCGCAATTTTGATGGTTGCTACAATTTCCAACCAAAAATTTCTATACAATTTACTTTTATTGAGTAATTTCAAACAAGGGAAAATTATATAAAAAGGAAATATAGGGTGTCCCAAAATTAACGCAAGAAATCTTGCGTTAATTTCAAACAAGTTGATATACATATTTATTTAGAAACGAAATCTCATCAAATGGTAACCTTTTTGGATTGATTAAGTGTTTAAAAACATACTTGTCTTAATAAAGGGTGTCCCAAAATTAACGCAAGAAATCTTGCGTTAATTTTGGGACACCCTATATAATAGAGCCCTGAGGTACACTACTGATTAAGTTAATCAATTTGTTTCAAAATGTATCAATTTAAAGTTCATATAGCAAAATCACATACAGTTGTGTTCACAAAAATTGTAGTTCTCATGCGTTTTTCACAAATAGAATTAATTTTTTAATCCTGAAAAAAGAGACCCTCTAAACTGCACCAACTATAGAAGAATCAGTCTACTTTACATCGCCTACAAAATCTTCTCTGCCGTAATATGTGAACGTTTAAAGCTAATCGTCAACAACCTGATAGGTCCTTATCAGTGTGGTTTTAGACCAGGAAAGTCCACAGTCGATCAAATATTCACATTACGACAGATCCTGGAAAAAACTCAAGAACACCAAATCGACACCCACCATCTTTTCATCGATTTCAAGGCCGCATATGACAGCATCTACAGGGACGAGATCCGTTTGTGCAGGATGACCATGGAGAATTCACACTGCTCCATAAAGGTTGGAAGAAACTTAACATAACCTTTTCATTCCAAAAAAGGTGTTAGACAAGATGATGCGTTGTCATGCGATTTTTTGAACATCGTACTTAAAAGAATAGTGCAGAGCTCACACGTCAACACCAGAGGCACTATCTTTCAAAAGTCTGTCCAATTAATAGCATATGCTGATGATATTGACATAATCGGAAGAACTCAGCGTGATGTCAATGGGGCTTTTGTGAGTATTGAGGCAGAGGCGGCAAAAATGGGTTTAAAGGTTAATGAGGGCAAATCAAAGTACATGCTGTCGTCGTGAAGAATGGACTTACAACACCGACCGACGTCTTGGTCAAAACGTCACCATCGACAGACGTAACTTTGAGGTAGTTAAGGACCTCGTCTACTTAGGCTCCGCTGTAAACGCATAAAACAACACCAGCGCTGAGACCAAACGAAGAATAACTCTTGCTAACCGCTGTTTCTTTGGGCTAAGAAAGCAATTGAGTAGCAAAGCCCGCTCTCGAGCGACCAAAGTGTCGTTATATAAAACTGTCATCATCCCCGTCCTGCTACGGGTGCAAAAGCATGGACTATGACAAAAGCGGATGAAAGCACCTTGAGTAGCTTCGAGAGAAAAGTTCTTCGTGTGATCTACGGTCCCGTATGCATCGAAGGGGAGTGGAGGAGAAGATGGAACGACGAGCTGTACGGGCTGTACAGCGACGTAGACTTAGCCAGAAGGGTAAAAGTCCAACGACTAAGATGGCTGGAACACGTAGAGCGCATGGAAACCAATGCTCTTCGAGTTCACACCCACAGGATAGCGCAGGAGAGAAAAACCGCGGATCAGGTGGCGCGCACAAGTGGAAAGTGACCTCACCCAACTTGGAGCGCGAAACTGGAGACATCTAGCTAGGGACCGAGCTAGATGGCGAAGTTTGTTGGGTGAGGCTCTAGTTCTAGTAAGTTTTCAAAACGCTCTTTAATTTTTTTGAACCGGCTTTTTCTTTTCTAAGCATAAAGTTTAACCCGCTAAAAAAATATGGAACTTTAACAAAATCAATTCCTTACACTCTTTGTGTATGCATCATATAACAACCCTGACACAGGTTGTTTTCTCAGCCCGTCTATCCACCATAACGAATATACCTCCAACAAACACCCCTTCCAAACAACCCCCATGTTATATAGGGTGGCATTTAATTGCCTCAAAAGTTTGTGAACTTCTGTTGGCGTTGGCGTGATTGTGAAAGATACAACAATAAGTGTGTACGAACGTTCGCATTATGTAACAACAATAACAATTAATTACACGTATCATACATTGTCGAGAGATATGTAGTACGTACAGGTAGGCAACTCTCTCTATCTCTCTACCTGTACTGCCTACTGTACTGCCTTCATAATTCCTGATTCTCTTCCTCCCCTATCTTGTCTACCTGGATTTGTACTCGTACACGCATCTGTTAGTATAGACAAGACAGTATGCTATCGGATGGTTTATATACGCATTGAATTACAAAAGGGTTGCGTATTGCGTTTTATAAGGGAACCTCCTTTATATTATGTGCTTACTGTGTATCCTTTTTTTTGTTTTTGTTTAACTGTAGGTAGTTGTTTATGCTGGATGTTCTGTTGTGTTCTGCTGTTGTTCATTTTGTGTCAACAGAAACTCATATCTTTAAAAGAGTTGTTGTTTTGTATATATGTATTTATGAAGATACAGATTCAGAATTACAGATATACTTAGGTATGTTATAGGTACCTCTACCTCTATCTTTGCCTGTATGTAACATAAGTATGTATTTTAATGATTATACACACACTCAACAGATGCGTTTAATCTCATTCGTATACTCATACTCGTACTTGTACCTACAAACATAAATGTTAAAACATTAAAATCATCTCCGATTGCTGGTTTTGTAGAATACGAGTATAAGTAACATTATATACATTTATATCGCTATCTACATAAAGAACGTACTTGTGTATTTTACAACTATGGCCAAAATAATAGGACCAATTGGCTAAGAACTCAAATTTAAATGTTTACTATTTAATTTTACTGGTAAATAAAAGGTGTTTTTTTTTAAGTGGTAAGGAACTTTAAAATGCCATAAAACAATGATGATTTCTTTAAATAAACAAACAAAATTTACTCTTTTTGAAAGATTATCTTCTGGCATTATGACGGCCACGGCTCCAAGGTCCAATATTCAAATCTTTTTTCCAAAATGGATGGCCGTACATCAAAAATAGCGGTGTTAAATCATTTCGGCTTTATCGGCGTAGACTATTGACTAAACAATAAACATACCACACATAAAATAGTTAAGCGGCACGGCGGCGTTAAATCGCACTATCTTAGAGGCCAATTCACGTGTCTTTAAGATGAAAATATGCATTTTCCAAACGTTTTCTTCAATTGTTGTTCAAATCTTGTTGAAACCACAGCTGAAGCATATTATATCTTTTTAATTGATGAACGAAAAAATTACTAATAATGGCTCTTTAATGGTCACCATTGAAAGTAAAGTTTTGGAAAGCATCGTTTTTTAAGAAGCACGGACCAATTATTTCACCAACCTAGGTTAGGTAAGGTTAGGTTAAAGTGGCTGCGGATTCAGAATCCACACACTCAGGCCAAAAGAAAAGGCCCGTTGTGATACCACATGAATCTAGAGAATTACTTCTTACTAGTCGAACCATTTTGAGCTTTTTATAATGCGAAGAAGATATTTGATATCCTTTTTAGCTAGTTCACTGAGATTATCAAAAGAGTAGTCTCCCAGATGAAGTTTGCGTCTTAGTGAAAGAGCAGGGCAAGTGCAGAGAAGGTGAGAGATTGTTTCCTCTTCTTCCTCGTCCATACAGCTCCTGCAGAAGTCATTTGAAGCTACACGTGTTTTGCGTGTCTGCCTATAAGACAGTGTCCCGTAAGGACACCTATTAGGGAGCTAATATGAAGTCTGATTTGAGATAACAAGTCTTTAGAGCGCTTTAGGTCCAGTGAAGTCCATATGAGTTTTGTGGCTGCGCACGTTGGTAAATTGTGCCACCTAGAGTTTGTTATCGTAAAAGCTTTTTTTTTTTAGCAGAAGTTTACATGTAGCAATCGGTATACCTATCTTCTCCCTTTCAGGTGAAATAGGTATGACGGTTTCATTTTTAGCGAGTTCATCGGCTATACAATTTCCTGTGATGTCTCTGTGGCCCGGCCGGCAGCCAACAGAGGTGAATGTTAAATTGCTGCGTCATCTCCATAAGAGACGATCAATAATCGAGGGCCGTTTGAGATTTGGTTGAGACACCGTCAAGAGATTTATAAGCAGCCTGACTGTCAGAGAAGATGCGGATATCAGAAGTTAATATCACGTTTTCTCTGGAGAGAGCCAGGAGAGAACTTCTTTGATCGCTAAAATTTCCGCTTGGAAGACGCTATAATGATTAGGGAGGTGGAATGAGATGCTTAGATTAAGCTTTTCTGAGTACACACCACTACCAACTCCCCCATTTGTCTTGGATCCATCTGTATAAAAATGATTTTTGTCTTCCCATTCATCTCTGGATGGAATGGATACCTGGAAGTTTTTTCCAAATTGGGGTTTTGGAATAGTGTAGTCTATGTACTTTGGTATAGAACCGAAGAGGTTCAAAATGATGGAGTGCCCCACATTGTTTTTGGTCCATTAGATGAGGCGTTGAGTCTTATAGCTGTACTCGCTGCCACTTGTTTGCTGAAGATGTCGAGGGGTGTCAAATGGAGGAGAGTGTCTAACGATGCTGAGGGTGTGGTTCTCAATACCCCGCTTATGCAGAGACATGCAGTGCGTTGGACTCTGCTGAGTTTGTCGTAGTATGTGGCTTTCTCCAGTGCAGTCCACCATACTGCAACCCCGTACATAAGTATTGGTCGGATGACCGATGTGTATAGCCAATAGGTTATGCGAGGTTGAAAACCCCATTTGCTTCCTATGGCTTTCTTGAAAAGGAAAAGAGCTACCTATAAGGCACATCAATCGGTGTCTCAACATACACTTGGGGATTATCATCTATCCAAATATGGTAGCTTTTTTATTACGTTCCAGCAAAGTTGAGCTTCACCGCTAAACAAAATGTTTTTGAAAATAGGTATCAACCGGAATCTTATTTTGGGATTCACCGAATCTATTAAGCGTTGTTCAGGTGTCAGTTTAGATGCTGAAATGCCAAACCAAAATAAAAATAACTTCCTAGGGGAAGTTAATAAATCACTTATAAGCTGACAAAATGGACGTCAGTTAACATAGTGTTGCCAACTTAAAGTTCTATACCTTTTAAAAAACTCCCGTTATTTTCTTAATGTTTCTTAGTCTTGTGGTTTTTGAAAAAATAATGTTTGATGTCAAAATTTTAGAGTCCATTTCTCGCGGGCGTCATAAAAGGTTGGCCAAAAAAGTAGCAACATTTGATTTAAATTTTAAAAACCAGTACATTTCGACCCCGAACGTCAATTCATTTTATTTTTAATAGAGTTAACTTGGTATTGAGCTCCTTCTTAAGGATTTGAGAACCACATTTCAGTGAATTTTCTGAACAGATTCGTTTTGTTAGAAGGCTTATGTCTTGTCTCTTTAATTTAGTCTCCAATGAAATGTTCTCAATCACATTTAGGATGAGTTATTGGGAATATCACTAAAAATCAAACATTTTGTTCCTTTCAAATCAGAGCTTCATTAAAATTGCTAGAAGTCATTCTACTTCTGAAAAATCCATCTACCCATAAACGTGGCATATTTTTATGGATGAAATTCTCCTTAAGAAAGTACAGGTAAGCCGTTTTTTTGGAGATATGATAATCCCCAAGCCTTTTTGGTATTCAAAGATCAGCTTTGGTTTTTCTTTGACCTTCTGACTCTAAAAATCATTTTAAATATTCATTAAATATTCTGGATTTTTCGGACTTTGCTAATTTATTTGACATCAAGTAACATTCTTGCAGAACTTCGGTCTACTTTCGCAAGCTTATTTATATGAGTATTTATTTCTAAGTGTTTTTTAGTGCAGTATTTCGCTGTTCATATATTGATATACATATATGTGAAATATTGAAAGAAAACTGAGACATAATTTCGAAATCAAATCCAGATTGAAAATCTTAACAAAGCTTTCATTTCTTTAACCAAACAGATGAATGTTACTTTTACTTTAACCAGCTAAATTATAAATTCCAAATAAGAAAACAGTTAAACTTAAAAGTATGAAATGTTCCTATTATTTTGGCCACAACTGTAAATGGATGTTTGTATGAAAATAATTCGACACATTATACATTATTATATGCTTTAGGGTGATGGGTTTGGGTACCTTACCTTACCTAACCTACCTACAAATCTACAGATATTTCTTGTAATTCGCAGGTGATTTTTGATGTCTGTTTTTAAAAGAAAGCTTTTCTCTAACTTTAACATTTAATAAGGGAATTTCAATGTTTTTTGTTGTTGTTGTTGTTGTTGGTGGTTTGAGAAAATAAAACCATCTAAGGTAATGTAAAATAATGTTAATGAAGGAATTATTGCAAAGGTTTACCTTTTTCTATGGAAACAACATTTGTAATTACCTAATGAAAATTAAGTTTAACAAAAATGTAAATATTAAATATTAATAATATTTTCATTAACGTTTGGTTCAATTAGATAGGTACTTTCTATAGGTTATGTTTTAATTAGGTTTTAATTATAATATTGGATTGGAAATATTTGATTTAATTATGTGATGGGAAAGATAAATATATATTCTTTTCATAGTAAATAAACTGTTGAGGGTATCTTAGTTATGTCGAAGTTCTTAAGTTGTTAGTTTAAAATCAATTTTTAACTTCCCATAGGAAGTTATTGTAATGGGTCCGATTTGTCAAATTGAAAATTTTGAAATTTTTCGACGTTTCAAGGTCCCTAGAGTCGAAATAAAAGATTTTTAGAAAGATGTCTGTGCGTGCGTGTGTACGTACGTTCGTACGTCCGTACGTCTGTACGTTCGCGACGTTTTTTTCGTCCTCCATAGCTCCAGAACCAGAAGAGATATCGACATTAAATAAATTTTGTTATACAGATAATAATGCAGAAAGATGCAGAAAGGGCAGAATAGCAGTTTAAAAAAAGGTGAACATTTTGGTTAAACCTAAATATCTCATGAACCAATGATGCTAGAGACTTAAATTAAATTTTAAAATATATATTGTAACGTAATACAAAACAATTATATTTTTGGAAAATATCCAATTAACTGTTTTTTTATAAATCAATAAAACTGAAAAAAAAAATTGTCACTTCGAAAATTTTACGACCAAAATATGATTTCATCTCCAAAACAATTTTGTGCAACGAAGAATAATGTTTTTCACATCTGATAAAATTTTGAGAGAAATCTAATTGACAGTTTTTTTATAAAAAATAAAATCCTAAAAAAAATGTACTCATAGTTGGTAAAAATTGAATTTCGACGCAAATATCTTTTCAAAAACTTGAGATTAAGGCTTCAAACTTTTTTATCTTATAAGAAATATTGTTTTCAACATTCTGAAAAATGTTGAGAAAAATCGAATTGACAGTTTTAAAAAAAAAAAATAAAAACCTAAAAAAAAGTAATAAAAGTTGGTAAAAATTGATTTTCGACTCAAATATCTTTTCAAAACTTTGAGATAATGGCTTCTAACTAATTTTAAATTATAAGAAATATTGTTTTCAAAATTCGATAAAATTTTATGAAAAATCGAATTGACAGTTTTTTTTACAAAAAATAAAAACCTAAAAAAAAAAACAATACTAAAACTTGGTAAAAATTTACTTTCGACTCAAATAGCTTTTCAAAAATTACAAATATTGGCTTCAAACTTATTTTGTTTCACAAAAATATTGTTTTCGATATTCATATATCATTCGATATAAAAATCCAACAGTCCGTTTTTTCATAAAAAAATAAAATCTACAAAAAATAGTACGCACATTTGGTAAAAATTGATACATATAGACAAACTTTTAAGCAAGACAAATCGACAGACGGGATGGGAAGTTATCAGTGTGGGTCGCATCCCAGCCTTTTTTTTTTTAAATCTTATTTTGGAACATGTAAGTGTACTTAAAATTATTTTCAATTTACAGTTCAAATATTTTTAAAATGTCAAACCAAAAAGGTATGCTATTTAAACTGATAACTTTCTCTCCATGCCCAGCTGTCGATTTTTCTAAAACTTCTTCCTTTGTTCTCAAGATGCTGTAGGTTTTCGTGTTTGGTAAAAAAGTTGTCAATTGAATTTTTCTAAAAAAAAAAATACATAAACGTGAGCAACAATTTTGATAAATTACGTTTGATCTCAATATTGGTTTTTGTTCCCGGGATTTTTAGTTGAAAACCAATTTTTACCAATTTTAGTAGAATTGTTTGAAAGTTTTCACAATTATTGCCAAATTAAATTTTGCTACAGTGCAAAATGATGATATTTGGAAGTCATCTACAATACAAGGCTTTGCTCTAGAAGTTTTATTCTGTTCTTTTCAAAAGTAAGTATATACTTTTTTGGCAGTATCAGAATTTTGGGTAAAAAAGTTTTGAATTTTTATTTTATTTTAATTGTGCTAAATTTATTAAGTTATTATTTATCAGAATTGGACGGAAGTTGTGAAAGTTACGATACTTTCTTAGGATTATTTCGAAAGTAATATTCACGCGTTCTCTTGCATTATTGTAATGTTTAATTTAAAGTGCATGCGTTGAACCTTGAACATTAAATATAAGCAGCGGGCGAATGGCAATCCTTAATAAACAATTGAAGCCGTATCAGAAATTTCGTGATTATACAGATTTACATATGATAAGTTAAAAAGTCTAATACTTGTCGTTTAAATTGATCCCTACTCACTACAATGTCGACTTCATTGCAGACGGAATTAAACAATGTCAAGGAACGCGAGATAGGCTCATTTAAGCCATAGTTCGTTCTATGATTAGACACATAAAAAAGGACACGTCTGTTCCGAAGTAATCTTTCCGGGACATAGAACTTTATAAGAGACAATAATTCAATTGAATCGATACGATTACATAAAATATCTTTAATAAATATTATGCTTTGAGTATTTCTTCTAACTTCAAGCGTTTTCAAACCGATAAGTGCACATCTTGAAATATAGTTCGGCATATCATCAGTCCAATTTAGATTTCGAAGTGCGAATCTGGTAAATCTTTTCTGAATTCGTTCTATTCTTTGTACACCATTCGCATAAAATGGACTCCAAATTATAGAACAATATTCAAGATAGGGAAGAACTAATGAATTAAATAAGGTTTTAAGTGTATATACGTCTCTAAATTCTTTCGAGTTTCGTCTTATAAAACCAAGCATTGAATTACCTTTGGATACAACAAAATCAATGTGCGCTCTGAAATCCAATTTTGAGTCTACAAACACACCAAGATCCTTCACCAATTCGACCCTTGAAAGTGGTTCATGATTGAAGTTATATGAATAATTTATAGCATTAATTGACCTAGTTGCACTAAAAATCTTGCATTTTAAATAATTTAACTCTAGGTGATTGTATTCGCACCAGTTTAAGAAAAGATCAATTTCCATCTGAAAACTTAAGCAATCAATTAAAGAGCGAATGGGATAACAAATTTTTACATCGTCAGCATACATTAAGCATTTAGATCTATGAAAGGTTAAGGGTAAGTCATTAATAAAAATGAGGAAGAGCAATGGACCAAGGTGACTTCCCTGAGGAAGACCTGAGTCAACACTAATAGGAATAGAGTAATATCCAGATATGTTGACGATTTGACTTCTATCAGATAGGTATGACTCTAACCATAAAAGAAAATATCTATCACAACACAACCTAACAACTTAAGTTTTTGGAGTAGTAAACCGTGGTGGACTCGGTCAAAAGCTTTAATAAAATCCGTATAGAGTACATCTACTTGGAATCCCTTTTCGATTTCATTTAAACAAAAATTAGTGAAAAGAACGAGATTTGTGGCCGATGAGCGACCTTTAATAAAGCCATGTTGACTAGGCGATAAAAACTGTTTCACGGATGCATAGAATTTATCAGTAATAATTTTTTCAAGAAGTTTTGGAATAGCTGAAATTTTAGAGATTGGCCTATAATTTTTAATTAATTGTTTGGGGCCACTTTTATAAATAGGGTTGATAAATGATATTTTCCACTCGTCCACAAACTCTCCTGACAAGAGTGATTTGTTATATAGGAGTGTGAGAGGAAAACAGATAGATGAGGAGCATTTTGATAAGAGAAGGGGCGGAATTTTATCATAGCCTGCTTTTTTAGAAACTACTAATTCACATAAACCCTCAAAGACTTCATTCACCGATAAATGCGGAAGAACAAAATTTATATCGGCATTGAAATTTGAATACTTAGAATTGAGATCCTCGATTATATCTTTATTGTAAGATGATTTAAAAAATTTAGCAAAAAGGTCGGTAGAAGATTGTAAATCATTAGATTTTTCATTTCCATATTCCATACACTGTGGAAAATGAGACACATTTTTGCGTTTTGAATTTATAAAAATCCAAAAAGATTTACTATTTTTTCTTATATTTGATTCAGTAGAATTTATGTATTGTTTATATAAAAAACGATTTAAAAAATCAAATTCTCTTCTAAATTGAAGGAAACGAAATCTATCAACATTTTGCCCAGTCAATTTGAAACGCTTGAAGGCTTTATTTTTTACATTTTCCAGATTATTTAGTCTTTTGTTATGCCATGGCAGTTTTAATGATGTTTTTTTCTTTGAAATGGGGACAAAAAGTTCTATACCTTCAAAAAGAATACTTTTGAAAATTGTGTACATGTCCTTGAGGGAACCATTTTGAAAAATATTTTCCCAATCAATAGCACTATAAAAACTATTCAATGCAATGAAATCGGCATTCACAAAGTTGAAATTTCTGTCTTCAGTAGGTGAAAGAAGTGCAAATTCATAAAATTCAAGATTTAACTCGAAAGCAATATGGTGAACCGAGTTATTTAATAATGGACATTGAACAGTCTCTATACAATATTTTAAATCATTATTAATAAAAACGAGATCAAGTATTCTGCCTAGATAGTTTGTTATATGATTAATTTGAAATAAATTAAGTGAAGATAATGAATCGACAACTAAACTTTCAATTTCTTTGTATGTATTGAA
This sequence comes from Eupeodes latifasciatus, assembly GCA_920104205.1. Taxonomy (NCBI): domain Eukaryota; kingdom Metazoa; phylum Arthropoda; class Insecta; order Diptera; family Syrphidae; genus Eupeodes; species Eupeodes latifasciatus. The sequence continues at coordinate 355,851,766 of OV049924.1, read as the reverse complement.
CGGAACTAATGTGAATTCATTTTCTATGAAGCACCAGTCGATTTCACCAAGATTGAAATCGCCTAGTACGCAAGGATACTGATCAGTTGTCAATTCACTAATTAAAGAATTTATATTAATAATATAAACAGAATATAAATCTATTGTACTACGTGGTCTTATATAGCTTGCGATAAAATAAAAATAAAATAAAAAATAAATTGCGATAAAATTGAAATGTTAACAAAATATTAATATCCCCTAACAACTCTGATTAAAACAAAAAAGCTCCGAATGATACAGTTATGCTGCTCCAAACGACCGCCAATATTATATAAAGGCGGTTGGTTGAACTAAACGCAAATTGCTTTTATCTTCCCGTGGTTTTTGTGTGTATTTTTTTCCACATAGTTTTTCCAAACTTTAAGTTCTATAGTTTAAAAAAAAATAATATCCACGTTAAAAATGAACACACGCCTCAAGCTGAAGGCTCAGAAAAAAATGCCGCATCAGCTAGGCGCCTCTTTTTGTTCAAAGGATTTTAAATCAAAAAATGGGGAAGTTCGTAACGTGTACAGAAGAAAAAGTAAAAAAAAAAACGCTTAATTTATTCTCCGAGGGATTTAAGGAGCACAAAGCATCATATATATGTATATAAATTGGGAAAGGGTAGGTAAGGTATAGGTACTATAGGGATAGGTATACTATACAGATACAATGCATATTTGAATCACCCACATTCACCTGTTAGCATCATGCATCTAAAAGCAGCAGAGAGGGTGAATGTTGCACACAGAATTTATGCATGATATGCACCCTCAGGAGATCTTCTGCATCTCGAAATTATGGCCTGATGCAGGTGATGGGGACAAAGACAGAGGCGGAGAAAGAGAGAGGTGAGGGTGTTTTGAAAACGTGAGAGACGACACGGCAGCAAAATGTAGCAAAATGCTTTAAATCCAAATTTATAATAGATGAGCACGATGGCAATGGGGTGAGAAGCTGTAGCCGAACATAAATCCTATGTAATTGAGTCACGTAAATAAGATGGAATCGGGTAAATGATATTTATCCACCCACCAAACTGAGCTATGGACTTCCTACAAAACCAGATCATCCCTTTCTGCTGCCGCCATCCCTCGTAGCCACCTCAAAAATTATCCTATTTAAACGACAATTTTCTAAGGTACCTAATTTGAAAGGCGCCCAGGTATAGTCTAGGGTAGGTAAGGTACCTAAAGCACTTTTTATCCTTGTGCAATATACAAATTTCCATTTAATCTTATTCACTTCTAACAAGCCAAAAGCAGCACCAGCAGCGAAGAAGGAAGAAAATAATAAATTTTGAACAAATGAATGTTTTAATTTTTCCAAAGACGTGCATTGGCGAAACGTATAACACAACCACCCCACAATAAGCGTCGTCGCGCGCTTCGATTGAATAAAGCTCCATGGATAGGATATAAGTGGAGCTTTGAATCTTGAGCTAATTTAAATGATTGAATATTTTCCATTTCGCAATGAAAATGATGTGAAAGAAAAAAAATTGGTACCTATATTTGAAGGTATTTGAAGCTATTTTATCGAACACGCGATGCTTGAGGAAATGAGCTATTTTGAGCTTCTGGTAATGACTAAACGAAGATATTGTGTAAAAGAATAAAGATCTGAAATTGAATCATTAAATTGATTTTACATTAATATACCTATACCTACTTATAGAATGTATTGCGTATAGTGACATGAAATTACGTATTAAGTATACCAGGTAATTTATAAGGATGTGATTTAGAATTAGAATATATGTACATATGTATGTATATGTATACTGTACTGTAGCTTGTAGTGCTCAACGTCCCGTTTGTAATGCCCGTAGGTGTGCCTTTTCTTTACTTAAGACATGTTACAATATATTTGATATTAATTTACATAACTGTTGCCATATTATACGTCTTATAACAGATAACTTAAAGGCAGCTTATTCTTAGATAGCTCATATCATATTTAATTGCTTACAATAGAGCTGTTTGGTCTTTCAATAGCTATACAATTCTTAAAACTTTATACCTCTTAATTTTTATAAGAAATACATCTTTAAAGAGCACTTTATCATAAAAATAATTTTGTTATTCTTAGATGAAATATTATGTTTATGTTTGACAAGTCGATTAAACTACTATTAAAAAGCTTTAAGAATAAAAGTTCGATGTAAAAAAAGGATTGAATAATAATGTCTTGAGCCTCCTTTGGAATGAAAAGCTTTGATTTACTACAAAAAAAAAGAACTTTTAATATTCAAACTATATTATGTACATACATACCTTAACTACAAATAAAAATGTCAAAATTTCAGGGAATTTTGAATGCCCATTCTTTAAATGACAGCAGACCAAAATGTCCAAGCTTTCTTAATAAATTGTAGATTTTCTGTAAAAACAGCCAAAGTAAAAATCCAAAAGATATCACTAATAGAGTCTTTTAACATTTTTATGAAAATCAAGAATTTTTTTTATAGTTGACAAAAATAAAATTCCAAAGCCGATTTTTTCAAATACCGAAACGTAAATTTTTACTTTTTAATCTATACTAATATTATAAATGTGAAAGTAACTCTGTCTGTCTGTCTGTTACTCAATCACGCCTAAACTACTGAACCAATTTTCATGAAATTTGGTACGGAGATATTTTGATACCCGAGAAAGGACATATGCTACTTTTTACGCATTCTCATGGGAAAATGCAGGTGGGCCGATCGCTTTTACGCCTAAACTACTGAACAGATTTAAATGAAATTTGGTAAGGTGATAGTTTGAGACTTAAGAAAGGACATGAGTTACTTTTGATCTCGGAAAAACAAGGCGTTTTCATGGGAAAAATTACTTTCCGGGGAATCTGGTCGCCTTCACTCCTAAATTACCAAAGATTTGAATAATATTTGGATAAAATTGGTATTACGGGAAAACAACGCATTCCCAACCCTTATGAAATAAGTTGTCGAACATGTTAAACTTATCATACACGTATATTAACGCGGGCTTCGCGCGCCACATGCCTCAACGTAAGACGCAAACTGTGGCTCCCACCAAGTTCCACAAATAATAATTTTAATCCTAAACTTTGCTATGCCCAACCTTTCATCGCCACGAGCCATGTAGGTAGGTACAACAAATAATTCAAAGGATATGTCTTCTACTTCTGATGATTCTGTTTCGGCTGAGGCGCGGGGCGAGTGCGGGGGCGGGGGTCGCACGCGGGAGACGAGGCAGGTGGTGGCGGCGGTAGTGCGGCGCGGGGGGAGGACATCACTGAGTGGGTCTACCCGAACGGGCACACACGTGAGGGCACACGCTGTTGTCGGACACATGCAAATTGCAGAGAAATCCTGCGAATATTTAAGTATATATACATAATATACAATCACACTTAGTATGGCCTCATCCCATCTCGGCACAATTCAAACATACGTACAAAAAAGTACAGCTCAGGTTTTTTCATACTACTATCCGAAAAAAACTATCTAATGGTGACGAAGTCGCGGGTAAAAGCTAGTAGAAACATAATATTGAGACAAAAATGTGTGTCTAAAATGAGCTTCAAAAGTGATTGTACACAACAAGTTTTGTTTTTATGTCAGGGTTATCTAAGCACAGGGAAAAAAATTATAATATTTAGTGTATGAAATTCCATTTTTATTATGTTCAAATATTTACAAATCAATTTATTTCAATAAGGCGCAAAATAACTGCATTGATAGATATAAAATAAAAAAAAGGGCTCGATTTAGACGGCAAAAATAAGAACACACTTTTAAATTTTAATGAACAAAAACTGAAGCTACCAAAAAAAAAACGATTGATATATTTTGTTTTGCTTCTCTTAGCTCTTAGGACTGTTTTATGCCTTTCGAGTATCGATTCCACAACTGTTGTACAACTTTACTTTTGAGGCCGATCACTGTGTTTTAAGTTTTCAAGTTAAGTTTATCAATACTTTTTGTATGTAAATTCTTTACTCAAATTCCCTATTATTCTTCCCATAAGAATTTTTTTACGAATGAAAAGCTTGCCACATAGTTCCTATATGTCGCAAGTAAAAACTTTGGCGTTGGGTTTCAATATTTATAAAAATATATAACCTTAACTGCCAAAAATTTAACTAAGCCAAACAAATTTAAACAAATCCTTCACGAAGTCCAAAAGAAATGTCAAAGTTAGTCAGTTTATATTTCCAAGATTTCTAAGAATTTTCTCCGACCGATTGAAAGAACATTCATTGTCACACTCAAATTTAGGTTAGGCTAGGTTGAACGGGCTGACAGTTGATGTTGTTACCATCACACTTAGATCAATGTAGATCCATTTTGTTACCCCGGAGTGTTGTAACTTCCTGAAAAGACCCACACTCTGACTGATTTCTGACAGGAAAAATGAGTAATTTATATGAGAAATTTTGTTTATATTTCAGAGATTACGAAAGTCTATAAGATCTTAAGCTACAATTACATGGTCAACGTAAAGGATCAATCAGATGACTCTTTGCAGTCAGCAAACAATACAAATTCTCACTCTCAACGCATCCTTGGCCATCGTGGTGATACGCTGAATATGACACGAATGACACTTCCTGTCAATATTGCCCAAAATGCGTTGACACGTACGTCGTACATATGTGAGTCAACGTGCAGTTTAGATTTCTCTGTCAATGCCTGGAAAAATTTTCAACAAAACTTGTATTCGTAATAAATTTTCTGTAAAACGCCACTTTTTGACTTGAGTCTATTTACGAAAAAGCAATCAAATATCAATAAAGCAATAAAGCAATAATATAGGCCATTAAGTCTATTAAGATATTTAGAAAATTTAAATTAAATCGAGTATTTAAAGCTTACTCCAAAATCTACAACAAGCCTTTTAAATTAATTTCTATAAAATCTTTGAAATATAATTTATAACCATTTTAAATATTGATATGATTCACGTATAAGAATTTTAGCGGATTTAAAGTAAGCCGTCTGATACTTATTCATGTGTGACTATATTCATTATTCATGCGTAAGTGCTGAAAAATATGTGATATACAAATCATTTTTATGATTTAACTAGCGGAACAACTTTGCCTCAACTATTTTAAGTATTTTAACGCTTTCAAAGACATTTAAGTTGTTCAAATTTCAATCGTTTGCTAAACGAAAAACATTACCATATTCCCTTTAATATCGTTCTTATATATTTAATCATTTTTGATAAAATACAAAACTTCGTCGATATTGTTTCTTCGTTCGAAAAGCCATTTCGGAGCAATTGTACTCAAAACTCCATACAAGAAATTACTTTCCTATTTTTAACAACTTTTTCGCAGAATTTTTCCGCATTTGTCTCTCATCAAAACCTAATCCTACAAATAACTTACAAAGACAAAAATTTAGTGCAATGGCATAGCTGTTGCTTTCATGAATTACAATGCATTTTTCACACCTAATTTTTTTTTTCTCATAAGGGTATTTTATTTAGCGATGTTGCTCTTTTTGGTTAAATGTATACGTCATTAAAATAACTGTCGTATTTGTGGTGATGATAATCCTCAAGTGTACGTTGAAACTCCGTTTGGTGTGCTTAATGGGTTGATAGAATAATGCATCATTTAACAACTATGCTGGCCAACGTTAGGTGAAAGCCATGATCAATAATTTTTTAGTTTATCAATTGCAAAACCATGTATGCAGGAGTTGTGGTTGTATAATAAGATGATGAAATATGTCGCTCAGTTCGTGCCACAATCCATTTCCTTTTTGAAAAAACTTTTGGTAACAGCATAATTTCACGTTACGGACCCGTGAATTCGCCTCCAAGATCGTACGATTTTACTCTTTGCCACTTGACTATTTTCTGTGGGGATATATTGGGATGGATTCTAAAATTAGACTACATAGAATAACAGTTAATAAATCACCACATCCAGTCAAAAATTATATGTGCCGATCATCAATGTAAAGGAAACTCTGAGAGCATTATGACCTGAATCTAAGAGTATTTTAAGTTTCCACTATTTTCCATATTTCATCTAAAACAATTCAATTAAAACACCAATACTTCGTTGTAATAAAAAACAAAAAAGAGGCTGGGATGCAACCCACAATGATAACTTAAAATCCCGTCTGTCAATTTGTCTGGCTCAAAAGTTTGTAGGTTTTCGTGTCTTATTAAAAAAGTTGTCAATTGAATTATTATTAGTACCAATAATATTTTGCATATAAAATGAAATAATTTGATTTCAAAATTTATTTTTGTTAACGAGATTTTTAGTCGAAAACCAATTTTTAACAATTTTAGTAGCATTTCTTAAAAAAATTATTTCCTATATAAACAAATACAAATTGGATGAATGAAATTAATTTGAACTCAATATCTTCTATTGTTCACGAGATATCGAAAACCGAACATCAATTTTTACCAATTTTGCGTACTATTTTTTGTAGATTTCAATTTTTTATGAAAACACCGACTGTTGGATTTTTATAAAAAAATGTATTAAATGTCGAAAACAATATTTTCTGTGAGATAAAATAAGATTGAAGCCAATATTTTTAATTTTTGAAAAGATATTTGAGTCGAAAGTAAATTTTTACTAAGTTTTAGTCTTGTTTTTTTTTAGGTTTTTATTTGTTTGTAAAAAAAAACTGTCAATTCGATTTTTCACAAAATTTTACCGAATGTTAAAAACAATATTTCTTATAACAAACATATATTTTAAAGCCGATATCTTAAAGTCTTGAAAAGACATTTGAGTCGAAAATCAATTTTTACCAACTTTTGTTAATTTTTTTTTAGGTTTTTAATTTAAAAAAAAAAAAACTGTCAATTCCATTTTTCTCAAAATTATACTTACTGAATGTTGAAAACAATATTTTTTATAAGACAAAATTAGTTTGAAGCCAATATCTCAAATTCTTGAAAAGATATTTGAGTTGAAAGTCAATTTTTACTAACTTTTAGGAATGTTTTTTTTAATTTTTTATTTTTGGGTAAAAAACTGTCAATTCTATTTTTCTCAAAACTTTACTGAATGTGGACAACAATATTTTTTAAAATATAAAATTAGTTTAAGGTCAATGTCTCAAAGTTTTGAAAAGATATTTGAGTCGAGAATCAATTTTTACCAACTTTTATTAATTTTTGTTTAGTTTTTATTTTTTTGTAAGAAAAACTGTCAATTAAATTTTTCTCAAGATTTTATTGAGTTTTGACAATGATATTTTTTTAAAGATAAAATTAGCTTAAAGCATATATCTTAAATTCTTGAAAAGATATTTGAATCGAAAATCAATTTCTACCAACTTTGAGTAATGTTTTTTATAGGTTTTTATTTTTGGTTAAAAAACTGTCAATTCTATTTTTCTCAAAACTTTACTGAATGTGGACAACAATATTTTTTAAAATATAAAATTAGTTTAAGGTCAATATCTCAAAGTTTTGAAAAGATATTTAAGTCGAAAATCATTTTTTAGCAACTTTTATTAATATTTGTTTAGGTTTTTATTTATTGTAAAAAAACTGTCAATTCGATTTTTCTTAAAATTTTACAGAATATTGAAAATAATATTGCTTATAAGATAAAATTAGTTGGAAGCCATAATATTAAATTTTCGAAAAGATATTTAAGTCGAAAATCAATTTCTACCAACTTTGAGTAATGTTTTTTATAGGTTTTTATTTTTTATAAAAAAAAACCGTCAGTTCGATTTTTCTCAAAATTTTACCAGATGTTAAAAACATTATTCTTCGTTGCAATTGTTTTGGAGATAAAATCGTTTTTTGTTCGTAAATTTTTCGAGGTAAATAATATTTTTTTTTCAGTTTTTTTGATTTATAAAAAAACCTTCATTGGATTTTTTCCAAAAATATATTTGTTTGGTATCACGTTGCTATATATAATATAAAATTTAATTCAAGTCTCTAGCGTCATTGGTTCATGAGATATTTAGGTTTATCCAAAATTTTCACCGTTTTTTTTTAAACTGCTATAGTAAAAAAAACCACCCACGCAATTTTCTTGAGAGCCAATTCTACATCTTTCTGCCTTATTATCTGTATAACAAAATTTATTTGAAGTCGATATCTCTTCTGGTTCTTGAGCTGTGGAGAACGAAAAAAACGTCGCGAACGTACAGACGTACGGACGTACGGACGTACGAACGTACGTACACACGCACGCACAGACATCTTTCTAAAAATCTTTTATTTCGACTCTAGGGTCCTTGAAACGTCGAGAAATGTCAAAATTTTCAATTTGACAAATCCGACCCATTACAATAACTTCCTATGGGAAAATAATTAAAAAAATAATTTTCTAAATATGTGTTCCTGCAAATTCTCTTATACTTTTGTGTCTTGACATTTGGTGGCTCTTGCAATTCAGTAATTCATCAATGTAGGCATATAACAAGAATAACTAAGTCACAAAAAATCCTTTCTTTTCCAATCTTTGCCAAGAGCGGACGAAATAGCTGCCCACAAATCGTTTCGTATTAAACAAAAATTAGCTAAAAAGCTAAAACAAAACCGATCGGTGCCCCAATGGGTCCGTCTACGTACAGGAAACATAATCCGGTACAAAGTTGAAGTTGTAAGCTGTGGAACGTATTTTTCTGGCAATGTGGTTTATCTTAAATCTAATAACCACGAGGAGCCGAGATCTGCAGGACACTTCTTCAAATTTTGTAATCTTAATTTGGTGTGCAAGCTATTATAAGTTTATTTAAAAATAAAGTTTATCTAAATCCAGGGTGAACCAAAAAAGACTTACTTATTTCTTAAAGCAGGCCTATAGTCTGCCGAGCAGTGTGTACAGTCGCTCCATACTTTTGTAGCCAAAAATGGTCACTAATGGACTTGAAAAGATGTCGATCTCTTAATCGCTTAAAACTACTTTAAAACTGAAAATCCATGTACCTATCACGAAATTGCTTTTTTCTTATATCAATATAAATAAAAATAACATTTTTTATTTAGTAATCTTGTTTGTTATTTGCTTAAAACCTCGTTTTTTTTCAAATTGAACTCTTTAAATGTGTGTCCATGTCCTTTTGTATTTGTTTTCGACAGGAAATATAACTTTTATTAAATTAATGCTAAGAGTGTAAGGTATGTATTATATAATGTACCTTTATAAACAAGCTTTAATTATATTATGCGGTTTTCTTTGAAAATGCAAATGGAATAAATATTAATGAAAATAATGAACTCATACACTTAATTTAATGCCTTTGTGGTACCTATAAGATGAAATTAAATTCATTTGCGGTTAATTTAATTCATTATCTTTAATTAAATTAAAACGTGTAATATATTAAAATAGCTTTGGATTTTCTTGAGTGTATTTAAAGTTTATACATTCGTTTAATATTTTCTCAAAGTTTAATTTAAAAAAGTTTTTTATTTTAAACTAGCGGACCCGACAGACTTCGTCTTGTGGCAGTTTTTTGTTCCTACGTATTTTATAGTCGAGGCTGAAAATTCTACTGAACAGAATCATTGGGATGCACGGTATGAGAACATCTTCTCCTTTATACTTTCCTCTGAGTATAGTTGCTTCTATCACGTTGTTTAGTAATTTTTTTATCGCTAATCGTGTACCGTTGCAAAGACGCGGTTGGTTGATATTGATATTGATCCAACCTTTAATTGAAGATTGTGAGGTGGCAATCCTGGCAAATCCAGCGAGATTAAAAACTCCGGTGGATAGTTGACTGCATCATCTTGGTTTGTAGCCGAATCAACTGATTTATATATTCTCGATTCGCCTGTAATTTGTTCTTGAATTTTGAAATTTAATTCATTTACATCTATGTTTTTTGCAGCCAATATATGTAGCTCGTTCGCTCAACCAATCATGGTGTCTGTATTTTGAGAAACACCTGGAAACATCTTCTGAATAAGTTCATCTTTTGATTGCGTTAACTGACAAAAACTTTGAGGGAAGTTAATGCAGCCAACAAGAGTTGTTTAGAGAATATGTTTTCAGATTGTTCATTTTGCAACTCGACACGCATATTCTTGCTCAAATGAAGTTTTTTGACATGTTTCCACAAATTGCAGGACTTTACACATGTATTGATTTAATCAGCTGGGGTTGATCGTTTTGCACCATCAAATCTGTTATTATTGCTTCGTAGATCTTTTAAGGTTCTGTCTAAAGCCTCCAAGGATTTTTTATGTGCCACCGTACATTCATCCCAAAGAATCAATTTACATTGCTGCAAAACCTTTGCCATTGCAGAGTTCTTCGAAATGGCAATTTTAGAGTTGAAATGGCTTACTTTCATAAGAGTATAAAATACATACTTCTGTTGTTCATTCAACAGTGGAAGATTTGTTTGAAATAATTCTTTCAAAGTGTTGATATCATACAGTGTTTCTCGATGCAACTCTTGGTTAAAAGCATCATGCATTGGACGATTAGGCGCGGTCAGGCCTGATTGAGTTAAAAGTTTGTTTGATATCATCAAGCACATGTCCTCAATTGAAACCAATGCTTCATTGTAAATTTCTTCACTGATTTGTATATTTGGATTTCCCATTCTATTCCATATTTGATACAAAATATCATCACACATAAGGAAAAAGAAAAGGGCGTTTTTTATGGTTTTTCCGGCCATTATTCGAATTTTTCTCGCCGTAAAAACCATCCTTGAACTTAAACGAACATTTTAAAAAAAGAATTGGCCAAATTGGTCCAGGCGTTGTTGAGTTATGCGCTTACCAACAAATTTTGCGATTCATTTTTATATATAAGATTAAAATGAAAAGCTTAAAATTTGGACATATTAAATCATTTCTTAAGAAGAAAGTAAAATACAGTAGAATCTAATTTTAAAGGACTAAAAACATATGTAGTATTCAGTATTTGTGCTTAAGAAATTTGCACCTAAAATAAAATTGCAAACAAAATTAAGTTTGGTAAGCAAAGGATGTTTTTGGTTGCATTTGAAGTTTCGGTGGCTACTATCTACACACGGTTTGACAGCTGAGAACTTCAACCTGTGTTTACATTCCTGTCAGAACTAAGCTTTCGAATTGGGGAAATACATGTGTTCTTTAAAATTTTTACGATATTTTAGCAAAATTAAGTTGTTTTGTTTTTTCAATGTTACCAAATGCTTTTGTAAATTTTATATTAAATCGAACCACAACCATCTGTGCCCCACTAAACTTTTATTAAAATTGTACGTCATTGACAAAAAAAATTAAAAATTGAATCTAAAAATATTGGAAACTGCATAACAAACTGAGGTAGGTGACTAAAACCGCATCAAAAACAAAAACCAAACAAAAAATCAAATTAACAGAACCTTTAACGAGAACTAGCGAAGAACTATGATTGACGATGCATTATTTCACAGCTGGCTAGCTCCATATTTTTCTTCTTCAGTTTTTTATTTTATTTATTGTTGGCATATTTCCAATATTTTTTTGTTGAGATCTTACTTTCTATTTGAACGAGGATATGATGCAAGAGAAGAACTTAGCTTTATTTAACAAGTTGCAGAAAAAAAATTGAAACTTTAACAATCACCCTCAAGACATGATCGATCATTTGGCCCATAGTTTCATTTCATAGCTCACAAGAGAGTATTATATTCATCGTCGTCGTTATGTATGATGTCCTTGCTCGAAAGGCTGTACATAGTGCATATACTTTAATACACTTACAAACCACCGTACTCTGCAAATTACCATCGCATCTGTGACATATAGTTTGGCTGTCTTCCTACATATTCTGATGGTGAACTCAATGTCATCAACTTTGTCATGTGGCAGTGCATAAACTTTAGGAAAATGTCCTCGTTTGATGACACCAACATCGACCGTTTTGTGTCGTCCTGTGCTTTGGTGATGGCATTGGCGTTGGCGTTCTCGTCATCATCATCGTTGTCCTTATTGTAGCGGTGCCAAAGCAACTCCGAACGACGAACAGCCAGGCCAGGCCATATTCAGCCATCATCATAAATTCGAGATTATTTTCATGAAAAGCAGCATTTTGGACTTTTGTGGGCAAAGTCAGTGATGTTGTAGAATCAGTGCCGGATTTCAAGATGAGTGCACTTAAAGGGTTTTTTGAGTTTTATGAAGTAGTTACAAACGGAAAACAGAGGTTTTGTTTTCGCAAATATGGAACAAGGATTCTTCAATTAAGAACCTAAGCATCAAAGTTGTTTACAAACCAAAAAATCCCTAAATAGTGTGACCAATGGTTTTTTCGTACTACAAACTGTAAATCAAAAAATTAGTATCTTAGCTCGTTTTTTTCCTTATTTCCAAATGAAGACAAATCCAGCTAAGTTTGGCGTTAAGTCAGTTTAACTGTCAGATAGTCTAAAGTCTCTACACATTTCAAGATACTTATAATCTTATGCAAGAAAGTGCAACTCTTTGTTTGGGTATAGGAAGCTGAAATTTAAGTCCACCAACATCATCATCCAGAGTAGGACCTCAGCACAGCTGTCGCGGCATAACCCTTGACTTCGATGGTTTTCCTTTTACTATACAATGGAGAATTCAATTTGGCGCGAACTTTGACACTATACTGCTCTGGTACTCGCTCTGGTGCTTGAGTCGATTGTGTCTTGTGCCTTATGCTACATCTTCAACTTTTATTTTGGCACCAAAAGATGTCATCATGGCAAATGGAATGTAGCGCTGGCTGCCGTCAAGAAAAAGGACACATGGTTGCCTTCCTTTTTGAAGAATATTATCTGCGAACTGTGATGAAGAAAGATAACACGTATATCTTTATGTTTGTATTTTGGCAAGTCACTTATTGCAATGAAGTTCATCATTTCCAAATAGTTTCCTCTGTTCTTGTTATTATTTTAAAATTGACAAAAGATATTACAAACAATTTAATGGATTAGTGCACAGGAAGTTATTTGAAGATGATGAGGTTGACGTAATGGCAAATAATTTTAACGCATTACAACTTTTAATTTGTGTAAGCAGAAGATGGACATTTCTTCAACCAAACTGCAAACAATAAAATTTTAAATTAATTGCTTCTTATTTTAAAAGTGTAGGTATATATTTTTCAATTTCAATTTACATATTAGACATTAAGGCATACTGTCTTATAAAATATATACAAGCTTTAAGATTTTAAAATTTAAAAGATTTGAAAGTTAACATTTTTAACGTTATTACGATGATAAGAATACAAATTTTAAAAGTTTTGTAGAACCCGTTAATAATTTCGTCGAAACTTTGTATTCATTTAATGGCGTCATTGATAACAGTGCGGCTTTTTTAAGTGGTTAGAATCCGAAGTGTCCAATTTGTATGATTCTGGATCAAAAGCTGAATGGCATGGATAATGTTAGCTTTGAGAGACACTGTGATTTGTAGTAAATTTCGCATCACATTGATCCTTGAGACTTTAGAAAATTCTTAATTAAAAGTATATCGTTGTTAAATCAAAAAATCTCTCTTTTCTCAAGAACCAGTGAAGATATCATCTTCAAATGAATATTTCTTACAGATATAATATCAAAAGATGCAGAAAGCACTTTCAAAGAAAATTAGTGGGTGTTTTGTTAGAAATGAAACATTTGGTTGCTCTCGAACCAATAACGCTAGCGACTTAATTTAAATTTATATTATACATTTTGACGTGATACTAGATGTGTATATATTTAATAAAAATAATACTAACCGTATTTTTTATAAATTAAAAAACCAAACGACCAAAAAACGATCTCCAAAATAATTGTAAGCATCGTAAAATACCGTTTTTGACATCTGGTAATTTAAAAAAATTAAAGCTACAGTTTTTTTTCACAATAAACTAAATCTTTCAGAAACATACTACTAAAAGTTGGTAAAAATTGATTTTTGACTCGAACAACTTCTTAACAGCTGAATACATTGCCTTCAAACTAATTTCATCTTGTAAAAAACATTTCTTTTAACACACAGTATATTACAATTTTAAGACAAATTTAATTGAATGTTTTTCTTTATGAAAAAATACTGCACGAAATTTTTAAAAATGAAAGTCTTTACTGAATATTGTTGATAACGTATTTTTTTAGCAAAATCAAATCGGAATCTTTTTTCTTTTTGTAAGAAATAAACAATTTCAAAAAATCCTACTTAGAATTGGAACAAAACAGATATTAAAATCAAACTCATATTATCATATGCAAAATTATGTTCTCAACTTTTAAATTAATTTTTGGAAAAATCAAATTAACGACTCTTTTAGGAATAAACGAAAACTTACAAAAACAACTTAAAACTGAAATAAAATTGTTTTTGACTCAAGTTTCCCTAGAACAAAGAAATATATTGACTTTAAACTTGTTATCTTACCAAAATGTTGTCATTAATATTTTGTAAAACTTTTAGAAATATAAGTTTTGCCAGTGTGTGTCGCATCCCACACTCTTTTTTTTTATAAATTTGTGTTTATACTGCTCCAGATTCGACTATTTACTTTCGTATTAAAATGGGTCTATTTTTAACTTATTGTAATCGGTCCAATTTGCCGAATTGAATATTTTGATATTTTCGTCCGTACGTCCGTACGTTTGGGAAGTTTTTTCTTTTGAAAAAAAAAATTAAATAAACGGTTTTTTATAAATACAAAAAATATATAAATAAGAAAAATCGAATTGGCATTTTTCTTACAAAAACTAAAAACTTAAAAAAACCATTACTAAAACTTGGTAAGAATTTACTTTTGACTCAGATATCTTTTCAAAAAATAAAACAAATTTCATCTCACAGAAAATATCGTTTTCGTCATTCAGTACTTTTTTTTTATAAAATCCAACAGTCAGTTTTTTCATACAAAATTAAAATCTACAAAAAATAGTACACAAAATTGGTAAAAATTGATGTTCGTTTCCCGGTATCGCGTGAATAAATGAAGGTGTTAACTTCAAAATGATTTCATTCTGTTCTAATTTTTTTTTAGAAAAAAAACAATATTTATTTGTTTGCAAATAAAAATGCAAAAAATAAAAACTTTTAAGAAATGCTACTTAAATTTAATAAAAATTTGTTTTCGACTAAAAATCTCGTTAACAAAAATAGATTTTAAAATTAAACCATTTCATTATATGCAAAATATTGTTGGTCATTTATATGAATTTCTTGTTTTAGAAAAATTCAACTGACAACTTCTTTAACAAACAAATCAACAGACGGAATTTATAATTATCAGTGTGGGTCGCATTCCAACACCTTTTTTGATAAATGGTAAATGGGTCTATCTTTTATTCTGTACACCAGAATTATGTATGAAGACCAGAACTATCGGGTGATTTTTTTGAGGTTAGGATTTTCATGCATTAGTATTTGACAGATCACGCGGGATTTCAGACATGGTGTCAAAGAGAAAGATGCTCAGTATGCTTTGACATTTCATCATGAATAGACTTACTAACGAGCAACGCTTGCAAATCATTGAATTTTATTACCAAAATCAGTGTTCGGTTCGAAATGTGTTTCGCGCTTTACGTCCGATTTATGGTCTACATAATCGACCAAGTGAGCAAACAATTAATGCGATTGTGACCAAGTTTCGCACTCAGTTTACTTTATTGGACATTAAACCAACCACACGAATGCGTACAGTGCGTACAGAAGAGAATATTGCGTCTGTTTCTGAGAGTGTTGCTGAAGACCGTGAAATGTCGATTCGTCGCCGTTCGCAGCAATTGGGTTTGTGTTATTCGACCACATGGAAGATTTTACGCAAAGATCTTGGTGTAAAACCGTATAAAATACAGCTCGTGCAAGAACTGAAGCCGAACGATCTGCCACAACGTCGAATTTTCAGTGAATGGGCCCTAGAAAAGTTGGCAGAAAATCCGCTTTTTTATCGACAAATTTTGTTCAGCGATGAGGCTCATTTCTGGTTGAATGGCTACGTAAATAAGCAAAATTGGAGTGAAGAGCAACCAGAAGCCGTTCAAGAACTGCCCATGCATACCGAAAAATGCACTGTTTGGTGTGGTTTGTACGCTGGTGGAATCATTGGACCGTATTTTTTCAAAGACGCTGTTGGACGCAACGTTACGGTGAATGGCGATCGCTATCGTTCAAATTGGCAACAAAATTTTTGTTGCCAAAAATGGAAGAACAGAACTTGGTTGACATGTGGTTTCAACAAGATGGCGCTACATGCCACACAGCTCGCGATTCTATGGCCATTTTGAGGGAAAACTTCGGAGAACAATTCATCTCAAGGAATGGGCCGGTAAGTTGGCCACCAAGATCATGCGATTTGACGCCTTTAGACTATTTTTTGTGGGGCTACGTCAAGTCTTAAGTCTACACAAATAAGCCAGCAACTATTCCAGCTTTGGAAGACAACATTTCCGAAGAAATTCGGGCTATTCCGGCCGAAATGCTCGAAAAAGTTACCCAAAATTGGACTTTCCGAATGGACCACCTAAGACGCAGCCGCGGTCAACATTTAAATGAAATTATCTTCAAAAAGTAAATGTCATGGACCAATCTAACGTTTCAAATAAAGAATCGATGAGATTTTGCAAATTTTATGCGTTTTTTTTAAAAAAAAGTTCTCAAGCTCTTAAAAAACCACCCGATATAAGGGCGGGTCAATAAGTCCGTGACTTTTGGAATAAACACAGATTTTTTGATAAAAAATAATTTTATTTTTCAACGTAGTCTCCCTTGAGCTCTATACACTTTGTTCAACGCTTCTCCAATTTTTGTATCCCTTCCAAAAAAAATGATTTGTCGAGGTCCTCAAAATAGGCCTTTGTTTGCGATATGACTTCATCATTCGAGTCAAATCTTTTTCCACCAAGCCATTTCTTCAGGTTTGGGAACAAGAAATAGTCGCTCGGAGCCAAATCTGGAGAATAGGGTGGATGAGGGAGCAATTCATAGCCCAATTCATGGATTTTTGCCATGGCAACTGCACATGTGTGCACCCTTACATTGTGAGCAAACGCGGCACCCATCTTGCGGAAAGCTTTCTCATGCCCAAGTGATCATTCAAAATTGAAACCACTGAGCCATGCGAGATCCCTACGGCTTCCACAATCTCTCGCACTTTCAATCTTCGGTCGGCCAACACCATATCGTGAATTTTTTCGATTGTTTCGGACCTCAACTGGGCGTCCAGGACGTTCGGCATCTTCATTGCTTGTAAAGCCACAACGAAATTCAGTAAACCAATTTTTTACCATTGAAATCGATGGTGCAGAGTCCCCATAGCATTTGTCAAGCTTAGCCTTGGTCTCGGTAATGGAAATTCTCTTTTTTCCATTTTCTCCTCAAATTAGTGAGTAGTCTGATAAAAATAGCTGTCAAACACAAACTAACTGACGCAGTAAGTTTAAATTTTGACAGGAGTCAACTGACAGATGCCTGTTGACAGGAGCAGTGTTGCTATTTCAGTAAAGAGGTCAGAAATTCCAGAAGTCACGGGCTTATTGACCCGCCCGTAGATATAAAATGTCTATAATTCAAAATACTGTTTCCGTAAAAAATGTAATTATTGAACTTGTAAAATGATAAAACACATTTTTCTTAAGCCTATTTATAGAATCTTTATTCTCTATGAGAGGCTTATCTTTATTCTCTATGAGAGGCTTATCAAATGGATTGAGTCAACAAACCGCTTAAGTATTTTTCAAGCAGGGTTTCGGTCCGGATTCTCTACTGTGGATCATATCTTCGCGCTGTCTAGTATTGCATCAAAGTATTTGGAGAATTCTAAGAGGCTATACGTTTGCTTCGTAGATTTTAAAGCGGCCTTTGACACGGTAAATAGGCAAGCATTGATCTACAAGCTATTATCTATAGGTGTTTCTAGGAAATTTCTTCTATTATACTCCAAATTCCTGGATTCAACAACTGCGGCAGTTTGGAATGGAAGCAATTTATCGGAATGGTTTGAGACGTCTACTGGTGTTCCCCAAGGATGCATTCTTAGCCCCATTTTGTTTGCCCTTTATATCGATGCTGTCACTGACATTCTTCCGGGAGGTGTATTTTTTGCGGGCTCCTTAGTCAAAGTCTTACTGTATGCTGATGACCTGGTGCTATTGGCTGATACACCATGTGCTCTGCAACTGCAAATCAACAGACTTCAAGACTACTGTTCAACTTGGGGCCTAAAAATCAATACAAGTAAAACAAAAGCTATGATTTTTGAATCCAGACACCGAAGAAGGCTACCGGAGGAATCATGGACCATCAACAATGAGCGCATCGAGGTAGTAAAGGAGTTCAAGTACCTGGGAGTGTTGATAACATCTAACCTTAGCTGGAGTAAACATACAAAGGAGAAAGCTAGGGAAGCCAAACTAGCTATAAATCTGATGTGGCCAACGTTTTTCAGCAACAGCAACATTGATGTAGCATCGAAGTACCGAGTGTTCAAAGCAACAGTAAATACTTGTATGTGTTATGGGGTGCAAGCATTTGGGTACGCACAACATGAGGAATTCGAAAGTATCCAGAGGTTCTTTTTCAAACGACTATTCCGATTACCTAACGCAACACCAACGTATGATTTACATGTGGAGTCAGGTTTAGCACCGATTTACATCCAAAATCTTAAATCGCATGCCAATTATCTGACTACAGTAGTGAAAGGAGAAAACGGACTACATAAGTCAATTCTGTTAAGGCAACTTCGAAGAAACGCAACACCTTTCAAAGAATGGAACCATCTTGCCGCGGCACAAAATGTAACTTTTCCTTTAACTGAAAATAACGTTATTGAATGGCAGAATTTACTTGATGACCTGATTGCTAAAACTGATAATGCGATATATTTACAATATCTAGAAAGGGCATCCTCTTCAGAAAGTAGAAACATTTACAGGAACCTGAACCACCAATTGTCATCTGATATGAGTTATTTTTGCAAGGAACTGACTGCAGAAGCTATCGGTATCATCTTTAGGGCTAGAGTCGAAATACTTAATCTAAACTTTGTGCCTTATAGAGACGATTTATCACAAATCTGCACTCTCTGCAATTTAAGAGAACTTGAAGGTACTCATCATTTTATAGCAGTTTGCCCAATATTGCAAGAAATTAGGCGATTTTATTTCCAAGCCAGTTTTCTGACTTTGAACGAGCTTATTGATATTCTCAACGGATCAATTGGTTGGGTAAATCTCCTTAAATTTTGTAAACATGCGTTGTCATATCGCAATAGTTTTTGAACCTTAAGAAATATTCTCCCAGTTAAAAATAAAAAAAAATAAATAAAAATTTGTGTTTCAAATCACGTGAAAATTGTACACCTAGTATTTATGTTTCAAATCATTAAAATTGCATAAAAAGCATCCTTCAAATATTTGTGTTTCAAATCACGAAAAAATTGTATAGTATTTATGTTTCAAATCATTAAAATTGCATAAAAAGCTTTATATCTTTCAAATATTTGTGTTTCAAATCACGTGAAAATTGAATAGTAGATATTTATGTATATTCCAAGTCATTAAAATTGCTTAGAAGTGTAATATCTTTCAAATTTAAAATATAAAATTTAATTAAATTTAAAGTATCAACAGTGAAGTGGAGAGAATTTCATACAATTATAAAATTCCAGCAATTGTAGCTTTTCAAAACAAATTTTCTTACGCAAATCAAAAACCTCAAATAGTTTTGTTTTGAAAGTCAGCTCACAACATAAGAAATTAAAAAAAAAATTTAGTAAATTTTAATCACCTCAAATTATATGAAAAAAGAGGCGGGGATGCGACCCACACTGATAACTTCCCATCCCGTCTGTCGATTTGTCTTGCTTAAAAGTTTGTAGGTTTTCGTGTTGGGTTAAAAAAGTTTTTAGTTGAATTATTCTTAAAAAATTTAAAATTACCAACAATATTTTTCAAATATAGAAATAGTTTAGTTTGAAAATCTAGTTTTGTTAAATAGATTTTTAGTCCAAAACAAATTTTTACCAATTTTAGTAGCATCTCTTAAATTTTTACAAATTGGATGAATGAAATTACAAATTAATTTGAGAGATATCAAGAACCGATCATCAATTTTTACCAAATTTGCGTACTATTTTTTGTAGATTTTATTTTTTTATGAAAAAACGGACTGTTGGATTTAAAAAAAAAAACTAAGTATAGGTACTGAATATCGAAAACAATATTTTCTATGAAAAAAAAGTTTGAAGACAATATTTTTAACTTTTGAAAAGCTTTTTGGTTCGAAAGTAAATTTTTACCAAGTTTTAGTATTGTTTTTTTTTTTTAGGTTTTTATTTTTTTGTAAAAAAACTGTCAATTAGATTTTTCTCAAAATTTAACTAAATGTTGATAACAATATTTTTTGAAAGATAAAAGTAGTTTAAAGCCAATATCTCAAAAGTTTGAAAAGATATTTGAGTCGAAAATCAATTTTTACCAACTTTTATTAATTTTTTTTTAGGTTTTTATTTTTTGTAAAAAAAAAACTTTATTTCGATTTTTCCAACATTTTTCAAAATGTTGAAAACAATATTTCTTTTAAGATAAAATAAGTTTGAAGGCTTAATCTCAAGTTTTTGAAAAGATATTTGAGTCGAAATTCAGTTTTTACCAACTTTGAGAAATTTTTTTTTTTAGGTTTTTATTTTTTATAAAAAAATTATCAATTAGATTTTTTCAAAATTTTATCAGATGTCAAAAACATTATTCTTCGTTGCACAAAATTGTTTTGGAGATGAAATCATATTTAAGTCGTAAAATTTCGAGGTGACAATATTTTTTTTAATTTTTTTGATTTATAAAAAACCGTTAAGTATTTGGGTTTTTTTCCACAAATATACTTGTTTGGTATAACGTTACAATTTATAATATAAAATTAAATTCAAGTCTCTAGTGTTTTTGGTTTGTAAGATATTAAGGGTTAACCGAAATTTTCAATTTTTTTTTAAACTGCTGTGGTAAAAAAAACACCCACGCAATTTTCTTGAGAGCCCTTTCTGCATCTTTCTGCATTATTATCTGTATAACAAAATTTATTTGAAGTCGATATCTCTTCTGGTTCTTGAGCTATGGACGACGAAAAAAACGTCGCGAACGTACGGACGTACGGACGTATGCACTTACATACACACGCACGCACAGACATCTTTCTAAAATCCACTCCAGGGACTTTGAAAAGTCGAGAAATGTCAAAATTTTCAATTCGACAAATCGGGCCCATTACAATAACTTCCTATGGGAAGTTAATAATATCGCCCGATGACTTTAAAAATGCAAACCATGGTTAGTTTAAACATCTTGAACTTACAAAATTTTAGATAACTTATATTATTTACCAATTAATATGTCAGTTTCCTCGATTTAAAATGTTTTTGATGTAAAGGTACATCTGCTTCCTTCATTAAAAAATGTCAAAAACAAAAACAGGCGGCATTTCCCCCTTTAAATAAACATAAAGTCGAATAGGTTTTCGTTCGAAAAAAAAAACAAAATTGAAATAATGCGAAGTTAAAATAAGAAACTACAAATAAAAGAACTCAGTACTCCTCTTTTCTTTAATACTTCTGTAATAAAAATTCAATCGGAAAACAAACCGAACCAACCGTTTCCGCCTCATTCCATTTTTTATTTCCAAATATAGTATTATTTTTTTCAATTTTCCTATTATTTGTATTTTCTACAAAGAAACAAAAACAATATAAATTTTTTTCAAAAACACAATAGATGCCACCTGCAGCCACAAAATAGTTCTTTCGAAAACAAAAATAAATTACTTATTATATAAAACAAAGGGGATCCAAGACAGAGAGAGAGATCAGAGAGGTATAAATGTATGTAGAATATAATAATAATATGGTCTCTTCCATTAAATTAAACCCAGCACGTTTTACCAATTTGACAACAAAATCAAATCAAATGGCGAAAACACAGAGAGCTAAAGAAAGAAAAAACGAGAGGAGGGAAGTGAGAAAAAGAGACAGAGGAGTAAAAAACTAAGTTAAATATTTTAAAAACCACTACCAACCAATGCCAATAGGAAAGTGTTTTTCATTGCGTGCATCGCAAACTCACAAAATCAAAACAGGAGTAGGGTTGTTATACAAAATTTTGCAGTGGAGAAAAAGTTAGTTAAATATTTTCAAGTTTGAGAGGCTGCGAAACACATCGATAGCTTTCCAAATGATATTTCCTCCAACAATTTATATATTTTATTCAAAGCACTTGAAAAAATCTGCAATCAAAATTTAAGTTTAAATTTTCTGGTAGGACTGTGATTTCTGTAATGAACACTCTCTTAAAATGTCTTTAGATGTATGGAATTAAACAACTTTGAAGTAAGTATCTTTCTTTGTCATCATTATCACCAACGGCTCGAACTAGGAACCTGTCTAGTCTAGGCTTCATACAACAAGTCTCTCCATTTATCTAGATCCGAAGCCATCCAGTTGCACACTCCAAGTCTTCGGGTTTCCTGGTCTACACCATCTCTCCAGTGTAAGCATAGTCACTGTCACCTACCTTAAGATCTACTACTTCACTCATACGAGCAAGTGTCCAACCCAACTACATCAGATGTCAAAAATGTATTTCTGTGATTCATGCAATTGTTTTGGTTTTAATATCAGTATTTTTTTAATACTTGAGTGACAAATATATTTTTCAAATTTTGTATGTAAAAAACGTTGGTTGATTTTTGGCTTAAGTTTATAGCAATTTGGTACCACGTAACATTTGGCTATTTGAAAACAGCCCTTAGGATTTATATGTCAAGAACGACAAGTAAATTTTGTCTTTGCATTTTAATATTTATTAAGTAAGGTGAAAATTAAACAATCTGCACTATTATCAACCTTTTCTTCAGGTAGGGAAATTTTAAAAATTTAAAATTTTGTATAACAACCCTGTTGGAAAAATTGTGGTTTAAATCCATGTCACATTTTACAAATCAAAGGCAAATCAAACACTTGATTTGGTTTAAGGATACGAAATCCATTGTTTCTCTATACGCTGGCTGTGTGTGATATGTGCCTTTGCCTTCCAGCTAAAGCGTAACTGAAACTGTTTGCTGGAAAAAATGCTTGTAGTCGACATTTCAATTTTCCACGTGTCCTCTTTTTTGTTCCTCTCGATTTTTCCTCTGTCGCGTCCCTCAAGTCCTGTTTCTGATTTTCTCGATGATTTGATACGAATTCGGAAAAGAAAAGATCTTTTTTTCTCATAAGGTTTCAAAAAATCATATGTGTGCGCTGTGCTGTGCTCGTGTGAAAGGAAAACTAAAAAAGGACGATTTTAGCCCCCATTCTAATTTGCCTGTCGTGTTCGCACAGAGTTTAAAGGTTTTCTTTATTTTTGATTTCGCTCTTTTTATTTTTTGATGAAACTTTTTTAAAAAGGTTTATTTTTTCTGCCATTTCAGCAAAAATGCAACGAACTTGGAAAAATTCCAACTGGCGATATCAAAGAAAGAGCTTTATCCTGAGAACGACACAGTTGTGGATGCCGTCATACGCGACATGGCCAATTTACCAATTCGCCACGTATGTAAGTATATGCTCGTGTAAGCCTTCAACAAAACTATGCTCGTACCTTGTACCTTCCTTCCATCTAACCTCTTTCTCCCTTTATCATCTACGTTTGTATATCATCATCAGCTCTATCATAGGTACAACCATTTTGCATTTACCCCTATTATTTAAATTGTTTGCATTCCTTTGCTCGTTGCTCATATCTTTTGTAAGCATTTTCCAGACACAATTCATAAAAGGTATGGGCTGGTCTGGGTCTGGTTATGGGTATGGGCTGGGCATGGGCATCAATGTTCAACATACCTTTCAAGCAGAACTTATTTGTGCTCATAGCGGGTTTTGGTAGGCTATAGGTTGGTTAAGTGCCTCTAGCACACCTGGTTTTATACTTTTCGATTTTATTATAGGTACTATAGTATACGGATTACGGAAATTCATTGGCAAGAGATTTGCGGCACTGAGGCTTCTAATTTGTTTTTCCTCTCTAAAGCTTGTTATATCGGGGGGTTTGTGTTATTGGAATTTTTGATGTAGGTATGTCAAAAGTATCATGTTATGTGTGTAATGAGTGTGTTAGAAGCTAATTGGTAGCTTTTCAAATTAAGCTTAGGCACTTGAATACACACCTTTTGGAAGTATGGATTTCACACTAGTGAAACAATAGAGTTGAATTCTTAACGTCTGGTACTTTAGGAAGAGTAACATATTCAAAAACTAAGTCAGAATCACCTTTTGCGACAATTAAGTAGATCGATTTGGAGGCTTGCTGTGATAGAAAGCAATTTTGCATTTAAAAAGTTAAGTTCTAAACTAATGTTTTGACTTCATAAAACCTCATTAAAAAAACTCTATTAAATTGATATGTAGCATAAATGGTAGGCAGGGCTTACTACACAAGTTCTTAAAATTGACGTTGCAGCTGATATTATACATACGTTGTTATAACTTCCTTGATATAGCTAACCCCTTAATTAATACCATACAAAGGAAATCAATTCAGAACCACTTCATCTATTGTTTTTGATATAAAATAATACCTAACGTATAGGTTGTAAGGTTTTTAAGGGATGGTTTAGAAAGACTCTTAAGTATAATGACCACAACGTGTTCTTTATAATAAAAAAAGAACCATAACAATAATTGATAGGCAATATGGAAACAATTGCATTATTAATAAATTACTCATTTTATGTGGTTAAAGGAAAGAGTCGTTTTAGAAGGAACGATACAAATTTTAAAACCGTTTTTATACCATATGCAAGAATAATATCTTAAGATATCTTTTGATATAAAAGGGGCAGGGCCGGCCCAAGCCAAACTTGCGCCCTGTGCAAGATTTGTAGAAAGCGCCCCTTTTTTATATTTTTTTACACATAAACTGATACACAAGCATAAGCCTTTCCCAGATTACCCAGGAGGTAGACTTTCAATGCGTTTTTTTTTATTGAGGTATCCCCAGGAGGCCTTAACCATTAAACTAAAACGCAGCGAAGAAATGAGCAGAGGGGAAACTTTTAAACTTGGAAACTTACTTTTCTGGCCTTACATTTTGCAAATTCAGAAAAGAGATCATCAAAGTCTAAAGAATTTAATAATTTCTTTTCAATGGACATTATAGATAAACCTACCAATCTCTCTTGAGTCATGGTTGTCCTAAGATAATTTTTAATAATTTTAAGTTTAGAAAAACTACGTTCTCCTGAAGCTACCGTGACCGGGATTGTATTAAGGATTTGGAGAGCAGTTACTAAATTCGGAGCAAAATCTTCAAGGTTTGAACTAAAAATAAAATTTAACACATCTAAACTTGAGCTTTGTGGCGTAACAAGCTGGGATATTACGGTTAACTCTTGAAACAATTCTTCTCCATCTAAATATTTAAAACTACTTTATGTTAAAACATTCTGCAAATTAAGGCATGAAGCACGTACATTTTTATTTTTTAAACATTCGCTTATGTTACTCAAAAATGTAAAATTGATACTATACGTATCAAACCTTTCAAGTATTTGAAAAAAAAATTCAACTTTGAATCTTTGTTTCGGCTAATATAGTTTCAGGACATTCATCAGCATAAAGTATTTTTCTCCGTTGAGATCGCAATGATGAAGCTACAAGAAACATATTTGGTATTTCTAGGGAACTAGCAATACGCTCGGTTAATTGAACATACCTACTCATTAAATTTTTCATCGGAACGCATTAAAATCAAACTGTTTTTTGTATTTTCTAAAACTGTTATGCCAGTTGACAGATTAACGGACGAACTTTGCAAATATTTACTAGTTTAATTTATATTTTCTAAAATATCAAACCAAATTAGCAGGCAGCAAATAAATGTAAAATCAAAAATTTTATTTCCTAACGATTCTGCAATGTTTTTTGCCTCTAGATTTCTTAATTCTATAGGACTTCATATATTTCTTGAACTTGAAAAAAAGTTAAACAAACATTGAATTGTATCGAAAATTTTAACTGCATAAAATGAGAACCGAGCAGCATCATTAACCACTAAATTTAAGGAATGCGGGCAACATGGAACCAAAAATGCTCTTGGTTCCAGGGTTCGAATTCGATTCTGAACACCCGCTTCTTTTCCTTTCATATTCGAACCATTATCATAACTTTGGCTTGTCTTGTCTTCAAAATACGTCATTTCTATTAAAAACTGGTAGCTATTTATTTAATATTAATTAACCAACAAAGCGAAAAAACAATTGAAACAATCTGCATTCTGCACCAGACTAGATATACATTAAAAGTAGCCGTTACAATAGTCATTAACTTTCAAACAAAAAAAAAACAAACTGCCTGCGCAAGAACAATTCGACTCCAAATAGAATCATCCCTCTTTAATTTTTAAGCTCTATGCTCCTTTTCCATTCTATTAAAAATTTCATCTCCTGTAATCAGGCACTTAACTCTTACACAGTGTGCAATAAGAAAACCTGCACGCTCTGATCCATATGATTCCGTATAAATACGTTTTTTTTTAAATATCTCCCATGTTAGTTTCGATACTCAGTGTGCAAAAAAGAAAACTTGCACATCCATTCACCATTATTTGTAGCAAAGACACCTACCTACCTAATTTCCAAATATATCACCCTGTTCATACAAGAGAAAAAATCTCAACACAAAAAAGTTCCATGCCACCTCATATGTGCAAGATATATTTTATGCACACCGAGTCCCAAAATTAACATAGAAGTATGACGAAGCAAAATACTTATTCATATTGAATCGTATGGGCTAGAAGTAGAACGTGCAGGTTTTGTATCACGCACAGTACCCTGTATGTGAGACTAACATGAGACATTGTGAGTTCTCATCTACAAAGAAAACAACAAAAAAAATATATGCTGTTTGCTGTGTCTTTGATTTGTAGTAGAAGGTAGCACAGAATACAGAAACCTACCTGCTCTCTTTTTTCAGAGACATTTTTTTGTTGTTTTCTTTGTAGATGAGAACTCACAATGTCTCATGTGAGTCTCACATACAGGGTACTGTGCGCAGAGATCAAAAGTAAATCTCAACCTTTTGAAAGGTCTCTTAAATTACTCTCACTTGTTGAGATTTACAAAAATGATCACTTAATAACCAGTTTACTCAATTTTTTTTTTTTTTCGGTTTCTGAGAGAGAAACTTTTATTTTGACTTTTTTTAGGTTTTGGTTAACCGGTGACCACTTATTGCTGAGAGAAAAAAATAAATCTCATTTGGAGATTTTTAATTTACTTTACCCGTTAGAAGGTTCTTTGTTTAGAATTTCTAAGAAATGTTTATTAAGTCATTTATCAACACCCTTTGAGCAAAGTTTATTAAAAGTGCTTAGTGATAGTGAGTGACTTAAAATGGGGCGAAGGTCAAATTATAATATTAGAAATTATTTTGATTTTAATCAAATAACAGGAAAATCAAAGTGTAATATTTGCAATTTTGATCTAAGTGGGTCACATTTAACAAATTTAAAGAGACATTTAGAACTAAAACACAAAGAATTATTAGATAACGGTATAATTCAAAATAGTGTTCAAGATACGGTGGTGGTGCCAAAAAAAAAAAAAAAATTTCTATAGAGTATAATAAAGAGGATTTTATTAATTCCATTATAAAAATTGTAACTAACGATGGGAGGCCATTCAAACACTTAGATAGTGAAGGATTTAAAGAAATTGTTGGCCCAATATTTGTAGGGTTGGGTATTTCACCAATATCTTCCCATAACATCATGGAGTTTGTTGATATTAGACTCCAGTCTATTAAAGACCAAATACGAAAAATGACGAAGGGGAGAATTTTGTCCCTAAAAATTGATTGTGCGACGCGATTAGACAGATCAATTCTTGGGATAAATCTCCAATTTATTGAACTTAAAAAAGATTCGTTAAATATTTGTGTTAAAACGTTAGGTATGGTCCAACTTTTTGAGCGTCACACCGGACAACTCATAAAGGAAAAAATTTTAGAAATTCTGTCTGATTTTCAAATTGATATTAATCAGATTTATAGGTGAGTTTTAACTGTTTTTAGTAAAAATGTGTTGAGGGGTATTCTCCGTACCTAGAGAACCATAAGTTCCACAATCAAAATTTGACCTTATTTTTGTAAAAAAAAAATTATTTTATATAATTTAGCTATGTACATATATACAAACTTTTACCGAGAAATAGTAAAAATTATTTTTTTTTTTCAAAATTTTGAATTTAAAAAAAGTCAATATATGGCTTTAAAAAGGTATATCATGATATTGTAGGTGATGCCGTTGATTTTTAATAATTTTTTTAGAAAAGTACCCCTTTTGCCTAAACAGGGGGAATAATACCCCTTTCTATACGATTTGTTTCTTGTCTTAACCCAACCTACAAATCCTAGTTTTCTGCAATATCATATGTGAAATACCCTGTATACGTAAAATTAAAAATAAAAATACAGAAATACTTCAAAGAACATATAATTTTATTTGTTTCTCAGTTTAAAAATAGTTACAAATAGGTACAAAATTATTAAAACTATCTATATATGTTTTTCTTTTAATAAATCAAGATACATATTTCAATTAACAGATGTAGTACATACATATGTGCATACCAGCCAACTACATACATTTACTTTACATACCTACACAAATTATCTAAAGGCATATACTCGTAGTATAACTATTTTCCGACAATTTATTTATTTGACCTATTTTAACCCTATTGGCTTTTTGTTTTTTAGTATTACTTCAGACAACGGGAGGAACATGCTGAAAGCGGTGGAAATTCTTAATGAAACTTCCGAGATGAGTGAAGAGTTAGATCTAGGGGTAGAGGAAATTGTAGATTCCATTACACTTCCGAATATTCAATCTATACGTTGTGCGGCTCATACACTCCAGCTATGCGTTAATGACATAAATAAAGATATCAATATTTGTCAGAAAATTGAAACTGCGAGGAAGTTATGTAAAACTTTAAGAATTCCAAAAAATAGGTACTATACAAATTTGTAATTACATGCATATGTGCAATGTACTGTACATAGCACATGTTTGTTTCTATTATTTTCCTATTTGACAAATAAAAGTATAGGTACGAACGTCTTGTGAGCTCTAGATCAGGTATTGTTTTTTTTTTAAACAAAAATATTTTCAGTTCTATATTTCTGTATCTAAAAACTATGTAAAATAACTGACCTATAGCTCAAAATCGTTCACATACTAAGTTTGGTTTTTATAATAAATTAAAGCATCTTTTAATGTCTTGTTCTATGCCCACTATATGTAGACGCATATTATTGCAATCGGATAATTGCATACCTCCACTTGACGTTTCCACCAGGTGGAATTCAACATATCGTATGTTACAAAAGTTATTAGAAATAAAATCATTCCTTATGGAACAACAGATTTTTGAAGATACGGTAGATTGGCAATGGATTGAAGAGTACGTCGAAACTTTAAAGCCTATTTGGATTGCCACACTTAAAATGCAAGAAGAACAACTTGTATTAGGTGACTTCTTCAAAATTTGGATGGAGCTTAAACTGCATTACGAAAATGCTTCCAGTGATCTGAAAATTAAACTAAAAACAGCATTAAATGAAAGAGAAGGTTTGCTTTTAGAAAGTGTACCAATGTTGAGTGCAATTTATTTTGATCCTCGAATCAGTTTGGTATTGACTAACAACCAAAAAGCATTGGCCAAAGCTCATTTGAAAAAAATTGCAAAAAATATTTTGAATATGAAACAGGTACAAATTAAAAAATAGGGCGGGTCGAAATTCTGTTTCCAAAAGTCCTGATATTTTGGATTTTAAAAGTGAAAGTTCAAATAAATAATAATAAATAAAACAGATTGCCATTACTATACAAATCTTCGTCTTTAAAATTAAATTAAAATGTTTCCAATATTTTTTTTTATCTCTGAGAATACATACCCACATTTTAATCAAAAGAAAATAATAAACAAAAATATTCAGTTTTTATTTTATGAAAATACTTTTTACTTTTTTTTTAAAATATGTTTATAATTCCCATCCTCATTCAATGAGATAATAATTATTTTATTCCACCAATATCTCTTTCTACTCCTTAACTTGTGCATTAAATCTAAGTTGCATTAATAATTATGTATGTGTGCCTTACAGAATTTTGACCCAACTCTAATCAAAATGTAATATGAATTCGTTTGTTGTTGTTGTCTTTTCTGTTTGTTTCGCTCTTAAATAAAGTATAATTTCATGTAATTTAATCTTCGTATAATATTCCTTATGTAGAATATAACCT
Source organism: Eupeodes latifasciatus (assembly GCA_920104205.1). Classification (NCBI taxonomy): domain Eukaryota; kingdom Metazoa; phylum Arthropoda; class Insecta; order Diptera; family Syrphidae; genus Eupeodes; species Eupeodes latifasciatus. The sequence goes on along the minus strand of OV049924.1, from coordinate 355,821,525 downwards.
CAGTTTCTCAAGAAGCAAATCCAAGGACAAGCAACGAAAGTCCAAATACTGCAACAAGTCAAGCCAGCGATACCGATAACCCACTTTTAAACTTGTATTTAAATAGAATTGAGCAACAAGAACGGGAAGAAAATGGAACCAGTGACGTCAGTATTAACGAAACACTTACAAAATTATACGTGGACATCGAAAATTTTGATTCGGTCTACCCTCGTTTGCCTTTGGACACCAACATTCTTACATTTTTTCAAAATCTCAAACTAAAATCACCTAATATTTTTGAGATCGCTCTGGTTGTACTGGGCGTTCCAGCAACGCAAGTATCAGTGGAAAGGGCGTTTTCTTCTCTAAGTTTTATACTTAGTGAAAGAAGATATAATTTAAATTCAAAAACTCTTGAGAGTTTACTTTTAGTTAGGCTTAATAATTAAGAATTAACTTTTTTTACTTTCAAAATAAAGAAAATCATATAATTTATCATTTTAACCATTTTTGATTTATTTTCTACGGAAAAGGTTTAAGGTTAACCATTTCCATTTATTTTTAGTTAAATAAGTCAACAGATAAGAGATATTTGCGAACTTAAATGATAAATCTCACACAAAGACCTAAAAAATTAATTTTTAAAAATAAATCACAGACCAAGACCAAAATGAAATTGGCGAATTAAATAAATCTCAGTGAGAAACCGATTGAAAATAAAGGTCAACGGTTATTTTCGATCTCTGCTTCTATGTTAATTTTGGGACTCGGTGTGCATAAAATAGGTATATCTTGCACATATGAGGTGGCATGGAACTTTTTTGTGTTGAGATTTTTTCTTCTTTTCTCTTGCATGGAATTTTTTTGTGTTGAGATTTTTTTCTTTTTTTCTCTTGTACGAACAGGGTGAAATATTTGGAAATGAGGTAGGTAGAATTTTTAGTTCTGCGTTATCTTGAGTTAAATTTTCATTGAATGCAACAATGAAATTGATGTTAGTTAGTGCGCAAGAGATAACTTAGGACAGTTGTGATGTGATGGATGTTTTTTTGAGATTATTTTAAGAATGTTTGTGGTTCAAAAAATGGCAAATAGTAGTTACATATTTGTTTGCGCAAGATCAGATTACATTTTCTTGCTCCTGCAATGCGCCCCCAGAATTCTGCGCCCTGTGCATTTGCACATCTTGCACATATGCTTTGTCCGGCCCTGAAAAGGGGGGAAGAATGAGCAACAGAGAGAATATATAAGTATTTATAGAAGAATTGTGGTTTCAGAGGTGGCACATTGTTTTCAACCAAAAGATGCACTAGTCAAAAAACAACTGATAAGGATTTTTATAAATTTAAAAGAGATTTTTAAAGTAACTATAGATTTCTAAAATAACCATGCATTGGATTAAAAAAACACTAGTTCCAGAATTAACAACAACTAAAACATAGTTATATCTATATGATAGTTTTTCGAATTTTAAAAGATGATGTATGAAATACTTAACTTGATTGAGGAATTCTAAAGCCATGTTCGGACTAAGACCATCAAAAACTTTAAAAAAAGTGTTATAATTTGTAAGGTGAATTGAAATTATAAATATTTCTGTAAAATGAAGAGTAACTTTTAAAAGCAACACTGAATTAAAACATTAAAAAATACAAAAATGCTTAGCATTTTGTAAAAATTGTATTTGTTAGAGGTATGTCCCTTTGATTCGAATAGGTATACATCTCAAAAACTTACAAACTATATATGAGCTAACCCACCAAGAGTGACTATCGATACAATTATTAATTTCGTTTTTTTTATATTGTTAAAGATAAATATTGAAAATTCATAGAAACATTTAGATAATTTGATTAAAATCAATAAAGTGATAGAACTACTTAATGAAAACCATTTTTAAAAAAAAATATTTTCATTCATAAGGAGGATTATTGCAGATAATGCGATTTAGTTATAAAAAATCATAAACCTTTATATTTTACAACATACAAGATTTAAGCCTTTAATAAAATCTTTGTAAAAGGAAGTGAAGCCCAATTAAAAAGCTGGTGTCACACACAACATACATTGTATATCGTATAAGTATAAGATTTAACAGTTTAAAAAAATAAATATGTGCTTCAAAACCTTACAACTTATTTTTTAATCACTTTTGACCATCACCAAAACACCAGTGAAGATTTTTTGAATATTCTTATGATGTTTAGAATACATAAGGATGGATAAAATTGTTAAATGAGATAGCATTTCACAAGTAATGCCTAAAAACGAACAACATTTGATTCTTTTAAACAGAACAATATTTCAGCAATTAAAATAGCCAAAAAAAATGCAATTTATGAATGACAAACAAATTTAGAACAAGAATCAGATGAATACAATTTTATTCACTTAAAATTATCATAACTTTCTTAATAGGTTTAAAATTAAATTCAAGAAATTTTTCCTACGGGATCACACAGTTTGCATTCTGGAATTTCTTGCTATATGCAATTGTGTTACCTTACTTAACAATTTAAAAGCTCGTTAAAATTTTTCATGATATCTGCAAATATTTTTAAACAAATTTATTAACTTTAATTAACAAATTTAGTCCTTTTTAAAAACGCTGTCTATCATAGTTGATATCCATTTCAATTTTACCAATATTGATTTATGATTTTACTTCCGATCAACATTGAACTATTTAAAAAAAAATAAAGAACTTATATTCATACCAAGAAATTTAGTTTGAAAGGTTTCAAGAATTTAACATTTGTTGTTATGAATATAAGTATATATAAAGGGGTTGATTTTGACAGCTCGTAGTGGCCATATTGTTTAAATATATAATATGCATCATAGCAAGTTACAGCCTCGAGCAAAAATGAGTTTTCCCTAGTAGCAACGATTTGGCCGTTACTATTTTTTATAAGGTGCATGGCCGTTTTTTCAATTCGACTATAAAACGATTGGTTCCCAATTTCCACCGGCTCCGTGATCATTTAGGCAACACTCATACAGTGACAAAACGCAAAATCTGCCGCAAACATCATCGCTGTTCGTAAAAGTGTGCAACAAAATCCAAAGCAGTCAATTCCACATGGCTCTTAAGAACTTGGTCAACACCCAACTGACAAAGGAGCTGAATCTAAATAAAAATTCGCAGCGTTATGTGTTTGTCAATTAGATTTTGGAGCAGTTTGACAATTTGATCCAAATTTAAGTTGAAAAATCATGTTAAGCGGTGAAGCCCATTTTTGGATGACTGTCTAGTGTACGTGAATAAGTAAAATTGCATCCAAATAAAGTTAGTATTTGTTGTAGATTTTGGGCTGAAAGCTTTATCGTCCCGTACTTCTTCAAAAAAGATATTGGCCAATCTGTCACAACTTGATTGATTCAATCTTAAAATCAATCCGCCTTTAATGCAAAACTCTATATAAGAATAAAAATATATAGGTTCGGTTAAAGGGGGTCCGTGATGGAGTAGGACACACTTAGGCCAGTTTAATGGTTCATTCTGATAACATACATGAATCTTGCGGCTTTCTTCTAAGCTCAATCAAACCAGTTTGAGTTCCGTACGAAACGTGAGAGGCTAATTATGTTTATATAAATGAGATCGTTTAGGTCGTTATAGAAGAATTATCCTAGGTAATTCTTGCGTTTTTGAGCTAGTGCAGGGCATGTTCAGAGAAGGTGAAGAACTGTTTCCTCCTCTTCCTCGTCCATACAGCTTCCGCAAATGTCATTTGGGAATACGCTTAGCCGCGTGGCGTACTTTCCTATATTCGACAGCGCCCAGTTATGACACCTTATCGAGCTTATATGCGATCTACTTAGAGATAGCAAGCACCTTGATCGCTTTAAATCTAGTGTAGGCCAGATGTTTTTTGTGATCAAACACGTGGTGATGTTATTTTACCTGGTGTTTGGCTTCTTCATATCGTCCTGCATTAGCAATAGTTTACATGTAGCGATTGGTATGCCAGTATTTGCCAAACGTGTTAGAATGGGTTATAAATATAGAATATCTCAGTCAGTAAGTTGATTATGTATTATTTTAATTGCATTTTATTTTATTTTACGAGTGAATCCTTTTACGGAAAATTTTCAAAAAAGAAACTTTTAACTAGAAAAATTCAATTTCTTTTTTGTTCCATTTTTTTATTTCGAGATACATGGATGACAAAGTTTGAATCCTTTTATTAAATTCACTATGGTATTTTTTTACTATGATCTTTTTGGTTTAACTCAGAAGGATTTGCTTTAGCAAATCTGGGTCTTTCAAATTACAAAATTAATAACAAAAACTAAATGACATTTTTATAACACAATATTACAAACACAAATATTTATAAAAAGTAACAACTTAATTTATTTTGAATTGTGTTTGAGTTTCAATTGGTTCATCAGCATTGGAATTCAGTACTAATTTTTTGTAAATTATTTTACCGACAACAAAGATGCAGAACATATAAACGGAACACAATTTAATGGCAACGACAGGATTTTTAACTTCCCATAGGAAGTATTTGTAATCGGTCCGATTTTTCGAATTGAAAATTTTGACATTTCTCGGCGTTTCAAGGTCCCTAGAGTCTAAATAAAAGATTTTTAAAATGATGTTTGTGCGTGCGTGTGTACGTAGGGAAGTTTTTTTCGTCGTACATAGCTCAAGAACCAGAAGAAATATTGATTTCAAATAAATTTTGTTATACAGATAATAAGGCAGAAAGACGCAGAAAGGGCTCTCAAGAATATTGCGTGGGTGGTTTTTTTACCATATCAATTTAAAACACAGGTGAAAATTTTGGTTTACCCAAAACAAGTATATTTTTGGAAAAAATCCAATTAACGGTTTTTTTATAAATCAAAAAAAAACTGAAAAAAAATATTTGTCCCCAAATAATGTTATGCAACGAGAAATGATATTTTTGACATCTTGTAAGATTTTGATAGAAATCGAATTGACAGTTTATATACAAAAAATAAAAACCTACAAAAATTACTAAAAACTCGTAAAAATTGATTTTCAACTCAAATATATTTTCAAAAATTTGAGATTATGGCTTCAGACTAATTTTACTTTATTAGAAATATTGTTTCCAACATTCGGTAAAATTTTGAGAAAAATTGAATTGACAAAAAAAACAATACTAAAACTTGGTAAAAATTTACTTTCGACTCAAATATCTTTTCCAAATTCAAAAATATTGGTTTTAAAATATTTTTATCTCACAGAAAATATTGTTTTCGACATTTCGTAAATTTAAAAAAAATTCCAACAGTCCGTTTTTTTATAAACAAATAAAATCTACAAAAAATAATACGCAAATTCGGTAGAAATTCTCGATATCTTGTGAATAATAAAAGATATTGGCTTTAAATTAAGTTCATTCATCCAATTTATATTTGTTTATATTTATAAGAAATAAAAACTTTTAAGAAATGCTACTAAAATTGGTAAAAATTGGTTTTCGACCAAAAATCTGGTTAACAAAAATAGATTTTGATATCAAACTATTTTATTATATGCAAAATATTGTTAGTAATTTTTAAATTTTTAAGAACAATTCAACTGAAAACTTTTTTTCTAACAAAACACGAAAACCTACAAACTTTTAAGCAAGACAAATGGACAGACAGGATGGGAAGTTATCAGTGTGGGTCGCTTCCCAGCCTCTTTTTTTTACGAAATTAACACTCTATTTCACTTTGCCCAACACCTTTAGTAGCTAACAAAACATGGTCAGTTTATTTAACGCAATAAAAAAACGAATTTTATGAATTGTATCTGAATTCTGAATTTAAATTTTCAATCAAAATTTTATTCCATCAAAAATCCATTGTAATTTGTATCGAATGAAAATTCTTTTAATTTTGTTCACATTTTTTTGCACAGATAAAATAAAAAAAAACACTTAATGCACACCACCGAAATTGAAATGATAGACTGCAAAATTCCAAGAAATATGAAATTCGGAAATGGGCGAAATATCCTTGATATTTTTAGTTCAGAATTTAATTTGTTTTGAAACAAGCCCAACTCCATTCGATTGAATTTCTGAATAGTTTTCTAGTAAACACATAAAATACGTGTAAATTATATGTAGAAGATAACTCGTTGGCGTTAATAGGATATTTTGGATTAACGTACGAAATCAAGTGCTCAATTTTTCCTTCATACTCGTATCTGCCATTATAACACCTTGATATTTAACCATACAAATAATTTGTTTTAAATTTTACTTTCAGATCAAAAAGATGGTGGCACTCAGTTGAAATTAGTCATTGAATATTCAACTGACATGAAGTCGCTTATGAAGCCAATGAGGTAAGAAAGACGTCATAATTTCAATATTTGTTCATATCACTTCCTAAAAAAACATACAATATACGTATGTATAGGTAAAAAAATAAGCAAATCCTTTTCATCAATCAAACACCGCATTCCTCTTAAACGATGTCCTCTTTCAAAAATAGCTTGATTATACATATTTAAAAAGGATATTCACCAACACAAATATACCTACAGTATACATTCACTTAAAGTATTCGATTGACGTATTCTGTTATTAAACACAGAATTAACATTTTCGAATGCCAGGATTATCCATTTTTCCATCCCCCTCAACCTTACTACATATATACTTTATAATGAATGAATATGGATTCCATTCATTTAATTTTTGTGCATGTTTCAAGTAAAATACATTTAATACTTCTTCATTTTCATTTTCTTTTTTGTTTATCCTTTATTTTCGATGTTAATATTTGTACCTAGATTTATATTATTTTTATCGTATTGATTGTGTGAACTCTGTACAGTGTACATATCCCTACGAGTATATTTTTTAATTTTTATTTTTAAATTCAGATTCCCGAGGGATCAACAGACCTTGCCGAATCACTTCTACTTTACGGATTACGAGAGGCACAACGCAGAGATTGCTGCTTTCCACTTGGACAGGTAAGAAAAAATCGTTTTTGTTGTTGTTTTTTGAGAATTTTTATGTTTACATTTTGTTTTCCAATTTGTTTGGAAATGTATGATGTCGTTGTTGCCAATGCTGCCATAACGCAACTATGTACATTATACATATATTGGTATTTGTATTGTAATTTCGCCGACGATATACGCGAATGCCCAAAGGCAGATAAATTAAAAATCGACTGCGATCTGTGACTATGATTTACGTATGTACATATGTATGTATGTACGAGCATTGTCACCCATTAACTGTAGAGGAAGAGACGATACTATTGGGTATTGTCCTTCGTCCTTATCGTCCTTGAATATTATTTACATCCCACAATCAGCCAAAAACGCAGACTAAAAAAAATATATATAAAATGGAAATCGATCAAATTGGGAACGTTTTTCTTTCGAATTGTTAGTTGGTGGACATTGTTGAATTTGTGTTGTATTCATCGAGTGATTTATTTCATTTCGTCAAATTAAAAAAAGAAAACATATAAATGGGAAAATTTATTTGTTTTTTGAGGCTTACCAGATAGGAATTAGAAAATTCACTTGATTGTATTTCGAAAAAAGGTAATCTCGATTTTAGGACTTTTGTATCTACTTTATTTTATATTTGTAGGGTGCCGCGAACATAAAAAATGAGCCAAGGAAATAATAGAGACGTTTTCGTTTCGACAATTTATTACAAATTTATTTGGTTTTCTTTAAAACTATAGAATGATACCTTGGTTGAACAAAAAAAAGTATTACATGGATTATTAAAGAACAAACTGTTTTAACATTCGATATTGTTCCGCTTTAAATAAAATATATTCACATAGTTATATAAGTTCAACAAGTTTATATAAGTTAGGTAAAATATAAATGTAATTGTATATGATTTTATACAGGGTGTTTCATTATGATAATAATTTATGTTATAAAATGTGCTACATATTGAAGCTCTAAATATCGAAGTTTTTAAATGTGGGTAAGGATTAAAAGAAACTTATGGCATACATATGTTTGGCTTTCATTTCGTGAACAATTCGGAACTTGATTAGTCAATATTTTTCTCAAAACTATATACCTAAAGAGTTCCTAAAGGTATTAATAGAGCTTTCTATTGTAAATGCTTTAGTTTAAAAATCAATATTTCATAAGATATAGGTCAAAGGAAGAATTCTTCAGCAGAATTAAGTTGTTCAAAATTAAAAGAAAAAACAATTCAAGAATAAGTCCGATATTTGGGAATACGCTTAATTTTCTGTGAGAATTATTTGTGTTTACAAAAGAGATTAGAGAAAATATTTCGATTTATTTATTTAAGAATAAAAACGAAACATAAATTAGAAAGTCTGCTCTTAAAATTCTGTATATCAATAATTTTAAGTTGGAAAAGCTCTAAGTCTAAGTTTACCATAGAACAATACACCAAGAAGTAATATGTAGTCAAACAAATAATTCTAAGAAAATTTGGAAATCTTCTTTGCAAAGCTCATCTGTTTAACTATAGGCCTATATCACTCTTGCCCTCGATAAGTAAGATTTTTGAAGAAGCTTTACAAAATAGAATGGTAAGCTTTTTTACTAGAACGAAATTTTTCAGTAATGTTCAGTTTAGTTTTCAAAGCCAAGTAAAGAGGTGTTGTTACATTTCTGTTCTCAAATATTTGTAAGCCTTGACAGCCGCATTATTTGTTGACATATGAAAAGTCTTTGGCATGGTTAATTACAAAATTTTGATTAGCAAACTTGAAAGTGGTGGGTTTCGAGGTTTCATTAGTAATTGGTTAAGACCTTATTAAAATATAAGAGCTCTTACTTACTTACTTACCATTTGAACATCATTTGATGGTATTAGAAGTGATATAAAGACATTCGGTTTGTGAGTTCCACAAAGTTCAGTTTTAGGACCAATACTTTTTTTTTTTTTTTTTACTTAAACAGTTTACCGTTTAAGGGTTTTCTGACAGCCTTTGCAGATGATGTTGGTTTTTCATATAGTACAGATAGTTGTCTGAATCTTATATTTGATATAAATTGCGATCTCAGCTTGTTAAGAATCTGGTTTGCAGAGCACAAATTGATAATAAGTTCTAAGACCAAGGTATAATGTTTTTCAGTTTGTCAGGCCAAAAGATTGTTGATGCTGGTATCATTTTCCATGCTACTGAGTGTCAAAAATGTAAGCTTTTTAACTGCACCTGAAATCATGTGATTACTTCCATAACATTTATGGATTCCTTAAGATGTAGTCATAAATGTTTTAAGTTAGAAACAGTTAGTGAATTCAAGAGTTTGGGATCAATAATTGATTTCAGAATGAATTTTTATTACGAAACAGAAAATCTAAGAAAGTATTTTATAAACATCTTCTTTTTGCGTAAAGTTTGCTCTTCCAAACTGCTGCTTAAAATTGAATAATTGATTATTATATTTAACGTAGAAATTTTTTTTAATCCCAGTTTCTATACCGGTATATCGAACAATCGCATTTAGAAATTTGTATAATTATTCCTCATGTCGGACTCCACCATTCTTCTTATTTATTATTTATGAAACAAGTTGAATACTGGCTCCTTAGTCTTGATAATAATAGTATTGAATTTTTTGTAAATTATTTTACCTGATGTTTTATTGAAATGTTTAACTTCCATTTAACTTAATTTTTGTATGCAATACACGCATTTTTAAATAGTTTATGCTTAATTATTCTTAGAGTGGCAATAACTTTTGTTTTAATAAAAATATTTTTGTCACTTATTTCTTTTCTTTCTATTGTACTTATTTGAATTTTAGGAAATACAAGTTTTTAAAATAAAAAAATCAATCATAGTTTAACATTATCATCTGCGTTAAGAAGCAGATATTAGAAAGATCACATTGCAATTCCTTAAAAAAAAAATAAATAAATAAATTAGGTGGCGCAACAGTCCGTGGAGAACCAGGGCCTAGTGACTTACAACTCTCAACCATCCCTGTGTGCGAGTAATGTTGTCAGAGATGGAAGGGACCTACAGTTTATATACCGAATCCGAACGGCTAGTTTGAGAAAGCACTTTTCAAGACAAGAATTACTCTTGGAGAATTTGTCAATTCCTCGCAAGAGGCAGTACCCGTGAAAAAAGTTATGTGGCACAGGCAGGGATTGAACCCAAGACCCCTTGCATGACAATCCAACGCACTAACCATCACGCTACGGGTACTACCATTTTGCAGTATTGCAATTCCTTAACTCATGAATATTTGAAACAGTTTTGATGATTGTAACATAGTAGCATTTAAATAATAGCCTCAGTGTTCTTTTTCATAAACGCTAAAATGATTAAGAATAAAATAAAAAGAATGGAACCTAAATGAAAACCTCACGTAATTTTAGAATGGAACTTGTTTGATTCAAAACTATTGAAAAGTACAGATAATGAACTGTCGTTAGGTAACATTGATAATTTTGCAATAGGTCTGTAACATAAATTAACACACTTATTAAAAAATATTAAAGTAGTACCCGTAGCGTGATGGTTAGTGCGTTGGACTGTCATGCAAGGGGTCTTGGGTTCAATCCCTGCCTGTGCCATCTAACTTTTTTCACGGGTACTGCCTTTTGCGAGGAATTGACAAATTCTCCAAGAGTAATTCTTGTCATGAAAAGTGCTTTCTCAAATTAGCCGTTCGGATTCGGCATATAAACTGTAGGTCCCTTCCATCTCTGACAACATTACTCGCACACAGGAATGGTTGAGAGTTGTAAGTCACTAGGCCCTGGTTCTTCATGGACTGTTCCGCCACCTAATTTATTTTATTTTTTATTAAAAAATTTATAAAGCCCAACTATTAATTTATTTTTTTTAAGTGTGAATTATTGTTTGTCAAAAAAAAAATAACTGATATATGTATATTCTACTAAACAAATGAACCAAAGTGGAAGATTTGTATCTATTTATTTATTTAATCTACAAGCAATAACATTTAAAAAATCAATATTTGAAGACACTTTATTGAAATTTGTAGTGTGTTTTGTTTAGAATAACAAGTTTCTAGCTCTCATAGACCTAGCGGAAACATAGTTTGGAATTAATTCAAGAAACGATAGACATTTGATATGGTAGCATAGTAAGTATCTAACAAGCCTTATACTATGAATTATTCTTCTTGATTCTAATGACTTTATTGTAGTCTCATAAGTAGGACTGAAGTTCCAACCCATTTTTGCAAGTACCTAAATGTTTCGTGAATCTTCATATTCAAAATATATAACAATGCGAAAGAATCTTGAATCTTTTCCATTTTGTTTTATAGAACCTGCTAACGAATTGGCCTTAGAAACCAAATAATCAAAATGACTTTTAAAAAGAATGTTGGGAATCAAGAATAATTCCTAACTCTTTAATAATTGAAAACCTATTTAAAGATACTAATTCATTTGCATAATTGAATAAGAAATGTGAGATTGCGTTACACTTATTGATACGCAATTTTAGGGTATTTATGTGACAACAACTTGATAGGAAGTCAATGTTAGATTGCATAAGTTCACAATCATCAAAACTCGAAAGTTTTAAAAATATTTTCAGATCGTCTGCATATAATAAGCATTCACAGTACTTAAAGACCGAGACAATATCATTAACGAACATTATGAAAAGGAGCGGACACAGGTGGCTACCTTGGGGGACATCTGATTTACACTGAATTTTCCTTGAGTATTTATCTCTAATTTTAACTTGTTGTGTTCTAGAAGATAAATATGACGATAACCAACGAAGAAAGTGAGAATGAAAACCAAAAACATCAATTTTTTTCAGAAGAGTTTGGTGGTTCACAGAATCAAATGCTTTACTAAAGTCATTGTACGAGTATACTGCGTCCACTTGGATTGGAATTTGTGTTCCAAAGCTTTAGTGGCATACGAAGTGAAATGAGTCAAATTGTTAACAGATGATTAACCGGAGACAGAGCCATGCTGTACTTTAGGTTTTGTAAAAGAATCAATATTAAGGCGTTGTTAAAGTTAGATCTTTTCGATTGACAGTAAAGTGTTGCCAAAAGTACTTCAATATAAGGGTTCTACCTTTTTCAAAACTTTCGAAGTCCTTTTTTTCCAATCTATTCAATATTTTTTGAATAAAACAAAGTTTCTTATAGTCTAAGGACTCGTCTTAAACTAATAAAATAGTTTAAAAAAAAAAACGGTGTACAAATTGTATACAAGTTGTTTTGCAAGCCTTGTGCCAAAATTAATGAAAGGAATCGACGTATTTACATGTTTACTGTAAGTACCTCAAATTCAGCCAAATTTTAGGTCGTCAAATATATCTTAATTTTGAGATGATAATTTTTTTTAAATCTATCCTACAAAATCCAAATGGAGAAACCAATAAGTTCCTAGCTTAAAAAACTCCTTTAAAATATGTGTTAACCTGTTATTTTCTTTGTTTTCCTAATGTACTTTTAACAATAAACTCATGGACAATTTTCTTGGAAAGTATAGCTTTACAATTATAATAAATATCTTTCCAGTAAATTAATAATCAGGGTAAATTCAATACACAATATTTTGTTTTGACAAAATTTTAAGTTAGACAAAAACATTACATTTTGGAAAAGGTGCACTCAAATAAAATTATTATACAAACAAAGTACGTATACGCCACAGTGGTCTTTTAAAAATTTAAATTAATACGCTGCCAGGGTAATTGATGTCACGAAAAATGCTTTTTACAAAAGTAATTAAAAATTTTGTAGAAAAAGAAGAAGTGAAATGTGTAAAGTGTATAGGTAGTATGTGGTGAATAGGGATGAATTGGAAACGATAAAAGGATAAAACATGAATTCTTGTTTATCTTTTGTTGTTGTTGTTGGGAATGAATGTTTGAAGGAATTTTTATCCAAAGATGGTACCTGTACTTACTTGAGAAAGGACTTAATAGATGGCCCATTTTTTGGGCAGCTTTTGTTTAGAGTTGAGTGAAATTTGTAGAGTACCGATAAGCATCCTTCTGATCTTCCAAGGCTTTAGCCTACTTTCGAACTGAGAATTAATTTTTACCAAGAGCCGAAAGTAATTTATTTTAAGTACAGACAGTTAACTGAAAATGAAAAGCTTGTGTATTTCTAATTACAAAAGGCAATTTCTTGAAGTTCTTGTTCACATAAGTCTTATTAGCAAACAAAAATCACCTCAAGGGATATAATCAATAAACATTAGAACCAAAAACTGTATAAGATTCTTACAGATATTGACTTGTTGATCACAAACAAGTTGGCCCAAAACAATTCTGTACTCCTGCCACAAAATTTTAAAATAAAGGCAAACAAATAGAGAGGGTGCGACAACCCACACTGATAACTTCCCATTGGTGCCCATTAAAGTGATTATTTTTATATAATTGTCATTTAAGAAAGTTCGAAAAATGTGTAATCTATGATTATAGTTAACTGTTATTAATGGAGATATTTCGGGCTTTAAATAAACCAATTAAGTAATGTTCCTAGCCTAGTCTATATTCATCAGACCTTGCGTTAAATCGGGTAGTTCTGACACCAAATTAGCCAAACCCCAATATATATTTAAGTTTTCAAAGAAATTAGGAACAATTACAACAAATATACTATTTTAAATCAAGTATTCTTTTCTCTGGTCAGAAAAAGCCGTTTCTGTAAGTCAATATTTAGCCCGTTAAAGCGTTCCACATTTGTGTGGTGAGGCTGAAGAAAGAATACCTAAACTTAATGGTACATCCAAAATTGGGCTAAAGGGTGAACTGATTAAAATTCCCAGAAGAACGGGTATTAACTGGCTATTTCACTAAAGCATTGTTTGTGAAAATATCGATAAAATCAATAAATTCTTTCTAAAAGACTCAAGTACGTTATTGGAGAGCCAGTCGAAATATGAGAATTACACTCGAATTTTGGACGAATAAAAGCTTTGTAAATTATAGCCAGAATAGAAGAGTTAAAAAACTTTTTCCATATCGTTGGAAAAAACCTAAAGACTTAGCAGCATCTTAGACGATGTCGAATATGTGATCACCCCACAAAAAGTGGTTTGTGATGCACATACCCAGAATTAAAAGCTATTCAGTCTCCTCGGTGAAAGTACTACCTATAGATAGTGGGAAGCATACAATTCTACACGCCTTTCAATTCCCCGTTGGACAATACTGTCAAGATCAGAATTTAATGAGCTTATCATACGCTGTTGTTAGTACTCCTACTATGAAAAGCTAAGGTTTCTGTCATCAGCGAAACAGTTGGGTTAGAAGTTTGAGACGAAAAATCATTTATAAAAATAAGGAAGAGTGTCGGAGACAGAGTTTATTTTGTGGACATTTGATTTGAAACTCATCCAATACTACTTGAATTAAACGGTCCGAAAGGTAATTTCTAATCCAACGAAAAAGAGATTCATCAATACCAAAAGCATGCAAAAAAGTTTTTTACAAATCTGGTATTTAAAATTTTCAAATAAGATAAAAGAGAAAAAAGAAACATAATCTTTTATTTTTGTATGTTATGAATAATTTTATAAAAATGAGATTTAAAATGAGATAGAGTACCTCCCACACACTTGCCTCTAACTGTTCTTTAATGGTATTACTTTTCTTCTTTTTCGTTTCCATAAAACAGATATTAAGATAAAATTTATATAAATTATTCTCTTAAAAACCAAAGAGCAGTATAGAATTCTTATAATTTTTTTTCACGCACCAAAGCGAAATTATTACTATAGTATTATATAGCACCTGCTTAAATACAGTAGACAACAATCACCCTATAAATCTTTTTCCATCTTTTATGCTTCTCTCATAATACTCTCGTATACTCATAATAATAATAATTTGAATATCGCAATTTTCACCAAAATTAGTGCGTTCCTTTATCATTCCCCTGAGAGGGTTCTATCTGATGGCGTTCACGTTGGCGTTGGCGCGACCAAAAGCAAAGCCAAATCAAGCTAATCTTTTATTTTTCAAAAATAAACAAATTACATTTTATTCTTATAGTCGAGGTAATAAAATATACAATCACATTATTGTATGGCAAATAATAAATCACAGGGATTGTGCTGCCAAACAACTACCAAAGAGCCAAAATGATGACACTCATCATCTCGTTTTAATCTCCATGGGTCCCTGAGGGAGTAGGGAATATTGTCCTTCGTTTGGAATAATTAATTCACCTGCATTATAATAACAGTATAAACGTTAAACATATATAGCCATAGAATATTCGTATAAAAGCTCAGGTCCTTTCCTTTACTTTCCTTGCCTTGCCTTGCGTCGTATAATATAACAAAGACTAGAGCGCTCGTCGCTCTTCGATGACAGACGGAGAATAATGTCCTTCCACCGCATAATGGACCAAGTTTGGCCAAACACCTTCCTGTGTTATACGATGCTCTGATGCTAAGGCTCTGTGTCTTCAACTATAGTATAGGTCCTATATACAATTCCAACTTCAACTCCAACTCCAACAACAATCTCGTCCATCGTCATCGTCATCGTCATCGTCGTCCTCGTACTCGTACTCGTCCTTGTCCGTTTTGGTTGGGCCTTCTTTTCATAAGGACAGGTCACATAAATCAATTGGCATTGTCGTGAGGGTTACATAATAACTTCCGCCTTATGGTTTGCTTGCACCCTAGCTGACTTGACTGGTATGGTGCTGGATGGCTGGATGGTTGTATGGCTGAATGGTAAGCGGATGAAACAGAAAATTCCCAAAAGCTAGAGATCCGAACCCCAAGCAATAAAATTTAAAAATTCATCAAATAAATTATTCAAGTATATTCGTCGTCTTCGTCGTTGTCGTTGTCGTACTCGTCGTTCTTACATCTTACATGCTCCTCTGTCTGATGATGCCTCGGCATGTTAGCTTTCCCAAGGTTTAACATGTCTCTCTGTCTTATCCTTGGGATATGTTTATTTTTTTTTTTTTATTTATATTTTTGTATAAAATATTTTGAAGTTGGTGTCCTTGTGGAATGATTTTATAAAGTTATTGCTTCTTTTCTTAAAATATTTGTATCTGTAAACTGTCAAACCATTGGAATTCAATTTTGGTCTCCTCAAAAGATCTTAAAAAACAATCATATAAAGCCAAAAGCATGACGTGCAAAGACTTATCAGCGGAAGAGATGCTTTTTTAGTTTGTTTTTCACTTTTTATTTGTATATTTTTGTTTAAAGAGATTAAAAATGGGATGAGGCTCCGGAAAAGGTCTGTTTTTCTTTAAATTTGTAACGAACGCACTAAATCGGTTTTGTTTATTCAGTTGCTTTGTAATCTTTTTAAAAAAATAAACGATTAATCAAAACACTTTAAAGATTATAACTTTTACACCCACATTGAGGACAAAATCGTTATCCTTGTTGCAGGTATTGGGGAAGCTCAAAAGGATTTGTGAACAATAATTGAAATAAAAGTTATTTAAAAAACAAAGAAGAAAAAATAAGAAAATAAAAAAAGAGTGGTGGAGAAACAAAATATTTAGTTTGATAGAAAATCAGATTTAAAATTATTCGTTTTCTGAGTTTTGTACTTGTTTTGAATTAGAATTAAAATATTTGTATTAATTAAGAAAGGGGAATGTTACCTGTGAATTAAAATATTAATAGGGAAAATAGTCATCAACCAAATAAATCAAAATATTTGAATAACAAAAAGAAATTGCGAAGAAGAGCTAGCCTCAAATTGGGACCATATAGAATACCAGGATTTATTTATTAATTATAAATATGTAGAAGAGTATTATCTTAGGTTCTAGGCAAAATTGATGAAAAAAGCTTTTGTAATGGTTTTGACATCGTGTTTTTTTATTGTTCTCATATATGTATTTTGGTTGGTTAAAAAACAGTCCATTTAATTATTCAAAAAAAAATTATCAGTTTTCAAAACAATTCAGAACAGACTTTAACATAAATTAGGAACAATTGTATGGTACATAGTTAAATTTTATTATTTAAGATTATATTTTTGACCCAGATTCCAGGGGTTTTTGAATTTTGAAACGTTAAAGAATTTTTAAAGGTAGTGCGAATGACTTGGGTAATTTTTTCAGACCTGTAAACTCTTTTGCTACCACTGTCGTACATTCCAAATGGTCTATTCGTTAGATCAAATTTCATCAAAATAAATGTTTTCAAATTAATTCATTAGGATAAATTGTTTTCACAACTTTGAGTCGAATTTTCAAAATCTTCTTTACTGGTACAGATAGACAGACTTGGTGCCTTAGAAAAGCTAAGAATAAACGATTTATTAAAAGGTGTGATTTATATAAGATGACACGCAATTAAGTGGCCTGTATTAATTAGGAAAAAAGAACAGTGTAGCTTTGATTTTAAGGGACTGGAACATAGCTCATTAGTATACGTGGAATGTAAGCCACATATCAAAAGTCTTGCAGGAATAAATCGCATGATTTTTTTATCCAGTTCATGTAACTTTGGATGGATGTGATAACCATCCTATAAATTCTATTTGTGTTCATTAATTCTCAGTATAAGAACGGTTTCCGTTATGATTTTGAACAAGCCCTGCCGATATTTTACCTTCAAAACTAATTTGAATTGTCCTTTTAGACCAACTTAATTAAACCAGTAAATTGGTGTTCCTAATATACTAAGTATTTTTGGCTGGTGAAAAATGTTAAATATTTTAGAAATATGTTAACAGGTAATTGTTCCAAAAATAATTTAAACTTTCCCCAAACTGTTCTAAATAGCATTTGCCCAAATATTCTGCTCCCTCAAGCTAACGATTGATTACAGTAGCTTCCCTCTTTCCAAGGCCTTAGTAGTGCTGATTATTTTGGCGATAATACTACCCTTGAAATTTCATAGGCATTTATTAAAAACCTAAAACCTGCTCTTTTATCGACAAAACGTGTTTTTGGTTTCGAGGAAATCCGCCTTCATTTAGTGTGAAATTTACACTATGTCCTAAGAATTGTCTGTTTCAGAGACGATGCAAGAAATTTTTCTAAGTCTACAATTTTAAAAACTTATATGTGTACAAAGCTTTTGTTTACCTCCTATCCCTGGGCTGGTGCTGGCCAATAAGCCTCTTGAACAGTATTCAAAGAAGACATATTATTATCAGTGGTGGGAATCATATCATTGGCCTTTTTACGTCACTCGTCTCGTAATGTTTCTTGTCTCATCCTTTTTTTACAGTAGTTATTTAAATTGACTATAGTCTATTGAAGTAGTCCGTTGTATTCGTCAACATAAACATTTTAAATGTAATACTCGCACTTCGCACCATCAGTTTATCCTTGAGCAAAATTTCGGCCGTACTTTGAAGTACAGAGATTTGTTCTTAAGCTGCACTACGTGAATGTGGAATGTTTTTCCCTGTCATTACAATTTTCAAGAATTCCATTAAAAACCTTTATGTATGTGCTTATTTTTATCGGCGATGACTTGGCCAACGTTGGTCGTTTTTATAGTAGTATGGACCAACACAAAATGAATATCATTTATGCATTACACTTTCATCGGAGGTCAAGGAAAATCTGTTATCGACTTTTGTGCTGTTAACTATGACTGGATCGAACGAATCAATAAATTTGAAGTTGAGTGTAAAAACTTTTCAGATCACATGCCTATTGTTGTGGAATTCCTATGTGAATCTTCACCAAAAGAAATAAATCTTCACCTACTACCTCGTCTTCCTTGGAAAAATGAACAAAAAGTTTCCTATCAGCGTAATTTGGACGATTTATTTTCTAAAAACGAGTTGATTACAGAACCCACAGAAACACCTTCAAATCATCTCACAGAATATGTTCGAAGTTCAGCATCAAATAAAACTATAAGTCAGAACACTTCTTATAAACAAAAGTGGTTTGATAAGGACTGCTGGAAAGCACGCACAAAATCTTTTGCTCTTCTGCGAGCCATGCGAACTTCTAACAATCATCGACTATTGGTACATCGAAGCTAACACATATTACAAAAACCTTTGTCTTCAAAAGAAAATTGAATTTGAAAATCTACAAGCAATAGCATTAGGTCGTACAAGAAACTCAAAGGATTTCTGGAAAATCGCGAGGGAGATCAATGGGATGAAATATAAAATAGGCGTAGGCGTATCTGCCGAAGTTCTTTCAGCTCACTTCAGACTCTTTCTTTCCAACAACTCTAATTTAATGTTCTCTTACGCTGAACCATTAACTGTTGATGACACATTAGACGCTGATATATCAATTGAGGAAATACAAGCTGTGATCCTTAATGCGAAGAATGGAAAAGCTCCAGGAGAAGACGGGATTCCATATGAGTTCTTTAAAAATGCTACACCTACTTTCTTTAACTATCTCCAAATTCTGTACAACAAAGTTTTCTACACAGCTGAAATCCCCTCTTCTTTTAAAAAGTCTGTAATATTTCCTATTCACAAAAAAGGACCTTTTGACGTTGTTGAAAATGACATAGGAATTTATTTTATGAATGTAATAGCGAAAATATTCTGTGGCGTTCTTGTAGAGAGACTTGAAAAGTGGGTCGAACGGAAAAATATTCTATCTGATCTTCAAGCTGGCTTCAGAAAAACTTATTCAACCATTGATCAGATATTAACGCTGTCATCCATTGTCAAAGCGTTTCATGCCAGGAACAAAAAAGTTTACTCATTTTTGTTGATTTTAAAGCTGCCTTCGACCTGGTTAACAGAAATGCGCTCTTCTATAAGCTCTCACAACTTGGCATATCTTCTAACTTAATTAGAGTGATAAAAGAAATGTACACTAATACAAATGCAGCAGTTTGGGATGGCACATCCTATTCAGAATGGTTTGAGACAAATACTGGCGTGAAACAAGGTTGTCTCCTCAGTGCATTGTTGTTTTCTCTGTTTATAAACGACGTAGTAGATGATCTTCCCGGAGGAGTAAGAATTGCAAATACTACCATTAATGTATTGTTATATGCAGATGGCCTTGTCATACTCTCTGAATCACCAGAACATATGCAATTAATGATTAATCGCTTATCGTGTTACTGCAAAAGATGGGGACTAACAATTAATACAGAGAAGTCAAAAATGATGGTGTTTGCGCGATATCCAAGAGTTCACAATGAAAGGCAATGGACTTATGATGGTCATTTTCTAGAAACAGCTAAAGAGGTCAAATATTTGGGAGTTAAACTAAATCCGGCTTTAAATTTCATCAAACACCTAACCGAAAAAGCCAATAGCTCTCAAAGCTTGCTTAACCTATCATGGAAAAAAGTGTTTTCCAACAAAAGAATAATTTTATCTGCAAAATATAAGATATTCAATGCAGTAGTTAAATCAACTCTTTGCTATGCTTCTCAAGTTTGGGGGTCATATGAGTACGAGGAAATTGAGAAATTCCATAGGAATTTCATAAAAAAGCTCTTCAATCTACCCCAAAATACGCCTTGTTACGCTATATGCTTGGAAAGCGGACTATCAAAACTCTTGACAAATACACTCAAGTCACAGGCTGACTTCATAATAAAGGTATGCTGTCATTATGAGGAATCAAGGCTTTCAAAAAAACTACTTTTGTATGAGTTGCGGAATAAGGACTGGTGGTATGAAAGATGGCTTGTGGGGAAACCTTACATATTGATGTGAACAACCAACGTAATTTGAAAGACCAACTCTACCGCATTATTCAGAAAAACGAAGACTCTATTCGAGATGCCTTCATCGTTAAGGCTCGGAATTCTGAAAGTAGAATTTTATACAGTCAGCTTAATTTCAATCTAAACAAGAAAAACTACTTTCACGACTCACTTAGCTATGATGAAATATCCGTGATATTCAAAGCAAGGTGTGAGCTCATTGCCTTAAATGGTAACCCTTATAATGGAAGCTTTAATCAATTCTGTACGCTTTGCAACCTAAAATCGAAAGAAGATTGCTTTCATATCATAAGTATTTGCCCAATATTCAAAACGCAAAGGCAAACTTCCTTTGGAAAACAATCACTAACCATGAAGGAAACTATCCAACTTCTAAACGAGTGTGACTGGAAAACCCTAAGCAATTTCTTAAAAACAGTTTACAAGTACAGGATGTTATTAATATCAGAATACGTTTGATACTTTAGTTCTTTTTTTTTTTTTTTTTTGATTATTCAAAATTTAATTAAATTTTAAAATAAACATTTATAAACTTGCCAACCAGGCTGACGGCTTAGCCATAGCTCTTAAATTCATGATTTGTATTCTATTTGTTATATTGAAATGTAAATAAATGAATAACTTCCTTACTTACTTACTACTTCATTTATGCATTTAAATTCCAATTCCAAATCACAACTAACCTAAATAGGTTTTCAAATAAAACATTCGTCCAAATATGAGATTAAATCAGCAATTCAATCATTTGAACATTTACCCAATCGCTCTCACTCTCTACGTTTATTTAGCAAGACATACTAAACAACCTTTAAAAAATAAAAATAAATTGGATGGCGCAACAGTCCGTTGAGAACTGAGGCCTACTGACTTACAACTCCCAATCATTCCTGTGTGCGAGTACTGTTGTCAGGGAACCTTTAGCCACTTTGAAACAGATATAGCGTGACCAATAAAGACGTAGTCATCTCCTAATATCTAGAAACCCTTATTGGACATTTGCAAACCTCACCCTTTCAAAGAAAATCACACAAATCTTGTATGATTTTTAGGAAAGTCAGCTAACTTTTTTAAAGTTCAATTTTTTAAATGAAATATGAATTTTTCTAATATCTAAAAATGCGACTTGAATTATGTAGTTTTAAATTTCCAATGCATAATTTGAATCATAAATATAAAGAAACATAAAATTATATATAAAAACCTTTTATAATTTTAATTTGAAACGCATATACATTAGGCTATTAAAATATTTACAATTTAATGTGCTGTGTTCTAGGTCAATATATTAAAATATTACTAACCCTTTCATCTTAATCTCGTAGTAATCGACCACTACACAGTGTATAGTGTTTATAACACATGAGTCTCGAGTATATACATTATACATACATACAATAAAGTCTCTTGGGTTATTATAATATTCTAAAGTAGCATTTTTGCACCTATAAATATGAAAATATCGCAGCATTATGCATGGTTTCCTTCATCATCAGTGAGCCAAAGGTGCTGTGTGCTTTATAACCCAACGTTTTAAACTTTAACCTAGGTCCTTTCATGTGTAGAGGGATATGTACGTTGGTATGTTATACCTTACCTAACAATCTTATTTCCTTAAGCGTATATTATTCTTAGATCACATGAATACATGTGTATGTAAATATATGAAGTTTTGTTGTTCTTATAGAAAATTATAATATTTACAAGAAAAAGCAAAATAACCAAATATAGAATAACCAAACCACACACTATATATAAATTATACCTACTTACATTCATTATATCCTTATACCTATTTCCAGGATCATGGGATTCCGCCGTGCAATGCCTGTAACCGGTCGCCTATTAAACATAACCACAGATATTTACCAGGTTGCTGATGATAATTTATTAAAGACATTCTTCGTTTCTCCGTCCAACAATTTATGCTTCCACGGAAAATGCTCATACTATTGTGATACATCGCACGCCATCTGTGGTAATCCGGACACACTCGAGGGATCCTTTGCCGCCTTTCTGCCAGCATTCGAGCAAACGCAGCGAAAGGTAAGAATAATGTTCTACATTAGAAAATTATTATTATTATTATAAGGACATGCGGTGGAGGTGACGATGGTGCGGTGGTGCGAAGTGCAGAGAGGGAGCAAATTCGCATTGTTCGGTCGTATACATACATAGATATATGATAAGGAGAAGGATAAAATAGGAGCAAGCAATATGGGAAGAGGAAGGTGACACTATCATCGTTTGGTTCGTTCGTTACTGCTGCGCTATGCCATTGCGATGCTGTCGCCTAGAATCTCACCCTCGAAAACACATCCTTGAAAACTGAGTGGCGTAAAAATGTCCGCGAAATAGTTTATCCGTTTATCATCTAATTTTTTTTTTGTTTTTTTTTTTTTTTTGCTATTTCCTCCTTAGTTTTTGGTTTTATCCTGAGGAAAAAGGACTTTTGTTCATTATGTCTTTTGGCAATGTTCACTCGTTGTGATATATTAATTCGCTAAGTTAGCGAGAATAGTGAGAGAATTTGCAAAGGAGGAGTCTTCGGATCTGCTTGTCTGTGTGTCTGTGTGTCTGCATGTCTGTGTTTTTCTTTTTCTTTTACTCGCTCGCTGTCTGTTCTTCTAGCTTCGTTATGACATTTTAATATGGGTTATTAAAATGATAATTTTTTCAAGTCTTTTTTCTTTTTCCTCATACAGCTGTTAGCTTAGCTTGCCACTGTACTTTATAACCGTATAAAGATGCTAAATATGACTTTTTAAAATGAGAAAGTCAAATTTATAAATTATCTGCAAGATAGATCTGTGTTCGGCGATGAATTTATGGATGATGCATTTTAAAAATGTGTTTTATGAAGTTTAAATTAAAATAAGAAGCTTTAAAACAAAGAGAACTAATTATATGTTTTAAAGGAGTTGAAACGTTTAAGAACTGTTTTGTTGTTCTTTCTTTCAATGAAACTTAAGCTTTGCCTTAAACGAATATAATGTATTGATGTAAAAATTAAATGTGCAAAGATTTGAACCTTAAAGTATGCAGTAGTTTATATTGTGCTCTCGGGCGTATGTGTTTTTTTAATTAATTTGACTTGAACTTTTATTAACTTCCCATAGGAATTTATTGTAATCGGTCCGATTTGTCGAATTGAAAATTTTGACTCTTCTCGACGTTTCAAGGCCCCTAGAATCGAAATAAAAGATTTTTACAGAGGTGTGCGTGCGTGTGTACGTACGTTCGTATGTCTGTTCGTTCTCGAAGTTTTTTTGTCGTCCATAGCTCAAGACCCAGTAGAGATATGGACTTCAAAAAAAAAAAAGAGGCTGGGATGCGACCCACACTGATAACTTCCCATCCCGTCTGTAGATTTGTCTTGCTTAAAAGTTTGTCTATATGTATCAATTTTTACCAAATTTGCGTACTATTTTTTGTAGATTTTATTTTTTTATGAAAAAACGGACTGTTGAATTTTTATAAAAAAAATTACTGAATATCGGAAACAATATTTTCTGTGAAATAAAATAAGTTTGAAGCCAATATTTGTAATTTTTAAAAAACTGTTTGAGTCGAAAGTAAATTTTTACCAAGTTTTAGTATTGTTTTTTTTTTTAGGTTTTTATTTTTTGTAAAAAAAACTGTCAATTCGATTTTTCTCAAAATTTTATCGAATGTTGAAATAAATATTTCTTATAAGTTAAAATTAGTTAGAAGCCGTTATCTCAAATTTTTGAAAAGATATTTGAGTCGAAAATCAATTTTTACCAACTTTTTTTAATTTTTTTTTTCGGATTTTATTTTTTGTAAAAAAAACTGTCAATTCAATTTTTTTCAAAATTTTATCAGATGTCAAAAACATTATTCTTCATTGCACAAAATTGTTTTGGAGATGAAATCATATTTTAGTCGTAAAATTTTCGAGGTGACAAATTTTTTTTTCAGTTTTTTTGATTTATAAAAAAAACCGTTAATTGGATTTTTTTCCAAAAATATAATTGTTTTGTATCACGTTACAATATATAATATAAAATTTAATTCAAGTCTCTAGCGTCATTGGTTCATGAGATATTTAGGTTTAACCAAAATGTTCACCTTTTTTTTAAACTGCTATGGTAAAAAAACCACCCACGCAATTTTCTTGAGAGCCCTTTCTGCATCTTTCTGCCTTATTATCTGAATAACAAAATTTATTTGAAGTCGATATCTCTTCTGGTTCTTGAGCTATGGACGACGAAAAAAACGTCGCGAACGTACGGACGTACGGACGTACGGACGCACAGACATCTTTCTAAAAATCTTTTATTTCGACTATAGGGACCTTGAAACGTCGAGAAATTTCAAAATTTTCAATTTGTCAAATCGGACCCATTACAATAACTTCCTATGGGAAGTTAAAAATGTTATACAGAATATAATGCAGAAAGGACTCTCAAAAAATTGCGTTCGTGGTTTAACCATAGCAAGTTAAAAAAAAGTTGACAATTTTGGTTAACCCTAAATATCTCACATCTCATATAACGCTAGAGACTTAAATTTAATTTTATATTATATATTGTAACGTGATACCAAACAAATATATTTTTGTAATAAAAAATCCAATTAATGGTTGCTTTTTTATAAATAAAAAAAAACTGAAACAAAAATATTTGTCACCTCGAACATTTTATGAAGGAAATATGATTTTATCTCCAAAACAATTTTGTTCAACGAAGCATAAAGTTTTTGACATCTGGTAAAATCTTGGAAAAAAATCGAATTAACAGTTTTTTTTTATAAAAAATAAAAACCGAAAAAAAAACAAAATTTGGTCAAAATTGATTTTTGACTCAAATCTCTTTTCAAAAATTTGAGATTATGGCTTCCAACTAATTTAGCTCAAAAATATATTATTTTCGACATTTAGTAAATTTTTTATAAAAATCCAACAGTCAGTTTTTTCATAAAAAATTAAAATCTACAAAAAATAGTACGATAATTTGGTAAAAACTGATGTTCGGTTTTTGAAATCTCGTGAACAATAAAAGATATTGACTTCAAATTAATTGTATTCATCCAATTTGTATTTGTTTATATAAGAAATAAAAACTTTTAATAAATGCTACTAAAATTGGTAAAAATCGGTTAACGACTAAAAATCTCGGTAGCAAAAATATACTTTGAAATCAAACTATTTCATCATATCCAAAATATTGTTGGTTATAATAATTTAACTGATAACTTTTTTAAGCAAAACAAATCGACAGACGGGATGGGAAGTTATCAGTGTGGGCACATCCCAGCCTCTTTTTTGTTTTTAATTTGATTGTGGACTCTACGAAGATGCATATCTATACTATTATATAAAAGCGAAACCATTTTAAAGTTCGTAACGCACGATCTCAGAAAGTAGTCAACCGATTTATTTGAAATATATTTTATTATTTTCTATATTGTTATGAGAGTGTTTATGGCTTTAATTTTTTTTCATTAATTATTTGTCAAACTTAAATATTATTAATTTTACATTTTTTGTCCATTTTTTTTCATTAGTTGACTTATACAACCACTCATATCTTAAAACCTATACAATAATCGACAAAGATTAGCATTGCTTCATAAAGTCAATATTGTTGCGCAAATTTTAAGCCTAAAATCACTTCTAAGCTAAACATACAACCTGAGAAATAAATAAAAACAAATTATAAAATTATAAACTTTTTGAATTTATTTTATCCAATAAATTAGATTCCATCACAATCGCGAGGTCGCTGCTTTGTTTCATTTCATTATCATTCCAACATTTTTGATTTTCTTTTCTTCCCATGCTCTTTCTCTCTTAATATGTGTTCCATTTAATAGTTACGTTTTTTCTCTTACATACCTACCTACATATTCAATTTTTCTGTATTGTATAGTTCATCAACTAACCTACACACACACATTATTTTTTTGTTTCTCTAATTCTATCGTCAGGGCCGTCACATTGCTGAGTAGTGTGGGCTCTTTTTTTAAGTTACTATGGACATTTAATAAAAATAAATAAACAGTGCCGTGCACATGAAATGCCGATTTATCTAAAGAACAATTAGATCTCTTTTATTTTTCTGGTTCGAGGAAGTGAATAGATTATAATTCTTCCAATTTAAAAATAAAAAAAGTTCTATTATAATAGCTTGAATTACCAATTTTGTATCACTTCCTCGAACAATAAAACTGAAATTAAGTTAAAATTTTCTTTACAAATAACTCAAAGAAGGTACTTACAATGACGTCGATAAAAAGAGCACACAAATGTAGGTAGGTTAAGTCAGTTGCACTGCACTCAACATGAGCAGATGAATAAAAAAATGTGTCTATGGATATTTACACACGCATACCTATAGATGTATGAGAACATTAAAAACACAAATTTATTTTTTTTTTACCGCAAACTATATTTTTCGGTTGCAAAAAAACGTTTCTAGGTATGAATAAAAGAAAGAAAAGAAGAAAATAGACACAAATTTCGTTCTGTTTTCAACTAAAAAATTGAAATGGTTTTGTATTTTGTTTGTTTTCACGTGCGGCTTGGCCTTTACTACGTAATATTTTACTTAAGTTTTTTTTTCTAAAGTGTTAATTTCGGTAAGGAAGTGTTTTTTGATTATAAACTAAAATTAATATTATTGTAGAAAATATGCTCTATATATATATAGTCCCATTGAGAAATTTTTTCATATGCTAATACTGATATTCAAAAAATGTTCGTGGTTACAATTTGCGAAGCAACGCGAGCACGGGTCGGCTAGTACTATATAAATATGTTTAACTACCACATGAAATGTCATTTAATTAGCTTAGTATTTCTCTTGAAAAGAAACAACATTATTGAAATCATTCATATATTCACTCCGTTAAAAATAAATACAAAATAAAAATACCATAAAATAAAATTAACATAAAAAAGGCATGAAAAAAGATAATGTCGATGGATTGTGTAAGTTATTTTAATATTTTGTGACGGAAAACCTTCTTTTATACATCTATTTTTAAAACAACAGAAATAACATCAAAGGTGTGATGTTTTAACACACTTATGCGTGGGCTTACGAAAGAAAATATTTATACTCAGTTTTATAGTGATGCACAGAACTTACATTTGTATAACTTTTTGCAAGGATATGTGAATAATATGAAAATGTATCAGGAACAAAAATAAGAACTGAATTTTCAGACTTTTAAATATTTTCAAGATACAATCATATCATGCAAACGTGAGAGATTGATTCAACAAACATTTTTGAATTAAAAAAATAAATTGGGTGCGCAACAGTCCATTGAAAATAGAGAAACCTGAGCCTTAACGAAAACACGAGATAATGTATAATTTCAAAAGTCAATGAGGAATCTTTAAACGTGGGTTTTTGAACACCACCATTCTTAGTTTGCTCCTGAGAAATGCACAATTTTGACTCTTCACATCAATAACTTATTCCAAAAGCTCAATTTTTTAAACTAGTTTCATTATTGATAGTCCAGAAGGTGATTCATGACTCAAAGCTTCTAGAGGTTTTGACCATATTTTTGTATAGAAAATTGACAATTTCAAAACATTGCAAAAGCAGGTTCCGGTTCTTTTATACAATTGGTAAAGTTTTTGCTATAATCCAGTGTCATAAGGTGACAGCTTCAAAAATGACAGCTACCCAAATCTTTTCTCCAATAAAAATTAGACCTGATCTTTTTATTACCTAAACTAACTAAAACCTATAACTATTTTAAACTTTTCACTATGATTTAAAGTTCTCTGTGCAAATAGTAAATTGGTTTATGTTGGCTAAGGCAATACAAAAAATTTGTTTTGATTTCATCTAAAAGTGTACTTTCTGATCTGTTCAAACGGCTTATTTCAATTATATTAATAAATTTGCATTTCCTTAATAATTGTCGTTTGTGTAGCCAAGCCCTTTTAATTTAACTTTTTATTTAGTTCTTTAATTATGCTGTTTTTCTTCCTGACAATAAAATTGCACTATTTTAATGGATCTTGAATCAAATCCGTTCTTTAATTCCATTTATCATGTCAGGTGTTTGAAGTATAACGTTTGAAAATTCTAGAAAATACGTAAATAACCCTTTTTGAGGCTATCTTTGTTTTATGAAGTAGTTTTTTTAACAAAATTTTTCATAACTATGAAAGTATTAACTTCAAGGTTTGTTCAAAAATTCATATACTCGTAGAGCCAAATAAATTCTAATAGCTAATGAGAATTTCCAGAAAATAAGTAAGATACTAAAATGATT
This sequence comes from Eupeodes latifasciatus, assembly GCA_920104205.1. Taxonomy (NCBI): domain Eukaryota; kingdom Metazoa; phylum Arthropoda; class Insecta; order Diptera; family Syrphidae; genus Eupeodes; species Eupeodes latifasciatus. Next base: position 355,792,708 of record OV049924.1, on the reverse strand, counting down.
TAAATTGTATCCAGATGAAAAAGACTTGCACATTAAGAAGAAATAGGTAATATTTTGAGTTTTAACTTAGCATTTTTAAGAACCTAATGTAATAGAAAAATTTAAAGCCGATATTCGAAGCTTAATCTTGTTTTGTTTTTGCTCCCGTAAAAGATCGTTGTTTTTTTTTTCAAAGTACAAGTACCAAGCTTTGTCTTCTAGTTCCAATCTTAATCATTTAAGTATCTTACTTAGATTATGGAAAACTTTTATTAGTTATGTATGAGTCTTCATTGGACTTTATGTGAAGTTTTTGGTTTGAACATTGAATTGAACGCTTTCAATGTTTTAAAGTTAATTTGCAGTGATAGTTTTAAATAAGAACTTTGATTTTAACTATCTGCTTAAATTTTAAAAAGCTCTTTTTCAGCATAATTTTTATATTTTTAATTTAATTTGAAAGATTTCTTGGGGAGATGTCTGTGCGTGCGTGTGTACGTTCATCTGTACGTTCGGAAAGTTTTTTTGTCGTCCATAGCTCAAGAACCAGTAGAGATATCGACCTCAAATATATGCTGTTATACAGATAATAATGCAGATAGAGCTCTCAAAAAAATTGAGTGGGTGGTTTTTTTTACCATAGCTATTTTGAACATTTTAGTTAACCCTTAATATCTCACGAACCAATAACCCTAGAGACTTGAATTAAATTTTACATTATACATATATTGTAACGTGCTACCAAACGAATATATTTGGAAAATTTTACCAACAAAAAATGATTTTATCTCTAAAATTATTTGGTGGAACTATTTTTTTATAAAAAAATTAACACATAAAAAAAACATTACTCAAAGTTTGAAAAAATTGATTTTCGGCTCAAATATCTTTTCAAAAATTTGAGATTATGGTTTCCAACTAATTTTATCTTATAACAAATATTATTTTCAACATTCAGTAATATTTTGATAAAAATTGAATGGACAATTTTTTAGAAAAAATAAAAACTGAAAAAAAAAACAATACTAAAACTTGGTAAAATTTACTTTCGACTCAAATATCTTTTCAAAATTTTAAAATATTGGCTTAAATTTTGTTTTATCTCACAGAAAATATTGTTTTCGACATTCACTATTTTTCATCACAAACTAAAATCAAATCCCAGCCTACTTTTTTAATATAACTATACCATAACCATATTACCATAACGGCGACAGTCGTTCCATCGTCGCGACGCGTCGTTTTCGAAGAAGATAGGTTCCGTCACACCTCCGGACCAAAGAGCGCACAAAACAGTGAATTTCTGTAGATGTAATGTCCTTTCTTCAAATCCTTGAGGATTCTACGACAATTTTGTTTATTAACATACCCACCGATCAAAAAATCACCGTCCACCGCCTGGCCTGTTGTTCAAGCACCTATTCGCATTCGACGTATCTACGACGTTGTGAATGGTCAGCTGGCTTTAGTTGTTGTGTGAGCTGGACTTCATATAGATGAAGGTGTAGGTCCAAATGCAAAATACGCCATAATGTGCCACTAGACAATCCTAATTCCTGAGAACACGACGCGACGAGAAATCGACACATTCTGGTCTTCGGCGACACTTTCACTTACAGCAGCGATATTTTCAGTGGTACGAGCAAAGCAAAGATGCCCAGGCCTTAAAATATATGTAAGCAATCTAGTCTCTTCAAAATGTTGCAAATTGCTTGAGTAGTTGGACGATTATGGAAACCATAATCTCCTCTTAAAGTATGATATGTGGCTGTGGCAGAATCACCATTTTTGTAGTAGGTTTTATCAATTTGTATGAGTTGTGCGATAGTTAAACGATCCATTTTCCTAAATATCAGACTTTCAAATGAAAATTTAAAAATTAATTTAATAGCTAAGTTTGACAGATGTCGATTTCCAGCCCTATAATTTTGAAACCGCAAAATGGATAACCCGTTACTTTAAATATTAAAATTGAATATCGAAGATAAAAAAAAAATAGGGATTACAAATTTGGAAAACCATCACGATTTTTATTGAAAATATAAAAACTACTTCATGAATTAAGATAACCTCAAAAATGTATATGGTTTTGCTTGTATTTTTAAAAGAAGAATCTCAAAAAACTCACGTAAAAGATTTTTTGAAGTCAGATTTTGATTTAGGTCATTCATCAATAAAAAATTCTTTACGATCAGTTTTCATGTTTCTATTTAAAATTCAAATATTTTTTTTTTTATTAAAAATTTGCTTTCCTGGAAAATATTAAACAAAACTTCAGTCACTTGGAATGCAGTCGGAAAATTCCTAATAAAATCCACACCTTTCATAACTTTATACATTCTTTACTTATTTTCACTCCTTGAAACTAGAAACCTTCCTAATATACTCGTACAATTCTTCAGTTGTAGCATAATTTTAAATACGTGTCTTAAATTCTTCCAAGGACTCCTCAGGATAACATTAAACACCTTTAAATGACAAAATCTTTCGTCTCGAGAAGCTATTCTCTGCATTGTTTTATATATAGATACTTTTTAAGAAACATGTTCAAATGCTTGACTAATGCAAATTCTGGTATCTAATTTAAAAAAAAAAAAAGATGTTTCAAAAAAAGAAACATTAAAACTGGACTGACCTACTTGTTTTCCTAAAAATTAATTATCCAAAAGTCTATTCTCCTCGTAGAAGATTTTAAGCAATATATTAAGCATAAAAGCAGACAAAAGAAACTTTAAATCGAGGACAGATCACATTCAGGAGAGCAGAGCACTTCTACAGAGCAGAGTTGATTTCATGATTCTATTTTTAAATATAAGAAAATACAACAACAAAATAATACCAATACCAACTCTAATACCAACGACAATGACGAAAAAAAAAAGAAATAAAAGTCGAATAAAATCCTTTGGTAGCCCTCCAAACTATCTAAAGAGGATTTGAACAATAATGTGCAAAACAATGCCAGTGTGCCCGCATTTTATTTTTTAAGTCTCAAACCAGTGCCAGCGCTATACTTTATCTCGATGACGACCACGACCATCAAAGTGGATAGAGGGGGCGGGATAAAAAAGGATGCTTTATTTGCTATACCAACAAACAAACAAAAAAAATAAAGGATAAAAAAGGACTCAGTGAATAAATTATTCTTTGTATAAACCAGTCGCCTACAACGCAACAATGTAACGGATGCATTCCACTTTACGTTTTTTAGGTACATTTAAATAAGTTACATCCACCTACAATGATCCTTGCTGGTTAGGAAGTGCAACTTTGACCTATTTGAAAATGCAGGTTTTTGTTTCTTCTTGTGGCTGGGATTTTTTGGATTTTTGTTGTATCTATTTTGTGTGTGCTTTTATATTTTTCTATCTTTTTCTCTGTATTTTAACTTTGTCGATGGGTTTTTGCAATCTTTAGCTTTTATAAGTATAAGGAGATTTTTTGTATCTAGGATATATCTTTTAACCGCATTTAAATAAAATCCTTTTCAATACAAAAATTCACTGCATAGACAAAGGTGAATAACTTGGTCGACGACCCTTTGTACGAATGTTTCTTTATTTTTTAAAATCTATTTTAGTCTTTTACCTTTTCTCTGCGGCATGAGTATGGAGAGGTTTTGTGTCTGGAGTTTGAAATATGAAAAAAATAAAATAAAGACAATTATGGAGGTCTTGGTTTGATAAAAAAATAAATATCTTTAAGTTTATGTGTTTTTTTTCCACAAATTTTAATAAAGGTGGAAATGTTATCCTACTAAAGCAGCAGCTTTCTTATGGAGGGATTTATGGATACTCAAGTGTAATTTTTACTGTCCAACTTCTTTTAAAATCTATTTCTTTCAATATTGGTAAATAAATATGTATGTAGTCAATTTCGTTATATTTTTAAATAAATAAAAGTTTGTGGATTTGTAAAGCAAGTCATTTTTTTTGAAATATAGTCTTAGTTTATTTTTGAAATTATAAATTTTGAAGTTATTAAAATTGAATAAATTTTAAAAATGTATACTTTCTTACTAACTTAAGGTGGCGCTACAGTCCTGTGTGAACTAGAGCCTCACCCAATAAACTTCTCCATTTAGCTCGGTCCCTAGATAGATGTCTCCAGTTTCGCGCTCCAAGTTGGGTGATGTCACTTTCCACTTGTGCGCGCCACCTGATTCGCGGACTTATTCTACTGCGCTGTCCTGTGGGTATAGATTCGAAGACTTTCCGAAGACTTCCCGAGCCGGAGCATTGGGTTACATGCGTTCTTCGTGACCCAACCATCTTAGTTGTTCAGCTCTTAGTTCCATCTTTTCCTCTACTCCCCTTCTATGCATACGGGACCGTAGATCACACGGAGAACTTTTCTCTCGAAACGACCCAAGGTGCTTTCATCTGCTTTTATCATAGTCCATGCTTCTGCACCGTATAGCAAAACGAGGAAGGATGATGAGGGTATTATATAGCGACACTTTGGTCCCTCGAGAGAGTGCTTTGCTGCTCAATTGCTTTCTTAGCCCAAAGAAACAGCGGTTAGCAAGAGTTATTCTTCGTTTGATCTCAGCGCTGGTGTTGTTTTCTGCGTTAATAGCGGAGCCTAGGTAGACGAAGTCATTGACTACCTCAAAGTTACGCCTGTCGATGGTGATGTTTTGGCCGAGACGTCGGTGTTGTAAGTCCTTTCTTGACGACAGCATTTACTTTGTTTTGCACTCATTAACCGTTAAACCCATTTTTGCCGCCTCTGCCTCAATACTCACAAAAGCCCCATAGACATCACGCTGAGTTCTTCCGATTATGTCAATGTCATCAGTATATGCTTACAATTGGATAGTTTGAAAGATATTGCCTCTGGTGTTGACGTGGGAGCTCTATAATTTTAAGGACGATGTTAAAGAAATCCCATGAAAGCGCATCACCTTTCCTAAAACCTTTTTTGACATTGAAAGGTTCTGTTAAGTTGTTTCCAACCTTTATGGAACAGCGTGAATTCTCCATGGTCATCCTGCACAAACGGACGAGTCTGGCAGGGATGCCAAATCTAGACATGGCTCTATACAGCTCGTCCCTGTAGATACTGTCATATGCGGCCTTGAAATCGATGAAAAGATGGTCTGTGTTGATTTGATGTTCGACGTTCGTGGGTTTTTTCCAGGATCGGACGTAATTTGAATATTTGATCGACAGCTTAGATAAGGCAATTTTTACTTCGTCTTAGTCGGGAACACGGGATTGTTGGCTTTCGTCGTCTATGTTGAATGGATCATCCTGCCTGACAGCGGAATTCGGTTCGTCGTCGCCGTTATACAGTCTGCAGAAGTGGTCCTTTCATATCCTCAGCATTGACTGCAGTTCACTATGATGTTTCCACTTTCGTCTTGCAGCCTTCGGTTCGAGATTTATGTACTTGTGAATTGCGCTTCACCTGCTCATAAGACTTTCGAACTTCATTCCTGCTTTTAAACCTACATTTATGTAAAAAAACTATAAAATTCAATCAGAGGCTGAGATGCAACTCACATTAAAAACTTTCCACTTATGCCCGTCTGTCGATATTCTAAAAGTTTTACCAAATTAATAACAACATTATATATAAGATAAAAGAAAGTTTGAAGTCAGTACCTTCCTTTATCCAAAAACACTTGAGTAGACAAATACTTTTTGTAGTTTTTATATGTTTTCGTTCAAATGTTGTCAAATTTATTTAGAAATAAAAGTTGAAAAGTTAAATTCTAAAGAACAAAGCCACCCATTCAATTTTGTATGGAAGGTCTTTCCGTATCCTTCGATGTTATTATATGTAAAACAACATTTATTTGAAGTCGATATCTAAACGGGTCTTGAGATAGGGCGGACGCAAAAATTAATCCCGAATTAGTTTATACGGACCTTGAAAAGCAGAGAAATGTCAAAATTTTCAATTCGACAAATCGGACCGATTAATGGAAAGTTACAAATTCAGTCTTGAAAACTCATTTCGCTGCTTAGTTTGTTTTTGAATTTCTAATTCTTCAAGATATTACCAAGAAAGACTTTTAGAAAATATTTTATAATTTAAAATAACTATGCAGCTAACTTATAAATTTCTAAAATCACACAAAATTATTAAAAATTTGTTAAAACAAAATTCCAACACGCAAAGATTCAAGATAAAAATCCCAAAATATAAAACTTCTATCCTTCAATCAATTTTGTGCTAAAAATTAAAAACAAGGTGAGTAGTTTCGTTTGAACTCGAGTATAATCACAGTACAAAATGTCAGCGTTTAAAAATGACAAAATAAATTACTTCAAAATGGTGTCCTGTATAAGAATATTGCCTTATTTTGCACTAATGACGTTTTCTTCATAAATCATTTAGCCACTGTCCGAAGTAATTTCGGGGTCATTACCAGAATTCAATGGCTTTTGGCAATTTTTCCTTATTTTTCTTCTTTTTTTTTTGTCTTTAATTAAAATGTAAATAACTTTTTTATTTGTTGTTGGCTTCATTTCTGTGAGAAGATTATCGTAATTTGTATGTTAACGGTCGCTTAAGGTATACAAATGAAAAGAGGGTGCTATTTGTCGTTTGTTTCTTTTTTCTTACAAAGTGTTTAAGAACAACAAATATTTATTAAAATTAATCAGATAAAGAGAAAAAAAGTATTTTTTGAATATTAATTATTGAATATTGAGACCAATCTTCAAAATGCACTTCATATTTTAATAAGATATTATCACAAATGGAAAATTAAACTAAATGCTGGAAAGATAAAATCAATCTTTTTCACGAGAAAAAGAAAGCGATTATTTCTTCCCAGTATTGAACTGAAAGTCAAGGATGCTACTATAAAATGAGAGTCTTATGTGCAATATCTAGGAATAAACCTTGACAAGCGGCTTATTTTTAAAGAACATATTAGTAACATAATTAAAAAAGTTAATATTGCAATTAAAATGTTATACCCGCTTATAAATAGAAAATCGCATTTAAGTGCTGAAAATAAGATCATTATACAAAAGGTTGTGTTTCAAGCAATGTTGTTGTATGGATGTCAGGTGTGGGGTAATTGCGCAATATTCCATATTAAAAAACTCCAAGTGTGTCAAAACAAAATTTTAAAAATGATGCTTAATCTACCCTGGCATTATTCAACTAATGATCTTCATAATCAAACAGGTGTTGAATTGATTTGCACAAGAATTCGAAAATTAACTGATAGTTTCTTAATGAACTGTGATATTTCTGACAACCCTTTGGTAGTGCAATTAAACATTTAGAAATGTATTTATTTATTTTAGTTATTTATTACTTATTTATTTATTTATATTTATTGAGCTTATTTATTTTTAATTACTAATTACTTACTATTTATAGTTATTTATTTATTGTTTATTATTTGTTATTTATTATTTATTATTTGTTATTTGTTATTTGTTATTTGTTATTTATTATTTATTGTTTATTATTTATTATTTACGATTTATTATTTATTATTTATTATTTTTTATTTATTTTTTTTATTATTAAGTTAGTATCTGCTTTTGTTTTTTTTTGGATTTTGTTGCTAAATAATTTTATTTATTGTTTATATATTTATTTGTTTATTCATTTATTTACTATTAATTTATATTGTTATATATTTTTTTTTTAATTTACTTATTTATTTATTTATATTTATTCAATTAAAATCCAACTTTTTTATTACTTTACGTATCCTATGTGTTTTAAAATTCAATCTATTTCTTAATGAAATGTTTGTTTTACTTAAATGAAGGTTTTTGTCATATTTTCCTTCAAAATATAAATGTTTTCTTTTTGAGTTTGTAATTATAATGTTGTTAAAATAACTTTTTCAGTAGAAAGATATATTTTTAATATCAAATCTCTGTGTAAACTGAGCGGTAGCAAACCAAATAATATTTTAAGAAAGAAATAAAATATCTATCTATCTCTATATTGGTTATGCGTTACTGGTTAATAATTCTAAAAAGTGGGAACACTATTTGACAGGGATGTCTACTAATATAGAGGAATGAAATATTAATAAAGAATATTTTTGTTTGCATTAAGGTTTATTTAAGGTATTACCGTTTTGTCCATTTTGTCCGTTTTCCCAAAGCTAATGGCAACTTTAATCCTCGAACGGATAAAGGCTAGAATTGAAACTACACTCAAGAGGAATCAGGCTGTCTTCCGCAGCGGTCGGTCGTGCGTTGACCATATCAACACCTTACGCATTGTTCTTGAGCAGTCTGCAGAATTTCAAACACCGCTAAACCTCATGTTTGTAGATTTTGAGAAGGCCTTTGACCGAGTTTACCGAGAATGTATATGGAGATCACTTCTTGGGAGAGGAATTCCGCCAAAAATTGCCATTATAAAGGAGTCCTACAACAATGCAAGATGTTTCGTATTGCATAATGGACAGCTATCCGACTCTTTCGAAGTGCGTCAGGGTGTGAGACAAGGGGATGTTTTATCGCCAATTCTTTTTCTGCTGGCGATAGATGATGTTCTGACGGCCAGCGTCGGTACAACTGAGAGGCAAGGTATTCAATGGAGAACGTTTGAAAGGCTTAGCCATTTAAACTATGCCGACGATATATGTCTCATGGCAAATAACATCAGTGGGCTGAACGAGATGTGTCAAACTTTACGGGTGAAAGGAGAATCGTGCGGTCTTAAAATAAATAGCAAAAAGACAAAAATAATGCTAACAGCCCCCCCAACACAACATCGTATTATTCTGCATGACACGCCTGTTGAAGAGGTCGAAAAATTTAATTACCTCGGAAGTATTGTATCAGCATATGGTGGTACAGATCTGGACGTAAAAAGCAGAATAAATAAAGCTCGCGTTGCCTTTGGTGCTTTGTCCTAAATTTGGAAATCCAGTCAAGTCTCTTTCCGCACTTAACTGAGATTCTTTGAATCCAATGTGAAATCCGTGATATCATATGCTTGTGAAACATGTAAAGTCTCGGCAACCATCTCGAGAAAATCGCAGGCTTTTGTGAACCGCTATCTGCGTCACATCCTTAAAATTCGCTGGCCACAAACAATATCTAACCAGGAATTGTGGTGTAGGACAAGTCAGAGGCGCTTCGACATCGACATCAGAAAAGCGCAAATGGCAATGGATTGGTCACACACTGAGGAAACCAAACGATGATATTGCGAAGCAGTCCTTTGAATGGAATCCTCAGGGTCACGGCGGGTTGGAAGATCAAGAACAACATGGAAATCTACAGTGCTATTGGAAGCTAACTCCCAGAAAAAGACGTGGCCACAGTTAAGGTATCTAACTGGGTATCTAGGTATCAGATCGAGAAGGATGGAGACGTTTTGTTGATGCCTTATGCCCCGTACGCGGAGTAAGAGGACCTGATGATGATGATGATGATTATTTGAGGAACTTAGATCAGTATTCAAAATTGTTTTTCTGTATTCGTGACGTTTACTCAATGAAGTGTGACTGGATTTTATTTTGGGTTGGGTTTGATATCCCGGGTTTTTTATTCCCGTTTCTTAAAATCCCGATTTCAAAATCCCGTTTTTTATAATCCCGATTTTTTATAATCCCGCTTTTTACAATTCCGTTTCTTAAAATCCCATTTTTTATAATTCCGTTTTTTATCATCCTGATTTTGCAATTAAAACTAGTTGTTTAATTTTTAAAAATCGCGCGATTTTTAAAAATTTAAAAATCTAGTTTTAATTTCAAAATGGAAATTAGAACAATATTAAAACAAATTAAAAAAAATGAGATATTTTCTAGATCCATTTTATTGTTACCTTTATCAAATATAACATATCAAAAAATACAAATATAAAGTAAAGTAGTATTCTTTTAAAACAAACTCAAATCAATTAACAAAGTCAACGATAGTGGTAAAACTGTTATGAAGAGGTAGATTTACTGTAGGATTCATACTGTTTGTACAAGAGTTAATATTGTAAACAAAAATGAATGTTTATGTTTAGTAAAAACAAAACAATTTACGATATTATTATATTTCAGTCAATTAATTTAAGAAAAAACCTTTGACTTAGATTGTTATTTAGTTTAATGTTTTTGTAAAAAAATTGGATTTTCGAGATTTGACGGGATTTTAAAAAGCGGAATTGCAAATGGTCGGAATTTTGAATAAGCGGGATTTTGAAAGACGGGATTTCAAAAAATCGGTATTTTAGAAGACGGGATTTTAAAACTTTTTTTCGGGATTTTCTAAAAACGGGATTTTAAATAGCGGGATTTCGATACGCTCCCTTTTATTTTATTGTTATAAAAAGAAACAATAAATTGCTTTGTTTTATTTAAACGGAAGTTCTCTGCAATTTAAAGATTTTTATTTTTGTTACAAAAAAACTTAGATTTTTCTAAATATTTAAAAATTGTTGACAACAACGTTTTCTATGACAACATTCTTATTTATTTTCTAAGTATCTGAGTCAGTAATCATTGATTGATTGATATATTTATTTTAGCAGAAAATATATATATATATTAAATTGATATCTTAACCTATATTCCACAATTTACAGAGTTGTGGTATAAAACTACTTTGCTACTAACAATAAGCAAGTTTCTAAGAACCTTCATTAAGAAAGTTGAAACTAATGGAAGGCGATGAAGCTCTAGATAGAACCAAACTTCACAATATACTCAAGAAATAAATAAATAAGTAAATAGATGCATAAATAAATAAATGTATAAATAAATATATATATGTAAGTAAATAAATAAATAAATTCGTAAATAAATAAAAAATAAAAATAAATAAAACGTTAACAAATATCGAACATGAACCAAACGGATAGCAACATAAAAAACAGGCTTTGATGCGTCCCAAACTGATAACTTCTCATCCCGTCTGTCGATTTGTCTTGCTTAAAAAATTGTCCATATGTATCAATTTCTACCAAATCTGCGTACTATTTTTTGTAGATTTTATTTTTTTATGAAAAAACGGAATGTTGGATTTTTATAAAAAAAATTACTGAATATCGAAAACAACATTTTCTGTGAGATAAAATTAGATTGAAGCCAATATTTTAAATTTTTGAAAAGCTATTTTTTTAGTATTGTTTTTTTTTAGGTTTTTATTTTTTGTAAAAAAAAAACTGCCAATTCGATATTTCTTAAAATTTTACAAAATGTTGAAAACAATATTTCTTATAAGATAAAATTAGTTTGAAGCCAATTACTCAAATTTTTGAAAAGAAATTTACGTCGAAAAACAATTTTTACCAACTTTTTTAATTTTTTTTGTTAGGTTTTTTTGTAAAAAAACTGTCAATTAAAATTTATTCAAAATTTTTTCTAATGTTGAAAACAATATTTCTTATAAGATAAAATTAGTTAGAAGCCATTATTTGAACAGATTTTTGAGTGGAAAATCAATTTTTACCGACTTTTGTTAATTTTTTTAGGTTTTTAAGTTTTTGTACAAAAACTGTCAATTCGATTTTTTTCAAAATTTTACTGAATGTTGACAATATTACTTTTTGAAAGAAAAAAGTAGTTTAAAGCCAATATCTCAAAGTTTTGAAAAGATATTTGAGTCGAAATTCAATTTTTACCAACTTTGAGTAATGTTTTTTTTAGGTTTTTAATTTTTATAAAAAAAAACTGTCAATTAGATTTTTCTCAAAATTTTGTCAGATGTCAAAAACATTATTCCTTGTTGCACAAAATTGGTTTGGAGATGAAATCATATTTTAGTCGTAAAATTTTCGAGGTGACAAACTTTTTTTCTTCATTTTTTTAAAAACCGTTAATTGGATTTTTTTCCAAAAATATACTTCTTTTGTTTCACGTTACAATATATAATATAAAATTTAATTCAAGTCTCCAGCGTCATTGGTTCATGAGATATTTAGAGTTAACCAAAATGTTCACCTTTTTTTAAACTGCTATGGTAAAAAAAAAAAAAAAAAAAAAAAAAAAAAAAAAAAAAACTGTAGTACCCGTGGCATGATGGTTAGTGCGTTGGACTGTCATGCGAGAGGTCTTGGGTTCAATCCGTGCCTGTGCCACCTTAATTAAAAAAAAAAAAAAAAAAAAAAAAAGAGTTTTCACGGGTACTGCCTCTTGCGAGGAATTTACAAATTCTCCAAGACTAATTCTTGTGATGAAAAAGTGCTTTCTCAAAATTAGCCGTTCGGATTCGGCATATAAATTGTAGGTCCCCTCCATCCCTGACAACATTACTCGCACACAGGAATGGTTGAGAGTTGTAAGTCACTAGGCCCTGGTTCTTCATGGACTGTTGCGCCACCTAATTTATTTATTTTTTATGGTAAAAAAACTACCCACGCAATTTTCTTGAGAGCCCTTTCTGCATCTTTCTGCCTTATTATCTGTATAACAAAATTTATTTGAAGTCGATATCTCCTGGTTCTTGAGCTATGGACGACGAAAAAAACGTCGCGAACGTACACGGACGTACGGACATACAGACGTACGAACGTATGTACGTTACGTACACACGCACGCACAGACATCTTTCTAAAAATCTTTTACTTCGACTCTATAGGGACCTTGAAACGACGAGAAATGTCAAAATTTTCAATTTGACAAATCGGACCCATTAAAATAACTTCCTATGGGAAGTTAAAAAGAGGCTGGGATGCGTCCCACACTGATAACTTCCCATCCCGTCTGTCGATTTGTCTTGCTTAAAAGTTTGTAGGTTTTCGTGTTTTGTTGAAAAAGTTGTCAGTTGAATTATTCTTAAAAATTTAAAAATTACCAACAATATTTTGCGAATAATCAAAAAGTTTGGTTTCAAAACCTATTTTTGTTAACGAGATTTTTTGTTGAAAACCAATACCAATTTTAATAGCATTTCTTAAAAGTTAGCTTGAAGCCAATATTTCTAATTTTTGAAAAGATATTTGAGTCGAAAGAGAATGTTTACCAAGTTTTAGTATTGGTTTTTTTAGGTTTTTATTTTATGTTTTTAGCAGTGATGTCAAAAAAGTTATTCTTCGTTGCACAAAATTATTTTGGAGATTAAATCATTTCTGTTTGTAAAATTTTCGAGATGACAAATATTTTTTTCAATTTTTTTGATTTATAAAAAAAACGTTAATTTGAATTGTTTTCCAAAAATATATTGGTTTGGTATCGCGTTACAATTTAATTCAAGTTTTTAGAGTTATTGGTTAGTGAGATATTTAGGGTCAAGCAAAATGTTCACCTTTTTTTTAAATTGCTAAGGTAAAAAAAACACCCACTCAATTTTTTTGAGAGTCCTTTCTGCATCTTTCTGCATTATTATCTGTATAACAAAATTTATTTGATATCTCTACTGGTTCTTGAGCTATGGACGACGAAAAAAACTTCTCGAACGGAGGTACATACGTACGGAAGTACGAACGTACGTACACACGCACGCACATAAATCTCTCAAAAAATCTTTTATTTCGACTCTAGGGGCCTTGAAACTTCGAGAAATGTCAACATTTTGAATTCGACAAATCGGATCCATTAAAATAACTTCCTATGGGAAGTTAAAAAATACAAAAATAAATAAACGTATTAATAAACGTATATAAACTAATTAACTGACCATAAATAATATTTAAAAAAAAAAAACATAAATACGTACAAAGTAGAAACCAAGCTACCAAATATTTTTTATTTTTGAAATGTGATCCTACGAAAAATATAACGGTATTGCATTAGATTTATCAACAATTTATAGAATTGGAAGAAGTTCAAAATATTATTATAATTTTAGTGTTTGATATAATTACTTTTTTAATTGCAAAACTGTGTGTATTTGCTAATGAAAGTTCTCTTGCAAACTTTATGAACAGTTTCTAATTTTGTACCAGCCTTGTATTAAATTTATCAGTGATAACACGAAATATGCGTTAAATTAATTTAAAATTAAATTTTGATTAATGAATATTTCGTATACGCCCAAGTGTACATCTGAATTTATTTCACTATTTAGCGAAAAAAAAACTTAATTTTGTCAGGAATTTTTAGTCCTAAGAATGTCTGCTATTTAAAACGATAAAATATAATGGAATTCACATTACCGGGATATCATTCCGTTTATTGGTTTAACAATTAAATATAAGTTATTTTCATAAAATTAAAAGTTCAAACGATTCAACAAGATTATAAATTTAATAAATCATGAAAATAATCAAAATTAAAATTTAGATGAATTACAAATCAAAATATCAAATATAAAAATATTAAATCCCATTGCACCAGCCCCAGCCGACGACGTTTCTTAATTACCAAGCTCAATAAACAATATACATACATATACGAGTATAGAAAAACTCGCCGTCATCTATATCTTTACCGTTCTTATTTAATACTCTCCCTGCTTTTTATAATTTAAATAATAAAAGAAAAATGAAATGAACCGTATAATCTTGAATTGCTTTTAATATTCAATTGCAGGTTTGGAGACATCCTTGGCGACGATCTTATCACAAAAGGAGGAAAGCCCAATGGGAAACTGACGCTGACTACTGTGCAATGGTAAGTTGTACAAATAAATGAAAGAGGTCCTTTCTTGGTCCTTTTTTTATTTTGCTTCTGCAACTCTATGGTACTGCTATATGCAACTATACAACTGGTTGCTTGGCACTTTTTGATTATGATACTGATTGTAAGGTCTTTGCTTTATTGCCTCAAGAAATGATGCAGACAGAGAACGCATTTCAAATAAGCTTTATTTTTTTTTATCATCCTTACTTTCCGTGGATATTGCTTTAAGTCATGTTTACCTTTATCCTTTTAACCCTCCGAACCAGCTTAATATAGTAAGGGTTATAAAGTACTGCAGTACAGCGATGCATAAATGATATAGAGAGATGAGGATATAAATTTTCATGTTTTGAAATGATGAAGCAATGAATGTAAATTCGAGAAAATAATAGAAGGCATTTCCTACATTCTCCTACTTATATACATAGCATTAGGCTACGAAGAAGAAAATATTTATGTTTTTTGTTGTTACAAAATGAAATGAAATGAAATGAAATGAAATAAAAATGATTAAGTTAGCAATAGAGAAGCTCGAACAAAAAACACTGATTGTTAAACAAATAAAATTTAACAAGAAAATTCTAATATAAATTCTTTTGAAATGACAATAATAACATCAACAGTAAATGCGAGATTGAAAAATGATTTATTTTAAATTAAACTATTTGCTTTTTATTTCTTATGAAAATGTAACTAACCTTAAAAATAAAATCAAGTCAAATTTATTTTTGCCATCACAAATAATTTCAAACAAAATTCTTTTAACTAAAGGGTGTCCCAAAATTAACGCAAGATTTGAATTTGCCGCCATTTGTGCAGTGAAGTGTTGGCAACCCTGAAAAGAAAGCAATTTGACAGCTAACAGTATAGGGTTATTAAAAATGGAGCGTTACACGAGAGAACAACGTTTCTTCATTATTAAAGAATATTTCAAAAATAGTGAAAGCTTGGCGGCTGCAGTTCGAAAATTTCATACAAAATATGGTCGGAATAGTGTTTTAACTTGATGGCTTTGTCAATCGCCAAAATTGCCGCATTTGGGGTTCGGAGAACCCACATGTGATTGTCGAAAAACAAATGCATCCACAACGCGTGACTGTATGGTATGGATTTTGGGCTGGAGGCATAATTGGGCCATATTTTTTTGAAAATGATGCTGGTCAAGCAGTGACTGTTACTGGTGCTCGATATCGCGACATGATTACACAGTTCTTTCTGCCAAAATTGGATGATATTGATGTGTCCAATATGTGGTTTCAACAAGACGGTGCCACATGTCATACAGCCCGTGAAACAATTCAATTACTGCATGAGACATTTCCAGGTCGTGTACTCTCTCGTTTCGGTGATCAAAATTGGCCTCCTAGATCGTGGATTTAACACCATTAGACTTCTTTTTATGGGGTTATTTGAAATCACAAGTCTATGTCAACAAGCCCACAACCACCCGTGCATTAAAGGAGGAGATTCAACGCTGCATCAACGAAATTCAGCCACATTTATGCAGAATGGTCATGGAAAATTTCAACAAAAGAGTGCGCATGTGCATGCAAAGCCGTGAAGGCCATTTGTCCGATGTGTTATTCCATACATAACCCTATCCTATGTACTTTACGAGTCAATAAAAATATAACTATCAAAAGACTAAAAACGGCGTTTTCTATTTAATTCGAATCTTGCGTTAATTTTGGGACACCCTTTACAAAGAATATTAAGTATTCTTATTATCAATGATTTCTTATAAGAAAAATAACTTTGTTGCGTTAGGAATGTCATGAAAATTCAGTTAAAATCGCCAAAAAATGAAAAGGATGTGCTAAAGAAGAAACATTTTTCTACTTAAAGTATTGTTTCGCCATAAAATATATCACTGTATGTTTTTAGTACTTAAAAGGTTACTGTTTTATAAATTGACTGAAAGCGTTTTCCAATAAGAGGTTTTGTTTTTATTTAAAAAAAAATATTATTTTTTAAGATAATTCAAGGCATGATTATTTGATTGAAAGTAGATACAGGGTGGGCCGTTAATAAGTGCACTTTTTGTCTCGCTCTAACTCCCGAACGAAATAACCGAGACGCGCGGGGATGGTATCTCCTTGCAGCTCGAGATCTATATTTTTAGTCGCAATGAGTCCGTTCACGGGAGAGCAGCGCGCTTTCTGCGTTCGCGCCTTTTATGAAAACAATCGCTCATACGTGACTGTTCGTCGGCTTTTTCGGGTAAAGTTTGGATTACGCAACATCACCGAGTGTCCAAGTACGAATGTAATCAAAAAATGGATCGTAACATTCGAGGCAACGGGATCAACGCAAAAACTTCGACCTACAGGACGCCCACGTTCCAGGCGGACTGCAGAAACAATTGAACGCGTACAAGCTTCTGTGCGCGAGGATCCAAGAAGCTCTACACGGAAACGCGCTGCGGCCCTGGGAGTACCCAGAACGACTTTACGTCGCATTTTACGGGACGATTTGAAGTTATACCCTTACAAAATTCAGATTGTCCAAGATTTGAAAGAATCCGATTTTGTTTCACGGTTCAATTTCGCAACAGAAATGTTACGGAGATTCCCTCACTTCAATAACATTATCTTCTCAGACGAAGCTCATTTTCATGTCAACGGATTTGTTAATCGACAAAATTGTCGATACTGGGGAACAGAAAATCCACGCTTAAAACATGGACGACCGTTACACTCTCCGAAAGTGACCGCTTGGGCCGGAATAGCCAAGTGGGGGATCATAGGGCCGTATTTTTATGAAGATCGATACGGGCGTAATGTTACTGTTAATTCAGAGCGTTATGTTTCGATGCTTAGAGATTTTTTAGCTCCAAAACTGCAAGAATCGAGTGGTTACACTATTCACACCTGGTTCCAGCAAGATGGCGCTACCTGCCATACAAGTAACGACTCTCTGGAGGTCGTTAGAGAAATGTTTCCTCGAAGGTTGATATCGAGGAGGGGTGATATTGCTTGGCCACCCAGGAGCCCTGACTTAACGCCACCGGATTTCTTTTTATGGGGCTACCTCAAGAGTAAGGTATACTCTAATAATCCTTCAACGACGGCTGAATTAAAAGCGAACATTGAAGAAGAAATCCGCTTAATCACTCCGCAACTTTTGACAAAAGTGTTCCAAAATCTCAGAGTCAGATTGGAAGAGTGCTGTAGGCGAAATGGACAATATTTGGATGATTTAATTTTTAAAAAATAAAAATTCATTTCGTTTTGTATAATTTAAAATAAATATTTCATTTAAAAGCGCTACAGTTGTATTAATATAATTTTTTTTAAGTGCACTTATTTACGGCCCACCCTGTACCTAAGTTCTTAACAATGAAAAATTATATCAGAAAAATTACCCAAAAGGAAATCTAATGGCATTTTAAATCAAATGTTTAATATTCATAAAAGTTCTAGCAACATTTACACGACCTGCAATTCTGTTGTCGACTTCTTTCAGTTTGTTTATACGACATTGTAACAGTCGGGTTTCTTCAATTCATGTGTTAAATATTAGAACCAACCTTAAATTTAAGGTTTTAAAATGTATTTGATATCTTGAGTAGCCTGAGTCTTGACAAGCAGCCATGTGCTGACAAAATATCTGCTTCTGTTTTAAAAAGTGCGCATGTGCTTTCTGTGTACCATTAACACTTTTATTTTATAGTTCACTCAAGAAAGGTAAATTTTTAAATGATTGGAGAGTTTCTTCTATGATTCATATTCTATTCATTAAATTGGACCTTTACAATATGTTTCAAACTACTGTCCGAACTGTTCTTTCTTCTCCAATAAATTATTCTACCATATCAACATGGATTTGTAACTGATATTATAAACCTTAACAATTCTTGTGATTTTCAGTAATTGTGTATAAAAGCTGTTTTAAAGGTTGGTCACAATGTGATGTTATTGGCACCGACTTTGCCAAAGCTTTTTAAAAAGTCACTCACAAAATTATGCTGCAAAAGTTAAAAAATGTTGGTTGTCATTCAAATCTTTTGAATTTTAAATCACACCAAATTTACGTTTTCTCTGGTGTTCCTCAAGGAAGTAACGCTTTTATTTTACTAAATAAAAATAAGAATAAAATAATTACAAAATAAAAATATAAGTGCAAGAATACATTTTTATTTTATGCTAGATTATGTAACTTTTTCGTAACCAGTCTTCCATCTTTCATCAATATAAAATTGATGACAAACCCCTCTACCTCAAAACCTAAATTTAATTTAATAAATTCCTTCAGAAAACATAGAACAGAATTATTAAAAAGTATTAAGTATTTATCTAGTAATCGTTAGGAATGTATCAGATTGGTTTGATGAAATAAAAAATAAACAAAAAAAAAGTTAAATTTCAAAAATTAAATCTGTGTGGCTAGCTTAAAAACATTCACTATCTAAAGGTTCCGCAGTTCCGCAGTCTAACGTTTTTTTTTTCAACTAGTGCTTATTTCGTGAATGGTAACACTTAGCTCATGCTTGATTTGACAGATAATTAGTTTTATCCTTCCGCTGAACGAATATGGTTGTGTATACGCTACAACGCTGGGAAATATTGTGACATTACTTTGAAAATCATGGTAATGTTGCAATATGTGTGCGGATAGATTTTGGAAGAAGATAAGCACCATCAGCTCCGTATGCTCGTTATCTTGTGAAAAAAATGAAAGAAATTGGCATCCTCATCGATAAACCAAAGCGTGAAAAGCCAAAAAGCATACATCCGAGAATATTGCTGCTGTGGCAGAAAGTGTGCGTGAAACATCAAACATCAATTCACCGTCCTTCTCAACAATTGAACATTTCGGAGACATCATTGAGACGAATTTTGCATAAAGACCTTGGTACCATACAAAGTCCAATTGGTTCAGGAGTTGAAGCCAACTGACCATCTAATCTAATGCGTTTTCGCTACGCTAAGTGGGCCTGCGATGGACTTAGAGAAGATGCCGATTTTGCCAAAAAATCATATTTTCAGATCAAGCTCATTTTGATCTTGGCGGGTATGTAAACAAGCAAAATTGACGCATTTGGGGCACAAAAAACCAGCACGCATACATTGAAAAGCCGATACACCCAAAACGAGTCACTGTTTGTTGCGGATTTTGGTCCAGAGGTATAATAGGGCCATTTTTCTTCAAAAATGAGCAATGAGGGGCAGTTACAGTCAACGGCGATCGTTATCGGGCCTTTGTTGAACGAATTTTTGTTCACAAAAATTAAAGAGGAGGATATTGGCAATATTTGGTTTCAACAAGACGGTGCTACGTGCTAAGCAGCCGAAGCTACACTCGATGTTTTGCGTCCTGTTTTTGAAGATCGCATTATCAGCTGCAGAGCTGATGCCGTTTGGCCACCTCGGAGCTGCGATTTGACACCGTGAGACTATTATTTGTGGGGTGCCGTAAAAGATAAGTGTTCCGCCGACAAGCCAGAGACAATTGACGCTTTAAAGGATAATATTCGTGAAGCCATTGTTGAAATACAGCTGCACACAATCGATAATGTGCTTAAAAATTGGACCGATCGTGTAGGCTACTGCATGGCCAGCCTAAGCAGCCATTTGAATGATATTTTTAACTTAACATAGGAATCTATTGTAATGGGTCCGATTTGTCAAATTGAAAATTTGACATTTCTCGACGTTTCAAGGTCCCTAGAGTCGAAATAAAAGATTTTTAGAAAGATGTTTGTGCGTGCGTGTGTACGTACGTTTGTACGTCCGTACACCCGTACGTTCGCGACGTTTTTTTTGTTGTCCATAGCTCAAGAACCAGAAAGAGATATCCACTTCAAATAAATTTTGTTATATAGATAATAAGGCATAAAGATGCAGAAAGGTCTCTCAAGAAAATTGCGTGGGTGTTTTTTTTACCATAGCAGTTTAAAAAAAAAGTGAAAATTTTGGTTAACCCTAAATACTCATGAACCAATGACACTAGAGACTTGAATGAAATTTTATATAATATATTGTAACGTGATACAAAACAAGTATATTTTTGGAAAAAAATCCAACTAACGGTTTTTTTTATAAATCAAAAAAACTGAAAAAAAAAATTTGTCACCTCGAAAATTTTACGACTAAAATATGATTTCATCTCCAAAACAATTTTGTGCAACGAAGAATAATGTTCTTGACATATGATAAAATGTTGCAAAAAATTCAATTGACAATTTTTTTTTATAAAAAATAAAAACCTAAAAAAAACATTACTTAAAATTGGTAAAAACTGAATTTCGACTCAAATATCTTTTCAAAAATTTAAGATTAAGGCTTCAAACTTATTTTATCTTATAAGAAATATTGTTTTCAACATAAAAAAAAATTTTGAAAAAAATCGAATTGACAGTTTAAAAAAAAAAAAATAAAAACCTAAAAAAAATGTATAAAAGTTGGTAAGAATTGATTTTCGACTCAAATATCTTTTCAAAACTTTGAGATATTGGCCTTAAACTACTTTTTTCTTTTAAAACATATTATTGTCAACATTCAGTAAGATTTTGAAAAAAATCGAATCGACAGTTTTTGTACAAAAAATTAAAAACCTAAAAAAAATTAAACAAAAGTTGGTAAAAATTGTTTTTCGACGTAAATATCTTTTCAAAAATTTGAAACATTGGCTTCAAACTAATTTTATCTTATAAGAAATATTGTTTACAACATTCGATAAAATTTTGAGAAAAATCAAATTGACAGTTTTTTTTTACAAAAAATAAAAATCTAAAAAAAAACAATACTAAAACTTAGTAAAAATTTACTTTCGACTCAAATAGCTTTTCAAAAATTAAAATATTGGCTTCAAACTTATTTTATTTCACAGAAAATATTTTTTTCGATATTCAATAATTTTTTTATAAAAATCCAACAGTCCGTTTTTTTATAAAAAAATAAAATCTACAAAAAGTAGTACCCAAATTTGGTAAAAATTGATACATATAGACAAACTTTTAAGCAAGACAAATCGACAGACGGGATGGGAAGTTATCAGTGTGGGTCGCATCCCAGCCTCTTTTTTTTCCATTATTAACCGGAAGGATTCTACTTTCAAATAAAAAAAGAAATTTGAGAAAATATTCAGCATTTTTTGTATAGCATTTTCAAAAAAAAAAGTTATTTGGCGGACGCTTTATTTACGAACATTTTTATCGCCAATGGAAGTGAAATTAATTGGTCTTTAATTAAAGCCTCCATCTCTTTTAATTTAAAAACAAAGTGTGTCCCTGTCCGTGTCCATCCCTGACCACATTACTCGCACACAGCAATGGTTAAAAGTTGTAAGTCACTAGGCCCTAGTTCTCAACGGACTGAGCCACATAATTTATTTTTGTATGTAAAATATCATCCAAATTTTGTATTTGGTGCTCAACTGAATTTTTCAATTTCTCAAGATTATGGCGCATACATCAGGATTAACGATGCATATGTTTCTATTTTGGATGGCATATTTGCATAGACCTTCTACTTTAGAAAACTTAAGATAAAAAACGTAAAAGTCTTTAAAATTGCAGTATCTCAGTGATCCGTTCACATCATGGAAGCATGAGATAACCAAACCTTTGCCCTCGAAGAATTTTCCAATGAATGTGAGATAGTGCCATCTTGTCAAAATTTAATGTCAATATCATCTAATTCTCATATAATTGGTGTTGTCACAATTTAAAAAAATTAAATTAATTGTTTTACCATCAAAAATTGGCTTTATTTCTAAATATAATTTTTTTCTGAAAGTTAGGGTTGCTTTCAGCTGCTCCAGAGTGTTTTAAAAGTTTTATAAAAGGAGCACTATATCTGTCCTTTGCTTTATTTTCAAATATAGTTTTGATTGTAAGCGTTGTTCAAAAATTCAAATGCGCAAAGCTTAAATGAAAAAGATTTTATTTGTCAAGCTTAGCTTTGGATTCTTACAATCTACGACAATCTACAAAACCTAGGTTTCAAAGCTTTAAGTTTTCCGTTTCGAATTTCATTGAAAAACTATGACAAACAATTATAATCAATACCACATTTCACTTTTGGTTTAAGCATAAATAAAATAGGATTCAAAATAAATATTTCTTAAACGTGGCATTGTGGTAGGAGTGTTCATTAATTGAGTTTGATGACACTTTAAATGCTTTATATATTATTTAAATTATATCGATATGTTTATTTTAAGTGCTTCTATTGGGTTATATTACAAACCGCCAGCACATGATAAGTTTATATTTTTTAATGCAGCTTAATATTTGAACAAAAAATATCTTTTTAATTGATACGTCATGATATCTGATAAATCGTGTTTTTTTAATTGAAGGTTCGGGACATCCCACCATATGATGAAGGAAGGCGCCTTTTGGATCTAATGGATATGTCAGTATTTGATTTTCTCACAGGCAACATGGACCGTCATCATTACGAAACCTTTAAGTAAGTAAACAATACCTGATTTATATGCTTTGTGGACATGAATTTTCAAAGAAAAAGAATAGCAAAAGGTTCCTTTTTACCTTTGAGCATGCTCATCGATTATTATTCAAAAAATTAAATTATAGTACATTTTTGTATCGAAAAATTTACATTTTACTTAATATTTTTTTTATTAAATATTGGTGCTGAAATTTATTTTAAAGAAAAACTTTTTATAAAGTGAAATGATTCAAAAAGAATGTCACTGATGGTTCTAATTGTTTATTTAGGTTTGAATATTTAAAAGTTATCACTTTTAAAATGTACTTTAATTTTATTTCTTAACATTATGACATCATTAAATTTTCAACACAGGTTGCTAAAGTTCAAAAATTAGTCATAAAGAGGTATTTTTTATTTATTTAATCAAAACCCTTAAGGCACATCAACTTGAAGTTTTGAACTTTTGCCTCAGATTATTTTTTGTTTTTGTTCCAACCAACCCATATACATATGTATGTATGTAATGTGATATGATTTAATGTAAATTAACAACTTTTAATTATTTTATCACATTGACATATTTTAAGTAGAATTTTAAAAATAACTACTAAAAAATACAACACTGATGTATTTACTTTGTTATAGAACAGTTTGAAACTTTAGCTCTAAAAGGTAATTTTTTCCTTTAAATCCTCGAGGATTATAAAAATTTTTATAATCCACAACACCTGCTACAATATTATAAAAACTGTTGACTCTACAAAACTAAAACTGAAAGAAAACAAAAATATATTGTTGAAAAACAAAGATTTTTTTTATGTTATTTAAGAGTTATTATAACTGAAACCTGTCACAGATACTGCGATTCTGCACATCACTTGATTTTAATTGATTCAACTTATACCTCTGTTTCTCAAGGGATTTTTTATGTTCAAAAAAAAAAACAAATGTATAAAAATACGAGAACTTTTGTTTTCTCTTCTTTGATTCTTGAATTTTTGCATTGCAATATTATGAAGAACTTTTTACATTGATGCAATAAAATCAATTCTGTTGATTGGATGAACTTGCTCTCGTTCTTCAACTTATTTTTGAAAAAATCCTCATTTGTATATACAAAACCAAATTTTATAAAATAATTGGTTTTGAAGTTTACAAAAAAAAATTTTGAACAATCAGTTTCCAGTGTTCAATTAGATTTTGTGTTTTTAACAAATTATCCATTTTGCGGTTTCAAAAGTATAGGGCTGGAATTCGACATCTGTCAAACTAAGTTGTTCAACCAATTTTTTTTCCCAGTAGAAAGTCTGACATTTACGGAAATGAATCGCGTGTGTACATTGTGACGTGATACAAAATTGGTATGAATTCGAACAAAACTCAACTGACGGGTCATGACGGTCGTTACATGGAAAAACTGAAAAAAATATATTTGTCAACTACAATTTTTTGTGTACAAAATATGATATTTGGTCCAAAATAATTGTATGCATCGAAGAATAAGTCTTTGATATATCTCGTAAAACTTTTAAGAAATCAAAATGGCAGTGTTTTTTTACAAACAACTAAAAACTTAAAAAAAAAAATGTTGCTAAAAGTTGGTAAAAACTGATTTTTTACTGACATATATGTATATCTCGAGAATAAATTGACTTCAAAAGTATTCCATTCTGCTCAAAATGTTGTTGTTAAAGTAATTTTCTTAGAAAAATCTAGTTGGCATTATTGTTATAAGAAACAAAAGCCTTAAAAAATTACTACACAAAATTTTTAAAAATTGGTTTTCACTACAATATCTATGGAACAAAAACAGATATGCATATCAAACTTATTAAAAGAGGCTGGAATGCGACCCACACTGATAACTTCCCATCCCGTCTATCGATTTGTCTTGCTTAAAAGTTTGTCTAAATGTATCAATTCTTACCAAATTTGCGTTCTATTTTTTGTAGATTTTATTTTTTTTATGAAAAAACGGACTGTTGGATTTTTATAAAAAAATTATTGAATATAAAAAACAATATTTTCTGTGAAATAAAATAAGTTTGAAGCCAATATTTTTAATTTTTGAAAAGCTATTTGAGCCGAAAATCAATTTTTACCAACTTTTATTAATTTTTTTGTTTAGGTTTTTATTTTTTTGTAAAAAAACTGTCAATTCGATTTTTCTCAAAATTTTTCCTAATGTTGAAAACAATATTTCTTATAAGTTAAAATTAGTTAGAAGCCATAATCTCAAATTTTTAAAAAGATATTTAAGTCGAAAATCAATTTTTACCAACTTTTGTTAATTTTTTTTTCGGTTTTTAATTTTTTGTAAAAAAACTGTCAATTCTATTTTTTCAAAATTTTACTGAATGTTGAAAACAAAATTTTTTGAAAGATAAGAATAGTTTAAAGCCAATATCTCAAAGTCTTGAAAAGATATTTGAGTCAAAACTCAATTTTTACCAACTTTTTTTTATTTTTTTTTAGATTATTATTTTTTGTAAAAAAACTGTCAATTCGATTTTTCTCAAAATTTTATCAGATGTCAAAAACATTATTCTTCGTTGCACAAAATTGTTTTGGAGATGAAATCATATTTTAGTCGTAAAATTTTCGAAGTGACAAATTTTTTTTTCAGTTTTTTTGATTTATAAAAAAAACCGTTAATTGAATTTTTTTCCAAAAATATAATTGTTTTGGATCACGTTACAATATATAACATAAAATTTAATTCAAGGCTCTAGCGTCATTGGTTCATGAGATATTTAGGGTTAACCAAAATTTGCACATTTTTTTTTTAATTGCTATGGTAAAACCACCCACGCAATTTTCTTGAGAGCCCTTTCTGCATTATTATCTGTAATTATAACAACATTTATTTTAAGTCGATATCTCTTCTGGTTCTTGAGCTATGGACGACGAAAAAAACGTCGCGAACGTACGGACGTACGGACGTACGGACATACGGACGTACGGACGTACGTACACACGCACGCACAGACATCTTTCTAAAAATCTTTTATTTCGACTCTAGGGACCTTGAAACGTCGAGAAATGTCAAAATTTTCAATTTGACAAATCGGACCCATTACAATAACTTCCTATGGGAAGTTAATATAATATGCAAAATATTGTTGTTAAATTTTAGTTAATTGTTTAGAAAAATGCAACTGACAACACTATTTGTACAAAAAACGAAAACCTACTGAAAATGGGCTTTTAATCATGTGTATCTTGCAACAAAGAGAGATATTGACTTCAAAATTGTCTAATCTTACATAAAACGTTGTTACTAACAGCTTGCAAGACATTTAGAAATATCGCCACACAGGCGCACGAATGAGAAGTTTTTTAGTGAGGGTCGCACCCCAGCCTTTTTTCAATTAAAATGTTGTAAATAATTTCTTGAAATGTATGTTTTAAATTAACTTTCAAACCGTAGACGTTAACCATCGAAAAATTGCATGGAATTTTAAAAAACACCTTTCAAAGGCATATCAATATCAAAATAGTATGAGTATCACCTTATAAATATATCTCTAAGTATACATTTTAGATATAAAATTTCCCCCTACAGAATTGATAATAATCCTTTAACGGCTTAGAGCCCAGTTTATAAATACATTGAAACTTGAAATAAAAAATAACTACTTTAAAGGGCATCTGCTCAAAATATGTGAATTTTTTCTTAAGTATCAAAAAAACTGTTAAAGAAACATAAATCAGAAGGCGATGGAATGATGGCAGTAAAGGTATTTCTTTTATTTAAGATGATTTTCATTTGAATGTCGATTAGATATTTTGCTTCCCCAAAACCAATACCTCTCCATTAGACAAAAAAATAAAAATAAGACATTTGAAACGATTAAATTCTCAGTTAAAAATATTCCTTTTTTTGTGCTCTAGAGGTTTTTAGTTTTTTTTATGTTTTTTCTCTCTCTAGTAAATATTATGAACACCTGAAAAGAATTTATGGATTTTCGAATCCTAGAACTTTTTGTGAGTGGTTGGAAGGAAACTTACAGTCATAATATGTACGTACCTTACCTAGAAATAAGATTCAATTGAAAGATTGTTTTCACCTGCAAGCAGGTAAACTTTTGCAAAAATTTAACATTTCCAGTATGGTAAATCAAAATTATTATACCTTCCTCTTATAGGAAGTTTAAATATAGGTAGGTTTATATGTATGTATGTGTGTGTGTTTTCAGTATATATGCTATCAAAGAAAAACTTTTACTTAAACTTCTCATTTTGATAAAATATGCGGAAGAAGAAATTACATTTTATTATGATGACAATATAACTTAAGTTTTTAATTGCATTATCATAGGTTATAGCTATAAGTGTAGGTGACTGTAGACTGTAGGCATAAGGCACTTTGACTGTTAGGTACTATACAATGGAGAAGTACTTGAGATTTTAATCAAATTTGACAGAACAACTGGAAAAAGCTGAATTATTGTTTTCCAAACTTATAAAATTTCTGATTACTTTTGTGATTGATGTTGCTTTAAGGAAATGTTTGTTTAAAACTTAAAGTTTTTGGCTCTGATGGATTTAACATCTTATGATATAACTTTGAGCTTCAATCGAATTTTTGAGCACAAACCGACAATTTAGGTTGGCTAAAGTAAATTTAAAGAATATGGCAAACTTTTCTTGTGACACTATATGCCATCAGTAAAGCAATAAAACATTATTTATTTTCTATTTTAATCCAAAGTTTGCCTTTAAATCGAAAAACGAACATTTGACCGGAGAAAATTGAAAATTTTCTATTAGCTACCGCAGGTGACAAATAAATTTTCATTGAAATACCAAATTCAAGGAATATTAGAGAGACAAAAGTGCATTGCCACGATACACCACGCACGTACATACATACATACATACATACATACATATACATACATACTACATACGTATGTATGTGTACATTTATGTGCCATAGTGCAACTTTGGGTATTTATTGAACCATTATGCGAATTCAAAAGCAAAGTGACAAAACCTAAAGTAGAAACCCGGTCGTGTATGCATCACCTATACATTTACAATAATCAATACATGCATATATATAAGTACAGTACCGTATGTGTGCATGTACATTGTACATATACAAGGGTGTAGCGTCTCTTTTTGTTTTGATTTTTAGTTAGCGCAATAGTATTAAAAAACTTAATTAATAAAGACTATAAAAATACTTCTTCTTCTACACAAATCTAAGATAAGTTAGAAGAAATGTCCTTAATCACAAAATTTTCTAACTACCAAAAATATATTTCTTTGTGTACGATACCGATACTAGTCATTCTCTAACTTATTAAGGTACTCAAAAACCATAACTTGAAATAAAGAAAAAGATCGAGATCTCAACCAAATTCTCCAGCTTGGGGAGAGTACGATAACTTTGGCGACAAAGTTTAATGACGGATTTGTATAGAACAGCTAAAAACAAGCATTTTGTACTATGGGAGGGGGGTCGATCTCCCCCCGTTTAGGCGGTAGGGGCAATTTAAAAAAATATGTACATTAAATGGAAAAAAAATAATTAAAAAATAACGGTAATACTTACAATTAAGTATTATACCGTTTTTTAAAGCCAAAATTGTTGTCTATGAACTTGTTTTTAAATCGAGTCAAAACTATGCATAGTTTTTGAAAAAAATTGTTTTAAACTAAAAATTTATGCAAAAAAAAATTTAAAAAAAAGTTTAAAGTGTAGTTTTTCAAAACTTTCAAATTATTAACTGTTTTTTTTTTAGAACTCATTGCTCTTATTTGTTTTTGATCAAAAACTAAAAAATAGATGGCTTTTTGTCTTCTAGTTCTTGAGAAAATTGAAAACTACCAAAATAAATATTTTAATTAAATTACTTTTTCCTTGCTTAAATATTAACGTAGTCTTATTTTGATAGTAATAATCGAATATGGATTAAGATACACCTAGGGTAAATTAATTTTTCTTAAATCCAGCTTATTTAAATGCAAAAGAAACTTTGCATGCACCTAGGCTGACCAGGCGTCCTCTTTATGGAGGACATGTCCTCTTTTTGACCTAAAAAACTTTTGTCCGGTGACTTTTTTTTAAAAAAGCGATTTGTCCTCTTTTTCGGTTTTCTCTTAGTTTTTCGATTTATATTAAAAAATAATTTACGTGGAAAGACGGCCTTAAAAGAATGGTGGAAATAGAAATGAAGTTTTGAACATTGAACAAAATTTAATTGAGGTTTATGCTAGGTGCTTAAAATATCTTCAGAGCTGGTGTGATTCTCTGGATGAATTTAATTGCTTTATTTGGATTAATTTTAACAAAGTTCCGGAATAGAACGATATCCAAAATTCTTTACTCTATTTGGGAGAGAAGGCGTTAACATAAATGAAAATAAATTGTTTGACCAATTTTGCAATTTAAAAACGTTTTTGGAACAAGAAATAAAAAATATAAATTTTATAAACGCACCTATTCACGAGAAATGGGTAAATTATTTTGAAAAATGTGCAATCTTGAATTACATATATAGTGAACTTTTGATGATTGCCCAGTTTGTATTCGCGATTCCTGCTCACAATGCTAATGTTGAGCGCATATTTTCATTAATAAACAGTCAATGGACTCAGGAACGCAATAGATTAAAAATAGAAAACGTCAAAGCAATTCTATTTTGTAAACATAATTTTAAAAATACTCGCATGTCATGTACTGAGTTTTATAATTATATTTTGCAAAGTCCCGAAACTTTGAATAAAATAATGTCTAATGACAAATACAACCAAAATTGAAGTTATAAATCATAAGAAAACAAAAAACAATATGAAATATTTTTTCTTAACTATTTTTATTTCCATGAAAATACGGTGCTAATAAAACCTGAATAATATTCTTATATGTTTATATCGATACAATTATCATTTTCATGCAAAATAAGCCCTGATATTATGATTTCTTTTATTAACTGGTACTTTTTTGTTAGAATTAAATAATTTGTTTTGTTTTATTCAAATAAATTATAAAAAAATTGAACTTCTGTTTTTTTTTGAGATTTTGGTAAGTGTCCTCTTTTCCTTGACTCTATATCTGGTCACCCTACATGCACCCCATCTTGCACCCACCGAACCGTGCCCCCTCCCCCCCTTGCACACACTCCAACTTGCACCCACCCCAAATCCTATAGTGTTCCCTAGCAGGGGTTTTGCAGGGGGGCAGCATGCCCCCCCTTACAGATCCCACTGTTGCATACACCCAAATTCGCACACACATTACTGTTGCATACACCCAAACTCGCACCTACCATTGTTACTATCAAAATAAGACCACTCAAGCAAAAAAAAAGAATTAAATTAAAATAGTAGTTGTGGTTATTTTTAATTTTTTCAAAAACTAAAAGACATAAAATCATCTAGTTTTCAGTTTTTGATCAAAAACAAATAAGAGCAATAAATTCTGAAATAAAAACAATGGTAGATAATCTTGAGTATTGAAAAATTACACTTTAAACCTTTTTTTTTTAACTTTTTTTACACAAATTTTGAGTTTAAAATTAAATTTTTCAAAAACTACGCATAGTTTTGACTTGAATTAAAAACTGACTAATAAAACAGAATGTTGGCTTTAAAAAAATGTATAAAACTTAATTGTAAGTATCACCGTTATTTTTTAATTAATTTCATTTTAAATAATAATTTTTTTAAATTGTCCCTACCGCCTGAACGGGGGAGATAGACCCCCCCTCCCATAGTAAAAAATGCTTGTATTAAGCCAATCTACCAAAAACGGTTATTATATCTTGGCGCCAAAGTTATCGTACTCGTGCCTCCAGCTTTTTCTCTTCAACACTGTATCAGACCTTCAGATAAACCAGTTGTATCTTCTAAATTAAAGAAAAAGGTTTTGATCAATACGGCATCTCAGATAACCAGCAACAATGGCGAGATGCTTGTCTCAGTTATTGCAGAGAATATCGAAAACTTAATGGATCGGAGTAAAGTTCGTAGAGCCTGAAAACGACCCCAGACTGGAGAAAATCTTTCAAAAACTCAAAGCACATATTTCGATATGAGGAAAAAATACCTATGTACGTTGCGTGACTTAACCAAAAGAGCACATTTCAATGCTCAAAGAATTAGTTTCAAACTAACAACTTGAACAACTTTATTACATTTTCCTCTGAACAGAAAAAACTATATAGCAGATTCGATAAACCCCTTCTTTTCTGACAGACATCTAGACTCAAACAAATTGTGCGATTCCAGCAAATGGTTGTAGATTAAATTCAATGTGAGATTGCATTGATTTTAGAAGGTTCTGTCTGTTAACGAATTTCCTTTCCGTGATTTCAAAACAAAATTGGATAAAGCTCCATTACCATCTTTCTTTGGGACCCATTGGGAAAGCGATTTAGAACTCCTGAGCTTACATAAATCCCGGTTAACATATTATCTCATTTCAAAAATAAAAAAAGGGGCTGGGATGCGACCCACACTGATAACTTCCCATCCCGTCTGTCGATTTGTCTTGCTTAAAAGTTTGTCTATATGTATCAATTTTTACCAAATTTGCGCACTATTTTTTGTAGATTTTATTTTTTTATGAAAAAACGGACTGTTGAATTTTTATATCGAATGATATATTAATATCGAAAACAATATTTTCTGTGAAATAAAATAAGTTTGAAGCCAATATTTGTAATTTTTGAAAAGCTATTTGAGTCGAAAATCAATTTTTACCAACTTTTGTTAATTTTTTTAGGTTTTCAATTTTTTGTACAAAAGCTGTCAATTCGATTTTTTTCAAAATTTGACTGAATCTTGACAACAATATTTTTTGAAAGATTAAAATAGTTTAAAGCAAATAGCTCCAAGCTTTGAAAAGCTATTTGAGTCGAAAATTATTTTTTTACTAACTTTTATAATTTTTTTTTTAGCTTTTTTATTTTTTGTTAAAAAAACCGTCAATTTGATTTTTCTCAAAATTTTACCAGATGTCAAAAAAGTTATTTTTCGATGCATAAAATTATTTTGGAGATAAAATCGTTTTTTGTTCGTAAAATATTCAAGGTGACAAATGTTTTTTTTTTTTCAGTTTTTTTGGTTTATAAAAAAACCGTCAATTGGATTTTTTTCCAGAAATATATTTGTTTGGAATCACGTTACAATATATAATATAAAATTTAATTCAAGTCTGTAGCGTTATTGGTTCGTGAGATATTTAGGGTTAACCAAATGTTCACCTTTTTTTTAAATAGATATGGTAAAAAAACCACCCACGCAATTTTCTTGAGAGCCCTTTCTGCATCTTTCTGCCTTATTATCTGTATAACAAAATTTATTTGAAGTCGATATCTCTACTGGTTCTTGAGCTATGTTCGCCGAATAAAACTTCGTGAACCACGAGAGTGTTAAAATGAAAACTCATAACTAATAAGAATTAAGTGAGATACTAAAATTATGTACACTATACCAATACCTCACTTTGCGTCGTAGTTACGTTCCAAAAAAACACTACGCAAATTGCAACGAGACGCAAAGTGAATTATGATTTTGTACAGGAAGCCATATAAAGATTGAAGATAGGTTCCAGAGTTACGAAAATACTTCTTTTTTAAAAGAAAATTCAACAAAGTAAACATTATAAAAGCGAAAATAATATTAAATTCTATTACATTCATAAAAACAACAAAACAAAACAATAAATCCAATTAATAAAAAATAAAATAGTCAATCAATTTATAAAAAAAAAAAAAAAATTAATCTACTTTCTTTATCAAAATACAGGTCCAATGAACAGCTTACAATAAAAAGGGAATCCCCGAGTTTTGATGGCATGGCGTGTAATTTGAATCAAAAGTCATGGCCATCTTTTAAACAAATAAAAAAAATTGTTTTAATTTAAAACAAATTTAAGACTGCAACTGCAAAATTAGTACTAATTCAGCATCTTCGAAAAAACGCAAAACGACGCAAATCGAGGTGTTGGTGTATACTGTATCTCGATGACAAAGATTTGTATTTTTTTAAATGTTGGCCTTAAAAAAACACTTTTTTGGTTGTCTTTTGCATTTTTAACATACACATAGTTCAAAATGTCTCCGTACAGCAGCTATCCTTTTGTTTATTCTGATATAAAATATTTATTATAACAAAATATTAAAAACAAGTATTTTGAATATCACAATAACATATTTTAAAAACCTGGTGTGATAGAAACATTTTAAGGTGAGCTTCAAATTCAAGATAACAAAATCCGTTAAAAAAGTATTGTTTTGTTTGTGTCACCGAAAAAACGTACAAACTTTGATCATGTCAAATTATTCTACTCATTAAAGTACAACAAAATGGATAATGGAGGTATTCGAAGCGTATACATCAAGCTTTCTTTTCTCTTTAAATTTTAAATTGATGCTCCACCCTAATGCATGAATATAGCTTGTATAAAATGGTTTTCATCGTTAACCACTGAGGGCGCACTTTATAGGTGGTACAAAGTCGACAAAGTATATTGCACTAAATAGCCACTCGAAGATGAGATCCAGCAGACTGTTTTATACTATACCATATGAAGCTTATGATATTGTATAGTATTATAAGGTATTCCATTTTCGATGGTAAAACTGCATACACTTCACTTCAACTTCACCTCTTCAAGAAAATTCAGAGAATAATAATATCTCTTCACTTTCATTGCATAGTTTTGTGTGTTTTTCTTTCTGTACACTACGAATGCCGTTTAGAGTGTTTATATTACCTATTCGTTGTTGCACTCCTTATAACAACGAGCAACGAGTTTAAGTCGTGTAGCTAGCTGCTATAGGCGAAGGCTGATTTGCAATGAAGCTGAATGAAATAATTTTTTTGTTGAGAGAAATGGGGTAATTTGTAGTTTTGAAATTTATTTTGTTTGAACTGAGGGAAAAAAATATGGTTTCAGTTTAAAAATGTATTCACTCATCGCATAGATTTCTACACACATTATATTTGTACCTATTCATTGCATAAGGAAATGTTTCCTGACTCTAGGCATGTAAACAGCCAATAAAGCATTTGTGGACTCACGATATAAGAAAAACTACGTTTCTTATTTTTTTCTGTGATTATTTCAAGATTCTGTAATCAGTAAAGTTTTAAGGCATTATCCTATGTAATCATTACATGCATATAATTATTTTATAGAATTATTTAATAAAAATTTAGCAAACTAAGATTCATGAGTGTGTGTTTGATATTTATTTATAAAATAAACAGCTTATGTACTCATTACATAATTTTGAATATTATTTAAACTTTTAACATAAACTTATCTCAACTTTTGTAGGGCAAGTAAGTAAAGTTTTTAAGTCGTTATTATCTATATATCATTAAATAAATGTACCTATGTACCATGTACAAAAATATTGAAACAATATTAAATCAATATATCTAATAATTACATGAATTTATGTATTCATTTCATAATTCATAAAATATAAACTATTAATCTGTAAAAGAATCGAATATTTGAAAAATTAAAGCACATACAATTTTACTACAAATCAAGGTATCACCATAGAATAAGCACTTGAAGAGGTATACTTTGGCTAAAGCCTTCTTTGCATATATGCAGGACTAAGGTGTATTCTAGTGCATATTACATACATACTTTTAAAATACGAAACGAACTAGTGCATACACACTATACAATGCAAAACATATACATAAGTACATATTGTGTAGTGTATACAGCTTAAACTTCTGACGATACTGACGAGTACGAGGAGGTACACCAACAAAAATGACGATTTTTAGGATGGCAATATAGCGTCAAACGACAAGGAAGACGACAACGAAGAACGTCATAGGTACCAACTTCTACTTATCCTCATACCTTACCTATAATACATATCGCCTTCGCTATATCCATATAAAATGAATATTTGTAACCTTTATAGGAATAACTACCTAAGTTTGTGAATGGAGCACGTATCCTTCTGTCATTGTTGCATGAAAAAATTTTATTACCAATAAGAAAACCATCAGCCAGATGTTGAGTTTACCACAATTGCTATGGAATAAATGTACTTAGGTATAGATATAAAAAGCCAGTAAGTGATGCCAATAACATCACATAAGTAGATACAAAATTAAACCAACAAACAAAACTAAATTGTATTACTTTTCTCGAAATGAAGACCCATTTAGGAACATTAAGTGTTCGAAAATGTCTTTAAGTTGATACTATATTATGGTCTCTAATGTATGTAGCTTAAAAAAGATAAGCTAATTTAAATTTAAAAGTTTCTTAAATGCTGTTGGTCAATATGTTGCATTGGTACTCTATGCAAAATATTATCAATTGATTGGATATTGATCCATTCTATATGTGGATTCGTTCGTCTAGAATTAAATTTTATAGTAATAATGTTATATAAGTTACGAGTTTTTATAGGATAACAAAAACGTGTGTTTTGATTTTGAAAAAACTGTGACTAGAATTTGTGCATATGTAACCTTTTATTCTATTATATCATCTGTTCTGCCACATTACTACATTTTTCACTATTCCACCCAACTCTCGTAAAAATGTAGTCCTGAAAACCTAGGAATTCACTTTTAGTCCAGTAAAATAATTCGAAAAAGGACCAAACTCGATAATTTGCTCATGACTTCGATTTGGTGTTCTTGGCATTGATGTAAAAAGTCTCATCAAATATTTTGCCTGCGTCATAAGTTATGGACCTTCAGAGTTTGCGAAAACCATACAAACATGATTATGATAACACGTTTATCAAAATAGTATTTTCTACAATTTTATTCTAACTCATTTTCTTGTACGCTAAACTGTTTCAAAGATCAAGGGCTGAAAGAGTGCAAAGGTCTTTTTTATTAAATGATTATTGAAAATTTTAAAGTTAATGGGCGAAAATATTTCTGAGCGGTGGCAGTGTGGCACTTCATTTTATGAAATTGATGAGCGTATACTAAACAATGTTTGAGACCGAAACCTAAGCAGATTATATGTTTGATAATGTTAGTAAAACTATTAACACCACTTAAGCTATAGGCACAGATAAAATCACTTAGAAGTGGTATTTGAAACGGTGGCTTTCCATAACTTACATAACTAAATTTTAGTCTAAAGCTTTAATTTCTACGCCATAAACATTCTATAAAATGTAATATTTAAAAAAAAATGTATGGGTTCCAAGGCCGAATAAGTTTATTTGCAAATTCTAATTCTATATTTTGTAGAATAGTACATTTTGTTTACAACTTCAAAAATATTATTTATATGGTTGTTTAGGCTTTTTATAGGGTGCGGGTAGATTTTGGCGCACCGTGGCCACCATTTTGTTTTGGTGACATCTTCCAAATCTGTTGTTCAGTTGTTCAGTTGTTTATGTCAAAGCATAATGACAAGTTACACGATTAAACAGCACGTTTAAATGATAAAACCTTATTATCAAAATGAGTATTCGCTAACGCAAATGTTGCGCGCATTGAACCCATTTTACGGTAGACGTGCGGTGGCCCTTCACAGTTGACTCTTCAACGTTTGGTGGCCAAATTTGAGAAGACCGGTTCAGTTAACAATCAGCCAACACCCGTACGTTCAAGGAACGCAAGATCGGCTGAGAACATCACCGCGGGCCGTGAAAGTGTACAGCAGAACCCTATGCAATCTATTTCATGCCATGCACAAGAATTCGGCCTTTCGCAGAGTTCGAATCGTTTGAAAGAGGACCCCAATTTTGGCCGAAAAATCATCTTTAGTAACGAGGCACATTTTTGCATGAATGGCTGTATTAACAAGCAATATTGCCGTATATATGGAACGACATAAACCCACGCGAGGTTCACCAGGTAACCCCCAAAAAGTTCCCGTTTGGTGTAGATTTTGAGCCGGCGGCGCGGAGGCGTAATTAGTCCGTACTTTTCTGAAAACGACGTTAGTGAGGCGTTCACCGTCAACAGCGAGCGCTACAAAACGATGATAACTAATTTCTTGTGGCCCAAATTGAACCATATGGACCTAGACGACATGTGGTTTTAGCAGGACTGCGCTACGTGTCACACAGCAAACGCCACGACATCTACCCACTCTTATTGAAAAATGATGCATTTATCTTTAAAATGACATAATAATTATGTACGTCAACTATATTTCAAAGGTTTTAGGGGTCCAAAGTTAATGTTTCTGTCAATATGGGAAAAGAAAGACTTAGACTTTATTTTGTATGGTATCTGAAGAACTTTTTTTTATAATGTTCTGAAAAACCCTTAAAATGAGCCCTAAATCATGAATACCGGACAATGTATCGCCAAGTGTGGAGATTCCAGAAAATTCTTGTCTCTTTATCTCTTTCGTGGCGCATCCGGTAGAAAGTTATTGTAATCATTCCGATTTAAGGTCCCTAGAATATTAATAAAAGATTTTTAGAGACATGTCTGTGCATGACGTATACGTCCGTAAGTTCGGGAAGCTTTCTCAAAAAAATTGAGTGGGTGGTATAAAAAATAAAAATGTTGGTTAAACCAAAATATCTCACTAAACAAGAACGGGCACGAGTACGATAACTCTGGCGCCAAGATATAATAACGGTTTTTGGTAGAGGGTCTTAATACAAGCATTTTTTACTATGGGAGGGGGGGTCTATCTCCCCCCGTTTAGGCGGGAGGGGCAATTTAAAAAAGTAGGGAGGGTGCAAGGTGCGGTGGGTGCAAGATGGGGTGCATGCAAAGTTTCTTTTGCATTTAAATAAGCTGGATTTAAGAAAAATTAATTTTACCTAGGTGTATCTTAATCCATATTCGATTATTACTATCAAAATAAGACTACGTTAGCAAGGAAAAAGTAATTTAATTAAAATATTTTTTTTGGTAACTTTCAATTTTCTCAAGAACTAGAAGACATAAAGTCATCTAGTTTTCAGTTTTTGATCAAAAGCAAATAAGAGCAATGAATTATAAAAAAAAAACAGTAGATAATCTGAAAGTTTTGAAAAATTACACTTTAAACTTTTTTTTTAATTTTTTTTGCACAAATTTTGACTTTAAAACAATTTTTTTCAAAAACTATGCATAGTTTTGACTTGATTTAAAAACAAGCTAATAGACAAAAGTGTTGGCTTTAAAAAAAGGTATAATACTTAATTATAAGTATTACCGTTATTTTTTAATTATTTTCTTTCTATTTAATGTACATATTTTTTTAAACTGCCCCTACCGCCTAAACGGGGGGAGATAGACCCCCCCTCCCATAGTAAAAAATGCTTGTTTTTAACTGTTCTATACAAATCCGTCATTAAACTTTGGCGCCAAAGTTATCGTACTCTCCCCCAAGAACGCTAGCTAAAAATTATAATTCAAAAAATTCGAAAACTTTGCACTTGTGTATAATTAAAGTTCAAGCTGCCTTTTACTGAAAAAACAAAAATTAGTTTAAAGCCCTAATATCAAATTTTTGAAAAGATATTCGAGTCGAATATCAATTTTTACCAATTTTCATTAATTTTTGTTTAGGTTTTTTTTTTTTTTCTAAAAAAACTATTAGGTAAATCAATTTTTTTCAAAATTTTACTGAATATAGGCAACAATATTTTTTAAAAGAAAAAAATAGTTTGAAGCCAATATCTTAAAGTCATGAAAACATATTTGAGTCGAAAATCAATTTTTACCAACTTTCATTAATTTTATTTTTAGTTTTTTTTTATTTTTTGTAAAAAACTGTGAACTCAATTTTTCTCAAAATTTTTCCGAATGTTGAAAATAATATTTCTTATAAGTTAAAATTAGTTGGAAGCCATAATCTCAAATTTATGAAAAGATATTTGAGTCGAAAATCAATTTTAACCAACTTTGAGTAATGTTTTGTTTAGGTTGTATTTTTTATAAAAAAAAACTGTCAATTCGATTTTTCTCAAAATTTTACCAGATGTTAAAAACGTTATTCTTCGTTGTACAAAATTGTTTTGGAGATAAAATCATTTTTTGTTCGTAAATTTTTCGAGGTGACAAATATTTTTTTCAGTTTTTTTGATTTATAAAAAAACCGTTAAATGGAATTTTTTCCAAAAATATATTTGTTTCGTATCACGTTACAATATATAATATAAAATATAATTCAATTTGCTAGCTTTATTGGTTCGTTAGATGTTTACGGTTAACCAAAATGTTCACCTTTTTTTTAATTGCTATGGTAAAAAAACTACCAATGCAATATTTTTGAAAGTCCTTTCTGCATCTTTCTGAATTATTATCTATGTAACAACATTTATTTAAAGTCGATATCTCTACTGGTTCTTGAGCTATGGACGATGAAAAAAACGTCACGAACGTACGGACGCACAGGCATCTCTCTAAAAATCTGTTATTTCGACTCTAGGGACCTTGAAACGTCGAGAAATGTCAAAATTTTCAATTCGACAAATCGGACTTCCTATGGAAAGTTAACAATATCACCAAACAATATCTATTCATTTTTCTAATCTTATGCAAAGTTGCATAAAAGTATCCTTTTTAGTTTAGTTTAGTTTAGTTTAGTTTAGTTTAGTTTAGTTTAGTTTAGTTTAGTTTAGTTTAGTTTAGTTTAGTTTAGTTTAAGTAAACCAAAATTTTTAAATTTTTGATAGAAAAATAAATCTAAATCTTAAAAATCATTTTTTGAACCTTTATTTTTGTATTTTACAGAGTTTACGGTAACGATACATATCCCTTGCATCTTGATCATGGTCGCGGCTTTGGTAAACCTTTCCACGATGAACTAACAATTTTGGCTCCAGTTCTTCAGTGCTGTTTAATACGGACAACTACCCTTCAAAAACTCTTGGAGTAAGTTATATTAAATATAAAAACTCTTCATTAGATATAGTTTCAATTATTTGTACTGAGCCATCATTTCTATTTGTTTTTTTTTTTTGCTTTTTATTTTGTAAAGATTCCACAACGGACCCAAACACCTATCTGATATAATGCGTGAGAGTATGTCAGTAGATCCTATCAATCCAATCCTATGGGAACCACATTTAGTAGCCCTAGATCGTCGCGTTGCAATTATCCTACAAGGAATTCGAGATTGTTTAAAGAAAAATCCTCCAGAAGAAGTTGAAAATTCCCTCGACGATACATCATAGCGGTAATTTTTAAACTAAGCAAAGAGAATTAAATATAAATACTTTCTATAATAGTTAAATCATTTTTCTTAAGTTAAAAACAAAACATATATTAAAACATTTTTAAATGAAAAAAAAATTCATCCGTAAATCTGTATTAGATGTAAAAAAGAAAGTAAATAAATTTAAATAAATGTTTAAAACATTACTCTACCTATAAATTATACCTACAAAAAAAAACATGAAAATATTCCTGATTAAATTTAAATAACAAAAATTATATAAATATATATGTATATGAATGTATTATGTATATCAAAATATCAATGTTTCAAAATGGATAATAAGACATAATAAGTTATGATGATGATACCAAAAATATTTGTGTAGACTTTTTAAGAATTTTAAAACAAAATTTTATTTAAAACTATTTGTCAATAATATTTATAAGAATTTAAAATTATATCTATATATATATGTATATTTAAAAACAAAAATGTTTAATATATTTAAAATAAAAAAAAAAACTTAAGATGTTACATCTCAAAAATAAAACATATTTTTTGGCAGCTTTTTAAGCACTTGAGATTCAATTACTAGATAGTTAAATACATATGTAGCTAGTGCCAAATATTTTTCCTTTTAAAAATTATATTCGAACACTTAATATGTCATTTGATACTGGATTGGTATATAAGTTATAATTTTTCAATTCACTAATTTTATTTTCTCAAAACTAAAAATTTGTAAACATTTTAAAATTCTCTCAGAAAATGTTTGTGCTCGAATTTTAATATTTTACTTTTCCTTACAAAATTTTCAATTTTAGTTTTATTTTCAATAATATAAATGTAATAATTTA
Source organism: Eupeodes latifasciatus (assembly GCA_920104205.1). NCBI lineage: Eukaryota > Metazoa > Arthropoda > Insecta > Diptera > Syrphidae > Eupeodes > Eupeodes latifasciatus. Next base: position 355,751,902 of record OV049924.1, on the reverse strand, counting down.
TTTCAAAGGAATTGAAATTATTTAACACCACCATTTGCCTATTTTTTTAGCCACCAGTGTCAATTTCATATTTTATCCCATTAAAAAAAATAATATTTTTAAGCCCACAACCACTCAACTTGATCCCAAAGCAAAGCTTAAAGGTACGTTATAATACAACAAAATTAAAATAACAACAAAATTAAAAATAAACATTACTTTTTAATTCAAATTCATTTGTAAATATTTTATTTGTAAAATACAATTACTAAGTTTAAAAAAAAGAAAGTGTGATTAAAAATATATATTTATTTGTTAATTTATAGAAAATAAAAAATTAAAAAATATGTAAGTTATTTTATTGTTTTTATTTTATCACGAATATTATATTAAATCTTAAAATTGTGTGCACTTTGTTTAATAGTTTTTTTTTGTGATGTTATTTATGTTTTTGAAATATTAATAAAACTAACATTTTTTAAAATATGCGGCCTGATTAAATGTTGACAATACAGACACATTTTTTAACGAAATTTCAGCAAAAAAACGAGTTTATAAATATTTTAATATGAAATAGAGATTATCTATCAAACAATTTATTCTTATTACATTTTCTTAAACTTAAATTTTAAAAATATATAAACAGATTTTGTAAAAAGAATTGATTTTTATATCAAATCATTTTGGAGGTCATTTCGCTTAGTTGAAAGTTCTATAACTTTAAGACTGTTTTTTAGAATAAAGAGAAGTTCGTGGTCAAGAAAAAACTTAGAGAGAAATAAATATCAAATTCAATTATCAACTTATGGGCTCGAACTTAATTTAAGAAAACAAGTTGTACAAAAGTCCTCTAAAAAAATTTGGATTTTCCTTTACAAGTTTACAAGCGAAATACCTAATAATTTCAACTAATATTTTATTTCAATAAATGTTAAAATTAATAACTATATGCAACTTAAGACATCATCGAAAAGAAAATATTTATTAAAAAAAAAAACTATTTAAATATTTGTGTAGGTAAAGTTTATGATTGTAATTTTTATTTCTGTACCTTAAACGAATTCAATTAAAAAGAAAACAAAAAGTGGTAAATGAAATATAAAAAAAACGGACTGTATGATAAATAATGTAATTACAAATAAAATATATTTGTTATAAATAAATTGTGTTTTTTTTTTCTTTGGTGGATATTTTGTATTTACATAAAATTGCCAATTTTTAGGCTATTTCAGAATTTATTATAAAATAATACATTAAACTGTAACATTTTGAAATCTACCGAATTGAAATATTCTACCAAGCACCATTGTGCTTTTTTGACTTCCAGTTCAATTTTTGTTTTATGGTATATTCTTACCATTTTCAAGGATGAACACCTAAGCTTGATTAGTAATGCTTTAAGCTATATCGCGGTGTTCTAAAATTGATGAACATCGTTAAGGATTTCCGTGTACCTACCCCTATTATTTGTCAAACCGGTTTAACACAAACTTTATGAAAAACTAGTAAAAGAATTACAATAAAAAAGTATGCTTTGCAAATCTAAGCAAAATTACTCTGAGAAATCCACAAGCGTCATCATTTTTCCACACTTTAATAAAAAAAGACAAAACAAAAATGATTCTGCAATACATTTTTGAAATATAGAACCAAAATTAGGTCATACAAATTCTTATCAGAAAACTAGTTTTAAGATTGATGTGTAAACATGATTTTATTTTGAACTAGCGGACCCGACAGACTTCGTCTTGTCATAAAGATTTGTAATGTGGCAGTTTTTTGTTCCTACGTATTTTATAGTCGTGGCTGAAAATTCTCCTGAACAGAACCGTCACCCTGGTGATAGGGCGTTGTGAATAAAAAATAATTAAATGAAACATATATAAGGATTTAAAAGTAAGTAATCGCTTTATTGTTAATCATGTGAATCATAATTATTAACAGAAATCAGTTTTCCAACACGGTAACATACAATTGAACATGTGGGAAACATGGGTTTTCTAGATTAATACATGAGAACATCTTCTCCTTTATACTTTCCTCTGAGTATAGTTGCTTCTATCACGTTGTTTAGTAATTTTTGTATCGCTAATCGTGTACCGTTGCAAAGACGCGGTTGGTTGATATTTCGCAACATTATAACTATTGATCCAACCTTTAATTGAAGATTGTGAGGTGGCAATCCTGGCAAATCCAGCGAATTTAAAAACTCCGGTGGATAGTTGACTGCATCATCTTGGTTTGTAGCCGAATCAACTGATTTATATATCCTCGATTCGCCTGTAATTTGTTCTTGAATTTTAAAATTTAATTCATTTACAATATATGTATACGGTGACCATATTTTCCAAGACAAAATAATGAACAGTACCCAAAAAATGAAAAATGTTGACCAGTTTTCAAGATTTTTTTTTGAATTTCATTGAGTAATAGTAAATAAATATAATATAATATAAATTAATTAATAAATATAGCATAATTAGGTATATGTATTTATAGACTAAACAAAAAAGCAACTTTCATCGATAATAAACAAAACAAACATAAAAATAACACAGATTTTTTCTATTTACAAAAAAAAAAATAAACAAAACCTTAAACTCTTTTATATCATATTGGCTAATAAAACAACTTTGACATTGAATTACAATATATTAATATTGTTAAAATAAGTACTTTTCTGAAGAATACATTTTTTTAATTAATTCTGGCTTTCCTTTTTAATAATTCTTAAATTCGATGCAATTTAATCCATAATTGCATTTGCAAATTAAAAAGGACCTGATTGTTTCAATTTTCATATTGTTTTTTTCGTTTGTCCATACATACATTGTTTAAAATTGAGAAAACTCTCTCTATAGGGGCATTAGACCCAGGCATAAACAAAATTCTACGATTTTTGAAATGTTTTCATACTGTATCATTTTTTCATTGAAATATTTGAACATTCCAACCAATCTATCTCCAGCACTCATTTGGCTCTCCTTCCATTCAAAAATTTTTTCTGAAGAAACATAATTTTGTATACTAGTCAATAGTCATGGTCAGTAAAACTCAATGGTAAATTTAATTTCCAGTGTGAAAGTCATTCTGTGCGCAAGTGTAAGCGTAGGTATTAGTTTAACTTCCCCTGTATGTTAGGATGTATAATATGATCTGATTTTTAATTTTCCATAGGAAGTTATTGTAATGGGTCCGATTTGTCAAGTTGAAAATTTTGACATTTCTCAACGTTTCAAGGTCCCTAGAGTCGAAATAAAAGATTTTTAGAAAGATGTCTGTGCGTGCGTGTGTACGTACGTCCGTACGTCTGTGCGTTCGCGACGTTTTTTTCGTCCTCCATAGCTCAAGAACCAGAAGAGATATCGACTTCAAATAAATTTTGTTATACAGATAATAAGGCAGAAAGATGCAGAAAGGGCTCTCAAGAAAATTGCGTGGGTGGTTTTTTTTATCAAAGCAGTTTAAAAAAAAAGGTAAACATTTTGGTTAAACCTAAATATCTCATGAACCAATGATGCTAGAGACTTGAATTAAATTTTATAATATATATTGTAACGTGATACAAAACAATTATATTTTTGGAAAAAAATCCAATTAACGGCTTTTTTATAAATCAAAAAAACTGAAAAAAAAAATTTGTCACCTCGAAAATTTTATATGATTTCATCTCCAAAATAATTTTGTGCAACGAAGAACAATGTTTTTGACATCTTATAAAATTTTGAGAAAAATCTAATTGACAGTTTTTTTTTAAAAAATAAAATCCTAAAAAAAATTTAACAAAAGTTGGTAAAAATTGATTTTCGACTCAAATATCTTTTCAAAAATGTGAGATAATGGCTTCTAACTAATTTTAACTTATAAGAAATATTGTTTTCAACATTTAGAAAAATTTTGAGAAAAATCGAATGACATTTTTTTTACAAAAAAAAGCCTTAAAAAAAACAATACTAAAACTTGGTAAAAGTTTACTTTCGACTCAAATAGCTTTTCAAAAATTACAAATATTGGCTTCAAACTTATTTTATTTCACAGAAAATATTGTTTTTAATATTCATATATCATTCGATATAAAAATCCAACAGTCCGTTTTTTCATAAAAAAATAAAATCTACCAAAAATAGTACGCAAATTTGGTAAAAATTGATACATATAGACAAACTTTTAAGCAAGACAAATCGACAGACGGGATGGGAAGTTATCAGTGTGGGTCGCATCCCAGCCTCTTTTTGTAATTGTGAGATTAGGAAGTGTTCCGAAAAAGAAAGACAACGAATTATGATGTTAAGCAATATTCACATGAGCACGACCAACGAATGAACGAATATTCGTCGATTTTGACACGAGAGTTTTTAATTCGTCGCGAATGAAGTTTGACAGCCGAACACCATTCACCACCGAAACCAAGATAAGAATGATTTTTTTAGGTTAAGTACGCGCGATCATTTTATTCGTTGCGAGTGTGGATAATGTGGAACGCGAATAAAGTTTTTTTCGCGACGAATAAATTTGTTTTCTTAAATTTATTAATATATGATAATGAAAAGTAAAAGTATGCATCATAAATCAAATAGAAACTATATTGCTATCGTTTTGTTAAGAATTTGTGTGGAAATAATGTCTTCAAACGTATATAAACTCACATTTTGTAATTCATTCGTCATTCGTTGGTCGCGCTCATGCGAATACTACTTAGGGGTACGTTTTCATTAAACATTTAATGGTTTTCATGCTTAGGCTTTCCTTAAAGAAAAAAATCATAAAATAATGAACAAATAATGAGCAATTTCTAAAATAATGAACATTTTTATGTTTTCCGACATACAATAATGCATAATGAACATTTTCTTCAAATAATGAACTGTTCATTATAATAATGAACGGATGGTCACCGTATATATGTAGCTCGTTCGCTCAACCAATCATGGTGTCTGTAATTTTGAGAAACATCTGGAAACATCTTCTGAATAAGTTCATCTTTTGATTGCGTTAACTGACAAAAACTTCGAGGAAAGTTAATGCAGCCAACATGTCTATAGGAAATTTGCCATTACCAATGTCAATGAGTTGTTTAGAGAATATGTTTCCAGATTGGTCATTTTGCAACTCGACACGCATTTTCTTGCTCAAATGAAGTTTTTTGACATGTTTCCACAAATTGCAGGACTTTAGACATATGTATTGATTTAATCAGCTGGCGTTGATCGTTTTGCACCACCAAATCTGTTATTATTGCTTCGTAGATCTTTTAAGGTTGTGTCTAAAGCCTCCAAAGATTTTTTATGTGCCACCGTACATTCATCCCAAAGAATCAATTTACATTGCTGCAAAACCTTTGCCATTGCAGAGTTCTTCGAAATGGCAATTTTAGAGCTGAATGGGCTGTTCGACCACCTTCAAGCAAAGTTACTGCGATTCCCGACGAAGCGAGTGCAAGTGCAATTTTATTTTGTGGGCGAATTGTTGCTAATATTAATGAAATCAAAAAAGTTTTTCCTGTACCACCAACCAGGTGCGTCTAAGAAGTAAATCCGTCCAGTTTCATCATTTGTTAATTTCATAAGAGTATAAAATACATACTTCTGTTGTTCATTGAAACAGTGGAAGATTTGTTTGAAATAATTCTTTCAAAGTGTTGATATCATACAGTTTTTCTCGATGCAACTCTTGGTTAAAAGCATCATGCATTGGACGATTGGGCGCGGTCAGGACTGATTGAGTTAATAGTTTGTTTGACATCATCAAGCACATGTCCTCAATTGAAACCAATGCTTCATTGTAAATTTCTTCACTGATTTGTATATTTGGATTTCCCATTCTATTCCATATTTGATACAAAATATCATCACACATAAGGAAAAAGAAAAGGGCGTTTTTTATGGTTTTCCGGCCATTATTCGAATTTTTCTCGTCGTAAAAACCATCCTTGAACTTCAACGAACATTTAAAAAAAAGAATTGGCCAAATTGGTCCAGGCGTTGTTGAGTTATGCGCTTACCAACACATTTTGCGATTCATTTTTATATATAAGATTATATATATAGATTAATTTTTAGTAAAATGCCGATTATATTTTTTTACTAAAATGTAACTGTCCCGTTATAATTCGGGATACAAAAGTTAATAAGTTATAAATAGTCATGACATGGTCTATCACACTATATTCATTAGTTTGAAAATTTTAATTAAGTACAAATATTTAAGTGTGAAACTGAACCAATTTCTTAACTTCAGTGTGCAACTTTCAGAGACATCAAATAGGTACTTCACCAACATTAATCGAATTAACTTTTCAGCGAAGCATAAAATATTCGATGCCGTTGTAAAATCGATCTTGTGTTACGGGGGGGGTCAAGTTTGGAATAGTGATAAATACGAGTCCTACGAACACTGAAAAAGGCTTTGCAAAACGGCAACCTATGCACTTTATCTTGAAACAGGACTTTCTTAATTGTATACCTACGCATTCAAGTTGCAGGCCGATTTTATCGGGAAAGTGTTTTCGCATCATTATAACCACCTTCCCATAAAAATGGTTTTATATGAGTTGAGGAATGAGGATTGGTTGTTGTCTAAGTGGAAACGTCTGGGAATTGCTTGTGATGAAATTGTTTCGAGTGATATAAATATTCAAATTTGGATTATCATATTTTACAGAAGTATTTATGTAAGTCTTGTTTGAAATGAGTGTATATATTAAGACCTAGGTAAATCTGAGTAATAGATTTTGAAATCAAACTATTTCATCAAATGCAAAATATTGTTGGTAATTTTTAAATTTCTTATACAAACTTTTAAGCAAGACAAAAGGACAGACAGGATGAGAAGTTATCAGTGTGGGTCGCATCCCAGACGCTTTTTTTTTAATTTAATTGAAATCAAAAGCATTATTGGTTCGTTAGACATTTGGGGTCAGCCAAATTTCAATTTTTGTTTGTAATTGATAGTATAACAAAACCACTAACCAGATTTGTTAAAAATTACTTTAAGAACATTTTCATATTATAAAACCAAATTAATTTGACGTCAATATCTCCACTTCTTGAAATAAAGAAACGAAAAAACGTATCCGAAACATACGAACGTACGTAAACACGCTCAGACAAACCTTTGATTTAGATTCAAGGGGCTTCGGAACGTCGAGAGATGTTAACATTTTCTAATCGGCAAATCGAAGAACAACTTTTTATGGGAAATTATAAATGTATGCCAAAACTCCAAAAGAATTCTTAAGCTGGATAATTTTGCAACATCACATTGAACTTCAATCGTGCCTCGCCGTCATTGAAAATATAGAACATCGAATAGGGCTGTGTCATTGAAGTCGTGAGAGCATTAAGCTGATGTTTTATTTTACACATAATTGTCACAGATCTGAGCATATACGTAATTTTCTAACTATCGAAGACAAATTTGATTTTTTTTTTCAATTTTGTGTAATAAGAGTTAAGGCTTTTAGATTTTTTTTTTAGTGTCCTTTAAATATTTTCACTAATATTTTATCGCACGAAATGAAAAATGAAATCTATTTTATCATGAGTAGGGATGGCTTTGACTAGTTGGGTTATTTAAGTCTCATTGGCATACGTTTATAGTACAACTCTAAGACAGACACGAAACAGAAATAAAGCTGAGCAAATTATTTTGCATTTTATATTAAAAAGGTTTTGAGTTGATTATGTACAGAATGTGTGTGTGTTTTAAATAAATAAAAGTTACCTTCTATTGCTTTTAAAACCTCAATTGAGTGTGTGAAGAAATATAAGCTTTAAAAGATATATAAAAACATTTATATAGGGTGTTTTTTTAAGTATGAGATGGTTTTATAGTTGTTTTTTATTGGTTTGATAATTGAAAACGTCAGTCTGTGTCGACATTTCTGTTTAGTTAGGAGTGAAAAATTATCATGAATTATTAAACGCTAAAACAATACTTCCAAATTGTCGAAATTTGCTACGTTGAAAATAAATGTGTTTGCGACCAATTCCCACAATTTATAGTGTTTAATAATGATGCTCAAATCTCGTTAATTGCAGTACATGCAGCAAAGACCATTCTCAAGCCATTAAAGAAGAACTTTTAGATATTGGCTGGAGGTGCTGTCCTTTAATTGTAGAACCCGTGGCGTGATGCTTAGTGCGTAGGACTGTCATGCTAGGGGTCTTGGGTTCAAACCCTATTTTTTTCAAGGGTGCTGCCTCTTGCGAGGAACTGAAAAATTCTCCAGGAGTAATTCTTGTCATGAAAAGTGCTTTTTTAAATTAGCCGTTCATTATTGGCTTAAAACTGTAGGTCTCCTCAATCCCTGACAACATTACTCACACACAGGAATTGTTGAGAGTTGTAAGTCACTAGTTCTCTTCTAGAATGGTGACTGATATCAAGCTTTTTCTGTGTCTTAGATTTTAAACTCTTAAATAAATATCACTTGAGCTAATTTAGAGCTTTTTTTAAGTACTTCAACAATTATTTTCATAATTTCCAAATGAAAAATATCCAATTAATTGATCCAAAATGTAATTCCATATTACACACATTTTGAATATATTAAACTCTGCCAAAGCATGGAGTTTTGTTGTTTTATAAAAGTATAAGAAACTAAACAACTGAATTGATAAAAGACTTTATCAAAATCTTCACAGGAAATTTGTGTTCCTCTAAAATAATGTTCAATTCATTATCTTTGTTTTGTAATCATTACCTTCAAAATTATATAATAATTTAAACTTCTTTAATTTATTAATGCTATAACTAATTGATTTTCTAAAATATATTGATATGTTACATACATACATTATTTGAGTAGGTGTGTCGTGAAGATATATTTTTTCGACGCGTTTTTTATCTCCGAAATTTAACATCCACGCTAAAATAATCATAACCACTGAAGTAAAGTTGATATGAAATATTTGGTCTGGCCTACTTTTTACTACCTCATAAATAATTTGATTTAATATTAAAAATTGATAAAAATATAAACAGAAGTACCCACTCAAAATATATTATCAAAAAAATGGATTTTCCGCAATAGATAACAAGAAAACAAAAAAGCGTGACCAACCAATTCTAATTTTATAGAAAACCTTGGTTGAAAGAAGATCTTTTTAAGGAAATCTAAATATTCTTCAAAAAATTTGAACTTTTTGCATATATTATTGATCTTCATTTTTTTTTAACTTAACAGATTTTCAAAATGCATTAATTTATTTAAAAAACGACTTCACACTTCGTAAAGGGTGTTGTTTTAGAGGTTTAGAACTTTGAAATGGAATAAAACGTAGATAATTTTGTTCAATTTACATGAAATTTACTGTATTGGAAAGATAATCTTCTGACATTAAAATTAAAATTTGATTTCTGGCTTGGCCTTGGCTGGGTCTGGCGTATTCTAATCTGGAAGTTCAATTTACGATGACTTTTTTTAACATTTGTGGCTGTATATTAACAAGAACGATTATCCCCAAAGAAAAAAGTCAAGCGGCATTGAATTAGACGATCTTGGAGGCCAATTCACGAATTGGTAACGTCAAACTATGCTGTTAAAAATTGGTTCTTTCAACGAATAAATTGTGGCAAGAGCTATGTAACATTTTGTACCATCTTGTTCAAACCACAGCTCTTGCACATCATGGTTGTTCAATCAATGAACGAAAATTATCAATTATCGTGGCTCTTAGGCTGTCAATATTGTTTTTACCTCTGACCCAATAAGTACACTATTAGTGTTCTATCTCCTCTAGACACATCTGACCATTGTGTTATGTCAGCAAATTTCTTTTGTCAAAACTCTCCAGTTAGAGAAAGAGCTCCTAAAAGGACCGTTTGGCAATTAAGGAAAGCCAACTGTGACGGCCTCAATAATTATTTCAGGGTCTCCAACTGGTCACTATGCTTCCTCGATAGTGACGTCGACGCTAGCGCTGATATGATCACAAGTGAATTTTTATCCCAAACAGGGTTAAAAGCATCAGACTTAATGAAAACGCATGGTTTCATTCGAGCTTTAAAGAAGTTATTGGGGTTAAGTTTCTATTGTTTTAAAGCCGATATAACTGAGGAAAATCGGAATAAGTTCAAGCAAGCCTTCAACGCCCATATTCGACGAACCAAATTTTTACACGACTAAAAATGATCCAACAGACAGTACAAAATTTGGGGCATTCGTAAAAAAACATGAGGAATTATTCCTATTCCTCGGTTCCCACGCTCGTTTATAATGATAATCCATTTTTGAGCTCTCTTGGGAAAGCTAATCTCTTTGCTAGGCAGTTCGCCGCCAATTTCATTGCTGCCAGTAAGTGTTACAACTCCACTGTCACTTTAGCGCGTAAGTGACCCAAAGTCATGGAAACTCTTTTTAATTATCAGCAAAAGAAATATCTCGATGATTGAAAGCTTCTTAACCAACAATACGGTTTTTAAAGCAATAGGTCATCTCATGGTTCATCTCATCGAACAGTGGAGCAAATCCTTAATATTTTAATATCATTTGATAGGGTTTGGCTTATCGAAAATATGTGCTTTCGGTTTTCATATGAATCCCTAGTTTATTGGATTAGTAATTACCTTTTGGAAAAAAAACCGCGTGAAATTATATGCTTTCAAAACCCAATTCTGTCTGGTGCCATTATCCATGGATAGCAATTGCATCAATCTCAATATTTTCGGTATGTGTGCCATCACCCACCTCTTGTGGAACGGTTACATACGTGATGTTGCCAAAAAAAGCAGCAATATGCTTGAGTTTCCTAAGGTGATGCAAGAAATGTGTCTGATCTGGATTAACAAGCTTGAGTTTAACTCAAATATCTGGGCTGGTGCTCTTGCAACTTACTTTTAAAGTGTTGAACATAGAGCATTTGAATTGATTGGAGATAATAGCATCGTTCATTTGTGTCCCTTGAACATCTTTGTAATGTTTCCTGTCTTACAATTGTTTACCGTTATTTGAACTTCAGCTGCATTCCTTCAGTTAAACGGTTCAACCGTAACACTCGCCTTTCTAGGAATGCTCATCAGTTTACCCAACTTCGGTGGTACTCTTAAGTACAAAGGTTTCTTCTTTAGCCGTACTACGCGAATGTGAAATGCCTTACCACACTCTATCTCTGAAAAATGATTTTCAAAATAAATTTGCACAATATGTAAGGATTTTGTTTAGATTATTCATATATTAAAATACCAAACCAAAACAAAAATACAAATGACTTGACAGCTGACAAAATGGCTGCCAATTTAAATAGTGTTACCAACTTAAAGTTCTAGACCTCTACAAAAGCACCCGTTCCAATAGTTACGATCGAAATGATAAAGCAAAGCTGAATTGATAAGTGAAGTACCTACTTACCTACCGACCTAATACTCACTCTCTCCATTCTGCCTCTAGGTATGTGGTGTGGATTTAGATTTTCATCAATTTAATTTAATTCAATCAATTGTTATGTACTCACTGATATCAGGCTGCTCTGATTGTAGCTCCGCGCCTTCTCATTATCTTATTATTTTATTTTTCATTTCGTGATTTTCATTTCGAGAAGCGAAATTTTCTCAAACGTATGCGAGTGCGAGCGTAAGTGTGCTTGACGCTTGGTCCGCATCTGAATCCGAACTAGGTTTGTTGTCATTTACTGAATGCTTCAGAGATCAGTTCACTTCGAACAAGCAACTCGAAACAGTGCGTCTATCGAATAAAATTTAAATTATTTTTGTTGTTACATTATTAAAGTGTATTATTTATAAAAATCTTCAACAGACTCTTAACGGAAATTTGGTAAATTGAAACTTTTATTATTAAAAAGACTATATAATAAATAGAAAAATAAGTTTTGGTTTACAAGAATGCAATTTTCCTTTTGCATAAGTCTGCATAATAATATTATGGACGTCAAATGGAAAAGTGAAAGGAAACTATGCAAACTGCTATCTTTCGATTGATTAAAAATGATTGCAAGCCAAGAATATTTGTTGCTACTCGTATAACCAAAAATGATAAGGAAACATGAACACTAAACAGGTGCTGATTGCACAACTTTTATTTCTTAAAAAAGCTCATCTATAATGTGTGCATTTACTTTTATGTGTTTTTATCCGTCTATAAAAATTACTAAGATGAATTACGCACTGAAAGTTGCGTATTGTTTTATTTCCTGATTCAATTTTTGTATTAAGATAATACAGTGTCAGCAATGAATAAATTATTAAAATCTATTATAGTCGTTTATTAAATTAACGAAAATATTTTGCAAACCGAATGCATAATGATATATTTAATAATATGGTATGGCAATGTGTTTGTGTTGTGCTGTTCTTGCAAGAAACGAGAAAGAGTGGTTTTAATTGTTTAATGCCTCGATATGGAGAGTATACTATATTTTTGTTAAAAATTATACGGGGAAGAGGATTGCAAATAATTTGAGTCTATAAAAGAGGCAATTAAGTGCTGAAAAAAACTTCCTACTCACTCCGTTATTATAGGTTAATAAAAATTAATTGATTTCGATTAATTTCTTTCACGGCAAATTATAGGTAAAACTGCCATATCGGCTATATTTTGGCATCAAAGCACTTTAATACTGGTTGCACATTCCACTGTTCAATTTTTTGTGAATTGAACAGATGCAATTAACTGTAGAAACACTTCAAGAATGACGTTTCAAGACTTTTTGAATAAAAGCTTTAGTACATTTTTGTATGACAAACTCTGAATAAGTGAAAAATTAACGTCAATATACGAGTATTAATCAAATTTTATAAAACAAAAAGAAGCTGGGATGCGACCCACACTGATAACTTCCCATACTGTCTGTCAATTTGTCTTGCTTAAAAGTTTGTAGGTTTTCGTGTTGTGTTAAAAAAGTTGTCAGTTGAATTATTCTTAAAAATTTCAAAATAACCAACAATATTTTCTATATAATAAAATAGTTTTATTTCAAAATCTATTTTTGTTAACGAGATTTTTTGTCGAAAACAAGTTTTTACCAAATTTAGTAGCACTTCTTAAAATTTTTTATTTCGAATATAAACAAATACAAATTGGATTAATGAAATTAATTTGATAAATATCGAGAACCGAAAATCAATTTTTATAAAATTTGCGTACTATTATTTGTAGATTTTATTTTTCTTATGAAAAAACGAACTGTTGTATTTTTATAAAAAAATGTAAAGTTGAAAACAATATTTCTTCTAAGTTAAAATTAGTTGGAAGCCATAATCTCAAATTTTTGAAAATATATTTGAGTCTATAATTAATTTTTACCAACTTTTGTTATTTTTTTTAGGGTTTTAATTAAAAAAAAACTGTCAATTCGATTTTTCTCAAAATTTTACTGAATGTTGACAACAATATTTATTAAAAGATAAAAGTGGTTTAAAGCTAATATCTGAAAGTTTTGAAAAGATATTTGAGTCGAAAACCAATTTTTACCAACTTTGAGTAATGTTTTTTTAGGTTTTAATTTTTATAAAAATAAAACTGTCAACTTGTTTTTTTCTCAAAATTTTACCAGATGTTAAAAACGTTATTCTTCGTTGTTTAAAATTGTTTAAAATTGTTTTGGAGATAAAATGATTTTTATTCGTAAAATTTTCGGGGTGTCAAATTTTTTAATTAGTTTTTTTGATTTATTTCGATTTGTCGAATTGAAATTTTTGAAATTTCTCCACGTTTCAAGACCCCTAGAGTCGAAATAAAAGATTTTTAGAGAGATGTCTGTGCGTGCGTGTGTACGTACGTTCGGGGAGTTTTTTCGTCGTCCATAGCTCAAGAACCTATAAAGATATTGACTTTAAAAAAACTCTCAAAAAATGAGTGGGTGTTTCTTTTACCATAGTCATTTTAAAAAAGGGTAAAATTTTGGTAAACCAAAAATATTTCTCGAATCAATAACGCTAGGGACTTCAATTAAGTTTTAACTATATATTGTAACTTAATACCAAAGTAGTATATTTTTGTAAAAAATCCAATTTTTATAAATCGAATAAACTGAAAAAATATATTTGTCACCTCGAAAATTTTACGAACAAAAAACAATTTTATCTCCAAAATAATTTTGTGCAACGACAAATAACGTTTTTGACATCTGGTAAAATTTTGAGAAAAATCGAATTGACAGTTTTTTTACAAAAAATAAAAAACTAAAAAAAAATACTAAAACTTAGTAAAAATTTACTTTCGACTCAAGTATCTTTTCAAAATTTAAAAATATTTATTTCAAACTTATTTTATCTCACAGAAAATATTGTTTTCGATATTTAGTAATTTTTTATAAAAAATCAAACAGTCCGTTTTTTTCATAAAAATTAAAATCTACAAAAATAGTACGCAAAATTGATAAAAATTGATGTTCGGTTTGCGATATCTCGTGAATAACAGAAGATATTGACTTCAAATTAATTCCATTCATCCAATTTGTATTTGTTTATATAAGAAATAAAAGCTTTTTAAAAATACCGAAAATTGGTTTCCGGCTAAAAATCTCATTAAGAAAAATATATTTTGAAATCAAACTATTTCATCATATGCAAAATATTGTTGGCAATGTTTAATTTTTTGTTTAAATAATTCAACTGATACCATTTTTAACAAAACAACACGAAAACCTACACAACTTTTAAGCAAGAAAAATCGACAGACGGGATGGGAAGTTATCAGTGTGGGTCGCATCCCAGCCTCTTTTTTTTTAAGTGTCAGTTGAATTTTTGTAATACATATGATGACATTTTTTGATTTCAAAACCTGTTTTCGTTTTTACAAGATTTTTCGTTGAAAACCAATTTTAGTAGCATTTCTGAAAAATTTGATTTGTTGAAACAAATACAGATTTTTTTAATATCTTACGTTAACAACTAAATTTAAGCACAGAACGAAATCATTTTTAAAAACAATATTTTCATTTATTCTCGAGATATGGAGATTCGAATATATGTAAATGTTTACCAATTTTGCGTACCTGCTATTTTTTGTAGATTTTTATTTCGATGACAAAATTGACTGCTGTGTTTTTATAAGAAAATGACTGAATGTCGAAAATTATATTTTTTATAAGATGAAATTATTTTAAATCAAATATTTTAAATTTTTGAAACGTCCAGAAATGTCACATTTTTCAATTTGACAAATCCGATTACAATAACTTCCTATTGGAAAGTTTAAAATTAACTTTAACGAGCCTTTCTGTCATTAGCCTGTTTATACACTTCTATCTACCTCCTCAATGGCTAATTTAACTTTCTTCATTGTATTTGAATTGCAGGTTTTAGGACGCCCTTAACGTCCTTAAATGAGAATTGTTAGTTTTAAAAGTCAGAACAAGGTGCAAAATTGTTTTAGTATCATTCAAAGAAACAAATTCAAACTTAATAGAAATAATAAATGAGACCTTCAATTTGACAATTTATTTTGAGTTTATTGCATTATAATTTACAAAACTTAATGCTTTTTTACCTAAAACAACATCACTTTTGTTTAAATAGGATTTCATTATTTTTGTAAGAAACAAATTAATAAATCTAATCAGAAGTATTTTACGGTACATAATGTAACAGATATTTTTAAATAAATAATTAATACATTTAAATTATAAATAAATATTAACAATTCAAAAGTATGTGGTAAAATTAACATCCACGGATTTGTATCAAAGGTTTTGTATAATGGAAATTTTAAATTTGAACATTACGAGTATTAAAATAATAATACAAATTATTTAAAAAACTTTGAATCATTTTTTCTTGAATGTTCTTTAAGAGAACCTTTAACTTGTCTTAAATGTTTCTCTACACAATAAATATCGAATACGTACACAAATCAAACAATTTAAGAACAAAGTCAAACTTAAAATAATTGAATACACCGACAAATTAAGATGAAACTGTAATCCATAAAATATATTAACTGGTTTATAGCTGTCATCTCGACTCATAATTACAAATTTAAACTGTTAACTTCTTTGGGTGTCAATAAATGTTCTAATTATGTCTTGCAGTTCTGCATTTTGCTTTCACTCAAAACTAAGTCGAAATTGTAACAAATAATGGACAAATTTATCTTGAATCGATTTTATTATATTTTTTAAGGCTGATGAAAACCATCAGCTAGTTTCCAAAAATTGAGTGAAATGTAAACAAGATCGAAATTGAAAAATGAATAAAATTGGTTTCAGGGTTCTATCTTTTGATAGATTTTATAAGTGGAATACAAATATTCAGCTTTTAAAAATTGGTTAAAAATACTGATGTCGCTATGAAGCGACACCTAATTCTTACGAATACGAAAAATCGTTGTAACCAGTGAATTCATAAAGGTACCCATTGACGAACAATGTTCTGATATAATTTTGTATTATGCAATTTTGTTAAACATTGCAGTTGTTGATGTTCCTGACACTGATTTTTACATCACTATTAATTTAGATGCATTAATTGTATTATGTAGAAATCTACATCCGTTACATGCATAATATTGTTGATCTAGAAAATTTCCACTTAGTTTAAACAAATAACCCACAACAACAATACACATGTCAATAGAATTTGATAGCTACTTAAAAGTGTTTGCATTTGGAATACTTCTAACAGCTTCCAAGATCAATATCAATATAAACAAAACAAAATTTCAAAGAATATGTTTTTGAAATACAATAACAAAGTATTGGCCTCCTTCCAACGACAATATGTATCAACTTACTATTATTATTATTTGAAAAAAATGCTGACAAAATATGGTTAGGTATCTCATGAAATTTGAGGCCAATGTTATTTTTAATCAAAAATAATCCATAATTAAAAACACATAAACAAAATATTCTGCTGATTTATTATTATTATTCATTATTATTGTGACGTGTATAAAAATTGAATATCATAATATAGACCATCCTTCTTTTTAAGCAAAATAAAAAATTAAAAAAAAAAAAACAATTTTTATATAAATATTTTCTAGAAAACTTGCGTCATGTTTTAAACAACAACAACAAAACATAATCGAAAAACATGCATATGTAATCTTAGTTTGCTGGAGGTCCATCCAATATCAGTTTTCAATAATAATAATTATTATTATTATTTTTCTCGTAAAGCAACAATAATTCGGTAGGTACGTACCTACTGAACTGATAAGTTTTTTTTTTTTTTGTTTTGATTAAAAGTCAAGACTTAGCAACTATAGGGTGTTATCAGTGGTTTATTTAATACACATTTATCGGTTGTTGGACTGCGGTAGGTATAAGGTCAGACAATGATCTCGAATTTTTAATTTTTGGAGTTCAGATGATAATGAGTGTTGTATTGTCATTTCATTAGGTATACAGCAGATATTCCTTCATTTTTTATTATATCAGTGAGTTATTTTTTTAAGTTCTGGGTCCTTAGTTGACAATTTTGACATTTCTCGACGTTTCAAGGTCCCTGAGTCGAAATAAAATATTTTTAGAAAGATGTCTGTGCGTGCGTGTGTGTGTTCGTACGCCCGTACGTTCGCGACTTTTTTCGTTGTCCATAGCTCAAGAACCAGAAGAGATATCGACTTCAAAAAAAATTGTGTACAATACAGATAATAAGGCAGAAAGCTGCAGAAAGGGCTCTCAAGAAAATTGCGTGGGTGGTTTTATTACCATAGCAGTTTAAAAAAAAATGTGAACATTTTGGTTAATCCTAAATATCTTACGAACCAAAAGTGCTAGAGACTTGAATTAAATTTTATATAATATATTGTAACGTGATACCAAACAAGTATATACATATTATTATTTTTTGAAAAATCCAATTAACGGTTTTTTTATAAATCAAAAAAACTGAAAAAAAAATTGTCATTTCGAAACTTTTACGAATACAAAATGATTTTATGACCAAAACAACTACTTTTTCAACATCTGGTAAAATTTTGAGAAAAATCGAATTGACAGTTTTTTTTATAAAAAATAAAAACCTAAAAAAACATTACTCAAAGTTGGTAAAAATTGAATTTCGACTCAAATATCTTTTCAAAAATTTGAGATTATGGCTTCCAATTTATTTAAACTTATAAAAAATATTGTTTTCAACATTCTAAAATATGTTGACAAAAATCGAATTCACAGTTTTTTTACAAAAAATAAAAACCTAAAAAGAACTTAATAAAAGTTGGTAATTATTGATTTTTGACTCAAATATCTTTTCAAAACTTTGAGATATTGGCTTTAAACTACTTTTATCTTTTAAAAAATATTGTTGTCAACATTCAGTAAAATTTTGAGAAAAATCGAATTGACATTTTTTTTTTACAAAAAATAAAACCTTAAAAGAAAATTTAACAAAAGTTGGTAAAAATTGATTTTTCGACTCAAATATCTTTTCAAAAATTCGAGATTATGGCTACTAACTGATTTTAACTTATAAGAAATATTGTTTCCAACATTCTGAAAAATGTTGAGAAAAATCGAATTGACAGTTTTTTTACAAAAAATAAAAATAAAAACAAAAAAATTAATAAAAGTTGGTAAAAATTGATTTTCCATTTAAATATCTTTTCAAAACTTTGAGATATTGGCTTTAAACTACTTTTATCTTTTGAAAAATATTTTTGTGAACATTCAGTAAAATTTTGAGAAAAATCGAATTGACTTTTTTTTACAAAAAATAAAAAAAAGTACGCAAATTTAGTAAAAATTGATGTTAAGTTCTTGATATCTCTCAAATTAATTTCATTCACCCAATTTGTAAAAATTTAAGAAATGCTACTAAAATTGGTAAAAATTTGTTTTCGACTAAAAATCTATTTAATAAAACTAGGTTTTCTAACTAATCTGTTTCTTTATATGAAAAATATTGTTGGTAAATTTAAAATTTTTAAGAATAATTCAAATAACAACTTTTTTAACCCAACACGAAAACCTACAAACTTTTAAGTAAGGCAAATCGACAGACGGGATGGGAAGTTATCAGCGTGGGTCGCATCCCAGCCTCTTTTTTATATAAATTTATACTTGCAATCTTACTTTATTGTCAAACTGCAAATATTTATCGCTAAGAGTAGTAAAAAATTGTTGCTTTTACAAATATTTAATATAGTACACTAGGGCGTATACGCACTTTTTATTTTTCTATTTTTTGAATATCCACAATTTTTTGTATTACAGATTAAAATTATCTATCAGCTTAAAAATGCATCCAAAACACCATGTTGTCGATGTCCGTTCCGATACTATTAGCCATCCAACTGCCGAAATGAGACAAGCCATGTTTGAGGCTGTTGTCGGTGATGATGTCTACCATGAGGATCCAACAGTTAAAGAGCTCGAAGCAAAATCAGCTCAATTATTTAATAAAGAAGCTGGTCTTTTTTGTCCAAGTGGTACAATGGGAAATCTCTTAGCAAGTAAGTTAAAAAAAAATGAATTTAATCAAATTTCAAAATATCAGCTAAGATCATCAAAATCCTATTAAATCTATTTTATGAGATCTATTTTGAGGAGCTTTAAAATGAGATCGTTTACAGCAGCATGTGCTTTTTTATTGCATACTCATAGGCAGCTATAAAAACTAAGGGGAATCAATTTTCTATTGCCAAATCCTTTTGGCAATACAATTATTAACTTTCAATATGAAAAATAAGAACAAAATTGTAACCCGAATGCCATAGTCTGCCGCCACGGCACCTTCAGAATAGTAGCGCAGCCCACGTTACAACGACCTTTTCGTTACAATCAATAGCACGAGTATGTAGCTGTAGGAAGCTAGCAAATGCTTGTAAACCAAAAATACTTCATGATGTTCTTCTATTTCTAGCCATTCAGAATATTGAAAGAATACAAAAAACGAACCACACAGGGCCACAGGGTTGAAAAATCATCAAAGCAAGAAATGAACAATTTTAACATCAGCCAAAGCTCCGGTTTATTCCTGTAAATCGAACGCAATAAAACCACCTGAAATCCATTACAATTTATATGACTTACGATCTGTATATCTGGGGTATCTCGTCTCGCTCCGGGCGGCTTGGAAGCACCTCCAATGTCAATATATGTACCTCTTGTACAATACACCACCTTTATAAAACCTGCCGCTAGCAGCAGCGGTGATGGGTTTTGTGGCACCATACCAGTGTACCATTCCATCGTGGGTATAGAGTTCGCAGCCCAGCAGGTTGTGTTGGAGGTGCGCAGCACTAGAGCATGCTGTGGTGGTTCTCATATTAAATTCATAGTTACGAATATAAATTCCAATCGGATCCTGATGCCTGCCATTCAAATGAAGTATATCGCTTGGTTTTGCGTACCCAGCGCGCGGTGGCAGCCATGACGACGGGAGGGTTTCTGGGGATAGGAAACCTCGTGATGTAAAGGGTTGTTGTGTTGTTGTTGTTAAAAAAATAAAAGGAATATACCTTGAATCCTTCCAGATAGTTGTGGGCTGTGGATGTGGCACCATAGCAAACCATCCTCGTTCTACTCCTAACGTCGGTCGACGTCATCTGCTGCGATATGATCTCTTTCCTTGATTTTCTGGGGATCCAGCCTGGGGGCAATAAAACAGCGACCATTATAGTAAATCTATTGATTGCATATGTGGCTCTTTCATGCCCAACATCACCGTCCGCTTAAACCTACATTTAAGCCTTTTTCGTATACAAACATTGTTTAAATATAGATAGGTAGGTATACCTTATATGTATGTATTCCCAAAACCATGCTCCAGCTCATCTTTATGACAGACGTTATGTTTACTATCACATAACACCGCAAAATTGCTTTACAAACATCATATTGAGCGGTCTAAAATTTCGAATATTCATCCATTCCCCACCAACCAAGCTAGGCAAACTCCTCATCCAGCACCCTGATTGTCAGCATGTCCTTTCATATATCAACTCAAATATCCTACTCCCCAAAATGTCCCATTGCATGATGTTATTGAGATAAAATTAAATGACGAAAACAAATAAATTTTACTGATGCAAGCATATCAAAATCTGTACACACGCTCTCTCGTTTAAGCCAGATTTGTCGTAGTTAAATGTTTAAACGATGAAGTTGGAGATTGGAGAGTTGAAGTAGATCCTTCACTATTGAGGACATTATTATATAATTCGAGGAAAATTTTGTATGCGTTAAACTAAATACGTACTATTATGTATGTACTTATGGCAAATAATGGAAGTTTTAGGGAAGAGCCAGAGAGTATAAGTTTAGAGATAAGATTTAGGTGCTGGAGAAGCTGGTGTGGATTTGTGAAAGGGGAATATTGAAATTTAAATTAATTTAATTAGAATAAGGATATGCACATATAAATATGAGATTCGGATAATATTATTAATAGTGGATTATTAAACTAGAGACTTAAGTTAACTCGCATAAAATTCAGATTACAGAGATTAAATTAACATATAAAAATATGCTTTGGGGTGTCTAGAAGAAAAAGAGACTAGGGCCAACCAATATTGCTATAGTTAAGAAACTTAAAATGTTGGACATAGATATTCAAGGCGATTTACAATATTTGCTACATATATTTTGAATTGAAATTAGTTCTTTAAATATTTTTTCTAATTGTAACACATTTTAGGTAACTTAAAATGTAAAATTTGGAACTCTAATCCTGCCTAAACCTTAAGATTCAAAATTAAAGAAAAAACTAATGGTAACTCATTTATATTTTTTGTATTCTTAGTTCTATATCTCTTTCACGCGAAACTTTTGTTGTTCCGAAATGTATGTTACTCTGGAAGGACAACTTCCCTAATATGGGAAAAGTTATTTTTGAGTTTGGCATTTTTAGCAAACACGATTTGAACTTGAATATTAACGTTTTTTGCCCTTTATGCTTTAAGTGCTTTGAGCCCTTAAAAATCCATACATACGGTAGAAAATATCTTTCAAAATTTGGAGTTAATTTTCAACGCGAAGTTGGGTTAAGAATTGTTTTTACTATAGCTCACGGCGAAAATTTAAGCTGGAAAAATAGGTAAAAGTTCAACAAAACAAATGTGGTCAGTTTTGAAAAAGTGTTTTTCGTACTAATATGTTTTTCGAAAAGCCTAGAGCACTTTATTGGAACATCACATTTAAGCTTACAATGTTTGCTGAGTTTTGTTAATGTAAAAAATATTTATGTTGTATCCCATTCCGTAATCCAAAAGGAAATCAAATGTCTTGAAAATGTTGCAACTTGTTGTGCTTTTTAACAAAATTCTTACGAAAGCGGAAGTCCCTTCCTCGTACAAAAAAATCGGTTATCTTCCCAATACATAAAAAAGGTTCCTTAAATGACGTCTCAAACTACAGAGGATTATCTTTAATGAATATTATTGCTAAAGTATTTTGCGGAGTTCTTGTCGACCGTTTGGAAAAGTGGGTAGAAGAGAAAAAGATATTATCAGACTTCCAGGCAGGATTTAGGAAAAATGATTCCACTGTTGACCAAATCTTTACTCTGACATCGATAGTCAAAGCATTTGAGGCAAGAAATAAAAAGGTTTACTCGATTTTAAGGGGTTTTGTGTGAAATTTTACACTCGCAGGTTAAGGCAGCTGCTTGCCGAATTTACAATTGAAAATTTAGAATGAAACAACAACAACTTGTGTGTGCTACCACCAAGTTTGGCTGGAGTTATAGCTATTTCACGGGGGCCAACCCGATCATCAGACTCGTTTACTCGATGTTTGTCGACTTCAAAGCAGCGTTTGATTTGGTAAATCGCAATGCTTTAATATACAAACTTTCGCAGATGGGTGTTTCAACCATTTTTTTACATGTCATCAAGAATATGTATACAAAAACAGAAGCTAACGTCTGGGATGGAGCGCATTATTCTGAATGGTTTAGTACTGATTCTGGTGTCAAACAAGGATGTCCGCTTAGTGCACTTTTATTTTCACTATTCATTAATGACATAGTTAACGACTTACCTGGAGGAATTAGAATGGCCGGAATCCGGATAAATGCTTTACTTTATGCTGACGACATGGTCATATTATCGGAATCGAAAGAAAATCTTCAATTAATGATAAACCGACTGTCTGCATAAATGGGGGTTAGAAATCAATACTGATAAATCAAAAATAATGATCTTTTCGCGATCCAATCGGACTGAAGCTGGAAGTAATTGGAAGTACAACGGAAGAAGTTTGGAAGTGACAAACGAATATAGATATCTTGGAGTGAACCTCAACCCACGACTGAATTTTAGTAAGCACCTTGACATTAAAGCCAAAGCATCACAAAGTCTAATAAACTTAACATGGAGAAAGATTTTCTCGAACAACCTTGTATATTTGTCTACCAAATACCTAATTTTTAATTCAGTTGTGAAGTCCACTTTATGTTATGCAGCTCAAGTTTGGGGAATGGAAGAGTACGAGGAAATTGAGAAATTTCAGAGGAGTTTCATCAAAAAAATCTTTAACCTACCAATCAACACCCCGAACTATGCGATCTACTTAGAAACTGGCTTACCAAAGTTATTTACAAGCACTTTGAAACTACAAGCGGATTATATTATTAAAGTCTTAGGTTTTCCAGATGAGCGACTGAGCAAAATGATGCTGCTTTACGAAATAAGGAACAAAGACTGGTGGTATGACAAATGGCAACGAATTGCCACTTCATTTGGTGAAGATATGCAAATTAATACAAGCAACATTCTTGATCTTAAGGAAAAAATGTATAAAATTATTCAGCTCGGTTCGGAATCAATTTATAAAAACAGCTATTGAATCAGAGAGTCGAATATTATATAGCCAGTTACAATTTAATCTAAGCAACAATAACTACTTCAATGAATCTTTAAGCTACAAAGATATTTCTTTAATTTTCAAAGCTAGATGCGAAGTCTTATGTCTCAACGGTAGACCATACAATGGGAGTTTCAACCAGTTCTGTACGCTCTGCAATAATAAATCCAAAGAAGACTGCTTCCATTTTATAAGCGTATGTCCAATTTTCAAATACAAGAGATTCTCATATTTTAATAAATTCTCTCTCACTCTACAAGAGACAATCCTAATATTGAATGGACCAGATTGGAAAAATCTTGTCAACTATCTGAAGGAAATTTGCAGATTTAGAAAACTGATTATGAGTGAATATGATTAAACTAGTAGATGTATATATGTATGTATGTAAAAATCAATATATAATTAAAACCAAAATTTAAAAGAAAGAAAACCAATGTAAGAAAAAATTTAAGTTGCTAGTCGAGCTGACGGCAAAGCCAAAGCTTTAAAATTCAAAACAAATGTTTATGTATTTATTTTAAAAAACTGTTAATAAATGAATTACTTACTTACTTACTTACTTGTTGAAGCTATTTTATCAAACGTTTAAAAAAAGAACACGCAACTTTGATTATATATATGAACCAAAACACTTTCTCGCTTTAATTCTGAAAACAAATTTATTTACGAAAAGGGCTTTTCGAAAATTCGAGATGTTTTCCAAAAAAAAAAAAAAACAATTAATGGCTTGAGACATCTATCTCTTTTCATTGTTGCCCTGACGACAGGCTTATGCGTGTTCGACCAAATATTTAATTTGATAAAAGTACTGAACGTACAAAAATAATGAAAACCGAAAAAGTAAGAGTTCGATTTCTGAGTTGAATTTTACTACTCAAATGAGCTTGAGAGCAGTGGGAAAAGTTAATGCTTCTGAAGCATTACAGGGGATAACAAAACTACCCCTGACCGATCAAAAAAATATATGAAGTCATATAGGGATTTACTCGAAACATACAGTTCTAGAATGTCAGGACAAAAAGCTTAAGGGTTTGCAGTTGAAGCGCAACTATCTCGGCATTAATATAAGATTATTAGAATGAGTGCACCAGAAACATATCCTGCATATAATGTTCTAAAAGCTGCAAAAAACGTGTTTTTCACCCTCTGAGTGCATCAAAGTTAGCGAAACTTTAGTGAAGGTTACCCTTCAGGCACTGCTAGATTTAACCACAATGCATTTAGTAAAAAGTAAAAACAGAAATCTTAGAGAAGAACGGATAACTTCAGGGATGAATACGATTTTCGAAAATTTACTTAATTAATCCTACAAATTTAATAAGAAATGGCAAGCTCGATGGGATAACAAGATAAGATTGCAGAAAACAAAAAGAGGATACAAAAAGAGTTTAAAGATCGTCGTGGATTAATATAATAGACAAACCAAAGCCCAGATTCGGGAATTCCAATGACGGCAATGACGGCTAGACGTTTCACTCAAAATGGTGAAATTTCTGCAGGAATTACAAAAATTGATGTACAACTCATAAAATAGATTTACACTATTATGATTGTTGTGGCAAGTGGCCATGAAATGAATGTCGAGAAGTTTAAAACTTTCACAATTGATACAGCAAAAGTATCCCTGGTATTACATTTCACCAACCATTCATAAATATTTAATTCATGAACCACAAATAATGGGCAATACTATTTTGCCAATTGGTCAACTGACTGAGGAAGCCCAAGAGTCAAGAAACAAGGACTAATTGTTGGAAATCAAGCAAAAAGGTTTGCTTAAGCTCCCACTATTTATAATAATTATTCTTAGGCTGGGGAAGATATGCAGCTCAGGAAGATTTTGTTTTAAATTAATGAAAATCAATTGTTTGTGTTTTTTTAATTGTAGTAAAATTTGTTTTACCTACTTCGGATTTTACTTAAAAAACTTATGTGTACTTATGTATTTTATTTTTAAGAAGACATAAGGAAACACGATATAATTGTTGTTATCCGTGTTAATGGCCAATTTGACAGCCCTTAATCTTGATACATATATAATGAAAAAGGTCGGTATATTAATTTTTCAACCTTTTTAAAAAGGCTTACAAAAAGTGGGCGTTTTAGTATGCGTGGTCAATGTTAGGCTAAGAAATATCAATAGATAAACATTTCCAGAAATGTTCAGGTTCCTAGCTCTGTTGTAGTCTGGTTTATTTCCACCAATAGGTTGGTTCTGGCGAAGTGTTCGTTGGTTATTTGACTTTATTTTCGATACTTTAAAGCACTCTCAAAAGATCTCTTCCAGTTTTCAGAATAATTATACACATTTAAACTAAGAATAATCTCGAACTTGCATTAAAAATATTTCAAAAACAAAATATAATCAATATTTGAAGTTGCATTTAAAATATTTCGAAAACATACAATCAATATTTGAAGTTAAGGCTGTTTTCTAAAAGACACTCTTTGGTTTTGATTTCCCAGTTAATTTCTTTAAGCTTTAATTATTGTTAAAATATGTTCTATTATCTTTCATGGATCTTTATTTGCACAAGTTAATTTTATAGTTAGTTTTTAACATCCTTCTTTTAGTAGGTTTTCATTTTTTGTACACAAATTATTTAAAGAATTTTATTTTTATTCTAGAAAAATATTTTACCTACAAAGAATTTATTTCATTCAACAATTCAATTAACTTTTTTAATAAATCATAAGAACTGAAAAACTGTCCCCTCAATATTTTACGAATAAAAAATGATTTTACCTTCAAAATAATTTTATGCGACGAATTGGTACAAATTGATGTTCGATTTTCGATATCTTGTGATGAAGGTTTTGTCTTCAAAATAATTTCATTCTGTAGTTTATTTAGTTGTTAGAAAAATCCAATCTGTATTTTTTTAAAAAAGTTCCAATAAAAAATTGGTTTTGACTTAAAATCTCGTTAACAAAAACGATATTGAAATAAAACTTATTTTATCATATGCTACATATTTTTGGATAATTTTAGTTAATTTTTAGAAGAATTCAACTGACAACTCCTTTTACAAAACACGAAAACCTTCAAAAACGACAAAAAATTGATTAGAGATGGTTTTCGACTCAATATTATAGGAACAAAAAAATATATTTTCTTCAAATTTGTGTATCTCACACAAAACATTGCTATTAATATTTTGATAAAGTTTTAGAAAATCGACAGACTATCACGGATGGGAAGTTTGTAACGTGGGTCGCATCCCAGCCCTTTTTTCGAAATTAACCTTAATTAAAAAGAAAGCCATTAACTATTATTTTAAAAATTCTGTTCTCAACATCTTGATGTTATTATCTGTAAAAATGTATTTCCTGAAAGGCAATACTAACTTGTTCTTGAGATATGTCTGACAAAAATGGTATCCCGAAAGTTTGAACTTAAGAAACGTTTTAGATGATATAAATACAAACGCAGACACAAAAAGAAGGCTGAATTTTCTTTTCGAATAATTAGGCCAATTACAATAACTTCGTCGAGAAGTGGGATAACAATTTTTGTGTTGAAATGCGTTTCTGTAAGCATTTAAGGTCGTAGAAATCTTTTTTGAAATGCTGTGTTAAGTTATAACAACTTCCTCTATGAGTAAAAGTTACTGATGTGCAAAACATACAAGCTCAATATAATAATCTGTATTTTATGTACATAATATTATGACATTGTTTACTATACCAAGTTTTTAAGGTTTTTTTTCAAATCGAGATTTTCACTTAAACCTGTAGAGTTGACAAAACAAAGAACAAGTAAAAGCCTCAATTGAAAATTAGATTTTTTGACTAACGAGTTTTTTTTTCGATGAAAATATGAAATGGTATGATTTATGATGTTTAAAGAATCCAATATTTTTCACAGTATTTGTATAGGAATCTTCTTTAGGATTTTCAAAAACAAATTTTAAAATATACCATGTATTTCAACAGCGGTATGTATTTTAACAGCGATTAAATGGTTATAACAAAGAAAAATAGCTTACCAAAGAAAACCTATTAAGAATACCTTAGAACTTCTTGGTAACTTCAATATCATCTTTGGAACATATGTACAAGATTTAACAAAATTTTAGGTAAGAAAGCGAAAAATAAATGTTCCCAGAAACATTTTGTTTTCATTTTTTGAACTAGTTTAAATTCAATCAAATTTAAAATTTAAAATTCTTGAAATTATAAATCATAATTATAACTGAACTTAAGTATAGAAAACCAATAAGACGTCATGTATCAAGTTAATTACTTTGTATTTCAAGGTTTTACGGCTGAAAAATTATCCACGATGACAGGGAAAATAAAAAGAATTATAAAAGCTATACTTACCTTTATGGGAATTAAAACCCATCACTGAAGTATAAAAATGATTGAATAAAGTTCCAAGAATTTGCAGGTATGTCTGGAATAATGTCCTTCCCGTAAGAAGATTAAAATATATTATATGTTAGACAACTGAGACTTTATAAACCTCAAAACAAAAAATACAAAACAAAAATCTATGAAAATCATTCCTCACGGCATAGTCCAGGTTTTTATTTCATTTCAAAAGAAAAGAAAAAAAATCTATAATTCAAAAATAAAATAAAATCACCTTTGTCAATTCAATATACGATTTTCTTATTTGAATCACAACACCATCTGGAATTTTGTAATATAATTCCCGGAATTTCCTTTGTGTAGGAACATTGCAAAAATAAAAATAAAATGTAAAACTAATTTTCCTGTTACAATGCTAAGAAGTTAAAAGAAATCCTACACCAAGGACCTTTACATACCTAGCCTACCTATATATCAAATATTATTCAATTTTTCTTATAAATAAATATCTGTCTTATTCTGAAAACTACATACAAAAGCATTACCATACCATCCAAAAAATGAAAAGAAATAATCTACCAGAAATGTGTGTCCTTAAAATATTTGTTCAAAAAATAAAAATCTGCAGCCCTTACCTAAAAAATGTTTATTCTTTATTCTAGAACACATAATTTAAAATAATAAAAAGAAAAGTTATATAAATTTATAAAAATATACTATGTACTTATGTGTGTTTCTTCTCTTTCTAGTAATGGTGCATTGCAGTCGTCGGGGAACGGAAGCAATTGTCGGTGATTTATCTCATACATTCCTCTATGAACAAGGTAAGGATATTGTGGATAAGGATAAAAAGGAACACGATTTAAAAAATATACTAACCCTATATGTATATTTATGAATGAATTGAATACAATGTTTAAGCGTAGATAGAAGATGTAGGTACCACATATTTTACTTTTTGAACATTGTGGGTGGAAATATTTTATGGAAATATTCAAAAAAGCCACTACTTACTTTGAATTACGAATGGTTGTTTAGTTAAACAAAAAAGGATACAAGTTACAATCCAAATATCAAAAAGTGAAAATTAAACACTAAAGTCAAAATTTTGCAGTAAAAGAAAAATGCTTAAAAATTGGTTTAGCACCAAATCTAGAAAACAGATACGTAGATTGCAAAAATCTAGAAAGTATGATGTCAACAAATTGAAAAATGTTTCGACAAAAAATTTGTACATTAGATTTTTCTTGTTTTTGTTTCTTTTGCTTCCCATAGGAAGTTATTGTGATGGGTCCGATTTGTCAAATTGAAAATTTTGACATTTCTCGACGTTTCAAGGCCCCTAGGGTCGAAATAAAAGATTTTTAGAAAGATGTCTGTGCGTGCGTGTGTACGTACTTTCGTACGTCCGTACGTCCGTACGTCCGTACGTCTGTACGTTCGCGACGTTTTTTTCGTCTTCCATAACTCAAGAAAAAGAAGAGATATCGACTTCAAATAAATTTTGTTATACAGATAATAAGGCAGAAAGATGCAGAAGGGGCTCTCAAGAAAATTGCGTGGGTGGTTTTTTTACCATAGCAGTTTAAAAAAAAAGGTGAACATTTTGGTTAAACCTAAATATCTCATGAACCAATGACGCTAGAGACTTGAATTAAATTTTATATTATATATTGTAACGTGATACAAAACAAGTTTATTTTTTGAAAAAATCCAATTAACGGTTTTTTTTTATAAATTAAAAAAAAACTGAAAAACAAAATTTTTCACCTTGAAAATTTTACGACCAAAATATGATTTCATCTCCAAAACAATTTTGTGCAATGAAGAATAATGTTTTTGACATCTGATAAAATTTTGAGAAAAATCGAATTGACAGTTTTTTTTATAAAAAATAAAAACCTAAAAAAAAACATTACTCAAAGTTGGGAAAATTTGAATTTCGACTCAAATATCTTTTCAAAAGCTTGAGACTTAGGCTTCAAACTTATTTTATCTTATAAGAAATATTGTTGTCAACATTCAGTAAAATTTTGAAAAAAAAACGAATTGACAGTTTTTTTTACAAAAAATAAAAACCTAAAAAAAATTAATAAAATTTGCTAAACATTTACTTTCGACTTAAATAGCTTTTCAAAAGGTTAAAATATTGGCTTCAAACTTATTTTATTTCACAGAAAATATTGTTTTCGATATTCAGTAATTTTTTTTATAAAAATCCAACAGTCCGTTTTTTCATAAAAAATAAAATCTACAACAAATAGTACGCAAATTTGATAAAAATTGATACATATAGACAAACTTTTAAGCAAGACAAATCGACAGACGGGATAGGAAGTTATCAGTATGGGTCGCAACCCATCCTCTTTTCTTCAATTATTTTTTAAATTAGAACAGAAAAGAAATTAGGTTCAGCTAGGAATATATGCAAAAAGGAAAAAAAGATTGTATGGATACTTAGAAAGCCTTGCCTACCACTCTAACTTGTATTTTTGTTTTCTTTAGCTATAAATTATGATTTTAAATTTTTAACAAGTTAAGTATTTTCGTATGTTTCATGCGTTTTAATTATTGAAAATGTATTTTTGTTAAGCTGAGAAGACGAATTGTTTAACTTTCTAAATATAATGCTGCTTTTTGCTTAAGTCCTGTTTAAAAATTAAAAGGAAAATCTCTAATTAAAAATTATGTCCAGATTTTGTCATTCGAGATTTTTGTTCATTCAAGATTTGGTTGCGTTCAACCTTTTTGCATTTTAAGTTAAAAAAATTTTGTGGTTATATATTATGTCATGATTACCTTAAAAATTTAGCTAAAGTTAACTCTTAAAATATTTATTTGAGACAATATTTAATTCTAAATATTATACAACCAGTGACAGATTTAGGCTTGCTGCCGCCCTAGGCCCCGTTCGATCGCCGGCCTTTTTGATAAATTGAATTTCATTATTTTTGATCCAATATTTTTATTTTAAAATAACTTTATTTATTGAAATATATTTTTTTAAATATAAATAATAAACATGACGGATAAATAAGTTATAAACTTTAAAAAGAGAAATCATAAATTTTTTTTTCAATATTAATTAATTTTAAAATTTCTTTTTCCTGGCTTTGGTCCGCGCAAAAACGTCGATTATATCGTCATAATTAATTTCTTGGACTAGTTGAGCTTCAATTGACAGTAATGCAAGAGCATTAAGTCTATCTTGGCTTATGCTTGCGCGTAAATAAAAAATTTTTACGCGTTTTAGAGTGGAAAAAGATCTTTCTCCTGAACAATTTGTAGCCGGAATACTCAAAAAAATACGGAGAGCAATGTCCACATTCCGATAAACATCTCGAAGACTCCGTGAATGCATTACATTGCATATTTTTTGTTCAGAGCGTACATCTTCCGTATTTGCTAAGGAATCTTTCAGTTGAAAATGTAAATGAATATATTCATTGCCTAACGTCTCTTCCAAATCGTCAGGATACTTACTGACTAGTTTATTGGCAAGATTTTTCAATTTGTTTGTATCTATTTCGAATAAATCATCAAAAAAATTAAAATTTTCGTAAAGCTTTTCATATGTACTTTTACGCCCGGCCAATTGTTCACTCAGAGTGTCTAGAAGTTATTGAGATCACGATCACGTAAATAAAACACTCAGATAACAAAATAAAAGTCTTAAAACTTTTTTTTATATGTATAATAAGCACATAAATGTAATTGTATCATAAGTCGACGACTTTAATATATATCAGTTCACATACTTTATTTTAAAAAAAATTCGAAATTCTTGCACTTGCATTTTCAGAAATTATTGACATTTGTAGATGTAATTCAAGGTTTTGGTAAATATGTGGAATATCGAATGATTTTTTTCTATTGCAGATAAAAATTTCAATTTTTTATCAATTTTTTTTATGATTAAAAAAATTGAATATAAAAAAAGACGGGATTTATTTTTCATAAAAAAATTATTTTTATGAACAAAAAATGTTCTGACACTTTTGAATGAATATCAAAATTATATTCAATACATGCAAATCTACGGTATTTTCATTTCACACTTAAAACAAATTGAGAAGTTATTCAGCTTTAGTAATTTTAAAATGCTTCATACCCATGAGATTAATCTCACTAAAGGAACAGAAAGTAAAGAACATTACTCAATAAAGCCTATATAATTGATCTATTAAAAAATTGACATCTTACCCATGCAGATTAAGAAGTAAATTAATGAAATAAATTATAATATATTCTATAAACAATTTCTTATAAAAACTAATCTGAACCAATTTTTAAAATTGATTGTCTCTTTACTGTTTTTCGCCTCTAAAATTTTATCATTTCAAAAATTTTGCCACCCCTCAAATTATGCCGCCCTAGGCCCGGGCCTCACGGGCCCGGGCCCGTAAATTACATAAATTGGTTTAACCTTAAATTTCTTTTTCTATATGGTTTATATCTCCTCTATTGATTCAAAGTGGTCTTTTAAATTAAACGAATAGCCAGAAGTAACATTAACAGAAAGAAATTAAGCGTTTCGACATTAGTCCAGATTATATTTTTCTGTGTTCCAAATGTTCGCTCATAGTCATAGTTTTCACTAATTCTTAAAATATTCCCGCCAGGTCAGTAAGTTGACGATTTCTTGTTCCCAATTCAATTGAATATGTTGACGTTCATCCATTTCGTTATTCGGCCTTACCTTCGATAACTACTGCATTTAATTTCGACTAAACTTCCTCACTGTAAGAAATCTATAATATGTTCATTTTGACGAATTTCATTCGGAAGTGAAATCTTACGATTTTGAATATTTACAAACATTGCACCTAAAAATTAAAATTCTATATTTCTTTTCACTAGATCACCAGTAATATTTTTACAAAAAAAGGGCTTGCTGCCCAAAGGAACTAATAACGTTACTATGCTACATTGTAGAGGTTGTGTAGACATGGCTGTATAGACCATTTAATTCTAATTGAAAACTTAAGTAGCCCCAACAATTTCAATTTGCGTTTTTTTTTCTACTGTCACTTTTCGAAATTTGTTTTAAATAATTTTTACAAATGATTCTTGAATCGTTTAAGGTTTTAAAAATATATTTTTTTTTTTAATATAAATGCGATTTGAAACTATCTTCATGTTTTTTTCACGTTTCCTTTACTTTTTAAAAAGTTTAGGGAAATTTTTGAATTTTAATTTTTTGTAATAATCAATAATTTTAATTTCATCTATTAACATTGTATACAAATTGTGGGAATTGTGATTTTTGTATTATCTTTTCGTGAGTTTAAAAATTATTTATAAAACGATTGTATGGACTCAATGTAACAAATTCTTTCCTAAAAAATCATAAAAAGCATGGTTTTCAAAGCATCGGAACGACTTTAATAAATGAGGAGTGATGAATAATTTAAAAAAAAATACATTTCAAGAATTGCCATAAACGACCTTTTAAAATTAAAAAAAAAACTAGGACAAATTAGTCATTTTTGTATTCAATCCAAAAAAGCCACACTTTAACGAAATTTATTTTTAGGAGTGTTGACATTTTTCTTTTAAATTTATTAAAATTCTAAAATAAGTCAAAATGAATCGTTAAAACATAGTTTTTTAATAATAAGTAGAAACTTACGAGGTAAAATAAAAGATTCACAGAATGTTAGCTATACAACAACCTCTACTAGTTCACCTCAAACAAATTAAGAAAACATCATTGGTAACTTTTCAGTTATTTTTGAGAAACAATTAAATAACAATATTGGGCGTGACATTGGGAGTTAAATCTGATTTAGAAACTTAATTCAATTAAAATGGGAGTGGCAAAGAGTGGATTAGTTTTCTTAGGCACATAAGACAGGAATTATATAACAAGCTTTGCATTCTTAAAAAAATGCAAACTCGAAAGTTTAATCAAACATGACATTATGATGGTAGAGATGTCAAAAATAGTGGGTCCCCCGATTTCGTCCGTCCGTCTGTCCTACATTCCAAAGTATTGGGTCAATTGACTGTAATTTAAGGTTTTAAGCCAATTTGCGTTAAGCGTTTGTTTTTTTCATTTTTTAAGACTGTAATTTGTTGGTCAAAACTCGAAAATTCAAATTTTCTCACAACCAAACCGATAGATTTTTTGAAGGGTACCCCCATAGAACGGTTAATTTGTCCTTAAGTTTTTCCAAAAATTAATCAACCGATTTCAATAACTTTTCTGTACAAGCTCTTATTCTGTCTTAATAATGTTTTGTGATAAGAAATGTCATTGTTTTGATTTATAAAAAAAAATAAACATTTTTTTTTTTTAAATTTTATATCTCGAAAACGAGTTGTTATTTTTTTACGAAATTGAAATGTAAAACGTATATTAATAAGTTTTAAATATTTGCATTCCAAAAATATTTTTAATCCTAAACTGAAAAAATAATATGTATACAAAACTAATTTAAAAAAATCGCTCTAACGATTTTCCAATAACAATGTTAAAAAATTTAAGTTTTTTTGGGAAATCAAATGACACTTAAATTTTTGAAAACAAACGGGTACATTTTTAAAATAGACTTTTTATATACATGAGCAAGTTTGTGCGACCCAGTCGTGCATGTTATTTCTTTTTTGCTTATCTAAGTAGTATAAGATAATCAAGAAAATGAAATATGGTGTTGCAATAATTCTGAATTCTAAAAATAACATAAATATACCTTCATTCTATTGTGATTATTAAAATCACCCTTACACTAATCCCTTTAAGAGACTTAGAAACATAACAATGGTGTATGGCAGTTTTGAGTTTTGGTCGGAGTCGTTATTTAGAAGCCAAATAATGAAATGTGCGCGGATAGTTATTTTAAATGGAGATCTTCGATTTTTTTTAAGTACTGCCGGAAGGTCCTAAGAAATCAAGAAAAATAAAAGTGTGACAGGGGAGAGTACGATAACTCAGGCGTCAAAGTTTAATGACAGATTTTAATAAAACAGTTAAAAAGAAGCATTTTTTACTATGGGAGGGGGGGTGTCTATCTCCCCCCGTTTAGGCGGTAGGGGCAATTTAAAAAAATATGTACGTTTAATGGAAAAAAAAAATTAAAAATATTGGAAATAATTACTTACAGCTAAGTTTTATAGGTACATTTTTTAAAAAGCCAACACTTTTGTCTATTAGCTTGTTTTTAAATCAAGTCAAAACTTTGTATACTTTTTGAAAAAAAATTGTTTTAAACTCAAAATTTGTGCAAAAAAAAGTTAAAAACACTTTAAACTTTTTTTAACTTTTTTTACTCAAATTTTGAGTTTAAAATTAAATTTTTTGATTTAAAGACTGACTAATAGAACAGAATGTTGGCTTTAAAAAAATGTATAAAACTTAATTGTAGGTATTACCGATATTTTTTAATTATTTTTTTCCATTTTAAATAATAATTTTTTTAAATTGTCCCTCCCGCCTAAACGGGGGAGATAGACCCCCTCTCCGATAGTAAAAAATGCTTGTTTTTAACTGTTCTTAAAAAATCCGTTATAATATCTTGTCGACTGAGTTATCGTACTCTTGCCGTGTGACAGGAGAACGATATGTTTACAAAATTATTTACGCCAAAAAACGCCTTATCCAAATTGACAGTTTTTCAAAAAAAAAAAAAAAATAAATTAGGTGGCGCAACAGTCCATGAAGGACCAGGGCCTAGTGACTTACAACTCTCAACCAT
Organism: Eupeodes latifasciatus; assembly: GCA_920104205.1. Taxonomy (NCBI): domain Eukaryota; kingdom Metazoa; phylum Arthropoda; class Insecta; order Diptera; family Syrphidae; genus Eupeodes; species Eupeodes latifasciatus. The sequence continues at coordinate 355,716,195 of OV049924.1, read as the reverse complement.
CCCTGTGTGCGAGTAATGTTGTCAGAGATGGAAGGGACCTACAGTTTATATGCCGAATCCGAACGGCTAATTTGAGAAAGCACTTTTCATGACAAGAATTACTCTTGGAGGATTTGTCAATTCCTCGCAAGAGGCAGTACCCGTGAAAAAAGTTAGGTGGCACAGGCAGGGATTGAACCCAAGACCCCTTGCATGACAGTCCAACGCACTAACCATCACGCTACGGGTACAATTTTTCAAAACCAAGTTGAAAAAAACGTGACGTTGCAGTTAATGGATTTTTTTTACAATATTTTTTGTTTTTTTTTATGAAATACGAATTAATTCTGAAGTTTTTATAAAAATCTTCTGAGTCGTTTGTGAGAAATCAAAACACTTTTAACGTGACAAAAATTAAAACTCCAAGAAATAAAAAAATCATTTAATTTGAGCGTGGAAATTAATGGATTTAAATGAAAACAATTTTCAATCCTTTTTTTTTTTGATTTTACAAATGAATTCCGAAAATTTCTCAAAACTCTTTCCGATTTAAGTTTGCAAAATTATCCACTGACATCTCAGTCAAAATCTTAAAAAAAAAGATTTTCCTATTCAATTTTGTTCTTCGACAGAATTTTCTTTCCAAAAAATAAAACCATGAATAAATTCATACAAAAATGTAAAACAGTCATCGATGCCTTTGAATTCACATCAAAATCATTTCCACAAAACTCGCCTTGCATTACATCCAGTGAGTTTTACTCCACTCGCTTTATAATCAACTTTTTTTTTTGTTTCTCAGGATATAATTATTGCATTCGGCTTGCTTTGATCGTCTTCAGATAAGTCAAGCAGAAGCAAACTCAAGAGCCTGTCGCGTTTTACCTTCTGATGTATGTATGTGTACCACCAATTGCTATTGCGCCAAAGTAGAACAAAAGGCTACATTATTCGTACATATAACGTCATCAGGATTCAGGACATATCTACATATGTAGTGTAGTTACGTTACGTATAGCAAAAGCATCAAGAGTAATGGTGATGGTGAAATTTTTTGAATTCAACTCGACTCGACTCGACTCCACGAACGTAATCGCCTAATTTACCTTTTAGACGTGATTATTTCAAGAGAAAAATTAGAGCAATTACTGCACGCTGCTTTCTACTGCGAAGTCCCCAATACTCCTACTATAACAGCTGTGCATTCAGAATAGCCCTCCATGAATACTTGTACTTTTGAGGCACTTACCACCCCAACTCCCTTCCATCATCAGGGTGGTTACTGCTCACCCTTACATCACACCACCCCCCCACTGCCTTCTGCAGTTATAAAGTGCTTGTAATTATTTTTCGCACGCCTGTTGCCACCAATCCTTGTTCGTATTCGTTGCCAACACACTCCACTCCACTCACTCCTCGAAAAATATAAGTGCTTCCTTAGAATAGGAATATGTACCGCTTAACACGACATTACACACACACCCCTTATAAAGGTCCACAATGCTAGCTAATCTCTTGCTTGTTCCTTTTTTTAAAACTTTTATTTTTCTTTTCCATGGGGACATTTTCCGCAGGTGGTGCTGCACATATAGGCGGTGTGCAATTAGCTACCATCAAAAATAAGCCAGATGGGACGTTCTGCCTGAACGAACTGAAACGGAAAATCCGCTCCAACGACTGCCATGAGCCCATTACATCGCTGGTAATCGTGGAGAACACCCACAACATGTGCGGCGGCAGGGTCCTGCCACTGGAATGGCTGGACCAACTTACGGATATTTGTAAAAAAAGCTCAACAAAAGGCAACGGAGGTGGATGCTATGTGGGAAATGGAGGAGGAACTACCAATGGCACCGGTATCGGTGGTGACGGCAACATTGCTCTTCACATGGATGGAGCTCGAGTGTTTAATGCAGCCGAGGCAATGGGCACCACAGTGGAACGCATCGCCAGAGACATCGATTCGGTGTGCTTCTGTCTGAGCAAAGGACTCTCGGCGCCAGTGGGGTCGATGCTGGTTGGATCAAAGGATTTTATCAATGAGTAAGACAAAGACATTTTTTGAACAATCGTTTTAATTTTTTCGTTCTTTTTTTTTTTTAATTTTACTTTTTCAATTCTTATTGTGTAGACTTGCTCTAAGAAATTTCATTTACTAGACGTCTAAGGGTATGTCTTGTGTAGAGGTTTGAGAGTCAGAGAGAGCCTTTTGGATGAAGCGAAATTAGATTGAGGATAATTTTTTCTTCTTTGAAATTCCCACCACCAAATGGTTTAACTGCTTAAATTGGCTTTTATATTAATTAAATGGTTCTTAGGTTTTCTTCTTATTATTTTTTTTTTAATTTTGTGCAAATGGCTGAGGACTTCTTTGTCACTTTGGAGAGGCGTATGTGAAGAGCGGGGTTATTAAACTCGTAATCTAAACGTTGAAAAAAACATCTGAAAAGTCATTGAAGAATTAAAACCCAAAAAAAAAAAAAATTAAAACGAAAATAATTTGAAACTTTTTCAAGAACAGATAGGTATACATACATTTTGTTCGTTTTTGAACAAATTTGAGTGGAAGCTTGAAGTTACTTTTAAAGTGCTTTAAGTAGGTACGCCTTAAAGTAATAATAATATACCCACTTGAAAGAAATTAAAAACATTTTAGTATACTCGTATGAATTTATAAAAGAACATTTTCAGACTTTGTATATAAAGAGGGATTTCTTTGAGATATTTTTACTCTTGGACTTTTTTTTTTATTAAATAAAGAATTGTTAGCCACAAAGACGTGGATCAGAAATTATACACATGACTTAACATTAACATAAGAATGCACATAACTTTATTTCGCTTATGTTCTCAAATGATTTTTAATAGGTATCTTACTTATTTATGCTTATGAATAGATCCTTAAAAACGGGAAGTTTTAAATTTTTGATAAGATGTAGATAATCATACGGCATTAATATTCGAAAGAAAGGCCTTTAAGGGAAAACATTATGCAGACTGGTATACATTAAATATTCGTGTTTGAAATTATTTTTCTTATCTTAAGTCACTAAATTTATGGATGAAAACCCAAAAGATGAACAGAAAATCAATGTTTTTAAATTAAGAGTTTTGAATTTTCGATACCAATTGAAATACCATCAAATCGAAATAAATACGAAGTTAGTGTTATTCTGTGATTTTAATTGTAAATCATTTGATGTTTCATCAATAAACAAAATTCGCATTCGCCAGAGTGTCCAATTTGTGGTTCTCGAACTATTTAATACATATTTGTCACAAAGCAACTTTTGAGAATCAGAAATAATTTTTAATGTTGCTTATATTGGAAATAATTTTGAGAATTTTAATTGTTTCGAAAATTTTACGAAGGATTTTAATTAATAAAGCAGCTTAACATATCCATATCATACACAAAGTCTTCCAAGATCCTCCTACAAGGTTTTTTAAGAGGGTAAGTGTAACGGAGGGGTCTTGGGTTAGGTTCTATCAAGTTTTTGAAATGGAATAAAAAACATGTTACTCAGATTTCTCTATTGTGTTCCCCAGAGTATAATCGGGATTTGGATAGGCTGAAGATAGGGAGAATGTAGGTGGAGCTTTTATTTGGGACACCTCCCTTATCAATCTCGATTCTAAGGAAAATTTCAAGATGTATTTCAGTGCCGAAGACAAAACTTCGCATAGGTCGTTGTATTTACCTAGTATTGTATTCCTGTTTGGAGCAAGGCCGGGGCATTCTGAGAGGAATTGAAAAGTATACTCTTTTGTCTCTACATCTTCACATTATTTATATTTACTAGATAAGCTGTAAAAATATCAAAAATATTGTATACATATAGCTTTAAAAGGTACTTTATTCTGTACTTAAAAATACATACATTTCTTAAACACCATTAAGTGCCGAAATTGGGCTCAAGGGTAAACTGATGGGCATTCCTGGTAGAACTGGTATTACGGTTGAATTGTTTGAGAGGAGAAATGCAACTGGCTATTTCACTAAAGCATTGTTTTTTGAAAATAGCGTTAAAATAATGATAGACAAGAAACCCTGCGACGACGGTGCTCAAAAGATAGAAAAGTTTCAGTTATACAACGGTCAACTATCATTTTGAAATCTCTCTTTTAAATTATGTCCAAGAGACTAAAGTGGGTTATTTTAGCATCTTCCCAGATATGGAAAGTTTTGAACGAATGTAGGCTTTATAAATTATAGCCAGATCAGAGGGGTTAAAAAACGGAACCCTGCGCACACCACCGTTTATTTTTTGGGTATCAGGTTTGAACCCGTCTAACACTACATGAATTACACGATCCGAAAGATAATTTCTAACCCAACAAAGAAGGGATTCATAAATACCAAATGCACGGATTTTTGATAAGTGAGCTTAATGTCAAACTCTAGCAATTGCCTTTGAAATATAAAGTGCAATAATCTTACTTTCTCTAAAACGATATACAGATTTGTTCCACTGTTCGGTGAGGTAAACTATGAGATCACTAGTCGACCTATTGATACGAAAGCCATACTGCAGGTCATTAAAAAGCTCTCGTTCTTCAAAATATTTCTTTAGCTGAAAATTTATCAGCGTTTTTATGACCTTGGATAGAATGGGCGATTAGAGGGTGACGAGGATCCGCCTTTTTTAGGGACAGGTCGGACAAATGCTGTTTTCCATCCACTTGGAAAGAGACCAGTAGAGTAAGGCAGATGGAAAAGTTAACGCAGTGGTTTTGCTAGTGAAGAAGATCCCCTCTTTAGAACAAAAGCAGGGCTACGATCCGGGCCAGCAGATTTATGAATGTCAAGGTCTTTAAGTACCTTAGCATCTATGAACGAGTGCTAAAGAAGATTCGTCCCATAGAATCGTTTACGCTTTCAAGTACAGACGGAGCTGTTTCACTCATTAGCAACTTCGACTTAACTGCAAACTGTGCTGCAAGCAAATTGGCTTTGTAAATCAAGCTTACAAAAGCAGTGTCTATGGAAACGATCATCAGAACCGACGATGACGTAGTGTTACGGACTTTATTTACAAATTATCAGACATTTTTAATATTTTTGGGACATTGTATTATTTTTTGTCGTAATTTCTGGTCATGTAAAATTGAATGCGTCGAATATGTTCGTTACAGGTCTTTCTAGCTTGTTTGAACTTATACCAGTTTTCTTCAGTGGGGTTAGGTTTGTATTGCCGGAAACATACATTTTTGATCTTAATAACCTCTTTTCAGCTCGATTCAAACCATAAGTTAAGTTCATAATCATGTCTGCGCTGGAATCGCCGTCAGTATCGAGGAAGTTTAGTGACCAGTTAAAGTTCCTCAAGAAGTCACTTAGACCGTCCCAGTTAAGTTCTCATATTGCCAAACGGTTCTCGTAGGGTTTTTCACTTTAACTGTTTTTGCATGAAAAATGTGAAGATATTATACTATCCATTTTTGGGTAATTTGTCTGCCCTTTGATTTGTCTTCAATTTGTTGCGCCGTGGAACACAATAAAGAGGTGAATTGATCGCTTCGCGAACCAAAATTTACTTTCTACTTCAATATTCTTATATTTTGACAAACGATCTTTGAATAAGTACTTCCTACATTTTTGTTTTAATAAAACAAAACATCTGACTTTTTCATTTCTCCGACCCATTGTTCAGGCTTAATTTAACCAATGACAAGGGTTATGTTGGCTTTGAGTTCCACCATGGATAAGAGCTTATTTGAATGGACCTGAGACTTTAGAAATTAAAACAAATGTCTACTCGTGTCAAGTCGAACAATCTCAGTGGGAGGTTTTTGTAAAAGAATACAATAATTATTAATCACTAGCTGACCCGGCAGACTTCGTACTGCCTCAATCGATAAATAAAAGAACTAAACTTTTGTATAAATTAATTTCAAAACAAACAAAACGTATTGAATAAAGTTTTATTATTATTTTCGACACATCATGTTGCTTACTTAAAAAAAAAAACAGAGTTTTAAATTTTTATTAACAGACACACACTGTTATGAAACATTTTGTTAATCAATTTAAAGGTCTTTCATAAACTTTATTTTTTGTTTTGTTTTGTGGTGCGTAAATAAACAAAGAAGACGGTTTTCCGGCGCGCGAACACGTGACGATAATTGTCCATGCGCGAAACAGGGAAACTCCAAGTTGATTCCGCAAACTTCTAAAGACTGTCCTTGCGATTTATTGATTGTCATCGCAAAGGCCAGACGTACTGGAAATTGTAAGCGTTTAAAATCGAATGGTAAATCCGTTGGAATTATCGGTATTTGCGGGATCAAGACATCCTCTCCTTTGTATTTTCCTGAATGACATTATTCATCAGCTTTTTCACAGCCAGTCTTGTTCATTTGTTCCATTGCATAGTCGAGGTTGATTAATGTTACGCAGCATGATGACAACTGATCCTACTTTTAACTGCAAATTGTGAGGTGGTAATCCAGACAATTCCAGTGAGTTTAAATACTCCGTGGGATAGTTGACTACGTCATCCTGGTTCATAACGGTGTCGACTGATTTAAAGGAAACCGACTGTCCTGGAAGAAAATTCTGAATGGTCGCATTGAGATCCTCGACATCTTTATTTTTCGCTGCCAATATTGCTCGTTCACCCAGCCAATTATGGTTATTGAACTTTTGCGCTATATCTGGGAAAACACGCTGAATAAGCTCCTCTTTTGATTCTGTGATGTGACAGAAATCTGTGGGTAATGTGATGAATCCGGTCGAGGTGTCCTGTCTATTGCAACTTTTTTATTTCCAATATTTAACAACTGCTTCGCAAACACATTTGCAGTTTCATCATGTTGCAAAAATACTCGCATGTTAGTTGTTAATTGGAGTGTCTTTACGTACTGCCACAAATTCGATGATTTTAGGCATGCATTTAGTTCATCAGCACAGTTGATCGGGGAATAACTGGAAGATTCCGACGAAAATCACCTGACAACAGAATCATGGCCCCACCAAAAATATTTTGGTTGTCACGAAGATCTTTCAATGTTCTGTCCAGCGCCTCCAGTGACCTCTTATGGGCCATTGTGCATTCATCCCAAACAATTAATTTGCATACCTGTAGGATCTTGGCCATTGCGCTATTTTTGGCGATGTTGCAAATTGGTGTTTCGGTGATTTACATACATGTTCAATGGTAATTTCAAGGCAGAATGCGCAGTTCGTCCGCCTTCTAGCAGAGTTGCAGCTATTCCAGACGAAGCCATCGCTAGAGCAACATCATTTCGTAATGTGATCCTCGCCAAAAGCAATGAAATTAAGAACGTTTTTCTGGTTCCCCCGGGAGTATCAAGGAAATAAATTCCACCAGATCCACTGTTCACAGCTTACGACTATTTTCTTGATCTGTCTCTCTCTGGTCATCAGTGCGGTTAGCACGTGAGGTAGCTCTTCACACATTTGATTGACTGCGACGACCTAAGTCAGGTCGTCTTCTCCTCGGCATCGTAATGTAATTAATCAAAGTGAGAAAATTTCTCGCTCACTTAACACTAACTTAACAGTAAAGTGTCACTATCACAAAATATCAACAAAAAAAGAGCACACTACTTGGAATGTCACTATCACAAAGGATCACAAAAGTAAAGAAAGTTCTCGCGCACGTAGCGGTAATCGTCACTCACAAAGATAGGAATATCGTAACCATGATCGTAACACAATATCGTCAATCGTAATACTTTTTTCCGTGTTCTGATTTTTTTATTTATTTTTTGTTTGTGACAAAACTTAAGATTTATCAAACTTAAAAAAATAATCTGATACAGTTACAGCTGAAGTTAGCTAAAATTAAGTTTCGCAAAGCCGACCAAATTAATTGGAAATCAGTACTATTAATAGTTTATTACATTTTTTGTCGCGTTCGCGATTCACTTTTGTTTATTTACGGAACGCGACATTAGATCCTCCAAAGCGCACGCGAAGACTATTTTCATAGATATGATTGAATTTGAACTTTGACTTTGAAATTGACTTTTGACGTTAGGAACACACCTAAATTGCTTAGACAACAGTGAGTGATTATAATTTAATATGAACTTTATTGAATAGCAATAAAGTTCAAATTCACTCTAGAAAACGTTTGTATGGGAAATAGAAAAGGGATGTTTTTAGGGTTTTTCCGGAAATTATTCGATTTTTTCTCACCTTTTAAACCTTCCCTAGACCTCCACGAACATTTCAAGACTAAGATCAGATAAATCCGTTCCGCCGTTCTTGAGTTTTAGTGAGACTAACGAACAGCAATTCATTTTTATATATGTAGATTTGTATTACTTAGAGACTGTTAATGCTAACATTGCAATCTTTTGAAAAGAAATTAAAATCATTTCTTCCTCAATCGATTGAATGCAATCAACTTATTGCAATAATTTGAGGTTTTTTGCATATTTTTAAATTCACTCACGTGCAATGACTGCAAAGACTTTAAAAAAATACAATAGATTGATTAAGTAAATACAACAGAATGCATGAAGTCTCAAATGATTACAAATCAATTGATTACATTCAAATGATTGCAGAAAATCTGCAAATTTTTAGGGTTAAACGATTGGTGATTGAAAAATTTGAAGGACCGGTTCTAGGTCAATAATTCAAAAGTATCTAATTTTTAAATTGAAGTCATAAATGATTGCAAGATTTTATTCATTTATAAGCTAGTGGCTAGTTTATACACCACGCGAGATGATGACAATTCTTCAAATTACTCGTCCAGATATAACGTTTGTCAAGTTTAAACAACAATTCAATAGTATCCACATCATCCAATTCAGAGCAAGAGAAGTTGGTTGACACCCATACAGAAAAGTGACTATTCAAAAATGCATTTTGAAATTTTATAGTCACAAATTCGACAGTTTTGTTTCTTGTCGTACATAATCATCCAAAAGTGGGCCTGTTGAAAACCAAATTCCAATTGTATTGTTTTTAACATTGAATAAGTATCGGCTATCAACTGATAAAAGTTAGGTAGTCTGTATAGGAAGACATTTAAAAAAATTCAAAATCAATTAAAAATCGGAAAACGTCAAAAAACCTATAAAAAGGAGGATACATGGTTTTTTCGTTCCAAAAATTAAATTTTCTAACAAGTGGAAAGATACGTAGTACCCGTAGCATGATGGTTAGTGCGTTGGACTGTCATGCCAGAGGTCTTGGGTTCAATCCCTGCCTGTGCCATCTAAATTTTTGTTCACAGGTACTGCCTCTTTGAAGGAATTGACAATTCCTCCAAGAGTAATTTGAAAAGTGCGTTTGGATTCGGCTTTTAACTGCAGGTCCTCTCCATCCCTGACAACAGTACTCGCACACAGGAATGGTTGAGAGTTATAAGTCGCTAGGCCCTAGTTCTCAACGGACTGTTGTGCCACCTAATTATATTTATTTTTCATTCATTATATTTTATAAATAATTTTTAGTTCCTTTTTTTAAAATATAGATTAGAGAGTCATTAAATTACTGAACTAAATCATATTTCTTTCATTAACAGAGCAAGACGTCTTCGGAAAGCCATTGGAGGTGGCATGCGTCAATCTGGTATTCTCGCCGCAGCTGGTTTAGTTGCACTAAACACTATTGTCAAACTCCTCCCTGAACATCATCGCAGGACATATCGTATTGCCGAAGGTAAGCCAATAAAATAAAATAAGTATCTATTCTTTCATGACATTTTTTTTTAATAAGTCCTTCAAACCCACCACTCACCGATATACTTTTGTTAACACATCCCCTAAAGCTCTGATCCAATTTCGATTTATTACTTTTAAAATAAATAAACTTTTTTTTAACTAACATTTGCACTTATTTGTACTGAAACTATTTTTATTTTGTATTTTTTTCAATAGCTATCCACAAGTTGAAAAGTCCATTTATAACTGTCGATATTGACAATGTTCAAACAAATATCCTTTTGGTACATATCAAGACTGATAAAATAACTGCAAGTGATTTTGCTGCCCGTCTAGGATGTGTGACTGACAAAGAGTTAGCTGCAGGAGTTATTGCGGACCAAACTAACCCCAATAGTGGTATAATCTTAAAAGTTAGCTCAAGAGACTGGGAATTTGCACGATTGGTCCTATATCAGCAAATAACCGACTTGGACATTGATTTGGCCATCAAAAAGTTAAACTATGTTATAAAAGAATATGACAGTGAATTGGCCCATTGACAAAAAGGACATTATACAAATACAAATCTCTCTTCTATCAACAAAAATAAAACAAATAACGACAAAATATTATACAAAGGAGCAAGAAGGGATGTAAAAATGGTGTGAAATTGAACCTTAGCAATATACATATACATAAATACATAGTTACATATATATAGCAGAATGTTGACATAAACTTTACAAAATAAACAAAGATATATAATTAGTTATCCTTTATTTTTGTTTTACCTATGTACTACAACAGAAAGTGTGAGAAATTGGGTGGGTAGAGGGGTGGAGTAATCTGCTCACTTCTATTTATGGCATGCGAAAAGTTTCCTTTTTAATGAGAATTATTGTCGATTGTGCTGTCTTCTTGTTTTGGCGTATACAAACCCCCAAAGTCCCATTACCAATTCCCCATTCCTCATTCCCAACAACTAGTTACACAGGCATTTAAACATGGAAAAGGCCCTTGTTATGGGGGATTTAGGGAATGAGCCGAACTTTATACTTGGGTATAAATAAGAGGGTCTGATTTGTCTCAAAGTATAATCAAATAATTTCGAACGAAAGTTTCTCGATTCGTTTTGTGGAGTAAGTTAGCCTCATCCTTATAACACAGAGATGCGTGTGGTGAGAAAGGTTTTGATGGCATGGGATAGGTTAGTTAGTAGGTATATTGTTCGTCTTTGATTATTTTCCAACAAGTAAGTATGAAGACAGCGTATAATAATAAGACCGCACTACACTTTTAGTGATGAAGGCAGAATAAAGTTGATTAGGGTATATAAATTAGGGGCAAATTCAATTGTCCTTGGAAGGGAAAAAAAATAAATAAATATGTCGATGTGCGTAATTTAAGTAGATTCGAGAGTTTGGCAGAGAAGAAGATATAGAAGCTAAAAAGTAGCGCAGAAGACCCTAAGGAAAGTGATCCTGTTACTGTCGATAAATTGAATTCAATAAATGGAATTCATGTTTGTCGACAGACAACAAGACATTTGTTGACTAGAAATGGATTTCGAGGCCGTGTAATCCGGAAGAAGCCGTTTATACGAAAGCAAAAAAGAGGCTGGGATACGACCCACACTGATAACTTCCCACCCCGTCTGTCGATTTGTCTTGCTTAAAAGTTTGTCTATATGTATCAATTTTTACAAAATTTGCGTACCATTTTTTGTAGATTTTATTTTTTTATGAAAAAACGGACTATTCAACAATATTTTCTGTGAAATAAAATAAGTTTGAAGCAAATATTTTTAATTTTTGAAAAGCTATTTGAGTCGAAAGTAAATTTTTAGCAAGTTTTAGTATTGTTTTTTTTTTTAGGTTTCGATTTTTCTCAAAATTTTATCGAATGTTGAAAATAACTTTTCATATAACATAAAATTAGTTTGAAGACAATGTCTCAAATTTTTAAAAAGATATTTACGTCAAAAAACAATTTTTTCCAACTTTTGTTGATTTTTTTTGTAAAAAAAACTGTTTATTCGATTTTTTTCAAAAATTTACTGAATGTTGAAAACAATATTTTTTATAAGTTAAAATTAGTTGTAGGTAAGCCATAATCTCAAATTTTTGAAAAGATATTTAAGTCGAAAATCATTTTTTGCCACCTTTTGTTAAATTTTTTTAATTCGATATTTTTCAAAATTTTGCTGAATGTTGACAACAATATTTTTTAAAAGATAAAAGTAGTTTAAAGCTAATATCTCAAAGTTTTGAAAAGATATTTGAGTCGAAAATCAATTTTTACCAAATCTTATTATTTTTTTTTTAGGTTTTTATTTTTTTGTAAAAAAAAACTGTCGATTCAATTTTTCTTAAAATTTTTCCTAACGTCGAAAACATAAAATAAGTTTGAAGCCTTTATCTCAAGTTTTTAAAAAGATATTTGAGTCGAAATTCAGATTTTACCAACTTTGAGTAAAGTTTTTTTAGTTTTTTTTTATTTTTTTATAAAAAAAATGTCAATTAGATTTTTTTAAAAATTTTATTGGTTATTGGTTCATAAGATATTTAGGTTTAACCAAAATGTTCACCTTTTTTTTAAACTGCTATGGTTAAAAAACACCCACGCAATTTTCTTGAGAGCCCTTTCTGCATCTTTCTGCCTTATTATATATTTAATAAAATTTATTTGTAGTCGATATCCTCTCCTGGTTCTTGAGCTATGGACGACGAAAAAACGTCGCGAACGTACGTACACACGCACTCACAGACATCTCTAAAAATCTTTTATTTCGACTCACGGGACCTTGAAACGTCGTGAAATGTCAAAATTTTCAATTCGACAAATCGGACCCATTACAATAACTTCCGATGGGAATTTATTAAGACAGCTAGAATCGAGTTCCGTTTACAGAGGAAAGTTAATTTTACACCTTTGGCTCAGATGGTCGTCGAATGGTTTGGAGAAAAACCATACTGCTCTGAATACGAAAAATTGAAAACCATTGAAGCATGGTGGCGGCAATGTTATGGTGTAGGGAAGTATGCCATCTTCCTGCGTTGAAACTTAGTTTCCATTGAGAGTACGATAGATAATATTCTGTCAAGTGGTCAAAAACTTGGTCTCACGAATAATTTTATATTCCAACAAGACAATGACCCGAAGCACAAATCCCTCTAAGTTAAAGAATGGTTGCTATGCAATGTCAAAAAACAAATTAAACCCCCTGCCCCGTCTTCAGATCTCAACTCCATTGAGCACCTGTTGAAACATTTAGAAAAAAAAAAAATTCGTCAGATATCAAACAAATCCGTCCTACTTGAGGAATGAAACAATATTTCTCCAGAAACAACTTCCATGCTAGTGCATTCAATGAAAAACCGATTGTAGGAAGTCAGAAAGAATAAAGGAGGTCCTACGAGTTACTAGGCTTTGATATTTTTTAATTTTAATACATTGCTTTTCAAAGAGTTCACTGGAAAAATGTAGTTTACGAAAACTTTTTGGTTATGATTTTTCTTTTACTTGCTGTAAATTGTTTTAAATTTTTATTTTTTTTTAATTGAAACGTTATATTTTCGCTTTAAAAATGTTTATTGTGTTAATTACTTCAATTTCTAGTGATTTTCAATATACTTGTTTTTAATATATTGTTATAATAAATATTTAATCTCAGAATGAACAAAAAGAAAGCTGCTGTACGGATACTTTTTGGACTATGTTATTTGCTAATTTTGTTAAAAGGTGCTGTCAGCCCTTGTTTTAGGGCATCTTAAATTGTAACCGTAATTTATAGAACATCGTGGTTGCATCAAGTAATGATACAATTTCAACAACAGATTGTGTTGCTAACCACACGTGTTTCATTCAAGTCCTTGAAAATAATAATTTCTTTTGCAAGTAGTCATTTAAGAAATTTCCAAAAGTATGATCAATCAATTATTAAAGCTTAAGCTGTTTTTTTGTCGAGATATTCAAGACATTAAAGTTATTTACTGTAGGTATCACTAATTGTGTTGTTAGAAAAACAGAATTTAGTAATCGTTTCGATTTGTTGAAATGAACATTTTGACATTCTTAGAGATTTCAAGGTTTCTATAATCTAAATCAAGGTTCTGTGAGGGCGAATGCACGTACGTTCGTAAGTTCGTAGGTTTGTTGATCCGTGCTTTTGGTATTTCTTTTTTCGTCTTCAATATTTTAAGAACAAGGAAAGATATCGACTTCAAATACGATTTATTTTAAATATTCAGGAAGGTCTTTTAAAAAAATTGAGTCGGTGGTATAGCAATAAAACAAGTGAAAAAGTTGGTTGAGGCCAAATATCTTTCCAACCAATAATGCTAGCGACTCTCTTATATTTTATAGTATTCACTTTTAAGCGATACCAATTTGTTATGAATTTTAACAAACAAATCAACTAACTCTTTTTTATAAGTCAAAATAACTAAATACAAATATTTTTCACCTCGAAGTATTTTTGAGGAAAAGGCGATATTACCTCGAAGAAAATTGTCTGCAACAAAAAATTACTTTTTTGACATCTGTCAAAATTTTTATGAAACCCTAATTAACATTTGTTGTTAAAATACTGCCAACATTTTTTAAAAATTGATTTTTGACTCAAATATGTCGATAATAAATTAAAGTATTGACTTCAAAATTATTTCATTGTATGCAAAATATTGTATTTAACATAACATAACTTTCTTTTCGAAATCCTTGTAATTTTTTTTTTAATATAAGAAACACAAAATTTCAAAAAATGTTACTGAAAGTTCTAAAAAAATTGTTTTCGACAAAAATAATCAAACTTATTTAATCTTTTGTTAGCAGTTGGTTAATTTTTAGAGAAATCCAACGAAGACCTACAAAAGGAACTTAAAATGTTTTTTATTTAAGTAAGAAAGAAAAATATTTATTTAAAAAAAAATTGTTGGTAATATTTGGTACAACTTTAATTTAACTTTGTGGGTTACATTCCACTTTTTTTCAATATTTCAATCAATAATTTCATGGCATTTTTTTTTTGAAATATGATTTCCACCAAATTTGACCGTATGCCGTCAATAATGGCTAGAATATTGCCTCAAGGGTTGCTTGTTTGTCAACATGTACTAATGACTTCACATAGCTCCATATAGAGAAATCAAGGACAAGTAAAAACGCACCAACCAGAACCACTTGAAACTAACAACTTCTACAACTTTTTATGGGGTTGGGGTCGAAATACTGTATGGATCAAAATACTGTATTTAGAATACTGTATCTCCAAATACTGTATTTCAAAATACTGTATGTACAAAATACTGCATGATCAAAATGCTGTATCTCAAAATTCTGTATTTCAAAAGTCTGTATATCAAAATTCTACATTTCAAAATGGTGTAAATAAGGCTAAAAAATAAAAATCGTTTTGACAATGTAAAAAAGTGCTCATTTTCTTCATTTTCTTCTTCTTAGTTATTTGTATCTCTCTCACATTTGTACATGATCATCACATCAACAATTGCATAAACGATTGCATCAAACTAATTGATCTATCAAATTTCCAGCATTATACAGTATTATGAGATACAGTATTTTAAATGTACAGTATTTTGAAATACAGAATATTAACCATACAGTATCGTACAGTATTATACAGAATTTTGATCATACAATATTTTAAAATACAGCATTTCGACCCGCTCCCCTTTTTATGCTCCTTTAAAAAAAAACACCTTATGAAAGGATTCAATTTTGATCCTTTTTAAAATGATCTTCTTATAGATTTAAATTCTGTTTTTTAACTTCCCATAGGAAATTAGATATACAGAATTTTGAAATACATGCAGTA
This sequence comes from Eupeodes latifasciatus, assembly GCA_920104205.1. Taxonomy (NCBI): domain Eukaryota; kingdom Metazoa; phylum Arthropoda; class Insecta; order Diptera; family Syrphidae; genus Eupeodes; species Eupeodes latifasciatus. Next base: position 355,700,750 of record OV049924.1, on the reverse strand, counting down.
TTTTGTACATCAGTCTTATTTAAAAACGCTGTATAAAGCCTACATAAAGATATGTAATCTCTATAATGCCTCTAAACGCAAAAATGCTATTTATAAAACTTATGCAAGGTTGCATAGTCCCTACATAAGGAAATTATTGTCATTATTATTTCGTAAATGTCATTTTGATTTCTCTACATTTTTGACATTAAAATAAAAACAATAATGCCTCTCCAATTTAGCTAGTTATTAATGATTTAAAGAATTTAAATCGTGTTTTACCGACTTCCAAGAAGGCGGAAAGTTTATAAAAAAAAGGTTCAACCCAATGAGCCTACAAGAAACGAAGAATTTAAAAAAAAATATAGATTTTCGAAAGAGAATATCATAAAAATAATAATAATAATAAAATATTCAACCTCAAAACGCGTTTAGCTTTTTATGAGACTATACAACCTTGCATAAGTTTTATAAATAGCATTTTTGCGTTTAGATGCATTATAGAGATTACATAACTTTATGTTGGCTCTATACAGCGTTTTTAAATAAGACTGAATGAGCCTAAAAAACGAAAAATTAAAAAAAACATAGTTTTTCGAAAGAGAATATCATAAAAATAATTGGAATTATTTTTTTATATTTTATTTGTTATGACAAATAGCTGATTTGATAGACAGATAAATGGAATAGATTGCTCCATTTTGGTACTTTTTTTGATATAAGCCTTGTATAATTAAATTTATAGAAGAATTTTTTATAAATGGCAATTTTCGCAACGTTACATAGAGCCTACATAAATCCTTATGCACTGTATAACTATTCGTCTGTTTACCGAATCCTATTAAATAACCCTGACAGTATTTTGAATTACATGTATTTTGAGATACAGTATTTTAAATAAAGTATTTTGATCTGTACAATATTTCGACTCCAGGAAGTTATTGTAATCGGTTCGATTTGCCAAATTAAAAATGTTGACATTTCTCGACGTTTCAAGGTCCCTAGAGTCGAATGAAAGAGATTTATGTGCGTGCGTGTGTACTGTGTACGTACGTTCGCGACGTTTTTTTCGTTGTCCATAGCTAAAGAACCAGTAGAGATTTCGACTTCAAATAAATGTTGTTATACAGATAATAATACCATAGCCATTTAAAAAAAGGTGAAATTTTGGTTAGCCCTAAATATCTCACAAATCACTAACGCTAGAGAATTGAATTAAATTTTATATTGTAACGTGATACCAAACAAATATATTTTTGGAAAAAAATCCAATTAACGGTTTTTTTTATAAATCAAAAAACTGCAAAAAAACATTCACCGCGAAAACTTTACGAACAAAAAATGATTTTATCTCCAAAACAATTGTATGCAATAAAGAATAACATTTTTGACATTTGGTAAAATTTTGAGAAAAATCGAATTGACAGTTTTTTTACAAAAACCGAAAACCTAAAAAAAAATGAGGCTATGATGCGACCCACACTGATAACTTCCCATCCCGTCTGTCGATTTGTCTTGCTTAAAAGTTTGTAGGTTTTCAAGTTGGGTTAAAAAAGTTATCAGTTGAATTATTCTTAAAAATTTCAAAATTACCAACAATATTTTTTCTATGAAGATATAGTTTAGTTTGAAAATCTGGTTTTGTTAAATAGATTATTAGTCTTATATTTTTATAAATTGGATGAATGAAATTAATTTGAGAGATATCAAGAACCGAACATCGATTTTTACCAAATTTGCGTACTATTTCTTGTAGATTTTATTTTTTTTTTATGAAAAAACGGACTGTTCGATTTTTATAAAAAAAACTACTAAATATCGAAAACAATATTTTCTGTGAAATTAAAAAAGTTTAAAGACAATATTTTAAACTTTTGAAAAGCTTTTTGAGTCGAAAATAAATTTTTACCAAGTTTTAGTATTGTTTTTTGTTAGGTTTTTATTTTTTGTAAAAAAAACTGTCAATTCGATTTTTCTTAAAATTTTACAGAATGTTGACAACTATTTATTATAAGATAAAAGTAATTTTAAGCCAATATCTCAAAGTTTTGAAAAGATATTTGAGCCGAAAATCAATTTTTACCAACTTTTATTAATTTTTATGTTTAGGTTTTTATTTTTTGTAAAAAAAACTGTCAATTCGATTTTTCTCAACATTTTTGAGAATGTTGAAAACAATATTTCTTATAAGATAAAATAAGTTTGAAGCCATAATCTAAAGATTTTGAAAAGATATTTGAGTCGAAATTCAATTTTTCCCAACTTTGAGTAATGTTTTTTTAGGTTTTTATTTTTTATAAAAAAACTGTCAATTAGATTTTTTTTTAAATTTTATCAAAAACATTATTTTTCGTTGCACAAAATTGTTTTGGAGATGAAATTATATTTTAGTCGTAAAATTTTCGAGGTAACAAATTTTTTTATTCAGTTTTTTTGATTTATAAAAAAAACCGTTAATTGGATTTTTTTCTAAAAATATATTTGTTTTCTATTACGTTACAATATATTATATACAATTTAATTCAATTCCCTAGCGTTATTGGTTCATGAGATGTTTAGGGTTAACCAAAATGTTCACCTTTTTTTTAAACTGCTATGGTAAAAAAAACACCCACGCAATTTTCTTGAGAGCCCTTTCTGCATCTTTCTGCTTTATTATATGTATAACAAAATTTATTTGAAGTCGATATCTCTTCTGGTTTTTAAGCTATGGCCGTCGAAAAAAACGCCGCGAACGTACGGACGTACATAAATACAGACGTACAGACGTACAGACGTACAGACGTACAGACGTACAGACGTACGAACGTACGTACACACGCACGCACAGACATATTTCTAAAAATCTTTTATTTTGACTCCAGGGACCTTGAAACGTCGAGAAATGTCAAAATTTTAAATTGACAAATCGGACCCATTACAATAACTTCCTATGGGAAGTTAAAAAGTTGGTAAAAATTGATTTTCGCTTTAAATATCTTTTCAAAAATTAAAATATTGGCTTCAAATTATTTTTATCTCACAGAAAGTATTTTTTTCGACATTCAATAATTTTTTTATTAAAATCCAACAGTCCGTTTTTTCATAAAAAAATAAAATCTACTAAAAATAGGACGCAAATTTGGTAAAACTTGATGTTCGGTTCTCGATATCTCGTGAATAATAGAAAATATTGACTTCAAACAATTTTTCATTCATTCAATTTTGTATTTATTTATATGGGAAATAAAAACTTTTTAGAAATGCGACTAAAATTGGTAAAAGATGGTTTTCGACTAAAAATCTGGTTATAGATTTTGAAATAAAACTACTCGCATTTCATAATATGCAAAATATTGTTGCTAATTTTTAAATTTTTAAGAATAATTCAACTGACAACTTTTTTAACGAAACACTAAAACCTACAAACTTTTAAGCGAGACAAATCGACAGACGGGATGGGAAGTTAGTAAAAAATGCCTGAAGTTAGTAAAAAAATGCTCTTAGGCTCTTGACTCATGTACATGCGACACTATATCAAAACTGTCTGCAATCCAATTTAATACTGATGCGTCCTTTACTTTGACCTCTTCTTCTTCCTGGTACATTGTTGTTTATGTTTACATCATCTTTTGCTTACCATTCTGCACAATTATTACTGTTACTGCTGGCTGGTGTAATGGGTATACCTTTTCCTCATAGTATAGCTTAAGGCATTAACTCGTACTCTCCTGTTTCGTTACTTTATGTCCGCTGTCAGAGCCCTCGGCGACGACCACGACTACGTGTAGCTTCTAGACTTTGACGATGACGACTACGACGACAACAAAGACGAGGACCATAGTCCTGGAAAGTCGAGCTTTAAACTAATGGTAAGTTGATTTTGAATTGGAAATCTGAGTTTTGTTTTTTGTTCCGTTTGTACTTTGACACTTTTTACTTTGACTTTGGCGTATAAGGATAAGGGACTATAGAAGCGAGCTTTATATACGTGTATTCAGTTTTAGAGAAATAATATACGAGTACGACTATTGTTTTACATTTACCTTAGAGGTTTGTGTTTTTATTTTGTATATTTTTAAATTCAAGAAGTTGAGTATTGTTGATTGTTGACTGCTTTGTTGACTTTGACAAAAGAAAAGTTCCAAGTCGGAGACTACGTAGGTATGGCAGTTTAAGTAGTAGTATTAAATAAAACATGTGTATACAAAAAGACGACATTTGGAGGGAGTTGATGGTGCCATTTTTTGTAATTTTCGCGGGGTTAAAAGGTCGATTTTTAAGTATCTATGTATGTAGGTAGGTATAACTTTTATTTTTTAACCAAATTTACCAAGAATTTCACTAGGCATATTTGGAAAGGTGACAACTTGAAGTTGACAGGTATGCTAATTTAATGACATAAGAATTTAGGATACAATAATTAAAGCTGCACCGGCTCAAGGGAAATATAGACCCTCGCTTTTGCCAAAACGATTTAATGTACACAAATTAAAATTTTGTGATATCGTTGAAAATGAAGTAATGAACAAATAAAACAAAAAAAAAAAAACTTTTGTTTTAATATCATTGGATGCGTGATTTTAATCGGTCCCACTTGTCAAATTGACATTCTTAACATTTCCCGACATTTTAAGGTTCCAAGAATCTAGATCAAAGGTTTATAGACTATAATGTCTGTGTGCGTGTGAACTTATGTTAATACCTTCAGGATATAATTTTTCATGGGCTAGTTCCTGCGACTAACAGAGATATCGACTTCAAGTAAATTTTATTCAGCAAGCACTTTCAAAGAAACTACTCGTAGCTTGTGGTTTTTTAGTTAATTTATAAAATAGTGAGCAATTTGGTTCAACGAAAAAATTTCACGAACCAATGACGCTTGAGACTTGAATTAAATTTTGTATTAGACATTATATGACGTGATATCAAATAAATAAGGGTTTGAAGGTTTTTTTTATAAATCAAAAAACCTAAAAAAAAATATTTGTCACCTCGAATATTTTTGTGCAACGAAGAATAACGTTTTTGAGAACTGGTAAGATTTTGAGAAAAATCGAAATGACAGTTTTTTTAACAAAAAATAAAAACCATAAAAAATTAATAAAAGTTGGTAAACATTGATTTTCGACTTCAATATCTTCTCAAAAATTAAAAATATTGGCTTCAAATGGTAGACATGTGCATTCAAGAGGACACAAGCGTCCACAGGTTTTTCTCAAAACCCACCTCTGTCTATCAACTCCTACTCTCAACTTCCCGCGGTGAACATCGGGTGCCTAGTACCTCAACTGGAGATTCTAACCCCAGTGGAAAGTTGTTGGGGGCAGCAAACGAGAGAGGGGGGAGGGGTGTTTCCACTAAGGCACCTCTCCTTATCCAGACGGCAGCGGACGAATTCGTGGCGGTGGCGGTGAAACGGTGGCGTCTACAGTTCCACGAAGGTTGAACTACTTAGTGAACACCTTATAGGGCTTCTACGACTTATTCGGAGCCCAGGCCTATAAGGAGCGGTTTATCCGGCTCCCCGTCCTTGGAGTTATACTAATGATCTTGCCCTCCAGGTTGGGGGTTGTGCCTTCGGGGTGACTTCCTGAATTCTGACCACGTAAAAATCTTCTAGTTGCGAAGCACCAACAAGCCTCGGATACGGACGGATTCACTGTTGACAACCCAAGCAAACGAAATAAGGACAACGAACTTCGGATCTGTACGTGGAATGTTAGGTCCCTTAACAGACCACGTGCAGCCGAACAATTAGCGGAAGCCCTAAACTGCTGCAAGGCAGATATTACCGCCATCCAAGAAGTGCGATGGGATGGAACGGGCACACGTAAACTAAAAGACTGCGATGTATACTACGGCGACTGCTACCGAGAACAAAGACAGCGTCTATTTGGATGTATATTTGTTGTTAGAACTAGACTCAGGCAAATAGTCTTGAGTTTCAACAGTGTGAGCGAGCACATCACGACAATCCGCATCAAGGCTAAATTCGCCAACATAAGCCTAATATGCGCACATGCCCCAACAGAGGAGAAAGGTGAAGACACCAAAGACATATTCTTCGAGCTCTTGGACAAGACATATGAGCAGTGCCCTGGCTATGACATTAAAATTGTATTAGGAGATTTGAATGCCAAGCTAGGAAGAGAAGACATCTTTGGTGGCACAATTGGGAGATCCAGCCTGCACGACACCACCTCCGGCAACGGATTTAGGCTGATCGATTTCGCTGCGGGGCGAGACGTGCTGGTAGCTAGTATGCAGTTCAAACATCTCAATATCCACAAGGGGACATGGAAACCTCCAGATCAATCAACTGTCAACCAGATTGACCACATTGCGATCGACGCACGAGACTTCTCCAGTATACAGGGTATCCGAACTTTCCGAGGGACTAACATTGACTCGGACCACTACCTCGTTGTAGCCAAGGTACAGCTATGGATATCCCGATCCAAGCCAAAATAACGAAGTACTGTGAGAAGTTTCGACGTTAGGTTGAGGGGCTGACAGTTGATGTCTTTACCGTCACACTTAGATCAACACAGATCCATTGTGATACCCATGAGTATTGCTACTCAAGCTAATAAGAAAAACCTATGTGTTCAGTGAGTCAAGCCATTTAGAGGCTTTGACGAAGTTCAGAATGTTAGTACCTGGCGTACTAGAGAGTTCTTTTAAATCCCCGAAGAAATAGTTGCCAAGCAGTTTCTTCCTTTGATGGGAGAGTGCGGGACAGTGACACAGAAAGTGCGAAGTATCTTCATGCACCTCCTCGTCACCGCATCCTCTGCATAGATAATCTGAACTGATTCTCATCTTTTTCATATGATAACCTAACAGATTATGTCCGGTGATTATGCTTACAAGAGATCGAAGTGATCCCTTTTGTAGCTGCATAATTCTTTCCGTTCTTTGTTTGTTAAAACAGGGCCAGATCTTTCTTGTAGTGCCGCAGGTGTCAAGAAGGTTCCACCTTTCATCGGCCTTAATTGTTATTCTTTTTGAGATTTCCTGTTTTAAATAACAGGTAGGAATGCTAACTAGCTGAGCTTGGCTTACGTCAAGCATTGACCCTAATCTTGCTAATTCATCGGCTTTCTCGTTGCCTACTATATCGCTGTGGCCTGGGACCCAGCAGAGTCTAATGTTGTGCTGTGCGCCAAGAACCTTAAGCTCTTCGCGGCAGCATGAAACAAGCTTCGATTTTACCTCAGTTGCAGTAATCGCTTTTATTGCCGCTTGGCTATCAATGTAAAAGGTGATATCAGCTCGTGGTATTGCCATCATTGATACCTTTTTAGCAGCTGTTGTCACTGCCAGGACCTCCGCTTGGAAGACGCTGCTGTAGTTTGGAAGCCTAAGCGAGGCGGTCAACTTGAGAGATTTGGAATAGAAGCCTGCCCCTACACCAGTGTCCATTTTAGAGCCATCAGTATAGATAGCTATTGACGACTCACTGGAGTATGGTATATTATCTATCCATTCCTCTCTGCTTGGGATGGCAGCTTGAGATGGTTTATGATAATCAAGTACGGGTATTTTATAGTCTGCTGTATTACCATGACCCATAATTTTATGAAGGATCTGGGCGTGTCCTATGGAACTGTTTATCCAGACTTTAGTTTGACTAAGTCTCAGGGCACTTTTGGCCGCAGATTCTTGAACAAAGAGGTCTAGGGGAATCAAATTGAGTATAACTTCCAGTCCCGCAGTTGGAGTGGATCTCATTGCTCCCGTAATGCCAGTGCACGCAAGTCTTTGAACTTTTTTCAAAGTTTTCAGGTTCGTGCTCTTTTCTAAAGCTTTCCACCATACCAAATTACCATAGGTTAGTATTGGTCTAATTATTGCCGAATACATCCATCTGATAATTTTAGGGTTTGGTCGGTCCCCAGGTTTTCCCGAAAATTCTATTGCAGGAGTAAAAGGCAATCGATGCCTTTTTGAATCTATCTTTAGTGTTCAGGCCCCAGTTTAGTTTTTTATCTAAGATCACACCGAGGTACTTTGCGTGGTCGGAGATTTTAAGAGGGCAGCCTTCGATTGAAGGAATTTTAAAATCAGGTATTTTACGCTTGTTAGTAAATAGCACTAGTTCTGTTTTAGCTGGATTAACTGTCAGCCCACAGTTCCTAGTCCATTTGCTTACCAACGAGAGGGCGTATTCGGTTTGTTCACTGATAGTGGGTAGGAACTTGCCAGTCGCTAGCAATGCAAGATCATCAGCGTAGGCTATTATCTTTACTCCACTTGATTTCAATTTAGAGAGTATACCGTTCATGACAAGAACCCAAAGTAGCGGTGAGAGAACTCCACCCTGAGGGGTGCCCCTGGATGTGGTTACTCTCACCCTTTCTTCCGCTAGCTCAGAGTTAATTTGTCTCTTTCGGAGCATACTCATTATCCACTGTGTTATTACTTTTTCGACTTTGTGGTCGTCCAAGGCTTGCTTCACTGTTTCGTTCTTCACGTTATTGAAGGCTCCCTCAATATCCAAGAACGTTGCAAGGGTGTATTCCTTGTCATTCAGTGATTTTTCTATGACGCTGACAACATTGTGCAATGCTGTTTCAACGCTTTTTCCTTTACTGTAGGCATGTTGAAATTCCGATAAACAGTCCGGTTTCAGGGTGCTTCGGATGTGTATATCAATTAGCCTTTCAAAAGTTTTCAAAATAAACGATGTTAGACTAATGGGTCTATAGTCTTTGGCCTCCGTATGGCTAGGTTTACCAGCCTTAGGGATGAAAACTACCTTTACCTCACGCCACGATAAGGGAACATACCCCTATTTAAGGCTATTATTGAAGATGCTAATTAGGTGTGGGATGATAAGGTTTATGCATTTCTGAAGCATCATAGGGAAGATTCCGTCTAGACCAGGGGATTTGTACGGGCAAAAGGAGTGAATGGCCCATTTTATCCTTTCTTCCGTTATAATATCCGATGGTACTAGGGTTTCTGTATGAGACTCTGTTTCTGGACTGCGGATATCAGCTACGCAGCCAGGAAAATGAGTATTCACAAGGAGCTCAAGCGTTTCGCCACCGGATTCAGTCCAGCTGCCTGTAGGTTTTTTGAGGGATCCTAGAGCGACTGAATCCTTGGTCAGAATTTTCCTGAGTCTTGCTGATACATTTGTACTTTCTATTTCGTCGCAGAAGGCCATCCATGAGCTACGTTTTGCCCGTTGAGTTTCGACCTTAAAAAAAATACGTTGACTGGCCTTATAATGTTCCCAATCAGCTTCTTTCCTAGTTCTTTTGGCGACGTTGAAAAGTCTTCTAGTTTCTTTTCTTAAGTTGCCTATTTCAGTGGTCCACCAGGGTGGTTTTTTCCTACCTTTTCCCATATGATTGATGGGACAGCTTTTTTCTAAAGCGCTATTGAGAACAACTCTGACTTTTTTCTGACGCAATATCTATGTCAGAGGGTTCTTGAATTAGAAGTGTGTCCGGGTTTTGAATCCCCTGTCCTACTTCCCTGCAGAATATATTCCAGTTGGTTTTCCTGAATTCGACGTTAGACAGCTACATTCGCAAGAGACTGCCATGTCCTTTTCCGATCGAGTCTCTAGTAACCTCTTAAGGAGTCCTATGCTGCATGCATTAAGCATTGAAAACCAGTGGCAACATTGCCTTGCAGCCATCAGAGATGCCGCCTCTGAAGTGCTAGGTTTCACACGTCCACAACAGCGAAACCCATGGTTTGACGACGAATGCCAGCAAGCGCACGCAGTGAAGCAAGAGGCATACAAAACGGCGCTGAACAGAGGGACCAGAGCTGTTCGCGAGCTCTACGAGCAGAGGAGGAGAGCGGAACACCGGCTTATTAGATGGAAAAAAAAAAGAGCACGAGAAGCGCGCGATCGAGGAGATAGAGGGATGTTACAACAGGAATGAGGTTCGTAAATTTTACCAAAAGGTAAAAAAAAAGAACTCCCAAGGGTACCAGCCACGAACCGAAGCCTGTAAAGACGATCAGGGGAACATCGTAGTAGAACCGCAGTCTATGTTGAGAATATGGAAAGACCACTTCTCCAAATTATATAACGGCGATGACGAACCGAATCCCGCTGTAAGGGAGGTAGAACCACTCAACTTAGGCGACGCAGATCAACAATTCCGCCTACCCGACCTAGACGAAGTGAAGATAGCTATATCTAAACTGAAGTCAAACAAAGCTGCTGGAGCTGACGGCACAGCTGCCGAACTATTTAAAGCAGCAGGCGATGACTTGGTAGGGAGCATGCACCAACTCATCTGCAAAATATGGTCGGAAGAAAGCATGCCCGATGAGTGGAATCTCAGCATAGTTTGTCCGATACATAAAAAAGGAGACCCTTTAAATTGCGCCAACTACAGAGGGATCAGTCTCCTTAACATTGCATATAAGATCCTTTCTGGTGTATTATGTGAACGTCTGAAGCCGTTCGTCAACAACCTGATAGGTCCTTATCAGTGTGGCTCCAGGCCAGGAAAGTCCACTATCGACCAAATATTCACACTACGGCAGATCTTCAAATCGATACTCACCATCTCTTTATCGATTTTAAAGCCACATATGACCAGCATCCATAGGGAAGAGCTCTACAGAGCAATGTCTAGTTTTGGCATCCGTGTCAAAGTTATCCGGTTGTGCAGAATGACGATGGAGAATGCACGCTGCTCCATCAAGGTCAGAAAAGATCTCACCGATGCAATTGATGTCAAAAATGGCTTTAGACAAGGCGATGCACTGTCATGCGACTTCTTCAATATCGTTCTGGAAAGAATTGTGCAAAACTCAACCGTCAACACTAGAGGCACAATCTTCCAAAGGTCCATCCAATTACTCGGATACGCAGATGATATTGACATAATTGGAAGATCAAAGCGTGATGTCAGTGGAGGGTTTTTGAGCATTGCGACGGAAGCGAAGAGGATGGGTTTAGTGGTCAATGAGGGCAAGACCAAGTATATGCTGTCATCAAAAAAGGACATTGAACAACGAGGTCTTGGACAAAACGTCACCATGGACAGCTATAACTTCGAGGTAGTTAAGGACTTTGTCTACCTAGGCACCGCTATAAACACAGACAACGACACCAGCGCTGAAATCAAACGAAGAATAACTCTTGCAAATCGCTGCTTCTTTGGACTTAGAATGCAATTGAGTAGTAAAGTCCTCTCTCGAGCATCTAAAATCACCATCTACTCGTATAAGACACTCATCATCCCGGTTCTCATTTATGGCGCTGAGGCCTGGACCCTGTCAAAAAAAGACGAGAACGTCTTAGGATGCTTCGAGAGAAAAATTCTTCATGTTATTTTTGGTCCCGTACGTATAGATGGAGAATGGAGGAGAAGATATAGTGACACTGACCTAGTTAGCAGAATTAAAGTCCAACGGCTTAGATGGCTGGGTCATGTAGAGCAAATGGACATCAACGCTCCAGCCCGGAAGGTCTTCGAATCCAATCCCGAGGGACGGCGCAGTAGAGGAAGACCGCGACTCAGGTGGCGCACGGAGGTGGGTGAAGAATTCAACCAACTTGGCGTGCGAAACTGGAGACAGCTAGCTAGGGACCGAGCTGGCTGGAGACGCATGTTGGTTGAGGCCCAGGTCTACCCCGGACTGTAGCGCCACCTTAAGTAAGTAAGGACTTCAAACTTATTTTATCTCACAGAAAATATCGTTTTCGACATTCGAACAGTCTGTTTTTTTTTTCATAAAAAAATAAAATCTACACAAAAAATAGTACGCAAATTTGGTAAAAATTGATTTTCTCCATATCTCGTGAACAAGAAGATATTGACTTCAAATTAATTTCATGCATCCCATTTGTATTTGTTTATATAAGTAATGAAAACTTTTAAGAAATGCTACTAAAATTGGTAAAAATTGGTTTTTGACTAAAAATCTCGTTAACTAATATAGATTTTGAAATCAAACTATTTCATTGTATGCAAAATATTGTGGTTATTAATTTTTTTTTTAAATATTTCAACTGACACCTTTTTTAGCAAAAAAAACGAAAACCTGCAAACTATAAGCAAGACAAATCGATAGACGGGATGTGAAATTATCAGTGTGGCTTGCATTCCAGCCTCTTTTTTTTAAAGAACAAGTTGAAAACTAACACATTTTTACAAACAACTTGTTTTAAAAAAACGTTTGAAGTTAAAATTGTTGAAAATCGTAGAGGCTTGACTACTTTAAAGGACTCGTAACATCATTGAAACGGAGATAACCATACGAAAATGGTTTTCGAGATCTTTAATCTTCCTCAACATTTGATTTGTACACAATGATCAGAACACTAAGAGGAGGGTAGAAACGAGTATCGAGCTAAGTAAATTTAATTTCTAGGTGAAATTCTTATTTCACTGCCCTAGACGTATATTTTTAATTTGGAATGAAAAATATTGGCCTATGCAAGTGTTAATTTAAATTTAATTTTAAATTTGATTGGCATACAAATTAATTCAGTTTATTCAAAATTTAACACAATATTTGTTTAAATATGTATATTATAGACATGCAAATGCACCCAAATATTTATAATTGGGTGTGAGTATGTGTTTGAATAAAATCCATAAAACAATATTTCACTAATCATAAATAAAGTGACATCGATAGAAAACAATAAATGTCAGCAGTCAGAAAAAATATCAAAAATTGACAGCATTTCAAATAGTCAGCTAAAAGTTTGTTTGGGTGTGTATTTAAATTAAAACAATTGAAATATGTAAGTACATAATATGAACATTCATATGTACATACACTTTGTGTCACATGAATAGGGACAAGCTTTTTTTATTTTTATTTTACGATATTTTTCAAGCCCTGAGGATTTTTGGAAAAACCCAAATGTGGAATGATTTCAGTTTGTATTAAGTTTATAGTGCAAAATGGATTAAGTTGATAAATAGAAATTGTATGGCAGGTTTTCCGAAGAAGCTTATAATAAGAACCTGCTTTTTTATGTCACATGGATAGGGACAACATATAAATTTACCTGTAAGACAATTTAAAGTAAAGATAATAACAAAAACCAACAGCGAAAACACAAATTCGAGGCTTGAAGTTGGTAGTTAACGACATAATCTTTAGCATAACACGAGAAGGCTCTCTTAGGTGTGGCAACCGCGATGGTTTGGAGGTAATTAACGAGATTTGGTGATATAAATCCAGGTGATTTTGATTTTGTTAACAATTCTCGATCAAAACAAACACCTGTCGTCGAACTGTCACAACAATCCACTGTCATCATGTCAAACGAGCCAGCGCCATCTACAACCTCGCAGCAGAAGCAGAACCAGAAGCAGAAGCAGAAAAACAATTGAAACAGCGTTGCCGTCTGTCAAGCAAGTAGTAGCTTTGTATATGTTTTCATATACAAAGGTAGTAGTATTAAGAATTTTGAAATTGAACAATATAAAAAAAGTAAAATTAAAATACATAGTTTCTTATAATGTAGCTGGTTTAGGTAACAAGTTATTTTTTGTAGATTTTTTTAAATTTGTAAAAGAACATGATGTTTTCTTTTTATTTGAGACTTTTTTAGTAAGTGAACAAATAGAAAATTTTAACAAATACCTATTTCAGTGAGTATAATTTACACTGGATACCTGCCACTCGTGAGCACAATTTTGGTAGAGCGATAGGTGGATCTTTGTTTGGCTTTAAAAGTAACGTCAATGGCAACTTTACCGTAGTAAATGATCAAACATGTCTTGTAATCAACAACCTGAGTAAAAGGTACTTTATTGTGCCCACGTATCTAAATTGCAATTTCTGGGATAATGATTTCAATGCGCTCGATGATTGTCTACACACACTGCAGTCTCAAAATATAATCCTGATCGGTGACGTTAATGCTCGGATAGGAAATAAACAGATAGTCTCAGATGAAAATAATTTTATAGGCATAGATATAGCAAAAACACGAAATTCTAAAGACCAAACAGTCAACAGAAATGGTAGACTTTTTATGGAAATGTGTCAAACAAATGATCTTTTTATTCTTAATGGATGTAGTAAAAATGATACACTAGGAGAATTTACATTCATTGGAGGTTCAGGCAAATCAGTAATTGATTTCTGCGCAATTTCAAGTGAATGGATAAAAATCACATCGTCTTTCAAAGTAGGAGTAAAAACATTCTCTGACCATATGCCTCTTTTAGTAGAACTCAGCCTCAACAACCCCTCATATCACTACGAAATACCGCTACCCCCAAAACTCGTCTGGAAAGATAGTTCAAAAGAAATATACGCAGCAAAGTTACTGAACCAGATCAAAATTACCTTTTTAACTACATCTGAACTTCGAAACGAGGAAAAAATACGTTTTTTAAATAACTCTATAAAGGAAGTCGTACACATAAATTCTACCCCAACAAAATCTAGTAAATACCGTCAAAAATGGTTCGACCAAGAATGCTTCACTGCAAGAAAGCTATCATTCGATCTGCTTAGAAAATTAAGGAACTCCATCGATCATAACGAAACCCTAAGAGGAAAATATATCACCGCAAAAAAAAATTATAAAGAATTATGCCTTTATAAACGCAAACATTACTACAATGCAATAGCTATAGAGCTCTCATGTACAAGAGATACCAAAGGTTTTTGGGCAAAAATAAAGTTACTAAAAGGCTTAGACTTCGTTTGTGGGATACACTTAACGGCAGGAAAACTGGCCGAACACTTCAAACTATTGCTGAATCCATGCTACTTGGAAGAGCACAACTTTCACTACGCAGATCCACTTGTCGAAGATGATCTACTTGATAGGGAAATAACTCTAATTGAGCTACAATTGAGCCTGTATAGCTCTAAGAACAGAAAAGCACCAGGTCCTGATCGAATCCCTAACGAATTTTACAAAAATGCTCCTATAGAGTTCCTAACGCACATGCTTGACGCCTTCAATTTCATCTTCAGAACCGGTATGGTGCCCCAAGAATTTAAAGATGCTGTAGTATACCCGATTTATAAAAAAGGTGATGTTAATTCGGCATGTAACTACAGGGGTATATCGTTCATGAACTCAACAGCAAAAATTTTCTCTGCAATTCTACTTAACCGAATAAACGAATGGATAGAAAGAAACGAAGTATTGAGCGAGTATCAAGCAGGTTTTCGTAAAGGCTACTCAACGATAGACAACATTTTCACTGTGACGACCATTGCCCAACATTTTCTGAAACAAAATAAGAAATTGTACATGTTTTTTGTCGACTTTAAAGCAGCTTTTGACTCTATTGATCGCAATGCATTGTTCTACAAATTGTCACAGAAAGGATTGTCTACGAAGCTGTTAAAAGTCCTCAGAAATATGTACCAAAATACTCGACAATCGGTGTGGGATGGCAAAAGTATGTCAGAATGGTTTAACACACCATCAGGAGTGAAGCAAGGCTGTCTGCTGAGTGCAATATTGTTTTCACTGTTCATTGACGATATATCTTCTCATCTACCTGCTGGAGTATGCGTAGCAGAAATAAGAATTAAAGTGCTTCTTTATGCTGACGACATCGTTCTGTTTGCAGAATCTCCACAGAGTCTTCATTTTATGATCAATAAACTCAATACTTATTGTAAAACCTGGAGGCTTGCAATCAATTTAGAAAAATCAAAAATTATGATCATTCGCAACAGGCAAACAAAATTGGGAAACGGCAAAAAATGGTTTCTAGATGGTGAATCAATTGAAACAGTCACACAATACAAATACCTAGGTGTTATACTGCAATCAAACATGAAGTTTTCTTTCCACCTTGAGAAAAAACTGGTTTCCGCTAAAAAGCTTATAAATTCTTCCTGGAAAGATATAATCGGGAACAATGAAATTAAGACCTCCGCGAAATATAAAGTCTTTGAATCAATTATGCGCTCTGTCATGTGCTATAGTTGCCAAACTTGGGGTTACCGTTCATATGAAGAAGTTGAAAAACTGCTACGATATTTTTAAAAAAAAACTCTTCCGCCTGCCGATGAATACGCCAAATTACGTTCTTACGCTGGAAACAGGTTTACCTTCATTATACCACTATACTCTCAAGCTACATTTTGATTATATCCTAAAAACTCTTGGACCACCAATGCACAGAATACCCAATATTCTTGCGAAGTTTGTAATAAACAGGAAGGTGGAATGGGCTCACGAATGGAAAACTCTGTCTGATAAATGTGGATTCAACCTAAACTTGCAGTACGAAGACCGGGCTGAATTGAAGCAAAATCTGTATAAGTTACTTGAGCTCCACGACACTCATCAGCACAACGAATGCATTCAACAAGCTACAAACTCTATCAACAGACAGATCTATCCAGAGCTCAGCTTTAGCCTAAACTGTAACAACTATTTTAATGATTCGAATAACATCCAATCGATATCTTTAATTTGCAGAGCTAGGTGTGATATGCTTAATTTAAATGGTTCAACATACATAAATAAAGAAACAAATCTATGCACAATATGCAATATGAGAGCAAAAGAAGACACTTTTCACCTTTTAGCAATATGCCCTATCTACAGAGACTTAAGATGCAATTACTTCGGTGAGTTGACTTTGACGATGGAACAAAAAAAACCATATTGAATGGTTCTAATTGGGTAGCCCTCAACAGTTATCTAAAAGATGCACACAAATATAGACACTACATAAATACTGAATTTACATAGTAGTTACATCATGTTCTTGCGACAGGTACTTCTCATCACGATTTTAAATTTTTGTTCATTTCTTCTCCTAAAAGATCCAAAATGTAAATTTCTCTTGTTATTTCTCTTTCTTGTTTTTTTTGTTTATATATTACAAAATTCTGACTTAGAAGTTTTAATTTCCATTTAAATTACTTTAAATTTATTGTTTTTTAATACATACATACAAAATGTTTAACGAATCAATCGGGCAGACGGCAATGCCACACCCATAACCTTTTATTTACTAAAATATGAATTGTAAATTTTGTAAACTTTATTATTGAAAAAAATAAAAATCTAATCTAATCTAAAAACAAAAACTCTTATGGTTAAGGTAAATACTGGTTTTATTGAATGGGTTAAAATAAGTTTTAGTAATATGGGCTGCGTCCTGATTTTTAAGCGAAATTTGGTTCCAGGACCGTTTTATGGCTGCAATAATCTCTGCGGTTATTTGGTATTGCCGTCCTCCTTAGTGGACTTTTCTTGAAAGCCATATCCACACGTTTTGCACGATGTTCAGGTCAAAATAATATGGGGGCCATGGTAATATTTTCACATTTTGCTCCTGAATCCAGGCTTTTGTTGTCCGTGCGGTATGTATTGGTGCATTATCTAGTTGGAAAGTCCATCGTTGTCCACCAAATAATTCAGAAAACTACGGAAAATCTCTTTCCAGAATCGATTTGTAAGTGATTGCCGTCATTTTAGAGCTTTAAAAATCTAGCTTCACGGTACCGTAATAGGTGATTACTCTCCATACCATCATACCATTACACCGCCTCCTTCGATGTGCCGTTTTTGAAATAAGATTTCTCCCTTTCTTTAATCGGAAAAATACATCGTAAAACTTGTATTTATCAACTTATTCCAATTTTGTGTGCAATATAAACTTAATAATACTTCATTCATTCTACATTTGGGTTTTTCCAAAAAATATTGTCAAATAAAAAACAAAAAAAAACTTGTGCCTATTCATGTGACACAAAGTGTATGTATGAATGTTTTTATGTAAATTACAAAATAAAACAGATTATAACATTTTTGTGTTCAAGTGTCACAAATATATCGAAATTGATATGACACTTTGTTTGTTTTAAAGCATCAATTGAATAAATATCAAATTTGCTGTTAAGTGTTTTGTGGTATGAGATCTACCTACTTTCCAAATCAATTGGTTCATTTATTTAAAGAACAAATCAGAAGTTTTCTTTCTAATATACATTTTTTATATTTTGTGTATGCATAAAAGGTAATCTTGAAGTTAATTAGTTCCTCGATCTTTAGAAATTTTCAAAGTTTCTACAAGCTTTAGCAAAACGTTCGAAGAACATCATACCTTTCAAATTGCTAATTTTAGTCTTCTATTATTTTCAAAATTTATATTTATAAAAACTAAATGCCGTTAAAAACGGGTGCCTTATTGTTTTTGTTACTGTTAATTTAAATTCGAAAAGTAAGCCATTAAAACTTTAAGTTTAGATATTTTGCTGTTAAGATTTTCAAGATGCTAAGCCGAATTATTAGTATTATTAAATAACTCCATAAAAAGGAATCTAATAGTATTAAATCACACCATTTAGGGGGCCAATTCTGATCATCGATAAGAGAGAAAAACGACCTGGAAACGTCTCATGCAATAATTTACAGGCTGTATGGCATGTGGCACCGTCTTATTGAAACCAATTACTGGCCTCATCAGTGTAATCCAATCTCAGCAAAAAGAACTGTATTATCATGTCGTGACATCCATCACCAGTAATAGACGCTGTTTTACCAGCGTCATTTTCAAAGAAGTATGGCCCAATTTTGTCTACAGCCCGAAATGCTGTTGTGAGTGCATTACATGTCAATCCTCAGAACCTTTAAAGAGGCAATTTTGGCAATTACCAAATCTTCAATTCAATAATAAAGACTCACTATTCTATTGTGTATTGACATAACGATGGCAGAGAAGTTGAAAAAAGTGGGTCCAGAGATTCCGTCCGTTTTTCTGTCCAATTCGACTTCACGTGACCTCAAAGAAAGACGGTTTAAGGTGTTAAATCAACGGATTTTGGTGGAGAATTGTTTTAACCGCCAATTGTTCTTGGAAACTGCAATCTATTTAGCAAAATTTTTAACGAATTTAAACGTTTCATTTTTAGAGTAGGTAGTTGCGTAGTTTTCAATTTCTAAGTGTAAAAAGATGATATTTTTATACGGGAAAAGTCTTTTTTGAAAACTCTTTAAACAATTTCGGAAAATTTTGCTGGTTTTTAAATTTTAGGCAATGTCGCGAACGTTATTTAATGTTAGAAAGTTTAATCGGGTGATTTATCGACTCATCGTAAGGTTTGATTTTCAATAATAAATTTTTTACAAATTTTTCATTTTTGTCCTGTATGGCAAAAAAATGGGTATCGTATATACACACTACACAGTCTCAGGATGTCAGGAATAAGCCAGCTGCGATTAACGTCTTGAGAGCTATCATTACTCGTGTTATTAAACACGAGCGAGGCTATGCCCGAAATTGTCGCCAAAAACTGAATCTTTCGAATAGACCACCCTGTGTTAACATAATAAGGGTATTCATGCAAACACAGAAAACGCACAGAAACCTTAAAAACTGTAGAATTTTCTATCGGTAGAAATCAACTGTCAAAATTTGTATGGAAAAATATTCTGCAAAATATAGACTTTTATCTCTCAAATTTAAAGCAGAAATCGTAGAAAAATAAAATGCACGACTGGGTCGCACGAACTTGCTCCTTTATGCAAAGAGTCTGTTTAAAAAAGCACCTATATAAAAAGGACAACTCATCCCGGAAATGAATTGGTATTTACAATAGTTATAGTTATAAACAATACATACATATATACCAAATGCATTATCTAATTTGGATAAAAGATGGAATCAGCCCTATCATGAATTTCATCGTAGTCGGAATTTTTACGAATCCCGAAAAACTGTATCATGAAATCCGTTCGTAATGCAAAATTGTATGAGATTTTCCACTACGAACGGATTTCATGATACAGTTTTTCGGGATTCGTAAAAATTTCCGATTACGATGGAATTCATGATAGGGCTGAATATAATAAAAGTTTTGTCAATGTAATGCGCTCTTTCGGGCTCACGCACAGGATTTGATCTGGTGAGATGGGAGGGGGTTACATTTAATACAGTTAAAATAATTAAAAAAAAAATATTTTAAGATTCAAAATTTTACCTGAAAAGTAAGTTTGTCTTCAAAAATTTAGATGCCATTTTATAAATCAAAAAACCCTTGATTTTTAAAATTTTTTTTTGAAAATCGTTAGAGCGGTTTTTTTTTAAATTAATTTTTTATATATAAAATTTTTAAATTTTGTTCTAAAAATATTTTTGGTATGCAGTTGTTTAGTGATTGTAAATATACGCTCTACATTTGAATTTCGTAAAAAAATGTTGACCCGTTTTTGAGATATAGAATTTTGAAAAAAAAAAATTTAATATTTTTTTAAAAATCCAAACAATACAAAATTTCACTTTTGATAATCAAATATTGTTAAGGCAATATAAGAGCTTATTCAGAAAAAAAATTATTGAAATCGGTTGATAAGTTGCTGAGAAAATTAAGAAACAAAATAACGGTTCTATGAGCGGTACCTTTCCTGAGCAATACAAAAATATGTTTTTCTTATGAAAAGAAGCCAAGTTTAAAAATAAAATTTTAGAGAAAATTTAAAAAAAATCTATCGGTTTGTTTTTGAGAAAATTTGAATTTTCGTTTTTTGGCCAAAAAAATTGTATGGGGGCCACTGTTAGTTTTGGTCTTAAAAAAAAAATGAAAAAAACGCCTAACGCGAATCTGCTGAAAACCTTAACTTCCAAGTTTGAACTCAATCGACCCAATGGTTTAGGCTGTAGGAGCGTGGACAGACAGACAAAACAGACCGGACGGAATCGCGGGACCCACTTTTTTCGACTTCTCTACCATCGTAATATCATGTTTGATTAAAATCTCGAGTTCGAAATTTTGCACGAATGCAAAACTTGCCATATAGTTCCTATATGGCGCAAGTAAAAAAAACATAAATTTTGTTTGTTTCTAACGTTTCCGCAAATATTTTTAATGGGGTGTTCATGTAAACCCTTTGCGGAAATTTATATTTTTCTACAAAGTAGAAAATTATATCGTTACATGAATACCCTTAATATGATTTTCGAAAAGTAAAATCCATGAAGTAAAACCTCAAATAATGTCAAAATTTTAAAATCTAAAAATCGTACATTTCACTAATCTACATAATAGGAATTCAAAAAAGAAACATTCTTAAACATACATAAACATACATACATAAGTACTTAAATTAAAGTTAAAATAACATAACGACGATAGAATTCATAGACTCGTAAAAATATCACTAACTAAGTCTACATGGTCTGGAGTTATCCAAAGGCATTAATGTAACCCTTTTATGCGTCATTTCTACAAGTTAGTGTAATATAGATTTTTTCGAAAAAAGAACAAATTTATACTGTCCAACTACAACTCTATTTATGTAAGTAAGTACCTATGACCCAGTTACTTCGGTCGCTTGACTTTTACTCTGACATTTTGCTGCTGTATCTTTTTATCTATTTTCAATGTCTATCCAAACGGAAATATCCCAAAAATAACCTCAAGCGTCCGCATTGTTTAAAACTCATCCATGGTTCTTCTCTTATATACAAAACCGAACAGACCCTGAATAATAAAAAAGAAAGTATCTTCTGTGTCTCTCTACCTTGTTTCTCGAGTTTTTTAAAATACATACTTAAATATTGTATTTAATCTATCCATTTTATCCTTCTCATTTCCCCACAATAACTTTAATTTAAACTCAAAATGAAATATTTCATTTCGGAAAAGAACCAAACGAAGAAAAAAAAATAATAAAACTTACAACGTGAGCACACAAATTCGAAAAATGAAATCCCAAGAAATATTATACGTTCACATTTCACTATATTAATCGTACTTCATATAGCTGCATAGATACTTTGACTCACTCAAAGAGATAATATTTATTCTAATCGCGTGTCCTTGGTCCCGCGAATTTACTGATTGAGCTCATTTCTTTAAATCGTGAAGCGAAAAGAATTTCCTTTTCCATAAGATCGAATTCTTATAGACGAATTTTCGTATAGTCGTTATAGGTACCTACTATGTATAATATCTTGTTGGTATTTTATCTTCTTTGCTATTGCAAGTCGTCCGTGGACATTTTTCTTTTCTTGTTTTTCTTCTATTTTTCTTATCGCCTCTTTGCATTCAGTAAATTATGGGGAAGTCCTCTGCTCTAGGAATCGAATCGAATCGATAGTCTATGCTACATCCTTTAACAGAACAAACATTTAAATGTCTCAATTTCCTTTAGATTTAATCATTGTTCTTCGTCGTCCCTTCGATCGATCTATCTATCTATCTATGTATAAAACATGGAATGGGTTGGGTACTAGTTTGTTTGAGAGTAAAGTAGATTCTACACTTCTTTTTAATATCCTATTTTATGTAGGGTATATTTGGATATTCACAGTATAACTTCAGAACTTAAAAAAAATAAAGTTAAACAAAGTAACCTGGTATTTTAAAATGAAACTGTATCTAAAACTATTTTATGATGCTGTCCAAATAGTGTTTAATTCAATATATCTACATTTGACACTATCTGAATATCTGAAACTATATGAATAATCAAAACTTTATGATATCCAACACTATCCACATACGCTTAACACTTTCTTTATATCCGCCAATAGTCGGGGTACCCAATATATATGGATATCCAATATTATGTGGAGATTTGACTCTATCTGGATATTCAAATCTCTATCTGTATTCATCAAATCTATCATAATATTCAACACTATCTGTATATCTGACAATATCCGGATATTGAACCCAATCTCAATAGTAGAATTTATACGAGTATTTGGCAGTTTTTGGATAATTGAAATTATGCTATTATTCAACACTATTTGATTATCTAAAAAGAGGCTGGGTTGCGACCCACACTGATAACTTCCCATCCCGTCTGTCGATTTGTCTTGTCTGTTGTGTTAAAAAAGCTTTCAGTTGAATTATTCTTAAAAATTTTAAAATTACCACCAATATTTTGCATATGATGAAATAGTTTGATTTCAAAGTCTTACCAATTTTAGTAGCATTTCCTAAAAGTTTTTATTTCTTTTATAAACAAATACAAATTGGATGAATGAAATTAATTTGAAGTCAATGTTTCCTGTTATTCTCGAGATATCGAAAACCGAACATCAATTTTTACCAATTTTGCGTAGGTACTATTTTTTGTAGATTTTAATTTTTTATAAAAAAAACTGACTAACTGTTAGATTTGTATAAAAAACAACTACTGAATGTTGAAAACAATATTTTTTATAAAACATATTATATAAGGAATGATGTTGCATATCAAATTTTAACACAATACGGTCATTGTATCAACTCCCTTTTTAATTTCATGTGGTTAAGACTTTCCGTGAATAAGCACATCATTTACTATTGTTTTCTTTATCGGAGCCCAAACCTGGACAGAACTTCTCAGGAATTTGATGCTCTGTCTGACTCCAGACAAAGAATTGTCTCCCTGTATCCTCACACTGAAATCGTTATTACGGGCGATTTCAATGTTCACAATTCTTCGTGGCTTCGCCATTCGGGCCAGACAACGCCCGAGGGAATGTGTGCTGAGATTTTTGCTGAGTTTAACCATCTTACTCAGCTTGTCAATGAGCCTGCTCTCGTATATCAGACGTTAACGGCCGAGCAGAAAATACACTTGACTTGTTTCTCATCTCTGATCCTGATAAATACACAATCAGTGTATTGACGCCTCTAGGCACATCGGACCACAGTGTCATATCTGCTAATTTCTCGTGTCAAACAAATCCAGTTAAAGAAAGAGCTCCAAAGAGAACCATTTGGCAGTACGACAAAGCCCACTGGGACGGTCTCAATAATTTCTTCACGATCTTTAACTGGTCGCTATACTTCCTCGGTAGCGACGTAGACTCCAGTGCAGATATGATTTCTAGTATGATTCATCTGGGAATGGAAACGTTTATCCCGAATAGGGTTAAAAGTATTAAACCCAAGGTTAAATCATGGTTCGATTTGAGCTGCAAAGAGGTTATCAAGGAGAAAGAGGTGAGCTTCCGATGTTTTAAAGCCAACCCAACTGAGGAAAACCGGAAAAAGTTTAAACAAGCCAGGAAAGCCTGCAACGCCTATATTTGAAGGACCAAATTTTTACATAACCAAAAATTACTGCGAAAAATACTGCAATGTCCCAATGGCAGTAAGAATTGTTGGTCATTTGTAAAAAATATCAGGAATTCTTTCTCTTCCTCGGTTCCTATGCTTGTTGTCAATGACACTTCTTTAGTTAGCTCTATTGATAAAGCCAACTTATTTGCTTGGCAGTTCGCCGAAAGTTCCACCTTACCAGATAGTGTCATGGCTCCCCCAGTTCTTGAACGCCTAAATGATTCTATGGGACCAATATTTTTTCGTACTCGAACTGTGGCGAGAGTTCTTAAAGATCTCAACATTCATAAATCCGCTGGCCCAGATGGTATCCCCGCTATTATTCTGAAGAGGTGTTCTTTCACGCTAGCAAAACCACTGCGTAAGCTTTTCCATCTATCCTATTCTTCTGGGCTCGTTCCGACTAGTTGGAAAACTGCATTTGTTCAGCCAATCCCAAAAAAAGGCGAATCTTCTTCTCCCACAAATTACCCACCGATAGCACTAACGTCCCTACTTTCTAAGGTCATGGAAACGCTGATTAATTATCAGCTTAAGAAATATCTTGAGGAACGGAAGCTTCTTAATGACCGGCAATACGGCTTTCGTAGCAATAGGTCCACTGGTGATCTCATGGTTCATCTCACCGAACAGTGCAACAAATCTTTACATCGTTTTGGAGAAAGTAAGATTATTGCACTTGATATTTCAAAGGCATTTGATAAAATCTGGCATCTTGCTGTCTTATCGAAAATGCGTGCTTTCGGTATCGACGAATCTCTTCTTCGTTGGATTAGAAATTTTCTTTCGAACCGTTCAATACAAGTTATTTTGGACGGATTCAAGTCTGAAACTCATAAAATAAATGCTGGTGTGCCCCAGGCCTCCGTTTTGTCTCCGACCCTCTTAATCATTTTTATAAATGATTTCCTGTCTGCCACTCCTAATTCAATACATTGTTTCGCTGACGATAGCACGCTTAGCTTTTCATATTCGTTTCCAGACTCACAACCCTCCTCTTTGTATGTGCAACTGCAACGGCAAAATATGATTAGTTCATTAAATTCCAACGTACACAGCATTGTTCAATGGGGAATAAAAAATCGTGTAGAATTTAAAGCTTCGAAAACGCAATGCTGTCTTGTATCGTTAAAGCGAGATAAACCCTCTTTGACACTATCTATGAGTGGCACTTGCATCAACGAAACGGAAAATCTCGACATAATCGGAATGTGCATCAGCAACCACCTTTTGTGGAGCGATCACATACGCGATGTCGCCAAAAATGCCGCAAGATGTCTAGGTTTTTTGAGACGTTGCAAGAAATTTGTGTCTCCGTCTGCTCTGGCTACAATCTACAAAACCTATATACGTCCGAAACTTGAATATAACTCTCATCTCTGCGCTGCTGGTGCTCCAGTTACTTATTTAAGCCTCTTGGACAGTATTCAAAGAAGAGCTTTTAAAATGATTGGTGACATTAACATCATCAACTCGTTTACGTCACTCGAACATCAACGCAAGGTTTCTTGTCTCACCCTTTTTTACCGTTATTTTAACGGACTATGCTCTAGTGAAATAGCCAGTTGCATTCCACCCCTGAAACAATTTAACCGTAATACCCGCGCTTATAGGAATGCCCATCAGTTTACCGTTGAGACCAACTTCGGCCGTACTATGAAGTACAGAGATTCATTTTTTAGCCGTACTACCCGAATGTGGAACGCCTTGCCACGCTCTATCTTTCCTGTCATTGCAATGTTCAGAAATTTAAAATCAATGTACACCGACACCTCCTATCCAACCCTTCCCTCTTTTCCTAATGCTCACAATGTGTCTTTGGCATATTAAAGGTATACAAAACCCTTTAAGTGTTCGCTAATTATCAAAAAAAAAAAAAAAAAGTCGAAAATCAATTTTTACGAACTTTTATTAATTTTTTTAGGTATTTATTTTTTGTAAGAAAATTGTCAATACGATTTTTGTCAAAATTTTACTAAATGTTCAAAACAATATTTCTCATAAGATAAAATTAGTTTAAAGCCAATATCTCAAAGTTTTGAAAAGATATTTAAGTCGAAAATCAATTTTTACAAACTCTTGTTAATTTTTTTTTAGGTTTTTAATTTTTTGTAAAAAAAACTGTCGATTCGATTTTTCTCAAAATAATACTGAATATTGAAAACAATATTTAAAAAAAAAATAGATTAGTTTAAGGCCAATGTCTCAAATTTTTAAAAAGTTATTCGAGTCGAAAATCAATTTTTACCAACTTTTCTTAATTTTTTGTTTTAGGTTTTTATTTTTTGTAAAGAAATTGTCAATTCGATTTTTCTCAAAATTTTACTGAATATTGAAAACACTTGTTATATGTTAAAATTAGTTGGAAGCCATAATCTCAAATTTTTGAAAAGTTATTTGAGTCGAAACTCAATTTTTTCCAACTTTGAGTACTTTTTTTTTAGTTTTTATTTTTTACAAAAACACTGTCAATTCTATTTTTCTCAAAATTTTACCAGATTTCGAAAACATTATTTTTCGTTGCACAAAATTCTTTTGGAGATAAAATCGCTTTTTATTCGTAAAATTTTCAAAGTGACAAATATTTTTTTTCAGTCTTGTTGGTTTAAAAAAAAACTGTTAATTGTACTTTTTTTCTTCAAAAATAGACTTGTTTGGTATCACGTTACAATATATAATATAAAAATTAATTCAAGTTTCTAGCGTTATTGGTTCGTGAGATATTTAGGAGTAACCAAAATTTTCACCTTTTTTTAAACTGCTATGGATAAAAAATCACACACGCAATTTCCTTCAGAGCCCTTTCTGCATCTTTCTGGATTATTATCTATATAACAAAATTTATTTAAAGTCGATATCTATTCTGGTTCTTGAGCTATGGACGACGAAAAAACGTAGCGAACGTACGGACGTACGAACTTACGTACACACGCATGCACAGACATCTTTCTTAAAAATCTTTTATTTCAACTCTAGGGACCTTGAAACGTCAAGAAATGTCAAAATTTTCACTTTGACAAATCGAACCGATTACAATAACTTTCTTTGGGAAGTTAAAAATGTAAAAATATCTAATACTATTCAAATATTTACAATATTATTTAGATAATCAATCCTATTCGGATATCCAACATTTTTTCATATCCGACTTTTACCGATACTATCCAAATACCCAGCATTATACGGTTCTTACTTTATCTAGTTATTCGTGTTTTAACGATTTAAGAGTAGCAGTTAAAGGGTTTTCAGATCATATGCCATTAGAGGTAACATTCAAAGTAAGATCATCTTCAAGTGAAGCTGCTGTGGCTGAGCATCTTAAAAAACTTATATGGAGAGACGACTTCCGACCGATATTTCAGCGAAATCTAGAAAAAAGGTAACCGACAGCAGTTTAAGGAGTCCTGATGTAGAAACCCTAATTAATATAATCAAAAAAGCAATACCACAAACAAAACATCAAGAAGAAAAGTTTTAGAACAGAAGCAAAAATGGTTCGACAGTGAATGTTTGAGAGCTAGAAATGCGTCTTTTGCTTTTTTGAAACTAGTGAGAACGACCAACAACTGTCACTTCAAATTGTTTTATGTACAGGCAAATAAATATAACAAAATGCTCTGTAAGAAAAAAAAAAGCGAAATGGATCGGAGAAATATTGAGACAATAAACAAAACAAAATCTTCAGCGGAGTTTTGGAATGCAGTTATCAATAAAGAAGAGTTAAAAATGCATTTCATGAATCTTCTCAACACAGCACAAAAATCACCATCGCTTCAGTATGCGCCACGCTCTCTGAGGTAGAATTGGTTATAGAGAAATCTAAAAATGGGAAAGCTCCGGGAGAGGACAGAATACCCTTTGAATGTTTTAAAAATCTAACACCCGAATTTTTAAACTTTCTAACCGTGGAGTACAACAGAATTTTTGAGACAGGTCAGTTTCCCACTGCACAAGAAAGGAGACCCTGAAGATCCGACTAATTACAGAGGAATTTCATTTCTCAACGCAGTGGCAAAGTTATTTGGAGCAATACTGTTCAACCGGTTAAGCGACTGGGTCGAAAGCAAGCAGATTTTGCATGAATTTCAAGCGGGTTTCAGGAAAATCTATTCAACGATAGACCAAATTTTCTCTTTGGTAAATATTGGCGACATATATATAAAAAGAGAGGTAAAAAGCTGTATGCCTTTTTTGTAGATTTCCGGGCAGCTTTCGAGTTAATTCCCAGAGAAGCACTTTACTACAAACTCTACGGATACGGAATCTCTACAAAAATGATATCTGTCATCAGAGCAATCTACAAAGAAAATATTGCAAGGGTATGGGATGGTAAATTCCTCTCAGACGAGTTTGAAACGTCAATGGGCGTTAAACACTCTTTTTTTTTTGTTTTGTACATAAACGACATTATCGATAGTGTAAAAGGGGGAATTGTTATGAGTGGAAAAAACACCCCTGGCCTAATGTTTGCAGATGATTTAGTCTTCCTATCGGAGACTATAAACGGTATGCAGTTAATGATAAACCGACTCGAATGCTACTGCAAAACCTGGAATTTATCGGTTAATCTTGCCAAATCGAAAACTATGATTATGAGAAGGGGGGGGGCAGGTTTTCGAGGAGTGAAAAGTGGACGTTTGAGGAGGAACCAATAGAGATTGTTAAAGAGTACAAATACCCAGGAGTCTTAATTGCTTCTAATCTAAACCTAAAAAAGCATCTTCAATACAAACTATCTGAAGCTAAACGAGCTATGTATTCTGTGTGGAGAAGTTGTATTGAAAGGAAAAACATATCACATGCAGCAAAGTATCAAATCTTTCGTACAGCTGCATTATCAATTCTCTTCTACGGAGCCCAAGTTTGGGGATATATTTCCTATGAGGCTGTGGAAAAATTTCTTCGTTTTTTTATACGGAATACTTTCAAGCTGCCTGGTAGTTCACCAAATTATATGTTATACTTAGAAACAGGTATAGCACCGCTATTTTTGGATACGCTAAAAATACATTTCGATTATGTGACAAGAGTATTGGCGATGGGAGAAGAAAGGATTCCAAGACTGGTTCTCATGCAACTGATACATTCTGGGGGAACTTGCGTTACTGAGTGGAACAAATTGGCCAACGAATCTTTAGCAGATTTTACAGTATCAACCACCAATAATAATGAAGCCATGAAGTTAAAATTCAAATATTTGCTATGGAAAGTTGGAAATATGATTTATGATAAGTTCATTACGGAAGCAGAGTCGTCGCAATACAGAACCTACTACAGCAAGCTGAATCATTTTTTAAATACAAACACGTATTTCTTGGCACAAAACACAACAGAACAGATCAGTATGCTATTTAAAATAAGAGGTGAAGTCATTGGTTTGAATTATATTCCGCATCGACCAGAACTACCATTATTGTGCGATCTATGCAATTTGAAAGTGCGCGAAGATGTTTTTCACTTTGTGGGAAACTGTCCAATACTCAAGGAATTTCGAAGACGTTTCTTTGCAGTGGAGTCTCTTGGTCTAGACGAAGTAATCAAAATTTTAAATGGAGAGAGCGGTTGGGACCGTCTAGTTGGGAATATTACGAAAGCTTTTCGTTACAGAAACCAAATTATGCAAGAAAATTTTTAAATAATAATTATAGATGTATTTAAAAAAAAATAAGAATAATAATTTAATGTTTTAAGCTTTTTATTTTTGAAAATGTACAAATTAAATTAAAATGTCACTCTGGTAGACGGTCTTCGGCCAAACCATAAAAAACTTAGTTATATCAAAACACTGAAATGTAAATTTGTATATATTTATGAAGTCAATAAAACTAAAAAACTAAAACTACTAACAAAAGCCCCATTGACATTACTCTGAGTTCTTCCGATTATTGTCAATGTCATTAGAATAGGATAGTAATTGGACAGACACTTGAAAGACAGTGCCTCTAGTGTTGACGTAGGAGTTCTGTACTATTTAAATTTAAATCGCTTATTAGATCTTGTTTTTGTTGATAAAGAATTAGAAATACAAGTTAGTCAAGGTTTATATCCGATATTTCCCAACTCTGTTCACCATATTGCTTTATCTATCAATTTTGAATTTTTCGAGTATTCTAAATGTAATAATAATAATAATTTTATATTCAATTATAAAAAAGCTAATTTTCAAAACATAGTGAGTTATATGTCGAGTATTTCATGGCAACTTATATTTAATCGGTTTGATTTATTATTATTTATTATAAATATTTAATTGATTCTTTGAATTGTGCTGTTGATATGTTTGTGCCTAAAACTAAAGTTCACATTAACTCAAAACCTGCATGGTTTAATAAAAGGCTTTGTAATTTGAGTAACAAAAAAAACAAATCTTATAAGCTTCTCCAAATGTTACCTAATAACTCTTTGGTTAAAGACAAGTATATTCGTCTTGAAAAGGAATTCAATATTCTTAACAAGTTTCTATATAAAATGTATATTATCTCGGTTGAAAGAAGTTTAAAAGTAAATAGTAAATGCTTTTGGACGTTCATTAAAAACAAAAAAAAAAAACAGTGGATTTCCTAAAAATATGCAGTATAAAGGTTCTACCTATTCCGATTTGACTACGATTTGTAATTTGTTTGCTGAATACTTTGAATCAAACTATGTAAGTACCATAGATCACCAACAATCTGTTTATGACAACGACAATCCGGTTACCGCGATCAATGTTGGAAGATTAGTTATTAGCAAGTCTGAAGTTGAAGAAGCCCTTTTAAATGCGAATAATGACAATCGTCCGGGTCCAGATGGAGTGGCTCCAATAGTCTTAAAAATGTGTGCTGCAGTACTCTCTCTTTCTTATATTTTTATTCTCTCTCTTTTCTTATATTTTTATTCTCTCTCTTTCTAAAGGTGAATTTCTTTCTCAATGGAAAAAATCTTTCATAATTCCTATTCATAAAGCAGGACCCAAACAGGAAATATCTAACTACCGTCCAATCTTCAAACTGTCCACCATTCCAAAACTTTTTGAAAAACTTGTGTGTGATAAGTTTTCATTTTTGCTTAAGGAAGTAATATCGCCTTTCCAGCATGGCTTTGTATCGGGCAGGTCGACAACTACTAACCTTTCTATTTTCACAAACTATGTTCTCAATAAAATTGAGGCAGGGTATCAGGTTGACGTCATCTATACTGACTTTGCAAAGGCCTTTGATAGAGTCAGCCACACTATTCTACTGAAAAAACTATCAAGAATTGGGTTTCATTCAAATGTTTTGAAATGGTTAAAATCGTATCTTATCTTATAGGACGCATTCAATTTGTTTCCATTGGTAATGTTCTCTCTAATCCTGTACATGTATCATCAGGAGTCCATCAAGGTAGTCACCTGGGACCCTTACTCTTTCTTATTTTTATTAATGACATGCCAGATATTTTTCATAATTCTCTTATACTTTTATTTGCTGACGATCTTAAGTTTTATAGATGCATTAAACAAACTGATGATTGCCTTCGCTTGCAAGACGACCTTAACATGCTTATTGAATGGTGCAAGAAAAATCAATTATCTTTAAACGTTTCTAAATGTCAATGTTTTTCATTCTATCGTTGTTACTGTCCTACTTTCTTTGAATATAAAATTGGCAGTAGTGTTCTTGAAAGAGTCAATGAAAAGAAAGATCTTGGTGTTGTTTTTGACCTGAAACTCAATTTTATCAAACATGTTGAATATATTGCTGCCAAGGCTAACTCCATGCTTGGTTTTATTAAAAGAAATTCAACAGACTTTTCAGACCCTTATACTATTAAATCTCTTTTTTGTGCATACGTCAGATATATTTTAGAATATTGTTGTGTTGTTTGGAACCCATACTATAGAATTCATTCATTAAGAATTGAAAGAGTCCAAAAGAATTTCACTAGGTTTGTTGTATGGAAACTTGGTTGGAATATTGAAACTCCTTCATATGCTACGAGATGCAAACTTATCGGTTTAGAGTCACTTGAAAATCAACGTAAAATCTTCTCTGTTTTATTTATTCGTGATATTCTGTTTCATCATATCAACTGCCCATACCTTCTATCTTTAATTGAGTTAAATATTCCTTCTCGTCAACTAAGAGATTATGATCTATTCCACGTAAGTTACCATAGAGTTAATTACGCAGTTAATGAACCTATAACTCGCTGTGTTAGGGAAACCAATTCTGTCTCTAATGTAATAGACTTTGATTTCCATTTTAATAGAGTCACTTTAAAAAATAAACTTGTGTTCCATTTCCTAAATATTGATTGAAAAGTATTCATTAATTTATTATTTATTTATTTTTTGCTTTCTTTAAATATTTAATTTTAATTTTAAGTAGTCTGTAAGATGATTAATGTAATCTCTGTTTGATGAATAAACTAAACTAAACTAAACTAAACTATTCTTTCAAGTACGATGTTAAAAAAATCGCATGACAGCGCATCACCTTGTCTAAAGCCTTTTTTGACATCGAAAGGTTCTGTCTCTATACAGCTTGCTCCTGTAAATGCTGTCATATGCGGCCTTGAAATCAATGAATAGATGATTGTTGTCGATTTGATGTTCTTGGGTTTTTTCCAGGATCTGCCATAATATGAATATTTGATCGACTGTGGACTTTTCTGGTCTAAAACCACACTGATAAGGACCTATCAGGTTGTTTACGATGGGCTTTAGACGTTCACATATCACGGCAGAGAAGATTTTGTAAGCGATGTTAAGTAGACTTATGCCTCTATAGTTGGTGCAGTTTAGATAGTCTTCTTTTTTCAGAATCGGGCAAACAAAACCAAGGTTCCATTCATCTGTGAATAACACTATCTGTATTACCCGAATTTCTAACATTAAATACCATGCAGATGTCTGAAACTATCCGGTTATCCAGCACTATCTGCATGTTTGACACAATGAGTATATGGATATCCGAGTCTATCCGGATAGCTGACAGCATCAAACTAGTTCGGATCTTAATTGTGCCATTTATTATCCGAGTTGTTTTATGATTATGATAAGGCCTTGAAAACAATAGGGTGCTGCTTTAACACTTCTTCAAGTATCCAATCATCTTCCATGAGTAGTTCTCCTCATCTGCTTTTTTTTTTTTTTTTAATACAATGCCAATTGGAGTTCAGTTTTATATTTTTAACAAACTGAAACGACGATAAATGAGAGGGTGGTTGCGGGCGTGAGTTTTCCAAAAGTTAAAGAAGACGACAACTAAGAATTTGAAAACTGGTTCATTTTTTGTTATCGCACATAACTGT
This sequence comes from Eupeodes latifasciatus, assembly GCA_920104205.1. NCBI lineage: Eukaryota > Metazoa > Arthropoda > Insecta > Diptera > Syrphidae > Eupeodes > Eupeodes latifasciatus. The sequence continues at coordinate 355,667,516 of OV049924.1, read as the reverse complement.
GCCTTCATAGCCATAGAACATCACTTACATTTACTAACAGAAAGTCGGTTAAGTCATAGCAACTGAAAAAAAAAGAAAAAAGAAAGAGTATCCGCAGTATAGGTGCGGGGGAAGGAGCTCGTCGACGATGGTGGCGCGGGCGAACGTTTGGGAAGTATATATAGTACGAGCAGATTCATCGAGGACGACATAAAAAGGGACATCTTTCCGATATTATTTTTTATCGTTTCTCGTTCCGGTCCTCTTCGATGAAGAAATTTTAATTGAATTTCGTGTTTTCCTTTTCGGTTGAGTGGATTTTTTACCACTGTCCTGGTTCTGTACTGCTCCACCGACCACCGCCAACAAACGAGCCCCACCGCCCACCACCACCTCCACCAATGCCACATTGACCCTATACATGACTACTGCCACTACCACACTGAGCGAGCACCACGGACTCAGACTCAGAGTCAGGACTCCTTGGAAACTCACATTTACCAATCATTGATGTACCCTTTTGAGATTCGTTCAGTCGTCCGAAAATCTCTTTTCTTGTCAGATATTTATTGCCGGGGTTCAAAACGATGATTTCTTTTTTTTCGTAAATGTAGCTCTTAACTATATTATTCCCAGAGTAGAAAAGATTCGTCCTTAAAAGTAAATTCGAACTCATAACAATACAAGGATGACGACAATATTTATTATAGAGAGCATCCAGGTCCTGCTCCTGGCCGTATAGGAAGTAGAAGAGAAAAGGGGCGTGGAAGGGGGCGGGGGATGTTATTTTCGAGTTAAACTAAATTTCTTGTATTTTTGTTTGTATTTGTTTTTTTTTTTTGTTGAAAGCCTCAAAAAAGTTAATTTTTTTTAAGTGGATTTTCAGGCAACTCAAAGCTTCTTCTGGCCAACCGATAGTTTGAGCTGGACCTCTGATGAAATAATACATTTCTAGATCAAATCAAATCGATTACCAAAACATTATTTTGAAAAAATAAAAAAAAAACATATAAAACAAGAATTGAAAAGGGTTTCTCGATGCGAAATATTCCAAGAAAAAAACCTTTTGAGAATACAGGAATAGGAATACCTGCCCTTATACTCAAGTCAACCCCTTCTCCCATATACATAAAGGTATGAGATGAGTATATATTCTATTAATGTATGTATATATAAATTAAAATCTGTATAAACATAGATATCCTTATCTAAAGTCAAAATCGATTGGTCTTACATTGCATTTTGTATCTATAGCTTATAGGTAGGTACTACGAGTAAAGAAGGTAGGGTATGTTTATGTTACTGAAAACACTTTGTAATCTAGAAAATTAAACTAAAATTTAATGGAATGTCTTTTGATATAGAGAGATAGAAATAAAGTCTATTGAATTTTGTTGAATTTTGAAAAGGTTTTTGTTAAAACGTATTTCAAAGTGATGAAGAAAGAAAATTTTTAGATAAAGTCTAAGGGAGCGCACGAACATCACCAATTCTATCTATCTTATAAGGTGCTCTTAGCTCTTGAATCATCATCATCATCATCATCATCATGGTTTACTTTGAATTTAATCTATTTTTGAGACATAATGGATGTAAGTTTCTTTGGAAATAAAAAAAGAAATAAAATATAAAACAGCATAAAATGAGTTTTTATAAGTCTTTAAGTTTATATAGTTCTTATGAATTTTAAGTAAAGATAGCATTCAAAAATAAGATTCTTATTATTGCTGTTTTTGTTCTTGTTCTTGTTTTTATACCTGCCCACATGTTGTACTTCAAATAATAGAAAGAATTTCAAAAGTTAATTTTACTGCCATTGTAATTTTTGACATTGACATACACGAATCGATTTTCAAAGGTTAATCTGGAATTTTAACAACTTTTCAGACAGTCCGTTTTAATTTTTCAATAAATTTCAGTCCTGTTGATATTATAATTTGACTTAATACGGTCTGTAATTTGGAAGATGATGAAGGTTTCAAAGCCTGGTCTGGTCTAGTAAGTAGATTGCGTGATACATAATACCAATTTAAAGTCTAAGAAATGTATGTTTGATAGGAACCCTGTGTTGCCATTGAACTCCTCCGTCTTAACTTACTCATTTAAAGGGAAACATTGACTTTGTGTTGAATGATTCGTTGTACCTACTAAAATTTGAATATGAGATTTTAATCGTAATTTGAAAAGTTTGCTTCGCCTTCGTCTGCCGAAGTTAACACAGTCCCTATACTTAACTAAAACTGGTGAAATTATGTAAGGCTAAGTATAGTATACATTAAACAAACAAAAATAAGGACAGTTTTTTTTTTTTTTTTTTTTTTTTTTTTTTTTATTTATCTTTTTCATTTTTACAATAATTTACAAAATAATATTTTTAAATTACATACTCTAAAGTGTATTGTAAAAAAAGGAAAAGATAAAAAAGTCATTCTGTAACCATTTAAGGCTAGTGACGAATGACCCTTTAAAAAAGAAACTTAAGTATGTATTAACCTAACCTAACCTTGTATATAAATAAAATTAACAAATGCTAGAAGAATTAAGATGCCAAATGTAATAAATAATGTTAATTTATGAGAAGAATATAATTATAAAAATTTTAAAAACATAAAGAATATTGAAAAAATTTACAAAGTTTATTAAACTACATTTATCAATAAATTTTTGATTTCTGAGCTATCCATTGTAAAGAGCCATATTTTGACTTTTTTCAAAAAGAGGTTCCGTTCGTTTAAAATTCGAATATTGTGAGGCAGTTTATTAAAAAGTTTAGGTGCTATGACATTGAAAAAAATCGAGTAGTGGGTTTTGTTAGAGGCTGGAACTTTAAGTAAAAATTTGTTATTTATCCTCAAGTTGTACAAATTTGAGTTTCGAATTGCGGAAGTAAAACCACTCATAAAGAAAATTTTAAGTAATTTATAAAAATAAAGATGTTTTAGCGGTAAGATATTAAGATTTTTAAATAAAGGCCAAGTGCTGATAAATCTATTCTTCTTGCAGATAATTCTTATTAGTTATTATTATTTTTAGTTATTATAACTTCTCATTGAAGAAATTGAAATTTTTGACATTTCTCGACGTTTCAAGGTTTTTAGAGAAAGGTCTGTATGTGAACGTACGCCCGTACGTTCGGGACAACTTTTTCTTGTCGAAATGGAGATTTTTTAGAGATTTTGATTTCAAAAAAGAGGCTGGGACCGATAACTTCCCTTCCCGTCTGCGGATTTGTCTTGCTTACAAGTTTGTAGGTTTTTGTGTTTTGTTAAAAAAATTGTCAGGTGAATTATTCTAAAAAATATAAAATTTACCAACAATATTTTGCATATAATGAAATAGTGTTTGATTTCGAAATCTATTTTTGTTACCCAGATTTTTTGTCGAAATTTTAGTAGCATTTCTTAAAAGCTTTTATTTCTTATATAAGCAAAAACAAATTGGATGAATGATATTAACCTGAAGACAATATCTTCTATTAAACAATAGAACGTTTTATATCGAAAACCGAACATTAATTTTTACCAAATTTGCGTACTATTTTTTTTTTTAGATTTAATTTTTTTTTTATGAAAAAACGGACTATTGGATTTTTATAAAAAAATTACTGAATGTCAAAAACAATATTTTCTGTGAGTTAAAATAAGTTTGAAGACAATATTTTTAATGCTTGAAAAGATATTTGAGTCGAAAATAAATTTTTACGAACTTTTAGTAATGTTTTTTTTTTAGATTTTTATTTTTTGTTAAAAAACTGTCAATTTTATCAAAATGTTGAAAACAATATTTCTTATAAGATACAATTATTTTGAAGCCAATATTTTAATTTTTGAAAAGATATTTTTGTAGAAAATCAATTTTTACCAACTTTTAATTAATTTTTTAGGATTTTTATTTTTTTTTTTGGAAAAAAAATTTCAATTCGATTTTTCTCAAAATTTTAAAAAATGTTTAAAACAATATTTTGTATAAAAATTAATTTGAAGCCAATATCTCAAATGTTTGAAAAGATATTTGAGTCAAAAATCAATATTTACCAACTTTTAGTAAAGTGAATTGAGAATAAAATTTTAGATTTTACATTTAAGTGCGGATACCAGCAACGAGGAATCACGAGCAAGAGCAAATGTAGGATGTTTCCTAGAATTAAGAAAAAATGACTTCGAACAATTATCATATACAATCAATGGTATAAATGATTCAAACGTGATGTCAATTGGAGTTTTGAATGCGAAAGTTGGAACTCATGCAGGAGTGATGAATGATTTAAGAGGTTGCCGCAGACAATCAAAAGATCCTTGTTCTAACGCAAGAGGAAAGAAACTATGTATAAGAGTTTTGTTTTGGAACCAGTGCCGGCGACTCGTCAGGACATTTAATGTTTGTTGGCAGCCAAGGAACATCAGTGGTCGCTTATGCTATCATAGGAGAAGATTGGGAACCGTTCGTGAAAGATTTTGAGATTAGTGAAGTATCATATTCAGACCACCTTCCTGTTGTGACAATGCAAATTGAAACTAATCAATATGAGGAAATAACCTTTATCCGACTACTGCCCAAACCCACTTAGAACGGATTGCGAAAGCCTCATACACTCAACCAAATCAAAACCTAGTGTGACGAAGAATGTCAAAAAGATCGAAAATCATCTTTTCCGTGGTTGAGGATTTTCCGTAACTCCACCCAAGGGTTCTTTTATAGAGGCCAATAAAAAGTTTAAAGAGCTTTGTAAGAGTAAAAAAAAGTTATACGCTGAAAAGCAAGCAGTACGCTTCCGCTTGGCATCTTGTAAAAACTCCGCTGATTTTTGGAAACTAGCTAGGGAGCTGAATGGAAAACGTTTTACTATCCACACAAAACTGTCTTCAAATGTAATTTTATTTCAAGGATCTTTTAGATCCTGAAATAACGCCGATTAAGTGGCAATTCGCACCACGTTATTCGATGCAGCTAACTACAGAGGGATTGAATTTCCTTTTTAAATGCGTGTTACGAGATATTTACAACGATGATGCATAAGCGACTTGTTAGTTGGATTGAGACCGGAAACTTGCTGAGGGAGTTCTAGCGTGATTTAGACCAGGCTATTCAGCAAATACAGAACAGTTTTATATTCAGGAGCTTGGCAGAGAATTTCTTGAAACAAAGGAAATAGCTGTATGTTTTTTGAATCGATTTTAAAGCAGCTTTTGATACAATCGATCGAGGTGAACTATTCTATAAGCTGTATAGTCTTGGTATACCATTCAAGTTTGGTGGAACAAGGTTGTACATTAAGCCCAACTTTGTTTGCACTATTCATAGACGGCCTTTTAGACTAAATGCCGGGTGGAGTGGATTTCGCAGACAATATAGTCATGGAAACTCCGGAAACTCTGCAACTCATGATTAACAGGGTTTACGAGTATTCAGCTATGGAATTTAATAGTAAATATCGATAAATCGACTTCACTTGATCCGTTGTTAACGGACTGTTGCGCCACCTAATTTATTTTTATCTCTTATCTTGGATTTAAAATTAAAGTTGGTTTCACTTTGATAGAAATGTTTTTTTTTTTAAACTGACGAAACGCATCTCAAACGCAAAGAACAAACGATATTTTAAAAGTTTTCAATGCAACTTTTTCAGGAGAACGAACGTTTTGAAAATACAATGCAGTACTTTTGTTTTATCTGTGAAACAGTTGAACTAGTTGAACTAGTTTTTGAAAAACATAGGACGTTGTGTTTTCTCAACTTTCCCGGAATGATCTAAATTTTAATTGCCCAAAAGCTAAAGGGGAACAACAATAGTCAACGATGTATGTTTCAAAAAGGGTCTCTGGAGCAGTTTAAAGATAGCCCTAATTTGTATCGACACATCATCTTTCGAAATTACGCTCTTTTCTGGATGAATAGAAATTTCAGCTGGTCCGCTGGCTGCATTTATTTGTACATGGTACATCTTAAGGCCTTTCAATTATAAAGATAGTATGCCCCTAGTAAAACTGCCTGCATAAAATTAGTATAGATTTTGGGAACTGCACGCGCGCCGCCGCCGGAAGTGTCTTCGATTTTCAGTCTTCTAATATCTAAGGCAGCCGATTATATTATAATTCAGGTATTTTCTCCCGGGTATTGAAATATTTTTAACTCTTTTTATATTCTTTTACCCAAAGGCATTCTATCGATTTATTTGAACATCACATGTGTGTATAATAACATAAAAATACATAGTTTCAAAAATACGAGTATACAATTTAGATGCATAACAGATACGATTTATTCGAGCTTCTGATGCAGCTGTATAAGAATGTGTAGGTATATAATATACAAATGTAAACTGCAATGAAGCTGAAAAATACATAACGTGTCTGTGTATATATTGAAACGAGTATATTGGAAAATAGCGAGACGAACAAAACCCGCACTGCATTATAGCATTATCCAAAAACCCTAACTTAATAGATATACACATCAGGCATAGCAAACGTAGCGCATAAAATAAACCCTTATACTTTGAGACAGCCAGGAAGAAAATGTTTTATGGATCATCATCTTTCCGGGGCAAAAGTTTCTCAGTGTCGTCGTCGTCGTCGCCCTTGTTCTCGTCATCATCGTAATCGTCCTTAGTCGTTGTTGTCGACCTTTATAATGGTATAGTCGTTTGGTGCCAAACCATCTTAGGAGGAAAATATAGGGAGGAGTTGCCTATTTCTGCGTTCTCATTGCCGTCATCCTATCTATGGCAGCGTTGAGTAATTACATCGGATCTTAATAAATTAAATATGCAAATAACTTCGAAAGGAGTTTTTTTTGGAGGATGACTTTGCATTTGGATTAGCTGTGAACTAATATACCTATACAACCCCTAACCAAACGCCACCCCACTCCGACGACGGCTGGCAGGGTGTGACCCTGATGAAGGGTGGTGCGTTCTTTTACTTATATTTTTCTTACACAAAAAGGGATATAGTCTGTTTACGGTAAGTACAAGTTAGAAGGTGTGTTTTCAAATTGTATATGAGATGATTAAGCCTGTTGAAAGGAGGTAAGTAAGAAATTAAATTCAAAGTCAGAGTCATTCATTATGGAGTCAGTTCATTCCAAAGAACTGGAAAAAAACATGGATTTACTTAGATATATCATAGAACAAAATATATGAACAATTACATTCCTATCCATCTTACTAGTTTCTTTATTAATTGTGGCAGTTTGAAAAAGTGCGTTTCATGTTTTTTTTTTTAGTAGAACCTAAATTATAACAGCCAAGTCTAAAATACGGTGGAAGAAGAAAGAAATTTCATCTTTAATGTGGTCTTAAATATTTGCAATATACTCCCTTTAAATTATTGGAGACTGAAAGTGAGCACTATCAAACGACTATTGTCAAAAGGCCAACATTTCCACACAGTTTTTAGGTGCCTGATCAAGAATGGGCTTCGATGTTCTCTTAAAATGCTAAAGATCATGCTCAATCGAATGTTCCCAAGATATTATTTCTGTTTATTTTAAATGGAAGCCCTGTTTCAATTAGGGTAGGGTGACTGCTATATATAATATAGCAGATTGATCTCGTCGCGTTCAGAAAGAAAATCAAGTATTTAAGTTTCATTTCGGAAAGTTCATCAATATCGTTAAGGAACGCCCGTCTGATGGTTGACATTCTACAACAAACCAGGTCGAACATTTACAGAGAAAGTGAATTATAGTTTTAATTTTATGTTGTTTTTCGAAACTAAGACAATGAGTATTTTTAGGCATGTGTTCAAGTAGAGAATACGAAAATTAAACTTTTGGCGAAATGTTTATTTTCTAAAAATGAATACAATGTTATTATAATATTAAAAAATATTAGGATTGTTAATATTTTTACCGATTGGTAATTTTTCTTTTTCTTGAACTTAACTTGAAACTTGAACGTTTAAATTTTAAAATGACAATGGATTAAATAAAATGACAATGTTGCCAACAATTAAACATAAGAAAATGGCACGATAGCCAACATACATAAATAATAAAAGATGTGTTCGTTTGTTTGTTGCTCCTTTGTTCGTCGGTGGATGTGTTCGTTTGGCCGCATTTTTGGTCGTCGACATTCCACCCCCCGTGAAGCCCACAGGTTATTTGGATTCACTACAATGTTGCTCGACGTCCAAAACTGCCAACCGGGAAACCGGGCGACGAAATTTGGTTTTGTTTGCCGTGGTGACTTCAACTGTTCTAATTACGCCATCTTTGCCTGGATAAGTTTCTGTTACCTTGCCTCTTAACCATTGTGACCTTGGAGAATCAATTTCACATACAAAAACGAGATCGTTTATTTTGATTGGTTCCGATCGTTGACACCACTTAGCTCGTCTAGTAAGATCCGGTAAATATTGCCGAACCCATTGCTTCCAAAACATATTTTTAAGTTGTTGTACGATGCGCCATTGTTTTCTCATGTTAATGTGCTTCCAGTTATAAGGTCCAGGTGTTTGAGTGGAATTCGGCTTTCCCATTAAAAAATGATTTGGTGTTATTGGTTCCGGTTCATCTATAGATACAGGAATATCAGTTAAAGGCCTGCTGTTTACGATGTTTTCTGCTTCACACAAGACGCTTTGTAAGGTTTCTAACTTCGGTGTTTGTTCTGTTAATACAACCCTTAATACTCTTTTGACACTTCCAATTAGTCTTTCCCAACAGCCACCTGCATTCGGATATTTTGGACTATTGAATATCCATTCGATGCCTAGTGGAGTCAAGGAAGATTTCATAGCTTCATGGTCAAGAAAATCGGGAACATTTCTAAGCTCTTTGTCGATTCCTAGAAAATTTGATCCACAATCACTCCTTATTCGAACGGGAACTCCTCGTCTATTCATAAAATTCCTTAAGCTCATGAGAAATGCGTCCGTAGATTGATCATGACATATTTCTAGATGTATCGCTCGAGTAGTCATACAGGTAAATACCGAAACCCATCTTTTTTCTTGGTTTCTACGGTTCTTAATATGAACGGGGCCGAATAAATCAACCCCTGTGTAACTAAATGGGCTTACATACGGTGTTGTTCGATCCCTAGGCAAAGGAGCCATAAGGGGCTGGCGTGGCGTGGCATTTATGATTTTACATGTTCGGCAGTTTGATTTTGTTTTTCGTACAAGTACTTTTAAAGATGGTATCCAAAACTTACGACGTATTTCACATGTTATCAAGTCTTGGTTTTGATGATGAAACTTTCGATGATAGTATGCAACAAGAAGCTCTGTGAAATAATGTGTTTTTGGTAGAATAATTGGACGTTGGGCAGCAGCTGGCAAAAATGAAGCGGTAGAAATTCTTCCGTCAGCTCTTATGAGATCATTCCGACTATCGTATATAGGATTCAGTGAGAGTAGTGAACTTGTTTTCGATATACATGTCTGTGACTTTAAACACTTGTATTCGTCTCGATAGGCGTCCTTTTGTACCTCTGCTGACAAGTATATTTCCGCTGCTGATTCTTCCTGAGGTGTTAGTTCGCCACTTTTATGATGCATTGAAGAAATTCGCTTACAGTTTGAAATAAATCGAAAAACCCAAGCTACGGTTCTCTTAAGCCTAGAAAAGTTTGAAAATCTGTGAATGTCAATTAGTTTGCTGATTACGGTGGCATGGAATAATGGTGCTCTGATTTCCAACGCTTCTTCTATTTCGACATCACTCACATCGACTTTTTCCCGAGGCCAATTATTTGTATCTAAATATAAGAAGTTTGGGCCAAGAAACCACCTTGAACTGGATTCCAAATTTACTGGAAACCGCGCACGCGTCGCTTCATCAGCGATATTTTCAGTTGTGGGTAGCCAGTTCCATTGTGTCTGTTCACTTTCTTCTAATATTTCTGAGATCCTATGTTCTACAAATTGCTTAAAACGGCAACTGCTGGAATTGATCCATCTAATAACTGTTTTTGAATCACTCCAGTAATATACTTGGTCCGCATTCCTGCTATGGCCAGCTAAGATAGAAGATTTTAAGCGGACACCCAATATAGCTGCTTGTAGTTCCAAGCGAGGAATTGACATCGGTCTTATTGGAGAACATCGAGATTTTGCGGCCACAAACGCAACATTTATTTCCCCATCGCTGGAAATAATTCTCCAATAAGCAACGGCGGCATACGCATTTTCACTCGCATCAGTAAAGATATGCAATTCGACACGTCCTTTCTTAAAAAAGGCCGAGTAACATCTTGGTATTGTGATGTTTTGTACGTCATTAAGTTCTGTCACCCACAGCTTCCATTTGTTTAATATTCGATCTGGTAACACTGTATCCCAGGGAATTCCGCTCTTCCATACTTCTTGCAATAGTATTTTTGCACTTATAACAAAATGTGCTAAAAATCCGAAGGGATCAAATATACTCATGATAACGCTTAACATTTCACGTTTTGTTGGAGTTCGAACGCCAGTTAAAATATCTAGAGAAACTTTATGGAATTGAAACGAAAACACGAATGCGTCTTTTGTGGTATTCCAGTGCATTCCCAAAATTCTTTCTCTTTTATCACAAACGTCAACGTTCACGTCAACTACCCGATTCACTTCATCAAGCACTCCCAACTCTTTTAGAACTCTTTCCGAATTTGAAACAAAGTTTGCCAACTCAAAATTACCTTTTTTATGAATCCATACTACTTGTTTCACGACATCAATGGCATCTTCTTCTGTTTCAAAGGAGTCAACGTAATCATCAACGTAATGTCTTTCTGTGATGGCAGTAACGGCTCTTGGGTTTTCATCTTTGAATTGCATTGCGTTCGTATTTTTCACATGTTGCGCCAAACTGGGAGAGCAAGTGGCTCCAAATATCATTGCTCGCATCTGGTAAACTTCCAATTGGTTTTCAGGACTTCCGTCTCTCCATAAAAATCGTTGGCACATCTGGTCTTCTGGTCGAATGTCTATTCTATGAAACATCTCTTTGATATCGGAACATATTCCGATGCGTGCTTCTCGGAACTTAAAGAGTACATCCAACAGCGTTTGGTTCATATCTGGTCCTGACAACAACATGTCATTAAAGGAGACGCCTTTAGATTTGGCTGCTGCGTCAAAGACTAATCTGAATTTTCCCGGTTTGTTTGGATTCCTTACTCCAAAATGTGGAAGGTACCAGATTTTGGAAGATTCGACATTATTTGGATCCAATTTAACTTTGTATGCGTATCCCTTCTCCAAATACTCATCTATTTTTCCTCTATATGCTGCTTGAAGTTCAGGATCTTTTAAAATCTTCTTTTCGACGAATTCTAGTCTCTTAAGGGCCATTGTGAAGCTTTCAGGAAATTCAAAGTTATCTGATTTCCAAAGAAGTCCCACTTCATATCGGAAACCGTTTTGTTTAGTAGTTTGCTTCATAATGTTTATCGCCCTTTGATCATTATTTGATAATAATTTATTCGTCGGTTTATAAATACCCATGTTCTCGATAGTAAAATAATTTCTTACCATTTCATGAATATTATCCAAAACGCTTTCATGAGAATACGATTCTGCATCACGAACAGTCAAAATTCTTTTAAGTTTAGTCAAGTGGTCATTTTGTACATGTGTTGGGCCATAAACTACCCACCCCAACCTTGTTTCAGCAATAAATGGTCCCTTCGATCCCAGTTCAAACCGGTTTGACTCTACTCCTAAATAAGCATTGGACATACCCACCAAAATAGTAGGTTTTACATTAAAATAGTCATAAATTGGCAACCCTTTTAACTCAGCACTTTGACAGCTGTTGTTGGAAATTAATTTATTAAAATTCAAGGATTGTGTCGGCAGGTCAAGATTTTTTATTGTGCAGAAATTATTCACCTTATATTTTTTGCCGACACCCTGGATTTCAAATTCCACAAATGTTGTTGGTAAGTCTATTGTCTGATTTCCAAACCACTGAAGTTTAATGTTACCAGATTTTCCTTGTAGCCCCAGTTGTTTTGCGACATCTTCATCAATTAAGGAAGGCATTGCACCGTCATCCAGATATGCGTACGTATGCACCGAAGATCCAGCGGCACCAGACAATGTTACTGGAATTATTTTGAAAAACAATTCTGTGTTTTCTACATCCGAAGGACGATGCAAGGTGCATAAAGGCTGTGAGACGATATCCATATTTGATTCTGGTGGAGAAAAATTAAAGTTATTGTGAAGTAATTTATGGTGTTTGCGCTGGCATCCACCAATGTTACAGATAAATTTGGTTCTGCATGTAAATGTGTTGTGTCCTCGCCTCAAACAAGAAAAGCAAAGTTTTAATGCCTTCACTTCCTTCCATCGTTCGTCCACCGACATTTCAGCAAATCTGTCACACACTGCCAACAAATGATCTTGGCTACACAATATGCACAAAGCTCGTTGAGAGTTGTTCGTGTTAATGTGCATAACAAAGTTCTTTTTTGTTTCAATCAAGCTTTGAGGGCTAGATGAGGTACAGTACGTTGTTGCCTTAATGACGTTTGCTTCCTCGTCCAGGAACTTGGAAAAATGGTGCAGTGTAGCGTGTGGTTTGATGTGAATTTTAGTTCGTGTCCACTCCAAACGCATCCTGAAGGGCAATTTCGAGCATAACTCTTCAAGCAAAGACGGATTGCTTATGTGCTGGGTGGCGTTGGACGTTTCCAGAAAAATGGCCAGCCCTTTTACCTTGACGGCGAGTGGTACAATATCAATTACTTTTCCCTCAGTTATGGGTGAAATCATTTTAAGCTTTGCTAGTTGACTTCGGATGAGAATTTCGTCCCGCCCAAAACTATTTTTAAGTTCCGAAATGACGTCAGCGACATTATTAGGATAAATTAATAATGCCTCGACTACCTGCTTCGCTTCTCCATATAGGCATTTCTGCAGTCGCATCTGGTTCTCAAGATTGGTATAGCCATATGTCCTGGTGGTTTCGCGGTATAAATTGATAAAGGCTGGCCACTCTTCTGGAAGCCCCCCAAATTTAGGCAGTTCATGCAAATGACGTCTTAATTCGGTTTGATGGTGTTGTGTTTCAGGCTCTGGATGGTGCAATTGCAGCTGGTGTGCTTGTGGCTTATATGAGAATGGTGTCTGGAAATCTGATGACTCTGACAGAGAAAATTGTGGCATAGAAAACTGAGAATGATATGGCAGCTGTGATTGGTGGGGCTGGGATGATGACTGTATCTGAGTTGGCAGCGGCTGGTTCAACGAAATTGGTGGTGACTCGTGGACTATGGGCAATGACGGCTGTATCGACGACTGTGCATGATATGACGTAAGTGATTGGTACGGCTGTACCTTAGATGATGACTGGATCTGGGTTGGCGGCGGGTTCGGGTTGTTCAACGTTAATGGCGGTGACTGGTGAACGTTGGGCAAAGACGGCTGTAACGAAGACTGTGGATGTGGCGGCTGTTGATAGGACTGTATATCTTTGGAGGGCGACATCGATGAGAAGGGCAACATTGCAGTTTTGGTGTTTTTAACCTGAACCTGGGCAAGGGGAAAGGAGGGAGGAATGTCAATTACCTGATCATTTGTTGGCTTTATGGCGTTGAACATAGCCAAAAACTTTTGTTCCATTTCCTGCAGCGATTTCTGGAATACCTCTTGCATATTCCCAATTCGTGTGTTCACATCAAATTCATCAGATGGTTTGATGGTCTCGTTGATGTGTTCATCCTCATGATCGTCATCTGGCTCGCTTTGGATCTTTTCTTCCTCGTCGGACATATTTGGGTTGAGGCGGGCACACTTTCTTGTTTTCTTCTTCGACATGTGCAATGTGACGCCTTCGATTTTCAATCGAAAATAAAGATGTTCAAGTAGAGAATACGAAAATTAAACTTTTGGCGAAATGTTTATTTTCTAAAAATGAATACAATGTTATTATAATATTAAAAAATATTAGGATTGTTAATATTTTTACCGATTGGTAATTTTTCTTTTTCTTGAACTTAACTTGAAACTTGAACGTTTAAATTTTAAAATGACAATGGATTAAATAAAATGACAATGTTGCCAACAATTAAACATAAGAAAATGGCACGATAGCCAACATACATAAATAATAAAAGATGTGTTCGTTTGTTTGTTGCTCCTTTGTTCGTCGGTGGATGTGTTCGTTTGGCCGCATTTTTGGTCGTCGACAGCATGCCCAACTTTGCTGAATGATCTCCTGTCAGCCAGTGTCCGATACATATTGTCTGCACAAAAGATCGATACAAAATAGGAATATTTACCCTTTTCACAAGTGAACTTTGAAGGGCCGATCATTCCCGGACCAATTCATAAGCCCGTTCATTTCCACCAATATCACTATGACAATGAAATTAATGTTTAGACATGGACATTGGACAGATCGTCCCGACATTGTTGGACCAGTAGAGGATTATGCAGTCGAATTAATAGCCATAGCAGCCGACTGGGCTGTCAGTGCAGATAGCTGTATTTCTATCTTGGTTTAAATTTGATTCAAGTATTTCATTGATATAGTAATTCAGCTTGAAATACGATGTCAAAATAAGCTAGCCGGACTCGCCGAAAATTTCCGACCCAACTTCACACTCCATCTTTTACCCGTCTGGCACGAATTATGAATTTAAAAACCTTCCTGGGGTTCAAGGCATGGGTGCAGTATCAAAAATATCTAATGGATTCAGTTCAGTAATATTGATATGCCCATAAGGTCTGAAAAGCCAAAGGATTGATTTTTTAAGTCTTAGTGCGCTTCACGATTAAAAATGTAATGTAAATATCTAGTGGTAGGAGGTGCAGAAAAACATTTAAGCCATCTTTTAGGCAGGATCGAAGAGCCCCTCTATGGCCAACACTATACATAGCTATTCTTTGAACATTCTTTAGTTTGTCGATGAATGCAGGCTACAACATAATCGATCCATATGACAAAATGGGTCGTACAACGACTATGTACGTTAGCAAAAATCATCTTCGATATTCGATTGAATGCCCCACTTTTTGTCAAATGTTTTTCTACAGGCGTAAAAGTCAATGCAAGCCTTCTCTACCTGTTCTTCAATATTTAGTGATTCAGTTTAGTTTGGGACCTAGAATAACTCTTAGATAATTCGCACCGAAGTAAAGGTTATGACCATTCAATTCGGTAGTGAAGGCAGGTATTTTAGTTTTGGAAGTAAAGCGCATCAGTTCAGATTGCTCTGATTAACCGACAAGTTCACAACTTTTGGCCCAGTTGCAATAACTTTACCCAGGCCATCTCCGTAATTTCGCTTATTACTGCGAGAAGCTTATATTCTTGACTTAGATCCATTGAAGTTGGAAAAAAAATCGTCCTGCGGTCTAATCTACTCACATGTTTGGAAGTAATTGTGTTACCTAACGAAGCTTGAATCACTCTATCATTTATCATAGAAATGATCCATTACTGAATAAATCCGTCCACCCCGAGTGTTTCGGTAAATGTAATCAGTTAGGACGTGTTGAAAGCAACTTCTACGTCTGAGAAGATAGCATATTATATATTTTATTGAATTGTCTTCTCAATTGTCCGCACTAACTCACGAAGGAACGTCCCTATGCCTTTGAGATGTGTGTGCTAAGATTCATCCAGCGGACATTCGTCTAGAAGTTCTCTGATATCGTGATCTAGGATCAGGATGCATTCTAGTGTTTTAAGCACAAAAGATGTCAAAATTATTGGTCGAAATTCCTTCACTGATTCATGAGCACACATATCCACTTCGGGATAAAAACTACTTCAACATACTGAATTCGGGGACAAAGCATATGTCAAGCTCAATTACAAAGGATGTTCCTACTACTGCATTAAGTTGGTTATTCTATTTTTCATTTTTAATAAAAAGGTTATATTACAAAACAACTGAAATCACGTGGCAATTTTAAACCAAAAACAAAAAAGAGTCACTGATTTGTCGCAATAACACAAATGTTTGCACGGACGAAACACATCGATTCAATACTTCACCCTTAAGTTGTTTTCGTTATTACCTTAATGTCAGGAATGTTACTATGGCACCTCGAAATACTCTAAGGGTTTTAGTACTAAAAATTAAAATTAATCGTATCGTAAAAATTTTGTAGGACGAAATTTAGTATTTCAAAATGTTTCGAATCGTCTGCAAAGTAAAATTGGCTTTGACTATCGAAACGATTTTTCTTGTAAGCACATTTACAGCATTTTGAAGTACACAATTTTTAAAACCAAATATTATTTTAGAATAAGTTATTATAACAATTTAGTGTTATTAATACATTGCAAGAAATGTTAGACAATAACACATACATACTTACTTACTTAAGGTGGCGCTACAGTCCTGCGTGAACTAGGGCCTCACCCCACAAACTTCTCCATCTAGCTCGGCCCCTAGCTAGATTTCTCCTGTTTCATGCTTCAAGTTGGGTGAGGTCACTTTCCACTTGTGTGCGCCACCTGATTCCCGGTCTTCCTCTATTGCGCTGTCCTGTGGGTGTGGATTCTGTGGACTTTCCGGACCGGAGCATTGGTTTCCATGCGCTCTACGTGACCCAGCCATCTTAGTCGTTGAACTTTGCGTTTGGGAAGACGGGATTGTTGGCTTTCGTCGTCTATGTTGAATGGATCATCCTGCTTGACAGCAGAATTATACAATGTGCAGAAGTGGTCCTTCCATATCCTCAGCATTGACTGCGGTTCCACTATGATGTTTCCACTTTCATCCTAGCAGCCTTCGGTTCGAGGTTTAGGTATGTACTTATGAATTTCGTTTTATCTGCTCATAAAACTTTCTAAATTTATTCCTGCTCTTGAACCTCTCAACATCTTCAACCACGCGCTTCTCATGCTCTCTCTTTTTCCTTCTAAGAAGTCGGTGTTTCTCTCGTCTCTTCTGCTCATAGAGCTTATGAGCAGCTCTCGTCCTTTTATGCAGGGGCGCTTTGCGAGCCTGTTGCTTGGCTTCATTTGCCTGCCGACATTCTTCATCAAACGAGGGGTTTCTTGTTGGTGGCTGCTTGAAACCCAGCACATCAGAGGCGGCTTCTCTGATTGCATCTTGGCAATGTTGTCACTGGTTCTCGATACATTATGTGGGTGGCAGAGAACTTCGAAAGAGGTTACTTGTGACTTGTGAGGATTTGGCATTCCTTTGCGATTGTATTTTCTCTCAGCATTTGCCTGTTTTGCCTTGGGTCTGCAAACCCGAGGTGCTACCTTGGCTACAACGAGGTAGTGGTCCGAGTAGGAAAGTTCGGGTATCCATGATGCTAGTGGATGTTGAGGTGTGGAAAACGAGTACTGGCTACCATGACGTTTCGCCCCGTAGCAAAAACGATGAGCCTGAATCCGGTGTCGGAAGTGTTGTCTTGCAGGCTGTTTTTCCGGATTATTCCACCAAAGATGTTTTACCCTCCTACCTTGACATTCAAATCGCCCAGAAGCAGAACACTTCTAATATCGTAGCTAGGACACTGCTCGTATGCTTTGTCTAAGAGCCCGAAGAACATATAATTGGTGTTGTCATCCATCTCTTCTTTGGGGGCGTGTGCGCATATTAGGCTAATGTTAGCGAATTTAGCTTTGATGCTGTTAGACATGAGGAGAGGAGTTAATTGATGCAGCTATAGCTCAAGATATGTTGCCTAAGTCTGGCTCCAATGACAAAGCCGCATCCAAATAAGGACTGTTGGTTTTCTCGGTAGTGGTCACCATAATAAATATCGCAGTTTTTCATCCTGATGTCTGCTTTATAGCAGTCTATGGCCTCCGCTAATGCTTTGACTGCACGTGGTCTTTTAAGGGACCTAACATTCCACGTGCATATCCGAAGTTCGTTGTCCTTAATTCGTATGCGTAGGTTGTCAACAGTAAATCCGTCCGTATCCGATGCTTGTTTGTGCTTCGCAACTGTTTTCTTTATGTGGTCAGGAAGTTACCCCGACGAACGATCTTCAACCTGAAGAACCATAAGTTTTTTTCATCTAATTTTGTACTTAATTTTAAAACAAATTGTTTCCATATCTCTTCTTCTAATGAATAAAAGAACAAAATAACTTACTTCATATTCTTTAAAATCATGTAAGTTGTTTTATGTCGAGATATTCGAATGCTTAGGGCGGGCATTCACGACACAAAAACGATATAAAAAGGCTTTTGTTGTGGATGGGGTTGTTTGTTCAAGTAACGGTGTAATAATCAAAACAATTTTGATTAAACCGTCATCGATTGGGTTTTTCTAAAAAATGTTGTTAAATATTTATAAATATCATTCTGTTTTCTCATGACGCTTAATTCAAAAAACAGTTTCTATAAATTTTCAGTACTATTTATTTTCGCAAGTTTTTAAATTTTGTAATGAAATTATTTTTTATAAATTTAACCAGATGTCAAGAACATTATATTTCGTAGAATTATTTTAAATGAAATATCAATATTCGTTCCTAAAACATTCCAGCTGATAATTTTTTTGTATTCTATAAAAATCTGAAGAAAACATAAATTCAAAACTCATCGAAATTTATCACTATTTTCTCAAATTTCAATTCATTCAAGGCTTCTTAGAATTATAATCCTGCCGATGACATGACGTAGTAACTATAAAACAAGAAAAATTACACTATATTGTTTAACTTATTATTTAACCTTTTATAACTTTCTTGTTGTCGTTTCAGTTCAAAATTAATTTTCATTCACACGCCCCCCATAAAATAAATTATCACAATTTATGTTATAAAAGCTATAAGCTATTGAAAGAATTCACATAATAAATTTAAATGTAAGAGAATGTATATTTTTGTGAAGCATTTTTATTCTTTTAACTAAATCATCAGACACATATCGAAAACAGTATGAACTCCTACTTTTGTGCAGTTGCGCGCCCAGTTCTTTTTATTTGTGTGTCTTTGGTATTGAAAGCGTTCAACCACACCTTTGGTCATAAAACAGAAAATTAAATTCTTCACCAGCCCTTTCAAGGTTTTTATTTTGTTTTGTTTTGATTCTGTTAGGGTAAGGTATTTGATTCAAAAATGTACCATCAAAAATTACATAAAATTGATATTTGGTGAAGAAGCCACTCAATGGGAAATAAATCCATAAATTGCAAAAGACATAATTGTCCAAATGGGAAAAAAGAACACAAAACATTCAATCTTAAATCGGTTCAGTGGTTCGCGATATCACTTCTGCATGAGCCAATTTATAGACCCAATGCATTTGCCTTTGTCTTTCATTCGTATGCCCTTCGGTGGTATAGCCCCAGCCCAGAGTGATAACATTTGGCATTGTAATATAGAACAACGGCAGGAGCAGATAGATATGTTGTAGCTGCAGAGATATCTTTGCGAACTGTGAGTTGAGTTGTGATGTGAGGAGAGAGAGTAGCCGCAACGCGCCGCATGAAATGGATTCACCCAATGAATTGGATCACGTTAAATGTAAATGTAACCCATTCAGTAAATTAAAAAATTCCGAAAATAATTTCGTCATGGTAATAAATTCTGACGATGCACCATTAACATGAAAGGACACTAATGCGATGCGATAGGGTAAAATGAGAATGCTGTGATGGGGTGGCTAAGATAATGATGTGAGGTTCACACAGGCTCAGCTTCAGCCTCAGCCTCAGACTCACAGGTTCACAGAATTTACATCAAAAATGTTAATGCCCCAAACCATACCCGAGTCCCGTACTTTACGTCTGTATTCTCACTCAAAGTTAAAAGTTTCGCGTGAGGACTATCTTCCTGTCCCAATGCGATGGTATAGTAATAAGTAGTCGAGGTAGGTACATTATGCGATTCCTCTAGTAAGTCTGGAGTAGTTGATGGTAGGTACGAGTACATTATGAAAAAAAGGTTCTATCAGGAAGAATTTTTTGGTTTGCTTTTTTTTTGAAAAGCTTTCAGGAGTAATGTAAAAGATGTGTTGTAGTGGAAAGACTTTATCATGAAAAGTTTCTTTTTTTTGACAGAAATGAACAAATGATATGGATTGGACTTAAGGGTTAAGACTGTTATATCAGAACAAAAAAGAAGAAGCATTGATAGAGTTGGTGTAGCATTGGTTGGAGAGGACTTGATCAGATGGAAATCACAATACATTTGGTAATTTTATTTAACATATATTTATCAGAAGTGGAACAGTAAATTATTGTGGATTTATGTCCAATTTTTGAGAAGACAGTAGATAAAAAGTTGAACGTTTCTGGCAGGTCTATAATGATAAGTTGTGATATTAAGTTAATAAGACCATATTTATGAACAAAAATGGTGAACTTTACAAAATACATTTTTATAATGAGTTTTTTACTATTTACTTTTTAGCAACATTGTTTTGACAGCTCACGTACCTTTTCCGTTTTGAGTCACTGTCAAACATCTTGAGTTTGGTCTATAATTTAATAACCATGAATCGCCTTACAAGTGAACAACGCTTGCAAAATCCCCCGGGCCCGGTATTTTTTTTCTATTTTCTAGGGGCCCGTAATATTGAAAGCAATGAGAATATAATCTACTTATCATCAACATACCTATTTCCACTTATATTTAGAGGCCCGACAATTTAAAATCATTCATGCTTTCGCAATCGGCCCCCGGTTTGCATGTTATCTGCCAATCTATCAGTCACAAGCTTGGCGATCTGGGCCCTTATTATTATTGGCGTACATTTTTGTTAATATTTAATGGAAAATTGGGCAACTCTGAACTATTGAAAGAAAGTTATAATAAATTGTTTCGCTTTTCTTACTTAATTTAACGTAAATTTCAAATTTATTTTATTTTGAAAATTTTTAAAGTCAAAATAAGGGGCCCGGCAAATTAAAACAAAACACAAATATTTATTTCGGTTTCTGTTTTTTTATAAAGTTTTTTTTTCTTCTATTTTTGTTTCTGCTGTAAACGAAATTTTTGATTCGGTTTCGAGGGACCGTACAATCGCACCAGGGGACTATTAATACGAGGCGATGACAATCTTATTGGAGAGCCAAATAATGGTAATTTTTTGGGCATTTTGGAATTAATTAGTCATTATGACTCCTTACTTCAGAAGCACTTGGAAAAAGTAAGAATTTCACAACAAGAACACAAACGTTTGCAAGTCCACTAATTTTCCGTTGAGATTTAAAATGAGTTCATTAAAATGTGTGCCCAACATGTGAATTCAGCTATTTTGAAGGAGATTGAAATCGCCAAATACTTCGCTATAATTGTCGATGCAACACCCGATTCAAGTCATGTGCAACAAAACACATTTATTTTGCGATTTCTGCGCTTGGAAGCAAATGTGTTCACCATCCAAGAACGGTTTTTGGAATTTGTCGATTGCAACAAAAAAAACTGGCACCGCAATAGCTGATTTGATCTGCGAAACATTGGCAAAGAACGAAATCGCTTTAGAAGACTGTTGTGCACAAGGCTATGACCTATGACAATGGAAGCAATATGAAAGGACAGTATAATGGTGCACAAAGTCATATTTTAAACAAAAATCCGAATGCCGTGTATTCACCATGTACAGCTCACAGCCTTAACTTGTGTGGAGTCGATTCAGCGAAATGTTGTACTGCGGCAATCACATTGTTTGGAGTTGTTCAAAAGTGTTTTAACTTGCAGCAGTGCTCAACGTTGGGAAATTCTTAAGAAAAATGTGCCCGGATCCCTTCACAAACTTTCCGATACAAGATGATCAGCTAGAATTGAAGCAGTTAAACCATCTGAAAAACCTTAGAACATCATTAGAAGCCTTAAGTGATATTAATTTAACTGCTGAAGCTCGAAGAGATGTAAATGGCGTTTTAAAATATACGTATGCACAAATTTGAATGCGTCCTGATGTCTTCGCTTTGGTGCAAGGTTCTTAGCGCTATAAATGAAAGAAGTATCATTCTTCAAGCCAGAAACATGACTATTGACGTTGAAATTCGAAATCTTGACAACCTGATCTCCGATTTGAACTTTATTCGAAACGGATGGGATCAAATTTATCGAATGCAAAGCAGTTGCTACTGGATTAGGGTATTGTCCAGAATCGTTCCCATCGAATCGAAAAAGGCAATTAAAGAGACATTTTGGAGAAAATCGAGGAGCCGGAGAGCAAATTGAAACAGACAAAGAAATAAATTTCAAGAAAAACACCTATTACGTCATAGTTGATTCAATTATAACTGGAATTTCTCGTCGGTCCGATACGATGAAGAATTTGAATGCGACATTTTCATTTATATGCCAGTTTTCAACTATGGACGAAATTGAGATTAAAAACTTCGCTACAAGGTTCATCCAAAAGTATAACTCGCAAGTGTCTCAAGAGTTGAAAAAAGAAATAATTCATCTGAAACACATTTATGAAGCCAATTTTGAAGCAGAACTTCCGCCATTGAGTTTGCTCAATACTATTGATTCCCAGAACTTGGAGACGATTTTCCCCAACATTTGAGTTGCTCTCCGTTTGTTTTCAACCATACCTGTAACCGTAGCTAGTACCGAACGTTCATTTAGCATCCTTGCCAGAACAAAGAATTTTCATCGTTCGTGCTCATCACAAGATCGTGTTTCTGGACTTGCTACACTATGCATCGAAGCACCTTTGAAATTGAATTTCGATGTAATTATAAGTTGTTTTGCTGCTCAGAAAGCTAGGAAAGCTCGTTTGCAAAAAGAAATATTTCATTGAATGCAAACTAACTCTAATGAAAACATTGTGATAATATTTTAATATAAAGAAAAACAATAAAGAGTACATAATGTAAACCTTTTAAAATTCATAGTTTTTTTTTTTAAAGACAAAAGGTAATAGATCTTCATGCTAATTTTTTTTTAAATAGTTAATCGACCAACCAACATGTCGTTGGCAATATCGAATTGAATGCATGATTCTGTTCGGATTATGATCTACTCGCATGTAGAATTATTTTCTATCCATCTTTCATTTCAACTAAACTGGACGATACCCCTAACATTGATTTGATGATTAACACTTTTTTTTTGGTTCACTTTGCAAATGAAAAATTATTTCCGTTAATTCCAACCAATTTCATGCTATTCGTACTTTATACTATCAATTTACGAGATTTTTCCGTCCCGGGCCCTGTCTCCACTGAGACTCCTAATTCGCGGTTAGTGTATTTTATGGTCAGTTTATTCTGACTACAGAGGCGTCTATTCAGCCTATTGTGACTAACTTTCGCACCGAAGGAAGGTCCGCTTTTTCATCGAAAAATTGTGCTCAACGACGAAATATATTTCTGGTTGAATGGATACGTAAACATGCAAACCTACCATATTTCCAGTTAAGAGCATTAAGAAACATTGAAAGAGCTATCAATGTAGTTTGGTACGGTTTATGGGCTGGAATAATAAATAAGAGAGGTGAATCTAACGCTTCTAGACTATTTTTTGTGGGACATTTTTAAAGCTCATGTCAGAAGGCGCTTAAATAAACTCAAGGCGAAAATGGTTGCGAGGAATAGTGATCTTCAAGTGTTTGTGCGGGGAGATACTCTTCAAGAAGAAATTTTCTTTTGATAAGAAAAGAAAATTGAAAACAGAAGCCGAAGAGGATTTGGTGTGGATTAAACAATTCTATGATTACAGCTTGGATTTGACAGCTGATGAAGTAAGATGCTCTTACGGAAGAGCTTTAGGTGATGTTGAAAAAGGAAGTTGTTCTCAAACTGTGGAGAATGTTCACACAAAATGCCATCTGCCATATTGAAAATATTTTAGAAGTTGTTAATGTTGATTTAAATAACATTTCATTTAACTTTAAAATTCTGTTATATAATCTTGCAGAACTAAAATAATAAGGGTTTCTTTATGAATTTGTATAAATTTATTAATCAATTTGAAATAATTTTCCTATATAAAACTTATATAACCGAAAATAATGTAAATGTCTTTGAATCCAAATTTATTAATTTTGAATTCAAGTAGATACCAGCTAATCCAGTACAGTCAAAAAGAAGAGCCAGCGGGGTTGTTTTTTTGGATATTAAAAGAATATTAAGCTTGTTAATTGTGGTTTTCGGGTTATTGACGTTTTTAAACTTGAATATTATTGGAATAAATTACCGTTTACTGCCAAATTACATAAACTGTAACCATTGGGAAAATGATTTTGCAAAACTTGAAGAATTTGTGGCACAACAGAGCTCATCGAATCTGATGGTGGTGGGAGATCTGAACGCAAGAATTGGTAATGAAGCTGGAAACGAAAACCGAATTAGAGGGATCGAGCAGAAGTCGAAAGATACAGTCTGCAATGCTAAGGGAGCAAAATTTTTGGATGTTTGTAACTCCTATGGTCTTCGAATTATCAACGGAACCAGCTTGGCGGATAAAGAAGGTGAATTTACCTTTGTCGACAATAAGGGCAGTTCGATAATTGATTACGGCCTTATCAGTGGTAATTGGAACGACCAAGTAATTGAGTTCAAAGTTCAAAATGTGCCCTTTTCGTACCACTTTCCATTAGTCGTGACTTATGGACTTTCGATGACGACTGAGGAATCAAAACCTATGAGATTCCTACCAAAACTTATGCAGGGGCGTCTTTAGACTTTTGGGGGCCCTGGGCCCTAGGATTTGGGGGGCAAAAAAATTAGGTATAATATTATATTTTTAACTTGCCATAGGAAGTTATTGTAACGGGTCCGATTAATCAAATTGAAAATTTTGATATTTCTTGACGCTTCAAGGTCCCTAGAGTCGAAATAAAAGATTTTTAGAAAGATGTCTGTGCGTGCGTGTGTACGTATGTCCGTACGTCCGTATGTCCGTACGTTCGCGACGTTTTTTTTCGTCGTCCATAGCTCAAGAACCAGAAGAGATATCGACTTCAAATTAATTTTGTTATACAGATAAAAAGGCAGAAAGATGCAGAAATGGCTCTCAAGAAAATTGCGTGGGTGGTTTTTTTTACCATAGCAGTTTAAAAAAAGGTGAACATTTTGGTTAACCCTAAATATCTTACGAACCAAAAACACTAGAGACTTGAATTAAATTTTAATTGTACTGTAACTTTATACCAAACAAGTATATTTTTTGAAAAAAATCCAATTAACGGTTTTTTATAAATCAAAAAAAAAATAAAAAAAAAAATTTGTCACCTCGAAAATTTTACGAATACAAAATGATTTTATCACCAAACAATTTTGTGCAAGGCAAAATAACGTTTTCAACATCTGGTAAAATTTTGAGAAAAATCGAATCGACAGTTTTTTTTATAAAAAATAAAAACCTAAAAAAAACATTACTCAAAGTTGGTAAAAATTGAATTTCGACTCAAATATCTTTTCAAAAATTTTATATTATGCCTTTCAACTTATTTTAGCTTATAAGAAATATCATTTTCAACATTCTGCTAAATGTTGAGAAAAATCGAATTGACAGTTTTTTTTACAAAAAATAAAAACCTAAACAAAATAATTTATAAAAGTTGGTAAAAATTGTTTTTGGACTCAAATATCTTTTCAAAACTTTGAGATATTGGCTTTAAATTGCCTTTTTTTTTTTAAAAATATTGTTGTCAACATTCAGACACATTTTGAGAAAAATCGAATTGACCGTTTTCTCACAAAAAATAAAAACCTAAACAAACAAATTAATAAAAGATGGTAAAAATTGATTTTCGAATCAAATATATTTTCAAGACTTTGAGATATTGGCTAAAAACTACTTTTATCTTTTAAAAAATATTGTTGTCAACATTCAATAAAATTTTGAGAAAAATCTAATTGACAGGTTTCTTACAAAAAATAAAAACCTAACAAAAAAAAACAATACTAAAACTTGGTAAAAATTTACTTACGACTCAAATAGCTTTTCAAAAAATAAAAATATTGTCTTCAAACTCTTTTTATTTCACAGAAAATATTGTTTTCGATATTTAGTAGTTTTTTTTTATAAAAATCCAACAGTCCTTTTCTTCATAAAAAAATAAAATCTACAAAAAATGGTAGTTTTTTTTTATAAAAATCCAAAAAATAGTACGCAAATTTTGGTAAAAATTGATGTTCGGTTCTTGATATCTCTTAAATTAATTTCATTCATCCAATTTGTAAAAATTTAAGAAATGCTACTTTAATTGGTAAAAATTTGTTTTTCACTAAAAATCTATTTAACAAAACTAGATTTTCAAACTAAACTATTTCTTTATATGAAAAATATTGTTGGTAATTTTAAAATTAATGAGGAGCTCGTTGATGCACCTATAGCTCAAGACTTGTGTCCAAAGTCTGGCTCCAATGAAAAAGCAGCATCAAAAAAAGCGTTGTTGGTTTTCTCGGTAGCAGTCACCATAGTAAATGTCGCAGTTTTTTATCCTCTTTTTGCCCGGCCCATCCCATCGTATTTCCTGGATGGCGGTGATGTCTGCTTTATAGCAGTCTAGGGTCTCCGCTAATTCTTCGGCCGCACGTGGTCTGTTAAGGATCTAACATTCCACGTGCATATCCGAAGTTAGTTGTCCTTAATTAGTTTGCGTGGATTGTCAACAGTTAATCCGCCCGTATCCGAGCCTTGTTGGTGCTCCGCAACTGAGTTTTTTTTATGTGGTCAGGAAATCACCCTGACGCACGACCTTCAACCTGAAGGACCAGGTCCTTGATTTAAATCCTAAAGCGAGAGCCGGCATAACCGCTCCTTACAGGCCTGGACTTCGAATATGTCGTAGTAGCCTTATAAGGTGTTCACTATAAGTAGTTCAACCTAACTGGAACTGTAAATGCCACCGTTTATTCCATCTTGGCAATTCCTCCGCTGCCGTCTGGATGAAAGGAGAGGGGCTTTAGTGTAAACACCTCTTTTCCCTCCTCACTCGTTTGCTACCCCCAACAACTTTCCACTCGGTTGTGGGAGTAGGAGTTGATAGACAGAGGTGGGCACGAGTACCATCATTTTGGCGCCAAGATATAATAACGGTTTTTGGTAGAGGGGCTTAATACAATCATTTTTTACTATGGGAGGGGGGTCTATCTCCCCCCGTTCAGGCGGTAGGGGTAATTTAAAAAAAATATTATTTGAAATGGAAAAAAAATAATTAAAAAATAACAGTGATACTTACAATTAAGTTTTATACATTTTTTTAAAGCCAACATTCTGTTTTATTAGCCAGTTTTTAATTCAAGTCAAAACTATGCGTAGTTTTTGAAAAATTTAATTTAAACTAAAAATTTGAGTAAAAAAAGTTAAAAAAAAGGTTTAAAGTGTAATTTTTTAATACTTCAAGATTATCGACCATTGTTTTTAATTCAGAATTTATTGCTCTTATTTGTTTTTAATCAAAAACTGAAAACTAGATGATTTTATGTCTTTTAGTTTTTGAGAAAATTGAAAATAACCACAACTATTATTTTAATTTAATTTTTTTTGCTTGAGTGGTCTTATTTTGATAGTAACAATGGTAGGTGCGAGTTTGGGTGTATGCAACAGTAAGGTGTGTGCGAGTTTGGGTGTAGGTATGCAACAGTGAGATCTGTAAGGGGAGGCATGCTGCCCCCCTGCAACCCCCCTGCTTGGGAACACTATAGGATTTGGGGTGGGTGCAAGTTGGGTGCGTGCAAGGTGGGGAGGGGGCAAGGTTCGGTGGGTTCAAGATGGGGTGCATGCAGAGTTTCTTTTGCATTTAAATAAGCTGGATTTAGGAAAAATTAATTTACCCTAGGTATATCTTAATCCATATTCGATTATTACTATCAAAATAAGACTACGTTAATACTTAAGCAAGGAAAAAGTAATTTAATTAAAATATTTTTTTTTTAATTTTCAATTTTCTCAAGAACTAGAAGACATACATAAAGTCATCTAGTTTTCAGTTTTTGATCAAAAACAAATAAGAGCAATGAATTCTAAAAAAAAAAACAGTAGATAATTTGAAAGTTTTGAAAAATTACACTTTAAACCTTTTTTTTTAATTTGTTTTGCATAAATTTTTAGTTTAAAACAATTTTTTTCAAAAACTATGCATAGTTTTGACTTGATTTCAAAACAAGCTAATAGACAATAATGTTGGCTTTAAAAAAAGGTATAATACTTAGTTGTAAGTATTACCGTTATTTTTGAATTATTTTTTTTCCATTTAATGTACATATTTTTTTAAATTGCCCCTACCGCCTAAACGGGGGGAGATAGACCCCCCTCCAATAGTAATAAATGCTTGTTTTTAACTGTTCTATACAAATCCGTCATTAAACTTTGTCGCCAAAGTTATCGTACTCTCCCCCAGAGGTGGGTTTTAAGAAAAAACTTGTGGACGCTTGTGTCCTCTTGAATGCACATGTCTACCATTTGAACATCCGATCATAAAGTAATGTAATATTTTGTAACTATAGGGAAAAATGTAAGGAAACAAAAAACAAGACAATTTCTTCATAAACAACGGTACTAAATTTCGGTCAAGTATTTTTTTAAATATAGCCTTAATCCAATTATTGATAAAATGCATTCAGTTTAAATTAAGCCTAGATCCCAAAAGCATTGAATTGTTTTAAAGGTTGAAAATCTCTACTATGAGACGTCAACTAGCTCATAAAGATGCTTCGGTGCCTTAGCAGAAACAACGGCCAATAAAGAAAATATTCAGAGAGTATTTTCAGAACGTAAACGACAATAATCAATACTTAAATTCCCATTTCGAGTTGATTTGTCGAATTGAAAATATTGAAATTTCTCCACATATATAAATTAAATCAATCGTTACAAAACGATACACACATCTTCGAATGTATAAACGACCGTCAAGTTTATACATTCGAAGATGTGTGTTTCGTCTTCAAATATTTACTTCTAAACAGGAATATCAACTTCAAATAAAGCAGAAAAAACAAAAT
Organism: Eupeodes latifasciatus; assembly: GCA_920104205.1. Classification (NCBI taxonomy): domain Eukaryota; kingdom Metazoa; phylum Arthropoda; class Insecta; order Diptera; family Syrphidae; genus Eupeodes; species Eupeodes latifasciatus. The sequence continues at coordinate 355,638,760 of OV049924.1, read as the reverse complement.
CCGAAAACTTTAGCTGGCCTTAAATTATTCACGTGGTCCAAAAGTTATAATAATTGTTGAAACTAAGAAACTAAAAAATGTATCGACACAAAACAGCCTAATTTTTCGAAGTGGCAGTAATTTGACTTATTATTACTCAAAAACTTCAGTTTCAAGTTGTTAAAGGCCCCGATATTTGTTATCAGTGTCTTATTACGGCTTTTTTTTAAACTTCCATAGCAAATCATTGAAATCGGTCCGATTTGTTGAATTGAAAACTAACGTAAAAGTGAAAAATTTGTACTTCAATTTATTTGACAACATCGACGGGTTTTTATTTACAATAATCAAAATTTGACCACATATTATGTGTCAACATGAATATGTTTATTTTTTAAACATTTTTTATGATTGAATGCACATTTTCTGAAGTTCTTTCAATGAAAATTTGGCTCAAAAATAAAATTTTTAAACCTTTAAGGGCATTAATGGGAAGCTATGAGTTAACTTTCCCTTAAGTAATATCTTAAGAATAACAATATCTTCGCTTTTTTTGTTGAGGAACTGATAACCAACTTATCTTAATTGTAACATTGATTCAAATACGTCTTCTTTCTATCTCAAGACCACAATGTTAAGTAAAAGTCTAGATTCTAATTCCCCTCCCTTTCCTACCTTTGTATGTTGGTGGAGGAAGCCTTTAACCATATCTTTTAGTTGAAAAGTTCTCAACTCAATTATAAAGTGCTTATCGACGAAAAATAAAACCCTCTTCAAGGTTTTTGTTTTTTTTTTCTTCTTCTTTTCCGTCTTCTTTGACTTTAAAAAAAACCTTCTTATCACTTTTGAGAATGATTCCTGATCTGCCTTAGACATCGAATATTTTATTCGAATTCTGTTTTTTTTTTTTTCAATTTTAAAAAACTCTCCAATCAAAGTGAATTGAACAATTTCCCAATTGGACAAATCCAATTTACCTTGATCCACCATCACTTCATTCTTTGCTTAAAATAATCCTTTTGAAGTACCGTTTCTTTAATGGTATAAGTAAATTTATTACTTTACAAGATTAAATTCTTTTTTTTTTGCTTGTTGTCTCTCATTTTGGGTCTATACTCGACTTGTACCTGCTATAGAGAGACTTAAAAATGGTTTTCATTCTTTTTCGCACCTGATTTCATCGTCTAGAGCAGGGGTTAACAAAAAAAAAAATAAAGATGATAAAAAGAAAAAAACGAAAAGAAGAAAAATAAGATATACCTATCTTCTTTAACAACTTCTTCTCTATTGTCCTTCATCAAAAGTATACTCAGAGATTTAATCTTTTCTTACCTACATATATCTACTTAACAATAACAAAACAACATCCTTTTTGGTGGAAAGCTGTTTCTTCAATCTTTATTTAGTAAACAACTCACAGGAAAAAAATGATAAAATAAAGGTAAGCAGCCCAAGCCCAGCCCAGCCCAGCCCGGCCCCGCCCGACCAGGCCAGCAAAGGCCAAATAGAACAACAACTTATAAATAAACCATCAGTTTTCCTGCTTTCCAATCCTATCATGTGTCCCTCACTTGTCCACCCTTTCAAAAGCATTAAGACCTTTTCCTGATTGACATGACATGACGATGATTCCTTGGTAAAGGTTTTAGGAATGGTGGTTCTGATCAAAGTGGTGGTGGCGTGACGGGCGGTATCGTATAGTGTCCTATATATAGCGCAGCATAATGGTAGTGGTACATGGCTAGTAAGGCGAAAAACTACTTGCTTAAAAAATAAAATCCGAAATCGATTTAAAAGCATTTTTCTATAAAGCCTTACGAATATAGCCAAGCCTGAGCCAGTTTCAAGAACCTACCCCCCAAAATCCAGAGTAACATGACATTTATTTTTGTGCGAAACTCGCACTATGTCTACGTGCTGTTTCCATTTTGCGTCGTTTGGTTCTATGCATATCCTTTCGTTTCGGCTGTCCTATGAATTTTTGTTCTGTTATTTTTGAAAACAGACAAAATGCTTGCAAAAAAGTGTGTTTTTCTTCCTTTTTTGTCAAAGATAACAGGGTTGGAGGTGTTGATTGCTTTTCAGAGGTTAGTTTGTTTGGCCGTGTAATGGGCCTTCTAGCCTGATGACATTGTCGAAAAATGTTGTTTCAGCTTTTTTTTGGGTGGACATTGCTGTTTTTAAGGATGCAAAGTTATTAAGTTCATCGTAGAGAAAAAATACTCAAAAGGATATTCTAAGAGAGATTTTTAAAGGCTGCAGTGCATGTGGTAATGGTGAAGTCTCTCTGAGTCATTTAATGAGTGCAAGTCTTTCTCGTTATACAATTTCATTTTTAGAAAAAAAAAGAATCTATAAATAGACTTTTAATTTAAAAACTACATTAAACAATAAAGAAAATGAAAAGGTATGTTATTACTATTTATAACCTCACAAACAAATTAAATTTATTTTCAAATATGTTAATATTGTAACTGGAATAGTCATTAGTCATATCATATACGGATTTTTAGAATTATTCAATTTTACGAAAAATTTTCCATTTGGAAATTAAACTTTTTTTTGATTTTAGGAACCCCCACTTACACATGCTATTAATTAAGTTTTGAAGGTCATTTGAAATCACAAAGGCAATTTAAAAATTAATTTTAGTTATTATTTGGGGGAAATTTGCATTTACTTAGGTGATAACTTCATATACATTATTCAGATTACTGAAAATATTCGAGCTCGAGAATTTGGTATTTCTCTTTTCTCATAAACACATATTTTGAGTGTTGCCAGCATTAGTTTTTAAAATATGAAATGGTTAAAATCTTTAATTATCATATATCTCTATGAGCGCTCTTAGAAGTTCTATTTCTCTTAAGTGAAAATGTCTGTCGGGGATATCGGAAGCATAACCACTGCAAAAGCAAAAGTCAATTTTTCGAAAATTCAGTTTTACAGGTAAAACATGAACAAAAATGGCTTTCAAACAAATTCAGTAAATGGTTTTTTTCATTAAACCAATAAATTAGGTGGCGCAACAGTCCGTTGAGATGTAGGCCCAAGTGACTTACAACTCTCAACCATTCCTCTGTGCGAGTAATGACAAAAAATATCAAAATTCCTGTAACCCTTACCAAAAAGCTTTAACTAGTTCTTATTTTAAGTGCCACTTGAAGTGGCTTGCTGATTACATTTTGGGTTAGATTAGAAGAGAAGGTGCACTGACCTTTGTGATGATGATGCGGATATTTTCGAGATATCTGGATTTCAGTTTTATGTAGGACAAGGTGTTGCAGTTAATTTGAAACGGTATTACCCTTGAAGTGACAGTTAGTGCGTAGGAGTTTTAAGTCACTAGGCCCTGGTTCTCAAAGGTCTGTTGAGCCACCTAATTTATTAATTTTTTATACCTATCAAAATCGATATGCCTATTATAGTCATTTTTTTCCATTCAAATAGTTCTGGTAGATAAATTTATAGACGTCTTATTTATAACGTATCAAGTCCTCGAAATTTTGTGGACTCTTCTCCTAAAGAGTGATTTGGCGTAGTTGGTATAGGCCTGTATAAGGCCTAATTGAAAAATAACTATCAATCAATTGCTCACACAATGGAGCTATAACCTATTTGAGAGATTTGTGGTAGATTATAAACGGGAGCAATAGCCTGTGTAAGGTTTCCTTGCAATGTTCACGAAAAGCTATTTTGCAAACATAGAACTTGAGCTTGCCTAACTTACGCAAAATGATTTGTATATGGCCTTTTTGAAGTCTTTAACAAGTCAGAAATTAGCTTTGAAGCGTTGTTGTTGTACGCAACAGTGTGTGTGTGTGTGTAAGTGCACAGCGGATAGTTTGAGCACGAAAGTGTTCCAGAGCCAGGCGACCAAAGGAGTTCAGCCTGTCTACTGGTTCGAAGAAAGAACGACAAATGGGGATCTCTAATTCCAAAAAGCTGTATCAGAGCCAAGCGACCAAACGAGTTCAGCTTGTCTACTGACTAATAGAAAAAATCTAGGAAGAAAGCAAACTTTGAAAGAAATGAAAAGCAACTCCAACTAACGTTGTATGTTTACTGAACAACTTTATTCCAACGAATGCTTGGTGTTACAATTTTTGCTTCGCCTTTTATACTCTTTGCTGGAGTCTTTTACTGTTACAATTGTTTACAATTTTATTTACAGTGATGTGAAAAAAAATAGACTATGTTACATACATTATTGTGCAAAAAAAAATGATTATGGATATTACAAAATTATTTATGTTGTTTAAATAAAAAAATAAATATTAGGATGTTGATGTAAGATGGGTGTTACAGCTTGTATTAAGCCTTATATAAGTCAAATTATTCGTTGGGTTAAACGCAATACAGGTAGTACCCGTGGCATGATGGTTAGTGCGTTGGACTGTATGAAAAGTGATTTCTCAAATTAGCCATTCGGATTCGGCTTAGGTAAAACTGTAGGTCCCCTTCATCCCTGGCAACGTTACTCGCACACAGGGATGGTTGAGAGTTGTAAGTCACTAGGCCCTAATTCTCAATGGACCACCCAATTTATTTATTTAAAGGCAATACAGTGAAATACCATCAACACAATTATAGAAGAGGTTCATATTCATCTCAGAGGGGAAATCGAAGCAGAAAAGGCAAAATAGGCAGACATATAAATAGGGCTTTTGGAGCTACAGATTAAATTCATATTGCTTTAATATTTCCTGATAATTATATCAATCGAAAGGGTTTGTTCAGCCTTAATGTACAACCAACGTGTAATGAAGGCTAAGTTCATGACTCGCGGGTTTTGAAAAGATAGGCTCTAGCTCGATTAGAAGTGGACATATGTACAGTGTACCTGTACAGTACATATGCAGAAGGATGTTATAACAATAACTTTCTTGGACTTATCTATCAATCGTTGGTGAAGTTAAATTAAAATCTCGAAATGTTTTTTTTTTTATAATTTACAGGCACAAGTGGTTATTAATATTCTAAACATGTTTAAACACAATACGAGCTTTAGGTAAAAAGGAAAGGATTTAAGAGGAGATAACGGTGCACATTGGTCTAAAAGTTTTAAACATCAATATGAGATGAAAAGATACAGCTGGGTAAAGCATTCCACATTCTCAATGTGCGGTTGAAAAAACAATCTCTATTCTTGAAAAATTGAGCACAAGAATAAACTGAAGGTCATTCTTGGAAGTGCGAGTATTAGCTTAAGATTCTTAGCCAAAACATATGAATAAACAAATGATACTCGTTTAGTTATAAATATTATGCTTAATCTAAAATTCTCTAGGTAAAGGTCTTTAGCGTAGTCTTGGTACATAGTCATTATTCTCAAAAATTTAAAAATCAAAATTCAATTTTTAGTGTTTTTTTGTCTAAGGTTTTTGTTTTTCGGTAAAAAGGCAGGTTTCAATTTTCTAAAAGCTTAACAAATCTAAAAAGATCTAAATATATTGGTTTTTGTTCCCGAGATATTTTAGTAAGAAACAAACTTTTACTAACTCTAATTTTTATTTATATCAGTAGTTTTTATTTTTAATCCAAATACATTTTGACAACAATGTTTCTTATAGGGTGTAAATTATTATTATTATTATTATTATAAGCTTTTATTTGCCATTATTAATATTTTGTACAATATTTATTTACATTTTTGTTTACATTTTCTGTTTCTTTTGAATTAATTACTATATAAAATTGACATAATTTTTTTTTTTTAATCAACTTTAATATGTAAGCAAAGTTTGAATAAATAAATGGATGCGTGTCAAAATTCTATGATCTGGCATAAGCCTCCCCCAATGTTGCCCAGAGATCTCTATCTTTTGCGTCATTGTACCAACTTTGTCTTTCTTTAAGCAAATCGTCTGCCCATCTTTTCTTCGGTCGTCCAATTGGTCTTCTGCTTTCTGGTGGTGTCCATTTTGTAATGATTTTTGTCCATCTTTGGTCCTGTATTCTTGATATATGTCCTGCCCAATTCCATTTAAGGAGTTTTGCTCGTTCAACCACGTCCGTTAAACCAGTTCTTCGTCTTATTTCTCTATTTCTCACTCTCTGGCTTATTCGTAGGTTAAGTAGTTTTCTTTCCATCTTGGTTTGGCATATTCTTATTTTGTCAAGTAAACTTGAAGTCAAGGATATAGTCTGTAACCCATACGTCATAACAGGAAGAATAGCAGAGTCTAGTATATATTTTCGTGTTTCGTCCCTTAGATTTGATTTTAATAGTTGTTTTAGACTCCAAAATTGTTTCCAACTATTGGTAATGCGTCTAGAAACTTCTTTTTTTCTCTTGGTTAATGAATGACTTAGTCTGTCCTAGATAAGTATAGTCTTCTACATATTCTATGTGTTCGTTATCCAGCATTATGCCATCTTTAATATGGTTAGTCATTATCTTAGTTTTTGACTTATTGATATGAAGTCCAACTTTTTTGCATTCATTTGTCAATTCTATGAGCATATTTTGTGTTTGTCCGGAAGTTGATGAGATGAGAACTCATCAGCGAATCTAAGGTTGCTCAAATATTGTCCCCAAATATTTATTCCATATCTATTGTCCCAGTTTAGTTTCTTGAATATTTCTTCCAGTACCGCAGAGAATAATGGTGGTGACATTGGATCCCCCTGTCTTACGCCTCTCTTTATTTTTATTTCTCTTCCTATTCTTTCGGTTTTTATTTTCGCCACGCTGTCTGTATATATATTTTTCATCGTCCTTATAAAGATAGGATGAATTCCTTGGTTTGTCAGCGCTGTCCATATTTCGTCATGTTCTACTGAGTCAAATGCTTTACTGAAGTCAATATATAAAAGATACAAAGGTTTTTCAAATTCGTTAGTTTTTTCAATGAGTTGGTTCATTGTTAGCAGATGGTCTGTTGTTGAAAAACCTTCTCGGAATCCTGCTTGTTCTCTTGGCTGATTTCTGTTTAATGTGTCCTTAATTTTTGTATACATTACTTTGGAGAACAGTTTATATATCATAGAAATGTTGCTTATTGGTCTGTAGTTATTTATGTCATCTTTATTTCCTTTTTTGTGGATAAGCGTAATTGTAGCTTGTTTCCTTTGTCTTGGAATCTGCTGTGTTATAAGTACGTCATTAAAAATCGTGGTCAAGACTGTAGAAATTGGTTGTTTTCCATATTTGAGCATTTCTGTTACAATACCGTCATTTCCTGTACACTTATCTGTCTTTAGATCGTCAATTGCTTGTTCAATATCTGTTTTTGTAAAAAGTGTAATAGTATTTAAGTTGGAGTAACTGTCTGCCATCGATATATTATTATCTTTTATTTCTTTTGACGATTTGAAGAGTTCTTCGAAAAACTTGGTAGCAGACTCATTTATATCTGTCCTATTAATAGCGTTGTTATTTTTGTTCTTAATTGATGTTATCCACTCTTTTCCGTCGTCAAGAAATGATTTTGTCTTTTTAATAGATTTTGTGTTGCTTAATATAATCTTTTATCATTGTTTCGTTATATGTTTGGATATCATTTTTCGCATCTTCTTTTATGGTTTTCCGAAGGTATCTTAGTTCATTTTTTTCATGGTCTGATAAGTTGTCCTTGTTTCGTAGATTATCTCTTCTGGTTATCAGCGCTTTAGTGTCATCGGTTAATTTATCAGGTTTTGGAGTAACAGCAGTCATGATTGAAACTTTCGCCGAGTTCTTTATTATCTGTTCTAATGAATCATATGTATTTTGAAAGTTGTCGTTTATTCTATTTGTAGTTATATTAAGTCTTATTTCTTTCTTAAGCATGTCATTATATTTTTCAATATTTTCGGTTGGTATCATTCTAGGAATACTGAGTGTTTGTTTGTTTCTTTTCAACGTATTATGGTCCACTTTTATTTTTGCTCTTACTAGCCTATGGTCACTATCAAATTTAAAATTATTCAATACGGAGATGTCATTAATAGTTTTCAGTTTATTTGTTAGAACTAAGTCAATTTCGTTCTTTGTTATCCCATTCGGGTGAATCCAGGTCCATTTTCGTGTTTCTCTCTTTTTGAATAAAGAATTTGCAAATCTGAGATTCGTCTCTTCCAGCCACTTTATAAGTAGGTCTCCTCTTTTGTTGCTTCGTCCGTATCCAAATGGTCCCATTACTTCTTCATCATTGTCAATCTGTTTCCCTAACTTGGCGTTGAAATCTCCTATAACATACATTATCTCCGTTTTTGTTTCATTATATACTTTGTCCAATAGATTGTAGAAGTTCGAAATTTCTTCGTCAGTTGCTGTTTTGGTCGGGGCATAAACCTGAATTATCGTCATTTTTGTGTTTTGTATTTTTAAACATAGGCTACAAATCCTTTCACTAAAAAATCGTACATTTACTATTCTGTCCTTTAAACTCTTTTTGATGAGAAATCCAACTCCATGCAAGCCTTTGGTCTCACCAATGTAACAGAATATATCATTCTGGTTTTCAATTATGTTTTGTCCAAAAATTCTTAGCTCGGATAGTCCCAGTATATCCCAGTTGATAGTTGATAATGCTAGTCTTAGTTCTGATTGTTTTGCTTCTGTAGCTAATGTTCTTACATTGTATGTACAAATGTCTAGAGTGTTTTTGGATTGGTCTTGGTTTGATGGGTAGTTTGGAGGGAATTGGCCGTCATTCCCCACGATGGCTAATCGGCTTGGGGTAGAGTCCTTATTATTCAAAATTTGTTTCTTTTGTTGCTAGTTGTTGTGTTGGTCACTGTTCATATTATTAATTTCTTTTTGGTTTGATTGTAGAAATCTATGAATGCTGTTGTTTCTTATTTTGTTATGTTTGTCATTTTGGACTTTTTCATTTGTTTTTGGTCTCTTCAATTTGGTCGAACATGTTGGTTCATTTTCATTTGCATTTGGATCGTTGTCATATTGTCGATTTCTTTTAGGCATTCGTTGTTTTTTCTTCTCAATGTCGTTTCCTGATGTCATTTTTTGATTATTTTGATTTTTGGAAAATGGTTTATTTTCTTGGACTGTCTTATTAATATCTTCTTTTATGTAGTCTTCTTTTATGTATATGATGTCCTCTTTATAATGTCTCAGTTTAGTTTTGTTTTTCATTATAGTATCTTTTCTTATTTGTGTTGTCAATCCAAGTAAAATAGGTCTTATTTTGTCTCCTTTATTTCCTAGACGTCTTGCAAAATCGATTTCAAAATATTCAGTTTTTACTTCGAGAATAGTGTTTGTTTAAAAGGTGTAAAATGGTGTCTACTAATTCTTCGTTGCTTTTTTCAGTTTCTTTTATATTGAAAATAACAAGATTTTTTCTCTTTATACATCTCTCTAAATATTTTATTTTCTTTTCTAGGTGTTCCTGTTTCTCTTCAATTGTGTTGTTTCTGTCTATTATTGATATTAATTTTTGTTCTAAGGTTTCAGTTTGTTCTTTAATTTCTTTCCTTAAGTTTGTCCCAAGGTTTTCAATAGCAGTCAAAAGTTTGTCCAATTTATTGTCGACTTGACTGTCCTCCATACTGGTCATTTTAATTAAGGACGCTACTGTTATTTCAGCTGTCAGTTTGGTGTCAGAAGTTTATGTCAAAGTGAATGAAGTGTGTTTTGATATTTGTGTTGTTTATATATTTTGTATTTTTGTGTGCTAATTTCTAATATTATAATTAATAGTAGTATAGCAGTTTTTATTGTAATTAATTACTATATAATAATAAAGTGCAATTGTTTGCAGTTTTATATAAAATCAAGTTTATTTTTTTTCTTTTTTGTTTTGTTTTTTACTCACCTCGGCTGTGCTTTCAAAGACAGGAGGGAATATTTTTTGTTATCTTAAGAGAAGATAAAAACTCTCTTAAATAGCACCTTCAACGGTTTGTAAACAAAACGGATATGTTTTTGTATAAACTTTTTTATTTATTGGGTTGAATTTTCACTTTCTTTATTTTTTCTTTGGTGTAATGTTGTTTTTTGTTTTTCGTTTTTCGTTGCGAACCTTGAACAAAAATATTTTCACTCAGTGATTAAATTTCAGTTTGTTTCCTTATATTTCCTTCTTATTTTGTTGTTTTCTGAGCACTTTATAGACACGTCTTTCACAATGACAACTCAAACTCGAATTCGAACTCGAGGGTGTAAATAGTTTATTAGAAAATTAGTAAAAATTGTTTTTCTACTGGAGTATCTTGAGGCCTTGAGGGCAATGAAAATAAACAAATTGATTTAAATTATAAGCTATTACCTATTGTAGGATGCCGAAAACATAAAAATGAGACAATTAAAAAAAGAGACGTTTTCGTTTCAACAATTTTTTACAAACTGATTGTATAGTATTCCTTAAACTAGGGAATGATAGCATGGTATAATAAAGAATAGTATATATAAAATTTTACATGGAATCTTTTAACGAACAAACTGTTTTATCGTTCGATTTTGTTCCGGTTTAAATAATATATTAAATAAAAAATAATAATAATAATTACCATATTAATAAAATAAATTAAAACTTTTATTTTTCTAAGACACACTTTCTAGATGGTTAATGGTCTCATGCCTGCTACTTCGACAATTTTACGTTGGCTATTAGCTTTTCATATTTATTTCCAGACTCACATCGTTCCTCTTTTGCAGTTTCAACATCAATTGAAACTGCAATGACAAAATATTATAAGCTTCTTAATTACAGAGCATTATACCGCGAGGAATTTAATGATCCAAAAACGAAATATGATCTTTTATAGTTAAACGGAGATATAAGTTCCACCTGAATTAATGAAACTCAACTTCTTGATTTTTTGGTAATTTTCAACATCTGCAACCACCTCTTTTGAAACGATTACATATACGTTGTCGCCAAAAATGCCTCAAGATGTTAATCAAAGAAAATGCAATAAATGTGGCACTACTTCTGATCTGGCTACAATTTAAAAAACCTTTTGTACGTCCAAAACTTGAGTATAACTGCCATCTTTGGACTGGTGCTCCAAAGACTTAGTTCAGCCTCTTGGACAGATTTTAAAGAAGATCTTTAAAAATAATTGGTGACTAAAACATCATTAGTTACTAGTTGCTCCCTTACACATTTTGACCCTTATATTCGCACTTCTAGAAACACCCATCAGTTTACCCTTCAAATTCAATTTCTGACGTACTGTTTAGCATAGAGATTCGTTCTTTAGCTGTACTATGCGAATGTGGAATGCCTTGTACATGGTAAGTGTGGCGATACCTGCTTTCTCACCCGTCCCTTTTTGCCTAACGCTCACACTGTGTCTTTGGCTTATTTAAGTTATACAAAAATGCTTTGAGTGTATGCTAATTATAAAAAGATACAAAAATGGTAAACTTAGTTGGATCAAGAAAGTCTAATCGCATGAGCATAAAAACACAAAAATTATTAATTTTATATTTTCTAAGTTTTAGCAAACAAAATGTTATTAATTTTAAAGCTTTAACCTTTCTTTTGATTCCTGGACGAGGTTAAACAACAATATTAACATCATTATATCAATTCTGACTACTTAAGAAGGGGCTTCTATGTATATAACATTGACCTATTTAAATATATTGAATAATTTTTATTTTCAATGAATATCTTTAAAGTCAATATTTAATCTATTTCTTTCATATATTGAGCAACATTTCTCTTAAATCCGTCTCAATATTCCATAAAATACATGATTTTTTTTAAATTGAGAACCTATTTTATCCACACAACATCCAACATTCAACCTTATATCTAACCTACATACATATATTTCCTTCACCCCTTTTATTTATGTAAAAATAGAAAATATCTATAAAAAAAATTAATAGAAAATAAAACTAAAATAAAAAGCCATTAGCTTCGTTTCACTTTGATGGTAATCCCTTAAGTTCACAGCCTTGGATCTCTCCTATTGGCATATTATACATTTTCAAAAAAATATTATTATCCTTTTTCCTTATTCGCAAAATGATATCAATTTTTATTCCCATCCTTCGGGGAGATATTTTTATATATTTGTGATGTGATGGAACGCAACCATATCAAGGGTGTAGGGAAAATAGTTATATGGAAAAGTGGTTAATATTAACGAGTATACACCCTTACCGAACCGATACACACACATATCCTTGATCTAAAATTCAGGGTCGCATATCTCAACGTTCCCTCAGGATATTGAAAAAAAAAATGAAAGCCTCAAATATCTGTTCGTTTTTTGTTTTGTTGTGGTTTACCTGTTTATTCTATTTATATTCATATTTACGTATCTGTATATACAGACGCTCTGCACAGACTGTTTGAACTAAGATAAATACTACAGGAGATATGGAAATCTTTCAAAACCACAAAAGGATAACTTTCTAAAATGAACAAGAAGAAAAAAATAACACACACAAAAACGAACTTCTAAAACGACGGACGGTCTTTGAATAGGCTGTGTATAGTCGAGCACTCAGCACTTTCGCTTTGCCTCGAATAAAAGCTCACACATGAGAGAGTGTATCCTTTCTTCGGTTACTTTCCCTGCAATTTATTCAAATTTAATAAAGACACGGGAATTCGGCTATAATATGTATGAAACTCACTGACCCATTTCATTTGTCTTCATATTTTGTATGATATGTAGATGCGACTATAGTGACCGTGCTATGTGTTTTTTGAATTCGAAAATCAATCCAAAATGGAAGCAACCAATTTGAAAAGAAGCTATTTTATCAGCTGTTCCAGATTGTATACCCTCTGCAGATAATTTCTTCTTCAACGCTGGCAAAACCATAGCGTAAGCTTTTTCATTAATCTTACTCCTCAGGTCGCGTTCTTCCACTTGGGATGGAAAACTTCTAATTATTGACCATTTTACAGAATTAAGCATGAGGTTTTCTTATCAAAAATGTGTGCCTTTATATTTGATGAATGTCCTGTTTCGTATCATTAGAACTAACTTTTCAACTGATTCGGTAAAAATAGTTTTGCTCAAATTGATATCCACAAAATAAAACTGGTGTGCCTTAGGGCTCCGTTTTGTCTCCAACACTCTTCATAATTTTTATCAAAAATCATTTGTCTTAAACTTATGAATCCTGTAATTGTTTTGCGACGACGACGGTATATTCAGCTTTTCATATTCGTTTCCAGATTTATAATCCTTTTCTTCAGACGTAAACCTTAATGACAATGTATGATTAGCTCAATTAATTCAGGTTTTGACAGCAGTGTTCAATGGGAAACAAAAAATCGAGACGAATGTGATTCACCAACCATGTTCTTGTGGAACCAAAAATTTCGAGATGTTTGGGTTTTCCGAGGCGATGAAAAAAGTTGTTTTCTTCCTGATCTAGTTACTATCTATAAAATTCATACACGTCCAGGACTTGAGAATAACTCCCATCTCTGGGCTCATGCTATTATAACTTACTCAAGAGCAAGACTCCTAAACTGTTCCTTGCCTTGATACGAAGCGCTACACTTCTTCTCTATCACCCCGAACCTGAGACAGTGAAGCATAAAACCGGGCGATAGAGTAGGCACGACCATTGCATACACTACAAAGATGCTTAGAAAATATGTGGTATAGGTTTTGCCATTCACTTGGTTTGAATTCACAGTGACTTTTCACAGAATATTTAATATAGTTAGTGAAATTTCAACCCAGATTCGTCTTCTGCTTTTAACCAGTTTGAGTATCAAAACTGTGTTTAAATTTACACTAAAGAAAAGAATTCCTATATTTGAGTACAAAACCGTCTCGTGACTTTAAGATCCCGCAATACCTACCTTCCCCCTTTATTCCGCCATCCACTTCTGGCGGACAGGCTAGTACTAGTACTAACCGTTCATTCTCTAATCCAAAAACACTCTAGTAAAGATATAAATCCTCGGTAGCCATATTGGTTTGCCTACAAGCTAAACCGGAAACTGGCCTCATAAAGTATTTCTTAGTGTGCGTGTAATTTCTCCTCTAATTTATGAAATTTCCCCTGAAAATTCAGTAATTGTGTCTATGTGTGCGTGAAAACACGTCAATTTTACTCGTTCAATTCTTCCACATTACAAATACAACAATGTAAACAAATGGGTTTTGAAGGGTGATACGTACGAAGGATTTATATCTTCATATAGAGTGTTTTTGCTCTAAACTTTCTTAAGCGATTATTCTTTAGCTGCCGTTTCCTAAGGGCGCCACGGACATTGCTTGTCCTTTCTCTTAACCCTTCAGTGCACACCTCAAAAAAAATCACACCATTGCACACGTGGGGCCTGAGAGGCCCGTAAATACAATTTTATGAGCAAATGTAGAAATAATTAAGGAAACTGAAATTTTATACATTCGTTTATAATATTTATTTATTCAAAATCAATCTTAAAACTAATAAAAACAGAGAATAAAACATAAATATTTTGTACAGTACCTAATATCAAATAGAGCAAGTTGGGCAACAATGATGCGCATGTTGGAAGCAAATGCATTTGCCGCATTTGTCGAAGAAGTATCGACTCTTCCTTCGTTTTGTACAGAATGCACAATCTTTTCTGGTACTTACTTTATTGGAAAACGCTATTTCTTCAACAGGCAGCAATCCAGCAAATTTTCTCGCATTTGATACCTTGGGCCCGAAGATCTATTTAGTGAAAATCTACTGAACTTATTACAGTTATTTTTGTGTTCGAAGATACATATCGACGTTGTAGGAAGGTAGATGAAACATTATTTTATTTCCAAAGACGGTTCCAATTTTATACGTATTTTAATTTTCACTTGGGCCTGTCAGGCCCCACGTGTGCAATGAAGGGTTAAGTATACGACGGACAAGGCTTAGACCGGCCAATAATTTTCTAGGTTGTTGCTATTGATGGGAAACTCATTCCCAAAACCTAACCGATTATTCAATATTCATTCTAAGAGAATCTCGGGAAGCCTAGCGTTCTCCAACCTATGTAAATGACAGGTTTTAATACCCATACTGCCATGGGTATTATAGTGAAGGGTTTTTTAATTGGTTCGGCAGATTTGGCGTCCCGTGGCGGTCATTTTGTTTTGGTGACATCTGTCAAATCTTTTGTTTATTATTCAGTTGTTTATGCCAAATCATCATAACATGTTACACGGTTGAACAGCACGTCCTTGAAAGTATACAGCAGAACCCGGGGCAGTCTATTCCTCGCCGTGCACAAGAACTCGGCCTTTGAAAATAACGTTAATGAAGCAGTCGCCGTCAACAGCGAGCGCTACATAACTATGATAACCATAACGACCTAGACGACATGTGGTTCCAGTAGGACGGCGGTGGCGGGGCGCTACGTGCCACACAAACGCCATTAGTGACATTTTGCCCATCTATCCGCCCTTATTGAAAAACCCTATATTTGTATCTTTATAAAAAAACTGTAAGGTATATGCAATAACATGTTTGTTTAGTGATGATAAGTAACAATAAAGGATATGAAATACCTTTTTAAAATATCTACTAAAAGTTGTTAAAAATTGAACTTTGAAAACTGTAAACCCAAATTTCTTTTTATATCTTTGGGAAGGTACCTTAGCCTCCTAGAAAAAGCATTACAATTAAAAGAAGAGCTTTCAAATTTATTAATAATAAATTATAACACTATTTGATTCATTAACGTTCGTGCTAACACCATCTTAATGTCTCTTGTCTTACACTTTTTACTGTTTTTCAAAGGATTATGGTTGAGCTGGTTAAATTTATCCACTTAAACAATTCAACTTAAATACCCTTGCTCCAAAAATGCTTATCATAGTTTCAGTCTTACTGTCAAGTGCAAACAATTCGTTCTTTAACCGTACTACGTCTTTCTAAGTCATTGCAATTATCAGGAATTTAAACCTTCTCTTAACTTCCTATTGATAACGCTGTGTCTTTTTCATAGTAAGGTTAACAAAAATCTCCAGAGTGTATGCAAAACACAAAAAATGATAACCAATTTGACAGATGTAGCTTCCACAACATGGCCGCTATATCAAGTGTCAAATTTCGCAAGTAGCTATTCTACACATTACGCTGTCAACAAGAAGAAATAAATGTGCATAATAATTCCGTTGGCAAATATTATGGTATGAAAACTACCTTACTCAATTTCAAGCCATAAAATCCTTTAGAAATAAGTCCTGTTAAATATGTTAAATTTATTTTAACAATTTGCCATGTTTTCAGCAAAAAAAGCCGCCATAAATTATAAACCTTTTTTCCATTTGTTAAAGAATTGTTCATTTAATCCTTAAAAAAAGGATAACTTTTACTTCGCTATGGTCACCATTTATAGACTTTACCAAAAGGATGTGTGCCATTGCCAAGGATACATTATACAGGAGTATGTTATATTTCTATTTGTGAGAATTATAGAACGATCCTGGCCTCTTTTTCTTCCATTTGTTATTTCGTAAACTTCAAAATTCATACACATGACTGCAACCAAAATGGGGTACTACACTACACAAACTAGGTGCAGGAATAACTTTGAGCGTGGGGTATGTTAGAATATCCTTTAAATCCCCCTGCCTGCCGTCGAAAGTGATATACATGCAGAGGATTCAAACGTTCGTTGTAATAAAAATATTGTTGGGTTGTCGCTTGGCCTATTACCAACCATTCCGTATAATAATGGTTGAGTAAATCCTTTGAGGTTGTTGATGGCTATGGCGGTGGCTGTGCCGGGGTGGTAGTGGAGAAGTTAGAAGGTGGTCGAGGCGATTCAATAGGCGCTCCTTGAGTCGAGTATCGGTTTCTTTATTGAAAGGGTGGTTGGTAACACAAAAAAATACTTTATAAGTTCTCTAAGGTCTAAGGGATTGAAGATTAATAACAATTTTTTCATCATGACTGAACCATTTCTTTTTTTTTCCCAAGGATATTCCTCCATCCATACGTATGTATAGGTATAGGGAAAATATTGTTTTGCCGTACATAAAATTCCCTAAGGGCAAACGTTACGACAACGACGTGGGAAGTTACTCTTGGTAAAATGATGGTTGGTCTTGGGTTTCTTTGTTGTTTGATATGTGATAACCTTAGTGCGAGTCATGAGTTTATTCGAGCGTATTGAGTGGGTTTACAATTGGACAATTGGTTTGACATTTTTCCCTTTTTTACAATTTTAACCCCACCTTCTTCGTCGTCTGAATATGAGAGTATGTAGGTAAGTATGTAATATGAGGGTCTATCAAAGGTATCAGTGTAACCTTTTTTAAACAGGTTACAGGTAGAAAAACAATTTTGTATTAGGTGTAGTGGAGTACTTTGGTTCAGTCAAGCTAGGAATTGAATAGTGTTATAGGTATACTACACACAATCCATTTATTTTCGAGACATTCCTTTATGTCGATGCTTTGTGTAAGCGAAATTTAAGCTGAGATAGTTTTAATATAATTTTCAAAAGATTTCAGATCTTGTCTAGATAAAAAGTGATTAATTGCTTTTTATTTATTTGTTTGTAGCTTTTTCATTTAGGATACAGCCTTACTGCTGGGTATCAACCATCTAAAAAAAAAATAATATTTGTATATTGAAACTTTTCATGCAACGCCAGCTTTCCATTTAATTTATAGAAAAGCGAAACTAAAGCTTTCCGAAAAGTGATAGCTAAACCATCCGTGTTACCGCCACTGTCAACACCCTGTAACTTATTCTACTATATTTTGTTTCAAACTTTTCTTCTATTCTTTTTTGTAAATGTGCTGAATTACTTATAACTTAATCTTACATACTTATATAATTGTCATTTTCATCTTATTTCCGATGTCTTGAATTACTGCAGCTGTATATCCAAACTGATTATACTTTGTCTCATTAATAATCTTAAATTTGTTCTTTAATCCTTTGGTTTCTAAACCATAAAGTAAGTTTATAATAAAATCATATTCTAATTAGTTTAAAAGCATAACAATATATTTCAGGAATTTTAATCTTCTTTAAATTGAATTAATAAATAAAGAACCACTTGTTCTAAACTGCATTTGGTTGTGTTTCCTTATAAAGAGATTCAAAATCTTCAAAAGCCAAGCGAATTAACCCAACAATCCGCGTTCTAGTATTATTTTTTTTAAATCCTAATTATCACTAAGCTGCTGTTGGTATTCTGAAAGTCCTTAGACCCAAACCAGCTGATTTGAAAGCGTATAGAAACGTTATACCTGAACCCAAAGTTGTTTTCTGAATCTTTTGAAAACAAGAAATTGCTAATTCTTGTAGAATCAGATCTCACCACAAGGCCTGATTGCCTTAAATCAAACGACCCGGTTCATATTTATGATTATTATTTATAATTTAGTGTTTTTCTTCAATAGACTTTTGGGCATGATGAAAATATTGACTTAATATGTAAATTTATAATGCAAATATTAAGTCTTACTGACTTATAGTCTAAGACTACATATATGAAGTTATTTTTCCAATAATTTTTGAATGATAAGGAGTTTAACATTTTCTAAAAGAAAAATAAATCAAAGAGAAGATACTTGGTACAAAAAATCATCAAAAATTTTAAGGAAAGGTTTCAGCGATTGTATGAAAACCACCATACGAGACTAAGAAAATGTACATCCAGAAATTATTTGAAAAAGTGGAAATAACAAATTACAAGTGAGAGAATAGTAAAATTAAGGTTTTAACAAACCTGACTATTGTTTTGATAACTACCGCACACTCAAGGCACGTGCTAGCTGTCTCCAATTTCGCAAGCCAAGTTGGTTGAGGTCTTCAATTCTTCGCAAGAGGCAGTACCCGTGGAAAAAACTTTAGATGCAGAGGCAGAGATTGAACTCAAGACCTCTAACATGACAGTCCTACGCCATAACCATCACGCCATCGGTAAAAATATCACACTTTAAACAACAACCATAGAAATTTCTCATACAGCTAGAACTAAAAACATCCTACATTTCGTTCATTAATATAACGAGTCATATATGTAATACTTCCTTCCATCAATCAAGAATAAGAAACACCTCCTCCAAGACGCGCTGGTGGCAGCTTTTGCAATTGTATAAGCTTTTCTCTCAGATGCGTTTCCATATTGAAATTTTTTGCCAAGTTCACTCCAAGGTATTTGAACTCTTTGACTATTTCTATATTCTCACCATTATAGTTCCATTTTTCATTAAGGCAGTTTCTACCTCCGTTCTTGAAAATCATGATCTTGGATTTTTCCATGTTTACTATTAGGTTCCACATTTTATAGTGCTCAAAAATCCGGTTAATCATAAGCTGTTGTGGTTCTAGAGATAACGCGATAACCACAATATAATCCGCGAACAACAGAGCTTAAATTAATTCTCCAGCGTGTTCAATACCAGGATGTAAGAAATCAAAGAGCTGCCTATTCACCGTGTCAAATCCAGACTAAAAGTCTACGAAAAACGCAAATAACTTCTTTTTTCTTTTTATAAAAGAAGATCAACCGTTACTAATCTCCTCACATTCTCAAACATATGTTCAAACGCTTTAGAACAAGGTTATGAAGTTGACTGTATATACACTGACTTTTCCAAAGCTTTTGACCAACTTAGCCACGGAATTATTTTATTTAAACTTAAAGCTCTTGGTTTTCCACCATTTTTCTTAGCTTGGATCAAATCATACCTTGAAAACAGATCTTATGAGGTAAAATTTAGAAATTGTCATTCTGAACCTTTTGTTGCTCAATCTGGTGTTCCCCAGGGAAGTCATCTTGGCCCTTTTCTATTCATCCTGTCTATAAACGACGTATCGTCTTGTCTACGCTCAAGTGATGTTCTTATTTTTGCTGATGACATGAAAATTTTTAAGCTAATAAAGTCCACCCAAGATCGCATCCTTTTACAAGCCGACATTGATAGTTTCACATTCTGGTGTGGGAAAAATAGCCTTTCACTCAACCCTTTAAAATGCCAGACGATAACTTTTACTAAAAAACGAATCGGTAGTGTATTTGATTATTGTATATCTCAGCAAAAACTCTGTCGCGTCTCAACATTTAAAGATTTAGGTGTTCATTTCTGTTCAAACTTAGAATTTACACATCACATTAATTTTATTGTTAATAAAGCAAGTTCTATGCTTGGTTTTATAAAACGCTGGGCAAAGGAGTTCAATGATCCCTATGGTACTCTTTCTTTGTACAATTGTCATGTTCGTCCTCATCTTGAATATGCTTCGCAGGTATGGACTCCCGACTACGAAATTCATAAGAAACGTATCGAATCAATTCAACATAATTTCATTCGCTTCGCCTTAAAGGGTCTTCCGTGGGAAGATCCTTATAATCTGCCTCCCTATGAACATCGTATTCAGCTTCTTCAATTGCAAACTCTCCATCAAAGGCGTATTAATAATGATTTAATATTTTTTCATCAACTTATTAATGGTGAAATTGATGCACCTTATTTGCTGTCTTGTATACATTTAAATTACCAAGGCGGAACTCATCACCTGCGTACTTTTGACTTTATACATATTGACTTCCATAGAACTAACTATGGAAAGAATGAAGCCTTAAGTCGAATGAGCATTTTATATAACTTAAACTGTTTATCGATAGATTTAAATTTAAATAAGGTGGGATTAAAATCATTGTTTAGAACCAGTGCTCCACTATCGTAATCGTCTTTATTATATTTTTTGTTGTTCTGTAATATTTCATGTTACATGTTAATTATGTTTTGTATTTTGTGCGTGTGTTAGGCTATAATTGTATTATCTTTTACTAACAACTAACATATGCACTTATGATGAGCCTCTGATCGTAGTGTGACGCTTGCTGTAAGCTAACTACTTTCTGAAAATTCTGAAGTGTAAAAAAAAAAGTCTTCGATAAAGAGAGCGAATAGGCTTGGGCTCATCGTACAACCTTGTCTGATGCCTGATTCCGTTCTGAACCAATCCGACCTTTCTGTACCATTCCAAACTGTTGCATTAGTATCCATATACAGGCTTTACAAGACTCTTCCCAACTTTAACGACAATCCCATACCAAAGAGCTTATAGAAAAGAGCTTGCCTATTCACCGTGTCAAATCCAGACTAAAAGTCTACGAAAAACGCAAATAACTTCTTTTTTCTTTTTATAAAAGAATCCGCAATGCATTTCAGAACAAAGATATGATCGATTGTTGAGTATAACCGGATCTAAAGCCTGCCTGAAAAATTCTTTCAACAGCTTATTTTCATGAATTCATTTATTGAGCCGTGTTTGCAAAATAGCTGTAAATATTATTTTATAACACGAATTTAAAAACGATATTTCTCGATAGTTCGACATCACATACCAGCTTCCTTTTTTGTGGATCAGAAAAATGATTGATTCACTAAATTTTTGAGGAATCATACCTGTTCCCAACACCTCGTTGTAAACTGGTAAGCTTGCTTATTAACTCAACGGTTCCATACTTAAAAAATTCCGCTGATATCCCGAAGGTGCAAAATGAAAGTTGTTTCCTTCATGAATTGGACTTAGCAAATTTTTAAAATGGTCTGCCAAAATCATGGGGCTGAAAGTGAGATGGATTTTAAAGGTTTTACCATTCAAATTGTTCACCAAATTCAAAACATCCTTCAAGCTCATACAATTAGATAACCGTCTAGCTTCTGTCTCAAAATATTTTTTTTTTTTTTTTGAGAACACACGGTCTTGTAATAGGTGTTTGCTTGAAGATACTGTCTTTTAAAGTGCTCCGAATGATATTTTCCTGGCCTTTTTACACTCTAGATCAAACCAAGGCGCTATAAAGCTATCTTGTGATTTCTTAATGCTGCACAACGTTCTACCATGATGAGTTGCGAAATGATGAGTTGTACCATGATGAGTCGGATAGAACAATTTTGTTTCCTTTCCTCTTTCTTCCTCTCTGTTCAATGGAAGGAATAAAGACTATGTTCTTTGTCTCTCGCTCTGCTCATCATCACAGTGCTCATCTGCGTATGTCGGTGTTTGGTTGGGGTAGATTTCATAAAAGAAAAAAAAATACATCGTAACATCCTAAGAATTTTCTGGCCAAACCGTATATCAAATGAGGTCCTTCATAGAAGGACAGGTCAGGAACAGGAACCTATAGACTCTATGATACGAAGGCCTAAGTGGCAATGGATTGGACATACGCTTCGAAAAGGTAACGACTGCATTGCATGCCAAGCAATGCATTGGAACCCGCTCACACAAGAAGGACGAAGAGCTGGACGACCGAGAAGCACATGGCGCAGGACAGTAGAGGCGGAATCAGCGTCACTAGGCAAGAGTTGGAGGGAACTGAAACACATCTCCGGAAACCGTACACGATGGCGCGTAGGCGTAGTAGAGGCCATATGCCCCTTAAGGAATTCCCAACGTACTTAACAGGTCTGAGGACCTAAGTAAGTAAGTAAGTATGATATTTCAATAGAGGATTGTTGAGGACAAAACTATGATAATACGTTTAATATGTCAGGAAAATATTCTGGTTTGCAAGCGAGATTAAAGGAGAAGTGCGAATTTGCTACCTTTGTACCTTGTGCAGCACATTCTCTTAACTTATTAGGCCTTCATGCGGCTGGTTGTGTGCAGGATTCAACAAGTTTCTTTCAAGTAGTTCAAAAAATATACATATATAAACTTTTTTTCTGTGGAATAAATTGAATGAAAGTTTAGGTTCACATAGAGTTCTTAAAAGCCTTTCTGAAACAAGATGGTCTGCACGAGCTGATGCAGTTAACGCGCTCCATCATGGTTATAAGCAAATTACTGACCTTGACATCTATCTCTAGACAAAGAGCAAGCTCCAGACACATAAAGCGAAGCGCTAAGCCTGTCTAAGAAAATCTCAAAACTGGAGTTCCTCATTTTAACAGAAATTTGGAGCACAATATTAGAAAGAATTCATAAAACCAGCGAGAGCCTTCAAAAAGAAACAATGACGATTGACGTTGCTGCCAATTTGCTTTGTTTACTATGTTTTTTCATAAATGATCTAAGGGAGAATTTTGATAAATTTGAAGCGTGTGCCAAAATTCAGAATTCGATTGCAACTTAATGCAACGAAAAATAGTACGAAGTTCGCGTGCCACATATGGTCCTGCACCATCCGTCCAGTTAATTGGGAAAGAAAAGTTTAAAATATCCAATTATTGACACTTTGCAATTAAAAATACGAAAAATTGCTATCAAGAAATTAATGCATTGTTCGGCTTTTTTTGTCGATTGAGGCAGATTGCCTGCACCTCGTACAGTATTTAAAAGAATTCAATAAAGATGTAAATGAAGATTTTATTACAATATCAAAATTGTACAGTCTAATTACAGTGGATGAAATTGGGAACACATTTCCAACTGTAGGTTTCAAACTGCAGTGGAGAGCGTTCATTTTCGAAATTGAACAGGGTACAAAATTAACTTCGAAGCACAATGCTATAAGATAGACTAAACAGCTTGTCAATTGTATTAATTGAAAATGAATTAATGGAGGAAATTGAATTTGATGACTTAATTCATAATTTTGCAACCGACAAAGTAAGAAAAGTATGCCTTCAATAATATTTTATTGCATACTTAAACTTAGATATACATACATCTAAAAAAATACATATAAACCTCGAAACCAATGCTGCAAAGACGAAATCGGAAACATCATAGTGGAACCTCAGTCAATGCTGAAGATATGGAAGGACCACTACATATGTCCGATGAATGGAACTTCAGTATTGTATGCCCGATTCTGAAAAAAGGAGATCCTCTAAACTGCACCAAATATAGAGGAATCAGTCTACTTAACATCGACAACAATCTGATAGGTCCTTACTCGTATCAGTGTGGTTTTAGACCAGGAAAGTCCACAGTCGATCAAATATTCACATTACGGCAGAATCTTGAAAAAACCCACGAACACTAAATCTACACCCACCATCTTTTCATCGATTTCAAGGCCTTATTTGATAGTATCTGCAGGGACGAGCTGTATAGAGCCATGTCTAGTTTTGGCATCCCTGCCAAACTCGTCCGTTTGTGCACGATGATCATGGAGAATTCACGCTGCTCCATAAAGGTTGGAAAAAACTTAACATAACCTTTTCATGCCAAAAAAGGTTTTATACAAGATGATGCGTTGTCATGCGATTTTTTGAACATCGTACTTGAAACAAGAGTGCAGAGGCACTTGAGGTCAACACTAGAGGCACTATTTTTCAAAAGTCTGTCCAATTACTAGCATATTATGCTGATGACATTGACATAATCGGAAGAACTCAGCGGGATGTCAATGGAGCTTTTGTAAGTATTGAGGCAGAGGCGTCAAAAATGGGTTTAACGCATATTGAGAGCAAATCAAAGTACGTGCTGTCGTAAAGAATGGACTTACAACGCCGACGACGTCTCTGTCAAAACGTCACCATCGGCAGATGTTATTTCGAGATAGTTAAGGACTTCGTATATCTGGGTTCTAGAGCGCATGGAAACCATTGCTCCGGCCCGGAAAGTCTTCGAATCCACACCCACTGGACAACGCAGTAGAGGAAGACCGCGGATCAGGTGGATCACCTAACTTGGAGCGCAAGACGGGAGACATCTAGCTAGGGACCAAGCTAGATTAGATGGAGAATTTTGTTGGGTGGGGCCCTAGTTCACACAGGACTATAGCGCCACCTTAAGTAAGTAAGTTATGATCGGATGTTTGGAATAAATGCATAGTTCATGGAAAGGTTCTCTAATCAAAGGTCAAATTAAAAAATACGTAGGTTGGATGAAGATGAATTCATCAAAGTTCTTTAGAATTAAATAATTTTGTTTTGGTTTCTCATAACAATGAGAATTAGCTAAATTAAACGGAAATAAAAAAAATCGAATTGTACATATTTTAATCTTTTATTTAATAACTTGTTAAATGAAAATTAAATAATTTATGTGCATCGTTTACTCAGAAACATAATTGTTTTTGAAGATATTATATAATGGTTATTTTACAGATTTGTTAATTTTAATAATTTTTTGAAAAGAAAAAGCTGATTTTCATGAAAAAATGATTTTCTAAAAAATATAATTAAATGAATGTACATAATTTAAGTTTTCAAATTATATTTTTTGAAAACTCATTTTTTAATGAATTTGTATTTATTACAAGTCCTTTCAAATTACTCGTATATAAATTGTTTTCAATTGAAGGTCATAAAACTCATTTAATGCTTTTTTAAAAAATGTTCTTAATTGATTTTATTCAAAATTTGTCAACAGGAGGATATACATTATCTTTGGCGGCAATACATAATAACGGTTTTTGGTTGAGGGACTTAGTCAAGTATTTTAATTATGGGAGGGGTTCTTTCTCCAATCGTTAGGCAGAGGGGGCAATTTTATAAAATTTGACTTAAAATCTTAATACAATAATTCTTAAAAAAACAACGACAACACTTACAGTTTTAAATTATACTATTTTCCAATAATGACTTCACAACTCAAACAATCGGAGAACGTTGGCCGCTTCTCATATAGTCCATCGACTTTAGCTTGATCTTGTTTGGGTGTAAAGCAAAGATCCCTATACGCAAAATACACCATAATGTAGTCTCATTGATGCCCAATTCGTGAGAGCGTGGTGGGGTTGACTGAATTTGACCGTTTGTTACGGATTTTTGATACTTTCACCAACCCATTGTCTCACTGACAAAGCTACATCACATGACGCATTTGTAGACTCAAATGCTTGTATTTGTCTACCAAGGTGGAATTACGACAGAAATATTTAACTTCCCATACGAAATTATTGTAATCAGTCCGATTTGTCGAATTGAAAATCTTGACATTTCTTGACGTTTTAAGGTCCCTAGAGTCGAATTAAAAGATTGTTAGAGAGATGTCTGTGCGTGCATGTGTACGTACGTCCATAAGTTCGCAAAGATTTTTCGTCATCAATAGATCCAGAACCAGTAGAGATATCGACTTCAAATAAATTTTGTTATACAGATAATACGGCAGAAAAGTGTAGAAAGGACTCTCAAGAAAATTGAGTTTGTGGTTTTGTTGCCATAGTAATTTAAAAAAAAGTTGAAAATTTTGGTTAATAACGTTAAAAAATACTTGTCACCTCGAAAGTTTAATGAAAAAAAAATGATTTGATCTCCATAATATTTCTGTGCAACGCAGAATCGCGTTTTTGACGTCTGGTAAAATTTTGAGAAAAATTGAATTTACAATTTTACAAAAAAAATTAACAAAAGTTGGTAAAAATTGATTTTGGACTTAAATATATTTTCAAAACTTTGAGATATTGGCTTGAAACTGAAACTAAAAATATTGTTGTAAACATTCAGTAAGATTTTGAGAAAAATCGATTTGATAATATTTTACAAAAAATTAAAAACCTAAACAAATTTAACAAAAGTTGGTAAAAATTGATTTTCGACTCAAATATCATGTTAAATATTAATATATTGACTTCAAACTTATTTTATCTCACAGAAAATATTGTTTTCGACATTCAGTAAATTTTGTATAATAATCCAACAGTCCGTTTTTTTTGATAAAAAATAAAATCTACAAAAAGTAGTACACAAATTTGGTAAAAATTGGTTTGCGGTTCTCGACATCTCGTGAACAAATTAAATTAAATAAAATTAATTTCATTTGTCCAATTAAAAAAAAAAATATTGGGTGGCGCAACAGTCCGTTGAAAACTAGGGCCTAGTGACTTACAACTCTCAAGCATTCCTGTGTGCGCGTACTGTTTCCAGGAATGGGGGGGACCTACAATTTGAAGCCAATTCCGAACGGCTAATTTGAGAAAGCTCTTTTAATAAAAAGAGGCTGGGATGCGACCCACACTGATAACTTCCCATACCGTCTGTCGATTTGTTTTGCTTAAGAGTTTGTCTATATGTATCAATTTTTACCAAATTTGTGTAACATTTTTTGTAGATTTTATTTTTTTTATGAAAAAACGGACTGTTGGATTTTAATAAAAAAATTACTGAATATCGAAAACAATATTTTCTGTGAAAAAAAAAATAAGTTTGAAGCCAATATTTGTAATTTTTGAAAAGCTATTTGAGTCGAAAGTAAATTTTTACCAAGTCTTAGTATTGTTTTTTTTTTTAGGTTTTTATTTTTTGTAAAAAAAACTGTCCATTTGATTTTTCTCAAAATTTTATCGAATGTTGAAAACAATATTTCTTATAAGTTAAAATTACTTAGAAGCCATAAGCTCAAATTTTTGAAAAGATATTTGAGTCGAAAATCAATTTTTACCAACTTTTGTTAAATTTTTTTTAGGTTTTTAATTTTTTGTACAAAAACTGTACATGCGATTTTTTTAAAATTTTACTGAATGTTGACAACAATATTTCTTGAAAGATAAAAGTAGTTTAAAGCCAATATCTCAAAGTTTTGAAAAGATATTTGAGTCGATAATCAATTTTTACCAACTTTTATTAATTTTTTTTTTAGGTTTTTATTTTTTGTACGTCGTTAAATGTTTATTAATTTATTTGGTGCTTTGGCTACCTCCCTATATAATTTAATTATCTTCATAATCTTTCTAAGGCATAAGGCCCTTGGAAAAATTGATAGTATTGGTTTATAAAAAGTTAAGCGATTTTGGAATGATTAGGCCTCGGCGAACAAACGGCGCGCGTTGAGATTTTACGAGAGACAAAAAATTGATATACAAGATTTGCAACTCAAAGTTAACAAATTTGTTGAGAGAACAAAAACGAGTCTTTGACCAAGTATAGCAGCAAACACATCTGAGAATGGTGCACCTTTTTTTCTTGACGCTACTAGAGAAACTGGAAGAACATTGAATGCAATTCGCATTCCGTTTCAATGTTACATCTGGCCTAAAAAGAATCACCCATTTGTACAAATATACAATGCAACGACAATGTAAACTATTAGTGAACGGGATAAATGTAGTATGACCCACAAGAAAACTGTAGCAGCACTAGATCCAACGCTTCAGGATTAGCGGAAAAGTACCGATGTTACAGGAATAATGCTTGTTTTGTTAGCTATAGACTTCCGCCAAACTTACCTATGATTTAGAAGGGCACACCTGCTGATAAAATTAAAGCATGTCTGAAGTCATCTGCGCTTTTAAACAAGGTAATAAAAATCAGCCTTACAGCGAATATGAGAATGTATCTGTTTAGTGATAGTAACTTACAAACATATGCTGAACAGCTATTAAAAATAGAAGATGGGCAGTAAAGAACCGATGCCGAGGCCTACATGCCATTAACGAACTAACGATATTGTTTTGAAAATTATCGAATAAGGATATTCGAAGCCAATAACAATTTTTACCACTTTTTTCTAGAATTTTGTGTATGTTGCTATTTTTGTAAAAAATTGAATTAATGTAATATACTGCCACAATAGTAAAATGGCGTGAAAATCTTAAATTAAGTAAATTTTATAACCAAACACTGATGGTACTGACAATTTGTGAAGCTATGACAAGTGTTGACTTATGAAATAATTATTGTCTACACATAAAAGTTTATTTCCGTTTAAAGAATTTTGTATGAAGAATTAACATATTATTGAATACCAAACATAATCTTCTAAAATAAATGTGAATTTTTGAAAGGGACATTATGTTTTTCTAATTGTTCTCACCCAGCAGCTGTTCTTTTTCTACAACTTCTGAATACTTAATAGCAGCACCTAAGTTTTATGACATATCTACAAAAAAACATAAGACATAAGAGTATCTATGTACCTACACAACCTATCCTTCGAAACGAAGAGTGTTCTAAAGCTCACGTTCCATTTTTGTTTTATTATTTTTCAATAAAAAAGAACTCACCGATAAATATACGAGCGACACGGATGGACGTGAAACAAAAGGAAGAAGTGTCAAAATTGTTTACGATTCGCCTGTTCGGTTGTCATAAACTATTACGTTTCCTTCATTGAAAGCACAGAAAAATATTTCTAAAACAAACAACCCCAGAAGAATAAGAAGAAGTGTGAATATAAGTTGAATAAACTAAATAAACGCTATCAACTGTCAATAATAGCTAATTTCGAGAAGTAAGAAAAGAAAACGTATTTTTACGACATGCCCATAAAAGCATAATATGAGAAGTGAAATAGAATATGTGCTGTGGAAGAATATATATGTATTTCTTTCTTCATCCTCGCGATTTAGGATCGTAAAGTTTTTTCTATTGTTCAAGGTGGTAATAATCGTATAAATCATCATTTCAATTACATAAAACCCCACGTCGCGTCAGTTCTATCCTCACAACAACTCCAACATATCAAGCAGCAGCGGGAGTGAAGCAGCATGAGCTTCGATGAAAATAGAAATGGTGGCGTTTCCGTCATCATTGCCTATACCACTAACTCGCAAGGATGAACGAAACGCAAACTATTCAAACAAAAGGATACAACTCTATACCAGCTAACACCGAACCGCGCAAAAACATCACACATGACATTGCCTGCTGGCCTAAACGGAAGTGACGAGAGGTACTCGACAAGGAATAAATTATTCTCTGAAACCCATAAAATTTGTTGATTTAGCAAACGCGCTTTTCCATCAACGATGACGACGACGCGACGACACGACGCGCTACTAAAAGAACGACGACGTACGTCGAACCTCAATCGTATAGCGTAGCGTACGTAGGTCCTTTTCAAAACGAAAACGAAGTAGTATGACAATTTCAAATATCGCCAAACTTCTCTATCAACTCAGTATAGGATAGGAAAGGAACCAAACACGCGGCTCTGGGCACGGGCAGGTTCGTTGATATCAAAGAGGAAAGCTCAAACATAGCAGAGATTCCAAACTTGTGTCATCATCATTTCGACAAAAAACCAAACGGCGGCACTAGGCAAGACCCTCACTCACGAGACACGACACACGTAATGTGTGAAGGAGCAAAATTCCGATTCCTGACAAACATTCCTATAAATATGTATATAGGTACTGCTACAGTATAGCTACATGTTTCAATCCTCTGCTCTGCTATCAGTCATCGTTTGTGTCCTTATCCCGCGGGCTCTTGTTGGGATAGTTGAATGATATCTGATTGCCGTATATTTCTATTGTTTGATTCAATGTGAATGCGTTAGCAGAAAATTCTTCGGAATAAGGGATTGGTATTTTGTTTGTTTACGTATAGAGAACGCGAATAGAATTTAGAAATAAAAACACACACACACGCTCGCAAATTTTCCAAAACTTCTCTCCATTTAGGAGGATTTTTTTCCATTGAAATTCGTATTTTATTAATGTCTGTTTGAAGACTTTTCAATCAAATTTCATATCATCAATGTTTTTCAAAAAAGTTTTAAATAAAGATAAGAGCCTGAGTGTTGAACTGAACGTCGCGTCTTCGTTATTTTGAAATCGAAAAACGATGGTTTTGTGTATCTGCATGTGAAAAATACCTCGTTGGTTAAAAACTTCAACTAACTAAAAAAGCAGCTTACAAATTTATTGCTAACCAGAAGTTCCTAGGTGCAATAGTAGAATTTTCCTTTTTTGGAGAAATTGTAATTTTACTTTTAACTAACGTGTTCTTAGCAACATTAATTTAACTGGTGGCCATTTGTTTGCTATCAAGTGATTTATTATAAGTTTGGTTTAGATGACCTAGCAAAACGTAGATTCTTCCGCGAATGAGCCCAAAAAAAGATTGACGTTGATAACAATTTTCATAAGTGAATTTTGTTTAGCGATGTCGATTACTCTTGGATGGAAACATAAAAAAAGAGGATGGGATGCGACCCACACCAAGGGCGGATCCAGACTTTTAATTAGGTGGGGTGGGTCACACGCTTAACATAAAGAAGAGTTTTTACTCACCGATTAAAAATGTTCTGAAAAGGAGGCTAACAAAATTTAAATAATATAATGTGCATCTCAACCTTAAATGTACACATTTCAAGGGCTAAAGTGACAACTTTAGTTATTAAATTATTTAAGAACGCTGGTGTCCAGCAGGTACATAATAGTCTAATTATTTAATGTGGTCGAATCTCTACATATGAAAGCAATTCAAGATTCCAACGGTTTTCTAAATATGCCATAAAAACACAATAGTTTAGAGCTTTTTTTTGTTTTCACGCAGAAATGTAAGAAATTGTTTTGAAGCTTAGTCTTTTTTTAAAAAAGAATATATTCTTTTGTTGCCATTTCTATTAAAGCGACATGCGCATAACTGTACGAACATTGTGATTTGATACAAGCTACTTGCATGACATGCGAAAAACGCTATACAAAGTCAAAAACCCAGAAAATGAGAAAGAATCTGATATCAAGAATTGTCTGGCTTTTTTTGACGGACTCAAATTTCGGAAGTCTATTATTACTATCGCTATCAGTCTACTTACTCGGAGATTGGAGCTGATGCTAGAAAATATTTTGATCTTAAAGGAGTCAACAAAACTTAAAAATTGTGGAGAGAAAAATATAAGTTAGTTAGTTTAACAAAAGTTTCACTTTTGCTATTTTTGGGGCATTTATATTCTTGAAAATTCATGGAAAATGGTGTAATACCTGAACAGTTTAAGGAAGCTTTAGTGTTCCCCATTTACAAGAAACGTTGTGCAATGAATCCTGTGAATTACAGAGGTATTTCCTTTCTAAATGCCTCCTATAAAATTTTCACCTCAGTGCTTCAGAATCGGCTCAAAATGTGGATTTCATCAAAAAATCTCTTAAGTGAATTTCAGGCGGGCTTCAGATCGGGCTACTCTACTATTGATCACATTTTCGTATTCAAAAGTATTGCTGACTCATACCTTGCAAGAAGTAAAAAGTTATATGTCATCTTCGTGGATTTTAGAGCAGCGTTCGACACGGTCGACCGGGATGCCCTAATGTACAAGCTGTATGGGCTTGGAATGTCCTTAAAATTTGGTCAACTCATTCAAAATATCTATCGAGATACGAAATCGTCAGTTTGGAATGGTGCTAATAGATCAGAGTGGTTTGCAACCAAAACAGGAGTCAGACAAGGCTGTCCTCTTAGTCTCGATCTATTCGCACTTTTTATAAACGACTTGGTCTATTGTCTACCTGGTGGCATAGAATTTGCGGGACTGCAAATTAAAGCCCTTCTTTTTGCAGATGATGTAGTGATGGTGGCAAACTCACCTGAAACTCTACAGTTAATGTTAAATAAGCTCCATGAATTCTATAAGTTGTGGAATCTTTTGGTTAATCCGGATAAGTCCAAAGTTATGGTAATTTGAAAGGGAGGAGGCAGAACTAGCGCAAACGAGAAATGGTTTTACGAAGGGAATCCTGTTGAGGTTGTAAAAGAATACAAATATCTTGGTGTACTATTCCCACAAAATATGAAAATGGATAAGCATTTAAAAGATAAATTATCTAAGGCGAAAACTGCATTAAACGCTACTTGGAAAAATTGCTTCAACAACAAATTCATAAGGCACAGTAGTAAATATCGGGTCTTTGAAACTGTATAGCGGAATCAATCACCTTTTATGCTGCACAGGTATGGGGAGGTTCAGAATATGAATCGGTTGAGAAACTTTTAAGGTACTACCTGAAACGAGCATTTCATCTCAACCCCAATACCCCAATACACTTTCAACGAAAACAACTACTTCAAAGATGAAAATAATACAAGCACAATTTCAATGATGTTCCGATTACGAGGCGAATTGATGCAACTCAATTACATACCACATAGAAGTGAATTACCGATTTTATGCGATTTATGCAACCGACGGGAACGTGAAGACATCATTCATTTCTTGGGAATGTGTCCAGTTTTGTGTGAAATAAGAAGAAACTTATTTGGAAATGATACCTTAACCGAAGAATATTGTATTTTCTTATTAAATCAAATGAATGTTGATTTATTGTATGATTTCCTAAAAACTGCTCTTAGTTATAGGAACAGAATTAAAAACGGTGATTTTTGAAATTAGAACTTACCTACAGTTAAAAAAAAAAAAAATATGCAAACGGAATCTTAATCCTTAATTAAAATAAAGTCTGAACTATTAAATTAGAAATGTAATTTTATCAAACACATATATTGAGTTTATATTGTATTGTCAATCTGGCAGACGGCAAATGCCATGCTCAAACGATTTTATGTATCTTAAATATTGTATTCAATCTCTAAAAAGAAAAAAATATGAACCAATAAAAATCTAATCTAATCTAAAAAAATCTATTCTTGAAATTCGTGTTTAAATTTCAGTTCTAGAACATCTAGAGCAAATTCAATTCAAAAAGTTGATTTATTTAAGTTTTTAAGATCTTAAAAGTTTTATTCAACCAAAAATCAATTTTGAAAGAAATATAATATATATATATATACTAGAACTTGCTAGTTTCTTCAAAAAAGTATGTTTAATAATATTTCCTATATTTTAAGATTTAAAAATGTACCAGCAAAATAAGTTTCCAAAAATTAAAATGTCATTTTATTTAGTGCTTATATATGTAAATATACATTTTACATTTAAATTTCGTTAAAAAATGTTCACTCCTTTCTGATATAATTTTTTCAAAAATCAAACGAAAAAAATACTGACATTTTTGATCATCAAAAATCGTCATTAATTTGAAAATTTGACAATCGACAAGAGCTTGCACTGAAGGAGAAGATTGTTGAAATCGGGCGATTAGTCCTTGAGAAAACTTAAAAACAAAATAACGGTTTTATGAGGAGTACCCTTCTGGAGCAATGGCAAAATATGTTTTTCTTGTAGAAAAAGGCCGAATTAAGAAAAAAAAATTAGAGAAAGTTTTAAAAAATCTATCGGTTTATTTTTGAAAAAAAATAGGAATTTTCTATTTTAATTAAAAAAAAATTTATATGGACTACTGTTATTTTTTGTATTAAAAAATTAAAAAAGAGGCTCGGATGCGACCCACACTGATAACTTCCCATCCTGTCTGTCGATTTGTCTTGCTTAAAAGTTAAAAGTTTGGTTATTGTGTTGGGTTCAAAAAGTTGTCAGTTGAATTATTCTTAAAAATTTTAAAATTACCAACAATATTTTTCATATAAAGAAATAGTTTAGTTTGAAAATCTAGTTTTATTAAATAGATTTTTAGTCGAAAACAACTTTTTACCAATTTAAGTAGCATTTCTTAAATTTTTACAAATTGGATGAATAAAATTAATTTGAGAGATATCAAGAACCGAACATCAATTTTTACCAACCTTTATTAATTTTTTTGTTTAGGTTTTTATTTTTTGTAATAAAACTGTCAATGCGATTTTTCTCAAAATTTGTTCGAATGTTGAAAACAATATTTCTTATAAGTTAAAATTTGTTGGAAGCCATAATCTCAAATTTTTCAAAAGATATTTGAGTCGAAAATCAATTTTGTTAAATTTTCTTTTAAGTTTTTATTTTTTATAAAAAAAACTGTCTATTCGATTTTTCTCAACATTTTTCAGAATGTTGACAACAATATTTTGTAAAAGATAAAAGTAGTTTTAAGCCCATATCTTAAAGCTTTGAAAAGATATTTGAGTAGAAAATCAATTTTTACCAACTTTTAATAATGTTTTTTTTTAGGTTTTTATTTTTTATAAAAAAACCTGTCAATTCGATTTTTCTCAAAATCTTACGAGATGTTAAACTCGTTATTCTACGTTACACAAAATTAATTTGGAGATAAAATTATTTTTTGTTTGTACAATTTTCGAGGAGACAAATATTTGTTTTCAGTTTTTTTGATTTATAAGAAAACCGTTAATTGGAATTTTTTCCAAAAATGTATTTGTTTGGTATCATGTTATAATGATTAATATAAAATTTAATTCAAGTCTCTAGGGTTTTTGTTCGTAAGATATTTTGGGTTAACCAAAATTTGGTAAAAAAACCACTCATGCAATTTTTTGAGAGGCCTTTCTGCTTTATTATCTGTATAACAAAATTTATTTGAAGTGGATTGGATACCTCTACTGGTTCTTTTCGTGATTTTTTCGGTCAATTGAATCGTCCAAATGTACGTACAAATGGAAAAATCGTCCTAAAATTTCAACAAACCGGGTCTGTAGGAAATATGAAACGCCAGTGCATTCTGGTATAGATCACACTAGCAACAGTGAAGAGGTTGAAGAGCCGTCCACCTCAACTCGTCGTCGGGCCAAACAATTGCACCTCTCAAGCTCGTCGTTGATGAACATTGTGCATTAAAACTTGCATTAACACGCTTACAAGGTGCAATTGACCCAAGCACGAAAGTCTCTTGACCATTTCAAGCGTCGTCAATGGTCAGAATGTTGGCAAGAAATGGCAACAGAGGATGATCAACTTTCCAAGAAAATCATCTTCAGTGAGTAGGCACATTTTCACCTCAGTGGATTCGCCAATAATAACCGAAAAGTGATTGTCGAAAAATCAATCTATCCACAAAGAGTTACTGTTTAGTGCGGTTTATGGACTGGCGGCATGATCGTGCCGTATGCCGTATGATTTAAATTTAACGCCGCTTGACTATTTTATTTTGAGATATGCGAAGTTGCTCTAGTCCTATAGTCTACGTCCATGAATGCAATACATCAAGACCCGAACGTGATAGATAGTAGATTGATTTTGATTTTTCCCCCAATATGTGGAATAAATATTATCAATCATTAGTTTATAAGAAATATTGTAAAAAAGATATTTCCAACTATTGATTGCTGAACTTTCTTGTATTCCTGGACTTTTTCAAAATATATTTGTGTGTCTTTGTTTCTTCACTGTGTACTTTCCTATGTAACCAAGTCACTTTATACGATTTGCGTTAAAACATTACAAAGATAATTCCTATACAAAAAGTTTCCAAACTCTGATCTGGCTATAATCTATCAACTCCCATTCGTATGTATGCTCGTACTCTAAGATTTTACTTTGGTCTCCTGAACAGTATTCACCGAAAAACGTTCAGAATGATTGTTTGCAATAGCACAGTTTATTTATTTAAATCGGTTGAAAACATTCGTAGCTCCTAATGTCACTTGCCTGGGTCAGCCTTTTTTTCTGTAATTGTATCAGATTTTGCTCTATTAAAATAGCCCAGTTGTATTCTTCCCCTTAAGCAGTTCAACCATTATACTAACGGCTCTAAGAATGCTCATAAGTTTACCCTCAAGACCGATTTTTGTAGCTATTTTTCCGATCTAAACTTTAAAACGTGATCTAAACGAAATTGTATCAGTTTACCAATTACTGTTGATTAATGCCATTGATTGTCCCAATTTGCTTCAAAAGATCTCACCAGGTAACATACATACCTTTGCTAATTCTTGCTTACCACCGTACTGATTGTGGTCGAAATCAACCCAGATTTCTAAAGCAGTGTAAGGACCACAATTTAACTAAAATCAATCCCAACCTAAGTAAGGCCTTTTCTTAGTCTTTTCTACCGTCTTATGTTTAAGTTATGTCAAAATTTAAATAAATTATTGATTTAGGCCATATTTCTTAAGCTTTATCTGCAAAACCAGCTGAGTCTGTTTAGTTATTCTAATCATTCTCTACCGAGGACTTTACGCATTATGATAGATATGGATACATTGCATTCCACTGACATAGTAACCAGTTCGTACATCAAGAAAATGCAAAATCAAGCGGAAATATCTCCACTGAGATTGTGCAGGAGTTGATTTCAGTAAATTTAATTAAAACTTCAATAGACTTTTCAAACGA
Source organism: Eupeodes latifasciatus (assembly GCA_920104205.1). NCBI lineage: Eukaryota > Metazoa > Arthropoda > Insecta > Diptera > Syrphidae > Eupeodes > Eupeodes latifasciatus. Next base: position 355,602,222 of record OV049924.1, on the reverse strand, counting down.
ATATAAAATTTTATAATACAAGGTTTTTCAACTACAAAAGTAGAGCGACAGGGATAGCAAACCACCCCATATTTCTTGACGCTCTTTTGACATTTCTCTTCAGTAAGGTTTGCCATTTCATGATGGAAAGATATACGAGCCAACAATGAGTCAAAATTATTAAAATTTACTATCGAAATTCGGGTAGTACCCGTGGCATGATGGTTAGTGCGTTGGACTGTCATGCCAGAGGACTTGGGCTCGATCACTGCCTATGCCATCTAAAGTTTTTTTCAATGGTACTGCCTCAAGCGAGGAATTGACAAATTCTCCAAGAGTAATTCTTGTCATGAAAAGTGCTTTCTTAAATTTGCCGTTCGGATTCGGCATATAAACTGTAGGTCCCCTCCATCCCTGACAACAGTACTCGCACACAGGAATGGTTGAGAGTTGTAAGTCACTAAGCCCCAGTTCTCAACGAACTGTTGCGCCACCCAATTTATTTATTTATCGAAATTCGGAGTCTGTTGCATCAACGTTAAAAGCGCTACATCAAATTTATGGTCGTCATAATCGTCCTAGCAAATCAACAGTTGAGAGTCTAGTGTAAAAATTTGAATCCACAGGCACAGTACAAAGTGTTCCCCTGCCAGTGAGACAAAGAAGTACCCTCAGTCTCGAGAATATTGCTGCCGCTAATGCTGCAGTTGCAGAAAACCCAAATGTGTCTCTCACACGTCGTTCTCAAGAGTTGGCCATATCTGTGACGTTCGTTGTTGCGAATTGTGCAAAAAGATCTTGCCCTACATCCTTACAAGATTAAATTGACGCAAGAACTGAAGCCGCTTGACCACCAGAAGCGTCGTATGTTCGTGAATTGGGCTGAGCAACAACTTGAAAATGATTGGGATTTTAATCGAAAAATCATCTTCAGCGATGAGGCTCATTTCTGGCTGAATGGCTTCGTCAATAAACAAAACTACAAGTACTCCATGAGTCATCATTGCATCCCGAAAAAATTACGGTTTGGTGTGGTTTATGGGCAGGCGGCGGCGTCATAGCGCCCTTCTTCTTCCATGATGATCAAGACTGGCACGTTACTGTATGGGGCCGATTATTTTAGGCCCCAATTGGATGATATGGACTTGGAGGACTTGTGGTTCCAAAAGGACGGCGACCAGAGCCACAACACACACAGCGAATGTCACAATCAATTTATTGGAAACCAAGTTTGGAGAACGTGTTATCTCACGAAATAGTCCAGTAGCTTGGCCGCCTCGGTTGTGCGATTTGACGCCGTTATGCTATTTCCTGTGGGATACGTCAAGTCAATGGTCTATGCCAGCCAACATACCAAAGACGATTGATGAACTTTGTACGAATATCGAAAGTGAAATTGCAGAAGTATCGGCCGATTTATGCTTGAAAACCGTCGAAACTTGGATTCAGCGTCTGGACTTCTGAAATCGAGTTCCATACATAATGGCATCGAACGTACTTTCACAGGAATAAACAATTGTATTGATATCCAAAACCGTTTTTGTTTTATTTAAACAAAAACTTTTGTAGCGCTCTTATTGAAAAACCCGATACCTATTGTTTCAGTAATTTTAAAATGCAGACCTGGGCTGTCTTTAAAAATGAAATATCGTATAAAGCCAAGTTTTCATCGACATTTTTAGCCAACGCTTACATTTGATCCTGCGTAGTTGGGCACACGCGGCCAGAAAATGAAAGTTTAAATGAATCATGGTACCATTTTTATCCTTCATAAATACGTATACCTACATCGAATTTATTGCTAAGAATGTCCATTATAATTTCGGTAACTATCTATAATTCACGTAGAGCTACATTGCATTATCCTAAACTGGTTTATTAAAATTTGTCTCACTCCATAAATTTATCTACATAAGTACTTCATATTAAATTCCATCGTGGACTTAAATAACCGAGATGGATGTTATTAAAGGTTTCACGAGCGAGCAGTTAAAACGTTTATAATCACTTCCCCCAAGATGATTCTTATCCTTTGTAAAAGATAAACCTTTTACTCACCTCTATTCGTGTACTTTAGAACTCGCAGACTTTTGCATAGTCTACAGGGACCAACCGCGACGACAACGAGGACGACGAGCGACTGGCGACGACGACGGCAGCAACACCACAAGCAGCAATTTTGTCTAAGTATTTAAAAATTAAAAGCTCTGCTTCTCTAAAACCGCACGGGGCTACGGACGACAACGAGCGACGATCGACCGACAACAGCGGAGGCAATGGCGTCGAACGATGAGAAGGACAACGACACCATGACGGGTGGTCTCCATTGCTCCATTCGCCACCACCAGGGGGACAACTAAGCAACAAAATTAAATAAAAAAGAACGTCATTTCCTACTCGAGCGAGTGTATCGTTGGTAACGGTATAAGGTTCATACATGGACCTGGAGTGGGATTTTCGTTATAAGCTATCTTTACTACTTTACTTTTCTTGCAACATCTGTACCTCCCCTCGGCGACGCTGGCCGCTCAGCTTGGTGTGGTGCGGCAGAGAAAGTAGATAGACTTCTTAAAGAAAAACAAACAGAATGTAATCGATTCACTTGCCGCGTGCCACGGTAATGAAGTCATTATTATCAGGAAATAAAGTGGAAACAAATTCACACGAAGGACGAAGGATATAATCGAAAGAAGATAAAATATTCTACGAACTTATTTTTCTTCTTTTTTTGTACAATTGAGTTGAAATTTTTCTTTCTTTCTTTTCTTGTGTTTGATTTGTTAAAAGGTATTAAGAGACATCAATGACTTGAAGGCTAAGGCCACCTCTACATGGATAATAATAAATGCACATAGCTATAGCGACTTCATTATTAATTTTCTTTTCGTTCTTTGTTTTATTATATTCGTCTTTTTTCCATTGTTCAGTTTTTCAAGTTCGAGTTTAAAATCTTTGTTAGGCCGCGTTTCCATTTGCAAGTCAACTCGCGGAAGTCTTGCAGAAGTTACTTGCAGTCGCGTTTACATTGTCATGTGAATTCTTGCAATTTCTTCTGCAATAAATGTCTTGCAAGAAGCTCGCGCATCATACTGTCCCAATTTATTGCAGATGTATTTACACCAGGAGAGCAATTAATGTCGCAAGAAATCTGGTTGTTTACTTAACGATTAGCAGCTGCGATGATAATTTTATTATTAAAAAGAGGCTGGGATGCGACCCACACTGATAACTTCCCATCACGTCTGTCGATTTGTCTTGCTTAAAAGTTTGTAGGTTTTCGTGTTGGGTTAAAAAAGTTGTTAGTTGAATTATTCTTAAAAATTTTAAAATTACCAACAATATTTTTCATATAAGGAAATAGTTTAGTTTGAAAATCTAGTTTTATTAAATAGATTTTTAGTCGAAAACAGATTTTTACCAATTTAAGTAGCATTTCTTAAATTCTTAAAAATTGGATGAATGAAATTAATTTGAGAGATATCAAGAACCGAACATCAATTTTTACCAAATTTGCGTACTATTTTTTGTAGATTTTATTTTTTTATGAAAAAAACGGACTGTTGGATTTTTATAAAAGAAACTGCTGAATATCGAAAACAATTTTTTCTGTGAAATAAAATGAGTCTGAAGACAATATTTTTAATTTTTGAAAAGCTATTCGATTCGTAAGTAAATTTTTACCAAGTTTTAGTATTGTTTTTTTGTTAGGTTTTTATTTTTTGTAAAAAACCTGCCAATTAAATTTTTCTGAAAATTTTGCTGAATGTTGAAAACAATATTTCTTATAAGTTAAAATAAGTTGGAAGCCATAATCTAAAATTTTTGAAAAGATATTTGAGTCGAAATTTAATTTTTACCAACTTTGAGTAATGTTTTTTTTTTAGGTTTTTATTTTTTATAAAAAATTCTATTCGATTTTTCTCAAAATTTTACCAAATTTTGAAAACGTTATTTTTCATTGCACAATATTGTTTTGGTGATAAAACCATTTTGTATTCGTAAAATTTTCGAGGTGAAAAATTTTTTTTTTCAGTTTTTTTGATTTATAAAAAAAACCATTAATTGTATTTTTTTAAAAAAATATACTTGTTTGGAATCACGTTACAATATATAATATAAAATTTAATTCAAGTCTCTAGCATTATTGGTTCGTGAGATATTTAGGGTTAACCAAAATTCAAAATCAAATTGACAGGTAAAAAACCACCCACTCATTTTTCTTGAGAGGTCTTTCTGCATTATTATCTGTATAACAACATTTATTTGAAGTCGATATCTCTACTGGTTCTTGAGCTATGGACGACGAGCTACGGACGTACGAACGTACGTACACACGCACGCACAGACATCTTTCTAAAAATCTTTTATTTCGACTCTAGGGACCTTGAAACGTCGAGGAATGTCAAAATTTTCAATTTGACAAATCGGACCCATTACAATAACTTCCTATGGGAAGTTAAAAAAAAAAAGATCAACTTGGGTTCGAGATTGGATTTTGAAAAGACGGGAATCTGGTGCCTTCTATAATTTATTAAACGAATTAAATATACTCGTAGAAGATGCTTAGCAATACTTCAATTTCACTCGCATGACCGCAATTGATTTGGAAGTTTTGATATTGAAAGTGGGTCCTATTATAAAAAAAACAAGACACTCGATTCCGTGAGTCAATATCACCGAAGAAAAGACTCATATTGACTCTGCTTTTGTATAAAGCAAAGACGTCAACCAGCCACTTGCGCGAGATATACGAAACTGTTTCGATAAGCTGCAAGAACTGTCGCGAGTCGATGCAAAAGTGTTTAAACTAGCAATTAATTGCACTTGCAAGTACTCGCAAAAAGTTATGAAAGTACTGTCGCGATAGAACTTGCTTGGTAGTTTCCACTTGCAATTCACTGTCGTACAGACTATCGGACATTTATTGCAGAAGTTTTCTTGCAAATGGAAACGCGGCCTTATATCAGTTCTCAATAAATTGTGAAATTGCAATTCGTGAAGAAAAAAAAAAACAGACTGGGCGCGGCCCACATTTGAACTTTTTAATGGCGGGCGTCCCTGAAAACTCAAAATTGATATTTTTTGTAAAAAGTAAATTGACTATTAATAAACTTTTCAGAAAATGCAATTCAATAAAGTTAAAAATTTTCCGACTACATTCTGGATATTTATTTTAGAACAGTATTAACCTTGGTTTAATTATAAAATAATCGATTGGATTTTTACAAGACTCTAGCAGATATATTAACTTCCCATAGGAAGTTATTGTAATGGGTCCGATTTGTCAAATTGAAAATTTTGACATTTCTCGACGTTTCAAAGTCCCTAGAGTCGAAATAAAAGATTTTTAGAAAGATGTCTGTGCGTGCGTGTACGTCCGTACGTTCGCGACGTTTTTTTTGTTGTCCATAGCTCAAGAACCAGAAGAGGTATCGACTTCAAATAAATTTTGTTATACAGATAATAAGGCAGAAAGATGCAGAAAGGGCTCTCAAGAAAATTGCGTGGGTGGTTTTTTTACCATAGCAGTTTAAAAAAAAAGGTGAAAATTTTGGTTAACCCTTAATATCTGACGAACCAAAAATGCTAGAGACTTGAATTAAATTTTATATAATAAAGGGTGTCCCAAAATTAACGCAAGATTTGAATTAAATAGAAAACGCCGTTTTTAGTCTTTTGATAGTTATATTTTTATTGACTCGTAAATTACATAGGATAGGGTTATGTATGGAATAACACATCGGACAAATGGCCTCCACGGCTTTGCATGCACATGCGCACTCTTTTGTTGAAATTTTCCATGACCATTCTGCATAAATGTGGCTGAATTTCGTTGATGCAGCGTTGAATCTCCTCCTTTAATGCACGGGTGGTTGTGGGCTTGTTGACATAGACTTGTGATTTCAAATAACCCCATAAAAAGAAGTCTAATGGTGTTAAATCACACGATCTAGGAGGCCAATTTTGATCACCAAAACGAGAGAGTACACGACTTGGAAATGTCTCATGCAGTAATTGAATTGTTTCACGGGCTGTATGACATGTGGCACCGTCTTGTTGAAACCACATATTGGACACATCAATATCATCCAATTTTGGCAGAAAGAACTGTGTAATCATGTCGCGATATCGAGCACCAGTAACAGTCACTGCTTGACCAGCATCATTTTCAAAAAAATATGGCCCAATTATGCCTCCAGCCCAAAATCCACACCATACAGTCACGCGTTGTGGATGCATTTGTTTTTCGACAATCACATGTGGGTTTTCCGAACCCCAAATGCGGCAATTTTGGCGATTGACAAAGTCATCAAGAAGAAAATGTGCTTCATTGCTTAGGATGATTTTGCTCGAAAAATCAGGGTCCATTTGTTGATGTTCAATAATCCATTCTTTAATAATGAAGACACGTTGTTCTCTCGTGTAACGCTCCATTTTTAATAACCCTATACTGTTAGCTGTCAAATTGCTTTTTTTCAGGGTTGCCAACACTTCACTGCACAAATGGCGGCAAATTCAAATCTTGCGTTAATTTTGGGACACCCTTTATATTGTAACGTGATACCAAACAAGTATATTTTTTGAAAAAAATCCAGTTAACAGTTTTTTTTATAAATCAAAAAAACCGAAAAAAAAAATTTGTCACCTAGAAAGTTTTACGAATACAAAATGATTTTATCTCCAAAACAATTTTGTGCAACGAAGAATAATGTTCTTGACATCTGGTAAAATTTTGAGAAAAATCGAATTGATAGTTTTTTTTATAAAAAATAAAAACCTAAAAAAAACATTACTCAAAGTTGGTAAAAATTGAATTTCGACTCAAATATCTTTTCAAAACTTTGAGATATTGGCTTAAAACTACTTTTATCTTTCAAAAAATATTGTTTGAAAAAAATCTAATTGATAGTTTTCTTACAAAAAATAAAATCTTAAAAGAAAATTTAACAAAAGTTGGTAAAAATTGATTTTTGACTCAAATATCTTTTCAAAAATTTTGAGATTATGGCTTCCAACGAATTTTAACTTATAACAATTATTGTTTTCAACATTCGGAAAAATTTTGAGAAAAATAGAATTGACAGTTTTTTTACAAAAAATAAAAACCTAAACAAAAAAATTAATAAAAGTTGGTAAAAATTGATTTTCGACTCAAATATCTTTTTAAAAATTTGAGATATTGGGTTTTAACTACTTTTATCTTTTAAAAAATAATGTTGTCAACATGCAGTAAAATTTTGAGAACAATCGAATTGACAGTTTTTTTTACAAAAAATAAAAACTTAAAAGAAAATTTAACAAAAGTTGGTAAAAATTCATTTTCGACGCAAATATCTTTTCAAAACTTTGAGATATTGGCTTTTATCTTTAAAAAAAAATTGTTTTCAACATTTAGTAAAATTTTGATAAAAATCTAATTGACAGTTTTTTTACAAAAAATAAAAACCTAACAAAAAAACAATACTAAAACTTGGTAAAAATTTACTTTCGACTCAAAGAGCTTTTCAAAAATTAAAAATATTGTCTTCAAACTTTTTTTATTTCACAGAAAATATTGTTTTCGATATTCAGTGGTTTTTTATAAGAATCCAACAGTCCATTTTTTCATAAAAAAATAAAATCTACAAGAAATAGTACGCAAATTTGGTAAAAATTGATGTTCGGTTCTTGATATCTCTCAAATTAATTTAATTCATCTAATTAGTAAAAATTTAAGAAATGCTACTAAAATTGGTAAAAATTTGTTTTTCACTAAAAATCTATTTAACAAAACTAGATTTTCAAACTAAACTATTTCTTTATATGAAAAATATTGTTGGTAATTTTAAAATTTTTAAGAATAATTCAACTGACAACTTTTTTAACCCAACACGAAAACCTACAAACTTTGAAGCAAGACAAATCGACAGACGGGATGGGAAGTTTTCAGTGTGGGTCGCATCCCAGCCTCTTTTTTAAAGTTATGGTGAACACAATTTTAAAAAAATTAAAAAGAGGCTGGGATGCGACCCACACTGATAACTTCCCATCCCATCTGTCGATTTGTCTTGCTTAAAAGTTTGTAGGTTTTAAGCATTTTTAAATTACGAACACTATTTTTCATATAAAGAAATAGTTTAGCTTAAAAATCTATAGTTTTAATAAATATATTTTTAGTGGAAAACTAATTTTTGCCAATTTAAGTAGCATTTCTTAAATTTTTACAAATTGGATGAATTGAGAGATATCAAGAACCGAACATCAATTTTTACCAAATTTGCGTACTATTTTTTGTAGATTTTATTTTTTATGAAAAAACGGACTGTTTGATTTTTATAAAAAAACTACTGAATATCGAAAACAATATTTTCTGTGAAATAGAAAGAGTTTGAAGCCAATATTTTTAATTTTTGAAAAGCTAGAGTCGTAAGTAAATTTTTACCAAGTTTTAGTATTGTTTTTTTGTTAGGGTTTTTATTTTTTGTACGAAAACTGTCAATTCGATTTTTCTTAAAATTTTACTAAATGTTGACAACAATATTTTCTAAAAGATAATAGTAGTTTAAAGCCAATATCTCAAAGTTTTGAAAAGATATTTGAGTCGAAAATCAAGTTTTACCAACATTTATTAATTTTTTTATTTAGGTTTTTATTTTTTGTAAAAAAACTGTCAATTCGATTTTTCTAGAAATAAAACTTAATGTTGACAACAATATATTTTAATAGATACAATTTTGTTTAAAGCCAATATCGCAAATTTTTGAAAATATATTCGAGTCAAAAATCAATTTTTACCAACTTTGAGTAATGTTTTTTTTAAGGTTTTATTTTTTTATAAAGAAAACTGTAAATTCGATTTTTCTCAAAAATTTAAGAGATGTTAAAAACGTTATTCTGCACTTTCCTGCATTATTATCTGTATAACACAATTTATTTGAAGTCGATATCTCTACTGGTTCTTGAGCTATGGACGACAAAAAAAACGTCGCGAACGTACGTACACACGCACACACAGACATCTCTCTAAAAATCTTTTATTTCGACTCTAGGGACCTTGAAACATCGAGAAATGTCAACATTTTCAATTCGACAAATCGGACCGATTACAATAACTTCCCATGGGAAGTTAATAAAATAAATAAATTGGGTGGCGCTAGATTCCGTTGAGAACTAGGGCCTAGTGACTTACAACTCTCAACCATTCCTGTGTGCGAGTACTGTTGTCAGGAATGGAGGGGACGTACAGTTTATATGCCGAATCCGAACGGCAAATTTGAGAAAGCACTTTTCATGACAAGAATTACTCTTGGAGAATTTGTCAATTCCTCGTTAGAGGTAGTACCATTGAAAAAAACTTTAGATGACAAAGGCAGGGATCGAACCCAAGACCTCTGGCATGACAGTCCAACGCACTAACCATCGTGCCACGGGTACTACGGAACCCAAAATTGACAACCGAAAATTGTCCTATTGACTATCGGTTATATATTGCATTAGTGTTTATGTAAGAGGACAGCTGGCTACTCAAACTTTTTTTGACAGTATATTTAGCGTCGAATGAAAAATCGACTTATCTCGACGAAATCATACTCATGCTAATGATTGAAAACCTTAAATAGACATATGTATATACAAAGCTTCGTTTAAAGACATGTTACGGTAGAACCTACTAATGAAAAAAAAATGTTATTACACAAACCTCTAAAACAGCATGTTCTTGTACATACGCCTCAAACTCTGTTTGATATAAGTGGCGTTGGTATCTTCCTTGGTACAGTCCTCGTCAACACATCACGCAGTTACAATTTAGGTTTTTTGTGTAGCAAAACAGCCTATTGGACCGGGGACCAAATATCCATTTTCCTTTGCCTGAAACATTCTTCCACACAATTTCACTGTTTCCCTAATGACTACTAAAGTATTTCAACATCAATAGCTTTAAATGAGGGAATTAGAAGTCTTGAACTGATTTAACAACAAATGAGCTCTTGTTTCGATTTTTCTAAAATTTCAAAGCTTAAAATGTACTAACCCAACGCATTTCTTTTTGCACCACTTTTTTCAGTCACCGGCTTGAAGCCGGATCTACTTTTTGAGATAATACTATTAATATTTTCATTAAATAGTAATTCATCAGAAATCAAATGGCATCCATTAATTATAAATTAACATCTTTTAATTTTAAGCACGTTAAAATTTCGTTGCCCTTATTCGTGTTTTTAAAGGTCATTCGATTTTGGAAAGTATACATTTTAATGAATTTCACACGAAATCCATTAAAACAACGTCAAGACATTTGTTAAAAACGTATTTTTAAATGATTTCGTTACATAAAACATCCATGTTGTTCTTGTTTCCCCTATTTAGGTGCATTGAAATAAAAATTGAAAACAATTAAATTCTCAGAAAATTGAATGTTTTATAAACTTCATTCCTGTTTTATGTTATTTGCCAAATTAGTAACGAACATGCCAATCCTTTTTCCTACTAAATTTTTCACTTCACCTTTGACCTAATGAAAAGTTTTTTATTAATTAAAATGTCTTTGTCATGCATAAAATATTCTATCTAAGTTGAATTAAATTGGAGATTCCAAAACACACGTGTACGGCGCGGTCGTGTTTTGATTTCAAACATGGTATAACCGCTATTAAATTCTTTGCTGGGCTACCTAAACGTTATTTAAAAATAAATAAAATTTCAAAAACAAATTTTCCACGAACTAGCCATGTTTTTGCAATAATATTGTTTTTTAGGTATACCGACACGTACGTTGTTGGTTATATTGTGTTCTGTTCAGTTCGGCTATTATTTTGTTTTGTCTTACTTTTTAACTCCGAAAAAATATTATTGTTTGAATTCCTGGCTAAAAACGCTCGTATACAGGGTGTAAAATAATAAAAAAAAGAAAAACTTTTCAATTTTGAAATTGAAAATTTTCTTATGATTTCAACCAAAAAACACAAAAGGCTTTTTAAGTTCTCAAAAATGTGCTCTACATAAATATAAGGCTGTGGGTGTACAATCCCCTCTTCAATCAGGAGTGAATTCCGTTTGCTATTTCAAGCACCTGTCGTCGGTATTTTTTTATTTTAAGAAAGTAAATCCTTCGATTCACCTTTTTTCTTCCTTTCGTTTTTGGGCACAAGAATCGCATGTTGGGAAATGGGGCATGTTTGTATATAGAAAAAGTTTTAACATTTTCAATCCCAATACGAAGGTATTCCAGATCTAATGAAAAGCAAATATATTCATGAAAAGCCAAGAACTTTGGATTTAATTTTTTTTCGTCTTTTTCATTTTACATTTTTGAACAAATTCATGGTGAATTGACTTAATTCGGCACAACAACGGTGCGGTGACCGGGACGATTAAAAAGTTTTCTTTTTGGAATAAGAAAAGAATATATCGTGATGGAAATAGTAGCTTATGTGCGAGAAAATTCAAGGTAGCTATTCCTACATAATAATAGGTAGTATATGAAAGTTCAAAATTCTTTAACGTTTGTGTGGTTTAAATCACTAAGTTGAATTATTAACTTCCCATAGGAAGTTATTGTAATCGGTCCGATTTGACATTTCTCGACGTTCAAGGTCCCTAGAGTCGAAATAAAAGATTTTTATAGAGATGTATTTGCGTGCGTGTGTACGTACGTTCGTACGTTCGTACGTTCGTACGCCCGCACGTCCGTACGTTTTTTCTAACTCCAGATTGAAGAGGAGGCAGCCAAACCATCCCCTTGCCGGATACCATAGTATAGATGTTGATTGTTCTTAACAGCAATCAGGGTATTTTAACTTGTCTTGTTATGTTAGTCATATTCAACCTTCATAGTCGAGTCACAGTCTTCGACTAACTTCTCTCTGAGACGGTTGTAGATTGATTTCCAAAATGTCAAAGATTTGTGCTAATTGCAATCTAGCTTTAATAAGATCTAAAAGTTCCGAATCAGTCGAGTGCGTTTTTTTTTTCTGCGGTCGTCATTTCCCCAAAAATTGTATTGATTTATCCGATGACATTCATAAATCATTAATCAATAACAATTTATTCTGGAAATGCAATTCTTGTGTGAACATAAACCTCTCTACCTTCATCAATAATTTTCACGATCGTTCTCTGAGTGTTAGAGAGATTAAAAATGATCTAAGTGCTCTTAATTCAGTGTTCTCAAATAATTCACCACCGCGTAAGACCGCAAAAAAAACATCCTAAATCTGCGGAAAGAGACAATGACTCAATTTCAAGAGCAAACAAAATTCGATTGGTATTCCAAGGTGTATGAATTACTTGGTTCAACATTTTCAAATTTAACAAGTATTTGCCATTCCTTCCTGAATGTAGTTACGCTAATTCGAATGTAAGTTCAGCTTGGACAGCCGAATATTTGTCTTTTGAATGTAAGGCAGATATTGGTTGTCTAGAAATAAATATTTCGGCAAGAGTACGATAACTTAGGCGACAAGATATTATAACGGAATTTTTTAGAACAGTTAAAAATAAGCATTTTTTACTATGGGAGGGGGGTCTATCTCCCCCCGTTTAGGCAGGAGGGGCAATTTAAAAAAATTATTACTTAAAATGGAAAAAAATTCTTAAAAAATAACGGTGATACTTACAATTAAGTTGTATACATAAAGCCAACATTCTGCTCTATTAGCCAGTTTTTAAATCAAGTCAAAACTATGCGTAGTTTTTGAAAAATTTAATTATAAACTCAAAATTTGAGTAAAAAAGTTAAAAAAAGGTTTAAAGTGTAACTTTTTCAATACTTCAAGATTATCTACCATTGTTTTTATTTCAGAATTTATTGCTCTTATTTGTTTTTGGTCAAAAACTGAAAACTAGATGATTTTATGTCTTTTAGTTTTTGAGAAAATTGAAAATAACCACAACTACTATTTTAATTTAATTCTTTTTTTTTGCTTGAGTGGTCTTATTTTGATAGTAATAATGGTATTTGCGTATGCGTAATGCGTGTTTGGGTGTATGCAACAGTAAGGTGTGCGCGAGTTTTGGTGTATGCAACAGTGGCATCTGTAACTGCAACCCCCCTGCTTGGGCACACTATAGGATTTGGGGTGGGTGCAAGTTGGAGTGTGTGCAAGGTGGGGAGGGTGCAAGATGGGGTGCATGCAAAGTTTCTTTTGCATTTAAATAAGCTGGATTTAAGAAAAATTAATTTACCCTAGGTATATCTTAATCCATATTCGATTATTACTATCAAAATAAGACTACGTTAATACTTAAGCAAGGAAAAAGTAATTTAATTAAAATATTTTGTTTTGGTAATTTTCAATTTTCTCAAGAACTAGAAGACATAAAGTCATCTAGTTTTCAGTTTTTGATCAAAAACAAATAAGAGCAATGAATTCTAAAAAAAAAAATAGTAGATAATCTGAAAATTTTGAAAAATTACACTTTAAACCTTTTTTTTAACTTTTTTTTGCACAAATTTTGACTTTAAAACAATTTTTTTCAAAAACTATGCATAGTTTTGACTTGATTTAAAAACAAGCTAATAGACAAAAGTGTTGGCTTTAAAAAAAGGTATAACACTTAATTGAGGGTATTACCGTTATTTTTGATTATTTTTTTTCCATTTAATGTACATATTTTTTTTAACTGCCCCTACCGCCTAAACGGGGGGAGATAGACCCCCCTCCCATAGTAAAAAATGCTTGTTTTTAACTGTTCCATACAAATCCGTCATTAAACTTTGTCGCCTAAGTTATCGTACTCTCCCCAATATTTCCGAAATTGAAGATGGTCTCTTGAGTTTAAATCAAAAATACTCCATTACTAAGATCGGAATCTCAGACTGACATTTCGGTTTGCCTACAAGCTACTGAGGACTAAATGTGAGAAAGTGTGCGTGAAATGATGCAAAAAACCAAACACATTCTCACATTTAGTCCTCAGGCCCATCAAAATGCTTCATTATAGTAATCAGCCCCATCTAAATGCTTCATTTTGAATGTTTCATGGCCTCGTTCAAAAACCAAACAATCCTAACCAACAAAATCTGAAGTGCTGACATGGTCTTAAATTGGAAGATTTGTATAGCTTTTTAATTTCAATCCAAATAAATGTTGTTAATGTATATTAAATAAAATAAAATTGACCAAATACATATTTAATGATTTATTAGTGCTGTTTTTTATTTACTTAAATTATTTGCGAACGCAACATGCGCTGCAACTGGTTAAGTATAATTATTGGAAATGGATAAAAGTGTAACTCAATACTTTGTAAAACAACAAAACAGACAATTTTGTCAGCTGTAGTTTGCTAAGAGCATTTTTTTGTCGACGTTAGAAGTTCAGGTGGAAACAATAGGCGGGTGACTCCGTATTTTTTTTTTGTACAGACAATGCTACGAGAAGCATACTTGTGAAATTCCATTTACAACTTTAGCTAGTTCAAATTCCTCAATTAGATTAGTATTTCCATCATTTAAGCAGTTCGATAATTGCAAGACCAAATTTTAGTTTTGTTTGTTGCAGAAATATTTTTTTGAGGGACTATGTTACAGTTAGAAATTTGTTTGTAGTTAGATTTTGGAATAAAAATTTGAGGGAACCATGTTTTAAAAATAAGTTGCTTTGTGTAAAGCATCTTTAAGGAATAGAAATAGGCAATATGGTTACAAACAATACCAACTAAATAAGTGCAATAAATAGATTTAAGTAACTTTTTTTTATTCCAGTATGGGGAAACCGAACACCCAATAGAAAAAAAACCGGTATACGCGCCAAAATCCATACTTCTTAACTAAATAATGTTATCTTCTATGTTTACGCATAAAATTACGAATTTTGTAGCGTATGAAAATTTCTATACATTTTATAATCTGAAAAAATTAATTATGCTATGAAATAATTGGCTGCTATTAATGCTAATTTTTTTTTCTAAAAAGTTGATGAAGGTTAGCCGAAGCGGAAATTTCTTTAATGAACATACCTAAAATATTATTGGCTTTCTCAAAAATATTTTTCTACACTAACCACTGCTTTATACCTGAAAACTATTGTTTATGTATATTTTCTTCTATGTTCTGCATTTATAAAATGTCATCTATGGAAGTATTTACTATATTAAGAAAAACATTTACGTAAAACTCATTAATTTGTTTCATTTTTAGCAGCACTTTTACTAAACATACCCTTAAACAATAATAAGTAAACTTGAACTTTGGTAACTAAACATTTTTAAGGAATGAATGAAAATTATATTTTGCGTTAAACTGTGGAAATTCACTAAAAAAAACTTCTGTACGTCAACAATAAACATTCATGACGATTACATGTTCTATTGAATTAGTTGTGCATGAATTCAGAGCGATTTTAAGACGTTTTCATTTTGTGATATATGTCAAAATTTGCATTTTATTTGCTCTGCATTGATCGCTATAATCGTTCTGATTATTTTTTTTTTGAATATTGGTGATCCTTTGAAGCATAATTTTTTTCCATTCCATCAATCAAGAATGTTATGGATGAGGTATTTTTCGATTATAACTTTTTTTTTTTAATTTAATATTTATTAATCAAAATGGAATTGAAAAATAGTTGCAAGCCTAAATCATTAAAAACAAACTATAAATACATATACTTGGATTAGTTAAATTGATACAGATTTTAATTACTTGCAAAAAATATTTGGGCCGTTCATTAACGAAAATTTATTAGAATTCAATAAAAAAATTGCGCTCACACCCTTTACTTGATGGTTCTTCGAACGCATCTTTGATACAAAAATCCGAGGTTAATTTTGAAATTTGAAGAATTTTAGTGAATAGTGAATTAGTTATAATAAACTGATGTTGAACATGCTTTTTTCAAGACAAAAATGTACATTGGTTCGCTATCAACAAAATGACTGCAAAATAAAAGCTTAAAACTGACTTTTTCATCGAACAAACTAAAAAGAAAAACCTGAACAAATTTTATTAACCTCCCCATTTTGTTTTTGCTTTGCAAAGTGCCGCTAGGCCACGGCATCGTTTTTTTTTGTTTATTTTCACATCTATTCATAGACTAATTGTCAAAATTATACAAATACAACATTGTAAACAAACGGGTTTTGGAGAGTGAAACGTACGAAAGATTCCGATCTTGGTAAATGGAGTATTTTTGGTTTAAATGATGACAATAAACCAGGTCCAGACAAAATTCCACCTATTGTTCTTAAAAAATGTGCTGCCTCTCTAGCTGAACCGCTTTTCCTAATTTTTAATAGCTCTTCAAAGAACGGCTAAATTCTTCCAGCATGGAAGAAATCATTGTTAAACCCTATTCTCTACTCACAAATCAGGGTCTAAACAGCAAATATACAACTACCGTCCGATTTTTTAATTGTCGTATATTCCAAAACTTTTCGAGAAATTGATATTATGCAAAACTAACATTTTTAGTTAAGGAACACATTTCACCGCTACAACCTGGTTTTGTTGCAGGAAGATCAACAACGACTAATCTTTGATCTTTCTATTTTCTCCAATTTCATTCTAAATAATTTCGAAGAAGGACATCAAATTGATGTAATTCATACCGATTTTTCAAAGGCATTTGATAGAGTAAGTCACTCTATTTTAATGAAGAAATTGAAAAACTTTGGTTTTCATTCTAAGTTTTTGAAATGGTTGGAATCTTATCTTAAGGTTTGAGACCAATTTGCTTGCATTGACAAAGTTCTCTCAAAACCAATTTTGGTTTCATCTGGTGTGCCCCAAGGTAGCCATCTTGGACCCCTTCTTTTCCTAATTTTTATAAATGATTTACCTAGTATTTTCCTCAATTCTAGTTAACTTCTTTTCACCGATGACAAAGTTTTTTTGTTGCATATAATCTATTAATGACCTTCATCTCTTACAAGACGATATTTTGAAATTATCCTAATGGTGCACGAAAAACAAATTATATTTAAATGTCGCTAAATGTCAATGTTTTTCTTTTTACCGCAACTTTTCTGAAATCATCTTTGACTACAAAATTGAGAATCAAGTTCTGAAAAGAGTAAGGGAGTGTAGTTTTTGATCCTAAACTTAACTTTGTTAGGCACATTGAATTTAGTGTATCCAAAGCAAATTCAATGCTCGGTTTTATCAAACGCAATAGCATAGACTTTAAGGACCCTTTTACTCTCAAATCGCTTTTTACCTCATATGTAAGACCGATCTTAGAATACTGTTGTGTAATCTGGAACCCTTTTTATAACATTCAATCTAAGAGAAGTGAAATGGTCCAAAAAAAGTTTACAAGATTCACGATTCAAAAATTTGGATGGAACATCGAAACTCCATCATACAAAACTAGATGCCAACTTTTAGCTATTCAATCACTTGAAAATAGATGTAAAAGTTTTTTTTTATCTCCAAAATAATGTTATGCAACGAAGAATAACGCTTTCGACATCTGGTAAAATTTTGAAAAAATCGAATTAACAGTTCTTTTTATAAAAAATAAAAACCTAAAAAAAACATTACTGAATGTCAGTAAAAATTGATTTTCAACTCAAATATCTTTTCAAAAATTTAAGATTTTGGCTTCAAAACAATTTTATCTTATAAGATAATATTACCCGTGTTTTGTTGGAAAATCTATTCATAGTATAGTAGGATTTTACACGAATAACAAAAACAATATCCATAGTATGAATAACACCGATAAAAGTTAGAGTAGAATCTCACTATGGATAGGTTTTTGACATTTATACGAGCCTCGATTGGATCTTATGTGATTTCGTTCTCAAATGTTGTTACGATTGATATTGCATTTGTATCTCGATGGCTGTGTTCGTTGAGTAGTTGTGCATTTGGAATCATGTGTGTTTTCCTTTGGGGAAAAAAATCAATCTATTACTGTTGATATTATTTAGTTTTGTTAGTGAAACTGGTCTTATTTTGAAAGAGAAACCAATAGCAAAGATATTTATGTTTTGCTATGTTTCCACCAAAGGTTTATCTCAGTTTAGATTAAATAGATCTTTTTTGGTGTTTCCACGGCACAAGAAGATTTAAAAATGATTAAGTTTGACAGCACTTTCTACAATGCAAATGGTCTTTCGATGTTTCTTATGAAGTGCAAGTGAGATAGTTTGATTCGTCTTAAACAATGAAAAACTGAATAGTTCAGCACCATATAGGAATATGCTACCTACTCAATGTGTAATTTTTTTTTTTTTAATTTGAATAAAACAAAACTATATTTTTTGTACACAAACATGCAAATAAACAGACCATAACGCATTATCTGTAAAACCAACTCCTCCACACAGGTTTTTCTTCACAAATTTTGACTCGACTCCGATCCCCGACCGCTCATTTCAACTCGATTCAGGTATATAAAGAATTAAGGCGAGCTTCAAGCTCGCTTCAACACCACATGTTAATGTAGTAGTCTTCGAACAAACCCCCTTCTTGAAGTTTTTATTTTATGTCAAATTGTTTGGTTAAAACTTTGAAATCGACTATCACATTACACAGACGTATTTTCTTGATTTTGATAGTCAACTACCAAAAATCAGCTTACAAGATTTCACCACTGGTCTGAATTTATTGATAAATTATTCTGGCAAATATTCAGTTGTATCAACTTTCAAATATAAAAACCGGACTACTGCGGATCGTTTTTTTGGCAATTTCTCACTTTACTATATATGTAATACGAAAAAAACGCACTAATTGTTTTTAACATTCAACAATTTTGAGAAAAACCGAAATGACAGTTTTTTTTACAAAAAATAAAAACCTTAACACAAAAGGTAAAAATTGATTTTTTTTAAAATAAGTATGTAAATTATTTGTAAAAATTCAACAGTCATTTTTTTCATATAAAATTAAAATCTACAAAAAATAGTACGCAAATGCTACTAAAATTCTGTAAAATTGGTTTTCGGCTAAAAATCTAGATCACAAAAATAGATTTTGAAATCAAACTACATACATACATATGTATATGCAAAAAAAATCAGTGTAGGTCGAATCCCAGCCTCTTCTTTCTTTTGGAACAATTTAAACGCTCTATAGTTTTGTAATACATACATCTCAAAGCTAGCTCCCGTTGTTAGTATTTAAAAATATATTCGTAAACTTTTTGTAAGAAACGTATTTAAGCCTTTTTTTGAATAGCTGTTACTCGGTAATCCTTTATGCTTCTTACTAGCCATGAAATCGTAGAATATTATTGATGTATTCAAAATCACCCATAAATAAAAAAAACAGATTTGTATGCATGTTCCGATCTGTGCTCGAGGTTGAAGATTGAACAATTGAACATCATTAATAAGACTAACATTATAAACAACTCACAGAAAATTCAGAACTGCCGGACTTGCATTCATTTCACCAAGACCTTTAAATCTTTGCACAGTTAAACCCTTTTTACCATAGTCCATTATTATTTTTGCAAGTGCACTTGGAGAAGTGATTCTTATTTCAGTTTCTTGTGATTTTGCAAAGGTTCTTTTCAAATAACAATTTACTTTAATACTAAGGATACGAAAAATAATTTAAAGTAAGTTATTTATTATATATTTTAAGGTACCATATACATCAACATCAGTATGCAAATATTATTATAATTATTATTTTTATTTATTAAGAGGTTATAATTATTATTATATGCTACTGAGACTATTGGCTCACAAATGTTGTTATCTTTCATATCATATATATATATATATATATATCATATCATATATATTACTTAATATCGAAATTAATGACTATTTTTTTACGAAAAATTGAATTTTTGCAAGATCGCATTTAACTTTTTGTTATTAAATAAAATGTTTCTTTTTATCGATTAATTTATGTCTTCATTTAATAAAATCGGTACACATTTAAATTTTGTTTGTCTTTTTTCCTTGAAGGCTCAATAACAAATTTAAATGCGATAAAGCGAAATCTTTGTTATTAAAACTAATTCAATGAGACTACTAAGGTGTGTACTTACTTTTTTTATTTTATATTTTAAAATTGTAGGTGTCCTTCATTTGTGACAAAAATAATCTTAGAATCAGGCAATTCAAATGCAGGTAAGTATTTAAAATTGAGTTCACGTCATAGAACCATCTCGGCCATTTCTGGTTTGATGGCTTCGTAGGGCGAGCGCTATAGAGCCATAAAGTCTGACTTTTTGTTTTCAAAAATGAACGATATTTGGTTTCAAATAACATATTTAAAATCTAAATTACAAACAATATTAATCCAACAATATTTTTGTTTTGTATATATATGTTCTCAAACTTAAAAGCACTCGATACAAAACATAAACTTATGGTTAAGATGGCATCCTTGTCAACTTGGAGGGTTGAGTTTGATACCATCTTGCTTGGCACGGTATACAAAAGTTCAAATGAAAAAAAAATTACATACATTCGGAACCAGGTCTTGCAACTCTCAAGCATTCCTGTATGCGAGTAATGTCGGAAATAGAAGAGACAGATTTAGTTTTTGGATAATTTGAGAAAACAGGATTTGTCACTTCCTTGAAAGAGGCAGTACCCGTGAAAAAAAAAAAGTTTAATGGCACAGGCAAAGATTAAACCTCAGACCTCTGGCATGACAGTCCTATACGCACTTACCTTCACTTCGAGGGTACTATTTGTTCCAATTATTTAATATTTTATATTTTGGTAAAAAACAAACAAATAAATGCACCTTTTAAAACTTTAAACAAGAGGACAAGAGACTTTAATGCTGGAAATTTATTTACTAAGAAACTTAGGAAAGATTTGATTTAAAGCTCATATCACAAAAACGTTATAAAATTGAATTCACATAATTTCGGGAATTCATCCTTTTGGGTTCCTAAAACCACCGCTTTTTAATTTGCTAACCATCATAACTCATCAGAAAATCGTTAATTTTCTTATTGTCATTGAATAAAGAAATTAGTTTCTATACATTTATGTTTTCTTTCCCACTCAAACACTCATTTCAAAAATTCAATCCCTATTCAAGCTCGCTGAATCTTTTACAAAAATTCATCCCTCCAGTCGAAATACCCACACGAAGGCAATCATAAGTGATTAATGATGGCAATAATAATGATGACAATACTTAAACTCCTTAATCGCAGTTTAAGGGCTATTCAAGTTTTACAAACCCGAAATTCATTCGGTAAATATCGAATAAGAGAAGAGAAAAAATGTGGAAACCAAAAGTATTATTCGCCAATCATTATGCCCCCCTCCCACAGAAAGCACCACTTCCATTCCATCGTCCTGCAACCCTAGTTAAAGAAATACGAAGACACTCAAAAGTTTAACAACTCCAGCCAGCATTCGAACATCCATGATAGTCATCGTTTGGTTTTTCTTCACAGTAAAGTAGGTTCGTCCTTCATTTATAAGTCGTTGTCGTCGTTGGGGATGCCTACTGAAAGGTGATCTGGGTTCCGAAAAGAGGTCCTGTCAATTGAATTTTCTGCTAGTAAATTAATCTTTGATGAGATGTCAGGATATAAGCCAGCCAAAGTGGGTAAACGGAAGCTAACCCACCATCAGACATGGAATAAGAAGCGATTTCGTACATCTTCGCAGTATGAGACCAAAAAAGACAACATTAACAAAATGTTTCAAACGAAAATTAGGAAGAAAAGCATTAAAACTTTAAAACTGTGTGTATTAAATATTTAATAGGTCATGTAAGTAGTTTAATCTGAATGTGATTACTGAAGATTACGACAAGTTATAGAATCTTGTTTTAACTTCATCCAAGCGTGTTCTGTTCAGATTACCTGTGTTAGTTAGTAAGTTAGTAACTTAAAAACTTTCACAAAACTACTAACGTATCAACTTTTTTGGGTTTGATATTGATATTGATATTGATATTGATATTGATATTGATATTGATATTGATATTGATATTGATATTGATATTGATATTGATATTGATATTGATATTGATATTGATATTGATATTGATATTGATATTGATATTGATATTGATATTGATATTGATATTGATATTGATATTGATATTGATATTGATATTGATATTGATATTGATATTGATATTGATATTGATATTGATATTGATATTGATATTGATATTGATATTGATATTGATATTGATATTGATATTGATATTGATATTGATATTGATATTGATATTGATATTGATATTGATATTGATATTGATATTGATATTGATATTGATATTGATATTGATATTGATATTGATATTGATATTGATATTGATATTGATATTGATATTGATATTGATATTGATATTGATATTGATATTGATATTGATATTGATATTGATATTGATATTGATATTGATATTGATATTGATATTGATATTGATATTGATATTGATATTGATATTGATATTGATATTGATATTGATATTGATATTGATATTGATATTGATATTGATATTGATATTGATATTGATATTGATATTGATATTGATATTGATATTGATATTGATATTGATATTGATATTGATATTGATATTGATATTGATATTGATATTGATATTGATATTGATATTGATATTGATATTGATATTGATATTGATATTGATATTGATATTGATATTGATATTGATATTGATATTGATATTGATATTGATATTGATATTGATATTGATATTGATATTGATATTGATATTGATATTGATATTGATATTGATATTGATATTGATATTGATATTGATATTGATATTGATATTGATATTGATATTGATATTGATATTGATATTGATATTGATATTGATATTGATATTGATATTGATATTGATATTGATATTGATATTGATATTGATATTGATATTGATATTGATATTGATATTGATATTGATATTGATATTGATATTCATATTGACATTGACATTGTATTTTCTGAACCAAGGATGGGAACCCATATCGTTTTCGTGACAATTCTTCAAAATAATAAACACTTCTCTCATGTGCTACGCTATTAACCAAGTATCAAGTTTTGTGAGTTTGTGGTTGGCTAGACAAATCATTCATAATTGTGCTACTGACTCAAACTCGAGAACTGTATTAATAGCAGCTTTTACTTTTCACATACCTAAGCTGGTCAACTGCTTTTATGTTAAATGGTTTCGAAATCATAAAGTATAATCCAATAAATCAACTCCTTGCCATGTCAACACAAAATAATAATTTCCACTCATTGCCTTCATTTTCTAAAAGCCCAGCCTTTGTTGATTGGAGTTTCCATTTCTTCATTGATATGCACAAGACGCACAAATCCCATTCCCACTTAGAAGAAAATATTCCACAAAATTTAATAGAAATTTAACAACAACAACAAAAACATAAATATCCAATTCTAAAGGAATACGCACACAATAATTTCGCATTCACCTTGACCCAGCACTTTAAAAAATCAAACAAAACAACAACAACAAAAACCGAAGAAAACAAGGACTTTTTCCTAGAACCTCTCTTTCCGTTTCCATATACCTCTTCTCTTATCAGCATCTAAAATTAGCTCCGAGCTAGGAGTGGTTTCTGTCCGGGCTGCTATGGCGGGCGTGAAGTTGAAGTCGAAGTCGGGTTAAATTTAATCTGACGAACACTCGTTAAAATTTACAACTCTTCGTCAAATTCATAAATAAAGATAACATTAGCATAATGAGTTCATTTCGTTAGCAAGAATAATTCGTTTTGTGTTATATTTTTATTTTTCATTTTTATATTGTTGGTAATTTTCCTTTGTGTAATTCCTTCATGTTTGGCATAGATTTGGTTTATTCCTGATGTCGTCTCCTCAAATGTGAAAAGTTCGTGTGAAATGGTCATAAAAATTGTAAGACTGAAGGAAAAAAGAAAAATTTGCTATAGACTTCAACTTTGATAAACAGAAAAGTGTGTGGAAAAAATGGAGTGAACTGAAATGAAACCAAATGATTTCTGAAGAACAACAAATTATCAGGTCCTTGAATATATGCGTCGTCATTAACCGAGCCCCAATTTAGCAACCTATTTAGGCAGGTATACTGTTTTTTATTTTTACGTTGAAAAAGCATACGATATGAATTGTTGAAAAAGTACTGGCGTATACAAACATTTAAAAGGACTTTTATTTATCTATATTGATACAATGTCTTCAAAATATGTAGAGAGGAGGTATCTAAACAATACCTACATATCTTAGGGTTAGAGCTGATTTAAATTGTCGGTATTTTATTTTAATACGTCCGCCTATTTAATTTAATTATATTCCCTACGGTCACTTAGTGACTAGATGATCTAAGCGAGCATAGTTTAATTCAAAGAGCAAGGTCTTAAACGTCTCATATTATTGTGTGCGAGATATCTTCAATCATTTTGTTTTTGTTTTAAAGACGTATTTTTATGATAATTTATATATGGAACATATGATTGCCCAAGTATCCACTGCAGCGGAGTTAATATAAGTTGCCCTTATTTCACTTGGCTTTATCTTACGACAAGGATAAGGCATTAATCTGGCTGAATTTGACAGGGGACATCGGTAATGTTTTCTTTCACAACCGCTGGGTTTGTAGTGTCATCTTAATGATAGAAAAAAATCACACCAGAAAAAGTCTAACGGTAGTAAAAAGCTTGATTTCGGTTACCAGTTTACTTCACCACCACGTGATATGACCTTAAATCGCTCATACAGAATTTTTGATTTGAGATGTGCTGTTTTCACGTGGCGTTGTCCTTTTTAAATACCCATGTCTTGTTTTAAAATATATATGGGCTGTGAGTGCACCGATATGTTTGCCTATTCAGCCAACACAATAGCTGTCTGAGTCTTTTGAAATTTGTGCGGTATTAAGAATTAGTGATTTAGTGATATTTGAAAGGTGTTGTTCTGCGAGAAGCCCACAACGCTATTGGTAAAACTACAAAAAAACTACGTTGATCGAAAAAAGTTATTTTCATAAGACCATAACTACGACCGCGACGTCACTAATTTACAGTAGTAGTGCGGATGTTTTCTTTATGCTTGCCAAAGAAATTTAAGGCTGATGGATGAGTAAATTAGTCGCTAAAGAGCAAATTGGGATCCTTTTTAACTGGATCCATCTTAAGTTGTAACTTATTCTGTTCATCGGCTCTGCCGCGGCCGACCTTTTTTTCCTGGCCAACTTTGAGATTGTATGTGTTCTCTAAACGTAACAAATACAAAAATCTACCCTCGGATAGTTGGGCCAGCTATAAATACTTTTGAAAGAAAAAAAATCATATGTGATTGCGTGTTGCCCTGTGCCAATGAACAATGAAAAGGTTTAAAAAAGCTCTTCATACCTGTTCGAAAAATTCCTTGAGTGTTATTCTGCACCTTCTAATACCATGTTCTTCACATTAAATATTTGAAGCTCAATAAGACATAAGAAATCCAACTGTTGCAGACCTTAAGGTCATAGCGATATTAGAATACTGATTTCATTGGTACACCTACATTGGCAGTAAATATTTTGGAGTCATTTTCCAAAGAGAAAGCATTGGGAGAATGTTATGTTATGTATTGTTACGAAAAATTGATACAAATGATGGGTTTGAGAAAGAGTGCTGCTGAGATCGGAAAGATATTTGTTCTAATTCTTTATACGTCTCGTAGTATTTTTGGTTACTATAGCCTACCTTCAACGCACCCTTTCTAATAATCTTTGATACCGTAGTTGTGGCGACCAACTACATACATACGTCCGTTTTCGATTCTATATGGATATGAACGACAAAAACTTCTGGCCAGAGAAATACGGATGTGAATGTCAAGAAGCCTCTCAAAGACTTGAAGAATAAACGATTTAAAACTTATTGGTCTGTAGTCCTTAAGGGCGGTGCAGCTGTGTTTACCAATTTGAGATATTACAACTATCGGGTGATTTTTTTGAGGTTAGGATTTTCATGCATTAGTATTTGACAGATCACGCGGGATTTCAGACATGGTGTCAAAGAGAAAGATGCTCAGTATGCTTTGACATTTCATCATGAATAGACTTACTAACGAGCAACGCTTGCAAATCATTGAATTTTATTACCAAAATCAGTGTTCGGTTCGAAATGTGTTTCGCGCTTTACGTCCGATTTATGGTCTACATAATCGACCAAGTGAGCAAACAATTAATGCGATTGTGACCAAGTTTCGCACTCAGTTTACTTTATTGGACATTAAACCAACCACACGAATGCGTACAGTGCGTACAGAAGAGAATATTGCGTCTGTTTCTGAGAGTGTTGCTGAAGACCGTGAAATGTCGATTCGTCGCCGTTCGCAGCAATTGGGTTTGTGTTATTCGACCACATGGAAGATTTTACGCAAAGATCTTGGTGTAAAACCGTATAAAATACAGCTCGTGCAAGAACTGAAGCCGAACGATCTGCCACAACGTCGAATTTTCAGTGAATGGGCCCTAGAAAAGTTGGCAGAAAATCCGCTTTTTTATCGACAAATTTTGTTCAGCGATGAGGCTCATTTCTGGTTGAATGGCTACGTAAATAAGCAAAATTGCCGCAATTGGAGTGAAGAGCAACCAGAAGCCGTTCAAGAACTGCCCATGCATCCCGAAAAATGCACTGTTTTGTGTGGTTTGTACGCTGGTGGAATCATTGGACCGTATTTTTTCAAAGATGCTGTTGGACGCAACGTTACGGTGAATGGCGATCGCTATCGTTCAATGCTAACAAACTTTTTGTTGCCAAAAATGAAAGAACTGAACTTGGTTGACATGTGGTTTCAACAAGATGGCGCTACATGCCACACAGCTCGCGATTCTATGGCCATTTTGAGGGAAAACTTCGGAGAACAATTCATCTCAAGGAATGGACCGGTAAGTTGGCCACCAAGATCATGCGATTTGACGCCTTTAGACTATTTTTTGTGGGGCTACGTCAAGTCTAAAGTCTACACAAATAAGCCAGCAACTATTCCAGCTTTGGAAGACAACATTTCCGAAGAAATTCGGGCTATTCCGGCCGAAATGCTCGAAAAAGTTACCCAAAATTGGACTTTCCGAATGGACCACCTAAGACGCAGCCGCGGTCAACATTTAAATGAAATTATCTTCAAAAAGTAAATGTCATGGACCAATCTAACGTTTCAAATAAAGAATCGATGAGATTTTGCAAATTTTATGCGTTTTTTTTTAAAACAAAGTTCTCAAGCTCTTAAAAAATCACCCATTACTTCAGATTTACATTTTTAACCTCCCATATTAAGTTATTGTAATCGGTCCGATGTGTAGTACCCGTAGCGTGATGGTTAGTGCGTTGGACTGTGATATTGCGACGACTGGAAACTGAAAATAAATGTCCAGAAGTCGGAGACAATTCTGTTCCGGACTCCGTTAGCTAGGGCCAAGAGGGATACATGCAAGAATTGGCGCAAGATGGTCATCGTTGATCTTCACGGGCAGCAATTAGCGAGCAAAAGTGTAGTGAAGTACCTCGGTATCTGGTTAGATCAGTATTTATATTTCGACAGACATATAAATGCTGCTCTGACCAGGGCCAGAGGAGCCTTCGCTCTGACGAAACGGCTGTTTTTTAGCAGTCGGCTTGACCCCAGAGGGAAGGTAATTTGCTACATGGCCCTCATACGGCCGAAGATCGTTTATGGTTGTCCTGTGTGGTTCAACGTTGCCCCTTCCCAGATGGAGAAGTTTTGGGTGTTCGAGCGGCAGTGTTTACGACGCTGTACTGGCTTATATCGAACAGCCGAATCTTCTTACGTGCATTACTATTCCAACGAGGTCCTATACAACAGGGCTCGAATCAACAGAATTTACAATTTCGTGATAAAACTCGTTCGAGGTCACAGAGCTATGTCTTCGACCAACAATTTAATTTTCGGGCGTTCTATCCGAACGACGAGTATTTTGAAAGTGCATGCTTGAGCGGCTTCATTCCACCAGAGGCATTCCTCTTTTTAGATAGATGCGGTCTGATACAGGATAAATTGGCAGTTCCGCTAATCTACCACGTCAGACGACGAACCGTGGATAGGCGACTCCTGTACAATCGGGACGTCATGGCACAAGGCGGAGCAGAGCTCCTTCGGTTCAGTAGGGCTGTGTCCGAATGGGTGAAGCAGGAGAACCAGTTTTGGTGGCTTCAATCTGCACTTGATAGTGGGTAGTCGGGATGGGGTTTTAAGCCTTGGCCGGCTTACGTACTTGTTTTATAGTTTTAGGGTTTAGTTTTAAGTAGAGTAGGCATGGTGGCACAATAAAAAAATACAAAAAAAAATACAAAAAAAATATACACAAAAAAATACAGAAAAAAAAAATACAAAAAATAATATGGAATTAAAAAAAAAATAAATTAAAAAAAAAAAAGACAACAAAATATGAAAAACAAAACGTTAGATAGTTAGATTTTCTGCTGTGGTTGTTCTAGTTTTAAGTAGTTTATAGGTAGAATAGGTAGAATAGGTAGTTTTAGTAAGCTTTAAGTTTTATAATAAGGACCTTATTTTAAGTAGTTTTTTCAGTAAAAATAAAAAAGGATATTGACATTAGTTTTTTTCTAAATTTTCTAATGAATACAAAAAAAAATAAAATTAATTGAAGTTAAATAGATCTTAGGGCCGAAAGGCATAAGCATTAAGTATTATTGTTTAACTTAGAGTGTCCGTATGGGACCAGTAAGTTAGTTGTAAGTTATGGTTAGTTAGGCTAGTTTTATGAATTTTTGTCTAGCTTTAAGATAGGTTTAAAATTGAAGTAATAAAAATGAATTTGAAAAAAAAGTGCGTTGGACTGTCATGCAAGAGGTCTTGGGTTCGATCCCTGCCTGTGCCAACTAACTTTTTTCGCGGGTACTGCCTCTTGCGAGGAATTGATAAATCCTCCAAGAGTAATTCTTGCCATGAAAAGTGCTTTCTCAAACAAGCCGTTCGGAATCGGCTTAAAACTGCAGGTCCCCTCCATCTATGAAATAAGTACTCGCACACAGGAATGGTTGAGAGTTGTAAGTCACTAGGCCCTACATCTCAACAAACTGTTGTAATTTAAAAAAAGGTGAAAATGTTGGTTAACCCAAAATATCTCACGAACCAATAACGCTACAGACTTAAATTAAATTTGTATATAATATATTGTAACGTGATACCAAATAAGTACATTTTTGGAAAAAAATAACGTTTTTTTTTTAAATCAAGAACAAAAAATGATTTTATCTCCAAAATAACGAAGACTAACGTTTTTGACATCTGGTAAAATTTTCAGAAAAATGGAATTGACAGTTTTTTTTTATAAAAATAAAAGAAAACTCAACAATAACATTACTAAAAGTTGGTAAAAATTGATTTTCGACTCAAATATCTTTTCAAAAAAATTAAGATTATGCCTTCAAACTAATTTTGTCTTATAAGAAATATTCTTTTCAACATTCGGAAAAATTTTGAGAAAAATGGAATTGACAGTTTTTTTACAAAAAAAAAATTTCGACTCAAATATCTTTTAGATATTTTCTTTAAACTAATTTTATCTTTTAAAAAATATTATTGTCAACATTCAGTAAAATTTTGAGAAAAAACAAATTGACAGTTTTACAGTTTTTTTACACAAAAATAAAAGCCTAAAAAAAATGACTAAAAGTTCGTAAAAATTTATTTTCAACTCAAATATCTTTTCAAAAATTCGATATATTGGCTTCCAGCTAATTTTATCTTATAAGAAATGTTGTTTTCAACATTCGGTAAAATTTTGTGCAAAATCGAATTGACAGTTTTTTTTACAAAAAATAAAAACCTACAAAAATTACTAAAAGTTCGTAAAAATTGATTTTCGACTACAATATCTTTTCAAAAATTTGAGATATTCAGATTAATTTCATTTGTCATAAGTATTGTTTTTAACATTCGGTAAAATTTTGAGAAAAATCGAATTGACAGTTTTCTTAAAAAAAAAATAAGAACCTAAAAAAAAAATTACTCAAAGTTGGTAAGAATTGATTTATTTGAGACTATGGCTTCAAATATTAAAAATTTAAAAATATTAGCTTCAAACTATTTTTATCTCACAGAGAATATTGATTCCGACAATCAGTAAATTTTTTACAAAAGTCAAACAGTCCGTTTTTTTATAAAAAAATAAAATCTACATAATAGTACGCAAATTTGGTAAAAATTGATGTTCATTTCTCAATATCTCGTGAACAATTGAAGATATTGACTTCAAATTTATATCATTCTTCCAATTTGTATTTGTTTATATAACAAATAAAATTTTAAGAAATGGTACTAACATTGTTAAAAATTGGTTTTCGACTAAAAAATCTCGTTAATTAGATTTTGATATCAAACTATTTCATCATATGCAAAATATTGTTGGTAATTTTAAAATTTTTAAGAATAATTCAAAAGACAACTTTTTTTAAAAAACACGAAAACCTACAAACCTTAGAAGCAAGACAAATCGACAGACGGGATGGGAAGTTAACAGTGGGGGTGCATCCCAGCTTATTTTTTGTATTGTTTAATGGCAAGTCTATTACTTTAATTTTATTCTTAATTGTAAACGGATACAGGGTTTCTATAGCTTTGATCACGATGGTTTGATAATAAGCATAAAGCAAATTGCATTATTTTATTTAGCGATATCTTTTTCGCCAATTATAAATTAATGAAATCTTATTTTTTGTGCGGGTAAAATATTTGACTATATTTATTGAAAAACCCAAACATTTTGAAGAAGACGAAAACAGATTTTAAACAATTTAAAATCAAATTCTTAAGAAACAAGTTCTCGTCAATACTATATGAAGAAGGTTCTAAAGATATGTATCTTTTTTTTTATGAAGAAAGAACATCTTTGGTTGACAGGCATGATTAGGAGTATATATGAAAAGTATTTATAAAGTTATCAATTTCTATAAATAGAGTTTGTAAGTAGCATGTTCTGTTACCTATAGTTCACATAAAGTTACACCCACCCAAAATCCTACAATCATTCACTTTAATCATATACTAATTGTCCTTTGAGGCTCCAAAATATACCTGGCAACTCTGCCTACAACCCTCCCTAAAATTGTAAATATTTTACCTCCTGTCGAAAGAT
Organism: Eupeodes latifasciatus; assembly: GCA_920104205.1. Lineage (NCBI taxonomy): Eukaryota > Metazoa > Arthropoda > Insecta > Diptera > Syrphidae > Eupeodes > Eupeodes latifasciatus. The sequence continues at coordinate 355,571,246 of OV049924.1, read as the reverse complement.
TTCTCCCCTTATAGGTTCAACCTGATATCTTTACATGAGGCATTTTATTTTTGTTTGCTTTCAAAATGTATACATGTATCTAAGTACCTAAATATTTTATAAGGATGTCAAAAACGAGCTGAAACTGAAATGCTTTATTTTCTTTATCTGCCACTAATGCTTTGAAAATTGTATGTGTGTACTGTGTATCTGCATCTATTTATATTTTTGGGTGACAAATCTTCAATTTACTTCGTTCTATCTGTGCCTCAATATAATGTAAAATATTTACAAAATAAATTATCCATTAATGGATTAAGTTTGATGTGGGCGAAATAAATATAACAACCATCAGTGATGAAGCGTCTCTGGTTTGATTCGTTGTTGTTGTTGTTGTTGTTGATGATGATGGTATTATGAAGGTACCTTAAATAAGGTTGTTAAATATATGTATTTTTGGAAGTAGAAGAATTAACGTTTTCTCAGAATCTGGTAAGGTATATGAGAAGAATTGTTGATTTGGAAAACGACAAATATACTCGTACATATATTTTTTAAAATGCTAAAGGTGGAAAGTGTTGGAGTAATATTTTCTGTCACTCTATAGTCGTCTGGGGGATTGTCATGCGTCTATACTGAAATCCTCATCTCATCTGGGATTCTGCGGTGATATGGTAGACGTTTAGAATAATATGTTGAAATGATAATAAAATTAAATAATGTGTGAATATATAAAGGTATAGATATATGAAGCTACAAACGATACATCAGGTGCAAGACAATTTTTTGGAATCATTTTTGAAAATATTGTCCACTTAAATTGCCTAATCATTTCTTGGAAAATTGGTATTTAAACTCTGGAAACTGGAATCAGTGGTAATTTTACGAGTATACCTTATACCTTAAACAAATTCTGAAAATAAATGTCTATGAATTGAGTTTTTAACCTTAAAATTGCAATGTACAATTTTTAACCTTTAATTTAACAGTTAAAGATTTGTAATAAAATAAAATAAAGTTTTTAATTTATCGATTTAAATCTTATCAGGTGTTTCAGATTTCACAAAGGATTTTAACGATGTTGTAGAAAAATAATACTTTTCATTAAAGGTATTTCAAGGACACAGTTTCTAGTGCCAAAGGAAAGCGTAACAATAATTAAATTTGAACAATCTAAACAAACCGGGGAATAATTTCCATGCAAGTTTTATTTAAAAAACAGAAATCAATATTGTAGAAATGTACAAATTTACAAATAAATAAATAAATTTATTTAATACAACTAACTATTTTACTCATATTCTGAAAATTTAAAATTTGTTCATATACAAAATTAATTGTAATATCCATGAATGTTTCGTGTTCAGGGGCAAAAGAAAGCCACAGCACTACCTTTACAAATTCAATACATACAATTACTTAATATTGCTTCAGATATAGATTCAGTAATATCAACGACTATTTGTGTTTAAACTGACCAAATTAGAAGCACACCCTAGCACATCCGTGTATAGTTTTAAATACGTGTCAGAAATGTATTAAAACTAAGCAAACGCGCCATCTTGAATTTTTATCCACCACCTACAAGAGCATCGGCGGTCACTCCAAATTCGTGTAGTACCGCTAAAGAACGAATCCCTGTATGGGCCAAATTGGGTGTGGGAAAAATTGATAAATATTCCCAGATGACTATCTCAATATGGTTCTTCGGAGTGAGGACGAACTCTTGGGTTCATCCTCATACTCAGAAGATCAAAAAAGAGGATGGAGTACAGATATTAACGACAGAGGTGAGTCTCTTTTTGATTATATCCTTTGTATTAACATCTTAGTAAATAATGTTGGAAATGAACTAACCTTTATTAATAAAACTCGAAAAGAAGTCTTAGACATAACTCTTGTCGCCGATACAATTCACCATATGATCTTGGGCTGGAATGTTTCCAAAGAAAACTCGTTCTCTGATCATAGATATATCCAATTCAATATCAATGTGGATGAAAACCCTAGTCCATTGACTTTTCGTAATTATCGGAAAACTGACTGGGCTTCATACAGGAACTTATTAAAAAGTTTACTAAAACCTGGACTATCTAGTCCTTCCTCTAACACTAACGAACTTGGCAACAAAGTCAAGGACCTCACCTCAGCTTTGAACAGATCGCTAGAAATTGCTTGTCCACTTAAACTCATAAGAGGAGAGTGGAAACCACAATAGTGGGTCTCAGAGCTCGACTCGCTCAAAAGAGAATGTAGAAAACTCTTTAACCAAGCCAAAGCCACAAGACTAGCCTCTCACTTAGATCCTTACAAAGAACCCGTAAGAATTTATAAGGAGGCACTTAAAAGCTAGATGGCTCATAAAAACAATTCAAGTGAAGAATCGCTGAACTATCTATACTGGATACTTACTTTTCTGGTACTTCTCTAACCGCAACTTGCAACAATCAGATTAGATTTTTTAGATTAGATTTGATTTTATTTAAACATACATTTTTAACAATAATTTGGTTAATACAATCAATATGATGCATGGCATTGCCGTCTGCCTGATTGACAACTAAAAGTATAGCTTTATATAAAATAAAAAAAAAAGAAAGTGCAGTTTAAGATTAAAACGCTTCATTTAAAATTTGATGTCTATAATTAAGTGCTGTTTTGCAATATGCATATAACTTTGTGACATCCATTTCCTCTAGAAGGCTTGTGATATCAGTATTTGAAAGAAAGTCACTGCCTAGGATAAGTCTTCTTATTTCTCTCAGTATCGCACAACGTCCAACAATAAGAAACGTAAGATTAACGACATCGATTCTGAAGATAATCCCTTGACAAAAAAACTTGCTACAAACTCTACTCAACCAGAATCCTCATCTTTATCGACTCAGCCAACTGAATCCGTACAGCAGCCAACATCCGAAGAAATAGTGTTGATACACCCTTCACCAACCTCTCAACAACCTATGACAACACCGACTGAATCTCCTTTAACAGACGCTCTTACATCATCGCGATCATCATGCCCTCATCTTCCTTTCACTACGCCATCTATAGGTACGTTACCAGCACCATTAATTCCTACGTTTAATACAAATGGACAGGGAGTTCGAAATATATCTCCTATATCTAGTGGTTTAAAAGTAGTCGAAGGTCACCGTACTCTATTCATATCAAAACTCGACCCTTCAACTAATGCTCTTGACATTAAGAATTATATTAAAAAAAAGTTTGGTTTCTCAACAACCATGAAAGTAGAGAAATTGATCCACCGCAACTATTCGAAATATGCATCTTTCAAACTAAGAATGCCCGACTCTATCTTTGAACTTCTCAACTCCGTTTCAATGTGGCCTAGTGGTATAATAGTCCACGAATTTGAAAATAAGCAAATCAGCACAAGAATATCATCTTCTAACCATTTTCGCAATATCCAGACAATGCCAAATCATCAAAGAAGCAGCTTCAAAAAATTCTAATCTATTACCAAAATGTCAACGGACTACGGACAAAGATCAATAAGGTCTACAAAAATGTAACCATTCTACCACACGACATAATCATTTTGACTGAAACTTGGCTAAACAATACATTCTTGGATACGGAACTCTTCGATTCGAATTATCAAGTGTATAGACGTGATAGACACTGCTTAAATGACATCAGCACTGTAGGAGGTGGACTTTTGCTTGCCGTAAAAAATTGCTTGATATGCACTTTGGTTGACGACTTTCATCAATCTGATGTTGAAATAATTTGCATAAAAGTTAAAACTGCGACAGGACTGCTATACATTATCGCCACATATATACCTCCAAGCTCTCCTAACAACGTTTATGAAAACTTTATTAATTGCATAGACAAAATAAACGATCAAATTGAGCCACAAGACGAGTTACTAGTCTTAGGAGATTTCAATCTTCCAAACTTGATCTGGACTAAACAGACGAATGAGAGCTATCTATCTCCTATTAACATCTCCTCTACCAAAGAATTCTTGACATTTGACGGTCTTTCCTCATGTGGACTAAGCCAATTTAATGGGATTGCCAACAACTTCAACAAAATATTGGACCTTGTATTCTTCTCTGACACACTCAATGTTGATATTGCTGTAAATTCAGCCAATACCCTACTTGTCGAAGAAGACCGACATCACCCAGCATTAGACCTATCTTTTAATTTAAATGTATGTAATGTTCCTAATTGCTCCAAAGAAAATCTTGAATTTAACTTTAAAAAATGCAGACTTAATGAACTTTTCAACCTGTTATGTAATGTTAACTGGAATCATTTGTTTGAGAACTGTGACATTAATGTTATGTGCTCTAAATTCTACTGTGTTCTCTTTAACTTTTTTTATGAGACCACACCATTGCGAAAACCGCGCAATATTTCTAAATCTCCTCCATGGTTTGACTCTTGCCTAAAAAACTTAAAAAATAAAAGAAACAAGGCCTGGATTAAATATAATAAAACAAAAGCTGATAATGACTTGGTAATATACAATGAGCTAAGAAATATGTTTATTGACTATTCAGATATTCTTTATAATGACTTTATTTTAAATACCGAAACCGACATAAAAAACAACCCAAAAAACTTTTGGAGCTATGTTAATAGTAAGAGAAATACTGACGGGTATCCAAACTGCATGTCTTTCAACAACGAACTTAGCCATGACTCTGAAAAAATTTCAAATATGTTTGCAAATTTTTTCAAAGATGCTTTCGAAGTAGCGAACTCCTGTCAAATGCCTGAGTTATTGGCCCTCTCACAAAATTTCCCTCATTTGAATTCAATTAGTCTTTGGATCTCTGAAGATGAAATCGTTCGCAAAGCTTCAGAACTTGACATTTGTTATAGCCCTGGTCCAGATGGTGTACCTTCTTATATTTTGAAAAAATGCGCATCCTATTTATCCTATCCTCTTCATATTCTTTTTAATGAATCGCTCAAATCTTCAGTTTTTCCTGAAATTTGGAAGAGTTCATACATAACACCGATACATAAAAAGGGTAGTAAAAATGAAATAAAAAATTATCGTCCCATTGCAAAACTGTCCGTCATCCCTAAGTTATTTGAGTCCATTATTTGTAAAGTCATATCGTTTAATTGTAAGTCTATAATTTGTGACAGTCAACATGGTTTTGTTCAAAATAAGTCAACAGTTACTAACCTCTTTCATTTCAGTTCTTTTTGTTTAGATTCGTTTGAAAAACGGAAACAAGTTGACTGTGTCTTCACAGACTTCAGTAAGGCCTTTGATAAATTGTGCCATAAAACATTAACTTCCAAACTTAAATCCCAAGGCTTTAACGATAAATTTGTTAGTTGGGTTTCGTCGTACTTATATAATAGATCATACAGCGTAGTTTTTAGGAATGAGCGGTCATCATATTTTTATACCAACTCTGGCGTACCACAAGGTAGCCACTTAGGACCTTTACTGTTTATATTGTACGTTAACAACTTACCTTCTATTATAAAACACTCATCTGTTTTAATTTACGCTGATGACATTAAAATTTTCAAACGTATTGACTCACTTGACGACTGTTTACTCCTACAAGATGATCTAAATAGTTTTCGCGAATGGTGTTTAATAAATAAGCTTTTACTAAACACAGACAAATGTAAATCAATGTGTTTTACACGCAAACAAAATGTTTTGACTTTCAATTATCAATTAGACTCTTCTTATTTGACTAAACTCTCTACTTTCTCTGACTTAGGTATTATTCTTGACTCAAAATTAACTTTTACAAATCATTATGACTATATTATTAAAAAAGCAAATAAGACACTCGGATTTATAAAACGGTTTTCACATGATTTTCGCGACCCCTATATTCTTAAAATTCTTTATATATCATTTGTAAGACCAATATTGGAATATGGCTGCATAATATGGGCTCCCTTTTATTCAGTCCATATAAACAGAATAGAAGGAGTACAAAGAAGATTCATGCGCTTCTGCCTCCGTTTCTTCCCATGGTCCAATAGGCTCGAACTTCCACCTTACAATCATAGGCTCACGCTCATAGATCTTCCATCGCTTTCTAAACACAGAGAGTACATTCAGCTGTGCTTTATTATAAAATTAATCAATGGGTCAGTCATATCACCATCAAGTTTGGAACAATTAAACTTTATTTATAGCCGTTCAAGCATTAGAAGACAAGTTCCTTTACGTCCTATATCAAGCAGATCAAACTATGGTAAAAACAGTCCCCTCAACCAATTGATTTCAGTTTACAACAAGTATTACTTTTTGGTATATTCCGTAAGCGATAATTTTAAAAGTAAAACATTTAAAGTAAATTTTTTCAATACTTCAGTTTAGCATTTTTTTTTCTTTTTTTTTGTTTGTTTTTGTTTTTGCATTGTAAATCTATAAATCTAAGAATAAATGTAATATTAGTCTTAAGTTCTAACGTTAGTTTGTTTAACGAATTAAATAAATAATCGTTAAAGTAACAAAATGAAAAACATCCTCGCGCTCCTTCAAGTTACACAGGTTGCATAAGATCGGTAAGTCCTCACGGTGAGGAATGTAGTTTAGATTAAGGAGTTCTCCTCTTAGCCGGAACATGCACGAAATTTGTTCAATGGTAAATTTGTCGTGGAAGTAGTTTCTTTCCCTGAGATCGTAGTCTAGTCTACTGTAAATCATGCGGTGCAGTGAGCTTTTGGCTTGCTCCGTGCATTGTGTTCTTTTGGCTTCATCCAGACGAGCTATTAGGCGATATAAAGTTGGCTTCCAAGAGGCAAGGTTACTGTAGTTTAGGTCAACATCTACCTGGTCGGCTAGTTCTATCCAGTCTTTAAACCATCCACTTCGGGATTGGATTGTTTGAAGAACTACTTTCTTTGGGAGACGATAACTTGGCATATCCAGAGCTTTGAGGATGTAATCGACCTGCAGCTTGAGTATTTTTATAAATAAAGGCGATAAACCCGTCTCCAGCATGATCATGTAGTTTGGCGTACTCGAAGGAAGGTGGAAAATCCGTTTTATGTAAAATCGGAGCAGTTTTTCCACTTGTTCATATTTCCGACCTCCCCAAGCTTGCGCCGCATAAAACATAACTGATTCCGATACAGCTTCGAAGACCCTGAATTTACTGGTGTGCGTAATTTCCTTATTATTAAAGCATTGCTTCCATGCTACGTTTATAGCTGTTTTCGCCTTAACAAGTTTGTCAGTGAGATGTTTTTCCATGCTCAAGTTCTTAGTAAAGCACACTCCTAGATATTTGTATTCCTTCACCAACTCTACTCTTTTACCATTATAGTGCCATTGCTCATTTGCACCCGATCTACCACCGCCATTCTTAAAAACCATCACTTTAGATTTATTTAAATTTACCACTAGGCTCCACCTTTTACAATATTCAGCAAGCTTATTTATCATTAGCTGAAGGGACTGCGGAGGATAAGCGAGCAGAACAATGTCGCCAGCGAAAAGAAGAGCTTTAATGTTAACGCCTGCGTACTTGATTCCTGCTGGTAATGCTTCGACTATATCATCAATGAAGAGTGCAAACAAGCTTGGACTGAGTGCACAGCCCTGTCTAACTCCTGATTTCGTTTCGAACCATTCTGATAAGCATTGGCCATTCCACACTGATGCTTTTGTAGTCTTGTATAAATTTTGCAATACTTTACCGAACTTAAGCGACATTCCTTTCTGGAAAAGCTTGTAAAACAGGGCATTGCGATCCACGGTGTCGAAAGCAGCTTTGAAATCAACGAAAAATGCAAATAGTTTCTTATTTCTCGATAGAAACGAGTCAGCAATCGATCGGAGTACAAAAATGTGATCGACGGTGGAGTATCCCGATCTGAAGCCAGCCTGGAACTCACTAAGCAGATTATTAGAATGTATCCATTCATTTAAACGACTGAGCAGAATCGATGTAAATATTTTATATGACGAGTTCAAAAACGAGATTCCTCTGTAGTTTTCAGGAACTTCAGTGCTTCCCTTCTTGTGGATTGGGAAAATCAAGGCATGGCTGAACTGATTTGGGATGATTCGTTCCTCAAAGATCTGGTTGAATACTGCTGTTAGAGATACAACAAGAGTATCTGTACCATATCTGTAGAATTCTGCTGGTATACCATCAGAGCCCGCAGCTTTTCGATCCTTTTGGTTGTTTATCGATATAAACACTTCTTCCTTTGAAATTGGTGCATCTAAAATATTATTTTTGAAGCCAGGTGTGGCATACTGATTCAGAAACTTATTTGGCGCATCTGGGTTTAATAATTGCTCGAAATATGTTTGCAGTCTATTTGAATTAAGATACGGGCTAATAGTAAATTTTGTTCCATTAAGTTTTCGGACCAGGTTCCAAAACTCAGACGACTTGTTACACTTTGCAAGCTGATGTGCTTGGGCTTCCGAATAGTATTTTTTCTTTTTTCGGCAGAGAAGTTTATAATTCTGATTATACTCCATGTACTTTCCTTTTGTAAAGTTTGTATTGGACTTCCGATATGCACTCAGCCAAACGTAAGAAAGGCTTCTCGCCTGCATGCATTCCTTGTCAAACCAGGGTTCTCTATATTCAGTTTTTCTATGACTGTTATTCGGCATATGGTATGCTCCTTTAATGCTTTTTTCAATTTTGTTTAGGCTTGCGTCATGTTGCTCCATCATCAGAAGTGCATCTAAACGTGTTCTATAGTTAGATGCAGATTCGTTTGACCAGCGAAGTTTGGGAATCAGTTGCATTTGTATATTGATTTCATTTTTTTCTTCCCCGTTAGTAAAGGATATACAAAGAGGCATCAATCAACAATCATATTCGTTCAAGTTTCAATATACCTAACATATCCACAAGGTCTAATCACAAGGGAGAAGCTACAATGGGCTCAGCTTCGAACCATTTAAATCTGCAGAATCATATGGGATAATACCAAACGTACTACAAAAAGCTTCAGACAAAATTGCACCAACCCTTGATGCAATTTTTACCAGTTCAACATCTAATATCAAATCCGTATTTTCTCAGATAGTCAGACCGCTATCAAATCTCTGGACTCTGTCTTTACAAACTCAATACAAATCCTTAACTGTCTATCAACTCTAATGGAGATGGCAAAATAGTTTAATATTCCCCTTTGGTGGGTGCCGGGCCATAGAGACATTCCACGAAACTGTAAGGCAGATGAACGCGCCAAGAATGGTACAGTAAAAACTATTCAACCATGTTTGGCAAATGATGCCATACAAATTGCTACTTGTAAACTATTGCTATTGCAGGACGCTATGAAGAAGGCAAACACCAGGTGGAACAACATCACCACATGTCAAGTCACAAAAAACATTTGGCCTACACTAGATTTAAAGCGATCAAGGTGCTTGCTATCTTTTAGCAGATCGCATTAAGCTCCATAATCGGTGCCATAACCATGCACTGTGTAATAGGAAAGCACGCCACGCAGCTATGTGTATTCTCAAATGACTTTTTCAGAAAGCTGTATGAGTGAAGAAGAGGAGGAAACGCAGTTCTTCACCTTCTCTGTACGTGTACATGCCCTGCTCTAGCTCAAAAACGCAAGAATTACCTAGGAAAATTCTTCCGTAACGATCTAAATCATATTAACATAATCAGCCTCTCACGTTTCGTAAGGGACTCAAACTGGTTTCCTTGAGTTAAGAAGAAAGCCTTAAGATTCATGTGGTATCACAATGGGCCATTACACTGGCCTAAGTGTGTCCTATTCTATCACAGACAGCCACTTTAACTTACAACCATTCCTGTGTGCGAGTAGTGTTGTCAGGGATGGAGGAGACCTATACAGTTTTAAGCCGAATCCGAACGGCTAATTTGAGAAAGCACTTTTCATGACAAGAATTACTCTTAGACAATTTGTCAATTCCTCCCAAGAGGCAGTACCCGTAAAAAAAAATTTAGATGACATAGGCAGAAATCGAACCCAAGACCTCTAACCATCATGCCACGGGTAATGCCATGTACATTTCTTAAATATTAAAAACCCTTTAATAAAAAAAAATATTATATTGACGACTGGATGGTTTTTGCGATTCTATAAAACTTTAACTTTCAACAAAACTTTTCTATTTAAAACATAAGTAAAATTAAGCGTCAATTTAATCCAAAGAACGTTTAAAGAGCACCTAAGGCCAACTTTTAGGTATACTCATGCGAGTAGGTAAATACAGTCTTTCAAAACCACCACTTTATAAAGTCGTGGTATCAAATTGAAGCGCTTCCCATGAGATATTTTTTTTTTGTGTGTTTCTATTTAAAATAAAATTCATACACCATCAGGATATACCAAGCAAGACCTACATTCTACATATTGCATGCTTTGAAAGCATAGACTCTCTTCTTTGGCTGCAAGCAGCAAAAGATACCATCCTTGTGAGTTGCAGCTCACTGCAATTAAGTAATAAAGTATAGATACAAAACTGACATGATATTATACTGAATATATACCGTAAGACATTGTGGCCAATACATCAGACTAGTATATACCAAAGTGTATCCGGTGGCCTCGTTCTTCGTTCTTCAATCTTGATATTCTTCCTTCCTTCCAACATAGGTAGTTATATAGGTAGGTAGGTATAATATGTGCGGATAAAGACGGACAAACTAACTCTTGTTGACTTAAACACTAAGCACGTGATTTGGCGATAAATTCAAAAATAGAAAAAGCCTCACTCCACTAACTCAAACCCTAACCTACATCCTATATACACCTGGATAAAAAAGCCCACAGCGAGCACAAGAAAGTGTTAGATCGGTCAAAATGGTCTACATTTATAATGCCTGCCTTTATGTGTATATATAGGCAGGTATATCAGCCTTATAACTCAAGACTCAAAAACAATATAATTTCACTCGAAGTAACTTTCAACCATGAACGTTGCACCTGACTACAAAATAAAATAAAACAAAAACAACAATAAAAAAACTTCTTCTTCTTCTTCTACACACCTCCGAGTTCTCAGCAATCACCACCCCTTTCATCCCCTATTTTTTCAGGTACAGGCTCATGCCAAGGTCCACCTTCTTTCAAACTCAAGACAGCTGTAGAATTATGCTAATTTTCTATTTGGAACCTAAGGGCCGATTACGTGCACTATATTGCAACGGAAGGGCGAGACTAGAATTGTTTAGCAAGCAACAGCAGAGCACGAAAAACAAAGACTTTTGTGCCAGCCAAAGTGCAAGAGTTCAAAACATGAAATTACAATGTTTTGCTGCTTATTTATTGTGATGGCATCAAGGAAAAAGAGAGGAAGTAGTGAATTTTCTACAGAAATTGATTGGGTTCGAGCCAAATGAAAAACAATCAAAGCACAACTCAACAGGGTTGTTATATATTTATTTATTTATTTAGGTTAAGACGAAAATCATTCTCTTCATTAGTTTTTCTCGGAAATGAAAACAAAGATTCGTACGAGCAGCAGCAGGTATGTGTTTAATTAAGCGTTAAAAATAAGGAATAGATAAAGTTCTGTTATAAGTTCTTCATGTTTTTCTCTGGAAATTCTTGCTTAGTTAGGTACCTACTCTGATTCTGTTTCTGTCAGTCATTTATAAATGAATGTATAGGTACATTTTGTGTATTTTTTAAGTCTTACACAAGTCGAGAACCTAGTCATTGAAAACGTTTAGTCGATTCTTTAATTGGCCTTGAAACATATTAAAAGGATATTACGCCAACAATATACGAATGTAACATCCTTGGTACTGTACTCTGTACACTTGGCAGGGATAACAAAACATTGAAGAACAAAACGAAAACGGAAAGGCAGCTGAGGAAAGATTCACTGTAATTGTAAATAATTACAGTTGTTTTATACGAGAGTTGCATGTTGATGATGATAATGATGCATCTACCTTGAACTTTGGTTTATAATAATGTACCTTTACGTACATATGTACTATACCTAACTACATAAGAAGATTCTCCATTTTAAACAGCTTATTTTTTTTCAGCGGAATTGGTTGCTTGTTCATTGTGGAATTAATGTCAAAAACCGGAAAGATGTACACCAAACGCATGAAGGTTTTTAAACATATTTCTTTAGGAGCTGCACCTGTCAATTTAAGGATACTCGCTGTTTACTTCATTCAAATGCAGCTAAGCAAAATCATTTTTATGTAGAATACAAAACTTAATATAAAATCCATGAAAAGGACCTTGCCTCAAGTGCATTTTCTACGACTATCAATGTCAAGTCTAAGTGAAACTGCATGCATTCATAATAAAATGGTTATGTCGTTAACATGAAGTTAATAAGATGTAACAATAGCGTCTAGCCTTTTTATATGATTTTGTCCAACATCGCACCTCCGGTGGTACAATGACGTAAGTGCAAAAAGTCGTTTCTTCGGAAAACACGATTTAACATTTTGAAAACGGTTTTAATTAAAAAAAACATACAATTTTTTTTTTTTTTTTATAAAAAAAACTATTTATTCAAGGGTAATTTAACACAGTTTTTGGAAGTTCAGTCATTTTTGTCTGCTTCTAGCGGTGTTAATAATAATTTTAGTACAAATAAACAGAATAGTGATTTGTAATAAATAAACTTAAAAAATGCTAGTAAAAAAAGGCTCATAGTAACTTGGAATGATGTTACTTTTTAGTAAACTCAATAAATCTGCTTTCTTTCTTGGTGCCAATGGTATTTTTGATGTGTATGCAGGCTTTAATTGTATACCTTGCAACTCCTTTGCGGCAGAAAAGCGACGGTTTATCGACTTAAACAGAACTTGTTCCCAAGTTATTTCACTGTAATTTGTTTTGTAAAAGTATACATTACTGCCTTTTTCAAAGCGTAAAAGCTTTATTTCTGATATTTTAATGGGGTCGCCGTTAATGTTTTTGGAAATATTTGTTTCCATTATTCATTAAGAAAAAGGCACAGTTTTGTTTCCTTGGCGTTTCTTTAGATACAGATATGCGACGGTATTTACACTGCAGTGGTTCATAGCAAGAGTTTAAAAAATCACGTTGACGTTGAAAAGAACCGAGACTCCAATATTTATTGAAAAGTTCCGTTCTTAAGTTTTCGTCAAATTTTGTTGAGCATGCCAACTTACAACGATTAGGGCAAGGTGGTCGCATAACTTTTTCCTTAACAAACTTTCCCCTTTTCGAAACATAGCTTTGTCCAGAGTTGCGTAATTTTTTTGCTACATTCTGCTTCCAACTGTTAGGGTTCAAAGATCTTTTTTTTCCCTTCTTTAAAGGTAAATTGGCCACCGAGACTTCTGGTTGTAATTCAGTCTTGTCATTACTGGATATATTTGATGAATCACTGTCACCCTCTGAACCTTGACCTTCTGCAGGAGAGAAAACACTTTCATCCGCAGAAAAGTCTTCGTTTTCCGAACTGGTACTTTCAATGAATGTTTTCTGAGAAACTTTTCTTAACTTCATTTTTGTTCCACTAGTTCTTGTCGCAGCAAAATAGTTTTGCTCCTTTTCGTTGTCTTCATTATAGGCTGTTGCAGAAGTACTTGGTTGAGGTTCGCAATTATCTGACATGACTGGAGAAACTTTGGGATGGTCAGCCTCAACTTTTGTCATTGCGATTGCAAGTTTTGCCAGCATTTTTCCACGTTCCATTTTGTAACAACGTCCTAAATACAGAAAGCGATGCTTATATTTGGCTGAATAATGACACAAACTACACTTACGTCGCTTGAATAGATTTTTTTTCACAAACAATGACGCAACTAACACTTGTGTCGATGTCTCACTGAAATATTAGGAAAATATTTCAAAATATTCAAAATTTGCACTTACGTCGTGGTACCACCGTAAGTGCGATATGTTTATACATGTCAAAAGTAATTGTATCGGATTTTGTATGTGGGTTTTTTTCTATTTTGAGTCACAAACCGAGAAGACAACGATTTTTTCTTTAATTAAATATAGTTTATAATTCTGTTTATTTTTATAGTTAACGTTTAGAAAATCAATGCAAAAAAATTGTTATTTATAATTTAAAATTAAGGAACCGAAAGTTTGTACTTTGCAGAACATCATAGAAAATATAAAGTTAGTTTTTAACTTCCCATACAAAGTTTTTATAATCGGTTCGATTTATCGAATTGAGAATTTTGACGTTTCAAGGTCCCTAGAAAAAATGTCGGGAACAAAAGCAGATATTGGAATCAAACTAATTTTGCATTTGTAAAATATTGTTGCCTACTTTAAGTTATTTATTAAAAAAATTAAATTGACAACTTTTTTACAAATCGCGAAGACCTACTAAAGCAAGAAACAACTGAAGAAATTTTTTTCGACTCAAGTATTAGGAAAACCAAATTGACTTTAAATTATGTATCTCACAAAAAATATTGTTATTAATATTCTCTTAAAGTTTTAGAAAAGTTGACAGAGAAGCACGGATGGGAGTTTCTAAGAGTGGGTCGCATCCCAGCCTTTTTGTTTTTAATAATACAAATTTTAATGAAATTTTGAAAGGACTTCATTCTTATAAATATAATTTTAAATTCAAATTTTTTTTTATATCCTTTGGTTTTCTTTAAAACACATATTTGTATATTCAATTTTTTGTTTTTAAAAAGAAAAATCAAAGCTCAAAGCTAATTATTATAATTAAACCTCTTATAATCTCAACACTTATATAGTTTATCAAATTAAACTACCATAAAAAAATGTCTATAAATCCGATTAATAATTATTCTATTTAACTGGATAACCCCATAAATAATAAATTATCAGAAACTTTTTAAATATTTTTTGATTAATAATTTAAACTTCATTATAAACAACCTTCAAGAAAAAATATATTGATTCGTTACAAAGAAGTTTTATAAAAATTTCGTTATATATAAAATGTTCTTGACTTTCACACAAAACGTGCTCCTTTATAATTTCTAAAAAAAGTGCAAACAATAATTAATTTTAAATAAATTAATGTCTTTTTATTTTTTAATTAAAAACATATCAATTTTTACATCAACAATTTTTATTTTTGTTTTATTAAACAAATGTTTCAATTAAGAAAGGTGATATAATGCATATATGTACATCATCATCTGAGGTTTCATCTCTTGTTTCAATAAAACTCCGAAAATTTTCAAATGCAGTTCTCATAGATCATTATCGTCTTAAAGAAGTCCATGGTAGCAATATTTGCATCCACTGCAATCAAATGTAATAGTATAATGATCATTACTTGGTTGAACTCAGTTAAAGAAGTTAAAGTTGTTCTGGAATATTAATGATATTATCATTGACAATTTAACTGAGTCTTCATCGGACCCAATCCCAGCTTTGTTAAAGCTATTTAAAATTTCAAATGAAGAACAAAAATTGGTTCCTTATAAGGAGAATTTTGCTTTGTATAGGGAACCTAATTAGTATGCGATATTTTTTAAGGGGAAGGGGAACAAAAAGAAATTCGCTGCAGAAAATAAAGCTATAAGAAAGTTAGTTATAATGAAGTTTGACTATAAATAAAACCTTTTTTGTATAAACACTGAATTTCAAAACATGGAAACTGTACAATACTTGGTAAATATCTTATTAATTTATTCTTTAATTTAAGAAATTCATCACTCTGATTTTGAAAGAAAGTCATATAACCGAAAAAATCTATTCATTTTACTAGTTGTTTTCAGAAACAATTTTTGTTTCCCAACACTTAACACATTTTTTGGATTTTATTGAAAAAAAAATGTTTTTCGTACTTACTAGCAATTTAATTAATGTTGAGAGTTTACAATTGATTAAAGGTTTGCAGAATTTCATATATTTCTTAAATAAATCTAAAATAACGTAATTAAGATTTTTGTATGACCATAATACTGTAAGTTCTTATTCCTGATGTATTTAAACACTGTAAATTATTATATAAAAAATGTTTTAAAACCGCTATGCCTTTAAACTCTTTATCTTAAAATACTGTATCCCATTAAGGAATATTTGTATTTTCCTTTAGAGAAAATTAAAGTTGACACACGACTTGACATGGATGGAATCGCTTGAATTATGATACAGAGGTGTGCTAGAGTAATTGTAGTTCCTTTGGAAATAATCTTTAATCGTTTCCTTGAAAGTGGTGAGTTTTTATATACATAGTAACGTTCTTTAATTACACCAATTTATAAATCAAGCAATAAGCAGAAATTTTCTATAATTATCGCCCAATTTGTAAGATAACAAAATCCCTTAAGTTTTTGAAAAATTAATTTATGAAATATTAACTTAAATTCTTCAAAGTATTATTTTTCCATACCAATATGGTTTTGTTGCTGGTAGATCTACTAGCACAAAGTTTAGAATTTTTTCTAATTATGTATTAAATTGAATTGAGAAAGGGTATCAATTTGTTTTTGTGTGTACGGATTTCTCTAATGCATTTGATCAGGTTTATCTTGATTTATTACTTACATATAAAGTTACAAAAAATAGCTTCCACTCAAACTTTTTAAACTAGAAAAATGCATATACTTAAATGTACAATATGTTCATATATTAATAAAATTCTCTCTTCACCTTTCGCCGCTACCTCGGGAGTGCCTCAAGGAAGCCATATCGGTCGTCTTTTTTTCTTATTATCTATCATCTATCGTATGCTGATGATTTAAAAACCTTTTCGTTGTATAAAAAGAGAACAGGATTGCATTTTATTGCAAGAAGATCTGTTAAAGTTTAACTTTTTCTCGAAATCGTTCATCAATTAACTTTTCTTATAAATTAAACAATACATTTCTTTCAACAATAACTTCTAAAAAGGATATTGGTTGACCAAAAGCTTAATTTCTTAAAACATATAGGTTTTTTAGTAGCAAAAGGTAACTCAATGTAGGGGTTTATCGTACGCAATTCTACTCACGAGTATTGTAGTACTATTTTGTGCAATTCGTATGAAGTTCACTCTTCTAGAAAAGAAACAATCCAGAAAAGATTCACTAGAAAATTAATGGAAAAGCTAATTGAAATAAAGATATACCTTCCTATGGAACGAGATGTAAATTATTTACATTTCATCATTCAAAGAAAGTTATCTGGCGTTATTGATTGTTCCGATATTTTAGCCTCAATTAATTTCAAAATACCTTCGAAGTTGTTTAAGAACCGATTATTTATTAAGATAGCAAACCTCAGAACAAATTATGCAGCCAACTATTCATTGTCTGGGTATTTAAGAGTAACTAAAAAGATTTCTTTAACAGTAACTATTCTGTTCATTTTTTTTTGATTTTAACAAAAAAGATCTTATGTCAAAATTATCAAATTCTATTACGAGCATTTTTTATACCAACATCAAAAAATACGTGAAGCTTGGTAGTTTTTGAAATACTTCCAAATTATTGCTAATTGAATTTATAAATTTTAAATTTCGCTAGCAATTACCCCTTCTCTGGCTCTAAGACTTAATTAATTTCGACAAACAAAATTTTCAACAAAATAATTATCTGTACAATTTACGAATTGTATTTTTAACTTTCCATAGAAAGTTATTGTTATTGGTCCGATTTATCGAATTTAAAATTTTGACATTTCTCGAAGTTTCAAGGTCCCTAGAATCTAAATAAAAGATTTTTGGAGAAATGTCTTGTCTGGGCGTGCTTGTGTACGTACGTTCGTACGTCCGTAAGTCCATACGTTCAGGAAGCTTTTTTCGTCGTTCATATTTCGAGAACCCGTAGAGCTATCGTCTTCTAATAAATTTTGATATACAGATAATAATTCAGAAAGGACTTTAAAAAATATGGCGTGGGTGGTTTTTTTACCATAGCAATTTAAAAAAAGGTAAAAATTTTGGTTTTCCGAAAATATCTCACGAACCAATAACGCTAGAGACTTGAACTAAATTTTATATTATATACGAGTATTGTAACGCGATACCAAACAAATATATTTTTGGAAAAAAATCCAAATAAATCAAAAAAACTAAAAAAAAAATATTTGTCACCTCCAAAATCTTACGAACGATTTTATCTCCAAAACAATTTTGAAAAATCAAATTGACAGTTTTTTTATAAATAATAAAAATCTAAAAAAAACATTACTCAAAGTTGGTAAAAATTGATTTTCGACTCAAATATCTTTTCAAAAATTTGAGATAATGGCTTAACACTAATTTTATCCTATAAGAAATATTGTTTTCAACATTTGGTAGAATTCTTAGAAAAATCAAATTGACAGTTTTTATTTACAAAAACATATAAACCTAAGAAAAAAACATTATACTAAAAGTTGGTAAACATTGATTTTCGGCTCAAATAACTTTTCAAAACTTTAAGAAATTGGCTTTAAACTAATTTTATCTTTTAAAAAGTATTGTTTTCAACATTCAGTAAGATTTTGAGAAAAATCTAATAGACAGTTTTTTAACAAAAAATAAAAATAAAAAATATAAGTGTGGGTCGCATCTCATCCTCTTATGTTTATTATATAATCATTATGAAAAGCAAAGTTTATAGTGATAAGAAAAAATTATGTCTATGCTTAGATTAATATAGATATAGATATTAAAATAGAAATAGGAGGTATGAACCCAATTTTATATTTTTTAATAATAGGAACGTAGAATGTTATAGCTATGTAAGCACTATTGAGTTCAGGTTAGAACAATTTTTTACGGGAAAATAAAGCCTAAAATTAACAAAAACTGCAAGTGTTGGAAATTTTAAGATTAAATTTTGGCCAAACAGTTGTGCTAACTTTATAAAAGACAAGAAAACTGAGGCTAACTACGGAAAGCTTGAGACATAGGCATACATATAATGAAATACAAATAATTTCACTAAAAATGAAAATTTAGTTGCTGGTTTTTCCGCAGGGCTACACTAGTTAAATATACAACTTACAATTTTGAATCAGTTGAATGGTTGTTTAATTTTTGTATATCCTAAATTGCTTAAAATAAACATAACTCTTGTTCACACACATTAAAAGAGGTTTTAATTGCTGGTAATGACAAATGTCTATATTTAAAACAAAGCCCAATGTAAATTAAATCAATATTGTTCAAAGATTTATTATTTATGTTCACATCGCATGATAATTAATGTTATTTTTTATTTTATTTATATTTTTATTAAAACAATAAAAAAAAAACTATAATTGGCATGAGAAATGGTAATAAAAACCATTTTAAAGAGCTTACCACGCAGTCATCCTCATTATATTTTTGTTTACTTTCTTGTTTCGTTTTTCCTTTTTGTAGAGTAATAAAAACAGTAATCCAAATTTAATATACTGAATAATAATAATTATAGCTACGTATATATTTAAAATCGATCATGACAAAGAAACTCTGCTGCATTACTAATTGAGAGAACTTCTTCGCACAGAAATAGTACATACACGCTAAGGATAAGGCAAAGGATATGGCTTGAAATAGATGGTGTGACCTAGTAATTTGAATTTTACTCAAGGCATTGACTCAGAAGACGCAGCAAGGAGAGAGAGTGGAATGTTAAACAAACGGCACGAATCACCTATCTTCATACCGCTTCTTCATCACCACCATCACCAGGACTTATTTCCTTGTCCTTTTTTATTCGTCTATTCGTCTATATGACTAAGATCCGAAACCTTGAGTAACAATGATTGTGTGATGGCTTGGCACGATATCTTGGAATCAGCCAGAGAATTGTGAGCTGTTTGTGTCGATTGCTTGGGCGGTCTGCAAGAATAGTTTACCTCGTGTCGTCTATGGTGCCACCAGAACTTATATACATATTCCTACCACTATACTCCAGAGAAGCCTAGAGGGCAAATCCAAGTTGGGGGTGACGTTTTTGTTTATTACACAAAATGACTTCTGCTGTCAGGTAATATTGCAAAAGTGCTCAAAATTCGCGTGTACCCGTAACATAGGAATAGTTTAATAGGAAAGTCTTTAAATTATGTTAAAAAAAACGCAAAAGTTTCCTCCTGGTTCTATCTTGATTCCATACCTAGACCTGTAATAGTCCTTATAAAAGAAAAAGGTTAGATACCTGCGACCGTTCATACACTTTTTCTTTCATTAACTTTATGTACCTTTACCTACTTGTTTTATTAAAATGAAAATAAAAACAGAATTTATTAGTGATGTGGGAAAGAAAGCAAAGTCACGGTCTTGGTAGGTAAAAGGTACATATAGCTAGCACCCCATTTGTTTATGTTTTTTTTTCTCACAATCAGTTTGCCTAACTCATGTCATAAAAACGTCTTATAAGTTTACCTTTGAACATAATGTATACACTATCGTCCTACATAGGTATATCGCATGTGGGGAGGTACTAATTTTATAAAATTTACGATGTTAGCTCATTGGATGCCACACTTAATATTATTTGTTTGTTATTAGCCTTATGGTTATCGAGGATAAGAGTACCTCCGCCAAGCGGCCTCCAAGCCGTGTATGAATGTTTAGGGAAAAGTATGAAAATAACGCCATATTTATGGCAAATTGGGTGCAAATACAAATATGTACCTTCATAATCATGTTAAGCTGTACGTTAATACAACAAAAAGTCGTAGGTCACAAATTTACCTTGTTAGGATTTTATATGTAATCAATGAGAGCTGTTTTAAGTTTAAACAATGTTTTTTTTTATAAGCGGTTCGTTAACAATATTGTTATTACGATGATCCGAAACAAAAATAAAATATAGATTCAATAAATATTTTAAATTTTAAATTTTAAGTGCTGGTAGAGTTTTATTGACTTAAGCTTTTATTTAGATTTTAAGTTGATTTGCAAGTGCGTTTGATTTACACTGATCGATATTTTTCCAAAAATTCTATGAATTATAAAACTGCGTATACGCCCGAGTGTACAATGTTATATAGTCGCTTTTCTAAAAAAAACTCAACTTCCATATGTGAACTGAATTATCTTATGGTAATTCAAAACATTGTTCCAATTACATATTCACACTTGTATCTTACCACCTAAATAGTTATTAAAAATACGTCTTCAAGACTAGCTAGTAAATGGTTTTCCAATAATATGTTTCATTTTAAATAACCAGAAAGTTTAACTTTTAAGTAAGTAATTTAACATATTAAAACAAAATTATTATTATTTTTTTTTAAATTTTCATTTCAAATGACGATAAGTAACAAATTGTAATGAATGGAGGGCTTTTAGATTAGTTAAATAAAAAAAATGAACTTTTTTTTTAATTTTAGGAACATTTAGTTTAGTCAACACAAATTTTTAGAACTTTTAGATTAATTAAATCAAAATATTTTACGTAATTTTATTGAATTCAAATGAATTTACTCAAATTAAAACAAAATTTGTCACGATTTTCAGTTTAGTTAAAAACATTTTTAAAGGACTTTAGAATCAAAACAAAATTTATTCGGTGAACGGGTTCTTATGCCTGCTAATGGTTTTGATCGATGATTCCGGCCTGTATTTTATCGCTTCTTTGTAGAATTCATAAACGCTCATCCACTTCGCACAATTCAGATAGTTCAACTTGCAGAAAGCTTTTTTCAAAGTGAACACGCCTTATCTCCGTCAGCATTAGACAACGCCTACGAAGTGTAATACATCCTCTCTCTAATGCTGATTACAGAGTGTGCAGCGTTCGCTAACCTCGTTACGATGGGGCCTAAAGTTTAGTCTGATCAGTTCTTCTCTTATCTTAAATATGGATCCAATGATAGAATTGTTATATGTATTCGCTGGTGAAATAGTTTCTGTCGTTGAGATTAAACACGCACTTTGAATTATATTGCCTTTTCGTTGATGAGATAGCCTTTTCAATATGCGCATACCTTTCATTCTCATCCGTGACGGATATTACTTGGTAAAGCATCTTCTTCAATTCAACCGCATTCATACTCCAATTCAGGGTCAAGCCACAGTCCACGGCTAATAAGTTCCAATCTCTTAAAGCCAGCTTATTTGTTTGAATCCTATACTCCATTATCATTCTCGGTAGCTTATGCTCCTCCATATTTAGCACTCTCATTATGTATTCAACATTCAGCTTATGGGTTGAAATAAAGAGTGACGGAAGACCAGTTTCCAAATAATACATATATTTTGGGGCGTTTATCGGCAGTAAGAATATTTTCCTTAAGAAAAAGCGTAATAGGCTTTCAACTAGCTCATACTTCTGTACTCCCCATACCTGCACACCATAAAACAGGATAGCTTGGGCAGTAGCATGAAACACTCTATATTTTAAGTCTGTAACGAAGCGTCACACTCCTACCTACTACCGACCGACACCAATCAACCTCCATCTACCGACCGACACCAATCAACCGCCTTCTGCATACCCACCAAGTGAAATAAGTGACACCAACAAAATACATGCGATATTGTTGTTCATTATAAAGTTCACATTTGGTTCCTGCAGGAGAATTGGCTTATGGACCCAAGAAATCCGAAAAAGGGAAGCTTGCTCGTCGAAGATTATCAAAGATTTTAGACTTTATATTCTAAAGCGCAAGTTTCCCCCGATATTCCCCTTCTCTATTACGAGTCGATGGGCCTTTGCTCCATAGCGTGCTGTGTAGTAACAACAAATTATTATATCATTCCCCTTCACCCTTCCGGTGTCGACGGGCACTTGCCGTATCATTAAGTAATTCCCCTTCACCCCTCCGGTGTCGACGGGCACTTGCCGTATCATTAAGTAATTCCCCTTCACCCTTCCGGTGTCGACGGGCACTTACCGTATCATTAAGTAATTCCCCTTCACCCTTCCGGTGTCGACGGGCACTTGCCGTATCATTAAGTAATTCCCCTTCACCCTTCCGGTGTCGACGGGCACTTGCCGTATTATTAAGTAATTCCCCTTCACCCTTCCGGTGTCGATGGGCTCTTGACCGTAGAATTAAGTTAGTATATATTAGGTATTCTTATCGATAGGTATCCTATTGTTTAAGCCGCTTTATTGGATTAGAACAAATAAAACCAAAAAATATAAAACCTAATTCTTTTTATTTGGAAAGGAGTAGCTTGGTCAACTCTCTATACTCGAGTTTCGTGCTTTCTCGAGACGACCCTGGAGTCCGGCGAGCTTACCTCAGCCTAAGATAAAGAAGCATCACAAATTGGCGCCCGAGCAGGGACCTTTAGAGAATTCATCCAAATTCCGACCGATCCGCCCACCGTAATGAATTCCTAGAGGTTTTCCATCCGACCACCGACTACCGACCGCCGATCACCGACCGCCGATTACCGACCGCCGACTACCGACCATCGATTACCGCCGCCGACCACCGATTACCGCCGCCGACCACCGACCGCCGACTACCGATCACCGTTCACCGACCGCCGACTACCGATCACCGACCGCCGACTACCGACCACCGTTCACCAACCGCCGACTACCGACCACCGTTCCCGACCGCCGATCACCGACCACCAGCCATCTATATAATATGAGCGAAAACGAAGCCAACACTGCCATGGACGAAATCAATCCGTTCAGGAGCCTCAGCTTCATATACATGCTCAAGAAAAACGAGCTTATAGAAATGCTCACCGCCCGGAATATAGAAACCGAGGGTAACATGCAAGTCCTCCGCCAGCGTTTAAGCGATCATCTCAAACAGGTACGTGCACACGCTTCTACACAAAACCTGTGTGCCCAATGGGCAGAGGTAGCCGAGAAGAGAGTAAATGCCGCCTTGGATGACGACGCCGATAAACACCCTAAGAATACCGCTCCTGACCCGATCACCAAGCAGAAAACATCATTATATGAGGAGACTACCTTTCATGTCCCGAATTTGAATGCTGCACACCGCGATAACGAACAACCTCGTATAGCAAATCCAGAACCGATGAATCAGCCACGACCAGAGCACTCCGGAGACGCGCCAGCACGTTTCAACTCATTCATGAATCACACTCCCCACCGACTCACCCTAAGCTATGAAGCAGAAATAACGAACATAGTGCGTAAATGGGGACTAAAATTCGACGCTTCAGGAAACCCTTTGGAATTCCTCGAGCGAGTTACCGAGCTGACTCGATGCTATAATATACCACCCGACGACATGTTGCGAACATTACCAGAGTTACTACGGGGTAAGGCACTGGAATGGCTCCGCATCTACAGTGATGGATTCACTAAATGGGAAGATTTCCGTGAATCATTCGTTCAATACTTTCTGCCAGCACGATATCTCGTCAAATTAGAGGAAGAAATAATGCGCAAGCGTCAAGGCCCACGAGAGAACGCGAAGGAATATATTCTGGCCATGCAATACCTGATCCGCCAACACCCTCGGATGAAAATTAATGAACATCTCGACCGAATATTTGATAACATGCGCCCCGAATATCGCCTTTATATCCGCCGGCGAGATTTCGAAAATCTAAACGAACTCATGACTCTGGCAGAAGAATTGGAAGCCGTAAAGAAAGAAGAAAGGAACAGCTGCCCTCCGACCGTAACCGCAAACCCTGTCGCAGCCTCTCCTCGAACCCTTCCGCCGACTGTACCGTACAATCGGGAGACACACTGCTGGAACTGCAAACAGAAGGGTCACCGAAAAGAGACGTGTCATCGTCCATTCCGACTGTTTTGCTCATTTTGCGGAGAAGACGGACGTTTAACAAAAGACTGCCCGTGCCATAGCAACTCATGCTCAGTGGTAAACACACCGCCGCGTCACGATCCCCGATGTTATATTCCGATGCAAATAGGAGAACATACCTATCAAGCTTTAGTAGACACAGGATCTACGAAGACGTTCATTGGACCAGGAATAAGGACGGCCTTCAGAAATTGGGGACTACCCATGACGAGTCAACCCCAGACGATCCATCTGGCCGATGGAAAAACTGTTGGCACTTCCGAACACTTCAACGTGACCCTAATGATCGGAAACGTAGAAGTCCACGGGACCGCGACTTATCTACCGTCACTCGTCGAGGATGCCATACTTGGGATAAACTTTATGAATCAAGCCAACTTGAAAATTACGGTTAGCGGCAAATCCGTTGCAAGTTCCAATACCCAGCCTCCTACGACACATGGGCAGTGTCACGCCTTAGCCCACTTAAACACAAATCAGCAACAACAACTCCATACCTCCCTGGATCAAGAATTATCGAAGTTCGATAGAATAAACAATGTATCAACCGTTCCTCCCCACCGAATCGAACTTACAACCGACAAACCGTTTAAACAACGGTATTTTCCTCGCAACCCGGCCCTGCAAAAGGTTATAGACGACGAAGTCAACGAACTTCTAAAAACCGGAAAAATCAGCCCGTCTAAAAACCCTGATAGCTCACCGAATTTGTCTGAAATCATTCAGCAACCGACCACCGAGCCGAACAGACCATCACCAGATTTAAGTCGACCTCGCCAACCAAGTCAACCAGCAATCAGAAAAAAAAATAGGATCAACCGCCGCCTAGCTCCAGCAGAGAGAGAAGTCCAAGGATTGGATCCTTGTAAAAGGATACCCACTCGGCCAAGACCGATCCTGGCACCTCCCCGACTAGAAGAACCGCTGACAATACGAGTGGTCAGAAAGGAGAGACACCATACTGCAGCAGCCCAACCCGTCGTGCCAAAATCTCCGATGAGCTCCACCATGGCAAAAGTCCGGGAGCAGCAGGAACAGGCCCTCCGAGCCTACAAGGAGAAATGGAAGATGGACGAGGTGGCCGACCGATCGACTATTAAAGTCGTTGTCACCAACCGACCGGATGCAACCATTGCGGACCAACACCAACCCAGTACCAGTCGCCAAGCCATGGCATGTTGTGCCATAACCGAAGGAACTGGCCCGAGTCCGAGTGATCCTTTCGAGGGGATCCAACTATCGGGAAGGAATCACCAAAGAAGGTTTATAATCCACCGCCCCTGGGGTCCAGTAATGGTGCTCATGAACCGAAAAGGAACGAGAGCTTCCCTACACTTCGGGGATAAAAAAAAAAAAAAAAACAATCAACGTATTATGAATTATTATTATGAATTGTTAATTATTATTTTTATTTTTTATTAAGGACTGAACCTTTTTTTTTGTAAAATTATTTAGAAAAAAAAATTAATTAAAAAAAAAAAACAAAAAAAAATATATAACTATATATATTATTAATAATTAATAAACTTACGGTTTTTTTACATACCAGGAAACCTTCAAGACGAGAAGGTTCTCGTCTCAAAAAGGAAGGGGGATGTGTAACGAAGCGTCACACTCCTACCTACTACCGACCGACACCAATCAACCTCCATCTACCGACCGACACCAATCAACCGCCTTCTGCATACCCACCAAGTGAAATAAGTGACACCAACAAAATACATGCGATATTGTTGTTCATTATAAAGTTCACATTTGGTTCCTGCAGGAGAATTGGCTTATGGACCCAAGAAATCCGAAAAAGGGAAGCTTGCTCGTCGAAGATTATCAAAGATTTTAGACTTTATATTCTAAAGCGCAAGTTTCCCCCGATATTCCCCTTCTCTATTACGAGTCGATGGGCCGTTGCTCCATAGCGTGCTGTGTAGTAACAACAAATTATTATATCATTCCCCTTCACCCTTCCGGTGTCGACGGGCACTTGCCGTATCATTAAGTAATTCCCCTTCACCCCTCCGGTGTCGACGGGCACTTGCCGTATCATTAAGTAATTCCCCTTCACCCTTCCGGTGTCGACGGGCACTTGCCGTATTATTAAGTAATTCCCCTTCACCCTTCCGGTGTCGATGGGCTCTTGACCGTAGAATTAAGTTAGTATATACTAGGTATTCTTATCGATAGGTATCCTATTGTTTAAGCCGCTTTATTGGATTAGAACAAATAAAACCAAAAAATATAAAACCTAATTCTTTTTATTTGGAAAGGAGTAGCTTGGTCAACTCTCTATACTCGAGTTTCGTGCTTTCTCGAGACGACCCTGGAGTCCGGCGAGCTTACCTCAGCCTAAGATAAAGAAGCATCACAAGTCAGTCGCTATAAACTTTTTATTATTGATTCTTTTCAATTTACATACTTTGCCGATTTAGCCTTATTTAGTTTGCTTTTGATAAGTTTTTCTAAGTTAAAATTAAAAGTAAACTCTGTTCCTAAATAAATAAATAAAACTTAACTACGTCTAAAATTTTTTCGCCATGTTTCCAGTGCTCGTCTTTCGCCACGCCGCCGCGCCGTTCTGCCAGATCCATTTTTAAAAACTAGGACTTTTGATTTTTCCGGATTGACTTCCAGATTCCACACTTGGCAATATTTTTCCAGTTTATTGATCATCAACTGTAGATTAGTCGGTGACTCCGCTAGAATGGCAATGTCTTCGGCATAGATGATCACTTTGATCCGTTTGCTAGCAAACTCCACTCCACAATTGAGATACTCAACCAAAACATCTAGAAAAAGTGCAAATAACAAGGGGCTTAGATTACAGCCTTGTCTCCAATAATGCTGACAAAATTAGTTGACACTCCTAGGTTAAATAGCTTGTATAGTAAAGCGTTTATATTGATGGAATCAAAAGCTGCTTTGAAATCGACAAAAAAGGCATACACTTTTTTTACTTTGAACATTGAGATATAAATAAATTGTATTAATTTAAAAACTCAAACGATTATAAATACAAAAAGAGGCTGGGATGCGACCCACACTGATAACTTCCCATCCCGTCTATCGATTTGTCTTGCTTAAAAGTTTGTCTAAATGTATCAATTCTTACCAAATTTGCGTTCTATTTTTTGTAGATTTTATTTTTTTTATGAAAAAACGGACTGTTGGATTTTTATAAAAAAATTACTGAATATAAAAAATAATATTTTCTGTGAAATAAAATAAGTTTGAAGCCAATATTTTTAATTTTTGAAAAGCTATTTGAGCCGAAAATCAATTTTTACCAACTTTTATTAATTTTTTTGTTTAGGTTTTTATTTTTTGTAAGAAAACTGTCAATTCGATTTTTCTCAAAATTTTTCCTATTGTTGAAAACAATATTTCTTATAAGTTAAAATTAGTTAGAAGCCATAATCTCAAATTTTTTAAAAGATATTTGAGTCGAAAATCAATTTTTACCAACTTTTGTTAAATTTTTTTTTTCGGTTTTTAATTTTTTGTAAAAAAGCTGTCAATTTTATATTTTTCAAAATTTTACTGAATGTTGAAAACAACATTTTTTGAAAGATAAAAGTAGTTTAAAGCCAATATCTCAAAGTCTTGAAAAGATATTTGAGTCAAAACTCAATTTTTACCAACTTTTTTTTTATTTTTTTTAGGTTATTATTTTTTGTAAAAAAACTGTCAATTCGATTTTTCTCAAAATTTTATCAGATGTCAAAAACATTATTCTTCGTTGCACAAAATTGTTTTGGAGATGAAATCATATTTTAGTCGTAAAATTTTCGAAGTGACAAATTTTTTTTTTCAGTTTTTTTGATTTATAAAAAAAAACGTTAATTGATTTTTTTTCCAAAAATATAATTGTTTTGTATCACGTTACAATATATAACATAAAATTTAATTCAAGTCTCTAGCGTTATTGGTTCATGAGATATTTAGGGTTAATCAAAATTTTCACCTTTTTTTTAAACTGCTATGGTAAAAAAACCACCCACGCAATTTTCTTGAGAGCCCTTTCTGCCTTATTATCTGTATAACAAAATTTATTTGAAGTCGATATCTCTTCTGATTCTTGAGCTATGGACGACGAAAAAAACGTCGCGAACGTACGGACGTACGTACACACGCACGCACAGACATCTTTCTAAAAATCTTTTATTTCGACTCTAGGGACCTTGGAACGTCGAGAAATGTCAAAATTTTCAATTTGTCAAATCGGACCCATTACAATAACTTCCTATGGGAAGTTAAAAAACAATAAATTTTACTTCATGAAATGTAAATCAATAAAAAGGGCATACAAATTAGACTTGACAAAGTTAAAAAAAAAGTGTTTTTTAATCCTCATTATCACTTCTTATATCTGAGTTAATGTTGAGTTCGGTTGAACTAGTTTTGAGATTATTATAAAAAGAATGAAATTCTGGATTTATGTATCGTAGTAAATCCATACGATCTTTTTTTAATCTGATGATATGATTGACAGTTCATCAATATTTTTTTAATGACGCAATGTAAGTGTCGATGCTCCTCGTTTGACTAACGGTAGAAGATTAAATGGTTCTTCTCTTCAGGATTTAAGTTTGTTTTACACAAAATTTGGCCACATTTGTTTGTATAGCGAATCCACGTTTCAGAGTTCAATACAAAGATTTCCTTCTGAATTACATCGTTTATAATTACAATTATTTTTCGAAATTTAACTAAAGTTGAAGAAATCACTTTCTTTCATTTCAAGAACTTTAATTTTTGAATTAATACTTCCGATAAACTGAAACCAGTCCCTTAGCACACTTATTTCAACATTGGATTTTTCCTTTTCCGTTCAATTAACGCATGATCAGAATCACACTCGAGGTGGGTGCGGCCGGGTTCCAAAAATGTATGATCTATGTATGTATATATTCCAGTGAAGGATTTTCTTTAATGAATAGAAGAATAAGAAACATTGCAGAAACAAAGGAATTTTTATTTTGGCCAGAGCATGAGTCACTGTAAAGAGTTAATTTAGTGACAGGCAAGGCAAAGATTGTAGATTTCTGAAAACGTAAGACGCAATCTCATTTCCACCCAGCCGCGCAATCCCTTTCGTTCCACATAAAAAAAAAAAAACAAATTATTCGTTTTTAAAAATGATGAATAGTGAGATTGAAGGTCCAAAGCTGCCTTTTATAAAAACTAATTGAGTTTCAAAAGAATGGTGTTGGTAGGCATTATTGTAAATCGAACGCGAATGCTCCCATATCGTTGTTTTGTTTAGGAATCTCTTTATCGATCCTTTTTTGTTCAAATCCAATGTCTCATTTTTTCACATGCATTTATTTTTGCTCTAACAAAACTTGTTTTTCTTTTTCGTCCTGGGCTATTTTGATCTTACATAAAAATCCATCGTGAGCTGCGCACGTGTCTAGCTTGGGAGCTTTGAATTTTAAATTCGGTGTTTTAAATATATCTGAATATTTGGTTAGGCTTACAGGATCACAAAATTCATCACTATACATCCGATGCATTATGGAAATATTTAAACTGCCATGAATATATTTTTTGGGTTTGTGACGAACTGCTGTAATGGCGTTTCTACGATACGAACTTATTAAGTGTGGTTGCGTACTTCCTCTTCTCGATCTTTGTTTAAAGGATCCCTCTTACCCCGAAGGTCCCTAAATGGTTCACTTGGACTTGAAATTTTGTTGGCTTTTACTTTCCGTTTTAAAAAAACGTGTCGCAAAATGTTTTCGGCAAACTTGCGTGTACGCATGCCATCATATTCTAAAAAGTACTTAACCTAGGTTTCACGGGCGTCGCTTTCTATTCATTAAGTTAGGAAGAGTAATACATTATTTTTGTTTCCTGTAGTCAGAAGATTTCCTATGTATACAATTCTCTGGCCATAGGTTCCCAAAGCCCAATATTGGTTACACAATTATTTTATCTGCTCGAATGAAAGTCTTGCTTCGATACATTCCAAAGTGGTTTGGAACTCTTGCTTGCTTAAATTTGCCAGAAAGTGTGTTATGTGGTGGTAGTAGAAAATCAGTCATGAAGGTGACATGTTTTTTTTACAAATGGCATCTATGTACATATGTGAAAAAGTACACTGGTGTCCATGTCTGATGTTCTCCTACCTATGACAAAAAACGTTAGCCACAGCAAAGCATGGCTGGGTCAGCTACTTTTTTATAAAAAGTATTAATAAACTTGCAAATCACTTTTTTGAAACTGTGTGAAAAGAGTAAAATATCACAGACTGTTTTCATTTTGGAGTGAGATATGGAGCTGACAATTGGCGTTAGAAAGGTTTTATTTGATGTGAATTCGTCAAAAGCTATTAAAAAACCTAAAAAGCTTATACCTACATTTTTTTTACTACCAATTTCATCTCAAAAAACTGTCAGGCAAAAATTAATGTTAATCATACAATATGTATGATAACATAGAAAAAGATATACTCGTAATAGCGAAATTTAATGAGACTTTTTACACATGTTTAGAATACCAAAAAGCCTTGGAACGATTTCGAGTTCTTGCAGTTTGCATTGAAAAACTTGACACGTGACAAATCTTCCAAAACCATATATAAATACATAACGCTCGTTATTCTTGAAAGCAATATGAAACTTTCTCCTGCTGTAATCGAATATTTGTAATGCTAGCGTTTTTATCAAACTTTAACCAACAGAATGCGTGTTTTAATATAGTGGTATAACATCCATCTTACTCAACATCCTAAAATTTATTTTCTTTTTAAATAACATAAATAATTTTGTAACATCCACCTTTTGAAATAATATATAAATTGTATAATCATATTTTTGCACAACACTGCAGTTAACGTAGTATATTTTTTCACATCACTGTAATCTGTAAATAAAAATTGTAACAGTAAAAGACTCCAGCTCAGAGTATAAAAGGCGAAGCAAATTTGTAACATGAAGCATTCGTTGGAATAAAGTTGACAAGTATAGACATACATACAACGCTAGTTGGAGTTGTTATTTTCTTTCATCCGAATAAGGTGCTTTTTTCTAAGTTTTGGTTCTATAAGTCATTAGACAAGCTGAACTCGTTTGGTCGCTTGGCTCTCCTACATATTTTTTTTGGAACTAGAGATCCCCATTTTTGTATTTTCTTCGAACCAGTAGACAGGTTTAACTCTTTTGGTCGCCTGGCTCTGAAGCACTTTCGTGTTCAAAACTATCCTGTTGCACTTACACACACATACGTTGCGTACAACAACAACGCTTCAGGGGTTTAATAATTCGAAGCGCACAAGCAACAAAGTATACACCAAACACCTTACCAACTACAAAATTAATGTGCGTATCTAAGACAGCATACTATTAAATAACATACAGTGACGTGCCGTGGTGATTTCAGTAAGGTGTTCACTATAATTATTTGTACAAATAATTTGCCTATTTTTAGTTTTAATCCAGGATCACGACGGGGACGTAATAGACAAGATCCCATTTTTGTTTTTTTTGTATTTTATTTTTTTTTTTTATTTTTTTATTTTTAATATTTTTTTTGCTTTTTTTAAGTATTTATTTTAATAGTAGAATAAGTCATATTTATTTAGTAGTATAGTTAAATTAATGGAGCCCAATAAACATTTACTTGTAGATAAGTTCGATTCGACGGGTTTTCTTCAAAAAAACTTGTAGAACGTCATCATAAAAAATATTTTTTGCTTTTATTTCCTTAAGAAATGATTTTTCAATTGAAATAATTGCCAGTTCTGACAACCTGTTCTCCAGCATTTTATTTCTGGCATATGATTTTATGCGTTTAAGTGCAAAAAAAGATCGCTCGACAGAGCTACTTGACACTGGAATAGTCAAAATTAGTCAGCTTAATTTAAAAATTTCAGAAAAAGTGTCCTTAAGTTCCATATTATCGAGGAGTTTTGGAATATCCTTGACGGAAATATTTTTGAATTGTGACTGTGCAAATTTAAAAAACACAGTAAGTTCATTCTTAAGCTTCACAAAATCAAAAAACGGACCATATGAACTTTTAAGGCATTCGAAGGCTTCAGTTGGGAATTTTTTTTCATTTTCAGCAAATTTTTTTACAGAAAGTAATTCTAAAAATTTAAATTTTTTTAACGACTCGAACCTGGTTTCCATTTGTAACGACAAAGTGTCGATTATTTCAAAAAATAATTGCCGATACCTAAGTTTAAATGTATCCAAAATTTCGCCACGTTTTAGAACAGGGTCAATTATATTTTCAGCAGTTTCAAAAATGTTTTGAAATTTTGTTCGTAATGTGTTGATTTCTATCTTAACTGATTCAATTTGCTCACAACAATAATTTATGTCGAATATTTTGTTTTGTAGGACATTAAACAAAATATCCGTGTGGGAAAATACATCGTTAAAAGTGTTTAGCATAAAAACTGTATTAAAGCTTTTTAAAAATTGAAGAAAACCTCTCGCTTGGATTGCGTCCGCCCCCAAGTATCTGGATCATCAATCATTTCATCAAATAAAATGACCAAGTCATTAAAATGTGTTTGAACAGCATTTACCAAGCGAGATGAATAATTCCATCTAGTTGGGGCAACGGAGGGTAGTCTTCTTTTAATTATTTGGTCCAAAAAATAAGTCCTTTTTGTGGACTGGGAGAAAAAAGCGGAGAGACCGGACAAACTTAAAAAGAAAATTTTCACTTCCCGAAGAAAGTTCACAGATTGTGATAAAACTAAATTCAGAACATGAGCATTGCAATGAATAAATATAGCATGCTGAAACTCATTTCTTACTTGAGCTTGGGTTCCATTTAGCTCACCAGACATAACAGCGGCACCATCGTATGTCTGAGCCACCAATTTGGCACCCCAATTTTCAGATTTTATCAAATCAATTATTTTTTTCGATATTGCATTGGCTGTACGATCTTCACTGACGTCCCAAAATTGGTAAAATCGTTCTTTTGGGGCACCATTTGAGTCTACATATCGGAAAACCACAGATAATTGACACTTTTTTGTGATATCTGTGGTTTCATCCAACATAACAGAAAGAAAATTTGCAGCATCAATCTCTTTTTTGATATTATCAATGATTGTGTTTGATATTGCATTGATCAAATCATTTTGAATGTTGTTGGATGTTCCTTTAAAAACCGTTGCCGATTTTAAATGATTTTCTAGTTTAGAGTCATATTTGGCTATTAGATTTAAAAGCTCAACATAGTTTCCCTTGTTATCCGACTCTTCGCGTTCATCATTACCCCTGAACGCTAGCTCTTGAGAGCCCAAAAAGCACACCGCATCAATAACTCGCTCCAAAACTTGCCGGTTTTCGGACACTTGTTCGTTATGACGAGATACCGATATATTTTTTTGTGCATCAAGCAACATATCTATACGGGTGTTGCCAAAAGTTTTCAACGCTACACTACAATTGATATGGGTTTGAGAAATTATATGTTTGTTTGCTGCTACGGTCAAATGGTTTAGATCGGAGTAACCCGTAGACCACACACTCCTTTCTTGGTTACTTGCAAAAAGCAAGCAAGGCCGGCAAAACAATTTATTTAAAGTGGGGCAACCACACAACCATAACTTGGACTCGTACTGTTTTACCTGGAAGTATCTATTAAATGTTTTATTTTTTGTTGCATTTATGGAAATTAAATTTGGAAGAGGTGGTATTGGCCTTCCAATATTTATCGCCTCTGTTTTTTCCATGGGCGTTAGCTGCGAAAATGGCTTTTCCATTAATTTTTCAATGATGCACCTGCAATTCATTAACTTATCATTCATTTTGTCCTCGAAAAACGATCTTTTCATTCTAAAGTCCAGAATGAGAATGAGTAATGAGAATAAAATAATAAATTTGAATTCAGAGAGATGTAACATACAACACTGAAAATATAAACTCTAACTCTTCCCCTTGTGTTGTGTGTGCCTGTGGGGTACACTTATATGCTCTTAAGTGTCGTCTTCGTTCAGAGTTCACTCTCTCTCTTTCTCGATTCCATATTGAAAAATTGAAATAGATAGTGGTGCGCTCATAGAAGTTGAACACCAAACCAATTTATTTCCTTTTCTGTTTTTCTGTTCATTCGAATGAAGGACTGTGCGCCGCGGCCGTGTGCGGTTGCGGTGGTGCACTCGATGAAGGTGAACACCTAGCCATATAGAAACTATCTACACATTTTGTCTCTTCTTTGCATTTTTCGTGTGGACGTGTATTTGCTTTACCCTGTTTTCGCTGATCGGTCGGTGCGTTCACATGAGGAGAACACCCTGGAGTATTTATTTTGTTGTTTTGTTTGAGAAAATGTCTGTTTATTCGAAGGAGGGACGGTGTTGTGGTGCGCTCGATGAAGGTGAACACCAAGCCATATAGAAACTATCTACACATTTTGTCTCTTCTTTGCATTTTTTGTGTGGATGTGGATTTGCTTTACCTTAGCTTTGGTGGTCGGTCCGGTCGGTGCGTTGACATGAGGAGAACACCCTAGAGCCTAGAGTATTATATTTGTTTGAGAATGAATGAATGGTAGGAATTGCCGTGGTGCGCTTGATGAAGGAGAACACCAAGATTTAAAAAATCAAATAAATGTAATGTGACGATTTTGGTAGGGTGTGCGGTGAACACCTGCGTACCTTCGAATAAACGTCACTGATAACATACCAATATTCTTGGCAGTATGAACGCATACATTTGAATAAAGGAGAAAATGATTCTCGACTTCATATTTATAAAGAGAGAAGAAAAGAAGAGGCCCTTAAATCGAACCAAGAGGAACTTCTCTAGTGATTTGTAAGAATTTCGAAATTGTATTTAAAAATAAAACAGCTTGTTTTCTATCTCGAAGATAGTTAGATAGCAAATTAACTGCTGATAAGAGTTTGAAACACAGATTTGCATGATCAACAGTTTGAAGCCATTTTATTCATTGAAGAATATTGAAACTATTTGGAACTTCGGAAGGTGTCCCTGAAGTAAGGAACAGTCCAAATTGAAACCGTAATGTAGAATAATTTAACCACTCGTATTTTTCTGGTGTGTATTTCTGTAAAATATTTCAAAAACGTTGATAAAATTTCAATATTTCTGTTGAGGAATTATTTTCATAAATATTATGTTTTAAAAAGGGGTTCGGATCCGAAGTATTTGTGTATATTCTTTGAACGCCTATCTTATCACTTACTGTGGCAACACCTTCAAGGATTCACTTCTAGATTGCATGACCTTCATCATCGAAAGCTTTGGAAATATTAAGCAGTTAAAATACTTATCATTCTTTCTTTCGTCTAAATATACAAATTGCAACAACTAAATTTGTTTTATCTTAGGCTTTTGAAATAAATTATTACCCATGAAAAGTAGGAAAACTATATAAAGTTAATTTTGACCCTTATTATTCAAATTGAAAATAAAATGTTTTGAAGAAATCTATAATTTTATGTTTATTTATTATTTTGAATACCTTCTCAAACCATAATTAATGTCATTACTTTATCAATTATTCTCCATTGTTCATTTAATAAAATATTTCGATTTTATTTCTTATTAAATAAACAGACAAGAACCCTCGTTTAATACCATCAATCAAAATTAATATGTCTGAAGCTTCATAAAAGCTTTCCAATCCAATAAAAACTAAGAATCCTATATTGTGGTAGGCAGTATACAGAACATTGTCAATTATTGCAAAAGAGGGAATTGCGATAAGAAAAATGTGAACATGAGAACATCCTTGTAGATTACGAGTATGTATATAAATGAACAAAAATACTATTCAAATAAAATTATCTAAGGATGTCTGCCTGATGCATGTCACTATACAATTCCCTTTTATCATTACGAATGCCTCATAAAGTGCTTTTACCCTAAGTATACTTATATTTTTAAAGGCAACTGCACGCTGCGCGACACAAATTAGATGGACATGCAAGAAAGTTAATTTTCTAACCGCTCTATAGCTATACAGTCGTATCTGCCATAAAAAGCATGAAACAGAAGAGTTCACGGTTTCATTGGAACTTAACTTCGTCCTGATGGCCAGAAAATATATGGTAGTATATGTAGTATAGATGCAGTTGTTGGCCAACCAACCGACATGCCAAACTAATTGCTTGTAAACATTTAGTTTCACGAAAGTACCGAACCAGTGGCACCGCACGGAATGCAATTTGTAAATAACGATGGAGCGGCCAGCCGTTACTGGTGCCTTTGGTTGCGGCGCGGCGCGGTATAACGTGGCCAACAGCAGCGCAGCGTAATCAACCGTACCAATTAGTTATAAGAAAATCATTAAATGAAACTCAGTGTTTACTGATACCGTTAATACGTAAAAATGTACAGCACATAACATAACGCAATATGTACCTAGTACCTATCTACACTTTTCTATAATTGTATGTACTGAAAAGATATACACCATTTAAACCCTAGAGAAGCTTCAAATTTCTCATTTCCTTTTTTAAAATTGCAATACCTGTGCAAGTGTTGCCATTGTCAAACACAAATATTTCACTCGTAAAAGCAAATTGTCGTCCTTCAAGAATATTGAACAATGTTATGGAACTATTTGGAACTTCGGATGGTTGTCGCTAGGTGTAAAGTACAACAATTTGATAACTCTGTTGGGTATATTTCTGAAAATATTTCAAAAACATTGATAAAATCGCAATGTTTCTGTTGAGGAATCATTTTCTTAAATATTGTATTGATAACTAACTCTGTTTTAAAAAGGGCTTTGGAGCCGAAGTCAAACCATTATTTCGTGCATATTCTTTGAATGCCTATTTTATCACTTACTGTGGCAACACCTTCAAGGACTCACTTCTAGATTGCATGACAAGAAAACATTGGCTACTATACCACTCAGACACGATTGTGAATGTATATAGCAACAAAAAAGGACCCATTTAGCTAGCTGGCATTCCAATCCACTACAATAGTTTAATTAGCGGCTGTTTTGTTTTTTTTTTTCTTTCGTCTTGTATTGTAATTTTTTTTTGTTTTTTGTTTTAGTTAAATAGCTTTAATAGTTTAATGGGTCGAAAGATGAGCGGAGCCTTTTTTAACTTGAATACCTGAGTATACAGGTATAAACAGTACGTACTATTTTCTGTTTAAAAATGTTACTTCGGATTTAACTTTATTGTAAAATTGATTTGTCTTGCACTTTTGCTATTTACATTATTTTGTATCAACAAAACAA
Organism: Eupeodes latifasciatus; assembly: GCA_920104205.1. NCBI lineage: Eukaryota > Metazoa > Arthropoda > Insecta > Diptera > Syrphidae > Eupeodes > Eupeodes latifasciatus. The sequence continues at coordinate 355,533,536 of OV049924.1, read as the reverse complement.
TTTCCCAAATAAACTTTTATTTGCATGGGAATGAAAATGTAACTTTGGACATAAAAAGAGCACTTTGCATTTTCAAATAAATCAATGATGTGGGTATCATTGCTTAAAAAAAAATATAATTTTAAGTCAATTTTCATAACTTTCTGGAATTTTTTTTTTTTAAATATTTGAATATAATGTTGTTAAGTAAAATAGTTTTTTTTTTTTAATTCACTGTACATAATTATTCTTAAATGAAAAATCGTAATATGGTTTTAAATAATATCAAAAGTCTTATGCAAACATAAGATGATTGTCGAGTCTCTGAATTTCTGTAACGAAACTGCATCCTAAGTCGATTTTTAATTGCGACAATATAGGAAATGGGGCGATTGAGTTCGGACATTTCGAATTTTCTCAAAACCGAACCCATAGATTTTTATTTTATTTCCTCCAAAATTTTTTTTCTTAACTTGAGTTTTTTCAATAAAGACAATATTTTTGTATTGCTCTAGAAGGGTACCCCCCATAGAACTGTCATTGTGTTTTTGAGTTTTATCAAAAATTATTTCAATATTTTTTGTCTGCAGAAGCTCTTAAACTATCTTAATACTATTTGATAACCAAAAAGAGGCTGCGATGCGACCCACACTGATAACTTCCCATCCTGTCTGCCGATTAGTCTTGCTTAAAAGTTTGTATGTTTTCGTGTTTTGTTAAAAAAGTTATCAGTTTAATTATTCTTAAAAATTTAAAAACTACCAATAATATTTTGCATATAATGAAATAATTTGATTTCGAAATTATTTTTTTGTTAACGAGATTTTTAGTCGAAAACCAATTTTTAACAATTTTAGTAGCATTTCTTTAAATATTTCATTTCTTACATAAACAAATACAAATTGGATGAATGAAATAATTTTGAAGTCAATATCTTCTATTGTTCACGAGATATCAAAAACCGAACATCAATTTTTTACCAATTTTGCGTACTATTTTTTGTAGATTCTAAATTTTTATGAAAAAACTTGTTATTTGAATTATATGTTTTTTATTCCATAAGGCAATATACAAGACTGAATTATAATAAGGTATGTATAACATAACTTGATAATACGTGGAGAAACTTATTTATATACATAGTGATTGTACAGTGAGTAAAAGACTGTTTCATACACAACAAAACTGACTGTTTTATTTTTATAAAAAATGTACTGAACGTCGAAAACAATATTTTCTGTGAGATAAAATAAGTTTAAAACCAATAGTCTTAAAGAAAGATATTTGTGTCGAAAGTAAATTTTTACTAAGTTGTAGTATTGTTTATTTTTAGGTTTTTATTTTTTGTAAAAAAATTGTCAATTCGATTTTTCTCAAAATTTTACCAAATATTGAAAACAATATTGCTTATAACAAAAAATTAGTTTAAAGCCAATATCTTAAAGGCTATAAAAGATATTTGAGTCGAAAATCAATTTTTACCAACTTTTATTAATTTTTGTTCAGTTTTTATTTTTTTTTTGTAAAATAACCGTCGATTCGATTTTTCTCAAAATTTTACTGAATGTTGACAACAATATGTTTTAAAATATAAAAATAGTTTAAAGCCAATATCTCATAGTTTTGAAAAGATATTTGAGTCGAAAATAAATTTTTACCAACTGTTATTAATTTTTGTTTAGTTTTTATTTTTTTTTGTAAAAAAACTGTCAATTCGGTTTTTCTCAAAATTTTACCGAATGTTGAAAATAATATTTCTTATAAGATTAAATTAGTTGGAAGCCATAATCTTAAGTTTTCGAAAAGATATTTAAGTCGAAATTCAATTTTTACCAACTTTTAGTAATGTTTTTTATAGGTTTTTATTTTTTATGAAAAAAACTGTCAATTCGATTTTTTTTCAAAATTTTACCAGATCTTTAAAACATTATTCTTCCTTGCACATAATTGTTTTTGAGATAAAATCGTTTTTTGTTCGTAAATTTTTCGAGGTAAATAATATTTTTTTTTTCATTTTTTTTTGATTTATAAAAAAAAACCGTTAATTGGCATTTTTTCAAAAATACATATATTTGTTTGGTATCAATATATAATGTAAAATTTAATTCACGTCTCTAGTATTATTGGTTCGTGAGATATTTGGGGTTAACCAAAATTTTTACCTTTTTTTAAACTGCTATGGTAAAAAAAAACCACGAACGCAATTTTCTTAAGAGACCTTTCTGCATCTTTCGACCTTTTTAACTGTATAACAAAATTTATTTGAAATCGATATCTCTTTTGGTTCTTGAGCTATGGACGACAAAAAAAACGTCGCGAACGTACGGACGTATACGGACGTACGGACGTACGGACGTACGGACGTACGGACGTACGAACGTACATACGTACACACGCACGCACGCACAGACATCTTTCTAAAAATCTTTTATATCGACTCTAGGGACTATGAAACGTCGAGAAATGTCAAAATTTTCAATTCGACAAATCAGACCCATTACAATAACTAAGTTAAAAATATCATTGTTTTTTATTAAAAAAAAAATTATTTAATTTTTAATTTTTCTTACGCAAATTTGTACTTACATTTATTATCATAGAATAACTTCGTGCTTCAAATATTCTGAAACTAAAATGAAAATTTCTATACATACAAAATTAATTGAAAAATCGAACGATTTTCGAAAAAAAATTAGTAAATCAAATTTTTTTGATTAATTAAATGGCATTTAAATTCTTCAAGACGAACTTTTTTATAGGTAAATTTTAAAATTCTCAATTGTTAGTACCTACGAGGTCCGTTCGCGTATCCTCCTAAAGCAGTCCAATTTTACGAAAAAATACGAAATTTAACCAAATCCTGTTCGCGTACTCAAAAATTTCGTAGTTTTTCGTAAAAGATAGCGCTCACGAGAGAGTAAAATATTTCCCCCAACTACGAACTTTAGCCCAAGAAATTTCTTTGGGCTTATTAGTGAAAATTTCAAACTTGATAGAAATTCAAATAAATTACATAAATTGCTCGCTTTTGCTGTCAGTTGTAAAATTTAAAAACAAATTTTCAAAGAACAGCAACAAAACAGTAATATTGTGTGAACAATTTGTTGTTTTCCCGTTCGCTTACTTTTTTGTAGTTTTTTTTTGTGAGAGAATTTTACCCCCACTCTTTAAAATATCTCTTTTTACGAATTTTGGTGCAGAAAGTACGCGAACGGACCTAATATTTATAAACCTAGTTTTTGGACACATGAACAAGTTCGTGTGAACCAGCCGTGCACTTTATTTTTGTTGGCTTGCAAGTGGCATGTTGTCATTCTGCACAAACGTTTAAGTTTGACAGGGATGACAAAACTAGACATTGCTTTGTAGAGCACTTTCGCTGTCATACACGGCTTTAAAATCGATAAGGAGATAGTGGGTATATCGATTTGAAGTGGGGTTTTCCAAGATCTGCCGTAATGCGAATGCTTGGTCAATCGTAGACTTTCCTGGTCTGAAGCCACACTGGTAAGGACCTTTCAGGTTGTTGATGAACGGCAGCAATGCGGTCAGCTCCAGCACCTTTGTTTGACTTCAGTTTAGATATACGAGTAGCTATCTTCACTTCATCTAGGTCGGGTAGGCGGAATTGTTGATCTGCGTCGCCTAGGTTGAGTGGTTCATCGCCTTTATATAATTTGGAGAAGTGGTCTTTCCATATTCTCAACATAGACTGCGTTTCTACAACGATGTTCCCCTGATCGTCCTTACAGGTTTCGGTTCGTGGCTGGTACCTTTGGGAGTTTTTTTTTACCTTTTGGTGAAATTTACGAACCTCATTCCTGTTGTGATATCTCTTAATCTCCTCGATCGCTCGATTTTTATGCTCGCTTTTTTCCATCTAAGAAACCGGTGTTCCTCTATCGTCTTCTGCTCGTAGTGCTCGCGAGCAGCTCTGGTCCTTCTGTGCAGCGCCTTTTTGTATGCCTGTTGCATAGTTGCGTGCGTTTGTCGGCATTCGTCGTTAAACCAGGGGTTTCGATGTGATGGCCGTGTAAAACCTAGCACTTTAGAGGCGGCATCTCTGATGGCTGCAAGGCAATGTTGCCACTGGTTTTTGATGCTTAATGCAGGCATCTTAAGAGGTTATAAGAGACTCGATCGAAAAAGGACATGACAGTTCCTTGCGATTTTAGCCGTCTAACATGGAATCTTCTCACAGTACTTCCTTGTTTTGGCTTAAATCGGAGCAGCCGTACCATGGCTACAACGAGGCAGTGGTCCGAGTCAATGTTGGCCCCTCGGAATGTTCGGGCTTAGTGTATACTGAAAAAGTGTCGTGCATCGATCGCAATGTGGTCAATCTGGTTGACAGTTGATTGATCAGAAGATTTTCATGTCCCCTTGTGGATATTAAGATGTGTGAACTGCGTACTTGCTACCAGATCGTCTCGCCCCGCAGCGAAATCGATCAGACTGAATCCGTTGTCGGAGGTGGTGTATCTCCCGATTATGCCACCAAAGATGTCTTCTCTTCCTAAGACAATTTTAATATTATAGCCAGGGCACTGGCTGTGGTGTCTTCATCTTTCTCCTCTGTTAGGGCATGCGCACATATTAGGCTTACGTTGACGAATTTAGCCTTGATGCGGATTGTCGTAAAGTACTCGCTCACTCTGTTGAAACTCAAGACTTTTTGCCTGAATCTTGTTCCAACAACTAATCCACAACCAAATAGACGCTGTCTTTATTCTCCCTAGCAGTCGCCGTAGTACACATCGCAGTTTTTTAGTTTACGTTTGCCCGGTCTATCCCATCGCACTTCTTGGATGGCGGTAATACTCGTATCTGCCTTGAAGTAGTTTAGGGCTTCCGATAATTGTTCGGCTGCACGTCTTCTGTTAAGGAACCTAACATTCAACGTACAGATCCGAAGTTCGTTGTCAACAGTAAATCCGTCCGTATCCGAGGTTTGGTGGTGCTTCTAGGATATTTTTACGTGGTCAGGAAGTCAACCCGACGAGGACGGCACAACCCCCAACCTGGAGGGCCAGATCCTTAGTATAACTCCCAGGACGGGGAGCCGAATAAACCGCTCCTTATAGGCCTCGGCCTTACTGGAACTGTAGACGCCACCGTTGATGAAAGGAGAGGTGCCTTAGTGGAAAAACCACTCCCCCCTCTCTCGTTTGCTGCCCCCCAACAACTTTCCACTGGGGTTAGCACCCAATCTCCAGTTGAGGTACTAGGCATCCGATGTTCACCGCGGGGAGGTGAGAGTAGGAGTTGATATACAGAGGTGGGTTTTGAGAAAAACCTGTGGACGCTTGTGTACTCTTGTAAGTAAAAACTGTAACACCAACGCCACCTATAAGGATCAAAGATGTAAGAATTTTTCTTTTAGTTTTGAAGATTTCACTTCAAACAAAGCGAGAATTCCTAACTCAAACCACCATTAACTTAAATTGATGTAATATATTTTTTTTTTAGTTTCAATATTATTTTGTTTTCTGAAGTTTAAAACGAATCAAAGCTTTTGAAACCTTTGAAGGAAGTTTCTTAAACTTAAGCTAAGTAATTTTATCATGTTTTTTGAACAAGTTACTATTTATGCCTAATTTTGAATTTGATCAAGATTGTAGTTCACAAAATATTTGTAAACATCTTAAAATTTCATAAAATCTAAAATAGAGATTTTAAAGTTTTAAAATGAACTTGTGTTTTAATTCAATTGTAAATTGATTGGAATTGAAGAGTTAATTATTCATTTTAAACTTCTGCAACGGCCGAATGCTTACGCTGCAGGTATTAAATCATTATCATAAATTGCATTATCAATTAACCACGGGGTATCATCTGTTCGCAGTTGTTTTTTTGTTACATACAAGTAAAAGCTACCTTGATTTAAATCTTTGCGCGTCAATCAGTCTCCATTGTTATATATACCCGTATACCTACGCTTTACCCTACCCATCCCTATAAGTAAAAACTCAAAAACTTAGCACCCTATATCTACTACATAGTTTCAAGTACCAGCACAGACCTGAACTTCTTCCTCCAAGCAATAATTACTTTGCAACTTTTCAAGTACCATAACGTTACTTCCAAGTCATGGGATGTAATGGGCTGACTTCTTCATATAGTGCGATGTCCTCGAAGCCAAAACGAGCTCGCCCAGATCCTAGAAGAACCCAGTTTGTGCGACAACAAAAGCGCATTATATCATCAATCCACAAAATATACATCAGTGCACCAACCGCAGCGTCTTTCCACAGTTGACGGTATGGAACGGCGAGCGCGGCGGGCGTGGCACGGGGCTACGACGACGATGATGGCGGTGGTTGTGGTGGCTGTAACTTTCTTAAACATTCAACTTACGAAAACAGCAATTCGGTCCAATTGGAGCGTGTTGTCTTATGAAGACAGACTTTTTTTTTATCTCATCTATCTAACAAAGTCTGTCCTTATGTACGGTATGGGTACGTATACGCCATCTCTTAAATGTTTTCAAACTCCACTCCTGTCCTTTTCGGTTCTGTTCTGTTCTAAAGTGTAGAGCCCGAATATATATATTTTTGAAGAGTTCCAGGGACTGGGGTTCGGTTCGGTTCTTCCGAAAGGAAAGTCACAAAATTAAAGTTCAGTTATAGTGACACAAACCAAGGACTTTGACTCAATCAGCAAAAGAGTGAAGAATAATTCACAATTTCCTCCCTATCCCTATATCTTTAGCCTTACAGGGACAGGAACAGGGACAGGAACAGGAACAAGGACAGACAAGCCATAGAGGCATATTATAGTAGGTTAGGTATAGACGAGCATAGAGAATGAATGGGTTTTCTGTATGTAAGAAGTGCTCCTCTAAGAGAAAAGTTCAATATTGATATTTGAAACTCTTCGTCATCCAAATTAACAAAATTGCTCAATTAAAAGGAAACACTTTTCGAGAGTTGTGGGTATAGGAGGATGGTGAAACAAGGTGAGGAGAGACATGAAGAGGCGGTGGTGTTGTAGAATTGGTCCATCATAGTAAAAGTTTTGAAAGTCTTTTCTAACTTGCAATTAAAGCAAGTTGCAAATTATAAGATTTAAGAGGGTTTATAAGTCTATCGATCATTTGTGTGGGGACTCAATAAAACTAGAACCACATTTATGAAATGTTTTTGTGTGAAGGACCATTTTTACTTTTTTCTTTAGAGAGAGTTCAATTATCTTGAAAATTAATTGAATTAAAAGATATAAAATTAAGTTTATCATAGTATTGAGGTAAACAGAGTAAAATAAATAATAAAATTACGTGCAAACAAAAATTGAAGGTTACGATTGTTGTTTATTTACTTCAGGGAAGGGTTTATACCACTTTTTCACTTTAATTCAAAACATCTATAAAATTTAAGATACAAAATTTGAAGGACGCCATCATGAGACCTAAGCCAATGGTGAGTATAGTTACATTTTGATGTAATTTTATTTCCTCTTTATTTATAGTCCTCCTGAAAGTTTCGTTTATTGTTTCAACCTTTTACTAAAAATTTTAGAATGCAGGAAGATTTGCATTCCTCACATCATATGTTTGTTCTATTTTTCCAAGGAGAATAGCGGTTTGATAGTGCCTGTAATGAGGTAGAACTCAACTAAATGTAAGGTTCAATGAATTTTCATTTGAAATTTCTATGACGTTAAGGCGGAAAAACAACAATAACTTTACAAAACATCATGCATCGTGTGTTTTTCATGAGAGGGTCAAGTCAGAAAATTGGAAAGTTTTGGAAGTTACTAATAAAATCAGTTGAAAGTTATTGACCTATACCGCTCTTTGCTATGGAGGTGATAGTCTTTTGCGACTTCGTTCGTTCTCAAAGGAACTCTATTATTATGATATTGTTTTGTCATAATGTTAAAAATAAATAAATTAGCTGGAGCAACAGTCTGTTGAGCACTCTCTCAGTCTATTTGCAGTATTTTGGAATACAGAATTTTGGCCAAAGACAGTTTTGTTGCGTAACTTTGTCAAGGAAGAGGTATTGGGTTCAATTCTTGCCTGTGCCATCCAAATATTATTTTCACGGGTACTGCCTCTTGGGAGGAATTGACAAATCCACCAAGAGTAAATCTTGTCATGAAGAGTGCTTTCTTAAATTAGCCGTTTCGATTGAGCTTAAAAACTGTAGGTCCCCTCCATCCCTGACAACAGTACTGGCACACAGGTGTGGTTGAGCGCTGTAAGTTACTAGGCCCTATTTCTCAATGGACTGTTGCGCGGTCTAATTTAATTATTTTTTAGATCTTTGCCCAACAGAACTTTGAACATACAGAATTTTGAAATACAATATTTTGATTTCAGTACTATGACCCATACAGAATTTTGACCCCAACCCCGAAAATATTTCTAAACAAAATTGAAAAAAAAAACCTGAAGATTTTCTCAATCTAGCTCGGTCACTAGCTAAATGTCTCTCGTTTTGCGCTCTATGTTTGGTGCGCGCCACCTGATTCGCGGTCTTCCTCTACTGGGCTATCCTGTGGGTGTGTATTCGAAGACTTTCCGGGCCGGAGCATTGCTTTCCATGCGCTTTACATGATCTAGCCGCATCTTAGTCGTTGGACTTTTACTCTTCTGCCTAAGTCTACGTCACTGACCAGTCCGTTCACTCCCCTTCTACACATATGGGACAGTAGATCACGCGAAGAACTTTTCTCTCGAAACGACTCAAGGTGCTTTCATCTGCTTTTATGAATATTCTATGAAAGACTATCAAAATGGATCGAACACAAAACCTTTTAAGCATGTTTCAAGCGGTTTTCAAGCGGGTTTCTTAACGATAAACCATACATTTGAGTTGACAAGTATTGCTAGAAAGTCAATTAAAAAAGAAGAAAAGTTATACGCTTGTTTCGTCGACTTCAAAGCAGCATTTGACATTGTTTATCTTGTCAAGCTCTGATGTACAAGCTGTCAACATTAGCAATCTCCAGCAAATTCTTGAAGATGTATTTTAACTTTCTTGTTTCATCGTGCGAGTAAAGTATGGGATTCGAAGAATATCTCAGAATGGTTTGACACATCGACAGGTATACCCCAAGGCTTAATTTTAAGTCCATTACTGTGTGCTTTATACACGCTAAACAAAAAAGCTGTGAGGCCAAATTGGCTTTGAGGATAATGTGGCCTTGGTTCGATGTTAAACATGATATCGATCTCGCGTTGTTTTTCATGCAACGGTCAACAAATTTATTTGATATATTGTGCCCAGGTTTTTGGTTATGTGTTCTCTGATTTGTTTGAAACTGTGCAGATACATTTCTTCAAACGCTTTTTCAGAGTGCCTAATTCAACGCCAAACTATGCCATGGAGTCAAACGCTAATGAATTGCAGCGAATATTTGCAGATGTAACGATAAGATAAGAAGCTTTATACTCAGCATCAATTAGGAGTAACTTCAACATCTTCCAGAAATACATACAGGAAATTTCATCACCAGTTGTATTCCGGAGCTTATTTCAGCAACAAATACTCTGTATAAGCTATTAGCTTAGTTTTTAGAGCACGTGTTGAAGTTTTTTAACTTAAACTTCATGACTAATCGAGCTGATCTTAATCTAATCTGTAATATTTGTCAATTGTTCTATACTGCAAGAAATTCAAGGGTTGTATTAAGATGAAAGTTAAGTTACCATTCTTCAATCGACTCTATGAAATATTGAACAGAGCACTAGGATACTAGGATACTTTATATAAGCATTGCAAACACGCCTTTACTTTTCACACAGTTTTGGGGCACACAAACATCATATCAGGCAGAAGACGGCAGAAAAGCCAAGCTTTTATTCTTAAGATTTATTATTATTGTTTAAAAATTATTAGAATCTTTCTCGTTGTTGAATTCAAGCTTATCGAAGATCCAAACTACGTAGCTATAACCAGTGATGGATTTACGCCTAGGCCCGTGAGGCCCAGGCCTAGGGCGGCATAATTTGAAGGGCGGCAAAATTTATTAAATACTTAACACTTGAAAGCGTTTCTACATTTAAACATACCTTAATGAAAGGCACAAATATGTCCTCGGTCTAAAGTTTCGGAACGCATCCAAAATCATAACTTCTGTTTGCCAATTTAAAAATTCAATCTAGAAAATCTACGTTAAATTTGAAATTGCGAAAACAAACAAAACAGAACTGTAAGATAGAAAAATCTCACCTCATCTCTTTGTTTTTGTATTTGCAGGGATCAGTAATACTGATGATGCAGACTTTAAAAATTCTAGAAATGTTTATAGTGATAAAACAAGGTATTGTTTCAAAAGTTTATTTTAACGTACGCAAAAATGGAGCGATTCAGCGCCGTGAGTGGTAGATTTATTTAGAAACTAAAGGCTCTGTATTTTGTATTCCATGCTTATTATTTGGTAGAAGTGGTGAAATGAATGCTTTTACTGACGAAGGATTCCGTGACTGGAAAAATCAAAAGCACGCATCGAAGAACATGAAAATTCTGACTTTCACAAAATTAAAGTTATAGTCATTTTAAAGCTTGAGCAGTAGTTCACGGGCGTGTTGATCAAAATCTAATAAAACAACTCGATGAAGATATAATGGAAACAAACTTTTTACCGAGCGATTGCAATTATTAAATCACTAGCAATAAGAGGCCTGCCATTTCGAGGAAATTCAGAACGAATAGGAGATCCTCATAATGGGAATTTTTTAGAAACAGTATGACTCCTTGCTAAATTTGTTTCATTTTTATCTGAACATTTAAAATTTTATGCACACCCTGGTGTTTATCGTGTTTATCTAAAACAATCTATGAAGAAATTATACTATTGATTCAAAATAAAGTACTACAACAAATTTCTAGTGAAGTGCAATCTGCTAAGTATTTTGGTATAATTGTAGATTCTACGCCTGATTTAGCACATGTCGATCAGCTTACTATAATTATACGATATGCATGTACGTGATAACGGTGAAATTGTTAAAAGGTTTCTAGAATTTCTACCAAATATCGGCCATAAAGCTAAAGATATTAAGGATGTATTGTTAAAATCTCTAGAAATACCTTACAACAACTATACAATTTCTTTACTATATCTGCTTATCGTTGGGAAATCTTGGTGCAGCGTACAAATTTAAGAATTAAGAGTCTTTCTCAAACTCGTTGGTCTGCTCGACATGATGCATGTTACGCATTAGAAAAAGAGGGGTCTGCAATAATTGATGCACTGGAATTTATTGCCGAAAGCAGAGATGAGAAACCGACTACGCGATCTGAAGCTACGAGATTGCAGCGAAAAATACAACATTTAGAAAGAGCAATCCTAGTCGTTGTCTGGAATGTAATTTAAGGTTGCTAGTAAGAAGCTTCAAGAATTGCAAGCTGATTTATCATCCGTTGTGCAGATCTATAGACATGAGAGACAGACAATTTTCTGAATATGAAGAAAAAGCTAAAGCACTGTCTGGAGTTCAGGATTATTGTCGTTATGATACTCGTCGCCACCAGAAAAATGCAGCCAGATGACTTACGGGTAAATGAAAGACCACCTTTTTCTGGACCAGAAAATGTTCGCACAAATGTTTATTACTCTATTTTAGACACTCTTAGTCTACAATTAGCCGGGCGTAAAAGTGCATATGAAACACTTTACCAATACTTCAATTCTTTCGACAATTAAAGTGAAATAGATACAAACGAGTTGAAAAATCTTGCCAATAAATTAGTCAATAAGTATCCTGACTATTTGGAAGAGACGTTAGATAATGAATGTATTAATTTCCATTATCAATTCAAAGATTCCTTAGCAAAAATAGAAGATGCCATGTATTACATTCCCGGAGTCTTCTAGATGTTTATCCAAATTTGAAAATGTTTGAATTGATTAATATAAAAAAAAAAATATTTAATATTTGTCTATCTAAGGATTATAACTTATTAATCTTTCATGTTAATTAATTATATTTATAAATTATACTTCAATAAAATAAAGTTATTTAAAAAAAAAAATATATTGAATACATAAATTTATGAAATAAAATTTAACAATAAGGGCGGCGCATCGAACGGGGCCTAGGGCGACAGCAAGCCTAAATCCGTCACTGGCTATAACAAAATGCTTTACTCACTTTCTGAGTAAATTGGTCCAATTAAGCGAATTATTGAGCTATTGGGATAGATTGCGATGGTGAATTAAGTCTAACACTTTTGGGTACGGCAATGGCATTTTCATCCATGAGTGTTGTTCGATAGCGTTCCTGTCTCACGAACTTATTCCACAAATCTCGGAGGATGGTTTGCCAGTAACTTTGGATCAATATTTTTAAACGTTGTTTAAAAGTAAATCAACTCATTTGATTCAGTGGAGGTAATTTATTTTTAAACGTTGTTTAAAAGTAAATCAACTCATTTGATTCAGTGGAGGTAATATTGAATTCCTAAAGGGAAACAGCTGGCAGTGTTAGAAAAGCTATTATTTAAAAATAAATTTTTACAATTTTCCACGCTCAATATGCAGACTTTCTCTCTACGGGTCGATAAAATTTGTGCTGGTTAGATCAATTAATGAAGCAGTGAGCTAAATTTTTACCAAATTTAAAATTCTGCTTTTGGAAGGACAATTATGGCGACCGTAAGAGCACACAGACGTTGCTGAATAGGAAACCCATTCCTTCTGAAACAATTTTATCATTGGATCGTTATGACATTCAATTTAACAGATATTCGGCTGTCAATGTTAGGGAGTCTCTACATGAACACCATTTATCTGACCACTAAAAAAACATATTTTAAAGCTTGTTTATAGCCGCCACAACTAAAATTCTTAGCTATAATGCCATCAGCTTGAAAAAAATATTCATAAGTGAGGGTTATAGCTCCTTTTAAGTCTAATAAAACGACCACCACTGTCCTACATGTTGTATGTTCTTTCACGAACTCCTCCAACCAAAACAATGCGGACATAAATCACAGTCATGATGTGTATCTGACGCATTTCGTGATGTTGACGCTTTTCTGTCGTATTAAGCGCAACATGATTGACGACACCACACTACTGCCCACAACCACCAGCAAGCCCGCCAAGTCGACTATATGCTCCAAGTTCGCGTCACATTCCAAACAGATATAGATGAAGTGCTATAGTGTTATATTCCAACGTCATCGCGACAAAGCAACCATCATCAGGAGTCAGAACGACAACGACGAGGACAACGAAGACGATAAGGATGAGGACGAGGACGACATTTGTTCTATTTATTGGGAAAATGGAATGAATTACTCGCACAACAATTCAAAGTTTGTCCAGCTGCTTAATCCGAGAACGTGTACATTTCTAATTGAAACAAGATATACACTATCTCGCTGGAGTCAACCCTCTCTAAGCATTCATTCATGTCCACATCGATATACGCTGTATACGCTACGCAGGCAAAATGTCCTCATGGCAAGAGTAAAAAGGGCACAAAAAAGGATATACATACATATACAACCTAGTCTGATATAGGTATCAAAAGGTATACAAGGAGTGATAGTGCGGGAAAGCTGGTGGGATATCCTCTATCCTCTTGTTTTTATACAAAATAAAACTTTGTATACAACCGATAGAGAAAATGAACCTTCGACATAGTCGTCGGAAGTTTTTCAAGCTCATCCAGTTCCAGTATAATGGGGGAGTCTAGATCTGGTGTGGGTTTATCAGGGTTTTGTTGGGCCGTTGAATGATAGGATGGCCGCCAACCCAACCCAATCCAAAAGAAAGCCAGAACCAAGCCAAGTCAGCCGTAGGTTTTATATGGCGAAGACTCCTTTTAGCCAGACAAAAAGTCCTTCCTTGATTATTTTAACGAGGTATTAGTTACATTTTGTGTAATGCCATTTAATTGGATTATGTCGGGTCAGTTCTTGTTGTACTATTTGGAGTAGAGGAACACTTTGAAAGCTACGATCTCTTTTCTCTTGCGTAAGTACTCTGACATAGTTCATGAGACCATGGACTCTTGTTTTGTTTCAGATAACCAACTTTTTGTTTTTGCTTCTTCTCCTGCTTCGGTTCGGTCTTCGGTTTCGGGATCCATGAGCTTGGTATTTCTGCGTTGTTGGCACGAGCGACGAGGACACGACGCGTCGGACGGACGACAACGATGAGTATATCCGAGAAGCAAAACCGAATGTTAGATGGGTTGGTTCTGGTTGGTATTATATACTTCCATCTATGGAATGCTGTGTGGGATGAGGGTTCATGTTGCTTAACCTTTAGGTTTACCTTGCCTATAGTTCCCCAGTTTTCAAAACAACTTTCTGTTCCTATAGAGTTTATCTTTTAGATACGTCGTTTTTAAGATATTTTGTTTCCACAATCGAAATGCGGAACTAATTGGGATTCTGGAAAGTAATTGTGTGAAGTTATTTTACATGCACCTTGATATTGTTAAGCAAAGCATGTTGTTGTTGTTGCTGTTGTTGTTTTTGGTTCATGTATGTAGAGCTATATAAAAGTAGATTTTTGAAATTTAAGTGCCTTTGTTGTTTCTACGAGAGAAGCTTATTCAAACAAAGTTTACAATACCTGACACGTCTATACTACACCTAAGTATCTATATCTGTACTACCTTTTACCTACTCCCCCACACTTATGTATCTTTAACCTAATACTTAGGAGGAAACATGAATATTGAACATCTAAAATCTAATTTTGAATCCGGTCTGGTTGGTGGAGCGCACGTGTTTTTATCTTATTTAATGTGATAAGGGCTTTTGTTTACAACCAAGTGGGCAGCTTATACATTTCTAAGAAATTAACGATTTATGAAAGGTGAAATAAAGGCAAATCCTCATACTCTACTCTCATTCCAAATGCTTTATAACTGAGGAGATCCTTTTCTTTTGACTAAAATACGACAAGAAAACATTTGCTTTGTTATCGGTTTCGGTATACTTTGATCTTTTTACATCAACATTTTTGAATTCTCAATTCTAGAAAACAGAAACGTATTATCCATGTTGCTCGTGGCTACAGAAGCCCTAAAGACATGAAGAGTTTGGCATATTAAAGCACAACTTGATTTTTATTAAATTTGAACTCACAGTTAAGCAAATGGGTGCTATTATTATTATATGGAGGATAAGAGCAAACCAAAGACTTTTAAGGTATCTTAACGATTAACGCTAATATATAATAATATTTTAAGAAGCCCCTGTGAAAATGTAATTATGAAAATTTTTGGGCTCAATAAATAAACTTTTATAGTTAATAGATACAAGCGATTTCAATTTTTTTTAATTTTATTTTGTTATTTTTTTTTTTGAAAAAACGCGTTCAAAGTTTATTTTTGAAAGTCAGTTACGACCCAGGTGCTTTCGACGAGTTTTCGAATATATTCAAATTATTGTATTTAGAATCCTCATATCATTATAAAACATTAACTGAGAATTCTTTTATCATTTTTCTATCAAATTATGTATTTAGTTATAAACAAGATGATCTTTGAATTCGTTTTCATAAGCAATCTAGGTATTCTAGGATATTGAAGCAATCATAATGACGTGCTATATTTCAAAATTATTTACATAATCATTTATATATTATGACAAAAAACATGTACGGCGATAGTTTCCTATTTTTAACTTCCCATAGGAAGTTATTGTAATGTGTCCGATTTGTCGAATTGCAAATTTTGACATTTCTCGACGTTTCAAGTTTCATAGAGTTGAAATAAAAGATTTTTGAGAAGATGTCTGTACGTGCTTGTGTACGTACGTTCGTACGTTCGTACGTCCGTACGTTCGCAAAGATTTTTTCGTCGTCCATAGCTCAAGAACCAGAAGAGATATCGACTTCAAATAAATTTTGTTACCATAGCAATTTAAAAAAAAGGTCAAAACTTTGGTTAACCCTAAGTATCTCACGAACCAATAACACTAGAGACTTGAATTAAATTTTATATTATATATTTTAACGCGATACCGAATAAATATATTTTTGGAAAAAAATCCAATTTACGATTTTATTATAAATCAAAAAAACTGAAAACAAAATATATATCACCTCAAAAATTGTATGAACAAAAAATGATTTTATCTCCAAAACACTTTTGTGCAACGAAGAATAATGTTTTTAACATCTAGTGAAATTTTTGAGAAAAATCGAATTTACAGTTTTCTTTATAAAAAATAAAACCTTAAAAAAAACATTAGGTACTCAAAGTTGGTAAAAATTGATTTTCGACTCGAATATCTTTTCAAAAATTTAAGATATTGGCTTTAAACTAATTGTATCTTTTAAAAAAATATTGTAAATATTCAGTTTTATTTTTAGAAAAATCGAATTGACAATTTTTTTTATAAAAAATAAAAACCTAAAGAAAAAGTTTAAAAAAGTTGTTAAAAATTGATTTTCGGCTCAAACATCTTTTCAAAACTTAAAAGTGTTGGCTTCAAATTAATTTTATCTTATAAGAAATATTGTTTTCAACATTCGGTGAAATTTTGAGAGAAATCGAATTGACAGTTTTTTTTACAAAGGGGCCGTTCATAAAATACGTCACGTTAAAATCAGCTTTTTCTGACCCCCTCCCCCATTGTCACGCTGTGTCACTCTTTTTGTGACTCCCCCCTAGAAATATTTCGTCACAAAAACGAAGCCCCCCCCCTGAATATGATAAATTTCAAATGATACTACACAAATTTTGAGAATTTAAATAAAAAATAAAAATAATTTTAATAAAAAGTATTAAATTGAGAAATATGAAAAAAGCGTCCGAATTAGTTCACTACTAAATGAAGAATGAAAGAATAATATAATAATAAATACATGAGAAACAGAATTTAAATTTGTTACTGAGTCGAGAGCGCAGGGTGCGACGAAACGTTACTCTTTTAAGTATTGGAAAAATAAAGAAACCAATTGTGACGGATCGCAACGCCGCTAAAGCCAAGTCAAAAGACTAAACCCGCGCCACAGAGCCAACGCTCATGTCGAAAAATAAACAAAAGTAAACATATCAAGTTACAATTTATTGTAATAAAACTATATACGTTTGAAATTCTATATATTTACTAAATACGAAATAAATGACTTTCTATCATGATGAAAATTTAAAAAGAAAAATAGGCAAAAGAAATACTAATTGAAAATGTTTTAATGAATGGAGAACGTCATGTTACCATAGACCCCCCGTCCCCCCTTGTCACACCTTGTCTCACTCAGCAAGAGCCCACCCCCCGCCTTGTGCGCGAACGTATTTTATGAACGGCCCCAAAAAATAAAACCTATAAAAAGCATTACTAAAAGGTCGTAAACATTGATTTTCAACTCAAATATCTTTTCAAAAATTAAAAATATTGGCTTCAAACTTGTTTTATCTCACAGAAAATATTTGTTTTGAGTTTTTTTATAAAAAAATAAAATCTACAAGAAATAGTACGCAAAATTGTTAAAAATTGTTGTTCGGTTCCGATATCTCGTGAATAAAAGAAGATATTGACTTCAAATTAATTTTATTCATCCAATTTTTATTTGTTTATATAAAAAATAAAAACTTTTGAGAAATGCTACTAAAATTGTTAAAAATTGGTTTTCGACTAAAAATCTGGTTAACAAAAATTGATTTTGAAATCAAAATATTTCATTATATGAAAATTTTGTTGGTAATTTTTAAATATTTAACAATAATTCAACTGACAACTTTTTTAACAAAAAACGAAAACCTTTAAATTTTTAAGCAAGACAAGTCGACAGACGGGATGGGAAGTTATCAGTGTGGGTCGTATCCTAGCCTCTTTTTTAAATGAAATAAATAAATAAATTAGGTGGCGCAACAGTCCATGAAGAACCGGGCCTAGTGACTTACAATTCTCAACCATTCCTGGTGCGAGTAATGTTGTCAGAGATGGAAGGGACCTACAGTTTATACGCCGAATCCGAACGGCTAATTTGAGAAAGCACTTTTCATGACAAGAATTACTCTTGGAGGATTTGTCAATTCCTCGCAAGAGACAGTACCCGTGAAAAAAAGTTAGATGGCACAGGCAGGGCTTGAACCCAAGACCCCTTGCATGACAGTCCAACGCACTAACCATCACGCTACGGGTACTACCTTTTTTGAAATTGCTATGGTAAAAAAACCACCCACCCAATTTTTTTGAGAGTCCTTTCTGCATCTGCATCTTTCTGCATTATTATCTGCATAACAAAATTTATTTGAAGTCGATATCTCTACTGGTTCTTGAGCTATGGACGACGAAAAAAACTTAGCGAGCGTACGAACGTACGTACGCACAGACATCTCGCTAAAAATCTTTTATTTCGACTCTAGGGACCTTGAAACGTCGAGAAATGTCAAAATTTTCAATTCGACAGATCGGACCGATTACAATAACTTCCTATGGGAAGTTAAAAATTTCCTAGAAAGTCTGAACATCAATTTTACAACTTATTTTCTGATTTGTATCTTTTTTGATATGTTTTTTAACATTCACCTCATTGTTAAAATTTACTTTGAAAATACTTAAAATTATTGGAAGATTTTTTGTTATAAAATGTATTTATATATTTATTTTTTTGTAAAATTTAATTTATTATGTAATAAATAATATAATATTGATTGTAATTTGTTCTTATTAATTTAATACATTTCTTTTGTGGACCATTAATACAATAATTTAATTTTTTAGGTTTCTTTTGTTTTTCATTTTACTAGCAGCAATTTCCTAACGGTCTATTATTGGCCAGTGAACAGAATATGGCTCATTTAATTCTATGAAAAATAATTTTTGTAAGATAATGTTATGAACTATTTACCATTGTCGTGATTATTAAGATAAAAACTATAGCCTCTAAATTTAAATCATTTCAATTCAGCCAAAAAGAAATCCACAAAGAAGTTTTAATTCAACTATAAATCATTTAAGCCATTTTCTTTTTATTTTCTATTTATTTTTGAGTAAATAAATAAATAAAACAAAATATTTTCAGCGCTAAGCCAACATTTCAATCTCAATCATTAAAAAAAGGAAATCACGCTAAGTTGTCTCGAATGTAATCTGAACAAGACCAAAACCATCAGCCAAGTCAACTGAATTTGCCGACTAAACAGTCAGACTATGCTTATAGCCATAACACGACACACCACGAAGAGGACGACGGACAGCTGCGACGGTGGCGACAACGGACGTCAAGAGAAACATAATTTGAATTGTATATAGACATTCCCGAGACACATATAGAAACACCTTGCATGTCACCTACCTGCCACCACCTCTTTTCTATAAATCCTTCTACCGGCCTTACCTACATAAGGACTTTTTCTCTCTTGGTTTTATACATAGGTTCTAGGTTCTCGAAGTTCTCGGTGTTCTCGGACAGAAATTGAGTTTTCTCAAACATTTTGATATGCAAATCGACACCGGAACAATTGAAAACAATCATCATACATTTATGCATGAGATTGTTCTTTGCGAGATTTTGCCCCTAACATAAATTTAAATATTGATTTTGCATGGGGTCCTGTGTCAGGATAATATACAAATACATAACATAAACATACCTATATCAACTCCTAGGTAAAGTCTATTGGACACTAGAATTTTAGTATAGGGGTGGTCTGGTCAGGTGCAAGGATATACTGCATGAGGATACAAAAAGGGACTGTATGATGACGGTGGACGATGACTACTACGACACGGCGAGAAACGACCTACAAGGATAACAGGGAGCGACGGTAAGGGCAGAGAAGTAGGTGTGTATAAAGGACTTTTGTTTTGTCTTGGAAAATTCAGTTTCTGTTTCTGATGTTGGATACACCTGTTATACAACAGTTACACGATATTTCGGTATAAGGTACGTGTTTGTCTAGGATGTTTGTAACTCGACCTTTCATCTATTGTTTTGTTACCTCCTACAAAGTAAATGGGTACTCGACTCGTCTATGGGCACCAAACCGGACGATAATGTTTCCTTTTTTCCTTTTTTGCGCAATAAGTAGTCGTCTATGTGTATGGGGTGTCGGAAATTGGGTACATCAACCAAAATGGTTTTGGTCCTTTTGAATTTGGTTTTTCGAGCTAAAGGAGGTGAAAATATATGCGGAAGATTAAGTTTTTGAATGTTTAATCAAAAACAAAAAAAGAAATACGAAAATTGTGTCCTGAGGGCTTACTTGAAGAGTTACCTATAAAATGTTCATATCTGATAGTTTATCATAAAAAGATTTTCTCAACTTGCAAGAAATGAGAAAGTTGACCACTTAACATTAGAATTTCTATCAGATCTGGTATTCGTTTCTGCATTTTATACAAAAAACGTTTTGAGCAATAACAAATAACGAAACAAGTTTTGGGAGAATTATCCATCATCATCGGAAAGTGAATGCGAACATAATGATAAACTGGCAATTGAAGGAAACATGCTTCCAAGAATGGAACTTAAATTATAGAATGGCCGTGAATTTTTATTAACTGATTTATAATTATTAATATTATATTATTATTAATAAATAATGAATAAAGTTTCATTGGTTTTCTGTAAGATTTAGAGGCCCATTTCTATCTATGAGGCATCGGTCGTGTGGCGGCGGCGTGACAATGGGTACAAAATTGCGCTATTTGGGTCTCGGAAAGACCGCACAGTATTTTTGATAAAAAGCATCTGACCTGTGGTCCATGTAAGATGGGTAAGTAAGTAACAATAGATATTTTGCGTAACCAAATCCTAAATGTCGTTGTCAGAAATCATGAAAATATCAATTAGCCGCTTCATAGCTCCAATTTGACCCTGTTGGACATCTTTATTAATGCGTCTCCGATCTTATGGCAACAATCTGGAAACTATTCAAATACTTAATATCATCAAAATAATCCTTGAGCTACAGTGCAAAACTATCAACAAGGGTTTTGAAGAAATGAAATTGCTTGTCTATCTGTCGAATTCAAAGTTTTTTTTTTGGCACGTCTTGTGCTCTAACATATTGTACCTGCACAGTACATGCTTTGCTATGAAGCATTTACCCATTTTGTTGTTGTTGCTAACCTTTGCTATAAGAAACCTCCCGTTAGCATTACGTCAAGATGCGGCCTCCACTTTTTATATTAGAGAAACCAATCCTTGTCCAGATATAATAGCCAAAAGTCGTCTACGAGTGATCAGTCCCTATCTGAGGTGTAGTTTCGTAAACGGTTAAAATTCAGTTTCAGAGAATGCCTCCACAACCTATCCCAGAGTAAGCTAGATGATCCACGCTTACAATTTCATCTTCGTTATGTAATGGCCCCGTGGCGGCTATTTTGTTTTGGTGACATTTGTCAAATCTTTTGTTTATTATTCAGTTGCTTACGCCAAATCATCATGGCAAGTTACACGATTGAACAACACGTTCATATGATAAAACTTTATTATCAAAATGAGTGTTCGATAACGCCAACGTTGCGCATTGCGCCCATTTTACGGTAGACGTGGTGGCCCTTCATAGTCGCCTCTTCGTTTCGTGGCCTAATATGACACGACCGGTTTAGTACACTGAAAATAATATTTTTCGTAAAAATATGAAATTGCTAACGTTAACTGCATTTTCGTTGGTTTAACGAAAGTTTTAATTGGTTCAACGAAAAATGTCATAATTTCGTAATATGAAAGTTTCATCATCTAACGAAAACGCTTCAGCAAAAAATTTCCCTATCTAAAAGATAGTTTTAGAAATTTTATTAACGTTTTCATCATTCTATGAAAAATTTCCATTGTGAAATCTACGAAAACTTTCATCAAAGCATGTAAATAAATTGATTTTACGAAAACTTACCACAAAGTGATTAAGATCCTACACCACTTCATGATATTTTTCATTCTTTAATGAAACTTCATCAAGTTATGAAAATTATTCATCTATTGATTAAAATCTTACATAAGTTTAAGGAAAACTACATAAGATAATGAAAATAATTTGTTGGTTAATTCAAATTTTTCATTAATTGAATAAAAAACTTCATTATATTATGAAGAAATTTCGTAGTTTGATGAAATTTTTCATTTACTAACTTGTTTTTTTTATGAAATAAAAATAACGAAAATATTCATCAAGTTGTGAAAATAAATCATTGCTTTATGAATGTGAAGTTTAAATTTTACATTAATTGATGAAAAATTTCATCAACTTATGAAAAAAAAACGTTGGCTTTCGAAAATTTTACATTCACTGATGAAAAACTTCATTAAATTATGAACAAATTTCATATTTTGATGAAGTTTTCCACTTACTAACTTGTTTTTTTATGAAATAAAATAACGAAAATATTCATCAACTTATGAAAATAAATCATTGCTATATGAATGTGAAGTTTAAATTTTACATTAATTGATGAAAAATTTCATCAACTCATGTAAATAAATCCTTGCTTAATGAAAATGTTCATCAACTTATGAAAAAAAAACCTTGGCTTTCGAAAATTTTACATTCACTGATGAAAAACTTCATTAAATTATGAACAAATTTCATATTTTGATGGAGTTTTCCACTTACTAACTTGTTTTTTATGAAATAAAAATAACGAAAATATTTATCAACTTATAAAAATAAATCATTCCTTTATGAATGTGAAGTTTAAATTTTACATTAATTGATGAAAAATTTCATCAACTCATGTAAATAAATCCTTGCTTAATGAAAATGTTCATCAACTTATGAAAAAAAAAACGTTGGCTTTCGAAAATTTTAGATTTACTGATGAAAAACTTCATTAAATTATGAACCAATTTCATATTATGATGAAGTTTTCCACTTACTAACTTGTTTTTTTATGAAATAAAAATAACGAAAATATTCATCAACTTATGAAAATAAATCATTGCTTTATGAATGTGAAGTTTAAATTTTACATTAATTGATGAAAAATTTCATCAACTCATGTAAATAAATCCTTGCTTAGTGAAAATGTTCATCAACTTATGAAAAAAAAATCGTTGGCTTTCGAAAATTTTACATTCACTAAAAAAACTTCATTACATTTTGATATGAAGAAAAATACACTCCAGGGCTGTAGCTTAAAGGTCCGAAATGTAATAGTGGTATTGAAACCTCGAAAATATTGGAATTTATACCTACATGCCCCTATACATGATTGAAATTATGGCTCAATTAATATCAACACTTACATCATTCGCGAGGTTTTTTTGTGAAATTGAAATTGCTGCTCTCTATTCAGAAACTACTTGGGAAGTACCAACAATTAGTTTGCAAGAAACAAATGTAATTTCATTTCTTAAATGGTTAGTGAAGTGAGTAAGTTTCACCATCAGACACGTCTGTCCTGCATATCCTTTTGTGTGTAATTCTCAAACAATTCAACCATTTTCATTTGTTCTTTATTTTGTTCGTATTTATAAAACATTTTCCTATCCAGCAAAGTTATAATCAGATTTTTACAAATAAAGTACCAAAAAGTGAGAATCTATTACATTTGTCCTTTATAACACTCAGCTGTTTGTCAAAAATAAAAAAAAAACACCTAGTCTGTCGGTCAAGTTTGATAAACAAAAATGAAACTATGAAAATGTATAATATATGCTATTATCTCTAGCACAATAATGGTAATAAAATAACATTGTTATTCGTTTTATCCTAGCTACAAAAACTCCTCAGAGGAAAGACGCGTGGAGAGATATAACCAATCTATATAATGGGTGATTTTTTTGAGGTTAGGATTTTCATGCATTAGTATTTGACAGATCACGCGGGATATCAGACATGGTGTCAAAGAGAAAGATGCTCAGTATGCTTTGACATTTCATCATGAATAGACTTACTAACGAGCAACGCTTGCAAATCATTGAATTTTATTACCAAAATCAGTGTTCGGTTCGAAATGTGTTTCCCGCTTTACGTCCGATTTATGGTCTACATAATCGACCAAGTGAGCAAACAATTAATGCGATTGTGACCAAGTTTCGCACTCAGTTTACTTTATTGGACATTAAACCAACCACACGAATGCGTACAGTGCGTACAGAAGAGAATATTGCATCTGTTTCTGAGAGTGTTGCTGAAGACCGTGAAATGTCGATTCGTCGCCGTTCGCAGCAATTGAGTTTGTGTTATTCGACCACATGGAAGATTTTACGCAAAGATCTTGGTGTAAAACCGTATAAAATACAGCTCGTGCAAGAACTGAAGCCGAACGATCTGCCACAACGTCGAATTTTCAGTGAATGGGCCCTAGAAAAGTTGGCAGAAAATCCGCTTTTTCATCGACAAATTTTGTTCAGCGATGAGGCTCATTTCTGGTTGAATGGCTACGTAAATAAGCAAAATTGCCGCATTTGGAGTGAAGAGCAACCAGAAGCCGTTCAAGAACTGCCCATGCATCCCGAAAAATGCACTGTTTGGTGTGGTTTGTACGCTGGTGGAATCATTGGACTGTATTTTTTCAAAGATGCTGTTGGACGCAACGTTACGGTGAATGGCGATCGCTATCGTTCAATGCTAACAAACTTTTTGTTGCCAAAAATGGAAGAACTGAACTTGGTTGACATGTGGTTTCAACAAGATGGCGCTACATGCCACACAGCTCGCGATTCTATGGCCATTTTGAGGGAAAACTTCGGAGAACAATTCATCTCAAGGAATGGACCGGTAAGTTGGCCACCAAGATCATGCGATTTGACGCCTTTAGACTATTTTTTGTGGGTCTACGTCAAGTCTAAAGTCTACACAAATAAGCCAGCAACTATTCCAGCTTTGGAAGACAACATTTCCGAAGAAATTCGGGCTATTCCGGCCGAAATGCTCGAAAAAGTTACCCAAAATTGGACTTTCCGAATGGACCACATAAGACGCAGCCGCGGTCAACATTTAAATGAAATTATCTTCAAAAAGTAAATGTCATGGACCAATCTAACGTTTCAAATAAAGAATCGATGATATTTTGCAAATTTTATGCGTTTTTTTTTTTTTTAAAGTTCTCAAGCTCTTAAAAAATCACCCGATACATACTTATTTATTTAATTATAATAATTTTTTAATCAATTTGCTTTTATTATGTATAATAGAATAAGAATTTACATTCATACAGTAAAAGACAATTTTTTTATAATCACAATAATTTAATGTGATGACAAAGTGAATGTGTCAGTTCAATACTAAAATGTCCTTATACAGGCACTATTCAACCTCCAAACGCGTTTTGATTAAAATACCTCTATTCAACGAAACATAAGTTTAATAAATAACATGTTTGAGTTTAGAGGCACTATAAGGGCTGTATTGTATAACCTTATGTAGATACTCACTATAATCAGTTTATAAATATTGCTGTATCTATTAATAGCCATGTTTTTTTCGCAAATCTATATAGAATTGTTGAAAAAAACGACATCGGGAGTTAGCAACTTCTTTCCTTAAAGTTGGAAGCACTGTGCACGCTATGGCATTTTCCAGCTGTATTGAGACTAGCATCAACAAGCATCCAAAAACGTCACTTTTGACTTCTCTGAACAAATTGTCGATTACATGCAGATAATATTATATTAGCATCACCGTTTTTATCGGGATTTAAGTTAAGTCTCGAAAATTATCTGGCCTTAGCTAAATCTGTAAAGAGTTAAAAGTAGTTGTTCTATTTACATGTTAAGCGCTTTTACCCGATGTCTTTCTTTTTCTACAATTCTATATGGATTTGCAAAAAAAACACCTAATAAAAATCCCCAATGAAATTTCACCACACAATTATTTATGAAAAATGTCATATTTTTGCATTAGTGTGCGTTCTTTACGTATACAAGTGCATAATTATTATCAAACAATCTCGGTCCACCAAAGAATTCGAAGCCAAATCTATTTGATCTTTATATTTATAGTTATTTATCTATACGTTTTTGAATCTCGGCTAATCGTACATACATTCGTGTTTTCGTGCAAAATTGTAAAATTGTGCAAAGTTGTGAATTAAAAAAAAAAAAAAGAGTTTTAAATAAGAAACAAGACATTTCAGTTTAAAAAGTTTAAAACGTGTTTAACTCATTGGCGTTTTTCTGAGAGAATTCCGATTTAATCCACACAGATAAAATTTTTCGTAAGTTGGCCTATTTAAAAACATAATTTATTATTTGTAAGAAGTACTCTTAGTAACGCGTTTACCAAAAAATTTGAATGCTCAGAACTTGATTATAAATGTACGCCCGAAATTTGCTTTAGAATCTTGGGATAGAATCCAAATTTAATCGATCCACAATCGGATGATGCTTTTACTATACATTTTTGAGTCGTCAAAATTAAATAACAAGCCTAAGAATAAGGATTAGCGCCCACTAAAAAATTAAGTTGCGGGGAATTGCTCCAATTTTCTTCATTTAACTTTTAACCAATTAGTAGGATATTCTCTGTAAGAGTGTCATAAGGACCAAATATATAGGTAATGCGAGAAAAAAAAGCATTCAACCATATTCTGAAACTCTTATTTATGACTCGTATTTGACTACAGTCGTATGTTGTTATTCCAGGAGTCGAACATCGGACTTCACTTGTACTAATATTGGGAAACAAAAAACATCGCATACGACTGTTCCTAACGACTATAGTCGAATACGAGTCAAAAGTACGAGTTTCAGAATATGGGTGATTATTGCGAAAACATTGTGGACGAACTACACCAAAAAATTACATTCGTATATTTCACACCTATGTAAAGAAATCTGAGGTTATAATTCAAAATGATTAAAACACTTTGTAATTTGTTAATGTGGGGCTCCTGAAGGCTTCCCTCTTGTATAAAATTACTTCTCATAGCCGCTCCTGTTTTGTTACAGGCGCATTTTAATTTTCGTGAAATTACGAAAAACTTTATGAATTTATGAAAAAAATTGTTGTTTAATAAATTTCAACATCAACTAACGAAAAACTACATCAGCATATAAACAAAAAATTGTAGCCTTATGAAGTTTATAATAAAATAATGAAAATCTTCATAAATTTATGAAAATAAATTGTTGTTTTATGAAATTTTACATCGTTTTACGAAGAACTACATCAACTTATAAAAATAAATCGTTGTTTTATGAAATTTTACATCGTTTTACGAAGAACTACATCAACTTATGAAAATAAATCGTTGCCTTATGAAAAATTACATTAAATAATTGCGGAAAAAGGCAAGCTGTTAATGTTTGGTGCTTAAGTCTGCAGTCTGTGACAAGTTGTGAGTGTCGGATATGCTTTGTATTCAAGTCTTGCTTTTATGTTTAACAATTTAATTGACTTAGACAACAATTTCAAACTGCCAGTCAATATTCATCTTATTAAATTTTACCCGAATTATAAAGGTAAATTTATAAGTACCATAAAAATATAACGTTGGGTGCATAAACTCAAAGTTGAAGACCGAGTTAAATTCGGTACTATTTGCAAAAAAAAAATATATTTCAAAAGGCAGAAGTGTTAGTTCAATTAAAATAATATAAATGTGTCAATTACAGGAAATTAATACGGACTTACATACATAAGAAAACCAAATTAAGCACCCTCATTGGTCAAAAACGAATTTTACCTTCAGTAAATTTCAGGTATGTACATAAATAATAAAGAACACAAAATATACGTTAATGTATTAAAGGTCATAAAAACGAGACATATTTACTTGTACTTAAAAAATTTGGCGGACGGAGACAAAATTATCTTTGAGTATATGTTGGAACAGTGGATGGAATCTATCGGACTTCCTATTGAAAAAGATCCAATAAACAGTAGTTTTTTTCTCGGAAAAATCTATGACACCAACTCAATCTCTAAGCACCAGCACACAATCATCTCCATACCCAAATCCTTCCAGTCAAGGAGAGGAATATGAAAAACAGTTTGTAAACCTCTCAATGATCCTAAACAATACAGCAAGAGGACAGTTTTTAGTCAACCATTACAATTCTTGCCAAAAGTTTGGTGAGGAACAAAGAAAAATGCTGATAAATACAATTGTATCTTATTTTGAGGAGAACCATACCGTTTTCACCCTCAGAGATAGCCGTAGGATCGAAAAGGAGATCGTTGAAAGATTCCCCACTGAAAATCTTGTAAGTCACACTTTATATTCTACAATTTCAACAGTTTTTTATTTTAAACACATTCAAGAAACCGAAATCAGTTAAAACTTAATTAAAGAGTCGCACGAATACTCTTACTATATTTTATAGGGAGCGTATCGGAAACGGAATCCCGGTTTTTGAAATCCTGCTTTTCAAAAACCCCGAAAAAAAAGTTTTAAAAACCCGTCTGATAAAATACTGCTTAAAAATCGGGATTATAAAAAAGCGGGATATCGTACCCAACCCCTTTTTATATTCTAAGGTTTATTTATTTGTCTAGTCTAATGTATTTTGTAATAATTTCCAGGAATACTACCGAACGTCATCCAGAGGGCGAATATACAACAAAGGAAGGAAACAATCCAGTATACTTGGTAATTTCATTTTAATTACATACATATTTATCAATATAATTTTAAAGATGTTTTTTATTTTAATTATAAAGATTCTGAATCAAACGCAGGAAATAATAAGATCAATCAAGTTCGATAACCTGACAGCGGAAAAGATTGATCGGTATTGGCAGGCTTGCACAAACTACCGTCTTAATGAAATACAAGCTTGTAGTTCAACGGCTGAGGCCTTAGAAAAGTGGCCATATTATAAAAAGCCTCTTGGTTTTCGACTGGTAATACAAAATGAAAATCATATTTTCGTTGACTTTTTAATAAAGTTATTTTATTAAATATAGATTGATATGGACTATAAAGTTCTTCACGCAATTGTGTGTTCACTGTTGGACAACTGGGAAGCACAAAGAACAAAGATTGCTTTGTCTTTAACAAAGGAACAAAATTTAAAGGACAGGCGATTGGTTCAACTTCTTCAGGAATGGATGAGTGACAAGTTAGATGACAGTAAGTTCTTTTCCTTCCTTATTTACTTGCGAAATACTATTGGGCAAGTTCTGCATTTAGAAAAAAATCGAACTCGAGATTTTGAGTTGACATTACTATGATAGCGAACACGATTAAAGTGGGTCCGACAAGACAATTCCGTCTGTCTGCCTGTCTGTATGTCTGTATCTCAGTATATCTGAACCTCTATCTACAGCCAAAGTCACTGGAGTTATTTCCTTCAAACTCAGTGATTAAGGGTTTTCAATAATACGCTAGAGGGGAAATTGAAGTTTTGTTGAATTCAAACTTATTTTGAGTTTATATTTTTGTTAGCACAAATAACCATTGCGGTTTCTCAGGAAGCATTCCTCTTTGTAGCCAAATCGCTTCAGGAAGTTGAGGATCATTTGTGCGATTTGAGGAAAAAGTCCACCAACATTCAACCATTTTTAGTGGGTATAGGAGAAAGCGTTAAAAAATTAAATGAATTTTATATATATTTTGACGGTATGCAATATTGTATTTAAAATATTTCATTTATTTAACTTGGAGTACCCTATTCCTTGCTCAAACTTCTGGTCATTTATCCAGGAATATATTTATAAAATGAAATTAAAAAAAAAAAAAAACAAAAAATGCTTTATTCGGAAATGAACTGGAGTAATAATATGTACATAATGTATGTAAATGTACATATACATATATGTATTAATATGTTAAGTTTAGTTTTAATGTTAGTAATAAGAATTATCAAAATAAAAAAAAGATCTTTAAAAAAATAAACAATATTTGTTTTTGTGGAAAAAGTCAATTGTTATTAATGTCAATGGTTTCGAGGTCGTCTTTTTTGCTTCTTATTTTTTTTAGGTAAACGGTTCTCACCGCTTTTTAAAACGGTAAGTAATATATCGTCTAATTTATTTACTTTAAAGTGTCCTTCTACTATTCAAAAAAGCAGAGGCTCCAGTCAAAAAATTGGGAAGAAAATAAGCCGAGTCTAATATTCTTCTCGAATTTTGTACTTGCGTTTCTACTTTGTGGGATGGTTTAAGGCCACTTTGATCTATAAAAAAACTAATGATTCAAAGAAAATTTTCGTTAACTAATGAATAATTTAACGTTAATTTGTGAATACAAAATTCATGATTTAACGAAAAATCTCATTAGCTTACGAATATCATTTCGTTGATTTATGAAAAAAATTCATGCATTAACAAAAAATTTCATCAGGTAACGAATGTATTTTCGTTAATTTATGAAAATGATTCATGAATTAATGAAAAATGTCATTAGCTTACGAATGATTTTTCGTTCATTTATGGAAATAATTCATAAATTAACGAAAAATTTCATTAATTAACGAATGTGTTTTCTTCCATTTATGAAAAAAATTCATACATTAACGAAAAATTTCATTAGCTAACGAATGTTTCACCGTTGATTAATGAAAATAATTCATGAATTAATTAAAAATGTCATAAGCTTACGAATGATTTTTCGTTCATTTATGAAAATAATTCATAAATTAACGAAATATTTCATTAATTAATGAATGTGTTTCATTCCATTTATGAAAAAAATTCATGTATTAACCAAAAATTTCATTAGGTAACGAATGTTCTTTCGTTGATTTATGAAAATAATTCATGAATTAATGAAAAATTTCATTAATTAAAGAATGTTTTTTCGTTGATTTATGAAAAAAATTTATGCAATAACAACAAATTTCATTAGCTAATGAATGTTTTTTCGCGTATTTATGAAAAAAATGTATTAATTAACGAAACATTTCATAAGCTAACCAATATTTTTACGTTGATTTATGAAAATATTCATGTTTGAATGAAAAATGTCGTAAGGTAACGATTGTATTTTAGGAAGAAAATTAATTGATTAAACGAAATTATCATCAATCTATGAAAACCTTTTGTAAATTGATGTAAAATTACGTTGTTCACTGAAATTTCTGAATTTAAAGACTTTCGTAAATGCTACGAAATATTTCATGCTTTGATGCACTTCATCAGTGTATGAAAGCCATTTCGTTGAGACAATTAAGTTTTTCATCGGCTCAATTTTAATTAAAATTTAATTGTCCCAACGAAGCTTTTCGTTATATTTACGTAAGGATTTGGTTCAGTGTAAACAATTGGCCTACACCCGTTCGTTAAAGGACCCCAAGGTCGGCAGAGAACATCGCCGCGGTTCGAGAAAGTGTACAGCAGAACCCAAGGCAGTATATTCCTCGCCGTGGACAAGAACTAGGCCTTTCGCAGACTTCAACTTGGCGAATTTTGCGTCGGGACTTGAGCCTTCAACCGTACAAGATCCCACAGACCCAGGAGCTCAAAGTTCATGACCATAGACAACGCTGTTTGTTCGTTGACTTGGCTTCGAATCGTTTGGATGATAATTTTTGCTTTTTGGATGAATGACCCTGTTTACAAGCAAAATTGTTGCATATGGGACCACATCAACCCACTCGAGGTTGACCAGGTGATAATGCAATAATGCATCCTCAAAAAGTTACCGTTGTTGATTTTGGGCCGGCGCGCGGTGTAATTGGTCCGTACTTTTTTTGAAACGACGTTAGTGAGGCGGCCACCGTCAACAGCGAACGCTACATAACGATGATAACTGATTTCTTATGGCCCAAATTCAACCATATGGACCTAGACGACATGTGGTTCCCGCAGGACGGCGGCGCTACTTGCCACACAGCAAACGCCAAGATTGACATTGACAACATAATCTACCCGCCTTTATTGAAAAACACTTTATATGAATACAAACATTTTACCAGGGATCACCACTACTAGGTAAAGTTAACACTTTTCGTAGTGGCTGAAAGTTACAACGCTGGCCTACCCAAGTTATAGACAATCAACAATTACGCGATTAGACAAGACGCAATATTTTTTGTTAATAAGGCAAAACAATAATTGTTGAATTTAAGAAAAAGAAAATTACTTCAAATTTACTACAAAATTGTTAAAATTGTCATAAATTCTCAAAGGATCAACTTTCAAAATGTAGCTCCTGAGTAAAAAGCTACGCAAGTAAAGAAAAACAATCCTCAACTATAAGTTTAATACATTATGAGCTCTAGAGTTGATCAACTACGAAATTTTAGACAAGTTGAAAAAAGGGAAGAAAACGCTTCTAGCCAAAGTCAATAAACTATACCAAAAAAGTTGAATAAACAATAAGCAATTATGTACATTTCAAATTCCATAACGACCATTTTTGAACTTTTGCATATAGCCGATAAAAACATACATATTTTATGTATTTAATCCATCGTGCCTAAATGTGATTTCAAAATTGTCAAAGTTAATATTAAACTATTAGATAGATTCTCATGCATAACTTCATTTCTGCGTGGCGTGCAATTTCCGCTATGAAAGACAGAAGGGTAATTTAGCTGCAGGAGCCTTTTGAACAAACATCAGAAAATAAAATCCAAATTCAATTTTGACTTTTTTTCCGGCCCACAATATTTCTTACTACGTTGTTAATTTTTGTTTTGCTTTTTTTTGATTTCATCACTGCCTGACATTTTGTTTAATGTGATTCGCTTTTTCGAAATCGTTCAAAATGAATTTTACATTTTTTCCTTTCTCGAAACATGTTGTAATTTGCATAAATCGATGTGAAATCGAGTCGCTATCTGGCGGCTGATGAACAGAACAGAACACCAGAATTGTCCATTGCCACCACCTCCTGCCACCACCCTATAGAAAAAGGAGATACCAGCTACAACAACAACACAAAAAAAGGATTTATATATTTAATTCCCATCGGCCGAGTAAATTGAGCGAAATAATATGCATGATTAATGTCATTCTTTTGGTGATAATGTAAATTCGCTTTCAGCGAATATAATACATCATATATGTATACATATACGTAGACGTGGCAAGGAGTGATATCAGTCCAACGTTCGTCATCGTCATCGTCATCCTCATCGTCATCGTCCTTGTTGGTCAGGATCGACTCTCGTTTTATTTGTATGTGCATTGTGCATAATGCGTATGCATTAAATTGTATGCCAGCTTTGAATGTGTATATGATGAAATACCTTAAGTTTGCCATGTTAACATGAATTATTTTAATTTTGCAATTACTGTACGAATGATTCGATTTGAAGAATATAAGAAGTAAAAAAGGATTCGTAATGATGCAAATTATAATTCTTTCAAAGGGGAAGCAGTTTTCTGCGATTCTCGTTGCTATGCCAATGTGAATAATGAATTAATCTCAAATAGACTACATAAAGTAAATAGGTTTGTTTTATTAAACTTTAAGTAAAAATTAAGTCATATTTGAAGTTAGGTACAATAGACTGAAATATGGAATTCTTCGATCTAATAAATAATACTTAATAACAATCGTTCTTTTATTAGCAGCATCCGTGGCGTTTTGTGGTTAGTGTGGAGTGCTTAGGTCTGTCATACCAGAAGTGTCACTTCAATAGTTGCCTTTCTTTAACGGGTACTATACATTAACAAATCCTTCAAGAGTGAAGCTGGCCATAGACGGTGAACATGTTGGTGTGATTTGTTGGTGTTGGGCTTAAAATTATTCGTGTATGGGCATGTTGGCCAACAAATCCACGGTTTATGAAATATTTTATAAACCGTGAAGTTGTGGCGTACATGTTGGCTGTGTATGGGCAAGTTTACAACATGTTTTGTAGTTTATCAACATGTTCGTCGTGTATGGCGTTGTGGGACAACAATTCGTCATTTGTGCTGTTATTTTAATTGGATTAACATGTCGTCGCAATGCATCATCCGTACTTCTATCGCACATCTTGACTTCACGACAGTCACACAAAAAATTAAGTTTATAAACATGTTGGGCCGTGTATGGCGAAGCGCTGCCCAACAAATCACACCAACATGTTCACCGTGTATGCCTAGCTTAACTCTTGTAATGAAAAGTGCTTACTCAAAATTTCCGTTCTGATTCGTTATAAAAACTGTTGCGGTATCCTCTATCAATAGGCCTTGAAAATCTACGAGCTCTGTCTACCTAACTCAATTAAACACTTTGTTATGGTTCTCCAAAACTTATACTTTTTACTGAATGTTTTATGTTAAGTTAGTTGTTCAGAAATAGAACAAATATTTAGAAAACAATTATATTTTAGTGCAGTATAAAAAGGTTTTCAACTCGGAAAGAGAGATAGTAAGCTGGAAATGTGTTTATATACCATTCTTTTGGTGTTCTAAACATTGTGTAAGAATCCTCAAAAAGGTTGTGTTCACATTCGCTTAAGTTATGGTACGTTCCGGTTGTGTTAACGCCTTGAACAAAACTTCCAAGCATACAATTCTTTTATAAATAGATGTCTAAGAAATATTTTGAAGGTTTTTTGGCCTAGTTGTTCTTCCAAAAAAGAACTGTTGTATTTTTATAAGAAGTCGCAAATAGAAGTCAATTTTACACACGCTTGAAAAGATAATGACTGTATTGCAGGATTGTGGAATCCACTAACTCAAGGAGAGCAGTTAGAAAGGAATATTTGCTATTAGGGAAGAAGAGCTGCGGGGAAAGGTCAAATACATCACCAGAATCCGCAAAAACAATAGTGCTTAGGAGTAGTTGAGAAAATCTACATAGGAACCTAAGTCACGATAGCAGAATAATTATTAAAAAATTGTGAAGAAGAAAAATAGTTGTACTGAAATCAATCATTCGATATGGAAAAAATATAAAAAAAAATCAGTTTTTGTTTTACTTCTTATAACTAAAGCCTTGAATTCAAACATCCATCTTTGGTGTGTTGTAAAATAATATGAAATTTAGAAAAGTCGTTGCCAGTGATTTGTGAAACAAAAATCACAAATTTGAGAGTTTCCCCTCAGGGGGTGTGAAATCCAAACTTTATCATCACAGCCAAATAAAGTATTGGATTCGTTAAAGATCTTTCAACTATCTTGAAACTTTTTTGAAGTTCTTTATTTTTTTTAGGAATTGAAGCATTATCCTGTTTTATATTCATGAAATTAGTAATCACTTTTAAAGTATGTAAAGAGCACTGTCAACAAGGTTTTGTGCGCTGATATGATCAAAAGTTTGATTTTTTTGGGAATGAGAACTTTTATCCCGAACAGGCCGAAGAAAAATGCATGGTTTGATTCGAGCTGTAAAGAGGTTATTAGGGTTAAGGGTGTAAGTTTCCGTTGTTTTAAAGCCAATCCAGGTTAGGAAAATCGGAATAAGTTCAAGCAAGCCAGGAAGGCCTGCAATGACCATATTCGACAGACCAAATTTTTACATAACCAAAAATTACCGCAAAAAATACTGCAATGTCCCAAAAAAAAAATAAATAAATAAATTGGGTGGCGCAACAATCCGTTGAGAACTAGGGCCTAGTGACTTACAACTCTCAACCATTCCTGTGTGCGAGTACTGTTGTCAGGGATGGAAGGGACGTACAGTTTTAAGCCGAATCCGAACGCCAAATTTGAGAAAGCACTTTTCATAACAAGAATTACTCTTGGAGGAATTGTCGATTCCCAGCAAGAGGCAGTCCCAGTACCCGTGAAAAAAACTTTAGATGGCATAGGCAGGGATCGAACCCAAGACCTCTGGCATGACAGTGACAATGTCCAAAAGCAGTACAAATTTTTGGTCATGATACTCAATTTGTTAGCTCTCTTGAGAAAGCTAATCTTTTTGCTAGGCAGTTCACCGCCAATTCAACGCTGCCAGTGAGTTTTAACAACCGACAATACGGCTTTCGCAGCAATAGGTCCATTGGTGATCTCATGGTTTATATCACCAAACAGTCGAGCAAATCTTAACATCCTTTTGGAGAAAGTAAGATTATTACACTTCATATTTCAAAATTATTTGATATGGTTATCTTATCGAAAATGCGTGCTTTCGGTTTTCATGAATCCCTCCTTCATTGGATTAGTAATTACCTTTCGAATCGTTCCATACAAGTTGTATTGGATGGATTCAAGTCTAAAACCACAAAATAAATGCTAGTGTGACCCAGGGCGCTGTTCTATCTCCAACACTCTTTCTCATTTTTATTAATGATCTACTGTCTGCAACTTCTAATCCAATATATTATTTCGCTGACGATAGTACACTAAGCTTTTCATATTCGTTTTTAGACTCACATTCCCCATCTTCGTATGTGGAACTGCAACGACAAAACAGCATTGTACAGTGGGGATTACAAATCCGGCTGGATTTTATTGCACCGAAAACTCAATACTGTCTTGTATCGTTAAAGCGAGATAAACCTCCTTTCCATTATCCATGGATGGCACTTGCATCGAGGAGACTGAACATCTCGATATTTTCGGTATGTGTATCACCAATCACCTCTTGTGGAATGATCATATACGAGTACGCGTTGTCGCCAAAAATGATGCAAGATGTTTGCATCTAAGGCGATGCAAGAAGTTTGTCCCCCCTCTGATCTGGCTGTTGTCTAAAAAGCTTATGTACGTCCAAAGCTTGAGTATAACTCCCATATCTGGGCTGGTGCTCCTGCAACTTACTTAAGCCTCTTGGACAGCATTGAACGCAGAGAATTTAAATAAATTGGTGATAATACCATCATAGGATCATTTACTTCGCTTGAACATCGTCGTAAAGTTTCTTGTCTCATCCATTTTTACCGTTATTTTAACGGTTTATGCTCAAGTTTATACCACCTTAAATAGGAATGCTCATCAGTATACCCTCGAGCCCAACTTCGATCGTACTGTCAAGTAAAGAGATTCGTTCTTTAGCCGTACTACGCGAATGTGGAATGCCTTACCACACTCTGTTTTTCCCAGTCATTGCAATATTCAGGAATTCAAAACCAATGTGCACCGACCCTCTCTCCCTTTCCTAGTGCTCACACTGTGTCTTTATATAATAAGGGAAGTATAATCCCCTGGAGTGTGCGCTTATTAAAAAAAAAATTTTAAAATACTACTTTTCTTAGGAGTTATTAATTAAAATTTAAAAATCTTTGTTTATTTTAAGAAGCTAGTATTTCCAATTTCGATACCATTCTACGATTTTTGTACACATATTTAACAGAATTTGTCTCAAAAAATAACCCAAAACCAATATTTTCCATATACTTTGTTAAGCGAATGCTTATGATCGTGTTTCTCCTATTCTATCGATTTTGAAGAATTACATGAGCTACTTTGTGGAAACGTTCCCACAACACAAATTGTGTTGTACTCCATCTCATCATACCTAAAAATGTTTACTTGGTAATTTAAGACTGTTTACAATAGATCAAGTTTGTCGTACATTTTTTGAATTGTATTTCCCACTTCTGTGGATTTTAGAAAGAAAATTGTTCTACATATAAACAATAAACTTCAGTAATTTAATTATGTACAATAATCCAGGTCATAATGATTTAATATCAAATATAGGGATTTCTAACAGGAATGGATTGATTTTGATTGTTTCTTTTACTTTCTGTCTTTAAAGAAAAATCATCATGGCGATTAACAGCGTCGAGCAACAAGTACAAAAATGATAAAACTTTATTATAAAAAATCAGTTCAAAGTTAATTTCCATTTCGTTCGAAAAATCATCTCAAGCAATAAGGCCCATTTTTGTATGAATGGACACGTTAATAAGCAAAATTTTTGAATTTGTGAAGACACCAATCCATGCGAGATTCACGAGGGGCCTATGTATCCAAATAAAGTTAGTGTTTGGTGTGGATATTGGGCTGGAGGCTCCATCGGTCCGTACTTCTTCAAAAATGATGCTGAACAGGCCATAACTATCAACGGTTGCAACTTCTTGTGGCTTGAAGTGGTTGATGTGAACGTGCTACGTATCACGCAGCTCAAGATACAATCGATATTCAGCTCAAGCGGTTTAACGACATGATTACTTACTTACTTACTTACTTAAGGTGGCGCTTCAGTCCTGTGTGAACTGTGTGAACCTCACCCAACAAACTTGTCCATCTAGCTCGTTCCCTAGCTAGATGTCTCCAGTTTCGCGCTCCGAGTTGGGTGAGGTCACCTTCCACTTGTGCGCGCCACCTGATTCGCGGTCTTCCTCTACTGCGCTGTCCTATGGGTGTGAATTCGAAGACTTTCCGGGCCGGAGCATTGGTTTCCATGCGCTCTACGTGACCCAGCCATCTTAGTCGTTGGCCTTTTACCCTTCTAGCGAAGTCTACATCGCCCGTACAGCTCGTCGTTCCATCTTCTCCTCCACTCCCCTTCGATGTATACGACCCATTAACGACATGATTACCTGGCGCCAATGGGAAGTGAATTGGCCACTAAGATCTTTTAAATTAACCCCTTTTCTTGTAGAACGTCTAGGAAAACGAATACCTTTATTTGATGGTTTAACTGGAGACAATTTATTTTTGATATTTTTCAACAAAAACTGAGTTTTACCGGAAAAACGTACAAATTTATAACTTCAAGTTTTATTATGCGCTTTAATTATAATTATAGCAATTATTATTAGATTGTATCATATTTTTTATTATAAAGCTCACTTGAAAAGTGAATTTAAACTAATTTGCGCTATTTATACTAACTCTTTCCCATTGTATTCTTCTCCAACCAAATTGAAATGTTATAAAAACGTTTTCGTCTCGTCGTCGGAAAAATTAATTCCGTGGATTTATCATTTCAATGTTGTCTGATTAACCTCTAATAGTTTGCGTGAACTTTTACAAATTGTCAATTCAATGATAAGTGAGCTGTACAAATACCTTACCTACCCTCAACCCCTATTTGAAATATATTATATTTGATTTCAACTTGTCGCTTTGATTGAGATGCATTTTGAAGACTTTGAAAATTGAATTTAAAATTGTCTGGCAGAAAAAGTATCCTTAAGGGGGAAAGGCTAATTTTATATTCGTTGCTTCGTTATCGCAAATTGTAGGATTATTTAAATTCTATATTCGTCTAGAGCCGAAAATTAGAGTTTATAAATAGTTGCAATTGAATAAAAAGGAAAAATACTTATTAAATAGGAAAAAGTGACAACGCTGTAATAATTTATTTTTCAAAAAATAAGACAAGACTTGATATTTCAATTGCATTTGATAGAGTTTTGCACTTATGATCGCAATGCTTGCATTTGTTATTGATGAATCTCTTCTTTGTTGCATTAGAAATTAAGTTTCGGACCGTTCAATTAAAGTAATATTTGAAAGGTTTCGTTTTGTCTCCGACACTCTTTCTTATTTTTATAAATGATTTTTCATCAGTAACTGCTAAGCGTATCCTCAGATTTTCATATTCGTTTTAAGATTCTTATCCCTGTCCTTTGATGTGAACTTCCAACGGTAGCGTATAATAAGCTCATAAAATTCTGATCTTGAAAGAAGAGGAGACTCAACAGCTTTCACTTATAGGTATGTGCATCACAAAAATAATCTCTTGTTTAGTGATCACCATATTTGACATTGCTAAAATTGCTGCTAAGTTTTTAAGTATTCTCCAAAGATGTAAGAAGTTTTTTACCCCTTTTTTTCAATATTTTTATGAACAACTAGCTGACCAGGTCACGCGTTGCTGTGGAACGTTTTTTTTTGTTATATTGTTGTAAACTATTAAAGGGGAACAATAGGAGAACATCAGACATGGGCACCACAATGCTTTTTTACATAATATGTGCCATTTGTAAAAAAAAAAACATGGCGACCTTAATGACTGATTTTCAAATACCGTAACCCCTTATTAAAATAAAATTATTATTTACAAACGAAGATGGAAACCTTATAGCTGGTATAAAAATGTACTGGTTTGGGATTTGAAGGGGAAAGACTTTGAATACAATTGATCAAAATTTTCGTACAGTTGATGTAAATCAAAAATCAAAATAATAATAAATGTATTATTATTTGTATTCAAGTTTGTAACAAGTGTAACTTTTTAGTTATTGTGACAGTTAAACTTATAAATAAGGTAGGTAGGGCAGATAGTTTAAAATCTTCCAACAATATTTATTACTTTGAATTATAAATATTTTAAATTTCAATTTAATGTATCACTAATCGGTGCACAATATTTTTGATTAACCTGTCTTTCGGTAACACAAAAAGGTTCGACGGTTTTTTTACACGTGACATATAGCTGTTCATGAGAAAAACGTGCAGTTTCCAAATCTAAACTACAAATGGACATTGTTGAGCCTTGAGGCTTATTTATAGGTAGGTAGGTCTAGGTAGGTAAAATTGGCGGTCTCAAGGCAACCTAGCCTGAGATCCAATGAGCGCTGTAGTGCGCCGTTTTGATACCAAAACTCGTTTGACCTGTGATAGAAAGGAAAAGATTTATAGAGAAGCTTCATAGCGATTATGTTAGAGCCATTTTGTCGCATTGAGAAAAAAGATAAGGTCTCTAATCTTTGTCTCAGATAGCTCATCAAGTTCGTGAAAGAATGCTTTCCCAAAGCATTTTATTCTAGTGTTTGCCAAAGCAGGACATTTGCAGAGGAAATAGATTATCGTTTCAATTTCTCTTTGGTCGCTACAACTACGGCAAAAGGGGTTGTAAGAGATACCCAACTTCTCTGCATGAACTCCTATAGGCCGGTACAAACCGCAACAATCCTGGATATGTCTTGCCTTGGCCTGCATAGAAGATCGTTTGTACGGGTTTTATTATAGGTGGGCCATATCTTCCTAGATATAATGCAGTTGGGTAAATTGCTCCACCTTCGGTTTGATTCAGTTTGGTAGATAGAAAAGATTTTACCCTTCATAGCACCAAGAGGAGAGGAATGTTAACCATTTCCGCAAGTGAGCTATGAAGGGCCGATCCTTGCCTGGCTAGCTCGTCAGCCCGTTCATTTCCCACGATACCACTATGGCCCGGAACCCAGATCAGGGTGACACCGAGGTTAATGTTCAGGCTCGCAAGCTCATCGCGACATTGCTGGACCAATTAAGATGAGGATGTAACCAAGTTAATGGCTTTGACAGCTGCCTGACTGTCTGTGAAGATAGCCGCATTTCGGTTTTGGTTTGGGCTTTGTTTAAGTATCTTACATGCTTCCCTTATTGCCAGCAGTTCAGCCTGAAAAACGCTAGCAAAGTCAGGAAGCCTAAAGGATTTAGCTACATTTAGGGACTCAGAAAAGATCCCAGAACCAACTCCGCACTCCATCTTTGAGCCGTCAGTAAAGATTTTTGTGTCGAAACCTATCGACACGATGTCATCCTCCCAATCTTCTCTGGATGGGAAAATAACCTTAAAACCCTTACTAAGGCTCAAATTAGGAGTGCAGCAGTCAGTGTCTACCAAGATAATATCTGAGGGAATCAATTTCGTTGTGTGAAAACCATAAGGTTTTGACAACCAGCTGTTTGATTCCTTCAGCCTAATAGCGCTGCAGGAAACTATGTATTTAATAAAAAGGTCGATTGGTAGAATATCCAAAATAGCGTTTAAGGCGTCCGTTGGGCAAGTACGCATGGCCCCTGTGATGCCCACGCAAGCTGTTCTCTGCACCTTCTTTAGCTTATCGATATTATAGGCTTTGCTAAGAGCAGGCCACCACACAATCGAACCATATGTTAAGATTGGACGTACTACGGCTGTGTACGTCCATAAAATCATCTTCGACTGAAGTCCCCACTTTTTGCCGAAAGTTTTGCTGCAGGCGTAGAAGGCAACACAGGCCATCTTAACCCGTACTTCAATATTTCGTTTCCAGTTTAATTTAGGGTCGAGTATAACTCCCAAATATTTTGCACTGGAAGACAATGATAGGATTTGACCGTTGAGTCGAGGTAGCGTGAAGGGTGGTACTTTAGTTTTGGTGGTAAAGAGCATCAGTTCAGTTTTACTTTGGTTAACTCCTAGTCCACAACTCGTGGCCCAGCTGCTAACTTTCTTCAAAGCTGACTCCGTGCTTTCATTAAACACAGAAGTGTACTTTCCTGACACCAATAGCACCAAATCATCCGCATAGGCTACCGCCTTCACTCCACATCTTTCTAATTTAACGGAAATTGTATCCATGACCAGAAGCCATAGAAGAGGCGAAAGGACACCACCCTGGGGTGTTCCCCTACTCACGTGTTTTGTTGCGATTGTATTGCCTAGAGTGGCTCGAATCTTCCTACCACTGAGCATGGAAATAATCCAGTCTCGAATGAAGTCTTCTACACCGAACTTAACGAGCGATTCTTCTATGGATTCGGTAAGGACGTTGTTAAAAGCAACTTCTATGTCTAAGAAGACGGCAAGAGTAAATTCTTTATAATGGATTGTTTTTTCTACAGTACGCACTACCTCATGGAGGCAGTCTCCGTAGATTTGCCCTTAAAATAAGCATGCTGAGAGCTTTCGAAAGGTCGTCCAACTAGGATTTCTCTAATATGGTAATCAAGAATGCGCTCCAAGATTTTAAGCACAAAAGATGTTAAGCTTATTGGTCTGAAATCCTTCGCGGATTCGTGACCTCGCCTACCCACTTTCGGGATAAAAACTACTTTGACCTGTCTCCACGACATGGGCACATGTTTGAGAAGGAGGCATCTTTTGAAAATTTGTTCCAGCCATGGAGCTGCCACATCATGCAACTTTTGAAGCATAACTGGCAGTATGCCATCCATGCCTGGGGATTTATATAGAGAGAACGTATTTATATAGAGAGAACGCCCACAAAATATTTTCTCTGGTTATAACGGAATTGACTTGCTCCACATGAACTACGTTTAGCTCTGTGGTTACACCCGGTTCGGGGTTATCACTCTCGCAACCCGGAAAGTGCGTCTTCATCAGAAGCTCAAGATATTCGGCTTGAGAGGCTGTCCAGGTTCCATCAGGCTTTTTTAGAAATGAAGGCTTATTTCTAGACATTGCAAAATCTAAACGAATTTGAAACTGTAACCTTTTGACGATATGGTAGAATCTGACTGTATCATCGGACTAAATAGCAACAGGACCACTTTTCCCTTAAACTTTCCAGTTAAAATGGTTGCTTCAAGAATATTTCCGGTGATCTTTTTGATGACTAAACGTGTACCGTTGCATAATTAAGGTGGATTCAAATCACACAGGAGAATAATAGGTGAACCAATCTTTAATCTAAGATTATATGGTGGCATTTCAGATATGTCTACTGTACTTTTTTGTACGTATGTTTGAAATATGCCG
Source organism: Eupeodes latifasciatus (assembly GCA_920104205.1). Classification (NCBI taxonomy): domain Eukaryota; kingdom Metazoa; phylum Arthropoda; class Insecta; order Diptera; family Syrphidae; genus Eupeodes; species Eupeodes latifasciatus. The sequence goes on along the minus strand of OV049924.1, from coordinate 355,490,553 downwards.
AGATGGGATGAGGCCATACTAAGTGTGATTGTCACAGGTTAGGATAGGTTCGGTTAGTACATTTTAAGAAGAAAATAGGTTACTGCAATACATTTTTATTTACGACTCGTGAGCACGCTACAACTTTCAGCGTTTGCACCAAGCTTTATTTATTGTTATTGCAAAGGTTCCTTTCACGGGAAACTGCACTCTTTTAAACTGAAACGGCAAATAGGTTGGAATTATCGGAATGCGGGGAATTAAAACATTTTTTCCTTTTGCTATCTCAGTCATGATTATAGCTTTTATAATATTTCGTCCTAGAAGAATAATCTGTAGCCCTGTGCCATTACATAACTTTGGTGCGTCAAGATTTCTCATGAACAGGTCTGGAACACCAACCTTCATTCTCAACTTATGAGAAGGCATCACCCCTGTAATTCCAAAGAATTAAGAAATTCTATGGGGTATGATGTTACTTACCCGTGTCCATAACGTTGTCTACTGAGAGGTACTCGACGATATCTCCCTTTACGTCCGACATAATTTGTTCGTTTATCTGGCTAACTATCTCATTAGTTGGAGCTAAAATTGCCCTCTCACACAACCACTCCCGATTGCCCATATTTATATGCAGGTTTGGATAGACATTACTTTTTAATTCATCTGTGCTACAGACAATTTGACAGAATTCATGACTCAACGTAATCGAGCCGTTACAGTCTGTTGGCATACAATCTTCTACGATTTTTAGAAGAGCAGCGGCATATTATCCTGCTTGAGAATCATTGTGTAGCTGTACACGCTTATTCGTAGTCAGACAAAACTTTTTTTTAGATGTACCCATAACACAGATGCTTTCAAACATGTGTTTATTTCACTGCCGGTGTACCTCTACTAATTACCGGCAGGGTAAAGTCGCCAGATAAGATAACCACCATCCCTCCCATGATAGCCCGGTTGTTCTTGATGGCTTTCAGTGTACGATCTAGTGCTTCAACTGCTTTTTTGTGGGACATTGTACAATGTACATTCATCCCAAACCAACAATTTACACTGCTGCAACATTCTTCCACGCTCACTACTTTTGCCTATATTACATACTGGCGTTTCCTCATGAGCTAAGTTCAACGGACCAATTTTATCCAAACATTAGGTACTCAAATCTTTGGTAATTTAGGAGTGAAAGCGATCAGATTCCCCGGAAAGTAATTTTTCCCATGGGAATGCGTTGTTTTCCCGAGGTCAAAAGTAACTCATGTCCTTTCTTAAGTCTCAAACTATCTCCTTACCAAATTTATTTTAAATCTGGTCAGCAGTTTAGGCGTAAACGCGATCGGCCCACCTGAATTTTCCCATGGGAATGCGTTGTTTTCCCGAGGTAAAAAGTAGACTATGTCCTTTCTCGGGTATCAAAATATCTCCATACCAAATTTCATGCAAATTGGTTCAGTAGTTTAGGCGTGATTGAGTACCAGACAGACAGACAGAGTTATTTTCGCATTTATAATATTAAGTATGCAAGTATGCATAGATGTTCTAGTGAAATTCCCAATTTTGTCATTTTTTAAAAAAAGTCTTTAATACAGTTTTCCATTAAGAGATTTAAAATAAATAATAAGAAAATATTATTTTTTTAAAACAAATCAAATAAAATATTTATTTCATTGTTCAGAGGAACATTATTAGTAAGAAAATCAGCTAAATGTCAGCAACGATTACATTGCACCATTCCTTCCATGAAATCTTCCATAACCAATTCGCACATTTGCGACTAATCTTCTCGAATTCTATCTTTGGTCCTTGGTCCATTATGAAGTATTTGCGTACTCTCACGTGATCCCAAAAAAAGTCTTAAGGTGTTTAATCGCAAGATCTGTTGGTTAACAGTGGTCATAAAACTTTCCTTACAAAACAGTAAGCTGCTAACTGTTACAATATTTATAGTGAATTTTAACAATTTCAAAATTATATCGTTTAATTTAAATAATATGCAAACAAAGAAAATAATATGCAAAATATGAAAGCTTTAAAAAAGACAGCCGCCCAAATAAATATCTGGCTATATTCAAAATGAAACCTCGTATTGGAAAACTCTATTTGATTAAATTTTTCTATGAAAACGGGTGTTCTGCTATTTTTCTAGGTTTCTTAAGTACCAGAACTAGAAAAATCAGTGAGCAAACCCAGAGAAATTGTATATATTTCTAATCACCTGTTTCATAATTCTAACATAAATATTGTAAATCTAAATTTAAAATTGATCACAAATTTTAATTAAGGACTAAGTCCAAACATCAATCATAGGATATTCAGTCATATTGAAAGCACAAACATATTTTTAAAAAATATCCATGATTATAAAAAATTTAATATAATCACATTTTTCCACGTTGGAATGCTGACATTTGTTTCATGAAAACCTTTCACTTGCATTTCCTGTTCTATTCCACGAATAATCACAGCGCATTTTAGTGACCCTTTGTAATAATTTAATAGATATCTGTCAAAGTTAATTGAATTCACATACCTACATAATTTTATTGATTTAATTTTTGTTGAAAATCCAATTTAATAAGAACAAAGAAAACCAACCAAAACAAAACCTTAGACAAAAAAGACAAATTAAAAAAAAAAGAAAAAAAAACAGTAAACAGATTTCTCAATTTCGCTCCTTTATAAATACCGCGTCCGTGCACTCCTTCCCTTCCACTATAAGTTAGGTACCTCTATACATAGTTCAACCAACGTCGAACTTTCTCACACCCTTAAGGGTATCAGGGTATTTTTTTTTTGTAATATAATTTTTTTTTTCTTTTCTTCTTCATTATTATTTTTGTATCCTTGCGTTCACACTAACTTTAGTGAGCGCTGGCATTTTTCTTTGGGGTCATATATTTAGGACATCTTTGGTCTTTGGCACGCAAATAAGACGAATTACTCGGCCGCACGAAGAGTGAAGAAAATATGGGTTGGCTCTCTTATGGTTGTTAACGATGATGGGCTGTGAATTTTTGGGGTGAATTTTTGTGTCGCCCGAAGATACATTGGTGACCATTAGGGTGTCGGTTACCAAAGTTAAGTATTATAGTTGGTCTTAGTAGGTAGGTAGGTAGGTATAACTCGTATAACTGACTAAAAGTTTATTTATGATGAAATGCTTAGACATCCAACAACACACCATCCCCATAACCATATAACCATCATCAGGGAAAGCGGGAGAAGGATCCTGCCTGACCATCAAATGAAAGGGAGTTAACTTTGAGAATTGTGAATGTGTCACCATCATAGAATCAATTTGAAAATGTTTTATGTCACCTTCCGGCCTTGCGTGTCTTACTTGACCGAACGCAAACAAAAGCGAACACTCTTAAGCCTATTGAAAGAAAATTATAATTGATTTTTTTTTATTAAAAAAGCTTTTGAATTTAGCTAAAAGCGTTGTTTAAGGTTCTGAATCAAATTATATTCTAGGAACTACTCACAATGGCATAATGTCGTCTATAAACATTTGTAAGGACCTTTGTAGATATTATGAATTAAGTTAGTATAGAGAAAATAGTTTTTATACTTAGCTTATGCCTATAGATACAATTGAAAGTCGAAATACTCTTTTTTTTCATCTAAACCATAACAATCGCTTTTTTAAGATATTTCCAATTTTTCATTTTGTTTAAGGAATGAGTGTGTATACGTATCAAACAACATTCACAGTCAAAAAAGTTAAGTCGACCGTTAATTTTTTGTGAAATAATTGTAACTGTTTTTATTTTGTCGTTCTATGTTTGTTTGTTAGTGTTTACTGTCAGTATTCCCCAAAAAAAGATTTTTGAAGTTCTAATTTTAACCGATTAGATGTTTATCTTGGACAGGCGATGGAAAAATGTCTAGAATTCAATATTTTAAGTTATAATCTGTTTAAAGACATTAAGGGGCCTATTATGTAAGACAACTAAGAACAAAGTTGAGTTGTAATCCGGCAATCGGTATTACCGACCATAACTAGTTGACTGTAACAAGTCAACCAGTAGTCAACTGAGAAATGGTTGACTTTTTAAGTGTGTTTGGGGGTATTATGTAAGCCAGTTGAGTTGTCTCTCAGTTGTGATTGTTATCAAAATTCAACAACTGCTATTTACCGGTTGTAAAGTGCATTTGTGTGTACAAAAAAATATCGGTACGCACCAACAGCGAATTGAAAAGCAATTTCATTAAGAAAATGGAGACAAAATTTAAGTTTTACAAATAATAATATAAACGTTTGTAAGAAAATATTTTTTTTAGACAAAAATCACAAAACCTGCCCAATTTGAGAGGTTGATTGAGGTTCATCAGCAGCAAAAACTGTATAAATTGTCAATTTTAAAGAATTTGAAAGCCCGCTCATTTCATTTTCTTTGATATATCGAAAACATACACTTACAATCATGACATTTATCAGACTGTAGTAACCTTTTCTATTTATATAGAGATGTTGAAGATTTTTTTTGGTGCTATGATTCGAACATGAGTTCCATCGATGCATCCTATTACTCCAGGAAATCTGGTTTTGTGGTAAAAATGAATCTTGGATAAATTCAAATTGGTGAGATATGTTCTTCTACTACGTCTAGCATTTCTACTACCGAAACTGTTGATTGAGCAAGGCCTAAATTAAAATCATTACCTACCACTGCACTTTTGGAAACTTCCTTCTGCCATGAAATGTAGGCAGTGTTTGAGAATTGGTGGGACTGCGGAGGAACGCTATGGTTGTTTCAAATAATCTTTGATTTCGTTTAGTACATAAACAAATATGTCTTTGTCGAGTATTAAATAACTTATAAATAAAACGGAGTCATTAAATCAACAGTTCTCACCGAAGAATTTGTTTACAATAAATACTTTTTGTTTGGAAGTTCCAATGGATTGGAGCGATCTCTATAATATTTTTTCTTATCAGCGCAACATTGTCGGGATTTTCTTTTCCGAATTTACAAGAAACAAATCAATACAACTCTCCATTTCGTATTATTTTGTCTTTTTAATAAAATTTTGCACTGAATTCAAAACTTTTTTGTCGGGATTTTCTTTTCCGAATTTACAAGAAACAAATCAATACAACTCTCCATTTCGTATTATTTTGTCTTTTTAATAAAATTTTGCACTGAATTCAAAACTTTGAAATACCTACGTATTTTACTTTACACAGCTGATTTTGACACAAAACAAGTACATAAAAGTAGGCAATGTATTTGGTCTACTCAACTGAAAAAAGTTGTCTCCCATAATACGAATTTTGTTTGCAGTTGTCTTCAAATTGAGTTGTCTTGATTATAACTCAACTAAGTTAAGTTGTGATCCATAATAGGCCCTTAAGCTGCCTTTGATAACATGACCAGGGTAGAACTCTACATATAGGATGACCATGAATAATATATTAAGCCAACTTCAAATAGCCTGATTGATATATCCAGACCAATCAAAATCAACAGCGAACTCCGAGAAGGTAATAGTAGGCCTCATTTTCAACTTATTGTTGGGGAAAGAAATCCGTGACTATGGTATGCCAACATAAGGTTAAGCTAGATAGTAAGTTACACAAACGACATCGACATCATCGGGAGAACTGAACAAGCTGTATACGATTTCTTTATCCAAAATCTGAGCTAGACTTAGTAAATGGCACTCCATCCTCTTAGCCGCTTCAGAGAAAAAAGTCCGACGGAGAATTGTTGGCCCGATTATATTAAGAATGAACTGCATGCCGTTTACCTTCAAACAGATATCTTGCTTGCCATCTAGTTTGCATGATCGAAAAGGAACCAGCCAGGAAAATACGAAGTACATTTATGGTAGGCAACAGCGTGACAGATCATGCTTAAGCCTTACTCTAATTTTCCAAGACGTTATAGATGGTTTTGGGATCTAGATCAGACATTACTTAGATGATATTTGCCTGAATTGTTTCTTCAGTTTTGATAAACATTGATCTCTGACGGTTTCACACAAAACAATCGTGAGAAGTCGAATGGTAGCTCCAAGGTGACCAATTGACATCGCCAAAACGCGATTTGCGAATTAAGTGTGAAAAGATAAATTGAAGGAACTGTTGTGCAGTATGCTGTGAGCCATTCTGCATAAACCAGAAACCGTCCAAGTCCATGTCTATACTTATAACTACAAAAATGAAATGTTGGTTAACATCGCTCTGCAATGTCTACCGTTGAACGAAACTCCGTTCGCAGCTTCATTAAAAAAAATATTCCAATGATTCCAAATTGTCAATCTCTAGAGATGCAAATTTAGGCTTTTCTGCCTTTCATTTTCTAAGTTTACGTAGCCGCTGAAATTTGTAGCTCATAAAATCGTTGAAGCAATACTAAATTAATGTTGGTGGGGCCAACACACCTCCATCCGGTTTGATTCAAATGACATACATACAAAGATAATTAAATTTAACTCTCAAAACTGAGTAACTTTTAGCTAAAGATGAGACTGGTTAATAGGACACGATTTCTTAAGCGAAAATTGCTTACATTGAAATCGAAAATGTTTTGGTTAAAAATTAAAATTCCGTTGCTTGCGAGTAATGGGTTCGTTTAAGTTTTTTTTAGATGAATAACTAAGATGTCAGATATCTCTCTAAGTTGATAAAAAGTTTTGAGATTATAATTAATTGAAGGTGGTCCTGATACATCTAAAATACCAGGAGATCATAGCAGTAAGGCCTTTAAAAGGAAGAACGGCTTTCAATTGAAATACATATCAAGGGCGGATCCAGACTTTTAATCAGGGGGGGGGTGGTTGTTTGTCACACGCTAACAAAATTTAAATAACATAATGTGTACCTCAACCTTGCATATGAAAGCATTCAAAGATTCAAACAGTTTTCTAGATATACCATAAAAATACAAAAGTTTAAATGGTTTTTATTGCTTTCACGCAGAAATGTAAGAAATTGTTTTGAAGCTTAGATTATTTCCTAAAAGAATATATTCTTTTTTGTTGCCATTTCTATTTATGTGAAAAACGCTACAAAAATTCAAAAACCTAGAAAATGAGAAAGAATCTGATATCAAGAATTTTCTGGCTTTTTTTGACGAAGTTTTTTAGGACTCAATTTTCGGGAGTCTATTTTTACTATCGCTATCAGTCTCCTTACTCGTTGATTGGAGCTGAGCTAGAAAGTATATTGATCTTAAAGGAGTCAACAAAACTTAAAAATTGTAGGAAGAAAAATATAAGTTAGTTAGTTTAACAAAAGTTTAACTTTTGCTATTTTTGAGACATTTATATTCTTGAAATTCGTGTTTAAATTTTAGTTCTAGAACATCTAGAGCAAATTCACTTCAAAAAGTTGATTTATTTAAGTTTTTAAGATCTTAGAAGTTTTCAACAGAAAATCAATTTTGAAAAAAATATAATGCATGACTGGGTCGCTAGAACTTGCTAATTTCTTCAAAAAAGTCTGTTTAAAACATTTCATATTATTTTAAGATTTGAAAATGTACCTGCAAAATAAGTTTTTCTCAAAAATTTAAATGCCATTTTATTTCTCAAAAAACCTAGATTAACTTAATTTTTGTATCGAAAATCATTAGAGCGGGTTTTTGAAATTATTTTGTACGTATACAATTTTTAAATTTTGTCTTTAAAATATTTTTGGTATGCAGTTATTTAGTTCTTATAAATATACATTTTACATTTAAATTTCGTTCAAAAATGTTCACCACTTTGTGAGATATCAAGTTAAGTAAAAAAAAATGATTGTTTTTTTTTAAACCAACAAAAAAAATAATGACATTTTTAATCAACAAATATCATCATCAATTTGAAAATTTGATCATCGATAAGAGCTTGCACTGAAAGAGAAGATTATTGAAATCGGTCGATTAGTCCTTGAGAAAACTTAAAAACTAAATATCGGTTTTATGGGGGGTACCCTTCTGGAACAATATAAAAATATGTTTTTCTTGTAGAAAGAGGCCGAATTAAGAAAAAAAAAATTAGGAAAGTTTTAAAAAAATCTATCGGTTCATTTCTAAAAAAAATCTAATTTTCTATTTTATACCATTTTTCGTATTAAAAAAAAGGAAAAAATCGCCTTAAGCTAATCGGCTGAAAACCTTAATTTTAGTCGGCACAATGGTTTAGGCTGTAGGGGCCAAGACAGACAGACGGACAGAATCGGGGGACCCACTTTTGTCGACTTTTCTACCATCGTAATGTCATGTTTGATTTTTTACGAATGCAATACTTGCCATATAGTTTCTATATGTCGCAAGTAAAAATCATTTCAATGTTCACTATTTATGAACATCAACAAAACAAGATGGAATTGAAGGCTTGTTTCAGGAATTTAAAGGCAACTTAATATAAAATTGACGATCTCTTATCCAAGGTTTCTTCTTAAAAACCTGTTCTTTTTCTGAGAAACAAATTTTATGAAAATTATTTTTGGAATATGAACACTTTGGTAACTTGGCAAGAATTTTTACTTTTAAAAACTGGGGCACAAAGAGGTTTCCCATACATTTGGAAATTTCTTTTGGGGTAAAGAAAGAAAGCCAACTATTGAGAGCAGGGAAGAAAGGAAAGCAGAACACTTTTTTAGATCAAATCAGAGTCAATTGATTGAGAAATTACTGGACTGATAGAATAATTGGTCATGTATTGAAAATATGCAAAGTATTGAATAAAAGAGCCAAATTAACAAAAATAAGAGAAAGAGATCTTTGATGGCGTGAACGGAAAAAGTGTAATGAGTTAGTGGGATTGATATAGTAAATATACGATCAAAGTACTTGAAAAAAAAGAGGCTGGGATGCGACCCACACTAATAACTTCCCATCCTGTCTGTCGATTAGTCTTGCTTAAAAGTTTGTAGGTTTTCGATTTTGTTAAAAAAGTTATCAGTTGAATTATTCTTAAAAATTTAAAAACTACCAATAATATTTTGCATATAATGAAATAATTTGATTTCGAAATTATTTTTTTGTTAACGAGATTTTTAATCGAAAACCAATTCTTACCAATTTTAGTAGCATTTCTTAAAACATATTATTCCTTATATAAACAAATACAAATTGGATGCATGAGATATTGAGATTAATTTGAAGTCAATATCTTCTATTGTTCACGAGATATCGAAAACCGAACATCAATTTTTACCAATTTTGCGTACTATTTTTTGTAGTTATTAATTTTTTATGAAAAAACTGACTGTTGGATTTTTATAAAAAAATTACTGAATGTCGAAAACAATATTTTCTGTGAAATAAAATTAGCTTGACGCCAATATTTTTAATTTTTGAAAAGATATTTGAGTCGAAATTAAATTTTTACTAGATAGTAGTATTGTTTTTTTTTAGGTTTTTATTTTTTGTAAAAAAACTGTCAATTCGATTTTTCTCAAAATTTTTACCGAATATTGAAAACAATATTGCTTATAACAAAATTTAGTTTCAAGCCAATATCTTAAAGTCTTTAAAAAAGATTTGAGTCGAAAATCAATTTTTACCAACTTTTATTAATTTTTGTTTAGTATTTATTTTTTTGTTAAAAAAATTGTCCATTCGATTTTTCTCAAAATTTCACTGAATATTGACAACGATATTTTTTAAAAGATAAAATTCGTTTAAAGCATATATCTTAAAGTCTTCAAAAAATATTTCAGTTGAAATTCAATTTTTACCAACTTTTAGTAATGTTTTTTTAGGTTTTTATTTTTGGGTAAAAAACTGTCAATTCCATTTTTCTCAAAACTTTACTGAATGTTGACAACAATATGTTTTAAAATATAAAATTAGTTTAAGGCCAATATCTCAAAGTTTTGAAAAGATATTTAAGTCGAAAATCAATTTTTACCAACTTTGAATAATGTTTTTTTAGGTTTTTATTTTTTATAAAAAAACTGTCAATTAGATTTTTCTCAAAATTTTATCATATGTCAAAAACATTATTCTTCGTTGCACAAAATTGTTTTGGAGATGAAATCATATTTTAGTCGTTAAATTTTCGAAGTGACAAATTTTTTTTTTCAGTTTTTTTGATTAATAAAAAAACCGTTAATTGGATTTTTTGCCAAATATATAATTGATTTGTATCACGTTACAATAATATAAAATTTAACTCAAGTCTCTACCGTCATTGGTTCAAGAGATATTTACGGTTAACCAAAATGTTCACCTTTTTTTAAACTGCTATGGTAAAAAAACAGCCCACGCAATTTTCTTGAGAGCCCTTTTTGCATCTTTCTGCCTTATTATCTGTATAACAAAATTTATTTGAAGTCGATATCTCTTCTGGTTCTTGAGCTATGGACGACGAAAAAAACGTACGGACGTACAGACGTACGGACGTACGTACACACGCACGCACAGACATCTTTCTAAAAATCTTTTATTTCGACTCTAGGGACCTTGAAACGTCGAGAAATTTCAATATTTTCAATTTGACAAATCGGACCCATTACAATAACTTCCTATGGGAAGTTAACAGAATAAACAAATTTAACTCTGAATTTCGAAATTCTGTACATTATTATAAAAACATTAAATTTTAGCCGTTTCTTAGTCAATAGCCATTTAAGTTTTTAAGTTTGGTTTATTTTTGTTAGTTTGATTAAATAACTAGTTTATGTTTCTGGAAGTTGTAGAAAATCGAAGCCGTTATTATATGATTTCATTTCTAAATCACTTACAATCTCCCTAAAAATCACATTTGATGAAAAGACATTTAAAAATGTTCTCAAAACATATGTTGTTCTACAATATACAACAGTTTTTAAATTAATTAAAGCATCAAAAGGAACCCTTAAAATGAAGAATCGTTATTTAAAGGAAACTCCCCTAAAATAACTTAGTGATGGAAGCATCATTTGTGCTTTTAAATTAACTCCATCAATAATGAGACCTGAGTGTACTTCATGGAACAGAAGAGATATTTCACCTTTGTCCCATCCTTTTCGTCGTTTTCGTCAAGCAAATTGAATGGTTTGTCCTTGTACGAATATAACGAAGGTAACTTCATGCTCATGGTTCATGCGGCTATAAGGTGTGACTGTGATGATGAATAAACGACAATGCTTTCCCTTTTCTGAACATCATCAGGTACCAAACCAACATCATACCGAACACCTTTATCAGAGTGTTGCTGTTGACAGAATCTTCTTATAGGATCCTTCAACAAATCCGACTCTGTCACACAGAATATAATGTGTCGTAAGATAGACACAAATTTTGTGGCTTTTCTTTTGGTTTCTTGCTTTGCAATTCGATCATTCGTACCTCTGATGCTACATGACTCCAAAAAGCCTACTCTGACGGGACGACAACGACGACGACGAATCTTCCGTAACCGGACGTAGTGTAGAATTTATTGGTTCGATTGGTTTCTTTATGCTGGAGCCCAAACGATTGGTCCCATAAATCTAACCAACATCATCGATGTCCCTATACCAAAGTATGCTGCACCTATGTATGTATATACATATATGACAATGAGATTGTTCCGTTTCTATAATATCTCTCTGATGGTGCTCTATATGGTGCTCCGGGGTTTTCATTGATTACTGCACCCATCACATGTATAACTCTGAAGTCTAATACCTTGCTTTGGCCGTTGGCCATTGGCGATGATGGTTACTGGAGGCTCCCTGACTTCGTTCCGTGCATCGCTCGGCGCTTCTGCCTCATGCTCATATAGTTCGGATAAAAAGGTTCAGTCGGACTGTGGTTCTATTCGGAAATTAAGCCTTTTGCAGATGAATTGCGAATCTGACACAAACAGGGTGTTCTATTGTGAAATATTTTATATGGCATGCATGGCATGGCATGGCACAAGCAGAAGCAGAAGCAGAAGCAGCAGCACCACTATCACCATTCATGCCAATCAAATTGTCGAATTTGCTTTTGTGTATATGTAAGCCAGAGCTAGCTAGCTATGGAACTACTATATGAAACCCACTTGGACACAGTAGAAATGTTATTATTGGATCGATTCTAAAGTCTATTGGAGAACATTTTGTAATTTCATTAGTTCCACAAAAATGACCACCATTGTCACTGACTATTACATCAGTAACTGACCAATATATAATACAGTGATATGTTTGACAATGAGAACTAAAGGGTAGCATCCTGTTGGAATCGGGCTTTTCATCAGACTTAGACTTACGTTACATACATTATGTACATATATATGGATAATTAAATTTGTGCTGCTTGGGAACCTCAATTATTTTCGCTTTATAGGTGTTTTTCCGGATATAATGTTTTGTGATTGTATTTGAATTGACTTTATACATATCTATATCTCAAGGTACGATTCTGGTTTCTTTGTAGCATGACTAAATATTTTGCTGAAATATGTATATTTAAGGAAATTACAATAACATGTTGAGGTTTATTTCATAGGAAATATGAAAAATTTATGTATAGAACATTTTAAAACTAATTTTTGAAGTTAAATTTTTGTTTTATGTGTAGATTTGACTTAGCTATTTCCTTAATACAAAACCGACATTAAAATATCTCTACTTAGTCGAATACTAAGCAATTGCCCCTTTACTTATGAATGTTCTCTTCTTTCAAGGATATATTTGAATGCCCAAGCATTGTGTGGGGTATATATTAACAAAATTATTTTTTATTTTTTTAAAAGGCGCATGTATGCCATTAAGGGTGGAATATGACATCATTCAAATGCCCGCCTCGGCTTCTTACGGTGGCACGCATCCGAGTGGTCCAATTTTTAATGACTCTTTTGCATAGATTCGGCTGAATTTGAGCGATGCCCTGTGTTATGTTCGGACATCGGTCGATTGTGGTGTATTTGCATAGACCTGCGACTTCAAGAAACTCCACAGGAAAAAGTCTAGCTGCGAGAGATAACCTTACCCTCAAATCGTTCATGCAAAATGTCAATAGTGGCGTTTGCTGTGTGTCACGTATTCCCGTCTTGCTGGAATCACATGTCGTCTAGGTCCATATGGTTCAATTTGGGTCATAAGAAATTAGTTATCATCGTTATGTAGCGCTCGCTGTTGACGGTGACCGCCTCATTAACGTCGTTTTCAAGAAAGTACGGACCAATTACGCAGCCGGCCCAAAATCAACACCAAACGGTGAGAATGCATTATCATCTGGTGAACCTCGCGTGGGTTGGTGTCGTCCCATATACGGCAATTTTACTTGTTTACACGGCCATTCATCCAAAAATGAAAAACGCTGTCTAAAGAAGTATTCGATGGTACAATCTTCTAGAGAATGTACAAATTTTTTCAAATTTGAATTTCGAAAGAAAAGTTTATTTGGCATAAAGTTAAAATCATTAATTTATGTATATGAATCAGCTTTTCATTTGGGGCTTATGAACCTTAAACAGTTGATTGAAACTGAATTACAAAAAAGCTAATTTCGAAGGCATAGCGAGTTACATGGTGCATATTCCGTGGTGTGAGTATTTTTGTTCTTTGGATTTATTACATTTTTATGACTTTTTTATTAATAACCTGAAATTGGCAATTGATATGTATGTTCCTAAAGTTGAAATTAAAACAAATTCCAAGCCGCCTTGGTTCAATAAAAAGCTGAGTAACTTAAGCAATAGAAAAAACAAGGCTTATAAACGTTTACGGATAGCAGAAAATAAAGATGAACTACGAAATATTTATATCCAATTGGAACGAGAATTCGATATTCTTAACAAATTTTTATTTCAAAATTATATTTTATCAATTGAATCTAACCTAAAAAAAAATAGTAAGTCATTCTGGTCCTACATCAAGAGTAAAAAAAAATCGATTGGTATTCCCAGGTGTATGAATTACCTTGGGTCAACATTTTCAAATGTATCACGTATTTGTGATTCCTTCGCACACTATTTTGAATCTAGTTACGCTAATTCGAATGTAAGTTCAGCATGGACGACCGAATATTTGTCTTTTGAATGTAAGACAGATATTGGTTGCTTAGAATTAAATATTTCCGAAATTGAAGATGGTCTCTTGAGTTTAAATGATGACAATAAACCAGGTCCAGTCGAAATTCCACCTTTTGTTCTTAAAAAATGTGCTGCTTCTCTAGCTGAACCGCTTTTCTTAATTTTTAATAGCTCTTTAAAGAACGGCGAATTTCTTCCATCATGGAAGAAATCATTTTTAAACCCTATTCACAAATCAGAGTCTAAACAGCAAATATCCAACTACCGTCCGATTTGTAAATTGTCATGTATTCCAAAACTTTTCGAGAAATTGATATATGAAAAACTAACATTTTTAGTTAAGGAACACATTTCACCGTTACAACATGGTTTCGTAGCAGGAAGATCAACAACGACTAATCTTTCTATTTTCTCCAATTTCATTTTAAATAATCTCGAAGAAGGACATCAAATTGATGTAATTTATACCGATTTTTCAAAGGCATTTGATAAAGTAAGTCACTCTATTTTAATTAAGAAATTAAAAAACTTTGGATTTCATTCTATGTTTTTGAAATGGTTGGAATCTTATCTTAAGGGTCGAGTTCAATTTGTTTGCATTGACGAAGTTCTCTCAAAACCAATTTTGGTTTCATCTGGTGTGCCCCAAGGTAGCCATCTTGGACCACTTCTTTTCCTAATTTTTATAAATGACTTACCTAGTATTTTCCTTAATTCTAGTCAACTTCCTTTCGCCGATGACTTAAAGTTTTTTCGTTGCATAAAATCTATTAATGACTGTCATCTCTTACAAGACGATATTTCGAAACTATCCCAATGGTGCACGAAAAACCAACTTTATTTAAATGTCGCTAAATGTCAATGTTTTTCTTTTTGCCGCAACTTTTCTGAAATCATCTTTGAATACAAAATTGAGAATCAAGTTCTAGAAAGAGTAAGGGAAAAGAAAGATCTTGGTGTTGTTTTTGACCCTAAACTTAACTTTGTTAAGCACATTGAATTTAGTGTAACCAAAGCAAATTCCATGCTCGGCTTTATCAAACGCAATAGCATAGACTTTAAAGACACTTTTACTCTAAAATCGCTTTTTACCTCATATGTAAGACCAATCTTGGAATACTGTTGTGTAATCTGGAACCCTTTTTAAAACATTCAATCCAAAAAGAATTGAAATGGTCCAAAAAAAATTTACAAGATTCACTTTTCAAAAATTTGGGTGGAACATCGAAACTCCATCATACAAAACTAGATGCCAACTTTTAGCTATTCAATCACTTGAAAACAGACGTAAAATGTTTTCTGTGATATTTATAAGTGATATTTTATCATATCATATCAAATGCCCTTTTTTGTTGTCTTTAATAAATTTGTATGCTCCATCGCGACAACTTCGAATACGTTGTTTGTTTCGTGAAGATGTACACAGAGTTAATTACGCGAAAAATGAACCTATAACCCGCTGTGTCAAAGAAACAAACTTAATTTTAAATTGTATTGATTTTGATTTTCAATTAAGTAGATCTTCTTTGAAAAATAAACTATTATTGTATTTTCATTTTAATTGATTTTATATTTTGATTATGTATGAACAAATTAATTATATATTTTTATTTATATTTTATTTTTATATACTTTTCATATTAATTATAATTTAAGTATTTATATTAAACTTAAGTTTATTTAATAAATTATACACATGTAATTATTTATCTAGTAGTCTAATTGTAGATTTTCAAATCTCATATTGATGAATAAATAAATAAATAAATATATACTGTTGATTCTACATCTGGTAATTGGACTGTCAATTTTTTTACTTTTTTCGTCAACTCACCAAGGAAATATTAAGTGTTGAATAATACGTGCAATTGATAAATACAAATTTTTGTTATACAATTTTTGTTATGCTCTGTCAACTTTCCAAGTAGGTAGGTATCGAGTATTTTACGGTCGCCAAGTTCGTTCTATTGAGAACTATGCAACAGTATATAGTGAATATATTCAAAATATGGTGTATTTAAAATCGTGATTTGGGTCTTTAAAATAAATATATTAGGTTGAGCAACTTTCCTTTGAGAACAAGGGCCTATAGTGACTTACAACTTTCAACCATTCCTTTCTGTGAGTAATATTGCCAGGGATAGAGGGGACCTACAGTTTTAAGCCGAATCCGAACGGCTAATTTGAGAAATCACTTATTATGACAGGAATTACTTTTGGAGGACTTTTAAATCACTCGCAAGTGGCAGTACCTGTGAAAAAAAAACTTGAGTTGACACAGACAAGGTTTGAACATAACACCCCTGGCATGAGAGCCCAACGCAATAACCATCACGCGACGGGATTTGGGCCTCTACGCGTTCAAAATTTAACTGACCTTGATAAAAAGGTTGATAACTATAGAAAACCTCTTAGAGAAGTTGAGAGATTACCTTATTGGGCCTATCTTTGGATAAATAAATATCTGTAAACAGTTAAAATTGTCTAATTTGGGATCGGATCTCAGCTAGATGTTTATTGTAGCTTAGATTCGAAATAGTTAGTACTGAAGTGAGTTTCTTATTGGTGCTTTCATTGGTCCATATGATTGAAAAAGCTAATACTAATTTGCTTCGGCTTTAACTAAAAGGTAATAAAGATAAAAACTATAAATGTGATTTTAACACAACGTTGATACATGCTTTAAAAAGTATGAGTCAAGGTAAATTCTACAAGACCAATTCATGAGATCATTTCAACTTCCCCATTGAATTTTATCGATCTGAGATGAGGGTCAACAAAGCCAATATAAGCCATACGCCATAGCATTGGTCAAATTTTACCTGGCTGTCATCATGGTCATTTAAAATTGGATTGGAAAGCCGTGGTGAATATTTGATATGACATCGATAAGTCTTTAATTCAATCAAATCAAGAACTAAGAACCTATCTTCACCAATTTTGATTTGTTCACATTTAAATTTAAAGATACAAAACTCTTGAAGAAAGACCTTATAAAGGGTGTTTAAATTTTAAGGCCTACATGTTGCTTTTGAATGAACACCAATTTATTTAGGAAATTATTGTCATTTCCTTTTATTTTGATAATATTGGTATGGTTTAATTATTAATGGAACAAAATATCGTCCAAATGGTAGCCGCGACCTCGGCGGCACACCTCCATATCCGATGGTCCAAATTTTCGATGGCACTGTGGTATAACTGAGGTTTTATGCAATTAATGTGCCAAATTATCTCATCCTTTAAATTGTTGCTGGCTTATCGATGTACACTTTTTATTTCAAATAACCCAGGCGAAAGAAGTCCAAAGTTGATCTTGGTGGCCAATTAACAAAGCCATTACGTGAGTTAACATGGCCATTGAATATGTCGAGCAAAAGAGATATTGTTTTGTTAGCTGTGTTGCAAGTGGCACCGTCCTGTTGAAACCCCATATCATCCACATTAATATCTCCGAATCCGGGCCATATCATATCACGATAGAGAACACCATTCGCACTTACTGCCTGACCAGCCTCATTTTGTAAAACATATGACCCGATGATGTCGGTAGCCCATAAACCGCACCAACCATTCACTCTTTGTAGATGAATTGGTTTTTCGACAATCACTCTTGGTTTATCATTCGCCCAAATGCTTTTCAGACAGGCATTCTGATTTTAATGCCCATTTTCATAATAAGTCTGAGTAACTTTAACGTGTTGCTTCATTGTGTATCTTTCCATGGTTCAAATTGAATGCAATGTTTAAAAGTGGTTTTTAGCTCTATACCTATTATTGGAAGGGTTGTACTTTTGATGTACTTTATTTCTCGGAAACGTTGTCACTACCTGCTGGCAGACAACATTTGGTAAAACTTTAATTTCAACTGATATCCTTTCCATCTAAAAACAAGTCATCAAGCTGTTTCGAACAGGCCAGCTGTTTTGACACTGAGTGAAACCCAAGTAGGTGAGGATACCGATCCTACTGAATTTTTTATTCATATGTATAGCTTGGTGCCACTATTCTTTTCCCACCATGGCCTCGCCATATAGGAATGATGTTGCTTATCAGCTCTTACCTCAATATGGTCTTTGCACCAATTCTTTCTTTAATTTCATGTGGTTTAAATTTTCCATAAATAGACAAATCATTCACTACTGCTTCCTTTATCGAAGCCCAAATTTAGACAGAGTATCAACTTCTCATGAATTTGATGCTTTGTCTGACTCCATTCAAAGAATTGTTTCGTCCTATCCTCGCACTGAAATCGTTGTTACGGGCGATTTCAATGTACACAATTCTTCACGGCTTCAACATTCGGGCCAGACAACATCCGAAGGAGTGTGTGCTGAGATCTTCGCTGAGTTGAACCACCTAACTCGTCTGGTCAACGAGCCCACTCGAATATCGGACGTGGTAGGTCGAGCAGAAAACACTCTTGACTTTGTTCTTACCTCTGACCCTGATAAGTACACTATTAGTGTTCTATCTCCTCTAGGCACATCTGACCATTGTGTCATATCAGCAAATTTCTCGTGTAAAAACTCTCCAGTTAAAGAAAGAGCTCCTAAGAGAACCGTTTGGCAATACGAGGAAGCCAACTGGGACGGTCTCAATAATTATTTTAGGATCTTTAACTGGTCACTATGCTTCCTCGATAGTGACGTTGACGCCAGCGCTGATATGATCACAAGTTTAATTCTCCTGGGAATGAGAACTTTTATCCCGAACAGGGTTAAAAGCATCAGACCTAAGGAAAACGCATGGTTCGATGCGAGCTGTAAAGAGGTTATTAGGGTTAAGAACGTAAGTTTGTTTTAAAGCCAATCCAACTGAGGAAAACCGGAATAAGTTCAAGCAAGCCAGTAAGGCCTGCAACACCCATATTCGACGGACCAAATTTTTACATGACCAAAAATTACGGAAAAAAATACTGCAATGTCCCAAAAGCAGTACAAATTTTTGGTCATTCGTAAAAAGCATGAAAAATTCTTCTTCCTAGGTTCCTACGCTCGTTGTAAATGACACTCCATTTGTTAGCTCTCTCGATAAAGCTAACCTCTTCGCTAGGCAGTTCGCCGCAAATTCAACACTGCCAGTGAGTGTTATGACTCCGCCTGTCATCGATCGCGTTAGGGATTCTATGGGGCAAATCTATTTTCGCACTCGTACTGTTGCGAGAGTCCTAAAAGATCTCAACATACATAAATCCGCTGGTCCGGATGGTATCCCCGCTATTGTTCTGAAGAGGTGTTCTTTAACGCTGGCAAAACCACTGCGTAAGCTTTTTCATCTGTCCTACTCCTCAGGTCTCGTTCCGAGCGGATGGAAAACTGCATTTGCCCAGCCTATCCCCAAAAAAGGCGATCTTTCATCACCCTCTAATTACCGACCGATTGCACTTTCGTCCCTTCTTTCCAAGGTCATGGAAACGCTGATTAACTATCAGCTCATGAAATATCTTGAAGATCGAAAGCTCCTTAATGACCGACAATACGGCTTTCGCAGCAATAGGTCCACTGGTGATCTCATGGTTCATCTCACCGAACAGTGGAGCAAATCTTTACATCGTTTTGGAGAAAGTAAGATTATTGCACTTGATATTTCAAAAGCATTTGATAGAGTTTGGCATCAGGCCCTTTTATCAAAAATGCGTGCTTTCGGTTTTCACAAATCCCTGCTTCATTGGATTAGTAATTACCTTTCGGATCGTTCAATACAAGTAGTATTGGATGGGTTCAAGTCTGAAAACCACATAATAAATGCTGGTGTGCCCCAGGGCTCCATTCTATCTCCAACACTCTTTCTCATTTTTATTAATGATCTCCATTTAGATTGATTGGTGATAATACCATAATAGGATCATTTACGTCGCTCGAACATCGTCGTAAAGTTTCCTGTCTCACCCTCTTTTACCGTTATTTTAACGGTTTATGCTCTAGTGAAATAGCCAGCTTTATTCCTCCCCTTAAACAGTTCAACCGTAATACTCGCGCTTCTAGGAATGCTCATCAGTATACTCTCGAGCCCAACTTCGGTCGTACCGTCAAGTATAGAGATTCGTTTCTTAGCCGTACTACGCGAATGTGGAATTCCTTACCACACTCTGTCTTTTCCAGCCATTGCAATATTTAGGAATTCAAAACCAATGTGCACCGACACCTCCCTTCAACCCCTCTCTCCCTTTCCTAGTGCTCACTCTGTCTTTACATAATAAGGGTAGTAATATCCTACAATTCCTGGAAGATATTAACGAAACATACGAAACTAATAAATAATATACAGTTTAAATAAAAAGCGAGTCGATATTATTTCTTTGAACTTTAACCAAGAGTTTTAAGAGAAAGAATTGATCCGACAACTTTGACTTAGTCGTCTTATAAAAATGTCAAAAGTAAATGTAAAATATCAAAAGTTTGGTTTTATTTATGCTATTAATTTCCATTTGCATTCTACCTTTTCATTAAGAAGGCCTTAGAGTATAGTCGGGTTTTTCAACAGGACGCTACAAAAGTAGAGCGACAGGAACAGCAAACGACGCTATATTTTTTGCCGCTCTTTTGACATTTCTCTTCAGTAGAGTTTGCTATTTCTTGATAAAAAGATATATGTACGAGCCAACAACGAGTCGAAATTATTAAAATTTTCTACCGAAATTCGGAGCCAGTGCCCTCAACATTAAGAGCGCTACGTCCAATTTATGTGCATCATAATCGTCCTAGCAGATCAAAAATTGAGCGTCTAGTGGGAAACATTGAATCCACAGGCATAGTACAAAATTTTCCAGTGCCAGTGAGACAAAGAAGTGCCCGTAGTTTCGAGAATATTACTTCCGCACACGTCGTTCTCAATTTTGCGAAAAGATCTTGGATTGAAAATGATTCGGAATTTCATCGAAAAATCATCTTCAGCGATGAGGCTCATTTCTGGCTGAATGGCTTCGTCAATAAACAAAATATGCGGAGGTATTGGTCAGGCAGCAATCCACACGTACTACATGAGTCAACATTGCATCACGAAAAATTACGGGTTTGTGTGGTTTATGGGCCGTTCGGCGTCATTGGGCCGTACTTCTTCCATGATGATCAAGGCCGGCACGTTACAGTGAATGGGCATCGCTACCGTTCAATGATAACCGAATATTTTTGGCCCCAAATGGATGATATGTACTTGGAGGACATGTAGTTCCAACAGGACGGCGGCTTGCGGCGCGCGCGGCGCCACAAGCCACACAGCGAATGTCACATTCAATTTATTGGAAACCAAGTTTGGAGAACGTGTTATCTCACGAAAAGGTCCAGTCGCTTGGACGCCTCGGTGGTGCGATTTGACGCCATTAGACTATTTCGTGTGGGACTACGTCAAGACTATTTTTTATGCTAAAAAGCCAGCGACTATTGATAAACTTCGTAGGAATATTGAACGTGAAATCGCAGCAATATCGGCCGATTTATGCTTGAAAACTGTCGAAAATTGGGTTGGGAAATCGAGTTTCATACATAATTGCATCAAACGTACTTTAAGAGGAATAAAGAATTTCATTGATATCCAAAACCGTTTTTGTTTTATTTAAAAAAACTTTTGTAGCGCTGTTATTGAAAATCCCATTATATGCGGTGTTGCCTTGATACAATCGTAAAGCAATAGGTCAAAATTAAAAGAGCTCTCTAAATGTTTTCTTTTCTTCACTTTCTATCGTGTTTTCCACAGACGAAAAACTTTAAACATCCAAAGGCTCTTAAATCCTTTATTTGTGAAAATTAGCATACATCGAGGAATTTGGCCTATTTTCTGCAGTCATAAAAACATTTTTTTTAAATTATTCACCTCATTCCTACTTTATAACAGTACTATAGCATGTACTATGTATCGCAATAGGGTGTGTTCAATGTGAGAGTTTTTGATTGATTTAATTACATACCTCTATTTCAAAGATGTAGGTGTAGGGTGGGTTAGGTGCCCACTCGATGGTGTTGCATGTGGAATAAATTAAGTTTAATTGTTTTTTAAAGTGGAATTAAGAACATTAAAAGCTCAAGAGTTAACATTTAAAAAAAAAGTACTTGAAAAGCATGATTTGTAGCTTTGTTTGTACTTTAAAATGCATCAAGTACACAAAAAAAAACACCCTTTCAAGTTTTTACCTTTTCATATAAATTTGCAACAATAATTATTAACATAAAGGGTGCTTTTAAATCGAATTAACGGAATATAATCGGCATCATTCAGCTTCAGTGTTAAGTCTCCAGCCTTCAGCTTTCAGCCTTTAGCTATCCAACAAACAGTTATCACAACAAAAACAACAACAACAACAATCATCAATCAGTAAACGTGTGGTGCACGCATATTGTATATAGCCAACTTACTTACCAACCAACCAATAAAAAGAAATAAAACCATTCTTTTCCATATCCAACAGGCCAAAAACAAAAAGGAAAACATTAAGCCAACAAGGAGGCACTTTACACACAGCTCAACTTGAACTCGCTCACACGTCCTTGCTTATAGCTTGGCTATTGTTTATTACCCGCCATCACTAGTTAGGCTTATATTGTTGTAGCACAACAATGTACATTAGCGGATTAAGGCCTCCACGTTTATTCGTTTCCACAGGGTTTCCTTTTTGCGTCTGTTCTGCAATCTTCCTTCATGTTAAGGTATATATAACATAGTATAGTATATATGTATGATTGAAATGAGAAGTAGTCTTCTTCGTGGAAATGAAACGTCAGCCTCAGAGCACAACAGCTCACAGCTCAAACTACTGAAGTCAGTCGATTGTCGAGGTGTGGTAAGGACAAGGAGGTCCTTGCAGCTAATTTATTCGTTAACGCGAAATTGTGGCCATTCACCTTAATAACAGTGCGCGCTAAATTTATTGTCCCCACCCTACAACAGCAGGCATCAGCAGATTGAAGTAAAAGGAACTGTTCTGTTCTGTTCTGCATGAAGGTCCTGTGTTGTGCATGTTTCAAAGGAATCAAATCGACAACACTGCCACCATATCATTGGGAAGAGAAGGACGTATGACGGGGGATAGTAACACGAGTATATACCTACCTTCATTCGTCCTTTATACAAAAATGAAACAAAATAACTTAATTCTCTTCGATTTTACTTATATACGTACATATACATATATGGAGATGGACTGAATGGAGGCCGAGAGGATAGCTATTTTAAGGTGGTGTGGCGACCACCAGCCCCTTCCGACTTTAATTTACAAATGCAAATATCTGATTTTGAGAAGGCTTCCTTTTTCCGATGTGCCAAAGGTGTGCCGTTTCTACTCCTCTTTTTTCTTTTATAAATACATATATTTTTGTATGTGAATACCTAGAGAAATCAGCTCGTCGTCCTGCGAAGGTGAATTCTGGCTTAACGAAAGTGATGAACTGCACCACAGGCATAAAACTCACTGGGAAACATTGGGTACATCAATATGTAAAGGTATTTATATAGGAAAAAGGATCTAGGAGGAACCACAACATAAGCTTGCACACCTTACAAGAGTTTTAGGATGGGCCTTCGAATAAATTGCTTTTGGCCATGCAACGATTTCAACAATATAAATGGCAAGTCAGAGTGAAATGTCGGCATTACCAGCGTTAATAATGGTAATCCCAAATCAGAGTGATTTTCATAGACATTTTATTTTGGGAGAATGAAAAAGGCTGTTAGTGGCTATTGTATATATTTTGTATGTTATTTGAATATCGTTTTGTTAAATAAATATGTACTTGCATATGTATGTATATGTATGTGGGAGACGGATTGTTCTAGAAATGAGTCAGATGTTTTTTTAGTTTAAATGTTGCTTTTAATTTTCTAACTAAGCTTCGGTCTAATGTTTACATTTTTAAGCCTTCCCAATTTACGTATTATAAAATTATGTCTTAGTTTTGTGTGTTAAAACTCAAAAACTAAGCAGACGTTAAATGTATTAAGAGTTTCTTCTTATTCCAAGGTGCTTAAAACAAGAAATAAGTTTTTTTAATGATATTTTTTAAGTAACAAGTTCTGTAAGTTTACAAAGTTTATAGAGTTTTTATTTTTTAAATAAAATATTACGTTGGTATGTACCTACCTACTTTGCACTTCAATCTTAAACAAAATTCAACATTATAAAATAGTACTCAAAAGTTATCAAAATTGTGTTTTAAGATTTTTGTATGGAATTTGAAGCAGTTAAAGTAGAAATAGTGGAGAACCCTGATTTTAAAATTTTGTTCTGTTTTTTCTTTCAGTTTTTTTTTGTTTTAAATATTTTAACCTTTTTAGGTAGGTTAAAAAGTTTTTAAAGAATAATAATAATTATTTAAGTTTAAAAGTTGCCATAATTATTTCTGAGTTTCTGAAAATGGTTATCAACAAAATATATACTTGTAGTTATGTGGGATACATTTATGTGCCTTTTTTAACTTTTAAATATAAAAATGAAATGCAAAATTGTTACGGCCTTTTCAGAATTAAAGATCAATCTTATAATAAATGTATTAAGAAATATTAGTTGTTTTTATTTGATCTTTCAGTTTTCGAATGAATCTTAAAATTAAAATTATATATGATGACAAACTCAGCTTATATGTATATATCTTTACTCATAAGGCAGAGTGGCTTAAGTCGATTTAAGCCAAAAACGATTTTTTTTGCAGTTTTCAACGTATTCAAAAATTAGCTTTTTTTGTCGTATCAGCGTGTTTTTATTTCATCCAGAAGTCTATTTTTTGTGTTGTCAAAACGGCTTAATTCAACAAAATTCATAAACATGCATTTGGAAAAGTGTCTTATTTCTGGGGTACATATATATCCGTTTTTTTTTTTAGGTCTTATGTCAATAATGGCCGTTTTTTGAGTTATTTGAAATGTCAGAAAATAAATAAGGAAAAGAGCACTTAGTAGAATTAAGACACTTCTCCAAAATAAAATTTTCTCCTTACCAAGACTTTATGTATAATTAAGTCACTTTTCCCTTATGAAATTCTGATAATTATTTACATAAGCCTTTTATCCAAAACAAATGTTAGAAATTTATTTGACTTAATTTTACATAAGCTTTTCTTACAAACGGAAAAAGAAAATAACTTTTTTACCATAGCAGTATTTAAAAAAAAAGGATTTTAAATGCAAATATGGCGTTGTACTCAGATCAAAGTAGCCTGGATTCAAAAATCATCAAATGGGGTAATTGGCTTATTATGACATAGGCCATCTCATTTATCGTTTCTTTTCGTGAAGTTAAAGTCGTGTTAGACAAAGTGAAGTAAATATTATTATTTCCAGTGAAAGCGTTATTAAAAGAATCTGTGTTTTTAAAAGAAAAACCTATTAGACGAAATATAAGGTTGTGGTGTATGTTAAAACAAGAAAACATTTCATATAAATTGCATAATAAGAGTTCTGTACCTATAGGTGAAGTGAAAGTGCAAATTTTTAAAGTAAACAATATGGATAGAGCTAAAATAATGCTAAAGCTTGCGCTTCTAAAGGGCTTTCAAAAATCTAATCCTGAACCTGGAAGCAGTGTATTTTCTAATGGTACGTACATATATTATTATAAGTTATCGTAGTTTTTATTTCATAAAACGAGATAAGATACAATTAAATGGTACATGATTCGAATAACATCTGTGTACTTTTTAATATTTCTTTAGGAGAAAGGGCTTCAAGTGCTCCAAGCTGTTCTGGGAATAAAAAAAAAACTTCACCTCTATTAAAGACGTTTGATGGTACAAAATAGTCTTTCTTTAATATCATTTGGCAATAAATATTAAACGACAGTTTCATAATGTTTTACAGATAACGAGGTATTGAACCTGAAACAATGCAAGATGATTCATTTTCCGAAGACAGTGATGACAGCGTTGCAGATAAAGATTACCATTTGCCGGATAAATCACCACAAAACGAGTTTTCAGATTCAGAAATTGAAGAAATGGCCATGCAAATAGAAGAGAGTTTAGTTGCAAACACTGAAAATCCTGATCAAGAGGCAACAAAAGACAATCGAAAGGTGAGAAATCAAAAAAGAAATTTAGGACAAAAATATACGTCACGTACCACTTACTGCTTGCCAACGAAAATGTATGGACAACATTTCTACAACAGACCAAGAAACAATCTTTAAACAATATTGGGAACTGGGTAACTACAATCTGAAATTGGCATATGTGTCTGGTTTGATTTCCATTCATGATAAGAAAACAACACGTGCAAAACAGAGTGACAAAACTTCTCAAAATCGCCAGTTTACCTATAAATATTTTCTCAATTTGAAAAATCTTAGAACACAAGTTTGTCAAAAATATTTTAAAAATGTTTTGGGTGAGAGTAACCTCTTCTTGAAAACGGTTATTTCAAAAAAAAATTGAATCTCCGGGTACAATAACACTGCGAGATATGCGTGGAAAGAAAAGTCCAACAAACAAAGTTTCAGAGGCAAGGAAGAAAGAAGTCATGGATCATATCAACAGCTTTCCGGCCTATGAAAGTCATTATACGCGCAAATATTCAACCCAAAAATATTTTGAAAGCTCGCTAACCATATCAAAGTTATATGCATCTTACACTGAAATAACACAAAATCCAGTTTCCATAACAAAATACTCTGAAATTTTCAAAAGCCTTAATATTAAATTTCAGAAACCTAAAATTGATACATGCACAAAATGTGACATAATCGCAGCTAAAATTGCATTGACTACAGGTGAAGAACTTGCTGCGGTAGAAATGGAACAAAAACAACACCATTTAGATACAGATACTTCATATAAATCGAAAAAGATGGACATTGAAAACGCAAAAAATGTAGAAGGTTTGGAGGTTTTTGCTTTTGACCTTCAACAGTGTCTCCCAACTCCTTTTTTGCAATCCTCGGTTTCTTTTTACAAGAGACAACTATATACTTATAATTTAACTGTGCACGACTGTGGAAAAGGTACTCCCTATTGTTATATGTGGCATGAAGGTGCCGCAAACAGGGGTGGGAATGAAATTGCATCGTGTTTATTGGAACATCTGAATTCAAAATCAATTCTACCATCAACTACCGAGCGTGTAATTTTTTATAGTGATAACTGCTTCGGGCAAAATAAAAACAAAATGGTTGCGATTATGATGCTGATGCATGTTTGTGATGTATCTAATAATATAAAACATATTGATCACAAGTTTTTAATACCCGGCCACACACACATGGAATGTGACATTGATCATTCGATTATCGAAAAAAAAAGAAAAAACTTCCTTTAAAATACACCACCCAAGAGATTGGTACCAATTTATACGGGGCGTTGGAACCAAAAACAAATTCTTGGTCAATGAGATGCCCCAAGCTAAATTCCTAAACTTTTCGTCGATCATTAAAAACAAATGCACTTTCCGGAAGGTGGATGAAGACAATAATAAAGTAGACTGGAGAAATATAAGGTGGCTCCATTTTTCATCTGATGCACCTTTCAACATTTACTATAAGCATACTTTGGATAAAAACGTACCTTTTAATACGCTAAGTATAAGGAAACGAGGATGTAGCCAATTATCATTCGAAAGCCTGGAACCACTTTACAATGGGCCAAATAAAATAAACGAAGCGAAAAAAGAGGACCTCATAAGCCTTCTTCCATTGATCGATGAGCAATTTCACAATTTCTATAAAAGCCTTTATACAGAATCTAAACCTGATTATCATCCCGACCTAACGGAAAGAGAGGACGAAGATGCGTTGGAGTAGTTGAATTTGGTGTCCTTATATCCATTTGATTACTATTTTTATTATTTTATTCTCTTTCCTCTTTGTACTTCTTTAATATTAAATAACAACTAAAAATAAAAACAAAATTAAAGAAGTCTTATGTTGTTTCAAAATTGTTTTAAAGAAAAAGAAAAGAGGCTTATGTATACGTAACTACAAGCAAAAATAAAAAATAATTTTGAAAACTGGCTTATGTGATTTAAGTCAATTTTAAATAAACATAAATAAGGCAAAAAGGCTTAAATGTGATTTATTGCCTATAACTATTTTGTTTTAAGTGATTTTTTGAATCCTTGAATACCATACAAAGTTGAATAAGTAATTCATATTTTAAAAACAAATTGAGCCCCCTACTCAAAATAGTTTTTTCTCAATAATTTTTTAAAGCTTAAAATTGCTCTCCTGAAAAATGCTTGAAATAGACTTAAGCCTCTTTGCCTTTAGATTAAAGATATAAAAAAATAAAAAGTATTATTGAATAAAAGTAAATTTAAAACAGGTACTCTTACAACTCGGCCATCCTGACCATTTTGATCGACTCGATCAAGTTGTAAATGTTAGAATTTTACAACCAAATTAAAAAATTATTTAAAAAAAAAATAAAACAAAAACAAAAAATAAAATTATTTAAAAGAATGTGATATATGTACATACATACCTAATCTAAAGCTTACATGGAAGCGTAATACTGAGGAAAGAATGAAAAAAGCACTATGTGCATTCTACACATGCAAAAAGACCTTCGGTGTACGTTGGGGTATGCGACCGCAAGTCATCCAATGTATGTACACAGCGATTGTCAGACCCATTCTTACCTATGGTTTTATTGTATGGTGGAAGGCGGTGGAAAAATCAAGCTATCTCAAGAACCTGAATAAGGTACA
This sequence comes from Eupeodes latifasciatus, assembly GCA_920104205.1. Lineage (NCBI taxonomy): Eukaryota > Metazoa > Arthropoda > Insecta > Diptera > Syrphidae > Eupeodes > Eupeodes latifasciatus. The sequence continues at coordinate 355,462,026 of OV049924.1, read as the reverse complement.
AAGAATAGCCTGTATAGGAATAACAGGGGCTCAAAGATCCACACCACAAGCTGGATTGTAAATGATCTTGGACCTCCCGGCTCTGGATGAGTTCATAAAGTGCACGGCAGCCAAAACTGCAATTCGTTTAAGAGAACTGAGTTTTTGGAGGCATAGCACTTATGGCCACGGGTCAATCTTACAAAGATATGACACGATTCCAGGACTGAGTGAGACCACCGATTACATCCCCCCTTTACTAGATTTCGACAGGAAATATTTTATTTTCATACCAGAAAGACAGGGTTGGGATCCCAATTCACTTATAAGTAAACAGGGTATCCCTTTCTACACTAACGGTTCAAAAATGGAATCAGGTACAGGTGCTGGAGTGTTTTGCCAATCTCTCAACATCAGAGCGTCATATACACTCCCGGCTGACTGTAGTGTCTTTCAGGCCGAGGTCTTTGCCATTGGAAAAGCAGCTGAATTGGCACATCACGAAAAGCTAAGCTCTTCGGAGATTACTTTTTTCGTGGACAGCCAGGCTGCTATCAAAGCCTTAGCCAGTGAAAGGGTCAAAAGCAGACACAAGTAGTAGCGACCATTCAGTTAGGGGACCACTCGTCCCGATTGGGGTACTCAAGAGGAAGATAGACCTTAAACTAAAAGAGAAAACCAATATCTCCTGGAAATCCAGGAACGATTGTGCAATCTCTAGAAGTTTATGGCCTAACACAAATGAAAAAGAAACTCGGTATATTCTATCGCTGAGTAAAAAGAACATTAAAATCTTGATAGGTGTACTAACAGGTCATTGCTAATAGAATAGGGGCATTTGCACGGAAACAGGTTTGTTGGAGAACTGGATGATCTAACACAGGTCTCAATGGCGAGCATGAGGAAATTTTTAGATAGCTGGGTCTACGTTAATCGACAGAGTTGAATTGAACTGAGGAGCATCGATGCTAAATTTGTACTTTTACAGGGGATCACAATGGACCAATAGGCCCCCGTGTACGCAACAGCTTCTTGCTGTGCACACCCCTTACAACCTAACCTAACCTAACCTAATCTAAATGTATTACCTTTCTGAACTAGAATTCAAACTCTGTGAATCCCTCCAATCAACCCAGGAACGTATACGTGAGGCTTCAATTACACCGTCATAACGAATTTGAGTTAACTGACAATTTTCAATATCCTGATTACGTATCGATCATTTGGGAGGGCTTTATGCTCCTTGTATGGACCGCGGAATTTAGGGATAAATTTCTTATTACTAACAGCTGTTGTATCAATGTTTTGAATCATGACAAAATCTCCTTCTGAAAATGTTACGTGTGGTTTATGCACATTTGCATAGTATTCAGACATTTTTTTTAATGCAACTCTATACTACCACAAGATTTCTTTCGTAATGCAGCTAAGTCATGTTCAGAAGTCAAAAATAGTTTTTCGTCTAAATATTCAGAAAGTGTGTCAACATCACGTTCACGTTTTGGTTTACACCATATAATAATTGACAAGGAGAAGCACTGGTAGTAGAATGAATAGAGTTATTAAGAGCGTATTCAACTCTTATCAAAAGTTTTGACCAATTAGACTCAAGAATGCGGTTGACACGCTCAATCCTGACCATTAGCTTGAGGTGAGGCTGGTGGCTATTTTAACATGTTCAATATTGTTTTGAAGTAAATATGAACCAAATTCAATTGACGAAAAACATGAACCACGATTACTAATAACTTGACGAGGTCGACTATAATATTCGAAATACTTATCTAGGCAAGCACATACTTCTTTAGTACTTGTTGAATTTACTGTAAAAGCATCAACAATGACAAAAATATGTTTTCTTTTAGAAATAATTGACGGGAGAGGTCCTAAATGATCAACATGAATGGTATCGAATGGTATAGGCTTTCTTGGAATTTGGTGAAGACAGCGATTGGAAGAATGTGTTGGCACAGAAAACGTTATACACTGAACACAATTTTTTACATACTTTTCAATTTTTTCTTTCATTTTTGGAAACCAGTAGTGTAATGTAATTTGGTCTAGACATTTCGAAATACCCATATGACAAAGTTTTTCATGAGACAACCTTATAATTTGTTATTCCATTTCTTTCGGGACATATAACAATAAAGTTCCATTATCCAACTTTTGGTAAACTAAGCCATCATCAAAAACAAATTTTGGAACTTCTTCTTTTTCTAACCGATCCCGTATTCGAACAATATCATCTCTGTTTTGAGTTATTTGCAATTGCATGTCTATATCATAAGGATTAATTACTGAAATAACTTGTTTAAGTTTTTTGGAAGTTTGAACACAAGCTGAAGGATAGCGACTCAAAGCATCAACATGACCCATTAAAAGGCCACTTCTGTGTTGAATATTGTAATCATAGTTCTCAAGTTCAAGTGCCCAACGAGCTATTCGAGCATTAACACTTTTACGGTTCAATGTCATCGTAAGAGAGTTACAGTCCGTTATACGAGTAATCTTAAATGGAATACCCTCTAAATACACACGAAACTTTCGTAACGAATATATTATTGCTAGGGTTTCCAATTCAATACTATGAAATCGAGACTCAGAAGCAGTTGTACGTTGTGAAAAATATGCAACTGGATGAAATTTGTTATCATCTTGTTTTTGCATAGGTATTCCCCCAAAACCATCAGCACTTGCATCACAATGCAATTCTGTATCACGTTTTGGGTTATACAATGCCAAAACTGGTGACGTTATTAACTTATCCCTTAAATTAGAAAATGCTGAAAGGCATAAATCATCGAAAACAAATTTAACACCTGGTTTTAAAAGATTCCGTAATGGCATAGCGGTATGTGAAAACGAAGGGACAAACCCGCGGAAATATGAAAATAAACCTTAACATTTTTGGACTTGATCTAAATTTTTCGGAATGGGAAGATGCTTTATATTTTCAATATGTCTATTATTGGGACGAACACCGTGCCGTGCACAAGAACTAGGCCTTTCGCAGACTTCAACTTGGCGAATTTTGCGTCGGGACTTGAGCCTACACCCGTACAAGATCCAACTGCCCCAGGAGCTCAAGGTTCATGACCATCTACAACGCCGTTTTTTCGCTGACTTGGCTCCGAATCGTGCGGAAGAGGACCCTAATTTTGGCCGAAAAATCATCTTTAGTGACAAAGCGCATTTTTGAATGAATTGCTGTGTTAACAAGCAAAATTGCCGTATATGGGACGAAAACAAGTCATGCGAGGTTCACTAGGTGATAATGCTTCTTAAAAAAAATGGTTGCCTGTAAAGTCGGTTTTACGGGCGAAGATTTTACGTGACAACGTCTTTTTCTCGGTAGAATATTTATTGATATGAATATAATTAAATTGCACAATAGGAACAAGGAATTGAATGAAAATAAGAATTGCACAAATTTTTTAAACTAATAATTTACTTAACACTATCAACATTTATCAATAGTATGACATAACCTATAAACTCAGTTTCTCAACTTTTGTGTCAATCTAACAATTAATCAATCAATCATAGTTTACGATAATGAAATATCAGTGTACAATTATTTACCTTTATTGTTGTAGTTGTTGTAAATGACGAATCTAAGCACTCCACATTTTCACTACAGACACAGCTGACGATACTTTAACCACACGTGTGAACTTGTATTATGACGCTTTCTTGTTTTTCCAACGCCAAGAACGTTCGAGAAAGACAAAGACAGAGACACAAGCATCCGCCGATTCAATGCGCCTAATTCTCTAGTGCTGCGCGCGCGGCAGACCGATCATAGTTGAGTGGGAGAGAGACGCAAAGGCATTCGGCGGGTCTCTCTCTCGTTCGGTGACTCATCGTAACGTTACCGGGCGTTACACTTTTTCATAAGTGACTCCCAGCCGCAACCTAATTTTTTTTTTATAAAGTACAGGCACTCAAGGGGATATTAATACCCTTAACACGTTTACGGTTAAACACAGTGCGAGTATTAGGAAAATAGGAAAGGATTTAAGAGGAGATACCGGTGCACATTGGTTTTAAAATTTTGAATATTGAAATGGGAGGGGAAAACAGAGTTGGGTAAAGCATTCCACATTCTCGATGAGCGGCTAAAAAAAGAATCTCTATACTTAACAGTACGTCCGAAATTGAGCTCGAGGGTAAACTGATGAGCATTCCTGGAAGTGCGAGTATTACGGCTGAATTGTTTGAGGGGGGGAATGCAACTGGCTAATTCGACAGAACATTGTTTGTAAAAGTATCTGTAAAACAACGAAAGGCATGAAACATTACGCCGGTGTTCGAGAGATGTAAATGTTTCGGTTATAGTTCTATCGCCGATCATTTTCAAAGCTCTTTTTTGTATCCTATCTAAAAGGCTCAAACTTGTTTTAGGGGCACCTGCCCAAATATGCGAGTTATATTCAAGTTTTGGACGAATGAAGGCTTTGTAAATTACAGCCAGATCAGAAGGGGTGAAAAATTTCTTACACCGTCGGAGAAATCCTAAGCACCTGGCAGCATTTTTGGCAATATCAAATATGAGATCATTCCATAAAAGGTGATCTGTGATACACATACCGAGTACTGACAGTTGATTAGTTTCCTGGATGCAAGTGCCACTCATAGATAGCGGCATCGGGGTTATGTTACGCTTTAACGACAGGAGACAGCATTGGGTTTTCGAAGCATTAAATTCTACACGGTTTTTGATTCCCCATTGGACAATGCTGTCAAGATCAGAATTTAATGATCTTATCATACGCTGCCGTTGAAGTTCCACATCCGAAGGACAAGGATGTGAATCTAGAAACGAATATGAAAAGCTGAGGGTACTGTCGTCAGCGAAACAGTTTAAGACGTTGTCACGTCAAAAATACAGTTTGGAGTGGATTTCGGGCCGGCGGCGTGCGGTGTAATTGGCCGTACTTTTTTAAAACGACGTAAGTGAGGCGGTCAGATTCAACAGCGAGCGCTACGTAACGATGATACGAGTAACTACTTTTTTAAGGCCCAAATTGAACTATATGGACCCAGACGACATGTGGTTTCATCAGGACGGCGCCATCCACAGCAAACGCTACGACATTTACACAGAACATCTACCTTCCCTTATTGAAAATCCCTATAGTTTCAGACAAAACTCCAACAATGTTATTTTTTGATGTAGAATGAAGGGAAGTTCAATCTTCAAAACTATTAAATGCTTTCTAATTTTTTTCTAAAAATGCTTTCAAAATCGTTTTAATTTTAAAAAGTCTGATTTGGAATGTTTATCAAATTTTGGTATATTAGTAATTTCTTATATGAAAACAAACCAATGCTTTCTTTCACTTTAAATAGAAGACTATTTATTTAAGTATAATATCTATGACAGTCAAGGTACCCAAAAATATTTCTTTCATTTTTGAAATACAGCCCAAGACAAAACCTGCTTCAACATTTTATTAACAAAAATCGTTTTCTATAGCGTGATGAAAGACTTCAAGATATGAATAAAAATGTTATAGCATACGAAATGCTACCAAGGACAACTCCAAAATTTAGCAGTTTTGAGTTTTTGTTATCAACACCATCTTTACCAACATTTTACAGAAGTTTTACAGTTAAACACAAATAATATACAGTGGATAAAAAAAGTTTTGGCAATCATAGTTTTTTAAATTTTTTTCAATTTTAACAACTTTGTACAAAATAAATTAAATTTCCTAGAAACCAGTAAATAGGAATAAACTTCATGAGAACATTTAATTAATTCATTTTAATTACAATATAAACAAAAAATAAAAAAACAAAAAATCACTGCTCAAAAAAGTATTAGCAATAGACTTCAATTTTAACGTAGTATAATGAAATCAAAATTTTAGTACTTTGTATGCAATCCTTTGGCATCGCAATAATTATTGCTTGCAATCTTCGGTCCATCGAATAAACCAGAGTTTTTGTGGTTTCAATAGATATTTTGTTCCACTCTTCCGTTATGACCCTTTTAACTCGTAGTTCCGATTTAGATGAAATTTTATGTTTTCTCAATGCTTGTCCCAAATGATTCCATAAGTTCTCAATTGGATTAACGTCAGGAGACTGCGAGACTAGAGCAACTACTAGCGAGTTTTTAAGGCGGTGGTTAGGATCGTTGTCTTGTTGAAAGATAAACGAATCCCTAATACCAAGTTTTTCAGCACTGTCTAGTAAATTATTCCGCAAAATATCGATGTACATTATGGCTGTAAGGTCAGATTGCCGACGCCATTTGCCGCCATACACCCCCAAACTAAAACACTCCTTCCACCATGTTTCACAGTAGACTCAACATTTTTGCTTTTTAGTTCGGTATTGGGTTTCCTCCAAACGTATTGTCTTCCATTGCTGCCAAAAATGTTATACTTTGACTCATCCGAAAATATAACCGATTCCCAAAACTCCCTGAATTTGTTTATATATTTTTTGGCAAAATCCAAACGTTTTTTTCGGTTCACTTCCGAAATAAATGGCTTTTTTCTCGCAGCTCTTCCATAATAATTTGATCCGTGCAAAACATTACGAAGAGTCTACACACTAAAATGTTTACCGGTAGTGTTTTCCACATCTACTGGATTTTTTCTAACTTCCCTCAAAATATCACGTTTTTCCCTATCAGAAAAAATACGCTGTCGGCCTTTTCTGTTCATGTATTCTGTTGACCCGGTGTTTTCGTATTTTTGTATGACACTCCAAACTGCGAATAAACTAATATTTAACTCCTTACCCATTGCACTGTATGTTAAACCTATTTGGCGCAAAATAGCTTTGTTTTTAACAAAATTACTTAGCTCTTTAGACTTCCGCGGCATTTCATTTTTTTTTTTTATTTTCTGGGACAGAATGACTTGATTAAAGGTCAAAGCACTTAAATAAGAGAGTTGCCAATATTTTTTTTACCTACAATTTATTGTTTTTTCTAATCCTGTTGTTAATCTCTTAATTAAAATAAATAAAAATACTCTCAGAAGGTGTCGTTTTTTCAATTGTTAAGATAAAAATAAATTTTCCATATTAAGCCTATTACATTCGCATGAAATCTAAAATATATGAAATTGCTAATACTTTTTTTAGCCACTGTACCTACATAAAATTCCTTGCTCAGCATTTTCAAGAAATTTTACGGGAAAACAAAAGCATTCAAAATAACTCATAATCATAATGAATGATGAGGATCATTTATCCTCAACTAGCTGTTGCCCGCCCACTTCGTTGGTCGTTTTTTCAATTAATTCAATAAGGCGAGGATTTCAAAATTTCACAATGCATATCAAAAAAATTGCTTAGAAACATAATTAATAAATTAAAACACGCTTAAAAACGACAGCATGGGACACATCTCAATAACATATGGCATATAAATACAATATTCAGGGTCGATTCCTCATAGTCAGCAGGTTTAGCGGCGCTAAACCAAGAATTTTAGAATTAATCTTATTTCGTAATATGAATATCATTTGGTAATTGAATTACTAACCAACTCAACAGTTGACCATTATGTTAAAAAATTCGGTTGTATTACATAACTTGCATCTTGCAATCAAATTGACAACTCTCATACAATATCAAATCTATCTTGAAACATTGGGCTTGGGCATCACAAAAGTTTGCGCTATCAAATTTCATACATTCTTCACATACAGATAAATACACACAATCAAATAAAAGCCTGTACAAATAAGTAGAAGGGTAAAGCTAAGTGTACACGATTGCCAGATCTGTCACTGAAAATTTGTCTCGAATGGCTGACAATCGTGTACTCACCAAATTAATTTGCAGACAAATGGTTTGGCTCCTAATTTGTAGATAAAATATCTGCCAATTAATTTGTAGATATCTGGCAATCGTGTACACGCAAGCTGACAACCGTCTACACACCAAATTGATTTGCAGAAAAATTTGTTCATCAATCATTTTGAAGACAAATTAATTTGCAGATGTGGCAATCGTGTGTACACAAAATTCATTGGGAGATCAACAAATTTTTTTCATTTTCTGACGTTTCTGCAAACGTCTGACAATGAATAAATTTGCAGATGCCGTTTGAGGAACATTTGCAAATTTATTCATTGGCAGACAAATTTTCTGACTGATGCGATGTGTGACAATGAGCTGAAAATAAATTTGCAGATCCAAAATTTGATTTGGTGTGTACACGGTTGGCAGAAAATCTACAAATGTTTGCAAATCTATTGCTAGCTATTTGGCCAAATTAGTTTGTCGACATTGTCAGACAAATGCAGATGTTTGTAGATATCTGCAAACCGTGTACACACAAATTAAAATTTTCAGCTCATTGTCAGCTCATTTTCACACATTGTCATACGTTTGCAGATCTGACAATGATTGTCAGACCTGGCAATCGTGTACACTAAGCTTAAGCGCAAAAAAAAGGGATAAACCAGGCGAAGTACGAAGGTACACATTAAATACACACAAGCACAACAGAGAGGAAGACCAGGCGCGACCAAGAGTTTGATGTCTTCTCTCTTTATACTTCGTATGGACTATGGAAGAAAGAACAACACAACACTGACGAATCGAACATGATCGTCAAACACGGCAACTATTTATACATCATACAATATTCGTTTTTCGGTTTTCGGTTACTCCAGATTAACCTCCACCACTCCATAAAGGCTTCGGCCTCCCTTCTTCTTCGCCTATCCAGCAGCGATGAAGATATTGTCCTGATTCAAGAACCCTGGATTGTTAAATCCATTGTTCGAGGAATCAGGACTCCCAAATACTGCGTGCTGTATGCATCAGGTGAGGGTGAACCCAGATCTTGCATATTAGTAAAACGCAGCCTAAATGTATATTTACTCCCTAATTTCAGCGATCGAGATACCACCGCCGCAAGTCTGGAAACAGCCAGAGGAACATTCTGGCTGGCGTCGGCGTATCTTGGCCACGACCATCTTGGCCCTCTCCCGGGAGATACTCTGGAGAGACTGATAACTGAAGCACAAAGGCTCAACATCGGCCTCATCATCGGTAGTGACGCTAACGCCCACCATACAGTATGGGGTAGCACGGATATAAACGACAGAGGTGAGTCTCTTTTCGACTATATTCTTAACACTAACCTACTCGTAAGTAACGTTGGTAATGAGCCAACCTTTATTACTAAAAATCGACAAGAAGTTTTAGATATAACTCTTGTCTCCGAATTCATTAATAATAATATTTTGAACTGGAAGGTATCTAAAGATCACTCCTTTTCTGATCATAGATACATCCAGTTTGACTTTATAAATGAACCACCTTGCCAACCGATATCTTTCGAAATCTGAAAAGAACAAATTGGCCAAAATATAAGAGAACGTTAAATAGTTTAATAAAACCTGAACTTTTTAATACTCCCTGCAACATCGAAGATCTTGACGACAAAGTCAATAATCTAACATTAGCCTTAAACAAAGCTCTAGATACTGCATGCTGTCTTATACAAGTAAGAGGTAAAAAGAAGCCACACTGGTGGAACTCAGGGCTGGATCCACTTCGAAAAGAATGCAGAAAACTCTTTAACAGAGCCAAAGCTTCTAGAGACATGTCTGACTGGGATTCATATAAAGAATCACTGAAGATTTATAAAAAAGAACTGAGGAAAACCAAACGATCGTCTTGGAGAAACTTCTGTAGTAACGTTGAAGATTGCTCCGAAGCATCCAGGCTGCGCAAAATCCTCTCCAAAAATCCAATCATGCCAAGTTGCTTGAAAAACGCCTCTGGCCTCTGGACCAATTCAAGCGAAGAATCGCTCAACTTGCTACTAGACGTCCACTTTCCTGGTAGCTCTAATATTATTAATAACATTGCACTTAATAATGGTGACAATACTTTACAACCCCCACAAGGTCTAGTCACTAGGGAAAAACTCAATTGGGCTATTAACAGCTTCAAACCATACAAATCTGCTGGTCCGGATGGTGTAATTCCAGCCGAACTGCAAGAAAATGCAAGTTTTCTAATACCCATCCTAGAAAACATCTTCAAGGGTTGCCTTAATTTGGCATACATCCCGATGTCTTGGAGACAAGTTAAAGTTGTCTTTATTCCAAAAGCTGGAAAATCCAGTCATGTAAACCCTAAAGACTTAAGACCTATCAGCTTATCATCATTCCTTCTCAAAACTTTTGAGCGTTTGATCGATATTCACTTAAGGGCAAGTATTGATAAGTCCCTCCTTTCAAAGGCTCAACATGCCTACAACAAAGGGAAATCAGTTGAAACGGCTCTACACACTAGTACGTACAATCGAATATTCCCTCCATCATAAAGAGTACACCTTAGTTGCCTTCTTAGACATAGAAGGTGCATTTAACAATGTCGACACATCTGCAATTGCACGTGTATTGACATCTCTGAAGGTAGATAAGTCGATCAGCGAATTGATTAATCAGATGCTGATAAGCAGGATTATCAATTCAAAACTGGGCGATTTTACTACACAAAGGGGTGTCAGCAGAGGTACGCCACAAGGTGGTGTCCTATCCCCTCTCCTCTGGAATTTAGTAATAAATGAATTACTAACTACTCTAGAAAGAGAGGGATACAGAGTGTTTGCCTATGCGGACGATGTTGCTATTGCAGTAACGGGTAAACATCCCAATATACTAAAAGAACTCTTACAAAACGCTTTAAATAAGCTCACCAGATGGGCTAATCGGTGTGGACTAGGCGTTAACCCACAAAAAACCGACCTTGTCCTCTTCACAAGGAAATACAAAGTCCTACACATTGACCCTCCCCTCATAAACGGTGTACCACTTAAATTCTCTGAACAAGCAAAATACTTGGGTCTCATTTTAGATAAGAAATTAAGCTGGAAACCTAATATTCAAGAGAGAATAAACAAGGCCACAGTAGCCCTGTTCTCCTGTAAAAAGGCCATTGGTAATAAATGGGGCCTACAGCCCCGCATTACACACTGGCTATACATGTCGGTCATAAGACCGATCCTTACTTATGGAGTAGTGGTATGGTGGACGGCGCTAGATACAGCGACAAACCGCGATAAACTCAGCAAAGTCCAACGAACAGCCTGCCTGTGTATGGGGGAGTACTTCGCTCCACCCCATCCGCTTTACTAGATGTTCTGTTCCATCTAATACCGCTGGACTTTTTCAGCAAGCAAACGGCCGCTAACACTGCCATACGGCTTCAAGCCTCCTCTCTGTGGATCAATAATGGAATTGGCCACACCACTATTTTGAACTCGTTCAGAACTATAAGTAGAAATATTGACTACACCATATCCCATCCTCAGTTTAATAACTATAGCTTCAAGGTGACTATACCTCCCAGGTCTTCTTGGGAGAATACATCATTTTTGAACGATGGTCCTATAAACTTTTATACAGACGGATCAAAAACGGAGGATGGGGTTGGTGGAGGCGTATACTCAGATAGACTTAACTTAAGTCTCTCCTTTCGTCTACCCGATCATTGTAGCGTGTTCCAAGCTGAAATCCTGGCTATAAAAGAAGTCCTATCCTGGCTTAGAGAAAACGTTATATCAACTAATGATATACGCATCTTCTCGGATAGCCAAGCTGCGTTAAAATCCTTAGACTCTGTCTCTACAAATTCACTAACAGCCCTAAATTGTCGATCATCTCTTACGGAGATGGCTACACAGTTCAACATTCACCTTTTCTGGGTGCCGGGCCATAGAGACATTCCAGGAAATTGCAAAGCTGACGAACTTGCAAAAAGCGGAACAACTTTACCTCTGCTGGCTCATAATGCTAGCGTAGGTATCCCCTTAGCTACATGTAAACTCATGCTAAAGCAAGATACCATAGAGAAAACAAACTTCAGGTGGAATAACACCACCACCTGTGTAGCGACTAAACGAATTTGGCCTAATCTTAGCACCAAGCGCTCAAAACAATTAATCTCTCTGAGTAGATTGCACATTAGCTACGTTATAGGTGTCCTGACTGGGCACTGCTTAATAGGAAGGCATGCTATTCGACTTGGAGCCCCTGCAAATGATTTTTGTAGGAGTTGCATGGACGAAGAAGAAGAGGAGACAATCTCTCATCTTCTGTGCACATGCCCTGCCTTATCACAAAGACGTAGAATCCACCTTGGAGACTACTACTTTAACGATACCAGTGATCTAAAAAATTCAGACATTACTTGTCTCCTACGCTTCATTCGAAGCTCCAATTGGTTCAACGAGTTAAGCTGATTAACTGATCCATGTAGTATCACAACGGACCATACTTTGGTCTAAGTGTGTTGGTCGTCCCAAACCAACAGCCACTTTAACCTAACCTAACCTATATTCGTTTTTGAAAGCTGAAAATTGTGCGGTTATTTATTTATGTGAAAATGGGGTTTGCTAGCAAACTTGCTTGACCCTGCTCGCTCTACGAGAATATAGCGAGCAACGCATGTTCGTCGGTTAGCGCAGCTTTTAGCGGTTATACTGATTTTTGATGCCGATGTGTGAGGAAAAGGAAATGGTAAAGGCGTTGGAGTTTGGGCAGATTTTTCAAATGTTTAATAGGAAGTAGGTTTTGTTTGGAACCTTCTTTTAGGCGGAAAGGAAAGTGACTTAAGAAAGTGCATTTTAATATCTATTGTTTTGTTAGCTAAATATTAAATGTTTTGTGATCAATATGTTTTTTATGTACATATATTTTATTGTATTTACTATTAATATAATTCCAGCTCAAATTAAAACAAGCATTTCTTTTAATGAAAAAGAAATTTTCAAAAAATAAAAATTAAATTTATTCATAGCTTTCGAAAAAAAAAACAAATATTTAGTCAAAAAATCAGTTTGAAGTGTGATTTTTCAAAATGTTTATAAAGCCCATATATTTTTTCATTTAGAATTCGTTATTCTTATTAATTCTAAAAAAATGAAAACTATAAGACTTTGAATTAAAAACTACCAGAGCGAAAAAAAATAAATAAGAGAACATTACGACTTATGCAGCTGCATTTGATCAATTTCAATTCTTTTGCAATCAAAAACAAATTAATAAAAATTGTATGAAGTTTAATTTTCAAATTGTATTCAATAAAAAATTCTATTTGACTTCAAAGTCATGGAATTGTATAATTCTATGACCAGCTAAGAATAAGGTTATAGGCTATGAGATAAGTCGTTTTAAATAGAGTCTACTTTGTTTGTTTAAAAATAAATACTTTATTTTCATGATCTTGGTCTAGGAATTAAAATGGAATCTCCAAGACTTGTCAAGCAAAGACCATAATTGAAAAATTATTAGAGAAACCATTTTCAATATCGTTTTCGGAGAAGCTAATAATGGGCTTTCAACAGATTTAAAATGAACACACAAGTATAGAAACAGAGATTATACTCGAACCTTTAGCAAAAATCAATATTGAATATATTATAATATTACCAATAGCTTTTTGGTAGCGAGAATAACAAGAAATGATTTTGTTGATCTTTTTTGCTTTTTACCGGTATCTCTTTCGCATGGAGTTCCTCGGATGTGGACAATATGAACACTCTAACCATACTTCAGAGAAAACACAAGCTAAGTGCCTCCCATTTGCAATATGTAATTAAATTAGCTACCTTTGGTCAGACTAGGAAAGACGAAGCTTTAAGTGTCCAACATAACATTCAAAAAAATCGTGCAGTGTTAAAACGTCAACAATTTTTAAAGTTTTTCAATTGCTATCCAAAATGATTTAATCAAAACTGTTGCTGACGTCTTACTGCTGGAACACAATGGTGTCGGAGTTGGAGTCGTAACTGGAATAGCTGTCAAATTATTCAATGTACGCAAATGCAAATGTACGAACACAAAGCGACGCAACTGGAATCGGAGCCGCAGCCGGAGTCGGAAGAGTTGACCAACTTTTAACTTTGACGTACGACACATGTGACGTTTCCATTTTTGAAGTGAAAAACTTGGTGATCATATTTTTTTTAATAGTTTTTCAATAAAAAAGTGGAAAAATATTTAAATAAGAAATAAGTGAACAAAAAAATATTTTCTGAGAAATTTGATGTGGTTGTAAACTGCAAATATACCAAATAACATCAAAAAGCCGTACGACACATTGTATGCGTACATTTTGTGAAACGTACGACAACTTGTGACAGATTTTCCGTATTCAGTTACGACTCCGGCTCCGATTTTGCATTGTGTTCCAGCAGTTAGGCGATCACATTTCTGATAGAATCCGACAGCCAGAGTTTATAGCTTTGTCTGACATTCATTTAAAGTCACAATTATCTATTGTTATTAATTTAATAACAAAAAAATCATGAAACATTTGCTGCATTTATCGATGTAAGCTCAGGGCGGACTGCAGAAAATTTGAATAAAATGAATTATTATTCTTGAAAACTTATCTTCAACTTCTAGGATAAAGTAGCTAACCCTGAGATCATGAGCAGGAATCGCCACTGAAAATATTGATAAGCAATATAATATTTCGAAACAACATGAACATACAAAACATTCCATGTTATCACACACCTTCGAAATTGCTTTAAAAATATGTCTTCCAGCAGGATAGATATTGAAACGGAATGTTAAAGTCACGTGATAAAAGAGTGGTTTTTGGAAAATGTGGTTCATATTGACCAGCTCATTACCATGTCTTTAAGTCCAATGAAATCCTGTCTTTAACTTTAATGAAATCCTATTGGGAGCCAATAAAACACCAGTTTATGATATCGTGTGCACTGAAAATATCCCCCCTTTGAATATGAGTCATCCCTGTTATAAATAAGGTGCCGCCGTGACATAAGGCCAAATGCACCAAATGCAACTTTCAAAATTTTGATTTATTGCCATTTGAAAAAGTTTAATATATCTAATTTCTAGTAGTTATGGTCTTATTTTACTTTAACAAATTGAATACAAATTTTTTAGAATATCCCACCCAATCTCGAACTTACTTCAAATCATATAGTGTGCCCAATACTAATTTGTTTCCTTACTGATGTTCAAATGGTAGACATGTGCATTGTGCATTCAAGAGGACACAAGCGTCCACAAAGGTTTTTCTCAAAACCCACCTGTGTCTATGAACTCCTACTCTCACATCCCCGTGGTGAACATCGGGTGCCTCAACTGGAGATTGAGTTCTTACCCCAGTGGAAAGTTGTTGGGGGCAGCAAACGAGAGAGGGGGGAGAGGTGTTTCCACTAAGGCACCTCTCTTTATCCAGACGGCAGCGGACGAATTCTCGAGATGGAATCAACGGTGGCGTCTACAGTTCCAGTAAGGTTGAACTATTTAGTGAACACTTAATAGAGCTTCTACGACATATTCGGAGCCCAGGCCTATAAGGAGCGGTTTATCCGACTCCCCGTCCTTGGAGTTATACTAAGGATCTGGCCCTCCAGGTTGGGGATTGTGCCGTCAGGGTGACTTCCTCGCCACCAGCACCAGAAGCACCAACAAGCCTCGGATATGGACGGATTCACTGTTGACAACCCAATCAAACGAAATAAGGACAACGAGCTTCGGATCTGTACGTGGAATGTTAGGTCCCTTAACAGACCACGTGCAGCCGAACAATTAGCGGAAGCCCTAAACTGCTGCAAGGCAGATATTACCGCCATCCAAGAAGCGCGATGGGATGGACCGGGCAAACGCAAACTAAAAGACTGCTATGTATACTACGGCGACTGCTACTGAGAACAAAGACAGCGTCTATTTTGTTGCGTGGATTTGTTGTTGGAATTAGCTTTGTTGGCATCAAGGTTAAATTCGCCAGCATAAGCCTAATATGCGCGCATGCCCCAACAGAGGAGAAAGATGAAGACACCAAAGACATATTCTTCGAGCTCTTGGACAAGACATATGAGCAGTGCCCTGGCTATGACATTAAAATTGTCTTAGGAGATTTTAACGCCAAGCTAAGAAGAGAAGACATTTTCGGTGGCACAATCGGGAGATACAGCCTGCACGACACCACCTCCGACAACGGATTCAGGCTGATCGATTTCACTGCGGGGCGAGACGTTCTGGTATCTAGTACGCAGTTAACACATCTCAATATCCACAAAGGGACATGAAAATCTCATGATCAATCAACTGTCAAGGTCAGCCAGATTGACCACATTGCGATCGACGCACGACACTTCTCCAGTTTAAAGGATGTCCAAACATTTCAAAGGGCCAACATTCACTCGGACCACTACCTTGTTGTAGCCAAAGTACAGCTATGCATATCCCGATCCTAGCCAAAACAAGAAAGTACTGTGAGAAGTTTCGACGTTAGACAGCTACATTCGCAAGAGACTGCTATGTCCTTTTCCGATCGAGTCTCTAATAACCTCTTAAGGAGCCCTATGCTGCCTGCATTAAGCATTGAAAACCAGTGGCAACATTGCCTTGCAGGCATCAGAGATGCCGCCTCTGAAGTGCTATGTTTCACACGGCCACCCACAGCGAAACCCCTGGTTTACCGACGAATGTCGGCAAGCGCACGCAGCGAAACAACCGGCATACAAAACGGTGCTGCACAGGAGGACCAGAGCTGCTCGCGAGCTCTACGAGCAAAAGAGGAGAGAAGAACACCGGTTTCTTAGATGGAAAAAAAGAGAGCATGAGAAGCGCGCGATCGAGGAGATAGAGGGATGTTACAACAGGAATGAGGTTCGTAAATTTTACCAAAAGGTAAAAAAAACCTCCCAAGGGTACCAGCCACGAACTGAAGCCTGTAAGGACGATCAGGGGAATAACGTAGTACAACCGCAGTCTACGTTGAGAATTTGGAACGACCACTTCTCCAAATTATATAACGGCGATGACGAACCGAATTCCGCTGTAAAGGAGATAAAACCACTCAACCTAGGCGAACGCAGATCAACAATTCCGCCTACCCGACCTAGACAAAGTGAAGATAGCTATATCTAAACTGAAGTCAAACAAAGCTGCTGGAGCTGACGACATAGCTGCCGAACTATTTAAAGCAGCAGGCGATGACTTGGTAGGGAGCATGCACCAACTCATCTGCAAAATATGGTCGGAAGAAAGCATGCCCGATGAGTGGAATCTCAGCATAGTTTGTCCGATACATAAAAAAGGAGACCCTTTAAATTGCGCCAACTACAGAGGGATCAGTCTCCTTAACATTCCATATAAGATCCTTTCTGCCGTACTATGTGAACGTCTGAAGCCGTTCGTCAACAACCTGATAGGTCTTTATCAGTGTGGCTTCAGACCAGGAAAGTCCACTATCGACCAAATATTCACATTACGGCAGATCTTGGAAAAAACCCAGGAGCTTCAAATCGATACCCACCATCTCTTTATCGATTTTAAAGCCGCGTATGACAGCATCCATAGGGAAGAGCTCTACAGAGCAATGTCTAGTTTTGGCATCCCTGTCTTACTTATCCGTTTGTGCAGAATGACGATGGAGAATGCACGCTGCTCCATCAAGGTCAGAAAAGATCTCACCGATGCATTTGATGTCAAAAATGGCTTTAGACAAGGCGATGCACTGTCATGCGACTTCTCCAACATCGTTTTGGAAAGAATTGTGCAAAACTCTACCGTCAACACTTGAGGCACAATCTTCCAAAGGTCCATCCAATTACTCGGATACGCAGGGGGGTTATTATGAAAAACGATAATCGTTTTTAATACGGAGTATTTGTGAAATTGCGATTACGAAAAACGATTGCAGAAGCGCGTATTTGTAAAATTGCTATTACGAGAAACGAGAATCGTAAAAAAACGATACTCGTATTTTTATTAACGAGTGCCTTCAAGCACTCGTTCAGCTTTTGTTTTGGCGGGTTACTGTCAAGTGTCAATTATTATTGTTTTTTCTGCCGTTCGTTTCGTATTTCATAATAAGGCCCAGATGATATTGACATAATTGGAAGATCAAAGCGTAATGTCAGTGGAGCGTTTTTGAGCATTGCTACGGAAGCGAAAAAGATGGGTTTAGTGGTCAATGAAGGCAAGACCAAATATATGCTGTCATCAAAAAACGTCACCATAGACAGCTATAACTTCGAGGTACTTAAGGACTTTGTCTACCTAGGCACCGCTATAAACACAGACAACACCAGCGCTGAAATCAAACGAAGAATAACTCTTGCAAATCGCTGCTTCTTTGGACTTAGAAGGCAATTGAGAAGTAAAGTCCTCTCTCGAGCATCTAAAATAACCATCTATAAGACACTCATCATCCCGGTTCTCATTTATACGTAAGCCACTAGAATTTACTGTAATCGGATGTCTTGAAACGATCATTATCTCTCTGCCTTTAAGGGGTAATGGTCGTCTCTACTTGATATCAGCATATGCTCCGGCAGCACCAGCCAATGAATTTAAAGTTGAGCTCGAAAAACTATTCGAAAAACTAAGGCTAGATAGTTTGGATAATTATTTCGTCCTAGCAGGAGACCTTAATGCAAAACATCCAAACTGGTTAGATTCAAGGGCTAATGGAAGAGGCAGCTTTCTACACAATTTCCTTGAAGAAAACCAAATAAATTATAAAATGAAGCTTTATAGCCCTGTAGCACCAAGTTACCCTCGTGGAAATTCATACTTAGATCTTTGCATCGCGGACGCACGATTGCAAATACAAACGGTCCACGACAATAAAATGTCGCTATTGCTGTATGATAGCGATCATAAGGCAATAGTTATACCATTGACATTTGCTGACAACTTGATGTTTAGCTTCGCAACACGACACGAAGTCCCTAAATTTAATTTTAGGCAGACTGATTGGTGTCGGTTTCAACGTTGCGGCACCACAAAATATAGGAACTGCACTGCCTCTTCTAACATTCCTAGCAATAGGAATCTAACGAACGAGGAGTGTGATTTCTATATCGGGAATCTCAATACGGTGGTATTACAAGCTTTGGAGTCGTCAGTTCCTAAAGTTAAATCAAAGAACAGTATGGAATGTTATTTAAACCGTGACATAAATACACTACAAAAATATAAAAGCTTTTTAATTACACAAATAAACAGAATACGTCGCCAGTTTCAAGAGAATGTCAAAAGTGCAGAGCTAGTAAGATTAAAATCCCTCTTGAGAAATGTAAAAGTTTTAATACGCCAACAGTTCGAAAATAGTATTAACAATTATTGGAAGCAACGTGCCGAAAGTATTATAAAATCTGATTCAAGAAACATGTTTCCAAAAATAAAACAGATTTACAAACAATTTAATAATGTTAAAATACATACGCTCAAAATACCATTATCATCGCAAACACTACTTTCTCAAGCTGGGATTGACAGACAACAATGCCCAATCATCGATGAATCTTTTATAGTAGATGTTGAAGCAGATAAACTCAATCTTATAGGATCTCACTTTGAGTCAATTCATGCTAGAGAACTTCCTAGCACCAAAACTAACGAGGTAAATACCGAATTGTCAAGACTTTACAGTAGCGAAATACCGACACTCCTAAGATTTACTGATAATCTCAAGGCAAATGAACTTACAGTAGAACGGACCATGAACTACTTCATAACACAAGACGAACTAACACAAATATTTCGTAAACTTAATAATAAAAAATCAAGCGGTCAAGATAACATTCCGAACATTGTCTTAAAACATATTCCAGTCGAAATCATACGCCAATACTGCGTTATATTTAATAACTTGTTAAATAACTGTTACTTCCCAAGTTGCTGGAAAACTTCAAAGGTACTTCCAATAATAAAAAAGAAAAAGGATCCTTCTGATCCTTCTAGCTATATGCCAATAAGTCTCCTGCCTAATATCGGAAAGATTTTTGAAATTGTTATTTGTAAGTCCATCTAGTTCGTGTGCGAAGAAAAGGAGTTAGTACCGCGAAACCAATTTGGGTTCAAGAGAAATCACTCAGCAGTGCACGCAGTTACAAAACTGATTTCAGATGTAAACTGGAATCTGAACGCAAAGAGATGTACAGCTGCCTGCTTAGTAGATATCGAAAAAGCCTTCGACACGGTTTGGATCAACGGGCTTTTATTTAAACGCATACGGTACGAATTTCCACCCCATCTTGTTAAAGTAATTGCATCTATGGTGAAACATAAGAAATTTGTTGTAACCGATAGACAAAACACTACAACTAAGGTTTTTAGTATCACCAATGGTTTGCCACAGGGCACTGTGTCGGCACCTCACTTGTTTAGTTTATATGTTTCTGACATATTAAGGGAAATCGATGACTCGATAGCGTTTGCTGACGATACCACTTTGTATGCAAGTGGATCAAGAATTGCAGATATTCAAACAGAACTGCAAAGAAAATTTGATAAGCTGCAATCATTCTGTTCCGCAGCCCAATAAGACGCGGAAATTCAGATTTGAGACGAAATTGGAAAAACCTAAAAATAATAAACTCGGAGGGTCTCCCCATCGAATCTAAGACTGTTGTGAAGTACCTGGGTGTTCATTTGGACAAATTTTTATACTATCATGATCACATAAACAATCAATTGCAAAAGGCAAGAGCGGCATTTATGTCGCTTAAACGCCTTTTCTTCTCCAACTATCTGAGATCCGATGTGAAGATTATTTGCTATCAAGCATTTATACGTCCAATTCTGACTTACGCGAGTGCAGTATGGTGGAATATTAATCCGTCGTATATGGAAAAGCTTCGCATGTTCGAGAGAAAATGTCTTAGAACTTGCATGCAAATGTACAGAAGCTCACATTCTGACTTTCGACATTACGTTTCGAACAAGAAACTTTTGGATGCTTCCGGTGTGTCCAGAATTGACAATGTCATTCTGAACCTTGTGAGAAATCATTTTGAGAGGTCGGCAAACGTTATTGAGAACGATCTTGTTTCTGGGTTATTCTATTTTAACCCCGAATACTACAAAAACACACTTACGAGTGGATTTATACCTCCCGAGGCTTTCTTGTTTCTAGATGCACATGGCTATTTGTCCGACTCAATGAACGTACCGATAATATACCATATGGCAAGAAGAGCTACAGATAAAAGAATACTATATGAACCTTCTGAATTAGTAAGTGGAAATACAGACCTAAGATACTGCGTAAGCATACCTCAAAGAGATGAACAAAATTTCGATCGTTAATCGCGAAAGATATTGGTGGCGTGACTGGGTCGTTGCAGACGCATAGTCCCTTTTACCATAACGTTCTGATATATGGTTTCTGATCGGTCGAGAGGGCAGGCTAGATAATTGGAAACAATTGTCGATCCTGCTTATATCTCGAAAGGTTAGAGACCATATACCAGGACACCTTCTAGGTTAGTTAGTTTTTTAAGTATTTTAAGTATTTTTAAGAATTAGTTTTAAGAAAAAAATGAAAAAATTAAGATTTCAAAAGGTTTTTTTAAATCCCACTTTCCTTTAACATGAAAAACAAAAAAACATAGACACAGTTAACAACAATACGAATGTAAATAATAATTAATTGTACTAAAAATGAAATATTGATTAGTATGTATACGAGAAATCGATAAATAAGTAGGTACTGAGAACTCTATGTCATGTACTAATAATTTAAAAGAAAAAAAATAATGTAATAGTTTTAAGTTTATTTAACTAAGATACAAATTGTTAGACTTTAAGGGAACAATTAAAAAAAAAAAAAAAAGAAGATATAACGACGAACTGTACGGGCTGTACAGCGACACTGACCTAGTTAGCAGAATTAAAGTCCAACGGATTAGATGGCTGGGTCATGTAGAGCGAATGGACATCAACGCTCCAGCCCGGAAGGTCTTCGAATCCAATCCCGAGGGACGGCGCAGTAGAGGAAGACCGCGACTCAGTTGGCGCACGGAGGTGGTGAAGACTTCAACCAACTTGGCGTGCGAAACTGGAGACAGCTAGCTAGGGACCGAGCTGGCTGGAGACGCATGTTGGTTGAGGCCCAGGTAGCGCCACCTTAAGTTAGTAAGTAAGTTTCCTTACTACCTAGTTTAAAATCGAAAGTTGGCCTACTTTAGAAAATAAAAAGATATTTTTGAAAATGAAGCAGAAACTGTTAGTTTCATAATTAAATTTCTGTTAATATTAATCTTAAAATTTAGTTCATGAAATTTGTTTGTACTTGTATGTAGCCAAGTGTTGGAAAGCACTCATTTCCCAAAGACTTTGCAAATAAAAACTTATTTGACTTATTTGATTCGCTATTGATATTAAGAGTCACAATCTGGATTCGTTTTAAAAATAAGTGTTTCCGCTTCCGCTCTCTTTAACGTTCTTTAAAAATTATGTAAGTAATTCTACTTTAAAAATTATGTAGAGATTGTTTTTTTCTTCAATCTTATTTACATCAAAATAAACAAACAAAATTTATCTGTAGGTACCAAAACCCATGTTTGGTTTTTAACTTACATATTTTTTGGAGTTATGAAAACCTAAGTTTAATTAACTCTTAAGTCGGAAATCAACAGCAAAACTTCAATTTTAAGTGAATAAAAACAAAACCACAAGTTTTTAATAAAAATCCTCAATTTGTGTTCAACTGAATAAAATCGACCTTAGTAGATTCCATTTGACTTTACTGAAGTTTCAAATTATATTTTATTAGAATTGTTAGTTTACTTATTTTATACATTAAAACAACATTTCATTCCTTGCCACCAACGCTTACTAAGTATGTTTCAAATTTTCAATAAAGTCGGAAAGTTGGAAGTACATTTTTAAGAACACTAAGGTTCTCGGGTAATATTTTGTATCCACCCACTATAGCTAAATACCAAATCATACTGCTTTTTCCTTATTTATTTTATACTTACTTACGTTTTAAAATCAAGTTTTTTCATTTTTTCATAATTTCATTTAAAAATAAAAAACAAGATTTTTACCATTTCATATTCGTTTAATTTTTATTCATTTAATTCAGTTTTTTTTTTTAAGTTTTATATACCTAATTCCTTTTCATCATTTTGTGATATTAACATAAGGCAATTTTTTTTACATAACTTCATTGATTTTCGAAATGAAGCAAAAACTCAAAACCATACGCAGTGTATTTAAAAACCTAAAAATATCATTACGTTCATATATTTCACAAAAACAATGCAACTTAAAAGAAAATCAAACTATCTTTAAAAAAATTTTTTTCAACACAAAAAAGTTGCAACAAACTAATTTACATAATTTTATTTAATTAAATCTTGCTAGTGCTGTAAAGTCAAATAATATAAATATATATATATATATACGGAGATAAATACTTATCTATTATATTTTGTGTTCAAAATTAATTAAACTCACATTTGAAATATATGTATGTATGTTTGTATATCGTTCGTTTTTATATTGATTTTCCTTTTTAATTTTGTCTAAACAGCACAAATTAATATTAAAATCTCATACAATTTAATTTAATTTAATTTTTATTTTTCGCTAAAAGCACATTTTTAATATACC
Organism: Eupeodes latifasciatus; assembly: GCA_920104205.1. Taxonomy (NCBI): domain Eukaryota; kingdom Metazoa; phylum Arthropoda; class Insecta; order Diptera; family Syrphidae; genus Eupeodes; species Eupeodes latifasciatus. Next base: position 355,438,654 of record OV049924.1, on the reverse strand, counting down.
AAGTCAAGTATCCCTACGTTTCTTTATCTATATTTTATTTATTTTAATATACACATTTCTTGTTCTTAATTTTAATTGATCTACATTTATTAATGTTTATATAATTATGATAGTGGTATAAATGTGATTTATATTTTTTTATTTTTTTCTACATAATATATTCAATCACCATAGTTTCCCAATCTTAAAGTTTTACCTTATTTATGATTTAAAATTAATGAAATGATTATGTTGTTCTTTTGTTTTTGTTTCTTGTATTTGTTCTTATTTCATTTTTCTGTCAGGTATAAATAACTAATTTTGGAAATCATTAATATTTTGGTTTTATTTTTTCTTTTTGGTTTTTGATAAAATTTGCTATATAAAAATATTTTAATTTGAAGATATATACAGCAAAAGCAAGTAAAATTTTAACCTACCATTATACATTTATTATTTTTTGCTATATACATTTTTGTTTCTGGCAAAAAAAAATATCAATTTAATAATAAAATGAGAAACAAATATTTGTTTTTATTTGAGTCACAATGTCTCTTTTTTTAAAATAATAATTTATATCTTTTTCTGTACACAATTTTTTAAAAATTTTTATCTCAGCCCAATCATGAGGGTTAATTGACCAAATCTATACAGGATCAGTATGATTGCCACCAAGGATAAACTACAGTACGTTTTTGATGCAGAGCTCAAAACTAAAAAGAGAAAAAAGAAAGACATAATGTAGGTTAAGGTTTAATATTATACATTTTTAATAAGGCCTAAAAACTTAATTATAAAGGGTTTCTTAATTAGGGTGGGTAGATTTTGAAATGAAAACAGTTTAGCGGGGTCAAATCGCATGACCTTGGTGGCCAATTCACATCACCCCTGCGAGAGATAATCTTATCCTCCAATCGTTCATGCAAAATGTTAATCGTGGCGTTTGATGTGTGGTATACGTATCGCCCGTCCTGCTGGAACCACATGTCGTGTAGGTCCATATGGTTCAATTTGGGCCATAAGAAATTAGTTATCATCGTTATGTAGCGCTCGCTGTTGACGGTGGTGGCCGCCTCACTAACGTCGTTTTCAAAAAAGTACGGACCAATTACGCCGCCCGGCTCGAACTTGGCGTGGGTTGGTGTTTCAAAAATGCGCATTCAAAAATGCGCCTCATCACTAAAGATGATTTTTCGGCCAAAATTGGGGTCCTCTTCCAAACGATTCGTCTGGGTCAGTTGGATCTTGTAGTACGAGTGTAGACACAAAATTCGCCAAGTTGAAGTATGCGAAAGGCCGACTTCTTGTGCAAGGCGAGGAATAGACTGCTGTACACTTTCTGGACCGCGGCGATGTTCTTGGCCGATCTTGCATTCCTTGAACGTACTGGTATTGGTTGATTCAAATTTGGTCACCAAACGTTGAAGAGTCGACTGTGTAGGGCCACCACGTCTACCGTAAAATCGGCGCAATGTGCGCAACGTTTGTGTTAACAAACACTCATTTTGATAATAAAGTTTTATGATTTGAACATGTTGTTCAATCGTGTAACTTGCCATGATGATTAGGCATAAGCAACTGAATAATAAACAAAAGATTTGACAGATGTCACCAAAACAAAGTGGCCGGCACGGGGCGCCAAAATCTTCCCGCGCCAATTGAAAAACCCTTATAGCAACATTATTGGTGAAAGTAGAAAATAACTTACTTTGGTCCCAAAATCTATATTGCGTCAGTAATACCTACGCTTCTTATCTCTATCTAACTGTTTCCCAGTCGAACTGATTTCTATTAGATTCTTTTGGCCCAGAAAATGTTTTGAAAATTAACGATTGCAGCTGTCTTCAGACAGTGTCTGTGATTTTCCAAGTATTGCACCATAAAGCAGTATGGATTCAACATTAGAGCGGAACAGTTGAAGCTTAGTCTTTAAGCTAAAAAAAATTCTTTCTCCATATTATAAACGCAACCTTTGCTTTTCTGCCATCTTCCCTCTTTACCGGTTGTTCAAGAATACTGACTTAGATTTATGAGGAACTTCCAAGGCTGATCCTTTAAGTTTTTTACTGATTTGATCTTTGGCCCACAATTTCTGCTTGGAGATCCATAGTTCTATGAGAAATTAGCCTTAGCTGAGATTGCAGAGTCCTCTGAATTCTTCTATTGCCATTCAAAAAAGCTAAGTACAGTACATTAGTTATCACCAATAGCAACAGTATTGGTGAAAGTATACAGGCTCACCCAACCTTCTTTCAGGGAAAACGTAACATTTGAATCCATCATATGTGTAGCCTTGTTATTAGCAGTCAATTGATATTGATGTGATCCGAGTGATATCTAATTGTTCAACTTTTCTTGAAAGCTCTTTGTTTTCTTAACTCTCTTAATATGGTTGCAGAAGGTCGTTCGATGCTGTTGGGGCTGCTCTTAAGAGTTTTGCAGGAATACCATCAACTCGAACTGCATTTTTGTTCTTTAAGATGACGGTAATCACTGGATGATACGGTGGGCGTTCAAAGATTTCTTACTTCGGACGGTTTACTTCACTGGGTAAAATGAGATTTAAAAACGCAGAAAAATGTTCTTTCTACTTTTTGAGCTGGGTTTTTATCCGAAACTAATACGAATTGTGTTTTTTTTTTTCTATAGGTGTTGTTAAGAGCTCGCATATCTTTTAACAGCTTCTTTCACTTCTGTAGCCATTTTCAGCCATCATTTATATAGTTACGCTTATCACGTCACACTTTACGCTGAACTTCCCTCATTTTCATACGTTACGTAGTCTTAAGCTCGTTTTTCACTTCTGCTTGATTTCTCTTTTCTTCGATCATTGCCCCAAGTTTCTTAAAGTAGCCAAGTAACAGGTTATCCATTTTGTGGTTTCAAAAGTATAGGGCTGAATTTCGACATCTGTCAAACTAAGTTGTTAAACCAATTTTTGTCTGACATTTACGAAAATGGATCGTGCTTTAAGAAGAGATTATGGTTTACATAATGGTCCAATTACGCAAAATTGTGAAGAAATTTGAAGAGACTGGATTGGTAACATATATTGTAAGGCCTGTGCATCATCCTTTCGCTCGTACCACTGAAAATATAGCTGCTGTAAGTGAAAGTGTTGCCGAAGACACTAATGTGTCGATTCCTCGTTGTTCTCAGGAATTAGGACTGTCTTACACCACATTATGGCGTATTTTGCATTTGGATCTACACGTACATACATCCATACAAAGTAGACGGGCGATTTTTCGAACAAAATTGTCGTCAGCTACAAAACACATTTCTGACTCGGTGGGTATGTTAATAAACAAAATTGTCGTATTTGGAGTTCTGAGAATCCTCAAGTAATTGATGAGAGGCCATTAAAAAAAAATAAATTGGGTGGCGCAACAGTCCGTTGAGAACTAGGGCCTAGTGACTTACAACTCTCAACCATTCCTGTGTGCGAGTAAGAGGGCATTACATCCACAAAAAGTCACTATTTGGTGCAGCGCTCTTTGGTCCGGAAGTGTGATTGGACCTTACTTCTTCGACAAGATAACCGACTTTTTTTATCTGCTATTGAAGAATACGATTTGGAGAATATGTGGTTTAAACAGGACGGTGCCACATGCCACACATCTCGAGCGAATATGGCTTTATTGCAAGAGACATTTCCTGGCCGCGTAATTTCCCGTCGTGGCGATATCAACTGGCCATCAAGATCATGCCACCGCTGGACTTTTTTTTTGTGGGGCTACGCGAAAGGCCGTGTTTATGCAGATAAACCTTTAACTCTTGAGCACTTAAAAACCAACATTCCTGAATTTATGGCTGAGATACCGCCCAATAAGAGTCAAAAAGTGGTCGAATATTAATTAAAAAGAAATATCATGAAAATAAATATTTTATATGTTTTTTATTTAGGTTTACTTTTGAAATGGATAACCCTGTACTCCTTCTTTCTCACACCCTACCCACTCTAGTTTTCTAATAAATTTGACGTTTAACTCATCATAGCTGGACTTTCTTTGAAAAATTTGTGTAACATTCATAAAGTCTTATTTTCGGTAGGGCTCGTCGTTTCTTGCAATATTTTAAAAGTTTCCGCACACGAAATTTATTTAAACTACGTTGTTGAATTGTTGCAGACATTATACAAAACCAAACAATTACTTTTAGCTGTCTCCAAAAGACCGAATACCACTAAAGCGCTAGAGAAAAATATTTTGAGGTAGTATTTATAATAAAATAAAAAAATTAAGCCTTCTGTGGTATTTTTAGCCTAAAGTTTGTTTTTACATTTTTATAAACTTACCTAATAACATTGCCTCCCTATTATCTATGACGCCCGGTCGCCGCTGCAGAACACTTTCCTTCCCGCCCTTCCACAAGACCGGTGATATACTCGCTAAGCACTTAACACGCATCGCTCCATCGTGAAAATGTCTTCCATCAACAGTCAACTGTAGTCCTAAGGTCGATGTTATCAAACCATGCCTATGCACGGTGTCATTATACCGCACCAAGGAACTCGAGTGAATCAGCTGAAATTTAAAGCAAAAAAGGAAAAATGAAAATAATTTAATAAAAACAATTTCAGACCCAAACATCGTAAAATCAAAGAAGCACAAAAGTCCAAAGTTCTTGGAAAAAAGTTTTATTACAATTTTTTTCAATTTTTTGTTCAATTCAGTTTGTTAAGTAGGTTCACTCAAGTGTAACAAAATATAAGTCCATGTCCTGTCTATAGATTTTAAAAGTTCACTCTAGCAGTTCTCAAGTTTAAACGCATTACACAGTTACTTTGGCCCGCCATATAACCCCTGGTGCTTGGTGCTTGGTGGGTGCTTGCAGCAAAAAGAAAGTTTGAATTTATATATATTATTCGAGTCAATAGGGTAACCTTTTGTGAAAATCTCTTGGCTTACTTTTTCTTATTGTCTGTTTTATTTGTCGGTGCAACTTAAAGATGGGAAAACAGGAAGGACTTCAACCAATCTATTTATACCTATACTAATTATTTGAAAAACTATTATATAAAGTATCTTTTCTTCGTCGTAATCAAAGTGCAGAATTTATCATGTTTTCCGAGTCAGCAGACTAATTTTTTATTATTATCTTCTATACAAAGTTGTCTTCGATACACAACTCTTTGTTCGATCTTTTTTTTGGTCTTGAGTTTTTTCGCCTTTTGATGTGGTTTGGTCTTTGAAAAAATTAAAATAAATTCTTTCATCTATTTCACAACTACGGAAGTCGACGTTAAGTGGCAAATTGATAAAAAAATGTTTGTAGTTTATTCTATAGTTCTTGTTTTTTGAGATACTTAAAGCGGTCTTTTTTGAATTTAGTAAGCAAATATTTTTGTCAAAGCAAAGGGCAACTTTAGTTTAAGTGGAACTTGTTTTTTCATTGAATGCAATATTCAAGTACAGGTATATTAATTAAGTTACACCATGGTTTAGAGTTTGAAAATAAGCTTATTACATTTGTTGTGGTTTAGTTCAACGGCAATTACTTTGTGAGAAATGTCTAAGGAGTAGTTCAAAAGCTCTTAAATTTTCTTTGTTTTTTAATTAGTTCATTAAGATTAAGTAAAAGTCACGTACCTATTTAATTTATTTATTTTGTTATCTTAAAGAGTATTAAAAATCTAATTAGTTGAACTGTAATAGTTTAACTTTTTGTAAGTTCTTTGAAAAGGGATCTTTCATTTAGTGCTTCATATTTTTAGATTTAAAAGAAGAAAAGACCATCTGGATGCAACGAACATCCTTCTTCTATAGTTAAAAGAATAATGATATTACTATGCATTAATTCAACTTACAGCCCTATTATGGTTATCAAATATCAATACGATATTTGATAATAGTTGATAATTATCAACAAAATTAATGAATCAGTATTATGTGATCAATTATCAATATTTTTGATAAATAGTGAATTAAAAGATTTATTGTGAATAGCTCAAACATATTGATACCCATCAAATATTCTATCAGCTACAAAATCTTCGTTGACAAATGTACCAAATATTCGTAAATGGTAAAGAATTGTAATTTAAATATGATTTATAAAAATTTTTTTGTAGTTTTTATTGAATTTATAAATTAAAGCACGAAATGCCTTCACTAGAATTGTTGTTTGAAGGCAATTGTAATGAGGAACGAAGGTTTATCGTGCAAGCTAAAATAAACAGTATTACGAGATGCTTCAAACCCACTGGACAAATTATAAATTCATGAATTAAAATAAGCAAATTAAACTTGGTATTACGGCTGTCAAAAATTATGATATCCATCAGATTTTCTATCAGCCACAAATTCTTCGTTGATAAATAGGCATGTACCATCAACAAAAAATGCCTTTTGCAACCTCAGGATTTTCCTCCATTAGTTCCACAAGCCTTTTTATTTGTTTTCTGTTGCTTACTATTCTACTCCTAAATAAACAAAATATTATTAAGAAAAAAGAGACATTTATTTAATGAAAACAACTTACATAATTCCGCCGAAATTATTTATAGACCAAAACACAAGAACTCAATACAAATGACAAACGTCAAACACCAAACAAAACCTATTCACAATTGTATATTGATTAGTATTCACAATGGGTGAAAAATTATCATTTGATACTCATAATACCAAATTATCAATAAATTGATAGAAGTTATCAGTTATCAAATAATTGATAGTTTATAGCAATAATAGGGATGTTAGGCTCAAATGAAAATCATTATTCTTGTTCAAGATAATGGAGTGGAAAAAATAAATTTTTAATAATTTAATACAAAAGTTGTGCATTTTTATTTTATGTAAATATTAACAAATGCTTAAAGCAAAAGTATGAATCTATATATATAAAAATCAATGCCACTTTTCGTTGTAATGTTATAGCTCAACAATGCCTTTACCGATTTGGCTAGTTTTGGTCTTGAATTATTCGTGGAAGTCCAGAGAAGGTTTGTACGTAGAGAAAATTAAAAAAAAATCTTGAAAAAGTGTAAAATGAACATCTTTCTATACTCCCATATACAAACAATTTGTACTAATACTTAAAAGCCAATTTGAACCTTTTACAAAACAATCGAAGACAAAAAAATAACGTTAGTTCTGTCAAACAAATTTAATGTCATCATATGTCATTTCATTTTATCAACGATAATTATTGCTTTGTTGTGTTTATATTTTCCAAAATATTATTGAGTTATTGCTTTGTGTTTATATTTTCCAAAATATTGTTGAGTTGTTGAGTGAAGGTAAAATGCCACGAGCAAGACGACCAAACATAGGCCGGCGAACGCGTAATGCAAATCAAGTGGCATTATTAAGACGATCTCAGATTATAGATGAACGCGCACAAACTAATGCATCGCAGCGTGAACGTACTGCACAGAATAGATCTGTTGACCCTGTACCTGTACTTAATAACGAATACGTCGTTCGTGCTGTTTTGGATGAAATGCTGCGTGCTGCTTTAATTACAATAGTCAGATTGATAAAGGTTTTTCCATCAGCATAACGCATTAGTTCAATTGTTCAAAATTGCTGTTCATCGTATGCCATCTGATAATCACAAAATTGTAATAGCACCAAATTGAATATTCAATAAAAACATGTATATGACACAATCATGCAAGCCGTTTCCAATAATGCAGGTGGATTATATTTCTTGGATGCACCTGGTGGTAGAGGCAAAACTTTCATTATATCATTGATTTTAGCGACTATTCGATCGGAACAGAAAATTGCATTGGCACTTGCATCTTCGGGAATTGCTGCTACATTATTAGAAGGTGGTCGGACCGCACACTCTGCATTAAAATTGCCTTTGAATGTACAGGTGATTGAAACTCCAACTTGCAATATTTCGAGAAATTCTGCTATGGCAAAAGTTCTGCGATTAACGTCAATTATTTTATGGGATGCGTGCACAATGGCGAATAAAAAATCAATAGAAGCATTTAATCGAACAATGCAAGATTTACCCGGTAATCAACAGCTTTTTGGTGGTGCTCTTATATTGCTGTCAGGGGACTTTCGTCAAACATTGCCTGTCATGTCTCGATCAACTCCTGCTGATGAAATAAAGCCTGTTTGAAGTCATCAGTTCTTTGGAAATATGTACGAAAATTGACACTGAACATTAATATGCGTATTCACCTACATAATGATGCAACTGCCCATGAGTTTTCAAAACAATTGTTAGAAATTGGTGATGGCAAAATACCAATCGACAGTACCAACGGATTGATCACTTTACCGAAGAATTTTTGTACAATTGTGCAATCTATAGATGAGTTGATTGAATGTTTTTTCAGAATATTCTTCAGAATTACAGACATTCATATCAATGCCATTAATTTTCAAATTCAAGCGAAACTGCCAGGTGTAGTCACGACATATAAATCAATTGACAGTGTTATGAATCAAGATGAGGCAATGAATTATCCAATTGAGTTTTTAAGTTCATTGGAACCGGCTGGTATACCACCGCATTGCTTGAATCTGAAAATTGGTTCTTTGATTATATTATTGCGAAATATTAATCCACCAAAACTGTGTAATGGCACCAGATGGGCAGTGAAAAAGTTATTGCCAAATTTGATTGAACTACAATCCTAACTGGTAAATCAAAAGGAGAAGTGTGTTTGATACCGCGTATCCCTATGATTCCAACTGATATGCCATTTGAATTCAAAAGATTACAATATCCTGTGCGTTTATCATTTGCGATGTCCATAAATAAGGCCCAAGGGCAAACACTTCAAGTTTGTGGTGTAAATTTGGAGGAATCATGTTTTCACATGGCCAACTTTATGTTGCCTGTTCCAGAGTCGATACCCCTGTTTATTTATCCATGCTCAAAATGGAAAAACAAAAAATATTGTTTATTCAACTGTTTTAGACTAACCCATATAGACCCACCATAGTAAGAGTACCCAATTCTTTTTTATTTTTTAGTTTTTACTCTTTGCTGATAAATATAAAAGATGCAATATATCATTTGGGTCATTTGGACTTTTAAATAGCTAGCAATTTAAAATATTTTTTTGTTTGAATCAATGAACTTTATAATCATTTTTTTTATTACTATGCCTTATACGTAGCGAAGCACGTACCGGGCCGCTAGTAATATAATAATTTTTAAGACAATTTCTTTGTTGGTTTGTCGGTAGGGCACTTTTTTAAGAATTTTCTTTAAAAAAAAATACGGCGTTAAAGTAAAAAACAAAATTTTAATAATGTCGATAGAATTATTTTATCGTGAGATATTTGAGACCAACGTTAACTTTAAAAAAAAGAGGCTGAGATGTGACCCACATTTATAACTTCCCATTCGCACCCGTTTGTTGATATTTTCGAAAACAATTTACAAAATATTAATAAGAACAAGATTTAAATCAATATCTCTTTTTGGTCTCAAGACACTTAAGTCCAAAACATTTTATATCAGTTTTTAATTCTTTTTGTAGGTTTTCGTTTTTTTTAGTTGTCAATTAATTTTTTCTTAAAAATTAATTTAATTTAAAAAAAGTTTAATTTAAAAAACTTCTTATTCCCGAGACATTTTAGTTGAAAACAAATTTTTGTAATATTTCTTAAAGATTTTATTTCTTATACAAAATTGTAGTACCTAAAACAAAATTTATTTAAAGTTCATTAAGTCTATTTTTAAGAATTGGAGGACTAGAATATTTGTCCCCAGAATGAACGTACGTAAACAAACATACAGATCTGTAAAAATGATGAATTTAAATTCTAAGGGCTTAATAAATAAAAAATAAATTAGGTGGGGCAACAGTCCATTGAGAACTATGGCCTAGTGACTTACAACTCTCAACCATTTCTATGTGCGAGTAAAGTTGTCATCAGGGATTCTTCGTTTGATCTCAGCGCTGGTGTTGTTTTCTGCGTTTATAGCGGAGCCTATGTAGACGAAGTCCTTTACTACCTCAAAGTTACGTCTGTCGATGGTGACGTTAGACCGAGAAGTCGGTGTTGTAAGTCCTTTCTTGATGACAGCATGTACTTTGTTTTGCCTCATTAATCGTTAAACCCATTTTTGCCGCCTCTGCCTCAATACTCACAAAAGCCTTATCGTCATCACACTCAGTTCTTCCGATTATGTCAATGTCATCAGCATATGCTAGTAATTCGAAACACTTTTGAAAGATAGTCCCTCTAGTGTTGACGTGGGAGCTCTGTACTATTCTTTCAAGTACGATGTTAAAAAACTCGCATGACAGCGCATCACCTTGTCTTAAGCCTTTTTTGACATCGAAAGGTTCTGTTAAGTTGTTTCCAACCTTTATGGAGCAGCGCAAATTCTTCATGGTCATCCTGAAAAAAAACGGACGAGCTTGGCAGGGATGTCAAAACTAGATATGGCTCTATACAGCTCGTCTCTGTAGATGCTGTCATATGCGGCCTTGAAATCGATGAAAAGATACTGGGTGTCGATTTGATGTTTTTGGGTTTTTTTCCAGGATCTGCCGTAATGTGAATATTTGACCTTGACTTTCCTGTCCTAAAACCACACTATAGTTGGTGCAGTTTAGAGGGTCTCCTTGTTCAGAATCGGGCAAACAACACTGAGGTTCCATTCATAGGGCATTCTTTCTTCCGACCATATCTTACAGATAAGTTGGTGCATGTTCCTAACCAAATTATCTCCAGCTGCTTTAAAGATCTCGGCATTCAAGTCATCCGCTCTAGCGGCTTTGTAAGACTTTAGCTTTTATTTGGCAATCTTTACTTTGTATAAGTCGGGAAGACGCGATTGTTGGCTTTTGAAGCTGTCAACATCTTTGACCACGCGCTTCTCAAGTTCTTTTTTTTTCCTTCTAAGAAGACGATATTCCTCTCTCCTCTTCTACTCATAGAGCTCGAGAGCAGCTCTCGTCCTTCTATGCAGCGCCACTTTGTGTGCCTGTTGTTTGGCTGCATTTGCCTGATGACATCCCTTATCAAACCAGTGATTTTTGTTGGTGGCTGCTTTAGGAGGATTCTCTGAATCCATCTTGAAAATGTTGACACTGGATCTCGATACATAGCGTTGGCGGCAGAAAACTTCGAGAGAGGTTACTTGTGACTTGGTCGGAGAAGGATTTGGCAATCTCTTGCGATTTTAGCCGTTCGACGTTGGTCAATCTGGTTGACGATAGACTGATCTGGGGAACTCCAAGTTAATTTGTGTATGTTGAGGTGTGGAAAACGCGTACTGACTACCATGTCGTTTCGTTCGTTTGCGTGTGTTGTCAATATACAGGCCTGGGCGTCGAGTATGTCGTAGTAGGCTTCTAAGGTCTTCACTAAGAAGTTCGACCTAACTGGAACTGTAGACGCCACCGTTGATTCCATCTTGGGAATTTCTCCGCTGCCGTCTGGATGAAATTAGAGGTGCCTTAGTGGAAACACCTTCCCCCCACTCTCGTTTAATACGCCCAACAACTTTCCACTAAGATTGAACCCAATCTCCAGTTGTGGTACTAGGCACCCGATGTGCACCACGGGGAGGTGAGAGTAGGAGTTGATAGACAGAGTTCAAAGCCTAGTTTCTCAAAAATTCAAGTTGTGGTCTGCAAAAGACCGATTTTTCGTGGATGACATGTAACAGATTCTTTGTTGATCGTTTACTGAACCAATGCACTCAAATTCATAGTCCTCTCGGTATGACGATTATCTTTATCGTAAAATGGATGACGCACTCGAAACCGTAGAAAACCAAGGCATAGTGACCTACAACTTTCAACCATTGAAAAATTAATTTTCTTGTTGGGTTCGATATCCCGGTTTTTATATTCCCATTTCTTAAAATCCCGATTTTAAAATCCCGTTTTTTATAATCCTGCTTTTTATAATCCCAATTTTTTATAATCCCGCTTTTTGTAATACCGTTTCTTATAATCCCGTTTTTTATAATCCCGTTTTTTATTATCCCGATTTTGCAATCAAAACTAGTTGTTTAAATTAAAAAAATCGCGCGATTTTTTAAAATTAGACAACTAGTTTTGATTGCAAAATCGAAATTAGAAAAAAATTAAAACAAATTAAAAAATAAGAAATATAAAGTAAAATAGTATTCTTTTAAAACAAACTCAAATCAATTAAGAAAGTCAACGACTGCAGTAAAACCATTATCGAGAGGTAGATTTGCTGTAGGATCAGGATGCATATTTTTTGTGCAAGAGTTAATATTGTAAACAAAAATGAATGTTTATGTACAGTAAAAACAAAACATATTACGATATTATAATATTTTAGTCAAGTAATTTAATATAAAAACCTTTGAATCCTATTGTTATTTAGTTCAACGCACGTATTTTGTAAAAAAACGGGATTGTCGGGATTTGACGGGATTTTAAAAAGCGGGATTTAAATTGATCGGCATTTTGAATAAGCGGGATTTTAAAAGATGGGATTTTAAAAAATCGGTATTTTAGAAGACGGGATTATAAAACTTTTTTTTCGGGATTTTTTAAAAACGGGATTTTAAAAAGCGGGATTTAGATACGCTCCCTTAATTTTCACAACAGTGTGAAAAGGAGATTTATTCGAAAAATTAAAGCTTCTTTATATTTTCACAGTCTAAACTTTAATTTAGCAAGAAACCATATATTTTTTAAAACACATACATTTGGACAGCCTCAGCAAATATACTTAACTTTTCCCTCCAACTTTTAGGTCCATCATTTTAATCACTAAAAAAGAAACTTTAACTTTAAATCATTAAAAAGAAACATTTTAATGATGATAAATTGACCACAAAAACGACATTAAAAAAAAATCAACATTCATCCTTGATATGTGCTTGTTAAAAATCAGTTACAAGGTGAATGCCTATAACTGTCCATGCTTATAATATTGATGAAGTCGAAATAAATTTTACATTCCTTCCAACAGAATGTAAAACATCAAAATAAACTTTAGTAAAGCCCAAACATCTCTCATAAGAATCATCAAATTACTTTTACCTATGTTTTTAAAGGACCTGAGACAAATACATGGCTTAGGTTAGGTTAGGTTAGGCATGGCAGAGAAAGGACAAAAATAAAGGACTCTCTACGATAAACTCAATTTAAGCACGTTCCATCTCATTTCCAGTCGTCACTCACTCATCACAATAATTATTATGTATATGGGCCTAGACAAGACTTGATATAAAACCTAACCTACCTAAACTATATCATCTCTACACAAAAATGAAGCCATACATTGTAGATAGAAAAAGATTTCTGCATCAACTAAATAACATCCCCTAAAATGGCCGAAGGTCAAAATTGGATGGAAAATTTAATGCACGGTTGGTTGAGATGAAATTATGCTTGACTGAAAGGCTTCCCATGTGGCAATGGCAATGTCTAGTATGTCTATAGATATTTGTATTCTCCTCCAGATATTCAAACCTATACAAAGATACACTTTCACATGAGTTGAATTCATTTTATCAGAGTATCTTTTTCTTCTCCTAAATATCCTTTAGTCTGTATCTTTTTGGGAGTTGAGTATATCATCGCTGTATATGAGTAGAGTCCTTCTATATGGCTGTATGTTTTTCTATACATATAAGGAAGATAATTTAACTAAGCACTAAGTTGAAGCTCGGCCGGAAAACACAAAACGATATCACTATACTACTTACAAATGCATTAGCACAACTGTCCTGTCACGGATAAGCAGCTTGATCATTTTTGGAATTTCATTCGTATCTCGTGTGTATGCAAGGATAATCGGGTTTGGGATTGGGGGTTAGTTGATGGCTGTGCGGAATGGGTAGAGTTGTCAGTTGTTTGAATATCGTTTGAATGTGACGACACTTTTTTTTAGAGGAAGGTAGGGAGAGGGGAGGGAGGGAGATTTTGAAAGTATGGTATATGCCAAAAAGTCCTAAAAATGCTTATGGCGATGGGCTGGGTATATGGTATCTATATGTAGATGGAGGACATCACAAATGTCCTCTATTCCTGTCATGGCTCCAAATTGTCAGCTTAGTCAATCAACTCGTGCGGAAATTAAACTTCATGAATTTAGAATTTTAAATCTAATCACTGTTTCGCATCCAATAAATTCTCTATTCATCACCCCTTTTTGGTGGTGGGAGGGGTGGTATAGGAGTACTTGGTGGTCTGGAGTAGGCATTTTACATTAGATTTCGACAATCCACACGCAATGTTGTCTGTCAACTATGTCAGAAGTAGGACGGTTGTCGAATCAAGAGTGTATCTACAACTACATATCTGTATACCTATAGCTAACCTACTCTTCAATCTAACAGATTCGCGTCGTCGCGTCGTCGGTTTGAGGGTTAAAGGCCGCAAATTCGTTTAATTTTCTTTCACCTCCCCAACCACTAACCAATCCAGCCAGCACAGGGACACTTCCATTCTATAAAGAGTGATGGAATTATACCCAGGTAAAGATAAAACGCGGGGAAACTGTCTATGTACACTTTTAGGCCGGAAATAGAGAAGAAAACACGTTTCATTGACAAATTTGTTAGGGATGAGGGATAATATTATTCATTCCCTCGATTCCATCACATGAAGCAGGAGAAGAAGCAAGAGTAAGAGCTGGAGCATACCATCAGCTCAAGGGAACGTGCTTTATCTTCAATCGTTCGTTTTGGTTGGTCTATATATATGGGAGAACAACTGTCTGACAGGTCTTTTCCTATTTATGTCAGGGCTGATGGTGGTGCCGCTTTCGTTGCCGTTGCCGTTCACGGAATATTCAAATGAATTGAAAGTTGGGCGTTTGTCCTCTTGCCAATTTTAGTTCATTTAAACGATTTTCATTATTTCCAAGGAGAGGAGCTATGTATATCTGGCGGGAGGTGATTATGGTTTGGAGTTGGGTTTGGGTTATGGTGTGGGATTTGAATTGATTTGCATGGAAATTGCTTGTTTCGAAATAAAAATATACCTAGTGAGAAAAATAAATGATTGGTGTGTTTTTTTATTGGCGCAACTATTGAAGTTATGACTTTTAGAAAATATTTCCTTCAAACAAAATATTTGTATAACTCAAATAATTTTTTTTGTTAAAAGAACATTAAATATTTATTAAACAAATTTTTAAATTCAAAAATTTGATTGGCCCACACTAGGGAATGTTAAGAAAATAGGGGAGGATCAATAGGAGATAGTGGTGGAAATTGGGTTTAAAGTATTACATATGAAAATTGGAAAAAAAGTCAGAGTTGGGTAAAGCAATGCACATTTTTGATGTGACCAAAATTTTTGATTTATTATGTGGGTTTTCATTAAGTGGTTATTTTTAGTTCATAGGTTGTAAAACGAAAAATATGAAAAGAGCATCTTGGAGAAAACCCAGGAATTTCAAATAGAGACTCAGCCTCAGCATCTCTTTATCGATTTTAAAGCCGCGTATGACAGCATCTATAGGGAAGAGCTCTACAGTGCAATGTCTAGTTTAGGCATCCATGTCAAACTTATCCGTTTGTACAGAATGACGATGGAGAATGCACGCTGCTCTATCATAGTTGGAAAATAACTCACCGATGTATTTGATGTCAAAAGGTTTTAGACAGTGCGAATGTCATGTGACTTCTTTAACATCGTTATGGGAAGAATTGTGCAAAACTCAACCGTCAACACTAGAGTCACAATCTTCCAAACGTCCATCCAATTACTCGGATACGCAGATGATATTGACATAATTGGAAGATCAAAGCGTGATGTCAGTGGAGCGTTTTTGAGCATTGCGACGGAAGCGGAGAAGATGGGTTTAGTGGTCAATGAGGGCAAGACCAAGTTTATGCTGTCATCAAAAAAGGATATTGAACAATGACGTCTTGGACAAAACATCATCTTGGACAGCTATAACTTTGAGCTAGTTAAGGTCTTTGTCTACCAAAGCACTGTTATAAATTTGGACAACGACACCAGCGCTGAAATTAAACGAACAATAACTCTAGCAAATCGCTGCTTCTTTCGACTTAGAAGTCAATTGAGTAGTAAATTCCTCTCTCGAGCATCTAAAATCACCATCTATATGACACTCATCTGCCCGGTTCTCATTTATGGCCCTTACACCTAGACCCTTTCAAAAAAGATGAGAGCGTCTTAGTATGCTTCGAGAGGAAAATTGTTTGGATGATTTTTGGTCCGGTCTAAATAGATGGAGAGTGGAGGAGAAGATACAACGACTAACTGTACGGGCTGTACAGCGACATTGACCAGGTTAAAAGCCCAACGACTTAGATGGCTGGCTCATATTGAGCAAATGGTCCTCAACGCTCTAGCCCGAAAGTCTTTGAATCCAATCCCGAGGGAAGAGCGCGTAGTAGAGAAAGACCTCGACTTAGGTGGAGAGCTCCGGTGGGAGAAGACCTTAACCAACTTGGCGTGTGAAACTGGAGACAGCTGGCTAGGGACCGAGCTGGTAAGAATTGCACAGACGTGGAAGTAGCTGATGTATCTTTTTGCACCATATTCAAAAATGTCTGTTTTTAGAATATTTGATAATGTCAACTATTCGTTTTGGAGCAGCGAATTCAACCCTTTTGACATTTCTTTTTGACGTGAAAGACCGACCGATACCTTATCACAATCAATTCAAACGATTCAATCATTTGGGCCGATATCATTTGATATTATTTAAGAAACTCGTGACTAAAAGCCCGAAATCATCAAGAAGGTCTTGGAAACTTGAAGTATAACAAAATAAGTTATTGGAAAGCCAGGCACTTAGTATTAAAGTTGTGATACATGTTTTTTTTTTTATATTATACGCACACTCAAGGGGATATGAATACCCTTATGATGATTAATCACAGCGCGAGCAATTAGGAAGGGAGGATAGGATTAGAAAGGAAATATCGATGTACTGGTTTTGAATGTCTGCACATTGTAATGAGTGGGAAACATTGAGTATGGTAAAGCATTCCACATTCGTGTAGTGCGACTAAAGAAATAATCTCTGTACTTTACAGTACGTCCGAAATTGGCCTCAAGGGTAAACTGATGAGCATTCCTAGAAGAACGGGTATTACGGTTGAATTGTTTGAGGGGACCAATGCAACTGGCTATTTCAATAGAGCATTGTTTATGAAAGTAGCGATAAAATAATGACAGGCATGAAACCTTACGACGGCGACGGTGCTCGAGAGATACAAAATTTTCAGTTAGACAACGATCACCTATCATTTTTAGAGCTCTCTTTTGAATTCTGTCTAGGAGACTCAAGTAGGTTATAGGAGCACCTGCCCATATATGGGAATTGTACTCGAGTTTCGGACGAATATAGGCTTTATAGATTATAGCCAGATCAGAAGGGGTAAAAAACTTCTTGCATCGTCGGAGAAAACCTTAACACTTTGCAGCATTTTTGGCGATGTCAAATATGTGATCACTCCACAACAAGTGGTTTGTAATGGACATACCTAGGACTGATAGCTGTTCAGTCTCCTCGATGCAAGTACCACGCATGGATAGTGGCATTGAGGGAAGGTTACGCTTTTGTGACAGTAGACAGCATTGAGTTTTCGAAGCATTAAATTCTACACGGTTTTTGATTCCCCATTGGACAATGCTGTCAAGATCAGAATTTAATGAGCTTATCATACGCTGCCGTTGGTAGTCCACATCCGAAGAACAAGGATGAGAATCTAAAAACGAATATGAGAAGCTGAGGGTACTGTCATCAGCGAAACAATGAAGTGGGTTAGAAGTTTCAGACAAAAGATCATTTATAAAAATAAGGAAAAGTGTCGGAGACAAAACGGAGCCCTGGGGCACACCAGCGTTTATTTTGTGAATTTCAGATTTGAACCCGTCCAATACAACTTGAATTGAACGGTCCGAAAGGTAATTTCTAACCCTTTGTTGGGGATTCATCAATACCAAATGCACGCATTTTCGATAAGAGAGCTTGGTGCCAAACTCTATCAAATGCCTTTGAAATATCAAGTGCAATAATCTTACTTTCTCCAAAACGATGTAAAGATTTGTTCCACTGTTCGGTGAGATAAACCATAAGATCACCAGTGGATCTATTGCAACGAAAGCCATACTGCCGGTCATTAAGAAGCTTCCGTTCTTCAAGATATTTCTTAAGCTGAAAATTAATCAGCGTTTCCATGACATTGGAAAGCAGGGACGTAAGTGCAATTGGACGCTAGTTAGATGGTGAGGAGGATTCACCTAGGGACAGGCTGGACAAATGCAGTTTTCCACCCACTCGGAAAGAGACCTGTAGAATAGGACAAATGGAAAAGCTTATGCAGTGGTTTTGCCAGCGTTGAAGAACACCTCTTCAGAAGAATAGCGGGGATACTATCCGGGCCAGCGGATTTGTGAATGTCAAGATTTTTAAGGACTCTAGTAACTGAACGAGTGCGAAAGAATATTTGTCCCATAGAATCGTTTACGCTTTCAAGTACAGGCGGAGTCATGTCACTCATTGGCAGCATCGAATTGACAGCAAACTGTGCTGCAAGCAAATTGGCTTTATCAATCGAGCTTACGTAGGAAGTGTCATTGGAAACGAGCGTAGGAACTGACGATGACGTAGTGTTGCGCACATTTTTTACAAATGACCAGAAATTTTTACTACTATTGGGACATTGTAGTATTTTTTGCCGTAATTTCTGATCATGTAAAAATATAATGCGCCGTATATGTCCGTTACAGGTCTTTCTAGCTTGTTTGAACTTATTCCGGTTTTCCTCAGTTGGGTTGGCTTTGTAATTCTGAAAACTTACATTTTTGGTCCTAATAACCTCTTTACAGCTCGAATCAAACCATGAGTTTTCTTTGGGTTTGATAGATTTTACCCTATTTGGGATAAAATTTCTCATTCCACAAAGAATCAAGTTTGTAATCGTATCTGCACTGGAATCCACGTCGAGGAAGCATAGTGACCAGTTAAAGTTCCTGAAGAATTCATTGAGACCGTCCCAGTTGGCTTTCTCATATTGCCAAACGGTTCTCGTAGGTGTTTTAACTTTAACTGGGGTGTTTTGGCATGAGAAATTTGCAGATATGACACAATGGTCTGATGTGCATAGAGGCGATAATACACTGACAGTACATTTATTAGGATCAGAAGTAAGAAACAAGTCTAGAGTGTTGGCGGATTGACCTGCAACGTCAGGAATCCGAGTTGGCTCGTCAACTAACTGAGTCAGGTGGTTTAACTCAGCAAAAATCTCGACATAGCTTCCTTCGGATGTTGTTTGACCAGAATAGCGCAGCCACGAAGAATTTGTACATTGAAATCGCCCGTAACAACGATCTCACTGTGCGGAAAATGGGATACAATTCTCTGGATAGAGTCGGACAGCGCATCGAATTCGTTAGAAGTCGAATTGGTATCCAGGCTTGGGCTGCGATAAATAAAACACGTGTGAATGATGCGCCTTTGGACGGTGAATTTAAACCACATATAATTAAAATTTGTGTTGGTGCACTGACCATATTGTGGTAGAAGTTGATAGGCAATATCATTCCCTACATAAACGGCTAGACCATGGTGAAAAAAGAATAAAGGCACTAAGCTATAACCGAAGAGGTTAAACTCAGAGTGATCAGTGGTTTCACCAACCTGAGTTTCGCTTAGTACCAAAACAGCTGGCCTGTTCAAATTTTTTCTAAGCCCACGAATGTTGCTATACTGAACACAAAACTTACCAGCCATCAAAATACACGAAAACACAAAAAAAAACCAGAACAAGACGGTTATCTATGTAGTAAATTTAATTTGGGTACCAAAACTTTTCAGTTACAATTTACCATTAGTGTTATGCCTTAATGGTAAATTGAAACTAATCCGCTCCTGAACCCCAAAAAAAATTTAAACGCAATTTATCAAGTAATTGTTTTACATAGTCTACTACCGCACTGTGTAAAAATAAATTGTTTTTTTTTTCTATTGCAATCTATTTTAAATAGAAACTTGTATTTGGCCCACTCTTTATGAAGGCTTTCCAAATTACAACCAAATGTTTTGTCGAAAACGCCCACGGTTGAGTGTTATAGCTATATCTGTCTATAAGTCAGTCTATCTGTCCCGCTATCTGTCTGTCTATCTGTCTATATCTGTCTATCTGTCTATCTGTCTATCTGTCTATCTGTCTATCTGTCTATCTGTCTATCTGTCTATCTGTCTATCTGTCTCTCTGTCTATCTGTCTATCTGACTATCTGCCCTCTACCTGGCTATTGGTCTATCTTTCTGTCATCTTTTTGTTATCTGTTTTCCATTTGTCTGTCGATTATCTGTCATTTGTCTGTAATCTGTATGCAATCTGTGTTTCATCAATATGTCAAAAGGTTCTGACATTCATAAATTAAGACCTACCCTAATTATATTAAAAATATAAAAAGCAAATTATTAGTCAAATATTTCAAATTATTTTAATTAGGGTCCATAGCAAATTGAATGAGAGAAAATAAGACAGCTACAAAAATATTACAACACGTTTTTGAAATTACATCCAAAGACCGGGCGTTGTACTCCTGCATCCGCAAAATAAATATCTTTGTACTCGCCTGTGTAATTCTGATTGCTTCCCGTTACTTTCCATTCCATACCATTCCATTCCGTTGTCCTGCGCTGATTCAGGTATTTATTCATTTATATAACACGACCCCAACAACACCAGAATTTCAACTCATCATCAGATGCAATTGCAACGTGATGTTCTGATAATTGCATGCGTTTGTTATATGAAAAGGATTCTTCACTTGAATTGCGATTAATTAAAATGAAATGATTGTAAAATCATTGATACAATCATATACATATACACAATACAATATACCTACGCATGCAATTTCTATACGTATATAGGTAAAGAACCACTAAAGTTCTGGAGGTTGAAATGAAAATGTTTTGGTCTAATTTTGGCCATATTATGGCATTGCGTATATATACTGGTATAGGGTCAAAATACCTATAACATTTTAATTAAGTTTTAAAGCGGAAAACAGTGTTATATTATTTGATTGATTCTATTGTATTGCGTATGATGCAAATGAATTCAAAGAGAAAAGTGTAGGTATGGCTATTGGCGGATTGATTTGGGTTGATTGGTTTGTCACAAATTCCAAAATATTGCAATTTGTTTAAATGTTTATTGGGTTGCGTATCTACCAAAAAAGATTTGTTTTTTTTTTTTTATTTTAAATTTGTTCTCCAAAAATTTTAGGTTTAACAAAAATTCATTATCAAAAGGCGTATATCATGTGAATTTAAAAAAAAATATATAGCACGATTGTTACACACGTGGGTAATTTGCTCCGTTCAGTAATTTTTCAACAACATATAATTTGATGGTGCTACAGATCGTAGGATTTAGTGACTTACAACTCTCAACCATTGTGCGAGTAATGTCAGCAATGAATTGGACATAGAGTTTTTATGTTATTTCGGAGCTGCTAATTTGAGAACCGTTTTTTTAATAAAAATAATTAGGTTCTAATGGAGATCCTGGAGGATTAATCAATTCCTTACATTCCTTACAAGGGACAGTACCTGTTAAACAAAAATCTTTTGCAGGCACAGTCTGACGCCCTACTGATCACCCTAGCGTTACTACATAATATCCACTTAAAAGAAAAGAAGATAATTGAGTTCTTAGCCGACTTTTCCTGTTTTTTGTTTTAAATATTTTTAACTTCATAACTTTTTTTTTATTTGAAAATTCTATAAAAACTAATATAAATTAACTGGATACTAACCAGTCGTCTCGAAAGCTTTGGAGTAATCTACGCTCGATTGGAATCGGTAAAAAAGAGACTATTCGAAATTTTCCTGATCTCAATCAACTTAACGATACCTTTGTTTTGAAAGAAGTTCGACAACTCAATTTTGTTCCCAACAGTGAAGTCTCAAGTGAACCATCAACGGTATTTGAGTTTGAAGTTATATCTGAATATGATGTCCTTGAGAGCATTCGTTCTATCAAATCAGATGCTTTTGGTGAAGATAGTGTGCCAATTTTCCTTTTAAAAATCATTTTACCTCACGTTTCCAATGCTTTGACACACTGCCAAAAAGTCGAATGCTAGCTCTTGCTTGGACTTTCGTCCCATAAGTATTCTTCCATGTCTGTCAAAAGTCTTTGAGAAAATTCTGGTCTCTCAGATATCTGATCACTTAAATAGATTCAATTTGCTGTCACAATTCCAGTCTGGGTTCCGTGCACATCATTGCTGCCAAACTGCTATGATAAAAGTTCTTGATGATATTCGGATTCAATATGACCGTGACAATTTAACCATTCTCTGTTTACTAGATTTCTCAAAGGCTTTTGACAGAGTTAACCATGATATACTGTGCAAAAAAACTGAAGCACTACTTTGGGTTTCACGATAGAGCTGTCCGTCTTATTAAAGATTATCTTTGTAACCGAAGCCAAAGAGTGCAATTTGGACAATTACAATTAGAGTCTTTGAACTTGCTAATGGGTGTACCGCAAGGCTCTATTTTAGGACCAGTATTGTTCTGTATTTACATAAATGACCTTCCAAAAGCTTGTTCGAATGTACTGCTACATCTATACGCAGATGATGTACAAATGTATATATCCTGTCCACTTGGCTTGCAAGAAGATTTGATATGTAGATTAAATGAGGATCTCACTGCAATATCCAAATGGTCTTATTAAAATCCCAAGTTTCAACTAAAATCGTAGTGTTGAAGTGTTTGTAGGTCACAAGTAGAGAGAGAAGAAAGCATAACCTATTTTTTAAGATTATAATAATCTTCGTTATATTAAGTCGTATTAAAATCTTGAGTTCGCTTTTGTACAACCCAAAACTAACAATAACATTGTGTTTTGTTTTTAAACTGTTTGCCTTAGAAGAATTTAAATGCGTTTTAAAAGTACAACTTTTAAGATCTTAACGATTGCTAAAAATTGCATGAAACAGATTATTATTCATCATAACTGTTTAAGAAGTTCATATGGATGTGGACACTACGAGTAAATCTATTTTTTCCGGCAAAAGTCATTTTATCATAAAGTTCCTTAATTAACATGACATTGACATGCATTAAAGACAAAAAATCATAGTGATCAAAAGAGCTTTCTCAGTACGTCAATCTAAGCTTTTCAAGGGAGAATTTTCCATTTTGCAGACAAAGCATAAAGAATAAGCACACCATATTCAAGTACATATAAAATGTATAGCATTAAGCTTATACTTTTACATATATTTATGTAACGGTACCTATACATTTATAGATATAAAGATATAAAGAAGACGTCGAAATCTAAGTCGACAGCATATCCACTTGTTAGTTGACAATGTCAAAAATTTAAAACCCCCTCAGTTAAATCGTGCATAAGAAAAGCCATGCTGATTTTCTATCCTCGAATATATGTATATGTATATATGTATATATGATATGTAAGCAAACGAGAAAGATTGGATTGGATTTCCTTTTTGAAACTAACAAAATGTTAGAGAGTAAAATAAGTTGTGGTGGTTTTCAAAAAGAGAGAGTGCAAAGTGTGTTCTGGCAGGGACATGACATTACCAAACTATGTACGTAAGGATACGGATGTGGTCGTAGGAGGCTGGAAAACTCCAAAAAACAATAATTTCTTGCCCCCCGATTACATTCATATAAAGCAGATACTTTACCCTACTTCTCACACACCTCCTACACCTTCAGCTACCAACCAACCAACACTCAAAACCACAAAACTATTCCAAAGATTAAATCTGCCAGAGAGTGTCTGAGGATATTATAGAGTTGGGATTGGAATATTTTAAACAGACGGAGAAAGATGACTTCTTTTGTTACCGCACCGCACTATCGCAACACCCGATATATACCTACTAGCACCACCACCAAAAATGATAAACATCACAGGCTAGATACAACCGACTGAAAGACGGCGCACTGATGAAAGAAGGGGGGAAAAGTCGAGTAAGTGTGAATAAAAAAGAATAATCCTTTCTCGGTTTAAATCTCATATAACCAAATAGCGTTGTTTTGAAACGAACGAAGAAACATGAAACAATGTTGTTATGACATGAGGTTCGTATTTTGGTATGAGCACGGGTAGGTATCCTTTTTTTAAGAAATTCAGAGGAAACAAAAACATCATTGTAATTTTGGAGAAAAGCGTACAAGAATTTATCGATTTTAATCTTGGAGGTGTAACACACGAAAAATAAGGTTCAACTATAAAGAGTCACTTTAAAAAAAATTTGTTCCCTTATAACAAGTTTTTCAACAGGGACGCTACAAAAGAAGAGCGACAGGGACAGCAAACGACGCCATATTTCTTGCCACTCTTTTGACATTTTTCTACAGTAAAGTTTACCACTTCATGATGGAAAGATAAACGAGCCAACAACGAGTCGAAATTATTAAAATTTAATACCGAAATTCGGAGTTAGTGGCCTCAACGTTAAGAGCGCTACGTCCAATTTATTATTTCCAATTTTCGTCATAATCGTCAAGAATAAATTGACGCAAGACTTGAATCCGCTTGACCACCAGAAGCGTCGTATGTTCGTGAATTGGGCTGAGCAACAACTTGTAAATGATTTGGATTTCATCGAAAAATCATCTTCAGTAATGAGGCTCACTTCTGGGTGAATGGCTTCGTCAATAAACAAAATATGCGGTATTGGTCAGGCAGCAATCCACACGTACTCCATGAGTCATCATTGCATTCCGAAAGAATTACGGTTTGGTGTGATTTATAGGCCGGCTGCGGCGGCGTCGTCATTGGGCCGTACTTCTTCCGTGATGATCAAGACCGGCACGTTACTGTAGTGGGGATCGCTACCGTTCAATGATGTGGACTTGGAGGACATGTGGTTCCAACAGGACTGCGCCACAAGCCACACAGCGAATGTCACATTCAATTTATTGGAAACCAAATCTGGAGAACGTGTTATCTCACGCAATGGTCCAGTCACGTGGCCTCCTCGATCGTGCGATTTGACGCCGCCGCCGCGCCGGCCGTTAGACTATTTCCTGATTCATGAACTTCGTACGAATATCGAGCGTGAAATTGCAACAGTATCGGCCGATTTATGCTTGAAAACCGTCGAAAATTGGGTTCAGCATTTGAACTTCTGCAAGCGTGTCCGTGGTGGGCATGCAAAAGAAATCGAGTTCCCTAAGAACGTACTTTCACAGGAATAAAAAATTTCATTGATATCCAAAACCGTTTTTGTTTTATTTAAAAAAAAAAAACTTTTGTAGCGCTCTTATTGGAAAACCTGATATGTATAAATTTAATTGAGGGGTATACTTTCAAAACTCTTCTATTCCACTTTTTTTTCAAAAAATCGTTAAGTATGAGAAAGTGTTCTTTAGAAGAGCCCTCGTCTATGTATTCAGCTAAAATGTATCAAACCTGGTTACTTCCTATACTTTTGAGTACTTAAAAAGTGAATTTTTTTTTTTAAACTACAATATTCCACTCAGTCGTTTAATTCAAAACTCATTTATTCCCATACAAACCAAAACTCTTCTTTTCCTATGCAAATCAAAGTAGCCGCTTTCAAAACTCGTGTATTCCAATGTCTTTAAAAAAGGCGAGAATCTTTATTGTTTTGAGAGTATTCATGGGTTAAATTATTTAGTGTTGCAATAATTCTTGTTAAGAAAATATCTTTGGTAAGTTTGCAGATAAAATAATGTTTTATAAGTAGATTTGTATTTAATAATTAAATATATCTATTGTTATAATGGATGATTTTTTTGAGGTTAGGATTTTCATGCATTAGTATTTGACAGATCACGCGGGATTTCAGACATGGTGTCAAAGAGAAAGATGCTCAGTATGCTTTGACATTTCATCATGAATAGACTTACTAACGAGCAACGCTTGCAAATCATTGAATTTTATTACCAAAATCAGTGTTTCGGTTCGAAATGTGTTTCGCGCTTTTTTATCGACAAATTTTGTTCAGCGATGAGGCTCATTTCTGGTTGAATGGCTACGTAAATAAGCAAAATTGCCGCATTTGGAGTGAGGAGCAACCAGAAGCCGTTCAAGAACTGCCCATGCATCCCGAAAAATGCACTGTTTGGTGTGGTTTGTACGCTGGTGGAATCATTGGACCGTATTTTTTCAAAGATGCTGTTGGACGCAACGTTACGGTGAATGGCGATCGCTATCGTTCAATACTAACAAACTTTTTGTTGCCAAAAATGGAAGAACTGAACTTGGTTGACATGTGGTTTCAACAAGATGGCGCTACATGCCACACAGCTCGCGATTCTATGGCCATTTTGAGGGAAAACTTCGGAGAACAATTCATCTCAAGGAATGGACCGGTAAGTTGGCCACCAAGATCATGCGATTTGACGCCTTTAGACTATTTTTTGTGGGGCTACGTCAAGTCTAAAGTCTACACAAATAAGCCAGCAACTATTCCAGCTTTGGAAGACAACATTTCCGAAGAAATTCGGGCTATTCCGGCCGAAACGCTCGAAAAAGTTACCCCAAATTGGACTTTCCGAATGGACCATCTAAGACGCAGCCGCGGTCAACATTTAAATGAAATTATCTTCAAAAAGTAAATGTCATGGACCAATCTAACGTTTCAAATAAAGAATCGATGAGATTTTGCAAATTTTATGCGTTTTTTTTTTTAAAATGTTCTCAAGCTCTTAAAAAATCACCCGATAGTAGATCATGGAACCATCTGAATTTGTGAAAGAAGTTGCGTTTGGAAAAGGTCGAAAGAAAGTTCGCATTTTCTCAAAAAAAGCTGAAGAAAGGAAATCAAATGAAGGCCCAAAAAAAATATTTTGATTTCCTACACCATGTGTTCCAAGAAATCCTGTTTCCCTATTAGAGTATGTCAAAAAATGTTTTGGAGAGTCCTCCAAGTAAGTACATTTCGATTACAACGGATCTGTAAAAATATCTTACGCAGAAGAGCGGCTCCAAGGGAGAAGCGTGATGGTGACCGGAGGTCTGGTAAGTTGTCCGAACACTGCGACTCAGTTAAGAAATCCATTGAACGATTCCCTATCCATGAGGTTCATTATTGCCGAAGAATATCAGGCAGGCAATACTTGAGTGGAGGTTTGTCGATACATAAAATGCACACCCTCTATCAAGAAGAGTCAGTAACGTCTCTTAAAGTCAAAAAGTCTTTTTTCCAAAATATGCTCAACACTTTTTTCAATATTGGGTTTAAGGCTCCCGCTACAGATGTTTGCTTCACCTGTACATCGTTGGAAGAACGCATCAAAGTTGCTCAAAATGCAAATGTCAAAAACCAACTTATGATTGAGTTCATTGTCCACAAAAAGCGTGGAGCAGCTATGGATGAATGAAATTAAAAATAATCTCAAATGAGAGATATCAAGAACCGAACATCAATTTTTGTCAAATTTGCGTACTATTTTTTGTAGATTTTATTTGTTTATGAAAAAACGGACTGTTGGATTTTTATAAAAAAACTACTGAATATTGAAAACAATATTATCTATGAAATAAAAAGAGTTTAAAGACAATATTTTTAATTTTTGAAAAGCTATTTGAGTCGTAAGTAAATTTTTACCAAGTCTTAGTAATGTTTTTCTGTTAGGTTTTTATTATTTGTAAAAAACCTGTCAATTAGATTTTTCTCAAAATTTTACTGAATGTTGACAACAATATTTTTTAAAATATAAAAGTAGTTTAAAGCCAATATCTAAAAGTTTTGAAAAGATATTTGAGCCGAAAGTCAATTTTTACCAACTTTTATTAATTTTTTTGTTTAGGTTTGTATTTTTTGTAAGAAAACTGTCAATTCCATTTATCTTAAAATTTTACTGAATGTTGACAACGATATTTTATAAAAGATAAAAGTAGCTTAAAGCCAATACCTCAAAGTTTTGAAAAGATATTTGAGCCTAAAATCAATTTTTACCAATTTTTACTAATTTTTTTGTTTAGGTTTTTATTTTTTGTAAGAAAACTGTCAATTCGATTTTTCTCAAAATTTGTTCGAATGTTGAAAACAATATTTCTTATAAGTTAAAAATAGTTGGAAGCCATAATCTCAAATTTTTGAAAAGATATTTGCGTCGAAAATGAATATTTACCAACTCTTGTTAAATTTTCTTTTAAGTTTTTATTTTTTGTAAGAAACTGTCAATACGATTTTTCTCAAAATTTTACTGAATGTTGACAACAATATTTTTCAAAAGGTAAAAGTAGTTTAAGACCAATATCTTAAAGTTTTGAAAAGATATTTGAGCCGAAAATCAATTTTTACCAACTTTTATTAATTTTTTTGTTTAGTTTTTTATTTTTTGTAAAAAAAACTGTCAATTCAATTTTCTCAATTTGATTTTTCAATATATTATATAAAATTTAATTCAAGAGTCTAGCGTTTTTGGTTCGTAAGATATTTAGGGTTAACTAATATTTTCACATTTTTTTTAAACTGCTTTGGCAAAAAAAAAAACACCCACACAATTTTCTTGAGAGCCCTTTATGCAACTTTTTGCCTTATTATCTGTATAACAAAATTTATTTGAAGTCGATATCTCTTCTGGTTCTTGAGCTATGGAATACGAAAACAACGTCGCGAACGTATACGGACGTACGATCGTACGTACACACGCATGCACAGACATCTTTCTAAAAAAAATTTATTTCGACTCGAGGGACCTTGAAACGTCGAGAAATGTCAAAATTTTTAATTTGACAAATCGGACCCATTACAATAACTTCCTATGGGAAGTTAAAAAGCCTGAAGATCTTTTCCGATATTGATTTCATACTTTGGAGTTTTCGTACACCTTGCTATGAAATTTTATTAATAAATGACTAAATAAAGTCCTTAGAACTACCAAGATTTTATTACTAATAGGCCCCGAACCTCAAGAGTAATATCATATTCTTTAAACTCTTTTTTGGATAATATTTTTTGTTTTATGTCTAAATTTTTAATTAAGATCGACAAAAATCAGGTGTAATTTTATGCGACCAAGGATGTGTACTTTAGTTTTACATTGCATAGTTAATCCTTTAATATTCTTAATAAAAATCCTTTTTTTTCTCTAAGATTTTTATTTTTCTCTTTATTAAATGGAAAGAAAATGAAAAAATACATAAAACAACATTCTTTTTGCATTTTTGCATCACTAAGTGCACCTTCATTCTTTTCCTTTAAAAACATTCTTCAGAAATTCTCTGTAGTAATTAAAAAATCCATTAAAAATTAACCACACTCAAAATCAGACCGTATCTTGTATTTTGTATTCATTTAACTTTGTATATTAATTGTAAGAATTTAATTTGCTTACGTTTACATAATATTAAAAAATAAATTATTTCGACCTAATTAAACTTCTTACGTTTGAAGTAAAGCATTAAAAATAGAAAAACTATTTATCATCATCCTTAAAATGTTCCTCGAACCGATACGAACCTTGACAGTCCGTTGACCGAGATTTGTATTTCTATAAAAACTGAAAATTTTTTGGGGTTTAAATTCCAACTTCTTTCTAAGGTTAATTCCTACATTAAAAAATACGAAGCATAACCATCTAAGAAATTGTTCTTTATAAATAAACCATGCGGCATTAAAATGTGTATTTCTATCTTTAATCCTTGTTGTCTTTTCATGTTTATAAGTTCCCACCATTAAATAAGATCAATACAAAAATATTGTGTTTAAATAGAGCTCCAGGTTCCAAAAGTTTAACACAAAATAAAAGCATGTGTTATAAATTTATAAATTGTTCCCAAAAGTCACTCCGTGTCTCTACCTCTCTCTCTGTGCCATCATGGTACGTGCCACATTTTCATCAACTCCTTAAATCCCAATCTTTTACTATTGCATTAATAAAAAAGATAGGTTAAAGCTGCACAAGAACGCTCCAGCATCACAATGTGGATAGCTCTTCCAAGGATAAGTCTACGTACCCATAGTGTCACTGTACACCACGCACGCACGATGGTATATAGAGGGTAATACGTACCACTGCTTCGTGGGATCTCTAGATGAAGCTACCACAAGTTTTGCGAGCTCATTTACATTCGGTCTGCAACTATACTGTTTAAGCTCACTTGCATATTCAGGCACGTCGTCATAGCTCGTCGTTCGTCGTCGTATGGAACACCAAAAGCAATGCATGCTTACAACTCACAGCTCAGTGCTTACTCAGCTTATATAGTCCACCATAGCTAAGCACATGTACCTCTGGTTATAAGGATATGATGTAGTTTAATGCGCTTCCTGTTGCTTGAACTTTTAGTCTTTGAAATCCTCTTCATAATGGTAATTTCGACGCCGCATTGGAAATTCAAATAAAGATGAATTTTCAGATGAGACTTTTGCTTTTCGGTTAAAAATACATAAATATGTATGTATTTTTGTGCGAAGTAAAAGAAAACAATTTTTTCCTTAAATTCTTTTTTATTCCTTGCTTAAATTTATTTTCTGTTTTAGAACTTCAAATTTCTGGGATTTCTCTTCGTTTTCGTAAAGCAAAAAAGTATAATGGAGTGACTTCCTTTACATCAGGCAATGGCAGTGAAAAGGAACTTCCTGCTTTTAAAGATACTTTTATACCTACCTATACTTATTCCTTGGGATTAAATAAAATTTAAGATAAAAATAAAAGTTTGTTAAGTAATTTTGTGAAAACAGGGGGATTGGTCTTTATGTTTATCCATTAATAATGTATTTTATCATAAGCTAAGAGCCAAGGTATACTTTTATTGTTTTTTGAAGAATTCAGGGGATTTATGTATATTTTTCTATTGTTTTGTTATTGTATTTTAAGAGTATTGATTTAAGTATCTATACATTATATTGGTTGTGAAATCTGCAAAAATGGAAGGAAACAAAAGAGCTTACAATTCTTTTAATCTTTGTCTTAGTTAGGATAATATATAATCAATAAGACCATGAAAATGATTGTTAATGTATTCGACATTTTTAATAATTAAATGGCTAATAATTACGAGTATTACATGAATATTTTGAAAAGTTAAAAATACCTAAAGGTACTTCTTGTCCAAATAATGGGCCCTGCGCTTAAAGGTAGCCAATTATTATTAGTTAAACTAATGGCTATATCTAATAGTTATAGCCATAAAGTTACAGCTTAAGCTTTGTTTCATGTGATTAGAACCAGCTAAAGCCGCATGAATCTAGCTTTTGTATTTTAAAATAGCTATTACTAGAAGACATCTTGAAGTTTTCAGCTAATCAATGGGAACCTAGCTTTAACCTAAAACTCCATCATCCATCATTCACACCTGAGACGAAAGAACTGTCAAAACAATGGACTGAAACTGAAATAGGAGAATCGGCGAAGAAGAAGTCGAAGACATTTCCATCTGCAGACAAGGTCATGGAGTCAGTTTTTGGGATGCGCGTGGGATAATTTTCATAGATTATCTTCAGAAAGGAAAAACAATCATCGGCGAGTATTATGCGAACTTATTGCAGCGTTTGAGTGACGAAATCAAGAAAAAACGGCCGCATTTGGCGAAAAAGAAAGTATTGTATCATCAACACAATGCACCAGTTCCCACACAGTCGTTACTGTGAAGGCCAAAATCAATGAGTTAAAGTTCGAATTTCTTTCTTACGCACCCTATTTGCCAGATTTAGCCCTCTCAGGTTATTTTCTCTTTCCAAATTTGAAAAAAAATGGCTCGGTGGTAAAAGATTTCCCAACAATGAAGAGGTGGAGTCTGGTACTGGTAGTGATGGCTATTTTGAGGAGCTCGACGGTTCTCACTATAAAAGGAAAGTATCGAAGCTTTTAAACATCGCTGCGAAAAGTGTATCGAGCTAAAAGGAGACTATGTAGAGAAATAAAGAGATTTTTCTCCAAGTTTTTTGTGTTTTCTTTTTTAGGTCGGAATCTTCTCAGACTATCCTCAAAGCTTTAATTTTTTTATCTCAAAGCTCAATATTAAAAATGCACTACCTTCGAATTTAAAAATGTTGAAATCAAGTGTGACGGTAGCAATCATTTACTTACTTAGAAAGACTTACTGCCTTGAAATTAAGCGATTTACTTATTTTGCATTTTACTTCTTACAATGCACATGAGTTTTAAATATCCGTATGGTTCAATGACTGGAAAACATTGATCCGGATTAACCATTCCATATTCATGTAGTGTAGCTTAAGAAAGAATCTCTGTACTTAACAGTGCGATGTTCAAATGGTAAACATGTGTATCCATAGGGTATAATCGTCAACATGTTTTTCCTTAAAACTCACCTACATATGTATACCAACTCCTACTCTCACCTCTTCGTGGTAAACGTTGGGTGCTTAGTACTTCAACAGGAGATTGGATTTCAACCTAAGTGTAAAGTTGATGGAACCTCAGCGGAGGAATTCCCGAGATATAATTAACGCTGAGTAGTACCAGTGGCATAATGGTTAGTGCGTTGGACTGTCATGCCAGAGGTCTTTGATTCGATTCCTGCCTGTGTCATCTTAAGTTCTTATCACGGGTCCTCTTGCCTCTTGCGAGGAATTGACAAATTCTTCAAGAGAAATTCTTGTCATGAAAAGTGTTCGGATTTGGCTTAAAACTGTAAGTCCCCTTCATCCCTGACAACAGTACTCGCACACAATACTGATTGAGAGTTAAAAGTCACTAGGCCCTAGTTCTCAATGGACTGTTGTACCACCCAATTTATTTTTATTTATTTTTAAATTAACGCTGGCGTCTAAAAAGCCAGTAAGATTGATTTACTTAGTGAACCCCTTATAGGGCTTCTACGACATATTCAGAGCTTAGGCCTGTAAGGAGCGGTAATACCGGCCTTCACCCTTGGAGTTCAAATCAAGAACTTGGTCCTTTAGTTTGAAGGTCAATTGTCAGGGTGATTTCCTGGCCACTTAAAGAAAAGATAGTTACGAAGTACCATAACAAGCCTCGGATACGCTAGGACTTACTGATGAAGTGATGACAAACCAAGAAAAACGATTTAAGGACAACGAACTTCGGATCTGTACGTGGAATATTTGGTCCCTTAATAGACCACGTGCAGCCGAACAATTAGCGAAGGCCCTTAACTGCTGCTATCAAAGAATTGCGATTGGATGGACCTGGTAAACACAAATTAAAATACTGTGATGCAATGACTATTTGGACAAGACTTAGGCAAAACATGTTAAGTTTCAACAGTGTGTACATTACGACAATCCGCATCAAGGCTAAATTCATCCTTGACAACAGTACTCGTACACAGAATTGGTTGAGAGTTGTAAGTCACTAGAGCCTAGTTCTCAACGGGCTGTTGCGCCATCTAATTTATTTGTTTATGAGCCTTATATATGCCCCAACAGAGGAGCTCTTGGACAAGAAATAATGAGCACTTCACTAGCTGTGACATTAAACTTCTCTTTTAACGCCAAGCTAGGAAGAGAAGAAACTTTGGTGGTACAATTGTGCAACATTGCCTAACAGCCATCAGAAATGCCGCATCTGAAATGCTTATGGTTTTACACGGCCACCACAACAAAATCCCTGGTTTAAAGACGAGTGCCGGAAAACGCACTCAGCTAAGCAACAAGTGAACAACATTGCACAAAAGGACCAGAGCCTGGCTTGCGAGCTTAAAAAACAGAAGAGGATAGAGGAACACCGGCTTCTTAGAAGGAAAAAAGGGACCATGAAAAGCGCACGATGGACTAGATATAGGGATTTAACAACAGGAATAAGGTTCGTGAATTTTAACAAAATGTAAAAAAAAATCTCCCAAGGGTAGCAACCAAGACCCGAAGCTTGTAAGGACGATCAGGTTAACATCGTAGGCTATGCTGAGAATGTAAAAAGGCCACTTCTCCACACTATATAACAGCGATGAAAAATCCAAAAGCACTACATATAAGGGTATTCATTCAACCTAGGCGACGCAGAACAGCAATTTCGTCTACCCGACCTCGACGAAGTGCAGATAGTTATATCGAATCTGAAGTCAAACAAAGCTGCTGGAGCTGACGGCATCACTGCCTTCAAAGCAGCAAGCGATGAATTAGTAAAGAGTAGGTAAGCGCCAACTCATCTGCAAACTATGATCGGAAGATCAGTGAGCGCCTGCAGTGGTTCATCAACAATCTGATAGGTCTATATTAATGTGGCTTCAGACGAGGTAAGTCCACCATTGACCAAACATTCACATTACGGCAAATCTTGGAAAAACCCAGGAAGTTCAAATCGATACCCACAGAAAAGTTTAAAGAACAATGTCTAGCTTTGAAATCTCTGTCAAACGTTTGTGCAGAATAACTATGAAGAATGTAAGCTGAAAAGTAAAAATATTCAAAATAACCATTGGCTTTTTTGAAAACAATAACTTATCCGATTATTCTTAGCCAAGTCACTTATTTTAAATTTACAGACTTGATAATCAAGAAGATTATTTAGTTTTACAAAATTTGTTCTAACTAATTACTCTATTCTTATCTATTGCATTTATTTAGCCGTTTAGCTCGTTTCCTCTCTGCTTTGTTTTTAACCCTATTTTTTAACCAAATAAAAATCAAAATGTTTTAGATAAAACCTGTTTAGGTATACTTTCTTTGATAATACATTTATATAAGTTTTCAGTTTCAGTTATAATATTTTATTATTTTAACAGTGATTTAAAGTTTTCTTTTGTTGTTTGCAAACTAAAAAATAATGTTTTTGTAATTATTAATCCACCTTATACGAAAATAATGTTGGTGATTACGGAAATGATATTCAAAATGTCAAGTGTAAAGTTTTACAAACTAAATAGCATTTTTCTTTAAAACTTCAATTATTCAATAATTAATTAATTTTCATTAATGCTTAGATTTAAGTCAAATGTTTTCCTTTTACAAACTAAAAAACACAGAATTTAAATAACGTCATCTACGTTACTAAAAAATTTCACTTAATTAAAACATGAAGCTACTACAGGATGATATTTCTTTGGGCTTCAAAATAACCCTCAAAAGTAAAAAGAAACAAAAGATTGAAAAATAAAAATAGAAAAACAAAAACAATAAGAAACTCACTTAAACTTTTAAGAATTTTCCATTCAACTTTTGGTTTTCTCTGTTGGCTTTGGTTTTTTTTTCTTTCGATTGAATTTCGAAAGAAAGTTATGATTTTAGATTTCGGATTATGTCAGATAAAACATCAAAATAAAAACAAATATAACTGAATAATAGAAATAAAATTAAAACAAAAACTTAAAAAAAAAGTACAAATAAATCCAAGGAAAGTAGAGTTTACCTATTAACTATACACAACTTGAGGTGGAACAAGACTCAAATAAGAAAAACAGCAATGTGCTTTTCTGGGTGTATATATCCTTTATCCTTTACAGTTGGACTTGCACTTACCTATACTGCTATTGCGCCATTGCCAGTTGCCACCACAATGGTGCTGAGAGAAATTTCAATTATTTTCCCAGCACTCTATAAAATGGAGCCTTGGAAAAAGTTGCTCCTTGCTGTCAATGTACAAGGAAACCAACAAAATAAATACAAATACAAAAACAAAAAGAAAAATAAACAAGATAAGTACAAAATAAAAAATATAAAATAAAAACAAAAACAAAAACAACGAAAGTACATAATAAAATAAGGACAAAGAAAGTTGTGTCCAGACTTGAGGCTCTGTGGCGTTTGGCCAATTACATGAAGCTGACTTAAATCTAAGAACTTTTCGTCCTTTTGCAATCGCACGATATCAGGAAAGGCATAGTGACAAAAACAAAAATAAACACACTAAACGACCGGTTAAATCGTTGTCTTGTACTAGAGCCTCCGGCAAGGATAAACCAGGGTAGGGTAGGGTGTCTTGGTCCTGATTCTTTGCGCTACGTTTTCAACTTAATTTCAATGTTATTTTACCAACATGATGGAATAATCTTTAAAGGAAAAGCCAGGTCTAAGGAAGGGGACCGATGGCAATGGCGATGGGGACGGACACAACGGTGGGTGCGGCGAGCGGTGGTAGAGGGGGGGTGCCAAGGCAACCAAAATAAAATGAAGGAACAAAAAATATAAAACATATAGAATAGCAAAATAGTGTAATCGAAGTAAAAGCACCCAAAGGACTTATTGTCGGGTAAAGTACCATCAGCTAAACCAGCAATTTTACTGCCAAAGGCTACAAAAAGGATCAGTGCAACACAACAGATGCGGGCACAGGGAGCAAATGGTGGCACTAAACCGTGATGGTGGATCATAAAATATTTAAAGGATAAACGATAAATGGTGCAACGGACAGCTGTGAAAAAAAAAAAAACAAAAAAGAGAATATATAAGGAATAGAAAAACACAAGCTCACAAACCAAGGACGACACCAACACAAACACAAACACACCAAAAATGTTAAAGCGAACCAAAAATGTCCTTAGGGTGCAAGTTTTCAGAGCGCAGTGCTTTAAGGTAGGTAGTTTTATTTTTATCAGTAGTTTTTTTCTTTTTTAACTGTCCGTATAATATTCTGCCGCAAATTGTATCGACTGTGTATAGCTTTGGGTTGAAAGTTAATATTTGCTGGTAAAGAGAAGTTTTATTTTGTTTTTTAATGTCCATTTATGATAAAGAAGGATTTCTGACTTTGATGCCAAATAAATATGTTGTATTTTTTTTTTTTTTTTGAAAACTTATGACTTTTATTTAATTGTTTAAAATTTTGTTTGAGATATTGAAACACATTTTGAGCTTTATACTATTTTATTGTTATTTCCTATAGGTATTCAAACGCAACAAAATACAACAATTTTACTAACATTCAGAAAATGTTGATGAAATACTCAGCAGACAAGATCCTGAATATCAATATTTATAAAACATAAGGTCAAAAACCGGAAAACCGAATCTTTAAAGATTGAACAAATTTTGTGCTTTTATATACTCGGAATTTTGAGTTCCCTAACTTTTAAAATTAACGAATTTTGGGTTCTCAAATTAAAAGGTTAGTGTCAATTTTTTAAAAATTGGCTGATTTTTGGTTAATGTCATTAAATTCTTTAACAAATTAATGACATTAGCTTTTTTTCAAAAAATGATAACAAAAATTGTTTCGCACAATTTATAAGAAAATTGTGATTGAAGATCTTAAAAGGTTTTGCTCAAAATTAAAAAAAAAAAAGAGGCTTGGATGCGACCCACACTGAACTTCCCATCCTGTCTGTCGATTTGCCTTGCTTAAAAGTTTGTAGGTTTTCGTGTTTTGTTAAAAAAGTTCAAAGTTGAATTATTCTTAAAAATTTAAAAACTACCAATAATATTTTGCATATAATGAAATCATTTGATTTCGAAATTATTTTTTTGTTAACGAGATATTTAGTCGAAAACCAATTTTAGTAGCATTTCTTAAAAAAAATTATTTCTTATATAAATAAATACAAATTGGATGAATGAAAATAATTTGAAGTCAGTATCTTCTATTGTTCACAGAATATCGAAAACCGAAAATCAATTATTACCAATTTTGTGTACTATTTTTTTGTAGATTTTAATTTTTTATGAAAAAAATAACTGTTGGATTTTTATAAAAAATGTAATGAAAGTCGAAAACAATATTTTCTGTGATATAAAATAAGTTAGAAGCCAATAATTTTAATTTTTGAAAAGATATTTGAAACGAAAGTAAATTTTTACTAAGTTTTAGTATTGTTTTTGTTGGGTTTTCATTTTTTGTAAAATAAATGTCAATTCGATTTTTCTCAAAATTTTACCGAATATTAAAAACAATATTGCTTATAACAAAAAATTATTTTAAAGCCAATATCTTAAAGTTTTAAAAAGATATTTGATCCGAAAATCAATTTTTACCAACTTTTATTAATTTTTGTTTACTTTTTATTTTTTTTTTTTGTAAAAAAACTGTCAATTCGATTTTTCCCAAAATTTCACTGAATGTTGAAAATGATATTCTTTAAAAGATAAAATTAGTTTAAAGCATATATCTTTAATTTTTGAAAATATATTTGAGTTGAAAGTCAATTTTTACCAACTTTTATTAATATTTTTTTTAGGTTTTTATTTTTTGTAAAAAAAAAACTGTGAAATCGATTTTTTTCAAAATTTTACCAGATGTTAAAAATATTATTTTTTGTTGCACAAAATTGCTTTGGAGATAAAATAGTTTTTGGTTAGTAAAAATTTCGAGGTAAATAATATTTTTCTTTCAGTTTTTTTTATTTATATAAAAAACCGTTAGGTAATTGGATTTTTTTGCCAAAAATATATTTGTTTGGTATCACATTACAATATATAATATTAAATTTAATTCAAGT
Source organism: Eupeodes latifasciatus (assembly GCA_920104205.1). Classification (NCBI taxonomy): domain Eukaryota; kingdom Metazoa; phylum Arthropoda; class Insecta; order Diptera; family Syrphidae; genus Eupeodes; species Eupeodes latifasciatus. Next base: position 355,400,477 of record OV049924.1, on the reverse strand, counting down.
CTCTAGAGTTATTGATTCGTGAGATATTTAGGGTTAACCAAAATTTTCACCTTTTTTTTAAACTGCTATGGTAGAAAAACCACCCACGAAATTTTCTTGAGAACCCTTTCTGTATCTTTCTGCCTTATTATCTGTATAACAAAATTTATTTGAAGTCGATATCTCTTCTGGTTCTTGGGCTATGGACGACAAAAAAAAACGTCGCGAACGTACAGAAGTACGAACGTACGTACACACGCACGCACAGACATCTATATAAATATTTTATAAAATTTTCCATATTGTCTTGATTTTTTTTAAGAACCTTATGCTATTAGTGGAGTTAAACTATCGGTCCAAAATTTTTCTAAAACATTAAAATTGCAATTTATAAGAACAAAGATTAAAAACTTTAATAGAGAATTTTCGTTTAAATTGTAAACATACTCGTACTTTTCTTGAGTTTTTATGAGATAGTAATAATACCTAAGTATTTTTCAAACTTCGTGACCATTTTTAACCTGACATCGCTCTTATCTATTTTACTTAATTATCTCTATTCTCTAAAACATTCAAATAGTTTTTCCTTTTAACAGACGTTAAGCTAAAGCACGTACATATCTATTGAAAAATATATTTAAATCTTTAATGGAACATAAATAATAAAACTTTTATTTATATTTTATTTTATTTATTTAATTTCCTATATAAATAAAAGCCAATTACATTAAGTTTGAACATTATGTTAAAGCTTATTTTAGATGTACGTGCTTAGAACAAAAAAGGGGACTTCAATGTTCTATTGTCTTAAGTTAAAGTCATTTAACATTGTTTTTCAACGTCGTCATTGGAAAGTTTTTAAATTGCATGGGGTTGGGACATACAAAATCGGAGTAACCCCAACGTTAACCCTTCACTGTCTCATCCCTTCCTTATATTATGTCTTATGTTTGTACTTTATAACTATTATTTGTTTTTGATTTTTCTAAGTCGATTATTCATTAACTAGAGACTTTTGGTTGTAAATATGTATCTTGAATGCAATTATTTCTAAACTGACTCGAAAAGGGTTGCTCGTTCAGTCCAGTAAACTTTATGGTTGCATTTTGTACTTTAAAAATATACACACTTTCAATTTGATTTACTTTAAACGTAATCGATGACCATTTGAAAAAAAAAAGAAATGAAACTAAAAATCCCATTAAAATAAATTTCCCATATCTGCACCCTCTTCAATGTACGTATACAATATACATTCGACCAATACATATTACACAATATATATAAAAAAAAGTCTAAGTGCATCATCCATCAATCTGTGGTTTGGTTCAAATGACTTATCCATATATACGAGTACAACATCCTAACTCCTAACAACCGATTAAACTCTATTCCCTTGATATAGAGTTGGACGTAGTACAAAAATAAAAAGTAAAACATTTTATAGCTTAAATCGATATTTCAACAAATTTTAAACGATTCTTTTTTGTATTGCAGAAAAAGATTAAACGAGATCAAAAAAAGAAAAAAATTACAACTTACCGGTTCATCATTTATAAACCACTGTAGATGTGACGCAGGATGTGATTTTCCTGATGTGCAATTTAGATTGAGCGTATCACCAATCTGATATTGAAATTGTTGACCTTTGATATGTGGACCATCACGTGGAAGATCTAAAAATAAAAAAATTATATAAATATTTTAAAAGGAATTAAACTAGAAAAAAATACATAAGGTTTTTTATTCAACAAAAAACAACCACACAAACTTAATATCTTAGGCCTTCTCCATTTTTGTAGTGTTGCAATTCACAGGATATATTATGAAATTAATTCAAAACTTTGGTTTTAGAATACATTTTATTTAGCAATTTCTGTGAGAATGAAATCTTTTTTTGTTTGAATTTGACAAAACCACAGGACATAAGAACGATTTCTAATTGATCAATTTACTTAAAACAATGTTGCCTACTTCATACCCTGTCTATTTTCTTTTAAAAAAGAATTTAAAACATTTAATCATTTTATTGGTTTCGAATTGACAAACAACTAATCACGATTCTCTAACAAACAACAAAAAGTGCGTATACGCCCAAATGCACCTACATGCATATGTACGTATGTATGTTGGCGTTAAATGTATGATAACAGCTTTTTGAAAACATTTATTAACTTCCCATAGGCAGTTATTGTAATCGGTCCGATTTTTCGAATCGAAAATTTTGATTATTTCTCGACGCACGTTTTAGGGTCCTTAGAGTCGTAATAAAAAATTCCTAGAGAGATGTCTATTCGTACGTCCGTACGTCTGTACGTCTGTACGTCCGTAAGTTCGCGAAGTTTTTCTCGTCTTCCATAGCTCAAGAACCAGTAAAGAAAAATATTTGTCACCTCAGAAATTTTACGAACGAAAAATGATTATATCTCCAAAATGATTTTGTGCAACAAAGAATAACATTTTTAACATTTAGTACAATTTTGAGAAAAATCGAATTAACAGTTTTTTTGTATAAAAAAATAAAAACAAAATTCGAAGTTGGTAAAAATTTATTTTCGACTCAAATATCTTTTCAAAAATTTGAGATTATGGCTTCGAACTCATTTTATCTTATAAGAAATATTGTTTTCAACATTCGGTTAAATTTTGAAAAAAATCAAATTGATAGTTTTCTTACAACAAAATAAGAACCTAAACAAAACATAACTAAAAGTTGGTAAACATTTACTTTCGATTCAACTATCTAAAATATGTATATAAAAATATTGCCTTCAAACTAATTTTATCTCACAGAAAATTTTGTTTTCAACATTGAGTAAATTGTTTATAAAAACACAGCCGTCCGTTTTTTCA